>OZ018381.1:52481890-55254627 GCA_963969555.1 Polydrusus pterygomalis
CAAAAACCAAAAAATTTTTCTCACTCCTCATGTATACTATCGAAGGTTCCATTACGGCTTAGTACCACTACTTATTTTCTCTATTGCTAATAAGATCAGCTTTTTATTATTTACTTGTTTTTCCTGATGATGAGTGTTTCTACACTCGAAACATGTCGATTCTATATATTTTGAATCATTGTAGGTTCGCCTGTTTTTTTTTTTAATAAAAATTGTGGAGAAAGACTTTATGCTTTTCTTTTTTCTTTATCATTCCACTCCACTTTGAGTATGGACTACTTCTTCAAAAATATAATTACATTTCTTACCGCAGCGTTATTTTATGATTTACATAAAGTAAAATTTTGAATTATGTATAAAAATAAACCTTTTCTGTTCGGTTTTATCTAAACTACAGTTATAAAGTTATTTCAATTTTTTAAAGTGTTTTCCGAAAAATGATCGTGCCCGAAATATATTCTTATTAAATAATTATATAGGTAAGTATTGGCAACATGGCAAATTAAGCAAAATAAGAATAACCATAACGATAGCCTTCCTTATATCTCCGTAATTAACGAAGCTCGTTATCGTTAATAAAGGAATCGCTGCCTCGATTTAGTACTGCGCATGCTCAGAATAAGGATAACGATAACGACAGGCTAAAATAAGAGTTCCAAAATCTCTCTATTAAAGTCAAATAGTTCACATTATCTTATAAGTAGACTTTCTAGACGACAGATCGCGCTCTCCGTTCCATATTTCTAGATACACGACTGCTTTGTTTCAGAGATGCTTTTCGTATGTATTATTCCGTGAGTCTCTATAATAAGCTTACTTTTTTTCCGAACAATATCTAAGTGTTGTATTGTTCAAAACGAAATTAAAGAGTGAATTACTGCTTACTCAGTCTCAACTTTAAGTAGGTAACACAATTAAATCTTGGTTTTTTTTCTTAACAATTATTGTAAGTATCTGCACGTTAGGATTGTATATGATGTTCAGACATTAAAATGTTTTTTATTAATTTTGGTTAGTTTTATTTTAGTGGTTTAAATTTTTTAAATTTTATATCGACTAACACTCATTTCTATAACAACCTTATTTTTATTAAGTTAGGTATACTTGCACGAGTAATTAATTAGTTAAGGTACCTTGTACCTTATTTTAACACCTTGCATTAATTTAAAAAAACGTGCAATCAAAATGCAATTAAAAACATAAAAATTCTTTCAGCTTCTTAAACTTGATCTTGCTCAATGGTTTGGTAAAAATATACGCAACTTGATCCTCTGTATTTACATCATCTAACTAAATAACACCTTCTTCTACCCACCATTTATTTTTTATTTTTAAGTTTTATCTTTATTTGCTGGTTTGTAAGTTCTTCTATCAAAGATTTTAAATATATAACCTCTTTTACTGCCTCTGTTGCTGCGATATACTCAGCTTCGGTACTGCTAAGGGCAACTATTGCTTGTTTTCGAGAGCACTACGATATAGGTCCACCTCCAAAAAAAATAATGTAACCTAGTGTGCTTTTTCTTGTTCTTATATCACCTCCGTAATCGGAATCGCCGTAAATAACCTTTTCATCAATTGCTGCGTCCTTTTGATATTTAATTCCCTCAATACAGTGATTATTTAAGTATCTTAGGATTATTTTTACATTCCCTACATCTTCATCTGTAAATATTTCTAAACTTCTCGAACAAAAATTTACAGAATAGGAAAAATCTGGTCTGGTCCTGTTGCTGCCAAATAACAAACTCCCAACATATGAATGTTTGTATACAGTGTGACCAGTAAAGTCAGCATCATATGGGACTTTTTTTTTATTAATAACTTTATTCAAAATTTGACTTTGGCATCAAATTCTGCTTCGATCGAGATGAAAATTAAGCAAAAAAATAGTAGTAACGTGATTCGCATTATCTGTCAAATTTTAATTATTTCCAAAAAATAATTCAAAAGTGGGGTTATTTCTGAAAGTATCGAAAAAAGTTATTAAAAAATTTTTTTTTAAATGCAGTTTCTAGCCCAGATGCAAAATTTTAACTGCATAAGATAATTTTGATTTTTTACCCATATTTTGTAAATTGCACCACTTTTGCAAAATTAGACTCAACGCAAGGTACATAAAACTTCTTAGTTTTAACAATTCTTTATTTCAGATACATTTTCTTTAAAGTAGCGCCATATTAAATGTGTGTTTTTCTACAAAATCAAAATTGGGCTATTAAAACTTGGTCGCATGTGATGCAAAGTTTATTTGTTTTTGACCCTGTATAAGGTAACTTCATAAAAATAGGTATTTTTGAAAACGTAGTTTGTGTCTAAAAGGAATAACCCCAATATTAAGATAAAAAAGAACACAGTGTCATCAGTAAAGTGTTCATAAAGTGTTCAAATAAATTTTAGTGGTGGGTAAAAAATCAAAATTATCTTATGCAGCTGAAATTTTGCATGTTGGCTAGGAACTGCATTTAAAAAAACTTTTTCTATTAACTTTTTTCGATATTTTTAGAAATAACCCAACTTTTGAATTATTTTTTGGGAAAAATTAAAATTTTTATAACTACACTAACTAAGTATATTTTTGCGGCATATTTTTAATTGTTTCTAGAAAATATTTGGTAATTCAGGATGTCAGTACTAAATACGACAAATTCAGTTATAGTGAAAACGCCCTTTAGCCATCTTTTTTAAGGTGGCATTTGAGCGTATTAATTGTACCATTGTGATTTTGAATAATACCGTATTAATATTTTTTATAGCATTTTTATTGCATTCCTAAATGGATTTTATCAAAATAATAAGATATAATATGTGTATAATATCACTTGCATGAAGGTTATAATTTAACAATGATACGCGAGGTGATTTAAGAAGGAATTAGTTGGGAAATTGTCATATCAAGGTTTTAACTATAGAATTTATAAAATTTATCTATCCTAAAACATGAAATCGATCCCATATACTGAAAATAAGATTAAATATAATAAAATTACCTTTAATTTTTTTAAAATAAGTATTTTATCTACGTTAAGGCTGATAGGTATTTAACACAATGATGTTAACTATTTTCATTCGTACTTGTTTTTAAGCCATTAAATTCAATAACAGTCGTTTATTGAAGAAACATAGATCAAGATTTAAAAATTTCGGTTTTTCTTGTGTTGCCTTTTAATGTGATGTGCGCATACTTGGAAGGCTGTCCACTGATCTTTTAGCTGATCCGCTGATGCTGGCACTCTTGTATCTCATTAAAATCAACAAATTCTTATATGAGGAGCGCCAGAGAAGTTTGCCTCCTGCACTGAGAAAAAAGCCTTGTATTCCTTATAAGAATTCACATACTCTTTAGAAAACTGTTAAATACTATAATATGTGACAGCAACGCGCTTTCCAACTGTAAGATAACGAAAATTGCTAAATGGTTGTGTTGTGATAATATCTAGGTAATTTACCCAATAGGAATAAGGAGTTAAAGCTACCATAGAATGGCTTATAGTCATTATTGCTCTGAATACACATAGTAATTATTAAGTCCTATTGGGGGTGTAATCTGGTTCTATATACTGTATTAGTTCCGACTGGCAGTTGTAATGAAACTTGACATTAATCATAATAATATTTCCTTGCTATAGTTAATAGAGCATATACTTACCATTAAAAATCAGTACTTTAATTCTCAAAAATTTAAATAGCTTTTAGTGTGATATTGTTTTTGTCGTTCAACATTGCATATGATTATTTATTATGCAACATGGTTTACTGAAGTGGCAAAATTCGTCCATAGATTATAAAGTCCAATAAAAATGATGGGTTGTGCTAAATAAGAATTTTCTAGTGCTTTATCTGACACGCAAACTTTAAAAAAACCTAAATACAAAGTAAAATTGAATTAATTGAAACATTGGTACGATCAATAAAATTCAAATTCAGACAGGACAGCTAGAAGACTACGAACAGCGATGTGACCTGCGCAACAAATACGCTAACACTAATAATAGGGCGCGCGGCCATTGCCGATCGCTACGAACCCTCACCAACGTCTTGTGAATTATAGATCCTAACGGATACAATTCATTTTTGGGGACGCTGTTCTGCTTTCTTAATTGTAGACAAAGCGCTTTACTGGAAACAAAATGCGTCGCATTGAGAAGATACAATTTATTTCTTAACAAAATTGCTGTATTAAAAGTAGCTCATTATTCAACAAGACTGTGCTTTTTTTTTTTTTTTTTTTTTTTTTTTTTTTATTTATTTATTTTACGTCGGCCTTTTTCCGCAACGAGGCCAATCACCGACTGAAGACTGTGCTTCTAATGGAACTGATTACTACCAATAAAAACACTGTTCTAGCGAATCTGGGATTGATATAACACTAAAGCGGGTTTGATACACTAGCAATTTATTTAATATGGGTTAATAAAAAATAAGCTATCAATACAAACTATGTCTTAGCAAACCTGTAGGTGGCAGCCTAGCGCAGCGATAGCGTTCTCGCATCGCATGCCGAAGGTACCTGGTTCGATCCCAGGCAGGTTTGGCGGACTTATTTAGTTTGCTTGACCAGGCCACCGTACTTCGTAGTGTTGCATTGTACAACACACACTGGCATTCTCAATCGCAAAATAAACACTGCAGTATAAAAGGCGACCTCGATACGATATAGCGGTGGAGCTCTCGGGCTGCCTCCGGTATCATTCGGGTGTTCCTTCGGCATGTTGTCGATCCTGAACCAAGTAACGGATCTAGTGACCCACAAAAAGGGACGCATGTCTGTTGCCGATCCAGACGGATTGGGGGACGCCCCGAATCAGAGGATTTGGTAATACGGACGGTGTACAGGGTGTCCCACATAAGATCCTCTATCTCCTTATCTCGAAAGATATTCGATTTTTGAAAACAAAGTTAGATACAAAGTGTTATTATTTTAAGGGAACTTTTATATTATATACCTTTTACGTATACAGGGTGCTCAGTTTTTCATGGTCAGGAATCAACTTTAAAAAATTAAATGGGACACCCTGTATATTATTTTGGATATGGATTCCTCATAAAAAATAAGGGTGACTTTTAATAAGATATTATATAGCTAACTCTCGTGGTTTAGGATTTAATAGCCGTTTTATTTATTTTTTTGGTAAAAACGTATTTATTTAAGGTAGTAGGAAAAAATATAAGTATATCATATTTGGTAAAACTGCCATTTTTATATTAAAGACAATATCACAATATATAATTCTGCTTGTTTACTTTGGCTACAAATTATACAGGGTGATGTCAGAAATTTATCCGATCGGGATATATAAAATCATCTGTAAGTCGATAATTTGAAATGAAACACCCTGTATATCATTGCCGATTTCGATTGTTCACAAAAAATTAAGGTAACTTTGTATAAAATTGCCTATACCCATCTCTAACCGTCTAGAAAATATTCGCTCTTAAACATTTTTTATGCATTAAAAAATACCTTTCCTTTAAATTTAATGAGGAAATACGTTACAAATATTTTTTTAACGAGCTGACTGTAGTAGATTTTCAACAATATACTGTCGTTTATAATTTTAACTAACATTAAGTAATTATTTAAATGAAAACTATGCAGTAGTCATTGGGCGAAATGGAAATATTCGTTGGCTTCCGCGGAGTCCAGATTTGACTCCCCTGGACTATTTAATAATATATTTTTTTTATATTTATAATATAATAAATAAACCTCAAGATGTTAATGAGCTTAGGAATCGAATAAGAGAAGAAATTCAAAATACCAATGAAAGTGCTGCAGTAAGAGACGCCCTAAGAAAACTAGAAGTCATCTATACAACTTGTATTGCCCAAAATGGAGGCCATATTGCACATTTACTTTAATTTTCCGTTTGGTATTAGGTATAGTTTATTGGTTCTTTCCTTATATGTATTTGTTTTGTTTGTTTTCACATATTAATTAATTTGTAATTAAATGTTCACTATTAACTTAACTTCTTGCTACTTACTTAATAGTTCACCAAACTTATCATATTGTTAAATGTTAAAGCATTTCTTTATTTGTTAATATATCGTAAGTCGTTTAAAAATAAGATTAAATATTATTGTTATATCGAGCATAGCATAGGTATTTTATTTTACCGATCATTGGGGAGGATTCTTTTCTCAGAAAATACAGATATGTTAATTAAAATTATAAACTACAGTATATTGTTGAAAATCTACTACAGTCAGCTCGTTAAAAAAATATTTGTAACGTATTTCCTCATTAAATTTAAACGAAAGGTATTTTTTAATGCATAAAAAATATTTAAGAGCGAATATTTTCTAGACGGTTAGAGATGGGTATAGGCAATTTTATACAAAGTTACCTTAATTTTTTGTGAACAATCGAAATCGGCAATGATATACAGGGTGTTTCATTTCAAATTATCGACTTACAGATGATTTTGTATATCTCGATCGGATAAATTTCTGACATCACCCTGTATAATTTGTAGCCAAAGTAAACAAGCAGAATTATATATTGTGGTATTGTCTTTATTATAAAAATGGCAGTTTCACCAAATATGATATACTTATATTTTTTCCTACTACCTTAAATAAATACGTTTTTACCAAAAAAATAAATAAAACGGCTATTAAATCCTAAACCACGAGAGTTAGCTATATAATATCTTATTAAAAGTCACCCTTATTTTTTATGAGGAATCCATATCCAAAATAATATACAGGGTGTCCCATTTAATTTTTAAGAGTTGATTCCTGACCATGAAAAACTGAGCACCCTGTATACGTAAAAGGTATATAATATAAAAGTTCCCTTAAAACAATAACACTTTCTATTTAACTTTTTTTTCAAAAATCGAATATCTTTCGAGATAAGGGGATAGAGGATCTTATGTGGGACACCCTGTACGGTGTGTCCCGTGGAGTGATACTGGATCCCGATGGATTAGGGGGCTCTGCGGCAACATCCTTCAAGTCGCACCACGGAGACGTATTAGGCTTCCCCCGTCGAGGTATGTGGTGGACAAGAGGTGTTACAACAGGACCGTAAAAACTGTGCCGAGAATAACATCTGCCGGTAAAAAATTGTGGTTCGGAACCCACGTAAAACTGTAGGTCCCGTCTGGCTGACATTGCCCAGAAGTAAAATGGGTTTGGCAAAAAGGGTCGCACTGGCCTACTTGCTTGGCGTTAAGCCTCCCCTTTACTACTACTACTACTACTACTAGCAAACCTGTTGTGATAGATCATTTTTCTCAGTGTAATGATGAAACAAAATACTTTTTTTTTATCATAGGTTCCATCTTTAGAAAGTTGCAAAAGTTTGACTTTGACTGTTTTATGAATTCGCAACGATTCTACCTAGTTTTGAGAAATTTCATTTTCCTCGTTCCTGAAAGAGTATGCCAAAAACCATTGCCCTGCTAATGTTATTGAAGCGAAACCTGCCGTCTAAATTCAATATTGAAAATCGATTCGCACCTCTCATTAAAAATCACGACAAGATGTATTTTTAGAAATGACTGCATCACACCGATGTTTACACAAACCAAACGAGACTTTAATATGTGTGTCTACCTGTATCGAAAACTTATAAGACCGAACCCATGTAGGTTTATTAACACGTAGAAATTTTATTGTGTTTTTACAATGCCTTATGTCAATCGGAAAGAAATACTGTCAGGTTTTGGGCCTACGCGATGTTGTTGAGCTGGCCATTTGAATACCAATGCTATTTAAATAGTTGTTACACTGTTGTCGTCATTACATTGTAAGCATTTTTCGTTCCTGAAATTATCATTGCAGGAATATTCTGGTGGCAACTTTATTTTTATAAAATAATTCCTACTACATCAACACGAAGACGGGAGTTTCTCAACTTGCTGCTTATACCTGGATAGAACACCAGCTATGTACAGGGTTATCCAACCAAGACTAGACAAGGCGATTTTTTGGCTTTTCCTGTACTTTTATAAAAAAACTGAAATAGCCATCTTAAGTCATTTTCTCCCGCGAATTCGAATATCTTCAGCAAAAAACAATTGAACATCAAACAAAAGTACTAGGGGTCACTTTGATATTTTTTTAAATGGAACACCCTGTATATTTTATACATTTTTAAATTCCACATAAAATTATAATTATTTTTTATTAAATGCACTATTAGTCTATACTTCATAGTTTCCGAGATATTGACTCTCGAAAAGTGACATTTTTGAACTTTGACAGCTTATAACTTTCTAACAGTACGTCTTAGAGCAAAACGGCTTACATGTCCCTATCTTCAATTTTTATTATCTTCCCAAAAAAATCAACTTCCAGTTCCGACTTTCTTTTTGTTTTTGTATCTTAACATTTGGATGTTATTATGAATTCATAATGGCACTGAGTGCTATTATGAAGGTCATAATGACATCTAAATGATAATGCTAAATACGTCATAATGGCACTGACGTAGCTTAAATCAAATAAGATAATGACAATACTTTGACAGATAATCATGATGAAACAACAAAATTTGAAGAATTTACGTTCTTAAATTTACATCTAAAAGCGATATAGGTACCATCTTATTCTATGGCCCAAAGCTATCTGTATTTGCGTTATGCTCTATGTTGTAATGTGTATTTATAAAATTGAAGAAAACCACGTGAGAATAGAAGTTACGCATAACATTTTATAATACGCATAACATGTTCCTTGTTTGTTTTAGTTAGGTATTACCGAAATTTTTACTTAATCAGGCGGGGTTACCGATTTCATCGCCTGTCGGGTTCTCGGCGAATTTAAAGCAACTTTCTCTATCTTTGCGTATTTAAACAATTCTCTTTAATGATATTTTCTTCATTTATTACTTATTCCATTATTTTAAGGTATGTCTACGCCATAAATTTTTAAAGCCTTTCCAAAACAAGATAAATATTTATTTTAAATTAGTTATGTTTTAAACCTGAAGGTTTTTGGTCTTATAACAGACTTTTATGTTTGTCACAGATATCTTATTTGTACGAAATGCTTGCATAATACTTTAATTATAAAATGAACGATGGTTTGTTAACAGGACATTGCGTTCTATCGGCAGGACCTAGTGGTAAGACGTTTATCGCGGTTTCTAAAACTTTCTGTATTGTTTTGTCGATAGTTTTAACGAGATTAAAATATCAAACTTAAACTCGTATATATCTAAACTTGGTTTGCGGTATCCACGACCAATTTATATCTAAACTTTACGTTTTTAAGTCTTGTCGTAACTTAATTTAATCTTAATTTCCTGCAAAATTACCGCGATACTTTTATTAATTAAGGACAGGCAAACAAATTATCGAAAGTAATTTTTTGCTGTCTTCGTTTCAGCGATTTATCCTTAGGACACCCATTTAAGGGTATGCAAGGTAAGACGTTGGTTTTATAAACGAAAAGAGTTTTTAGCTCGTCAGATTCTTTTGTATTTGTTAATATTACCGTAAATAAATAAAATATTTGCAAGTCAGTTGTATAAAAAGCGCAACCTTAAAAAGTATGTCAGTGTTACGAAATATAGTTTTCTTATAGATTACTCGAAAATAAAATGAAAAGAAAATGTTTTTTAAAAGATTAAACTATTCTTAAACAGAATTAGACTGTAAAAAAAATTGCAAGAAAGCGTTTAAAGTTTCAAATCGATAAATCGTTATCTTATAAACCTTGTTAGGGCCATGAGCGCTTCTACGATTAACCTATAGAGTTTAAAAATGATAATACGGTGAAAAAAAAAGCCTTTACTAAAAAACATAATGTCCAGCATTCTTGTTCCAAGGCGACGATATTTTAGTTATAGGAAGGTCTAGTATAAAAAAAATATAGTCGCTAATGACGGGTTGGACTTTGGCTGTTCTCTGAAGAAGAAAGAACATTCTTATGACGTACATCAGAATGTTTTTATTCAATTATTCGTATTTTGTTATGGACTGTTAGTTTTCTCGTTAGTTTATATGGAAAAAGAATTAAGCATAAGCAGCCTAAACCCTCCATTTGAAGATATTTTTGTTGGAATGAATAAAGGACTGAAGATGACGAAATTCTAAAATCATACTCTTTTAGTAGACTAATTATGTTATATTTAAAGTAAATATTAGAAATAACATATAACATTTTTTTTTTCATTACCTAACACTATCTATTTTTTTTCTATTGTTTAACGACTTCACAGCTGCCTATGAATAATAACAAATAAGAATTGGTTTTCAGAAAAACATAATTATCTATTGGTGAATCACTTGCACTTTTTAGAATTTTGCGATTGGCATTTCTGTTGCTTATTATGTTTCCATCACAGAAAACAATGAGTTTGAGGTAAATAGACTAGTACATATCTAATATAGTATGCTTTGTTAAATCGTATAAACTATATCTAAAGGTCGATTACCGAGCAACCAAGTCGTCCCATCAAGTTGCTTAAGAAGTTCTTGGCAATCTAGTTGCTCAGAAACTACCCATTTATTAGGCGACTTGTCAAACAATTTGGTTGTCAACCAATACATTGTTATTATCTTTTTTGATTTAAAAAAGCCACATTTAAGTATTATTAAAAAAGCAAGAATAATTTAATTAG
Source organism: Polydrusus pterygomalis (assembly GCA_963969555.1). Classification (NCBI taxonomy): domain Eukaryota; kingdom Metazoa; phylum Arthropoda; class Insecta; order Coleoptera; family Curculionidae; genus Polydrusus; species Polydrusus pterygomalis. The sequence goes on from OZ018381.1 coordinate 52,492,470, forward strand.
TAGAAATAGGGTGGTCTTATCTAAAAATAGCTGATCATTTTAGAGTACCTAGAAGTACTGTTCAAGGAATTGTAAAAAATGGCGCTATCATCAAACACTTGAAAGGTCTGTTGGGTCTGGTTTAAATAATAGAAAATCATCAAATGAAGAAGACCGAAATTTGGTGGACTATTTAAGGCAAAATCCATTTGAAACTGCAGTATGCGCTATGCACATAACAGGATTTCCTGCTTCATCTAGAACTGCGCAACGCCGAGTAAGACAATGTTCCGAGTTAAGAAATCGAGCAGCTGCATCCAAACCGTTTTTAAAAAATAGTGATAAGGAACAAAGAATTGGGTTTGCCATGCCATATTTACCAGAAAATGATTTTTTTTTGAAAACATGTTATCTTTTCCGATGAGAAAACTTTTTAGTCTACATATAATGGAAGGATTCGAGTACAGATACAGACCACCAAATTCCCGATATGATGACAAGTATACTAAAAAAAAAGCAAACCAGTGGACGTTTCTCCGTTAATGTGTGGGCATGAATAAGTGTTTACTGTGCAGGTGTATGCTGGAATATTGGTGGAACACTAAACAATAATACATATCTTCAGATTTTGGAAAATGTTTTTCGTGCTTCTGCCGCGATAGTTTTTGAAGGAAATAACTTTATATTTCAGCAGGATAACTGCCTTGTGCATACTGCAAGAAATATAGGAAACTGGTTTAGACAAAACAACGTAACATGTCTGCCTTGCTGCTCAAAAAGTCCTGATTTAAATCCAATTGAAAATGTTTGGACAGTAATGGCAAAAAAAATGTAAAAAAGAAATTTTAAACCACAGAATGAAATAGACTTATTTGATAAAATAGAAGAAATTTGGGAAAGGCTAACTCCGGATTTCACCAGAAGTATTATTTTGTCAATGCAAAGAAGATAACGATTAGTGTTAGAATCCAATGGCGCAGCAATTAAATATTAGTATTTTGTTTGTCGTTTGTTAAAAAATTTACCATTTTTGACTTTATACTTTTATAGTTTTCTTGGTATTATTTTATAATTTTCTTATTTCGCGGCTGTAATTTAAACACACAAATATTTAGAAATAACCATTATTACTTATGGTAAAAGAATCGTTACTTAGCAACATGGAATCTTGATCGATTTCTTTCTATTTCGCGCCAAGTCCTTTTTGTATTAGTCCCTTTACACTAAATGCCGCCCTGTTAGTCAGACTTGCCAATACTGTATAAAAACAATAGTACAGCATAAATAATTTACCAATTTGATTATTTATTTATAGAAAATTAATTGGTGATCTTTAGTAACCTTTCTTTGAAATAATTTTTTAATTTATTTTTAATTAGTTTATAATTAATTTGTTTAAACGAATTAAAAGTTATCATTTATAGGATCAACTTCTGAGATTTGCGACAATAAATAACAACGATTTAGATATTTTACTTATCCACTGGTTTTTTTGACCAGTAGCGTTCTTCGAACTTTATCCTAGAAAGGCCGAGAACCAACTATAGGCCGCAGGCAACGTTTGGTTGCCCCATTAATAATCAATTAAATAACTTGTAACATTTTTTTCGCAACAATATTGCAAATGTTGCTTGCTTGCATTAATTGGATATTGGAAGAGGGGGAGGGTCTCAAACCTCTCATCACCCTGCCTTACGCTCCTGCTCTAATAAAATATACATAAACACTTCTAAGTACCCAGTATATATGGATAACAATAATTATGACGGATATGATTCACGTCAACATACATACATACATTAACATGACTATTTCTGTTTTTGATACGTCAGTTACAGTCGCATTGTCGTGTTTGTTTATTACTAATTATTCTAAGGAATGTTAAGCAATACTCTATTGAAAATAATAACCGGAATTAAGTCTCGGAAATACCTAGAATTATATAATTTGAATCGTTAAAAAGTCAGAAGATAAGCATCGGTATATATCTATGTTGTATGAATAAAATAATCATAAAGAGTCAAAATATGTGTGAGAAAATCAAATTTTTATTGTTCATTCTATTACATAAAGAGGTTTTATGGTGTATTTTTGATGTTAAAAATAATTAGTTTAGAAAAATTCAATTGGAGAAGATCGTAGTCTGCATGGTAAAAAAAAACATTGTTGCTTTAAAAAAGTCATAAAATCGTCGAAAAGAGAGCAGAAAAAGAACGATCTCGGTCAGTGGCGGCTCGCGGTTGTAAAAAATGGTGAAGAGCTTAGTAGCAGTTTGTGCTCAGAGGCATAAAGCCCGCCGCAGGCGATTGCGCCGCAGGCGAAATTTTTTTTGGACCACGCCCAAATTTGGTCAATAATTTATTACTTTATTACTTATAAACGAAAAAAAATGACCACAATAATAATTAATATAATTTTTTAGACCTACAAAACAATTCTTGTAAGGCGGCACTACTAATACATAGCCAATTATACTCTAAAAACCAGGAACACTTAAAATTATAATCTTATAGGATCTGCCACTTTTTTTCGATTCTTTTTTTAAATCTATGTTTAAGATTCCAGTAGGTCGCCCGTGTACTAAAACGTATCTTATCCTCATCTGTCCCATGACTGAATGGAGTTTCTAACAAATTACAAACTATGTCATTAATTGGGTTTATTTTTAAAACGTACAATAAAAATTAGTACTTAGGTCTACTGAATTAAGTGAAAAATAAAAACAAAACTTTCTAATCACACAATAAATAACGTAAAAAGGGTATCTATAGCCGTAAGTTTCGCGAAGCCTCAAAATAAATACCCGAACCAATACTTAAAACAATAGTGCATATGACTGATCTATTTTTAGATGCACTTCAATCACGTCTCACATGCTGTCGCGTACCTGACGTCACGTAACCATAGCGACGGTGGAAATCAAAGCCACTTGACTGTACGTTCAGTATGTTGGGTTTTCGCCGCTCTTCACTTGCTGCTTTGACCTTTCGATGCGACGGCGACGGACGCGGTCGGCTGGGGCGCGCCAAAATGCACGAGTGTTTATAATAGAATTATTGTCCATCGGAGTTAACCGTGGTCCTATTATGCATAGCTACATTTGGATTAAATTAATATTATTAATTCGAACATAATTATTTTTTAAGGTAGCTGTATTGGTACATTTAATATTTAATATTGTCGAAAAAAACTTCCTCCTGGTTTTATTTTTATTGGTGAAGGGCCCCTTCACCTACTTCACCTGACGAGCCGCCACTGATCTCGGTTCAATATATTATTTTACGAGTAAACACTACATTACACTGAGGAAAATGATCTAATACATCAGATTTGCTAAGACATAGTTTCTATTGATGTTTACTTTTATTAACCCATATTAAATAAAGTCGCCACAGTGGTTCTTTTCCCGTGCGTCATCACTTTTACGTCATCAAACTCGTATGAATCAAATCAAAATTACGAGACGAAAAAAGTCAAAACTAAGTTAAGTTCATAAAATGGACGTGCCTGCCTACCGTTTGACGTACCTACATAACATCACGAAAAATTATTATTTATTTTTAGTTTTGCCCGGCATTCTCTATTATCTAAAAGAAATTGACAAACAAATGTTTATACATTTAATACTATTTTTAAAGCTTAAAATCTACAAAAGTTTGGTGTTTTATTGACTATTAAAATCGCAAAAGTCAAATTTTTAACATCCTTTCATTTAAGGGAATTTAGCCACTGCCGTAAACGTTTCAAAGAACTTTCACGGTTAGAATATTTAAAATAAATAAATTAGTTATTATAAAAATCCATAAATACTTACCGCCAAAACAGATGGTGGGTATAATTACCTCTAAAAAGAACTATTTTTAGAAACAGGAACAGTTCTAAGGCACACAGATTTACAAAATACGAATAAGATTGGCAGATCAAAATAAGGTTGACAATGACGTTTTAAAATACAACGGTTGTCAACTAAACAAATAAAGAAAGTAATTAACTGACGTTTATAGTTTTATCCTTGTCTAGCACGTTATATTATTGCGGAATTTTGGAGACGTTCTTTTATGCTTTTATTCAAACTTGTTACTGTAATAAACAAGGATGCAGAGTTATTAACCACGTCGAGTCCTGATCGTTGATTGATGACGCACGGGCAAAGATCCACTGTGGCAACTTTAAATTGCTAGTGCATCAAACCCGCTTTAGTGTTATATCAATTCCAGCTTTACTAGTTTTTATTGGTAGTAATCAGTTCCATTAGCAGCACAGTCTTGTTGAATAAAGAACTACTTTTAATACAGCAATTTGGTTAAGAAATAAATGATATCAATGCGACGCATTTTGTTTCCAGTAAAGCGCTTTCTACACAATTAAAAAAGCAGCGCCCCAAAAACGAATTGAATTAGTAGAACCTATAATACACAAGACGTTGGTGGGGGTTCATAGCCATCGGCAATCGCCGCGCACCGTACTATTAGTTTTAACGTATTTGTTGCGCAGGTCACATCGTTGCGGAGTCTTCTAATTGTCCTGTCTGAATTTAAATTTCATTCGTATTAATATCTGTTTCAATTAATTTATTTTTACTTTGTATTTAAGCTTTTTTAAACTTTGTATGTCAGATCAAGCAATACAACATTCTTATTTTGCACAACCCATAATTAGTATTAGACTTTAAATTGTATGGACGGATTTTACCATCTCAGTAAATCATGTTGCATGATAAATAATCATAATATGCAATGTTGAACCACAAGAATAATATCACACATCACACCAGAAGCTATTTAAATTTTTGAGAGCTACAGTACTGATTTTTAGTGGTAAGTATATGGTTTATTAACCGTAGCAAGCAAATATTATTATGATTAATGTCAAGTTTTATTACAACTGCCAGTCGGAACTAATACAGGATATAAAACCAAATTACACCACCAATAGAACTTGATAATGACTGTGAGTATTCAGAACAATAATGGCTCTAAACCATTCTATGGTAGCATTAACTCCTAATTTTTATTGGCTAGATTACCGTGATATTATCATTACACAACGGTCTAGCAGTTTTCGTTGTCTTACAAAGCTTTTTAGAGAAAACGAGAAATAAACGAATTATTGATAAGAAAACTAAATGGCGAAATTAAAAGCATATCAAGATCTAAGCCTACATATTGAAATATTGCATTTATTAAATTAAAACTGAAAATGGCAATGGAAAAGCCATACCTATACTTACTTATATTTGGACTTAAAACTGTTCTTAAGTAGGTAATTTAAATTTTTGAAAATTTTTGTGTCCATATTTAAATTTAGTCAATTAATGCCAATGTGTTCTATGACATCAATTTTCATTTCATTTAATTAAGGATACCAGAAGACGATGTACCTGATTCAATAATTTGACACATATATTTGGAAACTCATAATCAAGACCATGATTTAAAATGTGTTAAAAGAAGACCAATGACAATTACCTAATATCTATATTTACATGTTTTAAATAGTTCCGTAGGAAAACTTGTTTCTTTAATGCCAATATTTATTTGTTTTTAAAAGCGATGGTAATATTAGCCCAATCAAACGGTAGTTTAGGGTGGAAAGTTCTGGTGTAATTGTTTTTAATGGTTGATTCTATGTTTTTTGGTGTGCTGAATACGAATCTAAAGTTGTCCACCAAAAATTTTACCGGCAAATATCAGAAATCATCAAAAAATCACTAAAAATTATGTTTTTTAGGGGTTTTTAGCTTTCAACTTGCAAAGGAAGCTGTTTACATAAAAAGTGATTCAGTAGGAAAATTAAGAGGGGAAAATTATCTACAATTTAGGTATCTTAGTATTTTTTGTATGTCATACGGTTTCCATGCAAAAGAGTGTTGAAATTTTAGTGAAATCGGTAATTTTTGGAAAAAAAGAAAAAAATCAACTAATTTATAGTTTTTATTTCATGTATACAAAAATTATTTACAGGCTAATAAAAGACACGAATTTCTTTGGAACTTATCAGTATTCATGCAATCATATGAATATTGCGACCCCTCTTAGACACAGATTCCATGGTTTTTCCAGGGCAGCTTTCCAGTTCCTGTACGCCTGACAGTGGCGGATTTACAAATTTGCCGCTAGTAGGCTATTCAATTTCTGCCGCCCCTCAGTGGCGGCTCGTGACTTGTTAACTTGGGGGTGTACCAAAAGCCCGTTGCAGGCGTAATGCGCCGCAGGCTAAAAATTTTTAAGACCACGCCCAAATTTGGCCAATAATTTTTAGTAAATATTTTAAAAATTTATGATTACCTACTTATTTTATTGAAAATAAATAAGATAAAAAAATAAAAAAGGCCAATTTATTTTTCATTAGTGGGTGCATTGTTTAAAAGTATAGTCCACTCTTCTGTTTTTATTTGCATCAAACTTATCAATAACAATAAAGTTCCTAGATCCAAACTTTGTGGTCTATGTCAAGTTAATTTCGGGTTTAGGTCTTCCCTCAATTTTAATTTCAATTCGTCACTCGTTTCTTTGTGTATATAATAATGTTTTTTTTTTTATTTCTGTAAGATAAGAAAAAATGTTTGGGCCAAATCATCCTCTGCTTCTTCTTCTATGTCTGCCACGGGCATGTTATTACAGCTGTTCTCACAGTTCAGGCACATACTGGAACAGATAAGACCTGCTTTTTTGCATTCACAGTTGGTCTGACAGGTCTTTCTACACTTACAGGATATAAGTTTTAAAACTGCTTCTGGTGCTGGTGGCTGTAGCGTTGGTACTGGCTGCAGACCCCCTCTGGTTTTCTTCCATCCCCATTGCTCGGGTTCTTTTTTATTTCCAAGCCACTGTTGCACTTGAAAGTATACCCTCAAAGAATGTTGTTGTGCTGCAGCTTCCGTAGGAGGTAAAAATGCCAAATGGGCTGTTGCTCTATATGCAGACCTAAGGTAGCATTCATACCTAAATTTGTTCAAGGACGTGTCTTCCTTTTCAGCCATTTTATACACTGCAATAAAAAAGGTAAGGCCAGCATCAATAACAGCGTCAGCATCTGCCGTAGAATCTTTAAAAATTTGAATGGTCCTGATTAGAGCAGGGTTTTTCTTAAGGGTTTGGACAAACTTCGTTTTTCCAACTTTGAACGAGGCTGAAGTTGTGTCGCATCTTCCGCATGTAAAAATAGTATGTTGTCACTTATGGATTGCTCTGGTGTGCATTCAGGTGAAAAAATGACTTGTGAAACTACCCCTTTACTTGGCTTTAAAAAGTATACATTCGAATATACACCCCGACAACGACCAATCATGATCACCAGCAAATCTACATCTTCACCCACCATAACTACAGAGTTATGCTGTTGTGCGAGATCCATTGCTGTGGTGACAATAAGTGTGTCTGCGTCCTCTTGTGCCTGCTTTGTGTGAATCCCGGCTGCTGCAAATTTGTTTATCAAGATTGTAATAAGACGAATTTACAACTAAAAATAATAACACCAGAACTTTCCACTTTAAGCCCTTTTTGTGCATTCTTTTGCATGGAAACCCCGTATGACATACAAAAAAATTATAAGAGACCTAATTTGTAAATAATTTTCCCCCCTTAATTTTACTACTGAATCACTTTTTGTGTAAACACCTTTCTTTGCAAGTTGAAAGCTAAAAACCCCTAAAAAACATAATTTTTAATGTTTTTTTGATGATTTCTGATATTTGCCGGTAAAATTTTTGGTGGACAACTTTAGATTCGTAATTAGCACACCAAAAAACATAGAATAAACCATTAAAAACAATTACACCAGAACTTTCCACTTTAAGCCCTTTTTGTGCACCATTTTATTGAACTATATGTCTATTAATTAACTATGTATTTATGTACAACTATAAAATAGGAAAAAAAAATAAGTACTTAATTTTTGTAAAAGAGATTAAAAACCATAATTTCATTTAAAAAAAAAAACAGAAAAAACTGAATTTTGGCTGAATTTTACCTTAAAACAAAAAGTAAATGTTCTTTTTATTACTAAAGCATTGACTTCAAAACATTCTTCCCAGTTTTTTATACTATATCTTACCGCTTACGTAGCATTATATATAGCTGAACTTTACTACGTAATATAGATAATGCGCCATTTAACATATTTCGTTATAAAGTAATTGATACAACTTACCAACAAATATCCTTCTAATCCTCCGACTATCCTATCGAGTCTATCTAAAAAGCCACCACAAGAACCACAACAAAAACAAAAGCAACCCGCGAGATAAATTTCATTCACAAACTGGTACCGCGCGCACGTGTGACTAAACCGCGATGCGTTATCGATAGTATTCGATTCTGTTCTAGTACTAACAGAGAGGTACCAAAGTGTTAACAATCGCGGGGCGATCGCGGAGACCAGCTTCACCTTCGCGGCCTACGGATCACCTTGCTCTCGGAATCGATGCTTTGTGGGTGGTACCTGACCTGAGTCTCCTGATTTTTGGTAGATATGACTTGTACTGCAGATAAAATAGGTACTGTTAGAGTCTACGTTATGTTAATAGCTCATGACTTCGTAATTTCCATTTTTCCTATTCGTTCGCTCCCAGGGACATTCCTGAAGAACTTTTTACGTGTTAAACGTTGTCTCCCCGTCCGCTTCGGGTGCACCACTGACGAAAACAAATATACAGGGTGTTTGGGGAGGAAAGAGCAATATTTGGAATGTGTTCAGAGGGTGAAAATAGGAGAAATAAACCCATGTGTTTTAGCTCGATTCTCAACCATTTCTGAAATAATAGGTTCTAAAGTTTTTGCAAGTTAATTTTTATTTTTAAAGCGATTAATTGCAGGTACTGCAGTGCAAACTAACTTAAAGAATATGTTCAAAAACACCTCCACCAACTTCAATACATTTTTCGGCACGTTTGTTAATCGCTCGGGTAGCACGTTGGATTAAGTGGGGATTGTTTTTTTTATAAAAGCTGCAGCTCTGAAAATTCGATCGCGCAGTGCTTCTCTCGTTTCCACTCGTGATTCATATACTAGCGATTTCATCCATACCCAAAGGCAATAATCAAGCAGGTTTAAGTCTGGTGACCTCGGTGGCCAAACTTGCGGATCACCCCTGCCAAAATTTCGCACACGGAGACTAAAATGAGGTGTGGCTCCATCATGTTGTAAGTACATTCGTTGTCGAACATTTAACGGAAAAATCACCCAAAATATGTATTAAATGGTCTTCCAAAAATCGTAATTATATCCTTCTCCAGTAAGACGCCCATCCATTTCAAACGGACCAAATAACTGGTCGTTGGGCATTCCACACCTTACATTAATACTGAATCGATGTTGAAAGTTTCGTTCAAATGTAGCATGAGGGTTTTTATCTGACCACCGATGTTCATTGTAGCAATTATTAATTCCATCACGCGTGAACTGAGCTTTATCGCTAAATAAAATGTATTTGTTCAGACTTCGATTTTGATGGATCCGTTCACAAAATTGTACCCTTGAAGCAGGATCAACATCGAGAAGATGTTGAACGTGAAAAGGTTTTAAACCGTTTTTTCTAAGTGACTCCCATACGGCTAGATGTGATGGTATATGAAGTCTATTTGCAACCTGTCTCGTACTTATACCTGAGTTCTCTGCGACAATATCCAGAACATTTTCTTCATTTTCCACATCTAGACACTGCACTCTTTCAGAAACAATTCTCACGCTTGGAAACAGTCCAGTTTCCTGAGCACTTGCAAATACTTTTTGAAAAACTCTTTTATTAGGAACTCTTCGATTTGGAAAACGAAGTCGATATTCATTAACTGCGCGCATCGCACTACCGTTCCAGTAACCATACACGAATATCATGTCATCATACTCCCTGTGACTGAATGTGTGGGGCATTGTAAGTATGAAAATCTTTGTTCAAGTAGATATATACGCTCAATATGAAGCTAACTGACAACTACTATATCAAAACTATCAATCAAAATGCATCGGACGTTTAAAACTAAAGCCTCCTTCATTATTTCCATGTAAAAAAAAATCAGAACCGATTATTTCAGAAATGGTTGAGAATCGAAACATAATATTGCCCTTTGCTTCCCAAACACCCTGTAGATTATGGATAAGGTATCTACCGGGACATAAGTGGTTAAACGTTAATCCAATCTTCTCTAAAATATGACTAAATATCCATGGTTAACATATCGGTTTCAACAGGTATGGTGGTACAAATATTAATATTAATATCAGTGGACCCAAAACGGATCCTTGTCGCATACTATACTCTTATATTCGATGGTTGGAACTCCAATGAAATAAATGCATTCATGGTATTTAAAGGATTATTGTATCAAATGACAAAGTTACGTAACATTGACCAAAATACGAATTGGCGATGATAAAAATATATTTATAACAGTATTTACGAGTATATTTTACTTCCAAACTTGTTAAATGGGAGACGGCAAAGTGCTACAACCGAAACATAAATTATTTTAAATTCATTTCAAATTTTACTGCTGCAACAAAATGGGTGTACCCTTCCTTCTATTTTTTAAATCTAGATAAAGGTACATTTAGGTAATTATACTAACATGAAAAATGTGAGAATAATTTTAGGTTTCAGGCGCGGTAAAATTGTTTTGAAATTAATTCTTGCACGATTCTACTATTTTCTTTATATACCATTAAAATATATTTATTATCTTATTTGGAGTTGCTTGTACATTTCTAGTTAATTCTTGCTAGACCCACATATAAAAAGAACTTGTTTCATTTTAAGGAAAAAGGTTCTTCTAAAAATATTTACTCATTTAAAAAACCTGTATCATTAAAACATAAATTCTTTCTTTGCTTTGACAACACAAAACATCTCACTTCTTCTGACTAATGGTTGTAGTGTGGAGTAAAAAACCCAAAGGTCTCATGCAAAACCATATAACGTTTTTCGTGTATTAACTGGTTTTCCTTCAGTATCTAAAATATATTTTCGGTGAGATTATGGACGTATTTTCTGTGTTGGTTTATTCGTGGTTTTCGGACTGGGCAAATCCGCTATTGCATATTTAATAAGTCTAAAATATACACACGTTTAAAAATTTAAGAATTTCCCTACATATGGTTAGCATGATCTGGATATGTGGAAAATTTTAACTTTCCACGTCATCCAGAAGTCGGTTTTCTTTTCCGTACAAACATCGTTCCATTCAGCTTTATATACAGGGTGTTATTTAAGGATGTAGCCAAACTCCAAGAGGTGCTTCTTTAAGTAATTTAAAAAAAAAAGTTTATATAAACATGGGTCCACAATAGTTGTACTTGTACTTGCTTAATTCGAAAAAATACATAATTTTAAAAAAGTCAGTGGCGCGCAATTTTTTTGTGAAAAATATTAGTTGGACTGTCTTCCGGGACGCCACTGGACTTAATAATTTCAATCTAATTGAGGCTTAATTATTCTATTGTTATTACAAACAGAATGGATAAATTTTAACAAAATCGAATAAAAGAGTATTGAGATATTTACGAAAATCCGATTTTTTTAAAAAACTTTTACACCCTGTATCGTAAAAACTATGCATTTTCGGACCCATGTTTATATGAACTTTTCTTCTTAAAATCACTTAAAGAAGCCCCCCTTGGAGTTTGGCTATATACTTAAATAACACCCTGTATAGTTGTTTGAAGGTGGTTTGGTTAAGTTATTGAAATAATTGCTTTGTCGGACGTCCTTTGTTTTTATTTGGTTCCTTAACACAACGTTTCGGTTAGAGTAATTATAAGTTAGTAGATAATATTTAATTATCTGATTAATAATATCTTTATTTAGTTATTATCAGTTTCGGAACAAAAGGAGATATTTATTTTAATTGTTAAAAATACTTTAATTAGGGAAAACCAAAAGTTTAGCATTTTTACCATAATCAAAAAGGAAATTTAAATACAGTGTGTCCTCGGATTGTATCTATACGAATAAAGAAATTCAAACTTACATTAATAGCAAACACTAGTAGCGTTTTTTGATCAATAATTCGTTACTACCTTGTTTTAGTCAAAGTTGGCCAAATACCCATATTTGTATTACAATTATTACCTACAGTTGTGGCTTAAAAAAGTTGGATTACGTTTTCTCTGTGGATTTCTTCTTTGCTTTTAGGTACTTTCCTTTTGCTTTTTTTAAACAGCATAGGAAAGTAAAATTCTCTACTAAGCTAAGTTGTTATAGGAACGCTTCACCAACAAATCGTATGAGAAATATAGATGGAAATACTTAACCGCGGCAAAAGAGGGGAAAAAATCTCGGCTGAACTAAGTTAAATTTTTAAAAGGAACGGTCAATTTAGACGTTGGCTTTGCTATTTAAAACCAACTTAAAGGAATTATGTTATTGTTGATTGTGGGTGTTTGATATTTCGGATTTTTCCATTTTGTGTACTTGTGAATTGCTTAGTTTGTGCTATAAACAATGACTGGTACGGAAAACTTTTTCAAATTCTTAATAAAGAAATTGTACCCAAGTTTTTGGTAAATTTCCCAACGAATATTTTTTTTGAAGGTTCGCGATAGCATCGAAAATTGCTGTTTGGTTTGATTTTTATTTTCAATTTGATAGTTTATTTGACTTGCTCTCTTCCTTTTCAAACTAAAAACACGACGGCGAATAATTTTTAAATAAATGTTAGATATAAAACATTAAAACCAATTAAACGAAAATATAGTGGCATATCAGATAGACGGCGGGTCGACCACGACGGCCGTTTCTTCCTTGTTAGGACTCTATCAGCATCCATAACCCAAACAATTCCAAGAACAACGGAAAAATGTACTAAAAGCCTCTTTGCAAAATTAAAGCGGCCATCAATACACTGTAGCGCCATCCCAGCGGAATTAACTCCAATATAAAAGGCAGTCACACTGGTAATAATCGAAAGGTAGATAACTAAATAAACCACGAAGTGCATCACAATCCAGTATAGGGAACGCTATTTGCGTTTTCACCGAAAACATCTGCCATTTTGTGTTTTCGGGTTTTATATTGGAGTTAATTCCGCTGGGATGGCGCTACGGTGTAATGATGGCCGCTTTGATTTTGCAAAGAGGCTTTTCGTACATTTTTCCGTCGTTCTTGGAGTTGCTTGGGTTATGGCTGCCCGTAGAGACCTAGCAAGGACGAAACGGCCGTCGTGGTCTACCCGCCCTAGGGTATTCATTAGACTTGGATACCTGTGTATTCCAATATAAAGAATAGTTACACACTTGTCCGATATGCCACAATATTTTTTATTATTATTTTCGCGGACACTATAATCATCTATCAAAAACAATTTTCTAACCTCAAAATCTGAACCACTAAAATCACAAGAATTCCCAACGTTTCGTATTCTATAAAAACTTTATCAAGGGTAAATAAAAAGGTCTTTAATCCTGTATATTTATACTCTAGAATATGAAAACACATTTTCTAGAAAACATATTGGATACCTACATGTAGGTATATATCCAAACTGTCAGTACCAATGTGTTTTCTAGAAAATGTGTTGTCATATTCTACAGTATGAATATACAGGCTTAAAAACCTTTTTATTGGCCCTTAATAAAGTTTTTATATAAAACGAAACGTTGGGATAAATAAAAAAATGTGTCATTTAATTGCCTGCCCTCATTCCCGCTATACTTATTCGAAGTATATTTTTGGTTTGTCGATTCTTTACACAAAAATCTCCGAAATTCACAACGTAATTTCGTCATTAAGTAGCTGGTTTTAAGAAGCATGCATACTTTCTTTCAGCATATTTTGCGTTTAAAAAATCGTTGAAAATGTTTGCCAGAAGTGTCGTTGCATGGACATACTGTATTAATTTTTAAAATCTTGCGCCGTGAACGTTTAAAGAGATAAGAATTGAAATACGTCATAGGCGCTCGGTTTCAAATTATACACGACGGTTTAATTAGGAATAATTTACGTAGTTACACTGAAATATTTTAATTTTATTACTGAAATAATCCGAACTGTATACGCTAGTTTCAACAGAAGTTAGCAAAACTTGCCATATTTTATTATGTTTGACATTTGCCGGAATTTGTCTTGGATACTTTATTTACTGTGTGTTTCTGTTGCCCATCAGGTAGATATTTTTATTTAATTTTAACAAAATAAAGTGGCTTAGGGATAATAATGTTCTGAAAATAAATGGAATTAGGCTTGCGGTGGTTGATTCTACAAGAGCTTTGGGAATAGTTTTAGGCAGTGAATTAAAGTTTATAGACCGAAATTATTTCAGAGATCTTATACTGCTTTAAAACTTTCAAACAGAGTGAGTTTGTAACTTGGAATATTTTTAGTGAATACAGTACGTTTTTTTTTGGATAACATTGAGAGTTGTGGACTTTTTTATAAAAAAAAATTGATTCAATAAGTCCCAAAAATTGATTCAATAAGTCCCATAGCGATATGGCGATATCGATAATTTTTTTAAATGGCGACCCTATTTTCTTATACTATTTTTATAGTGTATATTGAGTCATACATACGTACCGAATTTTAAATTTTTATTCTTTGTCATTTCTAAGATATTAAACAAACAAAAAACATGAAGGAATGTAAAAAAAAATTATATTAAAACTGACTTATAATATATTTGCGGAAATTACTGTGAGTTTTTTCCCCATATCGCAATAGCTCCACTCTGAGATAATGGACTACTTCCGTAAAATTAAAAACTAATTTAATTAGAAAAAATAAAATAATTTAAACAATTTTTAAATATAAAATAATTAGAAATATTGTATTATTCTTTAGCACAGACCCATTTAAATTAGGGAATACTAGGATGGGGAGGCATAAATAAGAATTATCTTAATAATATTGAAACTATTCAAAAATACATTTTGAAAATTACTTACGAAAAATACCACCAATATTATATAATTGTGAAACAAAAATAAAAATAAATTATTAAAATTGTATTATTCACACACATGAAACTCGTCATAAAAATACTATAACATATAAAAAAAGAGTTAACAAAACAATAGCACACAAACATTTTTTAAACATCAATCCATATATTTTTGATATGCTACCACAGTCAATTAAAATAATTAAATCAATAAATAATTATAAAAATTAAATTAAAAATGGGATATTATCCAATCCAAGAGATATATTCAAGATCGTCATAAATAATTAATGAATATACCAAGCTATAATGAATAAAATAAATAAATAAATATATTATATACATGAAGTATTGTATCTTTGTATACTGTAGTGATATGAAATATACCAATAAAATATTGTCATATTCGTTTTATATTATAATCTAGTTGTGCCTAATTATATATATATATAACAATAAATATTATATTATTTAACTCAAAACAAGTATTTTACTTCTGAGTTCGGAATTGATAGTTTATACAAAACAAATTATATATTAAAATTAATGTCAAAAAAAATATTTGAATAAACTTTTATTATTATTATTAATTGATATCCATCCATCTTTACTTTTATGGCAATATCCTAAACGCAAGAAAAACTAGTTTTGAACATTTATTTTCTAATTACTTCGGGATACGTTACAGATTGAATCTATTTTTTTTATAAAAAAACCCAACTTAAAATGTTGCTACACGTACCTAAGCATTATTCCAAACTGCACTGGATTTTCCCAACTTATTCCAAGTTACAAACTCACAGTGAAAAATAACAGACATATTATAAACGATAAATTGAAAAAGATGCTTGGCAAATCGCTAGTACTTTTAAGCTTTAATTATTGCGATTTTGTTTATGGTTATTGTATAGACAATATTGGTAAGCGTCGTATACATTAAGTGCAAGAGGCTTGCGTAAATTTTATAAATGGTTTAAGGGAATATGACCATTCTATCTACATTCTTTGAACTGAATTGGTTGAGGTTGGATAACCGTAGGCTTCTGCAATTTAATAGTTTTATATATAAAATTGTAAATGAACCTGACTCTCCCACCACTCTTCGTGAACGCCTAACTCCTCGCTCTAATATCCATACTGTTAACATTCGCTATGGGGATACGTTAACTTTACCACACCATCAATATGCCTCGTTTAAGAGGTCTATCGCTCTCGTGTTTTATAATTCTTTGCCTGGTGAATTAATCACCATCTCGAATGGTGCATTATTTAAAAGAAAAATACCGTGCGAGCAAAAATTATTTGCATCAAGGAGGGCCTTGCATCTAAGGACGTAATGCTTAGCCGTAGAGCTTAATACCTGTTGGGTGTCAGTAACTACCTGAATTAACAATCAATCAGTTATTCCGTTATCTTTGACAGTCGTTACAAATAATTTGATTCATTGCTAATTTTTCCAATTTCTTGAATCTTGGACAATTCACACAATGGGCTTTACGGAACAGCACAAAACATTCATAGTTGAAGCGTATTTTTAAAACGGGGTTAGAGTAAATGGTGAGTGGCAATACAATCCGGGTTTGTGCATGGACGATTTTCACGAACATTTTCCTAACGTTGCTTTTATTGCTGGGGATTTTTTTCATTGTCTGAAAAGAACCGTGGCTGTGTTTAGGGAAACAGGTTCTATACAACACAAAAAAGGAGCAGGAAGACCATCTGTAAGAACTGATGAACTTGTTGCAAACGTTCGTGAAATAATGCAAAATACGCCAACAAATTGTATAAGACGCCTGTCCCATTTTCATTTATTTTATTTTCTTTTTCTTTGTGTATATTCTTCCTTTGTTAATTTTGTAAACAACAAAAATAAATTTGTATTTGTCTACTTATTTTATTACTCATTAGTCATGTCATAATATGAATTTGACAAAATTTTAATCTAGATTTGGTTAGATATATCATCCCCATATCATTGTGATCTAAACCAAGCCCTACGTTTTTTAATCCAAGCCCTCTTTGATGCAAATAATTTTTGCTCGCACGGTATTTGGCATTTTAATTTGCTGGCTCCTTTAAACTATTATACTAAAATGCCCATAAAGTGTGAAATTCGTAATCTACGCCTCAAAATTTATCATTGAATGTTGAAAATCATTAATTTTTGGGTTACTAATTATTAGTAGATATTAAGTAGGTAGGTTTAACAATTTAGAATACTTCTATTAACTAAGTGGTATTTATTTTTCTTACATTATTGCTTTAGGAACTTGTAGAATTAAAACAAGTGCCCCCACGTTCATTTCCATATCTGGCGAACATTGAAGCTAATGAGTGGTGTCATGGAATATTGGTAACCAAGAACTATATTCTGACAAATGCTAGATGTGTTGTAAAGTAAGTAAAAAAAATATCGCTTAAAATTGTATATTAACATACACGTTTTATAAAGCATCATTTTATAGCACGCGTCCATTTTAAAAAACCGTTAGAATACTACTTTAAATATGAACGTGTGAGTTACGAATTATAACTCACTAGTGTGTTATTTGATGGTTTACTTGTATAAAATGACATTGATAATGATAGTCATAACTGTCATGTGTTGGATAAAAAAAATAAGATATCTATCTTGCTCTGCATGGCGCCATTGATAATAATAATAATAATTGTAAACTTGTTAAGTGATTTTTATCGACAGTTCGATATTTGGCAGGAAAAACTATTTGTTGTGAAATTGGGGTATCAATTTTCAGATTTTTCAAATGGAAAATGTTATAAACTTACATTAATATCTCCCTCTGCCCATAAAATAATTTGTGCCGTCTTTTAAAGCATATTCTTAGAAAAATTTTGTTTCCATGTCATAATTACATTCCAAAACAATGCATTTGCCTTATTTTCGGTGTTTAAACCACTCCAATATTCGCACAAAAAAATCTTCTCTAATATAAAATAATTTTATGTGTTACAGTTGCACGTCTATCAACCTATACTTGGGCTGGTATTCCTATCCACAATATTTTCATAAAGGATCTATAAAAAACGAGACAGATAGTCAAATATATACTGCAAGTAACGTTATCGTACATCCGGATTTTAAAGAAGTAAAAAAAAAATGGATGTATCTTAACGACATCGCCCTAGTCAAACTTTCTCAACCAATAAATGTAACCAGCGGTGTTAGTCCAGCAAAGTTAGCTGATCCAAAGGCATTTAAAAACCAAGACTTAACTGATCAATACGCCACCGTTTTCGGTTGGTGGCCTGCTGAGTATTTAAGCGCAGCTCAAGTTCAAATTAGGCCTCACACTTATTGCGAAGGTGTTTTTCATCAAAACTACCTAAGGGATCGTCAGTTGTGTGTAAAATGGCCCTCTGGTCGAAGACTGTGTTCTCGTCGGAGTCATCCCATGGAGATTGATGGGAAACTTATTGGACTGCAACAAGATGACCCTAGAAACGATGTAAAGTGTGTCGATTACGAATATAAGTTTATAAATATTCTTTATTATTACGATTGGATATTGAAAAATTCAGATTTACAAAATGATATCAAAGTTCCTGAAAGCTTGACATCTAGTAACGCGAAACCCAAGCAGAAATGCAAAATTGACATTGAATCAGTTTGCCCTAAACATGAAGAGCTTTAAAACTGTTCTGGATTAACGAAATTTATTCCAATTGTATACATATAAATAAAATTAGACTGACATATTTTATCATTGTATTAGTTTTGTCCTTGTTATTACTCTACGGGCAGCCATAACCCAAGCAATTCCGACACAGCGGTTCGATATATTAAAAGCCTCTTTGCAAAAGCAAAGCGGCTATCAATACACCGTAGCGCCATCCCAGCGGAATTAACTCCAATATATAAAAGGCAGTTACACTGGTAATAATGGCAAAATGGCAGATGTTTTCGGTTCGGTTTCGGTTTAGTTGTCTACCTTTCGATTATTACCAGTGTAACTGCCTTTTATATTGGAGTTGATTCCGCTGGGATGGCGCTACGGTATACTGATGGCTGCTTTGCGTTTGTAAAAACTTTTAATACATCTTACCGCTGTATCGGGATTTTTATTTATTTATTTATTTATTTATTTATTATTACATTTGGGATGCAGACAGAACTAGAAGTTCCAAAGAAGCATCCACTATATACAACAAACAGTTTATGCGGAAAACATTTTACTGATTAACATAGCAATAGGCACTTACCTAACTAACTCTACCTACGGCTATCCAAACACTTGTTGTATAAAATGTCCTTTTAAAAGTCTTTTAAAACTCTGCAAGGTTGCACTGAAAATGTCAAATTCATGGCAGTATGAATTAAAAGTTTTTTGCAGTCTATCCAATGGTATATTTAAACCCAAGTTAGTTCGTCTGTAAGGTAAATTTAATAAGGTTGTATGTCTTAATTCTCTGGTGGGAATGTTAAAGCTTAGTGCTGATAATAGTTCTGGGACGCTGAAATTCGAGTTAATTATTTTATATAGAAACGATATGTCAGAAATTTTTCTGCGGTCAGACAGAGGAATAAATTTATATTTTTCTTTTACAAGATCTATTGTGCAATACGCTTTAAATGCAATGGTTTTGAGAAACCTGTTTTGTACTGCTTCCAGCCTATAAAAATGTGTGGCGTATTGAGGATTCCAGATGACAGAGGCAAAAGAGAGCTTACTATGAACAAAAGCAAAATATAGTGAGATCATTGTTTTGGGATTTCGAAAGTCTTTACAGATTCTAGTAATTAAGCCCAGCATTTTGTTTGACTCGGTAAAGATTTTATTAAAGTGTTCTTGAAATAACCATTTGGTGTCCAGAATGACTCCTAAATCCTTTATTTGATTTACCTTCTTTAAATTTGAATTATTTATGCTATATGAGTATTTCCAAGTATAAATATTTTTAGTGAATGTTATAAAACAACACTTTGTTACGTTTAAGAAAATACTATTTCTATCACAGTACTCGGACAGTCGGTTGAGGTCCGCTTGTATTTTCAGACAGTCATCCAGCCCCCTTATGGGGCAATATATTTTTAGGTCATCTGCATATAGTAAGAACATTGTGTGATGAAAGCACTTTGCAATATCGTTAATATAAATTATGAAAAACAAGGGACCCAGATGACTACCCTGAGGAACCCCCGAGCTGACCGAGAAGGTCTCGGACTGGAAACCGTTTACAGAAACAATCTGGGAGCGCTTTGAGATATAGGACCATATCCACCTGAGCAGACGCTGGCAGACACCAACCTCAGCAAGTCTCTCAATCAACCGTTTATGGTTAATCTTGTCAAAAGCCTTACTGAAGTCGGTGTATACAGAGTCCACCTGAATGCCACGATCTATTAAGCTGCAAATATTTTGAGAGTAACACATAAAATTTGTTTCTAGAGACCTGCCAGGAAAGAAGCCGTGTTGTTGATTAATAATGATGGTTTTGACAGTTGACATAATATCGTTATAGACTATTTTTTCTAATATTTTGGCAAAGATGCAAATTTTACTTGTTGGTCTATAGTTCGTAACGTCGTCTTTTGGGCCACTTTTAAATATAGGAGTTATATGAGATATTTTCCATTTTTCTGGAAATATTCCTGTTTTTAACGACGACTCATATATAATTTGAAGTGGATAAACCAAGTTCTCCTTGCAGGATTTTATAAAAATAGGTGGTATTCGATCAGGTCCTGCACCTTTTTTTAGCTCCAATTGATTAATACGGTCCAAAATTATATTATTGTTAATTTTAACAGTAGGACCTGGGCACAAAGAAACTGGGCGAGACGATATTGTGGTTGGAATATATACGCTTTTGAAAAAGTCCGCGAAGCTGTTACATATATCTTTTCCAGTTCTAGCGACCCGGTCTCCATAACAAACTGTACTGGGTATGGAAGTTTGTGTTTTTTTTCTTAGATGAAACGTAATTCCAAAATTTTTTATTATTGTTTAAAATTTCGACCTCCATACCATTCACAAAATCGGTATAATCTCTCCTAATTAGTTGTTTAGAAAGAGTCCTTAACCGGTAAAAAACGTTGTAGTGTTCTACACTGTTGAATTTTTTGTATTTTTTATGATACATATTTTTATTTTTTATTATTTTAATAGTGTCCGGCTTAAAATAAGCAGGAATGTTACCTTTAACGGTAAAAGAAGGTTTGTGTGCATCAATAAGCTTATCAATTACTAAGTAAAATTTATTTATCATATTATTTGTGTCAGATGAGGTAAAAATATTTTCCCAGTTAATATTGGCCAATTTCTCATTTATAGTCACATAATCGGCCTTTTTAAAGTTCAGGATTCTAAGTGTATTGTGACGTAGTGGAACATAAGGAGAATTAATTAAAATAAACTCTAATGCAGGATGATGAAGGTCCTCCCTTACCAGACATTCATTACTCCTAGTCACCTCCCTGATGCAATCCTGATTACACAAAATAAGGTCTAGTATTTTATTATTATTGTTTACTATATTATTATACTGCATAAACTGAAAGTAGGAGAGAGCATCAACCATGCGGGCAGACCCGATACCAACATTTGAGGGCTGAAAATAAACTTCTTTTTTAATGGAATTCCAAGAAACAGTTGAGAGATTGAAGTATCCGAGAATGGTTGCTGTCTTATCCGATTGCTTGGGTTATGGCTGCCCGTAGAATCCTAACAAGGACGAAACGGCCGTCGTGGTCTACCTGCCCCAGGGTATCTAGTGTGCTTGGATCTCTGTATATTCCAATATAAAAACTGTTACACAGTCGCTTTTAATTATTTATTGTTTTAATAAATTTGAATATACCTAGCTTGTTTTTAAATGCCATCATAATAGTAACTTTAAACTTAGACTAGTGGAGGGGGGGGGCGTTGATTGTCCAACCAGGGTAGGAAAACCCCGTTGTTTTCTAACAGTCGCAACTAACGTCCTGTACGGAATTTATCTGTGAACACGCTGTACATGTTAAAATTTTCAAACACAAAAAAGTTATCAGAATCCTGAGTCATGATTTATTTTACGACCATTTAGATGTGGTAAATTTATGCAATAAAACTGAGATATTTTTATGTTATTACTAAAACAACTATGAAACTGGATGCACCAGTTCCATCCGCAATAATAAGACTAAAATTTCATAGAACATCAGCACTGATTTCAATCTGTTTAACATGTATGAGAGATTCTCCTGGATAATATTTCTACTGTGTGTTTGCGTCGCATATCAGGTAGATATTTTTATTATTATTAATATTTTTATTATTAAATTATTATTATTTTTAAATTGGTCAAACCTTTCTTAACAGTTACCTTTTCAGTTTTTTTTTTAATTAAGTATATTTAAGTTTACCCGGCATCAAAAAAATGTTCATCGCATACGTAAAATCTTTTCATATTACATTTTTCCAACTTTACATATTTGCTTCAGGAAATGACAAAACTAACACAAGTGCCACCACGTTCATTTCCATATCTAGCAGACATTAAAGCTAATGAGTGGTGTCATGGAATATTGATAACTAAGAACTATGTCCTGACAAATGCTAGATGTGTTATAAAGTAAGTAAAACAAAATTGTATTGTCTACTGTTTTATTAGGAGTAAATGCGATACTTTTATGATGCCTGTCATCGTTTACATCTCATCCACTTTTCTCATGTATATATTTTATGGTTTTTATTTTTTTTACCACTCCACACTGGAGCAAACGAACCAATCCAATCCATGCTCAATTATAATGTTACATTATATGTTACAGTTTTACAGACATCAACGTGTACTTGGGCTGGTATTCCTATCCAGAATATTTCTTCGAAGAATCTATAAAAAACGAGACAGATAGTCAAATATATACTGCAAGTAAAGTTATAGTCCATCCAGATTTTAAAGAAGTAAAAAAAAAATGGATGTATCTGAACGATATCGCCCTAGTCAAACTCTTTCAACCAATAAATGTAACCAGCGGTGTTAGTCCAGCAAAGTTAGCTGATCCAAAGGCATTTAAAAACCAAGACTTAACTGGTCAATATGCCACGGTTTTCGGCTGGTGGCCTGCTGAGTATTTAAGCTCAGCTCAAGTTCATATTAGGCCTCACACTTATTGCGAAGGTGTTTTTCATCAAAACTACCTAAGGGATCGTCAGTTGTGTGTAAAATGGCCCTCTGGTCAAAGACTGTGTTCTCGTCAGAGTCACCCCATGGAGATTGATGGGAAACTTATTGGACTTCAACAAGATGACCCTAGAAACGATGTCAAGTGTGTCGATTACGAATATAAGTTTATAAATATTCTTTATTATTACGATTGGATCATGAAGAATTCGGATTTAAAAGAATACATTACCAATAATTATAATAACGTTGGCAGGAACAAACTTTTGGAGAGCTTGAAACCTACTAAAAAGGCAACATCTGTTTCATACAAGAGACGAAAATTGAAATGCGAAGTTGAATTAGTTTATCATTGTATTATGTTTTTACAATTTACATAGCCTTATTATATAATTTTTTTTAAACTTCATATTTTTATTGGTATTAGCTTATTTACTACCTTGTTATCAATACGATTGAAAATATTTCAAAAAAAATTGGTCTCAGTGGAAGCGGAGTGAAGTGTGACGTCAATTAAGAAAATTATGGTTAATTTATATGTTTAAAAAGATAGGGAATGAATGACGTCAAACTTTGCTATAAAATCACACTACATAAACTTTTAAGAATTCATAGTTATTTTAATCTAAACTCAATTCCTAATTTTACACACTTTTTATTATGACCTCTGGTACAATTAATTTAAATCTTATCGGACAGTATTGCTTCTTAAGTTGTTCAAAATGTACACGACGTTTTTTTCTATATTGTCTCTTCTTCTGTACGTCGAGGTTACGTCGAGGTACTTTGGCATCAAGTTCTGCTTCGATCGAGATGAAAATTAAGCAAAAAATAGTAGTCACGTCCGCATTATCTGTCAAATTTTAATTTTTTCCAAAAAATAATTCAAAAGTGGGGTTATTTCTAAAAATATCGAAAAAAGTTATCAAAAAAAGTTTTTTTTAATGCAGTTTCTAGCCCACATGAAAAATTTCAGCTGCATAAGATAATTTTGATTTTTTAGCCCTATTTAGTCGTTGTAAACGTGTTTTTGGAGTATCGTTGTATTTATTTTTTTGGAAACAGCATTTAAATAATAAAAGATTATGTTTACTTTTTTTATGACATAGCTACGTTTTCAAAAATACTTATTTTATGAAGTTACCTTATACAGAGTCAAAATCAAATGAACTTTGCATCACAATGACATGCGACCAAATTTTAATAGCCCAATTTTGATTTTGTAGAAAAACACACATTTAGTATGGCGCTACTTTAAAGAAAATGTATCTGAAATAAAGCATTGTCAAAACTAAGAAGTTTTATATAGGTTGCGTTGAGTCTTATTTTGCAAAAGTGGTGCAATTTACAAAATATGGGTAAAAAATCAAAATTATCTTATGCAGCTGAAATTTTGCATGCGGGCTAGAAACTGCATTTAAAAAAACTTTTTCTTATAACTTTTTCGATATTTTCAGAAATAACCCCACTTTTGAATTATTTTTTTGGAAAAAATTAAAATTTGACAAAAAATGCGAATCACGTGACAACCATTTTTTTGCTTAATCTTCATCTCGATCGAAGCAGAACTTGATGCCCAAGTCAAATTTCGAATAAAGCTATTAATAAAAAAAAATCCCATATGATGCGGACTTTTCTGGTCACACTGTATATCCATAAAATATATCAACATCGTATTATGAAGATTTCTTGACAATTTAACAGTACATACAAGAGAAAACATTTTTTTTTAACCAATATGTCTTACGAGTACTATAGAAAAGAATAATTAAGGAAATTATTTCAAAAGACCTAATTTAGAGAAATTTATAAAAAAAAATTTACGTAAGTATAAGTAGTTTACTAAAGTAGTATT
Source organism: Polydrusus pterygomalis (assembly GCA_963969555.1). NCBI lineage: Eukaryota > Metazoa > Arthropoda > Insecta > Coleoptera > Curculionidae > Polydrusus > Polydrusus pterygomalis. The sequence goes on from OZ018381.1 coordinate 52,517,297, forward strand.
TCTATTGGACGTGAGTAAAGCGATTAAATATAAATAATATTATACCGCATCAATCCTAACCAATTGTATTTGTTTGTCTCATGCAGGAACTGAGGAAACTGGAAGCAGTAGAACCATGTTTATTTCCTTATGTGGTTGAGATTGAGGCACATGAGTCCTGCCATGGAGTATTGATAACTAAGAACTACATACTGACAAACGCTAGATGTATTGTGGGGTAAGTTAAAAAAAAAGGGGAATTTGCTTTCTCTCGACGAAAGTTGACTCAATCTGTTTTATTTGATTATCCGTAAAAAGGAGTTAGATTTTTTTCCTGTTTTCCCAAATGTATAACTTATTTTTAGATATCATTAATTTGTTTTGGGCTACGTGCTTAGTGAAACTGTTGTTCCATTGCACAGGAAGAAAAAATAATAACTACCTGTTATGTTTCACAAATTTAATCAGTTTCCTGACACGTGTTTCAGCCCTTGCGGATCATAGTCAAAGGAGTACAAGAAGATACTAAATTCTACGTGACATTACAAAGGTATTTATATCATATTTTGTTTTATTATAATTTTTTTCAAAATCTGTTTCTTATACAGGGTGTCCGGAAAAAGGAGGTAAATCCGGTAGCCATATTTCCCTTGAGTAAAAATAATATGACTCTTATAATGCCATTTTTTATTTTTGAGCCTCATGTTAGACATACAGGATGTCAAAGTTTGAAATGAAAAAAGAAATTTTTTTGAATAATTCGAGTATTTAATCCAATATTAATATCAAATTTGGTAAATCGTTTCAGCGTAAAAAGTTACATCTTTTGAGAAAAACAAAATAAACAACAATTATTGTCAAATATTCAAAATAGGGGGGTCTAGTACCCGCTGACATCCCTATATTTTAGTACGTGCGCCAGTGACTGCCGAACTATATTTTTTCAAGTAATCATTTGTTTTTGATTATTTTTTATTGCTTATAAAATATCGATAAACCAGTGAAATGAAATTATTTTATTCCCCTTCTAGGAACTTGCTATTGCTAATATTCTTCACATAACAGTAAATTATTATCACTCGTTCTAAAGATAATACTACTATTACTTATTAAATAAATTTGAAACACGCAAGATAATAACTATTTAAAACATATTATTTTCATAAAAAAATAAATACGTACGTAACGGAAAACAAACAAAATTCTTAGAAAAATTGTGTAATCTGTACTGTAAATGATAGCTTAATTACAGAATAAGAACCTAAAATAGTATACTAGTCTAAAGTACTTCCATTTGTCCCAAAATTGGTCCTGGAAATCCACAACTAAATCTAAAATAGTTAAAAAATTCGTGATTGCTGTGTAAATACATAGTTCAAAGAACACATTAGGCCCATCAATACGTTAAAAAAATTAAATAAATTGTTAGTTCTAGGGGAAGCTCAGTGACGTGTGACGTCAATTTACGAAATTATACGTCACCTATAACATATATTTTAAATGATAAGGAATAAAAGACGTAAAACTTTGCTGTAAAAGCGTACTGTTTATTTGTGGTTAATTATTTTAGTAAAACTCAGATAATAAAATATATTTTAATATTATTTAAATTCCTAGCACAGCCTACACTATACACTAACAGCACTAGTCCAATTATTGGTCTAAATCGTATTTAATGCTATCGCTTTTTGAGTTGTTCAAAATGTACAAGGGTTTGTTTTTTATATTTCTACTGAGTGTTTCGATTACCTATCAGGTAGATATTTAAATTTTTTTGTAAAAAACATATTGATCGAAACCATTTAAATATTATTAGTTTCAAAAATAGTTAGGTGGGTATGGCAGCGCCCTTTCCAGTAGATTAGAATAAGTATAGTGGGAATGAGGGCAGGCAATGACATTACACGATTGTCCCAACGTTTCGTTTTATATGAAAACTTTTTCAATGGTTTGAAAAGAGAGAGAGAGAAATATAATGAGAAGACAATAAATTAATGTGATTAAAATTCAACAATTCATAATAAAAAGAGGCAGTAGGTTCCTTATCAATACAAATACATGACAATTGTTGTTTAGATAAAATATATATGAAAAATATAATTTAATAACAAATAAACATTAGGTAATCCATCTACCCTTTTAACTGTTTATTTTGCACTTTCTCATTCTCATTTGAATTATGGTGTCGTATTGTGGGGCAATTCTTCATCGGCCATTAAAGCTTTTAGATAGCAGAAGAAGGCTGTTCGTGTGATTGCCGATGCTGGTTACTTTGACCACTGTCAGCCCCTTTTTAAGAGGTTTGGAATTATGCCTCTACCTTCTCTGTTTATATTCTATCAACTGCTCGAAATTCATAAAAACAAGAATATTTTTTCCTTAAATTCTAATTTTCATAACTACTCAACTAGAGGATCTGACTTAAAAAATTTTGCTACGAGAAGGTCAAGGATAATTCTATTATTATCTCATTGTATAATGTACTGCCTGAAAATGTAAGGCTGCTTAGTTATTCAAAATTCAAATCTTTGATTAAAATATCTTTTCGCCGTCACTGTTTTTATTCAGTTCGGGAGTATATGACACAGCCACTTCAGCGGTAGGTTGTTTTAACAATTTTTTCATGTTGTAGTGTGAGAAATATTAAAATATATTTAAAAATTTAAAGATGTTAATTAATAAACTTCTTGAACCCCATGCTTTCTGCTCAGTGGAAGGATACTTTAATGTTGTTAATTCACGAAGATCAACATTCAAATTTTAACTCTTCTTTGTTGTTAATGTTTGTTTATAACGTTTGTGTATGCTATGTTCTTATTAAATTATGTTTTAATATATATTTTAATTTAGTTAAATACACAATCAAATCCTTACATCTAGGAATATTCTTTATTTTTCTTAGGAACTGAAAGAACTGAAACAGGTACCACCACGTTCATTTCCATATGTTGTTTATATTGATACAGATGAGTGGTGTCATGGAGTACTGATAACTAAGAACTACGTGCTGACAAACGCTAGATGTGTTGTAGGGTAGGTTAATTAAACATAAACTATTTTATGTACCTAAATATTGTACCACAATTATTCGCTTTCAATTATTTTCGCGGACACTATATTATCTTTTAATTAAAGAACAGAGTACTTGTTTTATAATTTTGTTATTAAAGAAACTTAGGTTATAATTTTTTCAATATTTTCCACAATAACTTTGTATCGTTGGTCAAAGATGTGGAAAGTGGTTGGAGAGCATATATACATGCTCCTCAAAAGAGCAATATTGATAATGTTGCATTGCGAACTTACACCCAAAGTACAACAGCTACTACTCTAGCTAGTAAGTTTTAGTAATGCTATTTAATAAAGTACGGTAGGTATTATTGTAATGGTTTAATCTTTTTCCCCCGCCAGAAATAAAATATTTTAATCGTTTTCACATTTCTAGATTTTATCAGCTTCCCAATATAAATTCAATGTAATTTGTTGTAGTTCCCAAGGTGGCATCAGGATATACATGGGCTGGAATTCCTATCCAGAATATCCAATACGAACTAATGAACCCGATATTCAAATATATATTGCACATAGAGTTATACCCCATCCAGATTTTAAGGAAGTCCAAGAATACTGGATGTATGACAATGACATCGCTCTGGTAAAACTACCTCAATCCATCTTTGTAACCGAAGGTGTTCGACCAGCAGTTCTCGCTGCTCCAGACACTTTTAATAATATAGATTTAACTGGCCAGTACGGTGTGGTTTTTGGGTGGTGGCCAGCTCCATATTTGAGCGCAGCTACAGTAAAAATAAGGCCTCATGCTAATTGCTCAGATATTTTTGGACGGAATTACATAGAACATCGTCATTTTTGTGTACAATGGCCTAAAGGGGAAAGATTATGTCCTCATCATAGCCTTCCCATGGAAATTGATGGAAATCTTATTGGATTGCAGCAAGATGATCCTCAAAATAATATTGATTGCCCGAATTTCGAATACAAATTTATTAATATTCTTTATTATTATGATTGGATTATGAAGAATTCCGATTTAGGAACATATTTGAAAGATAATATTGGTAAAGTTAAAAAGGATGATCCAAAAGACACTTTGGAAAGATTGAAATCTTTGAGGGAAACAACGATTTCAACTTTAACAGCGTCAAGTTACGCAAATACCGACAAGAAATGTAAAATTGATGTTGAATTAGCTTGTCCCAAATATAAAAGAAGTTAATTTTACTTGTATTTTATAAAAATATTTCTTTTTGTATGAAAAAAATAATATTTATTCATTTTATACGGTATTTTTTTTATTATAATAAATTGATTATTATGCACAAGTCCAATTTTTAAATTATATCCGAAGTAGCAATGCAAAATAACATAAACACTATCTTTAAATTCTTCTTTTTAATAAAACAGATCCCAATGCACGTCATCGATAATGCCATTTCAAAAAACCAGGTGTATCAACGACAAACTTTTCTTATATGGTTTTTGTCAAACATTTATGCAATAATAATTTTATTTTAAAACCCATAAGACAAGTAAAAAGGTTTTATAGGCTTAAAAATGTGACTGTCAAAAATGATATTAAAACCTGTATTAAAACTTTTTGGACTGGTAAAATTATACGATATTCATTACTGACGCCAATTTACTATCTCACCGAGTTCACGAATGTTAGAAAGATAAGCACTAGTCGTGACGTAACGGTCAGCGGTCATTGAACAGACTATAAAACTATAGGTATAATTTAATCTTAAAAAAATTACATTGCTTTAATCAAAACAATAAAAATATTTATATCAATTTTATTGTTGATCCCAGTCAGGGACGTATCTAGGAATTTTGGCGCCCCGGGCGAATAGCAGTTTTGCGCCCTACCATGCAAAAATTATACATCTATAAATTTTAGTAAAAAAAAAAATGTTAACAACACAATTTTTTTAAAACCACGCCCAAATTTGGTCAATAATTTTTAGTAAATATTTTAAAAATTTATGATTACCTACTTATTTTATTGAAAATAAAATTAGATAAAAAAAAATAAAAAAGGGCAATTTATTTTTCATTAGTGGGTATATTGTTTAAAAGTAAAGTCCAATCTTCTGTTTTTATTTGCAGCAAACTTATCCTGAATAACAGCTTCATTAAAGTTAGGAATACCTGTATCATATTTTTTCTCAAATATTCCACATTCATAGTCGTTTTGCCATCAAAACCGTTCATTTTTATTTTAAAAAGTCTTTACTACCCCAAAATAATAATAAAAATATAAAGAAAAACTCAAAATAATAAATTTATACAGCAATTAAGACTCAATGAACTCAACGGCGCACATTTAATTTGTGCTATTAGAATCGTGCTTTCCCCCGCTACACCTGCTAGTACAAGATGCACAGGGAAACAGCAGAAACCTAACCTACCTAAACCTACCGCTTACTTTAACGCATGTGCGACTTATGATTTCCTATGCGCCACACGATTGCTCTTGACAACAGGCTTAGCGAGAGCTATTACACCACGTTTCGTTCGATTGTTTGACGGTACGTTAAAATAGGAGGGTTCTAACTTAGATTACGGTATCATATATAAGAAGATAAATTTAAATGAACATTTTTTTCTTTATGGGGGAATTCTTTATGGACTATGAGGGTACACGTGCTCCTGTGGAGAAACCCCCACTGATTAAGAGGAAGTAACCCCTTTACCACAATGAAAATTGCCGAACGTTTTGCTGGTCAAACGAAAATAAAAAATAAAAATTGGTATTTAGAAAATAAATTCTACTTTAAATACCCCATCCAGAAAAGTAAATGACGATCGAAAATATTCCCAAAATTTTTTTTATAATTTTTTTTTATTTTTAGTAATTTTGTAATATTTTAAACAATTCTTTATTGGTCAAAAGCAAAATGACTTTCCCGGGTGTAGAATGTTGTACCAAACAATTTTTCTTAAAGCCATTTTTCAATATCGGCCTTACTTTTTTCTCAAAAACTTTGGGCGCGTAAAGTGAATTTAAGCGTGTAAAGTGGGTTTACGCGCCCAAAGTTTTTGAGAAAAAAGTAAAATAAACGATATTGAAAAATGGCTTTCAGAAAAATTGTTTGGTACAACATTCTACACCCGGGAAAGTCATTTTGCTTTTGTCCAATAAAGAATTGATTAAGATATTACAAAATTACTAAAAATAAAAAAAATTTCTAAAAAAAATTTTGGGAATATTTTCGATCGTCATTTACTTTTCTGGATGGGGTATTTAAAGTAGAATTTATTTTCTAAATACCAATTTTTATTTTTTCTTTTCGTTTGACCAGCAAAACGTCCGGCAATTTTCATTGTGGTAAAGGGGGTTACTGCTCTTAACAGACTTAAACTTAACATTCTTGAAAAGAAAAATTGCTTGTTCGGACTTTTGTCATGGCAACTCACAACTCACGTAGCATAGTGACGCAATCGAATCGCGGCGCGGCGCCTTTTCTTCAAATATCGGCGTTGCCAAATGTCAAAAACAATCCGGACCGTAATTTTTAAATGCCCGTATTTCTAATGACCATTTTGGCGCCCTGTTAATATGACGCCCCGGGCGGTCGCCCCATTCGCCCCCCCCCCTCCATTTGCTACGTCACTGATCCCAGTGAAAGTACAGAGAAGTGTTGCGTCAATTACGGAATAAAAAATCACATACCGATAACATATATTATGTTTACAATGATAAGGAATTAAAGACGTAAAACTTTACTGTACAATCATACTATTTATTTGTGGTTAATTATTTTACTAAACCTAGATTTAATCTTATTTCAATTCCTGAAAAAGCCTACATTAATTTCATATTATACTGTTCATTATTATAAGCATTATAGTACAATTTTTTTAAATCCTACTCAACAGTATTGCTTCTGACGTTGTGCAAAATGTACAAGAGTTTGGTTTTTACATTTCTACTGAGTGTTTCGATTACCTATCAGGTAGATATTTAAAATTATTATACAAAACATGTTGATAGAAAACATTTAAATATAGTTTAAAAAATTATTAACTCTATGACAACAGCTTTGTAGTCGCTGGACCAAAGTAAATAATTACCAACATTCTTCGTAAATAGTACTGGTCAGCATTCAGCTGAATGCGACTGGAGATATATTTTGTTATCATTCAAGAAAAATCAGCGTTTTCGACTTTTAAACAATCATAATGTTGCGATTATGTAACTGCGACTTCCAAAAATAAAATAATATGATTTAATATTAGACTGCATTAGTCTTTAAAAAATATTATATTTATTTTTTATTATAATATAATCTATATTATTTGTTTGTCTTAGGAACTTACAGAACTGAAACAGGTATCACGACGTTCATTTCCTTATGTTGTTGATATTGAGGCACATGAGTGGTGTCATGGAGTACTGATAACTAAGAACTACGTGCTGACAAACGCTAGATGTGTTGTAGGGTGGGTTAATTAAAAATAAACTATTTTATGTACCTAAGTATTTTTCTGGCAATCACGGTTATCGCCATGCCTTGATCTGTATTATAAAATGGTTTATGTAATGTAACTTTTTAAATCCAACATCACCATCCTTAACTATTTTATTTTACATCTTTATCTGTCAAATAATATTTTGTTAATATTTTTTAATTAGAAATTATACAAAATTTTAGGGTATATTTTTCAATAATTAAAGGCATCATGGTGGATGACTACGGTAATTTTATTTGTACTTAAAATGTGTTTTGTATTACACTACAAATATTTTGGAAAATTTATTGAATAAGCCGGAAAATTACAACAAACGTTAATAAGCTCTTCCGATTTTTAAAGAAAACTAAATAATTTAATAAAAAATTAGAATTGAATTTAACAAATTAAAATTGTTAATGATCCAATAGACTTTTATGTGGGTGGTTTTATGGGTTTAACGATCTTAGGGAGCAAATGAAACTCAAATTATAATTTGCCGACGTTTCGAAAAATATATTTCCTTCCTCAGGGCTCTGAAACAACAGGATTCTTTCTTAGGTTTCAGCAATAAGCGATAAAAAACATTAATATAATTGATTTGTTTGAAAAAATGAAATCTTAATTTCGGTAAAATAACATAACAGAAAGCATAAGCAGGTGTGATTTTACTGCAAAGGGGATAAAAGAAATATCAAAAAAATTAATATTTATTTAATTTTATAAATTATTTTAATAAATAAAGATAAAAGAAAGTTACGACAATTTGCGTAATTTAATTTTGTTAAAAATACACCAAAATTAAAATATATTAGAGAAGAGAAAAAAAAGCGAAAAAGAGAAAAGTTTTCTCAATAAAATAAAATAAAATAGGGACCGAGGGTGAACCCCAATAAACAACATAACAACAAGCAAAAAGTATTAAAAACTTACAGTTAAAGTGGGCTCCACGAGTCATAATGGTAAAAAAAAACAAATACAAAGATAAAATCAGGACACATTACGGTAAAAGGGACACGTAACAAACGGCACCGTAAACAATTAGTAATTTTTAAAAATGTTGCAGTACCTACAACCTGTGCAAGGCGGGAAACCAACTGATTTGTTTGTGAGGTATTGGCGGTGATAATATAGAAATAAATTATTGTTGTTAATCTCTTTTTTTTTCCCTTCTGGTTTTTTCAATTACATTAAAATATGAAGTACTGAGGGCTTCAATATCTGTCCTTCGATTGATACTTTCCTTTTGGCCTTTGTCCCTAAAATGCTTACATTTTCAAAATCAGAAGTACGTTATTTCTAAAAGTTTTCTTTTTCTCTTTAAACACCTGAGATATAAAAGAAAAATGGCACCTGCTTGTAACTGTGTTACTCTTTAATATATCAAGGACATATAATATGTACTTTCTGTTATGTTATGTTACCGAAAATAAGATGTCATTTTGTCAAACAAATCAATTATGTAATGTTTTTTATCGGTTATTGTTGAAACCTAAGAAAGAATCCTATTTTTTCAGAGCCTTGAGGAAGGAAATATATTTTACGAAACGTCGGAAAATTATAATTTTTATTTCATTCGCTCCCTAATGTCCTTAAACCCATAAAACCACCTCCATAAAATTCAATTTAACATTGAAAATTATTTTTTTATAATTTGGCTATTAAAAAAAATGTAAGTTTTAATGTTCAACATTTCCACATTGCGTATTTTGGATCTTGATAATATGGTGAACGAAAATTCTAAATAATCCGTAATATACATCGGAAATATCAGAAAAAAACCGAAATATTCAGATTTCGTTTTCAAGTTTGTGTGCCTTAATTTTTGACTGGGAAAACAAAGAACACTATTTTATGTTGTACAAGCTTTGTTAGTTTCGAAATTCGATGGTTGGTTCTGCAGAATTCACTCTCAACCCAAATATTTTAAATACAGAACTTCTAAGCGTTAGAAATTAAAAGCAAGTCAAAGATTTTTATTATTTGACGTTTCGTCATTAAATAACACCAATGTCCCTAACCTTAAAATTTGTGTCTAATTTTGATGCTGGGCAATGTGTATTTTTTATCACTCGGGAGCAATGTCACATAATTATTATAACTGTTTTATTTTCTTTCCCCCCTAAAAAGAACATAGTTTAATAATTGTTTCCACATTTCTAGATTTTATCAGTTCTCAATTTCAATATTATTTGTTACAGACCCAATGAAATCAGGATATACATGGGCTGGTATTCCTATCCAGAATATTACAAACCAACTAATGAACTAGATATTCAAATATATACCGCAAGTCAAGTTATGGCACATCCAGACTTCCAGTTAGTACAGGAATATTGGATGTATTATAATGACATTGCCTTGGTGAAACTTTCGCAAGCAATCATTGTAACCAAAGGCGTTCGACCTGCAGTACTCGCTGCTCCAGAAACATTTAATAATATAGATTTAACTGGTCAGTACGGTGTGGTTTTTGGGTGGTGGCCAGCTGCATATTTGAGCGCAGCTACAGTACAAATAAGGCCTCATGCTAATTGCTCAGACATTTTTGGACGGTATTACATCGAAGATCGTCAGTTTTGTGTGCAATGGCCTGAAGGGGAAAGATTATGTTCTCATCATAGCCTTCCCATGGAAATTGATGGAAAGCTTATTGGATTACAGCAAGATGATCCTCAAAATAATATTAAGTGCCCGAATTTCGAATACAAATTTATTAATATTCTTTATTATTACGATTGGATTATGAAGAATTCCGATTTAGGAGAATATTTAAAAGATTATATTGATTATCCAGAAGAACTTTCAAAACGATTAATATCTGCCTTAGAAACAAAAATTTCAACATTAACAGTATCAGGTAACGGAAATACCAGCAAGAAATGCAAAATTGATATTGAGTTAGCCTGCCCTAATAATAAAGAAAGTTAGCTTTCTTCCCATGTTCAACATATTTTTTTTATAAATAAAATAGGTTTTATATATTTTATACTATGTATATTTTCTATTAATATAATAAATTACTTACTATTTAGAAAAATTCCTATTTTTTAATCTAAGCTATGTCTGATTATTTTATATTTACAGGTCACTAAAGAAAGGATAATCAAATTTACAATAAATATAAAAAAAACTGAGAAATCTATAGTAAATTTACCCTAAAAATAATATTTGCAGTAGTGTAAATTCAAGCAAACCCCAAACTTTTATTTATTCATAGAACCTTTTAAAAATCCATAGAAAGGATTAAATTAAAAATAATTATTAAAAAAAAAAATAAAACATTACAATGGCAACCATGTTTGGTAACTTTAAAATTAAGAGAGATTACATAATATTATACCTATCTACCACAGATACTTATTTTTTTTTATAATACATTAATTACTTTTGGTTACAATTATTAATACTTCTTTTTCTCTTCGGATTGTTTATTTTCGTCTTTCGATTCTTCAATGGTATGTTTATTAAGCTTTTCATTCCACTTTTGTACTTCTCCAGAGGCGAAAAATATATAGAAAATATCTGTTGCTACGTAAACAACGGCTGAGATTAGAAAAACTGTTCTCCATTGGGCTCGATTGGTCTAAAATTAATTTAAAACGTGTTTATAAAATCCAATATAGTTACACTGAGAAAAATGATCTAAAACAACAGGTTTGCTAAGACATAGTTTGTATTGATGCTTATTTTTTTATTAACCTATATTAAATAAATTGCTAGTATATCAAACCCGCTCTAGTGTTATGTCAATTCCAGATTTGCTAGAACAGTGTTTTAATTGGTAGTAATCAATTCTATTGGCAGCACAGTCTTGTTGTATAATGAACTACTTTTAATAAAGCAATTTTGTTAAGAAATAAATTGTATCTTCTCATTGCGACTTATTTTGTTCCTAGTCAAGCGCTTTCTCTACAATTAAGAAAGCAGAACAGCGTCCCCAAAACCTAATTGTATCCGGTAGAACCTATAATACACACGACGTTGGTGGAGGTTGTAATAGAACGCAAAAATCTATGTTTTTATTTTAAGTTATTTTTATTTAAAGTGCGTTCTCAGGCAAAACAATATGTTTCCTATTTTAAAATTTAAAGAAGGGCTCTAAAAGCTTTTATTCCAAGAATAAACATGATAATAAAACCAAATGTAGTATAACTATTTTAAACAAATACTAACGGTTTTTCTTAAACAAATAAATTGCCCAAGTTATCCTAAAGATTTGTTAAGTCATAAAGTTTATTTTTCTATAATACCCTAAAAGCTGGTTGTTAGCAAAAACTCAAATAAATAATAGAACCTATAGAAGAGCACGTTTTGTCAAAGATAATGTAAACTTTATAAGAATCTATAATAACCCCAGATGGGAATAATAAATAAAGGGACTTTCGTGGGTGGTCCATTATAATAAGATAATTATGTTATGAACCATATTTTGAGGGAAAAAATGGAAAATATAGGTAGCAACGCGGATTTGTATTTTGACCATTCTATTTATGTAAAAGTCGGATCAGATTTATTCTTTTATTTTCCCTGGAACAGCTTAAAAGGGTTTTTTTTAAGTAAATCTGATTGCTGTACTTTAAATTTAAGGTTATTTAGGAATGTTATTTGTAAGACCGTTTTTTACGGTTATTTTATAAGTATGGAATAGTTATTTACCTAACAAGTGCGGAAAGTGGTCCTTTACCGCACGCGACGGCAGTTGCACGAACGACGCGAAGCGGAGTTCGGGCAAGCCGTTAAGGGCGGTAAAGACACTTTACGCACGTGGTAGGTACACAATTTTTCCTTCGAGCAATAATATTTGGAACAAAAATCAAATTTAAAAGAAAAAATTTATAAAAAGTAACAAATATTAATTGTTAAAAGCTATAAATATTTTTATATTATGCATTGCGCGAATGCAAGTACATCAATTGCATTTTTTGAATAAAATTAATACAGTGCGGTAAAGAATCTTTACAGCACTGAGTGCGGTAAAGAATCTTTACCGCACCGGTAAAAAAAAGAATTATATTACAAAATTAATACAAAAAGAAACAATATTTTTTAAAAATATTTATTACATACAAACATTATAATATAAAAATATAGCTAACGATAAATATTAAAATTAAATGTACAATTTGTAGCGCAATGCAAATTAAGTGCTGAGCGAGCTTGATTTTGTTCATCAGATGTAGTTGAGCAGTTTTTGTAAATTACAGAAGCGTTATTTTCTTGCGCCATGCATGGTACAGTAGATTGTTGTGACCTGAAAATTGCTAAAGGTGTAGGCGTTGGGTTGTTTCGTGTTGATAGACCAGGAGCATCCTCTAAAGTCTCTGTCACTGCTACTGACGTTGATGTTAAAGTTGAACACTGCTCAGTGCTTCTATTTGGGGTACTAGAGCTTTGCAGAATGTTTTGAGCAATCCTTTTTTTATTTTGCAAGGAATCTTCTATGTACGACTCTGCTACAGAGGTGGATTTCCATCCACCGTGCCTCTTAATGAAATTAACTGAACTGTTTAGATGGTATCTACAGACGCGAAATATAATAATGAGTTGTTGCTATGGGAATACAATGCAATGCAGTCGAGCAGATTTTGACTAATGCCATCTAGATCAGACGTTTAATCAAATTCCTGTCATAAAAATTATGACATAAAATTATTTATAATATTTTAGGTACAGGGTGTTTCATTATATAAGTAGAGAAGAAACGTATAAAAGTATGAGACCAAAAATAGGTACCTAGTAAAAATATTCGTAATGATGTGATACTTATCGCCGTTAGTTGTGGTTAGCATCATAATGTAGTAAATTAAATAGAACATATTACGCATATAATAAAATTTACAAGAGTGCGGTAAAGAAATTTTACAGCATTGGGTGCGGTAAAGAAATTTTACCGCACTTACCGCACTGAGTGCGGTAAAGTACTACTTACGACATGAAAATGAGTGCTGTAAAGTGTACTTTACCGCACGCGAGTAGGAAATGTATTGTTTATCTATAGATATGATTTTTAAGTTGAAATGTCCATAAAGAGAGGAAAAGTTTTAATTAAATATCGAGAGGGTATAACTAGAGTCACCTAGCGGTAATGTCTACAATCATATATTGGGACGACCCTGTTTTATGATCTAAGGCAGAGTCTTAGAGAGAAATGACTTCTGATTGGTTGGATAGAATAAACTGTTTATATCCTAAGACGTGGTACCGAGGGGTAATATCGATTTTAGTACGTTCTATAGGTTCAAATAGCTAAATATTTGAATAAGCATAATTTAAGGGGTGTCTTTAGAAGTTAGATGCTTAATCAGGGAGATTCACAATTCAGTTCCTAAAGTTCTATTGTCGTGTTCGGTTTACTAAGTTCCGAAGTTTCTGTTATCGGGTTCGGTTTGACCATGTACCAAAGATGCTATATTCGGGTGTATAGCCAAGCGGGTTTTAAGGAAATGTAATTAGGTGGGTTTTTAAGAGTACATAGTTTCGGACTCATTTCTCTCTTTGATATACCTCTTGTGTAGTGAATCCTTTGTTTCTTAAAAGTGTAAAGTTAAATTGTGGGTTTTAAGTATAATTGTTGTTTTACCTATAAGTTTCAGGGTTTTAGTGTTTAGACTTTTCAGTTTTCGGGGATTATCATAAATTAATCTTTGGGTGTTTAAATTACAGGGTTGTATTAATTTAAAAATAGTAATTTCTATCTGTTCACGGGGTTTTAAATATTAAATGGGTAATTTTCGGATTCGTACAGTAAACGCATTTAAATAGAACAATCTCTCTTTATTAATTAGTATAATACATATTTTGTATTAGTTTTACAGTCTTTCTTTTTCTTGTTCAGTAATTTTTCTTTCTACCTTTCTTTATAATTGTTGTTAATAGATTTATAAGTTGTTGTTTAAACTGGGTGTTGTTTTATTGTAACAATCAATATAAAGGGTTTCACTAACAAAGGTTGAACGGTTCGCTCTCGCGCCCTAAAGACGCGTCGCTGCGAAGTTATTGTTAACATCATCACCTGGATATTGCTGTTTGGTCGACATTGGTAAGTCGTTTGGTATTAACGGTAGATACAACTAACAGAACGCGACGACGTTGACGTTATCATGAAGAACTCCATCATCTCCAAGAGTGCTCTTGCTATATATTTGTCTTAGTTATTTCTACTAGTAATTCTACCCTTATGTGAAAGGACCACGTCTGGTATTCTCGGTCAGAAACGCTACCATTGATAATTAATATTGTTTATTATAGTCAGAACGCTACCGCGTAATTAACTAGTAATTAGTGATATACCAGATCAATCCTGTCACAAGGTTCATAGCGATCGGCAATCGCTGCGCGCTGTATTATCAGGTTTAACGTGTTTATTACGCAGGTCACATCGTTGTTCAGAGTCTTCTAGCTGTCTGAATTTGAATTTTATTGATCGTACCAATACCTGTTTCAATTAATTTATTTTTACTTTGTATTATTTTTTAAACTTTGCACAATAGAATATTATTTTTTTGCACAACCCATCATTAGTATTGAACTTTATAATCTATGGACGAATTTTACCATCTCAGTAAACCATGTTGTATAATAGATAATCATATGCGATGTTAAACGACAACAACAATATCACAATAGAAGCTATTTAGATTACAGTACTGCTTTTTAATGGTAAGTATATGCTTTATTAACCGTAGCAACATATTATTATAATTAATGTCAAGTTTCATTACAACTGCCAGTTGGAACTAATACAGTATGTAAAACCAGATTACATCCTCAATAGAACTTGATCTTTACTGTGAGTGTTCAGAGTAATTATGGTTATAAACCATTCTAAGGTAGCATTAACTCCTATTTCCTTGGCTAAATTACCGTGATATTATCACTACACAACGGTCTAGCCATTTTCGTTGTCTTACAATAATAGGAAAGCGCGTTGCAATCACATATAGTATTAAACAGTAGTATAAAAGATATGTGAAGTCTTATAAGGAAAAGAAGGCTTTTTCTCAGTGTAAATACGAAAATTTATTTATCATTTTGATAAATATATTATGTTTAGAACTCTATTGTCTAATATGTCATTAAAATTTAGTTTTTCTATTTCACGTTCATAATACGCTTATCAGTACAGGGTGTCCCACATAAGATCATCTATCCCCTTATCTCGAAAGATATTCGATTTATGAAAAAAAAGTTAAATACAAAGTGTTATTGTTTTAAGGGAACTTTTATATTATATACCTTTCACGAATACAGGGTGCTCAGTTTTTCATGGTCAGGAATCAACTCTTAAAAATTAAATGGGACACCCTGTATATTATTTTGGATATGGATTCCTTATAAAAGATAAGGGTGACTTTTAATAAGATATTATTCAGCTAACTCTCGTGGTTTAGGATTTAATAGCCGTTTTATTTATTTTTTTGCTAAAAACGTATTTATTTAAGGTAGTAGGAAAAAATATAAGTATATCATATTTGGCGAAACTGCTATTTTTATATTAAAGACAATACCACAATATATAATTCTGCTTGTTTACTTTGGCTACAAATTATACAGGGTGATGTCAGAAATTTATCCGATCGGGATATATAAAATCATCTGTAAGTCGATAATTTTAAATGAAACACCCTGTATATCATTGCCGATTTCGATTGTTCACAAAAAATTAATGTAACTTTGTATAAAATTGCCTATACCCATCTCTAGCCGTCTAGAAAATATTCGCTCGTAAACATTTTTTATGCATTAAAAAATACCTTTCGTTTAAATTTAAGGAGGAAATACGTTACAAATATTTTTTTAACGATCTGACTGTAGTAGATTTTTAACAATATACTGTAGTTTATAATTTTAACTAACATATCTGTATTTTCTGAGAAAATAATTCACTAGAAATCGTAAAATTAATTCAAATATTGCATGTAATCAAAACCAACTAACGCTGCAAAATCAAAACTGCCATGGAAATTTAGAAAATAGAAATTAGTTAAAATAATAAACTACAGTATATTGTTGAAAATCTACTACAGTCAGCTCGTTAAAAAAATATTTGTAACGTATTTCCTCATTAAATTTAAACGAAAGGTATTTTTTAATGCATAAAAAATGTTTAACAGCGAATATTTTCTAGACGGCTAGAGATGGGTATAGGCAATTTTATACAAAGTTACCTTAATTTTTTGTGAACCGAAATCGGCAATGATATACAGGGTGTTTCATTTAAAATTATCGACTTACAGATGATTTTATATATCCCGATCGGATAAATTTCTGACATCACCCTGTATAATTTGTAGCCAAAGTAAACAAGCAGAATTATATATTGTGGTATTGTCTTTAATATAAAAATGGCAGTTTCACCAAATATGATATACTTATATTTTTTCCTACTACCTTAAATAAATACGTTTTTAGCAAAAAAATAAATAAAACGGCTATTAAATCCTAAACCACGAGAGTTAGCTATATAATATCTTATTTAAAGTCACCCTTATTTTTTATGAGGAATCCATATCCAAAATAATATACAGGGTGTCCCATTTAATTTTTAAGAGTTGATTCCTGACCATGAAAAACTGAGCACCCTGTATTTGTGAAAGGTATATAATATAAAAGTTCCCTTAAAACAATAACACTTTGTATTTAACTTTTTTTTCAAAAATCGAATATCTTTCGAGATAAGGGGATAGAGGATCTTATGTGGGACACCCTGTACAATACGCATTTGCGTATCGTAATGAAGCTATTTCGATACGCGTTTTTTCTTTATTTGATGTTGGTAACATTTAAATGTTTTATTTCATTGACTTGCGCGGCCTTTGTGATTTACGAGAAAACCCATTTTTCGCAGAGGAAAAATAGCTTGATAACTTACTTTTTTATTCTGTGTGGATAACAGTCATGTATAATGGTTGCATAAATCTATAAATCAATGTTTTGTAGATGCTTCCAGCTATCATCAAATCCTATCCAAAATTCAATCTACTAACCTTCCAACGTCGATTTTAACTTCAACTTTATTTGAATTTTCCATCTTCCCTATACTAAATTGCAATGCCGTGACGTAAAATCACGTCTTTTGAAATTCGAAAAAAAGTAGTAAAATCGCCCGAATTTCCGAACGCTCTGTATATGTACCGAATGTACAAGGATCACACAACGTATTCCGTCCAATTTCAAATCTCATATCGCTAAAATAACTTTTAAATCTCGTGGTGAAAATGGGTCAATAAATCAAAAAATGACAGTTTGCAAAATAATTTTTATTGTCCAGAGGCTACTATGATAAAAAATAAGTATTACCAACATAAAATAAAGACATAAAAATTTACAAAATTTGAAGGATTTATTTTCTTTTTAAAATGTATTTTTCTTGACTATAAAATGTGAAATAGAAAAAATGTATAAAGCACATGTTTCATAAGGCGTTTTAGCGCAGGTGTCAATAAAAAAACTCGCCACTTTGTGGCTCGTTTTTTAAAATAGACGCGTGCGCTAAAACCGCTTCTTATGAAAGGTGCACTTTAATATACTATTGTTGCATTGGAATATTACCTACAATGCCAGAAAATATCAACGAATCAACATACCTGATCAGTAACAATATACTGAACGATCAATGGAGATATCACAGAAAAAATACTGGTAGATCCATTGCTTATTCCCATAAGCATTCCGGAATGATTTGGAGATAAATCAATGTGATTTACTTGGAACCCGCAAAATCCTGCTCCTATAGAACCACCAACGGCTATCAGTATGCCCACCGACAGTCCTGCTTGATCTTTAGTAATAAAACCCAGGAAGATCAAACCAAAAGCTGGACACAGAGAACCTAAAGACCAGAAATATACATCAAGGCACATTCATTGAAAAATAAATAAATTCTATCACATTTTTATTAACTGTTTAAGTCGTTTCAATATAAAATTTTTTTAAATATTAGCTGTCTTTCTACATATTGGTAGCATAATCTCAATACAAAACAATTTTCGCTCCTTAAAATCTAATAGGTTTGCAACTACTTAAAATGCCAGAAATCACTAACTTAATTCCCAACCTTATCAAAAAAATTTAGAAGAAATTCCAATTTTTTGGCAAGAATTTAAATTTTAAAGCTCTGTCTATTTTCCCATCCGTCAAACGATAATGTTGCAGTGTGCATGTCTAATCGTGTATAGCTTTGTATACATGCATACATACCACTTTGCTTATCTCAAGGTAAATAGTATATGTGAAAAAGCGGATTTGAACCAAATTTGTTATAGTTTGTAGAATTGCCCCAGAACACCCTGTATAATTGTTTAAAAATATGGTGGTCTTTCTTACCTATGCTATTAAATATTTTGCGTGCAGTGCCCCGACTGGTCCACTTCTTGTTAATTATAATATCACAGATAGCACTAAAGAAAAACGAGAATAGCCACATTGCTAGATATGGAGCGGCAGAAAGTATTGAATTCTAAAAAAAAAATAATTAAACATTTCAACAATACAAGACTCAGTAATCCGTAAATGATTTAAGTAATAAAAGCTTACCGATTTTATGTCGTATCTTAATATTTTATTAAGGTAAGTTGGTGTTTGGGTCAGAAGCACAGAGCTACCCCAATTCACTCCCAAATTTGAAGCAATCAGTGCCCAAACTGGTAAAGAACTTAATATTTCTTTCCAAGGCATTTTATGAAGCTGAAAAAATATTTCTATTATGTTTAAGTCCATAACAAAAAAACAAAATGTTGGACAATAAATTGTGAGCCTTACGAAGCAAGCGTCCCGAAGCATGCACTTACTTTTCTTTCACATTGTCCCAGACTATGCTCGATATAGTCCTTTTCTTTCTGAGTTATAGTGCTGTGACTGCCGGGTCTGTCGAATCCGAAAAACATCCATAGGCAGGACCAACTGATTCCAAAAGCTCCCCAAATGTAAAAAGAAAATGGCCATCCCATCGAACTCGAACATATCACTCCTGTTATTGGCATGGATATTATATTTCCAAAAACTGAACCTAAATTAGGAATTGAAGGAGTAATATTATTTCAGCATTGGAAACAGATTTTGTTTGCAACGATTAAGAAATTAATTAAATCGTTTTGATGGTATAGAAAATATAATTGCTTATATAGATAGCCGATATAAGGTTGTATTGTCTATTTACCAATTTTATTCAATGTAAAACGTTGTCGTGGTTTCCATCATTTGGTATTCCATCCAACGGATCTTTAGGATAATTTAATGCCCAATAAGAGACTACAGAATCTTATTACTATTTTCTTTGGATGCATATTTTTATAATTGTAACATTACCTGCATAAGCAAAGGTCCCTATTCTCGATCTCTCGCAAGGTGGTGCCCACTGACCCAAAAGTGTGTGTATCGAAGGTAAAACGAAACCTTGGGCTAATCCTTGGAAAAATCTACAGAGCATTACGCCCTTGGAACCCAAATGCTGAGCCATGGTGGGAATAAGAATACACGAAGCTGAATCCAACAAAGTACTTCCTGAAATAATTTTAGGTCTAGAGTTATCTTTTTTAAAACGAAGCGTTTCGATAGAAGACAACGACTTTTGACATTAACAGCTGATATGGTTTCGTCGTTAAAGTTTCCAGATCAGCAGTGGGCCGTTGCAAGCTCACGCGTTAGGCTGCGTCATCAGATTTTCTTGATTTTTATTATTTAAGTTTACTGTTGAGTACAAACATCATCTTGGTTAACCCATCTATTATCAATAATATTTTTGAGTTCAGATGATTATGGATCATGATTATTGTGTGCTCAATGGTCGAGTTGATATTGTAAAAGAAAAAAAGGTACCTAATTTACAACAATTAGTTTAATTTATTACTATAATATTTACTAAAAAGTGCCTTGTGTATTGGCATGTTTCTGTTACCTTATCATTAGAGTTATTGATTTCCATACTTTTTGGTTTGTACTATTTTCTTTACACAGCGAGAAGCCACCGTAGAATCAGGAAGCTGTTTGTACACAAATCAGTTACCGTAAAGAGTGTGCATGCCCAGCGCCATAAAAATAATGGGTTTACTGGAAGCCTTAGCATCGTACTAAAGCTTGTAGAGAGCTTAGCTTCACCTATTGAAATGATGACAGCTCCCGTGCACTCATGAAAAGGCCATGTATACGAGACAAGAGACGAAGGAGCTAGGAGCAAGGAAAAAACCATAATATTTTATGTTTCCTTGGATGAGACATTGATTTCTTGGTTTTTAATATAGTTTTTGTATCTATCCTCTAGTAGGTTGCTACAAATTGTGAGTGTACACTTCTTTATTACTTTTTTATAGTTTCATTTAAAAAGGATTTTTATTTTAACTACCTAAATTTTATATTCACCATTCTTGACGAATTGGTGGCGGTTTTGTTCTTAATCGACTCTAAAATTGCAATTCTCAAATAGTATAAGTTACATACCGACTAAAATCCATTTTATACCATATTTTTTGCCAAAATGAGCAGCAGGCAGTTGAAAAATAATGTATCCCCAAAAGAAAGCAGACAACACAATACTTTGATCTGTCCAATTATACACCTAAAAATAATAGCATTTTGTTTATTTTTTAGTTGGTAAGAGTTTAAAAGGACACAAAAATTTGCTTAATTTAAAGGCATTTAAACATAATTAAGAATAAGAAGTACTGGACCGAATAAAATGAAACCTAATGAACTACTTTTTTCATAACACAATATTTAAATTATTTATTTAAATATTTTAAAATACTTACAGGTACATTACTGTTGGGAGTTGTACTGTTATCATTCATCGCTACAATTGCTACAGATAAAACAGATCTCATGCAATACGAGTACATCATTAGTAAGAAGTACAGCAACATCTGTATATGTCTACAGCCAAAATGTGGACCTTTAAAAATTATATTTTATAAAATCTTTTCGAATTTATATTTTATTGTTAAAATTAAATCAATTAATATAGTACAATATAACTTGTAAAAAAATGTACTTAAGTACTATTAGTTTTTCTTAAACATGGTATTTTTGTAACCAGAAACCAACCATTTTCTGTGAAACAGTTAAAGCTTTAAAGTCGAATTAGACTAAACGTAAAATTACCTTTTTCGTTGCCACTTTGGTTCTTCTCCTCATCATTAACTTCACCGCAACAAGTCATATTTTTACAGAAATGTCAGCTAAACTACTTTTAAAAAAACACTGGTTGCATAAAGGTATTTACATTTTTCCGTTTCATCATAGGATTGAAAATTCCGGATAAAATATGAAAAGCGGTGACTAGATCTATGGGAAACAAACATGAATTAGGAGTCAGCAGATACATAATTAAAAAAAAAAACAACGTTCCCGTTACGCTGGTCAACCAATGATTTTAACATTTTGCTTTTATGAGAATTGAACATACCTACAATCGTTAGAATTTTCCGAGATAACATTTTTCCTTATATTGGGATAACTACCTGAATGGGTGCCTAGGTACGAAAAGTTGTGCTTATCTATGTTAGCAGAAATTATGGAATGCTGATGAATACGACAACTATAGATAGTCGGCACTATCGATACTGAGTCTATTAACTCTAGATATTTAATCGATAGTTTTTAATTTAATATAAAACATAAATTGTAGTACTTAGTAGCAAGCAAGATATCAATTATTTGTCCACTATTTATACAACTATCTATTTTATTCGAGAGCAAAAACTATATAGTTCTCGACCTCTATACGGTAGCTTTTAAGTAATTTCAACAGAAACATAACTAACTGTAACGTCCACGTGCCTCTAGCCCTAGAAAGATCAGGAATTACCTCAGGACTAGTACTAGAATCACCAAGTCCTAGTCGCACTCAAAAGAACGTAAGCTGGATTAAAGGACAAGATACATCAAAGGGAAATCCGATCGCTGACTCGTTGGCCAGGAAAGCTGCCTGACTGGGCGAAAGCCAACATTGGGCCTAACGACATCAGCGATCACGGATTTATTACAAGAACACTCCCACAATAGTTTCAAAAACGATGGGATGAAACGGCAAACTGTGAATTCTCTAAACACTTATTAATATACCAAAAGGCGGTCGTCCTAACGATTTCCAGGAAAATGTTACGAGTAACAATAGGTATCCAAGTAGGGCATTGTCAGCTATGTAAATACCTTTTCAATATGAAGCTAAGCGACACACTTTTATGTATAGGGTGTAAACAGGAAGATGAGAATGTCGAACATATCCCCTGTGACTGCCCTCCTCTCTCATCCAGTAGAAGATCGGGATGATAATGGGTCAAACTAAGTGCAGCTCACCCTTCACAGTACTTCACACCTTCCAGATCCAGAAGTATTCCAAAATGTTATCTATAGTTTGTTACAATAAATGTTATTGTTACAGCTGATGGTAAAACTTAACGTTTTACAAATTCAAGTTCTGATTTAAACGGTAATGTAGTAGGATGTCTCGCAACTGAGACAGTGCATTAAAACCTTGTTGACCAGTGTAATCCGGTTGCATTATTGATTAAATGACTATATTATCTAATAACTGCTGTCAATGAATTTATTATATGTTAGTAAAACAGAAAAATAAAACAAAATTAATGGTATTTTACACGTAAAAGCCAAAAGTATCAAAAATTATTTATCTGGGTTTTTTCAAGTAGGACTGAGAATCATACTTTGGGCTTTACAAAATATACGATTACCCTCTTGATAAAAATCCATAATAAACCCAAATAGTTAATATAGTACCTAATAAGTGAAAATTTCAGAACATACAGTGTGACCAGTAAAGTCAGCATCATATGGGATTTTTTTTATTAATAGCTTTATTCGAAATTTGACTTTGGCATCAAGTTCTGCTTCGATCGAGATGAAAATTAAGCAAAAAAAAAAGAGTAGTCAGCATCATATGGGATTTTTTTTATTAATAGCTTTATTCGAAATTTGACTTTGGCATCAAGTTCTGCTTCGATCGAGATGAAAATTAAGCAAAAAAAAGAGTAGTCACGTGATTCGCATTATCTGTCAAATTTTAATTTTTTTCAAAAAATAATTCAAAATATCGAAAAAAGTTATTAGAAAAAGTTTTTTTAAATGCAGTTTCTAGCCAACTCGCAATTTTAGCTGCATAAGATAATTTTCAATTTTTACCCACCACTAAAATTTATTTTTCACTTAATGAACACTTTACTGATGACACTGTGTTATTTTTTGTTTTAATATTAAGGTGCATTACTTTCAGACACAAACTACGTTTTCAAAAATACTTATTTTATGAAGTTACCTTATACAGGGTCAAAAACAAACAAACTTTGCATGCGACCAAATTTTAATAGCCCAATTTAGATTTTGTAGAAAAACACACAATTAATATGGCGCTACTTTAAAGAAAATGTATCTGAAATAAAGCATTGTCAAAACTAAGAAGTTTTATGTAGGTTGCGTTGAGTCTGATTTTGCAAAAGTGGTGCAATTTACAAAATATGTGACGACATAGGTACAAAGAAAAATCGAAAGTAATTTCGGAATAGTTAAAAGTAAATACTAGTGAGGTTTTTGCAATTTCATTTTCTTATCAATTTTTCGATTATTTTTTGTTTTCTCCAAAAAGCTGGCGTTCTTGAATATATCTCTTGTATTGGATAATATCCAATTTTTGATTTTATTTCTATAATTATTTAATGATTTATTTTAATTGACTCTGGTAGTATAATATCAAAAATATATGGATTGATGTTTAAAAATTGTTTGTGTGCTGTTGTTTTTTTTACTCTATTTTTATATAATATTATGTACTAGTATTTTTATGACGAGTTTCATGCGTGTGATTAATATAATTTGATAAAATGAAGAAGTAAGGTAATAGTGATTAAGATACGAAATGACGTACGCGTCACTAGTGCCTGCTATTACCTTAAATCTACACTTTTTTTGGAAATAAGATATTATATTCTACTTACAGTTTATTGCTCGCTTTAAATTAAAAAATATATATATATCTCCTATTGAAATAAATTATTTCGCAACAACCCTATTTTCACTACCGAGTTTTCCGCACAAACCAAGCCTAATATTTGATAGTTAAATTCACTATTACTGAGTCATATGCAATAGCAACTCAGAAAAAAATTCTGCAGTTATCAACACATTAACATTAATTATAGTGCAATAAAATTTACAGTATAATCGGCCATTTAATCGAACAATGGTGCATTTTTAGCTAATCAGTTGGCTTCTTTTAATAAGCAAATCAAAAAGAAATAAATTATTAACTGGTATTTTCAAACGCCAGGCAGCTCCGGATTTAGATCTACTGACACCTCACGTAACTAGCTAAAAAGCACTATAATATACCATAAATATCTCTTAAGGAAGGGATTTAATAGCTTTTATTTAATAAATAAATATAACTGTTAAATTTTATATTACAGTTAAATACCAAAAATACACATTTTAAGATCATTTTTATAAAAAAAATATTGATATAATGTGTCTAAAATAATTAGAGAAATGATTTTTTTTAAATGGCGACCCTAGTTTTTTATTGACTATATTATTTGAAGTGCATATTACGGTATACATAAGTATTAAATTTCAATTTTTTATTTCTCGGAAATAATAGTCAATAAAACTGGCTGCCTTAAATTTCCTTGTATTTCTTCCTATTGCTGGAAAATACTAACAATGTATTCCCGACCTACGAATCTTCCCCTATTCACCTTTAAATTGCTCAAACACACAAGAGAAAGGGTGCAAAAGACGTTAGCTGCCGTATTTATATATTTTAACATAAATTAATTAATTTTAATATTGTTAGGTATGGGACAGCTAACAGACAAGAAAAGCATATAGTTTATAAGAGTATAATGAGCCAAATAAAACTTTTAAAAAATTATTTTTAAAAATGTTCTTTATTTTCTTCATTGTCAAAATCCATGTACTGAAATAGCTACGACTAAGCCTATTCGGGAAAGAAAAATGAAACTTATAGTATACAAAGTTTGTAACTTAATTACAATAAATTCAGTAAATCCAGTGGGTACAGTTTTTTTGAAATGTTTGGATTCGATTTTTAATCTCTAACTTGTTAATACCTCTGTCCAAGCATTTTTCCAAAAAAAAAATATTGGATTTATGCCAAGTTACAAACTCACTTGGAATAAAACAATATGAACATCGTATTTTCTTGTAATAAATAAAAAAACGCACTAAAACTAAATTTAAGATCATTTTTCCTTATTCCTGTCAGGATTATCACCAACAGGAACAGTACTACTGCTGTTGACGTCACTGGGTTCATCTCCGACATTGTCCCACCATTGGCGTTCAGCCTGTGCAAATATAACATAAAATATGTCTGAAGCAACATAGATGGCAGAAGCTATAAGGAAAACTGTACGCCACTGTAATGGATCAGTCTAGAAAGAATTAGAAGTCAATAGTTAGTATTTAAGTGTCACCTAGAACTCGTATGCTTCGGCTAGTGCTTCATAGGAAATCTTATGCCAAAGTTAAGGTGGTCATGTATTGGCTACCTTATTTTAGACCAGAAGAAGTATTTTAAATAATTCAATAAGCCAAACACTTAGTCTCTCCAACGTGATTTAACAAACATTATCTTTAATGTTTGTAAAGTAAATATTACGGATCTGCATTATATTAATGAATATATCAGCAAATATTTTGATAATTTTCTCAGTATCAACTTCGAAAAATTGTCATGCCATGTCAGGCTTTTTTTAAAGTTGGCCTATTGATACTAACGTAAATTATAGCATATTCTAAAAAATAAATGGTAATAGGAAAATGTGCCAGAAGTGAAACAAAGCTTAGAATGTTTTTAAATTGAAAAAAATCATATTATATGCCATTTCGGAGTAATCAAGTGACAACGGAGGACAAAGATTATGTTTATTATACTTGCAGTGATGACATCTTAAATTTGGCATGCGATTTCCTATCTTGCCCCAGCCTATAACCCCCCCCCCCCCCCCCCCATTAGATTTTGCGTAAGTGCTTATTTTTAAATTTACAAACATACAAAGCTTATTCTCGTAGCAGTTCTACACAATTGGATTCAAATCTACTTATTATATATAAAAAAAGAAATTTCTAAACCAAATTTCATGTTGAAAGGTTATATTTAAATTTCAAGCGTTTATTTTCCGGGTCTGAAATACTAGGGGATCTATGCCCACAGAATAAAAACTTACAAACTGGTTTTCTTACCTCGTCAGTTACCAAAAATTGCACAACAAGAGGCGATAGTACAGAACATAAATTGGAAGATCCATTTCCGATTCCCATGAGTATTCCGGAAAACTTGGGGGATAGATCAACGTGGTTGACTTGGAAACCACACCAAATAGCCGCATTAACTCCTACTGCTATGATTAGAAGACCTTCGATCAGAGCTACGCTATTTGTTGGTATAAACGCTAGTACTGTCAATGCCATGGCTGGAAATAATGCACCTGTAAAAGGAAAAATCAAATTAATGTTATTGTCTGGGCGGGCATTGTCTTACTGGAGAAAGATATCTAAATTTCCTTCGAAATGATCTGGTTTCAGCTCTTAAAAATTGTTTAATGCGCAGGTAAAAAACTAGGTCCTATCCTGTCTCTTTTCCAACCTCGGAAGGTAAAATAGATTAAACGTAATCACTGTTATCAAGGTGCCTTAAATGTCAGTTGTCATAATTTGACAAGCCAAACTAACCTCGAGTTATTTAGCTATACAGTGTGTATCAGCCAAATGGAATAAATTCGATAATAAATACAAGGGGCGTGTCCGAAAAAACGCTCGGATACGTCGATTGGTATTTCTAGTTGCGCATTTTTTCACCCTATATATTATTTAATTTTTGGATTCCTCAGAAAATTTTAGACATATTTCGTGTACAATATCCAATCTTCAACTGTTTCGGAAATATAAAGTGTTTCCAGATTTATTGTAAAAATTAACAACACACTCAAAAACTAATAAGTAATACTGTTTATTTCTTGATAATGTAAAAAACAAAAAAAACCATAATGTAGAAGATGTTGAAAATGCTCGCCGCGCAACATCCTAATCTTAAATAGAAATTTCTTCTAATGTTACTGAACGTCTCAGGCGTAGCCGATTTAATCGCAATCGTTATTCGTCTTCTTAAGTCAGCTAAGTCGAGGGGTTTAGTTTTGTATACAATATTTTTGACATAATCCCCATAAGAATGGCGTCAGATCAGGGGATCGTGCTGGCCATTCCATCGATCCACGCCTCCCTAGCCACCGATTTGGAAACTCTCGGTTGATGTACTGCCGGACCATTGATTTGGTTATGGGGCGGTGCTCCATTTTGCTGAAACCATATCATATTCGCTGAAAGTTGTGGGTTTGCTGGATCAGGATATAAGTTTGTCAAAAGTTGGCAAGACATTATTTAAACGACTATAACACTGACAACTACTGTCATACAGACAGACAACAATTTGCTAAGGTTAGGAGTTTTAAACAAAAGTAATTAAAACTATTTATACCTTTTTTTATTTTATATCAGTAAAAAGAAACGCTGAAATGCAATAAATCTGAAAACACTTTATATCTCCGAAACAGTTGAAGATAGGTATAGGATATTGTACATGAAACATGTCTATAATTTTCTGATAAATCCAAAAATTGAATAATATACAGGGTGTTGCATTTAAAATAAGAAAGTTCGTATTGGCCACTGTTACATGACACCCTTTGTATAAAAAGTTTTTATTGAAAAAAATGCGCAACTCGAAATACCAATCAACGTGTCCGAGCGTTTTTTCGGACACGCCGCCGTGTATTTATTATCGAATTTATTCCGTTTGTCTTATGCACACTGTCTGCATAGATTTATGGATTAATTCGCTTACCAATGGAATTCATAAGTTTTCTGGTATTCTTTGGGCTTAAATATCTTTTTGCAATAAGCCAATCTGCCATTGGTCCAAACAGAAAGCTTATTATAAAAAGGGCTAGGTATGGAGCAGCTGACAAAAAAGAATTCTAAAAAGAAATGAGAAAATTATTATTATCAATATAATAAATGCTTTATCGGACAACAGTGTGGAAACTTACATTTGATATATCCTGGTTGCAAACTTTATTAAGATAAGTCGATATTTCGGTAAGTAGAGTGGCGTAGCCCCAGTTTTGGCCAGCGTTGGCAACAACGATGGCCCACACTGGCATTGACGTCAGAATAGCTTTCCAAGGTGTTTTAGGTGGCTGTAAAAGTAGTAATATATTAATGGTTTAGTTCTATTTCACTTTGCCAGGTCCAACCTTAGAAACATTTTATAGTTCATAGTGGAGTAAAATCTCAATGAAATTATGACTTAAAATGATTCAAACCAACTACAAAAGCATTACCGATGATTATTTTTAATAGGAATGCAGACCGTGATATTTAATTCATCCTTACTTTATGTTCTGTATCTGTTTTCAATGAAGATTCTATGTAGAATTTTTCCTGTGGAGTTATAGTTATATGTTCAGCAGGACTATTAGATCCAAATATAGCCCAAATGATGGCCCACAAAATCCCAAGTGATCCAAACAGGTAAAAGGAGACCGGCCATCCCACCCAAGATCCAGATATCAAACCCGTAACAGGAATGGAAATAATTGTTCCAAACGCCACACCTAAAATGTATTAATATTAAGTATTATCACACCATGTTTGTTCGTTGCATTTATTCGCGCGATGCCGCCGGGTAGAGTTGGAATTCCCTATCCCAAAAACCCCAGTGTTTACATAATCCAGTAATCCACAGAATGATGTGAACTGCGTAAACTCTGTATCACTCATTTCGGCATGGTCTTTTAATTTTGGTATTTAATTAGGTTTAAACATACCAGCAAAAATAAAATTGCCGAGAGTAGACCGTTCTTCCTCAGGGGCCCATTTTCCTAAAATATTGTGCACTGATGGAAAAAAGAATCCTTGGAATAAACCTTGCAATATTC
Source organism: Polydrusus pterygomalis (assembly GCA_963969555.1). Classification (NCBI taxonomy): domain Eukaryota; kingdom Metazoa; phylum Arthropoda; class Insecta; order Coleoptera; family Curculionidae; genus Polydrusus; species Polydrusus pterygomalis. The sequence goes on from OZ018381.1 coordinate 52,546,720, forward strand.
GTATGGCCATTACGCCATAGGAACCAAACTCTTTAGCCATTAGAGGGGTTAACAAACATCCAACTAAAATAAAAATATTATTTTATTAGAATATTTTTGTCTGATTCAGGTTAACGCTTGTACAGTTAATAAAATTTTATTTAACAAGCTTATAATATAGGCCATAATAGAACACGATGTTTGCGACGAGTTTTATAATCATACACTACAAAAAGGCACTAAACTCCAAAACTCTTAAAATTTTTACATTAAACTTGTTGTTTTAATGGTAATTTATAATTTCCCATGTTCTATTATGTATAGTATAAGGCTTTTACTATATGAAGTATTATGAGGTTATTATTAAATGGTCATTAATAAAATAACTTTATTAACCAATATTTACCTGAATTAATGATCATGGCTACCACCAAGAACCATTTTGGTCCATATCGTTTTCCTAGTTCTCCGGCAAAGACTTGCAAACAGATATAACCCATAAAAAATGAGGACAAAACTATACTTTTATTGTCCCAATCATATGTCTAAAAATATTATGAAAAAATAAATAAATATGTGTTCAATTCTTGTAGATCCGAAAAGGTTTAGACACTATTATTGCCTAAGCGTCGAATTTAAATTGCAAGGAGGAGCGACGCCTGATTAAAGACGCGAGGGCTATAAGCTGTCTAAACCGTAGTTAATATAATTTTATAAAAAATGTAGGCATGTTTTTAACGATTGCTGCTGTAACTTTTTTCCATCAAGTACCTTTGCTGGTCAATAATAACCAGACGGTTGCCTAGCTACAAGAAACCATCTTCCATGTTGTTAGAGCAGAATCAAAAAATCAAGTTACCTGTTACCTTCAAACAGATTGTTTTCATTATTAGCCATGTTCCATAATAATTGACAAGGTATAAAAAAACGGTTTCTCAGGGTAGTAAACGGTCAATAATAATCGTTTTATAGGCGAACAGTGGAAAACATTTAAATCTGTTAAATCAAGAAAGCAGAACAGCGTCCCCAAAAACGAATTGTATTCGTTAGAACCTATTATCCACCAAGACGTTGGTGGGTGTTCGTTGCGATCGGCAATTGCCGCGCGTTGTAGTATTAGTTTTAACGTATTTGTTGCGCAAGTGACATCGTTGTTTGGAGTCTTCTAGCAGTTCTGCCTGAATTTGAATCATATTGATCGTACCAATACCTGTTTCAATTAATCTATTTTTACTTTGTATATAAGTTTTTAAAACTTTGCATGTCATATAAAGCAATAGAAGATTCTTATTTCGCACAATCCATCATTCGTATTGGACTTTATAATCTATGAAAGAATTTTACGATCTCAGTAAACCATGTTGCATAATATGCAATGTTAGCCGACAATTATCAAATTATATTTGGCATGGGATTGCCTACGTTGCACCATCAACAGCCTCACCCTGTATAAATATTATCCAAAAAAAGTAACTTTCTTCTGCCATTTTTTCTAAGCTAGGTTTTCTTGAGATATTTTGTAAATAATTGTAAACGTTTTGGAGAGAGATAGAGAAAGATAACTATAACTTAAGGCAATGCGTTTTTGTATATTTTATCGGAAGAGATATTTGACTGTCACTTTAAAATTAGTGATACTCCATAGATATGACGTAAATTAGGCAAGTAATTGTATAATAAGTAGTAAGTAGATATGCGGCAATAACACTAGGTACCGTGGTACCGATTGTAATTTTTAAAGGAAATGAACTCTAGATATACGTAACATACTTTTAACATGACATACTGTGCGCCGGTATTAATTTACCCGCTTATGGTGACTTTGCCCAGACGCACATTAAATGAAAAAAAACTATATCAGTTGCAAGTCGGGAACGCTGGACGTACATTAATGACAGGGCAATAAGGCAGCAGAGGTCTCGTTTATGTTTTTGGAGACGATAATTGAACGTCGCTTCGGCGTGTGTCGATAAATTACCTGTTTTTAACTAATAATACGTAGTAGTTAAATATCCAACAAAAACCCCGAAATATTCAGAAAGATAACTATAACATAAGCGGTATTTTTGAGGAGATATTTTAAAGACTTTTGTTACAACCACTTTCTGAGGAGAATATTTCTGACTAAAGAAAATAAAATATACTTTAGTACCTACAACTTGGTAACAAAATTAAATTTTAATCTTTTATATTTAAAAAGTTAAGGGGGCGGTCAAAATATAGCCAAAGACCCTGTACAATAAATAATTGCATTTTCGCTCTACTAATAAACTTGTTGAAAAGCCTATTCATATAAATTGATGGCCAATGAAATATCATACTTATTTTTGTATTTCTCATTATTGTGATATTTATACGATTTCAAATAAATTTTTTTTAAATATTAAGGTTAATTTAGAAGATAATAATATAGTGTCCGCGAAAATAATAAAAAAAATATTGTGGCATATCGGACAAGTGTGTAACTATTTTTTTTATATTGGAATACACACACACACATTTTTATGGCTCAAAACTTAAACGGATTCTAGTTGGTGCCGGCGGCATATTTGTATATAGCACCCAGGATCGCCAATCGGCCCTCGCTCGAACACCTCTGGTAAATAGCAGACGATATGACAAATTGATTGGGTAACTAACACCCGTAATCGCAAATTTGGTAGATATTGAACAGACAATTATAAATTTAAATTATTTATAAGGTACAATTTAATAGGAAATATAAAATAGAACGAAAATCATATAAAAACCCGAACAAACCCGAACAAACCGAACAAACCCAACCGATTTGTCATCCGATTTGTCATATAGTCCGCCATTCACCAGACATGCTCGGGCGAAAGCCGATTGGCGATCCTGGGTGTTATTTACAAATATGCGTGCCGGCGTTGTTCTGTTTTCTGGTCTGCAAAATGGCAGATGATTTCGATGAAAACGCAAATAGCGTTCCCTATACTGGATTGTAATGCACTTCGTGGTTTATTTAGTTGTCTACCTTTCGATTATTACCAGTGCGACTGCCTTTTATATTGGAGTTAATTCCGCTGAGATGGCGCTACGGTGTTTTGATGGCCGCTTTGATTTTGCAAAGAGGCTTTTAGTACATTTAACCGTCGTTCTTCGAATTGCTTGGGTTATGGCTGCCCGTAGAGACCTAACAAGGACGAAACGGCCGTCGTGGTCTACCCGCCCTAAGGTATCCATTAAACTTGGATCCCTGTGTATTCCAATTTAAAAAATAGTTACACACTTGTCCGATATGCCACAATATTCTCTTTTAAATAAGGCTAATATTTCTTACTGGCACATCCGGATTTGGACTAGTTGTATTCGATGTCATCGCCACAATTCCCACAGACAGGTTCACTCGCATAGCATATCCGATTGCCAATAGGAAAAACATTAATAATGTTTGAATATATCTCATGCCAATAAGTGGTCCTAAAATGACATAAAAAATAATAAATAAAAGAAATTGTATGGCGTAATATCTAGTAACAAAATAGAGACATAACTCTTATATAAATTGTTGGTCGCAAACCGACGTTCGAGCATTCACTTTATCGCAACAAGTCGACAAGACCAAAAATGCCCACGTCCACCCAGTTCCTCGCGAGTTTATAAACGAAACCACATGATGGACCTTCAGATACTAAACAACAGTTCCTGGCATGTATGCCTCTATGTCACGGAACCTGTACATTTTCTTTACATGATTTAGTGGCAAAGTTTGGTCTTGCTATTTGTGCTTTTGTCGTTTTAGTTTTTGGTAGTTTAATCGATCATTTATTAAAATCAAGCAAGAAGCGAAATTCTGGATATGATTGCACATGTTTTAAAGTCAAAAATGTTATAATGTAGTTGTTACAAGGTAAAACCAGACAATGAAATTTGTAAAATATTGTAAAGTCTCTCTTTTTTTCACTTTTTTTGGATTTAAAACATGCAATCATATCCGAAATGTTGCTTGAATTTTGTATAAGTGCTCGATAAATTTACTCAAAAATTCATATTGGGAATGCCGAAGTGATTGGACTTTGCTCTCAAATGTATAAGTGGGCAACATTTATATAATCGATAAATATTTTAAAAACGTTTTGTATTCGCAACTAAACAATTTTATACCGGTTATAAAACTGGATTATACTGATTTTCAACCAATACCGGCAGATGTACGTTTTATAATCGCTATGAAACAATACTTCATATAGTTACAATCCGTGTCAATAAAGAGGGGAATATAATTTATTTTCTCCACGACCATTACTGAATGCAATAATTCCAAAATCATTTTTGATAATAGAATGTAAAAATTCTCGCTCTTGAGTTGGAATATTTATTCTGAAACACTTGCTTCTTATGCGTTTTGCGTGTATTTTCATTCCATAACAAGATACGGAATGAATATTCTGTAATTAATATAAACGACATAGGTTGCCATGAATTTCGAAACTGTCAGTGTCAGATAAAAATGGCAGCGTTGTAATAATTTTTTTCAGACAAATTTTAGTGCAAGTCAAAAAATAAGTGAAAAATCGGATGAATCAGATATGGAACTCGATGGTCGTGGAGAAAATATAGTCTGTTACTAGGTTAGAATGAAAATTCGATACTCGTGGTTCCTCACGCTCGCTACGCTCGCGTTCGGAATCTTCCACTCGGATCGATTTTTTCATTTCAACCTCGTTACAAAATCTACTAGTCTCCACGACCATTACTGAATGCAATAATTCCAAAATCATTTTTGATAATAGAATGTAAAAATTCTCGTTCTTGAGTTGGAATATTTATTCTGAAACACTTGCTTCTTATGCGTTTGGCGTGTATTTTCATTCCATAACAAGATACGGAATGAATATTCTGTAATTGATATAAACGGCATAGGTTGCCATGAATTTCGAAACTGTCAGTGTCAGATAAAAATGGCCGCATTGTAATAATTATTTTCAGACAAATTTTAGTGCAAGTCAAAAAATGAGTGAAAAATCGGATGAATCAGATATGGAACTGGATGGTCGTGGAGAAAATATAGTCTGCTACTTGGTTAGAAGGAAAATTCGATACTCGTGGTTCCTCACGCTCGCTACGCTCGCTACGCTCGCGTTCGGAATCTCCACTCAGTTCGAATTTTCATTCCAACCTCGTTACATAATCTACTATACTCTTATGCACTGGTCTTAACTGTATATGTACGATAACCGTTTTTTAGCAAGTGTAGCTGTCCAAAATAGAATCAAATAATCTTATAATGTTTAGATGTTGAAGACGATGATGTGTCTTAAATGACAGAGAGTACTTGCATTGTCTGTATTTGTTTTAAATCGCAACAATTTAACTGATATTTATCGCCAATACTTAATAAAAATAAAGACAATGTAACTAGAAAAATTATCTGTCATTCAATCTTATAACAGTCATATGAATTCTTATAAGGGTTAGAATGCATATTTTTTTCAGTGTTATAATAGAAATTGCAAGACGTAAAAAATCAAATCTAATTTTATTGACATTGACATGATATTATACAAGTATAATTATATGAAAAGAAAAGAAAAAACTAAAAGTTGGTCGGAATCTTGTAAATTAACTTTAAAATTTAATAAATCTTCATTAATGTAATGTACTATATTGCCAAACAAAGATTAGATATAGAGAAGCAACCAACAATATTTAATGGGGAAGATATTCATTACAAAGATAACATGAAATTTTTAGAATTATATATTGATCAAAATTTAAGCTGGAGAAAACACGTAGAACATATTCGAACTTACATTTCTCCGTTAAGTGGGATATTCTTTAAAATTCGTCATTGTATATCTTTAAATTATTTAAAAAATATTTATCATGCTTTAGTACATTCAAAAATTCAGTACCTTATTTCTATTTGGGGTTCAGCCAATTCGATAGTACTAAAACCTTTAAAGAAATTACCAAATAAAATTATTAAATGTATTCATAGATTTAAGTACTTAGAACCAACAACAAATTTATATAAACCGAATAAATACTTTGATATAAATAATTTATATAATTTAAAAATTTGCATATTTATCCATTCTTTACTTTTAAAACAAAAAATTCCTAACATAACGTTTACAAAAGTTCATGATCGTCACAGACATGATACTCGACAAACTAATTTTTTACAAACTATTAAAATAAACAGTAACTTTGGAAAGCGGTCATTGTTATATAATGGATTAATATTATATAATATTTTAACCGAAAATATTAAAACATTAAAAAAATAACTTTAATTAAATTTTATTAAGTCATAAGAGTTAATCAAACGTTTATACAAAACGAATATTTTTTCTTTAACTGCTTTTTTTTTTTAAATATATACCTACTAAGTTAGAGTAATAATTGGGAGTAAAGTAAAAAAAAAAGAAAAGTCGCTACATGTTTTGAACGTAGAAACGTTCATCAAAAGGAAACAGAAAAAATGTATTGCTAATGGTTTTAGCAGAAGAAAAAATGATAAATGGTATAAAACCTTTTTAGCTTTTATGGGATCAAAAATTGGTATGTCGAAATAACATAATGTGAAAGAAAATAGAAATCAGTTAAAACATACTAAATATGCGAAAATCTTAGTTAAAAGGGTCTAAAACAACCAAATAAACCGGGGAAGCAGAAAAATCACTTCTAAAAAAGTTTTTTTTATATATAGGTATGTCTGTAAGACATTGTAAAACATAAAACTTGTTATGTATTGAAATATTTTAAAAATTAGGTATTAAGAAAGAATCATGTAGTCAAAATAAAAAGATCCTTTCAAAAAAGTGGGGGTTTGGAGCATATAATTGTAGGTACATTATAGGTACTAAAAAAATTATTACCTTTATTAATGATAACTTTCTGGCCATTTCCTGTCTCGATGTTGTGACTCACGTTACTTAACGCCATTTTTGACAATACTTGTTCACAGTCTCACCATATATTTAATATAGTATAGCCGATCAATGTTTTAAATAAACTAAAAATCTTTCACACCATTTCCGAAAACTAATGATTTTTTGACTTTTAGTTTTATTAGTTTAGCGCTGTCAAGAGCTCCGCGTTGTAAGTGGAAGTTTATATAAAGTATTTTGTTTTTATTAAGTCTGGTAATTAATACTCTTAAACTTATTGTTAATGATATGGAACGGTAAAAACATTTTGTCAACGACTTTGATTTAAATTATCTTAATAAGTTTATTATCTGACAGGATTTTTTAATTGTTGTTTCTGATTTAATTCATTATGGAACTGGCATGCAATATTTTTATTAAGGGATTTTATACTTTGCAACTTTTTCGTCATATTTTGGCAAGAGCATATGATACACGCGTAATTTTACTATTTTTTTCTAATTTTGTATCATAACAAATCTATTACGATACGCATTTGCGTATCGTAATGAAGCTATTTCGATACGCGTTTTTTCTTTATTTGATGTTGGTAACATTTAAATGTTTTATTTCATTGACTTGCGCGGCCTTTGTGATTTACGAGAAAACCCATTTTTCGCAGAGGAAAAATAGCTTGATAACCTACTTTTTTATTCTGTGTGGATAACAGTCATGTATGTTGGTTGCATAAATCTATAAATCAATCTTTTGTAGATGCTTCAAGCTATCATTTTCTGCCAAATCCTATTCAAAATTCAATCTACTAACCTTCCAATGTCGATTTTACCTTTAACTTTATTTGAATTTTCCATCTTCCCTATACTAAATTGCAATGCCGTGACGTAAAATCACGTCTTTTGAAATTCGAAAAAAGTAGCAAAATCGCCCGAATTTCCGAACGCTCTGTATATGTACCGAATGTACAAGGATCACACAACGTATTCCGTCCAATTTCAAATCTCATATCGCTAAAATAACTTTAGAAACTCGTAGTGAAAATGGGTCAATAAATAAAAAAATGACAGTTCGCAAAATAATTTTTGTTGTCCAGAGGCTACTATGATAAAAAATAGTATTACCAACATAAAATTTAGACATAGAAATTTTCAAAATTTGAAGGATTTATTTTCTTTTTAAATATGTGTTTTTTATTGAAAAAACTACAAATTAGAAAAAATAGTATAACGTACGTGTTATATAAAGCAGTTTTAAGCACTTGTCCCGTTATAAAACTCGCCGCAGGCGGCTCGTTTTTTAACATGGGCGCGTGCTATAAAATAATGCTTTATAAAACGTGTACGTTAATATACTATTATAAGCTCTGTCTAAGCTCAGCTGACACATATTTACCCTTATTTAGCACACAGTAGTTTCTGATATCCTGTTTTCTTTACGAATTAAAAAACAAAACCAAAAAGAAACAATTAAAATTTAAAACTTAGTTGACACTAAAAAATATTAAGCGAAATAATAATACCGACTTTGGGTTTCCTGATGTTTTTTATTTGCATTTCAAAAATATTTTTCTCAATTTGATCCACATGACAATTACCAAGTTGATATTTGCCGTAAACATGTCTAGACTGGCACAAAAGAAATATTTGCCAATCATGATATATGTAGTAGTAGTAGTAGTAACATGTTTTATTTACAACCATACATGTAATGTTGATATTACAACATTTTTAAAAGTTTGGAAGTGTCACATTACCCACATCTACTTCCCTCTTCCACTTCCCTCACCCACTTCCCTCACCCATTTCCCTCACTCATTTCCCTCATTCTTGTTCTTCTCCCACTTATTCAATAAAGCAAAATATTTATGTAATATCTTTATTTAACAATTCTTATAAAAGGAACGTATATCAACAAGATAATTAGCAACAATAATTAAACAATTTATCACATTATTTCTTAAAATTAATGGTCAAATTTGACTTATTATATGCTTTCCGAAATTTTTAAGAGACCGCCCGGATAGTGTGAAGTACATGTTTGAATGACGCTACCAGCATATTTTTGTTTGGCGTCAAAACAATGAATGTCATATTTTGACATTTTTACTACATTTTTTGAAAAAATCAAATATTATCTAATTTTCAATTAACGGTGTGGTTGTAAATAAAATAGTATACAAACCTAAGAGGAAAGTTTTCATTACTGTCACGAGATTAAAGTTAACCTCGACGCTTCGCGTCTTGGATAACTAACTCATCTCTCGACAGTAATGAAACACTTTCCTCTTCGGTATGTAATATACTATTATTTAGCAAAAAGCTACAAATAAATATTTTTTTCTACTACTGTATAAATAAATTAACTTTCGGGCCCTAGCAACACGAAAGAAAACGAAAGTAAATGTTACAGTTACCTGAATATTATCCGTTGCTAGCTACGAAAGTAATACTTTCGGTGCCAGGACAAAAAAATCGAACTGACAGATTCTGACAGTACTCAAATAACTAGTTGACAACAATACTCAAATAACTAGTTGTCATGGATTATTTTACAGGTGGAAAAAAAAACTTATTTTATCATTTTAATTTGAATAAAATCAAAGTTTATTACTTAATAATATATTGATCAGAGAACAGTAGTAGAAAAAATTTAATACATTACACGATTCGAAAGCCTTTTTTGGTGGTCGGAGGTATTATAAGTCACCTCGGCTTTGCCTCGGCAATTCAAAAACCTCCTCACACTAAAAAATTAACTTTCGCATCTAGTAATGTAAATAACTATTTTTCTACTACTGTATAGATAAGTTAACTTTCGGGCTATAGCAACACGACAGATAACGAAGGTAAACATTCGAGTTACCTGAATATTATACGTTGCTAGCTATGTAAAGTAGCGTTGCTAGCTATGTTAAGTATTACTTTCGGTGCCAGGACAAAAAAATGGAACTGACGGACTCTAACAGTACTCAAATAACTAGTTGTCAACAATACTCAGATAACTAGTTGTCATGGATTATTTTACAGGTGGAAAAAACCTTATTTTATCATTTTAATTTGAATGAAATCAAAGTTTATTACTTAATTATATATTGATCAGAGAACAGTAGTAGAAAAAATTTAATACATTACACGATGCGAAAGCCTTTTTTGGTGGTCGGAGGTATTAAATCACCTCGGCTTTGCCTCGGCAATTCAAAAACCACCTCACACTAAAATATTTACTTTCGCATCTAGTAATGTAAATAACTATTTTTCTACTACTGTATAGATAAGTTAACTTTCGGGCCATAGCAACACGACAGATAACGAAGGTAAACATTCGAGTTACCTGAATATTATACGTTGCTAGCTATGTAAAGTAGCGTTGCTAGCTATGTTAAGTATTACTTTCGGTGCCAGGACAAAAAAATCGAACTGACGGACTCTGACAGTACTCAAATAACTAGTTGTCAACAATACTCAGATAACTAGTTGTCATGGATTATTTTACAGGTGGAAAAAACCTTATTTTATCATTTTAATTTGAATAAAATCAAAGTTTATTACTTAATAACATATTGATCAGAGAACAGTAGTAGAAAAAATTTAATACATTACACGATGCGAAAGCCTTTTTTGGTGGTCGGAGGTATTAAATCACCTTGGCTTTGCCTCGGCAATTCAAAAACCTCCTCACACCAACAAATTAACTTTCGCATCTAGTAATGTAAATAACTATTAATACATTTTTTAAAAACAGTATTATAGATTTATTTTTAAATTTTAAAACCCAACCTTCTTTTAACAAAAACAGACAGAAAATTTAAACATTTTACAAATTGTATCAAATATTTCGTATCATTTTGTTTTTTTAAATAGTTTTAATGATGTTTGAGATTTAATAGAATTTTCCAAATTATTATATTCTATCAAACCTTTATACAAAATTGACTTATAAGCTACTGTTTTAGACACTCTATCCACATAAAATTTTTAATTAGTTCTTGTTTTATAATTATGATGGTCATAATTAAAAGAACAAACATTTTTTAAACAATCCGGCAATAAGCTATTTTTTAAATTCTATGTATAAAAATACACACTAAATAAAAAATTTAATTTCTGACATTCAACCAATCTAAATTTTTTAACATAAAATTAATTTTTGTATATTTGTCACAATTTAAGATAATCCGCATTGCCTTATTTTGTAAAATTTGTAATTTATCAAATATTTCCTCACTAGCACAATGGAAAATGGAAGAACAATAAAGAAAATTTGGTAATATAATAGTATTAAATACAGTTTTTTAGAAAACAAACTTAAATTAGAACCGATACTTTTACAATAACCTACTTTTCCGGCAATCTTCGATATGATACTTTCAAAATAATTAAAGAATTTTAATTTTGAATCAACGATTATTCCTAAATATTTAAAACTCTTTACTAATTCCAATTTGTCATCATCAATTACAACATTTCTATTTTGAAAATTTAAATTATTACCCATAACCATACATTTAGTTTTTGAAATGTTTAATTTTAATTTATTTACTTTTAGCCAATTTGATAATATATTTACCTCAGATAAATAAATGATAGAAAACAAAACTAGCATAAAAGAGCCAAATCACGATGAAAGGACATTTTTTTTTATAAAAATTATTAAATGGATTTAGAACAAATTCAAAAGAAAATGTATTCTTTGGCCAGTAGTTTTACATTATAAATTCTCTAAAAAAGGCGGTTTCCTTATACTTAGATCATAGATCTCTATAATATTGTATTAATATTACAGTAAAATCCTGAGAGCTTAATTTATTTGTTTTACATTTACATTTGTTTATACAAATCACAATTTTACTACTCTAATCGACATTTTTTGCTAGAGGACATAGTGTTGATTGATTAATCATCAAAGATAAAATATGTATTTAACAATATAGGTTAGATAAATAACAATCGGTTATAAACAATAAAAAAATAATACATACTCCAAATGATAAATTTTTAAATCAAAATTTGAAATTAATTAATATTTCATGTTGCCAGTTTTTTTGTAAATACCAGTTTCGGGTATACAGTGTCACCAGTAAAGTCCGCATCATATGGGATTTTTTTTATAGCTTTATTCAAAATTTGACTTTGGCATCAAGCTCTGCTTCGATCGAGATGAAAATTAAGCAAAAAAATAGTAGTCACGTGATTCGCATTATTGGTCAAATTTTATTTTTTTCCAAAATTTATTCAAAAGAGGGGTTATTTCTGAAAATATCGAAAAAAGTTATTGGAAAAAGTTTCTTTAAATGCAGTTTCTAGCCCACATATAAAATTTTAGCTGCATAAGATAATTTTGATTTTTGACCCATATTTTGTAAATTGCACCATTTTTGCGAAATAAGACTCAACGCAACCTACATAAAACTTTTTAGTGTTGACAATGCTTTATTTCAGATTTTTCTTTAAAGTAGCGCCATATTAAATGTGTGTTTTTCTACAAAATCAAAATTGGGCTTTTAAAATTTGGTCGCATTATTATTACAAACAAAGTTCATTTGTTTTTGACCCTGTAAAAAGTAACTTCATAAAATAAGTATTTTTGAAAACGTAGTCTGTGTCTGAAAGTAAAAAAGTAAAAAATAAAATAGAGGGGTTTTAAATTAAATCGTTGAAAATAGATAAACTTTATGTTAAGTTAAACTAAAATTTATTTTCCACTTAATGAACACTTTACTGATGATGCTGTGTTCTTTTTTGTCTTAATATTAAGGTGTATTACTTTCAGACACAAACTACGTTTTCAATTATACTTATTTTATAAAGTTACCTTATACAGGGTCAAAAACAAATGAACTTTGCATCACATGCGACCAAATTTTAATAGCCCAATTTTGATTTGGCAGAAAAACATAAATTTAATATGGCGCTACTGTAAAGAAAATGTATCTGAAATAAAGCATTGTCAAAACTAAGAAGTTTTATGTAGGTTGCGTTGAGTCTTATTTTGCAAAAGTGGTGCAATTTACAAAATATAGGTAAAAAATCAAAATTATCTTATCCAGCTGAAATTTTGCATGTGAGCTAGAAACTGCATTTAAAAAAGCCTTTTCTAATAACTTTTTTCGATATGTTCAGAAATAACCCCACTTTTGAATAATTTTTTGGAAAAAATTAAAATTTGACAGATAATGCGAATCACGTGACTACTAGAGGAGAAGGTCTAAATATAAGCTAGGGTCCAAAAATGGGCTAGTTGTGTTTCTCGGCATTTTACGTGCTGTCATCTAGGGTGTGTTAGTTAAAATTATTACCTTGGAGTACAGAAAACTACTACGAGCAGTTACTCGCTTGCAGTCGAAGTGAACGGAAGTTTCTGCATATTGTCTGTTATAATGTGTGTTTTACGTTGTGGAAACATTTTACATGTAAGTATTTTTTTATTATTTGAGTAAAAATCTACTTAATAAATTACAAATTTGGTAAGATTGGCCAAGTAGTTAGACAAATAAGATATTTTTTTAATGGTTGTTTGATTAGTTAATGTGGAATAAAAATGGCTGCCACTCTTTCTAATGTTCTATACTGTTGGTCTAAATACGGGCTATTTACAAAGGTCTAAATATAGGCTAGCCTATATTTGGACCTTTTTGGCTAGATTTAAAATAAAAAAGCTGAGCTCCCTTTTTTTATTTTAGAATGCCATGAAGTCGATATCGTTCCAGTTTCCTCTATCAAAAAACAAGTCAGCAACAGAGGTCAAAAGTCTGCAGGTTCCTGCGTTATCACTGCATCACCATACAAACAGCAGCTATCATCGTCTTTAGAAAGAACAGCACTCAACAAGAAAAAGAGAAAGTTGAACTTTGGAACTACTAGTGATGATGAAAAAAGGGGAGAAGCGGGCAAACAATAAAGAAAAAGGCTAGCTAATAAAAAAAAACATTAAAGAGAAAGCCACGGTCATCAGACTCATCGTCAGACTTTGAAGATGAAGTTGCACTGCTGGATCCTCCGCTGGATGACAGTGAGAGTGATCTTGATTTGCCCCAGGGGAAGAACCCAGACGACAAGGATGCAAGTTCAGCAAGTTGTATGTTTTGCAATGGACTTTTTTCAATGATAGAAGAGGAGAAATTTGGGTTATGTGCTCTCAGTGTTCCTTATGGGCACACAGTGAATGTGTAGGTGCCGACCAGGAGATTTACATCTGCGATTTTTGCAAAAAGGGGTGTTTAAGAATATTGTATTTAGTATTTAAATAGAACACTTTCATTCGTTATTAATATTTTTATAGATAGCCCGTATTTGGACCATGTATTAAAAACATGTCTTTTTCACCTTTTTTATAAATAAATATTTTGCAGTAGTATAATTATATTTACTCATGTTTAGCCTGGTATCATTCAGAAAACATGTCCAGGATATAGGTTACCGTATAAAAACTTAATATTTTTCATGTTTTTAAATTTTAATAATATATATAAAAGTGGTAGCCGATATTTAGACCTTCTCCTCTACTTTTTTGCATAATTTTCATCTCGATCGAAGCAGAACTTGATGCCAAAGTCAAATTTCGAATAAAGATATTAATAAAAAAAATTCCATATGATGCGGACTTTACTGGTGACACTGTAGATAAACCAAAGATTCACACCCCCCCCCCCCCTTGTATAAATATATATAAATTATAATAAATAATATGCTTCCTACATCGGTATAAAACTTTAACGAAAAAATAGTTTAAAGTTTAAACTTGTAATTAAGAATATTTATAAATGATATGATTTCTATTTAGTAAAAAAAGACTGATGCTAATAAGCGAACTTTAACATTGGAGTTCTAATTTTTTTTGTTATTACTGATGATGGGCTTTTTCACTAAATTATGATTTTTATTCTACCGCAAAAAGAAAGAAAAAATATAATTTTCTACGGTTTCAGTTTTAGAATTTTTAATTATTTACTGCGAAAATAAATAAAGAAGTTACGCTCTTTAATAAAAACACGGGAATAAACTCACTGACGCACATTTACTTCGACCCATGGGTCCCAGTGATTCAGCCGAAGGTCGATCGCCGCGTCTACCTGAACATCGGACGGTTTGTTTTCTATTTTTAAGCTATTCTTGTTTATTTAGTTTATCAAAACAAAGATAACAATATAATCCGTCCAGGCTGACGAATAAAAGAATGGCGCGGAGAATGGGATGACGTAATAAGGTTTTTCTATTTCACGTTCATAATAAGCTCAGTACGAGATGCATTTTCGTATCGTAATGAAGCTATTTCGATACGCGTTTTTTCTTTATTTGATGTTGGTAACATTTAAATGTTTTATTTCATTGACTTGCGCGGCCTTTGTGATTTACGAGAAAACCCATTTTTTGCAGAGGAAAAATAGCTTGATAACTTACTTTTTTATTCTGTGTGGATAACAGTCATGTATGTTGGTTGCATAAATCTATAAATCAATCTTTTGTAGATGCTTCAAGCTATCATTTTCTGCCTAATCCTATCCAAAATTCAATCTACTAACCTCCCAATGTCGATTTTAACTTCAACTTTTTTTGAATTTTCCATCTTCCCTATACTAAATTGCAATGCCGTGACATAAAATCACGTCTTTTGAAATCGAAAAAAAGTAGCAAAATCTCCCGAATTTCCGAACGCTCTGTATAATGTACCGAATGTACAAGGATCACACAACGTATTCCGTCCAATTTTAAATCTCATATCGCTAAAATAACTTTAGAATCTCGTGGTGAAAATGGGTCAATAAATCAAAAAATGACAGTTTGCAAAATAATTTTTGTTGTCCAGAGGCTACTATGATAAAAAATAGTATTACCAACATAAAATTTAGACATAAACATTTACAAAATTTGAAGGATTTATTTTCTTCTTAAAATGTATTTTTCTTGATTATAAAAGGTGAAATAGAAAAAAATGTATAAAGCACATGTTTCATAAGGCGTTTTAGCGCACGTGTCAATAAAAAAACTCGCCACATTGTGGCTCGTTTTTTAAAATAGATGCGTGCGCTAAAACCGCTTCTTATGAAACGTGTACTTTAATATACTATTTGATCTCATGCTTTCAAACTTTCTGCTTTGCAGCGTCTCTTTAATTTTTTCTAGGAAAGGTTTGTCACCCTCTAGGATGTATTTTCAATAGGTTGTAATTCAGGATGTTAATACCGAATATGATGAACTCGATTATAGTGAAAAGCCCCATTATAAAATTTGTTCCTAATTCCTTACACACCATACATATAATATATTTTAATTTACTTAACAGGATTTGTAATTTCTTTTCTTTTTTCCTTCACATGTGTTATCTTATAAACCTTAAGATACTATCAGGATATTAAATAACAATCTGCTATGTATCTACTTAAATTATTTTGTAAACTAACATCGAGTTTCATCATTCAATAAAAAAGATTTTCCCAAATTTATTAGCTAAAACTTTTAAAAACTTAACGTGGAAAAATAACTAACTAGTTTTTGATGCTAAAACTTTAAACCATTATCACATTACTGCTCTTCTCCAAAATACTGCTAATTTTATAAGAAGTCATGCAGCTTTGCTATGTTTAATAAACCATTTAAAAGTTGTGCAGGTTTTATGGACCTGATCGTTTTGTCTGTCAGCACCTTCATTTCTGTTCATACATCATTCATTCATTTATCTGGCTAATTTTGCGGTCCTGTCGTTGACTAGGGTTATAACTTGGCAAAATATTTTTCTCTTTATTCTCTCCGCCATTATCCCACCACTGCCTTTCTGCCGAACCAAATATGCCAAAAAATGTTGTAGGTCCCATATACATAGCTGCTGCTATAAGAAATACTGTTCTCCATTGGGAGGCATTAGTCTAAAACATAATATAAACTTTATTAACTGTTCGACTTTGTCCCTGATAGGTTATTCCCTCAGCCAAGCCCTGCTCTCCAGGTCCATAATTTCCAACTCGCGCCAAAGCTTAGTTTCCTTTGCTCCTATCACCATATGGTGAAAACAAGGGCTCAAGGTTATTCAGTTGATTCAGGAACATCGAAGGCGGAGCTTGGGATGACCTAGGAGAGCAAGGTCAACTAATAAAAAAGTAGCGGGGATGCAAAACCCTTCGGCCAACTCTATCTACTCAAATAATAGCATATATAACAGCTTACCTCGTCATGTACAATAAATTGAACAGCTAGCGGAGCAGTAAGCGCTATCAATCCCGAGCTTGAGTTCGAAAAAGCTAATATGATTCCTGAAAATCGTGGTGATAAGTCTATTGGGTTAACTCCATGTCCGAATAGTATAGCAGCCCCGAACATTGCCGACAAAGTTAGTATAAATATGGATAAATGAGCTTGAGATTCGTCAAGGTAAGCCAAGGTAAGCATTGTCGCTGCAGATCCCCAACTAGCTAAAAATAGGTAAGTATATAATTTTTTTTAAAACCGACCAGAAAATATACGCTTTCTGGACAATTTTTCGTCTAGAAGTAGAAAATAACCTTTTTCCGATCGCAAGACCGGAAAAGTGACGTTAGAGACTGGAAAAGATTTTTCCGGTCCCTGTTTTTTGTTTTTCCAATCGCTCTTTGATAATACAAGCTACCTTGATTTCGTTACTATGACAACAACATTTCGATGTATTATCGAGTGACAGTTCGTTGATTTTTAATTTGTTGTTTATGTCAAACTTGTTTCGCGAGTTCGCAAATTTAACAATATGAATTCAGATTTTGAATTATCCGACACGGAAAATGAGATTTCAGAAGAAATTTTGGAAGCAGCAAGGAAAGCGACTTACGATATATTGCCAGTAAAATCAAAAGCCCGTGACGAGAAGTCATACGACGCATTTAAAAATAATATAAAATAATTTAATGTAAGTATATCGAAGTGTCGTTCTTAAAAAAATATTGTACGTCACGCAACCGAAAATTACTGTTTTCCAGGTCTCTCCAAGCTTCCAGGACTCGCCTACGGCTCGCCCTGGAAATGCTTGTCTCGACCTGAAAAACACTACTTTCCGGTCTTGTAACGTAAATTACTATTGTTTTATTACATACTATTTTCTGGCCGCGCGAGTCTTGTCGCGTAGTGCGCCCCCGCGCTAAGTGGCGAATGCGTAAGATGAATATAAGATATTAAAATATTGTATTTTGCAAGATAGCTTGATAACACATTATCAATTTTAGTCCGATAATGGCGCTTCCGCGCTGTTAGCATTGTATAGCCGTAAAAAAGTTGATAGGCAACTTACCAGACAGTTTTCTTTAACAAAGTGAAATTATAATAATGTGTGTATCGTAGCTACCTAAAACGAAAAAGGTTATTCTACTTTGTGTCAAGTTACAATTTATATCGATCACGAACGAGATGGCGCTAATAGTTACACATCTGACGCTGGGATTTAACATAAGGATCTAAGATTCTTTTGATGGCAAGGTATAAACAGTTACTTTATGAATGAATGATGAAAACAAAATAGTTTGAAATGGTATACAGGGATGACATCCCCACCAACAGAAAATATCTTTGATATGACGTATCAGACTTCTAGTCAGAAGTCTCTAAGAACATGCCGCACCGTGGCTAAAGTCTAACAGAAACAGCAACAAAAACACTTGAAAACACCAAAATTAGAAGAATATAAAATGACATAACCTGACGCATGAGCCCACGAGAAATTTATCTCAGATGTGTTTCCACAGAATATGAGAGATTTCTATGAAACACACAATTTGATGAATTTTTCTCTCATGAGACAATGTGTCTCTCATGCGCTGTTTCCACAATCAATTTACATTTCAAGCAGAAAGAAACAAAACTTTGCGTTGTGAAGTGATTTTATAAAAAGATGTCAACAAAAAGGGCTAGATGAAGGACTGCAGCTTGTTATTATTACCTTGCCGTTAAGTCCCGTAGTATACAGAGAAAACAAGAATATATTGGAAATATTATTAAAAGAATTAGAACGGGAAGATTAGGAATGTTACAAGAACTTTCTTCGAATGTCCGCTGCTGATTTTCGTTTTCTGTTGATGCTCTGGAACTGGCAGCGAAGGTTATGTATTTTATTCTTTACTTGTTGAGCCGGAATTCCAAACTTGTTGGAAATTTCGTCCATAGCTAATTTCCGAAGATTTCGGTTTTTATAGTTTTCGGACAAGCAGTCCCACAAATAGGATAGGATTTATATACTTCGATTAATTGCAGTATCATGCTTCTTGTCCAGTTAAAAGAACAGTCTAAACAGACTGAAACCAGGATCTTTAAAAAAATTATTTTTAAACTATCCTCGGTTTTCATTTCATTTGCAATTCTAATCTTATAATATGGTCATGGTGGCCTCACGATTGCACGTCTGTACTTACCATATATTGCAAATAATTTTCTGGCATTTGTGCGTGAAACATAATTCTTCTCCACAATAAAATCTACCAGAGGCCCGTATATAATGCTAAATAACAATGCAACAGCAGCAGTCATGGAAGTAAGATATCCACTCTAAAAAATATAACTGATATCTATACTATACAGACATACAATCCGACAAGATTTCTCTTATTGTTTTCCTCCTTGTAACATAGCAACTACTTACCGAAGCTACATCATACTTCATAACTTTCTCCAAGTAAAGTGGCAACTCATTTTGTAAAAAAATAATACCAAAGCCACATCCGACTGTACTCAAAAGGCATGCCCAAACAGGTAAAGATGTGAGAATTTCTTTCCACGGTGTCGGTGGAGCCTAAAAAATTTTTTTTAAACCGGCAAGAAACAGTATTTTTCAGCCGATATATATATACAGGCCAGAAAGTTGCATTTCATCGGCTTAGACCGATACAGTGCCTACCTCTTCATTGTCACTTTGATTAAGCGATGCTTCTATATATTTTTTCTCTTCGGATGAAATAGAAGGATGGACTGCGGGACTGTTAAATCCACAATAGAACCAAACGATGCACCAAACAAATCCACAACCTCCAAATAGATAGCAAGTGGTTGGCCAGCCCAAATATGACTTGGAAATTATTCCAGTAATAGGTAAGCATATAATGGTACCAATAGGCATCCCTAGAAATTAAAATACTAGTCAAAACAGTTGGTTGTAACGCCAAAAATTAATTATCAGGTATACCTTATCATCAGTTTATTGTCAAGATAGAGTCATTAAAACAAAAATAATTTTTAGTGGTGTAAAAGGAAATTAAGTAAGACAGGTCTAACACTGGTCTTGATCAATGGATTTAGAAAATCAGCTTAAACATTCTTCAAGTCAGACGACGAAGACGTATATAACTGTCAATTAGTCGACGTGTACGTGATGAACTAGAAACGCAATAACAATACAAGTTCATTACCCAGAATAACATCGGTCTGTAAAATTGAGGTCCGGAACCCACGTAGAGATGTAGATCCTATCTGGCTGACATAACCCAATTTTATAATAACAATATAATAACCCAATTGGTATAATAATGAAAATATATGCTTACCAGAATAAACAAAGGTAGACAATCTTCCTCGCTCGTTGTCAGGTCCCCATCTCCCCAACATATTGGTACAAGATGGAAATAAACCCCCTTGCGCCAGACCTTGAAATATTCTACAAGCCATAACCGCCTTAGAACCTCCAAATTTAGCTGCGAGAGGAACCATGGTCAGAGCCAATGAGTTGAGGCCCATGGCACCGAACAGCAGCCATTTAGCTCCATACGTTTTTCCCAGTTGTCCTGCTATTACCTGAAGTAACACGTAGCCCCAGTAGAATGATGAGAGGATGATGTTTTTATCCGACCAGTTATATGTCTGCAATATCAGTTTTGTTATTTTTTTTAATTCTCAATAATAATACTAAACACTTTCTAAAATCTAAAAAAGTAAAATCGATACCTTCATTAGTAAGTGTCCAGCACAATGAATATCCTGGGGCGGGTAGACCATGACGGACGTTTCGTCCTTGTTAGGACTCTACGGGCAGCCATGACCCAAGCAATTCCGACAACGGCGGTAAGATGTATTAAAATCCTTTTTAAATTCTAGTGGGTGCCAGCGTTGATCTGTTTCTAATTTGCAAAACGGCAGATGTTCCGGTGAAAACGCGTTCCCTATACTGGATTGTGTTGCACTTCGTGGATTATTTAGTTGCCTACCTTTCGATTATTACCAGTGTGACTGCCTTTCATATTGGAGTTAATTCCGCTGGGATGGCGCTACGGTGTATTGATGGCCGCTTTGCTTTTATAAAAAGGCTTTTAATACATCCTACCTCTGTGTTAGGATTGCTTGGATTGTAGCTGCCCGTAGAGCTCTAACAAGGATAAAATGGCCGTCGCGGTCTACCCGCCCAGGGTATCCATTGTGCTTGGATCCCTGTGTATTCCAATATAAAAAAAACAGTTACTCATTTGTCCGATAGGCCACAATTATTCTCTTTTAATTAAGTTTTAATGTTATAAACACAAGGCACAAATGAAGAATCTACAATAGTTATCTTTGACCGTTTAACTGATACTTACTGGTACGTCTGGGTTTATTGAAGTGGAATTATCAGTCATTGCCACAATGGACAAGGAGAGGCTTGATCTCGTCATCATTTCAATGGCAACACAATGGAATAGAAGTAAGGCTTGAATATGCCTCTTGCCGATTAGAGGACCTGTATTGAAAAAATAGGTTTTAATAAAATAAAACATTTTTTTATTAGCTAGGTACGTGCTTTCAATAAATACCACATTTTTTTTTACTTCTATCTGTAAATTAGATCAGAAACTTGATATTTACAAAACTGTTTATATTTAACCATTCAAAATTTAGGGTAGTTCAAAATTGGCTACTGTGACCGATACTAGTTTAAATGATTATTTAAAAAAATATAAATCTATGATAGACTAAATTAAAAAAAATGGTTCTGAAACTTTCTAATAAAAACACTAGTAAATATTCATTACTGATCGGAGATTGTATAGTTTTTCCATATTTAAAACATTCTAAAATTATCCTCATTGCTCTGATATCGAGTTTTGACTGATTCAATTTTTTTAATAAACCTCCTATCGAATTTTTAAAAATTCTGAATGAAGATCAAATTATTTTTACGTAATATTCCTTTTAGAAAAACCTCCAAATTTATAATTATTTTTAAAAGTAAGGAACCACTTAAGTTGATGTTACCTACCTACCTATCTATATAACAACAGTAAGAAGAAATCGTTACCTACGGTAAAAATCTGTAATCACTTGCTTACCTTTGGCACTCGTTTTAATTTCATCTGGCCTATCTATATTTTTATTCAAATATTCCTGATTCTTTTCCATGTTTACAGAAAAATTGTAGCCCCTAATGCTTCCTGAGCGAATTTTGTAATAATTAGTTAGATTCGACCTGTCGCGATTTAAAGCATACTTCAAATAAATCAAACAGTTAAACTACTGTTAGACAAAGTGAAGTGCTCACGAGGATGTTCGTAAAACAATTATCTACTTATTTGGATCCAGAAGTTATTTAAATTACATTTCATAAGTGGTTCTAGATTATTGATACAAGTACAACGGTGATAGTAAAAAAGAACAGTGGCTTCAGTCTAACTTCATTTCTAGTGTACTGTGGCTATATTTTGACCGCCTTCTTAACTTTTTTAATAATAAAAATAGAAATTTGTATAGGGTATCTCAGAAAATGGTTGTAATTCAAAAGTGTATTTTTTTAAAATACACAAATATACTATTTATTTTTACGTCATTGAAAAGAGAAATAAAATGGCTCTTCAAGAATACCCCATATTTTATAGTTATCTTTCATAGTTTTCTAATGTTAATTGCCACCATTTGATCATTCCTTAATGGCATCTGCATTCCATATATTTTTAAGCCATTTATAAAAGAGGGTTTATTTTAATATGATTACACAGGTTTATATAACAAAACAATAAATTACATTATAACAACAGATACTAAATAATGAAGATTCCTTGATTGCAATTATAATTGAACTTTAATATTCCTGCAGACAGTCTCCCTCTTATTTGATCTGCGGTACGTAATTCCTCTGAATTTATTTTATCTTTCAGGCAACCCCATACAAATATATCTAACAAAGTAACACAGTAAGATCTGGACTGTTTGGAGGCCAAGTTATTGTTCCAAATATACCAATCCATCTGGGAAATCTATTATTTCAAGAAATTAATTAAGAAGACAAAGGCAGGAATGGGCAGACTGTACCCACTGATAGGACCAAAGAGCACAATGGGGCTTAAAACCAAGCTGCAAATGATAAAAGCAGTAACTAGAATACAGCTGACCTACGGCTCAGCAGCGTGGGGCTATGCTGCAAATACATATATAAAACGGCTGGAGGCCACAGAAAAAAAATATGTAAAAAAAGCAGTAGGGGCACCATGGTATGTAAGAAATCCACAAATTCATAGAAATCTCGAATGTGAAACAAAGGAAAAAGAAGAACAAAGAAAAAAGAAGAAGGAAACTAGAAGTAATATACCTAGTAGAGTCGTTAAACTAGACGCTGCCATACCTAGTTTAACAGTTAGTAAACAAGAAGGCCAACAAAAAAAATTACCTACCACACAAGAACTTACTACACACAACACTGCACCAACACATACACTTACACTAACACCAGTTAGTTCTTAGCACCTACTTACTACAGCTTCAGATCAGCACTATAAGTTATCTCCCTAAAATAGTGAGGTCCTCATAGCCGTGAAGCATGGACACGTGTTATCTCTTCTGAAGCACAAACACGTACACTGCACCTAAATCCTTACACCTACACAAACATCATTCCAGTAAGCTGTTAACAAACAAAGTAATAAGACAAAACCGAAAACTAGGTACACCGGTACTTAGGTTCAGGTGAAGTACGGAGCAAAACACGCACCAGGCGTGCAGAGCGGAAATATTAAGCGAGTGGTCTGAATGTTTATACGCCTAAGGCGCGGAAACCGCAGGAAAACGGGGAGTTTAGTAAGAAGGTATTGGTTTAGTCGGTAGGCAGACCCTACCAGGGTTGAATCCGACACTACTCTGCTGTACAGGGTGACAGTCTTTAGAAGATTCTCATCGAAAAAAAAATTACAAAATATCGATTTTCATTTAAAGATTCCTCAAAAAATATTGATCCTATTACCCTAATATTTATAACTAGCGTGTATACGGCATGCGTTGCAACCCGCTGGTATAAATACAAACCCGAACAAACCCGATATATTAGTACCCGGCATGCCACTTTTTGAAATTGCACCCGTGCGAAGCCGGGGCGGGTCGCTAGTTATACATAAAAACCTTCCTCTTGAATCACTCCATTTATTAAAAAAAACCGCTTCAAAATCCGTTGCGTAGTTTTAAAGATTTAAGCATATATATAGGTAGGGACGGACAGACAGCCACAGCGACTTTGTTTTATACTATGTTAATATACTACTAATTCGAATCACTACGTCAGCTTTCATATCCAGCTAGTTGACTCGCAGCGCCGACGCTGGTTGGGAGCGGTCTGACGTTGAAATATAGTTAAAATGACGATTCCAAAGTCTATGGAATATTCCAACAGAAAATGTGACGTACTCTAAATAAGACGGTTATTTATTTCTCCTAATAACCATGCAGATACCGGGTGGCCCTTTAGTGTGGCAAAGTACAATAGCTCCGTTACTATTTCAAATACATTAAAAATATTAATACAAAAGTTAAAGGGCAGTAAGTGACTTATAACGTAAAATTATTTTTAACTCTATAGGGTGGCTCAAAAAAGCGGAACAATAAAAAATGTACTTTTTTCAAATGGAACACCCTGTATATTTTTTCATTTTTAAATTCCACATAAAATTATAATAATTTTTTATTAAATACATTATTAGTCTATACTTTATAGTTTCCGAGATATTGACTCTTGAAAAGTGACATTTTTGAACTTTGACAGCTTATAACTTTCTAACAGTACGTCTTAGAGCAAAACGGCTTACATGTCCCTATCTTCAATTTTTATTATCTTCCCAAAAAAAATCAACTTCCGGTTAAACCGGATGTTACTCGAAAGCAGGAAATATAGTTGTTCCGGTTTAACTGGAAGTTGATTTTTTTGGGAAGATAATAAAAATTGAAGATAGGGACATGTAAGCCGTTTTGCTCTAAGACGTACTGTTAGAAAGTTAGAAGCTGTCAAAGTTCAAAAATGTCACTTTTCGAGAGTCAATATCTCGGAAACTATAAAGTATAGACTAATAATGTATTTAATAAAAAATAATTGTAATTTTATGTGGATTTTAAAAATGTAAAAATATACAGGGTGTTCCATTTGAAAAAAGTACATTTTTTCTTGTTCCGCTTTTTTGAGCCACCCTGTAGAGTTAAAAATAATTTTACGTTATAAGTCACTTACTGTCCTTCAATTTTTGTATTAATATTTTTAATGTATTTGAAATAGTAACGGAGCTATTGTACTTTGCCACACTAAAGGGCCACCCTGTACGTGTCGTGCATATTTTATCGTGGGTCAGATAATAAAAATATTGATATAGGTAATACAGGGTCTCCAAAAGTTGCGGAAGAAATGCAAACAAACCCGAACAAACCCGAAAGTGGATAATTTCGGAGAGACGGAGTGTCAAAAGTTATATTTGGTTTTAGTTTTTCATAAATAACTTTTTAAATTATTGGTGTATTGTCAAAATATTCGGCTAGGAGGGTTTTGTTGAGTAACTGCGGTACCTTGCACATATTTAAAACGAAATAACTTTTTTGAGCCACTCTGTATTCAACTTTTAATTAAAGATTCTTATTCTGTCTTTCGCGTAAGAAAGGTATACGTGATAAGAGTTGATTTGAGCAGCCATTTTTGAAATATCTGCATTTAAAAAATTCACTTCGTATATGGCCATGCAGGTATTATGCTAATTAAACACAATTTGAAGCATGTATATTGAATATAATGCTTAACCTATTCTTAAATAGAAAGTCCTGATTGCCATAATTTGCTTCCCAAAATAATTGTGTTGCTCTTCTCACGGCTTTGTGACAAAAATAAATGTTTTTAAATAATAACCCAAATTAATATTCAATATTATGATTCAACAATTTTTTACAAAAGGAATTTTTGAATCACGTTTTTCAAAATTTGAAGTACTTATTATTATGTTAGTAATAATTATCTTAAAGATTAAAAAACTAATAATTGAATAAATAAATAGTGTTTACCTTTACAAGTATCATGTAGAGTAGATATGTATTTAATTGTAAGTAATAAGTGTAATATACTCAGTACATTTATTGGTCTGAAAATTTATTGAAAGGGGCCAGAATTTTTTTTTAAATACATGTTTAAAAAAAAATTTATCTACTATCCAGTATAGGGATATGATCATGAGCGGTTGCTTATGATGTTCTTCAGATGCTAAATCTTGAATTTTTGTGACAACTTTGTAAAATTTATCATCATTTGCTTATTCACGTAGTTATCTTTTATCTTTACGAAGACAACTGCCAAGCCTCAGTTTAATGAAAAAACATACGTATTGAAGTAATCGTTAAACCAATGAAATTTCATCAAATCAAGGAGTCGATAACACTCATTAAAATCTCTCCAGAAGGAGATTCCAGCAAATGGCCGACCAATCTGGTCAGTTACCCCATCATAGAGCATCAAAGTTTCAAAGCTTTATCGTTGCAATCTGGTGGTGATTGTCCATTATTTATTTCTGTTATTTATGTGTATAGTTGATAAAAACTACATTTATATCGGATTTTTATGCATTTTTATTAACTATGTAATATAAAATATGTTTGTTACATTACAATTAATTATATCACAGATAGCTGCCTCCTATATTAATTACAACGACAAATCAACAGTGGTCTAATATTATTTAACAATATTAACAGATAATAGTTCTATTGATGAAGATCCTCACAGAGGATACGGTAAGTCCTGTATATGTTTATGATAAATAATGAATTTCCAATGAATGTACTCTAATATTCTCGTCACATATTAACGATATAACAAGAACCCTAGAAGTAAATTAAGTTAGATTTAATAAACTTTCTTCTGTATGCTTTCTGATCTCGGGGTCATACATTTTCGTTGTATTTATGTAGCTTAAAATCTTGATCTTTATCTTTGCTACTATCTATTTTGTGCTTTTCCATATTATCTATTCCATCATCCCACCACTGTCTTTCCGCTGAAGAAAATAGTGCAAAAATTGTGGAGCTTCCAATATACATACCAGCTGCAACAAGAAATACAATTCTCCATTGAGATGCATTAGTCTAAAAAAAAAACCGTAGCAAAAATAAGCAAAATATAGTAAAGAGCAACATATCAAAAACTGCTTTAGGATAAAAGCAGTAGGAGTGTACATAAATTTTATTTATATAAAACTTTATGCAAAGCATTATCCAGGCTTAGTTTTTACTTACTACGGAACCCCTTCCATATTTTACGGTAGATTCGGTTCAATCGTGTCTTTTATATTATATATTTTTATTATTTATATCTCACCTACCTCATCATGTACAAGCCATTGAACCGCTAGTGGACCAGTAAGAGCCACCAAGCATGCAGTAGAATTTGCCCAACCCAAGATGATTCCAGAGAATCTTGGCGATAAATCGATTGGATTAATGCCATGTCCAAAAAGTATAGCAGAAGAAAATAATGACGATGAAGTTAACAATAATATGGATAGATGAGCTTGAGACTTATCAATGTAAGCTAGGCCAAGCATCGTTGCTGCAGATCCCCAATTAGCTAAAATTATGTACAAAGGTGAATTATTATTGAAATGTTAGGTCCACGATTCTTAAGTCATATTTTCAAGTGTAACGTGTATACAAGACTATGAGATTTTATAGTGCACCCGAGGGTTATGCTGATGGGGTAAATGCCAAGTATATATATATATCTCAGTACTGCAGCTCTAGAGTTTTTTTATTGGTGACCCTGTCAATTATTAATAAGACCAGAGACATCTGTGTATAAATCATCCAGTCAAAAATTATATTAAATTCTATATTATCACTACTATCTTAAATGGTCTCGTGCTCAAGTAGTATTGAAGGAATTCGAGGGACAAATGACGCACATACTACTCCAAAATTCGCTTTGTTTGATTAGAATTTGCGTTTTTATTTATTTATTTCAACGTTCTGGACGCACTTAAGTAAGATTAATGTAATATATTATAAAATAAATGAAAAACAAAAAAAATTACTGTGATTTATGATAACAGTCCGTTAAAACTGTTGCTTGGATTGTGTACTTACAATATATAGCAAATATCTTTCGGCAATTTGTTTGTGAGACGTAATTCTTCTTCACAATAAAATCTGCCAAAGGACCATAAATGTAGCCACTACCTAAGGCTACAGCGGCGGTCAATGAACTAAGATATCCACTCTAAAACAATAAAAATATTTTTAATGGGTGTGCTTCCTTAAATATTCCTATTACGTATTCTATTCTTTACCATTGATATACGCAAGGAACGGACTTATAAAATTAATACGTTTCTTACTTACCGCAGCTACGTCATAATTCATAACTTTCTCCAAGTAAGTTGGCATCTCGTTTTGAATAAAAATAATTCCAAAGCCAGATCCCACGGTACTTACTAAGCATGCCCAGCATGGTAGAGAAAAGAAAATCTCTTTCCACGGTGTTGGTATCACCTAAAAGTAATGTTTTTTCAGTAAGAAAGTCAATCATATTGATTGAAAAAGCACCTTTTGATTAGTTTGATGAAGCGACTCTTCGATATACTTTTTTTCCTCGGGAGTTATGGAAGGGTGGACGGCTGGACTGTTATAACCAAAATAAAACCAAAGGAGACACCAAACAAGTCCACAACCTCCAAAAAGGTAACATGTCACAGGCCAGCCTAAATACGATTTTGATATGATTCCAGTTATAGGTAAGCATATCATGGGTCCGATAGATATTCCTATAGAAAAGAACGTCGTCAGTAAATTAATATGTACTACCTATGTTTAAAATACAAAATTACTTACCAGAAAATATAAAGTTTGATAATCGTCCTCTTTCATCGCCAGGTCCCCATCGTCCCAACATCGTATGGCATGATGGAAATAAACCTCCTTGAGCTAGACCTTGCAATATTCTGCATGCCATGACTCCCTCGGAACCAGCATATTTGGCGGCAAATGGTACAAAAGCAAGAGCTATTGAATTAAAGGCCATGGCATAAAATAACAGCCACTTTGCTCCATAGTTTTTACCTAGTTGTCCTACCAGTACTTGTGGTATCACATATCCCCAGTAAAATGATGAAAGAATGACGTTTTTGTCGGACCAGTTGTATGTCTAAAAGTTGCTATATTTTTTATATAGCACATTTTAATTTAAATAAATTAACTGCTGATTGTAAAAAATGATGTTAGGGACTACCTAAACGAAAAAAAATTAATATCAGTGCCAATACCACAGAATATTGTTGGCTGTGAGTTCTCTGGCCAATACATTGGAAACTCAAACCTTAAATCTATTTTAAAATCGTTTTTTTTTTTGTACAGCAATATTTTATTACATATTTACTTACTGGATCGACTTTCTTACTGTGAAAATAACAATTACTTAACATGGTTTTGTACCACTTAAAGGTACAGAGACAGTCCCTTAATTTTCATACAAGACCGATTGATATTCTCTATTGTTGAGTATGCGTCATATGTTTATTAATTGATGAGATTAACCTTTGACATGATACGTCAACTACTTTTATATTAACTTTATCTCGGTATGATCTGATCAACAAATCAAAAAATTTAGTGAATCCGTTCTTAATACTGTAACAAGCAATACAGTCGTCCATCGTGAATGATTTTAGGTGTTCCATAGGGTTCTGTTTTAGAACTACTCATTTTGATTATTTTAAATCAAGTTGAAATGCTAAAGTATTTGCAATGAGGTATACTTCTTTGTGTCTATTAACAATATAGATAATGTAGTAAAAAATAATTAATACTTACTGGTACATCAGGATTTACTGAAGTTGTATTATCAGTCATGGCTCCGATAGATAAGGTAAGAGTAAATCTTGACATCATCTCAATTGTGACAGATAAAAATAAAAGGGAAGCTTGGATATGTCTTTTACCAATAAAAGGACCTGAAGATTGGAAAGCCATTCTTAAGAAGTTTTGTTTTTTATAAATCCGTGTCCCGGTTGCAACTTTAATAGTTAATCAATTTTAAACTATACTTTAAATATTCGTGGAAATCATTCAAATAGTTAGATAGAGTTATTGAATTGAATTACAAATACAGCACAATTAGCCCAGTTTTCTGAGGAAGTTATAATGTATTAGCTTACCTTTGTCCAGCGTTTTAATTTCGCCATTAGTTTCTTTGTTTTCTTTAACATAATTTTGGAATTTCTCCATATGAAAATACTTTAATATATTATTGGTTACCAACACCAAACTTAAAAAAAATCTTTGGTTAATGCTACATGCAACCAAAAGCGATAGTTAAAAAATGCTAATTAACATACAAAAACAGATTATATATACGTGTTTGGAATTAAAAATTTGTAAGGTACTTTATCCGTCAAGTGACTATTGAATGATATAGATGTTGATTGTAAGTCCAGTGTCCATGGTAATTGTTTACTCATTTATCCGTGGCTTCGCTTGTGATGACAACCGATAGAACGTCGTGATAAAAGCAATTTCACATCACCCAAATAATAAGCGATCGAGCTTTAACAAAAGGACTAATTAAATTTTCAAAATAATGTTTTATTTTCGTTTTGCAACGTCAACTTTATATATGCAATAGCATACAAGATTTATGAGACATTACTTTAATTAAAGTATGCATCAATTTCGGAAGCAGTCCCAAAGTATACTGCAAGTACTGTTATTTCTGATTTGCTCTTAGGTACCTTTTAGCTTTTAAATTTGCAGCGTTTTTTCCATTTACCATTAATTATGGTATTGCCCATAACTACAGATGTGGGTACACGTTACAGATAAAACAAGCCATGATTAAACAATTGAACATTAGTAGTTGTATGATTGACTTCATATAAAAATATTTTTTTACCAACAAAAAAATTACAAATTCCAGATACGCATAAAAAAATAATTACTAGTACTAAACTTTTATAATGATACGAATAACTGAATGGTTCGTGATATAATATAAAATTTTTTACAATATTGTTTATACAATATTACATTGTTACAAGACAACGTTTAAACCAGAGAACACACAGCCAACGAGAAGCGACAGCTCGGCGTTTTGCGGGTCCTGTTTTGGTACGCGCATGTCGCAAATATGTTGTGTATCGTTAAAAAACATGTGCTCGTCTAAATTGTGTTTAGTCCGCGAGCTGACGTTGCACCTAGCTAATTGTGATATTATTTTGTTTTCGTTCTGTGTTGCGTGTGTTGTTCAGTCAAAACCGGCCAAGGATTAAGTTTATTTAGTTTTCCAAAGGAGTACGAACGGTAATTATTATGATAATCAATTAATTATAATATGAATAATAGATTTAAAATTTTTAATCTTAAATTTTTTTGGGATGTAGGTACATATTTTTAACAGGCTTGATAAATAAAAGATGGAGCTTATTAGTTTTCTTATGTTTTTATGTTTAATCGCGAATAATTGTTGATATGATAAATAAAATAATAAGATATAAGTTGTAAAGGTCTGGTTAAAATAGTTTTTGGGTAGATTTATTTCAAAAGGGGTAGAAATAATGGATATTATGTTGCTTTAAATACAATATTTTGTTATAGTGCAAAATTGTGGATAGGCACCTGCAGTAGGCCAGATTTATTGCCAAAGATTATAAATGCACACAAAAACTATCGGCTTTGTGAAAACCATTTCGTAGAAAAATATTTTTCAAGAAGTGCAACTATTAAAAAAACATTATTTCCGCAAGCAGTACCCACAAAGTTTTCTAACCTTTCGCCAACATGTGAAGAAATGTCTGAAGAAATTATTCCTTCATTAGGAGAGCCTCCCAAAAAAATTATTACATTGTCAGGTTTGTATGCTTTATACAGTGACCAGCAGAAAGTTCGCATCAAAGGGTTTTTTTTTATTTAAAAACTTACCACATTTTTTTGGCGGTTGAAAAGTTCTGCATGTCCTTAAGCAAAAAAGAGCATAGACAAAACTAGTAAATATTGCGCCGTATACGAAGAAGAAACGTTAAATTCACTCAAGAATAAATTGCCCTTATTTTTCAATGTGGAATTTTTTTTTATTAGGAAATGTTGTTTGCACTTAAAACTTATCCAAATATACCAAATTTTAGCTCGGTAGCACAAATATAAATATTTTTCATGGCTACTAGATTTTAATGAAAAATAATTTTATTGTAAGGGTTTAAACACCAGAAAAGTTGAATTATTTTTGACGTTATTTTATTAAACGTCCAGTTCTCGCGTATTTAAACAAATTTAAGTAAGTTATGTGTCTAATTGCCCAAGAGGTGTTAAATAATTGAATTTATAGGTTGCATAGCTTCTATCGATTCGTTATACGAGAGGGCGTTAAAAAAAGTAAAAACACTTTTTTTGTGGTACCGAGCTGAAATTTGGTATTTATGGATAACTTTTAAGCGCAAACAACATTTCCTTATAATAAAATTTCCCACAGTGAAAAATAAGGGCACTTTATTCTTGAGTGAATTTAACGTTTTCACCTCTCCCTCGTATACAGCGCAATATTTATTAGTTTTGCCTATGCTCTTTTTTGTTTAGGGACATGCAGAACTTAAAAAGTTATACGAAAGCTACGAATTTTATCACATATATAAGTTTTTTTAAATAGGCAAATGTAAAACAATATGTAATTATTATTCCTCTAGTAATTTCAGAATTAACATGTATTTCTGAATAAAATTTTTGTTTTTTTACAACAGCTTTTTACTTATTCAGGGTGAATTAACTTTTTTTTAATCCCCGAAGAACCACATTTTTTTATCCATGGGTAAGTAACTATGACACTAAAGCAATTGTCAAAAACGTCACTGTAGTTTTTAAAGCGCAAAAAACTGTGTAACAAATTACTGACGTTTTAATAAAATGATATTTATCTCACGCCACCCCATATCTACGTATACCTAGTCACGATATATTTTGACGTCTAATAGTGTTCTATTATTTATGTTATAACATGTTTATAATATATAAGTACATATTTTTGCCCGTCACAAATCGAAGGAAACTCAAACAAATCTGTAAAAGCGTTAGAAATTTAAAAGTTTTTTAATATAATAATTTTTTTCATTTTCTACTTCAATAATATTCTTAATTCCCAAGACTAACAAATTTACAACTTTTTTTAAATTTTTATGTTTGAAAAATAAATCAAGTTATAACATTTGCACCTGTACTAAAAAGTAATGTCGTTCAGTGTAGAAAATAAGCAAGTTTTCTCGGAGTATTAAGTTGTGGATCGACCGTTATCGTTGTGTGAAGGTCACTGAAAAACGACCAGTCGATATCAAAGGTACCGACAGGTATTGTCGCTTCTGCTTGCTGTTAATATTCTGTGGTTTAAACCTTTAGGTGTTCAGCGATAATAAATTTATAGATGTTGAATAAAATTTTACTGGTGATATTTAGTGACGCTTGCAACTATTTTTAAAATATTAATCTACGACAGTGCCATTATGACGTATTTAGCATTATCATTTAGATGTTATTATGCCCTTCATAATAGCACTCAGTGCCATTATGAATTCATAATAACATCCATGTTAGATGTTTAGATAGGTCTATTCGTACACCTGCCTTGACTTTTCGGGAAATAGGGAATCTATTACGCTTTGCGCGATATCTTCGACATCCGAAGGGACACTTTCGGATTCAGAATCTCCCATGTTTAAATTATTTTTGGCCAACACTTTGCATACAATAGAAAATTAAACGGCAATAATGACGTTGTCAAAATCGAAATTGAAACAATCAAAAATGCGGTTACCATGATATCGACTAAAATGGACACCTGAAAATTTTAAAAATTACGAAAACGTTATCTGATATCAATGAAATTTAGACAAATAAAATCTATTTGCGCTGTCGTAGATTAAATTTTGAATGATACACGTTCGATATGAACTTTGTTAATGAAACTTGTGCAATTAAACCACTCGGCTAATGCCTCGTGGTTTACCGTTGCACAAGTTTCATTATAGTGTTCATATCGAACTAGTATCATTAATAACTATTATCTTAATGATCGTTAATGGTATAAAAGTCAAATGGACAAAAATTACTTAATTTTTTAAATAACCAAATATATCTTGTATAAATTTGATAGGTTTAGAGGGTTCCGAGTAAATGGTACAAATGCATATCGCGAGTAAAAACGATGTTAGACTCTTCAAGGCAATATTAACATCATCATTTAAAGTTAACACCCTGCATACAGTGTGACCAGTAAAGTCCGCATCATATGGGATTTTTTTTTATTAATAGCTTTATTCGAAATTTGACTTTGGCATTAAGTTCTACTTTGATCGAGATGAAAATTAAGCAAAAAGATAGTAGTCACGTGATTCGCATTATCTGTCAAATTTTAATTTTTTCCAAAAAATAATTCAAAAGTGGGGTTATTTCTGAAAGTATCGAAAAAGTTATAAAAAAACTATTGCTAACAATATTAGCATTGTACTATTTACTTTGTTTTCCTGATGATGAGTGTTTCTACACTCGAAACATGTCGAATTCAATCATTATGAATTATTCTAGGTTCGCCTAGTTATTCTAATAAAAAATTGTGGTGAAAGACTTTGTGCTTTTCATTTTTCTATACATTTAACTCCACTTTAAGTATGGACTATTTCTTCAAAATTATAAAAAAAAGTTTTTTTAAATGCAGTTTCTAGCCCACATGAAAAATTTCAGCTACATACGATAATTTTGATTTTTTACCCATACTTTGTAAATTGCATCACTTTTGCAAAATATGACTCAACGCAACCTACTTAAAACTTCTTAGGTTTGACAATGCTTTATTTCAGATACATTTTCTTTAAAGCAGCGCCATATCTAATGTGTGTTTTTCTACAAAATCAAAATTGGGCTATTAAAATTTGGTCGCATGTGATGCAAAGTTTAGGTATTTGTTTTTGACCCTGTATAAGGTAACTTCATAAAATAACTATTTTTGAAAACGTAGTTTGTGTCTGAAAGTAATACAGCTTAATGTTAGGACAAAAAAGAACACAGTGGCCATTAGTAAAGTGTTCATTAGGAGGAAAATAAACTTTAGTGGTGGGTGAAAAATCGAAATAATCTTATGCAGCTGAAATTTTGCATATGGGCTAGAAACTGCATTTAAAAAAACTTTGTCTAATAACTTTTTCGATATTTTCAGAAATAACGCCACTTATTTTTTGGAAAAAATTAAAATTTGACAGATAATGCGAATCACGTCACTACTATTTTTTGCCAAATTTTGATCTCGATCGAAGCAGAACTTGATGTCAAAGTCAAATTTTGAATAAATCTAATAATAAAAAAAAATTCCATATGATGCGGACTTTACTGGTCACACTGTATATACGATATTTATTAAGTAACAGGTAGTTGCCATTGTTTTTTTCTAAGATTGCCTTAGACCCTACATAACATAAAACCAATTAGGATATCGGGTACTCAATTATATAATTGTTTTTTGGCTGTATCTTATCAATCTTATATACTATACTAAAAAATACAGACAACCTCGAAAAAGCTTTAAAATATATGGTTTTGGCCTCCTCGTTGTTTACAATTTATAACAAAATAGTTAATAAATAAAAAACGATCTCGACCGGTCATCAGGATTAATTTTATTATTGTTTTCTTCTACCATCATTACAGTACTTTTACTCTTAAAATTACAAACAAAATCAGGACTGTTGTTGTGTTTGTTCACAGGACAATATAATTAATAATAAAAATATTATTTTTGATACTTTGTATCTTCATGTAAAATTAACCTTTTTCTTCAAACAAAGCGTTTCGGCAGAAGACAACGACATTTGACATTAACAGCTGATCTGGTTTCGTCGTTAAAGCTCCCAGATCAGCAGTGGGCCGTTGCAAGCTCAAGCGTCAGGTTGCGTTATATTATTTTCTTCCGATTTTGATATTGTGTAGCTAACGGTCTCTAAAAGGTATCTTAAAACTCATTATGGAATTCCCTTCTTCAAAAACATAACTACACCCAATTTCATTCATATCCGCTTATCATCAAATCATCGCCAATTTTATAAAGTAAATATTTGCTTGGATCACCCTGTATCTTTTTAACCGTATAAGAAATGAAATTAAATGACATATTTTCAAGTGAACTATCTCCTGTTGCTGTATAGCCCCTTAGTTACGGGACACCCTATATAAAATTCCCACAAAAATAACAACACCAAAAGGGTTCCCAATATGGTGTTTTAATTAGACGTGCACCACAAAGCTTACACCTCGCAAAAAATGTATTATTTTTTTCCTTGTATAAATAAATACCTATTTGGCTTTTTATAAATAAATACCGAAAGAAATAAATGTTGTTTTCTGTTTATTTAGTTTTATAATGTTTTTACATTCTTAATTTGGTAGGTACGGGTCTCTCAATATTTTATTTTATAAATAATAAAATTAGTATCTACGCTACGAGTATATCTTTACTAAATATTAAGACTCCGTTACAAAATTTAACAGTGAAGGTGAATGTAAAATAACTAAGTCCGGTTCTGTTTCTGTAGCCAACTGCTTAACCAGACTTCAACGAAGTACATAGATATTTCTGAAAGGATTTTTAATTTTTTCATTTTTACGTGGGACCTTTTCGTATATCTATATCACAGATAGTAAAAAGCAATTTTACTAAATACGTTACTCACTATTTACGAAAGGTTAGAAAGTATAAGCATCTGTCTAATAGTACTTTTGCACAATAGAATTTAGAAAGTAGATAATAAAGTAGGTAATTTTTAAAGCCCCATAAAACTAACAACTGATATTTTTTTAATTCTTTCTTCTTGCTGTGTTTTTTCCGGTCCATCCCAAGATTGTCTAGTTGCAGATCCAAAGAAAAAGAAAATCGTCCCTCCAACTATATAGACTCCTGCCGCGATAAGAAACACAACTTGCCATTGAGAAACGTTGGTCTAAAAAAGAAAATAATAGTATTATTAACCACGGTTTAGACAGCTTATAGCCCTCCCATCTTAAACCGCTCGTCGCTAAGCCACTCGTGATTTAAACTTGACGCTCGTGTAATAATAGTGGCTATCTAAACCTTGGTTAATAATATGCTATTAAATACAATAATGTGGAAACTATAGTATTTGGTAATCCAGTTTCGATATTTTCAAATACAGCAATATTTATATGGAATTTTAATTATAATAATAAGTTAATTTATTTAAAATTTAATAATATAATAAATATGTTTATGTTGTCTTCTATAAACTTATTCTTTAATCCCCTGAAGCTGAACTTGTTAGGGGCATATTTAATTTTTTGTTTTAGTATGTAAAATCATAAATCATAAATATGCATTAAAAATCAAGTTTTAGAGTAAAAATGTTAATTTATACTATAAACGCAGTTTTTTTTAAAGAAATATACTACCTATAATAAAATTATTAAGTTATAATTTTTAAGTAAAAAATATTACTTAGGTATATAAATTATACAGAACAATATTAATTAATTAAAGCATTTCTAAAAATATTTTCTAATTGTCTGTTTTTAATATCCATGTTTGTATTTCGACTTTAAATTTTTTTAATGAAATCAATTTTTTAATTTTTGTTGGTAAATAATCGTTTAAATTAAAACATAAATATTTGAAACTTTTTTGTCCTATGAACTTATTTATTTTAGGTTTTATGGTTATATCATTTTTATGACGTGTATTAGGATTATGGTTTTTAAATTGTATAAGGTTTTTGTTTTTAAATATACATATTAACATGTTATAAATGTAAAGTTGTCTTATGTTCAACTTTTTTGTTTCTGAATATAATTCTTTTGAAGAATAAAGATAATCTTTATTAAATATAATTTTTAGAAACCTTTTTTGTAATATTTCTAATTTTTTAACTATAGTTCTATTTATTCCTCCCCAACTAAAATTCCGTAATTTAAATGAGTTTTAGCTAACGCGTAATATAATATTTCCATATGTCTTACATTTAAACATTTTTTAATATTTTTAAAAATCGTTAGTAAACTTCTTAGTTTTTTAATTAAGTATTCTAAGTGAAAATTCCAATTTAATTTACTGTCAAAAATAATTCCTAAATATTTTACTTTATTATCTTTAGAAATTTGAATGTCTTCATTTATTTGAATACTATTCATTATTCTTGGTAGGTTATTAAGGTTTAAAGTAAAAGGACTAAAAATTAAGGACTGCATAAACTCGGACTCATCTAAACTCTAACGTACATAAAACATAAATTAATTTTAAGCTAGTAACTCAATAGATTAACTAAATTACTTAATACATTTTTATTAAACTTACAGGATCAGTTACTATCCAGTTTGCACTAAGAGGACCCAATAAAGAAAGGCCTTGTCCGATTGCGTTTATTATTCCAAAAATGATTCCAGAAAATCGTGGTGATAGATCAAGGTGATTTACGTTAGCACCCACCAGAACGAAAGACAATACAGCGTTGCCAAGTCCCAAAGCAACGACAGACCACGAGGCTTGTGATGGTTGCAAGAAAGATAACCATATGACACAGAGGGCTTGACCGTAAGAACCTAAAAAAATATATAGATTATTTATTAAATTTTTAGGACAAAACCCCAAAACTGAGACTCATTCAGTTGACCTAGTTTTCCTAAACAACGATTTTAATATTTGGAGATAAATATTTATTACGAAACATATTAGGGAACTGGCTTGGGAAGAAAATGGTATTCATATAGAATTAACTAACAGATTCATCTTTGTTGACATAGTTAAAATATCCTACCGATTATGTGGGAAATTCTCCTTGCATTAAATGTTGATAATATTTTTCTGGAAATAATCCAATCCGACAATGGTCCCATGATCAAGCTACCAACTACTAATAGCGCCGTCGGCATTGAACTTACTACTGCGTTCTGCAAGAAAATTTCAAAAATAATAAATTTAATTTAACCTTTATGTATATTTTACAATTAATGCAGGAATTGTGCACAAAAAACCAAAATATTAAGATATGTATACGGTACTAATAAACTCTAGGTTACAGAGGCATTTTATGTGAGTATGAGCGAGTAAATAATATATTTAGATGTAAGATTCTTATTTCGTCACGATTTTGAACAAAATATTATATTGTCGGATATGGATGGTATTCATATGGATGGATTACTCATCTCATACTTCGCTGTGGTGCTAAGACTCTTAAAGGGTGTTGAGCTTGATAAAAAGAGGTGTAGTGGAAAGATAGTGTATAGAACAAGAACAAGGACGTTTCTAGTTTCGTAGGAAGAGTCAGTAGACAAATGTTAATAAGAAATAATCGTTTGTAATTGGTTGGGATAAAGGGTTCCACTTCTAAAAGTACATCCAGGGAAATCCCCTCTTTTATTAACATGTAAAATTATTGCTGACATAGTAAAACAGAACCCCTTTTTCCAGTTGATAAGAGTTGCAAAACTGTATATAAACTCGAAGGAACACTAACTCAGAGAGTTGTAGCAGTTGTTTAAGTGTTAGGGTAACCTCTGCCCGTTTGTCTAGTCAGCTTCAAGTCAAGATTAAATTCAATAATTATTGTTGAAGTCATGAAGAGTTCTGCACCGGAGCCAGTTTATTTTTCTCTCATTGCGTTAGTGTTCTTTGAGTAATTTATCTAATTGTTTATTGTATAGTTCACGTTTTTGTCAGAGTTATCTATTAAGAGGAAATTGTTTCTTTAAACTTACTGGAATAACACGTTCCTAAAGTGAGTAAAAAAGTAAAAAAGGGCAATCTCTCTTCTTATTAGAAAACTATTAATTGTTATATTATTATGTAATTAAATGTAATTATATGTAAGTATATTAGTATTTATATATAAATTTATCGTTTTACACTAGCAAGTATTTAACTTGTATTTTATTTACAATACTTCTTGTGATCTTTTATTATCTCATTGCTTTACTATTCATCAAATAAATCTCTTCAAAAATCCTTAGTGTTTCAGTGACTAACTAACGCACCATCAGGGCAGTAAATAAAAAGCATAAATCAAAACCATATAAGCTACACAACCCAGTCGCCTACCATTTTGGATATACGACAATATATGGGAGATTGAACTAAGCGCTCAATCCTCAAACAATACCATCCTCAACCGGTGACCGCAGCAAACATTTTTTTCCTTTCTTTACACTACATATTGTATTATTGTTACTTTTTACATTGTTCTTGAACTTACCGATTTAACATCAAAATTCATAACTTTTGACAAGTATGTTGGAGTTTCTGTCATCAATACGGCATAGCCATAAACATTCCCAATTTGAGCTACTGTTAAGGCATAAAAAGGAACGCATGTAAAGATTTTTTTCCATGGTATCGGAAGATTCTAAAAAACTGTCGTTGAAATCATGTTTGTCAATGTTATAATACTACGCAATAATCTAAGATAACGTTAGTGCTTACGGTATTGTCATGTTGCTGTAATGATTTTTGTATATAATCCCGTTCTTCATCACTTATATTAGGATGAAAAGCCGGACTATTTTGAGCAAAGCACAACCAAATAATGCACCAACCGGCTCCCAAACTGGACAATATATAAAAAGACGCTGGCCAACCCCACCAACTTGCAGCGATATAACCAGTTAGAATTGAAGAGAATATTTGCCCAAGGGGAACACCTAAAAATAATTTTGAAAGTTTGTCACTGTAACGGAGTTACAGTTATTCAACAAACTAAAATGTTTCTCATAAATTTAAAAAAGTTTTTATTGTTTAGTGAACAGTATAAATTCAACAAAAGTATTACCATTGAGAAATAAAACCAAGATAATAATATAACATTTTACCGCTTATAATTGTGTACGACGTTACTCTGAGCGTTGTCTGTGATATGTATAG
Organism: Polydrusus pterygomalis; assembly: GCA_963969555.1. Classification (NCBI taxonomy): domain Eukaryota; kingdom Metazoa; phylum Arthropoda; class Insecta; order Coleoptera; family Curculionidae; genus Polydrusus; species Polydrusus pterygomalis. The sequence goes on from OZ018381.1 coordinate 52,587,627, forward strand.
TAAAAGTTTTGAATACTCTCGGAAGGTGGAGGCAAAGCCACGTGACACACTGTCAATTTTGGTATATTTAATTTTGATAGGTTGGTATAAATTCCAGGACCGGACTTGAAAATTATACAGGTGATACCTCCTAAAACAATTGATGCAATAGTCTCATGGGTTCTACCGCTTTAATATGGCCAAATAATAATAATTTGTTTTGAAAGTTTTGTTTTATAAATATTATACACTGCGCGGCATATTTAACGCATAACGAAAAAATTGCCTCAATTTTGATGTTATATATTTTCCAAATTTGTGGTTCGTTTTTAATGATTTTTTTTTTCTAATTGTAGGTTTTTTCCTTAAGCATATCACTGCCTTTATTGTTTTGCTTAAAAAAGTAACTTTGGTATTATACCGGGTGTTATAAAACTGTTATTTTTTTTTTACGGAAATTCAAACCACCCTGTGGGATTTACTAGCCATTGCAAGTTATCGCAATTACAGCCAAATGAAAGTCACATATTTCCTTTACATTTTCTTTTTTGATTCATTGGTTTATCACTGTTTTTTCATGAAATATTCAATTTTTAGTTCAACGAGATTTTCGTAAAAAAATGTTTAGTTAAAAAATACAAAATAAACGAAATGCTTTCATTAATGCAACAGCAAGAAAAAACAAATTATAAAGTAAATAAAGAATCAACATCTGGTATTAATTAATTTTATTGAATCCACAAATATTTCTATTTCTAAAGGTATTCAAAAAAATTAAATATGAATAATTAGTAGCGAGTATTGCCTCCCCTTGCTCTAATGACTGCTTCGCATCTTCTTGGCATACTTAAAATCAGATTTCTGATTTCATCTTGATTAACCTGATTCCATATTTCCATAAGCCTCAATGACAGATCATTTAAGTTTCTAGGAGGAGGAAGGAAGGCTCTAAGATGTCGTCGCATGTTATCCCATAAATGCTCAATAGGATTAATGTCAGGGCTTCTTGCTGGCCAAGGCAAAGTTAAAATTTCTGTTTCTTGGAGATAATTTTGTACCACTCTTGCTACGTGTGGGCGTGCATTATCTTGCATAAATAAAAAATTATCCCCAATAAATGGGGCAAATGGTACCATATGGGATATATATATAGGTTTCCTGTCAAAGGACCTCCCTGAATCACAACTAACTCCGTGCGAGCATCTAAACTAATGCCATCCATTAATTTACATTGCATTAATCAAAGCATTTCGTTTATTTTGTATTTTTTAACTTAACACTTTTTTATGAAAATCACGTTGAACTAAAAATTGAATATTTCATGAAAAAACAGAGATAAACCAATGAATCAAAAAATAAAATATAAAGGAAACATGGGACTTTCATTTGGCTGTAATTGCGATAACTTGCAATGGCTAGTAAATCCCACAGGGTGTTTTGAATTTCCGTAAAAAAAACATAACAGTTTTATAACACCCGGTATAATACCAAAGTTACTTTTTTAAGCAAAACAACAAGGGCAGTGATATGCGTAAGGAAAAAACCTACAATTGGAAAAAAAATCATTAAAAACGAACCACAAATTTGAAAAATATATATGATCAAAATTGAGGCAATTTTTTCGTTATGCGTTAAATATGCCGCGCAGTGTAGTTTAAGGTAGCTAATAATAATCATGAGATTTTATATGGTTTAAAGATGAAGTGTCAAAATAGATTTAAAAAATATATAATATTATAATTGTTCAAACCTTGAAAATACTAAATTAACTAAAACGCATCTTTAAATAGGACCCTGTCACTCATAATATTATACAACAGACCTTTTTTGTTTTATTTGTTCAGATTATACTCATAGGTAATTATTCTACCTACAGTTCAACATAAACTAATTGAATTCAGTCAGATATTACATTTACTGTCAAGGAAATCCCCATATATTATTACTTACGTAAGGTACGTAGACCCAAATATGGTTTTTATAGAATTTGTTGGTTATAATACAGTTATAATACAGTTACATCCTATACTTGTATGTAGGCTAACATAGAGTTAAAAGCTTCAGTTTGGCCAGGAATTTAATTTTTCTGTCAATGGAAACCCTACTTTAACAGATTTTGGCTTACATAAGGAACCTACGTAAATCCAAAAAACAAACCCGAACGAACCCAAAAATGGTGTTTATAGAATTTGTTCGTTGAAATGCAATTTATTGATACGGTTATATTCTAAACTTGTATGTAGGCTAACTTAATGTTAAAAACTTTATTTTACTGCCATACAAACAGTGACAATAGTAATATCTAATAATTATTTTACTTATGGTACGTAGACCCAGAAAATAGAATTATATATTTGTTCGCTATCCTAATACATATTAATATGGTGACCTTTTTAAACTACTATATAGGCTAACATAATGTTAAATAGCTGATTTTTAAAGGTTAATAATATGGAAAGCTGTTTCGGCATTTGCCAGAACTAGGCGGTACCCGGATTTATAAACCTACTCGGTTTTGTCCAACTCTCCCCTACCTACCTAAGCCAGAGAAATAATTTCTTCTTATTTTTCTTAAAACGGAAAAGAATAGCTAGATACACACATTTTGAGAACAAAAATTTAACAAACTAACTTTTCGACAAAAACTGCGTTCAGATGAAATGAAACTTATTACTTATCGATGAAATCAACTAACGCGCAAGGCACACAATAATATTTATGATCCATAATGAAAAATAATTAAAAAATTTTAACCTGTAAATTTTTGGTCAAATGAATAATAATTGTAGGTATAGTCAGATCTGGTCTTAACGTGCGGGTCCAAAGGTCACTGATCATATGCGTCAAATCAGACAACACAGAGGCTATCAAAATGTTGTGAGATCATTTACACATAATATACCTAATATTATTAGTTTTGTAAAAATTATGTACAGGGGAGTTGAAAAAGTTACAAAAAAATTATATAATCGTTAATTATATACCTACTGTACCCTTTAATTAAAAACGACAATAATAAACAGTGCAATTTATTTTAACAATTTTACTACTAAAACCTAAAAATACAATGGCATTTAGTCTGATAAACTATTTCGATAATGAAAGAAAAAGTGGAAATTCGCAAACCAATATACAGGAAACCGTAATGAAAACACTGGGAATTAGTTTAAGGACTATGCAGAATAATGTGCATAAAAAAAGCATAATATAATACCCAAGAATACTAAAAAATGTAAACGAAAAACACCGTTTATAAATATAGCCTTAAAACTCTCATCGTCACTTATAAAATCTGAAAAGTCCTCGTCGTCTGAGTCGTCTTCGAATGGAGCAATTATCATTGGCGCTACTTCGACATCTAGTACTTGTTCTCGATCCCACCAATCCCTTATTAATATTTCTGTATGTTCCACCGATTTCTTCCAGTTCTCTTGTGTAATATGATCTAACGAATCTTGCCAAACTATTTGTACTTGGTCGGATTTAAGACCATCACCTACATGTTTTTCATAATAAGACTTTGCACCAGCCCATATTAATTCTATTGCGTTAAACTGGCAATGATATGGCGGCACTCGTAGAACCTCATGACCATATTTACGCAGTATTTCATCTACCGCGTATATTTTCGGGTTTTTAAGAGACTTTGCTATTGATAGGAGTTCCGATTTAAGCATATTTGGTAAAGGATTTCGGTTTTGTTTTTCCAGCCACTCATAAATATCACTTTTCCTCCAAGATGAAGTAGGCTGTTTATTTAAAATTCTTGAATGATATATGATGCATTATCTAATACAATTAAAGACGGAGCATCCAAATTTGGTATCAACTGAACTTTTAACCATTTTTCAAACATTTCGCAATTCATATTATCATGATAGTCAGCACTTTTTGATGTTAAAGAAAAAATTAAACTCGCACCTGCAACATATCCTGTTGCAGAACCGGCATGCAAAATAATAAAACGCTTTCCCGTACCTTACCCCTTTTTCCTTTTAACACTTTTTACATACTCATCTGGCCAAGATTTTGAACCACTTCCGTTCGAAAATATCCACGTTTCGTCTAAAAATACCATTTTTCTAAATTTCGATTGTTCCTATATTTTTTAAAAAACTGAACACGCTGACTCACTATCTGTGGCTGCTCACATAAAAATCTTCGGTTACAGTCTTTTTTATAGCGAAAACCTAAATTTTTTATTAATTTTGATAACGCTTCAAGTCCAATTTCCAAAACACCCCGAATTTTTAATGTTTTTTGTAAAACTGGAAGAGTTACATTGGTTTTTGATTTGTATAAATCGTAAATCACATTTCGAACTCCCATTTTAATATTTTCGCTTAAATCCTCAGTCCTTGGCTTTCTTCGTTTACACTTTTTAGTATTCTGGGGTATTATGTTATGTTTTGTTTCATGCACAATTTTCTGCACAGTCCTTAAACTAATTCCCAGTGCTTTGGCTACTGTTTCCTGAATATTGGTTGGCGAATTTCCACTTTTTCTTTCATTTTCGAAATAGTTTATCAGATTAAGTACCATTTTTTTTTGATTGGGGATGCAAAAACCCAGAAAATTGTTTCATTTTGTCACAAACTGTCAAAGTCACAAAACTGGCATATTTAAAATAAAACGTAGCTGGTGCTATTATAAGCTTTTTTAGAATCGCTGGAAAGTAAATACATATCCTTTTTTTTCATGTCAAAATGGAATAAGTCTGTCTCATTTATCTTACGTATTTTATTTAGAGGGTAAAATTAAACGCAAGTAAAGAAAACAAAAACTGAGAGTATGTCTTTCTTGAATCGTATGACCCGCACGATAAGACCAGATCCGACTATACTTACCGGCCACACAAAAATAATTATAATTCAATGAAAGTAAAAATAAAAGGCACCATAACCACTAAATATTTTGAAAACGTAATTAAATGTAACAAAAAGCACAAAAACGCAATTCATAACTCGGTGTTTGGGCTCATTACGGTCCACTACTAATCTGGGGATATTATTATGTCACAATATCAGCTGATCGATGACAAATTTCTACTGTCATCTGTTTTAAAACGAGAAAATTCTATACATTTTGCGAACGCAAATATCTATCTAGTGTGCTCAGCATTTACATCGCGATCTTGCGCCTCGCGTTCGCTCCGTTTTATGGGATGACTAGGTTTACTTAGTTTATGTTATTTCCAATATTCAAATGTAACCACAGTTCCTACCTATAAATACAATATTACATAAAGTGGTCCTCTCCTGTTCCGGTGCCCATCTACCCAACATGACATGAGAAGATGGATAAAGAAATCCTTGTCCAAATCCCTGAATGATTCTGCAAATCATTACTCCAGTAGATCCTAGTTTTTCTGCCGCCAACGGGGTAAGTGCGCACGCGCCACAATTTACAAAAGAAGCTACTAAAAGAAAATATTTTGGTCCGTACGTCTTGCCTAGGTATCCTGCTACTATTTGGAAAGAGATGTAACTCCAGAAAAATGACGACAGAATAATGCTGGTATTATTCCAATTGTACGTCTGAAAATTAATAATTTGTCTGAAGCAAGCTAGTAAGTTAGTATGAGCATTAACTTTCAACTTAGAGTGAGACTCAACGAAACGTATCGTAACGTTGAATTTGGAGTTCAGCATGTTGTTCCACACTACGTTATACAAGGTTGCCCAGAAGTCCGGAATAAAATTAATATAGCCTTAACCTGCAGCTTTTGGGAAAAACGCTCTGCCACGTCAATTTAGTTATATACCGGGTGTCCACGGAAGGTGGCTCGCCCCTCTAACTTTTTTGTTTTTCAAGATAATGAAATAAAATTCGGAGGATTTGTATACGACATAAAACTGCATTATTTAACAGGTGACTCAACATTATGGGACTTTCGGTTTAACCGGAAGTGACATAAACATTCGATTTTTAAACGGGACACCTAGTAGAGTTTTACTTTTTTTGACTCCATATAACATTCTTAATACAACGATGTGTCACTTGTCACTTTTTGTCACCAAGAAAATATTTTTTTTCCAAATTTATTGTTTTATCTAGAGGGCTATGAATACCTTAAAATCACTTATTTCAGTTCTTTAATCTTGGGAAAAATACAATTTTACTATTTTTGGTCCAATGCTATGTGCTATGTAAAATTTAATCTTTAAAGTTGTATAACTCATTTTTTTTAAATGGCAACATGGTGGCTCGTCGGGTTAAGAAAAAAGAAGATTTTATTACGATTATTTTGATACCATACACTATTAGGTTTTAGAAAAGCTGCCATTAAAAAACTTTAAAAAGTTAACTTAGAACTTTCCTAAAATGAAGCATCTTTTGAGAATAAATTTAGATTTAAATGCATCAAGTAGCATGTGATCAGTAAAACTGATAAAACAAAACCATGTCTTGAAGAAAATTGAAATGCCAACAGCTTCTGCCAAAGTAAATAGGTTTGTTCTTTAAAAAACATGGAAAATAATGGTCTTACAAAAAGTGAAAAAGTTGATATGTGTGTGTTTGGAGAATAAATTGAATTTTAAGAAATAATTGAACCGATGCTGTACGACTTTACGCACAAAGATATTTTAATCGGTGTCATCCAACCGAGCACTATGAGGTACCCAAAACTGGTTCCGAAAATGCGAAAGCCTGACAATAATATCTAAGATATCAACTTTTTCACTCCTTGTAAAACTAGTATTTTCCATGTTTTTTAAACAACAAACTAATTTACATATTTTGGCAGAAGTTGTTGGCATTTCAATTTTCTTTAAGGCATGATTTTGTTTTATCAGTTTTGCTGGTCACATGCTACTTGATGCATTTAAATCTAAATTTATTCTCAAAAGATGCTTCACTTTAGGAAAGTTCTAAGTTAACTTTTTAAAGTTTTTTAATGGCAGCTTTTCTAAAACCTAATAGTGTATAGTATCGAAATAATCGTAATAAAATCCTCTTTTTTCTTAACCCGACGAGCTACCATGTTGCCATTTAAAAAAATGAGTTATACAACTTTAAAGATTAAATTTTACTTAGCACATAGCATTGGACCAAAAATAGTAAAATTGTATTTTTTCCAAGATTAAAGAACTGAAATAAGTGATTTTAAGTTATTCATAGCCCTATAGATAAAACAATAAATTTGGAAAAAAAATATTTTCTTGCTGACTAAAAGTGACAAGTGACACATCGTTGTATTAAGAATGTTATATGGAGTCAAAAAAAAGTAAAAATATATCAGGTGTCCCATATAAAAATGGAAAGTTTATGTCACTTCCGGTTAAACCGGAAGTTCCATAATGTTGAGTCACCTGTCAAATAATGCAGTTTTATGTCGTATACAAATCCTCCGAATTTTATTTCCATATCTTGAAAAACAAAAAAGTTAGAGGGGCGAGCCACCTTCCGTGCTCACATTTTGACGTTATTCGTGACGACATCGATATTTTTTTTTAATGGAAACATACAGCTTGTGATACATCAAAAGCTAATATCTCGTACAGTATGCCCATAAATTTTGGCGCGATTCTATTAAGCTATTTCAAAATGACGACTGTTAAAAGTTTTTAAAACATCTCTATTTAAATAGGCGGAAATGATAAATCATTGTTGTTGTTTTAACCTTTTAAGGTAAGAAATCTTCGTTGTTTTACGTTCTGACATTTTATGACATTGTGATGTTGGTTCCCCGCATTTTGGTGTCAATGTGCGAAGATATTTAGATGAGATATTTCCAGGTCGCTGGATTGGACTACGTGGTACAATTGCCTTGTCACCGTTCACCGAGATTGTATACTAGTTTCTTTGAGGGTATTAAAAAGAAAAAGTTTACCAAGATAGGTCAAATAATATTAAAGATTTGAAATACAAAATTAAATTGGAGACATATAACATACCGGCTGAAGCCATTCGGAATTTCGTCGACGGATTTTACCATCGTCTGGGAGCATGCCATGTAGAGGGTGGAAGATATTTCTAGCATTTGCCAACCACTTTTTTGTTGTGTTTTGTTTTGCTTCGTTACATTTTTATTTTTTTTTTGACAAAATAAATAAAAAATAAACCAATGACGATTTCTTACCTTAAAACGTAAAATAAAACATGAATAATTTATCATTTCCGCTTATTTAAAGTTATATTAAACTTTTAACAGTCGCCATTTTGAAATAGCTTGCCAGAATATCGCCAAAATTTATGAGCATAGTGTACGAGATATTAGCTTTCAAATGATGTACCATTAGCTGTATGTCCATTAAAAAAAATCGATGTCGTCATATATTTGACAAATTTCTATAAAAAAACAGACGAATAACGTCAAAATGTGAGAATAGAGACGTATCCGAGCGTTTTCCTCAAAAGTTACATGTTAAGACTATATTAATTTTATTCCGGACTTCGGGGCAACCCTGTATATATCCGTCTTTCTATAGAGATTAATACTCACTGGTATAGGTTATAAAAGGAATAATTCTACGAAACAAGAGCTAAATAAGGGAAAGTAGTTTGTACTTGCTGAACATGTTTTTCCTACTTCTGTAATCTCAAACGGTAGATATTATAAACTTACCGGGACATTAGGGTTAGGGCTCGTGGTGTTATCAGTCATAGCTACAATCGCTACCGACAAATTTGTTCTAGTACCTATACCAAAAATCATACCAAAACACAACAATATCACTTGGACATGACGACACCCGAACTTAGGACCTACAAATGAATAATATAAACTACGCAATGGTTAAATCTACGACATTGTTACCATAATATGACGTTCTATCAGCTTTCCTCATGAAATTTATGGAATATTATTAAAGCAGTTTTTTTTGGGTATTTTTTCAAAATCTAGTTTTTTAAGTACGTGTTCGTGTAACACAAAATTAGCCAATCTGATCCTATTTAACTAAGATCTACATTTGAGGATTAAAAGGCACCAAAGGACAAATAACTGTTGGCATGTCGCAAACCTAATACACTAATTATTGTTACATACTCATCATATCTACATCATTTATCATATTACACAGTATACTTATGATAAGTCCTAATCCAGGAAACTCTCTTTACACTCACGACCATCGGGAACTAAATCCTTTTGGTCTGAATTCATTTTTGTTCTCACTAATTTTAGTTTGTACTAAACCTAATTTTTTAATTTTCTTTGCTTAATTTAGGTTTGAGCTTGATATTCGGCCATATTTAAGTATTGGTTGCTAATGACTAAGTTAGTTGTTTAATATACGGTCATTTCATCATCATCAATCACTAAATTTTTTTTATATTGTATAATGAGCTTGATCTAATTTATTCTCTTTACCCATTTAGCTTATATTATGTTTGAATATTTGTTATCGTACTATTTTCCATGTATATTTATGATGTCCATGCTAGAACATCCTAGTATCCTCAATTGGTGGGAGAAAATATATGCTATGGCCAGGGCCGATCCTAGGGTGTCGGCCGCCCGCGTGCAATGACCTATTATGCCGCCCCTCTAAAGAATTTTTCCTATTTTGAGTAATACTTAACATTGATGTTATAAACTCATCTACATGTACATAAGAGTAAAAAGTTAAACATTAATAAAAATGCAAACTAAAAATAAAATTTTACGGGAAAGACTTTATTTTTGGGCCAGCTAATATGTTATATTAGCAAAACCTTTTTTTCTTTTTACTTTAACAAAATAATAAACCACCAAAAATATTACTTATGAAAAATATACATTTTATAATTAGAAATGTAAAACAACAGTATTTACCAGAAAATATAAAATAACAAGCATATATATCTCGCGAAACGAAAAGTATATAAATCAGTCCTTCCTCGAAGACTACCTAATAATTAACTATAAAATAATTTTTCTGGCTTTCTGAGAAGCAAATTTGTCAATAATTGCAGTGAGATCAATTTTTTCAGAGATTTTGGATTCAATAGAGATGATGGCCAAATCTGAAAGTCTTTCTTGTGTCATATTATTTCTCAAGTAATTTTAATAATTTTTAATTTACTGAAACTTCTTTTATCTGATGCCACAGAAACAGGTAAGGTTAAAAGAATTCTTATTGCTAAAGCAAAATTTGGAAAACAGGGAATGAGATCATTTTTGACTAAAATTTCTAATATCTTAATTGGCTGTTTTTTACCTGGAAAAATATCTTTAAATGAAGTTGTTTCATTAAAGACCGTCTATATCTTTCACAATAGTTCCTTCCTCCTATACCTGTAACTTAATATCTAAGTCCATGCAGGCTTTCATGAGGTCATCATTAGAAATGGTGTTAAACTCATACAGAAAGCAGAATATTGAATAGCACTCAGATAATAAGGTAAATCTTTCATTTATCGAAGAGATCGCGTAATCAAGAACTGCAAAATAGAAAGCAATCTTAAATTGCAGAAAGGGATTTAAAACTGGTTCATCACTGCCCTCGTAATCAAATAAACTAACTTTTTTTCTGAGCTTCGAGATGGGAAATTCGGGATCAATACCTAAATATCTAGCAAGTGTTGTTGCTAAATTGACAAATATTTTAAAATTATCGTCAGATCTTTGGGAAACTAAATATTTTTTAAGATTATCTAAGCCTTTAATGCATTCCGCGATGTTTAATTTAGGATTTTGAAGCATTTTACTCAATATATCAATTCTTGATAATAAATCATGCCAAATTAAAATTGAACACAAAAACTTAAATGTTTCAAGACTTTTAATTATTTATTTAGCAACCATTTTTTTGTTTTCGTGTCTCTGGTGGTATCTTCAATTAAGACCTTTAATGCGGTAATAATGTTTTTTAGCTCTAATTTTTCCCATCTTGTTTCACTTAACGGTTTTACAGTAAGAGTTTTCACGTGTTTTTTGAGTAAATTCCATCGATATGGGGACGCAGAAAAGTAATTATATACCTCTTGTACCACATCAAAAATACTAGAAATTTCACCACTGGCGCTGGCTGGTTTGATTGAAAATCTTTAATAGTAAAATCCATTTGAAATAATTCACAAAAATATTGTTTTCTTTTTCGACGTTAATTTAAAGTTATCTTTTATAGTTTGATAAATGTCACTTTATTTTTATTTCGAGAAATTCGTAAAAAGTTTTGCTTGATTGACAGAACTATCTGCGGCCTACGGCCGCCCCTTGTTTTAGCCGCCCGCGTGCAGTGCACGCGCTGCACACCTGCTAGGATCGGCCCTGGCTATGGCTTACTAAATAAGACATAATTTTATGACTTATAAGTAAAGGTAGTAAACCGATGAAAAACTGGAAGTGGTGTAGGTACTAACCTAAATGGTAAAATCTTAACTAGCTATTTGTTATCTAGTAGTGTCGATGATAGACAACAATTATTGCGTATCGGTAGTGGCGTATCAAATACCCCAACAGACGCCGCACCGCCGGGGGTTCACATTGACGGCCCCTTTAAAATTTGCTGCCAGCTTTGCTTTTCATAGGTTTCACAATTAATTATTTTTTTTTATATCCTGAGAATTTAACTTCGTTAAGTGAAGACTTGTCCATTGACTTTCCTAGTCAAATTTTAAGCCTCAGAAAGGGACTTGGAGATAGTATTTTAAAATTAAAAATAGTGTCTGAACTTGCGGATCATTTACTAATTAAATTTTCCAGATGTATCTAGTGCAGTGATGTTATTTCTAACTTTACCAGTTAGTGTGGCATCAGCGGAACGGTCTTTCAAACTTAAAATAGTAAAAACCTATTTACGTAACATTAGGGGACAACAACGCAACAACGCTGATTTATCCTTAATCAGTATCGAACACGAGTTTGTTGAAACATTAAATATCGACGAAATGATAAACGGTTTTGCAAAAAAAAACTCTCTACGATCTGGTCGTTTTGTATAATAAAGTCGCCACAGTGAATCTTTGCCCGTGCGTCATCAATCAACGATCAGGTCTCAACGTGGTTAATAACTCTGCATCCTTGTTTATTACAGTAACAAGTTTGAATAAAAGCATAAAAGAACGTCTCCAAGATTCCGCAATAATATAATGTGCTAGACAAGAATAAAACTATAAACGTCAATTAATTACTTTTTTTATTTGTTTATAGTTGACAACCGTTGTATTTTAGAACGTCATTGTCAACGTTATTTTGATCTGCCAATCTAATTCGTATTTTGTAAATCTGTGTGCCTTAAAACTGTTCCTTTTTCTAAAAATAGTAAATTTTAGAGCTAATTATACCCACCATCTGTTTTGGCGGTAAGTATTTATGGATTTTTATAATACCTAATTTATTTATTTTAAATATTCTAACCGGGAAAGTTCTTTGAAAAGTTTACGGCAGTGGCTAAATGCCGTTAAATGAAAGGATGTTAAAAATTTGACTTTTGCGATTTTAATAGTCAATAAAACACCAAACTTTTCTAGATTTTAAGCTTTAAAAATTGTATTAATTTGTTTGTCAATTTCTTTTAGATAATAGAGAATGCCGGGCAAAACTTAAAATAAATAATAATTTTTCGGGATATTATGTAGGTACGTCAAACGGTAGGCAGGCACGTCCATTTTATGAACTTAACTTAGTTTTGACTTTTTTCGTCTCGTAATTTTCATTTGATTCATACGATTTTGATGACGTAAAAGTGATGACGCACGGAAAAAGAACCACTGTGGCGACTTTACCTTGTATAGTACTTAGTGACATAATGTTTGTGCAGACTTGTTAAGTGTTCATTTGTTTTAATGTTTTCTGTCTTTTGGATTCTATGAGGCTCGATCACTGCTACCCCCGTTACTACCATACATGGTAAGCAACATTATAAGTGGTGATTTAAAATTTTGATTTTGTATCATGTTTGCTGGAATATTACGTATAATAACTACCTATGTTATGTCTACCAGAGTCTACCTAGGATTATAAAATAAATTCGAATTGTTTGCTGTTTTAATAGTAGGTACTTAACACATAATGTGGGTTTAAGACTAATTAAATTATTACACGATTAACGAATTCAAAAATTCCCAAACCTGAACCAAATAGTAATGAAAATAAGAATTATCATTTTCCATTAGTTATAGATAGGGGGCCCCTGAAAACGTTTGCGTAGGGGCTCACTCAGTTCTTGTTATACCACTGCGTACCGGTACTTTTACCGCGAACAGTATGAAATACGTAATAGAAATTCCTAACTAACAACCACATTGCCATTGTTACATAATGCTAATTTAGAGCTTTTTTGTGCTTACCAGTGTTCGTTGCTGTTTGGCCATCGATTTGGCAAATGCTATTATCCTTGTCACTTATTTTTACTACGCTAACAGATCTGGTATTGGTTTCACTCATTTTTGAGTTAATGCAACCGACTCGAATGATCAATTCCTAATTGATAAAAACACACATTGTACAGTTACCGTTATCAACTTTTTACGTTTTATTAAAATTGTATTATTATATTTTTCATATCTTTAAGTACCCTTACCTAATTTTTTTTTAAACTGACAATGTTTTTGCATAACTCATCATCGTATGATCATGTGATGTATAGCCAGAATCTTACCAGTACTCCGCAGGAAAATGAGACAAATAATAATAATAATAATGGCAATAGGTAAATCTGTCGTCACAGTAAATTTAGTAATATTGAAAGGATGTATTTATGATTAATTTTTATAATTTATGAGTGGTGAGAACGGGTTCAAATATTTTAGAAAGTTACATAAATTTATTTTTAACCAATTAGAAAGCTCCTTTTTGTTTACGTTACTTACAGCAACGGGAGATTATCGCGATAATTTTGTTAGTTCCTATTAATGAAATTAATAAGTGATAATTTTTCTGTCAAAAATTAAGTGCTTTATGTCTATTGGCAAAAGTAATAATACATTTTGTTGCTAACTTATAATTTTTATTGATACTAACCAATTTGCTTTACATATCGAACACCGGGGCTAAAAGAGACACATCAACAATTTAACTAAACTCATCGGAAATATGTTTTTTTTTAGTTTCATTTGAAACTATGTAGATATGTAATATCAGATGTTATGGTTGAAAACAAATTAATATTTTTAATGTTCCTGAAATTTTTATAATAAACCTTAGTTACTGACAAGTAAAATCAACTTCTATTGTAAAAATACAGTGCGTCATATTAAACTAAACTCATCGGATATATGTTTTTAAAGTTTTATGTGAATTTAAAACTATAAAGACATTGGATTTCAGATAACAAATTTGTTATTTAATGTTTCTCACATTTTAGTAATAACAATGAGTTACTAACCGCTAAAATGAACTTCATTTCTAAAACTTTAATTAGTTACAATTAACTAAAGCCGCCGGAAATATGTTTTTGTAGCATTTTAGCAAAAAAATTACAATAAGAAAAAACTCCAATTTATGAAATATTCTTACTGAATCTCCCACGCAGCAGAATTAATTCCCGATAATTCTGCTGCTAGGGAGATTATAAGTGAGTATTATAAAATTTTCAAAATAAAATCAGATATGAGATAATCTGAATTGTGGCCAAATCACGTAAATACATAGTACCTCAAAATTAGGATACGTGTATATTATAAACAAGTATACAAGTATACATACATTTAAAAATACTTGAACCATAAAATATAGAGTGACTACTCCTTAAAAGGTTTTTTTATTTACAAAAGATCCAGTTTCTTGAAATTTTAAAACCAAATCTCTTAGGAGGACGTGACCGATGTTTTTATCAGGATGCTTTATTAAAAGTAATAGCAGCACACTGTATACTAATTAAATATAATAATTAATAAAATCTATATAATCTCGATGTAATACTAGTAGATTTGAGAATAAATCTTATTATTTTTAATGTTAAAATAAATTAAGTTTTTCTGAAGTCTGATTATTTTCTGTTCAATTGTTCTAATGTTCTATAATGGCATTAAGCTAACCACAGATATTTTTTTCCCTTTTTCCTCGCGCTGTGGTTCTTCTGGTCCATCCCACAACTGTCTTGAACAAGACATAAAGAAAAAGAAAACTGTAGCCCCAGACATGTAAAATCCTGCTGCGATGAGGAACACGACTTGCCATTGGGATACGTTAGTCTAGAAGTAAAAAATATAATAAAAATAAATAATATACACTGCGCGACATATTTAACGCATAACGAAGAAATTGCCTCAATTTTGATGTTATATATTTTCCAAATTTGTGGTTCGTTTTTAATGATTTTTTTTTCAAATTGTAGGTTTTTTCCTTAAGCATATCACTGCCTTTGTTGTTTTTCTTGAAAAAGTAACTTTGTTATTATACCGGGTGTTATAAAACTGTTATGTTTTTTTACGGAAATTCAAAACACCCTGTGGGATTTACTAGCCATTGCAAGTTATCGCAATTCCAGCCAAATTAAAGTCCCATGTTTCCTTTACATTTTCTTTTTTGATTCATTGGTTTATCTCTGTTTTTTTATGAAATATTCAATTTTTAGTTCAACGTGATTTTCATAAAAAATGTTTAGTTAAAAAATATAAAATAAACGAAATGCTTTGATTAATGCAACAGCAAGAAAAAACAAATTATAAAGTAAATAAAGAATCAATATCTGGTATTAATTTACTGAATCCACAAAACAGGGCAAAAAAATACAGGAAAAAAAATTGTAATTTCTAAATGTATTAAAAAAAATTAAATATGAATAATTAGTAGCGAGTATTGCCTCTCCTTGCTCTAATGAATGCTTCGCATCTTCTTGGCATACTTAAAATCAGATTTCTGATTTCACCTTGATTAATCTGATTCCATATTTCCATAAGCCTCAATGCCAGATCATTTAAGTTTCTAGGAGGAGGAAGCAAGGCTCTAAGATTCGTAGGCAATGCTCGCTACTAATGATTCATATTTAATTTTTTTGAATACCTTTAGAAATTGCAATTTTCTTTCCTGTATTTTTTTGCCCTGTTTTGTGGATTCAGTAAATTAATACCAGATGTTGATTCTTTATTTACTTTATAATTTGTTTTTTCTTGCTGTTGCATTAATCAAAGCATTTCGTTTATTTTGTATTTTTTAACTAAACATTTTTTTATGAAAAAAACGAGATAAACCAATAAATCAAAAAAGAAAATGTAAAGGAAACATGTGACTTCAATTTGGCTGGAATTGCGATAACTTGCAATAGCTAGTAAATCCCACAGAATGTTTTGAATTTCCGTAAAAAAAACATAACAGTTTTATAACACCCGGTATAATACCAAAGTTACTTTTTCAAGTAAAACAACAAAGGCAGTGATATGCTTAAGTAAAAAACCTACAATTTGAAAAAAAAATCATTAAGAACGAACCACAAATTTGGAAAATATATAACATCAAAGTTGAGGCAATTTTTTCGTTATGCGTTAAATATGTCGCGCAGTGTATATAATATTGAAATTATCTCCAAAACGCGTTGTTTCATCGAAATTTTTTAAGAGACAAAAAATGATAAAAAATAAATTATTACTATGATTACTAGCGTACAGTTGACGACAGATAATTTCGTACACTAAACTGTGACACTGTAAATGCAACTTTTTTACCTTTATTACGTGTTAATTGTTATAATAATATCTGTCAGAGTATTGTCATTATCTTATTTGATTTAAAAATGCCTCATTTAAGTATTATTGAAAAAGCAAGAATAATATGTTTAGTAGAAATAGGGTGGTCTTATGGAAAAATAGCTGATCATTTTAAAGAACCTAGAAGTACTGTTCAAGGAATTGCAAAAAAATTGCACTATCATCAAACACTTGAAAGGTCTGTTGGGTCTGGTTTAAATAATAGAAAATCATCAAATAAAGAATACCGAAATTTGGTGGAGTATTTAAGGCAAAATCCATTTGAAACTGTAGTATCCGCCATGCACATAACAGTATTCCCTGCTTCATATAGAACTACGCAACGCCGAGTAAGACAATGTTCCGAATTAAGAAATCGAGCAGATGCATCCAAACCGTTTTTAAAAAATAGTGATAAGGAACAAATAATTGGGTTTGCTATGCAATATTCACTAGAAAATGATTTTTTTTTTGGCAAAATGCAGTTTCCGATGAGAAATCTTTTCAGTCTACATTTAATGGAAGGATTCGAGTATATAGACCACTAAATTCCCGATATGATGAGAAGTATACTCAAAAAAAGCAACCCGTTGACGTTTCTCCGTTAATGTGTGGGCATGAATAAATGTTTGCGGTGCAGGTATATGCTGGAATATTGGTGGAACACTAAACAGTAATATATATCTTCAGATTTTGGAAAATGATTTTCTTCCTTCTGCCGCGATAGTTTTGAAGGAAATAACTTTATATTTCAGCAGGATAACTGCCTTGTACATACTACAAGAAATAAAGAAAACTGGTTTAGGCAAAACAACGTAACACGTCTGCCTTGGTGCTCAAGAAGTCCTGATGTAAATCCAATTAAAAATATTTGGGGATTGATGGTAAAAAAATGTACAAAATAAATTTTAAACCACAGAATGAAATAGAGTTATTTGATAAAATAAAAATAAAGTTTGGGAAGGATTAACTCTGGATTACACCAGAAGTATTATTTTGTTAATGCCAAGAAGATTACGATTAGTGTTAGAATCCAATGGCGCAGCAATTAAATATTAGTATATTGTTTGTTGTTTATTAATAAATTTACATTTTTTAGCTTTATACTTTTGTAGTTTGCCTGGTATTATTTTATAATTTTCTTATTTCGCGGCTGTAATTTAAATACAAAAATATTTAGAAATAACCATTATTACTTATGGTAAAAAATCGTACATACAATAATTTACAGCTATGTATATAGCTGGTGTTCTATCCAGGTATAAACAGCAAGGTGAGAAACCCGTTTTACCCAATTTTGTTGTAATTGTGATATGTACGGTCAATGCCAGAGGTCTGCCACTCTAACCTAACCTAACCTGGGTGGAGTGTACGAATTTATTTGTTGTCAACTGTACGTCCTAAAAATACGGGCGGTCAGCGAGTAGGTACTGGATCCCCGCTAATTGATTAAATTTTGTTATTCTCAAAAGATGTAACTATTTATGCTGCAAGAATGTACTAAATTTGAAATTAATATCTTATTTTTTTTATTCAAATAAAATTGTTTTTAATTTTTAACTTTGACACCCTGTATATCGAATATGAGGGTCACAAATAAAAAATGGTATTATAAAAGTCATATTATTTTTACTTAAGAAATATATGGTTAACGGATTGACATTCTTTTTCCGGACACTCGGTATAAGAAAATGGGTTTAAAATTCTTATATCGGTAGACAAACATGTAATATTCTAGGTTGACTTCTTGTACATTATTTTAGATAATGTTTCTTAAATTATGTAAATATGGTTCCTAATATAAAAAAAGACGTACAAGATCGGTTACCATCCAATTTGCGCTTAGCGGACCCAGTAAAGAGAACGATTGTCCAATACAGTTTAAAATCCCATAAAGTACTCCGGAAAATCTTGGTGAAAGATCCATATGATTAATGCCTCCACCAATCGCAGTAAACGTTGACACGGCATTACTTAATCCCAGGATATAGGGAGCCCATGATGCTTGAGATGGCCGTAAAAACGATAGAGATATTAAACAGAAACTTTGGCCGAATACACCTAAAATTTTAAGAATGTTAATTTTATGCTTCAGGACTTTTAGCCACCATAGACTAAAAATATGCTTATAATTGGAATGCATTAAAGATGCTTTTTAAGTTATTTTGTCTTAAATATGCTTTTAAAGGTTATTTGCCTTAAAGATGCCTTGTAAGTTTATTTGCGGTAATTATGCCTGTCTGATTAATGGCCCCTTTAAGATACCTTTCGGCATATTTAAAGCAAAGAAACTTGCAAGCCATCTTTAAGACCAATATACTTGAAATTGAACTTTCAGTTTTAAAATATAAAATTTGATAAGAACTGTTACGAAATCAATTCTCTGTATTTAAAGACAGCAGTGCATTGATTTAAAAAATATATTTACTTGTAAATGTGAGAATAAAAGAGTAGGAAATCAAACATCATCGAATTTTCTTTCCTTTTTTGAAACTTTTAAATAACTTCGGATTACCTATTGTGTTAAAAATTCTTCGTGCATTCTTGGTTGATAATATTTTTCTAGATATAAACCAGTCTGACAATGGTCCCATGGTTAATCCCAGAAAAAATGATATTGCGCTTGGCATTGCGCTTATTAACGCATTCTGCAAAAAAAATTAATAAGTAAGTATTTCTAGGTAATTTATATTTTTTTTCATTTCCACTTTTGATGACCTGAAACGTAGTACTATTGTTAGGTAAGGCTTGGTTACTCTTTTCTTTTAACAATTAAGATCCCATTTTGTCGTGCAGATGTTTTGGCTGAACTTTATTTGCAATTTATTGACCTGCAGTCAATTCCCAATGATTTACCCTTCGATAATTTTCTGATTAGAATGATTGATAGTAATATTTAATGAAATTGAAGTAAAAGAATATTTATATTTTTATAATGTTCGTATCAATAGACTTCCGGGACCGTAGATCCACCCGACTCAGAACCGTACATGTAATGTTGACATTACAACATTTTTAAAAGTTTGGAAGTGTCACCTATGTATATTTCCCTCTTCCACTTCCCTCACCCACTCCTCTCACCCACTTCTCTCACCCATTTCCCTCATCCATTTCCCTCATTCTTGTCATTCAACCAGCTTATTTTTGTTGGGCGACAAAACAATAAATGTCATATTTTGATATTTTTACTACATTTTTTGAAAAAAATCAAATATTATCTAATTTTCAATTAACGGTGGTTGTAAATAAAATATTATACAAACCTCAGAGGAAAGTTTTCACTACTGTAACGAGATTAAAGTTAACCTCTACGCTTCGCGTCTCGGATAACTAACTAATCTCTCGACAGTAATGAAACACTTTCCTCTTCGGTATGTAATATACTATTGTCCGATTTCTAACAGTATTAATTATTTTGTTTTACCGTCAAGAAATTTGTGGAAATTGTATAAAACCCGGAAACTACAAAAATCCTATCAGTAATGCTTACCGATTTAACGTTAAAATTCATAACTTTTGACAAATACGTTGGTGTTTCAGTCATCATAACTGCCCATCCCCAGTCATTGCCAATATGGGCGGCCAAGAGGGCATAACAGGGACCGCATGTGAAAATTTTCATCCATGGTATTGGTAAGTCCTGGAAAGGAAAGTATACAGCAGATTCTAAACAACTGTGGTATAAATAAATGGCCAGGTAGGTTAAATGACCTATAAACAGTTTTATACTGCCTATAGGTAGTATAATAGCGTTCCGTTTTTGAAGGACATGAATGTGCCAATTTAAAAAAAAATTAATGGTTTTTGAAATTATAAAAAAAAGTTGTTAATGATCGAATAGATTTTTTGCGTAGAACCTACATTTTAATTTGTCGACGTTTTGGAAAATATATTTTATATTTTCTTCTTCAGGGCTCTGAAACAATAGAATTATTTCTTAAGTTTCAACAGTAATCGATACCAATCTTATATATTTGAGTTTGTTGGAAGAATGACACATCTCATTTTCCTTAACATAAAATATACTATTAAAACTTAAGAAATATTCCTATTATTGTTTCAGAGCCATGAGAAAGAAAATACATTTTCAAAACTAAAATTTAGGTTTAATTTGCTCCCTAAGATACTTAAACGCAAAAAAACATCTACACAAAAAAATTTTTGAAATGTTTGCAATTTTTCACATTTTCTTGACATCCCGTGTAATTACTGTTTTAACAAAATAATGGAGGTAACACTAACATTGTTAGAATGTTGCTTTAAAGATGTCTGAATATAATTTCTTTCTTGATCAGTGATCCTTGGATGGGATGCAGGATTATTTTCCCCAAAAAAAAACCACAAAATACACCAACAATATCCCATACCACTCAATATATAAAATGTTGCTGGCCAACCCCACCAACTTGCAGAGACGTAGCCTGTCAGTAAGGATGAGAAAATTGAAGCTAGTGGTAGACCTAAAAATAGAATAATTATAAACATTACAATACCTTCCTTTAAATAGATTTTATCTAGAAATCATTCTTGCAGCTCTGTGTGTTCGATTTAGCTCTAATATTATTTTTCGAATATTTATATAAAACTGCTTGTCAAATTCGACAATAGTTATTTGTGTAAATAGTGCAAAAAGTTTATGTGTTGCATGATGCATGGTTTGCTGCTGAAATACGCTTTTTGCACGTGTTGCACAAAACATTTTTTCTACGATACGACAAGAATTTAATTTTTACACTCAATAAAGTGAAATACTTGCAAAATAAATATTTTTTTTTGCCAGAAGCTCAATAATTTTTGTAATTACAGTATATTATTACGAACCTAATTGATGTTTATCTGAGAACTATATCGATTCGTAGGAAAACTTTTGTACCTAACACATGCGGAAAGTGTCTTTTCCGCCCTTGACGGTTTGCCCGAACTCCGCTTCGCGTCGTTCGTGCAACTGCCGTCGCGTGCGGAAAAGTACCACTTTCCGCACTTGTTAGGTAAATAACAATTTGAGTTAATTTCAATTTTAATATCGCAGTTAGAGCAATTTACTATGTACAATTCAATGTTAAAATAAACCTTCGTTGCTGTCTCTGAATTTGTCTAAATTGGGAAATTCGATTTAATATAGTTTTAAGATAATGAAACCTTTTTTTTCAGAATAGACGGTATTTGGTTGACAAGCTCCTTTAAGTAGTATTAGGAGTTGCCGATCCACCGAAAACAATTAGTACACAAAGTAAACATAAGATTGCGGTTTTGAAACTTGTACCTTCGACAAAGTACGATTTTGTTTTAAAATGACGTCGTTATATCAAAAATACACTTACGTTATTGGCTTGGCAAAGATAGCTGCTTGAAAGGAGACGTTTTTTCCAAAATGAAATTTAATCCATAACAGAAATGATAATAGCAATCCTTGATTAAACATACGTTCAATATAATAATATATTATATGTTCAATTGTACAGTAATGGACAGTTTATGATACAGTTTAGCCGACATAAAGTGGTACTTTATGGTACTAGTAGGTACAGTAAAGTAGGAGAAATATGCAAAAAATTCAAATAATTGCAAAACTTTGCAAACATGTGTGGGACAGCTGTGTCGGTCTTGACAAAGTCAAGTCTGCTGTAGTGCTGTACTCAGTTTTATGAATTAAATAAATAAAAATTCAAATTATTTTTTGTTGTTTTACTAGGCCTTAATAACAGCCACATAACTTCCATGGCAACAATTATTGTTCCAACAACAGTGTCCCTAGAAGTTATCTTACAGTTAGTGTTAACAGGTTAGTAATAACTTGGGCTTTAAGGAGCATTTGAACATAAAGTTTTGTATGATATAGGTACAAAATCGGAGCCTTATTAATGGCCTTGTCATTTTACTTATAAAAGATTGCCCAATAAACCTCATCTTTATGTATTTAATACACAAATAGCTACTATATGAACCTCCTTAATAGACGATATCAATTTAAGAAATCTTATCATATGTATAACGAGTATTGTTTTGACAACTTGAAAGTCAAGAATATCTAACTGCTACTGCAGGCTTCATTGTTCTTAAAAAATTCTCAAGTTTTTCCCTAATTCCTTTGTCTCCGGGTTTTTCCTCATTTCTTTGTTGAGTTGCAAGCGCAAAAAATAGGAACAACTAAAAAAAAACTTACCAGCCTGTGCAATGTTGTTTAACGTAGTTCTTTCTTGTTCTGGTACCCATCTACCCATGAGCACATTAAGAGAAGGAAAAAGAAACGCTTGCCCAAATCCTTGGAAAATCCTGCAGATAATTACACCGGTGGAACCAAATTTGGCCGCTGCTAATGGTATCAGGGCACATGCGCAACAGTTGACAAAATAAGAAACTAGCAGAAAATATTTCGGACCGTATGTTTTGCCCAAATATCCTGCTATTATTTGGAGAGAAATGTAGCTCCAAAAAAACGACGAGAGGATAACGCTGGTGTTGTTCCATTGGTAAGTCTAAAAAAACGATTGGTGTTATTGTTCTACTTATTTTAACCTTTTTATAGTAATGGGAACTCAATAAAACTTAATAATAATACTTACAGGAACATCAGGATTTGGACTTGTTGTATTATCGGTCATAGCAACTATTGCTACTGATAAATTTGTTCTTGTAGCGAAACCACACATAAGAGCTCCTGCTAGCAGCAACATTTGTACATGGCGGCAACCAAATTTAGGTCCTTCAAATAAAAATTATTTAGATTGCACTTAATGAAAATGTAGCTCGTTTTCGGAATGTGCAAATTTTTTTTATTGAACCTTCAAGAAACCAAGGCCTTATGATGACAAAATTTAATCTCCTACAAGGCCAACAATATTTTTTAATGTATTTAATACATTTTGTAGACACTCATTGGTAATTTAAATATTCGCTTCGCAGAAAAGAAAAATATTGTGTGCTGGTAAATAACTATCCATATTGTTAATCGTAATTACCAGTGTCCATAATCAATAGTCGTTGATCTTAAGTATTTGTAATTCCATAATTTTTTTCATCTTCTAGTTGCACTTCTTCACTTACTTTTTTTGTATTACTTACTCTCATTTTAAAATTATTTCTTTTAGGTTATGACAATTGCGCGGAATTTAATAATATATAAGTATTATTTTTCAACAATTTATTTTTTAAGCTGGTCATTCAACGATTTAAATAAAATTTAAATTTTGATTATTAATTTTACTCCTTTTATAAGTAGTTTTTGACAATTATCATTTAATATCTTTAAGTACTTTAATCTACAGCTATTTATTAACAGGTGCATAATACTTATGATAATACGATTATTGTGTTATGAATAATACAATAAGTACAATAATTATACACTGAGGAAAATAATCTAACACAACAGGATCGCTAAGACATCGTTTATATTGATAGCTTATTTTTTATTAACCCATATTAAATAAATTGCTGTGTATCAAACCCACTTTAGTGTTATATCAATTCCAGATTTGCTAGAAAAGTATTTTTATTGGTAGTAATCAGTTCCATTAGCAGCGCAGTCTTGTTGAATAATGAACTACTTTTAATACAGCAATTTTGTTAAGAAATAAATTGTATCTTCTCAATGCGAGGCATTTTGTTCCCAGTAAAGCGCTTTCTCTACAATTAAGAAAGCAGAATAGTGTCCCCAAAAACGAATTGTATCCGTTAGAATCTATAAATCCACAAGACGTTGGAGGGAGTTCGTAGCGATTGGTAATCGCCCCACGCCGTAGTATTAGTTTTAACGTATTTGTTGCGCAGGTCACATCGTTGTTCGGAGTCTTCTAGCTGTCCTGCCTGAATTTGAATTTTATTGATCGTACCAATACCTGTTCCAATTAATTTATTTTTACATTGTATTTAAGCT
The DNA here is from genome assembly GCA_963969555.1 of Polydrusus pterygomalis. Classification (NCBI taxonomy): domain Eukaryota; kingdom Metazoa; phylum Arthropoda; class Insecta; order Coleoptera; family Curculionidae; genus Polydrusus; species Polydrusus pterygomalis. The sequence continues at coordinate 52,612,036 of OZ018381.1, forward strand.
TTTTTAAACTTTACATGTCAGATAAAGCAATAGAAGATTCTTATTTCGCACAACCCATCATTAGTATTGGGCTTTATAAGCTATGGACGAATTTTACCATCTCAGTAAACCATGTTGCATAATAGATATATTATATAGATAAAGATATAGATACGAGGCACGTCCAGAAAGTAAGTGTACTGGTACTCTCAAAGCTGTAGGGAATACTTTTTCGACATGTTGGCAAGACTGCCGCGTAGCCTGACCCCTTCCCTTCAAAACGAGACCAATCCGAGGTTAGTGTGTTGAAAACTCTTGACTCAGTAGCATCTCTCGCGAAAAATGTCGATCGTATCTCCCGCCAAGTCCGAAATTCGCGCCGTCATTCGCTACCTCGTTGCGAAGGGAAAAGCTCCGGTTGAAATTTATAATGAGGTGAAAACTGTTTATGGTAATATAGCTATAAAGGAGAATAAAAGGAGGGGCATGCTGACGAAGGGAGTCTGCCTGCTGCACGACAATGCCAGACCTCACACGGCCAACGCTACGAAGCAACTCCTGGACTCATTTGGATGGGACGTTTTGAACCATTCCCTGACCTGGACCCTTCAGATTTCCATCTCTTCACTTCCCTTAAGGTGCACATGGGTGGGAACAAGTTTTCAACGGACGAGGAGGTGAAGGAGGAGGTGGAGAAGTGGGCGAAAGAGCTGGCGGGAGACTTCTTCGAGGCAGGCATCAAAAAATTGATCCCGCGGCTCACCACTTGCATCGAGAGGGATGGTGACTATGTCGAAAAATAACTTACATTTATGTACAAGTGTAACCATTTTAAACCCTACATAAATTGAGTACACTTACTTTCTGGACGTGCCTCGTATATAAAGATATATAGAGAATATGCAATGTTAAACGACAAAAGCAATATCACACTGCGTGACTATAAAAAGCATATAGCCAATATATTTTCAAATAATATATTATTGTTTAATAATTTTTCAATACCTATTTAGCTAAATAATGTGTCCTAATTTTATCACAGATGCACATAAATAGTTACTCAGCCTAGAACCATGCTGTATTAAATGATTTTTCTATAAATAACAACTACTTTATGCTTATTACAGACACTTTTTTTACTGCTTCTTTTTGTTGTGGCTTTTCTGGTCCATCCCAAGACTGTCTCGTAGCAGACATAAAGAAAAAGAAAATGGTGCCTCCAGTTATAAAAAATCCAGATGCAGTAAGGAAAACAATCTGCCATTGGGACGCATTAGTCTGAAAAGGAAAGTATTTGTTACTGTGATACTAGTTTTACAATAAAAATAAACTTACATTATCAGTTACTATCCAATTGGCACTTAATGGTGCTACTACAGAGAAAACTTGTCCACAGGAGTTTAAAATTCCATAAAGAACTCCGGAAAAGCGTGGGGAAAGATCTAGATGGTTAATGCCTCCACTAAGTCCAGTAAAGGTTGTTAAAGTGTTTCCCAGTCCCAACACGAATGGAGTCCATGAGGCTTGCGATGGGTGCAAGAAGGACAACATTATAATACAAGATGCTTGGCCATAAACACCTACAATTTTAAGAGCGGGCACTAGTTACACCTTCGCCATTTTGGTTTTTAATAAATATTTCGTTATTTTTTCGTTTTCTCCAAAAAGCGGCCAAATACCTATCTTTGGTAGCAACTACCTACAGTTTTATATTAAAAAAAGGCAATTGATACACTGATAAAAATGATCGAATACAACAGGTTAGCCAAGACATAGTTTGGATTGATAGCTTATTTTTTATTAACCCATATTAAATTAATTGCTAGTGTATCAAACCCGCTTTAGTGTTACCTATATCAATTTCAGATTTTGTAGAGCAGTGTGTTTATTGGTAGTAATCAATTTTATTAGCAACACAGTCTTGTTAAATAATGCACTACTTTTAATACAGCAATTTTGTCCCCAAAAACGTATTGTATCCGTTAGAACCCAAACTCCGCAAGACGTTGGTGGGGGTTCGTAGCGATCGGCAATCGCCGCGCGCCCTTGTATTATTATTTTTAACGTATTTGTTGCGCAGATCACATCGTTGTTCGGAGTCTTCTAGCTGTCCTGTCTGAATTTGAATTTTATTGATTCTACACATACCTGTTTCAATTAATTTTTTTACTTTGTATTTAAGTGTAAAGCAATAGAAGATTCTTATTACGCACAACCCACCATTAATATTGGACTTTATAATCTATGTGCGAATTTACCATCTCAGTAAACCATGTTGCATAATATATAATTATAATATGCAATATTAAACGACAAGAACAATATCACATTAGAAGCTATTTAAATTTTTGAGAACTACAGTACTGATTTTTAGTGGTAAGTATATGCTTTATTAACCGTACCAAGCAAATATTATTATAATTAATGTCAAGTTTCATTACAACTGACAGTCGGAACTAATACAGTATATAAAACCAGATTATACCCCCAGTAGAACTTGATAATTACTGTGAGTATTCAGAGCAATAATGGCTATAAACCATTCTATGGTAGCAATAAGTCCTAGTTCCCATTGGCTAAATTACCGTTATATTATCATTACACAACGATCTAGCAATTCTCGTTGTCTTGCAGTAGGAAAGCGCGTTGCTGTCACATATAGTATTAAACAGTTGTATAAAGAGTATGTAAATTCTTATAAGGAATAGAAGCATTTTCTCAGTGTAGATTAATAAAAGTGTGAAACGAAATTTTGCCAAATTGGCGCATATTTTTTTTTCTGCTTTTATTAACTTATTAATCTAAACCGATTTTAACGTCAAAATGTAGGTAATTGTACTTCAAAGACGGGTATTTGCCCGATTTCTAGATAACAGGAAGAAGTAAAGAAATACTGATCAAAAATGAAATGGCCAAGGCACCACTCGTGTTTTGTCTTAAGCAATTTCTGTTATTCTTGTTTTACAGACCGATATAAAACTAAAATTAAATATTATTAACAGAAAAGGACCAATATGACATTTTTTTTTCAAAAAAAGGAATATTTAAGGTTTTTTTTTCAACTGGCACGGAGCTCTAACCTATTGAGTTAAAAAGTCTTCTTGTATTTCTTCTAGAAACAATTTGTCTAGAAATAAGCCAGTCCGATATTGGAGCCATAGTTAAGCCAAGAAAAAATGATGCTGCTTCTGGTATAGCTGTTATTATGGCATTCTACAAAAAAAAGAGAATTATTGTAACTGAAAAATATTAATCTGCATGCAAAAGAATTTTTTTTGCATTTCAAAAAAGGTTAAGGCTTCCGCTGGATATTGAGCCCACAACAATTTATTTCTGTAGTAATTATTAGAAAAGGTTCTTTCCCCACTAACTAAGAAAATTCTTACCGATTTCACAGTGAATTTCATTACTTTTGACAGGTAAGTCGGTGTTTCTGTCATTATTATAGACCAACCCCAATCGTTACCAATATGGGACGCCATCAAGGCGTAGAAGTGAACACAAGTTAAAATTCTTTTCCATGGTATCGGTAAATTCTACAATAAAATAGCTTTTAAAGCAAAAATCAAATATTTCACTGCGCTCCAATAATTACATCGGCATCTTTCTGCTTTAGAGAACACTGAATATAGTTTTTTTCTTGATCACTGATTCTGGGATGTGAGGCGGGACTGTTTTGACCAAGAAACAACCAAATTATGCACCAACAGACTCCGACGGTGCCCAATATATAAAAGGACGCTGGCCAACCCCATGAACTTGTAGAAACGTATCCAGTTAACAATGACGAAAATATTGAAGAAAGTGGTATACCTAGTAAATAAATTACAAGAAGTTAACATACAGAATATAAAAAGGTGTTTTTATTATTGTTATACAGGGTGTCCCAGAATATGTGGGCAATTTCCCGGATTCGGATAGAACATGAAAAAATATTATGACAAGTTCCCATAACAAAATTTCCTACAGGCCCTCCCTACTGAGATATAAGCCCCTGAAGGACGCCTCTGGAAATCGGTTTATCTTGAATAATTCTAAAGTACTTGGTGTAATTTAATAATTTTTCAGTATGTTGGTTGCTAGGTAAGTCTCCTCAAAATGAACCATTTTAATTTTATTCGGCTTATTTAGTTTTCCAGGGACGGACTAGCTTTAACAGAATAATGCTTATTTTTTTTACACCCTGTATGATAGAGGCATATCAATAATACTATTGAACAGCTGAAACCTTAAACTAAAAAAAAGGTACTCTTCATCGACATCGATAAAGTAAACCGTTTACGAGAAAAAAAATTTTGTTCCATATGCCTTTTTTTTATAAAATATTCGATAAATACCATATTTTTACTGATTCATTTTGTACGTCGGTTCAACATGAGCTCCTTCTACTGCAATGCATTCCCTACATCTTTTAATTGTAGATTGTTGGATCCTCCACAATGCGCCAACATTATTCCTTATTTCGCGACAATGGAAGTTAATCAGTTCCAATAAGTGTTCCCTATTTTGTATCGGATTGGCGTGTACTAAACATTTTAGATAGCCCCACAAAAAAAAAATGTAATGGATTTAGGTCTGGTGCTCGAGGAGGCCAAGCCACTGGTCCCCCCCCTTCCTATCCATTGATTTTCGAAGACCCTGTTTAGGTGTTCTCGAACTACTAGACTAAAATGTGGCGGAGCCCCATCATGCATGAACCACATATTATGTCGTAGTTGCAGAGGTAGATCTTCTAAAAGTTCTGGCAGATTGTTTTGAAGAAATTCCAAATACCTTTCTCCATTTAACCTTCTTGGCAATACAAATGGTACAATTAAGTGTTGTCTGATAATTCCGGCCCACATGTTGATGGGTTCAAATTGGTGCTGATGATGCGTTACAATAGCAGCATGGGGATTTTCCTCTGCCCATAAATGTAAATTATGAGAATTTATGATGCCGTTTTTGGAAAACCCAGCTTCGTCCGTGAAGAGAACTGAACCAATGAAATTTGCATTGTTTCTGTGCCGATCTAAACCCCAGTTACAAAATTCCATCCTTCGCGGAAAGTCTTCAGGAAGAAGCGCGTGGACTTTTTGAAGGAGGTATGGATGTAACTGTTGCTCTCTAAGGATTCTAAAGACTATTGATTTTGAACAATTAAATTCGGCAGCCATTTTTCGAACACTTGCAGCAGTATCTACTTCTACGGCATTAAGGATGTTTTCTTCAAGATCAGCAAGGCGATGGTTTTGATTTCCACAATTGTGACTGGCTTTGTCAAACTTTCCTAAAATTATTTACGACCTAAATACTTTAAATCAAATCTTTATCATCCGATAAGTACAAATTAAAAATAAAACAACTTAGTTTTTACCTGTCTCTCTTAAACGACGATCTACTCTTTCAAAGGTTTTTCTGTCAGGAATTCTTCTGTTTGGAAATCGTTCTTCATAAAGCCTTCGGGCTTCTAAGGCATTACATGATGCAAGCCCATACATTAAATGCATGTCGGCATATTCCTTAAACGTAAATTCCATACCAAAAAGAAGCAGAAGAAATAAGTTCAGAAACTGAAACACACTCAATTTCCAACTGACACTGTAGTAATTATAGTTTATTTTAACTGGTACATTATCAGCTAAACCATATCAACAAAATAAGGTATTTATCGAATATTTTATAAAAAAAGGCATATGGAACAAAAAAAATTTTCTCGTAAACGGTTTACTTTATCGATGTCGATGAAGAGTACCTTTTTTTTAGTTTAAGGTTTTAGCTGTTCAATAGTAGTATTGATATGCCTCTATCATACAGGGTGTAAAAAAAATAAGCATTATTCTGTTAAAGCTAGTCCGTCCCTGGAAAACTAAAAAAGCCGAATAAAATTAAAATGGCTCATTTTGAGGAGACTTACCTAGCAACCATCATACTGAAAAATTATTAAATTACACCAAGTACTTTAAGAATTACTCAAGATAAACCGATTTCCAGAGGCGTCCTTCAGGGGCTTATATCTCAGTAGGGATGGCCTGTAGGAAATTTTTTTATGGAAACTTGTCATATTATTTTTTCATATTCTATCCGAATCCGGGAGATTGCCCACATATTCTGGGACACCCTGTATAATAAATACATAACAACCTATTTTTGCCTTTTATAAATAAATACTAACAATAAATGTTTTTTTCCTTTAGGTTCATAATGTTTTCACATACTTATTTTGGTAGGCATGGGTGCGTCAATATTTTATTTTATAAATAATAAAATTAGTATCTACGATATATCTCTACACAAAATATTAGGACTCCCTTACAAAATGTAACAGATGGCGAAGGCGAAGATAAAAAAACTTAGTTCGGTTCTGTTTCTGTAGCCAACCGCTTAACGTAAAATATACAAGACTTCAACAGGGTGCCATTAATGACAGTTGATGCGGCAAGTTCTTAGATTAATTTGACATTATTAATTTTTGTTAAAAACGATTTGAAAAAAATGATAACAATTTGTTCTCCGTATATATTACATGTCTGTAGTTTAAAACTAGGAAAATGTATCACATTCTTTGTGGTACCACATCAAAATGTAGCTTAGCTTTAATATTACTTTGTTTCAAGAACATTACAATTAAACCAAACCCACCTGCATTTACAATATTACTAAGCGTAGTTCTTTCTTGTACCGGTATCCATCTACCTAGAAGCACATTAACAGAAGGGAAAAGGAACGCTTGCCCAAATCCTTGAAAAATCCTGCATAGAATTACCCCAGTAGAACCAAGTTTTGCTGCTGCGAACGGCGTTAAAGCGCATGCGCAACAGTTTACGAAAAAGGCCACCAGGAGAAAGTACTTTGGGCCATATGTTTTCCCTAAATATCCTGCTACTATTTGCAGGGATATGTAGCTCCAAAAGAAGGAGGAGAGAATGACACTGGTATTGTCCCAATCATAGGTCTAAAATTTATTATCTTATCAATACCATAGTTGTTTACAGGTTTTAATATGTACTAACCGGAATGTTGGGGTTTGAACTTGTTGTATTGTCGGTCATAGCTACAATCGCTACCGATAGGTTTGTTCTTGTAGCGAAGCCACACATAAACGCTCCTGCTAGCAGCAAAGTTTGGACATGTCGGCAACCAAACTTGGGTCCTTTAAATTAAAATTATTAAAGATGAAATTTGCCAGGCATTTTGCGCGGTCTTGCTTCACACTGATACTAAAAATATAGGTCAATAACGCAATGCTGCCATCATTTCAGAGCAGTAGTTGCCCGCAGTCGCCATTTTTGATACATATTTGAGTTGACTTAATTGACCATTCCATACTGACTTCATTGACAGGTCGGCCATGTTTTCTAGAGGGCACACAGTCGTAATTTTTTTGATTGTATCAATATATGTATAGGTACAGGGTGTTCATAAATTATTGGTACATCCGAAAGTAGGCGATTCTTTGGCTTATTTCATAAATAAAATGTTATATAAACATGGGACCGAAAAAGCGTCGTTTCCGAAATACATTTTAATTAAAAAAATATTTTTTCATTGCCATTTTCAAACCACTCTAGATATTTTTATGAAATTTGGTACACGTCTTTTGAGCATCGAATGGCATTTTTTTGTGTAAAATAATTTTTTAAATTTTAGCAGCGGCATCCGTGCGGGGCTTGCATTTAATATTTTTGAAGAAAAAAAATGGTGCGCCACTGCTTTTCCTTTAAATAAAAATTATTTTTGAAATTCTCGTCTAATTTTTAGCAAATTCGGTCTCTTGACTTATTTTCTTACGGTGCACCGTTTTCGAGTAAAAAATAAAAATCATTCTAATGCACATTCTTGGAAACACATAACCCATTTAAATACCATTAACACCCTGTATCTCGGAAACGAAGTTTTTTCGGTCCCATGTTTATATAACATTTTATTTATGAAATAAGCCAAAGAATCGCCTACTTTCGGATGTACCATTAATTTAGGAACACCCTGTATATTGTAAAAATTAATTATTCAAAGTATTACGTTTTAAATATTAGATCTTAATTTTTTTTAAATAATTAAAGTTCGCCGTGTGATGTCACGTAGTATGATTAGCCCGCTCTCGCGCTATGTATTGCAGTACGCTTTGACGTCACAAGCAAACTTTAATCGCTTCTATTTCATCCAGAGGATTAAAAAAAACCGGTTCTTTGTGAACTTAGGGACTTGTGTATTTCCGTCATATTATAAATGGTTAGTAATTAAATAAATAATAATTTAGTATTTTTTGTAAGCTTGCAACATTTAATAAGCCTTCAGCTATTGTCCAGTATAGGAACTATGGCACGACTCAAAATGAGATAATTCACCAGTTCTATCGTATATTGGGTTACTGGGATCTAGACAAAGTTTCTATATGAGAACAGATACAACATTGTCTCTTGGCATACGTGCTATTAATGTCGCCATTAAGAGTTAAGTAATATTCACTTCTATATATTTTTACTTGATATTCGGTCAATAAACACGAGAAAAATAACTATTTATAACAATAGCTAAGTATGGAAAACATAATTGTTTAACGTGAAATAATCGATATATCTGCCCTCCAGCAAATGTGGCAGACCCGTCAAAGTTAAGTGTTCTGGAATAATTGAAAAATTATTTTCAACTTTCTAATCTGACTTACCCCTATCTTTTATAAAAACTTTTTCATCGTTGTCAATTTCTTTCTCATCATCTATTTGCACTACACTAACCCTTCTCGTATTATTCTTCATTTTTCGTCTATTTTAAAAAATATATATTTAGTCCATGCAACATGCTGGTTAATGAATAATTTAAACAACAAGTTTTATCGATTACGCATTGTAATCTTTACTTAATTAGTAGAAGTTCTCAATATCTCTAAGTACCTGCCGTTTGACGTTCGTTTAACATAATTTTTTATAAATTATGAGAACAATGTGTTTAAAAAAAGGTATACCGGGTGTTTCTCAAAAGACGTTCACCCCTATAACTTTTCTGTATTTATAGATATTAAAATAAAACTTTAAGATTATGCATAAGAGATGAGTCTGCATTTATTGGCATAATTTCCAATTTGTTAGCACTTCCGGTTTGACCGGAAGTGACATTGACTTTGATATCTTAAATGGGACATCTTGTATATTTTTACTTATTTGGGTTCAGCATAACATTATAGATGAAATGACACCTCACTTGTCATTTTTTGAAGTGTTATAACATTTTTATGTTTATTTTTTATTTTCAATCTAGAGTGCTACAAATTAATTAAATCTGTTAATTTATAGTCAAGTAGTATATGAAAATTAAAATTATATTATAATAATTGACTTTCGAAATTTCAAAAGCATTAGCAGCATATCAATTTGTTAATTTCTAGTAAAACTAACCATTTTATATGATTAACAATGTAAGTTTAATAAACGAATGACATTACAATTTTAATTTAAAACCATATATTGGTTTTCAAAACCATTCCATTGTTTTTCAAAGCTGCCTTTATATTTCTTTAGAAATGACAGGGCGGCCATAATGCATAATGCTTTTAAATTTGCGATTGGGACTTAAGGCAAATTTTTTCGTGTCAATTTTAAAATATCATAGAAGTGCTATCAAATTGTTGAAAAAAAAATGCTCGTTTTAAATATATCCTAGTGAGCTACCATCGTTCCATTTGGAAAAATGGAGTAAACGTCAAGAAAACAAAATTTCATTTTTTAAATGCTTTTGAAATTTCGAAAGTCAATTATTATAATATAATTTTAATTTTCATATACTACTTGACTATAAATTAACAGATTTAATTAATTTGTAGCACTCTAGATTGAAAATAAAAAATAAACATAAAAATGTTATAACATGTCAAATAATGACAATTGAGGTGTCATTTTACTCAGAATGTTATGCTGAATCCCAATAAGTAAAAATATACAAGATGTCCCATTTAAAATACCAAAGTAATGGTCACTTCCGGTCAAACCGGAAGTGCTAACAAATTGGAAATTATGCCAATAAATGCAGACTCATCTCTTATGCATAATCTCAAAATTTTATTTTAATATCTATAAATACAGAAAAGTTATAGGGGTGAACGTCTTGTGAGAAACCCGGTATATTATGTCATTTACAACGTCTTTTGCGCCTGCGTTCATTCCCCAATTATCTGTTCGTTAAAAATAGTGGTATTCTATTAAGCTTCAGCGAAAATTAGAAAATGTGACGGTCATTAACAATTTAAACAAAAAAAATCATTGATAATGAATATTAATCTTTAACTAATTTTAAATTCGCAATATCTTTAAGTACATCCTTTTTTCATTGTTCTTATAAAGTGTTTTACGAGAGGTAGCGTGTTTGCGGTAAACATTTTTCCGGAATAATTTGTTACATATTTGCTTAAAAAATTGCCTTATGCGCTGGGGCTAGAAATAGCGGAATAAGCAAGCTCATAAAATATTTATTCCATATCACAGTTATATACTCATACATAAAATAGCTAATCTACTAGGAATATAAATTTCTAAAAAAGCTGTAAGCTAGCAACAGATGCTCTCTTCCTAGCTTCCTCTTCTTTAGGATTATCTGGTCCATCCCAAAGTTGTCTTGTCGCAGACATAAAGAAAAGGAAAATGCTTCCTCCAGTAATAAAAAACCCAGCGGCAGTAAAAAACAAAATTCTCCATTGGTATTCGTTTTTCTGTAAAGAACATTTAGGATTAAAGTGCGGCTATTGCAGTTTCAGCGATTGGAGTTTAAATCCCCTCAGAAAAACATGTGTTTTTTTTAAATCTACTTACAAGGTCCGTAACTATCCAATTGGCACTCAGCGGTGCCAATAAGGAAAAAACTTGTCCACAAGAGTTTAATATTCCATAAAGAACTCCAGAAAAGCGTGGGGATAGATCCATGTGATTAACGCTTACACTAAGCGCAATAAAAATCGTTAAAACGTTACCCAATCCTATAACAAATGGAGACCACGATGCTTGAGATGGGTGCAGGAAAGACAACATTATTAGACAAGAAGCCACCCCATAAATGCCTAAAAAAGTTAATTTATTAGAATATTAGATAACACACGTCAGCAACGTTCAGACTATTAAAAACAGTAATAAAATTATGTGTTGGAGGAAATGTTAAGAGATACTTAGTGATTGGTCTCTCTTTAGGTTGAAAGGCAAATTAATTTAAAAAATTGTATATTTATCCAAAGTGTCGGTATTAACCAAAGTTTATATAAAGGGTGTTTTTTTAGGTTAGATAGAACTTTAGTTAGAAATCACTGTCAGAGCGAACTGTCAATCTGCCGCTGTTTATAAAATTTATATTTAGTACAGTTTGGCAAATCATCATGCACAGACTCACGCTTGAACAACATTACCAAATTATTCAAATTTACTTTGCAAGTAGGTCGTCGAATCGCGAAACGTATAGAAGACTTATTGCCATTGCCATATGTTATTGCCATAGAATGATTTTTCAAATAAAATTAGTTTTTTGATAACAAAAATATTTTCTCTTTTATTTTTCTACTTTCAAGTTTTATCGTTCTTAAAAAAAAACACCCTTTACTAATAGTATTTCATTATAGGAAACGAAATCAAACCATTCTTTAATATTTTATGATATAGCATGTTGGGTAAAAGGAATTTTACTTCAAGCCTGTATTGCCGTGATAATACCGAAATTGAATAAGAAATCCTACCTATTGAGCAGAAGATTCTACGTGTATTCCTTCTAGATAAAATATTACTAGAAATGAGCCAGTCAGACAAAGGTGCAATGGTTAATCCAAGGAAAAATGTTACCATATCTGGCACGGCACTTATTAAAGCGTTCTGTAAAGAAAAAGTATTTAAGAAAGTTATTAATTAAAGGGGTGTTGTCAATAAACATAAATCTGCTTATGTATAAGTTTCTGTTTAAAAAATTAAATTGAAATTAAACATTACCCAACCATACCGATTCAACATCGAATTTCATAACATTGGACAAGTACGTTGGCGTTTCTGTCATCAGTATCGAAAAACCCCAGTCATTACCAATATGGACAGCCATTAAAGCATAAAATGGAAGACTTGTCAAAATTTTTTTCCATGGTATTGTTAAATTCTGAAAGATAATTGAAGAACTTATGTTGTGGGTACTATTTTACCATAAATTACATAATTGCGGTTATGTGTTAAAGCAAACAATAAAGCAAATCTTTATTTTTGTTAATATAATATTTACGTCAATATCTTGTTGCTTGAGGGACGATTGAATATACTTCTTTTCTTGATCACTTATGTGAGGATGTGAAGCAGGGCTATTTTGACCAAAACATAACCACATAATACACCAGCAAACTCCGAAGCTCCCTAAGATATAAAAAGAAGCTGGCCAACCCCACCAACTAGCTGATATGTAGCCGGTAAGTAACGCTGAAAATATCGAAGAAAGTGTAGCACCTAAAAATCAAACACGAAAAAAAATCATTATTGTAAAAGGCATTACCGCATTATTTTAATAAAGGGTGTTACTTGTGTTAGCATTATTGTTGATTTTTTTAAAATCTACCTAAATCATCAATAACAAAGATTTCCTTATTTATATAACATTTAAATCTGGACTTGTAGATAAGTATGACATTATAGTAATGCTTACTCTTACAAAAATTAACTGAACACAGCTTACCTGCATACACAATGTTGGTTAGGGTGGTTCGTTCCTGTTCAGGGGCCCATCTACCCAAAAGTACATTCAGGGAAGGAAAGAGAAACGCCTGCCCAAATCCTTGGAAAATTCTGCAAAGAATTACCCCCTTTGAACCAAGTAATGCTGCTGCTAGGGGTGTCAACGCACATGCGCAAGAATTTATAAAGAAAGCAACCAGTAGAAAATATTTCGGGCCATAAGTTTTGCCCAAATATCCTGCTACTATTTGCAGGGATATGTAGCTCCAGAAGAACGATGATAGAATTACACTTGTATTGTTCCAGTCGTAAGTCTAAAAATCAATAATAATTACAATGTGAACTGGTTCGGTAGGTACTGGTAAACTAACCGGGACGTTGGGATTGGGACTTGTTGTATTATCAGTCATAGCAACGATTGCTACCGATAGATTTGTTCTGGTTGCGAATCCACACATAAGTCCAAATGCCATCAGCAACACCTGAGCATGCCTACAACCAAACTTGGGTCCTATAAATTAAATAATTAGCTAAATGGCTTACTGAGGAAGAAAGGTGGCAGGAAACCCATTATTGGCGAAACGCTATTGGAGATGAATCTGACGAAATGAAAGGAAAAACCACTCTAGAAAACCTATTTTAGGCACTGGTTATGCCATAATAAAATATAGGGCATAAAGTATTGTTTTAACGGTCCCGTCACAATCAGGTGTATATTATTTGTGATAAAAATCTTGAGCATATTGGAACTAACTAATAAAAAGTTGGCCCAATGAGCGTAAGATATTGTTTTTCCTAAATAAATCAGTTATATATTCGAATAATCATTTTCTACTTTGTAGTTCAACTTACCAGTAGCTTTTACAACATTTTCGTCGTGTTAGTGATAGTATTATTTCCTAGTTTCATGACAGGGCATAAACTTTTTATATATAACTGGTTAAGAAATGAAAATTATTAAACTTTAAATTAGAGCTACTTTATTTTAAAATTAACATAAATTAAATTAAAGTTATCTGTCAGTTTAATATTAAACCATAACTTTAATAGGTACTTAATTAAAATTAATAGTAATGTCATTAAAATTAACTCTGAATTTACTGTTAAATTATAATTACCTTACTTAACAATTTAATAATGTTCCTGTCATATCCAGGTGTGTATTATTTGTGATAAGAATCTTAGGCGTATTGGGACTAACTATTAAAAAGTTGGTCCAATAAGCTCAAGATATTTTTTCCCCTAAATAAATCAATTATATTTTTAAATATTCATTTTCTACTTTGTAGTTCAACTTACCAGTAGCTTTAACATCATTTTCGTCGTGGGTTTGGTCAATTTGGAGCTGTTTCTCGACATTTATTTTCACAATTACTCTTTTTACACTAGCGTCATTCATACCTTAATCTACTTATGCTGAAAGTAGTGCTATTTTATTAAACCCTCCCGTTAATTGATAATTTGATGGTCATTACCATTTAAAAAAAACATATTGATAAAAAATTGTAATCATTAAATAACTAATGAGTTTGCAATATCTTTAAGTACATTAAATTTCGCATTGTTCTTTGAATTTACCCAAGTGTGTGTAGGGTAATACCTGTTTTGAGAATTTTAAATTCGATGTTGTACCAAGTTGTCGTGATAACACATGGTCTAAATATAAAATTTTAAATATTAACTTGGTTCATATTAAAAACCCGAAAAAAATTAAAAGATTGTAAATAAGAAACGAAAACAAATAAAAACTTATAATTCTGTCGTATTTTAAAAATTTATAGTTGAAATATCACAGTTTTCAAAAGGAATAGGGTTTTTTTAGATCTAGGAAAGAGTATTCACAATGATAATATGCTAATAACAGATACTTTCTTAGTTTTCTTTTCTTGTTTTGGATCTTTTGGTCCATCCCAGGACTGTCGCGTAGCTGACATGAAGAAAAAGAAAACGGTGCCACCAACTACAAAAAATCCTGCTGCAATTACAAAAACGATTTGCCATTGGGAAACACTTGCCTGGAAAAAATGATATATTGAATTTTAACATTTAGATCAATTTTTATTGTTCTTAATTAATGTACTTAGTTTTAATTAAGTTCAAATAAACCCTCAATAGTACTTTAGGCCCTTAAACCTCAGATATTAGATTTATTCATAAAAATGATGTCTTTCGACATTTCAGTTCATTAATTCTGTTCATATATTATAAAATATTTATGTAGCTTAAGAATTTTCATTAACATATTAATTATTATAATACAATGTCACCAGTAAAGTCCGCATCATATGGGATTTTTTTATTAATAGCTTTATTGAAAATTTGACTTTGGCATCAAGTTCTGCTTCGATCGAGATAAAAATTAAGCAAAAAAAACGTAGTCACGTGATTCGCATTATCTGTCAAATTTTAATTTTTTCCAAAAAATAATTCAAAAGTTGGGTTATTTCCTATAATATCAAAAAACTTTATTGGAAAAAGTTTTTTTTAATGCAGTTTCTAGCCAACATGCAAAATTTCAGCTGCATAAGATAATTTTGATCTATTACCCACCACTAAAATTTATTTTCCACTGAATGAACACTTTACTGATGATACTGATGTGTTCTTTTTTGTCTTAATATTAAGGTGTATTACTTTCAGACACAACCCACGTTTTCAAAAATACTTATTTTATGAAGTTACCTTATACAGGGTCAAAAACAAATAAACTTTGCATCACATGCGACCAAATTTTAATAGCCCAATTTTGATTTTGTAGAAAAACACACATTTAATATGGCGGTCAAAAAGTTTTATGTAGGTTGCGTTGAGTCTTATTTGACAAAAGTGGTACAATTTACAAAATATGGGTAAAAAATCAAAATTATCTTATGCAGCTAAAATTTTGCACGTGGGCTATAAACTGCATTTAAAACAACTTTTTTCAATAACTTTTTTCGATACTTTCAGAAATAACCCTACTTTTGAATTATTTTTTGGAAAAAATTAAAATTTGACAGATAATGCGAATAACGTAACTGTTATTTTTTTGCTTAATTTTCATCTCGATCTCGATCTCGATCGAAGCAGAACTTGATACCAAAGTCAAATTTTGAATAAAGCTATTAATAAAAAAAAATTCCATATGATGCGGACTTTACTATGGTGACACTGTATAATAATAATATAATCTATATTTAGACATCATATCATACCAAGGACTGATATATTTTAAAATATAAAACTTACAGGGTCAGTTACTATCCAATTGGCACTTAATGGTCCTAACAAAGCAAATGCTTGCCCAATACAGTTAATAACTCCATAAATAACCCCGGAAAAGCGTGGTGAAAGATCCAGATGATTTACGGCAGCACCAACCGCAGTAAAAGATGCCACAGCATAACTTAATCCCAAAACGAAGGGAGACCACGATGCTTGAGATGGTTGCAAGAAGGATAGCCATACTAGACACATTGCTTGACCATAGACACCTAAAATATTCCTTTACTTATAACAACAAACAAATGAAAATGATTAAATTTTAAATTAGAGCTACTTTATTTTAAAATTACCTTAAATTTAATTAAAGTTAACTGTCAGTTTAATGTTAAATTTTAATTTTAATAGGTATTTAATTAAAATTAATTTTAATGCCATTAAAATTAATTCTGAATTTATTTTTAAATTATAATTACCTTACTAAACAATTTAGGTAAATTACCTTACCTATCAAGTGAGAGATTCTTCGTGCATTTTTCACCGATAAAGTTTTCCTTGAAATAAGCCAATCTGCCAATGGTCCCATTAGCATGAACCCAACAGATGAAAGGGCGTGTGGCATTGCGCTTATAATGGCATTCTGGAAAGATAGAAATATTGTAAATTAAAAAAATATAAACACATATGCTAGCTTTAGGGCAAGTCATACCATAATTTTCTTTAAAATAGTTGTTTTAGTCACAACTAAAGAAGACATTACTGTCCTGAAAAAAGCGGTCAACTACCTACTAAAATCAATAATGGTAATACATTAATTAGCGTCTATCATTCTTACCGATTTAACATCAAAATCCATAACTTTTGATAAATAAGTTGGTGTTTCCGTCATTAATATCGAATGACCCCAGAGATTACCAAGATGAGCCGCCATTAACGCATACAAAGGACCACTAGTTAACATTTTTTTCCACGGTGTCGGTAAATTCTAAAAAAGAAATACATGTACTTTGTACCGGGTGAACAACTAAGAATGGTCGTCGGCTATATCTCAGAAACTGGAAGTCCTAGAGCTTTTAAGTAAAATATTTTTTAGTAAAAGTGCCCAAAAGAAAATGTTGGAAATTATTTTCGAGTTTCTAAACTCACCGCTAGAGGGCGTAAATCCAAAATTTTCCATTTTTTGACGGGTACACCCTGTATGTTTTTAAATTTTCAAATTCCACATAAAATTATAATTATTTTTTATTAAATGCATTATTAGTCTATACTTCATAGTTTCCGAGATATTGACTCTCGAAAAGTGACATTTTTAAACTTTGACAGCTTCTAACTTTCTAACAGTACGTCTTAGAGCAAAACGGCTTACATGTCCCTATCTTCAATTTTTATTATCTTCCCAAAAAAATCAACTTCCGGTTAAACCGGATGTAACTCGAAAGCACCGAAACCGGTATAACTGGAAGTTGATTTTTTTGGGAAGATAATAAAAATTGAAGATAGGGTCATGTAAGCCGTTTTGCTCTAAGACATACTGTTAAAAAGGTAGAAGCTGTCAAAGTTCAAAAATATCACTTTTCGAGAGTCAATATCTCGGAAACTATGAAGTATAGACTAATAATGCATTTAATAAAAAATAATTATAATTTTATGTGGAATTTGAAAATTTAAAAACATACAGGGTGTACCCTTCAAAAAATGGAAAATTTTGGATTTACGCCCTCTAGCGGTGAGTTTAGAAACTCGAAAATAATTTCCAACATTTTCTTTTGGGCACTTTTACTAAAACATATTTTACTTAAAAGCTCTATGACTTCCAGTTTCTGAGATATAGCCGACGACCATTCTTAGTGGTTCACCCGAATAATTAGTCCATCCACAAAATGTCTAAATCATTTTATTAAAATATGTTCGTACATAGTTGCCATGTTGCTCTAATGATCCCTGAATATAGTCTCTTTCTTGATCACTTATTCTAGGGTGTGATGCTGGACTGTTATGACCAAAACATAACCAAACAACACACCAACAAATACCTAAGCCTCCCAATATATAAAATGAAGCCGGCCAACCCCACCAACTTGCAGATACGTAGCCGGTTAGTAAAGATGAGAAAATTGTAGAAAGTGGGATACCTAAAAATTAAATACCCAAAACGTTATGTGATGACAAGGATAGGATTTAGGCAAGGAATTGTATGTCTATATATTAGTGGACTTAAAAATACGTCATTTAATTTTTTGTATGGTTAAAGAGATACAGTGTGATCCAAGTAAATATTTATTTTATACAATTGGCGCTGATTTGATTTTAAGCGGATATGAATCAAAATAAATGCAGCTATGTTTTTGAGGGCAAGAAGGAGGATTCCATAAAGAGTTTTAAGGTATCTCCTAGAGAACGCTAGCTACACAATATGAGTTTGATAAATTCGCACATATATTTTTGTCTCTCACATTTCTGACCGCTTTATCTCAAATTATGAAAGAGTAAGAAAGTTGTACTTTATTAATCTCGATATTTCAATTAGTTTTTGAGATAATTGCGTTTAAATGCTACATGGCAAGAAACATTTAAATAAACACCTTTCTTAACGAAACATATTTATTGAAAATAACCCGTGCGTTCTTAAGCCTAAATGACATATTTTCAAGCCTACTATCTCTTGTTGCTCTATTTGCCCAGGCATCGTGTATATAACGATAAGTAAGTGGTTTAACTAGACACTTTATTGATTTCATAATAGATGAGTTAACTAAAATTATGTTTGTACTCACTATTAAACTTAAATAATAAACACCAAGAAAATCTATGTCTGAAATATATAAAATCCAAAAGTAAAATGTTTAAAACATACACTACACAAAAAATAGCCAAAGAAATACTTAAAAAACACCAAAATTAAAATAATATTACGCAACCTGACGCGTGAGCTTTCTACGGCCCACTGCTGATCTGGGAACTTTAACGACAAAACCAGACCAGCTGTTAATGTCAAATGTCGTTGTCTTTTGTCGAAATGCCTTGTTTTAAGAAAAAGTTAACTTTAGTATTCGAATAAATCACAAACTTGGATGTCATCTACTTTAAATAACATTACAATTTAATGACGAGGAATACCTTTTACTTTAAATGGTAAAAAAAATTGATTACGATGTCACTACTCTAAGGTACATTTCATGACGTGTACATTGCAAAAATTATCAGCATTCCACTACATTGAACATTTGTCATTAATCTTCAAATCGCACTTGATATTTTTCCATAAAATTGTCCTTATGGAGTTACCTATATCTTTATCTTGAGATAAATTGAAGCACAATGTAAAAATTTTGTTGATCACTCAAGCTATCATCAGTCCAGTTATCAGCGTCCTCACATTAAGTATTGACAACTTAATTTTTTTTTTAAACTAGCTACTGTGTTGATATTAAACACCCCACAAATTTTAGGGATCTAATATATTATAAACCTACTTTTGCTTATAAAGGGTTTTCCAATAAGAACGATATGATTTCAAAATGAAATAAAATTAAAATAATTTCAGATACAACAAAACGTTTTATATTATCTTAAAGTATATGTCCTCCGCGACTTTGTGTACACGAGCGAATTCGACGAACCCAATTTTCGATGACTTTATGCAATAAATCGGGCGTGATCTGACGAATGCAGGATTCAATGTTCAACCTTAATGCATCAAGTGTTTGTGGTATATTTTCATAAACCTTAGATTTCAAATAGCCCCACAAGAAGTAATCTAAAGGAGTTAAATCACAGCTTCTTGTAGGCCACTGAACAGTAGCATTCCTTGAAATTATCCTTTCGCCAACCTTTTCTTGCAGTATATCGATAGTTTCATGAGCAGTGTGACATGTGGTACCGTCTTGCTGGAACCACATATCCTCCAAATCAAGTGCATCTAAATTTGGCCACAAAAAATTTCTTAACATCTGTCGATATCGTTCACCATTCACTGTAACTGCATCTCCTGCCTCATAATGGTCCGATGATGCCACCATACCATAAAACACACCACACAGTTACCATTAAGCGGATACAAAGGCTTCTCATGAATCTGTTGTGGATTGCTTTCACACCAAAAACGGCAATTTTGCTTGTTAACGCATCCACTTAACCAAAAATGAGCTTCATCTGAAAAGATAATTTTTTTGGCAAAATTATGATCCCTTTCAAGTTGTTCTAAACTCCAAGCAGAAAATTCTCTGCGCCGACGATGGTCCAATGGCTTAAGTTCTTGAGTCAAAACAATCTTATACGGGTGTAAATTCAAGTCTTCTTTAAAAATACGCCAAGTTGTCGTTTTTTTAATTCTTAACTCTTGAGCACGACGAGGAATTGATAAATTTAGATCCACTGCAACACAAGCTCTTACAGCAGTAATATTCTCAACAGTTCTTGCTTCGATGTCTTCTTGGTGTTTTTACATCGTGAAGAGTAAAATTATTTTCAAATTTCTCAACGATGCGACGAATGGCAAGCAAAGGAGGACGATTATTTACACCAAAGTTTTCGCGAAGTGCGCGATAAGTGTTCACAAAAGATCGTCTATTTTCGTAAAATTTTTGGATAATAACCAAACGTTCTTGAAGCGCGTATTTAGCCATAATAAATTGTTATAGTTTACTGACAATAACTGACAACTGGTGACAGGTATAATTTTATTACCATGGTTACCATATCGTTTCAAAATCATATCGGTCTTATTGGAAAACCCTTTAGTTAAGTTTATACAGATGACATAAAATACCAAGATATACATCGCATTCTCTTTGTTCCAACAAGCCGACAAGACCTAAATTGATTACGTCCACAAGGTTCCTCGCGAGTTTTCGAATAAAATAAAGAAATATACCAGCAAAGTTTGGCGCTAGAGTAATACGCTGTTGCCAAAGCTTCCCCCCTTATTACACGTCTCTCTTTTGTCAGTAAAATAAAACATCTTCTATTTGGGTATTGCAATTATTTTAAATAAAAAATAAACATAACAAAGGCCAGAATTAGTAAAATAAATCAGTCATCTTGTCAAAATACTTCTAAAGTCTACTATAGTTTGATGACTGTTTGCAAATAAACTTACCGATCATTGCTATACTGAACAATGTAGCTCTCTCTTGTTCCGGTACCCATCTACCCAATAGTACATTTACAGATGGGAAAAGAAATCCTTGAGCCATTCCTTGAAAAATTCTTATAAGCATTACTCCAGTAGATCCGAATTTCTCTGCTGCCCATGGAGTTAGCGCGCAGGCGCAACAGTTTATGAAATATGTAACTAGTAAGAAATATTTTGGTCCGTACGTTTTGCCTAAATATCCTGCTAGTATTTGTAGGGAGATGTAACCCCAAAAGAACGAAGAGAGAATAACACTAGTGTTGGTCCAATCGTACGTCTAAAAAACAATAATTACTCCAACTTTTTAGGTCACAATTTTAAAAATGTTGGACTTACCGGAACGTCGGGATTGGGACTTGTGGTATTGTCGGTCATAGCGACAATAGCTACGGAAAAATTCGTTCTGGAACCGTAACCAAATACTAGTCCTAAAGACAGAAGCAACATTTGGACGTGGCGGCATCCAAACTTCGGTCCTTTAAATAAATGTTTTAGAAACATTTAATTATGAAAAGTGGAAAAACAGTAACATCTTGTTGATAATTTTGTCAAACAGATTTGAGGAATAATAGTATCTTGTTTAACCAGCGTATAATGTAGACCTTGGATAATTATAACACAAACGGTTTGCGACATCCTCGTTTATTATGATTCGTTATATTCGAGTAAGATACTATGCTCTCACACTTGAATGAACTAGCTGGGGATCATCATCTCAAACTTAATCCTGACAAATCGTCAGTTCTTTTATTTGGAAACGAAAATCAAGCCTACTTAAAAGAAATATGAATTTAAAATTGAATAACGTAACTTTACCCTTTTCTAATATACGTTAGAGCTTGGGACTATTGCTTGATTCCAATTTGCGTTTTAAAAACACGTTACTGCCAAATTAAGAATTGCTTATGGTAACCTTAAGCTTATATATGGTAACCGACATTGTCTCTCCCAGAAAACTCGGAAACTATTATGTGATTCTTTGGTATTATCACAGTTTGACTGCTGTAGTGGAGTTTACATGCCTTGCTTTCATGCTGCGGACCGTTCTCGGATTCAAAAAGTTCAGAATTCGTGCTTGAGACTGATTTATGGTGTTAAACGAAGAAATCATATTACCCATTACCTGGCTATGCCAGGATGGCTTAGTATGTATAACAGATTTAAATTAAACATTACTACATTTTATTTTAAATTACTTAAATTTAAACTAGGTACCTCTTTACTTATATAATAAAATTACGTTTCGAACGGATGTTCATAACTTGGCTCTGCGCAGAAAGCATCTTCTTACATTTCCCCGAAATCGCAAAGAAAGTTTTAAAAAGTCCTGCACGTATAACATCGCCTTTACCGTTAACGCCATTGATTGCTTTAATACAGATAGGTCTGCATTATCATTTAAAAACAAAGTAAAAAAACGTCTACTACGATCACAGTAGCGAGTCTAGTGAGTGGCTTTATTTTCTGCATTGATATCATATTATCAGTTTATACCCCCTTCTCTTCCCCTTCCCCTGCCTTTTCCCTTTGAGCAAGCAATATTTCACTTATATAATATTAATTAAACTATTAGCGCTTCTCAAATTTAAATTATTTTACTATAGTTTTAATTATTTAATATAAATTAGGGCCTGAACAGTATCTGCATTTAATCTAGATGGCTGCCATACTAAGGCCTAGTGTTGTCCATTCAATTTGCAATTTTTCCTACATAATTATAACAATGTAATAATGTTAAAGAATGGATTATAAGTAACAATAAATGTAAATTATTATTATTCTTACTTATATAGTGAAACCAATTTTAATTCTAGAATACACATTTTTCAGAAGAGTTTTTCCTTTGATTTCGTCATATGGATCCCGAGACGGGTTTCGCCTTACACAGGGACACCGTCAAAAAGATGGAACGCTAAGCTCTATCTGGTGTCGATGTGGGACATTTTTAAAGCAAAGCTCCAACAAACGCGTCAAACAAGACTTTTCTGATTTAATTAGTTTTCGCTGTCTATTGAGACTCCTATAATTGTGACGTATGTTCTTTCGGGTAATTTTCTCTAAAAATTTTTACATATTTTTATAAGTTTGTTAGAAGTGCTTTCTGAATTTGAATTTTATTGATTGTACCAATACCTGTTTCAATTAATTTATTTCTACTTTGTATTTAAATTATTTGATACTTTGCATGTCGGATAAAGCAATAAAATATTCTTATTTGGCGCAAACCATCATTAGTATTGGACTTTATAACCTATGGACTTAACTTTACCATCTCAGTAAACCATGTTGCATAATAGATAATCGTATGCAATGTTAAACGACAAAAACAATATCACACTAGAAGCTATTTAAGTTTTTGAGAACTACAGTATCGATTTTTAGTGGTAAGTATATTCTTTATTAACCGTAGCAAGCGAATATTATTATAATTACTGTCAAGTTTCATTACAACTGCCAGTAGGAACTAATTCAGTATATTATACAACCAGATTACACCCCCAATAGAACTAAATAATTACTGTGAGTATTTAAAGCAATAATGGTTATAAACCCTTTTATGGTAGCATTAACTCCTATTTCCTATTGGCTAAATTACCGTGATATTATCACTACACATCGGTTTAGCAATTTTCGTTGTCTTCCAGGAGAAAAGCGCGTTGCTGTCACATATAGTATTAAACAGTTGTATAAAGAGTATGTGACTTCTTATAACGAATAGACGGCTTTTTCTCGGTGTACAATGCCCTTTTAGGTCTCAGTAACGATTTCTTTTTAGTAAAGACATCGGCTCCGTTTTTCTTGATATCAGATTTTATTAAAAAATATTTTTGAAAATTTTATATTTAACACAAAATTTGTTTTATATTACAAAGTATAGATAATTTTGAAGAGCCGAAAAATGAAAATAATTAAATATAATGTAAATTTTTTACTTACCAGTATCTTTTACCAAAACATATTCTTCATAAATTATTGATTTGTTTTTCTTTTCATCACTGATTTTTACCACACTTATTCTTTTAGAATTATTAGATTCAATCGCCTTCATATTGCCTGTTTAAATAATATTTGTTTTAGCAATATTGTTAATTTTTCTAGTTCAGTAAATTTTTTTTAAAAAATAACTGGAATTTAGTGGTCAACAAATCATTTAAATAATTTTTTATTGATAACATATTCGACGGTAATCAATAATATCTGGAAAACATTGGACTTTTTTGTTTTATATCTTTAAGTACTTTTCACCATTATATTATAATTTGATAGCTTATGTAAATATTAATGAACTAAGTTAACATTCGGCCAAATAACTATGATGGTATGGCCAATTAAACTTGAGAAAGATTACAGAAAATAATTTAACAAAAAATAACCATATTGTTCGATAATCCAAGACCAAAAATATTGCGACATATTTGGGGTATTCGCCATTTTTTTGTGTTATAGGTAGTGATCGGTAGCGCAAAAATTCCCTCTGGAAATTTTCCATTAGAAGGTATTATATTGACCAGGGAAAAATATTTGTAAGAATATGATGCTGAGAACGAAAAGTCTCAAATTGTAACGGAGATGCCAACTTATTTTTATTATTTTTCAGAAAGAAATCGAGGACTTTCTCTCCTCCAACACTTGGCGAACTAACAACTTTTGTAGAAGTTGCAGAGATGAATAAGAGGAGGAAAGTATTTAGCATTTCTTGTGTGAATGCTCCGGCCTCGCGAGAAGAAGGTTCAGTGCCCTGGGCGAACCATTCTTTAATGATCTAGAGGAAGTGAGCAGCCTGCAACTAGGTCGACTCACTAAGTTCATTAAAAGCAATGATGTTTTGATCAATTAAACAAGCATAATATATTTTACATAACTATAACTATAAAGGCAATTTGCGCCAGGAGTACTAAGTCAAAATAAGTAAGGCGCTGTCGCAACAATCTCTGCACAATTGGTGCTCAACAGTCGGAAGGACCTAAGAAACATCACTGCCGTAGTCACCGGACATTGCCTGTTCGGTAGACACGCTAGACGTATGCAAATACCAACTAACGACTTCTGCAGAAGTTGCAGAGATGAAGAAGAGGAGGAAAGTATTCAGCATTTCTGGTGTGAATGCCCCGGCCTTACAAGAAGAAGGTTCAATGCCCTGAGCAAATCATTCTTTAATGATCTAGAGGAAGTGAGCAGCCTGCAACTAGGTCGACTCACTAAGTTTTTTAAAAGCAATGATGTTTTAATGAATTAAACAAGCATAATATATTTTACATAACTATGACTATAAGGGCAATTTGCGCCAGGAGTACTAAGTCAAAATAAGTAAGGCGCTGTCGCAACAATCTCTGCACAATTGGTGCTCAACATTCGGAAGGACCTAAGAAACATCACTGCCGTAGTCACCGGACATTGCCTGTTCGGTAGACACGCTGGACGTATGCAAATACCAACTAACGACTTCTGTAGACACTGCACAGATGAAGAAGAGGAGGAAAGTATTCAGCATTTCTGGTGTGAATGCCCCGGCCTTACGAGAAGAAGGTTCAATGCCCTGGGCAAACCATTCTTTAATGATCTAGATCTAGAGGAAGTGAGCAGCCTGCAACTAGGTCGACTCACTAAGTTTATTAAAAGCAATGATGTTTTGATGAATTAAACAAGCATATACTTTACATAACTATAACTATAAAGGTAATTTGCGCCAGGAGTACTAAGTCAAAATAAGTAAGGCGCTGTCGCAACAATCTCTGCACAATTGGTGCTCAACAGTCGGAAGGACCTAAGAAACATCACTGCCGTAGTCACCGGACATTGCCTGTTCGGTGGACACGCTGGACGTATGCAAATACCAACTAACGACTTCTGTAGACGTTGCAGAGATGAAGAAGAGGAGGAAAGTATTCAGCATTTCTGGTGTGAATGCCCCGGCCTTACGAGAAAAAGGTTCAATGCCCTGAGCAAACCATTCTTTAATGATCTAGAGGAAGTGAGCAGCCTGCAACTAGGTCGACTCACTAAGTTTATTAAAAGCAATGATGTTTTGATGAATTAAACAAGCATAATATATTTTACATAACTATAACTATAAAGACAATTTGCGCCAGGAGTACTAAGTCAAAATAAGTAAGGCGCTGTCGCAACAATCTCTGCACAATTGTTGCTCAAGAGTCAGAAGGACCTAAGGAACATCACTGCCGTAGTCACCGGACATTGCCTGTTCGGTAGACACGCTGGACGTATGCAAATACCAACTAACGACTTCTGTAGACGTTGCAGAGATGAAGAAGAGGAGGAAAGTATTCAGCATTTCTGGTGTGAATGCCCCGGCCTTACGAGAAGAAGGTTCAATGCCCTGAGCAAACCATTCTTTAATGATCTAGAGGAAGTGAGCAGCCTGCAACTAGGTCGACTCACTAAGTTTATTAAAAGCAATGATGTTTTGATGAATTAAACAAGCATAATATATTTTACATAACTATAACTATAAAGACAATTTGCGCCAGGAGTACTAAGTCAAAATAAGTAAGGCGCTGTCGCAACAATCTCTGCACAATTGGTGCTCAATAGTCGGAAGGACCTAAGGAACATCACTGCCGTAGTCACCGGACATTGCCTGTTCGGTAGACACGCTGGACGTATGCAAATACCAACTAACGACTTCTGTAGAAGTTGCAGAGATGAAGAAGAGGAGGAAAGTATTCAGGATTTCTTGTGTGGATGCCCCGGCCTCGCGAGAAGAAGGTTTAATGCCCTGGGCAAACCATTCTTTAACGATCTGGAGGAAGTGAGCAGCCTGCAACTGGGCCGACTCACTAAGTTTATTAAAAGCAGTGGCTGGTTTGAATGAGCTGTCAAGATTCTTCTACGATCTACGTCCCGTTAACCATCAGGAAGCTGATGCGGATAGGTTCCGCGAAACATGTGTTATATCACATCGGTCCTTATAGGACTACGTGTGACTGTTTGGACAATGCCAGAGGTCTGCCACTCTAACTTAACCTAACCTTACCTAACGCTTTGGGCACATTATTGAAATCGTCTAATTATAAAGGTAAATTTTATTGTCCTGCTGAAAAGAATAAACCAAGGATACGAGCCAAAAAAAAGCCAAGATACTAACAGGGGACCAGGTTGGAACATTTCTAATGGATGCTCTCGATAACCATTTTTTAGTGATAAAGATTAGTGATTTTATTATTTATTAAACATTTGATAATTATTTCAATAAGCACTCCTAAATATAATTATTTTTAGGTAGTAGAGTTAGTTCAGTTAACGGTGAACAATGTAACTGATATGTTAGAAGTATATGGCTTTAGGAAAGGCTGATATCCCTCATTCAAGGGTTTGTTATTAAAACAATCAATGTACGTATGTCAGATGGTAAAAATATATTTGAAAACTACCCCAAAAAGTAGCAGCATTCCTAAATCTATCCAATTCATCATTGTACACTGGACATTGCTTTCGTCGAAATTTCGCCTTGTTAGCTGTGCTCCTTACAGCTAGGAAAGAGTGAAAAATCATATTTTTGTGGTAAAGCTTGGATTTATTTTTGATGTGACCATGTAGTGACAATATTCTACTGCTTTCCTTGGAGCTTTAAATTTAATTCGTATTTATTTTCATGTTGCTTGGGTATATTTTCGTTTTTTAGGCATATTTTCTATATTTTTTTTTGGCCGCAAAGATTGTCATGGCTGGCAGCGTGAGTCCTGCGGTCCTAATCTTGTACACAGTCTTGACATAATTAATAAAAACAAATAGCATGGGTCTGTTTTCTTTATTTTAATGTCGTAAAACTGACATAATTAGTTAAATCTAAAATCGGATGACAATAAATTTCGGAAAAGAGATAACTAATAGGGAATAATTCATTATTATTTTTGATTAACATACCCTATCAGCTATGCACTATTAGCAGGTTAAACTTAAATTATAGCTTAAAAAAAATATACACGTTACAGCCTGCATTGTGTATTATTAAAAAATATATTTAATATACAAAGCAAATAGGTTAACTCTAGGATATAATAATATGGAAATCCATATAGAAAAAAAGTCTTTGGATATACCTGAGATATAAATAGATTGATAGGGTATAGTAAATACAACATTTTTAGTATCTTTAATTTATATTACAATATTCACTTAATGTATAATAATTTAACATCATTTTGCTACTGCTAAGTACCTAGAAGTAGATTTAAAAAAAAATAACACGAATACATTTATTTTAAATGCTGGTATAAGTACACCATAATTATTAACACAGTAGTTATCTCTAACACCTTTAATCTAGGTACAAAATTTGAAAGCGTTATCCTAAGAGGTTGTTAAAAAAATATAAATCATTGTTTTACTAGTAAATTTTTTATGTATAAAAATAATATATTTAATATTTTTGACATCACGGCCACCACTTTTAAAAACATCAATGAAAGGAGCAATATTTAATAAAAATTGGTCAAGTAATTCAAATTTTATCTGCAATGTAATTTTTGACAAAAGACAAAAAAAATTCGCTGTTTTAACCTTAAGGTGAAATTCTCAATGTCACTCAATCTATTGTCTTCCTATAACCTATTTCGCGTTGTCTTGCGCCAGCCGACGCCCCACCCTGTATATTCATGTATTTGTCTAATCTATAAACTTCATAATTTATTTGAAGGTGGTAGACAATGAAGTTATATTAAAAAAATTACCTTATCGGATTTCCAATGTCTTTATTTATTACTTAACACAACGTTTCGGTTAGTTAGTATCTCTAACCGTTTTCAAAAAACTAAATTATAATTCTAAGGCTTACTGTCTGTTTGTTTATCTTACGGGTGCAAAAGTCATAGCGATCGAAAGGAGCCAGGAATAAGCTTTACAGGTAATAATATATTTTTGCAAACCGCCATTTTCTTGGTGCCAAACAGTAAATTCTGGTCACAATCGCAAGTTTATGATGCCGCGTCCCCTCCTTTACCTCGTCTAAGTAAGAAATGCTTGTTCCTCTTTCGTTTCTGTATTAGTTTTTACTTTACGATTTTTAAGTTTTGAGATGGTATTAGTTACACTTGAAAACGGTTAGAGATAACTAACCAAAACGTTGTGTTAAGTAACAAAATAAAGATAATTGAAGTCCGAGAAGGTAATTTTTTAAATATTTTCAAATTAAAATATTTGCCCCGCATATCCACATTATTCTATATTTTAACAATCAGATCATTTAGAAACCAGTAATACTGACTACAGAAGCTTTCTTGATTCTTTCAATCCTTTTGACAACTTCCGTTTCCAGTCCGTCCCATTTTTGTCTGGTAGAAGATGCGAATGTGGCATAGAATATTGAGCAGACAAAGTACAGTATGGCCGCTACCACGAAGATTATTCTCCATTGTGTTGGATCTTCCTAAAAAATTTTCCAAATGAACAATTTCCTTTTGTTTGTAATTTACTATTTTCGATCGAATTTCCAAACGATTGCCCGTTAAATGGGCGATGTCAATCAAATTGAAAGTGATATTTTGGTTGCTGTGCTTCTATTTAAGTTAGTTTTAAAGTAAAAACTGATTGCAGAGGGATGAATTGGTTGACAACCAAATTGCTTGAAAACTTGCCCAATGAATGGACAGTTCCTAAGCAACCAGATTGCCAAGAAATGTTGTAGCAATTTGATCGCAAACTGGGTTGCTCCAGTGAATGGTCCCCTTAATAGTATTATTCTCGAGATGCCAATCCAATCTCAAAATTGAAACTCGAATTGGGAACACCCCAAAGGTACGTACCTGATCTTTTACAACAAACTGGACCAAGAGAGGTGAAAAGATAGCAACAGATTGACTAGTGGCATTGCTGATTCCTTGCATAATTCCTGAGAATCTCGGCGACAAATCGACATGATTTACAGAATAGCCAACCAGTGTCGCCGCATTCGCTATATTAGCGAGTGCCAGAAATAATACTGATGATAGCTGAGTCTTAGAAACGTAAGCTAAGAGAACAAGACATATCATTTGTCCATTGGCTCCTAAAAAAATATGTAATAAATATTTTAACTAGGGATTTAATTCGTGTTAAATATTCTATAAATGTTCTAGAGCCTAATGAATAAAAATGTCGCAATTGCTTTTTCTTATAAAATGGAAGTAATTTCTTGAAACTCAATGAATAAAAACTAAAGTAATTGCTTTAGCGTCCAGCGATTGCTTAAAAGTGCAGGAATTGCTTCTAGTCAATGCTTTTTCTTAAAAAATAAAAGCAATAGCTATCGTTTTCTTAAAATGTGATGAATAAATTAAGAAATTGCTTTTTCTAGTATAGCAATTGCTTAATTGCTTTCAACTTTTTAAGGTAGATCGACCCCTGCATCATTTGCTTGGTAGCAGTCAACTTTAGTTCTCCGCAGCATACAAGTGCGTTGCTCTTAATTTGTTTCTTCAATTATGGCTGAATATATGAACGTCCGTAAAGAAAAATCTGCAGTGTACGTAAAAATTACAGATATGATGATTTCAGAAAGTTATATCGATTTGACTGCGAAAATGTTAAGTGGTTGGCAAATTATTTTTTGACTGATACTGGTAAAAGGCGAGGGGGTGCACTGTTGCCTTTAGATAAGTAAAGTCTTTCTGCGGAACTTGTTGGATCCGGGCTTTCAAAATTCGTGGTGAAGAACTCGGTGTACACCAAAATACTGTCTGTAAGACATACACTTCTGTAATGGATGCAGTTTTGGAGAGGGCCAATATTTTTATTAAATTTCCTACAAGTGCTGAAGCTGTTGTGGAAGCTAAAGGGTTGTGGTCAGATAGATTTATTTATGTTCCTTCAATTTGTAAACGAATATCAATTGCTTGTCTTTAATTTCTTCATCACTACTATCACTTTCCTCATTTTCACTGAAATCTGCCATATCACAAATATAAGTTTCCTATTTTTTACAAAAACGTAACAGATTACTATTGAACTAAATAAATAGACCAACGTTTTTGTATTTACGTCAACTCTTTTGCAAATAAAGCACCAAACTAAATATGAAATCTATAATCTGAACTTGTGTTGAATAAGCATTTCCTACAGAGGTGTAAGGAAAACAGCAATTGCTTCAAAATTTTATTCATATCCAGATCTAGCAATTGCTTTTACTTATAGCATTTGCTAGTCAAGCAATTGCTTTTACTAAAAAGTAATTGCTTAATTTTAATTCATCAATATCGAATTTACCTATAAGTTGAGCACCACGTCTAGCGTTTACCCTAGATACATGTCGGTGTGTAATTAGGTAGTCGGCTGTAGGTGCAATAATAAAACCTGACAAAACCCCAACCATGTAGGGGATAGCACTGACAACACCATTCTAAAAAAAATACATATATTTTTAGATATTTATTTCAGTCGTAATTTTAATTGTAAAAAATATATTTATATAATTTGCATTTAGGGAAAGACGTAGAGCTATATGATATACGGTTTTGACATGCCTGTAATTCCTAAACAAAGTGAGAGTGACATCTTAAATGAACCTTTGTTCCTCTATTGGTTACTCTACAGACGTTACTAAAATTAAATACAGTGTATTCCATATGTAACCAGTGCTGGATTTACCATTAGGCTGAGCAGGCTGGAGCCTAGGGCGGCAGGTTTTAGGGGGCGGCAAATTTGGCCCAATTTTTTTTTTTTCTTACAGAAATAAATGGTACAATCTTTATTCATGGTCGACGGGTAGTATTTTTTTAAATAAACTTTATTGTTGGCCGTGTCTGTTATTGGGGATAAAAGAAGGTACCTAGTTGGAACTTTACTGGCTTTGCGGAAAAAAATGTCATTTTCAATAAAATAAGTAGGTAATCATAAATTTTTAAAATATGTGCTAAAAATTATTAACCAAATTTGGGCGTGGTCTTAAAAAATTTTCGCCTGCAGCGAGCTTTTTCTTTCCCGAACACTTCACCTGTTTCACAACTCACGAGCCGTCACTGGTATAGGGGCGGCAAAAATTGAATAGCCTACTAGCGGCAAATTTGTAAATCCGCCACTGTATGTAACATAAGTTATGAAATGAGAGATTTATGTTTTGATCAGACACTAAATTTTACAGATTTTTGACCATAGCCGCTATTTTTGACACCATCGGCATCGTTGCATTGCCAATTTGAGAACATTATTTTTTAATGTTCGTTAAAAAAGAATGACCACCATTGGCAATTGAATAGTATACTTCCTAACCTAACTTACAGATTTTATATCAAATTTCATAACTTTCGCTAGGTAGGTCGGCACCTCCGTCATCATCATAGCATAACCCCATGCATTGGCTATATTGGCCACAATTATGGCGTAGAGAGGAATACACGTCAGGATTGACTTCCAAGGGGTTGGAACAAACTAAAAATCAAACGACCGTTTTAACTTCAAACGACTCTTCTTCTGACTCGAAATCATATATTATTAATGCGATAAGTAAAGAAACCAATTGAATGTGACAAAACACATTAAAGTCTAATTAGAATTATTCAGTTCTGATTAGAAGCACAGACGATACTATACGATACGATTGGAAGCAAGTTAGAAAAAGTCTCTCCACAGTATAAACTTTTATCAAGAGGGTTCTTTAAGGGAATGTCGCTTAGACCAGGGTTTACGTGGAACTGTTCTGTACCGGGTGGTCAAATAAGCGAGGACGTCGGCTTTATCTCGGAAACCATTAATCGTACAACTTTCGGAAAGATTATTTTATGAGTAAAGTGGTCAAGAGAAATTGCTGGAAATTATTTTTAAGTTCATCATTTCGCCGCAAGGGGGCACAATTAAAAATTGTTTTTTTAAATTCTAAATTTCTCCAAAAATTTCCATATTAAGGTATAACTTTGATTACATCATTGGAAAGCTTAGACAATTCTGCATCATTTCGGTTTAATGCTTATTGCCGTACCGACCTTGATAAGAGTGAGAGAAGATATTGAAAGTGTAAACATTAAAATCGCTGTAACTTCTAAACAATATCCGATTTTACTAAATTTAAGCTTGTTTGAAAGGGGAAAATAAGTATCTTCAATTGCCGTATCCAACAGTACACGATAGTGTTTAATAAAATTGCTAGAGGGCACAATTTGTAATAATAACAGTTTTTTCGATTTTATCCCGATAATTCAAATCATACGGTATAACAATGACATCATAATCGAAAAGTAGATGAAATTTGCAAGGAAAGATGTGAAGACCGCAGTTCAATATCTTTGTTCGTTTCAGAGTTATTGCCCAAACAATAATTTTTAATACAAATTGCGCCCTCTAGCAATTTTATTAGAAACTATCTTGTACCATTGAATACGACAATTGAAGGTACTTACCCTTTTTTTCCAAACAAGCTTAAATTTAGTAAAATCGGTTAAGTGGTTTAGAAGTTACAGCGATTTTAATGTTTACACTTTCAATAGCTTCTCCCACTCTTATCAAGGTCGGTACGCCAATAAGCCTTAAACCAAAATGATGAAGAATTGTCTAAGCTTTCCAATGATGTAATCAGAGTTATACCTTAATATGGGAATTTTCGGAGAAATTTAGAATTAAAAAAAAAACATTTTTAATTGTGCCCCCTTGCGGCGAAACGAGGAACTTAAAAGTAATTTTCAACAATTTCTCTTGACCACTTTACTCTTAAAAATATCTTTCCGAAAGTTGTACGATTAATGGTTTCCGAGATAAAGCCGACGTCCTCGCTTATTTGACCACCCGGTACATAAATAATTATTTATTTTTTTAAAGAATTTTAATTATATTAACATACCTCATGGCTATCAGTTTGGCCTAATGACTCTTCAATATACCTCCGTTCTGCCTTACTGATCGTCGGATGGGTGGCTGGACTATTTTGTCCAA
Organism: Polydrusus pterygomalis; assembly: GCA_963969555.1. Classification (NCBI taxonomy): domain Eukaryota; kingdom Metazoa; phylum Arthropoda; class Insecta; order Coleoptera; family Curculionidae; genus Polydrusus; species Polydrusus pterygomalis. The sequence goes on from OZ018381.1 coordinate 52,645,864, forward strand.
ATATTAGAAATATGACACACCATACTATTCCAATAGATCCAAACAGGTAAAAAGTTGAAGGCCATCCGATATCGGAGGACGAAACGTAGCCGGTTATAATGGAGGACAATATCGATCCACAGCTAACACCTAAACAAGATAGATTAGTGTAGGGGTTATTCGGCTAGTACCTAGCTAGGGATGGCTGATCCACACATTATGCATCAGTCCTGATTTAATCCCAAACTGACAAGTGTCTAGTACGCGAATTAGTTCAAGGTTGGAGTTTAAACCAGCCTGGCCCTGCAGAGCTGTATCACTAAGGCTGGATCCACAAACCTCCGTGATACGCATCCGTTGTGTACCACATGATTAATCTGAACCAATAAAATTTTAGGGAATAAAATTTCATTGGTTCATATTAATCATGTGGTACAGAACGGATGCGTATCACGGATGTATGTGGATCCAGGCTAAGGCTTCGCGTCGGGCCAGCCCGGCGTTCAGTGTCTTCTTGGACTCGGCCACAAATAATGGAATCGCCCAGCCCAACCTCGCCTTTATAAAATAAAATGATAATGGCCGACAAAGTTTATGAAAGAGTTTGTTTAACTTATTAACTTGATCTTTTCTATTAATATTGTTCATGAAAACGAGCCTGTTTACATTTCATTCTGCTAAAGGTAAGTTTGCTAACTTTGATTAACTATTTCTATGGTTATACAAATCAAAACCATAACATAAACTGAATATTAACCAAAATGTGCCAACACTTGTTTGATTATTTTCTCCTAAATTTTGGTAAATCTATAAATACGCATATTTTAATTACTAAACCCTACGATACTAATTTAAATATTGCTGATTCTTGCTTACTATGTATGTATATTATACGATCTATTTTTTTGATCTTTTTTAAACCTTTTGTAGATTCTCTGCCTACTAAACTCAAGTGGAAATAATTTTATTTTAACCCACTCGGAAGTGTTTTTTCCATGATCTGATCATTGGTTTTTTTACATTGTGGTATTTTTGTTTTAGATCAGCTGTTCGTTATGTGGAAGAATGAATTTTGTAGACAATATTTTGTCTTCACCTTAAGGTTAGCTATAAAAAGTTTTTACTTAGGCCTTTCCGCTTTTCCAGGCTGACAATGGAAATATGTATTCTTATTCAAAATACCTACACATTGCTTAGAAAGCTTCAAGTAGAGAATGAATGAAAAACCAGTTAACGAGGAACTCGATCAGCAGATTACAAGAAATTATAAGACATACTCAAATGGTAATTATTGTGATTTTCATTTAATATTTTAATAAAATTATGTCGTGCATTTTTGAGTTTTATTTTTTATTTTCTTCGAGGCTAGACCAACAACAATATTATATATATATTTTATTTTAAAGTGATATTTAGTCGAAAAGGTTATTCAGAATGCTGCTATTTGATTTTTACTACATATAAAATCAACTAACGGGATTTTGAATAGTTTTTTTGGCTTAAATATTACTTTAAAATATTTCGCCAGAAAAAAATAACAAAACTATGGGCAAGTAGTCCATGCTTAAAGTGGAGTTAAAAGTATGGGAAAGAAAGAAAAAACAAAAAGTCTTCCTCAACAAAATTTAATAGAATAATTCTCAAGGGTCTCTACATGTTTCGAACGTAGAAACGTTCATCATCAGGAGACAGAAAATGTAATTAAAAAGTGCTGATGGTTTTAGCAGAAGAGAAAATGGTAAAGGACCTTAATGGAGCTTTCATGGAATCGAAAAAATATTTTTGATGTGTAAAAGAGCCATAAAATTGAGAAATTAATGAAATTTAAACCATATTCAGTATGTGAGAAGTCAGTATAAGTGGTCTAAGATAGATAAAAACTGAGGAAGAAGAAGGATCTTTCTAAAAAGAAAGTATAAAAATTATTTAATTTTAGTAAACATTTTAAAGTTTTTGTCAAAAAGACTTAGGTGGAGAAAATTTGTAGTAGTTATGATGAAAACCACATAAAAGAGCCTGGTGGGGTACTGAGGCTTAAGGCTCAGATGAACGTTTCTACGTTCGAAACATGTAGAGACCCTTGAGAATTATTCTATTAAATTTTGTGGAGGAAGACTTTTTGTTCTTTCTTTCTTTCCCAAAACTATGGGCGTTTAAACGTCCCGCCTTTAGCCTCGAGGTTCCAACCAGACCCGATGGTGGCGCTCTTTTCGACAGTTTTGACATTTCCTTAATGACATTTTTGCTTCGACCAATTAACATGCTTGTTTGTCTTCTTCCTTGTGTAAGTATTCGTTGAGTCGGGCAGCGTCCAATAATTCAATTTCAACCACTCCAGTTCCAGTATTAGTCCAATTATTGCCGTTTGCTATTCGGAAGCTGTTGTCGACAATGCCCCAATGCCGTCCAGCGCATTAGAAAATTTGCCGCACCTGTACCTGTTGTAGAATTTGATTCGGATCAGTTCCACGATTCCAGGCACATCAATCGGTTCCACCGGATCAGTTCCAGTATCGAACAACAATCCTGTACTTGTTTTATAGATATTTACCTGAATAAACTACAATTCCCATGGTGGATCGTTCTTCTGCAGGAGCCCATCTTCCCAACATAGTGTGGCCGGATGGAAATAAAAAACCTTGCGTTAAACCTAAAAAAAAAAAAAAATTACAAATCATATTTTTTGTCGTAAGGCAGCATGCAGTAAATAGACATAGACAACCGTTTTTGTCATTGATAAGGATGTGATATCCACACTAGCCATTGAAATAGATAACTAAAGGCTCAAACGTTACTTGTCATGTAATGGATTTTTAATTTAGGGCTCTTATGAATTCCTTAAGATGACCTATGCATGCATTCTAGCTCAAATTACTGTATCATCAGTTTCTACACATACCTACCCTGAATAATCCTGCATATCATTACACCCACTGAACCTATCTGGGCTGCAGCAAGAGGTATTAGCATAAAGGCAACCGAATTAATGAAGAAAGCCGGTATTAAAAAATATTTGGGACCATAAGTTTTACCAAAATAGCCGGCCAAAACCTGTAGGCAAATATAGCCCCAAAAGAAGGAAGACAAAATGACACTTGTGTTGTTCCAGTCGTAGGTCTGAAAAAAGGAAACGAGTTATTTATTTATGTATTTATCTTTTTTACAACATTTCACAGTGACAATGAACCAGTAACAAATGGGTATACAATCTTTGAAAATAAAATAGATAATGCTCCTAATGAATAAAAATTAAGCAATTATTTGAAGCAATTTCTTTTTAGTAAAAACAATTGCTTGACTAGCAAATGCCATAAGTAAAAGCAATTGCTAGATCTGGATATGAATAAAATTTTGAAGCAATTGCTGTTTTTCTTACACCTCTGTAGCAAATGCTTATTCAACACAAGTTCAGACGTGGCTTATCCACTTGTTCAGTTTATATATTTTATGTTCAGTTTGGTGCCTAATTTGCAAAAGAGTTGACGTAAATACAACAACGTTGGTTTATTTATTTAGTACAATAGTAATCTGTTAGGTTTTTGTGGAAAATAGGAAACTTATATTTGTCATATGGCAAATTTCAGTGAAAATGAGGAAAGTGATAGTAGTGATTGAAAAAAGAAGAAAGACTAAAGAAATTAAAGACAAGCAATTGATATTCGTTCACAAATTGAAGGAACATAAATAAATCTCTCTGACCCAACCGTTTAGCTGCCACAACAGCTTTAGCACTTGTAGGAAATTTAATAACAATATTGGCCTTCTCCAAAACTGCATCCATTACAGAAGTGTATGTCTTACAGACAGTAGTTTGGTGAACACCGAGTTCTTCACCTACAGAATTTTGAAAGCCCGGATCCGACAATTTCCGCAGAAAGACTTTAATCTTATTTAAAGGCGACAGTGCACCTTCTCGCCTTTTACCAGTATCAGTCAAAAAATAATTTGCCAACCACTCAGATTTGACTCGCAGTCAAATCGATATAACTTTCTGAAATCATCATATCTGAAATTTTTACCTACACTGTAGATTTTTCTTTTACGGACGTTCATAATATATTCAGCCATAATTTTAGACACAAATTAAGAGCAACGCACGTGTATGCCGCGGAGAACTAAAGTTGACTGCTACCAAGCAAATGATGCAGTGGTCGACCTACCTTAAAAAGTTAAAAGCAATTGCTACACTAGAAAAGGCAATTCCTTAATTTATTCATCACATTTTAAGCAAACGATAGCGATTGCTTCTATTTTTTTAAGAAAAAGCATTGACTAGAAGCAATTCCTGCACTTTTAAGGAATCGCTGGATGCAAAAGCAATTACTTTAGTTTTTATTCATTGGCTTTTAAGAAATTACTTCGATTTTATAAGAAAAAGCAATCGCTACATTTTTATTCATTAAGCTTAATTGGGTGACTTTGTAACTTGTAACTTGTTATAAGTACATTTAATACGAAGATGAGGAAAAATTAAGATATAGGTATTGCTAGTTTTCTAGCACCATGCGCCATCTGCTATAACGATTTTAACCTATCAAAAATGCATTCATTCATCAATTTATTCACATTGGGCGCATTCGTCTGACGAAGCCGTGGCGGAGCTGCTCCCGGTAGCACAACTAAGGTTACCGATACTTTTCGTGAACGTGGTTTCATAATTATTGACGTTTGACAGATGGTTGACATTGATAATTTGAAATTTGTGAGGTTGTTTTGTTTAAAATTTTTTAGTTTTACTTGTTAATATGTTGTAAAAAAGGCTGAAGAATGGATCTAAGAAATATTCGAGGAAATATTTTTATTCAACAAGAAATAACGGAAGTTTTATTTTGATGACAATATTCCATTTCGTACTGCTCGTCCATAACACAATACTAAGACTTGTCGTTCGTCATTACCTGCGCGCCACAAAACATAACCTTAATTTTGTGTATTACTATCGCGATCCTTTTAAAATTTCTTTGTTCTCTATTTACTGTACAGCCGCTGCCGATATACAGCGCATTTTAAAAGGGCTACCCAAAATGGCGTCCGCTCCAGAACGTGTTGGCGTCTCATTTAAGTGACGTTTCCGTAACAGTTCCACAACTGTTTCGTCAGATGAATGCGCCCATTGTTAAAAATACAGTGTCACCAGTAAAGTCCGCATCATATGGAATTTTTTTTTATTAATAGCTTTATTCGAAATTTGACTTTGGCATCAAGCTCTGCTTCGATCGAGATGAAAATTAAGCAAAAAAATATTAGTCACGTGATTCGCATTATCTGTCAAATTTTAATTTTTTCAAAAAAATAATTTAAAAGTGGGGTTATTTTTGAAAATATCAAAAAAAGTTATTAGAAAAAGTTTTTTTAAATACAGTTTCTAGCCCACATGCAAAATTTCAGCTTCATAAGTTAATTTTCATTTTTTACCTATATTTTGTAAATTGCACCACTTTTGCAAAATAAGACTCAACGCAACTTACATAAAACTTCTTAGTTTTGACAATGCTTTATTTCAGATACATTTTCTTTAAAGAAACGCCACATTAAATGTGTGTTTTTCTACAAAATCAAAATTGGGCTATTAAAATTTGGTCGTATGTGATGCACAGTTTATTTGTTTTGGACCCTGTATAAGGTAACTTCATAAAATAAGTATTTTTGAAAACGTAGTTTATGGTTGAAAGTAATACTCGTTAACGTTATTATGACATAGCTTAATAATAAATTATAATATGGGGGGTTTAAATTAAATCGTTGAAAATAGATAAATTTTACATTGTTAAACTAAAATTTATTTTCCACTTAAAAAACACGTTACTGAAGACACTGTGTTCTTTTTTGTCTTAATATTAAGGTGTATTACTTTCAGACACAAACTACCTTTTCAAAAATACTTATTTAATGAAGTTACCTTATACAGGGTCAAAAACAAATGAACTTTGCATCACATGCGACCAAATTTTAATAGCCCAATTTAGATTTTGTAGAAAAACACACATTTAATATGGCGGTACTTTAAAGAAAATGTATCTGAAATAAAGCATTGTCAAAAAGTTTTATGTAAGTTGCGCTGAGTCTTATTTTGCAAAAGTGGTACAATTTACAAAATATAGGTAAAAAATGAAAATTATCTTATGCGGCTGAAATTTTGCATGTGGACTAGAAACTGCATTTAGAAAAACTTTTTCCAATACCTTTTTTCGATATTTTCAGAAAAAAACCCACTTTTGAATTATTTTTTTGAAAAAATTAAAATTTTACATATAATGCGAATCACGTGACTACTATTCTTTTGCTTAATTTTCATCTCGATCGAAGCAGAGCTTGATGCCAAAGTCAAATTTTGAATAAAGCTATTAATAAAAAAAAATCCCATATGATGCGGACTTTACTGGTGACACTGTATATAAATAATAAGAACATGATGCTCGTTTTTTTTTTTAATTTAAAGCACATTTCTTATAACCTATAATTACAAGAATCTTTAGATCCAAATATCAAAATTTCAACACGTCAGTGTCCCGTGTGGTTTCATATCCCACTGCCGTCAAACTGGTTCGAGCCCGGTGAATTTTAGCGGTATAAGTCTTGACGTGGGTCCAACGTCGAGCAAAAATTAGGAAAGAGTGAAAAATATATCATCCCCCAAACCCACCCCATTCACGCCGCTAACCAGGCCGGATGAGATCGGATATCTCGTGGGGTGCGGGAGAAGGAACACACTCCCCAATCGGTAGGAAGCACTTGGGGGGTACTTCTAATGACTGAGTATTGTGGTCCGGAGCCCACGGGAGGAAAAAATCCAAAAATAACAACAGGTCAAAACGTCGTAGCTGGTTTTTTCCACATTACTCAGAAAAATCCCAAAGTACTACTTAAAGATAGGCAAAATAATGCTTTAATACAATGACAATATTTATTTAAGACAATAAATTTTGTTAATTAATTATATTATCATGAGAACGGTCACTTTATCTTAATGATTTTATAATTATTAAGGAATATTGAGAGCTTTGGTATTGCGTTTTAAAAGGGGTGAAAGATGTAGTACACAGGGGAGTTTTATAAAAGCAGAGTGTTATACAATTATTATATAAATTGCTGTGCCTTAAAGTAGAGGATGTTACCAAAGAACTTTAAAGTAGTGTCATTTCTTCCTTTTCTTCCATTTCATTACGCCAGAGCCAGATTTTATATATTTGTTGAAAATATCTTGCAAAATATTCTAATTTAACAATTCTAATAGCTTTGGCAACTGCTTTAATAAAATAGTCATAATAATAATAAATTTATTTATCAATAATAATCTACTACTGTGCAAAACGTCAAAAAGAATATTTTAAAAATTACATCTATTGTAGTTTTATGCGGCACTATGACAACACGCATTTTATTAAACAATTATCGCTTATATACCATTCGAAATTCTAAATGAAGGGAATTGACCGCAGATAGTTGTTGCTGCGTTGCTGGATTGGTCCAACGTAGTTTCAGTTATTTATAACACTTGTACCATAATAAACAAGTATTGTGCATGCATATGTAGTATGTGAAAAAGTGGATCAAATGAATAAGAATTTACCTTTCATGGATAAGTATGGTTATATCAAAATGTAATGAAAACATAAAAAATTGCATCTATCGAACCCCTTGCGAGTGTGGCGAGTGTGGCTAGTGTGGCGAATCGTACATTGGAGAAACAAAAATACCCCTTTCCGTATACGAGTTAAAAAACATATAAAGCATATTCAAAGAGGTGAAACTTCGAGATCAGGTACAGCGGAACATGTTTGGACCAACCAACATAATATACAATGGCCAAAAGCCAAGGTTTTGGACACGGAACAGCATTGGAGAAAACGAAAATTCAAAGAAGCAGCTTTCATTAATCAAAATACCCATATATTTAGTAAACCAAGTATAGATATCCCCAATATCTGGAAGCCTTTCCTTGTCCAAAACCAACAGCTCAAAATTCACACTCTAAAAAGCACGTAGGCGGAGTCATCAAGCTTCGTTGCACATGGATAGTATTTAAGACAGTAGCCTTAGAATTATAATTTAGTTTACACTTGAATTAATAATTAAAACATTGAGTCTAGAGTTTATAGGGTCTAGGAAAATTTATCATCATTTGGTTCAAGTAGAAAAAATAAATTGTAAAAATATAATCTCTATCCCAAACTTCGCTAAACATTTTCCAATAAATTTAATACATAGACGTACTTACCGGAATGTCAGGGTTTGAAGATGTGGTGTTATCCGTCATAGCAACAATAGCAACAGAAAGGTTGGTCCTCATTGCAAATCCCGATGTCATGCATAAAAAAATTAGTCCAATTTGCACATGTCTTGCACCAATTAGAGGACCTTTATAATGGTTGTCATTACCTAGAATTTGTATATTTCTTTGCTTTTCTATTTCGCCTAATTTAACTTTGTTATTATTTATTATTTCTAAAGTACCTACGTGAACTTGACTTAAATAAAAGTCAGACGACATTATTGTTACCAATAATAATTATATATTAAAACATGTATTAAGGTCTAAATGCAATTATCAACATACCCTTGGCATTAATATCATAAAAACAATATCACTGTCAAACAGAAACTTTGCACTACAAAGTTAAAAGGTTCAATTTGAGGCACAGATAAACATTTTAATAAAGAACTTGAGTATAGTTATAAAATGTATTTCATTGTGAGATGTTTATTAAGAAAGTCTGAAGTAATTTGGGATTACTAGTTACCTAAAGGTCCCAACGTTACTTGTCCTGTAATAAATTTGAAATTGGAGATTTTATTGAAAACAAATAACTTTTTCTTATCTAGACCCTATAAATTTGGTCAGCGACTGGTAAAAGTGTAAATAACACACATGTACATCGGGTTCGTTGTTGGTCTTAAACAACGAATTCACATAACAAAATAACGTTTTAATCTTTAGTTATACGCAGTTATGTAGGTTAGGTTAGGTTAGAGTGGCAGACCTTTGGCGTTGTCCAAACAGTCACACGTAGTCCTATAATGCGACGTAGGTCGTAGAAGAATTTTGACAGCTCATTCAAACCAGCCACTGCTGTTTATAAACTTAGTAAGTCGACCCAGTTGCAGGCTGCTCACTTCCTCCAGATCATTAAAGAATGGTTCGCCCAGGGCACTGAACCTTCTTCTCGCGAGGCCGGGGCATTAACACAAGAAATGCTGAATAATTTCCTCCTCTTCTTCATCTCTGCAACTTCTACAGAAATTGTTAGTTGGTATTTGTATACGTTCAGCGTGTCTACCGAACAGGCAATGTCCGGTGCCTACGGCAGTGATGTTTCTTAGGTCCTTCCGACTGTGCTGTAATAGCGCTGCGGTTTTCCTGCCGTCAAGTAGGGGCCACAGTTGCCCGGAGATGCCACAAGTTGTGCCTTGTCCACCTGCTTTGCGCAAGTTGTTTAGCTATCCGATCTATCTCCTCTTTGACTGATCCCAGTGGTCTAGCCACAGTATTCTCTGCTAGTTCGACAAACATGCTTGCGCCCTCCCTGGCGAGCGCATCAGCAGTCTAGTTGCCATATGATATATTGCTGTGACCAGGAACCCAACACAAGGTGATTCGATGTTGAGCACCAAGTGTGCAGAGATTGTTGCAACAGCGCCTTACTAATTTTGACTTAGTATTGCTGTCGTAAAATGCCTTTATAGTTATGTACAATATGCGCTTGTTTAATTAAATTATGATTTTTTGATTCTACAAAACCTATACAGTATTTCTCAATATACAAATATTTCTTGAAATAAATTCGATAGGTTTAGAGGGTTTTGAGTAAAAGGTATAAATGCCTGTCGCAAATAAAGGCGGTGGAAAACCATGTAACCAATTATTTCATAAGAATTTTAAAATTACAATTCAAGCTATTTTAAACAACTTACGAGCAAATACTAGCGACAAAATTTCATATCCTATACTCACTTTATATTTTTCGTGTTTTCCAAAAAGCAGCCCTTCTTTGGGTAGCAGTTATCTAAAGTTTTAAGTTTAAAAAAAATTAACTGATAAATTAATACAAGCATAAAACGACATTTTGCCAAATTTGTACATATTTCTTGTTCTGCTTCTGCTTTCATTAATTTATAAATTCAACCTTTTTTAAGGAAAAACTGTAGGTAATTGTATACCAAAGAGGAGCATTTGCTCGATTTTTGGAAGAAATAACGATATTTAAATCAAAAAATTAACTTACCTTCAATAACATCATCGGTGGTTTCATTCATTATGTCACCAATTACTGACACTTTTTTTGCTAAAGACATTGGATTATTATTATTGACTTAAAATTATATAAGTTTAAAGTCTTTTTATTCCTGCAAATTTCTTATTACTTGTTTCAGTGTCAGGATTTTATTGACATTTTTGTATAATGGAAAAAGAAATGGAGAACAGTTTTGGCTTCTACGGAAACTGCTCTTGTGTGCATAAAAACTTAACTGACACAATTACCGTCGTAATATCAGTTTTGATCTAATTATTGTTTTTTTAAATAATAGTAATTAATTAATAACACATAATACAGCGGTACTTAAGGTTAGACAAATAAATAAAACTTCACATTGTTTGCTTTTATTCCAATATCTTTAAGTACTACTGGAATTGGAAATGGAATCATTTTTATTTATTGATAGTCCAGCAGGTTGACGCAAAATTTTGCCTAAGATTTAAATATTTAGGTAATATAAAAAAAGAATTATCAGTCATAAGTCATAAAAGTTAATTAATGTCTTTATGGTCTGAGGAAATTCAAAACGTCAAAATAAGTATCCAGTCTAATACGGAAGGTAGTCAGTAAAATTGAAGTTTCTGGCACATAAATTGACAGGAAAGTTATAATTTTCCATCCGGTTTCAAGAAAAATACGTTTTCTGCCGTTTGGCATTTACGGGTAAACCCTAGTGACTCCTTCGCCATTTCGTTTTTTGATCAATATTTCATTACTTCTTCGTGTTAGCCTTTTTTTGTTTTTTCGAGAAGAAGCTTCTAAAGACTGGAACCCTGTGAGGCAGAGTAGTGTCGGATTCAACCCTGATGGGACTGCCTACCTACTAAACTCGCCATGTTCCTGCGGTCTCCGCGCCATATGCTTATAAACCTTCAGACCACTCGCTTAGTATTTCCACTCTGCACGAAGGTGTACCTAGGTTTCGGTTTTTTCATAATACTTATTTGTTTATTTACAGCGTACTGTAAAGGTGTTGGTGTATGTGTAAGGCTTTTGGTGCAGTGGACGTGTTTGTGCTTCAGATGAGATAACACGTGCCCATGCTTCACGACAATGAATGAGGACCCCACTATTTTAGGGAGAGGTGTTAGCCAAAAATCGTCCAAATATCCATCTTTGGAGTACAATTACCTACAGTTTAACGTTAAAAACATCTCATTTTACTCAAAGCCAGAAAAACAAATATGCACAAATTTGACAAATTTTCATTTTATACTTTTATTAATTTTTCAATTTAATTTTTTTAACTTAAAACTGTACGTAATTGCTACCTAAAAATATGGAGTATACTGGTAAAAAAGTCACTAGGCTAAAAAATCACTCATGATATACGCAATATATTTCTTCTAGGAATTTTTACATAGTGGCCAAAGCAAGGACAAGGATAAGGAGGCGTAAAGGCGCTACGTAATTTTTTTCTTAAATTCTGACTTTAAACTCGGAGCATTAGTAAATTTCGACTTTAAATTCGTCATATTAGTATTTATTTAAAAACCCATTTTCCAGATACCCAAATATTTTATTAACAACATCTTAACAAAAACAAGAACATTTGAGGCGATGAACCCTTTTTTACATGTTATAATAAAAGTATGTCATTCATTGATCTCCTTGTACCAAGCTGTAGAGGGGCAACGTAATTGTTTTTCTTAAATTCCGACTTTACACTCGGAATTTTAATAATTTCTGACTTCAAACTCGGAATTTTCTTAAATTCCGACTTTAAACTCCGGGTATTACTAAATTTCGCTTTCAACTCAAAATGGTTTAGTAAAATTCCTAGTATCAAGTCGGAATTTAATTATATTTCGAGTTCAAAGTGGAAATTTAATAAAATTCCTAGTTTAAAGTCGGAATTTAATTATATTTCGAGTTTAAAGTGGAAATTTAATAAAATTCATAGTTTAAAGTCGGAATTTGTTAAAATTCCAAGATTAAAGTCAGATTTTAATAAAATGCCGAGTATAAAGTCAAAATTTAGTTATAATTCGAGTTTAAAGTAGGAATTTAATAATATTCCGAGTTTAAAGTGTAAATATAATAAAATTCCTAGCTTAAAGTCAAAATTTAGTAATATTCCGAGTTTAGTTTAAAGTAGGAATTTAAGAAAAATAATTACGTGGCCCCTCTACAGCTTGGTACAAGGAGATCAATGAATGACATACGAGTAGTTTTACTGGTAAAAACGGGTTCATCGCCTCAAATGTTCTTGTTTTTGTTAGGATGTTGTCAATAAAATAGTTGAGTATTTGTAAAACGTGTTTTTAAATAAACCGAAAATACCAACCGCGCTGAAAATCTGATCGCGTCGGGATATTTTTACTTTACTTCCGCATTACGTCAGGTTTAAAGTATCCATTTCCCGGGCGGTTTCTCTTTGAGAAAGTAACACTTTTCCGGCCGAATCCGGGAAATAAAAAGGTGTCCCAGAACTGGGTACTATTGGTATACGCAACACGCCCGGAAAGTGTTTTTCTGAACCAATAGACAAAGTTCCTAGAAGGATGCCAGTATTCTCCAGACTTGCTTTTACGTAATAGTAATTTACGTTACAAGTCCGGAAAATACTGTTTTCTTGGACGAGTCGACAAAATTCTAGGACGAGCCGTAGGCGAGTCCTGGAAGTCTGCGAGTCCAAAAAACTTGTTTTCGGACGTGTTGCGTACACTATTTTTTCGGCAACCGTGTAGAATAACAAATCAATGAGACACATTTCTTTATTATATTTCTTTGTAGAACAAAATTTCGAACATTTTAATTCTTATTTGTATTAAATATTGAAATTCGAACAGAAGATAGGTACTAACAGAAACATTCTAATTCTTATTTATATTAATGTTTATATTAAAATTCGAGCAATTGCTAATATTGATGTGATTCTTTCCGGCCTAGTCCGGGAAGTACGTACTTCCCGGACTAGGCCGGAGAAATGCTACATTCTCAAAGAAAAAGCGTCCGGGAAGTCGGTACTTCCCGGACGGTTGCCGAAAAATTACTATTTTGCTTTAATTCCAACAAATCGTAACTTAAAAATTTTAAAATGTTACGACCGCTTGGTTTTAAGATTTTCTAATGTTGTATCTTCAACAAGTTTAATAGGTATCTTTGACAGCTGATTCGAAGAATCTATGAGAAATTAAAATTTGGTAACATCAATACAGCCACGTTTAAATATTTAAAGCATGTATTTATGAATTCATTGAATAAACAAATTTAAACGATATCTTTAATCAATCTAATTAATTATTGTAAAATTTCTAGGTAAGCTGTACCTAGTTATTCGTATCAAAGTTTACCGGATCGAGCACTACCAAGTAAAGTTGTGATAAGTGACGTTTCATATTGATAAAACAACATAAAGATATCGACGTATGCAACAAAATCTCAAAAGTTTCTAGAAAAATGTAGTCACGAAAATATGAAAAAATTTCAAAAATAATCCAATAGAACATAATCTACTCACAAGATACCTTAAGAGGAAGTAACCCCTTTACCACAATGAAAATTGCCGAACGTTTTGCTGGTCAAACGAAAAGAAAAAATTAAAATTGGTATTTAGTGATTGTATAAAGTGAATTTAAGCGTGTAAAGTGGGTTTACGCGCCCAAAGTTTTTGAGAAAAAAGTAAGGCCGATATTGAAAAATGGCTGTAAGAAAAATTGTTTGGTACAAAATTCTACATCCGGGAAAGTCATTTTGCTTTTGACCAATAAAGAATTGTTTAAGATATTACAAAATTACTAAAAATAAAAAAAATTTCTGAAAAAAAATTTTGGGAATATTTTCGATCGTCATTTACTTTTCTGGATGGGGTATTTAAAGTAGAATTTATTTTCTAAATATCAATTTTTATTTTTTATTTTCGTTTGACCACCAAACGTTCGGCAATTTTCATTGTGGTAAAGGGGGTTACTGCTCTTAAGGTTCTCCTCGCTTCAACTAGATATACACAATATAACGGTAAAAAATGCCATCCGCATTAAGCATGAGATAGTTCTGAATAATATCTGTATCAATCTGAAGATTGAAGACCTATGGACTCCTTATGCGATGGAGTTAAAACGGTAAAAAAACTACTTTCAGATTGAGAGTCAAGTAAAGTTCTATAGAGTTTGATACTCGATGTGGCAGACTTTGGGAAGTAGTTGTTTTAGATCTTGGTAGGTCTGGAATGAATAATAGGCAATTTTTTTTAACAAGGAGAATCTTCTAAGAACTGAAGTAGTGTAGTGTCGGATTCAACCCTGAAGGGGTCGCCTACCGACTAAACTCCCCGTGTTTCTGCGGTTTCCGTGCCATAGTCATATAAACCTTCAGACCATTCGCCAAAGCTTCATTTTTATATTTACCGGATCTTGATACTTTCAGTAGTTTGAGGATAGAAAATTTTATCGTTATGTTAATACATGGCAACATTGACCAGATAGACAAATTTCTTATGCTCGCCGCAGTCTTTTTGCATGTATCTATTTGTGTTTCTATTTTTTTTCTAATATTTTGTTGCAACATTGAATACGTTATAAGAAATATTTTTTTCAATTATAATCAGATTATATTTTAGTTTAATTATTTTTCATAATTAATTTTAGTTAAGGAAGGGGAAATAGTGTGAAACAAAACTACTTAAATTAAATTACTTTATTACTCACATTGCTAGAGGTTGCATTAATTGTTACAAAAAAAAATTAAAGAAAATTATATTATTATAGACATATTATCCACAATAAGAAAAAATACAATTTGAAAAATTTAACTACCTAAATTGCGTTAGACAATTGACAAGAACGATATAAAATTACTTTTTATTTAATTTTTATAGTACCCAGTAATTCCTTATTACTATGACAGTTTTGTCGTTTGAACTTAAGATAAACATTTTCCTGCCATCTCAGAAGGTGTAGGTAGCTCTAGAACCTTGAAATGAGTTCTTCACTCATTACTATTTTAATGCAATTTGACGAAACCAAATGGCAACCTGTCAACGACAGATATTCCTGTCTAATGCCCAGTTGTATAGGTTCCGGTTAATCGGCATTTCATTGTTATCGGTTGCGGTTATCTAAAAATGATCAGATTAACCGTTGGTTTGGTTGCGATTATGCCCAGTTGTATAGGTTCCGGTTAATCGGCATTTCATTGTTATAGGTTGCGGTTATCTTAAAATGTTCAGATTAACCGTTGGTTTGGAATTATAGGTTGCGATTAGCGCCAAACTTGGGGTTTAACTAACAGTTAATTTAACAGGACAAAAAGCACCCGTTGAAAATCAATCTTAGGATTAAAATAGGAAAAAATGACATACTTCTAACATATAACCTAAAAATCCTAAAATACTTATATTATAAAATATGATGATGATGTGATTTTATTATTATATTATACGTTCAAGGCAACAAATTGCAAAACGGTAAGATATGATAGGTTAAGTTCAGTTTTTAGTTTAAAATTCGCTATGAAGTTAGCGACTATTTGGTTTAACCGGGACTTATAAAACTGATATACTTTATTAATCTTAACATTAAAGTGGTGCTTAATCTTATCTTTAGCGTTCAAATTAAACAGAACCTATACAATTGGGCATTAGCGCCAAACTTGGGGTTTAACTAACAGTTAATTTAACAGACCAAAAAGCACCCGTTAAAAATCAATCTTAGGATTAAAATAGGAAAAAATTACATACTTCTAACATATAACCTAAAAATCCTAAAATACTTATATTTTAAAATATGATGATGATATGATTTTATTATTATATTATACGTTCAAGGCAACAAATTGTAAAACGGTAAGATCTGATAGGTTAAGTTCAGTTTTTAGTTTAAAATTCGCTATGAAGTTAGCGACTATTTGGTTTAACCGGGACTTATAAAACTGATATACTTTATTAATCTTAACATTAAAGTGGTGCTTAATCTTATCTTTAGCGTTCAAATTAAACAGAACCTATACAATTGGGCATTAGCGCCAAACTTGGGGTTTAACTAACAGTTAATTTAACAGACCAAAAAGCACCCGTTAAAAATCAATCTTAGGATTAAAATAGGAAAAAATGACATACTTCTAACATATAACCTAAAAATCCTAAAATACTTATATTTTAAAATATGATGATGATGTGATTTTATTATTATATTATACGTTCAAGGCAACAAATTGTAAAACGGTAAGATCTGATAGGTTAAGTTCAGTTTTTAGTTTAAAATTCGCTATGAAGTTAGCGACTATTTGGTTTAACCGGGACTTATAAAACTGATATACTTTATTAATCTTAACATTAAAGTGGTGCTTAATCTTATCTTTAGCGTTCAAATAAAACAGAACCTATACAACTGGGCATTAACCGGACAAAAATATCGGTGCGTCAGAAATTGAACAATCGATTTATTTTTGGAAAAATGTATCGAATTCTTGTTGTTAACTAATGTCTGTTGTCTTTGTTGTAAAGGGCGCAGATGCTCATTTATTTTTTAAATTTCTGAGTGCCAACAAATAAAATGTTCATGGTACCAAAAAAAAATTAACTGATAATATTGCTTATTTTCAAGGCGGTGTTTGTGAAAATTATGGCTTCTACAATTAAGTGAACTTATGCAAACGATCCGCATGTTTTTTTGCTGCAACTACATTTTAACAGAAAGTAGAAATATTGGTGATATTTTTTAAAAGTTAGCAGCTACTAGCACATACATAGCTATACGATATAAAATACCCTCCATCTCAAAAATAGAACCTGAAGCCTTTTTTTTTTTGAGAAGAGCTGACAAAAACTACAAAAACTACCTAGATATACTAAAAAAAAACTCCGGCGTCCAATTATGTTCTGATCAGTGTAATTATTAGGTGCATTCAGACAGACATTGTTGAATGTTAGGCCGGCCGTACACAGCCGGAATGTCTATCTGAATTCAGAAACGGAATTATGAATCTGAATTAAGGAACGTCCGGAATTGTATATATTATTTATTTATTAAACACACATTTTGATTTTTTCAGATTATAAATTTTTCAAATTTTCAAAGGGCCGGAATTCAGATTCTGGATTCCGTTTCTGAATTCAGATAAACATTCCGGCTGTGTATGGCCGGCCTAAATAGACCAATAACTCCTGAGCAAACAGTAGGTTTGAAAAGAAAAAATAAAGATCTAGTTGTAAACATATTCTTTATTTTCACAAACAAAATATTTACTAAATATATATGTTGATAATGTAAATAATAAATTATTATTCAGAAGCTAATTGAATATTAATAAGTATAAAACTACTTATATGATGTATCCAATTTATTAAGTTCCTAGTAATCCTTAGAAAAGTACTATCACAGTCGTTTGAACTTTATATACAGTTGCAACTTTCAGATTTGGTTAAGGTGTTTTGCTTCTTTTTTCTAAAAAAAATAATATTATTAATTTATGTCAATATACAGGGTATCCAGAAAAATTGATGACAAATTCCTGAAGTCAAAATTGGCAGACTTAAAGAAAATTATTTACACTTAAAAGAATATTTTTCCCCTTTAAGTCAAATATACATATTATACAGGGTTCCCCTTTTAAAACGAAACAGGCTAAATATCTGGTTCTAAGTTAATTTAAAAAAAAAACGCTCGGACCAGTCGATTTTTATTTCGAGGGGGACATCTTTTGCCTATATTGTCAATCTTGTTACTTCAAGCCCCTAGGAGGGAGGGGGGGGGGGGTAAGATCTAAATCTTAAACGGATACCCCTATTTTATATATTTTTTTTGGATTCTGCATAAAATTCTAAACATTTTTTAATAAAAGCATTATTAGTCTATACTTAACAGTTCCGAGATATTGACTCTTGAAAAATTAGATTTTTGAACTTTGACAGCGTCTAGCTTTCTAACTGTACGTCTTAGAGTAAAAGGGCTTACATGTCCCTATCTTCGATTTTTCTTATCTTTCCAATAGTGTCAACTTCCGGTTAAACCGGTTGTAAGAAATAAAGTACTTTGCAAATTTACAGGGTAAGGCTATATTAATTTTATTCCGGACTTTTGGGCAACCCTGTTTATATTCCCTTCAAGGGGAAATAAATTCACTAATTTATGATATCGTTTAGACTGTAGGATCCATTTCAATTTTAAATCTAATTACAAATAATAAAAACACTAGGAATGTTTACCTCTTTCCTCGGGATCTTCATTCCACGTTTGGACTTCACCGGAACCAAATAGGACATAAAATGTATCGGTCGCTACATAAACTATTGAAGTTAGGAAGAAAATTATCCGCCATTGTCCAGGATCCTCCTACAAACACATTTATTTAAGAATTAGAAAAACTGATTTACCACCCAGGTTGCATTGTATGGTAAAGATTTACAGGGTGTATAATGTTTTGAACAATTAATTTAATCTGAAATAGCATACGCAGCTTATATGTATGGTTAATAAAATGTCTTAAAAATATGCCTTACCTCGTTTGTTACCAAAAACTGCACTAACAGCGGAGCCACAATTCCAAAAATATTCGATATTCCATTGGTGATTCCCATTAGAGTACCAGCATGGTTCGGGGAAATGTCTACATGGTTGACGTTGAACCCACAGAATATTCCTGAGTTAAAACCGACAGCAACAACCAATAATGCTACCGCCCTTTTTGGTTCATCTGCAGGAGTAAATCCTAGGAATACTAGGGCTACGGCTGGAATCACTAAACCTAAAATAACAATTGTGATTTATATATTTTACAATTTGTATCTATAAATTGTTCTCTAAAACGTATTGCTTGAACAGTGTAACCTGTCAAAGTAAGTAAATAACTTTAAAGCCTGGGTAAATTTTTATTGGCTTGTAAATTTGTCAATTTTAGCAACATAAATTAACTATAAATTGGTTTTCTAACATTTTTCCAGCATAATAATCGTGATAAATTGAAAATATTTTGCTTACCAATTGAGTTATAGAGCTTTCTTGTATGACCCACTGACAAAATATGTCGGCTGATAAGCGAGTCCGAAGTGAAACTCATAGCAAAGCTTAAGATCCAAAGTACAAAGTACGGCAGAGCAGACAAAATACTATTCTGTAATATAAAATATTTTCATTATTAAATTAACATATTATCTAATCATAAAAAAAATTGTAAATATTTTTCAAAAATGCCGAGATATACACAATATTTTACTATTATATCCTAAAAATATGTTTTGGTCTTACCGACTTAATATTGAAGTTCATAACATGTCCCATGTAACTTGGGATCTCCGTCATTAGAGTCCAGAAACCCCAGTTTTGACCACAGTGGCTGATTAGTATAGCCCACATTGGTAGTGAAGTCAAAATCTCCTTCCAAGGAGTTTTTCTTACCTGAAAAAAGAAACAACATATATTTATAAAAATCCTGTCTTATTATTTAAATTCAATTGAAAAAGAAAATACTGTTGGTGCCAACGAAATAGCCAATTCATACCAAAACCTACCAATTTTTCTTCTGTGTGTCCCAAACTATTTTCTATGTAATATTTTTCAGCTTCTCCAATTCGTGGATGATCTGCCGGACTATTGTAAGTACATGCTGCGCTTAGTATACACCATAGTATTGAAGCTCCACCGTATAAATAGAATACCAACGGCCAGCCAAGGCTACTCGCCGAGATTGCTCCTGTTACTAACATAGCTACTACGGTACCAAATGGACCAGCTAAAAAACATATTAACGTAAAAACCTCAAAAAATAATCTTGTAGTAATGTATTACTAATTATGGAATCTTGTAGGTTGTGTAGTCTGTTTTAATTTGTATTTAAAATTTAAATATTTCTTAGCGTAAATATCGTCTACATTACCTGCATAAACTAAAGTTCCCAATCTTGATCTCTCGTCAGGTGGTACCCACTGGCTTAACATATGATGGACGCAAGGAAAGAGGAACCCTTGACTAAATCCTTGAAAAGCTCTGTTGACCATCACTCCTTTTGAACCGAAGGACGCTGCCATCAAGGGGAGGAAGATGCACATGGTGCCACAAGCTCCCATTGCTCCTACCAGAAACCATTTGGAACCTAGGCAAAGCATTTCAGGTTTTGTTGGACTGTCATGAAGTTCGTTTACAATTTTTAATTATAAGTTGCTGATTGTTTGTTAATTAATTGAAGATTATTATCTGTTTATTTTTAACTCTCTAGCAAATATTTTACTATATTGTCCTACTTACCGAATCTGCCTGCCATCCAACCTGCAACAATCTGGGGAAGGATATAACCCCAAAAAAACGCTGATAGAATTATACTCTTGTCATGCCATTCTGGGTAAGTCTGTTGAAAAGAATGCAAATCAATAAATGTTGCTTCCAATTTTATAAATTATTATGGTAAAATATGTAGATTATGTATGTTTTTCTTCTTCTTTGGTCATAAATAATCTGTTAATACAACCAATTAAAATTAGTTATTTTAAGGAACATATATTATGTCTACCTTATTATCTCTCAACTTACTGGGACATCGGGATTGCTACTGGCAGTTGGATCAGTCATTGCAACGATCGCTACCGACAGAGTTACTCGAATTCCATAGGCGATGAATATGAGAAGAAATAGAACCAAAACTTGGTAGTGACGGACGCCGAAAGAGGGTGCTGAAACAACATTATTTAAAATTAAAAGAGAATAATTGTGGCATATCGGACAAGTGTGTAACTGTTTTTTTTTTATATTGGAATACACAGTGATCTAAGCACAATGGATACCTTGGGGCGGATAGACCACGACGGCCGTAGAGTCCTAACAAGGACGAAACAGTTACATACTTGTCCGATATGCCACGATTATTCTCTTTTAATTATTTTTGCGGACATTAAATACTTTTAGTTTTAATTTGTATTGTAAAAATAGATAGGATTCACCTAGGAAAATAGATGAATTTGTATAAAATTATATAAAAAATAATATAGACTAAACATGTCAAATAACTTCAAACTCAGGGGTATTGGGAAAATCTAAAAGAAAAAACGGTAAGGCTGAGGTACTAAAAATCTAAATCTTTGAAATATGAAGTCAGTGTATGAAGGCAGTGACAAACCACTTTGTAAGAACCTGGCCTCCGATATTTTAGTCATGTCAGGGGCAGCTGATGCAAATTCAGTCGCATTAAACATCTAATTATACCTTTTAGATAAGAAAATGACTAGAAAATGAATATGCTAATGCATGTACATGGTGACAAAGAAACGGGTGTTAAACCCCCCCCCCCCCCCCCCTATTTTTTCCGTAGTACTATTAATACAAATTTAAAAATTTCAGGAGATTCTACGTGGATATTTTGTGAGTTTTTAGTATTTAGTAAAATCATACATTCAAAATCAATTGCTGTTTAACTTCCTTATTTTTAAATTGAAATCCATCCTTTTTATTTCATATTTGATTTCTACGAAAAACTTCCTTTAAAATGACATATCACGTCATCAATTGTTTTTAAAATGGCTTCCAGGCTAAATTTTCAAAGAAATGTTAAGATGGCCATTGTATTACTTAAATTACGGAAAAAAGGGGAGGGGAACAACATTCGTCGTCACCCGGTATATATATAGAGTAGAATAAGGTTTGGTGTTTTAGTGTTGAAGTTCTTTTGCCCAAAATATCGACGATTGAAAAGATTAATGTGCGTATTATTTTATTGTTGTAAAAATAAAGCCTATGTTAAGAAAGCGGTCTTAAATTTATGGTTGAAAACTTTGATTTTCACAAAGAATATGCTGTAAAAGGTACTTTTTACCTAAGCCAACTATCAACCTAAGAATCGAACACATTGAAAAGATCAAGTTAATAATTACAGTAAATAGAACATCATTCGATTTTAAAACATATAGCAAATCCTAAGGTTAAAGGTGTTTAATAATTTTCGAATGGTCTAACCTAAAAATAATGGTCAAGAACCTGCATTTCTTATTTTAAATTAAGCCAAATACAGGTAATTAGGACTAAGGATTACAATATCAACATTATTTTTGCTAAAACGCTGGCATGAAAACCCAACCAATTAAAATTATTCGATTTAAAACAAAAACAAATCAAATTCAAGTTGTTTTGGTAATGTGTCAATTTTAGACAAGCATTATTACTTGTCAGATTGATAAAAAAATCAATCCGAATGAATTATTTGTTCATTGCAAAAATTTATTTTTAATAATCAATATATTTCAAGATAAACAGATAGGGTAACTTACAGTTATTCTGTCCTAAAGGTTGGTATTTGTATCTCCTGGTTATCTTATACATTTTAGTGGATTAACAACATAAATTTTCACTACGTCCGCCAAAATTCGAGCCCGCACGTTAGCAATTTTAAAGAAAAATTGATGGTTAAATGCGGAGATAATAACAACATATTGTGCCAACAAAGCAACGCGTTCGGTACGTTCATAATAAATTAAGTTTTTTGCACCTAAACCAGATAAGGTTAAGTACACAATACTACATAGCAATAAGCGAATGCGAAAATAGGTGGATATCACGCAGAGAGAGTAGGTAAACCGCAAAGTGAAAGTACGGATTTAATAACTGCATAGTCTTATTAACTGGTGCCCACAAATAATAGTATGTTATTTAAAGGCTTGTAATGTAGTCCATAATAAACGAGGATCACAATAGACAATAGAAATAATTATATTATGTAATCATTAGAGTGTATTTATGATTCATTATACGCGAGTCAAATACAATGATTTAATTATATCTACAACCATCCACTTGTACCGGGTGTTCCACCTAAGGAGGTAATCGGCTATATCTCAGAAAGTAATAACACTAGGACTTTGGGAAAAAATATATATCCATAAAAGCGGCCAAGAGAAATTGCTGGAAATTATTTTCAAGTTCGGAAAATGACCGCTAGGGGGCGTAAGAGAACTTTCAAAATAGAAATGCCTATTTTCTCTTGATTTTTCTTAATAAAAATATTTTAAAAATATAAGCATTGCATTCTTCATAAAATTGTGCAACTTTATGTTAGGAATCGGTTTTTTCTATTTTCAATAATAAAGTGGCGGGAGAAGGTGAAACCTTTATTCTTTTAAACGCTGATATCTCTGCTTTGGATAAACCGATTTTATTCAACTTGGTCTTGAAAAAAGCTCTTCTTTTTCTCTACACGTAGATCTATTAACTATACCATATTGATTCTGATGGTGGCCACTAGATGGCGTTTTCCGTAATTCCTCAATGAATAAGGATTTTCTCAAAAAATCAAACGTTATGATATGACTTTTTCATCATACTTTATTTTAGGCTTATAAAGGCTATTAAATGGAATAAAAAATCCAGGTGCGTATTTAAAATAAAAAAGTTGATGATGGTCGCTCGAATCCGAAACTAACCCCATCAGCTTGTAGAGGAGGAAAAGTTACTATAAGAAACTAAAAACCGCAACGTGATATCTTTTGTTAAACTAGAGAAAAAACCAGTGATTTAATTGATTAATAAATGTTGTAAAAAATGGCCTATTTTTCCATATTAATTATTATTATCCCTAATTTCTCTAGTTTAACAAAAGATATGACGTTGCGGTTTTCAGTTCCTTATAGTAACTTTTCCTCCTCTACAAGCTGATGGGGTTAGTTTTTTAATCCGACGTTTCGGATTCGAGCGACCTTCATCAACTTTTTTATTTTAAATACGGACCTGGATTTTTTATTCCAATATTTAATAGCCTTTATAAGCCTAAAATAAAATATGATGAAAAAGTCATATCATAACATTTGATTTTTTTGAGAAAATCCTTATTCATTGAGGAATTACGGAAAAACGCCATCTAGTGGCCACCATCAGAATCAATATGGTATATTTAATAGATCTACGTGTAGAGGAAAAGAAGGGCTTTTTTTCAAGACCAAGTTGAATAAAATCGGTTAATACAAAGCAGAGATATCAGCGTTTAAAAGAAAAAAGGTTTGACCTTCTCCCACTACTTTATTATTGAAAATAGAAAAAAACGATTCCTAACATAAGGTTGCATAATTTTATGAAGAATACAATGCTTATATTTTTAACATATTTTTATTAAGAAAAATCAAGAGAAAATCGGCATTTCTATTTTGAAAGTTCTCTTACGCCCCCTAGCGGTCATTTTTCGAACTTGAAAATAATTTCCAGCAATTTCTCTTGGCCGCTTTTATGGATATATATTTTTTCCCAAAGTCCTAGAGTTATTACTTTCTGAGATATAGCCGATTACCTCCTTAGGTGGAACACCCGGTACAGTGACACGAATTTTAAATTATCGCTAATAAAACACCAATTTATTTTAAATATTTTAAATATGAGCTGACGCTTTATTTTTTATTTGATGTAAAGGCTATTTAAAAACAGGTAACTTTCCCGAATCCCGAAAATTGCGGACCATCGTTAAAATTGCGTATATTTTTACCTATTTTTGGTCACACTAAAATCTAGAGACCTCAAATAATCCATTTTAACCAAAATTTTCATTCGAATATTGAAATCGTTATACAACGTTAGAGACGAAAGTCAAAATACCCCATTTTGGCCTTTTTTGACATTGCAAATTTTAATAAATTCAATCGAGATCTCGGATCGAGACCTTCTGGGTTTTTAAATAGGAAAGAGTGAACTGCGAATTTATAATTACACTTTGTATAATGTAATATTACAATTGTTGGCATCAAGTTCTGCTTCGATCAAGATCAAAATTAAGCAAAAAGTAGTCACGTATTTCGCATTATCTGTCAAATTTTAATTTTTTCCAAAAAAGAATTCAAAAGTGGGGTTATTTCTGAAAATATGGATAAAAGTTATTAAAAAAAGTTTTTTTAAATGCAGTTTTTAGCCCACATGCACAATTTTAACTGCATAAGATAATTTTGATTTTTTACCCACCACTAAAATTTATTTTCCACTTAATGAACACTTTACTGATGATACTGTGTTCTTTTTTGTCTTAATATTAAGGTGTATTACTTTTAGATACAAACTACGTTTTCAAAAATACTTATTTTATGAAGTTACCTTATACAGGGTCAAAAACAGATAAACTTTGCATCACATGCGACCAATTTTTAATAGCCCAATTAACACATTTAATATGGCGCTACTTTAAAGAAAATGTATCTGAAATAAAGCGTTGTCAAAACTAAGAAGTTTTATGCAGGTTGCGTTCAGTCTTATTTTGCAAAAGTGGTGCAATTTACAAAATATAGATAATTATCTTATGCAGCTAAACAATTTTCATGTGGGCTAGAAACTGCATTTAAAAAGACTTTTTCTAATAACTTTTTTCGACACTTTCAAAAATAACCCCACTTTTGAATTATTTTTGGAAATAATTACAATTTGACAGATGATGCGAATCACTTGACTATTAGTTTTTTGCTTAATTTTCATCTTGATCGAAGCAGAACTTGATTCCAAGGTAAAATTTCGAATAAAGTTATTAATAAAAAAAATCTCATATGATGCGAAATTTACTGGTCACACTGTATATTTAAGTGCAATTGTTGTATTATGCAAAACATAATGCTCTTACTATCGCAAGTATTATGCGCTTATTATTAAACGGTTGTAGATAATATTGTTTACTATTAGCCAGTGTCAACCTGTTTTAATGAATTTTGGTAAATTGTCTAACACAAAAAATGACGTTATCTAGTAGTATAAGCTTTAACTAAGAGAAAGTGTTATAGAAGTCACGTCACACATAACCATTTTTCTAAATTTTGATATAATTAAAGTTATGACAACTCAGGTAGGTATTTTTGTTAGGTAAAAGGAAGTACCTGGAAGCTTTTCACAACTTAATGAATTTTCGCGCGACGATCGGTTTCGTCTTGATTATTTTCCAATTAGTATCCAGAGAATAGATCTATTAAACTATAATTTTAAAAAAATATTTAACAAAAACACTTCTTTGAGTGACTTTGTTACTATAGCATTTATTAGTAGTTAGTTTCATAGTTAGTTAGTAGTAATTGAGGGAAGGTTCCGAAACCTGGCAAGTATACTAACAGCGAATATGTGAAGTATATCGCTCCAGGCCAGAGCCTGGTTTAATTTATTCTTTTTGGGGAACCGCCGATCCTAGCACCTGATTCCTGAATCTTCCCAGGGCCTCGCAGGTGCCCAGACAAAGTAGCCGGGGTCTCCTCTTCCTCTAGGCATTCAACGCAGGTTGGGTGTTCCTCAACGCCGATCAGGGCTAGATGCTTCCTTAGCTTGAAGTGTCTAGTCCGTATCCCAATTAAGGAGTTCAAAACAAATTGTTTTCTGTTTAAAATCTTCTCTAGTATAGCCTTGTTTGGCCAGGTTATAGTAAGTTCTTAGTCCTTTAATTGGACTGTTGACATATTATTGCCATTATTGTCTTCAGCAACGTAATTTTTTTAAAAAAATTATTGTAAAAATTGTTTGCACTATAAAAATAGTCCCAGGTCAAACGTTTCAATATTTATTGATTGAAGTTAATAGTTTGTACCTCTTTGAAGAGATTTCTTACCTCTAGTAACAACAGGTGATTGCACTGCATCCACGTCGCTCACCCTTCTGTAAAGTCCCATAAAACTACCTCCTATATTTCTGTAAACAAATTCCCGATTCCTATTCGGCTCTTTTTTGGAACGAGGCATTTTTAACTATCGCGAGGGAATTTTAAGGTTGTTAAAAATAAATTAATTTACGTACTGGCCCGGGAAATTTTCGTTGTGACTAATTTCCTAATCTTGAAGCTGTAATAAAGTTAAGAACTTTTATCAAACGTAATTTGGTGTAGGCATGTTTTTAATGTTCTTTATCTTAATAACCCAATCCATATAAATCAACGGCATTATTTTACCATTATACAAAAGCTCATATACCTGCACAAGATTATTTCTTATCACGACCCAACCTTGTTCTAATACCGTAAATTATTTATTTAACATAGATTATTTATGCATGCTGCAATTATTATCTTATAATATGGAATTATGAAGTTTTTACTGTTTATGATACGATTGATAAGGGGTTTTTACCTTCAACATCAGAGTGCACTAGTTAGAAAGCAGTCAAAGTCCAACCCATCCATCGCAAGTGTAACTATCTCGAGATAGAGAAGCCCCCGCACAGTCCGGTTTCGGCATAATCAAATTTTTTAAATTCTTTTCATTTATAAATTTACACCAATTTTTATGTGGTCAAATATTAGCTCGTTATATAGTTCCTAAACCCATATTTATGAACTTACAAATAGAATTATTTACCTTTGTGATATTGGTAGTACTTGGATAACTTTCCTTTGCCATCAACAATGGTATAAAGTCCTTTTTTGTCATTAATATCTTTGAGCCCCATTTTGATGTATGCGTTTACTAAATCCTCCTCGCAACTACTCCAACTACTTTCTAACGGCTAATTAGGATGTGGAATTATTAAATCTAATGGTCCCTATATTTATAGTTTTACATTTTTTTAGAGACTTTTTAATTGGGTATAATATATAACTGTTAAACGATTTGCAAACATAATAAAACAATTATTTGCATGTTGGGAGGTTATGCATGGTATTGCAGCGTAATAAAGTTAACTTATAACGAATATTAGACAACAAGAGACTTCACGTATAACAGAATCAGAGAAAACGTGGATTATTTTGAAATCTTAAAAAATAACATGACAAAAAAAATTAAATGGAAAATGTTGAAACATGAACTAGCAAATTTATAATAACCACTTTTCACTCGATCTTCACAGACGGTTAAAAATGGACGTCGGGGTGGGAGCTGGTATCTTCCCCGAGAGGTTGCTAATACAGAGGTCGTAGATACTTCCTGACTACTGCAGCATTTTCAGTCAGCAGTCAACATCCTGCGGGATCACCCTGGCTTGAGAGGACCTGCGTCTATAGCTATCTATATCGACAGTCAAGTAGCCATAAAGGCAATTTGCTCCAGCAGTACTAAGTCAAAATTAGTAAGGCGCTGTCGCAACAATCTCTGTACACTTGGTGCTCAACATCAAATTACCTTGTGTTGGGTTCCTGAACTCAGCAACATATATGGCAACGAGACTGCTGATGCGCTCGCCAGGGAGGGCGCAAGCATGTCTGTAGAACTAGCAGAGAATACTGTGGCTAGACCACTGGGATCAGTCAAAGAAGAGATAGATCGAATAGCTAAACAACTGGAGCAAAGCAGATGGACAGGCTTACAACTTGTAGCATCTCCAGGCAATTGTGGCGCTTACTTGATAACAGGAAAACCGGAGCGCTATTACATCACAGTCGGAAGGACCTAAGAAACATCACTGCCGTAATCACCGGACATTGCCTGTTCGGTAGACACGCTGAACGTATGAAAATACCAACTAACGACTTCTGCAAAAGTTGCAAAGATGAAGAAGAGGAGGAAAGTATTCAACATTTCTTGTGTGAATGCCCCGGCCTCGCGAGAAGAAGGTTCAATGCACTGGGCGAACCATTTTTTAATGATCTGGAGGAAGTGAGCAGCCTGCAACTGGGTCGACTTACTAAGTTTATTAACAGCAGTGGTTGGTTAGATTGAGCTGTCAAGATTCTTTTACGATCGCGGTAACCATCAGGAAGCTGACGCGGATAGGTTCCGCGGAACATGTGTAGTACCACAATGGTCCTTATAGGACTACGTGTGACTGTTTGGACAATGCCAGAGGTCTGCCACTTTAACCTAATCTAACCTAACCTAATAACCACCTTATTGGGTAAATAGACTGAAAGTATTTGTGACCTACGCAACAGTTCCCTATTATAATCCTTATTTTAGGAAAACAACAAATTTAATTTATAATTATCTACTTAGAGTAAGTAGTGTTACTAACATTTTTAAAATATGGTTGTCATGTTTTTAATCAGATACTCACCCAGTCCTCCGTTTACTGTCAAGCAATATTCTAAACGGTTGTAAAATTCAGTTCTTACATAATTAAGTTGATACGCTGAGATTTGACTGCGTCCCTCTGAAATTGCAATCTTTGCAAGTTCTTTCAAATTTCGATATAGCACATTTTTATAAATCACACTTTTAACGTGAACCCACTACCCAAGAAATATTCGTTTGGTAAAGAATTAGGAGAGCTAGCAGACTGACCAAATAACTATATTCTTTGGAGCAACTTCCTCTCGTTCAGGTCCAATTTCTATTGTATTTGTAAAATTTTGTTCCAAAAAAATAGGTTCAATTATCCGATGTACAAGTATGCTCGCTCAAACATTTACCTTTTGAGCGTATTGATTCTTTGTTTATACAAATCTGTGCTCATGTTTGTACTCCAATATCTACAATTTTGACCATTTGGTTCATTGCTTAATGTCGGTAAAATAAACAATGCGTGAGAATTTCCATCTCCCCCCCCCCCAATCAATAACTTAAAACCAAAAGGTTGCTTTTCGTATTTCATTACCTTCCCTTAATGTTCCATGATGTTTTTGATATTTATACCAATGATATTTATGTAAACTTATATAATTTGCGCAGTACTGTGGAATGATGCTTTCCTACAGTTTCCGCCAAGAAGCCTGGTGTTAATTCCATTATTCTATCTTCTATATGGAGTAAAAGTTTTAAAGCTGCATTATTATCTTGTGCTCTATCATCGAGTACATCATTTTTTTGCCCAATTTTCATGTACAGTTATATTAATAAAAAAAGCGTACAAGAATTAGAATGAGGGATAAGTTTTGTCATATTTGCGTAAAACCGGCTTGTCTAAATGATTGTTTATTGGAAGTTATCACACGTCATAGATTATCAAAAATGCAATGCATTGGCGTCGGTGTAATTAATTTTGAAACTGCCTAGTGGTAAGGTTTGATAGACTTCGATGTTCTTACCGAAGAACAGCGACAATCAAGGATAATTTTTGCTTTAAATTATATATACCTCAATCCTCAGTTTTGGAACAGGGTCATTTTTACTGATGAAAAGACGTTCCAGTCGACTTATAAGGGACAAATTCGTGTGTACCGTCCAAACAATACCAACTTTGACAGCTTCTAGCTTTCTAACAGTACGTCTTAGAGCAAAACGGCTTACATGTCCCTATCTTTAATTTTTATTATCTTCCCAAAAAAATCAACTTCCGGTTAAACC
The DNA here is from genome assembly GCA_963969555.1 of Polydrusus pterygomalis. Classification (NCBI taxonomy): domain Eukaryota; kingdom Metazoa; phylum Arthropoda; class Insecta; order Coleoptera; family Curculionidae; genus Polydrusus; species Polydrusus pterygomalis. The sequence continues at coordinate 52,676,173 of OZ018381.1, forward strand.
GGATGTTACTCGAAAGCAGGAAATATAGTTGTTCCGGTTTAACTGGAAGTTGATTTTTTTGGGAAGATAATAAAAATTGAAGATAGAGACATGTAAGCCGTTTTGCTCTAAGACGTACTGTTAGAAAGTTAGAAGCTGTCAAAGTTCAAAAATGTCACTTTTCAAGAGTCAATATCTCGGAAACTATAAAGTATAGACTTATAATGTATTTAATAAAAAATAATTATAATTCTATGTAGAATTTAAAAATGAAAAAATATACAGGGTGTTCCATTTGAAAAAAGTACATTTTTTCTTGTTCCGCTTTTTTGAGCCACCCTATAGAGTTAAAAATAATTTTACGTTATAAGTCACTTACTGCCCTTCAACTTTTGTATTAATATTTTTAATGTATTTGAAATAGTAACGGAGCTATTGTACTTTGCCACACTAAAGGGCCACCCTGTATATTAGGAAATAAAAAAAATATTTTTGTTATTCTATTAAACTATGATGCTATGCATTTTTAATAACCTTTAATATGCGACAAGCCGGTTTTACGCAAATATGGTTAAGGTTTCCTCTCGTTCTAATTCGTGTACGCTTTTTTTATGAATACAACTGTACAATTATTAGGGTAACCAATATTTAAGGGTAGCAAAATTTACATGGGATTTTCCATGGCCAGTCTGGTGGTACACCACACGGTATACATAGTAACGGTTAAATAAAAATATTCTTATATTCTGTCAATTTTGTAGTAGATGCGCAGGACAAAGCAGTTGTCTTCACTCTCAGAAGCACCTTCTTCTAGTACAAGCCAATTTCATTGGGTAAATTATTTAAAATCGGTTAAGTCAAAATAAAGCAATAACTGTTTGCTTAGGACTTGATTTAAAATAATAAATATATTATTAAATATGAAACAGTTTGTTGTGTCGAGGCCTTGAGAAAATAATTATACTTTTTAAAATAAAAAGCATTTGAAAAACTGTGCGGTTCAACTTCCTCATTAATTTTTAAAACAAACCATTATAAAAATTCTGGTATTTTATATGAATAAATTGGTTTTTACAGGAAAACTATTGAACAATAAAATTCTGTTACGTAATTGCGAATACAGATATAAGTTTTAAAAAAGTTTTAAAAAATGCAGTGGTTATATGTTTTCAAGTATTACCAGCAATAATTTTTTTTTAAAAGCATAATTAACTATAATTTATTTGGTATAATATATGGGCAAAGTTCTTGGTCAAGAAATTGTAAAAGTTGATGTTCAATTTTTCTTACGTATTTTTGACCATTTTGGGGGAAAAGGTAGCGATTTCTGGTGTTTTTAGTGGTTGCGAACCTATTTGAGGTTAGAAAATTTAAAAACTTGTTTTCGGAGCTGGCCTTTTCCCAAAGATCTGCATTTAAAGGTTTGTGTGCTTGCAAAAAATCGTCAATTATTAAACACCTTTTGACCTTAAACAAATTGAACAAATTGCTATAATATTAATTTGCATAATTATGAATTTTATCCTTGATAAGTTACTTATCAGCTAATTATTTTTATTAATCGTACTATGGGTACACTTAGCCAAAATAATTATAACAATCTTATTTAAATAACCGAACACAGAACAATTAAACAAAGGACAAAAGAAAACAATAACTTTATTGCAATTTTTTTTTAGAAAACGGTAATAATTATTAATTTATTGATAAGAAAATTCCTTGTTTTTACAAAAGGTGGTAGGAATGCATTTAAAATTTTAAAATAAAATACACACGAACCATTATGAAAATAGAGTAATAAAATTTTATATTAATATTTTTATTGAGCAGCAAAATTTCCATTTACCTCTAAAAATTTAAATAACTAAAAAAATCGAAGATTTATTTTAAATCTCGGATTTAAATTACAAACGTTATTCTAAAAAAGTTTTCTAATTGGCATTTTGGTCAAAAATTAAAAGTAAAGGTAGTTTACTCTTGGAGAAAAATCATAGTTTTGAAGTTTTTGCGAACCCTGTATAAAAAATCAAAATTTTCTCCTCGTGAATTGCATTTTTTTTACAAGCAAAACTTTTTATCAAGAATGACTTTTTCCCGAAAAATGAAATTTTTCATTCATTTGTGCTATTGTAAACCGTATCCGCGGACAGTGTATACAGGGTGTTAATTAATGTCATGCAGATATTTCAGGAGGTGATAGTACTCGTCAAAATAAGAAAAAAATGCAAATATATGCATGATCTAAAACGCGTTATTTTCGTTATACAGGGTGGCAAAGTTTCAATTTTTTTCTCGTATTTTGCGTTTTCTCTCTTATATCCTGCGATAATTGTTTCAAATTTGAAACATCAACCCTTTTTCTAAATCTATACAATAAAGTATCAAAATTGTTGGTGGCAGTATACAGGGCGTTACATTTTCTTCAATCGGCTAGAATTTTATCTTTCAGAACTTTTTTTTTGGCTCCCTCCCAAGTAGCATTTTTAGACACATTACGGTAAATGTGTCTAAACTATTGTTTCTGTTTCCGACACAAATTGGAAATTGTTGGCAACATGTATGGAAATATTTTCGAAACGTATACATTTTAAATGGCGCATTAGCACGTGTTTCCAAGTGGTTGGTACGGGCTGTGACTTTCGCTGTTTCGACGCAAAATCGAAACTTTTATCGAAAATGTTTCGAAAAATTTTCAGAAATGTTTGGAACATGTTTCCATAAATGTGTCGAGTGAGAGTTTATTTTACAAAGAGGGCGCTGACTGTTGGAATTGTAAATTGTCAAAATGGAAACATTATTGAAACAAATAATTAGATATATAATATATATCTCTCTGCAGGTTGTAAAATAGAAGAAAGTAAACAATATGATGACAGCATAATTTCACCATAATGAATTTGTCACCAGAGTATTTTCTATAAGTGATACATTTTTTTCGTATGGTTTATTGCAGAGGAGATCCAAAAATCGTTGACGAAATAAATTTTATCGTGCAATTTAGTAATTTAGCTTTATATTCTTAAGACGCTCCCGATATATTGACATTTACACACAAAATAAATACTTTGTCAAAAAATAAAATCTTAAATATTTTTGAAATTTTACTTAATTCTTCTTTCAATTGATTAAGCTAGCAAAATGGAACTAATGTAACCACTTTTTTACATTTCAAATGACGCAGGAAGTTAATTAAAGTCCATTTTAATAATATAAAAATGAATTTGTCAAAATGGCCGCCAGAAAGCGAGAATTATTCTGGTCCAAAATGGAGTCGACACACAATTTCTAGTATTTGGTTTCTATAATGTTTGGATAATCATGTAGCTATAATTCATAGAAAATGTGTCGAAACATGAAGAATGTTTCGATATTGTACCGAAACCATGCGAAACAAATGTCGCTAAAGTAAAAAATGCATAGTCCCGTCAAGAGGAAGGTTAAGCTTAGAAGCATAAAACTTCTGTATACCGTCACGGTATACACTACCACTTTACACTTTCTGTGACATATAACCTACAAAATTGGTTTGTACTTTGTTGAACGTTTAATAAAACTTTTGTAAAACCTTGAAGAATGTTTAAACTGTTGTTTTCTTCCCATATTAACAAAACAAAAATGTACAATGTACAAATTAAGTTTGGTTATAAAGTTATAATCGTTATAATCGAGGTTATAATAATTGTCCGGGTGCGGTAGTGTAAAGGTTTCTGGCAGTTTCGAAAATTATTTTCTGCGCAAGTTTCGTAATTAAATGGATATCACTGTTTGGTAAATATTTCAAAGCAGAAGAATACCAATTTGTTTTGAATCACTTAATTCGAAAATGTGTCGCTACAATCTGGGAACACATGTGTCTAAACACAATTTCATATTATTATATAAAAATGTTTCGAAAAATTTTCTTTTGTGCGTTTCCTAAATGTATCGACACTGTAGTTTGGAAAATATTTCGAAACTAACAGTTCTTAATCGTTTCTAGTAACTAAATTCGAAAATGTGTCGCAAAAGTTTCGAAACACATGTGTCTCCACACAATCTAAATAATTTTAATCGAAAATGTTTCGAAACGTTTCTCAGCAAAGAATTTGTGTCCAATTTGTGTCTATAATTGCTACTTGGGCTGTATGAATTCCGGTATGAAATTTGAACTCTCTGTTCCTTTGTTTAGCGTTCTGGTCTCTTGCACTATTCTTGTATCTGTGGCCGTTTTCGATTTATTTGCAAAAATAGCCATCGATGGAAATTAAGTATAGGCGAAATAACGCAATAATAAATATGAGAAAAAAAAATAGTAGGCCGGGATAGGCAATTGTTAATTCTGTTTATTGTCCTTGTGACATTTTGCAAAAAAAAATTTTTGTTTGACGTTTCCTTCCGGAGTAGTTTTCAACTGGTTAATGATGGTTGAATTTACAAATCAAGAATATGCAGAGATGCATTAAAATTTAATCTCTGGATAAAATTGTAGCCGATTAAAGAAAATGTAACACCCTGTATACTGCGACCGACAATTTTGATACTTAATTGTAGAGATTTTAAAAAGGGTTGATGTTGCAAATTTGAAACAATTATCGCAGAATATAAGAGAGAAAACGCAAAATACGAGAAAAAAATTGAAACTTTGCCACCCTGTATAACGAAAATAACGCGTTTTAGACCATGCATATATTTGCATTTTTTTCTTATTTTGACGAGTACTATCACCCTCTGAAATATCTGCATGACATTAATTAACACCCTGTATAGATTGTTTGTTTGCACTATATACAAGGTATTCGGAAAATGTGTTAGAAAACTTGGACAGATTATTCTAAGTGACAAAATAAAGGTAGATGGTCATTTAACAAAAAATTTTAATCTCAATATTTGCCAATTTATAGTCCCTCAATTTTTTTTCTTATTTTTAACATACCACAATTATTTCCTTACCATATATACTTAATTTGAAGAACTAGTCCGTGCTTAAAGTGGAGTTAAAAGTATGAAAAGGAAAAAAAACTAAAAGTATTCCTCTACAAAATTTAATAGAACAAAAATGTGTTCAGAGGTCTCTACATGTATCGAACGTAGAAACGTTCATCATCAGGAGACAGAAAAATATATTGCTGATGGTTTTAGTAGAAGAGAAAATGATAAGTGGTATAAAACCTTAATGGAAGTTTTATGGAATTAAAAATTGGTGTGTCGAAATGACATAATGTGAAGAAAAATTTAAACCTATTGAGTAGGTTTGTGTAAAAAGTCAATTACAGGGATTAAAACAACCAAATAAACCGGGGAAGAAGAAAAAAATACTTCTAAAAAGAAGATGTCAAAATGGTATTTTTATGTAAGTTTGTCTATAAGAAATTGTAAAAATTTAAAACTTGCCATGTATAGAATATACTTTCTTGATATCTGTTGTCAGCAATACATTTTTCTGTCTCCTGATGATGGACGTTTCTACGTTCGAAACATGTAGAGACCACTTCAAAACGAGACGAGACGAGACGAGACGAGACAATGGCACTCTCGAGCGAGAAAAACGCGTTTCTCGTCGAGACGAGATAAAAAAAAAATTCTCGCCTCACGAGACGAGACGAGAATGGGCCAATTCTCGTCTCGTCTCGTCTCGCGGCATCACTAACTACTGTAGGAAATGGCAATGAAGTCACTAGTATTTGCTCTTAATATAAAAAATAAAAAACTACCTTTTTTAGAATTTTCATCATCCTTACTGCTGGTAAACCCATTTTGTTTTTCAATTTGTGCTAATTCAAACTTTTCTTTAACCATCTCACAATATTTTTAAAACAGAATTTAACACAACTTTTAAGAGACTATTTTTTTATACAATAAATTGATAATACCAATTATTATTTTTAAAGCACTAAAAATCACTTAAAATATTAACGATTTCTCCTAAAACCTCAGTAAATCAATCATAATTTAATCTCTTATATTTTCAATATTTCAAATAAAACTATTTTTTAAAATTATTTCATATTATAATTGATTGCAGTTCAAATTGTGACGACGAGGTTTCATAAACAGAAAAACAGTTGAACTTGAACCAATGACGTTCTACGAGAGTATAAGCCTATGATCAGTGTTTAGTTGCTTTTATATTTGCTTTTAACTCTTGGCGAGCATAACATTTTGCAATTGTAATGTTGTTAAATCTGTCGTGATTTTTTTTTCAAAAAATAGTTTGTTTTACGTTTCTAATAATATTCAGTGATAACTTGACATTTTTAATTAATCATTTCTTCATATCAAAGTACAATATAACTTTTATCCCAAAACAAGCGCTTTTGCTGCCCTGACATGGAAAAAAACATATTTAGTTTAGACAACAAGGGACCCCAATGACCTTTAATTCTAAATTTAAAGAAAAACACTGTTGTATATTATATTTTAATAAGGGTTACGAAATTTATAAGTTGATTACGTATCTAGTATCTAGTTATTTTAGTAACTAAATCAAAATTCAGCACACAATTATCACAAAAGTGGAAAATTTATGGCCTTGCGCATATAAACAAAGTCATACAGAAATAGTCATGCGCACTGCAAAATTCTCCATTAACGAATGGAAAGATATACATAACCGGGCTTTAAAAGTCTTACTTAAATGCTGGGGTGCGCAGATTTTACGCCCGTATTAACGGCTAAATTGAGCGTTTAAAAATGTAACTCAGCTCAGCAAAGATATTTTTCTCTTCCCTTGCCGCAGATAAGTATGCGATCTATATTTCTCATAGGATTATACGATTTGTTCTTGAAGAGTTCCTTTAACATATTAGCTAAGCAAATATTTTTTACCTTGCTATGCTGTTTAAACGAAGCAAAAGAAAAGGACCTAATAACAGAGAATACAAGAAATCCACGAAGGAAATGTAACAACAAAAATGGCGTCGAGCCGGTTCTAGAATGGATCATTTCTTTCCAATAAATTTTGGGTAAACCATTGAGAGTAATTCCTGCGTCTTTCAAAATCTGCGGCTTGTATTTCTTGGAATACTTGCACTTTATAAGGAAATAAATTTAGCTGCTTCTGCTTCTTAAGAATAGTCCTGCGGGACAGGCGTCTTACACAATTTGTTGGCGTATTTTGCATTATCTCACGAACGTTTGCAACAAGTTTTTCTGTTCTTACAGATGGTCTTCCTGCTGCTTTTTTGTTATTTATAGAACCTGTTTCCCTAAACACAGACAAGGTTCTTTTAAGGCAATGATAAAAATCCCCAGCAATAATAGCAACGTTAGGAAAATGTTCGTGAAAATCGTCCATTCACAAACCCGGATTGTATTGCCACTCTAAATTTACTCTAACCCCGTTTCGAAAATACGCTTCAACCATGAATGTTTTGTGCTGTTCCGTAAAGCCCATTGTGTGAATTGTTCAAGAAATTGGAAAAATTAGCGATGAATCAAATTACTTGTAACGACTGTCAAACATGACGGAATAACTGGTTGAGTGGTTGATTATTAATTTAGGTAGTTACTGACACCCAACAGGTATTAGGCTCTACGGCTAAGCATTACGTCCTTAGATGCAAGGCCCTCTTTGATGCAAATAATTTTTGCTCGCACGGTATTTCTATCTATCTGATCTAAAGGTATAATGTCTATGGTCTCTACTAAAGAATGTGTTCAATACTATATATTATACTATTTACCAAAATCACTGTAGGTTATTTCACTTATACCCCTTTAATAAAAAAAAAAAACAATATGAACATCCATCCATCCATCAGACTCATTTAGACAAAAATTATTGTTTGTATTGTATGTATATGTTTTTAATTTATGTTATCTTATAAAAAAACGCCAGATAAAATTAGATAAAAACTTTTCTATACAATTTGTGTTGCACAAGAATTTTAAACAATAATTCACTAGGCAGAGAACTGTGATTGTGACATTAGTTACATTTACTGAAAGAATTTACTGGCAATCAAAGGCTGTCTGTTTAGTTAACGTGCTAAAATTATTTCTTGTAATGCCATAACTAATGTCACAGTTAAAGTTATCTAATTAGAAAAGTGAAGGTTTGAAAATCATCATCTCTGTATTCGAATTATTCGATAATCTATATGCTCCGTATAAAAAGCGACATAGATATCAGCGTCCAGGATAGAGTTACCATCCCAAAAAAACAAAGATCTTGATTCGAGACCAATATTGAAAAGTTTTTGAATTGTGAATTGGATATTGAGTACTTTCTGATGAAAGTAGCTGCTATTGTGAAAATATTTGTGCCTACCGCAGAAAGGACAACAATTAGGCGGCCGACTGTTGCTGAGGGGTACCTACATCGAAGATTTCGTAACAAATGAGAATTATATTGCTTACTGCTTACAGTAAAAGAAGTCAGCAGATGTAAACTCAAAATTAACTGGAAATGCGGTTATTTCTGTTCAATCCTTCTCAACCACGAAGGGTAGTACCGTAAAACGGGGTAAATAGGATCAATTTACAACTTTGAAAGCTTGTAACTTGAAAACTATCTGCCTGAATACGTTTCTCAATAGCTTAAAACATGTGTTAAGGTTGGTACTTTTAAATGGTGATATAAGTTTTTATACAGGGTGTACACTGTTGTATATATATATTTTTTTGTGCCAAAAACCTTTTCACCTCGCAGGCGGTGTCAATAGGATCATTGATTGATTTGTTGACTGTATCGCATTTAAACAACCGCGGGGTGTATAGAATTTTGCACACAAATTTATCTTAGGTAATATAAAAGACTACTAAAAATATTATTACCTAAATTTTATAATTGCTGCATAGTTGTAGAGATATGAAGTTTATAAGACAAAAGCAAAGATAAAATCACAACAGTTTAACCGCTAAATTTGACGTTTTAGGTTATGGTATTCAGCCTGCGATGTGGCCAAGTTTTTTTAAGTTTAATGTCATAAAAATAACTTTTAATAACCGCTACTTAAAATCTGTATATAGAAAAGACCTAGGTAGGGGAGAGTTGGATAAAATCGGGTATCAGTCCAAAAACTGACTATTACTTGTACGATTTTAGGGTAGCAAACGTTTGTTGTAGATTGAAATATTCCCCAAAGACTTAAGTTTGATATAGTACCAATGGCAATTTTTATAAATATTCCTAAATTTTTTTTTTATCTTTTACGAAAATATTGCAAAATATCCGATTTTGTCCAACCGGTATGATAAAACCGGGTAGTAACTTAACTTAAATAGGTACCATATATAAAGGCGAATAGGGAGAAAATAAAATATTTACTTAAAATATGTGAAAAAAAAATCAAACATCTATGAACAGCAGCGGCAAAAAAACTTCATCTCAACATCATAGGCACTACAGGATTCATGAGCCCATTTGTTGCAACATCCACATTTTATCCAGCCTTCGTTCGACTTAGAGTTTGAAGATTGTTCGTGGCAATACAGAAACGCATCGTCATTATCACCTTCTTCCTCTGAAATATCAGAATCTGCAATCGGCAATTCTTCAATATTTCTTGCTTTTTTCACACGATCTTCTAAAGTTTATTAAAGAACAGTAAAACTTTAAGAGGCTTTTTTATATCTCATCCTATGTTCTAATAATTCAATTATTGCATTTTGGATGCTCTAGCTGTAGTTAGCTTAAAGCAAAAAAAAACGCTGCATTAACTGGAAAAAACAACAGGTCTGATAAAATCCGGTACCCGATTTTGTAACAACCTGGACTACCCGGTTTTGTAGAACTCGCCAACAAGACATTAAATATTATGTAACATTTTTTCGTAGTAGTAGTAGTAGTAGTAAAAAGATTTATTTAGCACGTGGCTACATGATACATTTTAACAATTTTATACCCTTTTTTTATTTATTTTTTGAATTAAATGACCTTTTGAAACTTTATTTGTCCTGTTGAGTTAATAAGAAATATTTTAAACTTTTTTTAAAAGATTTTAAACTTTTTTGATTTTTAATTGACTTGTTTAATTTATTAAATTCAATAAGACCCTTATGAAAAACTGATTTATATGCAATATTTTTTGAAAAATTATTAAGAAAAAAATTATTGGTATTTCGTGTTAAATAATTATGTTGATCACTATTTAGAACAGTCAATTGCTTTAAATGTGGCGGTAACAAATCATTTTGAATTTTAAAAATAAATATTAGAACCAAAAATAATACTAAATTTTTTACATTTAACCATTCTAATTTTTTTAACATCACATTAATTTTTGTATATCTATCCATATTAAGTAAAATTCGCATTGCTTTATTTTGTAAAATTTGTAATCTATTTATTACACCTTCATCCGCCATAAACAAAATTGTAGAACAATAAAGAAAATGTGGTAAAATTAAAGTATTGTATACAATTTTTTTTGAATAAAATTTTAAATTTGAACCTATTCCGTTATGATATAATATTTAAAATTTTTGACCAAATTAGAGGTAATATACTTGGTTAGACGTAATACATTTTAAAATGGTCATTAGTTATTCAGTAGAGGAAAAAAAAAGTATAAACTTACCCTAAAAATCGAATTTGGTGCACCGAAAAACACTTAAGATCTTATTGCTCCGGCTCATATTACTCAAATGATGTAGAAATGAATACCCGCGACTGTTGGCGATTTAGGAACACTAATTTTAACATTGTTCGATAGATGGCAACAGACATTTGGCAGAACTAGGCGGTACCCGGTTTTATCAACCTACCCGGTTTTGTCCAACTCTCCCCTACCCATTAAAATTATTACAGATTTTTGAAATTTGAAGGTAACTTCAATCCTATTCACCCCGCTGATCCTATCTACCCCGTTTTACGGTAGTACTGTGAAAGTAGTTAATTTTTTAAGTTGTTTAAAATTTATATTGTATTATTAATAATAATGTTAATAAATAGAATAAAGACGTTTTTTGACGTTTGCTTTCACAGTGCCCGCTTGCACTTGTGCCATGCAGGCACTGTGCAAGCTGGCACTGAGACAACACTTTTAACACCTTTGCAGAAAAGCAAATTTAATTTTAACAAATGACATTGACACAAAAGAATCTATTTAATTTATGACAATAACTATAGATATAAACGGAAACGAAAAATGTTACGTCAGCCGTTTCTTGTCAATTAAAAAAGTATCATTTGATGATTACTTATTAATTTCCCCTTGTAGCTTGATAATGACCATCACCTTGAATTAATACAGCGAAATAATAAGCTCAAAATGTTTAAAAATCATAACGAGGTATTCATTAAAAAATTCCTAATATACATGAACTTGCAATGAGACCGAGAATATAAAAGTGATAAATTTAATTTCAAATAGATTTCCTGCAATTAAACCAAATTAATATGTAAATTGTGCATTTAATGTGTAAGGTGTCGATTTAAAATTTCATTATCAACAATGCTTTAAGCACGCTTTCGTGATGTTTCGGGAATGTTTGTCCATTGTGACGTAATCTACATAATGCCGTAACAATAACGTTTCATTTAAAATAATGATTTCAGACTAATTAAATTAGGCAAAATTTGCACTGTTTTTTTTTTTATGAACAAATTGTTGTTAGGTTTTAAGGACGCATAACACGAATGAAAATTTGAGATCTCTATTAACAACTTAAAAAAATAAAAACGGGGACATTTTTCTACTTATATGAACTATTTTTACCGTTTTTTTTTTATTTTCGGGGAGAATCTTTTTAAGACCCTATGCAGCAGAGTGGTGGGGCTGCCTACCGACTAAACTCCCCGTGTTCCTGCGGTTTCCGCGCCATAGGCGTATAAACCTTCAGACCACTCGCTTAGTATTTCTGCTCTGCACGCCTAGTGCGTGCTTTGCTTCGTACTTCACCTAGGCCTAGGTACCGGTTTACCTAGGTTTCGGTTTTGTAATAGTACTTGTTTATTTTACCGGGTGGCCACAAAAGAATGGACGCCGACCCTATCTCAGGAAGCGTTAGAGATATGATGAAATCCATAACCCTAGTTTTTATTAGCTATTTTTAAAGTGCATATTCAGCTGTACCGGGTGAGTCAACGATTGCGCGGAGTAACTTTATTTTATGCCTTGAAGATCAGTGGCGGCTCGTGACTAGTGAGTCAGGGGGGATGGGGGGCTGACTTTAAATAAAAAAAATTTAAAATGTCTAATATTTTCAAAAGTACGTGTCTGTTTTTTCTAACTTTCTCGTTGTGAATTTTAATTTCATCAGCATAAGCACTACTTAAACAAGTTAAAATATTAGTTTGTCCTAACATCTCAAAACTTACCACATTATAACCATGTTTAGCACTATTTTTATGTTTTTTATTTTCTCTGAAAGATGTTTTAAATCCTACACCCCATTTATAGTCCAATGATCATCCCCGTCAAAAAGAAGACACACGAAACAAAAAAAAAAGATTTTTTTTTTAAACCGACCAGAAAATTTACACTTTCTGGACAATTTTTCGTTTAGAAAATAACGTTTTTCTTATCGCAAGACCGGAAAAGTGACATTAGAGACCGGAAAAATCTTTTCCGGACTCTAATGTCACTTTTCCGGTCTCTAATGTCACTGTCACCCTGTTTTTTGTTTTTCCAATCGCTCTTTGATAATACAAGATACCTTGATTTCGTTATTATGACAACAACATTTCGATGTATTGTCGAGTGACAGTTCGTTGATTTTTAATTTTGTTCTTTATGTCAAACTTGTTTCGCGTAGATTATAAAATATATCGAAGTGTCGGTCTTAACAAAAATATTGTACGTCACGCAACCGAAAATTAGTGTTTTCCAGGTCTCTCCAAGCTTCCAGGACTCGCCTATGGCTCGCCCTGGAAATGCTTGTCTCGACCTGAAAAACACTACTTTCCGATCTTGTAACGTAAATTACTATTGTCCTCATAACCGCATATCCAGGATTTTTTTATTATATATTTATTTGTCAAACTTAACTTACTTTTAAATTTTGATTGCACTATATTCAATATTGGTAGTGGCCGCCCTGTATTTTTTAAATCAAGTTTTTCACTTAAGCTCAGAGAACTAAACACAAGTTTCTGTAAATCACTGACCTTCATATTACACGACATTTTCCAACTTTATAATGTAACTATAATTAATCAAAACAAATAAACAAAACGTGAACGGCATCGACAGGTCGAATCGCGAGTCGCGAACAGATGTTGGGCGGAAAATTTTGAGCTCCTCGTTGTGCGATATGTAGGTGACGTCACGCCTCCATAGTCATAACGAGAAGTCGCGTTGAATCGGGACAAATAATCGGTCGCCCGCGCTTAGTATAATCTTGAGAGCGCGCAACTCGCTTGTCTATGAGTATAGCCTGCCCGCTGGAATAGAGCTATGTTTGGTTTGAATTTTATTATGCCCGCGCTTAGTATAACCTACCCGCTGGAATAGGGCTATGTTTGGTTTAACTTATTATTTTAATGGATTGCTCTCATACATTGCTTTATTGGTTTTTTAAGTAAAGTATTTTTGGATTCTGTTTGAAATAATTGCAGGGAGGGCGGCGCCCCAGAGCCCTTCATTAACGAGCCGCCACTGTTGAAGATAAGATTTGTCGATAATGAGCTTTTGTAATAAGGTATGGTTAAAAATCTGGCACATTTTAACAATATTTAGAATTATGCAGGGTGCGCCCAAAAAGTAGGGTCATAAAGTTACATTTTTTTAAATAGGACACCCTATATTTGAATACATTTATCAATTCTACGTGTTATTTCATAAATTTCTATTGATGATTTAATATACGAAAAAGTTATAGTTTTTAAGATAATTCGACTTATAATGAAAATTTTGCATTTGCAAGCATCTTGTTGTTGTGAAAATGCTACTTAAATTTTGACTATAAGCGATTCATAATTTTTATACTTATTAAATAAAGTCAAAAATACATATTTACTATGAAATATTTGACGCCTCATTTACAGGGTATTTATTTTCTATTACCGATGTCAGAAAAATATCACTTTTATTAAATGGAACACCCTAAATATTTTTCTGTCATCTTTTAGCTCGTCATAAACTCTTCAACTTTCACAAAGAACGTCCTTTTCCTATCTCTAGTAGTTTTTAAAATATATTGATATTTCGAGATAATGTCCTCGTTATAGCATCTTTTGCCAATGGATCACAGTAGCCATGGAAAATAAATGAAAATAATGGCAGTGGATGACATTAAGAATCTGATCAATGTAAAAAGTAAGCCTTTTTATTGCAAAGTTTATTGTCCAGTCATTTTATAAGTTGGTAGGTACTTAAAATAAATTTTTCAAAAATTGAAATAATCTATATGATTTTTGTTTTGGGCGAGACGGATAAAAAGTGTCTTTATGCTGAACAACTATATAGGATGAAATATCCCAAGCGGCGAACACCCAGTCCTCGAAGTTTTCAAAATTTAATGGAAATGTTTGATTCAACAGGCGTGATCCATTGACAAAAAATGCCATAACCAGGAAATTAAATCTCGAAATATCAAAATGTTCCAAAAACTATTAGAGATAGGGATAGGACGTTCTTCACGAAAGTTGAAGAGTTTATGACGAGCTATAAGATGACAGAAACATATATAGGGTGCTCCATTTAATAATAGTATTATTTTTCAATTAAAAGTTTTCTGAAATTGGTCCTAAAAAGTAAACACCCTGTATATAAGACGTTATATATTTCATAGTGAATATGTATTTTTGACTTTATTTAGTATGTATAAAAATTAGGAATCGCTTAGAGTCAAAATTTAAGTAGCATTTTCACAACAACGATATGCTTGCAAATGAAAAATTTTCATTATTAGTCGAATTATCTTAAAAACTATAACTTTTTCGTATATTAAACCATTAATAAAAATTTATGATAACACGTCGAATTAATAAATGTATTTAAATATAGGGTGTCCCATTTAAAAAAAATGTACCGTTATGACACTCTACTTTTTGGGCGCACCCTGTATAATTCAAAATATTTTTAAAATGTGCCAGATATACAACCATACCCAGTTACAAAAACTCATTATCGATAAATCTTTAGATGCCAAAGTGCCCTCTCTGTATTCCTCTATAATTTTTCTGTACCCGCGGTATATCAAACACTATTTTTTTTTAAATTATGCCTTGCAAAAAGTTCAAAATAATCGTGTCTTAATGCTAATTAAGAACATACGTCCGAATGACTAAAAAGCAAAGTAAACATAAACAATTAAGTCAGAAGACCTTATGATTACTTTTCGTCTAGATTGTTTATGAAATTTCTAGTGTAATAAAAAAAACCGCCAATACAATGGAATATGGCGATTCGCTAATAAAATAAATTTTAACAATTCTTGACTTTTTCAATACAATAATAAAATATTTATTCAAGTATTGTATTAGTATTCTGCAAGCAACAATTTGTAGGTTATTATCGATAAATGGTAGCAAAATGTCAATTGCATTTGATATACAGATTTAACAATGATTTTTATGACTGTATTCAACCAGGAAAAAGTTCGAACCTTGGAACGAACCGCGTTGCATACTAAAAAAATGTTTTCTTGAACTATTTAACAATACTATTTTAAAATAAGGTACCTGTACCAAATAAGGACAGATTAGTATTACGGCTATAAATATTTTATTTAAAAACACATACTCAACAACCAAATTCTAGTTGAATTAGGAAAATATCGGGTGGTGTATCGCCTGACTGGTCATAGGAAATCCCGTGTAAATTTTATTACCCTTATCTTTAAAATTTAATACGTTTTTAACAGATGTCTGCTGATTGCCCTAGATCTACTGCCTGTGTTTAAACAAAGGTTATATTAATTTTATTAAATTAGATGCGTTTGTGATATGTACCTATTAAGTAAAAATAATATACTAAGTATAACGCTAAGTATACCCCTATAACTTTTCTGTATTTATAGATATTAAAATGAAATTTTAAGATTATGCATAAGAGATGAGTCTGCATTTATTTCCATAATTTTCTATTTGTTAGCACTTCCGGTTTGACCGGAAGTTACCTTGACTTTGGTATTTTAAATGGGACATCTTGTATATTTTTACTTATTGGGATTCAGCATAACATTCTGAGTAAGATGACACCTCACTTGTAATTTTTTAACGTGTTATAACATTTTTATGTTTATTTTTGTATTTTCAATCTAGAGTGCTACAAATTAATTAAATCTGTTAATTTATAGTGAAGTAATATATGAAAATTAAAATTATGTCATAATAATTGACTTTCTAAGCTTCACAAGCGTTTAAAAAATGAAATTTTGTTTTCTTGACGTTTACTCCATTTTTCCAAATGGAACAATGGTAGTTCACTAGGATGTTTAAAACGAGCATTTTTTCCAACAATTTGATACCATATGCTATACTATTTTAAAATTGACACGAAAAAATTTGCCTTAAGTCCCAATCGCAAATTATAAAGCGTTATGCATTATTGCAGCCCTGTCTTTTCTAAAGAAATATAAAGGCGGCTTTGAAAAAAAATGGAATGGTTTTGAAAACCAATATGGTTTTAAATTAAAATTGTAAAGTTGTGTGTGGTGGAATTGATAAATATTCCAACTGCTTAAAGCAAAATAACGATGTACTCAATGGTAAAGTACAAGATAATATTGCAGATTAATAATTTTACTCCATATAGAAGAAAATAATTGATTTAGTACCGGGATTCTGGACAAAACTACAAGAAAGTGTCACTCCACTCACTCACTCACTTTGCAGGTATTTGAGTTCAAAGTCTCCATTAATTTGGCAGTTATAATCTAAAAAATAAACCATAAGAAGAATGTAAAAACCTTGTCTTTTTTACTACGTTTTCTTTCATACATTATTAATAAGGAAAATAAGAAATAAGTGATCCTTGCTTATAATAATTATTTATGCTATAATTTTTAAATAATTACTTTCCTGTAATGGATAAGAATGCTGATGTAGCATTTTTTCACACTGTAACTATTATTACTTTTAAATATAGATTTGCATGCTTGTACCTATAAGAATATTAAAAATAAATTAGTCACAATGAAACTATCATTATTATAATTAAATTTTTGTCATGTTTGACGTATATGGACAAGCGACAATAATTTCAGTATTTTTAATTTTTTTCATATCATTTAGTGTTTGTCGGATTTTTTTCATGTTTGTTTGCTGCCAGGGCCATTCCTGGGAGGACGTTTTAACGCGAGCTTCGAACCACAATCCCTATTTATTAGAAGCGCCCGACAAGGGTTGTTGATACAAACATAAATGATGATTTTTGGAAATTTAAAGATACCTTTGGTGATTGAAGTGGCAAAGAAATAAGGAGTAAATCAGACTTTATATTTTCTGTTATTTCGGGAAAACTATTTAAATAATAAAGGAGGATACAGTAAAACAAAGTTAAATTTCCACTATATTAACTAGAAAAATGACGTCTCGCTAACACTGTAGCTTCGTCAGATGACAATGATTTAATAAAGGTGAAAATTGGGGAGAAATAAAATAAAATTATTGATGATGTAAATAAAACAGTGAAAGGGTTATAATAGCGGGAAAATTCAACAGAGGGTTTAGAAATTAAATAAAATTAGGTACAATATGGGTAATTTATAAAATTTTAAGTAGGTATGGTCAACAGAATTAATGTAACAAAGGTGAATTATTTAAATCTACTTGATCATTAAGTAATGTTCGTATTTTTAAGTTTATTTATTTCCATATATTCTAACAAATTTAGTTTTAAGGCTTTGTTTTCTCTATGTAAGATTTTAAAGGAAGGATCGAAATTATGTTGATAATCAAGTAACTGGTTAGCATAGTTTGAGTATGTTTTGTTTTTTAGAAAACTGTTATAATGCTCCTGTATTATTTTGTCAAAATGTCTACCCGTTTGGCCAATGTATGTTTTAGGACAATCTTTGCATTTTAATTTGTAGACGCCTGATATTTGTTTTTATCGCTTTTAGTTTTATTGTTTTTGATAAATTTACTTAGGGATTTATTAGTTTTGTAACACACATTTATATCAACTTTGTTAAGAAAATTGCCAATTACTTTTTAAGGTTGTCCAATGAAAGTGACAAGTTTAAATTGGTCAGAGTTGTTGCTTCTAGGAAAAACTAAGTCAACAGCTTTTTTGTAAGTTTTCTTTTTTAGGATTTGGTCAATTAGATTTGAGTTATATCCGTTATTAACTGCAATTTGTTTAATAATGTTTAGTTCTTTTTGAAAATTGATTTTATTTGGAGGGAGAGTTACTAGTCTATGGATCATACTGTGAAAAGAAGCTAATTTGTGTTGTATAGGGTGGCAAGAAGTGTTGTGTATGACAGTATCAGTATGAGATGGTTTATGGAAAACTTAATATTTAAATTAAGAAAATTGATAGAATTGTCACTTTCGTGTTCTATTGGGAACTTGATATTTTCATGTAGGCTGTTTATATATTCTAAAAAGACTTTTAACTGTCTATCAGTACCAAGAAAACATGTTAAGACGTCATCAACATACCTATGCCAATAAAGAAACTGTTTAAAAAAAGGATGATTGCTTATTTTATCTTCTAAAAAATCCATAAATATTTCAGCCAATAAAGAGGACTAAGAAGGTTACCCATAATAAGACCATTTTTGCTAGTGTATATATTGTCGTTGAACTCAAAATAATTTTATTTAAGGCCCTCCTGTAAGAGAATTGATAATTTCTTGTTTTTTGATCAGTAGTATCGGCTGAATCAATTAATTTTAATAAAGGAGGATGAAAATAAAAGTGGGCCTGAAACTGACCCTTGTGGGATCCCACAAGATACGTTTTGTCGTGAACTGGAGCTCAGCAAAGAATTCTTACTTCGCCTCCCTGTTTAAAAGAAGCAAAAGAAAAATACCTAATATCATTGCCTTTGAATAATACCCAAATTCTTAAAATAAATAAATATGATTTTATCAATTAACTAAAATATGACGTGCCAAAAAATCATTTTTTGAACTTTTTGTATACAACAAATTCTTCCCCTATTTAGCACCATCTTTCATTGATTAAAAGCAACTACCAGCCAACATTAATATTCTTGTAAGATAACGATTTAACTCTAAACTGACTGGTGGCGTCATCTATCAGGCTATTTTAAAATGTTCCTGTTATTGATACACAAGTTCTATCTTCGGGTTATTAAGTATAGGTCTGGTTATCGAATGTGGAAATTACATAATATGCAACTGTATAGATAGATGGTGTTGCTGTTTTGAAAATAAATTAAAAATTAGCTATAAATAAACGATTATGATAATACAGTGCGAGCAAAAATTATTTGCATCAGAGAGGGCTTGGACTAAAAAACGTGTGGCTTGGTTTAGATCACAATGATATGGGGACGATATATTATCTAACCAAATCTAGGTTAAAATTTTGTCAAACTCATATTATGACATGATATGCCAAACTAATGAGTAATAAAATAAGTAGACAAATACAAATTTATTTTTGTTGTTAACAAAATTAACAAAGTAAGAATATACAGAAAGAAAAAGAAAAATAATTACTTTCATCCGAAAAAAATGTCAGGTCTAATAAATTATTTCTTTCCAACAAATTTTGGGTAAACCATTGAGAGTAAATCCTGCGTATTTCAAAATCTGCGGCTTGTATTTCTTGGAATACCTACTTGGACTTTATAAGGAAATAAATTTAGCTGCTTCTTAACAATAATCCTGCATGTTCCATAAGATCTTCCCACTTCTTGGGACAAGCGTCTTATACAATTTGTTGGCATATTTTGCATTATTTCACAAACGTTTGCAACAAGTTCTTCTGTTCTTACAGATGGTCTTCCTGCTCCTTTTTTGTGTTGTATAGAACCTGTTTCCCTAAACACAGCCACGGTTCTTTTCAGGCAATGATAAAAATCCCCAGCAATAAAAGCAAAGTTAGGAAAATGTTCGTGAAAATCGTCCATGCACAAACCAGGATTGTATTGCCACTCACCATTTATCCTAACCCCGTTTCGAAAATACACTTTAACCATGAATTTTGTGCTGTTCCATAAAGCCCATTGTGTGAATTGTTCAAGATATTGGAAAAATTACCGATGAATCAAATTACTTCTAACGACTGTCAAAGATGACGGAATAACTGATTGATTGTTAATTCAGGTAGTTACTGACACCCAACAGGTATTAAGCTCTACTGCTAAGCATTACGTCCTTAGATGCAAGTCCCTCTTTAATGTGAATAATTTTTGCTCGCACGGTATAATTATAAAATAATGGGTGCTGCTACTTCTCAATCGGAAACACATAAGAGTCGTACCACTTTTTGAATTGTTATGTATTGGTTTACTTGGCAGCTAACTCTTACTTAAGTTGTCTGTTTTATCTATCTTGGCATAATATACCTTTATGTAATGTTACTAATTTTCAAATAGGTGAGCCAATCAAATGGTAGACTGCAACAACACAGTCTATACGACAGCTGGATTTAGTAGCGGTCACTCTTCGTCACAGTCGCCTGAATGAACTGAATCAAGCAACCGTGCGCACTTCACAAGTCACAATTGCAACAAATCTAATCCTTTCTGGACCTTCGCAGATTACCATTTTATGATTCCCTTCAATGTAGAGACATTTACTTGCTTCGGTAATGCGATTCAATCGTGAATCGATCAGCATTGACAAAACAAAGGCAGTTTTGACTGTGTGACATACATACTCTTCAAAATTAAACCCTAACTCTATCAAATCCTCTCATCAAATTTCAATTTATTCTAATTAATTTAATAGGTGTTAAATTTAATTGATTATATTATCCTTTTAGGACCAACAGATAATAGCAAGGCTACGATAAATTTAATTATTGAACCACGCAGTAAATATAATAAGCATTGTTGACGCGTTGGGTTATAGGGATGTATCGTGTGATAAGACGCAATAAAGTTTTTAAGTGACACTTGAAAACGGTTAGGAATACTAACTTACCGAACCGTTGTGTTAAGTAACAAAATAAAGACAATGGAAGTCCGACATGGTCATTTTTTTGATGATACTTTATTGTCTACCGCCTTCAACTAGTTATCATTAAATTGGAGAACAGCCAAGTTAAAAAAAACCTGCCAATTTAAACTTTGCTCCGCACAACAATCCTAAGTATTATACAATTGTAATAATAATTTCTTTAATAGGTATTAAATTTAATTGATTATATCCTTCAGGGAAACATCGAGGATAAGATAAATTTAATTGAAACCACGGAGTAATAAGGATAATGACTGTTGACGCTTGAGGTTATAGGGATTCATTGTGTGGTAAGATGTTGGTCTGGAATCAAAGTGG
This sequence comes from Polydrusus pterygomalis, assembly GCA_963969555.1. NCBI lineage: Eukaryota > Metazoa > Arthropoda > Insecta > Coleoptera > Curculionidae > Polydrusus > Polydrusus pterygomalis. The sequence goes on from OZ018381.1 coordinate 52,697,440, forward strand.
TTGAGTTGAGCGCGGGGATCGATAGATAAAATTTATTGTGGCAGGAATTTAACGATTTTTCAAAAAAAAATTAGTTAAAATAGATTTTAATATTTTTATTTCTACTTGTGTACATACAGGGTGTTTTTTTAAGGTCGACGAGCGGCCATATCTCGGAAACTACTGGGCATAGAAACTCAGGAAAAGAAAAATGATAATTAAAGTGGCCGCGAGAAAATTCTGGAAATAATTTTTAAGTTCCGCATTTTGCCGCAAGAGGGAGTAATTGAAAAGTAAATTTTAAAATTTTACATAACTCCGAAAGATCCACATTAAGGTATACGTTTGATAACACCATTTTAAAGCTTGGAAAATTATGCATCATTTTGGTCTTATGCTCATTGGCGTACCGACTTTAATAAGAGTGGGGGAAGCTGTTGAAAGTGTAATCATTTAAATCGTTGTAACTTATAAACGACTTATCCGATTTTAGCAAACTAAAGACTGTTTGGAAGAGAAATGTATGCACTTTCACCAATTGTATATAGTTGTCCATAATAGTTCTAAAAAAAAATGATAGAGGGCGCAATTTGCAATAACAATACATTTTTTGATTTTATTCCGAAAAAATAAATTATACGGTAAACCTATGGCATCATAATCGGAAAGTAGATAAAATTTGCAAGTAAAGATGTGAAGACCACAGTTCGGTATCCTTGTTCGTTTCAGAGTTATCGCGAAAATAATAATTATTAACACAAATAGCGCCCTCTAGCAATTTTATTAGAAACTATCGTGTACTATTAGATACGACAATTGAAGGTTCTTCCAAACAAGCTTAAATTTAGTAAAATCGGATAAGTCGTTTAGAAGTTACAGCGATTTTAATGTTTTCACTTTCACTTGATAGAGTGGGTGAAGCTATTGAAAGTGTAAACATTAAAATCGCTGTAACTTCTAAACGACTTAACCGATTTTACTAAATTTAAGCTTGTTTGGAAGAAAAAGGTAAGTACCTTCAATTGTTGTATCTAATGGTACAAGATAGTTTCTAATAAAATTGCTAGAGAGCGCAATTTGTATTTTTCTCATGGCCACTTTAATTATCATTTTTCTTTTCCTGAGCTTCTATGCCCAGTAGTTTCCGAGATATGGCCGCTCGTCGACCTTAAAAAAACACCCTGTACAGTGTATATCAGCCAAATGGAATAAATTCGATAATAACTACATGGGGGCGTGTCCGAAAAAACGCTCGGACACGTCGATTGGCATTTCTAGTTGGGCATTTTTTTCAATAAAAACTTTTGATACAGGGTGTGTCATGTAACAGTAGCCAATACCAACTTTCCTATTTTAAATGCAATACATATTTCACGTACAATATCCTATACCTATCTTCAATTATTTCGGAAGTGTTTTCAGATTTACTGCATTTCATCGTTTCTTTTTACTGATATGAAATTTAAAAAAAAAAAGGTGTAAATAGTTTTCTTTACTTTTTTTAAAACTCTTGACCTTAGCTGATTGTTGTCAGTCTGAGACAGTAGTTGTCAGTGTTATTATAGTCGTTAACTGCATATCAGAAAAATGGTTTATTTAACAGAAATGCACAAAATGACAATTCTACAGATGATTGGTTATGGAGATAAAACACGGACACAAATGGAAGTTGCTCGCTTATTTCATGAAAAATTTCCAAATTTGCCGCCTATAACTCAAGGGAAAATTAGTAAAATAGAAAAGCAGTTTCGCCAGGTCGGACATGTAAAGCAGATAAAAAAAAAGTAGCTGCCTATTCAAAAGGTGATAATACCAAATTAGATATTATGCTTGACTTTGAGGCAAACCCTCGTACTTTTAGTCGAAAAATAGCCCCAATGTTCGATGTTAGTCATTCATCGATTATTCGAACATTACAAAAAAATAAAATGCATCCCTATAAAATGATACCTGCTCATGAGCTCATGGAAGACGATTTTGATAGGAGAACGTATTTTTGTGAACAAATAATGGCAATGTTAGATAACAATGTGATCCAATTAGAACATGTTTTGTTTTCTGATGAGTGCAACTTTACACTTCACGCGGTCATGCTAATCGTCAGAATTGCCGCTATTGGTCAAGGGAAAATCCTCACTGGATTATTTCCGAAACAGTTGAAGAGATATGTCTATAATTTTCTGAAGAATCCAAAAATTTAATAATAAACAGGGTGTTGCATTTAAAATAAAAAAGTTGGTATTGGCCACTGTTACATGACACACCCTGTATAAAAAGTTTTTATTGATAAAAATGTACAATTAGAAATACCAATTGACGTGTCCGAGCGTTTTTTCGGACACTCCCCATGTACTCTTTATCGAATTTATTCCATTTGGCTGATACACACTGTATATTATTGTATATGTATATCGTCTTGCTTTTTTAACATCAATTAACAAAATGTAAATTTCTAGCCAACATTTATTATTTACAACACTAACAAATAAAGAAATACATAATTAATAAATTTGTTGTATATAGTTTGTAATCTAAACCTAATTCTGTTTCGCTGTGAAAGTCGTCATTTAGGTTAATAACTAGATGTCGCTAATCGCTACATCCTCTCTTTGGCTTTCGCCACGGTAAGTTCAAATTGAACCGACCGTTTCCTTTCTTTCGTCAAATCCCAGCGTCACTGATGAGCCATGATATGGTGTAAAGCGTCTGGGGATGGTTTTGACGACGAAACGAAAGAAAACAAAAACTTTTGAAATATATAACGGTTACTAATATTAGTGCTGGGAAGTTTAGTTCACTTTGCCGATTTCAATCTTTCGTTCTCGTTCAATAAAGTGAATAGTTCAAAAGACTAGTTCGTTTAGTTCATTTAGTTCACTGATTTATACTGGCATATCGCCGCATGCATCGGTCGGTCAGGTGACAAAACCTATAATCTCGGTCGTCTCGCTCTCGCTTGCGTAGTACATTCCGTTTAGACTTTAGTTCGCCTTGTTTCAATCTCTCAGTAATTACTGATTGAATCTTTTAGTTCAGTTGGCAGATTCGATCTTTTGAACTAGTTCGTTCGCGAACTACACAACTCTAACTAATATAGTAACTTAAAGACACTCAACCTTGCACTACTCTCTGTAACATCAACGCGACAGTTTGTCGCTAAACTTTTGAACCCAACTCTGGTCTTCTCGAAATTAATCACATTGGCAAATTTTCTTCTATCAAAGGTAAACCTGTAATTACTTTAGGAAAATTAGTTAATCTTAGTACTGCCAAATTGAAATGGGATCGTATAATAGTTTGGTAGACCTTTCATAAATTATCCTTTAAACGTTATTGTAAGACAATGATAAAGTTTATCTGTCTGTGATTGATTGTGGACAAAGGACTATTATTAAAAAGTACAAATTCAATTGATTAACAACTAGGGATCTGATTTAATTTACTAGATTATTTTTTTAATTTAATTTTTAATCAAGTCGTATACAGGGTGTCAGGAAAATACGTGTACAACGTTTGACGACAGACTCCTGACGTCAAAATAGGTCGATCTAAGCCGACTTAGTTATATCCAAAATTGTCTCGTTTAGCCGGTAGAGGGCGTCAAAAATTTGTAAAAATATTGGTTTTTCCTAAATTACGTGTAAACCTGCTAATCGATTTTAATGATTTTTAGTATGTAGACTAATACTATAAAATTACGTTTTCTTGTAGTATAGTCACCGGCTGTAAATAAGTGGAAGTGTTATAAAAGTGATATAATACGTGAACATTTCTCCTCATTTTTTTTATATAAACGGCGTTATGACAACCCAGATATTTTTGTAGAGTGACTAGATGTATTTGGAAGCTATTTTACCTCTTTAATATTTTTCGTTGAATAAGCTGATTTGCCAGAAGAAAATATTTACAATTACCTGCATACATCAATTATTAACAATAAAAATAAAACACAGTACCTACAACAAAGTTGAAAGTATGTATTGTAAGAAACTAAGTAAAACAAAAACATTACTTAAGCAAATGTGTAAAATGACCGCCATCTTGCTGAATACACTTATTAACACTCCTTAAAAAATGATATTGGACCCTATCTAATGTCTCGAGGTTATTAAAATGGTTGCCTGCATTTAAAATCTGCTGCAATAAATCATCGCGTGTGTTTACCAGAGTCTTGTAAACTTCTGTTTTAATAGCGCCCCACAAAAATAAGTCACACATATTTAACTCAGGAGAACGTGGTGCCCGTTTCCTTGACAAAACCCGTATACCAGGAGCATGTTAACCTTCTCAGAGTTTGTATAATTTTCCATTTTTAGGTTTTCACGTAATTTAGGAAAAACCAATATTTTTACAAATTTTTGACGCCCTCTACCGGCTAAACAAGACAATTTTGGATATAACTAAGTCGGCTTAGATCGACCTATTTTGACGTCAGGAGTCTGTCGTCAAACGTTGTACACGAATTTTCCGGACACCCTGTATAGTTACCTTTTTTTTTTAAAAACAAAGCGTTTTGACAGAAGACAACGACATTTGACATTAACAGCTGATCTGGTTTCGTCATTAAAGTTCCCAGATCAGCAGTGGGCCATAGCAAGCTCACTCGTCAGGTTGCGTCATATTATTTTTTTCCAATTTTGTTGTTTTTTAAGTGTTTCTGTGTCTGTTTTTTGTATGGTGTATGTTTTAAACGTTGTACTTTTAGATTTTATATATTTCAGAGATAGATTTCCTTGGTGTTTATTATTTAAGTTTAATAGTGAGTACAAACATCATTTTGGTTAACTCATCTATTATGAAATCAATAAAGTGCCTAGTTCAACCATTACTTTATCGTTATATACGGGATGCCTCATAACTAAGGAACAAATACAGCAACAAGAGATAGTAGACTTGAAAATATCATTTTGTTTAAGAATGCACGGTTAATTGCATCTAATCGTATTTCGTTATAAAAGGTGTTTACTTAAATGTTTTTTGCCATCGAGCATTTAGACGCAATTATCTCGAAAACTAATTGAAATATCGAGATTAATGAAATACGACTTTTTTACGTATAAAAGATCCCTCTTTCATAATTTGAGGTAAAGCGGTTAGAAATGTGTGAGAAAAAAAATATATGAAACTCATATTGTGTAGCTAGTGTTCTCCAGGAGGTATCTTAAACTCATTATGGAATTCTTCTTATTGCCCTCAAAAACATAACTATTCCAAATTTGATTCATATCCGCTTCACATCAGATCATCGTAAATTTTATAAAGTAAATATTTACTTAGATCACCCTGTATCTCTTTAACCCTATAGGAAATGAAATTAAATGACATATTTTCAAGTTCACTATTATATTCTGTTACTGTATAGCCCCTTAGTAACGGGACACCCTAGGTGGCCTAGGTATATCCATATATAAAATTCCCATAAAAGTAACAATACAAAAAGGGTTCCGAATATGGTGTTTTAATTAATTGTAGAGTCATTCGGGGTAAGTGTTCGCACTTTTATAATTATCAAATTGTAAAAATTTTAAAACTGGGCAAATGTAAATAACACAATTGGTTTTGGGAAGCCTAATTGTTATATTTTAAGTTTTTAAATACAAACTTCACCTAATTATGTGTGCTTTCAAAAAAACTTAACTGATATAGTTGAATTCACATAAACTTTTAACGCCGTGACATTTCAGTTCTGTCAAATACTGCAGCAACTCATAAAATATAAATTTCTAATGGCTAAATTTAATTAGTATAATTGTACTGCACACAAAGTGTCTATCTTGTATTATTTCATACGATTAAAAAGAGATAGAAATAAAAAGAGTTGGCCGAAAAATTCCAGAAAAGAAAACACACTGACCAATCTCAGCTGTATAAGAAATTTAGTAAATTGGTGAAATCTAAAGTAACTAGACAATGACAAGTCTTGACATTTCGCATTAAAACTTTATGTGAATTTAACTATATTCGTTTGTGAAAAATGCGCACAGTTAACCTCTAATGCGGGTAACTGTACGGAACTATTGGGGCAAGTAAACGCAATGTTCTATTAGTCTTTTAGCAGCGGCTATTTGTTCCCGAGTAACTGGTTTTGTCTTAGGCTTCTTCCTTGTGTAATTGCGAGGCATTTTAACATTCTGAAAATAAAACAATAAATAATATTTACCATAATAGTAAATGCGGGTTATATGTTTAAGTGTATGTATTTTGTAATTTATTTGTTCACATGTTTATATTTATTTTTATTTATTGTTAATGTAAGGACACACTTTGTTAATAAGAATGTAATTTTCTTTGAACAATAAAGTATATTGATTGCTTGATTGTGTACGCACTCGCACCCTTACCCGCGTACACTTGACCCCAGAACCGTTATCTTAAATGTGTTTAATATTTCTAATGACATCACACATTATGACCACTGGTTTAATGGTGGAAAATAACCTACATATAAGACATACAAGTCAACAAAATACTTAATAATTATTTGCGGTTCGGTTATAACACGCTTTCCCACAACGCAAATAATAATTAGTAAACTAGCACTTTTTCGTCTTTTTAAAATATTTCTCTTGTACGAGTTATAAGTGCGTAGCGAGGGGTCTGCATCGAATGGCCACTGAGGCAATACTAAAACGTCAGCAGCAAATCGCGCGATACATTCGTCTCCCCTCCAAAATCAACAATGCGCGCACTTACCCAGTGCGTACGCTTACCCCGAATGACTCTATTACTTTTTTTTTTGTATAATAAATACATAAACACCTATTTTGCTTTAGTTTTATAATGTTTTTACATACTTATTTTTGTAGGTACTGGTCTGTCAATATTTTATTTTATAAATAATAAAATTAGTATCTACGCCATATCGTTACAAAATATTACGACTCCTTTTATTTAAGTTTAAATTTAACAGATGGCGAAGGCGAAAGAGAAAGAACTTAGTCCGGTTCTGTTTCTGTAGCCAACCGCTTAACGTTAAATATGCCAGACTTCAACAGGGTGCCATTAATGACAGGTGATGCGTCGAGTTCTTAGATTAATTTGACTTTATCAGTTATATGATTTTTCTACTGTTGTATACACAAAATAATCATATTGGATTACTTTAAATCGATACTGATCGATATGATAAATTATGCCAAATCTGAACAAACCCTTTCCAAATCATCTTCCAGTACAGACTTTATAATATTTTTACAATTTTTTTGTAAAGTTTAGCACTGAGAAGGTTAGAACCAGCAACATTTAGGTCAAGACAACCCGTCTTTGGGTAAAAATTACCAGTCACGTTTTGAAAAAAAAAACAAAATTTCGATTAGCAAATGAAATGGCCAATGCGTCACTAGTATCTGCTCTTAAGTCAACAGTGATCAAATGTAGCATCGATTATTCACGAATACATTTTAAGAAAATTTATTGTGATTGAGACGTGGAACAGAACCATTAATCAAGGGGAAAATGTTATATACCTATATTTTTAGATTTTAAGCGGGCATTCGAAACAATAGACAGAGCTAGATTATTGAGTAAATTATATCATTATGGTATTCGCGGAAACGTTTATAAATGGTTTAAAAATTATTTAAGTAACAGGTCACAAAAATATCAAAAACATATTCAAATAAAAAAATCAATAATATAGGAGTTCCTTAAGGAAGTATACTAGGTCCAATATTATTTATTTTATACATCAACGATATGCCTTTAGTTTTAAAAATGTGTAAGTTACAAATGTTTGCTAATGACACCTTAATTTACATTAATATTTTAAATATTTTTGATGGTCAAATACTCTAAATTCTGAGATAAATATATTATTAAATTGGCTAAAAGTAAATATATTAAAATTAAATATTTCAAAAAGTAAATGTATGGTTATGGGTAATAATTTAAATTGTTAAAATATAAATGTTGATGGTGAAAAATTGAAATTAGTAAACAGTTTTAAATATTTAGGGATAATCATTGATTCAAAATTAAAAAAATTTAATTATTTTGAAAGTATTATATCGAAGATTGCCGGAAAAGTAGGTTATTTTAAAAGAATCAGTTCTAATTTAAGTTTGTTTTCTGAAAAACTGTATTTAATACTATTATATTATTACCATATTTTCTTTATTGTTCTTCCATTTTATATTGTGCTAGTGAGGAAATATTTGATAAATCACAAATTTTACAAAATAAGGCAATGCGGAATATTTTAAATTGTGACAAATATACAAAAATTAATTTTTTGTTGAAGAATTTAGATTGGTTGAATGTCAGAAATTTAATTTTTCATTTAGTTTGTACCTTTATACATAAAATTAAAAATAATTTATTGACTGATTGTTTAAAAAAATTTGTTTTTTTAATTATGACCATCATAATTATAAAACAAGAACTAATCAAAATTTTTATATGGATAGAGTGTCTAAAATATTAGCTTATAAATTTATTTTTTATAAAGGTTTGATAAAATATAATAATTTGGAAAATTCTATTAAATCTCAAACATCATTAAAACTTTAAAAAAAAACTTTAAAATTACATTTAATTAAAAAACAAAATGATACGTAATATTTGATACAATTTGCAAAATGTTTAACTTTTTTGTCTGTTTTTGTTAAAGGAAGGTTGCGTTTTAAAATTTAAAAATAAATCTATAAAAATGTGTTCAAAAAATGTATTAAAAAATATTTAATTGTAGCTTTTTGCTAAATAAAACATGTTACTACTACTACTACTACCACTACCTAGTGTATTTAAAATATTTTTCTGATTAGTCTTAACACACTGTTGATTAACATAAACCCAACTTGATAAAATATTTCGTTTAATTTATCATCGGATAATTTGTCAAATACAAACTAACATTACAAGCTAAAAGCCTGGATCGGTTTCTATTATTCTACAAATTGTAAACTGCAATTCAACAACCGTAATAAAATATATTTCTACTCCGCAACAGTCCACAACAATTTGTAGTTTAAAGCGATTACTACATGTCACAGACATGTGTAATGATTTAGAGCTTATGGCAATAATGTATAAAGTTTCCATTATATATATCACGGATGCCATCAGGGTAGCGCAGGAGTTTCATTCCATTAAGAGCAGGAGTGAATTTTGAACAAGGGGACCATTAAAATACCTGCAAAAACTTTTAGCCATTTGTCAGGACAATATGACATGGAGAAGGGAAAATCACGTGATCGCTGTTACCTAAGACTGTGATATCACAGTCACTTTTACTTTATGACCAATATTTTACTATTTGGGACGTCGAATCGTAGTAAGCATAAATATAAGTTAGCATGCTGTCTACAGGTAAAACGTCGAACTTAGTCATTCTAATAATAATTAGAGGATAATATTATAGTGTCCGCCAAAATAATTGAAACACTAAATAACTGACACGCAACTTTAAATTAGCCAGGAATTAAATTTTTCTGTCAGCGAACTACTTTACCAGTTTTTAACTTATGTAAGGTACGTAGACCTAGAAAATAGAAATATATATTTGTTCGCTGTCCTATTACATATTAATATGGTTACCTTTTTAAACTACTATATAGGCTAATATAATGTTAAATATCCTATTTTAACCTTACTATTGCCAAACAATAATAATAATAATAATAATAACAATAATAAAAATAATTCCTTCGAAATCAAATAGCTGATTTTTAAACGTTAATAATGTGAAAAGCTGTTTTGGCATTTGGCAGAACTAGGCGGTACCCGGTTTTATCAACATACCCGATTTTGTCCAACTCTCACCTACCCACCTAAGTCAGAGAAATAATTTCTACTACTTATTTTTCTTGAAACCGAAAAGGATACCTAGATAATGCAAAATGCAAAAATTATACATTAGAAACCTTTACGAACAAACATTTTAAGACCAAAAAATTCACAAACTAACTTTTTGACAAAAACGGCGTTTAGATGAATTGAAACTTATTACTTATCGATGAAATCAACTAACGTGGAAGGCACACAATGAAAGTAAAAATAAAAGGCCATAACCACTAAATATTTTGAAAATATAATTAATGTAACAAACAGCACAAAAACGCAATTCATAACTCGGTGTTTGGGCTCATTGCGGTCCACTACTAATCTGGGGATATTATTATGTCCCAATATCAGCTGATCGATGACAAATTTCTGCTGTCATCTGTTTTAAAACGAGAGAATTCGTTTCGTTTTCTATATATCAATTTTTCTTGATCGATTTAATGACTATTTTTTTTTTCAAACGACATGAAGTTTATGTGTTCCAGAAAATCGTACCTCGCCATCCGTAGGCGGACACCCGGTAGTGGTTTATTTATTATTGCTAAAATTAAAATGAACTATGGTTATTTTTGTATTTTTTATAAACATATTTTATTCTGACATTTCATTATTATTATTTAAATAAGCAATATAAATAAACAAACCGAATTAAATTAAATCGGGTTTTTTAATATTCATACAAACGTTGTTCTGTAGTTGTATTTTCATTAGATGATTTTTCCATACAATTTGTAAACCAATCGCTATTATAATTTGAAAAGGCAAAATGCTGAAATAATATGTATATGCCATTAAAATAACTTTATTTAAAACGCTGTCAATAAAGAACCAATAAGGATAAATAGTAGCATGTACATACTTGCAAACCTTTAAATTTTAGGTTTTTGTGATGATAACGTTTTATCTCAAGTGATAAATCGCATAGTACGGCCTTAGCTATAAATAATTCTTGCTTCAATAATCGCATTTTTGAATATTCAAAATTATTTAGAAGACAATAAAAGTGTCTGTGAAAATAAGAAAAGCGAAAAATTGTGGCCTATCGGACAAGTGTGTAACTGTTTTTTATATTGGAATACACAGGGATCCAAGCACAATGGATACCCTGGGGCGGGTAGAGAAATCAAACAATCTCGACAACAGCGGTAAGATGTATTAAAAGCCTTTGTACAGTGTGACTGTCTTTTATATTGGAGTTAATTCCGCTGGGATGGCGCTACGGTATATTGATGGCCGCTTTGCCTTTGTAAACCTTTTGTCTACTTTTCGACTATTACCAGTGTGACTGCCTTTTATTTTGGAATTAATTCCGCTGGGGGGCGCTACGGTGTATTGATGGCCGCTTTGCTTTTGTAAAAAGGCTTTTAATACATCTTACCGCTGTTGCCGGGATTGCTGGGTTATGGCTGCCCGTAGAGTCCTAACAAAGACGAAACAGCTGTTGTGGTCCACCTGCCCCCGGGTATCCATTGTGCTTGGATCCCTGTGTATTCCAATATAAAAATACTAAAAACAGCTACACACTTGTCCGATATGCCACAATTATTCGCTCTTAATTCAAAATATAATCAACAAAAGCCTCTTTGTTGTAAATAGAGGAAATATAAGGAACATTAATTTTAAAAAGTTGTGTCATGATTATGGTTTTGTAGAAGACAGAATTGTATAATATTATGTGTTGTCTTGCCTACAAATACCGCTTTAAACCTGCAGTTTACTTCTATAAGGTATATTATATTTTTCATATCTCCAATTTAACAAAAGATATATAGTTACATTCCCCGCCCACCCCCATCCCCCTTAAACAAAGGAAGAGCAAAAACTTTATTTTTATCCAAAATTTTGATTAGATTTGAAAAAATGTTACCTTTGATACACCTTTTTAAAACGTATAACGGTACTGTAAGGCATGTGTAACTATATTAATTTTTTAGCTAAGTTTTCTTTTACACATAAAAAAACTATATTTATTTGATGTTTTCTAAGAAATCTATAGCCACAAAGGAAAAGAAATAATTTAAGCAAATAAATTACAGTAAATAATTCTTGCACGTTTAATAAATGACCAACCCTGGAGTCACGTCATAACTCGAATGACGTTCTTTTATTGTCATCCCAATAATTTAAGTTAATAGATCTTATTAAATTAATTGACTACTTTGTTATAAGAAAAATGTGCTAGAAAGAAAATTGCAGAAAAGCCAAAGAATGAATTTCCTTTAGCATTTTTTGCTACCACTTCGGTTTCTAAGATTTATGGATTCTATTTGTCTATATCTTTATAGAAAAAAAGGTTTGGCAAAAGAGCATAGAAGATTTACCTAAGTTAAATAAAAATAAAAAAATAAAGTTCAATGCTTCTAACCTAAAAACAATTGGACAAAATAGTCATTATACCGTGCGAGCAAAAATTATTTGCATCAAAGAGGGCCTTGCATCTAAAGACGTAATGCTTAGCCGTAGAGCTTAATACCTGTTGGGTGTCAGTAACTACCTGAACAATCAATCAGTTATTCCGTCATTTTTGACAGTCGTTACAAGTAATTTGATTTATCGCTAATTTTTGTTCATGAAAAAATGCAAAATACGCCAACAAATTGTATAAGACGCCTGTCCCAAGAAGTGGGAAGATCTTATGGAACATGCAGGACTATTTTTAAGAAGCAGCTAAATTTTTTCCTTATAAAGTGCAAGTATTCCAAGAATTGAATTCCCACCTAGATCACATTGTTTAACGGTTTTGGATTACTTAGTTTTTCCTCATTTAAATAACACAACAACACTTTCGAAAATATGATGAGACGTGTGAATTTATGCTTGGAGCATGGCGGTGGCCAGTTTCAGCAATTTATGTAATTACTTTTATTTTTCTTTCTGTATATTCTTACTTTGTTAATTTTGTAAACAACAAAAATAAATTTGTATTTGTCTACTTATTTTATTACCTACTCATAAGTTTGGCATATCATGTCATAATATGAATTGGACAAAATTTTAACCTAGATTTGGTTAGATATATCGTCCCCATATCATTGTGACTAAACCAAGCCCTACGTTTTTTAATCCAAGCCCTCTTTGATGCAAATAATTTTTGCTCGCACGGTATTTAATTGCTTTATTTTCATACTTAAACTGTCAAAACACAAGAACGATTACGAATGACAAGTAGTGTAGTAATAGAGGAAAACTCTAAACTCTATAACGATAACGTTTCGCTAATAATTTTCATACCTAAGCACTCTTCTAACACTTCCAACATTATTTTATCGAAAGGGTATTACCTACGTTGTCCTTTATCGTCGGAATACAGGTTCGGCCGTTTCGAAATCGCTGACAAAGTTCCTTTCACAATTATAAATGTTATGTGTCTTCAACCCTTTGGACACGGATCCACTTTGCAGACTAACAAATGGTATTATTTTATTCCAGAGGCGTGCTTGTGAACTCTAAACTGAATGATAAAGAGCTTTGGACTTGTTGCATTGTCTTTATTTGTCAGTCGGATGTAGCTCACTATGCCTGGACACATAGCAATCATATCATGTGGTCTGAAGCTGAAATCCAGCATAATGAAACCACACGGGGGGAAGCTCAAGGAAGCTGCTGTTACAGACCATAATCCAGATTGTTTTAGTAAGCCATCATTAAATATAAGAAATATCTGGTAACCTACTACTAACAACAAAAAGGAGTCAGAGGACCAGGTGGCGACTGTTAAAGTTTTACATGTGCTACTCACCCCGGTGAAACTGTAAATGGGCAATCTTCCATCACAAGGTCATATTTATTTTAAGTTGCGGCCAGCTGGCCATCAGAGTCAAATTGGCGCTGTTGTCGCTTGATGATTCTCCAGCTAGTCGACTAACCGGGTTCTGTCGCATATTTTTGACGTACAGAAGAGAAGGACAGTTATATTCTGACCTACTATAAAGCTTCCCAAACTGCGCCAGGTGCTAATTGGAACAAACCAGCCAGCCCGCCATGTCAAAACTGTCAATTTTTCTTGTCCACGTTTTTTTTCTCAGGAAATTAAATTTATTTTTTATTATCATTTTAATATTTAATACAATAATTCTATTAGTTTCTATTCTAGAAAACTTCGCCGATGCGTGTAATTTTTCACGGCAGACTCGTGCGGAAAAATTCATTTTCCGCACTTGTTAGGTAAATAGGTATTTCCTACAGACGTGTGAAAAAATCAATTTTCCGCACTGATATCCGTGCGGAAAATTAGTTTTTCCACACTAGTGCGGAAAATTTTTTCGGCACGTTTATGTCAAATATCCGTGCGGAAAATTGGTTTTTCCACACTAGTGCGGAAAAATTTTTCGGCACGATTATGTCAAAATCAATAATATATCAATTATAACTTGTAGTTATTACTTTTTTACTGAGAATTAGTTACTGTTACATATGTATGTGATTGTTACAGTTAATTAAAAATTATTAAATTTCTTTGAAATATGTGTTACTTATTTCCACACGTCTGTAGAAAAACTATTGTCCCAGACACGTGCGAAAAATGTTTTCCCTGCACTCGGCTGCTTCACCGAACTCCGCTACGCGTCGTTTGGGTGAACGGCAGACTCGTGCGGAAAAATTCATTTTCCGCACTTGTTAGGTAAATAGCTATTCCGGTCTCTAACGTCACTTTTCCGGTCTTGCGATCGGAAAAAGGTTATTTTCTAGACGAAAAATTGTCCAGAAAGTGTTTAATTTTTGGTCGGTTTTAAAAAAAATATATTTATAGTATTTTTGGTCCATTTTTCACCTGTCAAAGTTACAATATTATGGCTTAGTTTCTTAGGAAAAGCAACCTAATGGTGCTAAACTAAACGGGCGACTATGCGACAAGTTGGCTAATTGTATCCCAGAATCAAAGTTTTAAGCCTGGCTAATGTAAGCACACACATTGCCAAAAATGGAGGTCAGTATCAAGACCCTAATAAACATTGAACATAAAGTGGATTCGGGGTGTTATAATAATAAACTAATATTTTGAGGGCCCCGTTTTAGCAAAATTGCTTAAGTGTTACATTAGGGAAGAAGCAGGGATTGAGGATTATAGTTCCAGTTGATGTTTGTAAGTGGACGTTGGTAATGTTGTTTATGTTACCGGGCATTTTCAAATTTACTGCAAACTAAAAATATTATTAAAGATCTTTACTCTTTGCTCTTCATAGTATCCCCTTCACACTTTATGTAGGCTTAGGACTGATCCAACGTAGAGTTGTGTAGTTCGCTAACGAACTAGTTGAAAAGATCGAATCTGACAACTGAACTAAAAGATTCAATCAGTAATTACTGAGTCTAAACGGAATGTACTACGCAAGCGAGAGCGAGACGACCGAGATTATAGGTTTTGTCACCTGACCGACCGATGCATGCCGCGATGATTTCGGACTATTTCGATATTGAAATGAATAAAAAATATTGTCGGGGTCTACTGTATTTTTTGTTAATTTAATAATACAATTTAAATTTTAAAATATTTCTTTTACTTCACTATGCCAGTATAAATCAGTGAACTAAATGAACTAAACGAACTAGTCTTTTGAACTATTCACTTTATTGAACGAGAACGAAAGATTGAAATCGGCAAAGTGAACTAAACTTCCCAGCACTAATCCAACGTAAGAAAATATTTAAATTCGATGTTCTCAGAAATGGCTGTTCGAAACGACTAAATACAGGGTGTTATTTAAGTATGCGGCCAAACTCCAAGGGGCGCTTCTTTAAGTGATTTTAAGAAGAAAAGTTCATATAAACATGGGTCCGAAAATGCATAGTTTTTACGATACAGAGTGTCAAACTTTTAAAAAAAAATCGGATGGTCGTAAATATCTCAATACTCTTTTATTCGATTTTGTTCAAATTCGACAATTCTATTTGTAATAACAGGAGGACAATTTAACCTCAATTGGATTAAAATTATTAAGTCCAGTGGCGTCCCGGAAGACAGTCCAACTAATATTTTTGACAATAAAAATTTCGCGCCACTGATTTTTTTTTTAAATTATGTATTTTTTTCGAATTAAGCTACTACAAATACAACTATTTTATCTTTTGAGTTTTTTCATATCTTCCTTTGTTTTCGAGAAAAAAAATAAAAACCACTTTATTGCATGTCCCCAGGACAATAAGAATAAAAAGTTTAAACTACTTACCAAACTATCAAGCAATTAAAATTACACGAAAGTCTTCTTTTGCATTTTTTCGCATAGATTAATGACCGTATGCACCATTTTACCCATTAGGCATGATTAGGTGATCGGGATTAACCAGGTAACCGTGATTAAATAAAACAGCCTATGCACCAACTAAAAGGATATGTGGCTTTTGTAATCAGGGTAAAATTAAAACCTCGATTTGGCAACGTAGCGCAGATGCAAAAATTCGTGCGATCAACCAGAAAAATAAACCCTTTATTTTTCTGTGACCAGAAACACCAAGCAGATTGACAGTTGTGGTTATGTTTCCTTTTTGTTGTTTTTTCAACTTTTCCGAGAACTTTTTCTAGTGTGGCTGTTTTGCGCATGAAACCCCCAATTTCACACTTCGGCATCTAGAGTCATGGAGTTTGACTCACAGAAAAAAAAAGGGTTTGACTGGTGAGGAAGAAAATAATATATTAGATGCGAAAAAGAAAAGAACTGTGTTAGCTGAACAAACCCTATTTATTTATCTTCAAATTAAAATAATTTTATCTCCGAGGTCTTTCTAGCTCTCGGAAAGCCATCATTAAAAATATCCATTACATTAAAATCATCATCGAAGATGATTTCGTCTCCCATTTTAATTTTATTATTGAAAATTCGATACAAATTTTAAAACAAAACAAGAAAATAACCTTTTAATCATGATTAAATATATAACCCATCAAGATTGGCTGGTTAACTTTAATCTTGATTAAGTTCCTGAGCAGTGCTGGCGCATTGGAAATTTTCTTAATTGAGATATTTAATCATGATTATAAGCTAATCATGATTAACTGGCCTTGGTGCATACGGTCATAAAACTGTTTTCGATAAAATAAATTAACATAAAATAATGGCATAACGTAATAATTTATTACTGTAATGTTTTAAAAGAAACAACTATAGCTAGCTAAAGTCAGTGGCCCACAATTTTTTTTGCCAAGAATATTAGTTGGACTGTCTTCCGGGACGCCACTGGACTTAATAATTTTAATCTAATTAAGGCTAAATTATCCTCCTGTTATTACAAACAGAATTGTCAAATTTCAACAAAATCGAATAAAAGAGTATTGAGATATTTACGAACATCCCATTTTTTTTAAAAGTTTGACACCCTGTATCGTAAAAGCTATGCATTTTCGGACCCATGTTTATATGAACGTTTCTTCTTAAAATCACTTAAAGAAGCACCCCTTGGAGTTTGGCCACATACTTTAATAACACCCTGTATATCTTTTTTGGATGCAAGATAATAAGAAAAATATTTTTTAACTGGAAAGTTAATATACCGAGACACAAGTTTTAAAGCTTTTAATGTAGGCGAAGTGCAGCTGGGGGCGCCCTCTGCCATGTACTGTGATCTAACCTGGATTTTTTATTCTAAAAACTCCTAAATCCCAAATTTCCTGCAATATATGCTGTTATTAAGAAATAAAAATTGTAAATAATCACGATTGACATCGTCCGTCAAATCCCCAAAATATAGGTTAGTTTTTAACAAATTTTATACATTCTGCAAGTGTGCAGAACCTTCCAACCTTCTGCAAAATTGCAGACGCAAACTTTGATAAACGTTTTCTGGAATTCCCATTTTGTCACTTGCATCCGCAAACTGCTATACCTGCAGCTAAACTTGATCGTTTTTTAAGTTGTTACAATTCAATCCATTTTGTTAAGGAGTTCCCTAATTGATTTTCTATAAATGTACACGACTTCATCTTAAGTGAGCCAATATCGCCTAACAAATATTTTTTTATTGCCTTGTATCTTGAAAAAGTATTTTAAATTCCTTTACAAAAATAAAACTCCGACGTCTAGCTGTCATTTGTCAACAACACATTTCACTTTCTAACATAACTTTAGCTTCCATACAGCCAAACAAATTGAACCTCAAAAGCTTAGGTATATAAATGCTCCGACTGACAGCTGTCATGCTAAAAGAGCCTTAAAGAAACAATAATGCCTTCAAAATATTTCTATTTGCGTAAAATATTTGCATAACATTTTGTATTCTACTTTAAAAGACAAGATTTTGGTTTAGTTTAGGTACATAGTACATAACAATATCTTATGGATGTAGTAAATTTTCTGTAAGGGGAGCTGTCGGAAATAGTGTAGATAGAAACTAAAAGTGTAGAATTGACGACAGATAATTTCGTACACTAAACTGTGACACTGCAAATGCAACTCTTTTAAGTTTATTAGCTTTGTAACGTGTGAATTGTTATCATGATATCTGTCAAAGTATTTGATTTAAAAATGCCTCATTTAAGTATTATTGAAAAAGCAAGAATAATAATATGTTTAGTAGAAATAGGGTGGTCTTATGGAAAAATAGCTGATCACTTTAGAGTACCTAGAAGTACTGTTCAAGGAATTGTAAAAAAATGGCGCTATCATTAAACACTTGAAAGGTCTGTTGGACGTTTCTCCGTTAATGGAAAGGCATGAATAAGTGTTTACGGTGCAGGTATATGCTGAAATATTTGGTGGAACACTAAACAGTAATATATATCGTCAGATTTTGGAAAATGTTCTTCTTCCTTCTGTCGCGATAGTTTTTGAAGGAAATAACTTTATATTTTAGCCGGATAACTGCCCTGTGCATACGGCAAGAAATATAGGAAACTGGCTTAGACAAAACAACGTAACATGTCTGCCTTGGTGCTCAAGAAGTCCTGATTTAAATCCAATTGAAAATATTTGGGGATTGATGGTAACAAAATGTACAAAATAAATTTTAAACCACAGAATGAAATAGAGTTATTTGATAAATAAAATAGAAGAAATTTGGGAAGGGCTAACACTCCGGATTACGCAAGAAGTATTATTTTGTCAATGCCAAGAAGATTACGAATAGTGTTAGGATCCAATGGCGCAGCAATTAAATAGTAGTCTTTTTTTTGTTAATAAATTTACCCTTTTTGGCTTTATACTTTTGTAGTTTTCCTGGTATTATTTTATGATTTTCTTATTTTGCGGCTGTAATTTAAACACAAAAATATTTAGAAATAACCATTATTACTTATGGTAAAAAATCGTACATACAATATTTTACAGCCATATATATATATAGCTGGTGTTCTATCCAGGTGAGAATCCCGTTTTACCAAATTTTGTTGTAATTGAGTTATGTATAGGTGGAGTGTACGAATTTATATGTCATCAACTGTACACCAAATTTTGATTAATAAATGAATGAGGTCAAAAGTCAAAAGTTTCAAGTAACATAAAAATTGTTCAGGAAAGACTGACTGTTTATAGGATATATGATATATTCTTTTTTGATTCATACTTCCAACGGTTGGAGTGGTATATTATGGGGAAAAGTACATTCCAACATGCCATGGTACCAAACTACATGGCCAGAATTGTTCGATAATTCACCTGGGAAAACAGCGTTTACATCTTAACGTGGAGTTCGAAGAGTCCAGACCTTAAAAAGCGTTTTAAAAACATAATGCTGCAGAGCATTTTGAAAATTTTCATTTTTACCTCCTATACTGACATATTTATCAAGGTGGAATCATGGATACCACTTACCTTTTAGAAAGGTTTTCTAAATAGTCTAGGAGCAACGTAGGTTAATATATTTCTTGTATGAGTATTTTTTGGCCAAAAGTAAGTATTTAAAAAAATTCGGTAAGCCAGAGATGCTGCCGCTTAGAGCATTGCGTCACAAGACATTTTTCATTAGAATCGATAAATACCAATTAGTATTCTCCCATCGAGCTATTTAAGATATGCGAATTCGAAGAGGATAAATGTGGTGGGGGGAGGGGGGGAAGTTTAATTACTTTTTTCTTTTAACGAAGTTTAACCTTTAGGGGAAAATGGGGTAAGGTGCCTCATTTATATAATAACTTATTATTAAAGACTAATTATTTTGAAAAAATTGAAAATATTAAAAATGTAATAATTTATTTGGAAATTTGCCCTATGCCCTACTTTCTCATTACTTTTAATTTGGTACATTTATTATTATGATTATCATTATTGTCACAGCAGTAGGCGGCTTGCACCGATGAAACTGCTGTTGCATAGCCAAAATTAATCTATGGAATATTTTTCTCTACTTTTCCTAAACTGGAATATCTATGTCTCAGTCTTGTAGTTTTGATGTTCTCTACGCTCAACGTCAGTTAGAGGTAGTGTACTAAGGTTGTATTGATCCGCTGAAAATCCTTATCCAAGTGGTTCTTAAATGAGTTAATGGAGGTGGCTGACACTGTATTCTCGCTTAGGGCATTCCACTGGTATACAACCCGATTTGCAATGAAGTTTTTTCTCGGGAGTTTCGCACATCTTTCCTTGGATAGTTTCAGACTATGACCTCTTAGGATTTGATTCTCATTAAGTTGGCGAATGTTAAGATCCGGTTTATAGTATCCATTAAGAGTTTTAAAAGTTTCTGTTAAATCGCCCCTCAGTCGTCTTTCTTTTAGCGTTGACAGTTCAAACACTCGCAGCCTGTCTGCGTAGGTCATATTTCTGGTTGCGAGAGGAAACTTCGTGGCTCGTCTTTGCACTCTTTCAGTAGCTCTATATCTTTCATAAAGTATTTTACATGAGATTTGTATAATTTTGACATCACGTCAACAGTTTTGTTTTCAAAAGCCCGTCCAATCAGGAAAATAACCGAGTTTGCTTTCTTTCCTATTTTAGCTATGTGGGTTTGCCATTTAGGATCGAAGCTGATTGTAATACCAAGATCTAGCTGTTCGCTGACATGTTGCAATGGGGTACCGTTGAGGTGGTAGGCATTTTGGGGATTGTTTGTTCCGATATGAAGTACTGTGCATTTTGCCTCGTTGAGTTTTAATTGCCATGTTTGGGTCCAAACCTTCAATGCATTTAGATCCTCAGACTGAATACACTCCGGTAGAATTGCAACATTAAGGAGAAAGAGTAGTGGTAAATGGACATATTAATAAGAGAAAGAAACTGGACGATAAAGGTTTTATGTCATATTTTACTATAAAAGACAACGGTGTATAAGAAATAATTTGCAAAAGCTGCAAATACATACTCACATAAATTTCCCCAAGTGCTTTTAAAAGTTATTTTTTGCTCGTTTAGCTGGATGATGTGTTATTTAAAAGCTCAAAAATAAAACGCAACTTTAAATTAAAAAATAATTTATTCAGATGAATTAAATGAGAGGCGTTGTCATTTTTAATGAAAAAAACAGCTTCTATATGCATGATCATTACTCCAATATCCAGAAAATGGCAGCGGACATGGCACTCTGTCTTTTTGGACGTTTTTCGCGCCGGACAAAGATCTCCAAACACATTGTCCAATTTGAATAATGGCCCCCGGCGGACCGAGCGCTTTTCCATTCATATATAAATCCCAAATTCGTGGAATTAATTAAATTCTCTTTCCTTGAATTTAATTTTTCTCGCTGTTCTGTTCCGTCGTTGCCGTCTTTTTTCAATTAGCAAGTTTTTATCTTTTGTAATTATCGCTTGGAGTTTTTAATTGTTTTCCTGTAAAGATTTCTGGTAGCCGACGATAGTAGTGGAACCTGATTAAAAGGATCTTTAGGGCCAATTATCTGTTTGAAAACTGAAAAGAGATTAAGTTCCTTTAAATTTTGGTTTAACTTACTTCGGAAATTAATTAGGATCTAGTTTAGGTTTGTTCGATTTTTTTTTTAATCAATAGTATTGTAGTGCTATTCAAAAGCGGGATAAATTACCTGTTTTTAGTCCAGGTACAGCAAATAATGATAAAAAGTAGGTAGAGAAACACGCACAAGCTAAACCACACATCACCAGAAAGAAGACCCATAATGATGACTATCTTTTTTTTAGGGTCATTATTCATTATATTATATACAGCGTGTCTTCGGAAGTTCTTACCAAATGGGAAACTTTTTTATTATTAATTTTACGAAAAAAAATTATTCGTTATAAAAAGCCCTGCATGGTCTAAGACCTAAAATGCAACCATCAAATATCGAAATTTTTCAGTCATATACGAGGTTTGTTCAAAAATGTGAATTTTTCCCAAGAATGTGAATTTTTCCCAAGAGTAAAGTACCTTTATTTTTGACATCAAAAATTGTTATTAAAAAAAGTTGATCAGAACTAAAAACTACGGCTAAATGTGCATTTATACGCATTTATGTTGAAAAATAATTTTATTGATTTATTATTAATTATTTAATTTTTTTAATATTTAATTAATTTAATGCGTGTTATTACATATTTAGACGTGGTTTTTAGTTCTGATCAACTTTTTTTAATACCAATTTTTGATAATGTCAAAAATAAAGGTACTTTCTCTTCAGAAAAATTCACATTCTTGGGAAAAATTCACATTTCTCAAACCTCGTATATGACTGGAAAATTTCGATATTTGATGGTTGCATTTTAGGTTTTAGAACATGCAGAGCTTTTTATAAAGAATAATTTTTTTTCGTAAAATTAATAATAAAAAAATTTCCCATTTGGTAAGAACTTCCGAATACACGCTGTATATTATATTCATGTATATTTGGTGTCAGGTGTGAGGTCCTTAGGTTGTGCATGTGTATACAGTTTGTCTCACTGTGACTTCATTACAATATTCCGGAACGTAACGCGATTTGAATAATGAGATTTTCGGAGACACCTTGTCGGACTTTCATTGTCTTTATTTTGTAACTACAACGTTTGGATTAGTTAGTATCTCTAACCGTTTTCAAGTGTAAACTAAATTATAATTCTAACGCTACTGTCTTAAATACTATCCATGTGCAATGAGGCTTGATGACTTCGACTACGTGCTTATTGGGGTGTGAAGTTTGAGCTGTTGGTTTTGGACAAGAAGAGGCTTCCAGATAATATTGGGGATATCTATACTTGGTTTACTAAATACAGGGTTAGGAAAAATTACCAGAACGGTCGATTATTTCAAAATATACAGGGGTTATCAAAAAACGTCTTATATAAAAAATGTAGGGCTGTTAAAAATCTACATGTCGGTGATAAATTGAAATATACAAAAAGTTGTGGAGAATGATAGTTATATTTTTTTAAATGGAAAACCCTGTATATTTTTACTTATTTTGATTGTCGACTCAATTTTAAACATTTTTTATTAACCATTTGTTATACCTAAGTTCATTACTTTCCTACATAAATTGATCAGCTACAAAACACAAAATAAATTTCAAGAAACAATTTATTAAGTTAACTTTAAACAAAAACGTATAACAAATCATGGCAAAACGGCTCTATTTTTTAATAAGTGTTGAAAATTTACTAACTGATAATGATACAAATTATAGCAAAAATGTCTTTGGGTGTTTAAAACCATTTCCCTTGTTATTCTCGCACTTTCATTGACAATTTTCATTCTTAATTCTTCTAAATTATTGGATTTATTTTGATAAACTATGTTTTTCAGGTGACCCCAATAAAAAAAAATCTAATGGCGAAAGATCGGGGGACCGTGAAGGCCATTGGATAGGCCCTCTTCTTCCTATCCATCGATTTGGGAACGTGACATCCAAAAATTCTCTAACTTCGCGAGTAAAATGCGGAGGAGCTCCAACTTGCTGATACCAGGTTAAGTTAATATCAGCATTTAAATTGTTTATAGCTGGAACTATTTCTTGCCGAAAAAGCCGGAGATATCGATCACCGTTCAAACACAATATTGTTTGAAAAATTCGGGTTTTCTTCCATATTTCTAGTCATTATTACGCAAAATTCTAGCCTTCGATCACAGTCAACGTCAAAAAGTTCTTGTACAACATTAATTTTGTATGGATGCATTTTCTCAGTATGAAGAACGGTTCGTACAGATTTTTGATCAATTTCATGAACCAAAGCAGCTGATTGGTGGATTGTTGGGGATTTTTTTCTATCGCAAGCAGAATGTCTAGCTTTTTTTCCTCTGAGGTAGCAGTCCTAGGTCTTCCAGATCTTGGGCGGTTTTTTACAGTACCAGTCATTCTGTAACGCTCAATAGTTCGAAAAACTGCATTTTTTTTAATGTGCCTGTCTGGATGCAAATTATTGTAAATATTACATACCTCCTGACATGATCTCTGTTTATCGCCAAACCCCCTGAAAATTAAAATATCAATTCTCTCTGTTTCAGTAAGTAAAAATGCCATGCTATTTTCTTTTTTGTCTATTTCTGTCAGAATTTGAGTTTCAGATGTCAAACTATTAATTATTTATTAGTAACCATCGTCGTGCCTTATTTGTTGTTCACTATGTTCGAAAATCGCATCGTTATACGTTATTATTTGAAACGCCGATTTCTAGGAAAGTAATGAATTTAGGTATAACACATGGTTAATAAAAATGTTTAAAATTGAGTCAACAATCAAAATAAGTAAAAATATACAGGGTGTTCCATTTAAAAAAATATAACTATCATTCTCCACAACTTTGTGGGCGACCCTGTATATTTCAACTTATCACCGATATGTAGATTTTTAACAGCCCTACATTTTTTATATAAGACGTTTTTTGATAACCCCTGTATATTTTGAAATAATCGACCGTTCTGGTAATTTTTCCTAACCCTGTATATGGATATTTTGATTCATGAAAGCTGCTTCTTTGAATTTTCGTTTTCTCCAGTGCTATTCCGTGTCCAAAACCTTGACTTCGACTACGGCCAGAAACGTTGTAAAGTAACGAAATAAAGACAAGGGAAATCCGACAAGGTAATTATTTTTTTGAAATTACTGTCATCTTTTAAAATTTGCTCAATATCTGTCACTCTGATTTATGGACAAAATAAATCATTCCCATTTCTATACAATCTTACAAGGTTTTCACGTTTGATTCATCTAAAATGCTGCTCATCCTACAGGTTGTCATTGTTCTTGACATAAAA
Organism: Polydrusus pterygomalis; assembly: GCA_963969555.1. Taxonomy (NCBI): domain Eukaryota; kingdom Metazoa; phylum Arthropoda; class Insecta; order Coleoptera; family Curculionidae; genus Polydrusus; species Polydrusus pterygomalis. The sequence goes on from OZ018381.1 coordinate 52,722,243, forward strand.
AATGCATAGAAATGTTGCAATGAGTATTTTGCTGCACAACACATAAATTGACAGTTTTTGGAAAAGATACGTGTAAAACTTCATAGCACAGTCTCTTGCTTAGTTTAGATTTACAAAGATCCACCTGATCCCTTTCAGTATGCCGCTCCAGAAAATGCATTCGGTAGAGCTTTACTTGTCCTCTTTTCAGTTATTTCTAAAAACCCATAACTTTTCTACCATGTTTAGATTTAAAAAATCTTATCTTTTAAGGCCTACAACTTGTTTCTAAGGAAGGATTAATCACAGGCCTGCATTTTTTAACACTTTGAAAGTTGATTTAATAATTTTAACTGTTTTCTAGTAATTTGGTAGCGCTGATTTCAAATCTGCTTTCAGTTTTTTTATATCACGTAAGGGTATTTTTCAAACCGGTAAAATCCAAAAATATAGAAAAAAACACGATTATTTCATTTATAAGCTAGTTTTTGAATATGTTAAGGAAAAAAAATACAAAAATTTACAAAATATACACATATAAACTATTATAAATGGTTATTTATTCGTAACGCTTCTTCAAAAAAAGGTTTTCTTTTTTCTGAAAAGCTTCTTTTGGTTGTTTTTCTGTTTCAGCTAAAGGAAGATCTCCTCTCAATGTCCAACAGAAATCGGCCATCATTTTTGTGTCCCAGCGCCCCTGGTATCTTTTTTCCATCTCTTTAATATATTGATGAAATCTTTCACCTTGCTCTTCACCCACGTCCCCAAGATTTTTCGGGAATTAGTCCAAATGGGAATGTAAAAAGTGAATTTTTATGCTCATATTTTGAAATTCCTGAAATTTTCCAGCATATTTTCAACGATCTCAACATAGTAGTAATTTATGTTCAACTTCGTTAAAACCATTCCATGCATGTTTTTCCTTATCTTCCATTACCTTTTCAAATTCTGTATCTTTCATCAAGCTGCTAATCTGCGGCCCCACAAAGATTTCCTCCTTTAATTTTGCCTCTGACAGAGCCGGAAATGTTTTACACAAATATTTAAAACAATTTCCTTCTTTGTTTAATGCCTTAACAAATTGTTTCATACGTCCAAGTTTTATGTGAAGTTGTGGATGTAATACTTCTTGAGGGTCAATAAGACTTTCGCGAATTACATTTTTGTTTCGAGGTGTTAAAGTATCTCTTTGTGACCAGTCTCTTTTTATTCAATGCTGTTCTCGATTCCTGCTAGCCCACTCGCACAGGAAACATGGAAATTTAGTAAATCCAGACTACTGACCTAAGAGATGACCTAAAATTTTTAGATCTTCACACACTTCCCAGTTGTGATTTTCATATTGTGTTCTTAACAGTAATTTCTCTAAATTTTCATAGTTTTTCTTAAACTTAACTGTGTGGCCGACCGAAACTTAAGCAAAAACATTGTCATTATGTAAAAGACCAGCTTTAAAACTCCTTTTTGAAGTTGATAAAAAGTCTCCAGTCGAAAGGTTTGTAGCACCACAGAAAATCATTTTTTATTCGTCAATCATTTAGAATTTGAAGTACTACATTCATTTCATTTTAAAATGTATTAAAACGCCTATTATAAGTTTTTTTATTTTTTTTTCTTTTTTTTTTTTGCAAAAAAAAATCTGTGGGTGATAGAGAGCAATTGTATTTTAATTAGTTATTTTTATATAAAAACTGAGCTCAACAAACAAAAATTACGTCATCACAAATTTCATGCAGGCCTGTGTAATGTACCTAGTTGAATGAATGAAATATTCATGAACTATGTACTTAGAAAGAAAATTCCATATTCAATAATTGGATAACCTGTTGTTTAAAGGTATTGTAATAATACATATTTTACCAGTTACACGATTTGCTGTAAGCCAATATTCTACCCCTATCTCTGATACTAAAACGATCAATTTATCAATTTTATGAAATGAAATTCTTTCCTATTTTGGCCGTTTACTTTGGCAACCCCAAAAGCCGAGCCGATTTAACAAATCAAAGGCCCTGAGCAAGCTTCCGTTAAAAGCGATCGGTAAACCCCAAAATTTTTTATCGCCCCTCCGCTTAATAGGCAAATTTACAACCGATTCAATGCAGCGAGAACGATATGGTTTTTGGATCAGTAATATTTGCTTTAAGGGACGGAAATCATTACTTTTTGAATAAAAATTTCGTTCTATCTGCGATAAATAAATTCTAGTTTTACAACCTAATGTTTATTTTGCAGATAATAATAATAATAAATAGCCTTGATGTACCTACATAATTCAGCCAGTAATAAAAGAATGTAAAAACGTCACAGAGGTGGCAAAATCTCGTATGGCTACCTTTCTAACCACCATAATGTAGAAATGAGTTTAAAAAATAAATAACAAAGCATTAAAATAAAAATTAGAAACACAAGGAAAACTAATTGAACCATTTTTGTCAAATTTTGTCAAAAATAAAAAATCAGTTAAATTAATAAAATAACTAAAACGTAAAAAGCAAACATGTAGCAAATGTGCGACCATTAATGCTCTAGCAACGAATAACTGAAAGAGTATGGTAATATGAATGAAAATATAATTATCAAATACGCAATATTGGCAAGAGATTAAAATATTTAACCGCATTAAAACTAAAAGACCTCTGAAACAATGCCGTTTTGTTTCTGGGAACTGAGTCAAGCCCGCTCTTCCGAGTTCATCTATCATGCACTTCACAACCCCTCATAAGTTTGTCAAAGAGATAACTAGGTTGCTTGTATTTAATTATCTTAAAAACAAAAGTGTTAAAATGCAAGTGAAATCTTTGATCTAATTTCCACCAACCGGAGTCTATGCAACTCGGAGAAACATGATCATGCTTCCTTAACCCGTAGGAGTACCTCAAACAACCATTCTGAAGGCGCTGTAGGCTCTCTCTGTCCTCCTGATGAAACGTCAACCAGTACACTATATTACAATATGACAGTAGTGAAAAAATAGTTGAGTTGGACAACCTCAATTAAATCTGTATTAGAAAAAAAATATCTTTAAACAAATACAATTTATAGCAGGTTTTTTGAAGTAACTAAGAAATGTAGAAGTAAAATAAACACCTCAATTCTTACATGATTCAGAGGTATAGTCAGATCTGGTCTTAACGTGCGGGTCCAAAGGTCACTGATCATATGCGTCAAATCAGACAACACAGAGGCTATCAAAATGTTGTGAGATTATTTACAAATATACCGAAGGAAGGAAAAATAGTTTCATTATTTTAGCTATCGCGAAGATAGCCACATATACCTAATATTATTAGTTTTGTAAAAAGTATGTACAGGGGAGTTGAAAAAGTTACAAAAAAATTATATAATCGTTAATTATATACCTACTGTACCCTTTAATTAAAAACGACAATAATAAACAGTGCAATTTATTTTAACAGTTTTACTACTAAAACCTAAAAATACAATGGCATTTAGTCTGATAAACTATTTCGATAATGAAAGAAAAAGTGGAAATTCGCAAACCAATATACAGGAAACCGTAATGAAAACACTGGGAATTAGTTTAAGAACTATGCAGAATAATGAGCATGACAAAAAAGCATAATATAATACCCAATAATACTAAAAAATGTAAACGAAAAACACCGTTTATAATTATAGCCTAAAAACTATCATCGTCACTTATAAAATCTGAAAAGTCCTCGTCGTCTGAGTCGTCTTCGAATGGAGCAATTATCATTGGCGCTACTTCGACATCTAGAACTTGTTCTCGATCCCACCAATCCCTTATTAATATTTCTGTATGTTCCACCGATTTCTTTCAGTACTCTTGTGTAATATGATCTAACGAATCTTGCCAAACTATTTGTACTTGGTCGGATTTCAGACCATCACCTACATGTTTTTCATAATTGGCAACGATATGGCGGCAGTCGTAGAACCTCATGTCCATATTCACGCAGTATTTCATCTAACGCGTATATTTTGGGTTTTTTAAGATACTTTGCTATTGATAGGAGTTCCGATTTAAGCATATTTGATAAAGGATTTTGGTTGTGTTTTTCCAGCTACTCATAAATATCACTTTTCCTCCAAGATGAAGTGGGCTGTTTATTTAAAATTCTTGAATGATATGATGCATTATCTAATACAATTAAAGACGGAGCATCCAAATTCGGTATCAATTGAACTTTTAACCATTTTTCAAACATTTCGCAATTCATATTATCATAATAGTCAGCACTTTTTGATGTTGAAGAAAAAATTAAACTCGCACCTGCAACATATCCTGTTGCAGAACCGGCATGCAAAATAATAAAACGCTTTTCCGTACCGCACCCCTTTTTCCTTTTAACACTGTTTACAGACTCATCTTGCCAAGATTTTGAACCATTTCCATTCGAAAATATCCACGTTTCGTCTAAAAATACCACTTTTCTAAATTTCGATTTGTAATTGTCCATATATTTTTTTAAAAACTGAACACGCTGACTCACTATCTGTGGCTGCTCACATAAAAATCTTCGGTTACAGTCTTTTTTATAGCAAAAACCTAAATTTTTTATTAATTTTGATAACGCTTCAAGTCCAATCTCCAAAACACCCCGAATTTTTAATGTTTTTTGTAAAACTGGAAGAGTTACATTGGTTTTTGATTTGTATAAATCGTAAATCACATTTCGAACTCCCATTTTAATATTTTTGCCTAAATCCTCAGTCTTTGACTTTCTTCGTTTACACTTTTTAGTATTCTTGGGTATTATGTTATGTTTTGTTTTATGCACAATTTTCTGCACAGTCCTTAAACTATTTCCCAGTGCTTTGGCTACTGTTTCCTGAATATTGGTTGGCGAATTTCCACTTTTTCTTTCATTTTCGAAATAGTTTATCAGATTAAGTACCATTTTTTTTGATTGGGGATGCAAAAACCCAGAAAATTGTTTTATTTTGTCACAAACTGTCAAAGTCACAAAACTAGCATATTTAAAATAAAACGTAGCTGGTGCTATTATAAGCTTTTTTAGAATTGCTGGAAAGTAAATACATATCCTTTTTTTTCATGTCAAAATGGAATAAGTCTGTCTCATTCATCTTACGTATTTTATTTAGAGGGTAAAATTAAACGCAAGTAAAGAAAACAAAAACTGAGAGCATGTCTTTCTTGAATCGTATGACCCGCACGATAAGACCAGATCCGACTATACCTATTTTATTTTTACTAAATTCGTATATTAAGGCGATCAGAAAGTAGATCAGAGTTTTGACGGGACAGAATTAATTGAGTCTCAGTTTGATTTAAAAGTAAGGTACAGGCGATACAACCTGATTAATATGTGTTTCAGCTATATCAATATTTTCTAAATTAAAACTCTTAATGTATAATTAAACATCATCAGCATATTAGTGAGAATAAGAATGGTTCAAATGACTTCCAAAATCCGCCGTAAATATTGAAAACAAGGACCGAAGATGATATCTTGAGGTGCAGTGCCGTTTAAGCCCAAAGTGTCAGATGCAATGTTGTTTAAGTAAACTGTTTTTCGATAAAGAATCTTTTGTAATGTCAAAATTAGCCTTTCCGATCCTTGCTTTTACTTTTATATAATATTATAGATTCTACCATACGCCTATAAAAACCTTATTAAACTATTTCCAAGTTTTAACCTGACCCTGCGGTTTTTCTTTACAGCATAATAAGCCATTTTATAGTAAATCACCCTAAAGTTCCTTTTATACACACGAGATTACATTTTGGTCCGTAGGTATATGAAGCTTAACAATCTTATCGCCAATTTCCAAGGTTATTTTAGGTAAAAATTTCTTCTGTTTATTAGGTTCTTTCCGGGAAACTTTTTAATAAATGTTGCTGTAGATTAAAAAAAAATAGTAAAAAAAATGTAGCTTTAAGGCAAAAGTTATAGAGCTGTTGTTAGTAGGGTGTTTTTTTAATGTTACAATAAAATTTGAATTATAAGATTTCCTGAAAAATTATATTTTACTTACCACAAGAATTATATTATCCTCCTTCCTAAATCAGTTAATTGAAAAACTCAATTTTTTTCTATTTTTCTTATTATTTTTCCTGGAACGTTAGGTGAAGCCAGCTAATTAAAAAAATCAAAGGCTTTGATAACTCGAGTCCGTTAAAAGCGATTGGTAACCTTTGAAGTATTGGCCGTCGTAATGTAATCAATAAACGTGACCATAGCTTTTACAACGAAAATTTCTTTTCGATAAAAAAATATGTCATACATTGATAAATTTAGATGATTGGTTATGATTGTCTTAAATATAAGTAATAATTATTTTTTTAAGATCTTTCCTCAGATTAAATATTTTTATGAAGAGTTAACATTTTTTAAATAATATTAAAAAAAGATTGTTAACAAAACAAACACTTAAAGTATATTTCAAAGTATATCGTCTTGTCTTTTTGACATCAATTAACAAAATGCAAATTTTTAGCGAACATGCTTCAGTTATTTTTTTTAAATGTGTATTTAAGTTTTCTTAAACTTTGCATGTCAGATAAAGCAATAGAACATTCTTATTTTGCACATTTGTGTTGGGGACTTTATAATCTATGGACGCATTTTACCATCTCAGTAAACAGTGTTACATAATAGATAATCATATGCAGTGTTAAACGACAAGAAAAATATCACACTAGAAGCTATTTAAATTTTTGAGAATTACAGTACTATTTTTTGGTGGTATTAACCGTAACAAACAAATATAATTATGAATAGTATCAAGTTTCATTACAACTGCCAGTCGGAACTAAAACAGTATATTAAACCAGATTACACCCCCAATAGAACTTGATAATTATTACTGTGAGTATTCAGAGCAATAATGGCTATAAACCATTTTATGGTAGCATTAACTCCTATTTTCTATTCGCTAAATTACCGTGATATCATCATTACACAACGGTCTAGCAATTATCATTGTCTTACAGTAGGAAAGCGCTTCGCTATCACATATAGTATTAAACCATTGTATAAAGAGTATGCGAATTCTTATAAGGAATAGAAGGCTTTTTTTCTCAGTGTTGTAGCACATATTGATCATTTATTGTTATAACAAACCCCATCCAAACTCGAACTCTTGATGTTCCACTGTAAACCACCCTATAGATCGTACAAATATACGAACTCTTTGTCCTGTAAACTGCGATCAGCAAGTGCAAAAACAATTTTTACCACACGACATACCATTAATTAACATACCCTCCACTAATCCGGAACAGAATCCGGATTCAGTCCGCCTACAAAACGATTAAACTGTCATTATAAATAAGGCCTGCGTAATAAACGTAGCCAGACACGTGTGAATATGGCCTTAGCTTGTAATTCGGTAAATGTAAGATGCATCACCGTCCCAGGCCGGTGTAAAATATTGAGGATTTCACACCGTTGTGAACTTTGGGCTTTATTCGGTCATTCCGTTTAAATAATGCGGTATGTACGAACAGTAACTCTGTTGAAACTTGTCCGTACTTTTCGGTTCTAACGAATTATTGCTTTTAAAAATAGGTATTAACTGGAAGGATTTAAAAAAACAGGGTGTCGCTTCGATCAGCAGTTTCTGATATAATCAAATTTAAATGTTTTCTTGCGTTCTTAAATTCATCGTAGTAACGGATAAACTATGATTTCTTGGACCAATACCAAGCCCGGATAAACATTTAAATTTGAAAACACAAATTAAATAGAAACACACATTAAATAAATTGTTAGTGTATTAAACACACTTTAGTATTATATAAATTCAAGATTTGCTAAAACAGTGTTTTTATTGGTAGTAATCAGTTCCATTAGCAGCACAGTCTTGTTGAATAATAAACTACTTTTAATACAGCAGTTTTATTATATTTTTTTTTTATGATCGAACACAAGCGAAAGCGATTCACGTTTTTCTTGAAGGTTATATTCGTACGTATATACGTTTTTCGTTGGAGGTTATATTCGCTTGGAAACACGGTCTCAGAAAGGCCGTTCCACAAAGATGACGTCCTCCAAATGAAAGAGTTCTGAAACAATAATGTTCGGGGTGTACTAAGTTGAACCACATAGGGATGGGCGGCAGTGGTTCGTCGTGTGTTTCTGCTATGCATTACTCTAGGTGGAATCGAGCGGGCAATATCTGTCGAACACTTTCCATGGAAATATCTTTAGAAGAGAGTCAAATCACCAACCTGTCTTCGATGTTCTAAGCTGTCGAGGTTCTTAGTCAGCTCGTGGTCGCCGATTAGACGAACGACTCTCCTTTGGATGGAATCCAACAACCGAAGGGTATGCTTCGGTGCAGAACTCCAGATATGAGAGCAGTATTCCAGTGATGGTCGAATCTGGGCTTTATAGAGTGTCAAAAGTTGTTGAGGTGTATACAACTTTTTGGTAAGGAAAAGTATACCGAGCTTCTGAGAAGCTGCCCTGGCGATTGCCACAACGTGATTATGCCAAGACATATTTCCTCCCAGGTTGACACCCAGCAAATCAATAGACGAAGTTGGTGGAATTGCGTGTCCTGCCAAAACGATATCGGGTTCTGCAATGTTAACCTTCTTAGAGAAAACTGCTGCCTGGGTTTTTTGAGCGTTAAATTCGACTTGGTTACTGTCACCCCAAGACAAAATTTCTTCCAGGTCTTTATTGAGGCGTGATACCTCATGTTGTCTGCGAAGATGTGCGTCAGCAGCCGATGTTTGAGATTTCAAAGTAAAAGATGAGATAAGTGTGCTGTCGTTAGCAAAGCTACATATTGGATTTTCTGTTTTCGCTAGAAGGTCGTTTTAATTATAATTGTATCTTCTTAATGCGACGTATTTTGTTCCTAGTAAAGCGCTTTCTCTACAATTAAGAAAGCAGAACAGCGTTTCCAAAAACGAATTGTATCCGATAGAACCTATAATCTACCAAGACTTGACGGGGGTTCGTAGCGATCCGTATTTATTGCGCAGGTCACATCGTTGTTTGGAGTCTTCTAGCTGTCCTGTCTGAATTTGAATTCTATTGATCGTACCAATACCTATTTCAATTAATTTATTTTTATTTTGTATACGTTTTTTTTTAACTTTGCTTGTCAGATAAAGCAATAGAGGATTCTTATTTCGCACAATCAATCATTAATATTGGACTTTATATTCTATGGACGAATTTTACGATCTTAGTAAATCATGTTGCATAATAGATAATCATTATAATATGCAATTTAAACGACCAAAACAATTTCACTAGAAGCTATTTAAGTTTTGAGAACTAAGGTAGAGGAGGCAAATATGGCCCAGTGGGTAATATGGCCCAATAGCCGTAGCGCAAAAACTAAAGCATTTATCAGCGGCCTGGCAACGTCAGTTAACTGCCTGTAGGTGTCACTACCAATCACTCTTTGGGCGACCGTTTAAAGCTACGCGTTTGCATGCAGCAGCTTGTTAGGTGCCGACAGCCGGTTCACAAGCATGTTATTATAATTTTTTACTTGATTTCTTGACCACGTTGTCGTATTGAGGACAATAGTAAACAGTGCATGTAATTAGTAAAGGTAAGTACATCTAGTATAAATATCTACACGAAATATTTGTTCGGTAATCAAGCTTTGTCTCTTTTTTTACCTATTATATTGTCTAGATGCTATTTCGGGTAATACGGCCCAATAAAATGACGGGTTATTTGGCCATGGGCTGCTAGTGGGGAATATTACCCTACTCGACTTAAAATAGGTTTTAACCGTATTTACTTGTTTTTAGATTTAAGATTGTAAAAGTATGTAAGAATTTGCGCAAGCAGTGGTCTCAAGACCAACTGGAAGGGGCCTTAACAGCTGCCAGAAGTAGAGAATCGCAAAGAAATGTTTGCAGTAGATTGAAAATACCTAGGCGCACTTTCCGTCGATTTTGGTCATGTCTGTTTATGTTCATGACTAGCTCAGTAAACGTTATTGTGTTTAATTTTGTGAAAACAACTTATTAAAAATTAAAATTACATTAATCTTTCTAAGTTTAAAATTATTTTATCGTGGGCCATATAATCTGACCAGACTGGTAATATGGCTCAAGTGTAATGCACAGAATTTTTACATATAAATCTGTTACAAATGTTTCCTGAACAAGCTAAATTATATATGTACCTATTATGCTGATAAAAATTATTGTCCATAAAATATTAATGTTCACTGGAAAAAATTAATGACGTTAAGGTGGGCCATATTTGCCGCCACTACCTTACTTACAGTACTGATTTTAATAGGTAAGTATATGCTTTATTAACCGTAGCAAGCAAATATTATTATGATTAATGTCAAGTTTTATTACAACTGCCTGTCGGAACTAATACAGTATATAAAACCAGATTGCACTCCTAATAGAACTTAATAATTACTGTGAGTATTCAGAGGAGTAATGACTATAAACCATTCTATGGTAGCATTAACTGCAATTTCCTATTGGCTAAATTACCTTGATGTTATCACGATACAACGGTGTAGCAATTTTCGTTGTCTTACAGTAGGAAAGCGCGTTGCTGTCACATATAATATTAAACAGTTTTATAAAGAATATGTGAATTCTTATCAGGAATAGATGGCTTTTTTCTCAGTGCAGCAGCTCGAAGCTACACTGGCGGTTGTCCCTCACCTTTTTTGAACAAAAGTTGTCTAGGAATAAGAATTTTTAAATAGAAATTTATAATATACCGTGGTACAATGAAGCTTCAAATTGTGTACACCAAAACTGTAATCAAATCTTAATTTCTCATCATTCATCATTCTATTTTGATGATAAATATTTACAAAAAGTTTAAAAAATTGGACACCTTGTATTTCGAAGACTATAATAAATTTTTGGACTAAAAATTTGGCTAGGTTCTCATATTTTAGCCTCATAAATTTGTATTTTGTACAGAAATTTTAGAGATCTCGATTTTAAGCACAATTTTTACAACTAGCCGCAGTGCGCTTTAAAAGGTAAAATGCAAGAACTGGGAGGAAACATCAAACCAGTAAACAAATTTAGTCCTTCGTAGGATAGTATATGGCGAAAATAAAACACCAAGTTAATGGTTAACCATGCATAAGTCTTAGGATTAGAAACGATATTTTTAAAATCGTTTAATGAATCAGTTTTATCTGCTAATTCAGGACTGTGCAACATACATATACAGTGTGTGTATAAACTCTGGAAACGGCTTAATAACATCACAATTTACTGGCCGATTTAAACCAAATTTGGTACAGTTGTGTAAGAGGATCTAACGCACCGAATGACGATATTGGCGTTGTTGCCAGCTTTTCAGTTTGTCTGGAATTCGAACGAATTATATATTTTTAAATATAACACCCAGTATATTTTTACATTTTTAAATTCCACATAAAATTATAATTATTTTTTATTAAATGCATTATTAGTCTATACATCATATTTTCCGAGATATTGACTCTCGAAAAGTGACATTTTTGAACTTTGACAGCTTATAACTTTCTAACAGTACGTCTTAGAGCAAAACGGCTTACATTTCCCTGTCTTCAATTTTTATTATCTTCCAAAAAAAATCAACTTCTAGTTAAACCGGAACAACTATATTTCCTGCTTTCGAGTTACATCCGGTTTAACCGGAAGTTAATTTTTTTGGGAAGATAATAAAAATTGAAGATAGGGATATTTAAGCCGTTTTGCTCTAAGACGTACTGTTAGAAAGTTATAAGCTGTCAAAGTTCAAAAATGTCACTTTTCGAGAGTCAATATCTCGGAAACTATGAAGTATAGACTAATAATGCATTTAATAAAAAATAATTATAATTTTATGTGGAATTTAAAAATGTACTGGGTGTTATATTTAAAAATATAAAATTTGTTCGAATTCCAGACAAACTAAAAAGCTGGCAACAACGCCAATATCGTCATTCGGTGCGTTAGATCCTCTTACACAACTGTACCAAATTTGGTTTAAATCGGCCAGTAAATTGTGATGTTATTAAGCCGTTTCCAGACTTTATACACACACTGTATATAAGTAACTTACTTAAGTTGCTTCTGTCGTAAACAACAAATAATAATGTTAATACGTATTAATTCACTGGAAAGTGTTAAGCAATATCCCAGACTTCCCACTAATTTTTGTATATAATTTGTTATTTTTTGGAATAGCAGTAGTAGGAGTAGTAAGGCAATACTTCTTGCCTATCCCAGGGTCTTTCCTCAACCACTCTCACTACTTTGGCCCTCGCCAAAACGTTCCGACCAAGGCAAGTATGTCTCTTCAGGCCAGGGCCGTGACTTCTTCCTTTTGAAGAAATACCGATTCTAGCATCTGATGCGTTCTCAGTGCCTCGAAGATGCTGGGTTTTATCTTCTTCCAGGCATCCAGCGCAGCACTCAGAGCACCGATGAGGGCTAGATACTCCCTCAGCTTGCAATGTTCAGTCAGTATTGTCGTATTAAAAATAGTTCATTATTCAACAAGACTGTGCTCCTAATGGAACTGATTACTATCAATAAAAATACCGTTCTAGCCAATCTGGAATTGATATAACACCAAAGCGGATTTGACATACTAACAATTTATTTAATATGGGTTAATAAAAAATAAGCTATCAATACAAGCTATGTCTTAGCAAACCTGTTGTATTAGATCCATTTTCCTCAGTGTAGTAAAATATCCGTTTGACAAATTTTAACAATAAACCTGCCTTCGATTTCGGCTTTATTCTCTTTAAAAATACCCTCTCTGCTTCGTGTAATTGATCTGCGTGCAAATTTACCTATTAAACTTAGGAGGGCGAATGTTTCAGGGTTTACCTAACGCTTTTAACGGACCCGCGTGATAGGTCTCTTTGATTTGTTAAATTGGCTCGGTTTTACGGGTTGGCCAAGGTAAATGGTCAAAATAGGGAGAATTCCATTTGATAGAATGATTAATTGGAAGCTTTAGGTTTCAGCTGTGTGGAAAAGGGTAAAATATCTGACCGATTTAAATGTTATCAAACTAGTATCTATTTTATAACTTACGATACACCACTTGTTGCTAAATATTTTTACAATGGCTGAGGATATGATTGGCATATTCTAAAAAATGGTTAATTTAAAAATCAAGTTCTTAGTGTCTGTATTAAATACAGGGTGTCCGGAAATGATGAGCAACAATTTGGGGATAATTCTAGATCGAAAATAAATGCTATCTCTTCCTATAACATTTTTTCAAAAATTGATTATTAACAGAGTTACAGGGTGTTAAAGTTAAATCTTATTTGCCGTAATTTTTGCAATACCTTTTGCTATGCTCATAATTTTTTTTACGAAATCTCGCTTTTTCGGGATGAGGGATACAAATTTGCCCACCGTGTTTTTCGCATTTTGTAGAGGGCGCCACATAGAAGCCTATACTTTAATTTGAATCGTCCTAACTTTTTTGTCTTACACTAAATGCGCATTTTGACTGAATATTTTTATTCCCCTAATCTTTTGACATAAAAAAGGTATACTACTTTTGTTTCGATAAATCTAACCGTTTTAAACATAGCATAGCAAAGGAATAAATATTCCATGGAGTTTGTCGAAATTTTTTAAGCATTAATTTATGCATTGAAGAGGAAGGACGTTACTTTAAACTTTCGATTTGAATGTTTAATTTATTGTTCTGGTAACTTATGTATTGTAAAATTGCAAATAACATTTAAATTTAACACCCTGTAGCTCCGTTAATAATCAATTTTCGAACACGACACCTTGTATAATAACGAAAAAATGTTTAGCGGCATACAGACCATTTTTTTAAAAAACTACCGAATTTTCTCACAGGGTGTTTAAAAGATTCAGTGATAACAACGTAACTTTTGTTCTTCCCTATATAAAAGCAAAGTTATGCTTATTTTACGGTATTTTAAATAATGTGCCTTTATGTTGCAAAAAAAAATCACCCAAATCGGTTCAGGTATATGTATCACGTTTAGCAGTTTTATTTTTAAAGACCTCAATATAAACTTATATCGGTCGTTCTCTATATATGGGATACAATGATGTAACTATAAAGTTTATAAATAACTTAAACATATTTTTATAAAAACTTAGAAAATCATAATTATAAACAACTTTACCTTTATGATTAATGCCTATTTAAGGAATTTTTTCTTTAACTTTTTTTTTTAACTGGTATATTATGACCGAAAAGTCCGCTCGGTGGACGGTAACCCTCTTGAGTTAGGTATCATCGTGCTTGATTTTAATTATATTTTATCTTTATATTTGAAAATATGTACTGGGCATTTAGTGCACACATATACAATAACACACTGTATTAAAGGATTCTAACTATTTCACCAAAACTCTGCTTTTATGTCATTATTTATGGCTGTAACCACTATCCATGTCCACTCCATAGACAAATAGAAATTGCAATTTTAAATCTATATTTGGCAACATCGTCAGCCTACCACGTGTATTAACGCATTCCTTTCAGTATGCTCTAAGCTCTTGAGAAGAGGTGATGTGTTATTTTTTTTATAAATTTAAGTTGAATGGCCAAAACATTAGCAAAATAAGGTTAGAATTTTTATTATCGTCCACTCCATGTCAGCAGGAAAACGGTAGAAAAAAATTGAATTTTAACTTTTTTTGTAGTGCATAGGAAAGACAAGTTTATCCGACTTATAAGTTGGGAATTTTTTTTAATATATGTATTTTTCTTTATAAAAAATGGACGTTATGGCTTAAATATTTCCACACCATGGGCATCCACTCCATGGACTTTGCTTGGAAAATAAATTATCTTGACTAAGAAGGTTATTGTTAGAATATCAGTGATAAGGATGAATTGTTAAGTTCCGTAGATATGATAATTCTGTGTTTGCATTTGTCTGTAGAATATATAAAACTTTTGTTTATTTATTGTTTTAAGTTATTACGAACCACTTATCCTTTCATCCCAAGGGCTTTATTTTCAAGCGTAGAACCGAAGAAATACAGTGTACTTATTATTAGTAACTGCTATTATCATTTACCTTTTCTATATAATATCAAAAATATCCTTCTTTGCCTTCCCTTAATTATTATTTGTCCACTCCATGGACCCACATTCCACTCCATGCACCAAATAATTACAGGTTTTTACATAAAATCGGAATTATTATTTTTAATTCGTGGCCACTAATTGCAATAAGACATAAGTATTTAATCATATAAATTCTGACATAAAACATTATTATTAGGACATATTTTAATTAACTTTTTACAATCTCTCCTTTTATCCCGTCGACAAATAATGACCCATATACCACATTTCAGCTTGTCTCTAATTTATTCATTGTTTGACTGGATTGACGCTGGGCTATTTATGTCAAAATAATTTTTTAAGTTATCCGACATGCAGAAAAGTTTCTTCGGTACTTTGCTAATAATTTTTCCATATAATATGTTACGGACTTTTGGCCGGTCACTGTATTTATTGACGTATGATCTTGTGTAACGAAAGCGCACTTATAGTTTTTAGTTAATTAAACCTGCATAATTTCCACACTTGACGCGCATTTCATGCCACTCCGCTCTGTTTTTCTCTATTTTCACGCTATCTAGAATGGTAAACTTATTGCTTTATGACATGGAATGTGTATGTTGTAGAGAAAGTTTGCCTTATCAAAGATAAATTGGATTATTATAACCACATTTAAAGTGGTTTTGTAGAAATGTAAGTAGCCATCTTAATTGGATAAACTCAGTCAACATCGTTGTGCAATTCCTAAACTACGGACGACAATAATAAATATTTTGCTTACTCGCTAGGGTAGTTTACAGTTCGTAAATTCGCTTGGTAATCAGTTTAGAGGCCACATTGCTAACGTCGCCACTGCTACTGTTACTGGTAGGTTTTTTAGATAAGAAAATATTTATATATATATTTGACTGGTTTTACTAGAAAAAAACTAGAAAATAAAATTAACATGACATTTATGTATTGTTTTTTCTTTAATATTGTGTTCAAAACAGAGTGGCTCAAAGAAGTTATTTCGTTCCAAATGTGTGCAACGTACCGCGGGCGCCCTCTAAATTTCACAATAAAAATCAAAGTAGATTTTAATTTTTCACCCCACAAAACCCATTCTAGTCGAATACTGTGACAATACACCAATTATTATTAAACAAAATATACAGTGTCCGCAAGAAAGTCCGCATCAAATGGGATTTTTTTTTTATTATTAGGTATAGGTAAAAATTGAAAAAGCAGTTAGTTTTTGCTTACCTAAAAACCAAAAATGACGTATACTGACGCAGCTGCACGACTTGCGTTACTTGTCAAATTTGACATTTTTAATAAAATAGGTTCAAAAATGCCCTTATTTATAAAAATATCGAAAAACTTTATTCGAGAAAGTTGTTTATTTAGGCATTTTTAGCCTATGTACGAAATTTGGACAGTCTAATACAATTTTTATTTTTTGCCAGATTCATGAAAATTTTGATCAACCCTCGTAGATTAACTTTTATACATCGATGTAAAACCATTTGCCTTTACTTTATTTGTAATCTTAATACAATTTTGTGTAAAATTTTTGTTTCCAATTATTTATTTTGCTTCAAAAACTGAAATTGTTATTGATCAGTATGTCATGTTTGATGCAAAGTTTATCTAATTACATCAGTTTTGTCAAAACCGACGTTTCTCATTTATCTTAAGTTAGTAAACAGATCTACAAAAAAAAAATATTAGGAAGCTTTCGTTGAAATTTTACTTAATTATTATTATTAAATTAAATTAATTATATTAAACTATATTTTTGTTGAATAAAATGTTTCGAGCGATTAATATTTATTCTTTTTGATCCAATATTAATTAAGTAAAATTTCAACGAAAGCTTCCTAATATTTTCTTTTTGTACATCTGTTTACTAACTTAAGAAAAATGAGAAACGTCGGTTTTGACAAAACTGATGTAATTAGATAAACTTTGCATCAAACATTACATACTGATCAATAACAATTTCAGTTTTTGAAGCAAAATAAATAATTGGAAACAAAAATTTTACACAAAATCGCATTAAGATTACAAATGAAGTAAAGGCAAATGGTTTTACAGCAATGTATAAAAGTTAATCTACGAGGGTTGATCAAAATTTTCAAGAATCTGGCAAAAAATAAAAATTGTATTAGACTGTCAAAATTTCGTAGAAAGGCTAAAAATGCCTAAATAAACAACTTTCTCGAATAAAGTTTTTCGATATTTTGATAAATAAAGGCATTTTTGAACCTATTTTATTAAAAATGTTAAATTTGACAAGTAACGCAAGTCGTGCAGCTGCTTCAGTATACGTCATTTTTGGTTTTTAGGTAAGCAAAAACTAACTGCTTTTTCAATTTTTACCTATACTTGAAAATAAAAAAAAATCCCATTTGATGCGGACTTTCTTGCGGACACTGTATATGAAAAACGAAAACCAAGTTGAACTTTTTTAACTTTGTATCTCCGAAGTCATTCACTTTTGGGTTGAGGTAAGTTGGATTAGTTCGTCATATTTACGCCTCAGAAATTTGTGTTAACATTTTTTCAGCACCTTCTAGAGAGTATATATTCTGATCTCTGCGATGTTTTCTGACAGACCCATTCCTAGCAAAATAATAGTCCTGCATGAGTATTGTTCGGTAATATTGAAAGTAAAGGTACTGTAGGTGATGAATGCAACTGCGTAGAGCAAAGTAATGATGTGCTCGATGGTAGGGAAAAAAAATCTTGTAGATTTAAAACTTTTACTCCATGAAGAAGATAATAATGGATGATTTTATTGAGGTATCAGAGCCGTATTTAATTTTACGATAACTTTTTTCTTAATAACTTTTCATTAGCTATTTAGAAAATAATAAAATTTGGTGAGCTAGTCCACCATACCATGACCTTTAAGAAAGTCTAATACAATTTTGATGTAAAATTAATAAGAAAGTCAATATTTGCTATTATATACCATTAGAATATATAGATACATTTTCTTCTTCTAAAACGCAGCACATTATTTTTGCTGATCCAATATTTCCCAATTCAATTCCGTTGTATAAAAAAATGATGAAACTATAAAAATTCCGAGGAGAAGTTGGGTCTATTGTATAAAAGAATAAATAAATGCCGAAATGTCGGTTCTGCGACAACCTTTAACCCATCGAAAATCATACGGAATATCCCATACAGGACATAAAAGGAAAAGTATAGCATCGGAGACAAATCCCCATATATCGAAAATTGTCATTCTCCCTGAAATTCGTCACGTTCGGTAAAATTCACCGGTATCGACGACCAAAAGGAAATATAACGAAATAACAGCCTCAAGCATTAGAGACGATATGACAGCAGAAAAAAAATTTATACTGTGTAACAAACTGAATTTCCATGCAAATTAACTCATTAATTTTAAAGCTAACAGAACGTTTATGTTGCTTTTTAACGTCATTTATTAATTAACTAATTATAAAGACTAGAGTAACTTCCTTAAATACAATAAGGTGTTTTTTAAATAAAAATTCTAGAAAGCCTTTTGGTAAAGTGGTAACACGAACAATATTATTCTGGAAACAAATATAAGAAAAACATATTTTTGAAAACAAACATAATAATAAATTTCAAAAAAAGTTTGTTAACATGGGCCACCCACCCTGTTTCTGTTTAACCCGACGTTTTATAGAACCAGGGAAAACCCCCACGTGCGAAAGATTAAAAGTTATGGCGTTAGTCATTGAGAAAACATAGACATGCATTAAACATACCAACGGAAAACGCTATGAACAATAAAAAAAGCTGTTTAAAAAAAAATTATATACCATGACAGGCTTTTCAATAGGTATAGGTGTGATATTTACCAAAAAAAAAACCCTTGGCATACATATTTCAAAACAGATAGTTTGTAGTATTGAGCATAGCATACACAATGTTGCAATGTGGTCAATCCTATTTTCCTTGGAGAGGGCGTGCAGTCAGAATAAATTGTTAAACAAATAAGCTTTTCATTCATGGTAATCATACAACAAATAAAAGAAAGGCCACAACCACCAAAGAGTACTTGTGTTAGGATCTTATTGTGTAAAAATTTGAATCATGTACATACATCTACCAGAAAACGGTCTGTTAAATTGGCATATTAAATTTCACAACTATTGATTGATCACAACTCCATTAATAAATTAAAACAGTAAATTTCTTAACTTTTGGTAATTACTTATTTAATTAATCTCATAATGATATCTCACAGCTGTAACTTTAAAATGTCTCCATTAAACGATTTCTTACTAAGGGTCCCTGCTGATATAGGGCGGAATAAAGGCCATTTTCTCTGCTTCTACCTAAAATACGTTCTTTGGGTGCGTGAGAGCGCGATAAAATTTCTTATCTTGCTAAAGACACACGCAGTTATTAGGATGTCCCTTAGGCATTACTTTACGGTGACTCATGGGGACGCAGCCTAGAGCAGGTATATAACTAATGTTTTTAATTTATTTATCAAAAAATTGAAAAAATAATAATACACTTTTTTATTTAATTATCTAAATTAAATCAGGGAAGAAAAGTGGACATTATGATTTGGGACAAGTAAAGTTTTTAAAGAATCACATTTCATGCAATTTCTGAGTGATACATTCGCTATACAATTCGAGCTCGACCTGCGTTTCTTGCGAACGGGTGTCCTGTTCCTTTTTCACTTGGGTAATATATTTCATATCATCGCATGTAGTGGGCGGAGTCTTTTTAAGGTAATTGGGGATGCTTTAAAATGAAATGTATTTAAAACAGTAACGTTTTTACCGGTGAAGTGAAACTGTTTTTATTTTTTAGATACACAGTTTATGTAAGTGCATTTTTATTAAAATAATGGCTTCTTGGCGATTTTTTAAGGTAGATGAAATTATTACAACATGTTAAACTACCCTCGGTAGGTACCTACCGTTTTAATAAACTTTAGTAATGCTTTCAATGTTCAAAGTCAATTATTTAAATATTTAAAATATTTAGGTACTGCTATTAAAAAAAAAAATCTGATACAGTCAGATTAAGCCATTATAAAAAGAATTAACACAATATATGATATATATATATATATATATCTATTCATCGCGTAATCCAAGCATGTAATGTTACAGGTTATTCTGTAAAGTGAGAGGAAAATAATCAAAAATTTTGAAACCTTGATAAACAAAGTAGGTAATAAAATGTATCTACAACTACTAGAGCTTTATGCCAAATATTAATAAGGCTGTTTGTTTGAAGGTGGCAGACAATGAAGTAATATAAAAAAAATGACCTTGTCGGACTTCCATTGTCTTTATTTTTTTACTGGCTTTTCATTACGGAGGGGTTTACTTTCGTAAGAAACCTTCTAAGCGTATTTCCGGATTTGAAGGCTGTTTTGATATTATAGTTTTTGGTTATCCTTCTAATCTTTACAGAAATCCCCTTGACATAAGGTATTGTGAGAAATGCTTGCTTCTCTTTCGTTTCTGTATTAGTTTTTACTTCGCGATTTTTATCCACCTTTATCCACTAATATGTCTTCAATTGCAACATGAAATTTACAACTTTTTGCTGGCGAGTAGTTTAAAGTATTTAGTTCTGATTTTTGCATTTAGCCATAAAATGTAACTAAAGAGAAACCCATTATAGGCCAAATAGGCGCGAATAATCCCATTTCAATTAATGTCATTCTGAAAAGTCCTCTGACGATGACGTGGAGCGGCAATGAAACGAAATGAAAAACTGTTTTGCAACAACCTGTTGTGGTTTAAACATGAGCGGCCCCTTTGAAATGGCTTCCAGGCCGGAGGATATATGTACAAAAACAACAACGACGATTCATTAAATTGCCAGAAGTGCAGGAGACAAGTAAGGAGAGGCATATTTAAATTAAGCGGAACCTTTAAAGATGAAAATAGAATAAATTAATATGTCAACATATTAATATGCAAGGTGATTTGTTGACCAGTATATCACTTAACATTAGGAAAACCCAGGTATTTTAACTGTTAAAGGTTTCTAATTAAAAATCGCTTAGATTTATTCCTTTCATGGTAACCACAACGGTCCTATAGGACTACGAGTGACTGTTTGGTCAATTCCAGAAGTCTGCCACTCTAACCTAACCTAACCTATGGTAACCAAAAGAACTATTATATTATAATATACAGCTCAAAAAATTAAAGGAATACTTTTGGTTAACCCTGTAATTTTTGGGCTTGCTGTTATTGACAAATGAAAATTATATTTTCATAATCGATTTGCATTTTGTTTTAGTGATTTGTTAAAAAATTAACGTGTTTATGCGCATTTATTCGAGATAAGTTTAATGTTTCACAGCAAGTACAAACAATAAAGTGATTATGAAAATATTTACATTTAGGTTTTATGTTGCGGCAAGCTTAAAGAGCTTCACCGGGCAAAGGCATGACCGTTTGTAGTTGTTGAAATCATTATTGGTCAAAATGAGAGATCTTATCGAGATAGAAGTCGTTCGTGCTATAGCATTAATTAAAAATGGTTTAAAAATTCGACAAGTAGCAAGAAATGTTAGTCATCAAACCTGTGTATGATTGCTACAGAGACTGGACGATATAAAAGAGGAACCGGACAAGGTCTAAAGCGAAAAACTACACAAATTCAGGACCGATATTATTAGTAGTTTCTTCTTTGCGAAAACGAGGTACACTTTGGATGGCTCATTTTGACCAGACTGTTAGAAATAGCTTACGGGAGGCAGATTTAAAACCAAGAAGACTGGTACGAAAACCTGTTTTAACTCGACATCATAAAACCATGCGAATAAACTTTGCTCGTGATCATTTGGGACGGCAACTTCGACAATGGAGACCAGTACTTTTTACAGACGAATCAAGATTTCGTCTCACTCGTTGTGATGGCCGGGTGCGTGTGTATAGACGTCCCAATAAACGATACTCCGCTGCTGCTGTACAAGAAGTATCCATGATTCGGAGATGGTTCGGTAATGGTTTGGGGTGGAATAAGTTTGGAGGAAAAAACCGATCTTGTAGTGATACCAGGAAGTCTTACAGCAGCAAGATATATTGATATCATTCTTTCAGATGACGTTATTCCTGCAGCATATGGTATAGGCCCTTGTTTTTTTTTCATGCGTGATAATGTAAGGCCTCATACTGCTGCGATTACTTTAGATTCTCTTAACGAGCATGAAATTCGTCAAATGGATTGGCCAGCGATAAGCCCTGACCTTAATCCAATTGAACACTAATGGGATATATTAGACAGACGTAATCGACTTCGTCCAAATCCACCCTAAACTCTTCAGGAACTAACAGAAGCCCTAATCGAAGAGGTGGACAGTATACCACAGGAAGACATTCGAAGGCTCGTGAGAAGTATGCCAAGAAATAATTGGTGCTGCTGGAGGGCAAACGCGATACTAAAACACATTGGTTTTCAGATAGCGGAACATTGCCATTAAAAAATATTTTCTTTTCATTTTGTTATTCGCACTTTTTTTAAATTGTTAATCTTAGTTTACGAATAAAGAATTAGTTGAAAGTTCTGTTAATCGATTTTCTGTGAAAAGATGTGTCTTTCAGAATATCTGTATAAAACTATCACCTAATAAGTTACCGGGTTATCCAGAAGTGTTCCTTTAATTTTTTTTTGAGCAGTGTATAAATTTATGGGTTAATAATAATAAGTTTATTTAAAATTTAATATATAAATATGTTTATATTGTCTTCGATAAACTTATTCTTCAATCCCCTAAAGCTGAGCTTGTCAGGGACAAATCTTATTTTTTGTTTTAGTATGTAAAATCTTAAATCAAGTTTTAAAGTAAAAATGTTAATTTATAGTATAAACGCAGCATTTTTGAAGAAATATATTACATAATATAATAAAATTATTAATTTATAATTGTTAAGTAAAAAATATTACTTATATAAATTATTCAGAACAATATTAATTAATTAAAGCATTTCTAAAAATATTTTCAAATTGTCTGTTTTTAATATCCATGTTTTTATTTCGACTTTAAATTTTTTTAATGAAATCAATTTTTTAATTTTTGTTGGTAAATAATCGTTTAAATAAAAACATAAATATTTGAAATTTTTTTGTCCTATGATTTTTTTAAATTTTAGGTTCTATGGTTATTTCAATTTTATGACGTGTATTATGATTATGGTTTTTAAATTGTATAAGGTTTTTATTTTTAAATATGTATAATAAGATGTTATTAATGAAAAGTTGTCTTATGTTAAACTTTTTTGTTTCTGAATATAATTCTTTTGAAGGTTAAAGATAATCTTTATTGAATATAATTTTTAGAAAACTTTTTGTAATAATATTTCTAATTTTTTAAATAAAGTTCTATTTATTCCTCCCCAACCTAAAATTTCGTAATTTAAATGAGTTTTAACTAACGCGTAATATAATATTTCCATGTCTTACATTTAAAAATTTTGTAATGTTTTTAAAAATCGGTAGTAAACTTCTTAATTTTTTAATTAAGTATTCTATGAAAGAGCATGCCGCATCAGTCGCATTCAGTATCGACGTGGAAACAGTGTGCGTTGTTTGTGTGTTTAAGATCACAAGATAGACACTTGTTGCGTCTCAGGTATGTTCTGGCATTTTTTTTAAGTGTTGTTCAATTTTAGGAAATATATTTATTCGATATTATTAATTTCACCTTGTTGAAGTTTTCACTTCTGTCGTGTGGTCTTAAGCACACACAATTTTTTTTTAATTTTATAATTTAAGTTTTCCCAATTTGTATCAGTATAAAAAATTGTAGTATCATCTGCAAAACTATGAATTTGTCCATCGCAATTTATACTTAATAAGTCGTAAATATAAATATTAAAAAATAATGGTCCTAAAATTGTTCCTTGAGTTAAAGTTAAAAGTTGCATTTTTTATTTTATTCGATTTGTTATGAAAGGAACTATTATCTCTTAAGTTTTGACTCCCTTAGCTAAAGCCATGTTAAAAAATTCCAAATATTTATTCAATCAACAAATAAACAACATCAAACAGCCCCTGTTGTTTTGACAAATTGACCATTCATCCATGGCAAAAGTTTTAAAGTTAATTTCGTTATGGTTTTTCTCGTGCCTAACTCGTGAAATATATGGCCGTTTCCCATCATTACGGACATCCTTATTCCACAACACACATAAATAAAACAAAAGACGTACGTTTTGCCATCTAAACAAAACTTTTGCGTCTCTAAGGAGATTAAATCAAATTATCCTTATTACCGCTTTTTGCTACTTCTTTATTTTCGCAGAGATTTTCATAAAATAAATTTTTGTCTTTTTTTGTTTGATATATGGCCGGTGTTAACGACTCTATTTAGAAAGTTGACAAACTTTAGAATTTATGGTCCTGCCGGAATTAGCATGAAACAATGTTTGGTGTTACTTAATAAATTAATATTAAAGTTTATTGCCGCCGAGTAGCTTTCTGAAACAGGTGTGATACAGAACAAAATTATATTTACTTTTTAAAATTTAATCAGAATAGAAATATTTTTGACTCCTAAAAATACAGTGAAGCTATGTTTGACTTTGACTTTAACTTTGACCGCTCTCGTATCGCTATAATTTCAATACAACAGGTTTGCTAAGATATAGTTTGTATTGATAGCGTAATTTTCATTAACCCATATTAAAGAAATTGCTAGTGTATCAAACCCGCTTTAGTGTTAAATCAATTTTAAATTTGCTAGAACAGTATTTTTATTGCTAGTAATCATTTCCATTCAGTCTTGTTGAATACTGAACTGCTTTTAATACAGAAATTTTGTTAAGAAATAAATTATATATTGTCAATGTGACGCTTTTTGTTCTCAGTAAAGAGCTTTCTCTACAATTAAAAATGCAGAGCAGCGTCACCCGAAACGAATTGTACCCGTTATAACCTATAATCCACAAGACGTTGATGGAGGTTCGTAACGATCGACAATCGCCGCGCGCCCTGGTATTAGTTTGAACGAGTCTTCTAGCTGCCTTGTCTAAATTTGAATTTTATTGATAGTACCGATACTTGTTTCAATTAATTTATGTTTACTTTTTATTTAAGCTTTTTTAATCTTTACATGTCAGATAAAGCAATAGAAGATTCTTATTTCGCATAACCCATCATTAGACTTTATAATCTATGGACGAATTTTACTATCTCAGTAAACCACGTTGCATAATAGATAATTATGTGCAATGTTAAACAATATCACACTCAAAGCTTTTTAAATTTTTGAGAACCACAGTAATGATTTTTAGTGGTAAGTATATGCTTTTTTAATCGTAGCAAGCAAATATTATTATTATAATTAATTACCAGATTGTACCCCCAATAGTACTTGATAATTGCTGTGGGTATTCAGAGCAATAATGGCTATAAACCATTCTATGGTAGCATTATCTCCTATTTCCTATCGGCTAAATTACCTTGATATTATCACTGCACAACGGTCTAGCAATTTTCGTTTTCTTACAGTAAGAAAGTGCGTTGCTATCACATATAGTATTAAACAGTTGAAGGGTCGAGTGGATAAAGGAGGTAATTACCAAATTATAAAATTGAGAAAATTAGCTTCAAAGTTTTTTTTACTAGAACACAGAAAATTGTTAATGTAATAAGTTATTGTTAAAAGTAAGTCATCTTTTAATACCAAATATTGATTTACTGTAGCATTCATACACTAAAAGTTTTACATACCTTCTAATTTTTCAAAAAACTGAAGTTACCTCCTTCATTCACAAAAATGATATAAAAAAAATAGAAGGTAAGAATAGAAGAAGGTTACAAAAAGTAAATATTTTTGTGTTAAAATATGTATTTTCTTTATTTAACATTATAATATGTCAACCTAACTATTTTTTTGGTTCCTGATTATTTCCTCGTAGTACCAACGGCGCATGATTCCTTTACAAAAGGTACTTGAGTTTTCAAACAGTAAATTTATTAACCTTGAAAACATTTATGGATAAAGGAGGTAAATACTTAAATAAGTGGATAAAGGAGGTAAGTTTTGTTACTTACCCCCTTCATGCATAAATAATTAAAAAACAAGTTAATTTACCTTCTTCATCCAGTGCTATTTTTCAAGTATATGTATGCGATATTTTAGATTCTTATGATTGCATGTGAAAGAACGTCACTTATAACCTTTATCCACAACAGTAATTCATTTTTTAACAAAATGTTAGTTACCCCCTTTATCCACTTGACCCTTCAATTGTATAAAGAGTATCTATGTGAATTCTTCTAAGGAAAATTACATAAATTTATTTTCAACCAATTAGAAGCCTACGTTGCTTATAGCGACGGGAGATTATCGCGATAATTTTGTTAGTTCCTATTAACTTAATGAAATTAATAAGTGATCATTTTTCTGCCAAAAATGTGCTTTATATCTATTGGCAACACCGGGGCTAAAAGAGACACATCAAAAAATTTAACTAAACTCATCCAAAATATGTTTTTTTAAGTTTCGTTTGAAACTATGTAGACATGTATTTTCAGATGTTATGGTTGAACACGAATTAATGTTTTTAATGTTCCTGAAATTTTAGTAATAAACCTTAGTTACTAACAAGTAAAATCAACGTCTATTGTAAAAATACAGTGCGTCATATTAAACTAAACTCATCGAAAATATGTTTTTTAAAGTTTTATTTGAATTTTAAACTATAAAGACATTGGATTTCAGATAACAAAAAAATTGTTATTTAATGTTTTCTCACATTTTAGTAATAAAAATGAGTTACTAACGGCTAAAATGAACTTTCTTTCTAAAACTCTAATTAGTTACAATTAACTAAAGCCGCCGGAAATATGTTTTTGTAGGATTTTAGCAAAAAAATTACAATAGAAAAAACTCCAATTTATGAAATTTTCTTACCGAACCTCCCACGCAACAGAATTAATTTCCGATAATTATGCTGCTAGGGAGATTATAAGTAAAAAGAATACTTTTTTTCTCAGTGCGAGAACAACAACAGACGAGAAAAATGCAAAACGAGACGTAACACTAACTATATAGATACATTCTAATTCATTTTTATTGTGTTTATTAACACTAAATTATAATTATATTCAATAAAACCCCATTGTCAAATCTCGCCGGCTTAATTTGCCATAACTCGATTAACAAATGCCACAGCGGTATCCTGCTGAAACATATGAAAGGGACTTTGACTGAAACGTTGTCAAAAGCAGCCCCCGTTCAGCATCACTCAAGCCGAAATAACGCCTAATAAGACAATATACGCTGGGCTATAATTTACAAAAACAAATAACCTTCGTTCTCTTCACTATTCGTTTCTCCCGAAATAAATGGAACGACATATTTCAAAGGCACATCTTTCAACCACCACGTATATGTGTGCGCCATTTGGAAATTACGGAATTTGTCTTGCTGCTATGTCGGTGTTGCCGGTTTATTTCCTGCAAAAATATAGTTTTCTGGTCCATAGAAATGGAAATTGTGATCTCCGTGAATGGAATATGGAATAATTATTGACGACGCGTCTAGTTTAACTACAAAAGCAAGATTTCATATTTTTACTTATGTACTTTTATTGTTCCAAATTCCTAGTAGTAGTAGTAACACGTTTTATTTAGCAAAAAGCTACAATTAAATATTTTTTAATACATTTTTTTAACAACATTTTTATAGATTTATTTTTAATTTTAAAACGGAACCTTCTTTTAACAAAAAACAGACAGAAAACATTTTGCAAATTGTATCAAATATTACGTATAATTTTTTTTAATTAAATCTAATTTTAAAATTTTTTTAAATAGTTTTAATGATATTTGAGATTTAATAGAATTTTCCAAATTATTATATTCTCTCGAACCTTTATAAAAAATGGACTATAAGCTAATGTTTTAGACACTCTATCCATAAAAAATATTTGATTAGTTCTTGTTTTATAATTATGATGGTCATAATTAAAAGAACAAAAATTTTTTAAACAATCAGAAAATAAATTATTTTGAATTTTATGTATAAAGATACATACTAAATAAAAATCAAATTTCTGACATTCAACCAATCTAAATTTTTTAACATAAAATTTATTTTTGTATATTTGTCACAATTTAAAATAATCCCCATTGCCTTATTTTGTAAAATTTGTAATTTGTCAAATATTTCCCCACTAACACAATATAAAATGGAAGAACAATAAAGAAAACTTGGTAATATAATAGTATTAAATACGGGTTTTTTAGAAAACAAACTTAAATTAGAACTGATTCTTTTAAAATAGACTACTTTTCCGGCAATTTTCGATATGATACTTTCAAAATAATTAAAGATTTTTAATTTTGAATGAATAATTATCCCTAATTATTTAAAACTGTTTACTTATTCCAATTTTTTCACCATCAATTATAACATTTATATTTTGACAAACTAAAAATGGACATTATTCAATTATTTAACTTCACGATGTGCTACATTTTATTGTCTTGTTCATTGTCCATCAAACCCGTTGTATGTCTTTTTCTATCCATTTTTTAAAATGTTAATAAAAATGACGATTCATTATAGGATTTTTTTTAAAAGTGGCAACATTGTAAAGTGTTCGGGCTATTATTTTAGTCTTTATTGTATACACATGCACGCGGGGGCAGGTTGGATGTTATGCGAGGTATTTGTTTCTCTAGAAGAAACAATTTTGTGTCACTTGTTTTATGAATTTCTGACATTGCTGCAGTAAATGACGTAGGGGAGTGTGGGGAAATTGTAGATTACTAAGAAGAGTATAAAAGAAAGAAAACAATATTTTTAGTCATTTATTACAAACCCTGACAACATACCCATGTTCATACCCAATTAAGCGTTCATGTTTCGCGTTCAATGCTGCGTTGTCATATTATAATTTACGTTCGCGGCGTAGTACAAAACCGCCAAAATGGTATGCGTTTTTAAATATAAACAGCTGGATTAGTTCTCAATGAGCGCAAGGTTTAACAACCTATTGTACCCTAATTAAAATGGATAATCTTATCATATTAAATTTATAATAGCAAATGATGACGAATGAAATATTTGTTAATGGTAATAGGAAAGATAGTTAGTCTAAACTGGTTTATTCTACTCACAACAAGACAATTTAGTCTACGAAACGTGGCACGTGAGCTTGCTATAGCCCAGTACTGAACTGGGAACTTTCAGGAAGAAACCAGCTGTTAATAAAACACGTGGGTGTCAACTTTCGAAACGATTTGTTTTTAGAAAAAGTAAACCTTACAAAGCATCTGGCAAAAATCGGCCGACATAGCCGAACAAGGACGAAGACGTTCTGGTTAGTTTTGAGTTATTTAAGCGTTATTAAGTATACTATTTTTTGTGGCTTCTATTGTCCCTCCGACACCCATTACCCCCACAATCCCCTACAGCGGTTGAGATCTCGTTGAATATGCGCATGGGGCTTGGGACTTAAGTTAAAGTTTAAAAAAAACTTGGGAAGTATATATTTAGATAAAACAAAAATAAATACTTTACATTTTTTGTCTACCTACAGAATCTGATCATAAACCAAACATCGTTATGATTACAATACACAAAGAGAGGTCTGTCTCCATTAGCTTGATCCTCAAGGCTTATACGCGTTTTCTTCAATGCACGTAATGATTACAGATGGCGTTACGGTCGCGAAGTCCGCTGTATATTTCCCTGGCTGTCGCAGGAATCCACACCTCAGCAGGATTACGCAAGATTTAAGATGAAAAATGACACACGGCACGATGTGTGGAAAGATTTTATCATCGAGATTATGGAACAATCTTGGGTGACGACGAAGCGTTCTTTTTCTTTACCAATTGTGGGTTAGCGGTACGTTTTTGTAAGGTGTTATGTCTAAAATTACATATATTTTATAAAGTCTCTGGAATACTTGAAGTATGTTTCCCAAATATATACTTCCATTTTTTTACCATCATAAATCTATTAAAGTCAAATTAATCTAAGAATGCGTCGCATCACTTGTTAAGCGGTTGGCTACAGAAACAGAACCGAACTAAGTTCTTTTACCTTCGCCATCTGTGAAATTTTGTAAGGGAGTCTTAATATTATGTAGATAGATAGATATGTAGATATAGCGTGGGTACTAATTTTATCTATATATATATAAATGAATGTTTGTCTGTACGTCTTTATGTTTCGCGTTTATCGAAACACGTTTTTAAAAAAAATTAATTTTATTAATTTTTACAATATTCGTAAACCCGGTATAAAATAATACAATAAAATGTACGTATTAACTATTCAAAGTCTATGTCGATTCTAAATAGCAAAAGCGGGGCAGAATGCACTATTGGGTTCTCGTGGGAACGGTGCTTGTCTCAGCATTCTGCAACGCAGCAATTCCTTAAGGTTCTATGAACTGTTGGATACATAACTCCTCCATCCCTAAAAGGAGCTCGAGGGTGGAACCATTTGAGCTTCTATAAACGGTTCTTCAGTTTGTTTTCTTTTGGCTGCTGCGGGTTTCTTCTTGCATATCAACTTGTAGATTTCTTCTTTTCGTGTAATTAGGACATAGAGAGTTACACATAAAACTAGCGTCACGACGCCAACTAGAGACCAAGTGGAGTAGTTTGAATGGAGATGAAGTTCTTCTAATGGTTCTTCTTGTAGCTGTTGGAGCTGGATTTCATGGAGTTTATCCAGTGATACTTTTTCTAGTTTAAGTTTGCGTACTTCTAAGGTGGGGATATGCAGTTCTTTGATGTCTTGTAATTTGACCGGGTGGCCGGAGATAATGCCTTTTTCATTTTTATATGTAGATTTTGCGTCTTTGATAGCGCAGTTTGGCGGGACGACAAAAAGGTAGGTCCCTTGTAATAGGGCGACGTCATTTTCGGTGCATTCGGCTTGAAGTTTCTTGGTTTTTGGGAAAATACCGATGTAATGAGCATCATTGATTTCTTCGATGATTTCTTCATTGATATGGACAGGAACTTGTTGACATTTTTCTACTTTGGGTCCATTGGAAAGTAGGGACGTTACACAATCTAAGTTGCTTTGTAGAGGTAAGAGGTGGTTCTTCATGCAGAGAAAGTTCGGTCTTAGGTCAATGCACTCGTCTTCTTGATATTGGTAGTAATTGTTGCTTATAGAGAGGTATGTGGAAGGTGGAATTATTATTGATTGGTTTGGATTCGGAATGGAATATAGATGGTAGTAATCGAAGGTATCGGAATGTATAAGAGGAAAATCGAGTGAAAAAACAATTTTATCTTGAATGTAAAAAACGTTTGTTTCCACTATGCTGTAGTATTTGAGATAATTATCACTAAATATTATTTGGGAATGACTATGAATTTGATATAGGTTATTTACGATTTCTTTTAAATCTGTAGGAGAAACGATGCTATGATGTAGTGTCTTGAGGCTTGCGAAACTTATAGCATTTTCAATCTCTGAAAGAAAGTTTAGCAACAAGTCTAGATTTAATTTAATTTCATCTAAAATTTCGCGTATTTCTATATAATGTGTGTAACTAAAGGCAAGGTCATTTAAGTCTTTTCGTAATTCTTCAATTTTTGTTTCGATTAAATTTTGATTGCGTATAACACTCGTCATAGTTTCGTTGATGTTTTGCATTAAATTAGATGTTAAAGACATTTGTTTGTTTACCTTCTTTACTATTTTGTTTTGGTGAGATTCCAGTTCTGCCAAACTATCGTAGATTTCTTTAGCATCTTCCTGATCTAAGTTACCAGAGATATATTTTACTAAGGAGCCTAATGGGTTAACGAGGCCGCGTTTATAACGTTTTTCTGGGAACACCGATTGTAGTTTTCTATTAACAAGTGTTACCTCGTATTCTAAATGTTTATATGCACTATACAG
Organism: Polydrusus pterygomalis; assembly: GCA_963969555.1. Lineage (NCBI taxonomy): Eukaryota > Metazoa > Arthropoda > Insecta > Coleoptera > Curculionidae > Polydrusus > Polydrusus pterygomalis. The sequence continues at coordinate 52,754,046 of OZ018381.1, forward strand.
GGGGTCCGTCTGAATGGTAGTCGATTTATTAAATAGTTCTTCTATATTATTATATTGATTGGTTATTGACTCAATTTGGTTTTGGAGGGGTTTCAGTTGAATATAATGCAGAAAGGTATGAGAGGCAATTTTTATTTTAGCAGATCCTAGTTTAAAGGGTAGGATCCCTGGATTGGATTGGAGGGATTGTATTTGGATTTTCTGTGTCATCGAGGTTTGAACCAGAAGGATCATCACCCTGTAACAATGGTTTGTCTATAAATTTTCGTGGTTTTTTAAATATTCGTTTATGGTAGGTGTTAAGCGGTGTAGTAACAGTAAGATTGTTGCTTCTTACTATATGTTCGGGTCGATAAAGGGGTTTCGTTTTTGACTGTCTGTCCGTCAGTTTCCTATAACCGATAGTGCCTGGTTCGATATCTGGTGGATCGTCACGTTTTTCGTTTAAATTTGATATAACATTAGATTTTTGTTTAGCGGTGGTCTCTTGTATTTTTTTGTATAGGTCGATCATAATTTCTTTGTGTTCGTTAATTTGATGACTAATTGGTTCTGCTTGATTATCGATGTCAATTGGGTCTTTAAGTTCTAGGTGTCCTAGTAGTAGGTCAATTGGTTTTCGTTTGGTTGCAGAGTGGATCGAGTTATTGTAGCCTAGAACGGCGTATGTGATTTTTTCAAAAGGGCTTAAATTAGGTTTTGTAATAGACAATGTACGCATGTGCTCTAATAATGTAGAGTGAAATCGTTCTACAATCGCGTTACTATTGGGGTTTAATGGTAAGGTATAATGCCAATTAATTTTATATAGTTTTGCAAAATCTTTTAATAAGTTTTGGGAAAATTCGCTTCCATTATCAGATATTATATTTTCGGGTATTTTATAGGAAGAGATAAACTGTAATAGTGATTGGTATACGTGCAATGCTGAAAGGCTAGGTAGTACGTAGGCTTGGCCAAATCGAGAGAAACTATCGCAGATTGTGAGGGTTACGGTGTTGCCAAATTTAAATGTGTCTATGTGAATCGTTTCAAAAGGTTTTGTTGGGGTAGGTGTTAGTTGTAGTCTAATTAATGGCGGATGGCGCTCATATTTTACTTGTTGACAGATATGGCAATTATTTATGAATTTTCTGACGTCATTGCTCAGTTTGGGCCAATAATATTTAGTCCTTAGTTCATTAATCGTTTCGTGGATGCCGCGATGGTTCGTAATGCCTTCGTGTTGTGCTTTTATTAAGTTTTGTTGGGTATTTTCACGGGTGACATCATGTAAGATGGTGTTGGATTTAAGAAGTTTGTATGATGAATTTTTAAAAGTTTCGGGGATGAATTTACACATTTCTTTGTAAAAGTTTTGATCGTCATCGTTTTCGAAATGAAACACGTATTGCCGTTTTGGTTCAGCGTATTCCTTTAAAAATTGAATTGTTTGTTCGCGAAACGTTTCGTTTGTTACGTACAGATGCCAACGTGTGCGATTTACTGGGTTGCCAAAAATTCTTTTCATCTCAATATGTGGATTTTCGTTCACCTTTTTTATTATGATTTGACAGAGAAAATAATTTATAGGTTTTTCAGTAATATTAATGGTTAAGATTGGGTTTTCGGCACTAGTGTGCACTGTCTCGTTGTCGGTGTTTTCGTCAGGGTCTGCATGCGCTATTATTGATTGGTTATCGGTTTCGCGGTTTGTCGAGTGAGTGTGCATTGTCTCGTTATCGGTGTTTTCGTCTGAGTCTGTATGCACTATTATTGATTGGTTATCGGTTTCGCGGCTTGTCGAAGGTTGTGGATTTAACACAGGGTTTATAGTTTCGTTATTTATGGGGGTTGGTGAGTCTAAGACAGGGTTATTGTTGAACTCATTCATATATTGTAACACGGGTGGAAGGTCAGTTTCGGTGGGATATATTTCTATTCGAGAGAGCGCATCCGCGTTTGTGTTTTTCTTTCCCTTCTTGTATATTATTTCGTAATCGAACTCTTCGAGTTTTAGTCTCCACCGAACTAAGCGAGAGTTTGGTTCTTTTAGCGACATCAACCATTGAAGAGGTTTGTGGTCTGTAATGATTTTAAATTTTCTGCCAAATAAGTAGGGCCTGAAATATTTTGTTGCCCACACAATGGCCAATAATTCCTTTTCTATGGTTGAGTAATTTTGTTCTGCGTTGTTAAGGGTGCGCGACGCGTACGCGATAGGTTTGTCCTTTCCTATTATTCCTTGTGACAATATAGCACCAATGGCAACGTTGCTTGCGTCGGTGGTCAGATTAAATTCTTTAGAAAAGTCCGGGTATTCTAAAATCGGGTCATTAATTAGGAGAGCTTTGCAATCTTCGAATGTTTTAATATATATAGGATCGTCGATATTAATTGTTGCGTTCTTTTTTAAACAATTAGTGAAAGGCTTTGTAATGTTCGCGAAGTTTTTAATAAATTTCCTATAGTAGCCTAAAAGGCCTAAAAACCCTTTTATTTCTTTTGTGGTTTTCGGAATTGGGTAGTTCGATATTGCATTTATTTTATCTGGATTTGGTTTGATACCGTCGGGCGTTATAATATGACCCAAAAACGCAACTTCTTTGCGCAGAAATTCTGACTTATCAAGTTGCACTTTTAAGTTACTTTCGCGCAATTTTTGAAAAACAGTTTTTAGGTTTACAAGATGTTCTTGGAGAGAAGTTGAGAATACGATAATGTCGTCCATATAAACAAAACATATTTTATTTATTAAATGTTTGAGTACATTATCCATGACACGTTGAAATGTTGCGGGGGCGTTTTTAAGCCCAAAAGGCATGCGCAGGTACTCGTAATGCCCGTTTTCAACATTAAACGCTGTCTTTTTTATGTCGTCGTGATGCATTTCTAGCTGATGGAAGCCGCTGGCTAGATCTAAGGTTGAGAAATACTGGCAACGACCGAGTTTATCGAGGATATCCGATATATTCGGAAGCGGGTATCGATCGTCGATAGTTTTATCGTTTATTTTTCGATAATCTACAACTATGCGCCATTTCTTTTTCCCCGACGCGTCAGACTTTTTCGGCACAATCCAAATTGGGGACGACCAAGGTGAATCGCTTGGTCTTATAATTCCCTGATTTAACATGTCATTTATCTGTTTTTCAACTTCCGGTTTGTGAATGAATGGGTATCGATACGATTTGGTGTAAACTGGTATTTCGTCTTTCGTTTTTATACGGTGTTTGACTTGATTTGTAAAGGTCAATGGTAAATTTTCGCGATGAAAAATATCGGAAAATGTTATACATAATTTTTTTATATGATATTTCTCCTCGGGGTTCATATGCTCGGTTCGTATCAATTCGGGTATATCGAGTTTTTCCGAATTTTTGTGTTCTACAGTGACGTGATAAATTTCGTATTCGTTTTCAGTGAAAGACTTGACTGGTATTGGAGAATAGAGATAAATTTCTTGTACATTATCGGTACGGTTTTGAATATCAACTGGTGCGTATCCGTTTTTGGCTGTTGTTAAACATTCGCGAATTAAGCAATTAAATAATCTAGTTTCAATAATGGTGACGTCACCATCTGCTATGGTTACAGGAATTTTTAATGTTTCTATGGTATCTGGTTCAATGCGTGCGAAAAATAAAAGTTTATTTTTTGATTCGTAGTGTGTTAAGGGTAGTTTAGCGGAGGGTGTTTTTAAAACGGAATTTTGTAAGTCTAGCTGAACATTAAGGTTTTTCAAAGTTTCATATCCGATAAGACCATCAAAGAAATTGTGAAATTTAAATAAGTAAAATTTTATGTTTTTGTCGGAATTAAATTCTTGAAACGCTGGTATTTCGGCACATAGATCTCTACTAGTAGTTTGAAATATTGATGATACAGTAAATGGTTCGTTTTTTATACAATTTTGAAAATATTTTTCGGCAATTTCGGGATTTAAAAATGATTTTGTCGCGCCGGTATCGATTAATAATTTTATAGGTGGGTTTGATATTTTTATATATGGTAAGTCTTTACGGTCGTAAATAGAATGAATTTCTATGTAGTTGGTTCTTGAGGCGTGATTTCCTGAAAATTTTGTTCGGAATAATCGTTTTGCTCAGGGGCGTATTTAGTGTTTTGTTCTTCGAGATTTTCATAATTTTCGTATTGTTGGTTGGGTACACTTACATAATTAGGAATGTCATTATTTGTGTAAAAATGATCGGGTTCGTAGGAACCGTAATTTTGGTAAGATGGACCGGGAATATTTGGGTCAAAGAAAGGAGGTTGTTCCATGTTATATAGTTCTTCAAAAATTAGATTTGGTCTAGAGTACCGTGGGGGTTGTTGTTGCATCATTGTTCTGGGTTTTGGAAAGGTCCCGTGTGAAATTCCGCTCATAGCGGTTGGTCTTGGTTGATATTGAGGTAAAGGGTTAGGTTTCCAAACGTTTGTTGGATTTTTTGGAGGTCCAAAGACTTGTCTGTTAGTTGGAAATCTTTGATTAAATGTGGGCCTAGGTTGAATATTAATAGGGCCACGTGGGAATTGGGGGTTAGAATAAGATTGTTGGGGGAAGTTAGGTTGAAAATTGTTATTATAGAAATTATGTGGTTGATTGTTATTATTGTAAAAATTAGGGGGTTGGTTGTTATTAAATTTCTGCATTGGTTTATTTTTTTGAAAATCTACCTGTGGTTTTTGTAAATGACGAATATTATTTTCTGATATAATAAATTGTCTGGCAGTTGCTAAAGAATCAGGTCGCATGGCACGAACAGTCGAACCTAAGGGGTCTTTTAATCCCGCTAAAAATATTTTTAATGCATGTGTGTTGTAAAATTCTTTCTTTACGGCAACAATGCCTGCGTTATTTTCGTGTGTGTCCACGTAGTTATGCAGAGCACTTAAATTCGACATTATTCGGGTATAAAATTGCAAAGAAGGTTCGTTATTTCCTTGTCTCAATTGATCTAGATCAAACAATAAGCCGTTTTCGTCGCGTTGATCGCCAAAATGAGCGATTAATGCGCTTTTTACGCTCGCCCATTCTTTCGAAATACAAATGCTATAAACTTCCCTAGCTTTACCTATCAATTTTGCATAAATACCGTAAATAAGTGTGATATTTTGAACAGAATTCTGATTTTCGGGTTTTGTGTCCCAGTAAGTCGTAATTAAGGAATTGGCGGTATCTAAAAAGGAAGATAATTCTAATGGGTTTCCATCGAATTTTGGAACGATTTCTAAAAGTTTATTATCAAAATTTGGTCTTGCCATTGTTGTTTGAGAATTATTAAAATTATTTTCTATTTCGTTTAGTGAAAGACTTAAAAATAACGTATCTAAATTAAAATCAGTTTGAGTTTCGGAATCGTTTAAATTTAACTCGTTGCTACTATTTTCCGCTGTGGAATTAGAATGTGACGAGGAGAATGACATAGACAGGAAAAATGGAAAGCAACTTACATAAATAAAGTGATTTTCATTATTTTAATCCAATTGGTATGGTCCAACACGATGCTGCACTTTCTCTACCACCTTTACGCACTACACTAAGAGTCAAAATTTTGGACAGTTTTGCGCGATGCAAAAGGTTCGATTTTTTTTTCTTAGAATAAACGGTTAAAACCGACGAGTTTTTCGCTATGAAAGTCTCTTTCTAATCCTACACAAAAGACTGCGCCACTTTATGTTTCGCGTTTATCGAAACACGTTTTTAAAAAAAATTAATTTTATTAATTTTTACAATATTCGTAAACCCGGTATAAAATAATACAATAAAATGTACGTATTAACTATTCAAAGTCTATGTCGATTCTAAATAGCAAAAGCGGGGCAGAATGCACTATTGGGTTCTCGTGGGAACGGTGCTTGTCTCAGCATTCTGCAACGCAGCAATTCCTTAAGGTTCTATGAACTGTTGGATACATAACTACGTCCCGTATGCGTTCCTATACCATTTATCCGATTACGATGAAAATTTGGTGAGTTCTTGTGTGCAGGCCGTGGAAGGGTTCGGCATAAAAAAAAGTGGCGCAACGCATGCCGGGTACTAATAAATAATAATATAAAATGTTTGTTGACGCGATGGTGAACCCGCCTTATTATTATGGGCGTAGCAACGCGCGCAGGGTATAGATAGTTATTTATAAAATAAAATATAGACAGACTCGTACCTACCAGAATAAGCACGTGAAAACATTATACAATTAAAGGAAAAGAAGAAAACAACATTTATTTCTTTTAGTATTTATTAACAAAAAGCAAAAATAGGGTTTTTCATGTTATTTCATTATACCAGGAAAAAGTAATACTTTTTTTTCGAGGTGCAAGCTTTGTGGTGCACGTCTAATTAAAACACCATATTTGGAACCCTTTGGGTTTGTTCGGGTTTGTGGAAATTTTATTATATTATATAAATATGTACTCACCATTAAACTTAAATAAGAAACACCAAGAAAATCTGTCTCTGAAATCCAAAAGCTAAATCTTTAAAACACACATAACACAAAACAGGCACAGAAACACTTAAAAAACACCAAAATCGGAAGAAAATAATATAACGCAACCTGACGAGTGAGCTTGCCATGGCCCACTGCTGATCTGGGAACTTTAACGACGAAATCAGATTAGCTGTTAATGTCAAATGTCGTTGTCTTCTGTCGAAACGCTTTGTTTTAAGAAAGAGTTAACTCAGGAGTAGTAAAAAATTTAATACCTACAAATGTAATAATAATGATAATGTTAATCTTACTTTAGTCAACTTTTTTGACAGTGATGCCAATTTGTCAGTAGTAAAATTAAATGTCATAACAGAAAAGTCACTAGACAAAATATTTTAAGATTTTTTGATTACAGTAAATAGATAGGTGGGTACGTAAAAAAAATGGAAAAAGGCTCATCCAACGAAATTTATTAAAAAAAAAAAATTTTTAATTGCGAGAATTTGAAAACAATTGAATGATATAGATCCATTGCCCTACTTGGGACATCTGGTACGTACAACAATTTACAAATTGTCATAGGAGTAACTGCCAGCATATTTTATCCGGCCGAAGCGATTTAAATGCTAATGATTTAAGCGTCAATTGTTAAACAGTGGACCAGTAATTTCAACCTCAAATGTAAAGCCAGGTAGTAAATGGAAAGACTATACAATGTGTGACAGAAGACCACAGACTGATTCATATTGGTTTCCATTTTAATTGGATGATCGTTAACGTAGTATGCTAACCGCGTTTAGTGGTTGGAACCATGTAATCCTACAGATTGTAATTATTATTAGGTAATTATTAGTAGAAAGGAATAGCTACAATATTCTATTATTTTATCGTTAAATGGTTTTTGTACTTCTACTTTGTAAAACATTTAACATACTGTTAAAAGTAGCAGTACTCAGTGTATATGTCGTAGGCTGATAGTGAAATCCGTCATTTCATGAAAAGCCTAGTCACTTCATGAAGCGTCGGGAGATTGTGTAAAAACATGAAATTACACGATCTGCCGCGTCACTTCATGAAGAGACCTTGACGTTTCGGCGTATTATGTATAACACAATCTGCCTAATTTTAAATATCGTCACTTCATGAAATGCCACAAAAACAAGGCATATTGTGTAATTCCGTCTAAAAGGTATATTGGCAACTGGTTTGTTCGGGTTTGTTAGAGCATTTTTTTTATTTTTATAAAATAATATTAGTTGAAAAAATTTAATTAAAAAAAAATGCTCTGGGGAACAACGAACAAACCAGTTGCCAATATACCTTTTAGACGGAATTACACAATCTGCCGACTGACATGACATCGTTGGGTACTACATTAAGTGACGATATTTAAAATTAGGCAGATTATGTTATACATAATACGCCGAAACGTCAAGGTCTCTTCATGAAGTGACGCGGCAGATCGTGTAATTTCATGTTTTTACACAATCTGCCGACGCTTCATGAAGTGATTAGGCTTTTCATGAAATGACGGATTTCACTATCAGCCTACGACATATACATACCTGCCTATTTACCGTGCGAGCAAAAATTATTTATATCAAAGAGGGCTTGGATTAAAAAACGTAGGGCTTGGTTTAGATCACAATGATATGGGAACGATATATCTAACCAAAACTAGGTTAAAATTTTATCAAATTCATATTATGACATGATATGCCAAACTTATGAGTAATAAAATAAGTAGACAATCACAAATTTATTTTTGTTGTTTACAAAATTAACAAAGTAAGAATATACAGCATCTCTGAAGAAATGTTACCACATTCTTGGATAATCCTTTCTTGTAATTGTTTTAAATTTGCAACTGGTGTTTTAAAAATAGTGTTCTTTAGATAAGAAAAACGAAGAAATCCATAACCGTTAAACAAGGTGATCTAGGTGGGAACTCAATGTCTGATCGAAAACTGATAAAAAAAAATTGGTATTTTCACTACTCCACATGCGTGTATTCTGAGAATTCACATAACCGGAGAGGTGGAACCAGGCTTCTTCCGAAAAAAATGTCAGGTTTAATAAATCATTTCTTTCCAATAAATTTTGGGTAATCCATTGCGAGTAATTCCTGCGTCTTTCAAAATCTGCGGCTTGTATTTCTTGCAATACTTGCACCTTATAAGAAAATAATTTTATTTTTTTAAGAATAGTCCTGCATGTTCCATAAGATCTTTCCACTTCTTGAGACAGGCGTATTTTGCATTATTGCACGAGCGTGTGCAACAAGTTCTTCTGTTCTTACAGATGGTCTTCCTGCTTCTTTTTTTTGGGTTGAATAGAACCTGTTTCCCTAAACATAGCCGCGGTTCTTTTCAGGCAATGATGAAAATCCCCGGCAATAGAAGCAACGTTAGGAAAATGTTCGTGAAAATCGTCCATGCACAAACCCGGATTGTATTGCCACTCACCATTTACTCTAACCCCGTTTTGAAAATACGCTTCAACCATGAAGGTTTCGTGCTGTTCCGTAAAGCCCATTGTGTGAATTGTTCAAAAAATTGGAAAAATTAGCGATGAATCAAATTACTTGTAACGACTGTCAAAGATGACGGAGTAACTGCTTGATTGTTAATTCAGGTAGTTACGGATACCCAACAGGTATTAGGTTCTACGGCTAAGCATTACGTCCTTAGATGCAAGGCCATCTTTGATGCAAATAATTTTTGCTCACACGGTATTTTACTTTCATTACCTTTAGACCAGCTAACAGTAATCCCGAAAGTGCCAAATTTATGGCTTTCTGCATGTAAATAAATCCTGGACATGCGCATAACAAAGTTCTCATTTACCGAATGATTGAAATGTGAAGAAAATATAATCATTGAATTATATCTACATTGTTTATATCCAGCATTATAGACATCCTATACAGGCAATTTTCCAACCGCTGACACTAAACACAGAATAATATCTAATAACACTGGCGGTCGAAGAAGTTAGAAACTAAGAACAAAACTTGTTTGCACATGTGTGTGTAATAATCCATGTCATAGGAAAACTTTGTTGACTAAGTTTTATTTCTTGGCATCGTATTTATAACTTTGGACCCGAGTTTCCGAAGTTTCGCGGTGTATCTTGTTAATTGTTTTAGGCGGAGTATATACAGTTAATTAGTGTCCTAACTTAAAGACTTTGTAACTTTGTTACTTGGCAGATACTTTTAATTTTACCTTGAAGGTCGACGTTTAGTTCTAGATACTAGGTCTAGCTACAGGTTAACTTTCAGTGCTTTAAATAGGCACATTTTAAACCTATTTTGGGATTTAACCCAATTTTTCTGAAACTTTTGTGAAGTATATTTCCTTATTGTGAACTAGTCTGGTAATATGGACCACTGGCACCCTCTTCTCTTGGAACTGTTACTATAAATCCACCTAAATACACTGAGGAACATGATCTAATACAACAGGTTTGCTAATTAGACCAGTGCTGAAGCCTTTGAAAATGGTAAAAAGTGAAAAAAAATAATAGTAGGATGAAACCCATTGGAAAAGGAAGAGAATAGAACAAAAATGAAAGGAAAAATAAATTACGGGCGATCCGATGTCGGGAAGGGGGGGGGGGGGGGGGGTTTAAGGGTAAAAAACGATTTATCTCGATTTCCGGTAAAACTACAAGTCCTATGGAAAAACGTTACATCGCAAAATTGTAGGTAATAAAAAGATCGTATTTACACTTTTTTCATATAACCTCAAAATGTATGTCAAAAATTCAAATAACCAAGTTTTTGGTTTTTTATTTTTATCTTTTACAAAAAAAATTTTTATCCACGAAATTTGGTGAAAACTTACCTTTTTATGTCCCAAACACACTGTAATTTTTTTGATTTAAAATATTTATTTTTTAACCTTATTTTGACGTAATATCGAAAAAACACCCTAATTTTCAATCGAAAATTCTCACGTCAAAATATCTGCTTTTTTAAAAAAGTCGGTGGGCTTTTTGTTCGTTAAAATCTCTATTTTCTGATGGTGTTAAAAAAATATACATTACTATGGTAAATGTTCTCAAAAAAATGCAAAGAAACGAAAAAACTCGAATCCGAAATTTTTTTTTTTAGATCAATATAATTATAATAATATTATCAATGTAACATGGAATCTTACGTTTTTCGAGTAATTAAAGTATAAATTTTAATAAATAGCTTAAAATTGTACCCTAGTAAAGGTTTTAACGTATTTGCTGTGCAGGTCACATCGTTGTTCGGAGTCTTCTAGCTGTCCTGTAGAAAATTATCATACTATTTAAATTTTGACTGATTACAATAATAAGGCTGATATCATAGATTCTAGAAAATTTCTATTACGAAAAACAAATCAAAAACTATGTGGAATAAAAGTTTCAAACTAAATCAAGCTCCAGAAATATCCTTAAAATTTATTAGACATAACTTCTTCTTTTATGTGATACTGCAGATTTAGAGGTAAATTACAGTAATTGCAAAAAACTCACAAACTTAAGTAACAAAGTTATTTCGTTAAAATATGACTGTTGTCCGTACACAGCACTCCAATAAAAATGGTAAAGTTGAGCTATCAAAAGTGTACACTCTATAAGATTGTTATAACTTGGGATGAACTTAAATTATGCTTTGTATACATTGTATAAACTTTTCTGGCTTGAACTTGTCATACAGAGTGGTTCTGATACAACTAGACAATGAAACAACTAGTAATCATTATAATAAAAATAATAATAATATATTACTAAACTTAAATTGTTTACAATTTTTAAATATATTTTTTGTGCATTACTCTGAAATATTTTTATTGTTCAATGCTAATTTTAACTGCACACCTAGGTAAGTAAATACCTGTCTGTGAGCTATTTCTAATTAGGAAGTATACAAATATTACTAATTAATTCTATCAATAAATTCTTATCATGGTATTAATATAAAATAATAATAAAAATAGAGAATAATATTATTATACTTATCTAAAATTATAAAATTACATTATCTAGCAATAGTTATGATACCTACTATTATTTACTTATGTTAAGAAAAAGGTGAACTTTATTCGATTTTTATAAATAAAATTTTGACAGTTTCTGCTGAATTGTTTAATATTTGTAGCCGTTTTTAGTTGAAATAATATTATATAATTTAGGTGCTAAATAATCTGTGACTTAAATTTCTGTAGGTACTTGTTATTTCTACTTCTTGTTTCATAAAAATGGTTCATATAAATTTTTAATTTAGTTGTTTTATGAATGTGGATACAGGTAAATAAAGTATTCAAGGTGCCAACGTTAAAAATGTTTTCAGAATATATATAGAATTACAAAATTAACAAAGTAAGAATATACAGAAAGAAAAATAATTACATAAATTGCTGAAATTGGCCACCGCCATGCTCCAAGCATAAATTCACACGTCTCTTCCTGCGTCTTTCAAAATCTGCGGCTTGTACTTCTTGGAATAGCTGCACTTTATAAGGAAATAAATTTAGCTGCTTCTTAAGAATAGTCCTGCATGTTCCATAAGATCTTCCCACCTCTTGGGACAGGCGTCTTATACAATTTGTTGGCGTATTTTGCATTATTTCGCGAACGTTTGCAACAAGTTCTTCTGTTCTTACAGATGGTTTTTTGTGTTGTATAAAACTTGTTTCCCTAAACACAGCCACGGTTCTTTTCAGGCAATGATAAAAATCCCCAGCAATAAAAGCAACATTAGGAAAATGTTCGTGAAAATCGTCCATGCACAAACCAGGATTGTATTGCCACTCACCATATACTCTAACCCCGTTTCGAAAATACGCTTCAACCATGAATGTTTAGTGCTGTTCCGTAAAGCCCATTGTGTGAATTGTTCAAGAAATTGGAAAAATTAGCGATGAATCAAATTACTTGTAACGACTGTCAAAGATGACGGAATAACTGATTGGTTGGTAATTCAGGTAGTTACTGACACCCAACAGGTATTATATAAGTTCTACGACTAAGCATTACGTCCTTAGATGCAAGGCCGTCTTTGATGCAAATAATTTTTGCTCGCACGCTATATGGGTTGTTACAAGTCATACTTTTCACGAAAACTCCTACAAATGCTAAAATGGTCTTATTATAATTAACTACCTTTTTGTGGCTGTTAGACCGTGGCCGACCGGATAAGGCGTGGCATGTCAGCTGACAGAATGAGGAAGGTAAAATTCGAATCGAAATATAAGAACAGTGTTTTGGTTCATTGTTAGTAAGATGACGTTTCTAAAGGCCCTCGTATACAAAGCAAATGATACTTTTAGTTCTAATGAAACCATAAACTATTTATACGACTTAAGACAATTAAATATTTTGTGCGTAGGGCCAAATTAATTGTTTATTTTAGTATGCCAGGTCTCGAAGTCGTTAAGTCGCCAAAGGTGTCAACTATGCCGCTCTCAAAACAATTAACAAGACGTAGAGCTAAAGTTTGCAAACTTTGAAACAAAGTTATAAACACGAAACTCAAAAAATAAAACTTTGGCAAAAAGTTTAATTATAACGTGTAAAGTATCACACATATGTTGCCGGAAGTTTTTCTTTGATCTGCAACACTTTTGTCGATGTCGTTCCTTGTAAACAATTATTTTGATATAATATTATATTGATCGTATATATCGATAACTTCTAGTTCTTACAGGGAAACATCTCAACGACTTCTCTAACATGATTGAACATTATGCAAATATTTAAAAAAACTGATTTTAATTATTTTTAAACGTGATAAAGGATTAAAACAAACTTATCAACCTGACCCTAAATAACCCACCGACCAAACATACAGTGTGTATCAGCCAAATGGAATAAATTCGATATAATTACATGGGGGCGTGTCCGAAAAAACGCTCGGACACGTCGATTGGTATTTCTAGTTGGGCATTTTTTTCAATAAAAACTTTTTATACAGGGTGTGTCATGTAACAGTGACCAATACCAACTTTCTTATTTTAAACGCAAAACCCTGTATATTATTCGGTTTTTGGACTACTCAGAAAATTTTAGACATATTTCATGTACAATATCCTATACCTATCTTCAACTGTTTAAGAAATATTAAGTGTTTTCAGATTTATTGCATTTCAGCGTTTCTGTTTACTGATATAAAATTTAAAAAAGGAATAAATAGTTTTGTTAACATTTGTTCAAAACTCCTGACCTTAGCAAATTGTTTTCTGTCTGCATGACAGTAGTTGTCAGTGTTATATTCGTTTGAATTTCGTTAACTGCATATCAGAAAAATGGGTTGTTTAACAGAAATGCACAAACTAACAATGGATGATTGGTTATGGAGATAAAACACGGACACAATTGGAAGTTGCTCGCTTATTTCATGAACAATTTCCAAATTTGCAGCCTTTAACTCAAGGAAAAATTAGTAAAATAGAAAAGCAGTTTCGCCAGCTTGGACATGTAAAGCAGATTAAAAAAAAAGTAGCTGCCAATGCAATAAGTGATGATACCAAATTAGATATTATGCTTGAGTTTGAGAAAAACCCACATACACACATTCTAGTCGAAAAACAGCCCCAATGTTGCGATTAGATTGGTCACGCCTGAGATGTTCAGTAATATTAGAAGAAATTTTTATTTAAGATTAGAATGTTGCCAAGACTTTCGCGGCGAGAATTTTCAACATCTCCTACCGTTCTATAATACAGTGTGTGTATAAAGTCTGGAAACGGCTTAATAACATCACAATTTACTGGCCGATTTAAACTAAATTTGGTACAGTTGTGTAAGAGGATCTAACGCACCGAATGACGATATTGGCGTTGTTGCCAGCTTTTTAGTTTGTCTGGAATTCGAACGAATTTTATATTTTTAAATATAACACCCAGTATATTTTTACATTTTTAAATTCCACATAAAATTATAATTATTTTTTATTAAATGCATTATTAGTCTATACTTCATAGTTTCCGAGATATTGACTCTCGAAAAGTGACATTTTTGAACTTTGACAGCTTATAACTTTCTAACAGTACGTCTTAGAGCAAAACGGCTTACATGTCCCTATCTTCAATTTTTATTATCTTCCCAAAAAAATCAACTTCCGGGTAAACCGGATGTAACTCGAAAGCAGGAAATATAGTTGTTCCGGTTTAACTGGAAGTTGATTTTTTTGGGAAGATAATAAAAATTGAAGATAGGGACATGTAAGCCGTTTTGCTCTAAGACGTACTGTTAGAAAGTTATAAGTTGTCAAAGTTCAAAAATGTCACTTTTCGAGAGTCAATATCTCGGAAACTATGAAGTATAGACTAATAGTGCATTTAATAAAAAATAATTATAATTTTATGTGGAATTTAAAAATGTAAAAATGTACTGGGTGTTATATTTAAAAATATAAAATTCGTTCGAATTCCAGACAAACTAAAAAGCTGGCAACAATGCCAATATCGTCATTCGGTGCGTTAGATCCTCTTACACAACTGTACCAAGTTTGGTTTAAATCGGCCAGTAAATTGTGATGTTATTAAGCCGTTTCCAGACTTTATACACACACTGTATGTAGGTTTCATACAAAAAATTCAAAAATGGTCTACTCCCTATAAAATACCACTCCTTAAAATTTTAAAAATATATATCCAAGATAGCTTCATAGACACAAATGTGCACCAGACTAGAAACTAGACAAGGATTATGACGTATTTCAAAGAATGGTATACGTCCTGACAGTATGTTTATGTATTGTAACAGATATATTAAGCATTATCGCATTTCTCGCAGATCTAAAATGGTGAAAATAGAAAAGAATAATATAATATTACACTAAAACATTATACGTATACTTAAAGAATAATAAAAGTATATACACTAAGGAAAATTATCTAATGCAACAAGTTTGCTAAGCCATAGTTTGTATTGATAGATTATTTTTTATTAACCTATATTAAATTAATTGCTAGTGTATCAAACCCGCATTAGGGTTATATCAATTCTAGATTTGCTAGAACAGTGTTCTTTTTTTTATTGGTAATAATCAGTTCCATTAGCAACACAGTCTTGTTGAATAGTGAATTAGGTACTTTTATTCAGCAATTTTGTTAAGAAATAAATTGCATCTTCTCAATGCGACGCATTTTGTTCCCAGTAAAGCGCTTTCTCTTCAATTGAGAAAGTAGAACAGCGTCCCCAAAAACGAATTGTGTCCGTTAGAACCTATAATCCACAAGACGTTGGTGGGTGTTCGTAGCGATCGGCAATCGCCACGCGCCGTAGTATTATTTTCATTGTATTTGCTGGGCAGGTCACATCGTTGTTTGGAGTCTTTTAGCTGTCCTGTCTGAATTTGAATTTTATTGATCGTACCAATACCTGTTTCAATTAATTTATTTTTACTTTGTGTTTAAGTTTTTTAAACTTTGCATGTCAGATAAAGCAATAGATGATTCTTATTTCGCACAACCAATCATTCGAATTGGACTTTATAATCTATAGACGCGTTTTACCAGCTCAGTAAACTAGGTTGTATAATAGATAATCATATGCAATTTAAACGACAAAAACAATTTCACTAGAAGCTATTTAAATTTTTGAGAACTACAGTTTCCTGATATTTAATGGTAAGTATATGCTTTATTAACCATAGTTAGCAAATATTATTATGATTAATGTCGTTTCATTACAACTGCCGGTCGAAACTAATACAGTTTATGAAACCAGATTACACCCCCAATATAACTTGATAATTATTACTGTGAGTATTTAGAGTAATAGTGTCTATAAACCATTCTATGATAGCATTAGCTGAATTAGCTCCTATTTCCTATTGGCTAAATTACTGTGATATTATCACTACACAACGGTCTAGCAATTTTCGTTGTCTTACAATAGGAAAGTGCATTGCTGTCACATATAGTATTAAACAGTTGTGTAAAGAGTATGTGAATTCTTATAAGGAAAAGAAGTATTTTTCTCAGTGCATACTCCCAAATTTTTTTTGCTATAAGACATTGGGTAAATGAAACGGCGGAGACATAAATATCTGTAATTGAAAAACTATGTTAGTTCTTTCCTGTCGGACATTACCGGTAAAATGGAAACATCACGCGTTTCCGCTCTCTTAAATATTTTATGATATATTTTAATGGGATTTTGTAATTTTAATACCAATAAAAATGACTGTTCGAAATTAAATCCTATTATCGGCGTTTATCAAAAAGTAAAGTACTCATTCCGCGTTTAACCAACTTTATTGCTTTCAAATCGAAGAAATTTTAAAACTAGTAAAATGTAGGCACTCAAGTAATGTGCTTTACGTGCGCAATTTACGACACACAAAAACCCTTAAAAGAACTTTTACATGACATAAATGCTTGTAAGTATCTTATAGAAGGCAAAAAGATTTAAGTAGTCCGCATTACTGGTATACATTGTACTTGAAATGTCTAGAGTTTTACAATGTATCATGCTTGGAATTAAACGCCTATATAAGTTGGGATTGTTTTTATGTAACGATATAAACCTAAAGTTTATCGGAAATGTAACTTTACGGCGGGAGTTTACGAATTGAAAATATCATTAAGTCTAAATTAAAATATCGATCGAACACTAGATAATTTTAGTATTGAAAATACTATTAGGATCGTGTTTACACAAACTTTGCATTGCATGTCGATGTCGCTCATGTCGATGTCGCTCTGCCGTCTATCGCGGCCAACAGCGCAATATCTAGATCGGTCTTGTAACATAATACTCTGATAATACTTGGTAGAAATATAAATATGAATCAGCGTAAAGTCGGCAAGTAAATAATGAATAATGTTTAGTTTAGTTTGTGTTTTAAAGAACGCCATAGTAACTTTGTTAAAAAGTGTTTTATTGAGATAAGTTATAACTAAGGTAAGTTCACGTTATTTAAATCGGAATATTATATCGAAAAAAAAAAGCGGGAGGCAAAAAGTTGGAGCACAATAATTGCATATTACAGGGTCTGCCCAAATTTGGTTAACAAATGGGATAATTTTTTTATTATTGATTTCTCAGAAAATGTTATTGTACCGGGTGATTGGTTATATTTTGCACCCCTACCTATCTCATGAAAATCTTCATGGTCTATTTTGAACGCTTGGGTAAATAAGTATAATTTAAAAACATAGCATAAGTAGGCTTAGACAATATGACCGATTGAATATAAGGCAATTGTTCACCTTGGTTGGTCTGCTATGTGAATATTATTGTTTATAAACAAATTAATATTAATTATTCTTAGAAATAAAACCATACATTTAATATAATATGTTTTAGTTAATATACAGGGTGTCCCAAACGTAATGGGACACAGAGCAACAGCAGGCTCCTTAAGGCGAAATAATGCGATTTATTTAAACTTGCATTATCCCAAAATTGATAACAATCAAGATAAAGGGTGTCAAACTTTTATTTTTGTTTTCGTTTTTTTGGGATTATTTATAGTTCACCTTGGTTGGTCTGCTATGTGAATATTATTGTTTATAAACAAATTTATATTAATTATTCTTAGAAATAAAACCATACATTTAATATAATATGTTTTAGTGAATATACAGGGTGTCCCAAACGTAATGGGACACAGAGCAACAGCAGGCTCCTTAAGGCGAAATAATGCGATTTATTTAAACTTGCAT
Source organism: Polydrusus pterygomalis (assembly GCA_963969555.1). NCBI lineage: Eukaryota > Metazoa > Arthropoda > Insecta > Coleoptera > Curculionidae > Polydrusus > Polydrusus pterygomalis. Next base: position 52,772,110 of record OZ018381.1, read on the forward strand.
TATCCCAAAATTGATAACAACCAAGATAAAGGGTGTCAAACTTTTATTTTTGTTTTCGTTTTTTTGGGATTATTTATAGTTCACCTTGGTTGGTCTGCTATGTGAATATTATTGTTTATAAACAAATTTATATTAATTATTCTTAGAAATAAAACCATACATTTAATATAATATGTTTTAGTGAATATACAGGGTGTCCCAAACGTAATGGGACACAGAGCAACAGCAGGCTCCTTACATGACATAGGTCATTAAAATTTTAAAGCTGTGTCAGGTATTTGCAATACATAGGATGCTTGCGTAAGGTGCAAGATCTGTGAATTTTTTTTACATTTATTTATTATTGGTTACTTTACAGATCTCTGGTACACTGAGAAAATGATCTAATACAACAGATTTATTACGAAATAGTTTGTATTGATACCTTATTTGGTATTAACCCATATTAAATAAATTGCTAGTAAATCAAACCCGCTTTAGTGTTATATCAATCCCAGATTTGTTAGGACAGTATTTTTATTGGTAGTTATCAGTTCCATTGGCAGCACAGTCTTGTTGAATAATGAGCTACTTTTAATACAGCAATTTTGTTAAGAAAGAAATTGTATCTTCTCAATGCAATCCATTTTAATTGCTCATCATGCTTAAAGTGGAGTTAAAAATATAGGAAAGAAAGAAAAAACTAAAAGTCTTCCTCCACAAAATTTAATAGAATATAGAAATTCTTTAGGGGTCTCTACATATTCTGTTCTGCTAATACCATCAGCAATATATACATTTTTTCTAAAAGATGATATAGTGTCCGCGAAAATAATTAAAAGAAAAAGAAAATATAGTGGCATATCGGACAAGTGTGTAACTATCTTTTATATTGGAATACACAGGGATCCAAGTTCAATGGATACCCTGGGGCGGGTAGACCACGGCGGCCGTTTCGTCCTTGTTAGGACTCGACGGGCAGCCATAACCCAAGCAATTCCAAGAACAGACACTTGTCCGATATGCCACTATATTTTCTTTTTCTTTTAATTATTTTCGCGGACACTATATCATCTTTTAAACATTTTTATGGCTTAAAACTCAAACGGATTGCGCGCATTCTGGTGGGTGCCAGCGTTGATCTGTTTTCTTATCTGCAAAATGGCAGATGTTTTCGGTGAAAACGCAAATAGCGTTACCTATACTGGATTGTGGTTGCACTTCGTGGTTTATTTAGTTGTCTACCTTTCGATTATACCAGTGTAACTATCTTTTATATTGGAGTTGGTTTGGTGGGATGGCGCTAAGGTGTATTGAGGGCCGCCTTGATTCTACAAGTAGGCTTTTAGTACATTTTTCCGTCGTTCTTGGAATTGGTTGGGTTATGGCTGCCCGTCGAGTCCTAACAAGGACGAAAGAGCCGTCGTGGTCTACCCCCCCAGGGTATCCATTGAACTTGGATCCCTGTGTATTCCAATACAAAAGACAGTTACACACTTGTCCGATATGCCACTATATTTTCTTTGATTTACTTTGAAGATGAACGTTTCTACGTTCGAAACATGTAGAGACTCCTAAAGAATTTCTATATTCTATTAAATTTTGTGGAGGAAGACTTTTGGTTTTTCTTTCTTTCCTGCAATGCATTTTGTTCCCAGTAAAGCGCTTTCTCTATAATTAAAAAAGCAGAATAGCGTCCCAAAAAACGAATTGTATCCGTTAGAACCTATAACCCATAAGACGTTGGTGAGGGTTCGTAGCGATCGACAATCGCCGCGCGCCGCAATATTAGTTTTAACGTATTTATTGCGCAGGTCACATAGTTGTTCGGAGTCTTCTAGCTGCCCTGTCTGAATTTGAATTTTATTGATCGGACCAATATATCAATTTTGATTAATTTATTTTTAATTCGAAAAAGGTTTTTCTGTTTCCTTCCGCCAAACCCATCCCCAGACGCGTTTCGCCGTTATTACGGCTCATCAGTGAGGCTCGGTTTGGCAGAAGGAAACAGGACTCAAAGACAAATCACTTGTCAGGATCGATCATCAACGGGATTTATAAAACCCAGTGCGACATCTTGCGTCCCAGTACGGTACCTTAGAAAAGGTTAGTCGTAAAGGGTTATTCTGTAAAAACAGAAAATTATGCAAGATGCCCTCAAAACCGGTATAAGTGCCGGACCACAGATATTAATTCGAAAAAGGTTTTTCTGTTTCCTTCCGCCAAACCCATCCCCAGACGCGTTTCGCCGTTATTACGGCTCATCAGTGAGGCTCGGTTTGGCAGAAGGAAACAGGACTCAAAGACAAATCACTTGTCAGGATCGATCATCAACGGGATTTATAAAACCCAGTGCGACATCTTGCGTCCCAGTACGGTACCTTAGAAAAGGTCAGTCGTAAAGGGTTATTCTGTAAAAACAGAAAATTATGCAAGATGCCCTCAAAACCGGTATAAGTGCCGGACCACAGATATTAATTCGAAAAAGGTTTTTCTGTTTCCTTCCGCCAAACCCATCCCCAGACGCGTTTCGCCGTTATTACGGCTCATCAGTGAGGCTCGGTTTGGCAGAAGGAAACAGGACTCAAAGACAAATCACTTGTCAGGATCGATCATCAACGGGATTTATAAAACCCAGTGCGACATCTTGCGTCCCAGTACGGTACCTTAGAAAAGGTCAGTCGTAAAGGGTTATTCTGTAAAAACAGAAAATTATGCAAGATGCCCTCAAAACCGGTATAAGTGCCGGACCACAGATATTAATTCGAAAAAGGTTTTTCTGTTTCCTTCCGCCAAACCCATCCCCAGACGCGTTTCGCCGTTACGGGATGGGTTTGGCGGAAGGAAACAGAAAAACCTTTTTCGAATTAATATCTGTGGTCCGGCACTTATACCGGTTTTGAGGGCATCTTGCATAATTTTCTGTTTTTACAGAATAACCCTTTACGACTGACCTTTTCTAAGGTACCGTACTGGGACGCAAGATGTCGCACTGGGTTTTATAAATCCCGTTGATGATCGATCCTGACAAGTGATTTGTCTTTGAGTCCTGTTTCCTTCTGCCAAACCGAGCCTCACTGATGAGCCGTAATAACGGCGAAACGCGTCTGGGGATGGGTTTGGCGGAAGGAAACAGAAAAACCTTTTTCGAATTAATATCTGTGGTCCGGCACTTATACCGGTTTTGAGGGCATCTTGCATAATTTTCTGTTTTTACAGAATAACCCTTTACGACTGGCCTTTTCTAAGGTACCGTACTGGGACGCAAGATGTCGCACTGGGTTTTATAAATCCCGTTGATGATCGATCCTGACAAGTGATTTGTCTTTGAGTCCTGTTTCCTTCTGCCAAACCGAGCCTCACTGATGAGCCGTAATAACGGCGAAACGCGTCTGGGGATGGGTTTGGCGGAAGGAAACAGAAAAACCTTTTTCGAATTAATATCTGTGGTCCGGCACTTATACCGGTTTTGAGGGCATCTTGCATAATTTTCTGTTTTTACAGAATAACCCTTTACGACTGACCTTTTCTAAGGTACCGTACTGGGACGCAAGATGTCGCACTGGGTTTTATAAATCCCGTTGATGATCGATCCTGACAAGTGATTTGTCTTTGAGTCCTGTTTCCTTCTGCCAAACCGAGCCTCACTGATGAGCCGTAATAACGGCGAAACGCGTCTGGGGATGGGTTTGGCGGAAGGAAACAGAAAAACCTTTTTCGAATTAATATCTGTGGTCCGGCACTTATACCGGTTTTGAGGGCATCTTGCATAATTTTCTGTTTTTACAGAATAACCCTTTACGACTGACCTTTTCTAAGGTACCGTACTGGGACGCAAGATGTCGCACTGGGTTTTATAAATCCCGTTGATAATTTATTTTTACTTTGTGTTTAAGTTTTTTTAAACTTTACATGTCAGATAAAGCAATAGAAGATTCTTGTTTCGCACAAACCATCATTATTATTGGACTTTATAATCTACGAACGAATTTTACGATCTCAGTAAACCATGTTGCATAATAGATAATCATATGCAATGTTAAACGACAAGAACAATATCACACTAGAAGCTATTTAAATTTTTAAAAACTACAGTATTGATTTTTAGTAGTAAGTATATGCTTTATTAACCGTAGCAAGCAAGTCACGTCTCATTACAACTGCCAGTCGGAACTAATCTAATTTGAAAACCAATTTGTCTTAAGTTATTAGTTGGTGACCAATCGACAAAAATTTGCCTCCAAATCTTTTATGTTACTTTTCTATGAAAACTGTACAGCTTACAATCAGAAAGAGCAAACCGAATTTGGTTACCGACCAACCATAAACAAAGACCAAGTTTGCAATAAACCTTTGTTCTCAGCGGCAGGATTGGATACGGAAATTCTAACCGGTAAGATCCAAGAATACTCTCATCCGGTCTTATTATGCCAACTCGTAATACGCTCTGCATACGTATTTCCCTTAATGTTTTCATATTCAACCAACCGTTAGCCTATATGTGGATTTATTAAACTTGGAAGCATTTTCAAAGATTTAGAAGTGTATGTACTGGAGGATTTTACTGAAATTAAGTAAAAATATTACACTGCACATCTATAAAATGGGATAAACTTTATAAAATTTTATATGAGTATAATAACTTTTTACCTCGCTTTTTACTATCTTTTTATGGTCTATGTTGCCTATAATAGCAACTGATCTGCATTAGAAAAATACATTGGAATTCCATTTCGAAGAAGTGATATGTTTTAAATTCCATTAAAACCTGAGGACCTTCCGTTAATCGAATGATTGATTAAGATATATCAAAATTTAGGCCTGGTTCAAAAATGTTTCGCAGCTTCTGAACCACCCCAGTGGAACGATACTATTGACATCAATTTTTTTTTAAAGGCTAACCGGTCGCTCTTTCCTGCATGCCGCCCGGGAGCCCGGGAGCCTAGTACCGGGACCTCGCCCTGCTGCCCAATCGTTTAAGAAGACCCTGATCTCTCATCTCATGGCAAGTATTTATAAAAAAAAGCGTACAATAATTAGAATGAAAGGTAAGTTTTGTCATATTTGCGTAAAACCGACTTGTCTAAATCATTGTTTATTGGAGGTTATCACACGTCATAGATTATCAAAAATGCAAAGCATGGGCGTCGGTGTAATTCATTTTGAAACTGCATGGTGGTAACGTTTGATAAACTTTGATAGAAGAACATAAAAATGCCTCGTCAGTTGTCTGAAGTTGAAAAGGGTCAAAATGTATCCACGAATCGAAGAAGGATGGTCAATCCGTGCTGTAGCGCAGTTCTTAAAAAAACTATATTAAAAATGAAGCAACGCTGGGAACAAGAAGAATCCGTAAAGAGGAAAATTGGTTCAGGTAATTCTAAACGTTCCAATCCTGAACAAGATGCTTCTTTTTAAGAATATTTAAGAAATAATCCATTTACAACTGCAAAGGATGCTGTTATTGATACAGCATTTCCAGCCTCTCAACCTACCGCTTGCAGGAAATGTCGTCCAGCTGCGAAAAAAAAATTTCCTACCGAAGAACAGCGACAATCAAGGATTATTTTTGCTTTAAATTATATATACCGCAATGCCCAATTTTGGAACAGGGTAATTTTTACTGATGAAAATACGTTCCAGTCCAGTATAACGGACAAATTCGTGTATACCGTCCAAACAATACCAGGTTTGAAGAGCGATATACTAACCCCTCACTTCTAGGCATGGGCGTCTCTCTATAAATGTATGGGGCTGGATAAGTGTTCATGGACCTGGTGTTTGCTGGTGAATGGAGGGAAGATTTAAGGCCGGAAATTACATTAACATTTTAGAAAACATATCGCTACCATCTGCTGAGCAAATATAGCCCAATAATACTTTCATATTTCAACAAGATAATTGTCCAGTCCACACTGCCAATGCTGTAACTCGCTGGTTTCAAACCCATAATGTGGAAGTGCTGCCTTGGGTCGCTTAAAGTCCCGATATCAATTCAATTGAAAATAGTTGAGGTATAATTGTAAAAAAAATATATAATCGAAACTTTAGGCCACAAAATTCAGAAGATTTATGGGAAATAATACATGCGTGCTGGGAAGAGCGTTATCCAAATATTGTATCACATATAAATCAGTCAATTCCGAATAGACTGGCTCAAGTAATAGAAAAACAGGGATATATGACCAAATATTAAATTTTATTTATTCTTGTTAAATGGTTTTTGTTTCTATTGTAATTTTTATAGAACTGTTAAGATATAATATTATAAAATAAAAAAAATTAATTTTTGTTATTCCATTGAACTAACGCCCAACGCCAATGGTTTGCATTTTTAATAACCTTTAATATGCGATAAGCCGGTTTTAAGAAAATATGGTTAAGGTTTCCTCTCATTCTAATTCGTGTAAGATTTTTTTATGAATACAACTGTACTGTTTTAATCCCGAAAAAGTGCCCCTTAATAGTTATTTATGTATCAAGGATACTAAGTAGATGATGATGCCCTGAGGGCGACAGTCTTACAAAGCCGAGGGCCTCTGGCCCGAGGGTTCGTAAGTTGCCCGATGGTATATTATATCTATGGTGCATACAAAATTGTATGTCATACCAGTTCGTTTTGAATAATAAATATTTTTTTTTAATTTAATTTGATTTACCAATTTGTTATTTTTACCTGCGACATTACCTTGACAATAGACAGGTTTCGTTGTATTGGTAAATTCAAACGGTTAACCATAACGAATACGAATACGAAGCCGCTATTTGACAGATCGTAAAAATAGTTTTCGTTCAATTCGCTTAACGTCAACGTTAAGTCGAATTCGACAGTAAACATAACAAATAAATATCACATAACCTATCTTTAATGGTTTGTGTTCATATTTTCATATACGTTTTGTGCTATCTTTTTTGCTTGGTTTTAATTTCCTATAGTACCCAAAATTCTAAAACATCATGATAGACGAAAGGTTGCTTTTATTGGACTCGGTTTGGATGATGCCCTTCTCTAGGAGGTGCTTGATCGCCAGGACATTCACTATCGAGCACAGTTGTATGGAAATTTCAATTTAGAAAACTATAATAATGCTGAATGCAAACTTTATTTTCGATTTGGTCATTGAAAATGGTCATTACGCATGCGTTCCGTTTTCGCTATGGCTTTGTCTTCCATCCGTTAGCTCCCGCCACTTATCCGTAACGATAACGATAAATGACAGCTCAAATGTCAAAGTTGTCAAATAGCTGCTATCGGAATCGCTTTTAAAAGACAACGAAAACTGTCTATTATTAAAATGTTTAATGTGCCAAAGTCAAAAATCAAAAATGGAACAAGATGCACACTTAATGCAACACTTAATGCCCGCGCGGACTATAATGTGTACTTTATGCCCGCACGGGCATAAACTAATCCATTATGTAGATGGTATCTAAGGTATAAAAACACAATAATGTACTGGTATGACATAAAAAAATTAATATAAGGTATATTTTAAGCGAAAATTGCCTACTATAAATCACCTCCTTGCATTAAAACTTTTGATACCCTGAATTTCCCACATAAAAGAGTTAAAATTAATTTACCTTTAAGACACTATAAGCCATGTTTAAAGTTACCTACCAAATATTTAGGCACCTTTTAATTAAAACACGAACTTCGGGAAAGTTTGACAAACATAAGACTCTTTCATTTAGTTTCGATTACATATTTAGCGAAGCAGCATTATTGTTAAAGGAATGAAACTGTACTTTGAGGCTTATGATGCCCAAAGTTTTGGGGGTATCGGTTCCCGGTAAGGTGATAAAAATATTAGGGCATTTTGTTGTTGATAAGAGTTTTTGCGGTTAACTGTTTCATTTTAATTAGGGATGCTAATAAAGTTTTTATTAATACTAGAGACAGTAGCGTAGCCAAGGTGGATGCAGGCGCGTATTTGAGGGGGGATGTAATAGGGGTAGTTCCCCCCCCCCCTTCTCATGAGCCATTCTTTTTTGGGTAAATTTTTTAAAAATTGGACAGGTAGAAATCGAGAGCAATACATTTTGATTATTTTCTTGTAAAAAAAAAAACATTAAAAAAAAATCATAACCCCCCCCCCCCTCTCCCAGAATCATCCCCCCCCCCAAAGATCAATTCCAGATCAACGTTATCACCCAATGGTCAATGATAAAGAAATAACACTAACCCATTTGGGTTGCTTTTTTGAATTTTATTGATCGTACCAAGACCTGTTTTAATTAATTTATTTTTACTTTGTATTCAAGTTTTTTTAAACTTTGCATGTCAGATGAAGCAATAGAAGATTCTTTTTTCGCACAAACCATCATAAGTATTGACCTTTATAATCTATGGACGGATTTTACCACCTCAGTAAACCATATTGCATAATAGATAATCATAGGCAATGTTAAACGACAAAAACAATATCACTCTAGAAGCTATTTATATTTTTGAGAGCTAGAGTACTGATTTTTAGTGATAAGTATATGCTTTATTACCCCTAGCGAGTAAATATTATTATGATTATATATCTAGTTTCAATACAACTGCCAGTCGGAACTAATACAATATATAAAACCATATCACACCCCCAATAAGGGCTATCAACCATTCTATGGTAGCAGGAACTCCTATTTGCTATTGGCTAAATTACCGTAATATTATCACTACACAACGGTCCAGCAATATTCGTGGTCTTACAGTAGGAAAGTGCTTTGCTTTTGCTATAAGACATTGGGTAAACGAAATTAAAACGGTTCAAATTCCATTAAAAAGTGAGGTTCTCCGACACTAACCCATTTGGGTTACTTTTAGCGACAACAATTCTAAGAGGTTCTCTATATCCCCTATTACCGGGTAATGACAGCCAGACTGAACCTACAGTTTAGAGTAGAATCCGAACCACTTGTATTTCGAGTATACACTGGTCTATCCTTTTTAACGTCCCTAGAGTCCACTTATCAGCCCCTCCCGGTCTCCACATTAGAAATGACCAGTGTCAACTTGGACTGTTACCCACAAACCAACTTGCCTAATTAGTGAAACAAGAATTAAGCTTGGGGCCACTCTAATTGTGAAAAAAATCATTTCTCCACGACCATTACTGAATGCAATAATTCCAAAATCATTTTTGATAATAGAATGTAAAAATTCTCGCTCTTGAGTTGGAATATTTATTCTGAAACACTTGCTTTTTATGCGTTTTGCGTGTATTTTCATTCCATAACAAGACACGGAATGAATATTCTGTAATTGATATAAACGACATAGGTTGCCATGAATTTCGAAACTGTCAGTGTCAGATAAAAATGGCCGCGTTGTAATAATTATTTTCAGACTAATTTTAGTGCAAGTCAAAAAATGAGTGAAAAATCGGATGAATCAGATATGGAACTGGATGGTCGTGGAGAAAATATAGTCTGCTACTCGGTTAGAATGAAAATTCGATACTCGTGGTTCCTCACGCTCGCTACGCTCGCGTTCGGAATCTTCCACTCGGATCAAATTTTCATTCCAACCTCGTTACAGAATCTACTATTCTGTCATTTCGACAGGAAAAACCGCATTAAAAACAAATGCCATCTAGTACTTGGTAGCGGTAGCAAAGACCAAGAGCTTATTGGATTGGTACTCGCTTGCTGGACAGAATAAAGCACCTGGGTAGGTGACCAAGGCCAAATTTTTTTTTGTAAGCCAGTAAGAGAGAGATATATTTATTGTGGTTTATTCTCCCTCTCTCTCTCTTTCTCCCTCTCTACTGTAGCCCTTCTACAACTTCTAATTGCCGCTGTTACAGTACCCATTTACAATAATTATAAAATGGTTATTGTCCCTTGAATTGATAAGTACAAACTTTTTTATTACGTCATCAACTACAATTTTAAGGAAATTCTATTGTTGTATTAATACCGCGTATTCTCCTAAAAGAAGCTTAACGCCACTGAAATGTTGGTTAAATTTATTATTTACATGCAACAGCTTAACAAAGGCAACCGGAATTAAGTGTATAAATTTAAGGAAACTTGGTAAAGAACAAGTCCTACAACAAAAGCTGGGCTGAAGAAACTGAGCGTCTGTCTCTTGCCTTTTTGCGTACGGGGCGCTTAGTTCTTTGTTCGCAAAGATTTGCTTGGGATTTTCTTATTTGAACGCAGATTAAAACTGTCGTTTTTGTTTTATATCACCACTTAATTACTGTTTGTTTGATTTTTTTCAACTATCTTTTTATTATTCCTTATAGTAGGGGAGCCCACGATGCTAAATGGGGATTTACTCGAGCGTCGTGGGTACCTATTGGATCTTGAAATTTGGATGGTAGAAAGGAAAAAATGTCATATCATGTGTACCCTTTCACCGGTGGAGGGAGTTACTACAGGCTTTCAAAAATGTAAAAAAAACAGTCACATAGATATACTCGAGCGCGTCAGATATTAATAGTGTATATGCCTCACGTGACTCTCATGACGGAGGTACATTAATCTGCCGGTTTTGATGGTGGGGGCGGCGGTACGGAAGGGTTAAAAATGGGGGAAAAAAATTAGCTCGAGCGTGTCAGTTATTCAGAAGGGATGTTAAGGGATGCCTAAGGAAGCTCCCATTCAATAGACTGACGATTCGGATATGACGCAAGCTCGTGGCGACTTTTCGAAAATGCAAAAAAAAAAACACGCTATTTTGACATACTCGAGCGCGTCAGATTTTCATACAGACGGTTCAGCTTGGTGTCCTGGTCGTGCTGATTCATAATCTGACGATTATTTTGAGGGATTTTGTTAATCTAACCGTTTAAAAAACAAAATTTTATGATTTTTTTTCTTAAATCTTACAAAATTTAATTCACTTACAAAAATATTTCGGTACAAAATTCGGAACGAGTAATAACAATAAGAGTGACAGACTGCGATATAAATAAAGACAAAATCCATAGCAACAAAACGGTTTCATAACTATCTTGATGCTTTTTAATAATATTATTTTTACATATTTTTGTTGGAATTAAGAGAAGAATGCATAAGTGTGTTATATTTTTGAAATCGGAAGAAAAGGAACCATCTAATGCGCTTCTAATATACAGAGGGTCTCATTTAAAAAAATTAAATGTTTGGTTTTAAATGTGACATGTGACACCTACTGTCATTTTTGACAAAACCCATAAATACTTGGCCAAAAGTTCTACATCCTACTTTTTGAGTGAACGCGCTAACTCAAAAAACAAAAAAGTTACAGGCTTTTAAAAGTGGGACAAACTAAAATGTAAAATAATAACCCTGTACATATAATCCCACGAATGCTGTGATCAGTCTGTGATGGCGTGATGGCTGACGGAAAGTAGTGTGGGGATGGTGCGAGAGAGTGAGTGATAAAGAAAGAGACATTGAGGCGCGGAGTGCTTCACTGCAGCTGCACGCGCTAATAAACTTTTTTGACGATTTTTGTTACTTCGGCTTGTGGTAATCGGCAGATTATATTTTTCCCGTTATCCTTAAATTATTTCCTTCAAAATAAAAAAAAATTGACCGCGCTCGAGAATATCCATGTGACGTTTTTTTTTGCAAGTTTGTGACCCTCCCACTCCCTTACGTCACGCTCAAATCGTCAGATTATTGAAACGCAGACTCTTTAGCATGTAATTAACCCACCATACCTTAATCTGACGCGCTCGAGTAAATAAATCCAGCTATCGATTTTTTTTTACTAATCTGATCAGCTGCCGTACACGCGCGGCACTATATAGAGGGCTTAGACATAGCAGAGGTACTCAACAGGGTGCAAGGTATCCCCCATATGTTAATCTGCCGCGCTTGAGTAAATCCCAAAATCCCCTGTTGGGCTCCACTACTATTAGTTTTGAAACTTAAAAGCCTACACTTCTTTTAATCTCTGTGATAAAAATATGATTAAGCAGTACTTTCACCCAACAACGATCAAGCACAAATAGAATCTCATTCATAAACGAAAATTGTGGTACTTTTACAGACCTAGTACTGAGACACTGTCTATTGTTTGGTTATAATGTTTACATAACGCGTAAAAACGTATTAATTTCATTACTGTTTTCACATTGAACTCGTAGAACAAACTAAGTGCTTGGGTGTTCACTTGAATGAGTTTTTAAGTTGGTCACATCACATCAATTTATACTAATAAATAGGCTAAACTCCGTCTGCTATGGAATTAGGGTTGTTGCAAGATACACGAATGAAAAAAGCTTGAAAATAATATATTATGCAAACTTTGAATCGATCATGACGTATGGAATTTTATTTTGGGGTAGCAATAGTTCAATAGAAAAAATATTTTCAGCACAAAAGCGACCACTAAGAATAATAAAACAAATGGCGTTTTCTGAAAGTTGCAGAAATGCATTTAAAACATGTGTGGCATTTTAACCGTATTTGGTTTGTACATCTACGAGTGTTTCATGTTCTTCTATAAAAACAGATGCGATTTTGCGCTGCTAGCTTTTCATGATTACAATACTAGAACTCTTAATGTAAATGACCCTATTCGTCGGCTAACATTAACAAAAAAATCCAGGTTATATGTACCTACTTTAAATTCTTTAACAAGTTGCAAAATTATATCAAAAGTGTTAAAATTTTTAAAGTTAAGGTCAAGAAAATGTTATTTGAGTTAGAACCTTACTCAACGCAGGATTATTTCAGATAATTTATAGAAGATAAGAATAAATCATTTTTTTTTCTTTATGACGCCGTTTTCTTGTGTGTTTTGTATGTTTTGTGTGTTTGTGCAGGAAATGTATCAGACATAATTTGAAATATAGATGTTTATTATTATTATTATTATTACTAACCCTTATGCAACAGCGTATTATTCTAGAGGAAAAATTAGTATATATTTTCACATGGGTTCATTGTGGGGCTCGTGAGCAACCTGGTGCACCTTTGCCCTTGAAGGATTGTTGGCTTGTAACCATAAAGAGAATGAGATATTGTCGTTGGTTCCATCTAATATCGTTTCACTTTCTCGCATCTTTTTTCTTTGATTCTAGTAAATAGTTGGTACCTATCTGAAGAAATTCGGTGATAACGAAGGGTAAAACTAATTCTCATGTTAAAGTGATAAAAAATGTGATAAATTAAAAAATAAAAGGAAAAACATGCTTTCACTCATATGTAACTTACCCCGACAATACCTTTAATGCCTAAGTACCTATATACACATAAAAAGAAATAAAAGGGGTGCTTGCCGCTCCGCAGATGAAAAAGTTAATTAATAAGCGAGCCACCAGTGTCGCGCGATTAGAAATTAGTATATTAAGACAATGGTCGCTGCGTTGCAGTCAGCTAGAGGACGAGGAAAGGATGAGGGTATACTATAAGCGCCCAAGGAATAAGCTATTGTAATAGTCCAGGAAATTCGCTGCTGGAACAAAAAAGAAAGAATAAAGAAAAAATTGGAAGTAATATGCCTAGTAAGAAGTCGTTGAACTAGACGCCGCCATACCTAGATTAGTAGTTAGTTAACAAAAAAAATTCTACAAAAAAATTTACCTACCACAAAAGACCTTACTACACACAACACTGCATCAATAAACGTACCTAAACTAACACCAGTAAGTTCTTAGCAGCTTCTTACTACAGCTTCAGATCAGCACTGCAAGTTTTCCTGAAACAGTGGGCTCCTCATAGCTGTAAAGCATGGGCACGTGTACCTTTTCTGAAGCACAAACACATACACTGCATGAAATCAGACACCTACACAAATACTATCACAGTAAGTCGCTAACAACAAACACAACTAACACTTCTAACAGCTTACTACTGCTTCAGATCAGTACTGCAAGTACTCTCCCTAAAATAGTGGGGTCCTCATGCCCGTGAAGCATGGGCACATGTTATGTCTTCTGAAGCACAAACATGTACACTGCACCAAAAGCCTTACACCTACACAAACACCTTCACAGTAAGCTGCAAATAAATAAACAAGTTCTATGACAAAACCAAAACCTAGGTACACACGGTCTTCTGTCGATACGCTTTGTTTTAAGACTTTATCAACTCAATACATTGTAGTGCAAGGACCTCCCGACTCTGGTCGCCTTGTGCGCCCCCTCTGTAAAGGTCCATCACTTTAAATAAACTTTCCGTTTTTTTTAACCAGAATATATAGCGCGGCTAAATACTCTGCTAATGAGTAAATCTAATAATCTGTCCAAAATCTCATATAATATAAAAAAACATCATTAAGCTTTTTCGGAGCAGAAAGCTGCAGTATAAAATTTTTTATGACGCCTGAAACAAGACAATCCCTTTTAAAGGTTTGGTTAAAGGGCGGGAACTTGGAGCCATTGTAACTTTTTGTGTTGTAGAGTTTAAAATTTGTTTTTATAATATACGTCATGAAATTATAATAATAATAATACAGTGTCACCCGTGAATGTGGTTCAATATGGACAAGAGTCTACCATCGTTTTTACACTCGACATGGATATAACATTCATTCGTAGACATTTACTTTTAGATTCGTACAGCTTATGGGTAAAAAAAATATCTCGGCGCTATTTTTGTTGTTACGTTTTCTCTGTGGATTTCTGGTTTTCTTTTCTTTTAGGTACATTCCTTTACCTTCTTTTAAACAGCATGGCAAAGTAAAAATCTTGTTTAGCTAAGTTGTTAAAGTACTATTAACGAACGCAAAAATCAATTTTTCGAAAAAAGGTAGCATCCCCTCAGCTGTAACTAAATATTACCATTGAAATTTAATTAAACAAATATAAATTTGGTATCACGGATAGCTAAAGGTTCAAACGTTGTTTGTCCTGTAACTGAAGTTTTACTATTTGGTGAATATCCATTGTCTTCATTTGTTTTAAATCACAACGTTTCAACTGGTGAATACTAAATAAGTAAAGTAACTACAGGACTATTTATATTAGCTAGGTGCACTGAAGCATAACTGAGGTGGGTGAAGTCATGCGTTCAGTTGGCACGCGATCTTATCCTAAGATTACATCTACCTAACAAGGGTTTCCAGATATTTCTTATGTCTAATGATGGTTTGCTAAAGTAGCCTGGGTTCTTGTAAATAGCAGCAGCTTCCTTAAACTTTCTTTTCCTCCAGGGTGGTTTCTTATGTAGGATTTCAGCTTCTGATCACATGATATGGTGACCATGTTTCCAGGCATGGTCAGCTGCACGTGACTTTTCGGTATCTCCTTTTAACGTATTGTTTTTGTGTTCTTTAATCCTTGTTTCGAGTGGTCTTAATGTCTCACCTATATAAGATTGGCCGCACTCGCAGGGGATCTGGTAGATGCAGTTTTTCCTATCTTTTTGACTTGTAGGCTTTATCTTTGTCAGGTGGCTTCTTAGGGTGTCCCTCGAGTTAAATACGGTGTTGATGTTATATCGTTGTCCTAGTCTTCTTATTTTATCAGATACTCCTTTGACATACGGAATATTGAATGTTGGTTGTGCCTCTCTGTTTGCTTCTTGCGCATTGGGTCGATTGTTACAATCATCTTCAATATTGTGGAAACTAATCTTGTGGGGTAGCCATTTTTATTGAGGTCGGTCGGTCTTGATATGGTGGGTTTCTTTTTTAAGTGCTTCTTCCGAGTTACAGATTTAAGATTAATTTTTTAAGAACTATATATTTATCTTTAAAAAGAAAAAAAAACACAGATTTCTGTAGTAAGTTTAGCGTATTTAGTGCATCATATTGAATAATTAGTACCTAATCACTCTAATCAGAAAGACGTATACGAAAGAACCAAAAATAATGTATTCAAGCTAAATTAACTGTTAAAGCCTTATCACTTTCAACATTCTTTATTCTGTAGTCATAATAATTCATCTCCGTTTAAAAACTGCTAACGAGCAAATCTGTCTGAATTTTCATAAAATACAAGAAAAATACCATTAGGCTTTTTACGGATAAAGAATTCAATGGACATTTTTTATACTTGTTTAAAAGATAACCCTTTGAAAAGTTTGATTCTATAAAGGGACCTTTAAAGTGACGGTTAAAGCATACTTTTAAAAAGACGTTTAATATACGGTATTATGAGTTATGTTAACATTAACGACGATCAAACAAATACAGATCACTTATCTATATCATTCATAAACCTTCTTTTGCGCCATGCTGACATCTGATTCTTACTGCTTATAAGGGACATGCTATAATATGACATGACCCTACCCCTACAAATGAGGTAGTTAATTTAAAGGTTAATAAGAATGGTTAATTTTTTTCTTAAAATAACACGGCGCAGTCGGTAGGATTGTTACAATATCTTATTTCTAAATAAAGATTTTTATAGTTATAAGCTTTTACGCGTGGTCTAAAAACATAATATCATTTAAGGTTGTCTACCTGACCGTCCTCATATTACAAATTAATTAAAGTCAATAAATAATTATATTTGCCCGCATGATTTAAATTTATTTCATCAAATTAATAATACATCACAGACTCATCAAGTAATCAGCCTATGTCAACGATAAATATACATACGTATGTATGTGGGATTATCATCAACATTTACCTTTCCTATATTTAGATTTCTACCTTTAATTTTAGTTAATAAATTATAATTTCTAGGAAACACGACAGAAGTGCAAAGATACACACTATAGAGTAAAATAATTAAGGAGTTCATTTAGAATTTACTATGTTAATTGGGAAATACGTTTGAAAGGGTTTAGCGTGTGCACATTGGCGGAGTATATATACACTACACACTACTATAATACAATATACAGGGTGGTACATGGACTGCCGTAACATAGGAAATCGCATGTAAACTTTAAGCTGATAACGATCAATGACGGTAAAGCAAAAATAGACGACATCTCACTATTCATATATAGAGGATATTCTATCGTATGACATATCTATGAACAACTTACTTGTAAAGTAAAAACACTAAATCACTTACTTTACAGACCCCTGGTACACTGAGAAAAATGATTTAATGCAACAGGTTTGCTAAGACATAGGTTGTAGTGATAACTTATTTTGTATTAACCCATATTAAATAAATTGCCAGTGAATCAAAACAGCTTTAGTATTAATTCCAGATTTGCTAAAACAGTGTTTTTATTGATAGTAATCAGTTCCATTAGTAGCACAGTCTTGTTGAATAACGAACTACTTTTAATACAGCAATTTTGTTAAGAAATAAATTGTATCTTCTCAATGCGACGCAGCTTGTTCCCAGTAGAGCGCTTTCTCTATAATTAAGAAATAAGAACAGTATTCCCAAAAACGAACTGTATCCGTTAGAACCTATAATAATTCACAAGACAATGGTGGGGGTTCGTAGCGATCGGCAATCTCGGCGCGCCGTTGTATTAGGTTTAACGTATTTGTTGCGCAGTTCACATCGTGGTTGGGAGTCTTCTAGCTGTCCTATCTGAAACTGAATTTTATTGATCGTACCAATACCAGTTTTAATTTATTTATTTTTACGTTGTATTCAAGTTGTTTAAAGTTTGCATGTCAGATAAAGTAATAGAAGATTCTTATTTCGCACAACCCATCATTAGTATTGAACTTAATAATTTATGGACGAATGTTACCATCTCAGTAAACCACGTTGCATAATAGACAATCATAATATGCAACGTTAAACGACAAGAACATTTTTTGAGTAACTGATTTTTAGTGGTAAGTATATGGTTTATTAACCGTAGCAAGCAAATATTGTAATGATTAATGTCAAGTTTTATTACAACTGCCAGTCGGAACTAATACAGTATATAAAATTAGATTACACCCCCAATAGAACTTGATAATTACTGTGAGTTTTCAGAGCAATAATGGCTATAGACTATTTTATGGTAGAATTAACTCCTATTTTTTATTGGCTAAATTACCGTGATATTATCACTACACAACGATCTAGCAATTTTCGTTATCTTACAGTAGGAAAGCGCGTTGCTGTCACATATAGTATTAAGCAGTTGTATAATGAGTAGTAAATTCTTAAAACGAATAAATTTTTTTTTTCTCAGTGTACAATTACATAGTATGAATGTTCGACTAAACCTTGTCCGCGTTTTAAAATTCCTTTTCATTTTAATATTGCATGTTTGATGAATGTTAGGCTTGATGTAAGCCTTTTTAATTGTGTTTTTATTAGTAATTTTCCAATAGCCATTAATTTAACAATGGATCTATACTTTACAGGATTATGACTTTATAAAGTTTTATACCCATCAATTTTCTTTACCCATAATTTTTTTAATGCATTCCTAAAGCAACCTGACCGGTTATTAGTTATGTATTTGGCACGCAATAATAAAACAAAGGGAACTGGTAGGTAGTCACACATTTTTCTAAAACTATTTACTTATAAGCACATCTCATATAAAAATCGTTAGGTAGGTATTGTATAATAATTTTTCTAACAAATCGCAAACTTAATCAAATATTAAAACTCGTTTTGTCTTAAAGCTTTTTCTTCAGAGGGTAAAAACGGAAGTTTTTTTATGGAAATTTCTGTATCTCAGAAACAAAAACTGGTGAAGGTCTAAAAATCGGTTAATAATATATATTTAATTAACTTAAAAATTACAAAAAACATCTCAAAAAGAGCTACGGTCCTATGATAGTTTGAACCTAAAGTTTGTCGAACAGAAACTCTATGCTGTTGGAATAGTGTTAATAATGTCATTTTTAACCGAAAGAAGGCTGTTAGTCAAAATCGGAAATCATACCTCCTCAGAATATGAACTAAACATCGGAGCTGCCCAAGGATCTGTCCTCGCACCTCTCATATTCATATTATTTGTAAACGATCTATCACTACCGGTATTTACCATCATCATGTCAGCACTAGATGACCCTGAAGCACATAGGAAAATACAAGAAATAACAGAAAAAATTAACAGATGGTGTTTTTCGAATCAACTTATACTAAACGAGGACAAAACGGTTCACATTCACTTCTACAAAACTTCTCCCAAAATGCAATTAAACCGGACGGCACCCTCTTCCAAATTTCTGGAAATATATCTTGGTTCCAAACTATCGTGAGAACCTCAACTGGATCATATATGCTCAAAATTGGCACAAGCTTACTACGCTATGTTAAAGTTAAGATGCACAGTGCCTGTCCCTACTCAAATAACATCCTACTATGCATTAGCCTATCCTCATCTCAGCTATAATATTTTACTGTGGGGGCAAGCAGTAAACATAAACCGAGTATTTTAAGCACAGAAACGTCTATTAAGGCTTAATTTTGGATTGTAACCAACACAAACATGCAGAGAAATATTATATAAAAAAAACAAAATCCTCACAGTCATTTCGATATACATCCTTAAGTGCTCCACATATGTATATGTCGTAGGCTGATAGTGAAATCCGTCATTTCATGAAAAGCCTAGTCACTTCATGAAGCGTCGGCAGATTGTGTAAAAACATGAAATTACACGATCTGCCGCGTCACTTCATGAAGAGACCTTGACGTTTCGGCGTATTATGTATAACACAATCTGCCTAATTTTAAATATCGTCCCTTCATGTAGTACCTAACGATGTCATGTCAGTCGGCAGATTGTGTAATTCCGTCTAGAAGGTATATTGGCAACTGGTTTGTTCGTTGTTCCCTAGAGCATTTTTTTTTAATTAAATTTTTTCAACTAATATTATTTTATAAAAATTTAAAAAATGCTCTGACAAACCCGAACAAACCAGTTGCCAATACACCTTTTAGACGGAATTACACAATATGCCTTGTTTTTGTGGCATTTCATGAAGTGACGATATTTAAAATTAGGCAGATTGTGTTATACATAATACGCCGAAACGTCAAGGTCTCTTTATGAAGTGACGCGGCAGATCGTGTAATTTCATGTTTTTACACAATCTGCCGACGCTTCATGAAGTGACTAGATTTTTCATGAAATGACAGATTTTACTATCAGCCTACGACATATACAAGAACAAGAACGAATTTTAAGAAAACAGAAACAATCACAACTATCCTACAAGAAACGCAAATGGCCTTGTAGTCCATAGACACACTTCAACACGATAAGGAAAATCTCCCCACTATGCCTGCATCAAAATTTTTAATAAACTACCAGAAGAAATCAAGCAATTCATAACAAGAGGTTTATGTGTTTGGAAGAAAACTAAATGACTTTCTTATAAAAAATGTATTTTACACACTAAAAGACTTTTTGAACGCCTAATCGGTGTCATTATTGGCGTAAAAGGTTTTGACCTTCTAGATTTTCTCTTACATTCCTAAGGTAGTTGATTTTATAATTTTATATGACGAACCTCCTTCGAACTCGATCCTTAGTAGAATAAATTTAATTTGAATTTGTGGTATTGACACACCGCTAACAGAATAATTGTGTGAAATAATTTTTATAATATTAAAATAAAAAAATAAAAATTAATAAAAGGAGTCAATTTGACCAAATTTCGTTTTTTCTTTTATTAATTAAATCTTTCATAACTTGAAACTGTAGGTAATTATAAATAATAATAATAATAAAAGTTTATTCAAATATTTTTTTTTACATTTAATGCTAATATATTATATATTTTTTGGATAAACTATCAATTCCGAACTCAGAAGTAAAATACTTGTATTGAGTTAAATATTTTAATAAGTTAAATAAAAATTTAAAGTTAAATAATAACATAATATTTATTGTAAAGAATAAATTTCATAATTCAGGCACAACTAGATTTTAATATAAAACGAATATGACAATATTTTATTGGTATATTTTATATCACTATAATATACGAAGATACAATACATTATGTTTATAATATACAATATATTTATTTATTTTATTCATTATTTATTAATGACGTTCTTGAATATTGGATTAGATAATATCCAATTTTTAATTTTATTTTTATAAATATTTAACGATTTAATTATTTTAATTGACTGTGGTAGCATACCAAAAATATATGGATTGATGTTTAAAAAATGTTTGTGTGCTTTTGTATTGTATATTCTATTTTTATATGTAACAGTATTTTTATGACGAGTTTCATGTGTGCGATTAATATAATTTATTATATTTTTATGTTTAAAAATAATAATAATAATAATAATAATAATAATAATAATAATAATAATAATAATAATAATAATAATAATAATAGTCTTTATTAAGAATATAAATTATAAATTACAATTCTTAAAGGGCGAAGTCTAGCTGATAAATATCAGCTACTAATAATATAAAAATATATATTAACATATTGTAAGAAATATTTGTTTAATATCCATTTTTTTGCTATTTTTAAATAGTAAATCAGATTAAGATAATTCTTATTTATGCCTTCCCATCCTAGTATTCCATAATTTAAATGGGTTTGTACTAAAGAATAATAAAGTATTTCTAATTCTTTTATATTTAAAAATTGTTTAAGATGTTTAAATTTTGGTATAAGAATTCTTATTTTTTTTATAATGTAGTCACTATGTAAATCCCATTTTAAATGTTTATCAAAAATTATTCCTAGATATTTAATATTTTTGCCTTCCTTTATGTTAAACATATTATTGCATATTATTGGACCAATAATTGCAATCCAAAAATCGGTATTTGGCAACTATATTGATGAAATGGCGAATGCGCCACTGATGTTTGCTCTTAAGAGCAGTCTAATATTGAATGACAGCATAATTAATAATTTGAATATCTTTGTCACGTTACTCGGCATTGCACGAATATATTTTACGTTTATACAGCCCAGGAGCAAAATATTCATTTTCTACTCCTTGTCCCATTTCGATTCGGACTCCGATTGTTTGAACAACTCGGGGCAGCGTTCTGTGTTAATGAAATTTTACGGCCCATTATTATAACAAGTGTCGTGTTAGTGTAGGGAAGTTTCTCTATTAATTATTTTAATTGTTTGTTTTGACCTGGTTTTAGTTTCGTCGGCGGCACTAAAATAATAGGGACCAGTTATAACTCTATTAGGAAGCTGTATACTACATGGGGACGTGCAATATACATCGGGTCGTATAAGTAAGTAGGAGTAATTTCTGGGAGGGGAGGAGCTGGCCCCTAGATAATGCAAATGTGTTCAGAAGGATTTACTAAGCTAAAAGTAGTATTTAATTTATTATACAAATTCTAGCTATTTCCCAGTAAAAAGTCCTTTAACATCCTCTTAATATGTTTTTTATAAGTAATTAATAGACATATATCCAAGAGCTCAATATATATTTTAGTTTATGAAAATCGGTTTGTAATTATTATACTAAAATAATCTAGATATCTTTGCTTTAAATATTATTATATACAAAGTTCTTCGAGCAGAGGCTACGATAATATATATTTATCCCGCTATCAATTCGACGACCATACATTGTCATTTTACATTCAATTTGACGGCCAGGTGCACTAGACGGCCATATATGGCCGTCAAATAGCAAACCATGTAAAATTGATTCTGATGACGTCATTCACGTATTCACGTATTCCTATAACTAATTTAATTATAAAATTGTTACAAGATTAAGTAAAAATAGTGTTTCATAATTTAAAAAAGTCTAAAATGAATATATTAAAACTGCTCTCCTGAAAAACGAAGTTTTTGTACTTAACATAGTCTGGCTCTGGGGTACAGATATAGTATTAAACAGTTGTATAAAGAGTATGTGAATTCTTATAAGAAATAGAAGGTTTTTTTCTCACTGCATCACTGCAAGAATCAGTGCAAGAAACAATGCAAGAATCACTGCAAGAATCAACGCAATACTTTTCGCTTCCATCTCTATAATACCTAAACCTTCATCCTCTTTATAGTCCAATAAAAAGGAAACTGACAAGAATGTAATACGACTACTTAACTATGAGTTCCTTTCAAGAGAAAAATAAAAATATATTTTGATATGTGACAGGACTTTCGAAAAATAAAATTATATTTGTCGTTGATATAAAGTGGAAATAGAATACGAAATGACGCACAAGTACTTTTATACAGTAAAACTTTTTACTGAAGTTGACTGATGAGCAATACTTTATTGTAAAAATATTTGCTTTTATATAAAGTCAAACTTTCTATAGAAGTCTAAATAAAGTTTATTGCGTTTTATATTTAATCGTGGAACTTTTATAAATAAGACTATAGTCATTTAAGTAAGTCCGAAATAGGACGTTCCAAACCGAATGATTCCTAAATTACACAGCTTTTGAATATTTATCCATTGTAACGTTTACGCTAACGCTATCAATATTTAAATATATATTTTTTTATTTAGGCATTTTTGTACCATTTACGAATGCAATAAAAAAATATTTGAGAAATGTTTACAGTAATATTTAATTAAATGGCTTTATTTGGCATATTATCGATAAAAATCCGATAATCTCTCTCAGTCATTGGTTAAACGTATAAGCTCTTAATGTCACCTGTAGGTGTCAACTGTCGAAACGCGAAGTTTAGTCTAACTGCTACCCAAGTCGGATATTTGACCGCTTTTTGAAGAAACTGAAAAATTACCAAAATAAATATTAATTTATACCAATTTAATGAAAAATACTTTTTAAAAATTAAATAAAATGTTAACAAAAAGTTAAAGTAGTATTTTTAGCTAAATTTTCGAGCTTTTGTGACCTTAGTGGATAAAGTTTCCTGAATAATAAAAGTTGTTCGTTTTAAAAATATTTGCTTAGGATATAAAATTCTTTGTTAAAGTTTGTAAATTAGGTTTAAAACGATTTAAAAGATGTTTGACTTTAAAAAGTTACCTCGGATTAAAATTATTAATTAAAAATATAATTTTTAAAGTAAAGGGAAAGTTCAGTTTAAATAAATATCATTTTTGAATTATAAATTATAAAATTATCGACTTTTATTGTAATACGAAACGAGGTAGTAATAAAACGATATAGAAACTGTCTGCCACAAATCCTTTACTCTTAAAAACGGTTGGTCACCAAAATCGAATATTTAAAACACCCCTACATACTCTCACATACTCTTTATACAACTGTTTAATACTATATGTGATGGCAACGCGCTTTTCTATTGTAAGACAACGAAAATTGCTAGACCGTTGTGTAGTGATAATATCACGGTAGTTTAGCTAATAGAAAATAGGAATTATTGCTACCATAGAAATGGTCTATAGTCATTATTGTTCTGAATACTCACAGTAATTAGGAAGTTTTGTTAGGGGAGTAATCTGGTTTTATATACTGTATTAGTTCCGACTGGCAGTTGTAATGAAACTTGACATTAATCATAATAATATTCGCTTGCTACGGTTAATAAAGCATATACTTACCACTAAAAATCAGTACTGTACTTCTCAAAAATTTAAATTGCTTCTAGTGTGATATTGTTCTTGTCGTTTAACATTGCATATGATTATCTATTAGGCGACATGGTTGACTGAGATCTTAAAACTGCCCTACAGCTTATAAAGTCCAATACTATGATTGGTTGTGTGAAATAACAATCTTTATTGCTTTATCTGATATGCAAAGTTTAAAAAAAACCTAAATACAAGGTAGCAATAAATTAATTGAAACAGATATTGATACGATCAATAAAATGCAAATTCAGACAGGATAGCTAGAAGACTCCGAACAACGATGTGACCTGCGCAACAAATAAGTACGTTAAAAC
Organism: Polydrusus pterygomalis; assembly: GCA_963969555.1. Taxonomy (NCBI): domain Eukaryota; kingdom Metazoa; phylum Arthropoda; class Insecta; order Coleoptera; family Curculionidae; genus Polydrusus; species Polydrusus pterygomalis. The sequence goes on from OZ018381.1 coordinate 52,796,690, forward strand.
TAATAATAGGGCGCGCGGTGATTGCTGATCACTACGAATCCCCACCAACGTCTTGTGGATTATAGGTTCTAACGGATACAATTTGTTTTTAGGGACGTTGTTCTGCTTTCTTAATTGTATAAAAAGCGCTTTATTGGGAATAAAATGCGTTGCATTGAGAAGATATAATTTATTTCTTAACAAAATTTTTGTATTAAAAGTAGTTCATTATTCAACAAGACTGTGCTGGTAACGTAACTGATTACTACCAATAAAAACACTGTTCTAGCAAATCTGGAATTGATAAAACACTAAAGCTGGTTCTATACACTAGCGATTTATTTAGTATGGGGTAACAAAAAATAAGCTATTAAGAGGAAGTAACCCCTTTACCACAATGAAAATTGTCGGACGTTTTGCTGGTCAAACGAAAAGAAAAAATAAAAATTGGTATTTGAAAAATAAATTCTAGTTTAAATACCCCATCCAGAAAAGTAAATGACGATCGAAAATATTCCCAAAATTTTTTTTAGAAATTTTTTTTATTTTTAGTAATTTTGTAATATTTTAAACAATTCTTTATTGGTCAAAAGCAAAATGACTTCCCAGGTGTAGAATGTTGTACCAAACAATTTTTCTTAAAGCCATTTTTCAATATCGGCCTTACTTTTTTCTCAAAAACTTTGGGCGCGTAAAGTGAATTTAAGCGTGTAAAGTGGGTTTACGCGCCCAAAGTTTTTGAGAAAAAAGTAAGGCCGATATTGAAAAATGGCTTTAAGAAAAATTGTTTGGTACAACATTCTACACCCGGGAAAGTCATTTTGCTTTTGACCAATAAAGAATTGTTTAAGATATTACAAAATTACTAAAAATAAAAAAAATTTCTAAAAAAATTTTGAGAATATTTTCGATCGTCATTTACTTTTCTGGATGGGATATTTAAAGTAGAATTTATTTTCCAAATATCAATTTTTATTTTTTCTTTTCGTTTGACCAGCAAAACGTTCGGCAATTTTCATTGTGGTAAAGGGGGTTACTGCTCTTAATACAGTTCATTGTAACTGTGAAATGGTGTAAAATAAAATAAAATAAAATATCCTGAAAAAATAAAACAGTTATTAATTTTTTGCATCTTTTATATTTATCATCATCCTTTCTTCCTAGTCAAGTGGTTCACAACAAAAACAATATATTTTGATGTATAACGTCACTTTTGAGATATCAAATAAAATCTGCCATACGAACAAAATGAGAGCAGAATACAAAATTGCGAAAAAGGGTCTTTCTATGAAGAAAAAGGTTTGTTTAAGGTTTATTTGATCAGCACAGGTTGAATAATATTTAAATATTTTTGTGTTAAACCTATTTGAAAATAATATACAGTAGTTTGACAACCTAAGAGTCGATTTTGACATACGTCGCACCAACTACTGGTTGAATTAAAAGAAAATATGAATTTACAAAAAATTATTTTGAAAAAGGTGTTTAGGATTTAATTTTGGACCCATGTACTTTAAGGAAAATGATCTAATACAACAGGTTTGCTAAGACATAGTTTGTATTGATAGCTATTTTTTTATTAGCCCATAATAAACAAATTGCTATAGTGTATCAAACCCCCATTAGTGTTGTATCAATTCCAGATTTGCTAGAACAGTGTTTTTATTGGTAGTAATCAGTTCCATTAGTAGGACAGTCTTGTTGAATAATAAACTACTTTTAATAAAACAATTTTGTTAAGAAATATATTGTATCTTCGCAATGCGATGCATTTTGTTCCCAGTAAAGCGCTTTCTCTACAATTAAGAAAGCAGAACAGCGTCCCCAAAAACAAATTGTATCCATTAGAACCTATAATCCACAAGACGCTGGTGGGGGTTCATAGCGATCGGCATTTGCCGCGCGCCGTAGTATTAGTTTCAACGTATTTGCTGGGCAGGTCACATCGTTGTTCGGAGTCTTCTAGCTGTCCTATCTAAATTTGAATTTTATTGATCGTGCCGACACCTATTTCATTTAAATTATTTTTACTTTGTATATAGGTTTTTAAAACTTTGCATGTCAGATAAAGCTATAGAAGATTCTTAAAAAAGATGATAAATCTAACATTGAAAATTATAGACCTATCGCAGTTTTGAAGGTCCCAGCCAAAGTATTTGAATGTATTATTTACAATAAAATCTACAACTCAGTCTGCAGCAAGATCTCAGAGTTTCAACACGGTTTTGTGACTAAAAGGTCCACGGCTAGTAACTTATGTAATGTTTCTCAATTTATCTCTGAAAATCTTAATACGTTTGGCCACGTTGACGTGATTTATACAGATTATGCCAAGGCATTTAATAAGGTTTTAAATGCGGTTCTCGTACAGACCTTGTGGAGCGAATTTGGGTTCCATCAGAACCTGCTTACATTTATTATGTCTTATCTGGCAAATAGAAACCATAAGGTCGTGGTTAGGGGTTATATTTCTCGCTCATTTATTCCCGGTTCTGGCGTACCTCAGGGCTCAAACCTAGGGCCATTGCTGTTCCTTCTGTCTATTAACAGTCTTGCCAATGTAATCAAACGATCTAAACGATTATTATTTGCAGATGATTTAAAGCTTTATGCTAGGATTAATAACCTAGATGATTGCATTGCGCTGCAGAGAGACCTCGATAAAGTAATGAATTGGTCTAAAATGAACAAAATTGCTTTTAATGTAAATAAATGCCACGTAATGTCGTTTACCCGCAAAAGGGAAAAAATTAATTTTGATTATGTAATGGATGGAACAGTGTTGTCCAGGGTGAATGAGATTAAGGACCTCGGGATGACTTTTGACTACATGCTTACTTTTCGTTCCCACATAATAAATATATCTAACAAAGCATCTAAGATGTATGGTTTCATAGTAAGAAGTTCAAGAGAGTTTAGGAATGTTAATTGTATTAAACAACTCTATATTGCACCAGTGCGCAGTGTACTGGAATATGCATCAATAATATGAAGTCCTTATTATCAAAATCATGTTTATACAATTGAGAAAATACAGAACAGAATTTTAAGATACTTGTATTATAAAGAAACTGACCACTATGATAGAAATATTTCTAAAAATCAACTTTCTGTTAGATATAATATTTTAAGTTTAGAAACGAGAAGGGATCTTATTATGTTGCTTTATTTACACAAACTCTTACATAATAATGTTGACGATCCAAACACACTATTCAATTTGAATATAAATATTCCGGCTTTTCCAACAAGAAATACAGCAACATTTTATGTAAACAATGCCCGAACGAATTATTACTATAATTCTCCCGTTAATGCCATGTGTAATTTGTATACTAAATTTCAAAGTGAGTGTGATATATTTTTTCTAACCTATAAACAGTTTAAACAGAACATTTTGGAACTACTTTAACTAGATAACTCCTTATTAATTACAGATTAATATTGAATATGAATTGTATTTATGTTTTGTATCTTTGTAGTACTTTATAATAGGGTTTATCTATATACCTGTAAATGTACTTAAGACTAAATAAATAAATAAATAAATAAATAAATTTCGCACAACCCATCATTATTATTGGACTTTATAACGACGAAACTTACCATCTCAATAAACCATGTTGCATAATAGATGCAATGTTAAACGACAAGAACAATATCACACTAGAAGCTATTTAAAATTTTGAGAACTACAGTACTGATTTTAAGTGGTAAGTATATGCTTTATTAACCGTAATATTATTATGATTAATGTCAAGTTTCATTACAACTGCGGATCGGAACTAATACAGTATATAAAACCAGATTACACCAGCAATAGAACTTGATAATTACTGTGAGTATTTAGAGCAATAGTGGCTATAAACCATTCTATGGTAGCATTAACTCCTATTTCCTATTGGCTAAATTCCCGTGATATTATTTGATGTACTAGTATAATACATGATTTAAAACGAGTCTTACCTTTTCACAACAAATTATTGCAAACCGTATATTTTTAGGCTTGTAATATACAGGGTCGCTTTTATGTATGGAAACGGTCGATTATTTGCTAAAGTAAGATAGCTAGCGAAGAATGTTAAATACAAAACTTTTAGGGTTTTTAGAAATCTATTACACTGCATATAAACTAAGTATACAGGATCAGTCAAAAAGCTATAGAAGAACAAAGTTACTTTATTTTAAATGGATATATTAATATTATTCAATATTTCAAATTATTTACAAGATTCTAAAAAAAAATGTTAAGCAGACATACCCAATCTTAACCGTTTTCGAGATATCGAGTTCCGAATATCATTTTCAAATAAATCTAATAATAATAATAAAAAAGAGAAACTAAGTTTCAGTAAACAACAATTTGAAATCCTATTTTATAAGGTGCTCTAAGTATCCACCGTTTACCTCCAGGCAGTAATGAATTCGGTGAACAAAATTTTGTAGCGAATCTAAAAGGATATTGGGAGCAATACTGGAAATTTCAAGCATTATTCTTTGTTGCAAATCTTCGATATTTTATGGTCTATTTTTGTACACTAAATTTTTGATATGGCCCCACAGAAAAAAGTCAAGGGGGGTCATATCAGGAGACCTTATAGCAGGCCATTCAATTGCACCTCTGCGCCCAATCCATTTACCAGGAAAAGTTTCCTCTAGATATTCCCTCCCCCATCTTGTTGAAACCATATTTTTGTTCAGCCGGTAAATTGGGATTATTATGGTTCGGGAATAATCGTCTGAGCTGCGGAACAATATTCTCTTGTAAAAGTAATAAATATCGTTCAGAGTTCAAATTTCCATGTATAAAATAGGGTACTATGACGTTTCCACCAATAATGCCACACAAAACATTGCTTTTTGGTGGTCGTTGGGTATGAAATTGTTCCATCCAATGTGGATTTTGGTCTGACCAATATCTACAGTTGTGTCGATTTACGTGCCCGTTTAAACAAAACGTTGATTCATCAGAAAATAAAATGTGGTTGACAAAGTTGACATTTTAATTCAATTTATCCATAATGATTTCGCAAAACTGAATTCTGCGATCAAAATCGTCTTCACTCAATTCTTGTTACAAATGAATTTTATATGGTTTGAATTTTTCTCTTTTGGTAATTTTTTAAATGGAATATCGACTCATATTATGATTTAAAGCCCGCTGTTGCGTCGAATTTATTGGATTTTCTACCACATCTAACATGACATTTAGAGAATTTTTTTCATTAGCAACGCTTACCGGTCTTCCACTTTTTGGTCGATCTTTCACACCTCCAGTTTCATGAAAACGCTGCAATGCTTTGGAAACAGTTGATTTAGTTATAGGTTCCCGATCTGGATGCAATTCATTAAAAATATTCACCACTTGGGTAAAACTCCGTGTTCTATCGCCGTACCCTATCATCATTAAAATTTTAATGCGCTCGGTATCACATTTTTATGCGAAAATTGTTCACAAATTGTAAATGTAGGTATTTTTGGCATATCTGTTGTCAAGATTACAAAACAAAATTGTTATGGAGATAAATATTTTCTAAAGTAACTTGATGGACTAGAAAATTAATGAATGTAATAAAGTCGCCACAGTGGATCTTTGCCCGTGCGTCATCAATCAACGATCAGGACTCAACATGGTTAATAACTATGCATCCTTATTTATTACAGTAACAAGTTTGAATAAAAGCATAAGAGAACGTCTCCAAGATTCCGCAATAATATAACGTGCTAGACAAGAATAAAACTATAAACGTCAATTAATTACTTTTTTTATTTATTTAGTTGACAACCGTAGTATTTTAGAACGTCATTGTCAACCTTATTTTGATCTGCCAATCTAATTCGTATTTTGTAAATCTGTGTGCCTTTAAACTGTTCCTTTTTCTTAAAATAGTTCTTTTTAGAGCTAATTATACTTACCATCTGTTTTGGCGGTAAGTATTTATGGATTTTTATAATACCTAATTTGTGAAAGTTCTTTGAAAAGTTTACGGCAGTGGCTGAATTCCCTTAAATGAAAGGATGTTAAAAATTTGACTTTTGCGATTTTAATAGTTAATAAAACACCAAACTTTTCTAGATTTTAAGCTTTAAAAATAGTATTAAGTGTATTAACATTTGTTTGTCAATTTCTTTTAGATAATAGAGAATGCCGGGCAAAACTTAAAATAAATAATAATTTTTCGGGATATTATGTAGGTACGTCAAACGGTAGGCAGGCACGTCCATTTTATGAACTTAGACTTAGTTTTGACTTTTTTCGTCTCGTAATTTTGATTTGATTCATACGATTTTGATGACGTGAAAGTGATGACGTACGGGAAAAGAACCACTGTGGCGACTTTAATTTATTTGAAAACGATATTCGAAACTCGATATCTCGAAAACGGTTAAGATTGGGTATGTGGTATGCTTAACATTTTTTTTTTAGAATCTTGTAAGTAATTGAAATATTGAATAATATACAGGGGGTTCCATTTAAAATAAAGTAACTTTGTTCTTCCATGGCTTTTTTACTGATCCTGTATACTTAGTTTATATGCAGTTTAATAGATTTCTAAAAACCCTTAAAGTTTTGTATTTAACATTCTTCGCTAGCTATCTTACTTTAGCAAATAATTGACCGTTTCCATACATAAAAGCGACCCTGTACTCGTATGTATGTATGTATATATGTACCTCTACCACAGCTTGTTTTACACTTTAATCAGACCCAACATATTAATTTTATAAATAATAACTCTTAACATTAATAATAAAATAAGCTATAATTATTAATCCAGACGTTGACTGGTTAGTCTTCTCAACTAATAACTATTTCAGGCATCTAATAGTCCATTAGGAGAATCTCTCCTTGCTATCTTAGAAGCTATAACAGTAATACCCCCTTAAAATTACGTATATATAAATAAACATTAAAATAAGGTATTCGGCACTTACCGTTAGGAAATGAGGTTAAAGATAAGCACTAAAATAGAGCACCTTACCACAAAATGTCTCCCCGACCGGCCATCATAGAGGATATGGGATACAATACCTATATTTTATTACAAAAACGTTTATAAATCTACATAATATCATATAATTATTATTATTTAGAATTATGGGTAAGATGGATTATAAGCAAAGTTGTAGGGGCGTTTTTAAAAATAAGTGTATAATGACAGTTTACGGGATATATATTTATGAATGTTTAATGTTTTTCTTTAAGAATCAGGAACTTTTTAATTTTAAACAATCACATTCTTACCCCACAAGAACAATGGATGTTAACTACCCAATACATCGACTGACACTTACAGAAAGATCTCCACATTATATGTGTTTAAAATTATTTAATGCCTTACCAAATAGAATTAAAAAAGTAGATTCGCAAAAATTGTACAAAAGAGAAATTAAAAAACTACTTATCGATTTAGAACCTTATAGTCTAGGTGAATTTTTCGCTTAAAAGTTTAAGGAAAACAATGTACTTTTCTTTAGCTGGTGACGTCATTTCATTTTATGTTTTTTGTATTCATGATTTGAAATAAAGAAGTTTATTATTATTATTATATAATTTATAATTTTGTAATATTTCATCAAAATTTGCAGTTAATTATAGAGCAATTATTGTATACCGAGTGTTTCTCAAAAGACGTTCACTCCTATAATTTTTCTGTATTTATAGATATTAAAATGAAATTTTGAGATTATGCATAAGAGATGAGTCTGCATTTATTGGCATAATTTTCAATTTCTTAGCACTTCCGTTTCGACCGGAGGTGACCTTGACTTTGATATTTTAAATGGGACATCTTGTTTTTTATTACTTATTAGGATTCAGCGTAACATTTTGAGTAAAAAGACACCTCACTTGTAATTTTTTGACGTGTTATAACATTTTTATGTCTATTTTTTATTTTCAATCTAGAGTGCTACAAATTAATTAAATCTGTTAATTCTGTCAAGTAGTATATAAAAATTAAAATTATGTCATAATAATTGACTTTCTAAGTTTCACAAGCGTTTAAAAAATGAAATTTTGCTTTCTTGACGTTTACTCCATTTTTCCAAATGGAACGATTGTGGTTTACCAGACTATTTAACACCATACACCCTATGCTATTTTAATTGACACGAAAAAATTTGCCTTACCTCCCAATCGCAAATTTAAAAGCGTTATGAATAAAATTATTGTCGCCCTGCCCTGTATTTTCTAAAGAAATATAAAGGCGACTTTGGAAAACAATGGTATGGTTTTGAAAACCAATATGGTTTTAAATTAAAATTGTAATATCGTTCGTTTATTAAACTTACATTGTAAATCAGATAAAATGGTTAGTTTTACTAGAAATGAACAAATTGATATGCTCCTAATTTTTGGAGTGACCAGAAAAATTGTTCTGAAGCCGCAAGAAGTTTTGTATATTTTATAAACTAATGACATTACAACTTTAAATTAAAGCAATATTGCTTTTCAAAACCATTTAATTGTTTTTCAAAGCCGCCTTTATATGTCTTTAGAACGGAGAGGGCGGCAATAATGCATAACGCTTTTAAATTTGCGATTGGGATTTAAGGCAAATTTTTCAGTGTCAATTTTAAAATAGCATAGGAGTGTATGGTATCAAATTGTTGGAAAAATAATGCTCGTTTTAAATATCCAAGCGAACCACCCTCGTTCCATTTGGAAAAATGGAACGTCAAGAAAACAAAATTCCATTTTTTAAACGCTTGAGAAACTTAGAAAGTTAATTATTATGATATAATTTTAATTTTCATATACTACTTGACTATAAATTAACAGATTTAATAAATTTGTAGCACTCTAGATTGAAAATAAAAAATAAACATAAAAATGTCGAACAAACCCGAACAAACCCGTCAAAAAATTACAAGTGAGGTGTCATTTCACTCATAATGTTATGCTAAACCCAAAAATAAGTAAAAATATACAAGATGTCCCATTTAAAATATCAAAGTCAAGGTCACTTCCGGTCAAACCGAAAGTGCTAACAAATTGAAAATTATGCCAATAAATGCAGACTCGTCTCTTATGCATAATCTCAAAATTTCATTTAAATATCTATAAATATAAAAAAGTTATAGGGTTGAACGTCTTTTGAGAAACACCCGGTATGTGGCAGAAAATTTTAGCCCTTTTTTCATCACCCTTCGTTTAATTCGCCCTTGATTTAATACCTAATTTCAGATTTACTTGCGCCCCCCCTTCCCTTCCTGCCCCCAAAGCAACCCTGAACCTTGAACATTTTTTCAAAATTTCGAAAAAAATTTTAATAATATATCAAATCTTTCATTTAACTCAGATTTAAAACCAAATATTTTTCTTAGGTTTAGACGTGTTTATTTAAACTTACCACAAACAAGCCTAGGATTTAAAATACCTTCATTTAACAATGAACTTGATATTGGTGAAAGGATTGGGCGCGTTAGCCTGCGGTTAACTAGGAAATGGAATTGTCTTGCCAATCTAAGGGACAATGGGTAAAATTGAAATTAGAAGCGTTAAAATAAAGGGCAAATATACGACGTTGTTCCATAGATTCGGGCCATTTGAGCTATATTACGTAGTGACCTCTGGTAAAATAAAGTACTTTACATTGTCAGTCAAATCAATTAAATAAATAAATAATCTCTGATTGATCTCGAAGTTTTACCTCGTTGGTTATATTTCAGGTGCTTTCTTAATATTTGATACAAGGAGGTTAATATTGCTGTATTTGCAATTTATAGACGACACACTAATAATAATAAATTGTTGAGTTGATATAGGTTTGAAATAAATACCTCATCGAATAAACCAAATCCTTCATTCTTTAATAGCCTGTTTGTTTGCATCACACATTCGTATGTGTAAAACAAAGACAGAAGAGAAAGAAAGCGTTAAAACTCCAACTTCGCGCGGTATTGCAATGCTTCAAGTATTCCGAGCAGTCAGTCAACACCGATATGGTAGGGCGTGGGAAGGATTTTTAATACAATAAATAAGTAATAATTGAAAAACCGGTTCATGAAAGTAGGTAATAATAAATTTTTAATTAAGTAAAAGCTTAGGCTGTAAATATACCTATATTCATAGTATCATGCCAGCAGGGAAAATGCTACATCAATAGATCAGTTTTTTGATTTCCTGATTTTATGAGGTTATAAGGGAATCTTACCCTAAAATGTTTCAAATTTCGAAGAAAATTGCTGAAATATACCTACTAGTTTCAATAGTTATACTGTATCCAAAATTTTTGTAGGTAACTTTTAAGAAATCAAACATTTTTCGTCGTGAAAATATTTACCCACCTAGTAGTAGGTAAAAATCGCCTCCCCCTTATCGCCATTTACGCTACGCTTCTGATAAAGATACGTCATTAAATAAATATATTATCTGCAATATAATATAATTCATAATATTCACAGCAAATTCTATTTTCTATTCTCGCATCAAACTTGTCATAAACATTCGTATCTAAACACACAAAGCCCTTTACGTTCAAAAACAAAAGACAGGGTAACGTAGCCGAGATCCTCAAGACATCGAGGAGACCATGAAACAATCGGATATCAAGCATCGGTTTCGGGAAAATAGAACGACGTTTTTTGCCATCAAAGAAGGCCGAGAGACGACATGGACTTGCCTTGTTTGGAAATGGGTTCAAACAGATGACAGTCGGCATCGAGTATGGATTACTTCGATTGAGAAGGCAGAATGGCCGATACATGTCAGCAGGACGATCACGTCGGTCTATCTAGGAATTTGGGAGCGTGTAGTGCTTGTTTTTAGGGGATTGTCGGGTGGCAAAGGGTAAATTGGGGCCCTGAAGGGCCGGCCGTTGACAAAGGGAGTTTGGGTTTTGTGCCATTTATTTTATAGTAAAAAGTAGTGCGACAAATCGAAAAGTATTATTATTTCTTTGGTTAAGGGGATTCTTCTATTTAAAAAGAGGTTGTTTTGTATACAGGGTGTCCGGAAAAATGTGGGAAATCTCCCGGTTATGAAAAAAACACTTGAAAATAATACTACAAGTTCATATAAACTTCTTTGGTATTGGCCTCCTCTTCGGAGATATGGCCTCCCAAAGAGCTCCCATGGAATTAAGTTTTTGACACATAATTATTAAACCAACGGGTATATTTCAATTTTTTTTTATATGATGTAATACCAGGTAATACCCTTCAAATTACTATCCCAGAAAGTGTTGCGAATTACTTACAGCTGCATGGACAGATTAGCTGTGCCTATTTTCTTTACGTATGATAAAAACTTTGGAAAATGTTTTTTTACATACTTTTAACTATTGACTAAAAATTAAGTACTTTTCATTCATGTCGCTAATCCTAACCGTTTTCGGTAAAACATCATTTTATTGCCATCATGTATTTATATTAAGCAGTTAAAAGTGAACATTTATAATTTATAGGAACAAAGATGTATCTTTTATCGAAATACGCTAAATACATGATGTAAATAAAATGACGTTTTTCCGAAAACGGTTAGGATTAGCGACATGAATGAAGAGTATGCAATTTGTATGTTAAGAACGTTGTCCAAAGTTTTTATCATACAGGGCGTAAAAAAAAATACGCACATTAGTGTCACAGCTAGTCCGTCTCTGCAGCTGTGAGTAATTCGCAACACTTTCTGGGATAGTAATTTGAAGGGTCTTACCTGGTATACATCATATGAAAAAAAATTGAAATATACCTATTGGTTTAATAATTATGTTCCATGGGAGCTCTTTGGGAGCCCATATTTCCGAAAAGGAGGCCGATACGAAAGAAGTTTATATGATTTTGTAGTATTCTTTTCACAGGTTTTTTTCATATCCGAGAGATTTCCCACATTTTCCCGGACACCCTGTATATACTTTTTATTTCAGTTTCTTTCTTAATGACGCCAATAATTAATTAACTTACTTTATTGAACATAATTACCACTTTATTACCGGTGCAATGAATAGTAAACTAAAATACGTGCTACATATACATTTTTAAATTTAATTGTAGACAGAAAATAGCATCAGGTGTTGCAATTGGAAAAAGCAATTAATCTCATCCCAATTGCAAAATATCTATTTTCTTCTTAAGTAATTAAAATTTCAAGACTGTATTGTCATTTTCTAGACATTCTGGAGATTGCTATGCCAACAAATAAATCTGTATAGGACTGTCTTAACCAGAATTCTCAATAATGATCTAAAGATTTCATACTTTTTATACAGATTTGTCTTTAATTATTCTGTCATGTAAAGTTTACAAAGACATTATTAAGAGTCACTATACGCTCAAAAGTATTAATAAATGATTGGTCAAAAAACTGAAAGAGCTCTATTTTTTTTTAAATTTTATGTCAATGTTATTTTAAGTTAAAGTTAGGTGTTTTCGTTGGTATTTACTAGGGTTTAAAAAAAACAATAAATAAATTAAGTTCATGGCTAATAATAGTATTTCCTTTAATAACAAATTCTTAAAATTATTTGGTAAATTTTTTTTTAATAGGATTAAATTTAAAAAAAAAATATTTGTATGAAATTAATATAGCTATGTCTGGTTGTCCCCCGAAACCGGTGATGATGAACCTCAAGAATTTATCATCGCAAGTAAAGAAACCTAATTTTTTCCCTTCGCTGCGCCCTCTCACCGAATTTTTTCGAAACCGCGCATGCGACTCACTTCAATTTAAAATATATATAAACAGTCATCCTTACACTCTGTTTTTCATATAGCAGAATTTCCGATTACCCGTTCGTTTCCAAGATATACTATAACTTGCGCTAGTACACTGCGCGACATATTTAACGCATAACGAAAAAATTGCCTCAATTTTGATGTTATATATTTTCCAAATTTGTGGTTCGTTTTTAATGATTTTTTTTTCAAATTGTACGTTTTTTACTTAAGCATATCACTGCCTTTGTTGTTTTACTGGAAAAAGTAACTTTGGTTTTATACCGGGTGTTATAAAATTGTTATGTTTTTTATACGGAAATTCAAAACACCCTGTGGGATTTACTAGCCATTGCAAGTTATCGTAATTCCAGCCAAATTAAAGTCACATGTTTCCTTTACATTTTCTTTTTTGATTCATTGGTTTATCTCTGTTTTTTCATGAAATATTAAATTTTTACTTCAACGTGATTTTCATAAAAAAATGTTTAGTTAAAAAATACAAAATAAACGAAATGCTTTGATTAATGCAACAGCAAGAAAAAACAAATTATAAAGTAAATAAAGAATCAGTATCTGGTATTAATTTACTGAATCCACAAAACAGGGCAAAAAAATACAGGAAAGAGAATTGCAATTTTTAAAGGTATTCAAAAAAATTAAATATGAATCATTAGTAGCGAGTATTGCCGACGAATCTTAGAGCCTTGCTTCCTCCTCCTAGAAACTTAAATGATCTGTCATTGCGGCTTATGGAAATATGGAATCAGATTAATCAAGATGAAATCACAAATTTGATTTTAAGTATGCCAAGAAGATGCGAAGCATTCATTAAAGCAAGGAGAGGCAATACTCGCTAATAATTATTCATATATTTTTTTTTTTAATACATTTAGAAATTACAATTTTTTTCCCTGTATTTTTTTTGCCCTGTTTTGTGGATTCAGTAAATTAATACCAGATATTGATTATTTATTTACTTTATAATTTGTTTTTTCTTGCTGTTGCATTAATCAAAGCATTTCGTTTATTTTGTATTTTTAACTAAACATTTTTTTATGAAAATCACGTTGGACTAAAAATTGAATATTTCATAAAAAAACAGAGATAAACCAATGAATCAAAAAAGAAAATGTAAAGGAAACATGGGACTTTAATTTGGCTGGAATCGCGATAACTTGCAAGGGCTAGTAAATCCCACAGGGTGTTTTGGAATTCCATAAAAAAAACATAACAGTATTATAACACCCGGTATAATACCAAAGTAACTTTTTCGAGTAAAACAACAAAGGCAGTGATATGCTTAACAAAAAAACCTACAATTTGAAAAAAAAATCATTAATAACGAACCACAAATTTGGAAAATACATAACATCAAAATTGAGGAAATTTTTTCGTTATGCGTTAAATATGTCGCGCAGTGTATAATAGATCAATTTTTAAATGATGTTCTCCCAAAGTAAGGCCTCAATTAAAAATCTGTTACGAACAAACCCGATCAAACATCGTTTGAACCTTCAGCTATACAGTGATACCAAATTTATACCTGTCTAAAAACATTTTACAAAAATTACTTTATTATTTTAAAATATTCAAATATATCTTGCAATGCTATAGATTCCTTAGGAAATTTGTAAGATAATCGTTGGTAAAAAAAAACCATATTAAGCTGTCTCTATCAGAATTTCTAATAATGATGTAGGAGCTTTAATAAATTTCAAAAAATTATTCGCCTGGAATGTGTTTTCGTCGCAATTTTTCTCTAAAGGTTATATTAGACATGCCTGTCGTTTAATGCTTAATACGAAAATAAATGTGCCTGGCAATATTTCTTATATAAAATTTATCTTTTATAAAAATACCCAAACCTGGCGATGTAACGTTTTTTTCTTCTGTGATATGATACTTACATACTGATGACTTGACTTTCTCTAAAAACAAAGCGTTTTGACAGTTGACGCCAACATATGACATTAACAGCTCATGCTGGCTTCTTCGTAAAAGCTTCCAGTTCAGTAGTGGACCATAACAAACTCACGCGTCAGTTTTCAGAGACTAAATTTTCTTGGTGCTTATTTTTTTAAGTTGAACGGTGACTCTCCGATTTCCAATAACAAACATTTCATTTACCATCATTAATATGCTATTATAAATTTAATAGGATAAGATTGTCCACTTTAATTAGGGTACAATAGGTTGTCAAACCTTGCGCTCACTGAGAACTACTCCAGCTGTTTGTATTTAAAAACATGTGAATGTAAATTATAATATGGCAATGCAGTATTGAACGCGAAACAAAAGCAGGCGCACCGCTTGCAGCATAATTGGCTGCTAACTACAATATTTGGGCGGCGAAACTCTTGTATGTTGTCATGGTTATTCATAACGTTTTCCATTGGTAAGTTTAGTGCACGTCACATGAAGTTCTATGTTTTACCAATGAAGAACGCAATGACTTTTAATCTATATATTTAAATAGAATAAACGCTGTATTTTTGCAAGTCATTATGCTAATAAACCATTAAGACCAGTGGCGGCTTCTCCTATGAGGCAGGTGAGGCAGTGCCTCACCAATAATTTTGCAAATTAAATAAATTACAAATTTATATTATTTTACTATTTGCATAAATACATAGCCATTAGAATAAATGCCGTCAATCTTAACGCGCTTCGCTAGAAATATCATCTATCATCCATCTCATTTCTGCATGCGGTCGTATATGGTTAGAGGCCCGGCCTCCCGCTTCCTTGTCTAGCGTATTAGTAAAAATATCTAATGTCTTGTATGATACCGTAATAGTCCAGTCGAATCTAGCTTTAAATAGCGCATAAAAACATTCTTTTGAGGCCAGCCTCAACTCTCTACGTAAATTTAATGCGAACGCAAGGGGACTAATCTAATCTATTAGATGAATTTGGAGAAATGCTATTATTATTAGATTAACAGGTTGTTTGTCCGTTTAAAGTTTAGAGAGAGTACATAGTAAATTTGACTTTTACACCTGCATTGTATTTATTATAGTTTTCGGTAAATACTTTTGCGGTTTTCCGTACTGATTTTTGTTTTGCTTTTTTTCCAACAGTGGGCAGTGATTTTTCTAAAATATTAATATTACATGCTACTTTTATTACTTACCAGTTTATTTGTTTTGTGCTTATTAGCGAAAAATGTATTCAGCGGGACCTAGCACAGCGTCACAACTTCCCCAGGTAAATGTAAACATTCGCAATCCTACTTGTGATATTGTTAATTTTTTAGTGAATGAGCAGGATTTTTCAACACTTAACATAGCCCTAGCTTTACAAACTATATTCCAATTTTTTTAATTTAATATTATAATTTTTTTTACAAAAGGTACCTATTACACAACTGACGAAATAGAGTGACCGACCACTACTTTAAAATCTAACATTGCTAAAAAAAAATTTCAACTGTGCCTCACCACTTTCAAATACCACGAGCCGCCCCTGATGAAGACAACCGTACAATTTTAAAATATGGCGGATGCGATGGCAAAAGAACTTTTCATATACCTTACATACATTACAAACGTTGTTTGTCTTGCAACAAATTTTTAATTTAGGTTTTTTTTTGTAGAAAATAAATTTTAATGTTGGTCTATTTATTCTACAATAAATTATAGTATATTTAAAAAACGAAAGGTCAATCGGAAAATCTGCTACATGGAACACAGTGTTTAAGGGTAGGACTGTCAATATTCTTAAATTAAAGTAAATCGTATAAGAGGTTTAGGAGAGATTCGGTGACAGAGGAGGGCAAAGTGAGTGGCATATTATATTATTTAAAAAACTTTACACTCTTAAGTATTACTTAAATTATATGCGATGTTCTATATTTCTCCAGTCAAAGCCGACCCTGTATAATATCTATATCAACATTTTTTAAAACAATTAAGACTCCTATCTCCGACTTTTAACTTTAACCTTAAATACTTTTTAAGTTACGTAAATTTACCTTTTAAAGCAAACAGAAAAAACCTCAGTTCCGCGTAAAACCAAATATTTGCTTTTACCAAGTTGTTTTCGCTAGAGCCTTCCGTTTTAGCACTGAAAATGACATTTCCATTAAAAGACTTCTGTCAAAGCTATCACTGCGTATGTTTGAGCCCGTATTAAGGAGTGTTTCGCTAAAGCGGAATAAAGACCCTGTAGGGTAGGGTTAACAAGGGCGTAGATAATTTTTTTTTGGGGGTCATGTAGGTTGAACATTTTATTTTGTGCCCTTTAAGGGCTAAAAAGTGGACCTCACTTTTTCTACAACATACCACCTGTATGACATAAAATACAATAGGTATTTAAAAGCTCGTTGACAGGTAGCATAAAAATGTAAGGAACCAAAAAGACTGAATAAACAACGGAGAGCCAAATTGTAGTGTTTATATATGGGGTATTTTAAAAAAAAGTTCAGGAGATATAACATAGGTATACTGCATCCGACAATTTTGATATTTCCTTGTAGAGATTCCAAAAACGAATGACTGTAAAACTGTGTGGTACTAATTATATCGGAAAATGTTTGTTTGAAGGTGGTCCACAATGAAGTAATATCAAAAAAATTACGTCCACGGTCTTTATTTTGTTACTTAACACAACGTTTCGGTTAGTTAGTATCTCTAACCATTTTTAAGTGTAAACTAAATTATAACTCTTAGGCTACCGTCTTAAATCCTATCCATGTGCAATGAAGCTTGATGACTCCGCCTACGTGCTTATTGGAGTGTGAAGTTTAAGCTGTTGGTTTTGGACATATATACTTGGTTTACTAAATATATGACTATTTTAATTCATGAAAGCTGCTTCTTTGAATTAAGTAAAAACGAATTCGGAAA
This sequence comes from Polydrusus pterygomalis, assembly GCA_963969555.1. NCBI lineage: Eukaryota > Metazoa > Arthropoda > Insecta > Coleoptera > Curculionidae > Polydrusus > Polydrusus pterygomalis. The sequence continues at coordinate 52,814,176 of OZ018381.1, forward strand.
CGAAAGAGGAGCAAGCATTTCTTCCAATAACTTATGTTAAGGGGATTTGTGAAATGATTAGAGGGATAACCAAAACTATATTATTAAAACAGCCTTTAAATCCGGAAATACGCTTACAAGCTTTCTTACAAAAATAAAACCCCCCGTAATGGAAACACAAATAATTGTATCTATCAAATCCCTTGCGAGTGTGGCGAATCGTACATTGGAGAAACACAAATACCTTTTCACGTACGAGTTAAAGAACATCTGAAACATACTCAAAGAGGTGAAACTTCGAGATCAGCGGAACATGTATGGACCAACATAATATACAGTGATCAGAAACCAAGGTTTTAGATACAGAACAGCACTAGAGAAAACGAAAATTCAAAGAAGCAGCTTTCATGAATCAAAACACCCATATATTTAGTAAACCAAGTATAGATATCCCCAATATCTGGAAACCTCTTCTTGTCCAAAACCAACAGCTTAAACTTCACACTCCAATAAGCTCGTAGGCGGAGTCATCAAGCCTAATTGCACGTGGATAGCATTTAAGACAGTAGCCTTAGAATTATAATTTAGTTTACACTTAAAAACGGTTAGAGATAGTTCAATGGAACTCCGATAAAGTAAGTTTTTTGATCCCGAAAAATGCGTGGGAAAAAAAATTAAAACTTTGACACGCTGTATATCAATAATGTAGCGTTTTGACCGCATGTTTAAAAGTTTTTTTTTCTATCTTGAAGAGCACTATCACACCCTTAAATTTCTACGCGCCATTCATTATCAGTATATCAGTCATTGAGGAAAATAGTTATTTCCTCAAAGTCTCCCATATCCACGCCTTTGATGTAGTCTAAAACGTCTATTTGTTTTTGCTCACCCTTTTTTAAGGGTGTTGTCATCTTATACGACTTGGCACTGTGGCTGAATCGATCAAAACGCTTTTCCTTGTTAAATGTGGGGGAAGAAAGATGGCTCTTTTTATCTTTGACGCTTTCGGTCGGCTGAAAAGTAAATAGTTAAATTTTTTTATTTTAAAGTTTCCTGTCGGGGAAACGGTATTGAGTTTAGGGGCAATTTGTTAATAACCAAAACAAAATTACGTTTCTTAAATCAATATATAGGGAAAATCTTTTTCAATTTGTAACTATTGCGAATTTACCAGTGCTATGGCGACGCTGTTGGCTGACAGCCAATCAAAAATGTATCTTTACTCCCAGAATATCCCACACTGGCGTAGAGTGTTCAAGATATGGCAACGTCTACCTCCTAGTGGCGGCAAGTGAACATAAGAAAATGTAATATGACAATTTTTGAATTTTGACACTAGAATGATAAAAAGAATGGGAGGTCATTATGAAAATAGTATTTTCTCGGGAACGAATGGAATAGGATACAAAACATTTAATAAAACTTGATGAACACAAAAGAAATATTGTACAGGGTGCTCCATGTAAAATTGGCCAGTTTGATACAACTTCCGGTATAACCGGAAGTCGTATACGGTTGCTGTAATTTAATTTGAAGGCCCGAAGAATCAAAAACCCCACTATCCAACGGTCCCACGTTCACTGCGATTTAATTCATATCAAGCAACAAAACGTAAATTTATTTTATTAGTACCTGAATATAATTTAACTGGTCTTATATTTAAGGCTTGCACTGAAATATTGTTTCATATTCCTTTTTCCTTCCGTTCTTTTTTTTATATATAAAAGTTGTTTTTTATTTTCCTTTAATATGCGTATTTTCCCGACTCCTAATCGCCTGTATTTTTTGTTTACGTATTCGACAATATGAAGTTTTTGTTTATGTGTCGGCAGTATTATTACCCCTCTGAAATGGTAAAACTTTATAGGCATTAAAACATAATATATTGACCCTAAATAAGGGTAATGTTTCTTTCAGTGGGTGTGGACTTTTATATTTTTCCTCTTTATGATATTATTGTATTTTATTATTTTATTTTTATGTTACGTAGTATGGACACCATTTTAGGTATTAAATAGTCTTGGACGTTGTTTATTTGCTTATTTTGCTTTACTTGCTATTATATTTACTAGATAAATTATAAGAAGTAACTATCTACTTACCAATGATAAAAACAGTGCCTTGTTGCCTAATTGGACAATATAAAAGATGGAAAGACGGTTAAAGTCGAAAAGTCTTAGGCAATTATGTTAGCAGTTTATTGGTGGTCTAATTCTTTTGGTTCTTAAAGCTTTTTCCATTTAAAGGTCTTTCTATATCTTACAGTTTTCGAGATTACAATACTGTCAATTTATTGACTCTCTTCACAACCGATTACAAATATGCCCTTGTCTTCGTTGTTTTTGTGCAGATTTAAATCAAGACATATTGGTAAAACCTAGCCCTTCAAGTTTCTTTACCAATGTCTAACCGATGAGAACATAAATAGTTCGCAGAATGTATTTTTCTTAAATGCAAGGAGCAAACTTTGCTCATTTACTGAAAAGCTAAAGGCTGTGTCGAAAGCATGAGTTCTGCATATGTTGTTACGACCACAATTAACGAATAACTATGCTCAAGCACTTTGTTGACCTTCATCGGTAAGTTCATGATTTATTTGTGAATTGCATAGACAATTTACCTTTAGATAAGCAAACAATAATCACTAAAGCGGCAGACTTATGCCCTCGCGCATATGAACAAAGCAAGACACTATTAGACATGCGCACTGCAACATTATCGTTTGACGAATGAGAAAATAGACAGGTCCGGGCTTTAAAATTTAAATTCTTGTGAATAAATTGGACTTTCTTCTCAACTTTTGATCAAGTTTGGAAAAAGGTAGTGATTTCTGGCATTTTTAGTAGTAGCACATCTATCAGATTTTAAGGATAGAAAATTGTTCTCTAGGTTTTGTTTATAAAATTTGTTTAAAAATGATTCGTCGTCGTGTTTTTAGTTCGAAAAGGAAGAGAACAAGAACAAGTGTTAAACTAGTTTATAAAATCGAATATAAAAACAAACAAAACCAGCAAAATAACCAATCTACGGCGTTATCGCGTGCCTAACCTCAAGTCAAATATTAGTTGGTGTATAACTTGCATTGATTTTTACAATTTGGCAAAAACTTGGGTACCTGTAAAAAATTTTCAAGCAAAATTTCTTTTTCAAGAATTTGAAAAGTGTTTGTGTGAACTTGACCCGTGGAATACTGGCTTTATTAAAAGCTTAATGTCGGTGTGTACAGATTTTACCCAAAAAATTAACCAACCAGCAACTTTCACAGAATTAATTTTCTCACAATCAGACACAATTCACTAAACTACACAAAAACTAGAAATCCGTAAAATTAAACACCCACACTCCACAATAGCAAAGAAAACTAAAAGGAATCCACAGAGAAACCTTAAAACACAACAAAAATTGCGACCGAGCCGCTTCTGGAGTGTATTTTGAGCATGTCGCTAAAGTAGGACAGGCCGATAACACGAGGTTTGTGCGCATGCCCGAAGGTGCCCAGAGGGAAGGCAGTTGACCGGCGAGTCATGCGCTAGGACGTATTTTTTCATCCATAAAACGTAACTTTTGTTTGCGCAGGAGATAAGCTGTACGTATCTAAAGGTAAATTGTCTATGGTGAATTGCTATACTATTTCAGGGTTTTTCCCTGATTGACGAGATAAATTAGGACCAAGGACCAAAAGATCATTATTCGCAAGCTTTGTCAATGTTTTGTCTTTAATGCATTCAAACGAGGAACGAAATTTGCAGAGATTTGCGAAGAACATCTCCAAGGATCATTTTAAAACCAGTAAACCAAGCCCCAAACAAGGCAATGTGATGCCTTTTCTATATTGATTTTTCGTTATCACGTCCGATCAGGGGACACTTTTAAAAACAAAAGAATTATTTAACCCCAATGTGGCAACGTTGCAACTTTTCGAACTATCCAACCAACCAACCAACCATCGGTTGAACAAGGATTAAGGAAATCCTAGCTGACTTTTATCAATGTGTTTTGATTGTGTTAAAAACTAAAAGTTCAAATAAAGTCGTGAAAAAGAAATAGAAATTTGTTCGGAATTTAGTATTCTGGATTGATTACAGTGCATACATACATACCTTTATTTATTCTGGTGAAGCTAAATTACCATTTTATTGGACGTTATGGCGATACGCTCCGCTAATAGTATTTATGCCAACTAGGTAAACAATGATAATTACTAAAATATGACGGATTAATGGCCATTGTGTTATAACAAAAGTTAATTGATCTAGAACGATAGAAACATTAAAGTAATGTAGGGGAGAAGGGGGCAGGTTGTTATACGGGGCAGGTTGTTACAAAGTGATTAATAATAACTCTTGTTCACTTCAAATATTTAAAAAGTTTAAAATACGCATCAGAACTTATCGCGCCATCTACCAACGGACTTTAGAGGTGCACGTTTCAAAATTAGTCAAATTAGTTAGACGGATGTGTTTGAGGGTACCGAAAGAAATTTTTTGATAGTCGAGTGATCTGAAAATATTTTGAATGCGGTAAGTCATCGAGTATTTACCCTATATACACTTTATTGTACGTATAAAATACTACATATTTAACTATATATTGTTTAAATTAGATTCATCTACTTCCATAAAATAAATTATAACCTAAAATTTGTCAAATGGGGCATGTCGTTACACATACGTATGGGGAACATTGTTATATGTAACAATATTGTATATAGGGTAAATACTACTACCAAAAATAATGAGCAGTAGATCCAATGCCCATCATGCAAGAGATGGGCCCATGTGTCTTGTGGCCAAGATAATAACTATTATGTGTGTATCCATTGTTTGTCTGATAGCGATTAAAGAAAAAAATGTATTTTTATGCTTTTACATTTAACTTTACATATAACAACTTACCCCGCATAGTGTATCAACCTACCTTGTAGGCATTATTACAATATGCATTAAAAGATTTTCTTTTTGTTTCCATTTGTATGTTTTAGATGGTATTTGTGTGCTGATTTTAACTGTTTAATGTTTGTACTATAATAAAATAAATAAACAGTCTTTTTCAGATTCACTTATTCGATAAAAAAAATATAAATACAAAAAATGTAACAACCTGCCCCCTTCTCCCCTATATTACATTTAAGCAGTAAATAGAGCTTATCAAACGTAAAATGTTTAAGCTTCTAACGTCGCCTTAAAATATTTTATACTCGTGCTAGTATTTATACATACATTTTACAATAAATCAGATCATTATTTATTTTAGGAACATAAAAGTTAATTAGAAGATAGCGTTAACTACCGTGAAAATAATGATGAGTAAAAATATAGTGGCAAGCCGACAACTATGTAACTGTGTTTTCTAAAGAAATATAAAGGGATTTAAGCATAATGGATACCCTGGGGAGGGTAGACAATGATGGCAGTTTCCTCCTTTTTAAAACTCCAAGGATAGAGATAAATCACATTTAAAACCTCTTTGTAAAAGCCTACATTGAGGAAAATGATCTAATACAACAGGTTTGCTAAGACATTGTTTGTATTGATAGCTTATGTTGTAGTATCTATTTTAAATAATGTAAAACCCGTTAGTACTAGGAATTTGTGTATAAAGGAAAAAGTCAATGCAAGAATCAATTCAAAAACACTGAGGAAATGATCTAATACAAGAGGTTTGCTAAGAAATAGTTTGTATTGATGGCTTATTTTTTATTAACATATAAAATAAATTGCTAGTGTATCAAACCTGCTTTAGTGTTATATCAATTCAAGATTTGCTAGAACAGTGTTTTTATTGGTAGTAATCAGTTCCGTTAGCAGCACAGTCTTGTTGAATAATGAACTACTTTTAATACAGCAATTATGTTAAGAAATAAATTGTATTTTCTCAATACGACGTATTTTGTTCCCAGTGTATAATCTACAAGACGTTGGTGGGGGTTCGTAGCGATCGGCAATCGCCGCGCGCCGTATTATTAGTTTTAACGTATTTGTTGCGAAGGTCGTTGTTCGCAGTCTTCAAGCTGTCCGGTCAGAATTTGAATTTTATTGATCGTACGAATACCTGTTTCAATTAATTTATTTTTACTTTCTATTTAATTTTTTTTCTAACTTTGCATGTCAGATAAAGCAATGTACCATTCTTATTTTGCACAACCCATCAATAGTATTAGTACGGACGAAACCATGTTGCATAATAGATAATCATAAATGCAATGTTAAACGACAAGAACAATGTTACACTAGAAGCTATTTAAATTTTTAAGAACTACAGTACTGATTTTTAGTGGTAAGATATGCTTTATTAACCGTAGCAAGCAAATATTATTATGATTAATGTCAAGTTTCATTACAACTACCAGTCGAAACTAACACAGTATATAAAACCAGATTACACCCCCAATAGAACTTGGTAATTACCGTAAGTATTCAGAGCAATAATGGCTATAAATCATTCTATGGTAGCAGTAACTCCTATTTCCTATTGGCTAAATTCCGTGATATTATCACTACACAACGGTCTAGCAATTTTTGTTGTCTTACAGTAGAAGAGCGCGTTGCTATAGTATTAAACAGTTGTATAAAGAATATGTAAATTCTTATAAGGAATAAAAGATTTCTCAGTGTAGTGGTATTGAATACGCGGTAACGCCATCTAGTAGAATCAACTCTCATACAAAATGGTAACGAAGTTATGGTTGCTCTCTAAAAGGGTCATTGTTAAGATCGTTTAAAGGTGTTGGGGAAGAAAAGTCCTTTCTACATAAGAAGGTAGAAAGGACTTTTGTTCCCCAACACCTTTAAACGATATTATACAAAATAGTAGTTTCACTGGGTATTTAATTGCCCTCACTTGGTAAATTAAAGCGATTCCTTTGGTTATGAAAACGATATCTTAACTTTAAAACCGGCAATAACATTTATGACAACACGGCAATTTATCCAAACAAGTTCGTTTGTCACATGAAATAAAACGCTTGGAAAATCCGTATTGTTTTCCAACAATTGCAAAACAAATGCGCCACCAAATCGGACCCGTTATTTTCCATTATAAACATTTAAACTCTAATGTTTCTACAAACTTTCTATTGTCTGTTTTACTTCAATAAATTACTGCCTTTATTTATTGTCCTGCGGAGCCGAGGTGTAAATATTACCGTTATAATTCCCTGCTATTAGACCCTCAAGTTGGTTTGTTATTTGTTTGCACGGCCAATAATACTGCAGAGGCATTGTTCGTTGGCGGCAATAATGTTTGAGGGAAAAAATATTAAAAGCTTCGGAAAAATATTCCATCATTAATCCCACACAGAAAGAAAACGATCGTTATTACAAACGTAATTTAGCTATACACTCTATTTCTAGAAAGGTAAAATGTCATTTATTCTATGACCACCATAGCTAAAATCTCATAATATATTATTGGTTTTAAATATGTATAAGAATCTATTCGTTTTTAATGGCCTGAATTATTTTTAATAATCCATATTATTATTGTGCCGAGGTTGCTTGGGTTATGGCTGCCCGTAGAGTCCTAACAAGGACGAAACGGCAGTCCTGCCACAGGGTATCCAATGTGCTTGGATCCCTGTGTATTCCAATATAAAAAGACAGTTACACACTTGTCCGTTATGCCACAATTATTCGCTTTCAATTATTATCGCGGACACTATATTACTTTATGTCATACCACTACATTATTGTGTTTTTATACCTTAGATACCATCTATATAATGGATTACTTTATGCCCGTGCGGGCATAAAGTACACATTATGGCCCGCGCGGGCATTAAGTGTTGCATTAAGTGTGCATCTTGTTCCATTTTTTATTTTTGACTTTGACACATTAAACATTTTAATAATGTCAAGGTAATGTCGCAGGTAAAAATAAAAAATTGGTAAATCAAATTAAATTAAAAAAAAAATTTATTATTCAAAACGAACTGGTATGACTTAAAATTTTGTATGCACCACGGGTACTTATAGATATATACCCTCGGGCGACTTACGAATCCTCGGGCCAAAGGCCCTCGGCTTTGTAAGACTGTCGCCCTCAGGGCATAATCATCTACTTAGTACCCTTGATACAGAAATAACTATTCAAAACATTTTTATGGGTTTTCTTAAACGGATTGCGCGCATTCTAGTGCCCGTGCGGGCATAAAGTACACATTATGGCCCGCGCGGGCATTAAGTGTTGCATTAAGTGTGCATCCTGTTTCATTTTTGATTTTTGCCTTTGACACATTAAACATTTTAATAATGTCAAGGTAATGTCGCAGGTAAAAATAAAAAATTGGTAAATCAAATTAAATTAAAAAAAAAATTATTATTCAAAACGAACTGGTGTGACTTAAAATTTTTTATGCACCACGGGTACTTATAGATATATATCCTCGGGCGACTTACGAATCCTCGGGCCAGAGGCCCTCGGCTTTGTAAGACTGTCGCCCTCAGGGCATAATCATCTACTTAGTACCCTTTATACATAAATAACTATTCTAAACATTTTTATGGGTTTTCTTAAACGGATTGCGCGCATTCTAGTGCCCGTGCGAGCATAAAGTACACATTATAGCCCGCGCGGTCATTAAGTGTTGCATTAAGTGTGCATCCTGTTCCATTTTTGATTTTTGACTTTGACACATTAAACATTTTAATAATGTCAAGGTAATGTCGCAGGTAAAAATAAAAAATTGGTAAATCAAATTAAATTAAAAAAAAAAATTATTATTCAAAACGAACTGGTATGACTTAAAATTTTGTATGCACCACGGGTACTTATAGATATATACCCTCGGGCGACTTACGAATCCTCGGGCCAGAGGCCCTCGGCTTTGTAAGACTGTCGCCCTCAGGGCATAATCATCTACTTAGTACCCTTGATACATAAATAACTATTCTAAACATTTTTATGGGTTTTCTTAAACGGATTGCGCGCATTCTAGTGCCCGTGCGAGCATAAAGTACACATTGTACCGGGAGCGTAAAGTACACTGTTGCCGGGATTGCCTGGGTTCCGGCTGCCCGTAGAGTCCTATCAAGGACGAAACCGCCGTCGTGGTCTACCCGTCCCATGGTATCCATTGTGCTTGGATCCCTGTGTATTCCAATTTAAAAACAGTTACACACTTGCCCGATATGCCACAATTATTCGATTTTAATTATAATTTACTTTTAATACTATTGAATTGGAACAAAACCAAAAAGTTTAAAACAGAACTGCTTATAATATTCATATGGCGAAGCAAGGGTAGGGGGGAGCAATGTTTTCGTTGATTCCATGGACTGAACGCAACTGGTAAATAGCCACTAGTAATACTGATGAAATAATAAAAAAAAACTAGTGGTTCCAGACTGCAAAGATCTAAGCATAGAACATCAGAAATCATTATTTTTATTTGTTTTATATTTGTTACAATCACGGAACACTTTAAAAAATATATTAAAATTTATCGGCAATTTATTTATCATTCTCGATTAGTGTTCTTTGACTATAGTTAATAATAACAAACTACTAGCTAATACATCATATATCGGTAATAACTGTTGTTTACCTTGTACACATAAATAATATTAGTGGAATATATTGCTGGAATGTCCAATAAAACGGCAATATAGCTCAACCAAAATAGACTGAAGGGACTGTAGTAATACAGCAATATCCATTTCATTAATTGTAATCATAACTAAATGGGTATCGTATACCGGGCTGCGCCAGATGGTACATGGGAAATCCCATATAAATTTTGCAACCATCAAATATTGGCCCCTTTTTCAATTTTACAATAAAATTGTATTGGACTTTTTTGAAGGTTCTTGTATGGTGGACTGGCACAAGAAATTTTATTATTTTCCAATAAGCCTATAAAAAGTTATTAAGAAAAATCTGCTCATAAAATACTTAAAAATTAAAAACGGCTGTGATTCATACCGCTATGAAACTACCAATAAATATGAATAGATAATAATTCTCAATAAGCAATGCGAAAATGGAAGATACCCCACTATAATAAAAAAAATCTTAATTTGTGTTAAAAAAAAAAATTCTCTTTTCTCGATGTTCTCGTCAAACGAATTGCTAAAAACATAAAAACTTCAGTGTACAGGAAACCCACTCACACAGGGCAATACCTTAATCACGAATCGAATCATTCCAACTCCATAAAACAGGGCATCATTCAAACTCTCTATGACAGAGCATCTAACGTTTGCAACAATCCGGAAGACCTTAATATTGAAATTTCAAACATCAAAAAAGATTTAAAACAGAATGGTTACCCTGAAACCTTTGTAACTAATACCATCTCAAAACTTAAAAATCGCAAAGTAAAAACTAATACAGAAACGAAAGAGGAGCAAGCATTTCTTACAATACCTTGTGTCAAGGGGATTTCTGGAAAGATTAGAAAGATAACGAAAAACTATAATATCAAGACAGCCTTCAAATCTGGAAATACGCTTAGAAGCTTTCTAACAAAAGCAAAACCTCCCGTAATAAAAACACAAAAATTGTGTCTATCAAATAATTTGCAAGTGTGGCGAATCGTACATTGGAGAAACACAAACAAATCTTCCCGTACGACTTAACGAACATCTAAAACATACTCAAAGAGGTGAAACTTTGAGATCAATATAATATACAGTGGTCAGAAGCCGAGGTTTTGAACAAGGAACAGCACTGGAGAAAACGAAAATTTAAAGAAGTAGCTTTCATGAATCAAAAAACCAAGTATAGATATCCCCAATATCTGGATGACTCTTCTTGTCCAAAACCCACAGCTTACACTTCACACTTCAATAAGCACGTAGACGGAATCATCAAGCTTCATTGCATATGGATAGTATTAGATTAGATTAGCTTCAAAATTATAATTTAGTTTACACTTGAAAACGGTTAGGGATACCAACTAACCGAAACGTTTTGTTCAGTAACAAAATAAAGACAATGGAAGTCCGACAAGGTCATTTTTTTAATATTACTTCATTGTCTACCACCTTTAAACAACCAGTTCTTTATTGTAGTTAGTCATTTTGTCTGTAGCTACATTAAAGCAAAACTATTATAATTAAAAAAGGTATTTAATAAACCCAATCAACCAGCTAATTACAGCTGAATTCTTTGAAAAAAATAAACAATGCTCTTTTAAATCTTTTCATTAACTTTTCTTTGTTTATTCACCCTTTCGCTTTCTCTTTTAGGCAAGGGTTCTCGGATAAAAAATGAGAATACTTTCAGAAGATTTTCCCTCCGTTTGTCATTTTTCTCCAGCAAATTGGAAAATACATCTACATCTGAAACGTATATATATTTCAACTGAAAAATGAACCCAATGTTTAATGAGGCATATTTCTTTTCAATTAATTTAAAGTCTGAGCTTGACAAGTTAGCAATGACTATTGTTTTCCATAGAAAAAGGAGAAAATGGATTTGGTACGATTGTAGGCCGCCAAAACCAGACGGGATTTCGAATTTATCGAAAGCATAAATTTATTTGTTTATTTTTAAAAAAATTGTTGTCGAGCCGATTCATATCGATTTTCATTTTCAACGCAAACGCGTTTTTGGAGTGTGACAGTCATATCTAAGAATTGCAGTTGCACTGAAATTCTTTCTATTGCTACGTTTTTAGGGGTTTTATCCAATGATCTGCTACCTATAGATGCCGCACGCCATTCATAAACGCTATTTAAATCTGCTGCCAAAATCGTTTGTAGAAGAGAGGAGGTGAAGTACTTCCCCCCGGCCGGGAGTGGGGATTACGTTGAGGCCATTAGAATTTTACCTCGTTACTATGCGCTATCATATGGTCACAGCGGCGTCTCGTGTCAGGGTTCACAATAAAATATAATTATCCAATCTGAAATCAAATATTTTTTAACGTTTGTGAAAAAAAGGGTTTGTAGAACAGTAAAGTTTAATGTATGATAGAAAAAATGGTCCGCGGAGCAGTAAAATTTAATGTAAGTTAATAACTATTTATTGTAATAATTATTATAAGAGAAACTTTGGATAGCTATAATTATAACATTTGGTGAACTGAGCTGACCTAAAAATAATTACACTATGTAGATATATTTAAGACACGGTTTTTACGGTTTTATTGAAATTTAAAAGAAAAGCAAAGTTCCTTTTACGTTAGGTACTTTTTAATAGCGAAAAAGCACAACAATAATTTTTTCTTCCCCCTAGCCACGCTCAAGCAGGATGCCTCTTTTTATTTCCCATCATGCCTACGAACTATACGAAGTTGTTCGCAAAGTTCCTTTAACATAGCTAAGCAAAGATATTTACTTTGCTTAGCTGTTTAAAAGCAGCAAATGGAAAGTAAAGTTAAAATTTTGAATACTCTCGCAAGATGGAGGTAAAGTCAAGTGACACTCTTTCAATTTTGCTCTATTAAACTTTTATAAGTTGGCATGAATTCCAGGACTGGACTTGAAAATTTAACATGTGATACCTTCTAAAACAATTGATGCAATAGTCTCATCGGTTTTACCGCTTTAATATTGCCAAATAATATTAATAATTTATTTTGAAAGTTTTGTTCTATAAATATTATAATTTAAGGTAGGTAGAGTCGATTCAGCCAGTAAACCTGCAAGATGGCCGACCTGTCATATGACAAAAGTAATTGAAAATGCAAAAATCCATTTTATTTAGCTGGAATATGACTTTTGTCATATGACATGCCGGCCATCTTGCAGGTTTACTGGCTGAATCGACTTTACCTAATAATAAACATGAGTTTTTATATGGTTTAAAGATAAAATGTCAAAATAGATTTAAAAACTATATTATATTACAATTACCTATTCAAACCTTGAAAATACTAAATTAACTGAAACGCAACTTTAAATAGGATTCTGTCACTCATATTTACAACAGAATTTTTTTTGTTTTATTTCTTTATATTATACCCAGAGAACTCAGAGCCAACTAATATTCTGTGATTATACCTATCTATAGGTAAAATACAATACCTACAGTTCAACATAAACTAATTGAATTAAGTCAGATATTACATTTTTACTGTCGAGGAAATCCCCATATATGACTTACATAAGGTACGTAGACCCAAAAGTGGTTTTTATGAAATTTGATGGTTATGATACAGTTACATTTTTAAATTTGTATGTGGGCTAACATAAAGTTAAAAGCTTCAATTTAGCCAGGGATTTAATTTTTCTCTCAATGGAAACCCCAATTTAACAGTTTTTGACTTACGTAAGGTACGAAGACCCAAATACGGTTTTTATAGAATTTGTTAGTTATGATACAGTTACATTCCTAAACTTTTATGTGGGCTAACATAAAGTTAAAAGCTTCAATTTAGCCAGGGATTAATTTTTCTGTCAGTGAAAACTCTACTTTAACAGTTTTTGACTTATTACGTATAAGGTACGTATACCCAAAAGTGGTTTTTATGGAAATTGTTCTTTAAAATGCAATTTATTGATACGGTTATATTTCTAAACTTGTATGTCGGCTAACTTAATGTTAAAAAATTTAGAAATAAAACCAGCATATAATAATAATCATATATGGGTACCTAGGTAGGTATATATCTTTATTCTCAAGTAACTATAGTTTATTACAGGAATTAACTTACATATCCAAGTAAAGTATTTTTAACAAATAATAAGTAGGTTCAAGAATTAACAACTTATTAAAACAAACATTATCTAGGTACTAGATACCTACATAAATATCTAATTCAAAAAAGTTTTCTTTAAGAGACCTGATTTGAGTACAACTAATAAATTTCACAAAGTCATCACACGAATATTTATTTTCCAAACAGGTTAGGTACATGTTTCGCTCGTAGGTACCTGAGCATCAGAACAAAATAAGCCAATACATTGGTCTGATGATGCTCAGGTATGAGCGAAACATGTAGGTAACCTGTTTGGAAAATAAATATTCGTGTGAGACTCTGACTGTAAATTATTATATTAATGTCCCATTCCATGAAACAAAATCATTCTTTTTCCAAAATACGATATTTGTTGCCACATGCTTTTGAATAATGGGCTAAAAATAATAATATAGTGGCCGGCTAAAATTTGGCCGCATATGGAAAACTTACACAAGTATTTTGTCTGGTACCTACAACATATTATGAAATCCCATGCAAAATTAAAGAGTTAAAGGCACGAACCCACGAACCTCATAAATGACGTTTATGGTTAAAGGTGATCAAATAGTGGCTTCCTTGTTTATTTTAGACTAAGAGTGTATCTGAGTTGTTTAAAGAATTCAATAAGCCAAACCATTTGCAAAAGTTATACCTATACAGTCTATCCATAATGTTCCTTAAATAAATAATACGTTTGATAAAATAAAAATGTAAAGTTTTAATTATTTTTCCCCACCTACCCACGCCTATGAATAGTTAAACCTAACCTACAAATAACCCAACTTTTTATGTACTCACCTATGAAAAGTAACTGCAGAATTGTTATTATTATATTTCGCAGTCTTGCACACTTCAAACCTGTGACCCATATTAATTAGTCTTGAAAAAAATATCACAAAACACTAACAACACAGCAATTAATACACAAAACCGATAAACCGAAACAAATTTCAAACAACTTTCGAACGAAGAACGACCAAACTAAACCCTTAATTTCTCTGTGTACCACACGTCAAAGAAATTATGAATGAAAAAAGGCAGGCTCTCTTCTGACCAATAGGAACGCAACGTCTTATGTGTTGCCAAATTGCATAATTTTTAAGGGAAATGTCTATGGGTTTTTAGACAAAGATTTAAATTTACCACATAACGTTATATTTTTTCTCTTCTGGAAGGTAAAACCTGTAGATTTATGGCTTTAGGGATGAATAATATGTAAAATTATTAAATAAGTGTTGTTATTATTACTTTTAAAATATTGTTATAGCCGTAATTTATATATTGGTACTCTAAGAGTGTTAATATACCTACTTTTAAGAGGTGCGTTTGGCAAACAAAGTGGAGGGGCGCAATTTGCGACAAAAGTTACTTCAGAATGGTATACGATTTTGGCAATAGGTTCGTTTGTTATTGCTTCATCTATAGCTAGCAGATCATTGGTTTTATCCCACTAACAGAACTAGCCTAAAAACTAACCAAGAACTTGGGACAGAAATTTTAAATGCGGCCATTGTCGATCGGCCTTCTACCTCAAGTCCTCCATAGTATTTTTTTGTAGCTTAGTTAATGTACAACTTTCCAATACGAATAAACGAATGTAACCATTACAATCGTAAATTTTTTTAAATAAACCGCAAGATAAAACCATATTTCTCATTAATAAACTCCTTCTCAGCTTAAGTATAAAACACATGTTCTAAAAGGCATTCCCGAGAAACGGTATATAGAGCAAAAGCTTTAGTTAGATGAATAGCAGCCCCATTCACCTATCAGCAAGAAAAATAGACAGGCTCAGAGCCTTGAACGGTATTTATTTGATATTTTATTAGATTAAGTGCCGCCGGCAAATCCGAAGGGTTTTTCCTTTAAAATCTAAGGATTCTGATAGGTTTATGGGTTTAAGTTTTTCCCGGTAAATGAAGTGTTATCGGGAAGTGTGTTTGATTGTTCCATTCGAGGGTGTAAGTTAGAATCTGGATTTTATTTTGTTTCTAAGAAATATAGGGATGCAACTGGACATCATACCGTGCAAGCAAAAATTACTTGCATCAAAGAGGGCTTGGATTAAAAAACGTGGGGCTTGGTTTAGATCACAATGATATGGGGACGATATATCTAACCAAATCTAGGTTAAAATTTTGTCAAATTCATATTATGACATGATATGCCAAACTAATAAGTAAATAAGTAGACAAATACAAATTTATTTTTGTTGTTTACAAAATTAACAAAGTAAGAATACAGAAAGAAAAAGAAAAATAATTACATAAATTGCTGAAATTGGCCACCGCCATGCTCCAAGCATAAATTCACACGTCTCTTCATATTTTCGAAAGTGTTGACCAGCATCTCTCAGCATTATTTCACGAACGTTTGCAACAAGTTCTTCTGTTCTTACAGATGGTCTTCCTGCTCCTTTTTTGTGTTGTATAGAACCTTTTTCCTTAAACACAGCCACGGTTCTTTTCAGGCAATGATAAGAATCCCCAGCAATAAAAGCAACGTTAGGAAAATGTTCGTGAAAATCGTCCATGCACAAACCCGGATTGTATTACCACTCACCATTTACTCTAACCCCGTTTTAAAAATACGCTTCAACCATGAATGTTTTGTGTTATTCCGTAAAGCCCATTGTGTGAATTGTTCAAGAAATTGGAAAAATTAGCGATGAATCAAATTACTTGTAACGACTGTCAAAGATGACAGAATAACTGATTGATTGTTAATTCAGGTAGTTACTGACACCCATTAGGTATTAAGCTCTACGGCTAAGCATTACGTCCTTAGATGCAAGGCCCTCTTTGATGCAAATAATTTTTGCTCGCATGGTATTAAAAATAAATTGGTGACCGTACTGAGGCTGAAATTACCTTTCAATAATAAATAAAATTTAAAGGCTTGTATAATGGGACACACTTGGACAGCCAGGTAGCCCCTAGTGCACTAGAGTACAACAAGGTGACATCAAGACTCGTCTGGAAATGCGAAGACGAACTTGCGGCCCTGGCAGAGACAACTAACACAGTAATACAATAAAGGGTGCCAGGGAATGAAGGTACTTCAGGAAATGAAAAAGGCTGACGAACTTGAAAAAAAATAGTGGAATATTAAAGTGGGGAAGCTCCCCAAAATTACAATACTACTTTGCAGATGGTAGTATGAGTCTTCGTTTATTTAGGTAACCTATAAAATGTGAATGTAAGAATATTTATTAACGCATTGATAAAGCTTATTTAATAAAACAGTGATTTAATGTGATGATGATGATGATACAATCCTAATTGATTAATAAAACCTGTTGTAAACCGAATTCAATTCGAGTAAATAGAATTAGCTGTGCGTATAATAAAAGAACTCGTGTAAATATAATTAAAAATATTTTTATCCTATATTGCTTTATCCAAATTACACGGGGGAGTAAGCCTTCGGGGGCGATTGCTTTCACGATCTAATAAAAAAATTGGTTTTAATATTAATTGGCAAGCTAATGTAAGTGGTTTGATTGAAACTAAAATCAAAAGTAATAGAAACATCAACGAAAATAAATGCTGTGAGGCAGATTCGGGTGGAGAAAAAGATACACACTTAAAAAAAATGAGTTCCACATACACAACGACTTTGTATATAGGAATTTCGAAGCCTGTCTCTAGCAGTAAGTGCAAGACCTGAAAAGTTCGTCTCATCTTTTGCCTTTATTGTAGTAGTAGTTGTAAATATAGTTTTTTTTTTTTAAAAATGCTTGGAAACTAGTGTTATCAGTTTAAGTTGTAAGTTTTTTTTTCATAAAAAAAGATTGATACAGTACCTATGTCTCAAATTAGGGATATCACGATATCGATAATTTTTTGAAATGGCAATCCAAGTTTTTTATTGACCATTTTTAAAATTAAATAATATGTATAAGTACCACATTTTAATTGTTTATTCCTTGTTATTTATAAGATATTAAACAAAAATTTATTTAATTAAAAAATTTTAAAAAACCTTCTATCGATGTTTAATGCCTTTTCGGCAATACCGAAAAGCAAGTAAAACATGTGTTAAACATTTCTAATTACTTTGGGATAAATTAACATATTCTCATGTCTTATTTGTGTTTTCCACTCCTCAATATTAGCCGGTTTCGTACAAGGTATAAAAATTTTAAATTTGGTACAGTTTAAAAATTGTCAACAAATAACTTGGGTTGCTAAAAAATGATCGATATCGTCATATCTTTAATTTGGGACACACTGTATCGAAATTTTTTTTTTGTAAAAAAGAGCACAACTTATAATGTTAATATCTGGATCTAAGAATTTTTCCAAAAAAAAATACACTGGATTCACTGAATTTATTCCAATTTACAAACTCTACTATACTGTATTATGCATGGGTGTAAGATCGGGAGATCTTGCAGGCCATTCTATGGGTCCTCTTCTACCTATCCATCGTTCGGGAAATACAGTATTCAAATACTCTCGTACTTGTCGAGCAAAATGAGGCGGAGCACCATCCTGCTGAAACCAAATAGACGCTTCTGGTAGATGAGGCTGATTCGGATTTGGAAAATCCGCTGCTAGTGTGGGAATTAATCCATTTTGAAGAAATTGTAAATACCGGTCTCCTGTAAGATTTCCATCGAAGAAAAAAGTTCCAATAATTCTATCATTTAATATCCCTGCCCAAACATTTACTTTTTGTGGGTATTGCGTGTGCTGTTCTCTAATCCAACGGGAATTATTTGTACTCCAATACCGAAAATTTTATCTGTTTACTGAACCATTCAAACAAAACGTGGCTTCATCGCTAAAAAGTATGTTGCGATGGAAAAAAATATTTAAGTTGCAAATTTCCATCATAGTTTCACAAAACTGTAGTCGGCGGTCGCGGGTCGGGATCATCTTCGTTTAGCTCGTGCAGCAACCTAATTTTGTACGGATGGTACTTTTCTTGTTTCAATACCCGCAACACAGATCGTCGGCTAACATCATTATTAAGGGCTACTTCAGTGGATGCACTATAAAGATTATCTTCAACCTCTAACAAAATGTTCAATTATGAGTTTTCACTAATTTTTGGACGACCTGGCCGTAGACGATCCTTTACATTCCCTCTTTCCCTGAATTTCTTCTCAATTTTACTTACTGTAGATCTTGTAATCGGCCGTTCTGGATACTTAGCGTTAAGCAAGTTACAAACTTCTTCTTGACTTCTTGTTTTGTCTCCACATCCAATTAAAATTAAAATTTCGATTCTTTGTGTTTTATTTAAATGCACCATGATTACCGTTTTTCAAAATTATACCTAAACTAATTTTTGATTGACACATGACTTGCTATCGTAGTAACAATTCATTTAAATTTACCTGTTTACCTTTAAGTAGGTACATGTACCTTTTTTTAAAGATTTTTTTTTTATGATGTAATTTTTCTCTAAAACCGTTAGAGATAAGGATAGAGTATGCTACATGAATTATGCGCAAAATTTGACGTAGAATTAGTGTAATAAGTAAAAATAGGGGGGGTTCTATTTAAAAAACAAAAAAATTTTGCTACATCTACTTTTTGACACACCCGGTATAATTTCTTTTTGAGGCACAAAATCCGGAAGAAAGAATTATAATCGACGTGTCCGAGAGTTTTTTCAAAAAATGAATACCTGATTTTTAAATGAATTTGTTCCATATTTTAGCCCATCACTGTACATAATATAATAATAATATTAAAAAGATATAACAAAAAGTTTGTAAAATTTAAAAAGTTATATGCCTTGGTTGGGATTTGAACCCAGAACCTATCATTAACAATAAATTGTGCTATGGAGATAATTCTTCTGTCCCAATCAATTTCGTTTATATCTATACTAAAATAAGTGAGTGACTGACTGATGATTTATCAACACCCAACCTAAACCCCTCATTCTAGAATCATGAAATTTTGACGATGTCTTTTCCTTATAATGTTAGCATCCACTAAAAAGGGATTTCTCGAAAATCAACCTCTAAATGGGTAAAAACGAGGGTTGATATTTTTATTGGAATTTCTGTATCTCCAAAACTAATCCTGTTGGAATTTGGTATAATATATTATAGTTCTTTAATAAAATAAGAGTTAGATAAAGTATATTTCACCCTAAGTGGTATCGACTTATTGACTGCAATAAAACTACCGGTTTAATCCCATCTTAAATTGAAAGTTAAAAAATTTATTTTTTATTCTGTTAGCAGAAAATATTTGGTTTTTCATATTCGATTGCCAGATTTATGTCCAGCGGGACACAATATTAAACTGAAAGTATTTGCCCAGACCAATACAAACAAACCTGAATTGTTCAATAAAAATATCTTTTTAAAGAAGCTGTATTGCTTCCATTCGCCATATCTCAAGACGATTCCGTTTTATTTATTAAGATATTTTTCTGCAAACTTCTGAATGATGCTATAACATTTTTATAGCTACGTATTAAGTATATTAAATCGGAGCGGCGGGTGGCCTACGGAACTGATAAAAGATGTTTTTTTTTTCTATAACAAATATATGATTGTACGTATTTTTTACGATAAAATAAGCCACATGCGTGGTGTTAGTCGAAAAAAAAAACGGCTACTTGTTGACATCTTTTCCAGAACTAGCTTTTTCTATAGGAGCAAAATATATAAAAAAATATGTTAAGCTTCAATATTATTTGGGAAATCTGATGGCCGGAAATAAATGAGTTGTCAGTTTTAGGATGCCATATACATACAAACAAAGAAAATGACACCCAAAAAAATATAAGAGCATTACGCAAAAGTTAAGATTTGCTTGAAAGTCTATACTGTATTTTCTACCACCCTACCTTAAGACAAACGACTTTATTTCCTAATAAGAATTAACATAATCTTTATACAACTGTTTAATACTATATATACCGGGTGTCCACGGAAGGTGCCTCGCCCCTCTAACTTTTTTATTTTTCAAGATAATGAAATAAAATTCGGGGGATTTGTATACGATATAAAACTGCATTTTTTGACAGGTGACTCAACATTATGGAACTTCCGGTTTAACCGGAAGTGACAAAAACTTTCGATTTTTAAATGGGACACCTGGTATATTTTTACTTTTTTTGGCTTCATATGACATTCTAAATACAACGATGTGTCACTTGTCACTTTTTGTCACCAAGAAAATATTTTTTTTTCCAAATTTATTGTTTTATCTAGAGGGCTACGAATACCTCAAAATCACTTATTTTAGTTCTTTAATCTTGGGAAAAATACAATTTTACTATTTTTGGTCCAATGCTATGTACTATGTAAAATTTAATTTTTAAAGTTGTAGAGTAAAGTAAAGTTGTGGCTCGTCGGGTTAAGAAAAAATATTATTTCATTACGATTATTTTGATACCATACACTATTAGGTTTTAGAAAAGCTGCCATTAAAAAACTTTAAAAAGTTTACTTAGAAGTTTCCTAAAATGAAGCATCTTTTGAGAATAAATTTAGATTTAAATGCATCAAGTAGCCTGTGACCAGCAAAACTGATAAAACAAAATCATGCCTTGAAGAAAATTGACATGCCGACAGCTTCTGCCATAATAAATTAGTTTGTTGTTTAAAAAACATGGAAAATAATAGTTTTACAAGGAGTGAAAAGGTTGATATGTTATTATTGTCAGGCTCATTTCGCATTTTCGGAACCAGATTTGGGTACCTAATAGTGCCGGGTTGGATGACGCCGATTAAAATATATTTGTGCGTAAAGTCGTGCAGCATCGGTTGAATTATTTCCACATTCCCCAAACACTAATAACATATCAACTTTTTCACTCCTTGTAAAACTATTTAGTTATTTTCCATGCTTTTTAAACAACAAACTAATTTACTTTGGCAGAAGCTGTCGGCGTGTCAATTTTCTTCAAGGCATGATTTTGTTTTATCAGTTTTGCTGGTCACAGGCTACTTGATGCATTTAAATCTAAATTTATTCTCAAAAGATGCTTCATTTTAGGAAAGTTAATTTTTTAAAGATTTTTAATGGCAGCTTTTCCAAAACCTAACAGTGTATGTGTATGGTATCAAAATAATCGTAATAAAATATTCGTTTTTTTAACCCGACGAGCCACCATGTTGACATTTAAAAAAAATGAATTATACAACTTTAAAGATTAAATTTTACATAGTACATAGCATTGGACCAAAAATAGTAAAATTATATTTTTCCCAAGATTAATGAACTGAAATAAGTGATTTTAAGGTATTCATAGCCCTCTAGATAAAACAATAAATTTGGAAAAAAAATATTTTTTTCGTGACAAAAAGTGACAAGTGACACATCGTTGTATTTAGAATGTCATATGGAGCAAAAAAAGTTAAAATATACCAGGAGTCCCATTAAAAAATCGAAAGTTTATGTCACTTCTTGTTAAACCGGAAGTTTCATTATGTTGAGTCACCTGTCAAAAAATGCAGTTTTGTATCGTATACAAATCCCCCGAATTTTATTTCATTATCTTGAAAAATAAAAAAGTTAGAGGGGCGATCCACCTTCCGTGGACACCCGGTATAACAACAACGCGCTTTTCTACTGTAAGACAACGAAAATTGCTAGACCTTTTGTATAGTGATAATGTCAAGGTAATTTAGCCAATAGGAAATAGGAGTTATTGCTACCATAGAATGGTTTATAGCCATTATTGCTCTGAATACTTACAGTCCATAGATTATAAAAACCAATACTAATGATAGGTTGTGCAAAATAAGAATCTTCTTTTGCTTTATCTGACATGCAAAGCCTAAAAAAACTTAAATGCAAAGTAAAAATAAATTAATTAACAGCTAGAAGACTCCGAACAACGAAGTGATCTACGCAACAACTACGTTAAAACTAATTATATGTCGCGCGGCGATTGCCGATCGCTACAAACCCCCACCAACGTCTTGTGGTTTATAGGTTCTAACGGATACAATTTGTTTTTGGGAACGCTGTTCTGTTTTCTTAATTATTGTAGAGAAAGCGCTTTACTGGGAACAGAATGCGTCGCATTGAGAAAATACAATTTATTTCTTAACAAAATTGCTGTATTAAAATTAGTTCATTATTCCATAGGACTGTGCTGCTAATGGAACTGATAACTACCAATAAAAACACTGTTCTAGTAAATCTAAAATTGATATACGTAACACTCAAACGGGTTTGATACACTAGCAATTTATCTAATATGGGTTACTACATCAAAATTAGCTATCAATACAAATTATGTCTTAGCAAACCTGTATAGTATCATATCATTTTCCTCATTGTAGTAATAAAGCTGTACTAAATTTAACAAGAATACCTCATCCTAGAGTTACATTAACTAAATTTCTCGCAATCAATCGCCAATCGTCTTTCTACGTCCATATCAATCATCGGAAAATATCCATTGTATTATTTATCTGTTATGGCGCTGAAATGAAATGACATAGATTATGCTTTATCTGAGACAAAAAAATGAGCGAAACAAAATACGAGGCGCGCTTTCAGCCGCTCTGATACTTGAGACCCATTCATCTTGGCTTACCACTGATGGATCGGCTTTACATTGTAGTGTTGATTTTCCTATTAACGTCACTGCACCTTTTCGAAACGCCTTATGGCGAAAATTGGGTGTTACTCCGGAAAATTCTTTCAAGAGATAAATAAATATATGTTCGGAACATGTAAGATATATTTTTAAAATGTTTGGGAGAACTATATAAGAACCTAAAACTTCGATAATAGATTATACACAAGGGAAGTTTTTTCCTGAATCTTTTATTGGTCGAAAAGTACTTTTCTATTTATTTTGCTCATCTGACAAAATAACAGCAGTTTATTAATATATATATAATATAGCTTTGTTCCAATCCAGGTGCATAAGAATTGCGCTCTTGGTGACTATTAGAGATTAGATGTAAAGACATCGGTCATAAGTACTAGTCAGCGTTGGAAGACCATAGGGACCAAACATCGTATCTTAAAAATAAAATTATTTCCTTGAACAGCATTAAAAGTTCCCTAAGAAGGAGCTCTGGGTTTTCAAAATAATGAGTATTTTGTCGTAAAACAATAAAAACAAACATTGATTTTTTCGGTTTTTTTTTCGATATCTAGAAGATGTAGGAATCTTTTTAATTTCTTTTCAACAAATTATTTAGCTTCAAAATATGTAACTTTGCCTTCATCTTACCAAACTATAGTAACAGAGATAGCAATGCTAACGCAACAAATTTGTAACATCCTGTATTGACATATTACCCTTTATTCTCTAATGGAACTTTAGTCTGGCGTCCTTAAACTTTATTTGCGTTTTAATATAAAAGTGGAGTTGTAGTGAAAAGGACCCATTGTATCTGAGTTAGATAATAACCCATTATCAAAATGCTGATTATTAAATTTCGAGAGTAATGTTAAAATGTTCGCTATAAAATTGTTACTCTAATGGTTCCCGTTTTGAGCATTTAATCTAAAGGGAATAGTGTCATAACCATAAAAATGCGATCCATAAAACTAAAAACATTATGTTTGATCTGACCGTTACAGTACAACATAAAGATTGCTTGCGAAGCTTCCATTTATAAACAAGTATAGCAGAAAACTTAAAAATTTTATTTTTATTGAGCACTTCATAAGTATCCATTGGCGTGGAAACATTAATTTTTACACAATTCGTGGCAGTGAACGGTCACCAGTATCCTGTGTACAATATAATTTCTGGTGTGCTCCAAGGTTCCAACTTAGGGCCTTTACTTTTCATTATATATTTGATAATAACGATGTGAAAAAATGTTTTAACTTTTATAAAATTTTGCTTTACGCGGATGATACGAAAATATTTTTTACAATAGGAAAGTATTGGGGATTGTTTACTGCTACAGAGTGAATTGGATTTGTTTTTCTAATATTGTATTTTAAATAAACTCTCTTTGAATTTAGATAAGTGTATATTTATTTCGTTCTCAAAAAATGTAAATATTTTTTTTTATGGTTACAACTTTAATGGAATTTTATTTAAAAAAGTAGATAAGATAAAGGATCTTGGTGTCATTTATGATAAAAAAAAACTATTTTTAACGAGCACATTGGTTATGTTGCTAACAAATGTAATCGTATATTAGGTTTCATATTTAGGTCGTGCAAGTTTCTGTCTTCCGTACACTCTTTAAAAGTTCTGTACTTTGCCTTTATTAATGGTAGACTAAGTTTTGCCTCTGTCGTCTGGACACATCAGTATGCGGTATATAAAAACATATTGGAAAGTATTCAAAACAAGTTTCTCAGATTTTTAAACTTTAAATGCACTGGCATTTTCGACCTTCACGCCAATTTATCAGAACTTCAACGAACTTTTCAGGTATTGCCCCTTGAGTGTCAGCATACTCAAGCTGATATTCGCTTTTTATTTAAAATTATCAACAATTATATGGATGATCCAAAATTGCTTTTCGGCATAGGTTTTAATATTCCTTCAAGAAACTTTCGTCATAACAGATTTGCAAACTGTTTTTATAGAACAAATTTAGGTAAACATTTTCCCATGAATCGCTTAACCACACTTTATAATATTTTATACCACAATATTGATTTGTTTAATTTACCTCTATCAACATTTAAAAAAAGAAGAAGTAGTCTATACTCAAAGTGGAGTTACATGTATAGAAAAAAGAACAGCACAAAGTCTTTCTCCGCAAGTTTATTAGAATAACTAGGCGAACCTAGAATAATTCATAATAATTCGACATGTTTCGAGTGTAGAAACCCTCATCATCAGGAAAACAAAGTAATTAGCACAATGCTGATGTTGTTAGCAATAGAGAAAATAATAAGTGAGAGTGAGCCGTAATGGAGCTTTCAATGGTGTACACGAGGTGTAAAAAATGAATAGTCAGAAGACCGACAAGGCTTCAGCATACTGAAAAGTCAAGGGCTGGTGCAAAGGCCTGGCCCTGTCTTGGGTAGAAAAATGAAGAGAGCAGAAGAAAATTAGATAGTTTTAACATACTTTGTGAAAATCATTTAGGTATAAGTAGTGAAAAAAGATTTATTTAACATAATTGAAATACGAAAAAACTCATTGCCTGAGCACTGGCGGCTTGGACCAAAACCAAAGAGGCAGATGTCAGGACATATGCTAAGTGTAGGCTTTTATATTGTCTATATAAACTGTATTAAATACAATGGAATTTTTTTTAGTAGAGACCAAGGTAAACTTTTAAAAATTGAAGGTCAGGGTAATTTTATATAAATCCGTTTTACCGGTTACCCCATAAATCCACTGTGGTGGAATATTGGACGACTATGTAACACCAGTCTGAAACCATTTATATCCAATAATGATCTACTTAAAAATTCTTGTACAGAGTAAAATTTTAAAGTCTATAAAGTTTTATATGAAAATGCATGCTTGAGATATTCTCGAAGACAATCCCTCGATAACATTTACGAGACAAACGATTAATTTAATGATCTGGAAAGTTTTTTAAGCCGGTTCGTAGTTTTATCGAAGAAAAATGTGCATTTGTTAAGGGTGAGGATTGACGCCTAATTTTTAACAGGAAGCAATCTTGGTTAAGAAGGTTTTGGAGTGGGTTTCATTGTTGCCGATAAATGTTTATAAAAATTAGCAATAAGTAATAATTAAAAGCGAAGATTGTGGCATATCGGACAACTGTTTTTTATATTGGAACTAGCGTGTACCCGGCATGCGTTGCAACCCGCTAGTATAAATACAAACCCGAGCAAACCCGATATATTAGTACCCGGTATGCCACTTTCTGAAATTGCACCCGTGCGAAGCCGGGGCGGGTCGCTAATTATACATAAAACCTTCCTCTTGAATCACTCTATCTATTAAAAAAAACCGCTTCAAAATCCGTTGAGTAGTTTTAAAGATTTAAGCACATATAGGGATATAGGGACAGACAGGCGATAGTTTTATACTATGTTAAGATACACAGGGATCCAAGCACTATGGATACCCTGGGGCGGGTGGACCACCACGGCCGATTCGTCCTTGTTAGGACTCAACGTGCAACCATAACCCAAGCAATCCCGACAACAGCGGTAAGATGCATTAAAAATCTTTTACAAAAGCAAATCGGCCATCAATACACCGTAGCGCCATCCCAACGGAATTAACTTCAATATAAAAGGCCGTCACACTGGTAATAATCGAAAGGTAGACAACTAAATAAACCACGAAGTGCATCACAATCCAATATAGGGAACGCTATTTGCGTTATCACCGAAACATCTGCCGTCTTGCAGACTAGAAACAGATCAACGCCGACACCCACTAGAATTCCCGCAATCCGTTTTAAGAAAAGCCATAAAAATGTTTAGAAAAAGAAGTGGGTGCCGGCGTTAATCTGTTTTTAGTCTGCAAAACGGCAGATGTTTCGGTGAAAAGGCAAATAGCGTTCCCTATACTGGATTGTGATGCACTTCGTGGTTTATTTAGTTTTCTACATTTTGATTATTACCAGTGTGACTGCCTTTTATATTGGAGTTAATTCCGCTGGGATGGCGCTACGGTGTATTGATGGCCGCTTTGCTTTTGTAAAAAGGCTTTTAATACATCTTACCGCTGTGTCTGGATTGCTTGGGTTATGGCTGCCCGTAGACTCCAAACAAGGACGAAGTGGCCGTCGTAGTCTACCCGCCCCAGGGTATCCATTGAGCTTGGATATCTGTGAATTCCAATATAAAAAAAAACACTTACACACTTGTCCAATATGCCACAATGCTCGCTTTTAATTATTTTCGCGAACACTATATTATCTTCTAAATAATTAATAATAATTTATTGTAGGTTTCATAGTGTTAGATGCGTTGTCTACTAAGATATAGCAATCAGGCCCTTAGCAAGCACTTCGTTTCGGAGGAGACCTTATAGGATAAAATATAACACCAATACATTTTTAATATAATTATTGTAAACCCACCTGCCAGAAAAAAAAACAAGCGGCAATCGGGTCTGGCTATGTATATGATGGCATATACTTAAGATCAAACGATATTTTGGTCAACCAAATCCACCCTTAAGTAGTTTTATCATCGAAGAATGTTCAGTAGATCTCAACTTTTCCACTTTGTTGCGGACTTTTGTTTTGGCCGCGTTTATAGAGCATGGCGAAATCTGCCTTTGTTTATCCAAGGAAATGTCTCTTTTTTGGGCTGTAACTTTGAGTTGTGGAAACTCACAGAACAAATTACCGTTTAGTTTTTTATTTACCTCAGATTGCTTGAAAGGTCTTTTTATAGCGCCCAAGAGTTTTTCGTTTGATACTTTTAGTTAGAGTTAAGTTTTTTGTTAAACGTTCAACTTACAACGTACAGGAAAACAAGCATCCAGTGGCGTGTAAGTGATAAGTTAGGTGCTTATAGTTTATAGTAAGTAGTGTATTTTCTATAAAAATCTTAATAAAATTTTTCAACGATAGTGGGATTTCGTAATCCCTTAGTTTTGGTATTTGATATTTTAAGCATGAATGAAGTGCCCATATCTCAATATCCTATTTTGAGAGACATATTGGTACAGGACTTACATCTCATGTGGTCGAAATCTAGGATATAGTATGTTCCATGATGTGAATTGCACAACTTTTCACCTGCGTGCTTTAAAAATTTACTTTTAACACTTATATAATAAATAACTATTAAACTTATAGTATAATATCCATATTATCCCTTTCCGCATGTTCAGATATGTTAATTGCTTCAAAGTAACTTAAAGCGGCGCTTTTAAGTAATTTATTTCTTACTTAGTGAACTAAAACTGTCCTCTCTACGAGTAATTAAAGCGTCTAGAAACTTCATTTGTATTATTATAATTTTTATTGCAAGCTCAGCGATGCCGTAACATCTTAAGAGAATGAAGGCCGTCGGGAAATTTATTTTGGGCAGGAATTTTGCTCAGGGTGTAGTTTAATGACTGTATGCTTGCCTAAAGGCAATTTGGTAGATTTATTGGATATAATTATAGTTTTTACTATGTAGGAAATAACAGTTTCTTTGTAACGAAATTCCTGGTATGTTAAGGTACTAAATTACCTTTGTTTATGTTGGTTAAAATTTACTAATGTAACGTGTCAGTTTTACTGAAACGTTTATATTATATAGGTAGGTACTTCTGCTGGCGCTATATAGGTATTTCGATCTTCGCAGTTTATTGTGGAATAAAAGTTTTAAAGAACCCAACTGACTGGCAAAACGTTAATCATTTCCATGCAGTCTATTCAAATATCATCTTTTATGCACCCTAGTGGGTACCTCGGCGTCATCCCATGCCGATCTGCTCTGCAATCTAAGCCTGGTCGTCCACTGGAAGCACCCCGGTAAAAGTGTCAATTAACCATCCTGCATTATAAGGTCTCAAGCCCCGAAGCTGGCCACCAGAGTCAAATTGGCGCTGTCGCCGATTGATAATTCTTCAGCCGGCCGATATGCCTGGTTATGTCGCATATTATTGACGTACAGAAGAGAAGGATAGTTATATTCTGACCGAATATAACGCTTTCTAAACTGAGCCAGGTGCTAATTAAGCCTGCCTGTCATGTCAAAACTGTCAATTTCTATTTGTCTTGTCCACGTTTTTTTCTCAGGAAAGTAAATTAATTTTTCATCATTATTATCGACGATACGAAAAGGTCTAGTGGTCATTTTTGAAACTTAAAAATTATTTTTATCAGTTTTTCTAGGTCGATTTAGTCGATAGTTTTTTTCCTAAACACATAAGGTTTATGGCTTCCATGATATACCTCGCCGGCCTTAGTGGGACATCCGGTATATTAAATCGACCAGTTATTTCATGTTCGTGGCTGTGCAAAGTCATAGCAAATAGCTCGATTACTTTGGCTGTAAATTTCTAGCATGCAGTTAAATATTTTTGAACCAACGAAATCAATACCCATAATTAAAGATAATTGTATATGATTTTAACGAGCCTATAATGTAGGTCATGATAAACCAGGATGATGAACATGTGCCGCTTGCGAAAATCCCAAATAATTTATTTCCACAGGTTTACATAACTTTAAAAACAGAAGTCAAAACACCATTTCCACAGCTCAGATTTCAATAATATCAATCGAAAGCTCGAATTATTACGAATTCATAATTATACTTGTTGTTTTATGAGAAGTTATAATTCAACAAGCTATTATATGTTGGTGGTAGATAAAGGTGGTGGACAATGAAGTAATTTCAAAAAAATACCTTGTCGGACTTCCATTGTCTTTATTATGTTACTTTACACAACGTTTTGGTTAGTTAGTATCTCTAACCGTTTTCAAGAAGTGTAAGCTAAATTATAATTCTAAGGCTACTGTCTTAAATACTATCCATGTGTAGTGAAGCTTGATGATTCCGCCAACGTGCGTATTGGAGTATAACGTTTGAGCTGTTGGTTTTTGGACAATAGGAAATTTTCAGATATTGTTGATATCTATACTTGGTTTACTAAATATA
The DNA here is from genome assembly GCA_963969555.1 of Polydrusus pterygomalis. NCBI lineage: Eukaryota > Metazoa > Arthropoda > Insecta > Coleoptera > Curculionidae > Polydrusus > Polydrusus pterygomalis. The sequence continues at coordinate 52,844,233 of OZ018381.1, forward strand.
TGGGGATTGTGATTCATGAAAGCTGCTTGTTTAAATTTTCCTTTTCTCCAGAGCTGTTGCGTGTCCAAAACCTTGGCTTCTGACCACTGTGTATTATGTTGGCTGGTCCATACATGTTCCGTTATATCTGATCTCGAAGTTTCACCTCTTTGAGTATGTTTCAGATGTTCTTTAACTCGTACGAGAGGAGGTCTTTTTGTTTCTCCAATGTACGATTCGCCACACTCGCAAGAGATTTGAGAGATACGATTTTTTGTGATTTCATTACGGGAGGGTTTTACTTTTGTAAGAAAGCTTCTAAAGTATTTCCGGATTTAAAGGCTATTTTGATATTATAGTTTTTGGTGACCCTTCTAATCTTTTCAGAGATTCCATTGACATAAGGTATTGTAAGAGATGCTTGCTCCACTTTCGTTTCTGTATTAATTTTTACTTTGCGATTTTTAAACTTCATTGCGCATGGATAGTATTGAAGACAGTAAGTAGCCTTAGAATTACAATTTCGTTTACACTTGAAAACGGTTAGCGATACTAACTAACCGAAACATTGTGTTAAGTAACAAAATAAAGACAATGGAAGTCCTACAAGGTAAATTTTTTGAAGCTGTTATAAATTGCCTAATGCTTTTATTATCATAAGTATTAGGCGCATATTATTAAAATAGTTGTAGATAAATAGAATTAACAACACTAAGTTGGCTCTAAATCATAATGATCTTTCAGGTATGTATTTCCGCCAACCAAAAATAATAAATTGTACTAAAATATTTACCTAGCTCTTGTTTCTGATTGATTATGACTAGCACGTAACGCATAAATTCCAGGTTGGACATAAAAAAAACCCAGCCTTATAATAAAGTTGTTAGTAGATTATGCCGGAACAAATTCGTGATGATCTTATCGAATCCCATAAAACAGCGACGAATACGTAGAAGGCGGCTCTGAAGAAATAAAAGCCTTTTTCCAAATTGTCGACATGGAATGGTAATAATTACATAAATGTAAGAGGGTGCATAAAATTAGATAATTTTTATTGTGAAGTTAATAGAACACAACAAAACATTTAAAGGATAATATAGTGTCCGCGAAAATAATTAAAAGAGAATATTGTGGCATATCGGACAAGTGTGTAACTGTTTTTTATATTGGAATACACAGGGATCCAAGCACAATGGATACCCTGAGGCGGGTAGATCACGACGGCCGTTTCGTCCTTGTTAGGACTCTATGACAGTGGTAAGATGCACACACAAGCCACACCTTTCAATTTTATTATTACCAGTGTGACTGCATTTTATATTGGAGTTAATTCCGCTGGAATGGCGCTACGGTGTATTGATGGTCGCTTTAAGGCAAAAATACATTTTACCGCTGTGCCCGGATTGCTTGAGTTATGGCTGCCCGTAGAGTCCTAACAAGGACGAAACGGCCGTCGTGGACATTTGTCAAAGATATGACGATATCAATATTTTTTATAAATGGAAACATACAGCTTGTGATACATCATTTGAAAGCCAATATTTCGTACAGTATGTTCATAAAGAACCCCGCACTTCTCTTATGGAAAATGGACCTCGGTTAAATTTTCAAAATTTTTAGTATGTTGTAGAGAATGCCATTATGATCAAAAGTGTTCATGGCCACAACAATATCTGCCGACCGGTTTTTGAGATACCAAGTTGCAAAATATGAATTCTCAATACATACCTAATATTTTCCTAGTTTATAATATAAATTCGTTTTGTTTTTCTAAATTTTTGATGGCACTGTCCTAGATAGGATAGAATACTGTAAAAATAGTTTAAATTTTTTTATTATATACCGGGTGAGTGACGAAAATTATTTAATATTTTTGTTAAATTATTGTATTTACGTCATTAAATTAAATGTTTACAAAGTAATACTGTAGATGACATTAGCTTGGAGCAATCTATCAGAATTTAAATTATTTATATTTATACAGGGTAACTCAAAAAAGTTAATATTTTTTTTATTAGTTTTGAAAGACATTTTGTAGATATTTCTTTATGTACTACTTGTCGCTTATCGTATGCTTTCAAATATATATAATTATCAAGGTTATTCAGGGTGTTTCCGATGATAAGCGATAGAAAAATAACATAAAAATGCATGTATTTATAAATCACCCGGTATATTAAAATGGATCGGTTAAATTTCGTTATTTTGTAATATTTTTGCTTGAAGTATCCTACTTACATGTTTGCTATTGCTCTTTTCCTATGACCAGTTCTGGAGATATACAGCGTCGAACAGACTCAAAACTCAAAAAATAATAAGCAAATAAAATAACAATTTTTTTTATTTCAATAAAACTTTTTATGTAAGTTCATTTTATGGGTAAAAATAAATATATTTATTGCAATACAGGGTGTTTCAAATAATAAGGGGCCTACTTATTATTTTTGTATAAAATAATTTGGATATAATAAATTGTTCCTAGTTTTTATATATATTTCTTATTTGAAATACAGTGTTAGAATACCCTAATCATTCGAAAAACCCTGTATAGCATTAAATATATTTATTTTTAACCATAAGATGAACCAACAACAAATTTTATTGAAATAAAAAAAATTGTTATTTTAGGTATTTGCTTATTTTTTGAGTTTTGAGTCTGTTCGACGCTGCATATCTCCAGAACTGATCATAAGAAAAGGGAAATCAATAGCAAACATGCAAGTAGGAAACTTCAAGCAAAAAATACTAAAAAATAACGAAATATAACCGATCCATTTTTAATATACCGGGTGATTTATAAATACATGTATTTTTATGTTATTTTTCTATCGCTTATCATCGGAAACACCCTGTATAACCTTAATAATTATATATATTTGAAAGCATACGATAAGCGACAAGTAGTACATAAAGGAATATCTACAAAATTTTTTTCAAAACTAATAAAAAAAAGATTAACTTTTTTGAGTTACCCTGTATAAATATAAATAATATAAATTCTCATAGCTAGCTCCAAGCTAATGTCATCTACAATATTACTTTGTAAACATTTAATTCAATGCCGAAAATACAATGATTTAACAAAAAATATTAAATAATTTTCGTCACTCACCTGGTATGCAATAAATTTTTTTTAACTATTTTTATAGTATTCTATCCTATCTACGACCATCAAAAATTCAGAAAATAAAACGAATTCAAATTATAAACTAGGAAAATATAGTGTATTGAGAATTCAGATTTTGCAACTTGGATCTCAAAAACTGGTCGGCAGATATTGTTGTGGCCATGAACACTTTTGTTCAGAATGGCATTCTCTACAACATACTAAAAAATTAGAAAATTTAACCGAGGGCCATTTTACATAAAAGAAGTGCGGGGTTCTTTTGGCGCGATTTTGTCAAGCTATTTCAAAATGACGACTGTTAAAAGTTTTTTAAAATATCTATTTAAATAAGCGGAAATGATAAATCATTGATGTTTTTTTTACCTTTTAAGGTAAGAAATCTTCATTGTTATATTTAGCATTAAATAAAGTGCACACTTCACTTTGACTTCTTATTTTATCTCCACCTCCTAACAATATCAAGACTTCGATACGCTGTCTTTCCGACAAAACCATTTTTGTTTAGTAAATAGATTAATAATAGATGTCAAGAAGGCAAGACGATTTACTTTGAGATATACTTTACCAATTATTAAAAAGCAATATTATTTGCCCCCATTGCCATTTCTTTCAACGATACTTTTTAAAAGACAACAGCTGATCTTTAAACCAATTAATTGATTCAGCCGATACTAGGATATAACTCAAATTTAATTGACCAAATCCTAAAAAAAGAAAACTTACAAAAAGGCTATTGACTTACTTTTTCCTAGAAGCAAAAACTCTGACCAATTTAAACTTGTCACTTTTTTTGGACAACCTAGCAAAATAATTGGCAATTTTCTTAACAAACTTGATATAAATTTGTGTTACAAAACTAATAACTCTTTAAGTAACTTCACCAAAAACAATAAAACTAAAAGCGATAAAAACAAAAAATCAGGCGTCTATAAATTAAAATGCAAAGATTGTCCTGAAACATACAGTTTGACAAAAGAATACAAGAACATTATACAGTTTTCTAAAAAATAAAACAGACTTAAACTATGCTAACCATTTACTTGATTATCAACATAATTTCGATCCTTCCTTTAAAATCTTACATACAGAAAACAAAGGCTTAAAACTGAATTTGTTAGAATCTATAGAAATAAATAAACTTAAAATTACGGACTTGTTACTTAATGATCAATTAGATTTAAATAATTCACCTTTGCTAAATTTATTCTGCTGACCATATACTTAAGATTTTGTAAATACCTACACATATTGTATCTAATTTTATTTAATTTTTAAACCCTCTGTTGGATTTCCCCGCAATTGTAACCCTTCCACTGTTTTATTTACATCTTAAATAGTTTAATTTTATTGCACCCAATTTTTACTTTTCACCTTAATTAAATAATTGTCATCTGACGAAGCTACAGTGTTAGCGAAACATGTAATTTTCTGTTTAATATAGTGGAAATTTACAAGTTCAACTTTGTTTTACTGTATCCCATAATACTATAATTTTAAACCAATCCTGTACAATGACTGTTCGATAAACCTCAACAGATTTTAAATCACACTTTTCCTTTACCCCATAATAATCCTAGTCGCACCCAGTATTCGAATCATAATAAAAGTCATCCACTTAAAACTCATGAGACACTCGCACGCCAACTTTTCCAGTAAAACAAAAGAAAACGAAAATAAAAAAGGGTATATAGATATCTCGGCAAATCAAGAAATACGCTCTGTCAAATAATAATTTAATTCTTCAGGTCGAATGTTAGTTATATGGTAATTTCCAGGGATTATCCTGAGGCGCACCTTGGATTACACAAAGACCGAAAAGTCATAAATCCTAGGTGGATGGGTGGAAGAGAGAAGTTTATAGCGTATTTTATGTTTGATTTGAAAGAAAGAGATGTGCGTTTAAAGGGAGGGCGTTGTTTTTAAGGGTCCATAGCTAAAGGAATTAACGTTGTTTGTCACGGTATAGATTTTTAACTTGGGACTAATTCCCAATAGGGAACTTTCCAATTTATTTTTCAACAATATTATTTAGTTAGGCCTAAAAAAAATATTCCCCAATTATTACTCCTTAAAAATCAGTAATAACTTGGTAAAAATTCTTTAAAGTTTCGCGCGTGTCAAAAGCATTTCAAACGACCTTTTAAGCGCGCCAAGCCCGATGACGTCAGGAAGTATGATTTTTCCGTCATCCGTCATCCTGACCGGTGGCCGAGCTACCGAGTTTGCATTTGGATTGCCGTGTGTTATTGTTATTGTATTGTTGTTTTAAGGTGGAATTCTCAACGTCGTTCAATTTATTGCCTACCTATAACCTATTTCGTGGATGTCACACACGAATTATACTTCTTGACGTCACTACCCGTTTTTACCCGCTTGTGATAATTTGAATTTTGGGGCATTTTTAAATCTTGCTAGCGGTCTTCAGGGATGAAATATGTTGTTTTTTTTGCTGCCATATGTTTTATGACAATATATACTTATGATTTATAGAATTTTTTCGCCATTTAAAATTTTTGTCAAGTTCTATATTAAATAGATGGCTAGAATGGATTAGTGATCATTTTAAAAAATGATAGAGTACTCTGAAAACCTCTCATGAAAAACACAGTTAAGGAATGCGCATTTCCGTACTATTAAACTAAAGTAAATCGTATGAATTCTTTGAAGAAATGTAGTGTAAAACAAAAATGATCCAGTGTTGATATCCCCCACCGTGTCAGTTGCCTGTGTTCATTATCTGTAATTTTCATTTAAAGAAAACTTAGCTTCATCTGCAAAAACAATTTTTTGGACAATTCGTGCGTGATTATCTCTTAGCTCAATATTGTTCTCGCCTATCAGGATTATCGTCCAATAACTCTTGTACAATTACTGGGGTGTAGCGATGAAACGTCCCTTTTTTAATACTTTTAAGGTGGTTTGGTGGGAATTTTTTTAATTCTGCAATCACAAACCATGTATAAAAAAAAACAGTATTAAAAGTCCTCTGAACTGAAAACCAGTATGGTTAATTTTAATTAAATTTTACTCCAAATATTTTCAGTTTGTGTTTTGGCGTAATCTTAAATGATTAAACCCAATTTTTGTTAATCTGAGGAAAGAAACAAATATATAATACTAGTCAACAAATTCAAAAGTTATTTTGTGTCTTTAACCGAATAAGGTGGCCTTTGTAGTACTTTCTTCGCGTTAAAAAAAAGCCTGGATCAATCCATTGCAAGAATGCTTGGGCTACGCTGTGATTGGCTGGAACAATTAGTCATACTATGTTACTATAAACAATAATAAGAATTAGAAGGAAATAATTGTGGCATATCGGACAAGTGTGTAACTGTTTTTTTATATTGGAATATACACTACAGGGATCCAAGCACAATGGATACCCTGGGACGGGTAGACCACGACCACGACCACGACTCCTAACAAGGACAAAATGGCCGTCCTCCTATATTATCTTCTAAATAATAAGAATACTAAATTTCAATTCTCTATGTTTAAACGCCTTGAACAAAAATAACTATAATAACTTCGATAGGCGGACTGAATACCACCGAATTTATTCCACAAAGTATTACGTTTCTTTTTTTCAATTTTTGTAAGGTACACCAACAGTGCTCATAAGTTTCCCTTGCCCATTTTTTTGTCGAGTAGCGTAATCATTTAATTAAACCCAATAAATTTTTTAATTAAACACAAAACAAAATTTAAAATAATTCCCGTTTCATCTTGTTAAAATATTACGAAGCAACATGGGGTTTGATCTCACGTTTTATGAAACTGCATTATTAAAAGCGATATTAATAATTTTCGTTGGAGAAAATTAAAAAATATTAGCGAAACGGGATTAGGGTTCGAAACACGGTCACAAGCGTTTATTAAAAAATATACGCCAAACTTATTTTCATTCGAAAAGGTAAAGTCTGGATTATTTGTTAATTAGCAAGTTTTTGACTGCAAGCGAATTGGGAAATTCGAAGCTGAAAAATTGCTTTTATAAATAGGTAAACACATTTAAAATTCTTATTTTTAAAATATTAGTTAGCTTAAGTAAACACCTACATGTCAATGGCTAATTGACAAAGTTTTATATCAAGTTTACAACAACTAAGGGTTATTTTTTTACATATTGAATAATATGAAACAAAACCCTAGTTGCTATTGCTAGATGGTATTTCACGCTAACGCTAATAGCACTAATAATTGTAAAATAATTCGTACAAGTCTTAATGTAACAACTATACAGGGTGTCCGGAAATGATGATTCTAGACCAAAAATAAATACTATTACCTCTGATAATATTTTTTCGAAAATTGATTATTAGCGGAGTAAAAGGATGTTAAAGTTAAATTTTATTTGCAGTTTTAAAATACATAAGTTACTAGAACAATAAATTAAACGTTCAAATTAAAGGTTTAAAGTGACGTCTTTCCTCTTCTATGCATAAATTAGTTCTTCTTAAAATATTCCGACGAACTCCATGGAATATTCCTTCCTTTGCTATGCTATGTTTAAGGTTGAAAATTAATTAAAATGATTTCGTATTCATCTCATGCAAGCAATGTTATTTTAGCGTTTTTCTCGAAAACGGTTAGATTTATAGAAACAAAAGTAGTATACGTTTTTTATGTCAAATTGTTAGTAGAGTAAAAATATTCAGTCAAAATGCGCATACAGTCTAGGACAAAAAAGTTCGGATCATTCAAATAAAGTATAGGTTCCTATGTGGCGCCCTCTACAAAATGCAAAAAAACGGTGGGCAAATTTGTCTTCCTCATCCCAAAAAAGCCCCATATACGAGACTTCGTCAAATTATTGTGAGTGTGGCAAAAAGTATTGCAAAAAACCTGCAAATAAAATTTAACTTTAACACCCTGTAACTCCGTTTAATCCTCAAAATATTATAATTTAATTTAATGAAGATATCATTAGGAAACTATTAAGAATTTGGCCAGCAGGAAATTTTAAAAACTAGTGTTGCCGCCGAGACGAGAGATTCTCGTCTCTCGTCTCGTTTGGCCCTCTCTCGACGAGACGAGAGAGATATTTTCTCTCGAATAAAGCTTCGAGACGAGACGAGAGAAGTACCCTCTCTCGTCGAGAAATTCTCTCTCGAGCAAAAAACGTTACTTTTTTGATTTTTTTAGATCTTCTTAAATTCCTCTTTGCAAAAATATACATAATGTCTATATTTAGACCAGCGGTTTTTGAGTTCGAGCAAATAGTTTCATCTAGTTAGTCGTGCCTGGCCATTCAGAATAACATATTATTATGACGTTTTATCGCTGGATAAAATTATTTGCAGTCAAATAACTCGAAAACCGTCGGTCCAAATATGGACATTATATATTTTTGATAAGAGAAATTTAAAAAGATTTTAATATCTCATAATAGACAGGGTGTCCCAAAAAAAAATATTTTTTAAATTGGCTGATTCTACATAAATTTATAATTACTTTTACTAAATGCATTATTAGTCTATAGTTAATAGTTTCCAAGATATTGACTTTTGAAAAATTATATTTTTGAATTTCGACAGCCTATAGCTTTCTAACGGTACATCTTAGAGCAAAACGGCGCATATGTCTATATCTTCCATTTTCACTATCTTCCTAAATCAATCAAACTTCCGGCTAAACCGGATGTAATTCGAAAGCAGGCAATATAGTTCTTCCGGTTTAACCGGAAGGATTAATGGAAGATAGGGACATGTGATTCGTTTTGCTCTAAGACGTACTGTTAGATCTGTCGAAACTCAAACTCAATGACATTTTTTAAAAGTCAACATCTTGGAAATGGAAATTTCTTACCGTGCCAGTGTTTTGGAGCACCCTGTATAGACAAAAATAATTTTATAAGAGGCACCTCTTAACCCTTAATGTAGCTTCGTCAAAAGTTTTCCGCTATCTTAGTGATACAGGAGATATTGAACTTTGTCGCACTAATGGGCCACCCTGTAGTAAATACCAAGCAAAGTTTTAACACATTCAGGTTAAGTTCTGTCATATTTGACATATATTGCACACAATTTATGTCAAATATGATAGAACCTAATCTAAACGCGTTAAAATTTTGCTTGGCTTTTATTATATTTGGTTTAAATCACGAGAGAAGCGAGACGAGACGAGAGGAGGTCGTCTCTCTTCTCGTCTCGCCCTCTCTCGACAAGACGAGAGACCCATTTTATCTCGTCTCGCGGCAACACTATAAAAAACACAGTCTACAATATAAACACATGCGGTAAATCTAAAGCAATCAGCAAAAATTTGTCATCATTGATTCCTGTTAACAACGATTTCTGATCGGGACAAAATGCAAACAATTTAGACTCCTTTTAATATATAATAATATAACATGTCTGTGGTTAAAATAATATTTAAGTAAATGATTAGCACTTTCTTATGTCGCAACAACATTAAGGTTTATGATAGACATTTCCTCATGTCGCAACAACATTCTGGTGTATGATAGGTACGTTGTTAAAATCTCCACAATATTTAGGTATATGATATACAAGCTATTAGATCAAACATACAAATTGTTCTATTAATACAGCAGAGAAGCGTAAGGACCAAAACAAAATACAGACAGCAATACTTATTATTAACCAATCATAATTTGATGTTATTTAATAAGTTGGGCATACGCCATAGCTTCAATAAAAACAAATCAATTAATTGCTTTATAGCTAACTGCAGAGATAACATTATTTAAAACATAAATTAAATTTGAATAAAGCGATGTCATCAAACATTTAAAATTCGGACCAGCAGCACATAAATGTAGTTTTGACAGGCTTAAGTTGTCGTGATAGGTATTGAGAGATAATTTCGGTATTAAATTGTTCCAAAACATATTTTAAGCCCCAACTTCGCTAATAGGATTAATAGTTCGAATAGACAGAGAGGCCTTGTCAGATCATTTAAAATAATTATCGGTAGGTATTTAGTTAACCATTTGCGGCGCTTGGTTAATAATATAAAGTGCAAAAGACTTTTCTTCCTTAGAGTATTTTACTGCTTAAATGAAACAAGAGGTAATTGCGTTAATAATATTATTGTAAAATGATAGTGAATGGCAAAAGAAACGGTTTATAACAATACTTAATACATATATACAGGGTAATTCACGGTTGATGGCACAATAGACGCAAATGGCGTACCAGGCAACTAATTGCTCCTCAAACCCGGTCATTCACGCAAACGGACACGCTCCTCCCACCCAAAATGCCCCTGACTATACAGTACTACCAGTTCCACCAAAAACCAGTAGCAACAGTACTCAATTCCACTTTAGTTAAGCCCTATCTTTATTGCCAGAATCGAACAGAAAATATTAAATTTTAATAAGTTTCCCAATCATTTATATACACCATCGGATATATTTTTTTTCTATTTCGTTCTAAAATATAAACGACCCTACTAGGGTAAATTTAGTTAGTTGAACAACACAAGAAGGTAACTTTTGGGATTCTACAGAAAATACAATAAAGGGGACCTTTAGTGACGACATTGTGAAATTTAACAATTAATTTACTGTGAAATAGATTCTTTGTGTTAAAGGTTCGTATAAAATGTTAATTTTGTTTTAGTTCTTATTTTAAGCTTATTATATATTTCCCATAGAAACTAAATGTAAATATATTAACATCAGTATTTTTAAATTCCGAAATATAACAGGGGAAATTTTTAACTGTGCCTACTCATACTAACTTGTAAGAGACTCTGACTGAAGTTAAAACTGGTGGAGGTATTCTCTTTTTAAGAGAAATATTTCTTTTATTGCGGTATTTTTCTAAAATTTAGTACCTGGTAACTTGGTGTTTTTCATTATTATATAAAAAAAAGTACTAATGCTGATTTTGATAAAAAAAACATACTGCATCAATGTTTATAAATGTAATTTTGCAAGGGACCATTAAAAAAATTAAAATGCGATTACCTTACAACGCTAATGGATTGTTTTTCGCTTAAAGCAAAAAAAGAGTTTTAAACCAGGAAATGTGAATGTTTCGTTTCAATCCTGCAAACAAACAAAAACGCACTTTGTGGTTAAACTGCAATACCATCATACAAAAAGCGTAGATTTCTTCTCCGAATGGGTCTTTCTCCACGCAACAAAATAATTATACACAATTTAATTTTGTAAGTGTTTATCTAACCATAGTTTAAAAGTCAGTATTATCAATTTCAGTTCGTTTTTCGTATTTGGTTTCTGGCTTCCAGCGAAGTACCCAATACTTACTTTCTTAGAAAATGGTTTGCATTAAGTGCGCAAAATAGGTGTTTTTTTTTAATGACACATAAGATTGTCAATTAAATAAAAATTAAAAATTCAACCGTTTGTTATTAACTATTTTATTAATTATATGGATATTAGTCTATTTTCATTAACTAAACTGCTGCACATAATTATCGTTAAAATTTTAGTTAAATTTGATACCGTGTAATTCCTGATATACTAAACGCATTTCAAAAAGCTGGTCACATTTCGAAAGGTATTTTCATCCTCTATTGAATCATTCGTAACAATTTCTTAGATTTTAACCGGGGGCTATAATATAGGGTAAAACAAAATGTCGTGCATTTTGAAAAAAATTTCACTTGCTCCCCATTTTGCAGGAAGACCATGCTGATATTTTTTTAACCTAACATTTCATAGATATTGATCATACCCCGGGACCTTTTTGGGATTTGGCAAATATCTACTGTGGTTTTCGAAAAAAACAATTTTTTCTAAATTTTTTTTTTCTTAATTTTATGTTTCTACACCAATAGTCGACGACAATGCTCGCTCTCATAGAGCATGAATCGTGAACGACTTTCTTAGGGAAAACAATATCACGCGTATGATTTGGCCTGCTAGGTCGCCTGATATGAATCCTATGAAGCATGTGTGGAGTAACCTTAAGTTACGTTTGAATCGGGAAGGGAATGAATTTCAAAATTTGCAAGAATTGGTAAATGCGATTTTGTGTGAATGGGAAGCTATTCCCCAAAACATGGTTACAGTATTAGTGGATTCTATGCCCGAGAGAGTAAGGGGCGTCCTTCAAGGTTTTAAATGTTCATCCGCCGAATATTTTTGTGTGAAGCACTCCAGATTATTTTTTTTTACATGAATCATTATAATGAACAAAGACGTGTTTTATTCCTGATTTAAGTTCCTAAATAAAACTATTGTAGGTATATATTCGCAGGGTGAGTTCTTTATTTGAGGAGGATAGGGATAGAAGTTAGCAAAGATAACCTGATTAATGATGCACTTTACAAAATCGAGCTAATTGGTGTAGAAACATAAAGTTTTAAAAAAAAATTAATTTTTCGAAAAAACAGTTTTTTTCGCAAACAACAGTAGATATTCACAAAATCCCAAAAAGGTCCCGAGGTATGATTAATATCTATGAAATGTTAGGTTCAAAAAATATCCGCATGGTCTTCCTGCAAAATGGGGAGCAAGTGAAATTTTTTTCAAAATGCACGACATTTTATTTTACCCTATATTATAGCGCCCGGTCAAAATCTAAGAAGTTGTTACAAATGATTCAATAGAGGATGAAAATACCTTTCGAAATGTGACCAGCTTTTTGAAATGCGTTCAGTATATCAGGAATTACACGGTATCAAATTTGACTAAAAAATGTTCTTTTAACGATAATTATGTGCAGCAGTTTATTTATCGTGTTTGAAACAAAAATTTTAAATTGAAATTCATAGCTTTTAAGGTATTTTTTCTTGCACCTGTTCTGATTACCATGAAAACCTGCAATAATTGTTTAAAACTTATTAAAATAGGCAACAAAAATACGTAAATAGAGGTAGGTACCGAAAAGTTTCCATTTTTTAAAGATTAGCCCATATCCTTCGAATGTACATTACTGAAAAACATCGCCATTAAAAGATCCAGAAATGTGGCTTTTATACAATACGGATGAAGTCGAAACGTTTAATTGAAATGAAGAAACATCACGTTTAATGATTTAAAAAGCACTTTATACATTTTCTTGACAGAGCCGTGAGGATGATGGATATATTATATATTTTTTAATGATTAAAAAATGTAAAAGCTTTTTTAAGACTCGGGGTTTTATGTGCTTTGAATGTCTTAAATTATAATATAAAAACCGTTTAGGTATACGGTTTTATAAGCAGTAAAAAGTTTGTTAATAAACGGTGAAAACTTTATTAGAAAGCCGGCTTCAATTTTAGTGGTACAAAGGTCTGACTTACAAAACAATAAACTTCGACATTTGGTGAAAAGTAATCTCGTATTATGACGCCTTTTAAAATGGAATATAATAATAAATTAACTAAGACACAAAATGCCGACAAGACCTAAAGTGCTACATGTCCTTCAGGTTCCTCGCAAGGTTTTACGCCGATTAATATACCCTATGGCGCAAGATTTCCCCTTAGTGGTTTTACGATCTTTTTTCCGAGAGTTTTGGACTCGCCTTGTCCTTATTTGTTTTACGTTGCAACGTTTCTACTGGAATATATATATATTATCGTATTCAGTTAAATACTAAGTAAGCAAAGTAACTACATCCCTATTTAAACTAGCTAGGTACACTGAAGCATAACTGAGATAAGTGCAGTCATGGGTTTAAATATTGCGAGGTATTATCATAAGATTACATTTGAATGATGAAAGAGTTTTGGACTTCCATTGTCTTTATTTGTTTTAAATCACAACGTTTCAACTGGTAAGTATCTCCAGTCGTCTTCAGGTAATTACTGATTATAAGATTACATTTACTTAACAAAGTATTTTAGATATTTATGATGTCTAATGATGGCTTACCAAAGCAACCTAGGTTTTAGTGTATAGCAGCTGCTTCCATAAACTTCCTTCAGTGTGGTTGTTTATGCAGGATTTCAACTTCTAACCACATGATATGATGGCCATATGCCCAGGCATTGTCAGCTGCATCCAACTTTTCTGTCTGTCCTTTTAACATATTGTTTCTGTCCTTTTAACATATTGTTTCTGTACATTATTACATAGATAAGTACAAAATCCGAGGTTATGGAAAAAGTATACCTAATGAAATAGTTGTGTATGTAAGTAATGATTATTATTACTGACAATCAATTACAAATATCTTGGACTGGCAACTATACAAACTGATTTACTTAAAAATATTTAAAATATTTGATTAAGGTTTAAAAGTCATTAAAATACCTGATACAAGATATTAAATATTTAATATTCATTTAGTGAGATAAAACACAAACAATACATGTTAATTAAATTTCGTCAACATCAAAAGACGGCACTTTTTAAGGTATCATTCAAAACATTAGGAAGACACAATTTATTACAGAAGACGTTGTATTTATAACAACTTCAGAAAATTAAATTTTAGTATTAAAAGTATCAATTTACAGTAGAAAAATAAATTTGGTTTAGTTACACCCATTTTCTCATTTAAAGAAGATAAATAGTTTTAAATATAGGTATTGCTTTGTTTTGAAAATACCAGAAACCTCAATACAGTGTTGACTTATGTATAACTTAATATGCACTTTAAAAGCAGTCAATAAAAAAGTAGGATTTGCAATTAAAAAAATTATCGATCGTCATAATAACTCTGATTTGGGACCATAGACAATTTACCTTTAGATAAGCAAACAATAATCACGAAAGTGGCAGATTTATGTCCTCGCGCATGTAAACAAAGCTAAACACTATTAGACATGCGCACTGCAACATTATCATTTGACAAATCGGAAAATAGACAGGTCCGGGCTTTAAAATTTAAACTCTTGCCAAAAAATTGGACTTTCTTCTCAATTTTTGATCAAGTTGGGAAAAAAGGTAGTGATTTCTGGAATTTTTCGTAGTAGCAAACCTATCCGACTTTAAGGATAGAAAATTGTTTTTAAGGTTTTGTTTTTAAAATTTGTTTTATAATGATTCGTCGTCATGTTTTTAGGTCGAAAAGGAAGAGAACAAGAACAAGTGAATTAAAATAGTCTTATAAAATCGAATATAAAAACAAACAAAACCAGCAAAATAACCAATGCACGGTGTTTTCGCGTTCCTAACCTCAAGTCAAATATTAGTTGGTACTATACAGGGTGTTACAAATTCGAGGCTAAGTACAGGGATCTCCGAAACTACGAGAGATACAAAGTCGGTTAAATGGGGGCAAAGTTCCGCAATATGGAGCTCAAGAAAATGCCGCTATAAAAATTTCAAAGTTCCGACTACCTTCGGAGATATCCGAAAATAAACGAAAATTAGCAAATTCGTTTTTATTTTTTCCTGATTACATTTGTTGAAATAATTTCAAACAAATGTCACATATCCATTGCCACTTTTTCTCCTCTACAAGATGACATAATTAGTTTTTAATTCCGACATTTCGTTGGCGGGCCACCATCATCAACTTCATTTTTTTAAATACGGACCTGGAATTTAAATTGCGTATTTTTGATCCTCATACCTCTGAAACCTAATATTTGATGTCTTCTAAATGTCATGCAGACGTTTCGTGTCCCAAAAATGCATCAGCAAGGTTTTTGGATTTAAAAAAAAATTCTACCCTAGTGAAAATACCAGTATTCATTTGAAATTGAGCAGATGAGGTGTATAAGAGAAAATTAAAATATTTTTGTCTTTAAAACACTTATTTAATAATAATAAATGTAATAAATTATGGGTAAAGGAAACAGAACAAAAACAAATTCATATTAGATAAACTTACTTAAATAACCACATTAAAACAGGATTAACGCACTGGTAATATCATAACAAAATTAAGAAAAGGTGAGAATATCCTTCAAACTTATCTCAAATGTTCGAACAGATTGCCGTTTACGTTTAAACACTTTAATGCTTTGGTATTTACTTTTCTTACTGCCCTTAAAATTGATCTTTTGCGTAAAGATCGGCATGAAGTTAAAAATTTTTGACGTAACTCCGCCAAGTTTTCAACAGGCCCATTTTTATATACTTTATTTTTTATTGCACCCCATAGAAAAAAATCTAGGGGTGTCAGATCGGGCGATCTCGCTGGCCACTCTACCACACCTCGGTTTCCTATCCACTTTTCTGGGAAATTTCGATGTAAATATGCACACACATATCGACCATTATGGGGAGGTGCACCGTCATGTTGAAACCAGAGATGTGGAAGGGTTGCCAACGGGACATCCATTAAAAAATCTTCAAATTGGTTATTTAAAAAATTAAGATACATATCTGCGTTTAAATTATGGTCATATAAAAATGGACCCAAGATTTTGTCCCCACACAATCCTGCCCAAACATTAATGGAAAACCTGATTTGAGGACGAAGTTCTCTATTTTCTCTTGGGTTCTCTACAGCCCAAACATGTTCGTTATTTCTATTAAATAAACCACAATTTGTGAATTTTGACTCGTCCGTCCAGATAATGCGATTTAAAAAATTCGGAATTATTGTAGCCTGATCTCTCATCCATTGGCAAAAAGTAACTCTTCCCTCGGCATCTCCAGGATGTAATGTTTGAGAAATATGAATTTTGAAGGGCTTGAAGTCATTTGATTTTAATATTCGCCAACATTTAACATGGTGTAAAGAGTGCAAGTTTGCTTCCGACTTAATTTGTCTGGTGGACACAGAAGGGTTTTGGTTTACCTGTAGATACAATAGACAGCATTTATTAAAAAGCATATATTATCATAATTTATAAAAAATACTAACCTGGTTTAGAACTGTATCAATTTCCCCATTTTCGAATTTATTACCATATTTCTTTCGTGGTTTTATAAATGACCCATATTCCTTCAAATTAAACTCCAACCTTTTAAAGTATGTGTAGTGTGGTTGAGGTTTTTCCGGATATTGCTCAAAATACATCTGAGTGGATCTATAACAATTTCTTTGGCATAAAAAGTAAATGCGAAGCATATCACTTTTTTCTTGGTTGGAGAATGGCATTTTGTGGCATTAAAATAAAAAATCCACAAACGTTATCACCGCAGTGCCCCAAATGTCATTAGTTTTTAATTTTTCATGGCACTCTTATTTATTTTACACATACTTGCTGTTTCAAAGGTTGGAATTTAATAATGGTAAAAGATAAATATGGTTCAACGCCAAAATTATTCAGTCAGTGTATGAATACACCTCAGCAATATTTGTAATTTCGTTAATCCCGTATTAAAGTAAGTTTGTCTAATAGGAATTTGTTTTTGTTCTTACTTTCACTAGGGTAGAATTTTTTTAAATCCAAAAACCTTGCTGATGCATTTTTGGGACACGAAACGTCTGCATGACATTTAGAAGACATCAAATATTAGGTTTCAGAGGTATGAGGATCAAAAATACGCAATTTAAATTCCAGGTCCGTATTTAAAAAAATGAAGTTGATGATGGTGGCCCGCCAACGAAACGTCGGAATTAAAAACTAATTATGTCATGTTGTAGAGGAGAAAAAGTGGCAATGGATATGTGACATTTGTTTGAAATTATTTCAACAAATGTAATCAGGAAAAAATAAAAACGAATTTGCTAATTTTCGTTTATTTTCGGATATCTCCGAAGGTAGTCGAAACTTTGAAATTTTTATAGCGGCATTTTCTTGAGCTCCATATTGCGGAACTTTGCCCCCATTTAACCGACTTTGTATCTCTCGTAGTTTCGGAGATCCCTGTACTTAGCCTCGAATTTGTAACACCCTGTATAACTTGTATTGGTTTTTACAATTTGGCAAAAACTTAGGTACGTGTAAAACATTTTCAGACAAAATTTCTTGCTTAAGAATTTGAAAAGTGTTTGCCCGAGAACTTGACCAGTGGAATACTGGCTTTATTAAAAGCCTAATATCGGGGTGTACATATTTTAGCCAAAAAATTAACCAACCAACAACTTTGACAGAATTAATTTTCTCACAATCAGACACAATTCACTAAACTACACAAAAACTAGAAATCCGTAAATATTAAACACCCACAATCCACAGTAGCTAAAAAAACTACAAGAAATCCACAGAGAAACCTTAAATCAGAACAACGAAAATGGCGGCCAAGCCGGTTCTGGAGTATATTTTGAGCATGTCGCTAAAGTAGGACAGGCCGATAACACGAGGTTTGTGCGCATGCCCGAAGGTGCCCAGAGGGAAGGCAGCTGACCGGCGAGTCATGCGCTCGGACGTATTTTTTCACCCATAAAACGTAACTTTTGTTTGCGCAGGGGATATGCTGTACGTATCTAAAGGTAAATGTCTATGTTTGGGACCCACTGCATTAATATTTTTTTTATAAAAAATACCACAACTTAAAATGGTAATGCGTGTCCAAGTAATTTTCAAAAAAAAGACTGTACTGGATTTACCCCAAGTTACAAACTCTCACTGTGTAAGTATATAATGTACGTAATAAAAAATACATTTTCCATTATTAACGACCTTTCCTTAGCATAATATTTTGGGTTAATAATTTCAAAACAGTTTTAAAATTAATATTCATAAGCTTATAACATCCGGATATTAATTTTTAGCCAATATTGTCACCTTGTTCACAAAAGCCTCTACGTAGGTTTTTGTGCAAGATTTAATTAAATACCATGGGGAAGCATGAATTACCTGTAATACAGTTCACTCCATGAATCTCGTAAATTTCTTCAAGGCGACTATAAGGCATCCTGGCAAACAAGAAATTGCGATATACGCTGTTTTAATAATAAGCAAGGTGCTTAAATATTCGATATTGTTTAAGTAAAATAACGAGTATATACAGGTGTTATGGAAAATGGTTTATTGTACTCACCGTTCGGTTAGGTTGGGTTAAACTGCCAATCTATGTTTTATTAATAATTTCTATATTACATTTCTAGGCGTCGATGCTTAACTAGGTCGACGCATAAAGTGCTGAGTATTCATAACAATTTATTATTATGAATACTCATCATTACGATATTATAGCAATTATAAAATATACCTAATCCTGGGTGTTACCATATTACACCTCTGGCATTGTCCAAACAGTCACACATAGTCCTATAAGGACCGTTGTGGTACCACTCATGTTCCGCGGAACCTATTTGTATCAGCTTCCTAATGGTTAACGCGACGTAAATCGTAGAAGAATCTTGACAGCTCATTCAAACCAGTCACTGCTATTAATAAGCTTAGTAAGTCGACCCAGTTGTAGGCTGCTCACTTTCTCCAGATCATTAAATAATGGTTCGCCCAGGGCATTAAACCTTCTCGCGAGACCGGGGCATTCACACAAGAAAGACTGAATACTTTCCTCCCCATCTTCATCTCTGCAACTTCTGCAGAAGTCGTTAGTTGGTATTTGCAAACGTTCAGCGTGTCTACCGAACAGGCAATGTCCGGTGACTACGGCCGGCAGTGATGTTTCTTAGGTCCTTCCGACTGTGTTCTCCTGTTATCAAGTAGGGGCCACAATTGCCTGGAGATGCTACAAGTTGTAAGCCCTGTCCATCTGCTTTGCGCAAGTTGTTTAGCTGTTCGATCTATCTCCTCTTTGACTGATCCCAGTGGTTAAGCCACAGTATTCTCTGCTAGTTCGGCAGACCTAGTTCGGGTTTGACAGCCCTGTCCATTTGCTTTGCGCAAGTTGTTTAGCTATCCGATGTATCTTCTCTTACTCACCGTCAAAAAAAATTAAAATATACCAAGAAAATTTAGTCCTTGAAAAAAACAATCACAGAAAATTTTAAAAAATAATCTAGGAGCTTTTTAAAAGAACCAGTATCAGCTGTTAATCATCGATGTTTGTCAACTGTCGGAACTCTAAGTTTTATCTTAAATATCACAATTACTTTTTCGATATTGTCATTGTATAGCATAAATAAAAACATAATAAAGCTAAGCCAGGCACTATTTCTTTTTATTGATAAATTTCTAATGAAGCTGCTACCTCATATGATCGAGTAATAAAATGAGTACACCTTATGAAATATAATAAAAGCCAGGATAAATTCATTTCCTTTATATTGGGCAAGGTCTTGCAAAAGAAATATAACTCCTAATTCATTCTTCTTTAATAAAATCGACACTTATCGGTCGTTTCCTTTTACTATCAGCTGTTTCCTATCGTTGATATTGGGGTTGGGTCTCGTTATTTCGAGTGCTTTATCGAAAGCTATGCTCAGGCGTAATTAGTTTTTTCTTTTTTTGACAAAAAAATATAATTTATTACATATTGATACTGTCAATTTTAAATAACGGAAGAAAATGTTTTCTTTAATTTCGTCAGATCCATTCTTGGACGCGTTTCACCATCTCATGACTCATCAGTAAGACATATAATATTATAGTGTGTTGTTTTGGGAGCATCTTAATAAAAAAGGAGCACGTTTTCTTGGTTTACAAGAGGCATTTATGTTAGCAGTCATGTCATTGCATTGTACGCAAGTACACAGGTACACAAGTACAGCAGGCAATAATTACAAACACAAAATGTCATTCCTTGAAAAAGGACTAACAGTGGCAATAATCAGTTTCTAGGACATTTCATTCAAAAACAAAAATATGAGAAACATATTCAAATAACAAAATAAATAATATAGGAGTTCCTCAAGGAAGTATACTAGGTCCAATATTATTTATTTTATACATCAACGATATGCCTTTAGTTTTAAAAATGTGTAAGATACAAATGTTTGCTAATGACACCTTAATTTACATTAATGTTTTTAATATTTATTAAATTGGCTAAAAGTAAATAAATTAAAATTAAATATTTCAAAAACTAAATGTATGGTTATGGGTAATAATTTAAATTGTCGAAACATAAATGTTGTAATTGATCTTGAAAAATTGGAATTAGTAAACAGTTTTAAATATTTAGGGAGAATTATTGACTCAAAAGTAATTTTTTTAAAATTATTTTGAAAGTATCATGGAAGATTGCTGGAAAAGTAGGTTACTTTAAAAGAATCAATTCTAATTTAAGTTTGTTTTCTAAGAAAACTGTATTTAATACTATTATATTACCACATTTTCTTTAGTGTTCTTCCATTTTATATTGTGCTAGTGAGGAAATATTTGACAAATTACAAAGTTTACAAAATAAGGCAATGCGGATTATTTTAAATCGTGACAAATATACAAAAATAAATTTTATGTTAAAAAATTTAGATTGGTTGAATGTCAGAAATTTAATTTTTTATTTAGTATGTATATTTATACATAAAATTGAAACTAATTTATTGTCTGATTGTTTAAAAAATTTTTGTTCTTTTAATCATGACCATCATAATTATAAAACAAGAACTAATAAAAAAATTTTGTGGATAGAGTGTCTTAAACATAAGCTTATAAGTCTATTTTTCATAAAGGTTTGATAGAATATAATAATTTGAAAAATAATTTGATAAATTATATCTCAAATATCATTAAAACTATTTAAAAAAACTTTAAAATTAAATTTATTTAAAAAACTTAATGATACGTGATTTTGTCGTTGTAAATGTGTTTTTGGTGCATCATTGTAATTCATTTTTTGGAAACTGCACTTAAATAATAAAAGACTATTTTTACTTTTTTTATGACATAGCTTAATAACAAATTTTTATAAAGAGGTTTTAAATTAAATCGTTGAAAATAGATAAACTTTACGTTAAGTTAAACTAAAACCCACTCCACTTAATGAACACTTTACTGATGACACTGTGTTCTTTTTTGTCTTAATATTAAGGTGTATTACTTTCAGACACAAACAACGTTTTTAAAAATACTTATTTTATGAAGTTACCTTATACAGGGTCAAAAATAAATAAACTTTGCATTCACATGCGACCAAATTTTAATAGCCCAATTTAGATTTTGTAGAAAAACGCACATTTAATATGGCGCTACTTTAAAGAAAATGTATCTGAAATAAAGCATTGTCAAAACTAAGAAGTTTTATGTAGGTTGCGTTGAGTCTTATTTTCCAAAAGTGGTGCAATCTACAAAATATAGGTAAAAAATCTAAATTATGCAGCTGAAATTTTGTGTGTTGGCTAGAAACTGCATTTAAAAAAAAACTTTTTTTAATAACTTTTTTCGATATTTTCAGAAATAACCCCATTTTGGAATTATATTTTGGAAAGAAGTAAAATTTGACGGATAATGTATAATGTGTCACGTGACTACCATTTTTTTGCTTAATTTTCATCTCGATCGAAGCAAAACTTGATGCCAAAGTCAAATTTCGAATAAAGCTATTAAAAAAAAATCCCATTTGATGCGGACTTTACTGGCCACCCTGTATACAAGTAAATTATTTCTATATGCAGTTTTTTTAAAACTAAATTTTCACAGACGCAATTACTATTATCAGCATCGAATCTGTCGATTATAAGGATACAGTAGCAACCTCAAACGCAACACAAATTCCATGTTTTCGTTCAAGTCGAATTGTATTCGAGAACAATTGCGAAAACAAATTGGACTAATGAAAGTTATAAAATGTTGCTTTATAAACTTTTAATTAAAGTTTTGTAAAGTGTTTTCATTTCGAGTAAAGTCGGTTTCAATGAGCACTTGCTACATTATTAAACGTTGTGCTGGTCCTGTTTAAACACAACAGCTGAAACTTTTATAAAACTGTGGTTTCTAGGAATATATGAGGCTCTGTTCGCATTCGGTTTTTAAAATTGCATTTTTTCTTGCCTTACACGTGTACCTATACTGGGTGTCCCACCGCGGAAACCGCTGAAGTGCGGAGTGTGTGCGGAACTATTTAATTCGAAACTTTTGAAAGAGTGTACTGTATTACTACAGAGTTCGTATAGACGCCCTGACTACTTAAGCATTTTCCAGGCAGAATTTTTTGCTGTGGGATCACCCTGGCTTGAGAGGATTTGCGTCTATAGCTATCTATATAGACAGTCATGCAGTCATAAAGGCAATTTGCTCCAGCAGTACTAAGTCAAAATTAGTAAGACGCTGTCGCAACAATCTCTGCATACTTGGCGCTCGACATCGAATCACCTTGTGTTGGGTTCCTGGAGACAGCAATATATATTATATATGGCAACGAGACAGCTGATGCGCTCGCCAGGAAGGGCGCAAACATGTCTGTCAAACTAGCAGAGAGTACTGTGGCTAGACCACTGGGATCAGTGAAAGAAGAGATAGATCGAATAGCTAAACAACTTGCGCAAAGCAGATGGACAGGGCTGACAACTTGTAGCATCTCCAGGCAATTGTGGCCTCTACTTGACGGCAGGAAAACCGCAGCGCTATTACAGCACAGTCGGAAGGACATAAGAAACATCAGTACCGTAGTCACCGGACATTGCCTGTTCGGTAGACACGCTGAACGTATGCAAATACCAACTAACGACTTTTGTAGAAGTTGCAGAGATGAAGAAGAGGAGGAAAGTATTCAGCATTTCTTGTGTGAATGCCCCGCCCCGGCCTCGCTAGAAAAAGGTTTAATGCAATTGGCGAACCATTTTTTAATGATCTGGAGGAAGTGAGCAGCCTGCAACTGGGTCTACTTACTAAGTTTATTAACAGCAGGGGCTGGTTTGAATGACCTATCAAGATTCTTCTACGATCGCATTAACCATCAAGAACCTGATGCAAATAGGTTCCGCAGAACATGTGTGGTACCACAACTGACTACAATAGGACTACTTGTGACTGTTTGGACAATGCCAGAGGTCTGCCACTCTAACCTAACCTAACCTAACCTACCACAGAATGTATAGCTCGATATTCTGTGGTATTGCTATATATATAATCAAAAACACGCCACTACTAAATTTTAAGACTCTACGCGGACTGGACCGGTATAAAAAATTGATTACAAGATTTGACCTTACATAAAACAGAAAAACTCAGTTAAACAAAAGTGCGTAATAAAAAGAACTGTTAAATTTAACGATATTTTTGTTTTTCGAAAAACCAAGAAATTCTGTTTCTTTATCAGTTAATGTTGGCAGTAAAAAGAAGTTTTTATTACAGTTAAATTTGGCAAAGTATATTTGTTTTTGTAAAACCAAGAAGTTCTGCTTTTTTGGTGTAGAATTAACCTAAATTAATAGGCCACTATTGTTTTAAGTATAGAACCAATCACTGACACACTATATAACAATATAACCGAGGGCGGTCCAAAGAAAATGGAGTGAATGGAGTAGTCCCCCAAGGTCCCAAAACGACAAAATACTTATTTTAAAAGTAATGGTTTAATTTGTAGTAGTAGTAGTAACACGTTTTATTTAGCAAAAAGAAACCATTAAAAATATTTTTTAATACGTTAAAAAAAATTTAAACGTTTTTATAGATTTATTTTTAATTTTAAAACTGACCCTTCTTTTAACAAAAACAGACAGAAAAATTAAACATTTTGCAAATTGTATCAAATATTACGTATCATTTTGTTTTTTAAATAAATATACGGTATTTTCAAGCCTTTTTAAATAGTTTTAATGATATTGGAGATTTAATAGAATTTTCCAATTTTTTATATTCTATCAAACCTTTATAAAAACAGACTTGTTTACACACAGAAATGTTTTAGACACTCTATCCACAAAAAAATTTTGATTAGTTCTTGTTTTATAATAATTATGATGATCATGATTAAAAGAACACTTTTTTTAAACAATCAGGCAATAAATTTATTTTCAATTTTATGTATAAAGATACATACTAAATAAAAAATTTAATTTCTGACATTCAAACAATCTAAATTTTTTAACATAAAATTTATATTTGTATAGAGTAGTGTAATAGCTATTTATGTATCAAGGGCGTTACGGGGACTATAATGCCCTGAAGGTAGAAATAGCCCGAGGGCCTCTGGCCCGAGGGATAGGTTTCTGCCTGATGGGCATTATAGTCCAGTAAAGCCCGTGGTGCATACAATGCTTTATGTTTTACCTAAAAAAGAGTTTTTCAATGACTAATTACATTATTTATTCGCAATATAAAAAATAAGTTGCACCTGTACCTGTATACGTAAGTAGATAATGACTGGTGTTAAGTTTGACTTTGATGTTTCTGTCAGTTAGTCAGTTGGCATTTTTTATTTAACGATTTGCTCAAAATGGAAGAAATTCCACAAAATATAAGAGAAAAGGTCATAAAAGCGACCGAAAATCTTTTGCCAGTTAAATCAAGGCAACAGTATGATCGGGAGTATGGCATATTTGGTATTTGGAAAGATACGAACACAATTCTTCAAATAACCGAAAATGTTTTAATGGCATATTTCCAGGAACTGGTAAGTTATTGATTTTATTTTAATACATATGTTTAACAAACTTTATTATTTTTAGTCGGAAAAATACAGTCCGAACTCTCTCTGGACCAAGTATTCTACAAGCGGGCATTATCATAATGCCCGCTTATAATGCCCTAGGTGTGATAGCAGGTATTATTGCTATCATAACATATTCCGTTTCTAAGGTATTATAGATCAATAATAGATAGGTAAAACATAAAATACTATACTGTCACTTCGAAGACGCTTTTTAAACAACTTTGACGTTTAAGTAACAATGACACGGCTTGGTAATCACAGCAAATGATATCAAACCACCCGTCACAGGTTGGTTTAATAGTTGTTTTATGATATGACTTTAAAGAAATGGGCAGGGTTATATAAAAATATCTTCATTATTTTATATTTTCAAAAAATTTTAAATACAACAAAAAGCTAGAAAAGAGGTAGATTTTATTAGATGGACTATTTCGGATTTCGTAAATACTTATTTACCTATTGTAACAATAGTTATAACTTCTGAGGTAAAAAACTATCTAATAAGGTCAAAATTTGCATAATTTTACTTTCCCGCACTAGTGCACGGTCGTAGAAAAAATATTTTTTTACATAATATTTATATTACCACTACCAAACAAGTAGACTGTTTATATATACATATATAGGGTTGGGCAAATGTTCCGGAACGGCTTAATTACAGGCGAACAAAAAGTGATATCGGATCCGGGTTTTGGGCAATCTATAGGACTAAAATTTTACTATTTCACTATTATACCATATGTCAGTAATGTCACCAACTGTCAAGTGTTGACGTTATTTTTTTTTTTAATGGAACACCCTGTATATTTTTACATTTTTAAATTTCACATAAAATTATAATTATTTTTTATTTAACGCACTATTAGTCTATACTTTATAGTTTCCGAGATATTGACTCTCGAAAAGTGACATTTTTGAACTTTGACAGCTTATAACTTTCTAACAGTACGTCTTAGAGCAAAACGGCTTACATATCCCTATCTTCAATTT
This sequence comes from Polydrusus pterygomalis, assembly GCA_963969555.1. Taxonomy (NCBI): domain Eukaryota; kingdom Metazoa; phylum Arthropoda; class Insecta; order Coleoptera; family Curculionidae; genus Polydrusus; species Polydrusus pterygomalis. Next base: position 52,870,548 of record OZ018381.1, read on the forward strand.
TTATTATCTTTCCAAAAAAATCAACTTCCAGTTAAACCGGAACAACTGTAATTCCTGCTTTCGAGTTACATCCGGTTTAACCGGAAGTTGATTTTTTTTGGAAGATAATAAAAATTGAAGATAGGAACATGTAAACCGTTTTGCTCTAAGACGTACTGTTTGAAAGTTATAAGCTGTCAAAATTCAAAAATGTCACTTTTCGAGAGTCAATATCTCGGAAACTATAAAGTATAGACTAATAGCGGAATAAAACCGGATGTAACTCAAAAGCAGGAAATATAGTTGTTTCAGTTTAACTGGAAGTTGATTTTTTTTGGAAGATAATAAAAATTGAAGATAGTGACATGTAAGGCGTTTTGCTCTAATAGTGCATTTAATAAATAATAATTATAATTTTATTTGGAACTTAAAAATGTAAAAATATACAGGGTGTTCCATTAAAAAAAAAAATAACGTCAACACTTGACAGTTGGTGACATTACTGACATATGGTATAATAGTCAAATAGTAAAATTTTAGTCCAATAGATTGCCCAAAACCCGGATCACTTTTCGTTCGCCTGTAATTAAGCCGTTCCGGAACATTTGCCCAACCCTGTATATGATCTGTATTCGTTTGACGTGTCTACTTTTTGTGAAGCCTTGATGACAGCTAAGCCGTTTTACCATAACCTTGATAATACACTAGTTGAAGAAAACTTACCTCACAAAAATGAAATATCAATAGTAAAAATTCTTACAACTTTCTTTTTACACCTAATTATAAAATATACGACTTCGTTAACTGAAAAACCGTGTCTTTTGATATTAATATCTTCCTCCCTAACCTTAGGGTCTTCACGAGGCTCGAGAAAATGCAAAAAGCTTATTTTGCTTCATTATTAAATACGTTTTTTAATTTGCAAACGCATAAAAGTCTCCATAAAGACCACTTATGGCCTTACGTAATCAAGAGTTGCTGTCCCCATCTGGTCATTATTGCTGGTTTCAGCATAATTTCGTGCACGTTCAGCTAACGAAATCTTTTCACTACGAAATAGGTAAGATAGAAAAATACGTTGTTATTAAATAGGAAAATAGGGAACATGATAAAAAGGATTCTTTTGTTCTAAGGTTTTCTTGTATTTTCTTAACTTAATAAGCATATTATACAGTGTGAGTTTAAAACATGGAATAACTTCATTGGTCCAGTTTTTTTTAAGAAAAATAATTGGACACGGTTATTAACATTTTAAGTTGTGTCTTTTTATAAAAAAATAATGATTGAGTGTTCCAAATTAGAGATATGTTGATATTTGTATATATCTATAGATTTTTTAAAAATTCTGGATAAACAGCGCTTTATTTTTGAACTATTTATACCGCGCGAACAATTATTTGCATCAAATAGGGCTTGGATTAAAGAACGTAGGGCTTGGTTTAGATCACAATGATATGGGGACGATATATCTAACCAAATCTAGGTTAAAATTTTGTCAAATTCATGTTATGACATGATATGCCAAAGTAATGAGTAATAAAATAAGTAGACAAACACAAATTTATTTTTGTTGTTTACAAAATTAACAAAGTAAGAATATACAACAAGAAAAAGAAAAATAATTACATAAATTGCTGAAATTGGCCACCGCCATGCTCCAAGCATAAATTCACACGTCTTTTCATATTTTCGAAAGTGTTGACCAGCATGTCTGGAGAAATGTTACCACATTCTTGGATAATCCTTTCTTGTAATTGTTCTAAATTTGCCACTGGTGTTTTAAAAATAGTGTTCTTTAAATGAGGAAAAACGAAGTAATCCATAACCGTTAAACAAGGTGATCTAGGTGGGAATTCAATGTCTGATCGAAAACTGATCAATCTGTCGTCGAAAAAATTGCGTAAGTAGATAATAGTTTCGGCGGCTGTATGGGCGGTTGCACCGTCCTGTTGAAAATATCCAAAACGTAGTTCGTCGTCAAGTAATTGCTCCACAAATGGATTCAAAATATTGTCTCTATACCGCTGTGCTGTAACTGTGTCATGGAAAAAGATAGGACCAACAATTATTCTTCTTCGGGATACAGCTAACCAGACACCAATTTTTTGAGGGGCAATGTGGACAAAAAAAATGGTGATTTTTACCACTCCACATGCGTGTGTTCTGAGAATTCACATAACCGGAGAGGTGGAACCAGGCTTTATCCGAAAAAAATGTCAGGTCAATAAAACATTTCTTTCCAATAAATTTTGGGTAAAACATTGAGAGTAATTCCTGCGTCTTTCAAAATCTGCGGCTTGTATTTCTTGGAATACTTGCACCTTATAAGGAAATAAATTTAGCTGCTTCTTAAGAATAGTCCTGCATGTTTCATAAGATCTTCCCACTTCTTGGGACAGGCGTCTTATACAATTTGTTGGCGTATTTTGCATTATTACTGATTGATTGATTGATTGTTAATTCAGGTAGTTACTGACACCCAACAGGTATTAAGCTCTACGGCTAATCATTACGTCCTTAGATGCAAGACCCTCTTTGATGCAAATAATTTTGCTCGCACGGCAGATCAGTCACAATTCCTTTTTAAAAATCCTTTAAATCTATACGTATTTTTAACAGTAAGAATCCTTTTAAAGGCGTTCTGTAAAATTAAATGCTTTTTAAAACAAACGTTGTAAACTAAAATTTCCTACTGCCTGACTTGTACCCCTTTTCAGTAACAAAATAATTTTTCTTATCTTTTCTGTAGCGGGAAGACTGCGTTGAACGTGACCCGAATATGCCGGAATGGGCTATAATGACCAAAAAGGGACAGCAACTCTTGATTAGGCAGCAGAATAAATAGTCTGTGGAGACAGTTTTACCTTTGCAAATTAAAAAGCTTATTTGATAAAGATGTGACCATTTTTTTTTGCTTTTTTGCAAAGAATGGACTTTTTCATTATAGCCGATTTTATTATTTCCAGCGCTAATATCACGAATTAGAAAAAAATATATTACAATAACAAACATCTTCGTAGAAAGTAAGAAAGCTTTTCTAGAAAGAATTAAATAGACGCAGTGGGAGCACAAAATTTATTCGTGAACTAATGTTATTACATTACAAACTATTTATTAATTTGAAAGGCAAATTTTTTGCATCCCCAAGCAAAAAAAAATGGTGCTTAATTTGTTAAACTATTTCGAGAATGAAAGAAAAAGTAAAAATTCGCCAACCAATATGCAGAAAACAGTAGCAAAAGTACTGAGAATTAGTTTAAGGACTGTGCAGAAAATTGTGCATCGAAAGAAAGCATAATATAATACCGAAAAATACTAAAAAATTTAAACGAAGAAAGCCAAAGACTGAAGATTTGAGCGAAAATATTAAAATGGGAGTTCGGAACGTGATTTATGATTTATACAGGTCAAAAACCAATGTAACTCTTCCAATTTTAAAAGAAAACTTAAAAATTCGAGGTGTTTTGGAAATCGGATGAATTGTTATCCAAATTAATAAAAAAGTTGGGTTTTCGCTATAAAAAAGACTGTAACAGGAGAATTTTATGTGCGCAGCCACAGATAGTGAGTCAGCGTGCTCAGTTTTTAAAAAAATATACGGAAAATTACAAATCAAAACTTAGAAAAGTAGTATTTTTAGACGAAACATGGATAATTTTAAATGGAAGCGGTTCAAAATCTTGGCAAGATGATTCTGTGAAAAGCGTGAAAAGAAAAAAGGGATGTGGCACGGGAAAGCGGTTTATTATTTTACATGCCGGTTCTGTAAGAGGATTTATGTTCCAGGCGCAAGCTTAGTTTTTTCTTCCACATCAAAAAGTTCTGACTATCATGACAATATAAATTGCGAAATGTTTGAAAAATGATCAATGGAAGCTATGTAAAATGAAACCAATGTTATTTGTCACCATATTGTGAAAAAAAAATGCGTTAAGGCCGCTTCGTAGTACAAGTACATCTTCAGGACGCTAACATAGAATAACTAAACTAAGGGATTATATTGTTTATGCCACCAGATAATATTATTGTTGTTATACAATGGTATTTTTTTGAGATAGGTGTATAATTCTTAATTATAAAGGACAGGCGAGTCCTTATTCATAAAATCTAACTGTAACTATCATTAACAGACAGCCAGAATGTTTAATTTGTAAAAAATTTGAGATGTAGAGTATATCTTTGATGTAGGAATTAAAACATTCTTGCCTTTTAAGTTTTCGAAAACATATCACACATGGTTCTAATAATGGCCAATAAATTTCATCGATTTCGTATAGTGCACGCCCCACCTTTTGACAAATAACTATTTCAATCTATAAAAGCGCCACATTATTAGCAAAATACGTGACGTAAATTGAAAATTTCAGCATCTTTTCAATGTTCGAGAAGTTCTTAAAATACTTTAACAATGGCACGGGGAGAAGGCTGAGAATAACGTTATATTTAGTGTTTAATATTCTATACCGATTGTATTGTGGATTCAAAAGCTTCTTAATATATTTGTGGGGGAGTGGTGCTAAAAGCCTACGGCCGATTATTAAAGGAGACTGATTCTTTTTCGGGAATGTTAGCTGAATGATTCACGAGTAGCAAATTTTACGTAAAATATGGGTTAGAAATGAGTTTTGAGTCATATTGCATTTCAAGAACTGTATAGTAGCATAATCTGTCACGGAGTCAAGATAGAACTAGTGTTTCCCCAAACAGATAAGTATAGACTGTGAATTTTAGAAATATTACAATTAACGGAAATGTCAGTCATGTGTCAGATTTATAAATAAACTTATTACTTTAAAATTTTTTGTCAATGACTGCTTCACTTCATATTATTATTATTATTTGTTTACTATGTTTCGTGTTTCTTTAACAATTTGTTTATTATTATTATTGCTTAATGATAGGTTATATTCTATTATTACACAGTTCTAAATAATGTTCGTAAAGTATCGATATGTAGATGATATAATCACATGTTTTACAGGGATCGATAGACAACTTAATTTGTTTTTAAATAATTTAGACTCAATACACAATAATATTGTATTCACTATGGTAGTAGAATCTGTCCTTAAATTTTCTTGATTTAACAATTACCAGAAGAACAACCACACATTCTTTTAAAATCTACCATAAACCCACACATACTACTATTCACCACAGCTCATGTCACCACCAAAAACACAAATTATCTGCGTATTATAGCATGATACATACAGAAGATTTTGATAAAGAACTAAATACATTTTTTAAGTTTTTAATTAAAAAAAGTTTAAATCGGACCGGAGGTAAACGTCAAATGTTTTAAAAAAATTTTCTTGTCCGAGATGGTAGCTACATGAAGTCTAAATAAAAATTTTTAATTAAAAAAACTTTTAAATCGGACCTGTCAAATTTTGACAGGTAAACGTCAAATTTTGTTACATTTTTTTCTTGTCTGAGATGGTAGCTACAATATTTTTCTATTATTATTTTTTTTTGTATTATAAAAAAAAATTTCAATAAATAATGGTTACCACCCTAAATTAATAGATAATATTCTAAATAAAAAATGTTTTAAAAAGCCATATCAGAAGTATATCCTCAATACAAAGAATCTAAAAATTATTTGAAGACCTTGACTTATATAAAAAATTCCACCAAGAAAATTAAAACCTATTTGAATCAAAAAGAAATAAATGTAGCATAGGTATAAAGCAAATAATACTTTAGGTAAAAAATTAAAAAACCATAAAACAAAGACCAACAGTGAGAACAAATCTGACGTTATATCAATTAAATTGCGGATCGTGTCCAAAAATTTATATAAGTCAGACAGGTAGAACATTCAAAACCAGAATCGCTGAACATGAAAGAAGTTTTTTACGTCAAAAAACAGACTCAACCTATTCCAATCATATTACCGAAGAAAGCCATACATTTGCAGATAATTTCAAAATTCTTCATACAGAAAATAAAAGCCATAAACATAATTTGTTGGAAAGTTTGGAAATTAACAGTCATGAAAACACTGGTCTACTTTTGAATGACCAAACAGATTTGAATAAATCGCCCTTATTAAACCTTTTCAATAATTGACCATATTCTAAAAACAGCTCTGTTTGTATTCCCTTAATATAATTACTTGTTTAAGAAACACATAATTAGTATATAAATATTTAGGTTAAAATTATAGTACCTTACTCTATTTAAAAAATCCCTTGATAAAGCTACAGTGTACAGCTTCGGGTTATAAAATAAATATTATGTGGAAATTAGACTAAAGTCTTTATTGCAATAAGTATATTTTTCAAAATAGCAGGAAATCAAATTAAAACCCTGACGTCATATTTACAAAAATCAATGCGAGTCTATCTAAGATAGTTAATTTAAAAGCTATATACTGTATATAAGTGTATAATCTTAGCAAAAATATAATATATATTTTAAAATAGTTCGTAACAAATTTTGCCCAAGTAACTTTATACTTGCAACTTTCATAACTTTAAAATCCCGGTAAAAAGTTGAACTTAAATCGCCACAAGAGTAGATTTTCTGAAAATACTGTAACCAAGTACGTACAAAGCGTCGAAGTTGTCCTAAAATTGATCGATAAATTTATTTCATACTACTTTCGAAAGTTAATCCAAAATTTTAGAAAAATACCAGAATCGAAAATAAAGTTTTAACAGAAATTTTAAACATTAGCCTAAAAAGCTCTTGAGTTGGAGTACCTATTTTGTATATAGCAGTATTTTGAAAATTACCTAAATTTAAATCCTTTATTATACAGGGTGTTTCGAAAATACGTGTACAATATTAGTTGACGACCCTGGCGGCCTAAAAATCTTCCATCGAAGTCAAACCCTTCGAATTTGTTTTAAGATAATATGTTGGTTTATTTAGAAAAAAAGCGTAGAGAAAGCGCTTTACTGGCAACAAAATGCGTCGCATTAAGAAGATACTATTTATTTTTTAACAAAATTGCTGTATAAAAAGTAGCTCATTATTCAACAAGACTGTGCTGTTAGTGTAACTGATTTCTACCAATAAAAACACCGTTCTAGGAAAAATCTAGAATTGATACAACACTAAAGCAAGTTTGATACAGTAGCAATAATTTATTTATTATGGGTCAATAAAAAATAAGCTATCAATACAAACTATGTCTTAGCAAACCTGCTGTTGTATTGAGCATAATGAATAAAAATTAAGCAATTACTTTTTAGTAAAAGCAATTGCTTGACTAGCAAATGCTATAAGTAAAACCAATTATCAGATCTGTATATGAATAAAATTTTGAAGCAATTGCTGTTTTTCTTACACCTCTGTAGCAAATGCTTATTTAACACAAGTTCACACGTAGCTTATCCACTTGTTCAGATTATAGATTGTAGCATGTTCAGTTTGGTGCCTAATTTGCAAAAGAGTTGACGTAAATACAACAACGTTGGTCTATTTATTTAGTACAATAGTAATCTGTTACGTTTTAGTAGAAAATAGGAAACTTATATTTGGGGTATGGCAGATTTCAGTGAAAATGAGGAAAGTGATAGTAGTGATGAAGATATTAAAGACAAGCAATTGATATTCGTTCACAAATTGAAGGAACATAACCAAATCTCTTAGTCTACAACCGGTTAGCTTCCACAACAGCTTCAGCACTTGTAGGAAATTTAATAAAAATATTGGCCTTCTCCAAAACTGCATCCATCACAGAAATGTATGTCTTACAGACAGTAGTTTGATGAACACCCAGTTCTTCACCCAAAGAATTTCGAAAGCTCGGATCCGACAATTTCCGCAGAAAGACTTTAATCTTATTTAAAGGCGACAGTGCACCCCTCGCCTTTTACTAGTATCAGTCAAAAAATAATTTGCCAACCACTCAACATTTTCGCAGTCAAATCGATATAACTTTCTGAAATCATCATATCTGCAATTTTTACGTACAATGTAGATTTTTCTTTTACGGACGTTCATATATTCAGCCATAATTGAAGACGCAAATTAAGAGCAACGCACGTGTATGCCGCGGAGAACTAAAGTTGACTGCTACCAAGCAAATGATGCAGGGGTCGACCTACCTTAAAAAGTTGAAAGCGATCGCTACACTAGAAAAAGCGATTCCTTAATTTATTCCTCACATTTTAAGCAAATGATAGAAATCGCTTCTATTTTTAGCGAAAAGGCATTAACTAGAAGCAATTCCTGCACTTTTAAGCAATTGCTGATGGACGCAAAAGTAATTACTTTAGCTTTTATTCATTGGCTTTCAATAAATTACTTCGATTTTATAAGAAAAAGCAATCGCTAGATTTTTATTCATTATAGGCTCAATAGATCATTTTTCTCAGTGTACTTTTCTATCTCTGGAAACCTAGAACGGATAAGAAAACAATGAATCGTACATTTTCACGCCCCGAACAGCACAACCGCCCTAAAAAACATACTAGGACGAGTTGCACGGGATCCAAAAACAAAAGAATCACGTGTGCGTGCTCTAGACAAGTCACGTTTCGAAACTATTTCCGTATTCAGCCAGTAGAATTGTTATTAATATTGCTGGGCTTGTTGACCTTTGTCATTGTTCGGCATGCAGGTCAGATCAAGAGAAATAAAATTGGTAGAGAAGTTCCGCTAAAGGATTGTCAAGAAAATGGACACAAACATGTGTTACTTATCTAACCGAATTAAAATTAAATGAAATCATTATTTACGTATACATAGTATATTTATTTCCAAGGAAGTAGCAGTAGTATTAAATATTCATTCCACGCATCATAGTAAGGCGATCAGATCGATCCTCCACCAAATTTGAAATAGGCCTGCAATATTGGCGGCATTTCGCTTGCAAGCAGCGTGTATTTGCTAAATTTAGTCTAATAGGTATAGGTGGCATAGGAAACGTTTTTCCCACTAGCATTTTCCGCATTGTAAGCGCAAAGTGATACATTTCCGCATGCAGTTCTGTTCAGAAAGGTACTGTAAAAATCGCGCCGCCAGCGAATAGGAAGGGAAGTTCCAACATCCTGGGTCCATAAGATTAACATGGGGCCTAATATCTTGCAAGAGTATATCCTTCGGCGTTGTTAAGGTGTTTCTACCCCTTTTTTTGCTGTTTTTGAACCGTTTTTAGCCGTTTATAGTGGTCCATAGCTGTTTATTAGTCGTTCAAAGTCGTTCATTAGCCGTTTATTAGCCGTTTATTAGCAGTTTATTAGCCGTTTATTATTCTTTATTAGCCTTTATTATTTGTTTATTAGCCATTTATTAGCCGTTTATTGGCCGTTTATTAGCCGTTTATTAGCCGTTCATTAGTCTTTATAGTCGTTTATTAGTCGTTTATAGCCACACATAGTTCACACCTAAACAATTTACGGCTAGGACCGTTGAAAACATGCAGCGCTAAGCGTCATCCAGTGTCAATGTTGGGCACTTCTAAAGCATAACCATACCTACAACAAATTTATAAATAAGTACAATGTTGAGAGAATCCGTTGTAAAGATACAAGTCACAATAATTACAGGCAAGGCCATTGGTTTGGACCGAAAACCAATGAAATCTAAAGTAGAAAGTGGTTTTTTCCCTTCATATCGTCGAATCCATACCCAGAAGAATTTCGTCATATCATTGCTTATCACTGAAGTTCCGACGAAAAAATCCGATGAAAAATGGTGCCTATTTATTATAACGCCCAAAGAAATATAAGAAAATGAGTATCGATAAACTAGAAGCTGGGGTAGACGTACACAACCCCATTATTCGATTTTACGAAGCAGCAACTTTACTTTATAAGCCCATAACTTTTCATTGTACCTAAAATTGATTAGCTATAACCACAGTTTAGGTATATTTTAGGTGTATTTTGCTCCTTTGGGCAAAATTCCAGCACAGGCACGCATGTAGCAGATTAAAATAAATATATAGCAGGTACTTCGCCTACCTGTATATTGTGTTAGCGTAAAATCTGAAACATTAAATTTTATAGACCAGTATATTTTATCGTCGTTCCTATGGGTGCTCCTACACGGATAATTTTTAAGGCCGCTATAAGTTCTGTATTATTACCAACAAGATGTTCCAATAGCACAAGAAAGTTAAATAACTAATCAGTGATGGGTAGAGATGCAAGATACAATTATATATGTGTCTAAAGTCACCAAAAGTCATAATATTATCCTTTGTAAAAATAATAAATAGTAGATGCCCCTGCAAGCATCCCTGAGTGACTCCACTCTTTAGTTCCCCGGAGTTGGCTTGGAATTTTACATGCTGCTAACGTATAATAAAGATGATCTTGTCCCTAACCTATTCTGATGCATTGGGAATGACATACTTTACAGTATCTAGAAGTAACTACGTTAGAAGTATTTTTAAATATTATAAAAAATTGCACTTTAAGAAAAATAATGGGAACTAAACCATGTCAGATTGTAAAGTTTCCTATGCCAAGACCCAGGCGACGGTTAAGTGTTTTTTTGGAAAAAAGTCTTATTGAAAGAATATAAAATACCGACTACACTGAGGAAAATGATGTAATACAACAGGTTTGCTAAGAAATAAATTGTATCTTTTTAAGGCATTTTGTTCCGAGTAAAGCGCTTTCTCTCCTATTAAGAAAACAGAACAGAGTCCCCAAAAAAAATTGTATCCGTTGGAACCTATAATACACCATGACGTCGGCGTCGGTGGTGGGGGTTTGTAGCGATCGGCAATCGCCGCGCGCGCAGTATTAGTTTTAACGTATTTGTTGCAAAGGTCACATCGATGTTCGGAGTCTCCTAGCTGTCTTGTCTGAATTTGAACTTTATTGATTCTACCAATACCTGTTTTAATTAATTTATTTTTACTTTGTATTTAAGTTTTTTTAAACATTGCATGTCAGATAAAGCAATAGAAGATTGTTATTTCGCACAACCCATCATTAGTATTGGACTATATAATTTTTGGACGAATTTTACCATCTCAGCAAAAAAAAGTTGCATATAATAGATAATCATATGCAATGTTAAACGACAAGAACAATATCACACTAGAAGCTATTTAAATTTTTGAGAACTACAGTAATGATTTTTAGTGGTAAGTATATGCTTTATTAACCGTAGCAAGTAAATATTATTATGATTAATGTCAAGTTTTATTACAACTGCCAGTCGGAACTTATACAGAATATAAAATTGGAAATAGAACTTAATAATTACTGTGAGTATTCAGAGCAATAATGGCTATAAACCATTTTATGGTAGCATTAACTTCTATTTCCTATTGGCTAAATTACCGTGATATTATCACTACACAACGGTCTAGCAATTTTCGTTGCCTTACACTAGGAAAGCGCGTTGCTGTCAGTATTAAATAGTTTTATAAAGAGTATGTGAATTCTTTTAAGTAATAGAATGCTTTTTGTCAGTGTAAAAATAAAAATAAAATAATTACTTAGATTACTTATATTATAAAAAGAAAAAAAGTTATTTGTTCAAAACAATTAAAATTATATAAAACCCATTAGGAATCAAACAGTACACAAAACATTACTATAAACAAAATTCCTTTAATTAAAGACAATGAAATTTCAAAGAAAATGTTGTGAATAACCCTCAAATATACAGATGTAATTAGTAAATTCCCAATGTCTCTCGCTGAATGTTAGTTGTTTATTTTATACCCTTCTATTAAATTTCAAATATTCTATCTTATTTGGATACGAGGTGAATAAGCGTTGGGTAAGTGGGTCGAAGCATTAGTAAATTATTATAAGTGTAATAATTTTGGGATTATTGTGCTAATCAAATGGAAGACGTTATAATTAAAATACGCGTTAATATAAATTGTTAGCAACTTTACAGAATATTATTTTATCATTTTTTACGTCATACATATTTATTAGACAATGATTTTGAGCAAGATGCATAGCATAAATACACCAAAATAAATAGAAGAAAATATCCCAAATATCTAATAAAGATACGAAGAAATTTAATTTTTACCAAAAAAAAAAACCTTTTACCAAAAAAAGAGGTCTAAAAATATTAATGAACAAATGAGATTTTAGGTTATTGGGTCGAGGATCCGTCAAATTTTAGTAAAATATAAGTAGGTCAAAATAGTTTCGGCGGGGCCTCGAATGACAGAGAAAATAATCCAAGGAATGAAAGGGTATTAGACTCAACCAAATTTGAAGTTTGTAGTGTGGTTTGCATCGTACAGAAATTCTTTTTTTTCACGACCGTGCAACCCGCGAATTCACAAAGCCACCACATCAATCACACAATTATTTTTTTAATTGGTATCGCAACGTTTCAAATATACTTTATTAAAACCAGAAATTAAAATGTAGCAACAGTTTGTTGACTACATTATTGAAAAGTACTTAAATTTTTTATAGAAGATAAATATTATAGTGAAAATAATTAGAAGCGAATAATTATTGTGGCATATCGGACAAGAGTGTAACTGTTTTTTATATTGGAATACACAGGGATCCAAGCACAATGGATACCGTGGGGCGGGTAGACCACGACGGCCGTTTCGTCCTTGTTAGGACTCTACGGTGTATTGATGGCCGCTTGCTTTTGTAAAGAGGTTTTTAATATATCTTACTGCTGTGTCGGAATTGCTTAGGTTAGGGCTGCCAGTAGAGTCCTAACACACTTGTCCGATACAGTGGCGTAGCGTGCAGGGGGCCAGGGGGGGCGACCGCCCCCCCCCCCGACCTTTGAGTCATTTGCCAAACGGCGCCCCCTTTCCACTTTCCCAGTAGTTTCCAGTTCAATTTCACTTCACATGATAATTGATAATATTGTTTACCTATCGACTATCGCAGCAAGAGGAAATTTACTATGTTTATGAATATAAATAATATATAAATAATAATTATATAACAAAACCCTCATCTTATCCGACTGAAAGTTTATATTGCCGACAGCCTTGTCATGCAGTCAATATTACGGTCGTCTCTTCGCTCTTCGTCAGAAAAAGAAAAATTTCATTTTAACAAATAATTCCCGCCCATGAGAATATATGCTCCTATTATTATGTAATATGCATAAAATATTTGATAGAGTTTTCACAAAATTCCCCTTGCCGTGTCATATTCTGTTTTCATGTGAACATTTTAGACATGACGAAACAAAAACTTTATTTCTTAGGCCAAAATTTACTAAATAAACGAAATTATACATTAGCGGTGACGCGCCCTTTGAACAAGGGCGTAGATAAGGGGGTAATTACCCCCCCCCCCCCTTCCAGGACCCATAATGAGCCATGAAAACGAAGCACTTTTTTTTACTTCATCAATTTTTTTTTGATTTCTTGAGGATCTTGTGCATTTTATATTTTTCCTACTTGAAAATCAGGTAACATCAGTGAAAAAAGGGCGTGGCACCCACAAAATTTTCGCCTGCGGCGCTATTTTTTCCCCTCCTTTAACCCATAAAAAAATTTACGCCCTTACCTTTGAAGCTTTCGCCCCCTCCGCCCCTTTAACCACGCTACGCCACTGGTCCGATATGCCACAATAATTATTCGCTTGTAAATTATTTATGCTCTAAACTTGCAACATGCTCTTGATGTTCCCGTATTGTAAGTATCGTAACTGTTCGTCGACTAATAAACTAGTGTTTCCTTTTCATCTAAATTGCATCAATGAATGAAACAATAAGCTTCTATTCTATTTCGCCGAACCCTTTTCCAATCGTATTCCACTCACGCTTCTTTCAAATCGCTATTAGTTTTTCTGCTTCGTATCTAAAAGCATAAGGAAACATAAGAATTATAGTCTTGAAAAGGCACTTAACGTTATGAGGGCAATCCGGTTCATTTATTTTTGGAACATAGCCAAAAAGTAGTGGTGTATAATTCGGTCGGTTTTACAGTTTTGAATACTAAGTTATTTGTTGTAAAATTAATGATTTGCTGTAATCTGTAAACGATTTTACTTGTACATTGAATCACATTAAATAATGCTTCCCCGACTCGATGTTATCAAATTATAATCGTTATAATTTACGATTGAATCCAAGAAGCATAAACATTTGCCTGCATCTTTGGTTATTGCATGATACAAAGCAAGATATGTATAACGTCACCCACGTATGATCACTGATGAGCAAAGCATGCAAACGAAATCGTTCAAACTATGATGAGCTAGTTATAATTACAGTGGGTTAGGTTAGGTAAGAGTGGCATGGTCCAAACAGTCACACGTAGTTCTATAAGGACCGTTGTGGTACCACACAGGTTCCGCGGAACCTATCAGCATCAGCTTTCTAATGGTTGACGCGACGTAGATCGTAGAAGAATCTTGACAGCTGATTCAAACCAGCCACTGCTGTTAATAAACTTAGTAAATCGACCCAGTTGCAGGCTGCTCACTTCCTCCAAATCATTAAAGAATAGTTCGCCCAGGGCATTAAACCTTCTTCTCGCGAGGCCGAGGCAGTCACACAGGAATTGCTGAATATTTCCTCCTCTTCTTTATCTCTGTAACTTCTACAGAAGTCGTTAGTTGGTATTTGCATACGTTCAGCTTGCCTACCGAACAGGCAATGTCCGGTGACCACGGCAGTGATGTTTCTTAGGTCCTTCCGACTGTGCTGTAATAGCGCTGTGGTTTTTCTGCAGTCAAGTAGGGGCCACAATTGCCTGAAAATGCTACAAGTTGTCAGCCCTGTCCATATGCTTTGCGCAAGTTGTTTAGCTATCCAATCTATCTCCTCTTTGGTTGATCTCAGTGGTCTAGCCACAGTATTCTCTGCTAGTTCGACAGACATGCTTGCTTGCGCCCTCCCTGGCGAGTGCATCAGCAGTCTCATTGCCATATATATTGCTACATCCAGGAATCCAACACAAGGTGAATCATGTTGAGCACAACACCTTATTAATTTTGACTGCTGCAGCAAATTGCCTTTATGACTGCTTGACTGTCTACGTAGATAGCTATAAACGCAGCTCCTCTCAAGCCAGGGTGATCCCGCAGAGTATTGACTACTTTATCCACTGCAAAAAATTCTGCCTGGAAAATGATGCAGTAGTCAGGGAGACTATACGACCCCTGTATTTAATGTTCTATAAAGAATCTAAATATTTTAAATATTCTACTTAAATTAAACCAAACTAACGCCTTAATATCGATTAACTTTTCACATAACGTGTTTTATGTTTCCACGTAAGATCAAAGAAAATCCTTACAAAAGCGTCTATTTTATTAGTAGTGAACTTACTACCTCCGCTTTTAAGTTTTATGAACCTCCTTTTAATATTAGGAGCTTATGCCAATCACCCAAGTATAAAAGGCAAACTATCAAACAACCCTTTGAGTAATACTATCTACGTCGCGACAGTCACAGGTATGCGCGTTGCCAAATTGTGGTAGAAATACCACGATTATGGTAATTTCATATTATAATGATGATTATATTTCAACAGGAGGGGGAATATTTCTGTTTTTGGATTATTATCAGTATCATATTTTAAAGGTCGAGGGTACATTGGGTTGTTTTACTGTCAATACCAAAATTAAAATAATAACTACAAGGAAGTTACATGAAAAATAAATATAATTCGGTTATATATAACTGTTTTGAACCAAAAACCCCAAATGACGGCTAGTTGTTTTTAAAAGATAAGTATAAAGGTTCTTTTTCATAAAAATGGAAAGGCAGCGATAAATCTGGCAATGTAGCATGTTAGGTAGTATTTATGACTGTCAAACATCAGACGAAAACCCTTTGCGTCACCATCGAAAATCAAAGGAAAGCATTACTTTTTAAGCTGTTAAGTTTTTGAAAGGTTTAAAGTAGTTTCTTGGCGGCTTTTAAGTAACATTAGGAGCTTAATAAGCTGTAAGATATTTTAACTTATAATGTGTGTCCGACATTTTGTCATAGGTAAGAAATTTAAAATATAAGAATGACGGATGTCCGAGAAAAGTTAACAACCCAGTTTTAGACGTCTTGGAGGTGGTTTGGCCGCCATTGTGGGGTTGATCGTAACTCTAACCTTAAATCTGTCGTTATAATGCAGCGCCTCGGCAACAGATGTCTCAAATTCACTGATGTGATGTCGTGGTGTTGCCGCATATCGTATTTTATTGGAATTTTTAATGATATAAACTTTTTTAACAGACAATAAAAAAGGAGGTTCTCAATTCCAGCCGAATGTATGTTTTTGATAATAATATGTACGCTGATTACTCCGGGGTAATTGGACCGATTTTCACAATGATTTTACCGTTGCATTAGGTGTTAAATGTTAAATAAATTAAAGTAGATAAAAAGCGACAGCAAGTATAGGATTTATTTCGTCGAAAAATAGCAAAATACGTAATACACTAATACAAACAAACTGGATGTTTCTTAAGTAAGAAATTAAAACCTACTTATTTTAACCATTTTGAAAAGTAGTAATAATTGCAAATAAAAACCAAGTTATACAAATAAACCGCACATCATTCATATTTTACCCAACATATACGTTGTAGCCTAGGTATGTATTGAATAGTGAGAGTCGTCATTTAATTCTGTTAGAAATAGAATACATGGCGGTCAATATGTTTTCATGTAATTAACGTTGGGGGCGTCAAAAGGTTGAAAATATTATAAGCTACAAAGCAATTAAAAATAGGGACATTTTTAAGTCTAGACTATACTATAGGTAGGAAAATAAATGTAAGCTACTTAAATCTAGGATAGGTGTAGGTACTTATGTGAAATCAAGTTTTACGATAAGCTATAAAAATAAATTAAAAACACTCATGCAGCAAGTCAAACAGACAGGCGGCCACAATGTTTTAATTTAGCAGTGAAAAGGCTAGTCGCTTTCTTGTTGGTGAACTCATTGTGCCATCTATGAATTAAACGTAGCAGATTTAGGAAATCGGCTCATATGGCCTTCTTATAGTTTGATATTCAATGTCTGCAGTAACTGTTTCGAACCTTATTCATTAGTTGTTTAGGCTTAAATTTTCTGCTAAACTTTCCTGCTTGACAAATTTTAACAATTACGCTGCATATAGACTCATCTGTACAAGAAATTTACTTTCAACTACAGTTCGATCTTTTTGGAAAGAAAATAATTCAAAACTCCTTAAACAATTCAAGTATTTCCTTGCACAAGTGAGCAAATAACTTTCCGCCTTCTCATCTAACTTGAATATTGGAATATCGGTCTTTTGAACTTTCAAAGGACTTCGAGAAACCGGCTGTTCAACTTTTTAACAAATATCTCTACATTAGTTCTGCAGAAACTTTGGATTTACAATATTTATTGTGCGCCCTTTGATTTCGAAGATTTATAACATTCTAATTACATAAAGTTATAGATCGATTGTGAACTCTCAGTCTCTTCGAAATGGCGTGTGGGAAATGTTATTATTATACACAAAATTATGTATTTTCTCACTAGAAGCTTATTAATTTCAATGTTTCAATGGTTCAGTGGTTCACTGTAAGCAGAGAATACTGTGGCTAGACCACTCCCTAGTAGCAAAATAAGTCGCAGATACCTCAGTAAAAGGAATGGCTACTAAGAAATAGTATTTGTCTAGTGCTCGCTACTTATAACCACCCCAGCAAACATGCCATGCAGGCAAAACGCTTTTAAAGCATTGGCATTGCCCTCCTTGTTCATTGGCACAGTATTGGCAGCCATTACCGCAAATGTATCTTTTTGACCCGCTGGCCGTCAGTAGGCCGCCGGGCACTTTGCCTTGCTGGGCAAATCACGGCAAATTATTATTTAGCCTTTACATGTTAAATGGTAAAAATAAAGCACCAGCGTTTCTGTACATAATATGTATTCAAAAATATTTACATATGCAATACCTGTTAAATTACATCTTTTATGTGTAGGTAAAATAGTGATATTCAATGTATAAAGGAATAAAATGGCGGCTTATTATTTCTTCCCGATCAATTTATTACCAAGGCAAAGTCGTGTCCAATTAACTTGGTCATAACCCTCCTAGTTGTGTCTGTGGAATCTTCGCCCCCCTGAAGTTTCAGAACATTTACCTAAAAAAAAATCGTAGAATTATTATTTTAAGCTTCACGGCCATACAATTTTTTTGTGGATTTACTGGTAGTTTTAAACATATGTTTTGTGTATTATTATAAAGGTACCTATATCATATTATAACTGTTTTCAATAAGTATAAAAAAATACTTACTTTGGCGATTTATTATTCCACTCTCACGTATCCGTCATTCTTCTGCAGAAACAAAGGCAGTAAGCAACTAAAGCACAAAACGGGCTGAATCCCCCGTCGAGAAATGGCGTCTGCGTTTTAACGTTGTTTTAACCATAGGTAAAGCTTCAACTGCCTGTGTTGGTAAAAGACTTTATGATAATATTAATATTGTCTCTGGTTTAAATTCAAAGTTCGCTTTTTATTTATTGTATAGGTATACTTAGGTTGCAGGAAATCGGAGAGAAAAACTTATAATAATACCTATAATGATTAGAAAATTTACCGTGAAATCGGTCGAACCTGAAAACAAGAGTACTACAAACAAACTAAAGATATTTCTAACCCCATTTCCATAATCACGCTTCGCGACCAATCATCTACCAATGCAGATTAACGCGAGACCAATGATATCATCATGTCACACAGTTAAAGCGCGGGATTTATAAATTAAGAAAAAGATTAACATTTTTAGGCCATATTAAGGCTAACAAAATGCATTTACTCATTCTTTGTCGCGATATCGGAAATGGGCATTTACTGGTTGCCTGCTATAAGAAATTCATAGGCGGAAATGCACAATATAAATACATTTAAGACGTTAGAAATAATTTATCATTTAATTTTTAATCGTAGAGTAGTTAAACGCATTCACACATGCATTATCAAAGAAAATGTAATGGGACATTACCGGGCTGCCTGATGTTAAATAATATTGGCATTTCTGCAAAAAAAATGTAATTTAAATTCATTGGCAAGTTAAAAAAGTTAGGATTACCTTTTTTGGAATGATGGACCAATGCATATTTTTTTATTGAGGATTTATGCATGTTTGCCATTGTTGCAAATTTAAGAATAATGTATTGGCAACATTTTGCCATCATGAAGCCAACATTGCCAATACCAAATCTTTACCTTGCCTAATAACACTGTTTGCTGGGACCACTTTATAGTAAAAGCTACCATAAACTCTATTTCAATAGTCGCTGTTACGATAATGCCACTTTAAATTTGGAATTAAAATACCCATTTGATAAGGTAGCAATTATATGTTTATCATAGTAAGTAGAACTACCCATTTACTAATAAATGTTACTTAAAAGTAACAGAAACTTAATAGTAATAAAGTAATAGTGGCAGGTACCATTAAATTTTACCATAAGGCCTTTATAAGGTAGCGATTCCATGACGAGTAACTTACTTGGTAACAGCTACCTTTTCGGGACCATTGCCGGGAACTATAAAGTAAAGTGGCTCTTAAGAGACATTGATAGTTGCCGGGGAGTTTCCGAAACCTTTAAAATCCACTATTGAGTGACTGTTACTATTCGAAAGCCACCAAAGAGTCGCAGTTACTTAATAATGATAACTTTATAGTGGCGGCCGCATTACAGTTTTAATTCTATTTTTTAAGGTTAGTGGTTTGCTAAAAGACGCAGTTATCGTTTAACTTTCGTATTAGCAAGTTTTAGTATTTACTTATTTCGTTGTATATAAATATGCCTAAAGCATAGAAAAAAAAATTCTCAAATCTCCTCACACGTTAAACGAATTAATTTGAGGTTAGATTGTCCACTTGTCGCCTGACCGATATAGCGATGAAAGGTGTAACCACATAACACCTACAAAAGGTGTTATGTGGGTGTAACTTTATAGTGGCTTGAGTTACCTATTAGTGGCTTCCGCTCCTTTATAGTCGCTTCTGCATACAGCGTGTGTCGCCTTTGCCTACGTGTCGTAACAAGCGCGACCGATAAGTCGCCGGATATAAGCATCTGGGACTGTATCGACAAAATAACTTCTTCTATCAAAAATGTTACTTATATTTTCAAACCTTAATAGTGGTATAGTAGTAACTGCCACTATTAAGTAATTTTTAAGTAGTTCCTATATAACCTTTTATGGTCGCAGATATTAAAAAGTTACAAACGGGTAGTATTGGCCTCGATGATAAAGTTGCAGTAACTTTTAATAAGAAATGTGCCACTTTAAAGTAACTACTTTCTAGCCGGCCATTTTTAAATGAAATAAATCTTCGCCATTGTATAATTTTACTTATTTAAAAAAAAAATTTCGATATAAATAAAACAAATCAATCTTTTATTGCGTTTTATTTACTGTACTATAAAAGCCCAAATAAAATAAATGGTATATTCCAGTAGCAGAAGTAATTTTTATTTTTCGCAAATTTTTTTTTGGTTAAATTTCTTTTTAAATATAATTGTTTCGAGGGCCAAACGAAATTTTCCCACAAACTGGCCATCCTTTAGTCTAAATTTTTTTTTTCGTTTGTAAAATTACCCTTTTATGGTGGTTAAAAACGCGCTTAAAGTTTGTCTTCTATAGTTTAACCACTTTAAAGTGGCCATCCATTGTCATAATTTAAAACAAAGGACATATATTTTTAACAAACAATGATGCTCTCAGGTTGTGGTTAAAAAAGAATATAAGTTCCTATATTAGAGTGGCGGCTACTAAGCAGCTACATGGCAAAGTAGTTCCCGGTACTGTTCTGCGACTAAAAAGGATTCCAAGATAGTAACTAAATAAGTTCCAGAACCTACCCTGACACTACGTAGCTACCTCAATATCTTTCCCCATTTTGGTGACCATTACGTAGCTGCTACTTGGCTGCAACGTGGTCGCCGAAAGTAGCAGCCACTATTGGGGATACTTTCATGGTGGCTGTTACGTTCCTGCCACTATAAATGTTAGTTGGGCTGGGATCAGTCAAAGAGGAGATAGATCGTATAGCTAAACAAAACAGAAGGACAGTGCTGACAACTTGTAGCATCTCCAGGCAACTTTATGATCAGAAATAGGTTCTGGAGCAGGTTCCGAAAATCTTTGAGCATTGTACGTGTAGCGTTGTAACGTACACTATATTTTTTTTATCCAGCATTTTATTATGTACAATATAAATAGCGATTTCCTTTAACCATTACATATCAATCATTCCGTAAATTCGAATTTACAGTACAAAAACGCATTCTTCTGTTTATTAATAATAGTAACGTTAGGAAGATTTAAATCTACATCAAAATACCATTATTTATATGATAATTTTATTATTTCATTCGGGTTATTAAATGAATCGTTGTCGACTTACCGACGGAATAGCAATTATTCTATTTCGGTGTTTAATCATTACTTATATAAACTATATTGAGGTTCGTAATTTTAAACAGTAGAGGCTGTTAGGTATATAATTTTTGACGCTTTGTTAAAGCTAATAGATATGAGATAAAATGAAAAAAATTATTAAAAGAGAAACATACAATAATAAAAATCCTTAAAACATAACTTCCAAATAACATAAAATACCTCACACCGAGCAATAAAATGACAAGAAGGGATGCACATAATGAAAAAAATAAAACAGTATCAACTTTGACAACGAATTTTTCAGGGTCGTAATAAGGTTGCAGCACCAAAAAAAAACTAACAGTCATGATTAAAATTAACTCATGT
Organism: Polydrusus pterygomalis; assembly: GCA_963969555.1. Taxonomy (NCBI): domain Eukaryota; kingdom Metazoa; phylum Arthropoda; class Insecta; order Coleoptera; family Curculionidae; genus Polydrusus; species Polydrusus pterygomalis. The sequence continues at coordinate 52,892,162 of OZ018381.1, forward strand.
TTAATTTGTTTAACATATTTTTTTGTAAAGATGGAGCTTTAATGGTAAACATCAATTTATAGTTTTAATTACTATCTTTCGGCCCTCTCTTTATTAGTCCATATTATTATTGATATTAGAAATACGTTTTCCATTTGTTCGACACATTTTAGGAACATACAGGCCTATATATACAAGTTTTTTGTGCTGTATTTTGTTATCCCGGTTCTGTAAATTAGCCTTCGAATTTCTCATTCATACGCTTATATTTATTTATAAACAGAAGAAAAAGTATGTATTTTCTTCGCTGTTTACACGAAGCATTTATTTCACACTGAGAAAAAAGTCTTCTACTCCTTATAAAAATTCACATACTCTTTATACAACTATATCTGACAGCAACGCGCTTTTCTACTGTAAGATAACGAAAATTGCTAGACCGTTGTGTAGTGATAATATTACGGTAATTAAGCCAATACAAAATAGGATTTAATGCTACCATAAAATGGTTTTTAGCCATTATTGCTCTGAATACTCACAGCAATTATCAAGTTCTATTGGAGGTGTAATCTGGTTTCTTATACTGTATTATTTCCGACTGGCAGTTGTAATGAAACTTCACATTGATTATAATAATATGTGCTTGCTACGGTTAATAAGGCATATACTTACCACTAAAAATCTCTTAAAAATGTAATTAGCTTCTAATATGATATTGTTCTTGTTGATTAACATTGCATATTATGATTATATATTAGGGGAGACTGCCCCAACGCCGGACAGTTCCCAGTACCGGACAGTTCCGGTTTAGCGGTTCCTGCGCTATAAGGCAGCAACTCTCTATTATATTCTGTTGTGACATCACACATGCGGATTGTGTTTTGCGCCATTTGCTTGTCTGTTGCCGTTATGTAAACATATGAGTGATTTTGTGAATTTTAGGTATTTTATCCTGACATACCTAAACTGCACTGTACCTTTTGTGTATCTAAAGGTACGTTTAATAATTTTTTTATTGATTAGTTTAAATTTTACTTTAATAGAGGCAGCAAAAATGCCAGCAAACCTACGAAAATATTTGTGTACTTTTACAAGGAACGTTTTTTTCTAGCATGGCGCGGTGCCTCAGTACCGGACACTACCACTGTTCCCAGTATCGGACAGAATATAAATAGCTTTTTCAATGCATAATACGGCTTATATTTTGAAAAAACTAGGTACTTATCTTTTCCAGATTTATTAAAAATGCCAAACAATACAAAAGGAAAATGGGATGAGGCCAGCATGAAAAAAGCTGTTGATGGTGTGATGTCTGGAAAGTTTAGTACAAAAACAGTAGCCTTCTACTTTTCGGTGCCCAAAAGTTCCTTGGGGGACCGCGTTAAAGCTCTTTGACAAGTAAAGGCTGTTAAAATGGTACTTTTATTATTTAAATAAAAGATTTTTGTAAAATAATCTAGTTTTATTATGAAATATATACTGTCCGGTACTGGGGACAGTTTTTTAAGCGGTGTCAATTGTATAACTTTTGTAAATTCAAAAGTATGCCACTATGTTAAAAGTAGATCGTTTAACATATTTACCACCTTGTTACATATATGACCCCCTATTAAAAACAACTTTTACTTTTCTAAAACTCATTAAGTTTATTGAAAAAAGTATATAAAGGCTTAGGTGTCCGTCACTGGGGCAATCTCCCCTATGCAACATGGTTTACTGAAATCGTAAATTTCGTCCATAGATTATAAAATCTAATACTAATGATGGGTTGTGCGAAATAACAATATTCTATTGTTTAAAAGATGATATAGTGTCCGCGAAAATAATTAAAAGAAAAAGAAAATATAGTGGCATATCGGACAAGTGTGTAACTATTTTTTATATTAGAATACACAGGTATCCAAGTTCAATGGATACCCTGGGGCGGGTAGACCACGACGGCCGTTTCGTCCTTGTTAGGACTCGACGGGCAGCCATAACCCAAGCAATTCCAAGAACGACGGAAAAATGTACTAAAAGCCTACTTGTAGAATCAAGGCGGCCCTCAATACACCTTAGCGCCATTCCACAGAACCAACTCCAATATAAAATATAGTTACAGTGGTATAATCGAAAGGTAGACAACTAAATAAACCACGAAGTGCAACCACAATCCAGTATAGGGAACGCTATTTGCGTTTTCACCGAAAACAGCTGCCATTTTGCAGACAAGAAAACAGATCAACGCTGGCACCCACCAGAACGCGCGCAATCCGTTTGAGTTTTAAGTCATAAAAATGTTTAAAAGATGATATAGTGTCCTCGAAAATAATTAAAAGAAAAAGAAAATATAGTGGCATATCGGACAAGTGTGTAACTATTTTTTATATTGGAATACACAGGGATCCAAGTTCAATGGATACCCTGGGGCGGGTAGACCACGACGGCCGTTTCGTCCTTGTTAGGACTCGATGGGCAGCCATAACCCAAGCAATTCCAAGAACGACGGAAAAATGTACTAAAAGCCTACTTGTAGAATCAAGGCGGCCGTCAATTTTTATGGCTTAAAACTCAAACGGATTGCGCGCATTCTGGTGGGTGCCAGCGTTGATCTGTTTTCTTGTCTGCAAAATGGCAGATGTTTTCGGTGAAAACGCAAATAGCGTTCCCTATACTGGATTATGGTTGCACTTCGTGGTTTATTTAGTTGTCTACCTTTCGATTATACCAGTGTAACTATCTTTTATATTGGAGTTGGTTCCGTCGGATGGCGCTAAGGTGTATTGAGGGCCGCCTTGATTCTACAAGTAGGCTTTTAGTACATTTTTCCGTCGTTCTTGGAATTGCTTGGGTTATGGCTGCCCGTCGAGTCCTAACAAGGACGAAACGGCCGTCGTGGTCTACCCGCCCCAGGGTATCCATTGAACTTGGATCCCTGTGTATTCCAATATAAAAAATAGTTACACACTTGTCCGATATGCCACTATATTTTCTTTTTCTTTTAAATATTCTATTGCTTTATCTGACAACAAACTTAAATACAAAGTAAAAATAAATTAATTGAAACAGGTATTGGTACGATCAATAGGATTCAAATTCAATCAGGACAGCTAGAAGACTCCAAACGATGTGACCTTCGCAACAAATACGTTAAAACTAATACTACGGCGCGCGGCGATTGCCGATCGCTACGAACCCCGACCAACGTCTTGGTGGATTATAGGTTCTAATGGATACAATTCATTTTTGGGAATGCTGTTCTGGTTTCTTAATTATGGATAAAGCGCTTTACTGTAAAGAAAATGCATCGCGTTGAGAATCAAACAATGCTGCCCGGGATGCATTTTTGTATCGAGCGTCCAGTACACCGCATTCGGGTAATTTCGCACTAACCGAGGGCTGTCTATCGTCGATTGTCAAGCTACCATACGACAGCTGTCAACTTTTGACTGATAAGCGTTAATTTTTTTAGCTTTTTTCTTATAAGTAGAGGATTATAAGGAGGCGATAACTAGAGGAACAAATTCCGTCTAAAAGGTATATTGGCAACAGGTTCGTTCGTTGTTACCCAGAGCATTTTTTTTAAATTTAAAAACCAAAAAAAAACCAAGATTTCCGCCTAATCGAGCATATGGTAGTCCGACTGTTGTCGTAGTACCGAACGCTCGATACGTGCCGAGGTCGAACATCACGAATTCGGCTTACTGGACGCTCGATACAAAAATGCGCCCGGGATCGTGCCTCCCGCTAGTGAGTCAAGGCTACTTCTACCTAAAGAACCGCCAAAGTGAAAACAAATAATTTTTTCTTTGCTGCTCGACCAAACCACTTAGAACCTGATTTCTATTTCGGGAAGGTTTAAAAACGTAAGACAAAAATATGCTAAATATAAAAAGTGTTTATTATGACGTATTTTATAAACGCTTTTAAAGATTTAAGGCTCTGGACACCTACACAGTATCATAAAATTAAACAAATGATATTAGGGGAGTCGGGATAAATATCTACATTAATATTTCATTATTTATCTTAAAATATTTAGGTTTTAAAGTGTTTCGTTGATAAAATTTTAAGACAGAGTAAAAATTGCTTTGTTCCTTTTTTAAATCTTTTCCATTTATAATTTATTAAAAATTTATTTGTTTTGAGTGTTTTGTAGACTTTTCATTATATCGTTTAATTATGTAATTTTTCATATATATTTATTTTCTAAGCTATAACAATTATTAAGGTAAAATAATAAATTATTTGAGGGATTATAATCGCTACTGTGCACGTTTTTTCTCACTTGCGTATGCTTGTAAACCTATTGTTTACAAAAATTAAACGTGTCTACACTCTAATATAGTTTATCACTTTTCTAAACTTAAATTTTATTTTATTAAGTATTTATAAAAAAATGTGTGTTGCCAGAGTTGTACAAATACATAAGATTGTAAAATTTAATCAAAAATTATTTAAGATTAAATGAAAAGTTATTAAATTATTACACATCGAAGCCAATCTTAATCATTATTGATTAAAATATTTCATACAAATTGAATAACATATAATCAGTAATGATTCTTGCATCAGTACTCAGTTCATTTTATTTAAAATTTAATCATACTTTTTAATTACTTAATAAATCAAGTCAATGTTTCGTAAGTTACTTCGTCAAATTATTTCCTATAAAAAATTAAAATAAATCATCGCTCTAAAATAAACAACGGAGCCAATATTTAACCACCTTAAATTTTGCCCGGATGCACAAGTCCTGCAGGAGAAGTGGCTGGTCATTTAAAAATTGGATCAATTAAATCATTAAAAGGTATAATATGTGTTCTAAAATAAAATAATTTCGCCTAATGGACAAAATTAGTAATGCCACAAGTATTTTAAACTTTTGACAACTTTTTCAATTACGCCCAGTCCCATTAACCCAAAGTTAACGTTTGAATTGGGGAAATATTAGGCTTTGAGAATTTTAAAATAATTTGATACTAAATAAAATAAACTTCATAACATTTTTAGAATTGTTTTATTATTAAATTTTGGATAAATACAACTTTCACTGAAAATATTTAACCTGTTCCTATTCAAGGGTAAAGTAAATGCCTCACAGGTAACTAAATGGCTTGGTCTGAAGGTTTAGAATGTTATCGACTATGGAATTTTTAAAACTAACTTTTACGAATTTTCTTTTTTTATTTACTTTATGTTATATGACACAAACACTCATTCTGTACTCGACGGCACAATAAAATGAACTGAATACGTTTATTCAGGTAGATGCGGGCGAAGACCTTGCCATGCATTGTTTGTTCCGGCAACACTGATTGCGCAGGCGCTCCGCTCGTCGCTTGATTGGCTCGTAGCTATAATATTTGGAAGGCGAAACTGTTTTATAAGTAAAAAATTTTGAATACTCTCGCAAGATGGAGGCAATGTTACGTAACACTTTGTCAATTTTGGTATATTAAATGTTTATAAGTTTATTTATTTATTTATTTATTATATCTCTTTGGAACACATACAGGATAAACCCAAAAAAAGTGTCCGCAATTTACAAAAGTTGGCATGAATTCCAGGACCGGCCTTGAAAATTATACATGTGATACCTTCTAAAACAATTGATGCAATAGTCTCATTGGTTCTACCGCTTTAACATTACCAAATAATAATAATAATAATTACTTTTGAAAGTTTTGTTTTATAAATATTATAATTTATGGTAGGTAATAATAAACATGAGTTTTTATATGGTTTAAAGATAAAGTGTCAAAATTTAAAAACTATATAATATTATAATTATCCAAACCTTGAAAATACTAAATTAACTGAAACGTAGGACTTATAGTCACTCATATTTACAACAATTTTTTTTTGTTTAACCTGTTCAGATTATACCTATAGGTAAAATGTTATACCTACAGTTTAACATAAACTAATTGAATTCAGTCATATATTATATTTACTGTCAAGGAAATCCCCATATATGACATACGTAAGGTACGTAGACCCAAAAGTGGCATTGGAGTGTTTACGTGGATGTTTTAATTTTAAATAATATTAACGCTAAGTTTTTTAATCCATTATGCTAATGAACCATCAAGACTCCCGTACAAGTTTAAAATAATTGTGAATGCAATGGTAAAAGGACCATTCCTGTCTCTGTCGCCAACACCTTAATGTAAAATGGATCATACTCCATCAGGGTGTCATAAATGACAGGTGACGGCGTGTTCTTAAAAAAAATTGACACTAGTGAGAAATCCCATTATCGATTTATATGTTTTGAGAGGCAAGAAAAAGGGGTAGAAATAAAAAATTTTAATAACCTCACTATCTAAAAAAATCACTATTGAAAAAAATTATATACAAGAATTTTTATGAAGCAAAATATAATTCCTGGCCTTTTACTAAAAATAAATTATATTTTATCATTGCCCTAAAATAACTAACTAAAAGCGACTTCCCAATTTAAGAAATTTGAATAAATTAGGCCTAATGGATAAAATTCATCACATTAAAAGTATCTCCAACTGTTAAGTCAGACCAAACTTTTTCATTTGTTGCCTACTTGAGAGATTGAAATTTAAATTTGGGAAATATATAAGACGAAATGTTAGGAATAATTTTGACCGAATGAAAATGAAGCTTCTTTAGAAAATGTTACGTATTTATGTATAAAATAATAATCTAAAATTGAAACTGATAAATAATTATTTAACAAATATTCAAGTTTATATAATTTATTTTATTTACATAAGGAGCACCAGAATTTACTGGATTCTGAGGGGCAGTACAGGGTTTTTCCGTATATTTTGGAGCACCCCTGGAGCTTTTATTTGAAGACCTAGAAAAAACTTTAAATTACCAAAGTTGCATGATTTCTCCTGAACTGCCAGAATTTGTTATCGGACAAAACAAATGAACATCGTAAATTTGTTTAATAATGCCAATGTCGATTTTTTTAAATGGAACACCCTGTATATACTTTTTTTTTTTAACTCCTCACTCTTTTCTGATTCCAAATATGTATATATGTTATATGTTTACTTTAGTCGTTTAGGCAAAATTGCATTTCAAAATATTGCGGATTAGAAAATCTATATTGGTGTGAGGAAAACATGATAGAACATAATGCTTATTCAGTAACAATAATTAATATAAATAATGATAATAATTTATGAAACAAACATATAACATATATAGATATTTGGAATCAGAAAAGTGTGAGGAGTTAAAAAAATAATTAATATACAGGGTGTTCCATTTAAAAAAATCGACATTGGCATTATTAAACAAATTTACGATGTTCATTTGTTTTGTCCGATAACAAATTCTGGCAGTTCAGGAGAAATAATGCAACTTTGGTAATTTAAAGTTTTTTCTAGGTCTTCAAATAAAAGCTCCAGGGGTGCTCCAAAATATACGGAAAAACCCTGTACATAACAGACACTGTCAAAAGCCTTTGATAAGTCAGTAAATATAACGCCGACTTGATGACCTGGAATATAGAAAACCAAGAAATTCTGATAAACATCCAAGTTCGTCGCTGTTGAGTGACCACTAAAGAAGCTCTGCTGCTGAGCTAGGTTAAAAAATATTTCATTAGTAATAATGGATTCAAAGAGCTTTGAGATGGATTAAAGATTGAAGGCACAATAAGTGTCAGGAAAAAAATCAAATTAATCAAATTAAATTATTTTTGGAATAGAGAAAAAGGACCAATATGTGATGACTGACAGTTTTTTTAATAACGAAGATGGTATACCATCCGGCGTTAAAGAAGAGTTATTTTTTTTTACTTGTTTTTCATAATAATCATATTATTAGCAGCAATAGATTGAATTTTAAATTAAACATAAGGTAACTTACATTAAAATCAATTTTATTGCATGTGAATGAACAAAAAGGAAAAAATACGTTTTTATACCCAAACCTTGGGGTGAAAGAAAATCCAATAAACTTTAAGAATATTAGTTTCCCTTTTCTGCCGAATTACGAAATTGTTCTTGGCAATATTAGCTTTTCTCCTAAAAAAACACACATGTGTGGAAAGTAATAAAAGTAACCTTTAGTTTAATTTAATGGTATGAGAGTAATAGGTAAATTGGAAAAAATTTAGGTTTGGTACCATTAAATCCTTTTATAGCCCTAAGATACTATACATCGCAATGGTTTGACTTGAATTAAATTAGGTTTTGGAATTAACTTTAATTAATAAAATATACAAGACGCCCAAAATAATTGTTTGACGTATGAAACTCCTTAACAAAATTGATTCATATTAACTTAGTTGGAACAGACCTTGGGTGACTTGAAATTAATATGGATTGACAGGTTACGAGAATTATGCGATGCTAATCTGTTATCCTTTAATGTCTCAAAGAAAAAAGGAATTGAATTTAAAATGCGTTCTAGAAAATGTTGTTATAACTTTCTATTAATACATTTTTAGGATTATCACATCTTAAATTTGAAACTGTCTGAGGGTGATATCAAACAACTTACTGTAGGAAGGATATCTTACCATGCTTTAATATAGTCCCATCTTCGGTATGGAATTTGCTTTTGGGGGTTGGGGGTTCATGTTCCCAATAAACTCCATTCTGTATTTGTTGTTTTTTTTATCAATATTTCATGTTTGTTCACATTTAAATGAATCTCTCCATTGCATTGGCTCAATGTATTTTCTCTTGATACAACGTAAATTCTACGTTAAGTACAATGGGTATTGTAAATTATCGTTTAATGCTAAAGCAAACTTTCAGATTAAATTTTAAACTAAAATATATTTGAATTTTGTGTAAAAACTTTAACAATAATAAGACTGATTTATTAGTCAAATAACAACGTCGTCTGTAAAAATATGAACAGGCTGACGTCGAGCGACGCCGACGCTGGATGGTGTGAATTTATGAATTTAATAAACAAAACATAAATATTTGCTTGACAAATAATACCTTTTTTATTTTATTTTTACGTCAAAAACTAGTTGAAGTCTGAAAACTATTTTTTGGATTATAACATTAAAATTATATATTAAATCTGATAAAGAGCACTGCTGCTGACCCTTTCTAAGAATACTGTCTTATTTTGTTTACAAAAGTCTTCATTTGAACCACTATTTAATCTGCGACAGAAAGTAAAATGGGACTCATTTTGTCGTTTTTTGTTCGAGTCAGCACGAATTATTTTAATGTCAACCCTGAGTTATGCAAATGTTTACTTTAGTCCTTTCCACGACATTTTACAATAAGAGGCGTCACGGGCGCGTGCGAATCCTGTAATAAAACCACCAGATAAAATTTAATCTGCGTTAAATTTCCTGCAAATGCCCTATAAACGGACATGTTGTAGTCCGAGAAATGAATGAATTGAGGAGGACTTCTTTGAGCTATAATTAAGAAATGCATTTTTACCTTGGGGTTGAAAACACAGAATGTATGTACCATTTTGGCCAAAAGTACTGATACAAGAAAAAAAATTAAAATCTATTGCTCTCAGACTATTATGAAAACTTATCGAAAAGGTAAGTGGTATCTATGATAGCATCTTACCATAAGTCAGTATAAGAGGTAAAGATGAAGTTTTTTAAAATGCTGCAGTATTCTGTGTTTAAAAAGCATTTCCGTTTTTTTTACATGATACGTGTATTTTTATGTACCTATTAGTAAAATAAAGTTTTGTCTCTTGGCAAATAATATATTTAAACTCTGTTTGGGAACAATAAATAATAATGTCTACTATACACCGTTATCCTATTTTTATATTTAATATTATTCTAATATCATTGCACACTTGCTGTTGATGACGGCTTGTAGACGATGTGGCATGCGTGTCGTACGCCAAAAAATGACGCTTATTTATTTTCCTACGATCACCTATGAAAATGAGAAATAAAGCACTTCTAATTTGGCTAGAAAGTCCTTATATCATACGCATGTTAAAATATTTTCTTTCAATACGTGTGTTGAAATATAAAACAGCTGATGGCCGATGAATTTGACAGCAAAACTATTTAAAAAAAATAACAAACTTACGGGACTCGTGGAGCAAATTGGGGTGCTAGGTGGGGTAAAGGACACTAGGGCATTACTGCAATTATTATAAAAAATCTTTTTTTTTCGTTATTTTTGGGAACCTAAGAGTATTTATGATAAAAATAATAATATATCAAAAACGGAAAATATGTCAGGCAACCCACTAAACATGTCAACATTGTCAACTGAGTTGAACCACAGAAAAAAAAGTGGCAGCTATAGAGCAGAAATAGAATACCCTAGGAAATACCGATTTATAATTTTACAATTATCTCGGATAAAAATATATGTAAAGTGAATGTGTTATGTAAGTAAATTTATTTTAGCAATATTCAGAACAAATCGAATATAGATAGAACTTTTCTAATTACCAAGCTATCGATATTTAACTCTCTATCTTTCTATAATATTGAGGTTATGTTTTAGTTTTGTATGTATATTTAGGTATATTATTGTTTTATTGAAATAATACAAGCAGCTAAAAAATCAAACGAAATTTATTCACTGTACATAGATAGTAGGTATGATGTGCGTAAGCAAATAGGAGAAAAAGTTATTCTTTTTATTTAAATCTAGGTTAAAATATGCCCACTTAGGGCATTGTTTTTATTTTATTCAACTCTAGAGTTGAAATAAATTTTTCAACTCTAGTGTTGAAAAAATTTGTTTAGCAGAATGGTGAACTCTTTTTCATTATTATGTATGGTCGCAGGAAAAATTTTGTATGTACATTACTTTTGTGAAAGTAATTTTCTCACACTCGGAGAATTTCCGTACTCGGCTAATGCCTTGTGCTAAATACCTCCTCGTTTGAACAGTACCACTTTTAACACTTGTTATGTAATATACTAATTCCATGCTTTAAAGCTCAGTTCAAAAAATAAAGCGTGCTATTTGAAGTAAAAACTTTGCTGAAAACCTTAAATAAATCCTTGTGTATCGCAACAACTTTTTCAGTAACATATAGATACTAGTCATTACAATTACAATACTTTTCAATGAAGGACGTGGCAATTTTACCCGACCATTTTTTAAAGTGCAGCTTCTAATTAATACGATTTCCTCCAACCAAACATTCTCTCCATACCACAAATTAACTTTGGCGAGAATAATTTCCAATTTCGCCCCGTTCAGTGGCGTACGAAACTCAACCTTTCGACGCGTAAACTTTAAATTATCTGCCACACTACTGTGCAACGTTGCGTGCGTCGTTTATAGCACATCCCCTTCGGCAATATTAATTACTCGCTGTTCTAGATAAAATTATCCCTCAGTCTATAACATGCAGTTAACCGTGCATTTACCGACGGTTAAATACTGTCTGTTGGTGGTTTTTATTGTGGGGCTTACACGCTTCCTTTACGCCTTTTCATTTCCATTGGCGTGGAAACACTGTTGCAATTAAAATTTATATAAGTAAAATAACCAAACCACCTTTAACTAGTCTTTGCTTAGCCATATGAAAACTGACAAAAATAATATAAGTACACTGTATTCTTTTTTATTTGGAAAATAAAATTATTTGTATTGTATTGTATATAGGTATACATTTTTTATTCTTCCCTATTTGCAACACGACAAACATTCGTCGTAGCTTTCCCCAGTTCTATATAACCTCTCGTGGGTAATTCTCGTTTATATACTTCAATGTTAATATAGTAAATACCAAAGTTTTCGCCGATGAATCACTTTTAAGGTTCGCGAGTCAAGGATAGTACGGTTTACAATTTTTGAATGTATGATTTGCACCTGTTTGATATTTTTACAATTTGTGTGTATATGATTTGCTCGTACTAGTCTGGTGCGTTTTTGAGGGTTTTGATTCGATTTACACTGAAAAAAGAATGTTTATTGAAATTGCATTTATTCCTCCATAGTTCAATGCCAAGGCCTATATCGGCCTGGTTTCATGAAGGAATGAGGTGGATATAGGTATACATTTTTCACTCTTCCCTGTTTGCAAGACGACAAAGTTTCCGCCGATAAATCATTTTTAAGGTAGGCGAGTCAAGGAAAGTACGGTTTACAATTTTTGAGTGTATGATTTGCACCTATTTGATATTTTTACAATTTGTGTGTATATGATTGGCTCGTATTATTCTGGTGCATTTATGAGGGTTTTGATTTATCACGTCAGTAGGTTTATTGGTTGGTCAACTTGCCCATCTCTCCCCTACTTGTTGTTGGTTTGAGACGGTGCGTTATGATTCCATTTGAACGATGTAATAATATTATTCTGGACGTTTCATATTAGCAGTTTCTCGTTCTCCGCCAATGTAGTTTTTTCCTCACATGCCGGTTTGTAAAGATTTATTCATTCAAGCTTCGGTTTTAAATTGATTAGTTCGTTAGGAAAAGGGAAAGACGTTGACAGGGAATAAGGAAGTAGTAATTATGTATGCAAAGGTTGGTTTTCTTCGCTGAAATTTGCATTTTGTTTGGCCGGATAATTAAGTATAGAGGCAAAAGTGTTGTTGCTGTTAGACTTTGAGGCAGAGTCAATTACTGACAAAGGAAATCCGGTATAACTTGGAATACTTTGTTCCTGGCTTAACCTAAGTTTGAATAAAAGATGGGTTTAATTCGGTTTATTTTATTGGGTTAAAAATATTATTATATTTTGTAAGATAACAAAATGCCACATTAGAAACTTCTCTTACTACTAATTGGCGTAGTGGAAGTAATAGTAAATAGCCCTATTTCTTTGTGAGACGAATATCCAAATTTCCAGGAGCCCACAGGGATTACCGTTAGAAAAGTATTTACTTCTAGGGATGACAAAAACAACTAACTAAAACTGGCTTAACATCATCCCAAAAATCATAATATCCATCGTTATACCGTGCGAGCAAAAATTATTTGCATCAACTTGGACTTGGATTGAAAAACGTAGGGCTTGGTTTAGATCACAATGATATTAGGACGATATATCTAACCAAATCTAGGTTAAAATTTTGTTAAATTCATATTATGACATGATATGTCAAACTAATGAGTAATAAAATAAGTAAACAAATACAAATTTGTTTTTGTTGTTTACAAAATCAACAAAGTAAGAATATACACAAAGAAAAAGAAAAATAATTACATAAATTGCTTAAATTGGCCACCGCCATGCTCCAAGGGACAGGCGTCTTATACAATTTGTTGGCTTATTTTGCATTATTTCACGAACGCTTGAAACAAGTTCTTCTGTCCTTACAGATGGTATTTCTGCTCCTTTTTTCTGTTGTATAGAACCTGTTTCCCTAAACACAGCCACGGTTCTTCTCAGGCAATGATAAAAATCCACAGCAATAAAAGCAACGTTAGGAAAATATTCGTGAAAATCGTCCATGCACAAACCCGGATTGTATTGTCACTCACCATATACTCTAACTCTGTTTCGAAAATACGCTTCAACCATGAATGTTTTTTGCTGTTCCGTAAAGCCCATTGTGTAAATTGTTCAAGAAATTGAAAAAATTAGCGATGAATCAAATTACTTGTAACGACTGTCAAAGATGACGAAATAATTGATTGATTGTTAATTCAGGTAGTTACTGACACCCAGTAGGTATTAAGCTCTGCGGCTAAGCATTACGTCCTTAGATGCTCTCTTTGATGCAAATTATTTTTGCTCGCACGGTACTTATGTTTTGTGCTAATACAGATAATGCATAGGTTATTTCTAAAAGAAAAGTTTTATTAATAAAAAAAATTCACGTTTAAAACAAGTGAGAAATAAAAGATAAAAGTGATATCCCACATTCGTCACCATAATAATAAAATAGAATACAAGAAAGACACATGTTGCATGTTAATCAACCATTTGTTTCCCGAACTTTGTTTTGAGTAAGTTTCAAATTAATTTTTTCCCTCTTATATTTATATTCTTACGAAATAATTCTGTCAGATTTAATGTAGGAAGAAAATGCCCACATTAATTTTTTTCCAACCAATTTCTATGAGAGGCCAAGCAAAAATATTTTATTTCTGTCTCTAATAAATAAGGAAGTAATAATGAAGTGAGGAAAAATCGTGGTTTATTATTTCTACTGTCTCGTTTGCGAATGAAACTTTTTTTATGAAACATTTGTGGATGTTTGGTCTCTATTTTGTAGCTTAAAGTTGTGTGTAAAAGGACCTTTCAAAAGCTTAAATAATAAAGGAACGTCGTTTTTATTTCAATAATAAGATTTATATGAAAGTAAATTTAATTAACTTCAAGTATATTGTTTTTTGTATGTTGTTTTTTCATTTCGTTGCACTACCACGTTGTATCTGTCAGTATTGGCTCTTTTTCTAGAAAGAAAAATGACCCGAAATACAACTAAGAGATTAAGGTGAAAATTAATTATTAGGTTGGTTTAATATTTTTCTTGTAAAAGCTCACAGAAAAGTAATTAATAAAAGAATGATTTGTTTGGGTGTTTTATTTATTACCATGAATGCAAGTTAATATAAGTAGATCTAGTAGCTTCAGTTTTATTGAAAAACCAGACATATATAGAAGAATGCATCATGTTTTCCTTATTCTGTTGGTAAGCTTTGATAATATAGAATATATAACAAGGAATAATAATATGAAGTAAGTATTCCTACTACAATAGTAAGTGTAAAAACATGTAGTCGTTTTATTTTACTGGATACATAACTTTACTATCTAATAACTAAATTGGTTTTCAACTAAAACTTTTTTCAGTTCTTTGTTTTCCCAACGTACTCTTACGCCCGTTTTCCTTTGCACACAATTGGTCACTTCTGTCAACTGCAATTTTCTATTGCAAGAAAAAGGTAAAATAATACGCTCCAACTTGATTAAATTACATTAGATCCAATTTGTATCAAAACCAGAGAAAATATACATTTTTATTTTTCTTATTTTCCGTAAATAAAATAATGCTTCTTATATTGCTTTTCAAAATATTTATACAAATAGAAAACCTTATATACACAATTTTGTAAGAACAAATAATAATATTTACAAAAAAAAGGCTGTATTCAATTTCGTTTTATGGTGAATGTTTCTATTATAAAAAGTATTGTGTAAAGTTTGTCTAACATAAAGTAAAATATTCAAATTTAGGTTAACAGTCAGTTTTCCTAAAAATTGATGCTACGAACATCACTTAATAATTGTTTTTTTTTTAATTCTATAAAATATGTTAAAAATGATACGTCTAGTAACATTTGACATATTTTAATTATTACCAAAATTTTGCATGTGCACAGCAAACAAATTGATATAAAATCATAAGACTTTTTTAGAAAATTACTTGTTTTAACACTCGAGGCTAAGAGTTAGAAAGGAAATTTTAATATAACTTTAACTGAGCTTATTTTTGCTAGTTTTAAAACAAAATTTAAAAATCCCATTTTATTTGATCCATTATCATAATTTTCCTTCTTTTAAACTGGCAAAAACCTTCACGAAGACAACTAGATTATTTGCAAAATGTTGCCAAACTTTTTAAGAGCGAAGTTTGGCAGCGATTTTACCTCTTTTTACAATGGCCATGTAAATTACTGGTATGCAATTTGGAGCGGTGGATTTTATAAAAGACTGGAAAAAGACGCCTGGCTTGGATGAAATATTTCTATTTAATTAAAAATGTAATAAAAATAGTTTTATTCAGAATATTGCTGTTTTTAATTCGGAATTTGATTGTTTTAACAGTTATTTCACATATAATTGAAAGTGTTTTAGTACGACTCTAAGACGAATAATATACGTTAAATACTTGATATAGTAAAAGTTTTGAATATTCTCGCAAGATGGAGGCACATGACTCTCTGTCAATGTTGGTATATTTAATTTTGATAGGTTGGTATATTATACATGTGTACCGCTTTAATATTGAAAAATTATAATAATAATTTCTTCTGAAAGTTTTGTTTTATAAATAATATAATTTTAGGTAGGTAATAATAAACATGAGTTTTTTTTAAAGTACTTTCGAAAATAATAGACATTTTAATTTTTTTTATTTAAAGCCAGCGCCCCCCCCCCCTGACTCACTAGTCACGAGCCGCCACTGACCATAACCACAAAATATTTTGAAAACGTAATTAAATGTAACACAAAGCACAAAAACGCAATTCATAACTCGGTGTTTGGGCTCATTACGGTCCGCTACAAATCTGGGGATATTATTATGTCCCAATATCAGCTGATCGATGACAAATAACCGATGTCATCTGTTTTAAAACGAGAGAATTCGTGCCGTTTACATTATGATAAATTTAGTGTATATTGAAAGGTTGGAGACAATGATGTTTCTTAAATGACAAAAGAGTTCGTCTTCAGGTCATTAATAAATAAGCAAAGTAACTACGGCTCTATTTTCAAGATATTTCTTATATTTTATGATGGCTTACTACTAAAACAACCTCGGTCCTGGTGTATAAATCATGCCGGATACATATCGTCCGCGAACATAAAGTATCTTGCCTTTAGTCCAGCATATTTTAGAATATGCACATACAATAGGTACTGTAGAGGTCCAAGTTTTGACCTCTGGACTACTCCAACACACAGGTGTTGTTTATCGCCTTTTTAATGTACCTATAATGCATTCTGTTTTTTGAATATGCAGTAATCAGTTTATGTATCGAATAATATGATAAATTCCATTATTGTGATAAAGCCCAATATAGTATGTCTCCATTATTACATTTTCTCCTTATCTCATAAAAAAACCATCAAATAAGTATATTGCAAAAACTATGATGCAGGTTAATAATTATAAAGTTTATCGCTGGGAGATTACAGCAATTTAAAGTTTGTTTTATGAAACTAAATTTAAAAGTAAATTAAAAAGTGTTATTTAATGTAAAAAGTTATCATGTCCGTGGTGGGTACAATAAAAAATATGCAGTTTATTAGTTTGTAATTGGATTTAGTACAAATAATAAAATACCGAATAGACCCAGTACTAAACAATTATTTTTGTAATTAATTTGTGTTGGGCTACATGCTTGGTGAAACTGTTGTTCCATTGCACAGGAAGAAAAAATAATAACTACTTGTTATGTTTCACAAATTTAATCAGTTTCCTGACACGTGTTTTGACCTTTACGGGTCATTGTCAATGGAGTACAAGAAAATACTCAGTACCATTATCTTCTTGTACTCCTTTGACAATGACCCGTGTACTCGATGATAGAATTGTAGATATTGAAATACAGGAAACAATCACTGATTTATACAAGCAAAGGGAAATGTTGGGGAGGGCATATTTGAACACCGGATTACTAAACCTTTTTTTTTTTTGGGAACAAAAATTTGGGAAGAGAAATTTTTTTGGATCTTTTACAAAACCAAATTCTACCTAGATTAAGGTTGACTGCTCAACGTCATTCAATCTATTGCCAGCCTATAACTTATTTCGCGTTGATTTTTTGAATTTGTTATTTTAATAACTAACATTTAAAGAAAATCAATATCGTCGGTACAATATTTAGGTATTATCAGATATATTGCAAGAATATCAATTTATTTCATTGCTAATTTTGGGAGAATTGTATAGTGAAAGAACAATGAGTGACAATGACACAATAATGTTAAAAAAAAATCTTACCCGATATTTTTCGCTATACAATTCTCCTAAAATAAGTTATGAAATGCCTTGATATTTATTAAATATGTCAACTATTACCTATAGAATATCAACTCGATACTGATTTTCTTTAAATTTTGTATAAAAGCTGGAAAACATAAATAAATCTACGGGAAATAGGTTATAGGTTGGCAAGCATGTTAATTAATACTCCCACCTTAAGTAAAAATATTGAAACTAATAAAAAATTAAACGTCTAGTGACATTGAACATTTTCATAGTTAGTACTGGTGGTTTCATTGGGTATCTTTCAGATCCGTATATACAGGATGTCCGAAAAATACGTGCACAACGTTTGACGACTCCTGACGTCAAAATAGGTCGATCTAAGCCGACTTAGTTATATCCAAAATTGTTTCGTTTAGCGGGTAGAGGGCGTCAAAAATTTGTAAAAATATTGGTATTTCCTAAATTACGTGAAAACCTGCTAATCGATTTTAATTATTTTTAGTATGTAGACTAATTATATAAAATGACGTTTTTTAGTAGTATAGTCACCGGCTGTAAATAAGTGGAAGTGTCATAAAAGTGATATAATACGTCAACATTTCTCCTCATTTTTTTATATGAACGGCGTTATGACAACCCAGATATTTTTGTAGAGTGACTGGATGTTTTTGGAAGCTATTTTACGTCTTTAATATTTTTTGTTGAATGAGCTGTTTTGCCAGAAAAAAATATTTACAATTACCTGCATACATCAATTTAACAACAAAAATAAATAATAAGTAATTTGATTTTAATATTATTACTAATAATACTAAATATTGTAAATATTTTCTTCTGGCAAAACAGCTCATTCAACGAAAAATATTAAAGGGGTAAAATAGCTTCCAAATACATCCAGTCACTCTACAAAAATATGTGGGTTGTTATAACGCCGATCATATAAAAAATGTGGAGAAATGTTGACGTATTATATCACTTTTATAACACTTCCACTTATTTACAGCCGGTGACTATACTACTAGAAAACGTCATTTTATAATATTAGTCTACATACTAAAAATCATTAAAATCGATTAGTAGGTTTTTACGTAATTTAGGAAAAACCAATATTTTTACAAATTTTTGACGTCCTCTACCAGCTAAACGAGACAATTTTGAATATAACTAAGTCGGCTTAGATCGACCTATTTTGACGTCAGGAGTCTGTCGTCAAACGTTGTATACGTATTTTCCGGACACCCTGTATATAATTTTTAAGAATTTTACAACCAGGTTTTTTTAAATAACTCCTAAATGACTTATTAAAAAATAATAAAATTTACTGAGCAAGTTCACTATGCAAGGACCTTCAAAAAAGTCCCATACAATTTTTATGTAAACTTAATGTGGGAGCCAATACTTGAGGGTAGTAAAATTTACATAGGATTTCCTATGGCCAGTGGGGCAGTGCACCATCCGGTATACAATCGGAAATATTGATAAGAAGAGAGACTAAAAATGAATCTGCCCAAAAAGTAATTTGAAATTTCGTTCATGCTCATTCGATTCAAAAGATATTAAGTAATGATAAATGGTTCCTATTCAAACATCCATTTTTTATACGAGAAAAGAGGTCAAAAGGAACGCATCAAGTAACTTTGGGGGTAAAAAGTGCAAAACGACATTTTAATTAATAATATCCTGTATAGTTTCCTGGATACTTTGAACTGGATTAGCGCCATCATTAATTACGAATGAAGCTATATTTCACTAAGAATTTATTTGATGGCCATCTGGTTGCAAAGTTATGGAACGGCCCTGTCAAAGCGGAGAATTTATGCTTTTAAAATACGACCAGTAAAAAAGCGACATTTTACAATCAAACGTTGTGTGGTGAAACGCACAATAAATATGTATCTGGGAATTTTTAATTTAGTATCCAGTGATAAAAAAGGCAGTAAAATGGGCATTATATACATATACACAATGATAGAGTTCCATTATTTTAAGTGGGACAAAGAAAAAAACAGTTTAGTAATCTCAAGTAATATACAGGGTGTCCGGAAATGATAAGCAAAAAATTTAAGGGATAATTCTAGACCGAAAATAAATGCTCTCTCTTCCTATAACATTTCTTCGAAAACTTGAAGAAATAGTCCATACTTTAAGTAGAGTGTATGTTTAAAGGGAAAGAAATAATACACTTTAAGCCTTCCTTCACTGGTAGAAGATAAGTTTTAATTAAGGGTAAATTCTCTACATGTTTCGACTGTATAAACAGTCATCATCAGGAGAAGAGAATAAGGAAAATGAGAAATAACAGGTGCAAACAGTCCAAACGGAGCTAAAAGATGATGGAAAGGACAAATAGAGTAATTGGAAAAACGCCCACCGTAATGGTATATCTAGCAAGAGGTCATTCGTGGAGAATTGGTAAAAACCAAGATATTAAGCTAATATAGCAGTAAGGTAAGTGTCAAATTAGTGACATCGCACCATAAGTGTGAGGAGAGAAGAAAAATTATAAAATTGGAGTGGTAAATGTTATAATGACTTTTATAAACAGATGAGGAGTAACTGAAAAGTCACATTTTGGTGAACCAGTGACGTAAGTGTGAGGAGAGAAGAATAGTTGACATTGGAAAGTCGTAAAATTTTTAAAAAATTGTGGAGTAGATAAATAGTCACATAATAGTGAATTAGCAACTAAAACATTTGAAGAGGGAAGTATTTAGATATAGAACATTATAAAGGTTTTTGACGTTTTTTATATCTGAAAAGTAAAAAAATAATTTTTAGGTTACAATTTTAACAGAAAAGATAAATTTGTGTAACTTACGTCATGGAGACATCCTTTTTTTAAGCGTAATAATAATGTTAATTCAAAATCGTTTTTTTTGGACATTGTTAAGTAGAATTAATTCTACTTTTTTTAAGAGTAATAATGTATGACGTAAGTTTCACAAATTTATCTTTTCTGTTAAAATTGTAACCTAAAAATTTTTTTTTTTACTTTTCAGATATAAAAAACGACAAAAACCATTATAATGTTTTATTTAAATACTTCCCTCCTCAAATTTTAAAGTTGCTAATTCATTATTATGTGACTATTCATCTACTCCACAATTTTAAAAATATTTTATGACTTTCCAATGTCAACTATTCTTCTCTCCTCACACTTACGTCACTGTTTTACCAAAATGTGACTTTTCAGTTACTCCTCATCTGTTTATAAAAGTCTTTACAACATTTACCACTCCAATTTTATAATTTTTCTTCTCTCCTCACACTTATGGTGCGATGTCACTAAATTGACACTTAGCTTACTGCTATATTAGCTTAATATCTTGCTAGATATACCATTACGGTGGACGTTTTTCCAATTACTTTATTTGTCCTTTCCATAATATTTTAGCTCCGCTTGGACTGTTTGCACCTGTTATTTCTCATTTTCCTTATTCTCTTCTACTGATGATGACTGTTTATACAGTCGAAACATGTACAGAATTTACCCTTAATTAAAACTAATCTTAATATACCAGTGGTGGAAGACTTAAAGTAAACTTCATTTCTTCGAAAATTGATTATTAACAGAATTACATGGTGTTAAAGTTAAATTTTATTTGCAGTTTTAAAATACGTATGTTCTATGTTACTAGAACAATAAATTAAACATTCAAATCAAAGGTTCAAAGTGACTTCCTTCCACTTCAATTCATAAATTAATTCTTCTTAAAAAATTCCGACTAATTTAATGGAATATTTTGGTTGGTCCAATTTAGACGGCGGTGTAATCCAGGCAACCTTCCCCTAAGTGCACTATACTAACCACAAAATATGTTGCCCTTTTCGTTGGATATTTAAAATCACAAAACTTCCCTAAATTAAATGTACCTAACCACCTGCTATGCGTAAAATATTGGAACCTAAAAGCCATATAATACCCGAATCTTTAAGTTTACTTCAGGCCTTCCCCCTTTTTACGGAAATATATATAATATGTATAATGTGGTAGCCCTTTTTTTATTCTTTTAATATATCGCCAGCCAGCTGACTGGGATATATAGGCCTTTCTTTGATTTTTTCCACATCGCTGCTATTTTAAAAGGCAAAACACGTTTGGAAGGGCAAAAAAATGTTTTGCTTAAACGACGTGGCTTTCGTTGTAAAAAAATCGCCTGCAGCTTTCGGGATGTGGGTTTTTAGGATTTTTATTTCTGTAGCTTCTTTTAAAAAGAGATTTGTATTTTTCATGGCTCCTTTAAAATTTTGAGACCGTCTTTGGGGTAAGCATTAGGTAAATGGCGATATAAAGTTTATTTTACCCCAATCCATTAGATGCTGAAGTTTTTTTCTTAATAGCTACTGGATGATCACACAATACTCAATGATAATTACTAATATGCCGATAAAAACATGTGCTTGCAACACACGCTGAAAGGCAACATTGTGATTGGAAGGAAGCCTTCATGATACATCAAATAAAATTTATCAATATTTTTAATAGTATATAAAGGTAACGTTAATAATTTGCGATTGAGTAGATTTGTTAAAAATTAAGTAAGAACTTTATATAGAATTGCGTCCTATATTCACTTACTACCGTGCGAGCAAAAATTATTTGCATCAAAGAGGGCCTTGCATCTAAGGACGTAATGCTTAGCCGTAGAGCTTAATACCTGTTGGGTGTCAGTAACTACCTGAATTAACAATCAATCAGTTATTCCGTCATCTTTGACAGTCGTTACAAGTAATTTGATTCATCGCTAATTTTTCCAATTTCTTGAACAATTCACACAATGGGCTTTACGGAACAGCACAAAACATTTATGGTTGAAGCGTATTTTCGAAACGGGGTTAGAGTAAATGGTGAGTGGCAATACAATCCGGGTTTGTGCATAGACGATTTTCACGAACATTTTCCTAACGTTGCTTTTATTGCTGGGGATTTTTATCATTGCCTGAAAAGAACCGTGACTGTGTTTAGGAAAACAGGTTCTATACAACACAAAAAAGAAGCAGGAAGACCATCTGTAAGAACAGAAGAACTTGTTGCAAACGTTCGTGAAATAATGCACAATACGCCAACAAATTGTATAACACGCCTGTCCCAAGAAGTGGGAAGATCTCATGGAACATGCAGGACTATTCTTAAAAAGCAGGTAAATTTATTTCCTTATAAAGTGCAAGTATTCCAAGAAATGCAAGCCGCAAATTTTGAAAGACGCAGAAATTACTCTCAATGACTATTAAACACCTGGTAGAGGATTGTCCAATTAGTTCTTACAGTGGCAACCCATCCGATTTCCTGATTGCAACAAGAGAGTCAATATAATACATTTGTAATCTTAATGTTTGTTTGTGAGATTTATGTATTTGTAATATTAGTGTTATTTTCGTTATATACTTACCTGTGATGTAGCCATACGCTAAATAAAAATAAATAAAATAAATAAATAAATACTCTCAATGGTTTACCCAAAATTTATTATTACCTATTTATTATTATTTATGGCGGTTGTCAATTTCAGCAATTTATGTAATTATTTTTCTAAACAAACTTAACTTAATTATATTTTTACTTTGTTAATTTTGTAAACAACAAAAATAAATTTGTATTTGTCTACTTATTTTATTAGTCATTAGTTTGGCATATATCATAATATGAATTTGACAAAATTTTAACCTAGATTCGGTTAGATATATCATCCCCATATCATTGTGATCTAAACCAAGCGCTACGTTTTTCAATCTAAGCCCTCTTTGATGTAAATAATTTTTGCTCGCACGGTACAAATCTACCACCGGGGCTACCACCCTTTACAGGGGGTACTTTAAAGACAGTTTTTTCTTAATGCTTTAGAGACCTATGTAGATACAAATTAAGAAATTAGATATTTTTGTAAACATTGTACGCTGAATAGAACTGTGGTCTTAAAAAAGTCGATATATTTATTGTTAATTTTAATACAAAAAATTTTTATAGTTGGGAAATGCCATATTATATTACATGATTCATGTCACTAGAGGCGTACCTTGCCCGCATTTTTCAGATTGGAAAATTAATAACCATTAAAACTTTTTTTAATTAACAAAAAAGGTTTGATCAGTTAGACCTGAATTAAAAATTTTAACGGAACATACAACTTTTTTAATTTAAAAAATTTCCAATTCAGCAAAACTCGTCGTCCATTTTAATATTCCACAATACATTTTATCGCGATTTTTACGATATAAACTTTTTACGAAATATTATTAATACGAACATAAAAATAGTTATTTGTGTATCAAGGCTGTAAAATTGATCTTTTTAAAAAAAAATTCTAAAAAAAGACAAAAAAGCAAATAGAAAAATATTCTGGCTTTATTTGCTGTTAAAAATTAACATTTATTACATTTAGAAAATCCAATTCCACTTTTAGAATAAAATTACTAATAGCGACATTTTCTTGATTTTCAGCAGTATTGTTTGAAGTACTTCCTGCTTTCTACTACTGATATTCTTTAGAATTATTTTGGACAAGAAAACGCAAATTTGAAGTACCTTTCCCACCTGCAAGATGTATATTTGATGTTACCTTTTTTTCTTAAAATGGCATCTTCAATATAGTATTCTGCTACAGTAGTTAGAAGTAGACCATGCTTAAAGTGGAGTTGAAAACATAGGAAAGAAAGAAAAAAAATAAAAGTCTTCCTCCACAAAATTTAATAGAATATATAAAATCTTTATTTAAAGCAACCTCTCGAGGGGTTATAGGGCTGTCACCCCCAGTACCCCAAAAACCATTCTTCAACAATTTTGCCATTATGACTTCTACGAATGACGATTCTTATCTTTATACTGTCTTACAGACATATCAATGATTTTGAAAAAAAATTTATATAAAGGATTTAAAAATCCTTTACACCTTCTCTTTAGAAGGCCTTTTTTTCTTCCTCATTTTGTTTGGTTGTTTAGACTTCCTTTACTAACTTTTTTCACATGCTCAGCATGTGTTAACTCTCCTCAACCTTTTTATATGTCACTTCTACATTTCAATTTTTCAATGCCATAAAAGCTCCATTAAGGTTTTATACCATTTTCTCTTCTGCTAATACTATCAGCACTATATACATTTTCTGTCTCCTGATGATGAACGTTTCTACGTTCGAAACATGTGGAGACCCCTAAAAAATTTCTATATTCTCTTAAATTTTGTGAAGGAAGACTTTTAGTTTTTTCTTTCTTTCCTATTCTTCTTAAATAATAACATGTATACCTATTAGCATTTGGTAATTGTCGATACTGTGCAATAAGTGATAGTATTTTTTCAAAAGAATAAGTACCAACAACTTGTGAGGAATATGTCCCGAATGTAAATTTAAATATTTTTGAATGATCCGTAGAGCACCTATATTTTAGGTTATTTCATCGGTTATTGTAAATACTCGGTTTTACCCATTTTCGTCTCTGGAATTGTGATTACTAACAAGTTTTCTTTGTCTTGAATGTCGTTTATAGACATTTGTCTTAGTTGATTTCGTCTACAAGCACCAACCTAATTTATCAAACATACATAAAAGTTGAATTTAGTAGTTCATGACTTTGTAATATGGCATATTAACAAAAACAATATGAATTATTTACTCTGTTATATTATCACTTTATTTAAGTATTTTAGTGACGGTAGTGCAGTCTTGGACCCCTGGGCTGCCACAGCTGCGCCCCTCACAAATTATTTTCCTTAAATTAAAAAAAAAGTGCTTAATTTAAGAATAGCTTCCCAGAAATTAAAAAAGAAACAGTATTTAAAGCTCAAGAACCTCATAATTAGCCCTGTCTTGACAATAAAAAATTGGTCTTTTGTAACAAACAGTTCTAAACACTCCTTTGTCAATGATTGAGATAAAAACTCCTGGGATTGTAATACTCTAATTTGGAGAAACGCCAGACTGCAGGAGGTCTCGTCGGAAATTTATAAAAAGAATTTTTGATAACTTTACTTTACAACCTTTGTCTATAAAGAATTATACTATTTGATAAAGCAGTTTGTAGATTATTAAAATGTACTTTTTTATTCTCGTGACCTGTTATTAAATTGTCATATTTTCTACCGTTAAACATCAGTATTTACTTTTATTGATTTTAAAAATATAAAAGTTTAATAAAAAATTTCCTATACCTAAATACCATAATCTTTCATTTATTAACAATTTTAAATTCATCCCATTAAAAATCTGAACTTTAATAAATAAAACAATTAAATAACCTAATTAATAACTTTATAACCCCTCAATGGAAACAAAAAAATTAGGGATTAATTACCAAAAGTTAAGACCAACTAAAGTTAAGGTCTAATTAGGGACTCTTGGGATGGGAATAATCCAATCAAATCGACAGAAGTTTAGTCCGAAATATTTAACAAATTTTTTAAGCTTCGAATTGAGTTAATAAAAAGGAAACTATTAGGCCTGGAAAGATAAAATTTAGTGTATATATAATTATTTATAATTAATTCTACAATCCAACAAATGGATATTCTAAAACGGTACCATACGTGCGACCCTTTCGTTGGTTACTATCCGCAACAGCCTAAATGTGAAGTAATGAATGCAAAACGGACTTGGCGCAAGTTAAAAAGAGATAGATACAGATTCAATGTTGCCAAGTGAGAACGAATCACATTCCGCTATCGCTCCATTCCCCCTCCGTAGCAGCACTTACGTTCGGACTGAATTTTGCAGGTACGCGTACGGTGAAATATCTGCTGGTGTTTTAAAATGGTTTATTCGAAAAATAAAACTTAAAATTATTTAATGGTATGCGAAGGCTGCGAGTGTAAAGGAAGTAGGCGTTTTATATTATTGTCCCGACTAACCTGTCCCAAACCCGCGTATCAAGCCCGCTTTGGTGTTATATCAATTCCAGATTTGCTAGAACTCTATTTTTATTGGTAGTTCCATTAGCAGCACAGTATTGTTGAATAATGAACTACTTTTAATACAGCAATTTTGTGACGAAATAAATTGTTCCTCCTCAATGCGATGCATTGTGTTCCCAGTCAAGCGCTTTCTCTACGATTAAGAAAGCAGAACAACAAATTCAGAAATCGATTTATCGCCTTGTTTGGCAGAAAATAATTTTGCCTGAAGGGCAGTATCGGATTTTTTAGTTAAAAGATGTTTCTTTATATCGCTTAATAAGTAGTGATGCCGCGAGACGAGACGAGACGAGAATTGGCCCATTCTCGTCTCGTCTCGTGAGGCGAGAATTTTTTTTTATCTCGTCTCGACGAGAAACGCTTTTTTCTCGCTCGAGAGTGCCATTGTCTCGTCTCGTCTCGTTTTTTCTCGTATAAAAACTTCTTTTTTATACGAATCTTAAAGGGGGTAAACATTTAAAAGTATCTGGTCGTCTCGCAGAAGGGTTTAATATAAGTCGGTTTGTTAGTCATGTGACTTAGAAACTATTTTTCTTAGATCAACAAAATATTGCAAGCGGCCATAAGACATAATTCACGTAATGTAATAGGCTTGGCACCGAGGTATTTTCAGTCCAAAATATACGGGGTGGTAAAAGATACAGAATAGAGAACGATTTATAATAATAATAATAATTGATTCATAATGGAACTACCCTTCTTTTATTATTTATTTTTTGGCATAATTCGGGGCATAATTAACTGCAATAGTTTGGAAAATATTCGACTAAATAAAGGGATCAGCCCAGGCCCAGAATGTCATCCGGGGAAAAACTTTAATTTTTTTATTACATTAATAGAAAGTGCAAGAGAAAGAACTTAAAGAAGTATTTCCGAAAATGCTCTATTTGACATACGAATCTCTCATAGTTTATGAAATATTCGGACTAAATCGCGGTAACATTAGATAATTAATTATTGTGTCCTTTTATATATGAGCTATACAATGTAAACTGTAATTGGTTTAAGATCACCGCCGCTACAACAGAAAGTTTTACAATACCTATAAGAATCTCATATATTTTTGTTTAGTCTCATGTACTTTTGTTGTATCTTCTATGTTTCTAAAAAATATACCTATATCTGACAAGCTTTGGTATGAAAACCAACAAGCATTGCCATTGCGTTTTTTTCTACTGCAGTACTGCAGTGCCTGAAGTACCAAATCTAAGCATGCTAAGTAAAGCATAAAGTAAGTCTTTTTCGCACTAATGCGTGAAATTTATGTGACTTTTGTTGTTAAATACGCGTAAAACAAGTATTACTTTAAGAAATTGTTGCAAAATAACTATTTAAACTTGTTTGTTAGTTTGTTACACTACTAATTTGACTTCTGTAAAACATTTTGGCTAGTTTTTGAGATACGTTGTGTCACGGTTCACGGTATTTTACCAACCATGTAAATAAAATTACTCCATAGGAAGGTTTCACATTTTATTATTAGGATTAACAAACATGTATTAACAATGACATTATTTTTATTGCATATTGAATTGCGTTTCATTTAAACTTAAAAAACTATGCTTGTAAATATCTTGGCGATGTTCGTAAAAGGACTCTTCGTTTATTAATGATTTTTGTGTGAGAAGTTTTTGGCGAATTTAGAATTTTTGATACAAAATTGTTAAATTTAGTCAAAATCTATCGCCTTTCGCCTTGTGAATGAAATTTGACTGGGGTCCTTTTCGATATTGTGTTTTCAATCGAAAATGCTTTCTTTCAGATTTGGTTAATTATTTAAAGATGTCAACTACTAACCGTAGACAGAAGAAAGAGGCTAGACAATTTGATTCTGTTCTCTTGAATATCTGTTTTAAGGTAAATGCCTTCACAATACGATAAAGTGAGAACGTTAAACACATTATTTTTCTGTCTATATATTAGGAGATACCTAAAATTCAGTGTTCTAACAAACGAGAAAATTCGAGAAAAAACGAGAAATTTCTCGACGAGAAACGGTCTTCTCTCGTCTCGTCTCGTGACTTCTCTCGAGAAAAAAATTTCACTCTCGTCTCGTCGAGACGAGACGAGACAAGACGAGACACGAGAATTTCTCGTCTCGGCGGCATCACTATTAATAAGGAATCCATAACATCGTAACTAGATTTTAATCGCAATTTTGCATTATTTGAAATTCATGTTTTTAAAATAAATTTAATTAAAACAGGCTTGCCTGCCTCGTTAAGCATAGAATCATAAAACTCAGCAGCTTCGATTAATTTAAGGGTAATAGTTTCCGAGTCATCCATTACAGGCAAGATGCTCGTGGCCACTTTCAGATCAAAAGCCGACATATCTGAATCTATACTTTCTGCGTTTTGTTTATTAAAATTTATAATTTCCTGATATACTTTTTTAATTTTTTCTATAGTAGTCTTGGAAAATGCAATGTCTGCCTCGTCTAATTCAGAATTTTTTATTTTTCGATTAATAACAGATACCTCCTGAGCTAGTTTAGAATAAACAGTCTCAGCTTCCCTAACTTTGGTTGAAACAATAAATGTTTTTCGTCTGTCGTAATTTGATTTTGTTAGATAAGTTTTGACATCCGCTAGAGAATTTTATTTAGGTTATCTCCCATGAAAAATACGCAATTTATAATTTTTTAAGATTCAGTACTTGTTAAGTAGGTCCATATTTCAAATTCCTATTATAATAAAAGTTACTAAATTCTAAAACTTACAAGTAAAAATTTATAATTGCTTATTTGCTAATTTTACATTTCCCTGTTCCATATATCCATATTCCATTATTTCTATTTCCATAATTTATACTACAACTGTAAGGTAATATTTCCATTCCATCTTTACCCTAAAAAACCTAAAAAAAATTTTTTTATACTTCTTGCTCCGCCGTCAATTCGTCCCTTGATCTTCTCAACTCATTTTTGTTAATTTCTCGACGAATTGTTTTTTGCAATTCTTTTCGATAACGTAGAACCATATTATACAGTGAGGACCTAAAATCGGTCCCCCCCCCCTCTAACTTCTAAGCCGTTCGGTATATTTTAATGAAATTTTGAACGATAATATTTAAGCAAGTCTTGCACTTTTTGACATACCAATGACAGCTTTAAATGTCAAGATGACAGCTGGGTCCGCTTTTGGAATATTTTTTTAAATGGAACACCCTGTATATTTTAACATTTTTAAATTCTACATAAAATTATAATTATTTTTTATTAAATGCATTATTAGTCTATACTTCATAGTTTCCGAGATATTGACTCTCGAAAAGTGACATTTTTGAAATTTGACAGCTTATAACCTTCTTACAGTACGTCTTAGAGCAAAACGGCTTACATGTCCCTATCTTCAATTTTTATTATCTTCCCAAAAAAATCAACTTCCAGTTAAACCGGAACAACTATATTTCCTGCTTTCGAGTTACATCCGGTTTAACCGGAAGTTGATTTTTTTGGGAAGATAATAAAAATTGAAGATAGGGACATGTAAGCCGTTGTGCTCTAAGACGTACTGTTGGAAAGTTATAAGCTGTCAAAGTTCAAAAATGTCACTTTTCGAGAGTCAATATCTCGGAAACTATGAAGTATAGACTAATAATGCATTTAATAAAAAATAATTATAATTTTATGTGGAATTTAAAAATGTAAAAATATACAGGGTGTTCCATTTAAAAAAATATTCCAAAAGCGGACCCAGCTGTCATCTTGACATTTAAAGCTGTCATTGGTATGTCAAAAAGTGCAAGACTTGCTCAAATATTATCGTTCAAAATTTCATTAAAATATACCGAACGGTTTAGAAGTTAGAGGGGGGGGGACGGACTTTAGGTCCTCACTGTATATGCAAAAAAGGATAACTGCCACTGCAAGTGTTACCAAAAGGTACTCTGATAGCGAGAATTCGCTATTTGACATCTCACTTTTTACATCTCCATTTAAGGCCTGGTTAATAACTATTTCCTCTTTTGACTTGGCACTACCCATTTTATTCCATCTTACTTAACCCTTAAAGTTTAGGGGCTGGCAGGATCGCCATGTAATAACTCCAGGATTTGCTGGCTAGCTTTTCAGGAGGGTTCAATAAAAGCGTTGGTTCATCTTCTAGTTATAATGTATTCTCTCCATAATAATTAGTGTCTACATACAAAAAGGTTGTTCCCCTTAGGAACTGCTTAGTACACACAATTAATAATGACATTATGGTTACGAAATATATTAATGAGTATCCTAACTAATAACAATATAATATGCTAATACAGGGTGTTTTGCCTTTATATTACAGTATCCGTTAGAACCTATAATCCACAAGACGTTGGTGGGGGTTCTAAGCGATCGGCAATCACCGCGTGCCCTAGTATATAGTTTTAACGTATTTGTTGCGCAGGTCACATCGTTGTTCGGAGTCTTCTTGTTGTCCTGTCTGAATTTGATCTTTATTGATCGTACCTGTTTCAATTAATTTATTTTTACTTTGTATTTAAGTTTTTTTAAAAATTTGCATGTCAGATAAAGCTATATGGAAGATTCTTATTTCGCACAACTTATCATTAGTATTGCACTTTATAGGCTATGGACAAATTTTACAATCTCATAAACCATGTTGCATAATAGATAATCATAATAGGCAATGCTAAACGACACGAACAATATCATACTAGAAGCAATTTAATTTTTTAAGAAATACAATACTGATTTTTAGTGATAAATAAAATATGTTTTAATGACGGTAGCAAGCAAATATTATTATGATTAATGTCAAGTTTCAATACAACTGCCAGTCGGAACTAATACAGTATATAAAACCAGATTACACCCCAATTGAACTTGATAATTACTGTGAGTATTCAGAGCAATAATGGCTATTAACCATTCTATGGAAGCGATAACTCAATACTCACTACACAACGGTCTAGCAATTTCTGTTGTCTTACAGTAGAAAAGCGCGTTGCTGTCATATACAGTGAGGGTCTAAAGTCCGTCCCCCCCTCTAACTTCTAAACCGTTCGGTATATTTTAATGAAATTTTGAACGATAATATTTGAGCAAGTCTTGCACTTTTTGACATACCAATGACAGCTTTAAAACAACTATATTTCCTGCTTTCGAGTTACGTCCGGTTTAACCGGAAGTTGATTTTTTTTGGGAAGATAATAAAAATTGAAGATAGGGACAGGTAAGCCGTTTTGCTCTAAGACGTACTGTTAGAAGGTTATAAGCTGTCAAAGTTCAAAAATGTCACTTTTCGAGAGTCAATATCTCGGAAACTATAAAGTATAGACTAATAATGCATTTAATAAAAAATAATTATAATTTTATGTGGAATTTAAAAATGTAAAAATATATAGGGTGTTCCATTTAAAAAAATATTCCAAAAGCGGACCCAGCTGTCATTGGTATGTCAAAAAGTGCAAGACTTGCTCAAATATTATCGTTTAAAATTTCATTAAAATATACCGAACGGTTTAGAAGTTAGAGGGGGGGGACGGACTTTAGGTCCTCACTGTATAGTATTAAACAGTTGTATAAAAAATATGTGAAGTATAAGGAATAGAAGGCTTTTTTTCTCAGCGTACTAAAAATATTTTTTCTAGGGAACTAAACTATAAAAAAATGGAAACAATTGAGTAGCTGTCAATTATTGTACCAATTGGTAGGTATGACCTTACTGCAGTTTCGCTCAAAAAATTAAATTTTTGGGATTACCAAATTTACAACCAGTTGTACCAACGTCATAGACAATGACGGTGGTTTGTTCTTCTCGTGCCTGTAATAAACAACCAATACAATCCGACTCAAACAGAATAAACCAGCAGAAATAATTTAATCTCGCAAACTCCCGAATCTTTTTTTCTAAGGAAAAGAAAAATCTGCGCTTAATTACCAAAAATAAAAGCCACCCTCAGTCAATGTATAATTAAAAGACTTTTGGGCTCGGGATAATCCAATTAGTTGTACAACATCGGCGGGTTTTATCTCAAATTCCTAAACGAATCTCCTGGAAAGCTTTAACTTTGGGACATTGTTTTAAGGAATTACCCTAATCTTATTAATCAAGTAGTTTTGATTTTTGTTCTTGGGGTTGCAATCGTGATACGCGGCCAATACAAAATGCGGTTTTGCCCATGTGGGGGTTTGTCTGCTTTGATCGAGATGAAAATTAAGCAAAAAAATAGTAGTCACGTGATTCGCATTATCTGTAATTTTAATTTTTTCCAGAAAATAATTCAAAAGTTGGGTTATTTTTGAAAGTATCGAAAAAAGTTTTTTTAATGCAGTTTCGGGCCCACATGCAAAATTTCAGCAGCATAAAATAATTTCGATTTTTTATCCATATTTTGAAAATTGCACCACTTTTGCAAAATAAGAAGCAACATAAACTTCTTAATTTTGACAATGCTTTATTTCAAATACATTTTCTTTAAAGTAGCGCCATATTAAATGTGTGTTTTTCTACAAAATCAAAATTGGGCTATTAAAATTTGGTCGCATCTGATGCAAAGTTTATTTGTTTTTGACCCTGTATAAGATAACTTCATAAAATAAGTATTTTTGAAAACGTAGTTTGTGTCTGAAAGTAATGCACCTTAATATTAAGACAAAAAAGAACACAGTGTCATCAGTAAAGTGTTCATTAAGTGGAAAATACCTTTTAGTGGTGGGTAAAAATCAAAATTATCTTATGCAGCTGAAGTTTTTGCATGTGAGCTAGAAACTGCATTTAAAAAAACTTTTTTGAATAACTTTTTTCGATATTTTTAAAAATAAACCACACTTTTAAATTATTTTTTGAAAAAAATTAAAATTTTCCAGATAATGCGAATCACGTGACTACTATTTTTTGTTTAATTTTAATCTCGATTGAAGCAGAACTTGATGCCAAAGTCAAATTTCGAATAAAGTTATTAATAAAAAAAAATCTCATATGATGCGGACTTTACTTGTCACACTGTATATGAATACCTAAAGTATACCTCAATTTTGTGGTAATAATTTTTTATTTTTTAATGTGGACAGACAGAAAATATTTTCGCCTATCATTGAATCAACCAGCAACGCAGTATGGTATTTAAAGAAATATAGATTAAAAATTGTTATTTTTTCACTTTCCTGTATATAAAATTTAATTTTTCGCCATCGAGCACAATAATATCTCATTTTGCATCCGGAATTTTTAAAAAGATATTCTATTTTATTCAACGCTCCTGTTAAAGGTCAAAATTTGAGAAAACTATATTTAGCTCAGAAACGGATAGAATAAATAAAAAAGTATTAATAAAAGTTATTAGAATTAAAGAAGAGAACACAAAAAATTATATCATACAGAGTGCATCACCGTAAGACACCCTGTATAGGTATGTTTAGATATACAGTGTGTCCACGGATAGAGTTTGGAAGAGGAAAAAACTTTTTATTAGTAGGTATAGAAGAAAAAGTAATTCTTAATAAAAACGTCTGCTTGTGCTGAAACTACAATTTTGAATATCAGAGTTGCGATTTCTATACAGGGTTCGTCAAGAACAACATTTTTACTTTTAACGATTTTTTTTTCATTTTCTTGATTTATTAAATGAGTTTTGCTTGTGCTGAAACTACAATTTCAAATATCACATTTGCGATTACTATACAGGGTTCGTCAGAAACAACATTTCTAGTTTTTTGGATTTCGTTTAAAATAAATTTACGTCAAAATAAACAACTATCGCTGCTTTCTTACTTCGAATATGATTTTATATCTGGCCGAGTAACGATTGTGTCTTAAGAAAACCATTTTTTATGTGCCTACACTGAGAAAAAATTCCAATACCTGATATAAGAAATATTATATCAGTTATTAGATTTCCACATACGTATTTGGACAGTGCGACAGTTCGCTACTGTAACTAATCTCGCTTTGCTAACATGTGATTATAGTGGTTATAATTTACTTCTAATAGTAGTTATAACCTGTAATAGCTGCTCTTAGTAATTATATGATTAGTAGCGGCTATATGTTTTATACCTAATATAAAGCTGTTAATAACAGCTAGTGAATATGTTGTAAGTAGTATGATAGTGTTACTTGTGACCAGTATACATCGGTATACCGTTTATAAGAATTTCTAATATTAGTAATAATGTAGACAATATCGAATATTATACTGTTTTTTCCACATAACAGATAGCTTATACCCAATGTAGGAAAGTTCTTATACCTGTTATAATAAGGTTCTAATACTGTGTATTAGAAAATCTGATATACTGGGTGGTCCACTTACGATGTCCGATGAAAATTATTTACCTGTAAAAAGCCAAAAGCCTAATAAATAATTATTATATGGCGTTTTTACGTTAAGGGACTCAACTAATAATTGTATTCGCTAGAATTTGTTCACAATAGACATTCTATGTTATAACAAAAACAACTACCAATATAACGAACATCTTTATTGAAACTAAAATACAAAGAAACAGGTAATTATTAGTTCAAAAAATACGGTTTATAACTGTATACCTACAGGTTTTTGAAATCAACAAATAAAATATAATTCTCGAAAATATACTTTGCTATGTATTTTTGGAGCAAAAACCGTTTATAACAGTATAGATTTTTAATCTAGTTAAGTATTAACAAATAAAATATAATTCTTAAAAGTATGCTTCAACATATATTTGGCAGAGTTAAAAAAAAAACGTTTATAAAAGTATATAGAATTTAAAGCTACATATTAGCAAATTAAAGTATTTGAAAATATACTCAGTTATAAAAGCTTTTAAGGTTGAATTCTCAACGTCATTCACTCTATTGCCAACCTATAACCTATTTCGCGTTGATTTTTTGAGTTTATTATTTTAATAACTAACATTTAAAGAAAATCAATATCGTCGGTACATTATTTAGGTAGTATCTGATATATTAAAAAATATCAATTTATTTTATTGCTAATTTTGGGAGAATTGTATAGTGAAAGAACAATAAGTGACAATGACATAATAATGTAAAAAAAATCTTACCCGATATTTTTCGCTATACAATTCTCCTAAAATAAGTTATGAAATTCCTTGATATTTATTAAATATGTCAATTATTACCTATAGAATATCAAGTTGATACTGATTATTTTTAAATTTTGTATAAAAGCTAGAAAACATAATTCAGTCTACGCGAAATAGGTTATAGGTTGGCAAGCATGTTGATACTCCCACCTTAAACAAAAACTACCCTTTAAAGGAATGACTCTAATTTTTACAGAAATAAAACTTCTAAAAAACACAACTATAAGTTTTTGAAGAAATAGATTCTGTACGTTAGAAAAACTATAGTTTTTTGAAACTAGATAAGAAATAAAATATTTTTCAGAATAAAAACTTAGCTATACCGGGTTATTGTACACAGTGTCAGTTTTATCACTTGTTAAACACAGAATGCACAATGCACAATCATGTCCCGACGCGACGATGGCGGCATTCGAGAGCATAATGACTAATGACGATGACCAGGTGGCGTTGGGTGAAGTATATCAACCCGGTTATTTGGGAATATAAGATTTCTAATAACACGCAATTAACAGGTCGCTGCGAGTATTATGCTGTCTTTTAATAATGCCTGTATTATAAGCGCGGGAAACTGATTTGCTAAACGTATAAGCATGACTTTTAGAAAGTATAAGAAAAGTTTAAATAAGCGAGATTGTTATGGATAGAGATTTTTTTTATAACTGTTATGATTACTCTAATAGTGGTAAGCGAAAATATTGTTGTCGGTGCAAATTAGGGACTTACAAACTTTCTAATGGGTTAATTATTCTCAGTGTACTTTTAAAGAACTTTTATTATTACATGTCATATGTCTTTAATTCATTCTTATAAATTATAAAACTTTTATTCAAATGTGGTACCACCGAGTTAGCGCATAGTTCAACTCGACATCTGAATTCGCGATAACAGTTCCTAACTTGCCGTATTGGGATATTCTACTCTTATTTTTTCTTTCACGAGATCTAAGTTATTATTAAAATTGGTTTTATAGACATGTTGCTTCAGATATCCCCATAAATGAAAGTCGATGATTGTGATAACTGATTTGGACCATTAGATACCTTTCAATCCATTTGTTCTCAAAGCGATGATTTAGCCAATCATCAAAAGGAATTTAAAATTTAGAATTAAAAAAAAAGATCCTAAAAACTAGAAATGTTGTTTTTGACGAACCCTGTATGGTAATCGCAGATGTGATATTTGAAATTGTAGTTTCAGCCCAAGCAGACGTTTTTATAAAGAACGACTTTTTCTTCTATACCTACTAATAAAAAAGTGTTTCCTCTTCCAAACTATCCGTGGACACATTGTATATTTATATAATAAATAAAATCTGTTAAGTAGCATTTAACTTAAAACTGAACCCTGTACAAGCTCCGGCCAACTAATAAATATGGCGCCCCCATCAGTTGCTAACTCAAGTTACACACGGATTTCCGTCACTTACAAATGACACATTTTCGTGCCGGGGTTACACCTGGCTTTACAACATAGAAATCTGTTTTATTTATTTTGATACAAATGTGAAATGTTGTTATCGTACTAAGCATTTGTTCAGCTTGTTTTTGCGATGTTTAATAACGCAAGCTGGAAATTTAGTTGGACCGGTTTAAACATTGTTTTAGAGAAAAATAAGTATATTTTTCGAACCACGGCTCTCAAGGCTCAGGGCACAGAGGCAACAAAAATATATTCACACAGTAAAAAAAAGTCTTCTATACCTTATTAGAATTCACATACTCTTTATACAACACTCTTTAATACTATATGTGACAGCAACGCGCTTTTCTACTGTAAGACAACGAAAATTGCTAGACCGTTGTGTAGTGATAATATTACGGTACTTTAGACAATAGGAATACGACTTATTGCTACCATAGAATGGTTTATAGCCATTATTGCTGTGAATACTAACAGTACTAATCAAGTTCTATTGGGGGTGTAATCTGGTTTTACATACTGTGTTAGTTCCGACTGGCAATTGTAATGAACCTTGACATTAATTATAATAATATTTGCTTGCTACGGTTAATAAAGTATATACTTACCACTAAGAATCAGTACTGTAGTTCTCAAAAAATTAAATAGCTTCTAGTGTGATATTGTTCTTGTCGTTTAACATTGCATAATATGATTATCTATTATGCAACATGGTTTACTGAGATGGTAAAATTCGTCCATAGATTATAAAGTCCAATACTAAGGATATGTTGTGCGAAATAAGAATTTTCTATTGCTTTATCTGGCATGCAAAGTTTAAATGAACTTAAATACAAAGTAAAAATAAATTGATGAAACGGGTATCCGTACGATTAATAAAATTCAAATTCAGACAGGACAGCTAAAAGACTCCGAACAACGATGTGACCTGCGGAACAAAAACGTTAAAACTAATAATAGTGCGCGCGGCGCTTGCCGATCGCTACGGACCCCCCACCAACGTCTTATAGATTATAGGTTCTAGGATACAATTCGTTTTTGGGGACGCTGTTCTGCGTTTTTAATGGTAGAGAAAGCGCTTTACTAGGAACAAAATCCGCCGCATAGAGAAGATACAATTTATTTCTTAACAAAATTGTTGCGTTAAAAGTAGTTCATTATTCAACAAGATTGTGCTGCTAATGGAACTGGTTACTACCAATATAAACAGTGTTCTAGCAAATCTGGAATTGATATAGATAACACTAAAGGGGGTTTGATACACTCAGGGCCGTAGCCAGACCTGCGTTGGTACCAGGGCATTACTGTTTATTGTCAGGGCGATATTTTATTTGGAACTCAAATTATTATACATCAAGTACCTACCTATCAAAGTATTTGTCTTTATGGGAAAAACAGCGTATTTATTGTCTTTATGGGAAAAACAGCGTATTTATATCCTGTCTACTCGTAAAACTAACTTCGTTGGACGTTATATGACCACTAGCAAATCTCATAAAATGCGCATGGTGTCATTGATGACGTGCAACGATTTTAATTTTAGCACACCTGTAAAAATTTCGCAGAAACAAATCTAGGTCTAGTACAGCGGCTCTTCTTCGTTCAAATGCTAAATAGGAAAGGTCAGCCATTCGTTGATGCTGCATTGAATACCTTTAAGGTCGATTGATTGCTGTCAACGAAGAAAAATATGATTTACAAAGTGCCGTGCTGCAACCGAAAGTAGCAACTGTTGCAAAAAGCTGATATGTTGCCCTAAAAGCTTCCCTATGTTTGTAAAGTTTAGAGAATATACTCTCTTTTTGTTCCATGGCGACGAAATCTTTAACAACCGACAATTCCTCAATAGATGGTAGCTCGATACCTATAACAATAATAATAGAGTTATAGTTATATAATTTTGGGTGATTTAAAATGATCTCTTACCAAGTTTTTTTAAAGGTTGAAGTTTTATCAAATCAAATTCTTCAATGCTACTAATGGCCATCAATAGGTCGTCATTGTCCGAAAACCTGTCTTCCAACTGAAGAAGCGTTAGATCTATGGCCTCAAAATATAAACTTTTATATTGCAAACTACAGCCATCGGTCTCTTCCTGGGTATTAGGTAGAGTTTCCATCACAAAAAAAGCATTTAGGCTATGAGTACTCTGCCTTTTTCGTTTCTCAGCGGTACTTTTTACGTCATTTTTAGCATAAGGTACCATATTTTGGGATTCATTTAAAATGTTTAAAAAAATTTCCGATGACGAAATTTTCTGTCAGGGACAAATATTTGTCTATCAGGGCGGCGCCCTGATCCGCCCTATTGTAGCTACGGCCCTGAATACACTAGCAACTTATTTAATATGAGTTAATAGAAAATAAGCTATCAATACAAATTATGTCTTAGCAAACCTGTTGTATTAGATCATTGACTTCAGTGTATATTTATATTATGTTACTATTTTATATTATTTAGGTAATAAATAAACTTTTTCGTGTAAACCATCCACTTTAAACATTCATGCAAAAACAAAAAATATTCTTGTTTTCAAAGTTGCTAGGATTAGAGAGAGGGTTATCCATGCCCAATAGGTACATTTGAAAACCCTTGTAAACTGATAAGAACCTCATTTCTACCCTAAACGAAGATATCACTGTCATTTATTAATGACGTGTTCTCGTGGCAAGGTTACACGTGGCTACCCGTGGCCATAGCGGCAAAAAAATTTGTTTTACTTGAGTGGATACAAATGTAAGACGATGTTATCATTTTAATCATTTGTCAGTTTCTTGTGGTTGTGGGAAAGATTTCACTTGGACAATTTCCTTTAGATATCGTTAAAAAATAGCTGTTTTTATTTAAGGATATCTATTTGTGGATTTGGAAAGAAAAATTAGTTTTTTTTCCTGACTATAAGACTTAATCTTATAATCAGCTAGGAAATCTTATCAAGGTCGTATAACTAAGATTTCTTATATAATAAGCTGAATGTCGTGGTTTAGCCGTAACCGATATACAAGTAATTGGATCACCACGATCCCAAAAACCTTTTAATTATAGTATAACTGAGGGCGGGTTTAACTTTTGGTAATTAAGGGAGGTTTTTCTGTTCTTGCCGGAAAGATGATTAATTTGATATAATTTGTAAGAATAAGATTTATTTTTAGATGTTTTATTTAGCTATGTAAATTTTTTTTTTATAATTTTTCTTTTTCATGCTTTTTACCCTTTTTTTTATTCATTTTTTTATTTTACTTTACTCCCAACCAACTTTACAAGTTTATTACAGATTTAAATTCGTATACCTATAAAACTAACTAACAATAATTATGACTCTAACTTAGTAGGTAGGTATATAAATAAAAAATACAGTTAAAAAAAATATTCGTTTTGTATAAACGTTTGTTTAACTCATTAAGAAAGAAAATTATATTAGGAAATATTTTTTTTAAATGAAATTTAAATAAGTTAGTTTTTTAACGTTTTAATATTTTTGGGTAAAATATTATATAATATTAATCCATTAGCTTATCTAGTATCATGTCTGTAAAGATCATGAACTTTTGTAAACTTTATGTTAGAATTTTTTTGTTTTAAAAGTAAAGAATGAATAAATATGCAAATTTTTTAATTATATAAATTATTTATATCTAGGTATTTATTCGGTTTATATAAATTTGTTGTTGGTTCTAAGGGCGGAAATCTATGAATACATTTAATAATTTTATTTTGTAACTTCTTTAAAAGTTTTAGTGCTATCGAATTGGCTGAACCTCAAATAGAAATAAGATACTGAATTTTTGAATGTACTAACGCAAGATAAATATTTTAAAAATAATTTACAGATATACAATGACGAATTTTAAAGAATATTCCAATTAACGGAGAAATGTAGGTTCGAATATGTTCCACGGGTTTTCTCCAGCTTAAATTTTGATCAATATATAATCCTAAAAATTTCCTGTTATCTTTGTAATTAATATTTTCCCCATTAAATATTATTGGTTGCTTCTTCATATCTAGTCTTTGTTTGGCAATGTACATAAATGAAGATTTATTAAAATTTAAAGTTAATTAAAAGATTCCAACCAGTCAAATATTATTTTTAAATCGTTTTTGATATTTAATTGGATGGCCGTAACATAATAAATAATTGTTGTGTCGTCGGCAAAGCAGTTTAATTTGTCCATATAATTTTAATTTTGAAATATAATTGATATAAATAAGAAACAATGTGGGTCCTAGAATGGAACCTTGTGGTACTCCATATCTAATTGTTTGATAGGAACTTATATTATTTCTATTCCTTAAAAAAATATATTATAAACTCGACACTTGACCTTACAATTTTTAGTAAATTATAATAAAATAAAAAAAAAACATCAAAAACAGCAAAAAAACCGCTAGGAAATAGCAGACGATAGCATGAATTACAGCTATAGATACCTTTACTCAGATCATCAAAATCTACAAAGCACTAAATATTTCATTTCATTTGTGAAAGGTCTTTTGTGATTTGATAAAAGTATATTTTAAGAAAATTGCGTTTTCTAATTTATCCAATAAAATTCTTCTACAATATTTTTTCTCTTCATTTTTGCAACTGTTTTTATTTAGTGTATCACCCGATCGGTAATAGCAAATGTGGGATATAATAAATGAAGTTTCTATATCAAATGGTATATTTAATCAAGAAAATATGCAAATACATTTTATAGTTAAATTACACAGTAAACCCCCAAAATAAACCAAACATTTCATTAAACACTATGAAGAGAGTGCACGGAGTTCCATTGTTTTCCCTATATTTTAGAAGGGCTACAATGGGCCACAAACCCCGGACCGTGCTGCAAAATGTAATTTTTTCACTGAATCGGTTTGGTCCGCGCGATCAGTTTAAAATATTCCTTATAGACACCTTAGGCACTATACCTGTCTTCAACCATTTACGAAATATTAACACTTTAATGCTGGTATGCACCATTGATATGATTCTCGACGTAGTAACGTTCTGAACCCAAGTCACAATCTGCTATTTAAGTTTGAGAAATCAAAAAATCTCAGTGCATGTTAATCAAATTTGAATAGTGCTTTGCTGATATTACATTAAGTGGAGAACTTCACGTTCTGTGAAAAATAGTGGTCGTCCTGTTATATCTGAGGGGAAAAAAAATTAACACATTATTGTCACTAGAGAAAGTTTCTCATAGTTCAAGCATACAACTATGGTGTGACTTCGATCCATACACT
Source organism: Polydrusus pterygomalis (assembly GCA_963969555.1). NCBI lineage: Eukaryota > Metazoa > Arthropoda > Insecta > Coleoptera > Curculionidae > Polydrusus > Polydrusus pterygomalis. Next base: position 52,934,295 of record OZ018381.1, read on the forward strand.
TTAACGGGCACCTCTTTTTTTTAAAGTAGATTTTAAATAATTAGCTGTAAATAGAATTTCCATGGCGAGTTTTGACACTTGTCCCACAGTGCCTCGTCTTAATTTCTCTATTAATTCTCCCGACATTTGGGGTGTTGGTATTCAAATTGACGCCCTTTATTCACTTTAATAGCTTGGAAGAGGTCTTGGAATTATGTTCTGTAGTTAAGAAACTTTAGGAATATTAAGAGTTTACCGTAGTATTCGATTTTTCTCCTCTATATTATCTAATTTATATTAAATATGAGTTTTGTTGGATACTTAGATAAATAATAATTGAAATTTGTTTAAAACAAATATGAAGAGAAATACATTGAGATAATGAGCTATTAATATTAGATATCGTGAATATTTAAACATCGACCAGCAATATGTTTTAAAAAAATTCAAATCCTTATATAATAGCACCATGACTTGAACTATGGGCTATTTTTACATAAGGAACTTTCAGAGGTCTCAACTCGATAATCCCAATGTTCCACGGAAACTGGATAACGTGTAAATCATCCTCGAAAATCACTCTGGCTATGCGCCAGACCAGTTGTTGTTGCGACAAGTTGATGAGGGCCATTAGCAAAGAATACCAAGCACGCGGTGCTCCCAAAGTACTGTTAAGTTGAATATAAGAAACTAAAAACCGTCTATTTGACTGGTATTTTGTAGGTTGGCAATCAAATGCACTTTTATAAAAATTATTTGATATTAGTGACTTTGGTTCCATTCTAATTTAATCGATAATATCTACAGGGTGTCCAGTAAGTATATCGGGAGCATATAGGGAAGGTCAAAATAACTATATTTTGTCATATAAAAAAAACCTAAAGTTTCCCTTAACGGATATATAGTATATAGGGCCCCAAAGAGGTACCCAGCGACTTACCTTTTCGGCTCTAACTTTTGAACCGACGCGACACGTATAGTTTAATGAAATTTTAGTATTTTCTGTAGGCTATAGAGACTCATAAAATCGTGCTACATTAGATCTTTAACATCGTCAGGGAAGTCAGGAACGGATTTGCCACCACACTCGTTGGGCTAAAATTTGGACAAGTGTCATTTTACAGAGCTAAAAACTGATTTTTTCAATACTTCAGTTATTTTTATTTAAAAAGGGTACTCTCTACATTTGTCTCGATGGAATTAGCGGTTTTCAAGAAAAATTAGGTTTTTGTATATCACGTTTAAGCATTGATTTGAAATTTATTCAGTCATATTTGTACAGCCTTATCGTATGTAGTCAAAAATAATGGAAAAAGCATAAATTTCTTAAACGTTTTTGAAATACATGGAGAAAAAAGGATGGCCACTGTTGGTAGCTCTCCCCTACCTCTTTGGGGCCCTGTAGCTCCGTTAAGGGGCACTTTAGGTTTTTTTTATATGACAAAGTATAGTTATTTTGACTTCCCCTATACGCTTTCGAAAGTATGCCATATACTTACCGGACACCCTGTATATGTTAACACTGAGAAATCCCAACTTCAATCTATTAAAGATTCTACTGATTTATTTTGCCTAGTTTAGCGCGAGCTGTAACCGGAAGTTTCGACTTTAAAAGTTTGCAAACAGACGGTGGTCTCGAAAGTATATTTTTGTAAATACAATACGTATTTGGCCTGCAGCCAAACTGCAGCCGTTTCAGGACAAAAATTCCAAATCAGGTCACCAATACATGGAACGGAGCCGAAATTTTGTTATTGTTTCAATCTTTTCGCCACTTTTGTTGTCTCGACTTGGCATTTGCCGCTTTGCTGGCTGATAAAATCGGATCAGTTGCCACAAATTTTACGCCAGTTTCGTTTGATTTTTAAATCGGGTTATGCTTCAATGTAAAATGAGATGGTGCATGTAAAGTATAAGATAAATCAACATTCTTAAAATGTAGTTTGTATTCGTGGAAAAGCGGAAATGTTATAGTATTACCTACTATTACCAGATATCATTTTTGGTTGTGAAACAGACTCGCAGGCTGTCCGTAGTCCTCGCTGGTCGATTCGCCCTAAAAATTGCCCGTTAAATAATTATTTTTGGTCTTGAAACATATAAGTAAATGAAATATGTAACGGCAACGTTAATATCTACTTACGTAAGTTATTTCATTAGAGCATGCTCTGTTTATTCTCTATCCTGGGCTATAAAGAGCTTACATATAAATTCTACAGGCGACATTTTAATCTTCTTTGCAATATTTCATATAAAACAGATGTTCAAATATTCGCGTCTATTATGTTTAAGCAGTATAGAGAACAACGTCAACATTTAATCCATAGAAGTATTAAGAGGTATCTATTTTATGGCTTAGAGTCTATCATCGCCGTGGAGGGGTATTTCCACTCGCGCATTGCATTTTGTTTACTCAAACACGGGTAGAAACAGCTATTGAATGTATTTAAAGATAATGAGACTAATGAATAAAAATGTAGCGATTGCTTTTTCTTATAAGATGGAAGTAATTTCTTGAGAGCCAATAAATGAAAATTAAAGTAAATACTTTTGCGTCCAGCAATTGCTTAAAAGTGCAGGAATCGCTTCTAGTCAATGCTAAAATAGAAGCAATTGTTATCGTTTGCTTACAATGTGATGAATAAATTAAGGAATTGCTTTTTCTAGTGTAGCGATCGCTTTCAACTCTTTAAGGTAGGTCGACCCCTGCATCATTTGCTTGGTAGCAGTCAATTTTAGTTCTCCGCGGCATACACGTGCGTTGCTCTTAATTTGTGTCTTTAATTATGGCTGAATATATGAACGTCCGTAAAAGAAAAATCTACAGTGTACGTAAAAATTGCAGATATGATGATTTCAGAAAGTTATATCGATTTGACTGAGAAAATGTTGAGTGGTTGGCAAATTATTTTTTGACTGATACTGGCAAAAGGCGCGAGGGGGTGCAATGTCGCCTTTAAATAAGATTAAAGTCTTTCTGCGGAAATTGTCGGATCTGGGCTTTCAAAATTCTGTAGGTGAAAACTTGGTGTTTACCAAACTACTGTCTGTAAGACACACACTTCTGTAATGCATGCAGTTTTGGAGAAGGCCAATATTTTTATTTAATTTCCTACAAGTGCTGAAGCTGTTGTGGAAGCTAAACGGTTGTGGTCAGAGAGATTTATTTAGGTTCCTTCAATTTGTGAACGAATATAAATTGCTTGTCTTTAATTTCTTCATCACTACTATCACTTTCCTCATTTTCACTGAAATCTGCCGTATTACAAATAAAATTTTCCTATTTTCCACAAAAACCGAACAGATTACTATTGTACTAAGTAAATAGACCAACGTTGTTGTATTTACGTACAACTCTTTTGCAAATTAGGCACCAAACTGAACATGAAATCTATAATCTGAACAAGTGGATAAGCCACGTCTGAACTTGTGTTAAATAAGCATTTGCTACAAACGTGTATGGAAAACAGCAATTGCCTCAAAATTTTATTTATATCCAGATCGAGCAATTGCTTTTACTTATAGCATTTGCTAGTCAAGCAATTGATTTTACTAAAAAGTAATTGCTTCAAGTAATTGCTTAATTCAATAGTCTTAATTTGCTATTTAAGTTTGAGACGTCAAAAAATATTACTGAATGTTAATCAAGTTTTTCTCTACTGATATTACATCAAAAATGCGCTTCGCTGAAGATAAACTCGTTGAAATTTTGATGATGTTGGGTTTGTTGAGATAAAAGTAAAAGACTTTGCGATACTCATCAAACCACCGTACCTAAATTTAAGAAACAAGAAGTTTCATTTTTACAAACCAGTAATTGTATAAGAGTTATTGGACGATGATCCTGATTGGTGAGAGGAATTTTACGAGTTTATAACGACTAAGTTAACAGATAATCAAGCACAGTGCCTATCATCAATTTTAAGGGTGTGAAACAGTAAAAATCACTGAACCAAGTACCTTAGACTATAAATCTAATGTTTTGGACTTTTTTTGAGAAGGTGCTTTACACAGAAAATAAGAGTAATCCACTTCCTCCAACACAAAAATAAACTCATTTAGCGCTTCTTGCTTACACAAAGCATTATTTTTCTACTATAGCTATAAAACCAACAAACGATGATTTACAATACTGTTTATCATAAAAAATAAACGAACTGTTATTTTACAACAATACTAGTCGCGAGAATACGACAAAGTGTTTACGTCGGTACTGTTGGAATATACATCAGTTGTTATACAGATTCCGCTTGGCGGGACTTTTCGCCGTTAAATTTTGTCACTTGCTTTATATCAGTGGATTCAAATAATTTATACCTACTGTCACAACTGGAGAATTTCTCTTGCTTTTAGTTTGTAGCTTAGTTATTACTTATCCAAATTAAAGCAAACTTGGGTGGATTGTAGGATTTATAGGCGAATCTTGGAGTAAGGCAATCAACAGTTTAATGTTAGGTTTAGATTGAGCTCTGGATATACACTACATACATACGGAATAACGGAATGAAATGTAGGTTAACTTGTTAATGTTGAGTTAATAATAAAACAAGTGTTATTAATGTAATGGAAATATTGCAAAGAGGCACCCCTTTTTTCAACCTCTAAGAGAATTTTGAAAAATGACGAAACACATTTATTAATAGTATATTAAAGTACACGTTTCATAAGAAGCGGTTTTAGCGCACGCGTCTATTTTAAAAAACGAGCCACAAAGTGGCGAGTTTTTTTATTGACACGTGCGCTAAAATGCCTTATGAAACATGTGCTTTATACATTTTTTTCTATTTCCCCTTTTATAATCAAGAAAAATACATTTTAAAAAGAAAATAAATCCTTCAAATTTTGTAAATTTTTATGTCTAAATGTTATGTTGGTAATACTATTTTTTATCATAGTAATCTCTGGACAACAAAAATTATTTTGCAAACTGTCATTTTTTGATTTATTGACCCATTTTCACCACGAGATTCTAAAGTTATTTTAGCGATATGAGATTTGAAATTGGACGGAATACGTTGTGTGATCCTTGTACATTCGGTATATATACAGAGCGTTCGGAAATTCGGGAGATTTTGCAACTTTTTTTCGAATTTCAAAAGACGTGATTTTATGTCACGGCATTGCAATTTAGTATAGGGAAGATGGAAAATTCAAATAAAGTTGAAGTTAAAATCGACATTGGAAGGTTAGTAGATTGAATTTTGGATAGGATTTGGCAGAAAATGATAGCTTGAAGCATCTACAAAAGATTGATTTATAGATTTATGCAACCAACATACATGACTGTTATCCACACAGAATAAAAAAGTAAGTTATCAAGCTATTTTTCCTCTGCGAAAAATGGGTTTTCTCGTAAATCACAAAGGCCGCCGCGCAAGTCAATGTATCGAAATAGCTTCATTACGATACGCAAATGCGTATCGTACTGAGCTTATTATGAACGTGAAATAGAAAAAAGAACTAATGTACCAATTTTTAGACCTTCACTAGTTTTAATGTCTAATATTTACCACCTTAGGAAAAAACCCTTCTTAGTGGATGCCTATGTTAGAAGGAGAAGATATGCTCAAAATTTGGTGATTCCAGGATAAGGAGTTTATATTGGGCGTTGATAAATCAGTCAGTCAGCTAGTCACTCAGTTATTTTCAGTGGCGTAAAAAAAACTGAGTGGGCCCCCCGCAAACATTTTCAGGGGCCCCTTCTCTATAACGAATCGAAAATGATAATTCTTATTTTCCTTACTATTAGGTTTAGGTTTATGAATTTTTAAATTCGTCAATGGTGTAATAATTTAATTAGGGTTAAACCCACATTATGTGTTAAGTACCTTCTATTAAAACAGGAAACAATTCAAATTTATTTTTTCTATTTGACGTTCATAATAAGTTCATTATGAACTTGAAATAAAGTTCATATTGAAGCTATTTCGATACGCGTTTTTTCTTTATTTGATGTTGGTAACATTGAAATTGAAAAATTGAAAAATAGACGTAAAATCACGTCTTTTGAAATTCAAAAAAAAAATTAGCAAAATCGCCCGAATTTCCGAACGCTCTGTATATGTACCGAATGTACAAGAATCACACAACGTATTCCGTCCAATTTTAAATCTCATATCGCTAAAATAACTTTAGAATCTCGTGGTGAAAATGGGTCAATAAATCAAAAAATGACAGTTCGCAAAATAATTTTTGTTGTCCAGAGGTTACTATGATAAAAAATAGTATTACCAACATAAAATTTAGACATAAAAATTTGTGAATTTATTTTCTTTTTAAATATGTATTTTTTATTGAAAAAACTACAAATAGAAAAAATAGTATAAAGCACGTGGTTCATAAGTCGTTTTAGCGCACGTGTCAATTAAAAAACTCGCCACTTCGTGGCTCGTTTTTTAAAATAGATGCGTGCGCTAAAACCGCTTCTTATGAAACGTGTACTTTAATATACTATTATGATCCTAGGTAGACTGGTAGACATAACATAGGTAGTTATTAAGTCATTATACGTAATATTCCAGCAACCATGATGCAAAATCAAAATTTTTAAACATCACTTATAATGTTGCTCGCCATGTATGGTAGTAACGGCGGTAGCAGTGATTGAGCCTCATAGAATCCAAAAGACAGAAAACAGTAAAACACATGAACACTTAACAAGTCTGCACAAACATTATGTCACCAAATACTATACAAGGTATTATACAAAACGATCAGATCGTCGAGAGTTTTTTTTTGCAAAATCGTTTATAATTTCGTCGATATTTAACGTTTCAACAAACTCGTGTTCGATATTGAATAAGGATAAATCCGAAAGTCATTGTTATCTCATGGTGTTACGTAAATAGGTTTTTACCATTTTGAGTTTGGAAAAAGATTGTTCCGCTGATGCCACACTAACTGGTAAAGTTAGAAATAACATCACTGCATTAGATACATCTGGAAAATTTGAAGAACACACTGATTTTTTATTAATAAATGATATGCAAGTTCATACACTATTTTTAATTTTGAAATCACCAAGTCCCTTTCTGAGGCTTAAAATTTGACTAGGAAAGTCAATGGGCAAGTCTTTATGGTATATCGTTTGTTAATTCCGCGCTTTCACGCATAATTCTTCTTCACTTAACGAAGTTAAATTCACAGGCTATTAAAAAATAAAATTAAATATAAAATGAAATACCTATAAAAAGCAAAGCTGGCAGCGAGTTTTGAAGGGGCCGTTAATGTGCCCCCCACCCCCCACGCTGTTACGCCACTGGTAATTTTACAATTTTATATAATAGTGCAGATACATTTTCTAGTCTCATTTTGACGTAACTTTCTTCGAGAATATGAAACAATAGATTTAATCCCTTTAACGAAAACTCACTCCTACATTCAAGAAGCAGCAACTAATGCAAAAGTCAATGTGTTAAATAAAAGCAAACATAATCGCCAAAAACCAGCGATAAAAGCCATAACAACCCAGTCAAAATGTACAAGAGAAAAATATACCCGTCGCCAACGCAAACTATAAAGCGCCTGTGCTCCGCTTATACTTCACACAGAGACTCCCTTTGGAAGTTAAACTGAGACCAGTCTCTATGTCGGCTCTATTCGTTTGAGCACGGTCTGACGCTGCTCTGGCGATACTCTCGTTGCGTAAGGTAACGGTATATTGACAGAGACGTTTTTATTTTATCTCGCCGGAAATATCAGTGACATGTAAACAATTTACACGTTATTATGCAATTTTAAGTGCTAGCAATCGTGCTGATTAAAATATTCAACATACTATGTAGTTGAAAAATATAGCTGATAAACCTCTTTAGTTAGGGACATCTATTAAATTAATAGTAATATTGAATTAAAGGTTAAAGTAAATATAAAGACGTTTACATATGACTGTTTTAGTTTTGTAATGTGTGGACGAATAAAGATGAGGTGTTTGTGGTTGGTTATTGGATTGTTATCAGTGGGTGTTAGTGGACGGGAACTTTATGAAAGTATAGGTAAGGTTTTTGCCTATGGGTTTTTAATATATTTCTTTTTTTTTTCGCAATGTAAACGCAACAGGCGCTATGCTGAGGAGTTAAAATAACTCCAGCGTGTACCAAGACATCGCTCGCGCAATAATTCATTTGTTATTAGTTCGCTATTAAAACAAAGCAGCCGGTACCATATACGTACTAATCAATAGAACCTCAAATAGGTAGGTACCCAAAATATTTTTAAAAATAATTTACGATATAAACACCTTGGGAGTATCAATTATAATATAAGTCAAAAATATTGCAAAATACAATAGGAATACCACAAGGGAGCATATTAGGGCCAATATTATTTATTATATTTATCAATGATTTAAATTTTGAAATTAATGATTTATATCCATTTTTGAGTCTTACAGAGTATGCCGATGATACTAACATTTTAGTAAGTGGTAGGGATATTTTAGAAATAACAACGAATGCAAAAAAAGTTTTTCAGGACACAAACGTTTGGTTTGAAAGGAACAAATTGCTTTTAAATAAAGATAAGACAAACATTGTTATTTTTAAAACCAAACTAAGTAAAAAAGAACGACCAGATATGGTAGAACTTGAGCAATATCAGCTGCCAACGAAAAATGATACCAAATTTTGAGGCGTTCACATAGATGAATTTTTAGATTGGTCACACCATATTGACTACCTTAGTAATAAATTAAATAAGATATGCTACAGTTTACGCATTATAACCACATATTTAAACGATGTGGCAAAGAGAACTCTCTATTTCGCCAATTTTGAGGCCACATCGAGGTTTGGAATTATTTTTTGGGGAAGCAATTCAAAACTTGAAAAATTTTTTGTTATTCAGAAACGTGTTTTGCGAATAATATATAAAATGTCTTATTTACAGTCATGCAGAGGCATTTTCAGGTCAAAAAAAATATTAACTGTGTATGCATTGTACATATACGAAACTATTTTATTCTTTTATAGAAACAGAGATAGGTTTAATACAATTACTTATCATAATTATAATACAAGAACAAAATATATAAATTACCCAATACATAGATTAACACTTTCAGAGAAAAATCCGTATTATATGTGTATTAGAATGTATAATAAATTGAATGCTAGCATTAGGAACGCACCAAATTAACGTTTATTTAAAAGGGAATTAAAAAATTTCCTAATTGATTTAGAACCTTACACGTTAAGCGATTACTTAGGTGCATAATTGAGAAATACTAAATTTTATTTATTGAGATAGGTACCTACAGGTGTGGAAATAACTATAATTGCTTTTGTTTTTTGTTTTTTTTGACGACATTTCTTTTTACTTGTTATTATATACTTTGTATGTATATATCAATGTAATTTTGAAATAAAGATTAAATAAATAAATATAAAATTTTTGAAATAATTAAATACATCAAAAAATTTTATTCCTAATATAATCTGTAATCCCTTGTCTCCCTTTAGGGGCAGACGTTAAAAAAAAGGATTGTGCTTGGGTATTTAAGCTGAGTTTTAAGAAAATCGGTCCCAAAAATTTTTTTCCAATATAAACTTTTATACCTACCCCATTTTTTACGCCCTGAGGGCAAATTTTTCGTAAACGTATAGAATTCTTCGCTTATAAATATACCTGTTTTCCTCTTGCTTAACCCCTCCATTTCTACCCCTTAGAAGCAAAATTTTTCAAAACGTCAAAATACCTATTTGCTTATTTTAGTAGAGTAAGCAAGGTACCAGCAATATAGCTTCTTCTGAGATACAGAAATTACTATAAAAATTTCAACCCCCGATTTTACCCCCTTAGGGGTTAACTTTCGAAAAATCTATTCTTGGTGGACGACTACGTTATGGTACTAGCAGTAACAGTAGTAGTAGTAATTATGGGGAGGTTCCAAACCAAACTGGCAAGTAGACCCACGGCGATCTTTTTTGCCTACCCCAGAGTCTTCACCCGGTCACACTAACCACTACGTTATAAGAAAAATACATTATCAAAATTTGATGATTTTAGGATTGGCGGTTTAGGTTTTTAAGGAGTCGGTCAATTACTTTACAATTTTTTATAAGTAATACCTAAGATACCTAGACAAGAAAAATTATATTGTCATTCTTAGCTCCATTTAATATGTGCTTCTGCTGACGCAACATATAGGACCTCACTTGCAAAAGTTTAATGATCTAAAGTTATTTATCTCTTCTTCTTCCTTTCTGTTATTAATACAAATATTAAGGGACTGAATTATTTTTATGTAGACCTACCAGCAATATTTTCATTAATTTGAAATAAAAAATTTCATTTTCCAATTTTTTCAAATAAAATCTTGAACTTTTACACATGAGACTAGAATTTAATTCTAAACACCTTTTTCAAATATTTTTTTTGGATATCTGGTCATCTAACCTCACATTCTGTAAATTCACATTTTTTTTACGCCATACCAGTATAAATTTTAATATAGTCACGATTTTTAGGTTATTTGACATGCAGAACCGATTCCCCAGTATGTATTTTTCGGTACTCTGCCGTCTGAATTTTTGCTGCAAACTAAAACTGCCATAAAGTTATTATTAACCAGAACTAAATAAAATATACTCTAAAATCACTGACTAGCTACCACTTATTTTCATTAAAAAACTTTTCATTAAGGAATAGGCAACAAGTCTATAATTAAATGTAGAACGTCAACCTTGAAGTTAATTTTGTTGATTGGAATATTGTTGGACATTTATTGATGATGGTGTATTATGAATAAAGTAAGTAGTTTTTGTTGGAATTTATTAAATTGTCAATGTGTTACAAGCAAATCGGCTTTAAATTAATTACAATTTATTATTGAAGGAAATTTGGGGCTAAAAATAAAAATTTACAATCAAACTGGGTTGGCATAGCGTGACTATGTATAGTACGTTGATAGATAAATCGTTACGATTCCACATTATTCATAGAGCAATAATTATGGAAGGGTATTTCTAATACCAACCGCAGGCAAATACATGATAAAATTCTAGTAATCATTATTTAATTCTAGTAATTTTTGTAAAAATAAATAGTATTAAATGTAGAGCAAACAAATACGGTTTTTATATTTAGCAAATATTATATCCCAATATGTAGTGTTCACCCGGTATATTATAAAAAAAATTGTCCCATAAATATAATAATAAAAATTAACTACGTTATGTAAACACATCGCAGTCTGCCATTTCCTAATTGCAATTAAATGCAAACATTCAAACGAATTTATGTAAAATGCTTGATGTATAGAGGTTTTGTACAAATAAAATTTATATTTTTATTGTAATTGTTTTTACCCAATTTTAATTACTGCAATTGTATCAAAATATTTACATGATATACATATTTGGTTTATGGACACTATGTATTTGAAAATTGTTCTGAACAGTATACACAAAAACCACGGAGTTCTTTTAGTTTTACTTTGCAGTAATTGCCATTAATATTACTTCAATAAATGAGAAGTACAGCTGTAATTTAAAGTAATCTGATCTCAATTATATTAGAAATATTGAATATTATGATTTTAATAAACGTATTTGTTTTACCAAAAAAATACCTTGTCGGACTTCCCTTGTCTTAATTTTGTTACTTACCACAACGTTTCGGTTACTTAGTATCTCTAACCATTTTCAATTGTAAACTAAATTATAATTCTAAGGCTACTGTCTTAAATACTATCTATGTGCAATGAAGCTTAATGACTCTGCCTACGTGCTTATTAAAGTGTGAAGTTTGAGCTGTTGGTTTTGGTCCGGAAATACGCTTAGAAGCTTTCTTACAAAAGTTAAACCCCCTCGTAATGAAAATACAAGAAATAATATCTATCAAATCCCTTGGGAGTGTGGATAATCGTACATTGGAGAAACAAAAAGACCTCTTCCCGTACGAGTTAAAGAACATCTGAAACATACTCAAAGAGCTGAAACTTTGAGATCAGGTATAGCGGAACATGTTTGGACCAACCAACATAACAGACAGTGGTCAGAAGCCAAGGTTTTGGACACGGAACAGCACTGGAGAAAACGAAAATTCAAAGAAGCAGCTTTCATGAACCAAAATACCCATATATTTAGTAAACCAAGTATAGACATTCCCAATATCCGAAAGCCTCTTCTTGTCCCAAACCAACAGCTCAAACTTCACACTCCAATAAGCACGTAGGCAGAGTCATCAAGCTTCATTGCACATGGATATTATTTAAGACAGTGGCCTCAAAATTATAATTTGGTTTCTTGAAAACGGTTAGAGATACTAACTAACCAAAACGTTGTGTTAGGTAACAAAATAATGACAATGGAAGTCCGACAAGGTAATTTTTTTTAGTCGTCAACAACTTCAAATCTTATGATTCACATATCTTTATAACTAAAAGTTGGTCCCAATTTATAGTTATATGATACCCACTTTCTCCAAGCGGCTTTTTCTCAGTACATATATATTTATTTGCGTTTGTTGCTTATTTTTAGTTATAGTTTACTTCGCGTCACAGTTATTACATTTTAGTTATTGTTAAAATCTTTTGAAAGTGTGTTGAGAGTTAATATGATCAATAGAATATAGAAACTATATTATTGAGGATACCAAACATATTAACTGGATAATAAAAATATATGATATAGTGGATCGTATATCTAAACATTATATTTTTTTTGAATACTGTAAAACATGTTGAAACTAATAAAAAAATAAAACATCTAGTAGAATTTGAAATCGTCATATACCATAATAATTGTTACTGGTGGTTTTAATGAACTATTACAGCACAGTCGGAAGTACCTAAAAAAAATCACTACCGTAGTCACCGGACATTGCCTGTCCGGTATACACCCTAAACGTATGCAAATACCAACTAAAGACTTCTGTAGAAGTTGCAGAGATGAAGAAGAGGAGGAAAGTATTCAGCATTTCTTGTGTGAATGCCCCCCCGGCCTCGCTAGAAGAAGGTTCAATGCCCTGGGGGAACCATTCTTTAATGATCTGGAGGAAGTGAGCAGCCTGCAACTGGGTCAACTCACTAAGTTTCTTAACAGCAGTGGCTGGTTTAAATGAGCTGTTAAGATTCTTCTACGATCGCGTTAACCATCAGGAAACTGATGCTGATAGGTTCCGCGGAACATGAGTGGTACCACAACGGTCCTTATAGGACTACGTGTGACTGTTTAGACAATGCCAGAGGTCTACCACTCTAACCCAACCTAACCTAATGAGGTATTTAATTTTTATAAATTTTCCGAAGAGTTTTTTCTTTAAATAGTTTCTTATTGGCTTATTAGAAAATTATAAAATTTGTGGCTAATCTGGATTAACCCACACAATGTCCAATAAAATTTAGCAACGTCACAAAAAACATCTCAACAAATCTATAAATGTTTTCATTTCCAGCAAAATTGCACATTTTCTACGTTATCCTGTTAACTGTTTTATATTGGAGGGATCTAAATCAAGATAAAATAACTTATTGGACCTCCAGTCTCTATTTTCAGGGTTGAAACGAAACTGGAATAGTAAGGAGATTCCCGCTTGACTAATCCGGTCAAAGGTAATACCTAGTAGACAATTCCATAGAAATTAGGACCAAGATTGAAACTTTTTTGAAGTTTCTTTTGAAAAAGGTATAGTATTGTTGTGACCATTAACAAAACTGTGTAATTGGTGTAGTATTTTAATGAAGAAAGAAAAAGTTACGTTAGACACTAAAATGAATTCAATAGATTTTAAGACTTATTTTAACATGATTTAATTGAGTACCTAATTATATTATTTTTACAAACTTTAACCCATTATCGATATCTTAAAAGTAGCTTAGCTCCATATCACCAAAGCATAGTTTAGAACACTGCTCAAATTGTACAAAAATAATAAATTCTTTTACAGAGAGTTAAAAATATTTTTTCAGAAAACAGTATTAATATAGAATAATATATTTCTAATGTTTTCGCATTTTTTTGAAGAGAAATTCACTCACCATTGGCAAGAGACAACGTTGTGAAATTAATATTTACCGAGGAAAATTGAAAATTTAGTCCCTTGATGTATAAAATTAATAATCTTTAATTTAGTTCATTGCGCAATATTGAAACCTCTTCTTCAGTTCGTTGCTCTAAAATGTTATTTCATGGCTTTTATTCAAAATTAATTGATATTTCGTTGCAGATTGCTAACACATTCTTTGTTATTTGATTTCTCGTGCAGTAAAGCAGCTAGCTATATGGTTTTTTTTATATAGAGAAATATATATTTAATAGATAGAAATAAAATATTTGCAATATTCTGTCGTTCTTCATTAATAATTAAAAAGAAGTTAAATAAAAAATTCGTAACATGTTTCGAATCTAGTAAGGTTCATCATCAGAAGAAATATAAATTATTGATTTGTTAAAACAACCAGCAGCAAAAAAGAAGTGTTGAATGACACCTTAGTGGAATGGAACGCTTATCCATTCTTGCAGCCGTTTGGTTACGTCAATTTTTTTCGTATCTCCAATAATAAGAGTGGGGAAAGATGGTAAATAAGCTATTACTAAAAGTACTATATCTTTCATATATTTTATGCAATTCTAATAAATTTAAGATCCTTTGAAAGAGAATTTCATGCTCATGTCAGGGTGGTCACTGTGACCAGTTGCACCCAAGGTTTTTTAGAAAATTTTGCTTCTTGTTTTTGTTACATAGGTTAGGTTAGGTTAGAGTGGCAGACCTCTGGCATTGTCCAAACAGTTCCACGTAGTCCTATGAGGACCGTTGTGGTACCACACATGTTCCGCGGAATCTATTTGCATCAGCTTCCCGATGGTAAACGCGATCGTAGAAGAATCTTGACAGCTCATTTAAACCAGCCACTGCTGTTAATAAACTTAGTTAGTCGACCCAGTTGCAGGCTGCTCACTTCCTCCAGATCATTAAAGAATGGTTCACCCAGGGGTATTGAACCTTTTTCTCGCGAGGCCGGGGCATTCACACAAGAAATGCTGAATATTTTCCTCCTCTTCTTCATCTCTGCAACGTCTGCAGAAGTCGTTAGTTGGTATTTGCATACATTCAGCGTCTCTACCAAACAGATAATGTCCGGTGACTAGGGCAGTGATGTTTCTTAGGCCTTTCCGACTGTGTTCTCCTGTTATCAAGTAGGGGCCACAATTGCCTGGAGATGCTACAAGTTGTAAGCCCTGGTCTATCTGCTTTGCGCAAGTTGTTTAGCTGTTCGATCTATCTCTTCTTTGACTGATCCCAGTGGTCTAGCCACAGTATCATCTGCAAGTTCGGGCTGGCGTCCATCATGGCGAGCGCTTTTTTTTTTTGTTTTGTTTTCTTAATAATCCCTAAATCCAGCTTTGAATAATTTGAGTAAACGTTATATCTCTTAAACTAAGCAGGTCCTAATTACGTAAAATACACTTTTTTAAACGCCGTAAATTTTTATCTTTCCCCCCGGGGCATGCAAATGAGAGATAACCCCAAAATTTAAACCTGCTAAAATTTTCCTGGGAAAGTATTGAGTCGTGTTAACGGGTTCAATAAATTAGACTTTCCCATACGCGCGTACATTGTGTGGGGCGCCCGTTTTCCTTCTGCTCGACGGGAACATTGTATAGGGATGGGAAAATTGGACCGATTAATAAAGGGAGTCGGTGGAAATGGCATGTTTGGTTTGAATTAGGCTTGATATTGTGCTACATACAGTTCAGGAAATATCGTAACTAGATAAGTTTTGAGCTGTTTCCTGCTAGTTCTAGATTGTTTCTACGTACAGGGTACTAGACATAGACAAGCCTTATTTTTAGCTAACAAGGACTTAACCCGTAACTGGTGAGGTGAATTTTTTTGTAACACAATAATTGGTGACGTTGGGTTATAGATACCCAGTATTTTTCCAGACCCTGCTGCGCAACCAGTTTGAAAAAAATAAAAAATTTTAATAAAAATCAAGAAAGTTACTTTTATTTATAGTGGTAAAAAGTTTTAAATACTAAAAATTTCTAAAATTAAACAAAGAAAAATGAAAAGTGCTCACCTTTGCACGAAATAAAAAAAAAATTATTAACCTATGTTATCCAATATTTTTATAAATTTTAATGATTTTTTTTTTAAAGTACCGTTAAACTTATATTCTAAAAAGGTAAATCCTTAATAAAATGTTTTGTTTGTGTATATAGAATGTAAAATAAAATTAAAATGCAAGCCATCATTCGATGCATTAGCGGCGCCTGGGAACTGTGCTTCCGCAAATCGGCACCTTGCATGTGTTACAGATATTCTTAGTCTTTCTGCCAGAGCCAGGTGGACACTTTCTGCATCTTACTTGTTTATCTAAGTACTGTCTGACTTCTTGTGGAAGTGATTTTTGCAATATTCCACTAATATTGAGTCGCAATTCACGGGGGAGATGTTTATTTAGAAGTCTATGATTCAGAGATTTCATCCTAGTTACATCTGGGTTCCCAGGACATGCAGAATAAATATTGTAAGAATAATTGACCATGCTCATGTTTATTAGTGCGAAGAATATGGCCATAGCAAGTAAAAATAAAAAACAGAAAAAACAACGAACGATTACTTAACTGGTGAGAATGGGTAAAAAATACCCCGATTTTTGGAAATTGGCAAATAAAATCAGACACAGCTCTATTTGCGGGACGCTTGCACTCTGTGCCAACCGGTGGTAAACTGATTTGAAGGTACCTGAGTAACTAGCGTCCTTGGTATTACAGTTTGTTGCCAGTGACGAACTAAAATTTTGTCTGGGTATTTAATACCCAACCTCGCCAGTTACGGGTTAATAATACGACGATAATTACGATAAATTGTAAAGTGATTGTAAACTGACTGATTTATCAACACCCAGCCCAAACCACTCATCCTTAAATCATGAAATTTTGAGAATGTCTTCTCCTTCTAACGTAGGCATGCACTAAAAAGGGATTTTTGGAAAATCAACTCGTAAGGGCGTAAATACTGATGTTGAAATTTTTATAGGAATTTCCGTATCTCAGCAGCTATATTGCTGAAAATTATATACATTTATTTTTAACCAATTAGAAGGCTCCTTTTTGTTTACGTTGCTTATAGCAACGGGAGATTATCGCGATAATTTTGTTAGTTCCTATTAACTTAATGAAATGAATAAGTGATAATTCTTCTGTCAAAAATGAAGTGCTTTATATCTATTCTCAAAAGTCACTCAGAATAAAATCAAAATACATTCTAACTTTATACATAAAATTAAAAATAACTTATTGCCTGATTGTTTACAAATTTTTTGTTCTTTTAATTATGAACAAGAACAAGAACTAATCAAAATTTTTATGTGGATAGAGTGTGTAAAACATTAGGTATTATAAATATAAATCTATTTTTTATGAAGGTTTGATAGAATATAATAATTTGGAAAATTCTATTAAATCTCAAAAATTATTAAAACTGTTTAAAAAAACCTTAAAATTACATTTAATTAAAAAACAAAATGATACGTAACATTTAATTCTATTTTGCAAAATGTTTAACTTTTCTGTCTGTTTTTGTTAATAGAAGGTTGCGTTTTAAAATTTAAAAATAAATCTATGAAAATGTGTTAAAAAGATGTATTAAAAAATATTTAATTGTAGCTTTTTGCTAAATAAAACATGTTACTACTACTACTACTACAACTTATAATTTTTATTGACACTAACCAATTTGCTTTACATATCGAACACCGGGGCTAAAAGAGACACATCAAAAATTTAACTAAACTCATCGGAAATATGTTTTTTTAAGTTTCATTTGAAACTATGTAGACATGTAATATCAGATGTTATGGTTGAAAACGAATTAATGTTTCTAATGTTCCTGAAATTTTATTAATAAACCTTAGTTACTAACAAGTAGAATCAACTTCTATTGTAAAAATACAGAGCGTTATATTAAACTAAAGTCATCGGAAATATGTGTTTTAAAGTTTTATTTGAATTTAAAACTATAAAGACATTGGATTTCAGATAACAAATTTGTTATTTAATGTTTCTTACATTTTAGTAATAAAAATGAGTTACTAACGGCTAAAATTAACTTTATTTCTAAAACTCTAATTAGTTACAATTAACTGAAGTCGCCGGAAATATGTTTTTGTAGCATTTTAGCAAAAACATTACAGTAAGAAAAAACTCCGATTTATGAAATTTTCTTCCCGACAATTTTTTCTCGGTTTTACTTTTTTTTTTGTTGATAGAAAATCCGTGGTCCCGGGGAAGAAGGAGATAAGTTCAAATTTAGTCATAATGGGATATCATGGGGTATACGTTATAAATAGTTACATCTATCTTCGTACCAAATGAGATAAGTTAATTCATGTCAATAAGAGTAATAAAGCTATGTTCCTTTGGAGGTATGTTGTAAGTTGGCCCCGCAAAGTACTTAAAGGAATAAGTAAACTTATTCCCTTTCGTACAAATATAAACCCGTAATTAAAAATTGTTCATAAAGAAATAAGTTTACATACTTACCCCCTTAAATCCCTAACTTTATTTTTATTTACTTATACATAATATGCCTAATTGTACCAACTAGGTTGTACTTTTTACTCCTTAGTAAATTTAAATTAATAAATACCAATTTCTAAGAAGAAAAAGGATAACCTAATGCAATTTCTTCCCTATATTTCGAATATATTTTGAAATTTTTACCAAAACCTTCCGACCCTAGAGGATGCTAAGAAGACACATCCTGACTTGGTTTCGTCAGATGAAGAATGTTAGTTTTCAACTTTATTTATTACGCCTAATTATTTATATTTCTTATTAGAATATTAAAGTTTTAGTTTTGACTGGCTATTTTTATTTTTGCAAAAGTAAATAAAATGTTACAAATGAGATAAGTATATTTTTTCTTAGTTTTTAAAGGGATAAGTGCATCTAACTTCTCAAATAACACAAAACCATAATTTTGTTCTAGATATTATTAAATACAAGGTAGCAATAAGTCTAGTACAAAAATTTCAATTTTCTAAACCCTTCCCCTGATTGGCACTACTAAGCTGAACTTTAACTCAATCTACTGAAGAACTATAAAAATGAACTTATCTCCTTCTTCCCCGGGACCACGGAAATTTCCCTCGTCTTCGACTCGGGATGATTTTCTATCAACAGAAACATTCGTCAAATTATAGGTAATAATTCTGCTGCTAGGGATATTATAAGTGAAAATTGATACTTTGCTAGAAAACAAACCCGAACAAATCCAAAAAAGGTATTCGTGGTAAGAGTTGATATGAACAGCCGTTTTGGAAATATCTGGATTTAAAAAATTCACTTCGCTTGTGGCCAGGTATAAATTATGGTAATAAGTGAACACAAGTTAAGGACAAGGCGTCAAATTAAAATAACTGTCACTACAAACTAAAAAAATATATTAATTACATAAATGTGTTGTTATTTTTATTCTCTAGTAAAACCAGTCAATAAGAGATTTATCAACAACAAAAATTTAATTTAATAAAATTGCTTTTTACAAATGTTCAACATGACCTCCATTTTCGCGTGTACAAAGATTAATAGGTACTTTTGGCCATACACGAAGTGAATTTTTTAAATCCAGATATCACAAAAACAGCTGCCTAAATCAACTCTTACGACACCGTAAGTGAAACCTCAATAACTCAAGATTTTAGTGACGTCTGCCGTTCTGGTCTATTTTTATTATTTTACATTTGATAAGGGATTCGAATATTTGTGTTTAAAGAACTTCTAGTCTCCAGCTATTTAATAACTACCTAATCGTTATACTAATGGAACATTAGGCCACTTTGAATCGCCGGTTCTACATTCCTATTCATTATTCATTACATTTTTGTTAGGTTCGTGATTTAACCTAAATAAAAAATATGAAAAATGCTTCACACTTCCTGTTAACAATTTTTATTTTACTGTTAACGAATGCCCGAAAAGAGATAAATGGTTTTCGGTACGAAAATATATATTTTATTCTATTCGCGTCAGTGTTTAGGTCGTGTATGACAACGCTATGTTGTATATTTCGGTAAAAAGTTTGTCAGAGAGTTGTGACAATGTGATTTCGTTTATAAAATTAAGTTAACTTTGTTGTCGTTGTTCACGCGAATGTTGTATGCGGAGATTTTCTTTTATGTATCCAAAATAAGTTATTTTATCGGAAATATATCCTTCCGAATTAAAATTTTGGGTTCAAAATTTAATTTATGAGTTGGGACATGCGATTTAAGTTTAACAATGTATTATCTAACATGCACGTTATGGTTCATTAACGCCGATCATCTACAATCATTCACTTATACAGTGCCACGAATTTTAAATTCTGACTAAGAAAATACCAATTTTCGACTTTTTTTAAAACGTTTTTTGACATTTTATATTTTAAATATATAAATCACAATCTGCTATGGCGAGTTAAATTATTAAAATATAGCTGTAGCTCTTGGATTATTACGAATTTATAATAGTACTAGGTGTTTTATGAGGAATTATAATTGTGTTGGTTGTACTATGAATAGCATAATACTCCTAGTATTTTACTTTAGAAACTGAATCGAAATACCTCTCTTTTTCGTTTCCATAGTTCCGGCAATGAAAAGGCAAAGACATTAGTCCTGGAGTCCGTAAAAAATATATAAATCACAATCCGCTATGGCGAATTTAATTATTAAAATAGAGCTGTGGCTCTCGGATTATTACGAATTCATAATAGTCCTAGGTGTCTTATGAGAAGTTATAATTGTCCTGGTTGTATTATGAATAGCATAATACTCCTACTGTCACAAGTATGTTACGACTATTATTATAATGGTTGTAGATGAAGGTCTGCGTTTCAGATTTACTTTTTATTTTGGAAATATACAGTATTTTAGGCTAGTATAAATAAACAGAAGAAAATGTTTCCTTTAATTTCAAGCCATAAAAATAAAAAAATCAATTCCAAAAAAAAACTAAGTTGGAACCTTGGTATGGTATAAGTTTTGTTTCTACTTAACAGATAAATTTCAATTATTTGATTCATGTTTCTATGCAATGAACAATATCCATTAAAAGTTAAAAACGTAATTAGTCTAGACATCCCTTTCAAAAACTTTCTGTGCTTTTTTTATTATTCAATGCGTCTTTTATTCTGAAGGACGTGCCTTTTACACCCCTTAAATTTTAGTGCTTTTCCGTTGTTTTTCTTTTAACGTCACTTTTGGCACGTAGATATTTTCGGGGACCCCTCAATGATTACTAAAAGTACAGGAAAAATAACAAATATATATTTTTTTTGCGCCCTCGCCCTTCAACAAGTTACCATTTTATTTTTGTAATAATGCGCGGAGAGTTTCGAACTTAAGCCTATTAAGGAGAGCAATTTTTGGATTTTAAAATGGAATTTGGACGGATGTAACAGCGATAAATTTCCGTTTTTTTTTTAAATCGAATTACAAAAAATTTAAGAAACATTGATTTTTTATCAATAATGAATAGGTGGCATTTTGTTTAATCTGTCGTTACTTCGTTTTTTCTTCGAAGGCAAGTACTGGTCTGTAAAAAGCAATTATCTAGAGTTGTAAGTAAAAAAAAAATTAATTCATAGATACATTTATTTATTTAATTATTAATTTATTTGAACAGTATTAACACCAGTAGTTGTATTGATAGCTTATTTTGTATTAACCTATATTAGATAAATTGCTAGTGTATTTAACACGCTTTAGTGTTATATCAATTCCAGATTTGCTAGACATTGTTTTTATTGGTAATAATCAGTTCCATTAGCAGCACATTCTTGTTTAATAATGAACTACTTTTAAAACAACAATTTTGTTAAGAAATAAATTGTATCTTCTTAATGCAACTCATTTTGTTTGCAAAAAGCAGAACAGCGTCCCCAAAAACGAATTGTATCCCCTAGAACCTATAATCCACAAGACGTTGGTGGGGGTTCGTAGCGATCGGCAATCGCCGCTCGCCGTAGTATTAGTGTTGACTTATTTTTTGCGCAGGTCACATCGTTGTTTGGAGTCTTTTGTTGATCGGACCAATACCTGTTTCAATTAATTTATTTTTACTTTGTATTTAAGTTTTTTTAATCGTTGCATGTCAGATAAAGCAATATAGATTCTAATTTTTTATAATCTATGGACGAACTTTACCATCTTAGTAAACCATGTTGGATAATAGATAATCGTATGCAATGTTAAATGACAAGAATAATATCACACTAGAAGCTATTTAAATTTTTTAGAACTACAGTACTGATTTTTAGTGGTAAGCATATGCTTTATTAGCCGTAGCAAGCAAATAATATTATAATTAATGTCAAGTTTCATTACAACTGCCAGTCAGAACTAATACAGTAGATAAAACCAGATTTCACCCCCAATAGAACTTGATAATTACTGTGAGTATTCAGAGCAATAATTTTATGGATTAATTCAACGACTTCCTTCACAAATTATTATTTTTTCAAAATTCCGGTCAATCGCTAACTTAAACTCTCTATTATTTTTCACCTTCGGTAGTCGGTTAAAGACGGGATCTCCTCCGAACGAATGCGAGCATGCGGCAAATGATTTATGGGAACCATAAACGTTAATAAATTATCTTTTAATTTTAATAGGTTTGTTTGATAACTGGAAACATAATTTTATTGATCAAACGACATTACTGGATGACATACAAAGGTACCTAATATTATTCATCAAAATATAATTTATTACTTAGTTTTGCATGAAATGAATTTCGTAATTTAAAAAAAAAACGAACTAAAAAATTTATTGACTAAACACTAAAACATTAAATATTAAAATGTTAATATGTTTTAAGTATTATAATTTAATTACTTAATTCACTAATTTATAATGTTGAATCTAACTTTTTGGAGTAGGCCACTGAGAAAAAAGCCTTCTATTCCTTATAAGAATTCACATACTATTTATACAACTGTTTAATACTATATGTGACAGCAACGCGCCTTCCTACTGTAAGACAACGATGATAATATCACGATAATTTAGCCAATAGGAAATAGGAGTTATTGCTACCATAAAATGGTTTATTATTATTGCTCTAAATACTCAAAGTAATTATCATGTTCTATTGGGGGTGCAATCTGGTTTTATATACTGTATTCGTTCCGACTGGCATTTGTAATGAAACTTGACGTTAACCATAATGAATATGAATATTCTGTTATTGATATAAACGACATAGGTTGCCATGAATTTCGAAACTGTCAGTGCCAGATAAAAATGGCCGCGTTGTAATAATAATTATTTTCAGACAAATTTTAGTGCAAGTCAAAAAATGAGTGAAAAATCGGATGAATCAGATATGGAACTGGATGGTCGTGGAGAAAATATAGTCTGCTACTCGGTTAGAATGAAAATTCGATACTCGTGGTTCCTCACGCTCGCTACGTTCGCGTTCGGAATCTTCCACTCGGATCGAATTATCATTTCAACCTCGTGACAGAATCTACTATTCCTTAGTATACGCCACAATGCCACGTGAACCTAAAATATGATTCTGTAATTTTTTTTCCTCAAAAAAAAAAGAAATTAAATTTTTTTAGAAAAATCTCACCGGAGGAAGATATAAACCGTCTTATTTCTTTTCTTGTAAAATGCCTAATTTTTCGAAATTCCAATAGCTTTTTTTCGCAATTCAATATAACTTCGTTAAACTCATTAGTTAAGCTACAGAAGGGTTTTTTCGGCGCTCATTAGTGTATACGAAATAAAAATCGGATAAAAAAATTGCATTATCTCTATCCCCAAATTTAACGAGTGTGTTTTAGAGATTAAAATTCTCTTTTTGTAGCATTTTATGTTTACACATGTCCCAGTAATTTCGCTGCAAATTAAAGAACATTTCTGTCATTTTTTATTTCGATTTTTAACTGATTTTTTATTATTAAATTGTTATATGGAACGTTAGAATTAGGAAAAGTTAGAGTTGGAAAAATATGGGAAATCTCCCGGATATGAAAAAAACACGTGAAAAGAATACTACAAGTTCATATAAACCCGTTTTGTATCGGCCTCCTCTTCGGAGATATGGGTTCCCAAAGAGCTCCCATGGAATTAAGTTTTTGACACATAATTATTAAAACAACGTATATTTAATTTTTTTTTATACGTTGTATACCAGGTAAGACCCTTCAAATTACTATCCCAGAAAATGTTGCGAATTATTCACAGCTGCAGGGACGGACTAGCTGTGACACTAATGTGCCCATTTTAATATGCTAAATACATGATGTAAATAAAATTACGTTTTTCCGAAAACGGTTAGGATTAGCGACATAAATGAAGAGTACTTAATTTTTAGTAAATAGTTAAAGGTATGTAAAAAACGTTGTCCAAAGTTTTTATCATACAGGACTTAAAAAAATGGGCACATTAGTATCACAACTAGTCCGTCCCTGCAGCTGTGAGTAATTCGCAACATTTTCTGGGATAGTAATTTGAAGGGTCTTGGTATACATCATATGAAAAAAAAATTGAAATATACCTGTTGGTTTAATAATTATGTGTCAAAACCTCAATTCCATGGGAGCTCTTTTGGAGCCAATATCTCCGAAGAGGAGGCAGATACGAAAGAAGTTTATATGAACTTAAAGTATTAATTTCACGTGTTTTTTTCATATCCGGGAGATTTTCACATTTTGCCGGACACCCTGTATATCGCTTTGCTAATTCGATAATTAATTTTTTGAAACCAAGTTTCTGGGAATGGAGAAAATTCTAATTTCTTTAGTGTAAACTGTAAGTTAAAGAATTGGCAAATGCCCCAAGTATGATGAACTCACACCAGTATTTTGTAGACTTTTTAACTTATCCTACAAAAAAGGAATATTTCCATCTTGCTGGAAAAAGGCGCGAGTCCAGCCTATACCAAAGAAAGGCAAGAAAACCCTGCCAAACAACTATCGACCAGTCGCATTGCGTTCAGTTATATCAAAGGTGATGGAGAAAGCTATTAGCCAACAACTTATAAAATACCTGGAAGACCTTAAAATTATCAGCGACCATCAGTATGGTTTTCGTAAGTCCAGATCAACAGGAGACCTGCTAGCCTATGTCACTCATCTTTGGAGCAACGCAATCGAACATGATGGGGAGTCCCGGGCTATTGCACTGGACATCTCTAAAGCCTTTGACCGTGTCTGGCACGAGGGGCTCCTAAGCAAACTGCGTTCTTATGGTATGCCCGATCGATTTTGTTCATGGTTGTCTAGCTTCCTCAAGGACCGCTCTCTGCAAGTGGCGATTGACGGGTTTCTCTCAGACACCTTCACCATCAATGCTGGTGTTCCTCAAGGGTCCATATTATCTCCCACTCTCTTCTTACTGTACATTAACGACCTTCTAGCGAAAACAAAAAATCCATTATATTGCTTTGCTGACGACAGCACACTTATCTCATCTTTTACTTTAAAACCTCAAACATCGGCTACTGACGCACATCTTCGCAGACAACATGAGGTATCACGCCTCAATAAAGACCTGGAAGAAATTTTGTCTTGGGGTGACAGTAACCAAGTCGAATTTAACGCTCAAAAAACCCAGGCTGCAGTTTTCTCTAAGAAGGTCAACATTGCAGAACCCGATATCGTTATGGCAGGATACGCAATTCCACTGACTTCGTCTATTAATTTGCTGGGTGTCAACCTGGGAGGAAATATGTCTTGGCATAATCACGTAGTGGCAATCGCCAGGGCAGCTTCTTAGAAGCTCGGTATACTTTTCCGTACCAAAAAGTTGTATACACCTCAACAACTTTTGACACTTTATAAAGCCCAGATTCGACCATCACTGGAATACTGCTCTCATGTCTGGAGTTCTGCACCGAAGCATACCCTTCGGTTGTTGGATTCCATCCAAAGGAGAGCCGTTCGTCTAATCGGCGACCACGAGCTGACTAAGAACCTCGACAGCTTAGAACATCGAAGACAGGTTGGTGATTTGACTCTCTTCTACAGATATTTTCATGGCAAGTGTTCGACAGATATTGCCCGCTCGATTCCACCTAGAGTAATGCATAGCAGAAACACACGACGAACCACTGCCGCCCATCCCTATGTGGTTCAACTTAGTACACCCCGAACATCATTGTTTCAGAACTCTTTCATTTGGAGGACGTCATCTTTGTGGAACGGCCTTTCTGAGACCGTGTTTCCAACCGAATATAACCTCCAACGATTCAAGAAAAACGTGAATCGCTTTCTTCGCACACGCACCGCTCCCAGAGCGCCTTAAAGGATTTTCCTATAGTGCTTGTGCTCGATCATAAAAAAAAAAAAAAAAAAAAAAAAAAAAAAAAAAAAAAAGTATGTCGTTTCCACTGTAACAGCGTGTAGAAGGGTTACGACTAAAAGTACTTAAAAGGCTGTAATTTCGGACTGCGTTAACCAAATTTAACAAACTCTGGCTTAATTTTAAAGAACGTTCCATCCTGATTGAACGTTGATACAAATATTATTATAATTAATGCGTGAGGTTGATAATAGAGGGCACTTTTAAAAAATATATATTCCTAGATACGATTTCGTAATAAATTTGAAGGCAACCATCCAACCATTTTAACGCTATTCTATAGCTAACTAGTTAGTAAAGAGAACTGAAAAAACCACAAGTCGTTTCCTCTTCTCTTTTAAAAGTTTTCGCAAAAGTTGTGGATGAATGTAATTCTATTTCGGCTTTTAGCAAAGTTTTGTAATTTTCCTTTTATTAAAATGTTGGAGTCCTGCAGGAGTAGCTGTTTTAACTATATTTATTAATTTTAGGCTTTTTAAAAAATAAATAATGATATTTTGTTCATAATTTAGCTATTTATCTAAAAAAATGCAATAATAATCCAAATGTGTTTTGTTAAATTCGGTTAACGCAGACCGAAGTCCTTTTCCATTTAAGTACTTTTAGTCGTTACCCTTCTTCACGCTGTTACCATGGTAACCACAAAAAATTGTTATTACAAAATTTGTAGAGGATATCAAAATTATTTTCAGTGATTTTTTTGCTCATATAGTTGAATTCACATAAACTTTTAACGCCGTGACATTTCAGTTCTGTCATACTTGTCAAATACTGCAGCAACTCATAAAATATAAATTTCTAATGGCTAAATTTAATAAGTATAATTGTACTGCACACAAAGTATGTCTATCTTGTATTATTTCATACGATTAAAAAGAGATAGAAATAAAAAGAGTTGGCAGAACAATTCCAGAAAAGAAAAATAAAAAACACTGACCAATCTCAGCTGTATAAGAAATTTAGTAAGTTGGTGAAATCTAAAGTAACTAGACAATGACAAGTCTTGGCATTTGGCATTAAAACTTTATGTGAATTTGACTATATTTCATAATGAATTTTTTACCCCAAAGTCGAAGTATATACAGGGTGTCCGGGAAAATGTGGGAAATCCCCCGGATATGAAAAAAACACGTGAAAAATATACTACAAGTTCATATAAACTTATTTCGTATCGGCCTCCTCTTCGGAGATATGGCCTCCCAAATAGCTCCCATGGAATTAAAATTTTTGACACATAATTATTGAACCAACAGGTATATATTTTTTTTCATATGATGTATACCAGGTAAGACCTTTTAGATTACTATCCCAGAAAGGGTTGCAAATTACTCACAGCTGCAGGGACGGACTAGCTGTGACACTAATGTGCCCATTTTTTTTTACGCCCCGTATGATAAAATCTTTGGACAACGTTTTTTACATACCTTTAACTATTGACTACAAATTAAGTACTCTTTATTCATGTCGCTAATCCTAACCGTTTTCGGAAAAACGTCATTTTATTTACATCATGTATTTAGCGTATTTCGATAAAAGATACATCTTTGTTCCTATAATAATATAATAATACATGATGGCAATAAAATGACTTTTTTCCGAAAACGGTCAGGATTAGCGACATGATTAAAGAGTACTTAATTTTTAGTCAATAGTTAAAGATATCTAAAAAACGTTCTCCAAAGTTTTTATCATACAGGGCGTAAAAAAAATGGGCACATTAGTGTCGCAGCTAGTCCGTCCCTGCAGCTGTGAGTAATTCGCAACACCTTCTGGGATAGTAATTTGTATACATCATATGAAAAAAAAATTGAAATATACCCGTTTGTTTAATAATTATTTGTTAAAAACTTAATTCCATGGGAGCTCTTTGGGAGCCCATATCTCCGAAGAGGAGGCCGATATGAAAGAAGTTTATATGAACTTGTAGTTTTCTTTTCACGCGTTTTTTTCATATCCGGGAGATTTCCCACATTTTCCCGGACACCCTGTATATAAATATATTTATGTGTTTCTATTTTCATTTCGAACACAATATTAATCTGCTCTCATAAAACCTATACAATTTTGAACTTTGTGTCAAATCGTATAAACTCCGTCCTAGTTCTTCGACAAAGCGTTGTAAATATATTTAACACGACCATCACACTTCGTCGAGTTGCAAACGCTTCCAGAATGAAACATTTAATTTTTACCCGAAAACAGGTTTTTCTCTTTTTCGGACCTTTGTTAACGCAATATAAAAGTTCGTTAACAATAATTTCATTATATTTATCTAAAAATTTGATCAACGTGCTTGTAGAATAAAAAATCGTTTGTAACAGTGTTTTTAAAACAATATAATTGTAAATGAAAAGAGTTCGTAAGTAATATATTGGAATAAAAAAAAGTATAGCGTCATTCATCACTTTTCCTTTGTAGTTTTATTTCTACAGGATTGAGCCTTCTGGGATTTAAAGAGGGGTAAGTAAAATAAAATACAGACCTAGGCTTGTTCTTAAAAAAAATAAAAATTTGAAGTTTAATTCGTGCAGAAAAGATAAAAAAAAACTGTAAAGTCGAGATGCGAACCAAAATGGGAGGTATTACTTATACAGTGTCCGCAAGAAAGTCCGCATCAAATGGTATTTTTTTTTATTATTAAGTATAGATAAAAATTGAAAAAGCAGTTAGTTTTTGCTTACCTAAAAACCAAAAATGACGTATACTGAAGCAGTTGCACGACTTGCGTTACCTGTCAAATTTGACATTTTTAATAAAATAGGTTCAAAAATGCCCTTATTTATTAAAATATTGAAAAACTTTATTCGAGAAAGTTGTTTATTTAGGCATTTTTAGGTTTTGTACGAAATTTTAGCAGCCTAATAAAATTTTTATTTTTTGCCAGGTTCTTGAAAATTTTGATCAACCCTTGTAGATTAACTTTTATACATCAATGTAAAACCATTTGCCTTTACTTCATTTGTAATCTTAATGCAATTTTGTGAAAAATTTTTGTTTCCAATTATTTATTTTGCTTCAAAAACTGAAATTGTTATTGATCAGTATGTAATGTTTGATGCAAAGTTTATCTAATTACATCAGTTTTGCCAAAACCGACGTTTCTTATTTTTCTTAAGTTAGTAAACAGATGTACAAAAAGAAAATATTAGGAAGCTTTCGTTGAAATTTAACTTAATTAATATTGGATCAAAAAGAATAAATAATAATCGCTCGAAACATTTTATTCAACAAAAATATAGTTTAATATAATTAATTTAATTTATTATTAATTAAGTAAAATTTCAACGATACCTTCCTAATATTTTCTTCTTGTACATCTGTTTCCTAACTTATGAAAAATAAGAAACGTCGGTTTTGGCAAAACTGATGTAATTAGATAAACGTTGCATCAAACATTACATACTGATCAATAAAAATTTCAGTTTTTGAAGCAAAATAAATAATTGGAAACAAAATTTTTTCACAAAATTGCATTAAGATTACAAATGAAGTAAAGGCAAATGGTTTTACATCGATGTATAAAAGTTAATCCACGAGGGTTGATCAAAATTTTCAAGAACCTAACAAAAAATAAAAATTGTATTAGACTGTCAAAATTTTGTGCAGAGGCTAAAAATGCCTAAATAAACAACTTTCTCGAATAAAGTTTTTCGATATTTTAATAAATAGGGGCATTTTTGAACCTATTTTATTAAAAATGTAAAATTTGACAGGTAGCGCAAGTCGTGCAGCTGCTTCAGTATACGTCATTTTTGGTTTTTAGGTAAGCAAAAACTAACTGCTTTT
Organism: Polydrusus pterygomalis; assembly: GCA_963969555.1. Classification (NCBI taxonomy): domain Eukaryota; kingdom Metazoa; phylum Arthropoda; class Insecta; order Coleoptera; family Curculionidae; genus Polydrusus; species Polydrusus pterygomalis. The sequence goes on from OZ018381.1 coordinate 52,964,365, forward strand.
TCAATTTTAACCTATACATACCCAATAATAAAAAAAAATCCCTTTTTATGCGAACTTTCTTGCGGGCACTGTATATTATTTTGATATTTTTGTCGCAGAAAAAAATGTGTTTATTTCGTCGCCAGGAATTTAAAAAAATAATTACGACCAGAACGACAGAATATTGCAAATATTTTATTTCTATTTATTAAATATTCGTTCTTTATATAAAAAAAAACCATATAAATATAGCTAGCTGCTTTACTGCACGAGAAATCAAATAACAAAGAATGTGTTAGCAATAATATCTAACGAAATATCAATTAATTTTGAATAAAAGCTATGAAATAACATTTTAGAGCAACGAACTGAAGAAGAGGTTTCAATATTGCGCAATGAACTAAATTAAAGATTATTAATTTTATACATCAAGGGACTAAATTTTCAATTTTCTTCGGTAAATATTAATTTCACAACGTTGTCTCTTGCCAATGGTTAGAGAGTTTCTTTCTCTTCGAAAAAAAGCGAAAACATTAGAAATATATTATTCTATATTAATACTGTTTCCTAAAAAAATATTTTTAACTCTGTAAAATAATTATTTATTATTGTTTTTGTACAATTTGACAGTGTCTTAGACTATGCTTTTGTGATATATTGTGCTAAGCTAGTTTTAAGATGTCGATAAGTGGGTTAAAGTTTTGTAAAAATAATATAATTAGGTACTCAATTAAATCATGTTAAAATAAGTCCTAAAATCTATTGAATTAATTTTAGTGTGTAACGTACCTTTTTATTTCTTCATTTCATTTTTATTTCAAAGCAACGAAAATACTATGGTACCATAACGGACAAGTGTGTAACTGTTTTTTATAATGGAATACACAGGGATTGCTTGGGTTATAGCTGCCCGTAGAGTCTTAACAAGGATGAAACGGCCGTCGTGGTCTACCCGCCACAGGGTATCCTTTGTGCTTGGATCCCTGTGTATTCCAATATATACACACCTGTCCGATATCCCACAACTATTCGCTGTTAATTTTTTTATATACAATTTATTTCTTAACAAAATTGTTGTATTAAAAGTGGTTCATTATTCAATAAGACTGTGTGTACTACCAATAAAAACACTGTTCTAGCAAATCTGGAATTGACATAACACTAAAGCGGGTTTGATACACTAGCAATTTATTTTAAATGGGTCAATAAAAAATAAGCTATGAATACAAACTATCTCTTAGCAAACCTGTGTGGTATACTTCCTTAAGGAACTCCAATATTTTTTTAATAGAATACGTTTTTTATATCTTTGTTTTTACAAAATGTTGCTTAAATAATTTTTAAACTATTTATAAACCATACTGATACAATTTACTCAATAATCTAGCCCTGTTTTTTGTTTCGAATGCCCGCTTAAGATCCAAAAATACAGCTATAACATTTGCCCCTTGATCAATGATTCTCTTCCATGTCTCAATGACACATTGAATAGCTGTCTCTATAGAGTACCCATTTCGAAGTCCAGCTCGACAGGATAGTTAAATTTTGTTGACATCAATGAATTCCAATAACTGTTCATTTACGACTTCTTCCAATAATTTCTCAACATCCCATAAAACATTTGCTGGCCTTATCTCATCTTTGAGTGTTTTTTTCTTTAGTTATTATAAAAGGTAGCTATGCGAAGCCTTGAAAGTATTATGCGTCCGTTGACACAGCGGTATTCACATGACATTAAAATGTGTTACTATTAGGTCTTTCAAGGTAATATTTTCTATAAGAACCGTTTATGAACAACCAAAGCCGGTCTCCCCTACTTCTTCCAGCTTTCTACTTTACGCCGTGGCTTTATAATAAATTAATTAAAGCTCTCGTCACGTAAACCGTACATAAAACGCATTGAATACAAGCTAAGCTAACTATACGGCGACTTTCTTATGCAAATTACGTTACTGAAGAAAAAAATTCAATATTTCTTAAAACGCGATTTTCTCTTTAGGGTTTATAAAATTAACTAGTTCAATACGGTTTTTGCTACCCCTTGAGGTAGCATGTATCAAGGCGGTGAATGGTTTCTATGGAAAACTTATTGTGTAGAAGAATCGATAGCATTTTAAGCTAAACGTACAAGAATAAAAGGCAATTTTTAGGTATAGAAAAATGTTTTTTTGTGGTAATGTAATAATGAGCTTACAGACCTTTATAAAAGAAACGGGGCTTTAATAAATACGTCGATAAAAAATATTTTTACAACAAAGAATTATTGAATAGACAGAAATAAAATTGAATTCTTATTTCGGGAAATATTACGTATCAATGTTTTCTTTTGACAATTACTAAGCACTATTAATAATTATTATAAATCTATTGGCTACAAACTACTAATTTTATTTATATCAATTCTATTTCAAAATTAAAATTATATGGACAAATTAAACTTTTTGCCAACGACACAACAATTATTTATTAAATAAATACGTAAACAACGTTAAGGTTTTAAATCTTCACAAAATTGGTTTATTTTTATATTACAAGTAAAAATGAAAACAGTTTTAATTTTGTGAAGATTTGAAACCTTAACGTTGTTTCTTTTACGTATTTATTTAATATGGATCTTCATTAAGTAACGATCGACTCAATTACACAATTATTTATTATGCTAAAAATATTAGGGACATCTAATTAAATATCAAAAAAGATTTAAAAATTATATTTGACTGGTTGCAATCTTATAAATTAACTTTAAATTTTAATAAGTCTTTATTTATGTACATTGACAAACAAAGGCTAGATATGGAGAAGCAACCAATAATATTTAGTGGGGAAAATATTAATTACAAATATAACATAAAATTTTTAGGATAATATATTAATCAAAATTTAAGCTGGAGAAAACACGTAGAACATATTCGAACTTACATTTCTCCGTTAATTGGGATATTCCTTAAATTTCGTCATTATATATCTTTAAATTATTTAAAAAATATTTATCATGCATTAGTACGTTAAAAAATTCAGTATCTTATTTCTATTTGGGGTTCAGCCAATTCGATAGTACTAAAACCTTTAAAGAAATTACAAAATAAAGTTCTTAAATGTATTCATAGATTTCCGCACTTAGAACCAACAACAAATTTATATAAACCTAATAAATACCTAGATTTAAATAATTTATATAATTTAAAAATTTGCATATTTCTTTATTCTTTACTTTTAAAAGAAACAATTTCTAACATTACGTTTACAAAAGTGCATGATATTTATATTCATGATACTAGAGAAACTAATTTTTTACAAACTAATAAAATAAACCATTCTATATAATAGTACCATTATTTAAATTTCATTTAAAAAATATTTCCTATTATATTTTTTTTTCTTAACGAGTTAATCAAACGTTTATAATAGAAAACGATTGGTTTTTAACTTTCTCTTTTATATATATATATATATATACCTATTAAGTTAGAGTAACAATTATTAGTTATTTTTATATACTTATCCCTGTAATAAACTTGTAAAGTTGGTTGGGAGTAAAGTAAAATAAAATAAAAAAAAAATTTGATGGTAAAAATTAAGAAACGTAAAAACTTAAATATGGATATCGCCTAAATCACGTACCATGTTATTTGTCACCAAATAAATCATTTTTAGTTGTGAAACTAAGCTATCCCTTTAAGTGCCCTATAAAACATTGATATACATCATTGGGACACTACGTATATACAATGTTTCAGCTATTTATGTAACAAAACATTTAAAAGATTTGCTTAAAAATATAAATGGGTTAATTCAAGCTGCTGCGCGATAAAATGTAAACAAGTATTTTAAAACAAAGTAATGAAACGATGCTGCAACTTTACAAGAAATGCTTAAAATCCTGTTTTATAGCAGTAAAAGTAGCTACATAGCTGGGTGTATTAACGAGACTACTGTTTAAAGCCATTATTTAATTGGAAATTAACTTTTACAATAATTATAGAACTATTTAAATTTGGTTTTTATGTTTTATAAAGTTAACGTAAATTGTGCAGAATTTCAGGTCAGTTCTCTTATATTCTCCAACATAATCGAACAAAATCAAAATTATCTTATGCACCTAAAATTTTGCTTGTGGACTAAAAATTGCATTAAAAAAAACTTTTTCTTATAACTTTTTTCGATATTTTCAGAAATAACTCTGCTTTTGAATTATTTTTTGGAAAAAATTAAAATTTTACAGATAATGCGAATCACGTGACTACTAATTTTCATCTCGATCGAAGCAGAACTTGATGCCAAAGTCAAATTTCGAATAAAGCTATTAATAAAAAAAAATCCATATTCTGCGGACTTTACTAGTCACACTGTATCACAATGACCGTTTTTCAAAATTGCTGCTGTTTATTTTAAAGTTTGTAAAAAATTAGTTTGTCTAGTATCACGTCTGTAGAGATCATGAACTTTTGTAAACGTTATGTTAGAAATTTTTTGTTTTAAAAGTAAAGAATGAATAAATATGCAAATTTTTGAATTATATAAATTATTTATATCTAGGTATTTATTCGGTTTGTATAAATTTGTTGTGTGGAAGTATATGAATACATTTAATAACATTATTTTGTAGTTTCTTTAAAGGTTTAAGTACTATCGAATTGGCTGAACCCCAAATAGAAATAAGATACTGAATTTTTGAAGGTACCTACTAACGCATGATAAACATTTTGTAAATAATTTATAGATATACAATGACGAATTTTAAAGAATATCCCAATTAACGGAGACATGTTAGTTCGAATATGTTCTACGTGTTTTCTCCAGCTTAAATTTTGATCAATATATAAACCTAAAAATTGTATGTTACCTTTGTAACCAATATTTTCCCCATTAAATATTATTGTATGCTTCTCCATATCTAGTATTTGTTTAGCAATGTACATTAATGAAGATTTATTAAAATTTATCGTTAATTTATAGGATTTTAACCAGTCAAATATAATTTTTAAATCTTTTTTGATATTTAATTGGATGTCCATAATATTTTTAGTATAATAAATAATTATTGTTGTGTGAAAATAATAAAGACGTCATTTACCAAAACACCCCGAAATAAAATGTTAATGGTTTGAATTGAAAATGAAGACATGTCTGTAATAATATTATAATTTAGGGAAAATATCGAAACCGATTCACATAAGAACTACCTAATCTCACTTATACAGAAACAGCTTAGAGAAGAATTTCAGTTTGGAAACCCTCGGCAAAGAGTACTTACTGGTTTAAATGGGATTTTATGCATTGTACAAATTCTTACAAAGCCGACGTAATATTTTGTTATCTTGTGTCAAACGCTTTCCTAAAAATTTACCCATTTTATGGTTTAGTCGACTGTCCACAAAAGAGTATATTTATAGTTGCAAAGGAATTCATGTAATCTTTAAAATGTTTTGTATAGAACATTGTTACAAATACCACAAATATTGGTTAAATATATTTCAAAGAATACTAGGAGAATGAGAAATATTCACGGTTACACAAAACCTGTACCTGTGTTCATTGATCAAAAGTTTCTGATGTGAGTCACCAAAATGTTTATTTTTGAAAAAGGATAGCAATGTCAATGCCAATAAAACTTATGAGCCTTTAATTGCGCTAGCAAAAACAAAATGGTATGACATTATCTTTGCTACAACTATACCAGTAAAGTACAAAAAGCAATTTTTTCAATGATTATAAAATAAACACAATATCTCTCGCAATTTTTCGTGTTACATACAATGGGAATCAAAAAACTTACCTTGTCGGACTTTCATTGTCTTTATTTTGTTACTTAACACAACATTTCGGTTAGTTAGTATCTCTAACCGTTTTTAGGTGTAAACTAAATTATAACTTTAAGGCTACTGTCTTAAATACTATCCATCTGCAATGAAGCTTGACGACTCCGCCTACGTACTTATTGGAGTGTGAAGTTTGAGCTGTTGGTTTTGGACAAGAAGAGGCTTCCAGATATTGGGGATATCTATACTTGGTTTACTAAATCTACGGTTATTTTGATTCATGAAAGCTGTTTCTTTGAATTTTCGTTTTCTCCAGTGCTATTCCGTGTCCAAAACCTTGGCTTCTGACCACTGTATATTATGCCGGTTAGTCCATACATGTTCTTCTATACCTGATATCGAAGTTTTCACCTCTTTGAGTATGTTTCAGATGTACTTTAACTCGTACGAGAAGAGGTCATTGATCTCTGAGCCATGGAAAAAACGAAAATTCAAAGAAGCAGCTTTCATGAATCAAAATACCCATATATTTGGTAAACAAAGTATATTTAGATATTCGCAATATCTGGAAGCCTCTTCTTGTCCAAGACCAACAGCTCAAACTTCACACTCCAATAAGAACGTAGGCGGAGTCATCAAGCTTCATTGCACATGGATAGTATTTAAGACAGTAGCCTTAGAATTATAATTTAGTTTACACTTGAAAACGGTTAGAGATACTAACTAACCGAAACGTTGTGTTAAGTAACAAAATAAAGACAATGGAAGTTCGACAAGGTAATTTTTTTGATATTACTTTATTACCTACCACCTTCAAACATACAATGGGAAGCACACATCCATACTATGTAAATAAAAAGTATTTGATGCCTCAATAATATGTCCTATTTCTATTGTCCATATACATGTTTTATCAAACTAATACACAATTTCGAGACAAAAATACGTTAGACTTAGAGTTATTCATAAAAACGGTTATCCCGGCACAATATTTTGTAATTTAGTTAACAAAACCTCGTTCGTAATAACTTTACTGGAGTTAGCGACATAACACGGCGGAAATGAGTTTTCAGCTACTTCAGTCTGACTGTATTTTTAGCACAAAAATGTAATTTAAAAAGTAATAATTGGTAGACATGTGTATTTTATTAAAGCATTTTTATTTTTTACAATTTTTATATAAACCTCTCTGAATTTTTTAACTTTATTTCTTTTCATACTTTGACAATAGTTTAACTAACCTAGCAATCCCTGTACTCGAACATTTCTAAGCGCTAGTATGACGTAAATAAATTCATTATCCTTACCTTAAAACAGTCCTTTATCTTTTATCGCCAAATCAACGCACGTAGCATAACAATAGTTAAAAGTTTCTGCTTGCATCTGGGTTGTCATGCTCATTCTTTAACATCGATGTTTGTTAAGGCACGTAAATAAAAAGTTTTTTATTTTTAATTAAATTAAAATATCACTTGCCATTTAGTTTACTTTGGAAAGTTCTCGAAAGTTAAACTTTATTATTAAATTTTTGTTACCGTTTTAGAAATTCCCTAAGGATTTTCACGAACCTCTTATTTTAAAGTAAAATTGAAATATAAATATTAATATTAAGTATTAAGACATTATAACTCTATGTATTCATGTAACAAATTTTCAAATTTGACTTTCATTTTTAAAATTTACAGTAATTCATGCTAGTTTTCAGAAACGCATGGGCTTTATGATCTGGGCAGCCGTTTATCTGCAAACAAATGCTTCGAGTTCAAGTACCAAAGATAAAGTCCAATTTCTCTAAGTACGCGCCACATCGTGGCTTAACAACCTGTCATTTGTGGCATCCTGTTAAAGCCTCATGCATTTTACGTTAAGATGTAGGCTACAAAGACAGGGCTAGGCTAAGCTCTTTCACCATCACATTCACTCTATTTGAAACTAATACGGAAATCTTAATTGTTTATTTACATGATGACTTGCAGCAAAAATACAGCTTTAATTTTATTTACAATTGAAACATCGAACTCAACGTGCGATAGATTAAAATTTATGGCTTTATTCATTGGTAAAATATAGAAATACATTTTACATGCCCTAAACTTACCAATGGAAAACGCTATGAACAACCCTGACAACATAATTATAAGAGTTTTACTGCTCAAATATTGTAGCGTTGCCATATTATAATTTACGTTCGCGGCATAGTACAAAGCCGCCAAAACGCCATGTGTTTTTAAATACAAGCAGTTGGATTAGTTCTCAGTAAGCGCAAGGTTTGGCAACCTATTACACCGTAACAAAAATAGTTAACCTAATAATATTAAAGTTCCCAACAAACAATTATAGTCTAAAAAAGGTGACGTTTACCTAAGTTTTTAACTATAAAGCTCGACGGACCGCTTTACATAGTCAGAAGTTAGTAATTTATACCACTTTATCACCTAGTGGGGAATAAAACCAATGTAATAAAGTGGTAAGAAACACCAGTCATTAGAAGATTTGTTCTTCATAGACGAGGCCAAGTAGTCTTCTCCGTGGTAGTAAGGAGGTGTTTTTTACCCGTATTTAACCTATGTGGGCCTATGTTGGGCCTGTTATGGGCTATGAAGTTTATAGAAAATCATAACCACAATTTTAGAAAAAGATAAAAATAGTATTTTGTTTTTATTTGTATCAAAGCACAGGAGGCAGGAGGGTTCTTAAATCAGAACATGTCATGTCAGCCGCTATTGATTTTTAAAATGGAGTGGTAGTATATAGATAGGTATGTACTTATAAAAATCATTATTTCATCGATGTGAAGTGAAAAAATGGATGCGCGTAAAAAATTTTCGTATAAATTTCAATTTTACCTAGAAAAACTAACCGCGCCCCAAAAAAAAGGCATTTAATTAAGAAAAACAAGGTAAATTAAAATTGAAAATACCAAAAATTTAAAATGTAGCCAATATTTAGTGCTTGGACGAATAAGTTAGCTCGTTTCTGTGCTCGGTTTTTGTAATATATTTGTTGTTGCTTTAGTGTTACAAGTAATCTAACAAAATTAATTGAAAATAATTCACCATGTTGAAAAAAATATGGCGTCAGTAAAATATTTTTCCTAAAGGTCGTGATTTCCTGTGGTTTGGGCCTTAAAAAAAATTGGACCTATAAGTCAACCCGTATTAGGTTACGCTATAGGAGAAAATTTCCTATTTTGTATCTTCCGTCTTGATAGGTCTAAATTAGGAGAAATATTCGTTTATATGGCATAACTTTATAATAATGAGTGTTTATGAGGCCTACATTGGGTTTTTTAAGAATAATGCAGACCCTATGTACGGCCAATTACTCCATAAAATGCGAGATAAAATGTTTCTATCGGGGTTGCTGCATAAATGCCTCGCAGCGGATTAATAGTCACTATTATAATGTAACTAACCTTACTTTTTGGCCGAGTACGAATATAAAGTACCCCTTTTATTTCGCCGAAAAAATGGAAACTGATTATTTTAAAATGGAGAGGGTCAAGCTCCTCCTTGGATTATTCTTATGTTCCCCACAAGTGGAAAGATTATCACAGTGCAATAAACTTTACAATCATTATTCAAGTTTTCTAAGCCAGAATCTCTTTAAAGACATAATTTTTGGAAGATACGGCTTTAAATCCGGTAAAAATCACTTTGTGGACAAAATATTGGCTATAAAGAAATTATTTAAGTCATAACTATAACCTATTTTATACTTTAAAGCCTTCTGGGCTTTAAGAACAAAATGTAAGACTAATATAGGGTATACATCACCTCAGAAAGTGTTCACATTATAACCTGACCATGAAGATATATTAAAGACAAAACGAAGTAATTTGTTCTTCATTTATGGGCCTAAACGATTATTGGGCTTTAAGGCCCAATCTAAGGTAAAAAATAACCTGGTTGGGCGTTTATTACTGACTTTCCTTAAACCTAACTATCAAGTCGATTTGCAAGGTAATTATCTACTCTTTTGGACCATCTCTTGGGCCTCTTATATTTTCCCACTTTGAACACGTATTAATAAGTTCGAATTACTTTGTTTGGGCCAAACTGTTAGTCTCTTTGGCCGTTTCGTCTAAAAAGCCGATTTGAAGGTAAAAAATAGACTATTTTTTACTTAAATAGGTCATTTTCTCCAAATGAGAGGTCGCCAAGGCTTTAAAAAATGTTTGTTGGGTTATAATAGCAAATGATGATAAATGAAATGTTTGTTATTGGAAATAGGAGATTTAATGAACCTAAACTGGTTTATTCTACTCACCGTTCAACTTAAATAATAAACACCAAGAAAATTTTGTCTCTGAAAGCTGACGCGTGAGCTTGCTCCGGCCCACTACTGAACTGGGTACGTTTAGGAAGAAGCTAGTATTAGCTGTTAATATAAAGAAATTAAACCCACAGTCGTCTCCACAAATCTTATATTAAAACAGTTAGATTAACTTGGTGTACATGTTTCGGTACTAGGAAGTACCATCATCAGCACCGAAGGGCCCAAGTGCCACTATTACAAGCAATGTAAACGAAATGTAAAAGATTTAAAAAATAAAAACTAAAAACTTGAATAAGACGAGGACATTTTGATTGTTGGACGAAAACAGGTTAAAAAGTTTAAAGTAAAATAAAATTCTAAAGGAATTAATTTTCTTCCTCTGCCCTACATCGTAAACAAATAACAAGCTGATTGTCTGACAATCAGCTTGTTATTTGTTTACGATGTAGGGCAGAGGAAGAAAATTAATTCCTTTAGAATTTTATTTTACTTTAAACTTTTTAACCTGTTTTCGTCCAACAATCAAAATGTCCTCGTCTTATTCAAGTTTTTAGTTTTTATTTTTTAAATCTTTTACATTTCGTTTACATTGCTTGTAATAGTGGCACTTGGGCCCTTCGGTGCTGATGATGGTACTTCCTAGTACCGAAACATGTACACCAAGTTAATCTAACTGTTTTAATATAAGTATTTGTGGAGACGACTGTGGGTTTAATTTCTTTATATATATACAGCTCCACTTTGAGATAATGGACTACTTCCGCAAAAAAAAAAAAAAAAAAAAAAAAAAAAAAAAAAAAAATTAGCTGTTAATGTCACATGTGGGTGTCAACTGTCGAAACTCCTTGTTTTCATAAAAAGTTGACTCTACTTCAATGTAAAACAATCAAAAAATTAAATTTTTGGGATTTTTATTAGATAAAGCTATTAATTGGAGTGAACACATTGAATATATTGAACAGAAAATAGTTGCACCAGTGGGGATTTTAAAAAAACTCAGTTTATTGAGTCCAAATTATATGTTACGTCCTATTTATTTTGTTATTATTTACTCTCATTTACAATATTTAACTTTAATATGGTGATCAACTTTTTAAAATTTGCTTAACCCATTACAAGTTTTACAAAATAAAGCAATTAAAAATATATATCGCTTGGATAGACAATTTTCAACTATAAACTTTTATATACAAATTTTAATATTATGTGTATTACGGATAATCACTTAAAGCAAAATATTGTTTTTCCTCACCAAATTATATCAAAAAATAAACACTCAAATATAAAATTCAATTACAAACGTGACGTACATTATCCTTTAACTATAACTGTTTTCAATATTGATTTACCTTTAATACACACTAGGGCAGGTCAGAACTCCATTTATTATCAAGGTATGAAATTTTTCAACGACATATCCCAAGAATTTAAAATTTTAGATATAAAACGTTTTAAAATGATAATTTAGATAATACTTAAAAAAGGGGGGGCTAAATTTTAAACTAAAAAATATTTAAACATGCACATACATTATACATACATATTATTAGTTTTATTATTTCATTAAAAGAAATAATAATTGAATAGTTTTATACATATTTAAATATTTTTATTTTTTATTGAATACTAACATTTTAAGTATTATTTTAGTTTTAAATGTTTATTTTTATTGGGTTACTTTGTATTTTAATAAGTTATATTTAACAATTACATTTTTTAGATGTTGTAATTAGTAGAGAATCCCTCATAAACAAATGTTTTTGGGATTTTAATTGGAATAAATAAATAAATAAGCGTCTTATACATTTACATATGTATGTATTCATTTAATTGGAAAGTTTCGTGCTTTCGTACGGTACATAAACTGAGCTATGCTTTATGTTAGTAGATGAAATGTTGAGTAAACAAAATCGGCCTGAATATCTGATATTATTTGTAAATTACTTTCTTTATAATGCATATTATATCTGGTTTAATTTAGGTATTTTTAGAACATTTCTATTGCTAGGTATTGTTATATATTTCAAAATCCTATTTATATTCCTATTTTCTGTCATTTGCTTATCTTCAAAGCGCTAATGTATTTTTCGTCAATATGAATAATGTTCCCATTAGAGACGAACATATAATAAATACTCTTATTTTGTATTTTTAAATATAATTTTATTGGTAATAAATAAATAATACAATATATCAGTTTTTTAATTTTAGGGGGACCCTTACTTTCGAAAAAAGGTATAAATTTAGATGAAATTTTGTAAAAACGAATTATGACTGATTTAGTTATTTCATGTTATGCTTAATAAATAACCCCAATTTAAAGTAATTTTCATCCAGGATTTCAAAAAATTGAAAGGGAGCCAAAACTTGTCCAATTCAAAAAATAATTAGTCGTATATTTTTTCAAATTTTCCAAAAAGATAGAATGGTGCCCTTAAGGTGCGCTATTTAATCACTGAAACACTAAGGATTTTTTAAAGAGATTTATTTGATAAAAAGAAAAGCAATAAGATAATGAAGAATTACAATAAGTGTTGCGAATAAAATACAAATTAAATAGTTTTTTAATAAGAAGAGAGATTGCCCGTTTTATCTCCCTTTAGGAAGGTGTTATTCCAGCAAGTTTAAAGAAACAATTTCCACTTAACAGTTAACTCTGACAAAAAATGAGAACTGTACAATTTATACAATAAACAATTAAATAAATTACTCAAAGAACACAAACTTACGTAGCAAAATTAACTGGTTCTGGTGCGGAACTCTTCATTACTTCAACAATTATTAAATTTAATCTTGACCTTAAACTGAATAGACAAACGGGCAGAGGTTACCCTTACACTTGAATAATTGGTGCAACTCTCTGAGTAAGTGATCTTTCGAGTTTTTATACAGTTTTGCAACCCTTATCAACTGGAAGAAGGGGTTCTATTTTGATGTCAGCAAATATCTTGCATGTTAATAAATGAGGGGATTTCCATGGATGTATTATTAGAAGTGGAACCCTTTATCCCAACCAAACACAAACGATTATTTCTTATCAACATTCGTCTACTGACTCCTCCTACGAAATTAGAAATGTCCTTATCCTTGTTCTATATACTATCTTTCCACTACACCTCTTCTTATTAAGCTCAACACCCATTAAGAGTCTTAGCACCACAGCAAAGTACGAGATTAATTAAGTGAGGGTAGAAGAAAAGTCCTATTGTCCTTCTTAAAAATTTATTAAGCGTACGCGTTTCGGCCTAAATGGCCATCCTCAGCGCGTAGGAAGTACGAGATGACTAATCCATCCTTAAGGATACCAATCCATATCCGACAATACGACGATATCGTTTTTTTTTTAAATGGCAAACCTAATTTTTTTTTACTATTTTTAAACTGCATTTTAAATTATACATAGTATAACATAAGTACCAAATTTTAAATTTTTATTCCTTGTCAATTCTTAGGGAGTTAAAAGCATGAATAAGACGTAAGTGTAGGTTAAGTTCTTCCGAAGTAATCAGAAATGTTTATAACGGGTTTTACTTACGCTTAGGATGTTGCCAAATACTGAATGGACAACATTTTGAGCACCGAACAAACCGAGGCTTGCATAATTTAATATTAAATAAGTCAAAAATTAGAACTAGAAAAAAGTAATAGTCCTCTTGAGTATAAATTCGTCCGTATAATAATTGCAGGTGTATTTTTGGTAAACCCAGTTAAACTTCGACGTTTCCAAGAGCTTGTTACATTTTCGTTTTGCGGTAAAACAACAGGTCCGTTCGTTAATTTAATTCTTCTGAAATTTTTACCTCGTTACGATAGTGTTTGCTCTTGAAACATGGTTTCTAATGAAATTTGACCGGTGCCGCTGGTAACTTTATTAGATAGAGCTACATTGGTGCTATTTTAGTGTTGATGAAATTCGGGCGATATTTTTAAAAAGAGGAAAGAAAATTCAATTAGTTTTTAACAAAGTTGTGTCGCCTTTTTTGCGGCTATTTTTTTATTGGCTATTTTTAAAACGCATATTTTGTAATGTCCGCCTGTAACGAACCCGCTTATTGCTATTTAAGGGTAGAAAACGATTTATCTCCATTTTCGGCAAAACTACAAGCCCTATGGAAAAACGTTAAATGGCAAAGTTGTAGGTAATAAAAAGATTTACAACTTTTGTATTTGCACTTTTTTCACATAACCTTAAAATTGATGTGAAAATTGAAATAACCAAGTTTTTGGTTTTTTATTTTTATCTTTTACAAAAAATTTTTTTTATACACTAAATTTACTGAAAACTTTCCTTTATATATTATTATAATACTGGGATGATGATGCCATTGCCGCTTCTGAGTCTTCTTCAGTTTGTATTGATGACGATGAGGAGGCGGAAGATGAAGAATCTGTGAGTACAGAATTAAAACAAGTTCCAACCACATCAGAGACACTTTAGCATATTGACAACGTTCGTCATTTCCTTCAGTCACGAAATACTCCGCAAAGTGTTCTTAATCGATTAGCCGAAGTAGAATTACATATTAATGATATTCATTTCACAAAAATAAAACAATCCAAAATAAAAGAATTTTTTAAATTAGACTCTTAAAACTAGTTGTTAATGTATCTACTTATTACAAAACATTTTTTATGTACCTTTACATGTACAATATATGTACATATTATTTATGTTCATTAATAAAAATACCACATTTGTCGTTTATTGCGAACTTCGCTTATAACGAACCGTTTTCATCGGTCCATTGAGGTTCGTTATAGCCGGACATCACTCTACATAAATACTAAATTTCAAATTTTTATTCCTTTTTATTTATAAGATATTAAACAAACAAAAATTGATTTGATTGAAAAATTTTAAAAAAACCTCCTATCAATCTTCAATACTTTTCCGTCAATAAATCCTGAAAATGTTGTCCATTCACTATTTGGCAATATCCTAAATGCAAGTTAAATTCGTTTTGAACATTTCTAATTACTAACTCCTCAACATTTTACCAGGAATAAAAATTTCAAATTTGGTACTTATGTATAACTTATTATACACGTTAAAAATAGTAAGAAAAAGCTAGGGCTACAATTTAAAAAGATTATCGATATTGTCATAATATCTTTAATTTGGGACATAGTGTATTAATATTATTTTTAAATAATGACCACAACCTAAAATGTCCAAACGTTTGTCCAAAAAAAAATGTACTGGATTTCCTGAATTTATTCCAAATTAAAAACTTACACTTTATATGTATTTAAACGAGCGAAGATTTTGTCTTTTCGTTAAATAATCACTGGGGATATTTAAATTCATCTGCATTTAATTTATCTAGTAAAATATTTATTTAAAACGAAAATATACGCTTTATATTATTTTAATTTAAAATTAAAAAAAAAAAAAAACAATTGTGTTTAGAACGAGATATCAGTATATTATTTAATTTAAAATTATTTGCATAAAATATAATGAAATAAAATCATTAGCCAAACAAAACTAATAATGACACGAGTAAATAAATTAAAATATAAAATGATCCTCGTTGATAAAATAAATTGCAGATGGTATAATAAATAGACTTGTCCATACTTTTTTTGTTAAAAATTGAAAGGTCATTAGTCAAAAGTATTTTTTCTACATCGGGCTTAAAATACTGTTTTTTTTCTTCATTAAAATGCGAGCCATTAGCTATGGGAAATCTTTATAGTTTTCGATAGATAATTAAAGTTTACATCTGTTGCTCACACAAAATATAAAGTATTACATTTAAATTAAACAACCCATTACCACTTAAAATTTGTAATTATGTTGTCGTACTTTTTGAACACCTTCTATAAGTTTGTGAATTTGTCATGAGTATGATACAGAACTTAATCAGTATGTAGACTTCCATTAAAAAAATACATCTTATATACGTTTTGTATTTTTGGAACAACCTGTACAATATGAAAATAGTTTTAAAATGATCCAACAAAACAAATAATTTAGCCATAATAATAATATGTCGTATGAAATAACGTGGTATAATACTAGATAACTATTTGTACAAACAAACGCCAACAATGTTTGTTTGAAGGTGGTAGACAATAAAATATTATAAAAAAAATTACCTTGTAGGACTTCCATTGTCTTTATTTTGTTACTTAACACAAAGTTTCGGGTACTTAGTATCTCCAACTATTTTCAATTGTAAACTAAATTATAATTCTAAGGCTACTGTCTTAAATACTATCCATGTGCAATGAAGCTTGATGACTCCGCCTACGTGCTTATTGGAGTGTGAAGTTTGAGCTGTTGGTTCTGGACAAAAAGAGGCTTCCATATATTAGGGATATATACTTGGTTTACTAAATATATGGGTATTTTGATTCATGAAAACTGCTTCTTTGAATTTTCGTTATCTCCAGTACTGTTCTGTATCCAAAACCTTGTATATTATGTTGGTTGGTTGGTCCATACATGTTCTGCTATATCTGATCTCGAAGTTTCACCTCTTTGAGTATGTTCCAGATGCTCTTTAACTCGTAGATCTTTTTCAAAACCAACCAACAGCTCAAACTTTAATGCACATGGATAGTATTTAAGACTGTAGTCTTACAATTATAATTTAGTTTACACTTGAAACCGGTTAGAGATACTAACTAACCGAAACGTTGCGTTAAGTAACGAAATATAGACAATGGAAGTCCGACAAGGTAATTTTTTTTTTAATCGTCAACAACTTCAAATATTATGATTCACATATCTTTATAACTAAAAGTTGGTCCCAATTTATAGTTATATGATACCCACTTTCTCCAAGCGGCTTTTTCTCAGTACATATATATTTATTTGCGTTTATTGCTTATTTTTAATTATAGTTTACTTCACGTCACAGAAAAGATAAGGCGTTATGACATGCATATTTCATTCGTTATTGACGGTAACACTTCGTGTACATCAGACCTTCAATTAATATGAAATATTATGTTAAATTATTCTTCTTTGTACTAGCATTTACGTCAATTATATCTCTCGAAACATAGCTTTATCGACCTGAATTAAATATTCAGACGTTACCTTACAGCCTATCGTGCTTCACAACGTTGTATGCAGGTTCGCCTTAAAACAATAAATCTTTCATTGGTTTTCATTTAAAACGTATCAAAACGATTATATCACGTCAGAGAACCGAGCTGCGAACATGGCGTGAAGCTTCCATTATCAATAAGACATTTGGCAGGCAAAAGAGTAGAAAACAAACAAAGCGTGTGCTGGGTCGTACAAGCCGTGAATAGTAATAACTACTTTCTGGTGATTTAAAAATAGCACGGTTTAATTTCGCGTGATCCGACTGAAAAATCGGTAAAATGCGAAATCAATGCTACTAGAGAAACTAGCCAGGTGCCGGAAAAAGATTACCGCTCATTACCGATCATTACCGAGTTGCATCCGAACCTTTTTCGGTAATTTTAAGATGCAGCCGGCAAATGTCGATGTAAATTCTACGTTCGTTTCGGTAAATTTCTTTTAAAAACGCCGTTAGACGAAGCTAAATCACGTAGCAACGGATCGAGTAAAGACCTATAAAACGCTGTTAAATTCATTAAAATTTCATGGGCTTTTACCGTTAGGCGATTACAATGTGCTTTCTTTGGTATTTTAGACTTTGACCGTTCAAGTGGCTAAGTTTCAGCTTAGCGCATTATCGTATCGCAAATGGAAGCCACTAAACCACTTTTACAAAGGAATCATTTAAAACCCACGCCACTGTTTACTCGGATACTAAATGGTTTGTCTCATTAAATGGTCCTGCAATACTAATAACGGCGTGAACTACTACAATTCACCTAAAATACGGAACAGTTACGCACATTGGATGTCGCTTAATTACTCTAAAACCAAGCCATTTGTTCCTGCAAAGGACACAGTCAGGTAAGGGGAATTATTCAAACATAAAGCGTAATAATGAAGTCAAGTTTAGCAATGTGTGATATAATTCTGAAGCTAGCTCAAAAATTAGCAGCTATAAGGCGACTATATCATATATATTTTATATGGCCTATAGGACAATAGAAACGATATACCGTGCGAGCAAAAATTATTTGCATCAATCAGTTATTCCGTCATCTTTGACAGTCATTACAAGTAATTTGATTCATCGCTAATTTTTCCAATTTCTTGAACAATTCACACAATAGGCTTTACGAAACAGCACAAAACATTCATAGTTGAAGCGTTTTTTCGAAACGGGGTTAGAGTAAATGGTGAGTTGCAATACAATCCGGGTTTGTGCATGGACGATATTCACGAACATTTTCCTAACGTTGCTTTTATTGCATTGCATTTATGGGATTTTTATCACTGCCTGAAAAGAACCGTGGCTGTGTTTAGGGAAACAGGTTCTATAGAACACAAAAAAGGAGCAGGAAGACCATCTGTAAGAACAGAAGAACACTATTTTTAAAACACCAGTTGTAAATTTAGAACAATTACAAGAAAGGATTATCCAAGGATGTGGTAACATTTCTCCAGAGATGCTGGTCAACACTTTCGAAAATATGAAGAGACGTGTGAATTTATGCTTGGAGAATGGCGGTGGCCAATTTCAGCAATTTATGTAATTATTTTCCTTTTTCTTTCTGTATATTCTTACTTTGTTAATTTTGTAAACAACAAAAATAAATTTGTATTTGTCTACTTATTCTATTACTCATTAGTTTGGCATATCATGTCATAATATTAATTTGACAAAATGTTAACCTAGATTTGGTTAGATATATTGTCCCCATATATCATTGTGATCTAAACCAAGCCCTACGTTTTTTAATCCAAGCCATTTTTGCTCGCACGGTACATGGATAATCATAATATACTTTTATACTGGCTTTCTCAATGGCAAAAACACTGCAGGTAAAAGGCAGGCTATGGAGCCCACGGGCTCCTCTGGTATCATTCCGGTGCTACTTTGGTATGTTGTTGAGAGATGAGCTACACTTGAACAAAGGGTAGGATTGGGGGACGTCCTGAACCAGAGAATTCGGTGATACGGACGGTATCCTATGAAGTGATACTTCTGATACTAATCCCAATGAATTGGGGGCTCTATGGCAACATTTATATAGGTTGCCTCCGTCGAGGACTGTGAGGGACAAGAGGTGATACAAAAAGTCCGTAAAACTGAGCCAAAAAATCATGTGCTGGTAAAACTGTCTGGCATAAATTATCCAGACGTAAAGTGAGGTGGGTAAAAAGAGTTGAACTGCCATACCTTGGCGCTAAGCCTTCCCTCAACTACTAAGTCTATGGAGGACCAAAAACGAGCATAGGATCCAATCGTAAGTTTGTCTTACTTGACGGCTTTATACAATATTATTTGTATTTACTTTTCTTGATTTTACAAATAGTAAATTTAAAATAAAATTATAAGTTGTCAACTAAAGCTAATATGAATTGACTCCGCTGGTTAAATTCGGCCTCGGCCTTTTTTTCGTCCCGGTCATTAACTAAAATTATGCTTTCTCTCGTTATTAGCCGAAGTATTGCTTTAATGCCTAGTGCAGTAAATAAAAAAAAATATGCATGCACTTTTATGGTTACAAAAATGTTTTATAGACCGTAAAACCAATCCGTGTCTGTTGTTAAAAAACCCGTTTCACATTTTAGCTTCTTTGTAAAAACTTTTATGTAAGGAATACACGAGGTGTGCCAATACAACATTTACGAGTTTAGGACACTTAAAAATTTTTTTTTCATGTTTGAGCTTTAAGCATCATTTATTGTTGGGCATAACACATAAATTTTAATCATAATAAAGCTTTTTTCGCAATTATTTAAGTCTATAAATTTAATGTATATTAAATTTTATAAAGGAAAATCGCGTAAATATTTACCAGATGATTTTAAGGCGAAGCTAAAGTTAATTTCGGTTGGTTCAAAAAATCTAATTTTTTTTTCGGTTCAAAATCCTGCAACTTCAAATATACAGTTTTTCCTTTTTTATCTTTAGTACTCTCTTCTAACTGTGGTTCCATTGCACAGGAAGAAAAAATAATAACTACTTGTTATGCTTCACAAATTTAATCAGTTTCCTGACACGCGTTTCGGCCCTTTCGGGTCATTTTCAAAGGAGTACAAGGTACCAGGTATCTTTTTGTACTTGCAAAAACCCTAACTATTTCGGTTTTGTCCATTACTGCAGCTTCCGCTGCCTCTATACTAAGCAATGCCAAATTACTTTAGATTTTGGGCACAGGAATTTCTTAGATAGTTTTTTATTAATTTTAATTTTAAAAACGATTGTTCTAAAGACGCCACGGTTACAGGGAGCGTTAAAAATAATTTTAGAGCAGTACATACCTACCTCTGCAAAATTTGATGCTAGGGTATCATTTACAAGGAGTACAAGGTAAGAGGTATCTTCTTGTACTCCTTTGAAAATGACCCGAAAGGGCTAAAACACGTGTTAGGAAACTGATTAAATTTGTGAAACATAACAAGTAGTTATTATTTTTTCTTCCTGTGTAAAGAAATTAAGGGGTTTCCCAGTAATAATTAAGCTGTATCGAACATGCGTGGCTTATTTTTGTGGTTAAATCATCTTGTAGTTTATACTATAGTTAGTCTTCCCCAAAACCCATTTGGCGAATGTTCGGGAAATTACGCAGCCATTAAACATTGAACGGCCTCAACAGACATATATTTGATAGCAGAAATGTTGCGGAATGCGATAGATACGTAATAGAGTAATAGGTATCCTCTATAAAATAATTTTGCCAGATTGTCAAAACGAATATAAGAGGCAATTATTATTGCGGGGAATTACCCCCTGGAAATTGTCGCAATTTAAAGGTACGACCATACAAAGAAGAAGTCAATCCAGTCAATTATTTCGACTGAGGCTCGAAACAAGTATCAATATACAGTGTGTGTATAAAGTCTGGAAACGGCTTAATAACATCACAATTTACTGGCCGATTTAAACCAAATTTGGTACAGTTGTGTAAGAGGATCTAACGTACCGCATGACGATATTGGCGTTGTTGCCAGCTTTTTAGTTTGTCTGGAATTCGAACGAATTTTATATTTTTAAATATAACACCCAGTATATTTTTACATTTTTAAATTCCACATAAAATTATAATTATTTTTTATTAAATGCATTATTAGTCTATACTTCATAGTTTCCGAGATATTGACTCTCGAAATTACATGTCCCTATCTTCAATTTTTATTATCTTCCCAAAAAAATCAACTTCCAGTTAAACCGGAATAACTATATTTCCTGCTTTCGAGTTACATCCGGTTTAACTGGAAGTTGATTTTTTTGGGAAGATAATAAAAATTGAAGATAGGGACATGTAAGCCGTTTTGCTCTAAGACGTACTGTTAGAAAGTTATAAGCTGTCAAAGTTCAAAAATGTCACTTTTCGAGAGTCAATATCTCGGAAACTATGAAGTATAGACTAATAATGCATTTAATAAAAAATAATTATAATTTTATGTGGAATTTAATAATGTAAAAATATACTGGGTGTTATATTTAAAAATATAAAATTCGTTCGAATTCTAGACAAACTAAAAAGCTGGCAACAACGCCAATATCGTCATTCGGTGCGTTAGATCCTCCTACACAACTGTAACAAATTTGGTTTAAATCGGCCAGTAAATTGTGATGTTATTAAGCCGTTTCCAGACTTTATACACACACTGTATATTTTATTGTTTGTGCAATATTCTTTCAACAATCTTGAAACCTACCATGAATCTAAAATGGAGAAAACGCTAAGTTTAGGCAAATTTCATTTCATTTCAAAATATTCGCAAATGAATAAGGGTAGTATATTTTTCCGTAAATATTTTGGGACTTCTTTCAGTGAAAAATAATTTAAATCAAATATTAAATAAAAGCAGAAAAATGTTGGCACAAGATTGTAGGATGTACAGTTTGTTATTTTAATAGCTGAATAGACCATTTACCTAGTTTCTCCCACACCAAGAAAAAAACCTTCTATTCCTTATAAAAATTCACATATTCTTTAAACAACTGTTCAATACTATAATATGTGACAGCAACACGCTTTAATTTAAACAGGTATTGGTACGATCAATAAAATTCAGATTCAGAAATACGTTAAAACGCGACGATTGTCGATAACGACCACCAACATCTTGTGAATTATAGGTTCTAATGGATACAATTCGTTTTTGGGGACGCTGTTCTGCTTTCCTAATTGTTAAGAAAGCGCTTGACTGGAAACAAAATTCATCGCATTGAGAAGATACAATTTATTTCTTAACAAAATGGCTCTATTAAAAGTATTTCATTATTCAACAAGACTGTGTTGCTAATGGAACTGAATACTACCAATAAAAACACTGTTCTATCAAATCTGGAATTGATATAGCACTATGCGGGTTTGATACACTAGCAATTTATTTAATATAGGCTAATAAAAAATAGGCCATCTATTCAAACTCTGCATGCTCTGCAAACCTGTTGTATTAGATCAGTGGTTTCCAAAGTGGGCGATAACGCCCCTTTGTGGGCGCTGCAGGCCTAAAGGGGGGCGGTAAGAGACCCAGAAAAAAAATGGGGGCGTTGTGTAGAGGCTTGGGGGGGCGATTTGTAATTTTATCTGGCTAGGAAGACTCTTAGACACCGACTGAACTCTCGACACTCGACTACAACTTGGGAACATTAACTAATATTACTTAAGAGATTGTTCAAACTCGGTTCGATTTTTCTTTCCGCGTAGTTTATATATCTGTCCTTTTATATTGAATAAATATGTCAAAATCATGTCAATCGGTCGCTCCGTTTCGAAATAAAAGTAGACACAAACAAACAAATAAAAAGGCAACAGACACACTTTCGCATTTTACTAGTTATTAGTATTCCTAGATAGGTAATTTTCGTAGATAATCATGTTTTAACAAGTTTTTGTTAAATAACCCGATTTGTGCATTCCTGTATCAATCGGCTGGTTCATAGAATACTTGTTCTTACTTGTTAAGTACGATTAAGCGTCGAATGAGATAAACGAGTTTATGCATGTTTGGCTTATTCCTGTCGGTGCGTGCTGCTTATGCAATCCTATATAAACAACGTAATATTTATTATATTTTTATTTGCGGTTTCGCGCGTAACTCTTGCGGGTTATAGTAAAAGTCTCGTTTAGAATAAATGTTTAATCTCCGCTAATATAGCTCACAATAATTAATTAATTTAATTTGAAGTTATAGTGGTTTTTAAGTAGGTGAAAAAATGGGGGCGCTAAAAAATAATTTATTCTCAAGGTGGGCAGTAGACAAAATAAGTTTGGGAACCACTGTATTAGATCATTTTCCTCAGTGCATGTGTTATAATTATTTTGCCTCAAAAAAGATAAGGCCAATACTATAATATGTATTTTTCCTGCCAACCTATTAAATACCAGGTCTCCTTGGAAAAGTGGACTGTTTTCAAGTAAGAGTGATATCTATATTTTCACCAATAATATCATCGTTTCTGTCAATTTCAGTAATAATAAGTGAAAACAAACTCTGCGCCACCCTGTGCACCGAAACAAATCAATCACATAAATCAAAGTGGCTTAAACGAATGGGAATAGGTAGAATGCATTATTGGACCCGCAGTAATAATTAACAATGTCAACTGCACTTCCAATTAATTTAAACTTGAATAATTTTCTGAATACATTTGTCAATAGAACGGGATGGATGGACTAACTGAAATAGTTTAATGACAATTTTCTAAATGGATTGAAAAATACCGTAGATGGTGTAGCGAGTTTAATGGAATTATTCGAAAATAGAAGAGGAAATAGTATATTAACGTACACGTTTTATAAAGCATCATTTTATAGCACGCGTCCATGTTAAAAAACGAGCCGCTTGCGGCGATAACATAAAATATTAACGGGACAAGTGCTTAAAACTACTTTATATAACACGTACGTTATACTATTTTTTCTAATTTCTAGTTTTTTCAATAAAAAACACATATTTAAAAAGAAAATAAATCCTTCAAATTCTGTAAATTTTTTTGTCTAAATTTTATGTTGGTAATACTATTTTTTATCATAGTCTAGACAACAAAAATTATTTTGCGCACTGTAATTTTGTGATTTATTGCCCCATTTTCACCACGAGATTCTAAAATTATTTTAGCGATATGAGATTTGAAATTGGACGGAATACGTTGTGTGATCCTTGTACATTCGGTACATATACAGAGCGTTCGGAAATTCGGGCGATTTTGCTACATTTTTTCGAATTTCAAAAGACGTGATTTTACGTCACGGCATTGCAATTTATTAGAAGGAAGATGGAAAATTCAAATAAAGTTGAAGGTAAAATCGACATTGGAAGGTTAGTACATTGAATTTTGGATAGGATTTGGCAGAAAATACATACATTACTGTTATCCACACAGAATAAAAAAGTAAGTTATCAAGCTTTTTCCTCTGCGAAAAATGGGTTTTCTCGTAAATCACAAAGGCCGCGCAAGTCAATGAATTAAAACATTTAAATGTTACCAACATCAAATAAAGAAAAAACGCGTATCGAAATAGCTTCATTACGATACGCAAATGCGTACTGCAATAGAGTTGTTATGATACCAAATTAGAAAAAGTATTTTTCGGCAACCGTCCGGGAAGTACCCACTTCCCGGACGCTTTTTCTTTGAGAAAATAGCATTTCTCCGGCCTAGTCCGGGAAGTACGTGCCTAGTCCGGGAAGAATCACATAAATATTAGCAATTGCTCGAATATTAATATAAATAAGAATTAGAATGTTTCTGTTAGTACCTATCTTCTGTTCGAATTTCAATATTTAATACAAATAGGAATTAAAATGTTTGAAATTTTGTTCTACAAAGAAATATAATAAAGAAATGTGTCTCAATTCTACACAGTTGCCGAAAAAATAGTGTACGCAACACGTCCGAAAACAGTTTTTTTGGACTAGCAGTCTTATATTATTATTTTGTCCATACCATGTGTAAAATGTTGACGTCGATAACATAAAATTTATATTTAGCTCAAATTGAAGTTCTAAAACTGAATTTGTTATGTTTCAATTTAAATTATTTGCGATGTTCCAGTTTTACGAACCCGATTTTTGTTGTTACACAAAATAATGGACAAATTAAAATCAAATTTAACACAAGTAGAACAGGGCTTTACTATCGTTTGATTCCTAGTTTCTATAATGGAGTAGATCAATTTATAATGTATTTTTATTTGGCTTTGATGGTCTCATGTAATAAAATCGACATGTAACGTCTTAATAACGTTAAAAATTGGTTAAAATCATGTCAGATAAAGGCTTGTTATAATAAGTAGAACAGCATACCTTTAAACCAAATAATTTTGTGGCTGGCAGCAGTTGGTATCATATTATTTATTAGCTCGAAGTTACGAAGTTGTACAGTAATGTACAGGTATCAGGGCTGTGTCCTAATTATAAACTATATTAAATGTGATTTTAACTGATTGTTATCATGTGATGACATTGTCCAAGGCAGTACGATCCCCTAACAATTCTATCGTTATAATTTGGAACGGAATAACTACCAAGAGACTGAATACCTCAAACGCCATGAATACCAAGAGACTCAAGCTTGGCCAAAAGTACCCGATGACTTTATTAAATGTTTAGTGCTTTTCAGCACTAATAGAATTCGCATTAAACTATAATTAAATTTCATGTTTATTTGCTGCTGGAAATCCCATTCCGCCTTTTTTATTTCCCTTGCCGATTCTTTTATACGACCGCCAGGTCAAGTTATTAACGGAAATCTTTTTTGTCGTCCTGTACCTATTATTTGCGATATTTTTATTTGCTCTGTGGGCGTTTTCTGATGGAAATTTGATTGGAATTTACGGGAAAATTAGCTTTGAGCGGGAAACAGAGATTAAACATTATCTTTTCGGCAATATTTTTACACAGATAAAAAAAGGGATTGAATTAAAAAAAATATTTAATTTAAAATTTAATTATTTCGGATATTTATTTTATTTCTTGATATAAATGGATACTTTAATGTTGAAAACAAAACTCGCTTTATTAAGGTTAGTGGTGTTTACTGAACTAGGAGTTTGTATAATTAAATTGTTAAATTACGAGAGCTAAAATTTGAAGCAAAACAACAGTCCCGGATATTTTGCGTAATTTTGAGATTAAATGTATTTTAATAATTAATAGATAATGCAATTGCACTGAGGAAAATAATTTAAAACATGTTAGCTAAGACAGTTTGTATTGATAGCTTATTTTGTATTAACCGATATTAAATAAATTGCTAATGTATCAAACCCTCTTTAGTGTTAGGGGAAAGTTGCCTATATTGAACCGCTACCTAAATTGGACCACAGTTCATTTCACCGAAACTAAACAAGTGCCATATCATCTGGAAACACTGTAACATACTTCCACCCAGAACATTTGATCGGCAATAAACTCAACTAGTTGGCCGTTAGTGCTTGGCGTGTACAGAGCAAAACGTAATTTACACAATTTTAATGTAATATTTTTAGGATTTTCCTAAGAATTTACCTTAGAACCATATAACTTTAAGCAAAATCTTTTTTATGGAAGTTATCAAATAAGTTTTTCTCTTTCTATTTCTCGTATTACCATGTCATATTTGTTTTATCTTTTTTCTTTCCTGGGTGGTTTTGTAAAACACGTGGTAGTTGCTTAAATTGGACCAGCCCAATTTAGGCAATTTGTGCAAAAATAATTTTTCTCTTTAAATAAGTTAATGTCACAAACTAATATACCTAAATATTGCTAAAATCTTTTTTCCTTTGAGTTAAAAAATGAAACTATGACTGGTCCAATATAGGAAACTAATAGGTATTTTTTTTGCATTAGGATGTCTTCTACCGAAATTTTGATTGTAAATTTGATGTTTTATTGAAATATAAGTATAAAACTTCCTATACCAACAATTTTATTTTTTATTTATTTATTTAACACCTAAGCTTCCGATTTAAATCATGTGGTCCAATTTTGGAACCCCCAGGTGCAATTTAGGCAACCGGTTTCCTATATTGAACCACTTGCAAAGGTTTTTTTATAGCCTGGTATATCATAGATGCTTTGAAATAAAATTCTGCAAAAAATCCTGCAGTTAAACAACATACTATAAAGTCGCCACAGTGGTTCTTTTCCCGTGCGTCATCACTTTTACGTCATCAAATCAAAATTACGAGACGAAAAAAGTCAAAACTAAGTTAAGTTCATAAAATGGACGTGCCTGCCTACCGTTTGACGTACCTACATAATATCACGAAAAATTATTATTTATTTTAAGTTTTGCCCGGCATTCTCTATTATCTAAAAGAAATTGACAAACAAATGTTTATACATTTAATACTATTTTTAAAGCTTAAAATCTACAAAAGTTTGGTGTTTTATTGACTATTAAAATCGCAAAAGTCAAATTTTTAACATCCTTTCATTTAAGGGAATTTAGCCACTGCCGTAAACCTTTCAAAGAACTTTCACGGTTAGAATATTTAAAATAAATAAATTAGTTATTATAAAAATCCATAAATACTTACCGCCAAAACAGATGGTGGGTATAATTACCTCTAAAAAGAACTATTTTTAGAAACAGGAACAGTTCTAAGGCACACAGATTTACAAAATACGAATTAGATTGGCAGATCAAAATAAGGTTGACAATGACGTTCTAAAATACAACGGTTGTCAACTAAACAAATAAAGAAAGTAATTACCTGACGTTTATAGTTTTATCCTTGTCTAGCACGTTATATTATTGCGGAATTTTGGAGACGTTCTTTTATGCTTTTATTCAAACTTGTTACTGTAATAAACAAGGATGCAGAGTTATTAACCACGTCGAGTCCTGATCGTTGATTGATGACGCACGGGCAAAGATCCACTGTGGCAACTTTAGTATACTAAGGTATAGCGTCAAGATCGATTTTCCGTTATTATCAGGATCTATGATAAGAAATCTGGGATTGTTTCAATATGGGCAACCTTCCCCTATATCAATTCCAGTTATGCTAGAACAGTGTTTTTATTGGTAGTAATCTGTTCCATTAGCAGCACAGTATTGTTGAATAATGAACTACTTTTAATAGGTACCGCAATTTTATTAAGAAATAAATTATACCTTCTCAATGCGACGCATTCTGTTCCCAGTAAAGCGCTTTCTCTACAATTAAAAAAGCCGAACAGCGTCCCCAAAAACGAATTGTATCCGTTAGAATCTATCACAAGACGGTCATGGGGTCCGTAGCGATCGGCAATCGCCGCGCGCCGTTCTATTAGGTATTTGTTGAGCAGTTCACATCGTTGTTCGGAGTCTTCTAGTTGTCCTGTCTTAATTTCAATTTTATTGATCGTACCAATACCTGTTTCAATTAATTTATTTCTTATTTCGCACAGCCCATCATTAGTATTGGACTTTATAATTTATGGACGAATTTTATCATCTCAGTAACCATCTTGCATAATAGATAATCATACGCAACGTTAAACGACAAGAACAATAATCACACTATTTAAATTTTTGAGAACTACAAATCTGATTTTTACTGATAAGTAAATGCTTTATTAACCGTAGCAAGCAACTATTATTATGATTAATATCAAGTTTCATTACAACTGCCAGTCGGAACAAATACAGTATATAAAACCAGACTAGACCACCAATAGATCTTCATAATTACTGTGAGTATTCAGAACAATAATGACTATAAACCATTCTATGATAGCAATAACTCCTATTTCCTATGGGCTAAATTACAGTTATATTATTACTACACAAAGGTCTAGCATGTTTCGTTGTCTTACAGTAGGAAAGCACATACAGTGAGGACCTAAAGTCCCCCCCCCCTCTAACTTCTAAACCGTTCGGTATATTTTAATGAAATTTTGAACGATAATATTTGAGCAAGTCTTGCACTTTTTGACATACCAATGACAGCTTTAAATGTCAAGATGACAGCTAAGTCCGCTTTTGGAATATTTTTTTAAATGGAACACCCTGTATGTTTTTACATTTTTAAATTCCACATAAAATTATAATTATTTTTTATTAAATGATCTTAGAGCAAAACGGCTTACATGTCCCTATCTTCAATTTTTATTATCTTCCCAAAAAAATCAACTTCCGGTTAAACCGGATGTAACTCGAAAGCAGGAAATATAGTTGTTCCGGTTTAACTGGAAGTTGATTTTTTTGGGAAGATAATAAAAATTGAAGATAGGGACACGTAAGCCGTTTTGCTCTAAGACGTACTGTTAGAAAGTTATAAGCTGTCAAAGTTCAAAAATGTCACTTTTCGAGAGTCAATATCTCGGAAACTATGAAGTATAGACTAATAATGCATTTAATAAAAAATAATTATAATTTTATGTGGAATTTAAAAATGTAAAAATATACTGGGTGTTATATTTAAAAATATAAAATTCGATCGAATTCCAGACAAACTAAAAAGCTGGCAACAACGCCAATATCGTCATTCGGTGCGTTAGATCCTCTTACACAACTATACCAAATTTGGTTTAAATCGGCCAGTAAATTGTGATGTTATTAAGCCGTTTCCAGACTTTATACACACACTGTATAGTAGTAAACAGTTGTATTGTGGTATTTTAAAAATTCAAGTTAAATCTGAAAATCGGTTACAGCTGAAACCCTTGTAGAAATGCGCCTTCCAATGTATTTCAGCTAAAGTTAATCGTGTTAGTATTTATTTCACATGCAGTGCTAAAAACTTAATGTGTAGTAACGTGTATGTAAATGTAAAAACGTACCGTATCAATACCCTTTCAAAAACATATTATACGAAAATCATTGATATCCATAAAATAATAAAATTGCTTTTTAATGTGAAAATTTAACCGCCTTTCATTTCAAATTGTTTTGAATAAAAGGGACTTTATTAAGTCTATTTGCAATTCCAGGTAATTTTATTTTATCTGTTGTATAGGTTTCGTCGCTGATAAATTTCGAAATAATTTAAATCTTTTCATTGCCTTGTATATATTTCTTGCCTTCATTTGGCGAAAGACAGCTTTAGCTGATGTTTTATTTATTCTTTCCGGGTAATTTGTCACAAAAAGATTTGGAGAATTCGAAATTTACGGGCTGCTTGTAGGCTCTAAGATTTATCATTTGGGATTAAAATATTATGCCTTTGTTTTGTTTTAAAGATGTTGCCAATTTTCTTTTCATCCATGAATAAACAACCAAGCCGGATACTTTATAGTGATAGCTAGACGAAAATAAATTACAAATGAAGTTTCGTTAGTGTCTAGTATCTAATTGAATAATGTTTAGCGGTATGCTTTTGGGGGTTAGAAACCGTAACCTTTTTTTTTCAAAAGTAAAGGTATGTATTGTGACAGCTCGTTGGAAAGGGCGTAAAAAAAGGAACACGACCCACTATTAACTTTTGCATTTTGGTTATCTAGAAAGTCAGAAAGAACAGGCCATTATAGCAAAAATCAACAACAATTGAGGTTTTGCCAGCGTAGACTAAAGAAAAAGAAAACATGGTATAATATAAGGTTGTTTGTCTACTATTCCAACGGTCAATTTACTAACGAAGTGAAATTATCTGTTGTAGTACTACAAAATACAACAAAATCCTCTAGATTATTTCCCTTGAGGTCTGCTAAAACCCAAAGTTTACGTAACAAAACCAGAAAATTAAGAGGAACAGAGGCAACGACCAAACACAAAATTCGCCAAATAATCCCGGATGTGGTGCATAAGGTCAAAAATAAATTTTACTTAAAATTAGGAGTTTGTCAAGAAAATATAGTTTAAAAAAAACTGAAAAACACGCTTTAATACACTGGCCGACAAGATTTTTCTAACACGGGTCAGCTCTTTATTTTTAAAATGGAAATACCCTTCTAATAATAGAAAAAATATTGGGAAAGCCCCAATACATACCATTTTTCAATAGCTTAATAAGACCATTTTACATTAGCTGGTAGTCAATTTAATTAGGGGGGTTAAAAATGCATGCAGAAAACAAAACAGAAACATTACCTGAACTGTAAGAATTTTAGTAAGAATTTAGGGAGGATTTACAAAATATTGCTGTTTTCTTTGTTTGTGGGACAGTCGTGCAGTAGATCAGCATTATGTAATAAAAGATTGGCCACAAAGAAGTGAATTTCAGCCGGGATCTCAAAATGTTAAGTTTGCACCTCTTGTAGACCCCAAAAAAGTCCTTCTGCCTCCTCTTCACATTAAACTTGGGCTGATGAAAAACTTTGTGAAAGCTATGAATAAAGACGGTGATGGATTCAAATACCTAAGACAAGTCTTTCCCCAGTTAAGTGATGCCAAATTAAAGGAAGGCATTTTTTATTGGGCCACAAATCAGAAAATTGCTGGACGATGTCAACTTTACAGAGAAGCTTACTAGGCAGGAACTCAGAGCATGGAACTCATTTGTTAGTATAGTAAGGGGATTTTTGGGCAACAATATGGATGCAAACTATCAAGAGTTAGTTGATGAACTTTTAGATTCCTACAAATCGCTTGGTGCCCGAATGTCATTAAAAATTCACTTCCTCCATTCCCATCTGTCATTTTTTCCTGAAAATTTGGGAGCTGTCAGTGACGAGCAGGGTGAAAGGATCCACCAGGATATCAGGACAATGGAAATTCGCTATCAAGGACGATGGGATCCAGCCATGATGGGTGATTCCTGTTGGTTTTTGAAAAGAGAAGATATGACCCCTCATAAAAGGAAAAAATAAAATTTAATTAGTGTGTTCAGTTAATATTTTTAATGTTTGTGTTTTTCTTAGATGTAAGGTATGTTTATTGGGTGTAAAAATTTAAAGATAGTCGATATACACAGTTAGAAAATTCTTAAATTATTATTTTAATAGATATTAAATATTGTAACAATAAATGTGGTACTATAAATGTAACAAGAAAACGTTACGTGTTACAACTTTTTTTCTCTCATTTTCGTATTTGGATAGGTCCATTCTACCACAATATGCTATTTAGCTTTGTGTTACAACAAAAAAAAAATTTTGTCGGCCAGTGTAATTAATCAAACTAAAAAGCGGAAAATAAATATAGTTTAAAATAATTCTTGAAATTCTTAATATAGGCAGAAAATAATAATGAACGATAAACATTAGTATTATTGTGAAAAAAGCGTGGGGTGCTCGATATACGAAATTTATAGCACAAAGGGCCCCACGCTTTTTTTCACTATAGTACTAAAGTTTATCGTTCATTATTATTTTCTGCCTATATTAAGAATTTCAAGAATTATTTTAAACTATATTTATTTTCCGCTTTTTAGTTTTGATCAATTATTATTAAAGCGTGTTTTTTAGTTTTTTTAAACTATATTTATTTTTCATTTTTTAGTTTGAGTTATTGTTAAGAAAAAAAAATTTTTTGAGTAGATTGAGCTAGATTAGTAGATTATTGTATTGTCAGCGGTTCTTAATAAGTCTACAAAATTTAAATTATATCTGACCGTTTAAAGTGGGTCAAAATCGGGTTAAAAACAGTCGGTTACAAACAAGCAAACATACAATCCCGAACAAACGACAAAAATTTTCAAAATAAAAAAAAAAAAATTTCAAAATTTTATTTTGACGGGTAGAATTTTTTTTTATTTCTCTCTATTCATAGCGACAATATCTATACGACCCCACGTTTGTTTTATCACTATCGGTTATTGTATAATTCTGACATATTGACAGCTGTCAAATTTTGACAAGAGAATTGCTTATTTTTCCGGAAGTCTCCGCATCGAATACTATACGACTATGGAGGACTTGAGGTAGGAGGCCGATCGCAATGCATTGGATTCGGTCCCGAATTAGCATCGGTAATTCAGCTTTACGAGTCGCTGTAAGATGGCGCGCTTGTTCGAAGTGGGCTATCAAATAATGGTTTCTTATGGACGCAATAACTATTTTTATTTAAATTAGTTCTTTAAGGAACAAATAAGGACTTTTATATGAATTTACACTTACTTTGTTATATTTATTAGTAAACTCGGCCTGTATAAAGTTCCAACGATGCTTGGTTTTTAAAATACAGGGTATTAAACATTCTAGCTATACCTTTGGAGCTAGAAAGACTTATTTGGCTGCGTTTTCTCTCTGAAAAAGATCCTGTCTTACACCCCGACACAAAGCAAACTCTACTTCTATAAATTGTACCATTATTTATTATAAATATGGAAATTAATTACAATACAACGTTATTTGTCTTGTCTTGCCTTCAGACTCTTTGTTATTTCGAAAAATAAAATGTCAATTGTCAAAAGTAAAAGCACAGAAAAATAAAGGGTTTAAGTAAAAGTTAAAAACTATGGAGGATCTAGTTTTCCATATTAAAAACGAAGAAGAAGAAGACAACATCAGCCCACTTCGGACGCGAGAGCCATCTATCGGCCAATAGCGAACTAACCAAAAAACCGGGACAGAATTTGAAAATGCTGCCATTATCGATCGGCCTCCTACCCTATAGTTCTCCATATATACGACCCAATAATTTGTTTTGTCAAAATCGCTTCTTCGTTTTATACCTGATAGCTGTCAAAATTGGACAAAAGTATTTTTTGCGTATTTTTTTCAACTTTCCACCGTAAATATACATACGACCTTATAGTTTTTTCATTAATATAATTTTTTTTAAACGATTTGACATATTGACAGCTGTCAAATTTTAACAGGAGAATTTTTTGCTTATTTTTCCCGAAGTCTCCGCATCGAATACTATACGACCCCATAATTTGTTTCGTCGAAATCGCTTCTTCGTTTTAGACTTGACAGTTGTCAAAATTTAACAGGAGAATTTTTTGCGTGTATATTATTGTTTTGTCAGCGGTTCTTGATAAGTCTAGAAAATTTAAATTAAATCTGACCGTTTAAAGTGGGTCAAAATCGGGTTCAAAGAAGTCGGTTACGGACAAACAAATATACAGGTGAAGCTAATAAAAGCGAGTAAAAAAAAAGGGGCAACATTTCCAACAATTTTTACAATAAAACAAATTGCAAGTAAATATTGGGTCGTATTCCCTTTTTTATACCCTTTACAACGAGCTCACAATACATACCTTTACATACTTATTAAAAATGTTCTATTGGGTTATCTGTATGGTGCCCACTACATTGTTTTGATAGCGTATTTTGTAACAATTGAATTGCAAGCGCGAGCAAGGACGCGGATATACGCTTGTATATTATAATTTTTTACAAAGAGAGCTTCAATTTATAAAACAATTTCCCATATATCGGATATTTTTTAAAAATACAATAATAAAAACAATACCCAAAATTGAAAATTCTTATAACAAGACTCCTAATAAGAAAGATTAAAGAGAAAGAAGAAAATGTAAATTGTACTACGGCAAAGAAATGTTCGCTTTAAGAGAATACACAATGTCTCTGATATAAAATTAAATCAAATCGGGAATTTTCCATAATAACATGCGAACAAATTTTATTTGCAATAATTCAATTTCAATTTTGTAATGAACTAGGGTTAGTGACGTATTTGCCATTTCATGTTCAAATCAATATTTCGTAAGTTGCTGCATATATTTTTCTTTCTGAATTTATTACCGTAAACATCTTTTACCTTGAAATATGTATGCGCCAATGATGGGTATTTCGTCACTTAACTTTTTAAAATAATTATAAATTGTATAGAAGTAGCCGTTACTTGATGAAGATCCATGATAAAAACTATAAAAAATACTTCGTTTATAAATATTCACTAAATTTTATTGTTATACCATAACAATTTTATTGTTTTGACACACAGTCGACACACAGTGTCTTTGTCAGATGGTTACAAATGAATGAATGATTTAAATTATCTTAAACTATAAAATTTTACTCTAAATATTTACCTATTTTATTAACACTTGGAAATACCAAATAACTCAAACTATCTGTTTCTATTGAAAAATAGTCCTGAAGAATAGGTCATTATACAAATTTTATTATATGAAAAAAACCAATACATTTAAATAGTGAACAACACAGTTTTGATGAAAATTTTGAAATTTTACATTTAGAAAATAAGTCAACAAAACTTAATTTATTAGACAGTATGGAAATTAACAAATGCAAAAGACCAAATGTTTTATTAAATGACCAGTTGGACCTGAACAATTTTCCTTTGCTAAATTTAACCCATTAGGGTTTTTTTTCATATAATAAAATTTGTATAATGACCTATTCTTCAGGAATATTTTTCAATAGATAGTTTGGGTTATTTGGTATTTCCAAGTGTTAATAAAATAGGTAAATATTTAGAGTAAAATTTTATAGTTTAAGATAATTCAAATAATTCATTCATTTGTAACCATCTGACGAAGACACTGTGTGTCGAAATAATTGTTATGGTATAACAATAAAATTTAGTGAAGATTTATACACGAAGTATTTTTTATACTTTTTAAAATAATTATTTTACTTTTACAACCACATTCTTTTCCAATATTTTTAGTTTTATATATCTAACTATCCAAAACTACTTGTCAACTAGTGGAAACGTAAATATTATCCATCAAAGGTTGATAGGATAGCTCTTAGTGGGAAAATCTTTTCTGGTCAAAGGCTAAGGTATGAGCACCTACTTTGACACTGACTGACAAAAAGAGTGTGAAACCAGTGTGCAGACATAATATAGATAGGGAGCACTTTCAATTTCTTGGAAGTACCTTGCAATCTGAATCAACATTTAATATCTAACTGTGTTAGATGAAATACAACTGTCCTGGATCTAAAAGAATTTTTCAAGTGGTTAGAAAAGAGAGATGAACTGACAGAATAAATTTTAAACATATCAGTATCAATATATTGATTGATAGCTGAAAACTTGCTGCTACTTTTACGCACTTGTACCAGAAACAGCTGTATCATACAAAAAACTAATTTAATCAACAGTTATATTCATGAATATGCACATCAAATTTGTCTTGATAAAATTAATTTAATAAACGAACGTTTCTCACCCTTTTGCAGGAAATCATAAATTGATTCACTTTGATTTCTGCAATTCGAACAGAAGGACGTCAGGAAAAGCGGTCGTTCCTTCCTCGAGAAAGTGCAATTTACATTTTTCCCATTTCTCTTTTCCAATCCTTGTTATTAACGAAAGGGCTTCATTATACGGATTTACAATTCCAGCTTTTGCATTTATTTTTTATCTTTCTAAATTTAAATGGACGAATTTCCGGAAATTTGTTGCGAGCGTATTTTCAACCAACGAAAATTAACAAACGGTTTAATTTTTTTTGTTTTAGAGTTCCTTCATCATTGAATTAAAACAATTGGTTTTTTGATAATTGTAAAATAGACAGGAAAATTCACATGTACAACTCCTGCTGACGTCAAAATAAGTCGATTTAAGCCAACTTAGTTATATTCGAAATTGTTACATTTAACTTAATGACAATCAAGCAGAGTTTTTTCCGACAGGCTGGTTTAAGCACAGTGACGGCTCGTGACTAGTGAGTCAGGGGGGGCACTGGCTTTAAAAAAAAAATGTCTATTTTTTTCGGAAGTACGTGTCTGTTTTTTCTAACTTTCTCGTTGCGAATTTTAATTTCATTAGCATAAGCACTACTTAAACAAGTTAAAATATTAGTTTGTCCTAACATCTCAAAACTTACCACATTATAACGATGTTTTGCACTATTTTCATGTTTTTTATTTTCTCTAAAAGAGTTTTAAGTCCTGCACCCCATTTATAGTCCAATTATCATCCCCGTCAAGAAAAAAGACACACGAAACAAAAAAAAAGAATTTTTGTCCTCACAACCGCATATCCAGGATTTTTTATTATATATTTATTTGTCAAACTTACGCGTAAACTGTGCCTTACTTTTACATTTTGATTGCACTTGTTGGTACTATATTCAATATTGGTAGTGGCCGCCCTGTATTTTTTTAAATCAAGTTTTTCACTTAAGCTCAGAGAACTACTAAACACAAGCTTCTGTAAATCAATGACCTTCATATTACACGAAGTTTTCCAACTTTATAATGTAACTAATAAATAAATCAAAACAAATAAACAAAACGTGAGCGGCATCGACAGTTCGAATCGCGAGTCGCGAACAGCTGTTGGGCGGAAAATGTTGAGCTCCTCGTTGTGCGATATGTAGGTGACGTCACGCCTCCGTAGTCATAACGAGAAGTCGCGTTGAATCGGGACGAATAATCGGTCGCCCTCGCTTAGTATAATTTTGAGAGCGCGCAACTTGCTTGTCTATGAGTATAGCCTGCCCGCTGAAATAGGGCTATGTTTGGTTTGAATTATTTTAATGGATTGCTTACATACATTGCTT
Source organism: Polydrusus pterygomalis (assembly GCA_963969555.1). Lineage (NCBI taxonomy): Eukaryota > Metazoa > Arthropoda > Insecta > Coleoptera > Curculionidae > Polydrusus > Polydrusus pterygomalis. The sequence goes on from OZ018381.1 coordinate 53,001,705, forward strand.
TATTGGTTTTTTAAGTAAAGTATTTTTGGATTCTGTTTGAAATAATTGCAGGGAGGGCGGCGCCCCAGAGCCCTTCATTAACGAAGCGCCACTATTTAAGCACTTTCCGTTTTGATATCGCATGATAAAGCGAGGATTAAAATTCTTCATGTGGGATCTTATATCAATGTAATTTCGAGCTATTTTGAAATAACAAACCTTCGCATCGTCACTTTTAGTCACTATAAATTTACGTGTCATTCCATTTTTGGAATCAGGAATAATATAGTTAAATTCACACAAAGTTTTAATGCCAAATGTCAAGACTTGTCATTGTCTAGTTACTTTAGATTTCACCAACTTACTAAATTTCTTATACAGCTGAGATTGGTCAGTGTTTTTTCTTTTTCTTTTCTGGAATTGTTCGGCTAACTCTTTTTATTTCTATCTCTTTTTATCGTATGAAATAATACAAGATAGACATACTTTGTGTGCAGTACAATTATACTAATTAAATTTAGCCATTAGAAGTTTATATTTTATGAGTTGCTGCAGTATTTGACAAGTATGACAGAACTAAAATATCAACTATAACAAATATGACTTCATGCCTTAATTCAGCACTCTCCGTTTTTATTGCACAGAGTTTACTAGAACGGCATGCTCCAGCAATTCCCATTATCATTATAAGCTTCGTCATTAAATAAATATCATCGGGGGCTTCAAACAGGAATTTATTTACATCTTCCCTGTCAAACACATTTGATTTTTTGGGTTTATATCCGTCATTTTTTCTTTTTAAAAAAGCTCGAAGTTTAGGATACTTGGAAATATCTATGTTTTCCACTATGAAAAGGGGAGACTTCAGCATGGAATATTCACACCATAAGCTTAAAGGAGACTTTAATACAGAAGATTTTTCGTGAAAGTACGCCAAAAGCACGGTTTCTGAAACTGCAGTAGCAGTCTTTGTTTGGCACCATTTCTTGAAGTATTGATACGTTGCTTCATCCCTCTTCCTCAATTTTTCTGGCAGCAGCGACAGACAAGCGATATTTGCTGATTATTCTATATCCATTTGGCTATTATACAAATCAATAAAACCTAAAGTGGGGAAGTCAGAAGATAAAAGATCAATTTATATTTTAAATTTAAAATGATGTCTAAATAATATTTTACAGTTCTTGGTACGCACTATAGTCACACCCAGTATACCGATAATTCACCGCCTACTATTATCTTGGTTAAGTCAGTTCCAAGGCCTCCTTAATCAAGATTTAAGGCATAAAAATAATTTTTAAATGGCTAACATTAATTTCTTTGAGAAAAAATAAGCTTATTTGCAAATAACTCTAAAACGAATAAAGATATCAAAACGCGGTTTTCGCCAAAATGTAGGTATTTTTATGATTTTTGAAAATAATATAAAAAAAATATACCATTCTATTCAGTTTTTAAAGAAAATAAGAAAAACTGAAACTTTTATATATGGCGCCCTGTGTAAAGATAAATACGAATTAGCGATCATCAACAAGATAACTTTTTTATTAAGCATGAAATTCTCCTTCGAAAGAACCAAAATTTATTAAAATTGCATAAAATATGTAAAAGATACAGAACTTTTAGTAATAAGTTATTTACCAGCTTCCTCCACCCTTATTATTGGAGATAGAAAAAAAAATCTGAGGACCAATTTGGCGCAAGAATGGGTAAGCTTTTCTTTCCGATATAAAAATAGTACCTTAAGGGGGCTATTTTGAAAATAACTTGAATTTTTTATGTCGCTTCGTCAGTTACTAGCGGTAATCGTACAACTTTCAAAATAATTTCCAGTCTTTTCTTTTTGCCGGTTTACCTATACAAAAAATCTGAAAATGACCAATACTTTCCGAGATACAGCCGCTCTCCAACATTAGCGGAACACCCAGTATATATACAGAAACTTAAACACATGTGTTACCATTACACCCTTCCTCTATAATAACCCCTGTCAATTCACAATGTAACGATTGACAGAAGCTTGTTATTAAAAACATTATTCTTTTCCCTTCCATATTTGTGGCATTTTTATTGGTTTTATGGCCGCTTCGATGCCTATCCATGAATACCTAATCAGGCTGCTGCCGCAAAATTGACTTTAAACGAAGACGAATAAAACATTATTGAAATATTGTTTTTTGCAATGTCTTGTGGAATTTTGATTAAAGGAAACTTTTAATGTTTATTCTATTTGAGGATTTTATTTAAAAGAGTTTATCAAAGTTTAATAAATAAATAGATTGAAGAAATAGTCCATAAAGTATGAAAAAGACAGAAAAACTAAATCTAAATCTAATTCAATTAAAGGCATCTACATGTTTCGAACTTAGAAACGTTCATCATTAGAAGACGGGAAAAGCTGTGTCGATGGTGTTAGCGGAAGAGAAAATGGTTGAACCGAGCTTATAATATAAAAGTGATGTCCTGGTATAACAAATAAATAGTGACGAAAAAATTGGAAGACATATTACTAAGTATGTAAAAAAATAATTAAAATATTTAATTTAAATGAATAGTCCATGCTTAAAGTGGAGTTGAAACTATGGAAAGAAAATAAAAAGCTAAAAGTCTTCTTCCACTAAATTTAATAGAATAAAATAATTGTTTTGCTCACAGGTCTCTACATGTTTCGAACGTAGAAACGTTCAGCATCAGGAGACAGAAAAATGTATTGCTAATGGTTTTAGCAGAAGAGAAAAAGACAAGTGATATAAAACCATAATGAAGCTTTTATGGAATTAAAACTTGGTGTGTCGAGATGCCATAATGTGAAGAAAAAATAGAAATAGATTAAAACATACAGAGTATGTGGAAAAGTTAATGAAAAGGGTCCAAAACGACCAAATAAACCCGGGAAAGAAGAATAAATCATTTTTAAAAAGAAGAGGTTAAAATAGTATATTTAAGAGAATGTCTGGAAGACATTATTAAGAAAGTATCGTGAATTTAGAATAAACAATCCTTTAGGTATAGAGGTTTGGGGCACTGAGTTAAAACTGAGTCACTCCACACGTTGGTAATTTTAATTTAATAAGTTGAACTGTAAAATTAAACATTTTTAAGAATCAAACACAAGTTTTTCGTTTACGTGCTCAGAAAGTCACTGTTATCTTAATACATGTTATATATACTTGACAAATTTTAAATTTTAACAATGTCTTACAGACATACTCTTAAAAATACTATTTTAACCTCTTCTTTTTAGAAATGTTTTTTCTTCTTCCCTGGGTTTATTTGGTCGTTTTGGACCCTTTTAATTAACTTTTCCACATACTCTATATGTTTTAATCTATTTCTATTTTTTCCTCACCTTATGGCATCTCGACACACCAAGTTTTAATTCCATAAAAGTTCCATTAAGGTTTTATACCACTTATCTTTTTCTTTTCTGCTAAAACCATCAGCAATACATTTTTCTGTCTCTTGATGATAAACGTTTCTACGTTCGAAACATGTAGAGATCTCTGAGTAAAAATTGTTTTTTGTTCTATTAAAATTAGTGGAGGAAGACTTTTACCTTTTATTTCCTTTCCATTAAAATATATCTTTAAACAAGAAAAGTCCAAACCATTTGAATAGCAGAAGAGGTACAATTGAGTGGCCGCCAAGATCACCTGATCTTACCCCTTCATATATATATATAAGGTTATATTAAATCACTAGTTTACAATACCCAGTCGGCTTCTGTGAAAGCATTTGCGTTAGATACTGATGCTTGTCGAAGTATTGCAAGAGAAATTTTTTGAAATGTTATAGAGGAATTTGAAAATCCACTTTTATTCTATAATTTGTGTTGGGTTACATGCTTAGTGAAACTGTTGTTCCATTGCACAGGAAGAAAAAATAATAACTACTTGTTATGTTTCACAAATTTAGGCAGGCAATACAGGCAACACAAGCCAAAAAATCTCCAAAAAACTTAAAAACCTTAATAGCATTCCTATACAAGTCAATAAAAACGACTTACACAAACACATATTATTATCCAATGCTAAAATAGAAACTAAAATCAAACTTTTACAAAGTGGGGTCTACCAAATAGAATGTAACAACTGCGATGTTATCTACATTGGACAAACAGGTCGAAATTTTGACATCAGGCTTAAAGAACACAAAACATCTATTTAAAAAAAAGAAAATAAAACAGGGTTAGCTGATCACTGCATTAAAGACAATCACTCAATTTTTAACAACATAAAACACAATAAAAGCAAAAAACTAAATCTACTCCATATCCACCATAAGTGAATTGTCAGAAAAGCACAAAAACGTTTTAAACATTTCCCAGCTGACTGATGGGCTCCCAAATTTGAATATATTATCATGACATATCATCACTGATTCCCATCTAATAGAAAAAAAAGTGCACCAGCAGTACTTTAAAATTTAGAAAACAAAGATGGATTAGAACAGTTTTGTAAGCAAACAGTGGATTAAAAGAGTTTTGAATATGTCAAAATAGGATTTAAAAAGTTTTGAAACTGTAAAAAAAGTTTTTTTTTATTATAAACTAAGTATTAGGTACAACTAAAAGCAACTCAGACATTTTCTTAATGTGTCTGTGTGATCTACTTTAGAACTGTTTGCGTAAAATGCATTATGAAATTTTCTTATATCTTGCATGGACAGATTTGCACAAAACAAAGTTTGTTTTCTATGCATACAATTTAGACGTAAAGGTCTATGCCTATAAAAGAAAACAGTATTAGCTTGCTTAACCTAACTTAACCAAAATACAGTACTCAACTCAAAATACAGTACCTATCACGCTTTTTCTGATTTTTCTTCCAAGTAGATAAATCACGTAACCTTTTTCGACCTTTTCCAGGTGTAGCAAGTAGTACATTTTCATCCAGAGCACAGTATTTTCGTTTAAAATCAGTGATATTACTAGTTAAATAAAAAACTAACTTCTGCATGAACAACGTGTTAACTGATTCGCAATAGAAATAATACTAACATAAACAGTTTAATCGGCAAAACATTGCAAAGGATAAAAGCAGTTTTGATAATGTACAAAATTCAGCCTATTATAATCGCATGGATATAAAGAATTCTGGTAGCAAATTTTATAATTGGATGTAGATAGTTTTGGAATAGTACATGTGATGGATTAACATAGTTTTGGAATTGTAGGCAAAGTTTATAAGCAATTCTTTATGGGATCAAAGAGGTTTTGATAAAATATGTTGTATACATGGACAGACGTCATTTAAATAAGCGTAGCGCCACCGCTAACTCATTTATTTTATTATATGGATTAAAGCAGTTTTGGAATTGGACGCCTCAAATGTAATGTTGTGAATAATCAAACCGAAATACCTTCAGGTGCTTCCCTAATTATTAATAGCACACTTATTTAGAACTAAATATGTATCTGTACCTTTAATAAATTTGGAAAACCCACAGTTGACCATTCAATCTTCTAATCCTAATTTTAATTCTTTGACATGTTTATAGTATAATATGATAGAAATACCTTTGTAATGTCACGTAGAATTTAGTATATTCTTGTAGGTACTGCTTTGAAAATGACCCGAAAGGGCCGAAACACGTGTCAGGAAATTTGTGAAACATAACAAGTAGTTATTACACTTGTATTCTGTTTAGGACTAAATGATCTTTAACACCCATGTTTTTGTAAAAATGATAATTTTATATCTTCTTTAGTGTATAACCATTATAAATTTTTAAAAGTCATCCTGTATACTGTATATGGTTAAATAAATACAATAATTTAGTCGTTTTTGGTTAAACGGTAAAAGCAAAGCGCTATTTAAAAAGTTTGAAAGCAATGCCAAAGCAATCCCTTTATTAGTTTCGAGGAATTCAGATTAAAGTGGCCTTTGAATCAAGGGGTAACGTATACATATATATTTGATACTACGATAGCTGCTTTCCTTTTGTGGGGCTTATACAAACAAATCGTCTTTAATCAGGCCAAACCGACACTAGTCTAAAATCATCAAATAAAGCAAATCGTTGTACCTAAGGGTCCTTTCGACCCCGAAAACGTCCGAATTTATGCATATTACTGTTCTAATGGACCGTATGTCCACCTTTCAAACTACCCATGTCGAAAAGAGCAAATATTCTGGCTATTCATCTCTTCTAAGGTCAGACATGATAAACGTGAGATGATAAATGGGGTCTCTGTCGGTAAACTGAGTTGAGCCACTTTGGGTAATGACTTTGGGTAAAGGGTGATTATTGATAATTTATTTAAATGTGTTCTTTGGCCGACAAGAAATACCATGCATATTTTCAATGAGGGTATAAGCAATTATTGAGCCTAATTAATACAAATGTTGCAATTGCTTTTTCTTATAAAATCGATGTAATTTCTTGAAAGCCAATGAATAAAAACTAAAGTAATTGCTTTTGCATCCAGCGATCGCTTAAAAGTGCAGGAATTGCTTCTAGTCAATGCTTTTTCTTAAAAAATAGTAGCGATCGCTATCGTTTGCTTAAAATGTGATGAATGAATTAAGGAATTGCTCTTTCTAGTGTTGCGATCGCTTTCAACTCTTTAAGGTAGGTCGACCCTTGCATCATGTGCTTGGTAGCAGTTAACTTTAGTTCTCCGCTGCATACACGTGCGATTGCTCTTAATTTGTGTCTTCAATTATGGCTGAATATATTATGAACGTCCGTAAAAGAAAAATAGACAGTGTACGTAAAAATTGCAGATAATATGATGATTTCAGAAAATTATATCGATTTGACTGCGAAAATGTTAAGTGGTTGGCAAATTATTTTTTGACTAATACTGGTAAAAGGCGAGGGGATGCACTGTCGCCTTTACATAAGATTAAAGTCTTTCTGCGGAAATTGTCGGATCCGGGCTTTCAAAATTGTGTAGGTGAAAAACTCGGTGTCCACCAAACTACTGTCTGTAAGACATACGTTTCTGTAATGGAAGCAGTTTTGGAGAAGGCCAATATTTTTATTAAATTTCCTACAAGTGCTGAAGCTAAACGGTTGTGGTCATAGAGATCCTTCAATTTGTGAACGAATAGCAATTGCTTGTCTTTAATTTTTTAATCACTATTATCACTTTTCTCATTTTCACTGAAATCTACCATATCACAAATAATATAAGTTTCCTATTTTCCACAAAAACGTAACAGATTACTGTTGTAATAAATAAATGGACCAGCGTTGTTGTATTTACGTCAACTCTTTTGCCAATTAGGCACCAAATTGAACATGAAATCTATAATCTGAACAAGTGGATAAGCCACGTCTGAACTTGTGTTGAATAAGCATTTGCTAGAGAGGTGTAAGAAAAACAGCAATTTCTTCAAAATTGTATTCATATCCAGATCTGGCAATTGCTTTTACTTATAGCATTTCCTAGCCAAACAATTGCTTTTACTAAAAAGTAATTGCTTCAAGTAATTGCTTAATTTTTATTTATTAGGCTCATTATCCTTATACTCACGATAGCGAGCTCAAAAAATGTAAAATGTAGTATCTTTTGAAGCAATATACTGCAAGAAAAATAGGCGTACTTACTTAGAATCCGCATTTTTTACCATTTCTATAATTCTTAAGAATCACAAATTCGCCAAATTGTAGATATTATAAAAAAATATAATTTGTTATTTTCGTCCAGACCGTTATATTTACCACTAAATTTTATACCAGCTTCAAGGCATATCATCAAAATGGCTCTGAATTCGATAAGGTTCCTCCATTAATAATCCATGTACCTTCTCTTGAGAATATTAATGTAATTGGCATTCCTGTTATATTGGAATACCGAAGCTTATAGTTGCTGCATTTTAATGTACAGTCAGGTACCCTCAATGTATTAATAATTTTAGATGGAAAATTCCTTGTCTTTTATCAGGGGCGGATCCGACTTCATTATTTGTAAACTAACGAGCATAGTAAAGTTTATCTGATTAACCGATTTGATGACAGATTATGCCCGTTGAGAATATGTTAACAGTTATTTATTCTCCCGTCACAACAGTCAAAACGTTAATCGGAGTTAATCAATATTCAATTGGTTAATTATGTCGAAAGTCCCAGCACGTATGTTGAGTTGCACAATAATTAACTAACCAGATAACTTTGACTGTGACAATGAATAAAAATGAAGCAATTACTTTTTAGTAAAAGCAATTGCTTGACTAGCAAATGCTATAAGTAAAAGCAATTGCTTTGGCCTTCTCCAAAACTGCATCCATTACAGAAGTGTATGTCTTACAGACAGTAGTTTGGTGAACACCGAGTTCTTCACCTACAGAATTTTGATAGACCGGATCCGACAATTTCCGCAGAAAGACTTTAATCTTATTTAAAGGCGACAGTGCACCCCCTCGCCTTTTACCAGTATCAGTAGTATCAATGAAAAAAATTTGCCAACCACTCAACATTTTCGAAGTCAAATCGATATAACTTTCTGAAATCATCATATCTGCAATTTTTACGTACACTGTAGATTTTTCTTTTACGGACGTTCATCTATTCATCCATAATTGAAGACACGAATTAAGAGCAACGCACGTGTATGCCGCGGAGAACTAAAGTTGACTGCTACCAAGCAAATGAGGCAGGGGTCGACCTACCTTAAAAAGTTGATAGCAATTGCTACACTAGAAAAGGCAATTCCTTAATTTATTTATCACATTTTAAGCAAACGATAGCAATTGCTTCTATTTTTTAAGAAAAAGCATTGACTAGAAGCAATAAAATTCATGCACTTTTAAGCAATTGCTGGACGCAAAAGCATTTACTTTAGTTTTTATTCATTGGCTTTCAAGAAATTACTTGGATTTTATAAGAAAAAGCAATCGGTACATTTTTATTAATTAGGCTCATTAATGACATTGGCCCATAATATTAACTCACAATCAAAGATGACCTAATATTAAATTAAGAATGAAGCTAACCGAGTTACTCTGATAGTGAGAAAATAATTTCTGCCAATGTTATTTATGCCACAGTCAAAGTGCAACCCGGCGTAAGTCTTGTACCGTAAAAATTGTGCCTTTAACATTGTCATTGGACGTCATGTATGTAGGATGCCCTTGTGGGTTGCTTATTGTTTTAAATAGGTTTACTTTTTGGTTAAACGCCCAGAATATACATTTTTCTGTAAATTTTTAAACAAGCCAACCACTGTTCCACATTACCTTTCCTGCATTCCATTTTCAATTTAAATTACAACAGAACTAAACAAAACGCACCTAAAACAAAACACATTAAGAGGCCTTTTGAACGTGAAAAGGCAAAGGGTCTTCCCTTTATGTCGTATAACATAAGAGGAAGTGCATGTTTCTTCTTAATTATCTTTTCGACTTTCCATGCTGTTAGGAATAATTGTTTTGAATTTTAAAAATTAATGAAGCTAGAGACAGAAAACAGAACAGAATATAACGAATTAAGGAAAATTGCCATTTTCAGTTTTTCTTCCCATTGGCGTAGAGCAGAATGGGTCACAGTAGCCACAGTGGCCACTTGTTAATACCTTGCGAAGGCATTCATTACATACAGTGATGAGCTAAAATATGGAACAAATTCATTTAAAAATCAGGTATTCATTTTTTGAAAAAACGCTCGGACACGTCGATTATAATTCTTTCTTCCGGATTTTTTGCCTCAAAAAGAAATTATACCGGGTGTGTCAAAAAAAAGATGTAGCAAATTTTTTTTGTTTTTTAAATAGAACCCCCCTATTTTTACTTATTACCCTAATTCTACGTCAAATTCTGCGCATAATTCATGTAGCATACTCTATCCTTATCTCTAACGATTTTAAAGAAAAATTACATCATAAAAAAAAATTATTTAAAAAAGGTACATGTAGGTACCTACTTAAAGGTAAACAGGTAAATTTAAATGAATTGTTACTACGATAGCAAGTCATGTGTCAATCAAAAATTAGTTTAGGTATAATTTTGAAAAACGGTGATCATGGTGCATTTAAATGAAACACATAGAATCGAAGTTTTAATTTAAATTGGATGTGGAGACAAAACAAGAAGTCAAGAAGAAGTTTGTAACTTGTTTAACGCTAAGTATCCAGAACGGCCGATTACAAGATCTACAGTAAGAAAAATTGAGAAGAAATTCAGGGAAACAGGGAATGTAAAAGATCGTCTACGGCCAGGTCGTCCAAAAATTAGTGAAAACTCACAATTGAACATTTTGTTAGAGGTTGAAGATAATCCTCATAGTGCATCCACTGAAGTAGCCCTTAATAATGATGTTAGCCGACGATCTGTGTTGCGGGTATTGAAACAAGAAAAGTACCATCCGTACAAAATTAGATTGCTGCACGAGCTAAACGAAGATGATCCCGACCGCCGACTACAGTTTTGTGAAACTATGTTGGAAATTTGCAACTTAAATCTATTTTTCCATCGCAACATACTTTTCAGCGATGAAGCCACGTTTTGTTTGAATGATTCGGTAAACAGACAAAATTTTTGGTATTGGAGTACACATTGGATGAGAGAACAGCGCACACAATACCCACAAAAAGTAAATGTTTGGGCAGGGATATTAAATGATAGAATTATTGGACCTTTTTTCTTCGATGGAAATCTTACAGGAGACCGGTATTTACAATTTCTTCAAAATGAATTAATTCCCACACTACCAGCGGATTTTCTAAATCCGAATCAGCCTCATCTACCAGAAGCGTCTATTTGGTTTCAGCAGGATGGTGCTCCGCCTTATTTGGCTCGACAAGTACGAGAGTATTTGAATACTGTATTTCCCGAACGATGGATAGGTAGAAGAGGACCCATAGAATGGCCTGCAAGATCTCCCGATCTTACACCCATGGATTTCTTTCTTTGGGGTTATTTGAAATCAAAAGTGTATAAGGATAAACCACAAAATTTGGAAGACTTAAAATTTAAAATTAGATATGAAATTAGGCAAATTAATGAAAATACTGTAAATAATGTTTTAGAAGGGTTTTTAAGTAGATTAGCATATTGTCAAGAAGTTAATGGTTTGCATTTTCAACACTTAATAAACTAATTTTTTAACCTTTTTTTAAAGAATTTTTTTTATGATGTAATTTTTCTCTAAAACCGTTAGAGATAAGGATAGAGTATGAATTATGCGAAGAATTTGACTTAGAATTAGGGTAATAAGTAAAAATAGGGGGGTTCTATTTAAAAAACAAAAAAATTTTGCTACATCTACTTTTTGACACACCCGGTATAATTTCTTTTTGAGGCAAAAAATCCGGAAGAAAGAATTATAATCGACGTGTCCGAGCGTTTTTAAAAAAAATGAATACCTGAATTTTAAATGAATTTGTTCCATATTTTAGCCCATCACTGTATACTGCTATCTAACAGGTAGAAGCCAAACTATGCAAAAAAATATGCCTGTTACACAAGAAATGTTGAATAATATCCTCCTCTTCTTCATTTCTGCAACTTCTGCAGAATATATTAGCTGGTATTGGCATACGTTCAGCGTGTCTGCCAAAAAGGTACGGCAGTGATATTTCTTAGGTCTTTTCGACTATGTGCTCTAATAACGCTGTGGATTTCCTGTTATCAAGTAGGTACCACAATTGCTTGGAGATGCTACAAGTTGTCAGTCCTGTCCAGTCCATCTGCTTCGTGTAAGTTGTTTAGCTATCCGATCTGTCTCATCTTTGACGGATTCAAGTGGTCTAGCTATAGTATTATCTGCTAGATCGACAGAAGGACCGTAGCTAGAACTTACAAGAACAAAATGAAGGCTACTTTTATTACATTACATTATGTAGGGTCAAAAATAAACGAAAACAGTAACAAGGTATCGGGTTTCTATTTTGTCGAAACCCTAAAAACAATTTACAAAATAAAAAATACTAAGCCATCATGTTAAGAGGGTTATTAGACGGAAAGGTCCGAGACACCATTTATTTTAATGATCCAACGTTATCCCTTAAATTCACTTAGGAGATCTAAGACTGCGGCTAGGTCCAAATCTAATTGTTACGGAAATTAAACTTTTAGTTAGCTGGACTTAAAGCAGAGTTTTATTGAATTTAGCTTTAAAACACTAAGGTGTTATAGAAAATTTACCATCATATCACCACGCACTGGCGAATAAATAGTTCTATTTCGAAAAAATACTTAATCGAAAACACCGATTGATCAGAAATACAGCTACTCTTTAAAGTTAGGTATCGCATGAATATCAAAAATTCGGCGTCACTCGTAGTAAAAACGTCCATACAGCTTTTCCGTTGTGATTTCCCTAAAGCATTAAAATTTGATGTCATTAGCTTCTAATTAAATTTATTTTCTCAGCATCAATAATATTTTTATCTTAAGATGGTATTTGGAAAGAATAAAGCAACCTAACAATGTTACGTGCCAAATATAAAAAATGCTCTTCGTGTCTTTGAAATAAAAGAAATGGTTTAGAATTTAAACATTGCAAAGCCTCTTTGTATTCAGAAACGCAGTTTACACGCTTTGTTTTTAGTATACTCTCTTGTTTTACGAGCAAAATATAACAATAGAATGGCCAAGCAAAAAGCAACCGAAAAACTTAGAGAATTTTCGTCGTTGTTTTGAGCGAAAAAACAACTCCCCTCCACTTTACAACCTAATTTAAGATATTGTGCTGTTATTATTTGGTGAAGAAATGGCTCTTCCTACCGCTGCCTCTAAAACGTTTTTTTGTATATTTGCGTTGTAAGTAATAAAATAAAACGTCTATATAGATAAAAGTATACGCATAATACACCTCGTCGTTTCTCGCGAAATGTAGAAATGGGGGTTAATAAAAATGTAGCAAAGGGGACTGGAATAAGTTGAAGAAAGAACTAAATATAGGTATTTAAGGAGTTCTTTCACAAAATCACCAGTAAAAAAAATATATACTTGAATCAAAACAATTTCCGTTGCACGTCATCAATCAGTTGATAATTAAAAATCGGTCAGGAAACATAAGAAAATTCAATTTGGGCAAAAAATATATAAATTTCATGCGATATTGAATGTAAAAGAAACTTAATGTATTCTTCTTTGATACTAAGCCGCTTAAAGGATATGTTTTTTAACATTTACTGATACTCGAAGGTATGACCTGCAACGGAAATTGTTTTGACTTTACTTTAGACTTTATTCTGGAAGATGTAAAACTCGTTTTTTGCCGGAAATATACTTTTTTCCACTACTAACCTATAACATCGCCATTATTGACCGATTAATTAACGCCAGAAATCGTTTTTCTCTCCCTTCTCAGTTGCTATTGACAACGGTCAATAATAAAGCATTGAAATCCATTATTGACCGATCTATTTAAAACCAGGTAACTTGATTTGTTAATTCCCCAACAAATAACGTGAAAGGTGATTTCTTGTGGTTAGGCAACCAACAATACATGACGTAAATAAACCAAAATTGACATTAACCAAGCCAACTGACAAGAAATAGTTATTTTCCTAACAAGTGCGCAAAGTGATACTTTTCCGCACGCAAGTACAGTTGGACGAACGACGCGAAGCGGAGTTCGGATAAGTTCTTGCGTGCGGAAAAGCACTTTGCGCACTTGTTAGGAACAACATTTTTCCTACGAGCTTCATATCAGATAACAACAAAAATAAAAATATGATAATTTATTTAATAATTTTTAATTCGACTTTAAAGAAAGAACTATAATATACTTACAACTAAAAATTACATAACAAAAAAAAATAATAGAAAATTAAAAAATTACATAACAATAAAAAAAATAATAGGAAACTTAATTATTTGTTTATAACATTTATATTTATCGTCAGAGCTGCTCATTTTAACAGTGTTTATATATATTCCCTACCAAGGAGATTTTTGAATAGTTTTACTTTTCCGCACCCAGTGCGGATAAAAGTCTTATCCGCACTAGTGCGGAAAAGTGTAACTTTGCACACAAAAATGCGTGCGCAAAGTACTACTTTGCGCACGCTCGTAGGAAAACAAATTATCTTGCCAATATGCCAAAGCAGGTAACTTGATTAAAATATATATTTATACCTACCTAACATTTTTTATAATTTATTAATACTGTACAAAATAAAAGTAGTGGAAAAAAAATTATATTAACCACGATTTAGACAGCCTATAGCCCTCGCGCCCTAAATCCCTCGTCGCTCCGCTCCTCGTGATTTAAACTTGACGCTCGGGCAATAATGATGGCTGTCTAAACCTTGGTTAATAATATACTATTTTCTGTCTATCCGATAAACCCCTTCTTAGACCAGGGTCGATAATTTTTGAAACCAAAAAAAATAATAGTAGGATGAAACCCATTGGAAAGGGAAGAGAATAGAACAAAAGTAAAAGGAAAAATAATTTACGGGCGATCCGAGGTCGGGCAGTGGAAGGGGGTGAGTTTTTAAGGGTAGAAAACGATTTATCTCGATTTCCGGCAAAACTACAAGTCCTATGGAAAAACGTTGAATGGCAAAGTTGTAGGTAATAAAAAGATCTACAACTTTTGTATTTACACTTTTTCTACATAACCTCAAAATTTATGTGAAAAATTCAAATAACCAGGATTTTGGTTTTTTATTTTTATATTTTACAAAAAAAATAACTTTTTTACGAAAAACTTACCTTTTTATGTCCCAAACACACTGTAATTTTTTTGTTTTAAAATATTATTTTTTCACCTTATTTGCTGTGCCGCTGGTAACTTTATTAGATAGAGCTACATTGGTGCTATTTTAGTGTTGATGAAATTCGGGCGATATTTTTAAAAAGAGGAAAGAAAATTCAATTAGTTTTTAACATAGTTGTAACGCCTTTTTTGCGGCTATTTTTTTATTGGCTATTTTTAAAACGCATATTTTGTAATGTCCGCCTGTAACGAACCCGCTTATTGCTATTTAAGGGTAGAAAACGATTTATCTCGATTTTCGGCAAAACTACAAGCCCTATGGAAAAACGTTAAAAGGCAAAGTTGTAGGTAATAAAAAGATCTACAACTTTTGTATTTACACTTTTTTCACATAACCTCAAAATTTATGTGAAAAATTCAAATAACCAGGTTTTTGGTTTTTTATTTTTATATTTTACAAAAAAAATAATTTTTTTACGAAATACTTACCTTTTTATGTCCCAAACACACTGTAATTTTTTGTTTTAAAATATTTATTTTTTTCACCTTATTTGGACTTAACATCGAAAAAGCACCCTAATTTTCAATCGAAAATTCTCACGTCAAAATATCTGCTTTTTTAAAAAAGTCGGTGGGCTTTTTGTTCGTTGAAATCTCTACTTTCTGATGGTGTAAAAAAATATATATACATTACTATCGTAAATGTTCTCAAAAAATGCAAAAAAACGAAAAAAACTCGAATCCGAATTTTTTTTTTTTTAATCATTATGTACAATTTTGAGCTATTTATTAAAATGTATATTTTAATTACTCGAAAAACGTAAGATTGCATGTTACATTGTAAAACAAAAAAATTACAAATCCATAAAACATTAAGATTGCAAAACACATGAGAAAATAGTTGTTCTAAATAGAATTAAAGGTAGGATTTAAAGGGGATTTCATCCAAAAAATGTGAGTAATGTATATTTTTTTACACCGTCAGAAAGTAGAGATTTCAACGAACAAAATGCCCACCGACTTTTAAAAAAGCAAATATTTTGACGTAAGAATTTTCGATTGAAAATTAGGGTGCTTTTTGGATATTAAGTCAAAATAAGGTGAAAAAATAAATATTTTAAATCAAAAAAATTACAGTGTATTTCGGACATAAAAAGGTGAGTTTTTACCAAATTTCGTGAAAAAATAAATTTTTTTGTAAAGGATAAAAATAAAAAACCAAAAACTTGGTTATTTGAATTTTTCACATAAATTTTGAGGTTATGTGAAAAAAGTGTAAATACAAAAGTTGTAGATCTTTTTATTACCTAAAACTTTGCTATTTAACGTTTTTCAATAGGACTTGTAGTTTTACCGGAAATCGAGATAAATCGTTTGCTACCCTTAAAAACTCACCCCCCTTCCACTTCCCGACCTCGGATCGCCCGTAAATTATTTTTCCTTTCATTTTTGTTATATTCTCTTGCTTTTCCAATGGGTTTCATCCTACTATTATTTTTTTCACTTTTTACCCTGGTGTACCTATCTGTTGTAGACATCTAAAAAACAGCATATCTTGACAAAATATCAGTCCTTGTATATCACCAACTCAAAACGTATAAAGTGAAGTTTTTTTTCCGTGCTTTTCTGTAGTTTGCAGGTCTAACTTTAATTTTTAATTTAACTTCAACAAATACCGCAGGATTTACGTAAGTGCTCTATTTATTAATCTGTCAGACACAGAGGATATCGATTCTATCGGCATTTGCAGGATATTGGAATACCGAACCTCAGAGTTGCTGCATTTTAATGTGGAATTACTCTACCCCATGTTTTATTTTCACCTTAATAGGTACTATATTTCTGTACAAATCGCTTTAAGCCATTGATAGGCTAGGCTTACTGTACTCCAATGATGAATTAAAACTGGGCCATTCTACTGGTTTTATTTGTTGTTCTATTGTTTTTTATAGCTGTTTTATATTTTGACACAATCGTACATAAGAAAGCTTCTAAGAGTATTTCCGGATTTGAAGGCCGTTTTAATATTATAGTTTTTGGTTATCCTTCTAATATTTTTAGAAATCCGCTTGACATAAGGTATTGTAAGAAATGCTTGCTCCTCTTTCGTTTCTGTATTAATTTTTACTTCGCGATTTTTAGATTTAAAACAGAATGGTTACCCTGAAACCTTTGTAACTAGTGCCATCTCAAAACTTAAAAAAAAACCGTAATAAAAACACAAAAAATTGTATCTATTAAATCCCTTGCAAGTGTGGCGAATCATACATTGGAGAAACAAAAATACCTTTCCCGTACGAGTTAAAGAACATCTGAAACATACTCAAAGAGGTGAAACTTCGAGATCAGGTATAGCGGAACATGTATGGACCAACCAACATAATATACAGTGGTTAGAAGCCAAGGTTTTGAACACGGAACAGCACTGGAGAATCAACCAATCAATCAATATATTATTATATTTCATTCTAATGACAATAATTATGTTTGTACATTCGTCAAGATAAATATAACAAAGCTTAAGACTAAGCAGGAAATTTGAAATTTAAGAATAATTTAATACAAATCAATGGTTACAATATCAGTCTTTAAACAGAACATATTAAAATACAATTACAAAATGTCATTTGTTTAAAAGAGAAAGAGAAATATAAAGAATACTAGTCTTCAGACAGAAAAATATAGTAGATAAATTCAAAAATTTGCTAAAAAGAAAAATTTTCTATTTAGGACAAGTTACGAAACACATTAAAATGAGTAACTAAAATATTCGTCAAAGGAATAAAACGTATTTTCCATTAAAAAAATCACTAATGCAAGCTCTAAAATTATTGATAGGTACTTCCCTGATATGCAAAGGTAAGCGATTAAAAAAGTTGATCGCCCAATACCCCGGCCCATCCTGGCACCTTCGCAATCGTTTACACACTGGGACCAAATATTGTCTATTACGGGTGTCATGGGTATGAACATTCCTTGGAACAGTTCCGCATTCTGTTTAGAAGAAAACGAAAATTCAATGAAGCAGCTGTCATGAATTAAAATACCCATATATTTAGTAAACTAAATATAGATATCCCCAATATCTGGAAGCCTCTTCTTGTCTAAAACCAACAGCTCAAACTTCACACTCTAATAAGCACGTAGGCGAAGTCATCAAGCTTCATTGCACATGGATAGTATTTAAGACAGTAGTCTTAGAATTATATTTTAGTTTTCACTTGAAAACGGTTAAAGATAATAACTAACCGAAACGTTGTGTTATGTAACAAAATAAAGACAATGGAAGTCCGACAAGGTAATTTTTATTTTAATCGTCAACAACTTCAAATATTATGATTCACATATCTTTATAACTAGAAGTTGGTCACAATTTATAGTTATATGATACCCACTTTCTCCAAGCGGCTTCTTCTCAGTTATTCAGTAGGTATATTTATTTTTATATTTGTTGCTTATTTTTAATTATAGTTTACTAGTCCTACAAGGTAATTTCTTTGTTATTACTTCATTGTCTACCACCTTCGAACAAACACGTACGCATATATGTTGCGCATTTCGACAGTTAACAACCATAGATGACAAAAAGCTGAGACTTGGTGAATTCGGTATTGACCTTGCAAGAGACAAGGGCAAGCATACTAGAGTACCTAAAAATTTTGTAAACAAGATTAAACTACAGGATACAGAAATCTAAAAAAAAGTAAAATGCTATAGGCTGTATAAAGGGCTTACCATAATATTTCTGTACTAGTGAAATTTTGGATTTTATAAATTGCCATCCAGTAATTTAAGTTGGCAGTATGATTTCAGCTGATAGTAAGATCGTAGCGATCGACGCGACAATTTAAAAAATTTCTTGATGACTATTATATATATAGAAAAATTAATAGAAGAAGTAGTTTATGAACAAGTTATGGATTTTTTGAATAAAAACAAAATTTTTATATATTCTCAAGCTGGGTTTCGAAAAGGATATTCTAGTGAAACAGCCATACAATATGTAGTAGAAAATTGGAAAAGAGCCTTGGAAAGAGAAGAATATGTAATAGCAGTATTTCTTGATTTTAAGCGAGCTTTTGAAACGATTAATAGAGATATATTATTAGAAAAATTATTTGAATATGGTATAAGGGGTAAAGTTTATCAATGGTTTCAAAATTATTTAAATAATAGATCACAGAAAACTAAATTTGGTAATTTTTTTTCAACAAAGAAATTTAATAACATAGGAGTACCTCAAGGAAGTATTTTGGGGCCTTTACTTTTTATTTTATATATTAATGACATGCCATTAGTCCTAAAATTTCTTAAAATACAAATGTTTGCTGATGATACTCTTATCTATATAAGCGGTAAAAATATTTTGGAAATTTTGGAAATTTTTAATTCAGAACTGATTCTATTGTCAAACTGGTTAAAAGTTAACAAATTAAAATTAAATGTTTCTAAAACAAAATGTATGGTTATGGGTGTCAATTTAAATAATTATATTAATATAAATATTTTAATTGATGGTGATAAACTAGAAATAGTCAATTCTTTTAATTATTTAGGTATATTGATTGATTCAAAATTAAAATTTAATAACCAATTCGAAAATTTAATTTACAAAATTGCGGGAAAAATTAGTTATTTTAAAAGAATAAGTTTAAATTTAAAATTTTATTCGAAAAAAATTGTATACAATACTTTAATTTTACCACATTTTCTTTATTGTTCTACAATTTTGTTTATGGCGGATGAAAGTGTAATAAATAGATTACAAATTTTACAAAATAAAGCAATGCGAATTTTACTTAATATGGATAGATATACAAAAATTAATGTGATGTTAAAAAAATTAGAATGGTTAAATGTAAAAAATTTAGTATTGTTTTTGGTTCTAATATTTATTTTTAAAATTCAAAATGATTTGTTACCGCCACATTTAAAGCAATTGACTGTTCTAAATAGTGATCAACATAATTATTTAACACGAAATAACAATAATTTTTTTCTTAATAATTTTTCAAAAAATATTGCATATAAATCAGTTTTTCATAAGGGTCTTATTGAATTTAATAAATTAAACAAGTCAATTAAAAATCAAAAAAGTTTAAAATCTTTTAAAAAAAGTTTAAAATCTTTCTTATTAACTCAACAGGACAAATAAAGTTTCAAAAGGTCATTTAATTCAAAAAATAAATAAAAAAAAGGGTATAAACTTGTTAAAATGTATCATGTAGCCACGTGCTAAATAAATCTTTTTACTACTACTACTACTACTACTACATTTATATTATATCTTAACAAAACAATGTACCTATTGAGATTCATTACGTGTTGATAGAGATGTCCTCTGCACTAAGTGGCACTACTTGGACAGTTTTTTTACCTACGGAACTACATAAAAATTCCTAAATCATTTCCTTTGGCATGTTATTTCCCATTTGCTTGTCGCATTGATAATTTTATTTACTCTAGTGTCTCGGCCACTAAGGTGACCAGTATAAAATCATAAACATAGTGTTTACTGTAAACCACCTCTAAATTACTGCATTATGCGGTAAATATTTTATGGCTAACGAGTAACTTAACATTCATAAATGTCCAAATTTCATATCTCATGTTCAATTATATTCAACAAATTATATAAACCATTTTTTTTTAAACAACAAGCATTTAAGAGCCAAGTTAAACATTAATGAATTATGCTGAAACAAGAAAATTTTAAAATAATGTTTTCTAGTTTTTCTAATATAATCCTTGATAATTTTTTTTTCTTCAAACTTCAATAAACCAGACTTTTTCGACTAATTTTTTGACGTTAAGGTGGGAGTTTCAACATGCTTGCCAACATGTAACCTATTACGCGTAGATTTATTTATGTTTTCTAGCTTTTACACAAAATTTAAATAAAATCAGTATCGACTTAATATTCTATAGGTAATAATTGACATATTTAATAAATATCAAGAAATTTCATAACTGGTTTTAGGAGAATTGTATAACGAAAAATATTGGGTAAGATTTTTTTAACATTATTATGTCATTGTCACTTTCACTATACAATTCTCCCAAAATTAGCAATGAAATAAATTAATATTTTTGTAGTATATCAGATATTGCGTAAGTAATGTGCCGACGATACTGATTTTATTTAAATGTTAGTCAATAAAATAATAAACTTGAAAAAATAACGCGAAATAGGTTATAGGTTGGCAATAGGTTGAATGACGTTGATAATTCCACCTTAAAGTTCTGTTTTTTTTTTTGTCAGAAAGCGGTTGCTATTGGCAGCGGAAATACTTTATTTACTTATACCATATACTATGTAGATATAGCATAACTATTGTTAAGTCACAATATGTAAAAACGTAAAACAATGGTGATTTATTACCTTGAAAGGTAAAAAAAATCAATGATTTATCATTTCCGCTTATTTAAATAGAGATTTTTTAACAGTGGCCATTTTGAAATAGCTTGAGAGAATCGAGCCAAAATTTACGCGCATACTGTACGAGATATTAACTTTCAAATGATGTATCAGACGCTGTATGTTTCCATTTAAAACAAAAAAAATATCGTCATATCTTTGACAAATGTCTATAAAAAAAACAAACGAATAACGTCAAAATGTGAGCATATATAGAACTAAATTGACGTGTCCGAGCGTTTTCCCAAAAAGTTACAGTATAAGGCTGCTTCCAGAAGCAGAGTGGTGTACTAGGTACGACAGTGGATTTACTGGAATACATTACATCTGAGTTGGACCAAAATAAATATGTAACTGTAGCGTATATTGATTTGAAAAAGGCCTTTAACACTGTGGACATAGACATGCTGCTCAAAAAATTATATAAAATGGGAATAAGAGGAGTTGCCTACAACCTGATGCAATCTTACTCAAAAAACAGACAGCACTATATAACTATCAATGGACGGACCAGCTCTACTGCCACGGTAAATGTTGGAGTGCCTCAAGGATCTATACTTGGCCCCCTAGAATACTTGCTATATGTACATAATCTAAAATATGCCGGACTTAAAGCCAGATATTTCATGTTTGCTGATGACACCGACCTTGTTTATTCAGATAACGATGTAAAAAATTTAGAAACAAGAATAAATCAAGACCTGCGGATCTACTATAAATGGTTGTGTAATAATAAACTTACTCTAAATGCTGAAAAAACAGTATATATGACCTTTAAACAAAAAATAAACCGTATAGTGCTTTAAATCTGTATCTAAAAAATGTGAAATTAAAAAATGGTACCCACCATAAATACTTAGGACTTATAATAGATGATGGATTGACTTATAATAAAAACACAAAAAATTGTATCTATTAAATCCCTTGCAAGTGTGGCGAATCGTACATTGGAGAAACAAAAATACCTCTTCCCGTACGAGTTAAAGAACATCTGAAACATACTCAAAGAGGTGAAACTTCGAGCTCAGGTATAGCGGAACATGTATGGACCAACCAACATAATATACAGTGGTTAGAAGCCAAGGGTTTGAACACGGAACAGCACTGGAGAATCAACCAATCAATCAATATATTATTATATTTCATTCTAATGACGATAATTATGTTTGTACATTCGTCAAGATAAATATAACAAAGCTTAAGACTAAGCAGGAAATTTGAAATTTGAGAATAATTTGATACAAATCAATGGTTACAATATCAGTCTTTAAACAGAACATATTAAAATACAATTACAAAATGTCATTTGTTTAAAAGAGAAAGAGAAATATAAAGAATACTAGTCTTCAGACAGAAAAATATAGTAGTGTTTGCTGATGACACCGCCCTTGTTTATTCAGATAACGATGTAAAAAATTTAGAAACAAAAATAAATCAAGACCTGCGGATCTACTATAAATGGTTGTGTAATAATAAACTTACTCTAAATGCTGAAAAAACAGTATATATGACCTTTAAACAAAAAATAAACCGTATAGTGCTTTAAATCTGTATCTAAAAAATGTGAAATTAAAAAATGTTACCCACCATAAATACTTAGGACTTATAATAGATGATGGATTGACTTGGTCGAAACTTATAACCAGTATGCTATCAAAAATAGCACCAATGGTTGGTGTTATAAGAAGGTGCTCAAGTTACTTAAATAATAAAACTAGAACTATGTTGTATAGCGGCTTCATTGAACCACACTTAAGGTACTTAATTCCATGTTGGGGAAATGCTGGACAATACCTGCTCGACAAATTACAACGATCACAAAACAAGGCTATTAAGGCACTACATAACATGAACTATTATACTTCTTCAGAAGCCATTTACAACGAAACAAAAATACTAAACATAAACAAATTGAGAACTCTCGAACAAACGAAGCTAATATGCAACATAAAAACAAAAAACATTAAAATAAACTCTGAACTAAAACAAGCAAACGAATTCTACCAATATAACATAAGACAAAAAATTAATTATCGTACTGATTTTGCAAGAACCAAGAAAGCTCAGGATTCTCCAATTTATAGAAGCATTCAAACATATAATACCATACCTCACGAAGTTACATCACTCACTGAAAGAAAGAAACTATGTCACGAACTAAAAACATATTTAAACTCAAACTAATAGACTCACTTACCTACTGTTTGCTATAATTTGAATTATATATTAATATTATAGTAATATAAAACTTGTAACCTAACTTACCTATTGTAAATACTTAATGATTAGGCCTTATTATCAGTATTGTTACTGTTTCAAGGTCAGAAATAAAATTAATTTTATTCCGGACTCCTGGGCAACCCTGTATATCTCTTAATTTTGTTAATATAAGTATGTTTCTTTTGAGTAGAAAACACCAAAGAAAATATAACCGAGCTCACTCTCTCATGCTTTATCATAAAGGAAAGTAGTACACGTTGAAATTTAGCTGGTCCTTTTTGTATTCACAAGGGTAATTTACGTGTTTTGTTTTAAGGACTCTTTTGTTTTAGGAGTAAAATAAAATGTTAAAATGGTGAAATAAAAAGCAACGGGGGTTACTTACGGCCTTTGTACTATTGTGCCGGGTAAAAACAAAACAATTTTCTTTGTACTTTGGCGTATATATTTTAATATTATGGTGTTATTTAGCAAAAAAATCGGTTGTCCTTAAAACAATTTCTTGGAGTTTCATTTATTTTTGTATATTTATGTAGATAAAGAGAAATAGATTAACTGGAAAAACCGAAAATGTATCATTAAACCCGAAGTTTGGATTGTATCTCTCTTTGGTCACCAACGTCTTGTGGATTATAGGTCCTAACGGATACAATTCATTTTGGGGGACGCTGTTCTGCTTTCTTAATTGTAGAGAAAGCGCATTACTGGAAACAAAATGCGGCGAATTGAGAATATATAGAATATTTCTTAACAAAATCGCTGTATTAAAAGCAGTTCATTATTTAACAAGACTGTGCTGCTAATGGAACTGATTACTACCAATAAAAGCACTGTTCTAGCAAATCTGCAATTGATATAACACTAAAGCGGGTTTGATACATTAACAATTTATTTAATATGGGTTAATACAAAATACGCTATCAATACAAACTATCGCTTAGCAAACCTGTTGTTTTAGATCATTTTCCTCAGTATAGAAGCTTGTAACATGATCACATTACCACCCTGTATATTATAATCGGCTTAGAAATGGTAGGGCGGGCCTTGTCAAATCAGACTTTATTTTATAGAGTTGTGGGTATATTATAAGTTACATTTTAAACCCCGGACCTGTCTATCTTACCATACAGTGTCCGCAAGAAAGTTCGCATCAAATGGGATTTTTTTTAATTATTAGGTATAGGTAAAAATTAAAAAAGCAGTTAGTTTTTGCTTACCTAAAAACCAAAAATGACGTATCCGGAAGCAGCTGCACGACTTGCGTTACCTGTCAAATTTGACATTTTTAATAAAATAGGTTCAAAAATGCCATTATTTATCAAAATATCGAAAAACTTTATTCGAGAAAGTTGTTTATTTAGGCATTTTTAGTCTCTATACAAAACTTTGACAGTCTAATACAATTTTTATTTTTTGCCAGGTTTTTGAAAATTTTGATCAACCCTCGTAGATTAACTTTTATACATCGATGTAAAACCATTTGCCTTTACTTCATTTGTAATCTTAATGCAATTTTGTGTAAAACTTTTGTTTCCTATTATTTATTTTGCTTCAAAAACTGAAATTGTTATTGATCAGTATGTAATGTATGATGCAAAGTTTATCTAATTACATCAGTTTTGCCAAAACTGACGTTTCTTATTTCTCTTAACTTAGTAAACAGATGTACAAAAAGAAAATACTGAAAGCTTTCGTTGAAATTTTGCTTAATTAATTATATTAAACTATATTTGTGTTAAATAAAATGTTTCGAGCGATTATTATATATTCTTTTTAATCCAATATTAATTAAGTAAAATTTCAACGAAAGCTTCCTAATATTTTCTTTTTGTACATCTGTTTACTAACTTAAGAAAAATGAGCAACGTCGTTTTTGGCAAAACTGATGTAATTAGATAAACTTTGCATCAAACATTACATACTAATCAATAACAATTTCAGTTTTTGAAGCAAAACAAATAATAGGAAACAAAAATTTTACACAAAATTGCATTAAGATTACAAATGAAGTAAAGGCAAATGGTTTTACATCGATGTATAAAAGTTAATCTACGAGGGTGGATCAAAATTTTCAAGAACCTGATAAAAAATAAAAATTGTATTAGACAGTCAAAATTTCGGACAGAGACTAAAAATGCCTAAATAAACATCTTTTTCGAAAAAAGTTTTTCGATATTTTGTTAAATAAGGGCATTTTTGAACCTATTTTATTAAAAATGTCAAATTTGACAGGTAACGCAAGTCGTGCAGCTGCTTCAGTATACGTCATTTTTGGTTTTTAGGTAAGCAAAAACTAACTGCCTTTTCAATTTTTACTTATACCTAATAATAAAAAAAAATCCCATTTGATGCGGACTTTCTTGCGGACACTGAATATTAAATGATAACTTTATAGTGCGCATGCTCATAAATACTCGACTTTATTTACATGCGCAAAGCAGCTTTCGTAATTATTGTTTGCTACTTTATGGAAATAGGTGAGATATAACTTTATAGCACTAATGAATTCTGTATACAGGGTGATTCACGTTGAGTGGCCTATTAAAAGATGTCGGAAACGAGTAAAGTTAAATTTCTAAAAATTTGGTAGCGGGCATGATTGGCTTTGAACTTTTAAAATATTATATTTTGACGTTTGTATTACTTCCGGTTATACCGGAAGCTATGGCTAACTTTGGTATTTCAAATGGAATACCCTTTATATTTTAGCATTTTTGGATGCCTTATTAAAACCTAAGTAACTTTTATTAACCTACCTATATATAACCGTTTTTGAGATATGAATTATAAAATGCATTTTTTATGTAAAAACCTTACCGAGAAGAAAGTTCAGTAATTTTGAAATTAATAAAGCTAAACATTTAAAATTTTGTAGGCTTTTAACTAAAATATAGAACTTTAGACTACATTACTTAAGTTTCATGTTTTGCATACAGGGGTTTTTTAAAAGTGTGCCAATGTGGCCATTTAGAATATTTAGATAAATATGCATAAGTCAATTTTTGCAAATGGAACACCATATTTTTTATTTTAGTGGCGTGTAGAGAATCAAATTTCCCATCTAAATGTTTAATATGTCAGTATCAATATTTTTAGTCGTTTTGGCACACTTTTAAAAAAACCCTGTATGCAAAACATGAAACTTAAGTAATATAGTCTAAAGATCTATCTTTTAGTTAAAAGCTTACACAGTTTTAAATGTTTAGCTTTATTAATTTCAAAATTACTGAACTTTCTTCTCGGTAAGGCTTTTACATAAAAAATGTATTTTATAATTCATATCTCAAAAACGGTTAGAGATAGGTATAGATCATTATTAATAAAAGTTACTTAGGTTTCAATAAGCTATCAAAAAATGCTAAAATATATAGGGTATTCCATTTGAAATACCAAAGTTGGCCATAACTTCCAGTATAACCGGAAGTGATACAAACGTAGAAATATAATATTTTAAAAGTTCAAAGCCAATCATGCCCGCTACCAAATTTTTAGGAATATAACTTTTCTCGTTTCCGAGATCTTCTAATAGGCCACTCAACGTGAATCACCCTGTATATTAATGTCAGGAAATGTCAAAGATACGCTTTGAAAATCCCAAATTGCAGAAAAAACTGCTTTCTACATATATGAAATCAAAGAGGAGCTTTTACGTCAAAGGAAAAAATTTAATCACCATATCTTTTTCTCAATAAAACTTGTCGCTTCTGTAGTACTTTCTGTTTAACAACCAAAATATTGGAAATATAAGCGGTAAGTTATTAAACTTTTTCAATATTCGCCTTATACGATTCCGAAAGTAATTTTCATAATTTGCGAGGCGGAAACTGAACGCCAATATCGAATGTTTGCCAAAATTTACTGGCTTTGACAGAATTTAATAAAAGACCAGCCTGTTTGTCAATGTGATATTCCAGTTTTACATAATCCCTTGGTATTGTGTGATGTAAAAAAAGGAAGGGAATTGATTTTTTATGGTAATGGTTCGATATTACAAGGTAAAGAGGCCGAGAAAGTTATTTAACATTAAATATAATTTAATTTTTATTTAATAATGTGTTGTTTTTGATGCTATATGTATGTGCAGAGCAAATGTAAATATGCATTATAAATATTTAAAATTTGATTTTAATGCTGGAAAGTAAATTTATTTATTTAAATAAAATATGTTATCTCATATCTCTTGCCGAAAAAATAAGCCAAAATATACATTAAATATTTTCATATCGCGACAATTCATCAAAACTCTGTATAAAAGTTAGAATACGAATTTATTTTTTTTGAAAGAGATAAAACTTTTAAGGAATTACATTCACCAAAAGTATTGATAATGTGAATTTTTACGTAAGAAAAACTCGACTTTTACATTTTTTTGTTATAATAAAAAGTTTTTAAAGATTTTATCGAAAGGCGTTTAAATACTTTTAAAATACGAGTAAATAGACGGAAGCAACAAGGTCTATAGAGTATGAAATTAATTCAGTATCAGAGTACAATACTCGTCAAACATACGATATTGGCAAACTCCAAGTTACAGTGGTATTTTATGCGAGTATGAGAGGGTAAGTAATATATTTATAGATGACCGCAATAAGGACAACAGATGGGTCAGTGTTGTCGGCGTGTGGCGTAAACATCGCATGGCAAAGCCAGAGAAAATATCATTCATTTTCTACTTACACTGAGATAAAAGTCTGCTATTCCTTATAAGAATTCACATACTCTTTATATAACTGTTGAATACTGTCTGTGACAGCAACACGATTTCCTACTGTAAGACAACGAAAATTGCTAGACCGTTGTGTAGTGATAAGATCACGGTGATTTAGCCAATAGAAAATGGGAGCTAATGTTACCATAGAATGGTTTAAAGACATTATTGCTCTCACAGTCATTATCAAGTTCTATTGGGGGTGTAATCTGGTTTTATATACTGTATTAGTTCCGACTGGCAGTTATAATGAAAATTGACATTAATCATAATAATATTTGCTTGCTACGGTTAATAAAGCATATACTTACCACTAAAAATCAGTACTGTAGGTCTCAAAAATTTAAATAGCTTCTAGTGTGATATTGTTCTTGTCGTTTAACATTGCATATGATTATCTATTATGCAACATTGTTTACTGAGATGGTAAAGTTCGTCCATAGATTATAAAGTCTAATACTAATGATGGGTTGTGCAAAATAAGAATCTTCTATTGCTTTATCTGACATGCAAAGTTTAAAAAACTTAAATACAAATTAAAAATAAATTAATTTAAACAGGTATTGGTACGATTAATAAAGTTCAAATTCAGACAGAACAGCTAGAAGACTCCGAACAGCGATGTGACCTGCGCAATAAATAAGACGGCGCGCGGCGATCGCTATGAACCCCCACCAGCGTCTTGTGGATTATAGGTTCTATCGGATACAATTCGTTTTTGAGGACGCTGTTCTGGTTTCTTAATTATAAAGGAAGTTATTTACTTGGAGCAAAATGCGTCGCATTAAGAAGATACCTACAATTTATTTCTTAACAAAATTGCTGTATTAAAAGTAGTTCGTTATTTATTCAACAAAACTGTGCTGCCAATGGAACTGATTACTATCATTAAAAACATTGTTCTAGCAAATCTGGAATTGATGTAATATTAAAACGGGTTTGATACAGTAGCAATTTATATAATTTGGGTTTATACAAAATAAACTATCAATACAAACTATGTCTTAGCAAACTTGTATTAAATCATTTCTCTAAGTGCACAAATGCAGGAGTAATTAAGTAATAATTTGAACTATTTAACATAGTTATTTTTGATTTCATGTCTTTACCTAATTAATTATTATTTTTAAAAATGTATGTTTTTATTAGCTTATGGTAAAAAAAACGCTAGCTTTTTAAATCTATCAAATTATATTTAAAATTGTTTTGCGTATTGAGACACGTTGGCCGGGCTACAAAAATGCAAAACACCCAACTGATTTCTCTGTACTCTTAGCTTTTGACTTTGATTGTAATAAAACATAGGCAAATTACAACCTGCATTTTATTGACTGAATGCAATAAAAGAGATCAGGAATTATTTCCCCTTCCCGTTACGGGAAATTTAATCGTAAAATCGTATCGTGTGAACGAGGTCTTAGTTAGATTCAAGAACCTTGTATGCTTTACCTTTAAAGATCGAACCGCCTTAGGGGTAATAAACTATAGCAAGTCCCTAATTTTCCAACTGTATGCACGGCACACATCTTCATCGTAACTTGGTGCATTATTCTTCCCAGTATTGGAACATGCAATTCCAAATTCAATATATATTCATGAATTGGGCAGAATTCTGACATTAAGTATATATTTTTGTAAGGATTATTAAGAAATACTGCATACAGATGCAATATATGTTCGATTGTAATCAGCACGCCAAATTTCGGAGCGACAGAATAATATATCAAGTAAGGTATAGTAATTTTTCTTGGCAGATCTGAGTTTTGTATAGGTAACATCCGGGATATATTTTTCCAATAAAATAAAATAAAAATGTCATGGTTCGCTGCCAGCAAGCGATATAAAAATTAACTACGTAATATTTTTATAAAACTTACCTAAACGCACGGCGGTATAAAAAAAAATCATTAATGGTAGAGGGACCTCTCCATTTTAATGAAGGAGCTCAAAAAATGTAATTTAGTAGAAGCTAGGAGGACTACCAAGGATAAGATAAATTATTTTATAATTGCAGGACCTTTTATAGATAAAAGATATTTTTTACCACTGCATCATATATTTTTTGGGGCAATAGAGTCGTCATTTAGCAGCAAAAAAATATTTAAAATATGACAATATTGCACTGAGGAAAATGATCTAATACAACAGATTTGCTAAGACATAGTTTGTATTCATAGCTTATTTTTTATTAACCCATATTAAATAAATTGCTAGTGTATCAAACCCTCTTTAGTGTTATATCAATTCCAGATTTGTTAAAACACTGTTTTTATTTGTAGTAATTAGTTCCATTAGCAGCACAGTCTTGTTGAATAACGAGCCACTTTTAATACAGCAATTCTGTTAAGAACTAAATTTTATCTTCTCTCTTTGTTCCCAGTAAAACACTTTATCTACAATAATTAAGAAAGCAGAACAGCGTTCCCAACAACGAATTGTATCCGTTAGAAAATATAATAAACAAGACGTTGGTGGGGGTTCGTAGCGATCGGCAATAGTCGCGCGCCCTAGTATTAGTTTTAAAGTATTTGTTGCGCAGGTCGCATCGTTGTTCGGAGTCTTCTAGCTGCCCTGTCTGAATTTAAATGGTATTGATCGTTCCAATACCTGTTTTAATTAACTTAGTTTTACTTTGTGAGTAAGTTTTTTTAAACTTTGCACGTCAGGTAAAGCAATAAAATAATTTTATTTCGTACAACCCATCTTTAGTATTACACTTTATAATCTATGGACGAATTTTACCATCTCAGTAAACCATGCTGCGTAATAGATAATGATATGCAATGTTAAACGATAAGAACAATATCACACTAGAAGCTATTTAACTTTTTGATAACTACAGTACTGATTTTTAGTGGTAAGTATATTGCTTTATTAACCGTAGCAAGCAAATATTATTTTGATTAATGTCAAGTTTCATTACAACTGCCCGTCGAAACTAATAGAGTATATAAAACCAGATAACACCCTCAATGGAACTTGATAATTACTGTGAGTATTGGGAGCAATAACGGCTATAAACCATTCTATGGTAGCGTAAAATCCTAATTCCTATTGACTGAGTTACCGTGATATTATCACTAAACAGCGGTCTAGCAATTTTCGTTGTCTTACAGTAGGAAACCGCGTTGTTGTTACATATAGTATTAAACAGTTGTATAAAGAGTATGTGAATTCTTATAAGGAATAGAATATTTTTTCTCAGTATGAGGTTAAAAAGTCAATCAAATAAATGAACCTAGAAGCGACATCAGATTTGTTTTCTCGGCGCCTATTTATTGCCGATTTTTTTGCTATTACTAATGGAATTTTGGCTA
Source organism: Polydrusus pterygomalis (assembly GCA_963969555.1). Taxonomy (NCBI): domain Eukaryota; kingdom Metazoa; phylum Arthropoda; class Insecta; order Coleoptera; family Curculionidae; genus Polydrusus; species Polydrusus pterygomalis. The sequence goes on from OZ018381.1 coordinate 53,032,963, forward strand.
CGGCTAGTATAATTTTCTCTCAGTGTACGTTGTTTTATTTACCTCAACCCAACTAAGCTGTCATTTAAACATTATATTGCTTATGGTAACTTGATTAATTATTTATTGTTATTAAATTCAACTCCATACATTGAAATATACAGTGTCCGCAAGAAAGTCCGCATCAAATGGGATTTTTTTTTATTATTAGGTATAGGTAAAAATTGAAAAAGCAGTTAGTTTTTGCTTACCTAAAAACCAAAAATTACGTATACTGAAGCACGACTTGCGTTACTTGTCAAATTTTACATTTTTATTAAAATAGGTTCAAAAATGCACTTATTTATCAAAATATCGAAAAACTTTATTCGAGAAAGTTGTTTATTTAGGCATTTTTAGCCTTTATGTGAAATTTTGACAGCCTAATACAATTTTTATTTTTTGCCAGATTCTTGAAAATTTTGATCAACCCTCGTAAATTAACTTTTATACATCGATGTAAAACCATTTGCCTTTACTTCATTTGTAATCTTAATGCAATTTTGTGTAAAATTTTTGTTTCCAATTATTTATTTTGCTTCAAAAACTGAAATTGTTATTGATCAGTATGTAATGTTTGATGCAAAGTTTATATAATTACATCAGTTTTGTCAAAACCGACGTTTCTCATTTTTCTTAAGTTAGTAAACAGATGTACAAAAAGAAAATATTAGGAAGCTTTTGTTGAAATTTTACCTAATTAATATTGAATCCAAAAGAATAAATATTAATCCCTCGAAACATTTTATTCAAAAAAAATATAGTTTAATATAATTAATTTAATTTTCAACGAAAGCTTCCTAATATTTTTTTTGTACATCTGTTTAATAACTTAAGAAAAATGAGAAACGTCGGTTTTGACAAAACTGATGTAATTATATAAACTTTGCATCAAACATTACATACTGATCAATAACAATTTCAGTTTTTGAAGCAAAATAAATAATTGGAAACAAAAATTTTACACTAAATTGCATTAAGATTACAAATAAAGTAAAGGCAAATGGTTTTACATCGATGTATAAAAGTTAATCTACGAAGGTTGATCAAAATTTTCAAGAATCTGGCAAAAAATAAAAATTGTATTAGACTCTCAAAATTTCGTACAGAGGCTAAAAATGCCTAAATAAACAACTTTCTCGAATAAAGTTTTTCGATATTTTTATAAATAAGGGCATTTTTGAACCTATTTTATTAAAAATGTCAAATTTGACAGGTAACGCAAGTCGTGCAGCTGCTTCAGTATACGTAATTTTTGGTTTTTAGGTAAGCAAAAACTAACTGCTTTTTCAATTTTTACCTATACCTAATAATAATAAAAAATCCCATTTGATGCGGACTTTCTTGCGGACACTGTATACAGTATGTCCACGGATGGGGTTTACAAGAGGACAAATGGACTAAAAATTGAAAGATATGAAAAAAAGTCACTCTTAATAAACGTTTTTGTTTGTCTAGAAAATACGATTCATCATAAGAAACTTTAATTTTTTTATACAAGGTGATTAAAAACTGCAAAAATGTTACTTTGCTTAAGAGTAAACATACTTTATTTTGAAAGATACAAAAAAAATCCACTCTTAATAAACGTTTTAACTGAAGTAATAATAATAATAACTGAAGTAATAATAATAATAATAATAATAATAAGTTTTAATGAATTAATTATAATACCTAATAATTAATAATACGAACATTTTTATTAACATGAAAATAATACGATAACGATTTCATAATTCAAAAACTCCACCCCCATAATGATACTCGACACATTTTTCTAATTGCTTTCTCAAATAAGTAAAAGAATTTCTGATTTCTTCCTGAGAGATCGATTATCGATTGGACAGCATGGATAATTCTGCCCTTCAGCACTTCAATATCATTTGGTACTGCGGTAGCAAAAACAATTTGTTTTAAACGGCCCCACAAAAACATATCCGCCAAGGTTAAGTCGGGGCTTCTTGGGAGCCACAAAACTGGGCCATTCCTGCTAATCCACCTTGGACCAAATCTGCGGTCAAGCCATTCTCTAACCTCACGAGCAAAATGGGCTGGACAACCATGTTGCTGAAAATACATATTTTGTCGAAAATTTAATGGCAGATTTTCGAGTTCATCATTGAAAAATGTATCCAGCATTTCTAAATATGATAATCTATTGCACGTGTTATCAAAAAAATATGGCCCTATGATGCCATGAATGGATATCGCGCACCACACGTTAACTTTTGTGAAATATTACCTTCTCGTCATAATTCTGAATTCGGGATTTTCTAAAGACCAGTACCTAACGTGCTGGGTTGCAACGGTTCCATTGGTAGAAAATGTACTTTCATCAGAAAACATGATACATTTATAAAAATCAACATTTCCACTTAAAATTTTGTCTTCTATTCACAAGCAAAAATCAAGTCGTTTCGCGTCATCTCCTTCTTCCAATCTTTGATTAAAGTGCTGCTTAGACGGATACAATTTATTTGTTTTAAGGATCTTCTGAATTTGACTTTTTTTCATAACTTCCAACTGAGTAACACGATTTCTAAGGGGCGTAATAGAATTTTCTTCAACAGATTAAAGAACTAAAAGACTGTAGCAGCATCATCATGGTCGTATTTTTTCTTTTTTTTTTGATATCGAAAACCGAACCAGTTCTCTTGAACTTTTTTATTAACTTGCAGATTGTCATCCTAGTTATTGTGATTCCTACAAATTTCTTTGTAAATTGTTCCATGGCGTAGCGGTATAAAACTTTACCAGCCCTATAGCATTGTATTACTTATAAAAACTCTTTGTTCAGTAGTTAGCATTTCTACTTAAATAATAACTTCATTAAATAAAGACATTGACAACAAGTACCTATCACCTTAAGGTGTGCCAGCGAATACTTTTTGGGAAGTAATTTTTACATAGGTTTTAATGAATTGTTCTACTTCGGTTTGTTGTGTAGAAAACACATTCATTAAGAGTTGATTTTTTTCGTATCTTTCAAAATAAAGTATATTTTTACTCTTAAGCATAATAACATTTTTGCAGTTTTTACCCACCCTGTATAAAAAAATTGATGTTTCTTATGATGAATCGTATTTTCTAGACAAGCAAAAACGTTTATTAAGAGTGACTTTTTTTCGTATCTTTCAATTTTTAGTCCATTTGTCCTCTTATAAACCCCATGTGTGGACATACTGTATATTGCTGAATTTAGAAACCTAGAATGGAAAACATTTAAAAAAATTGTATTGAATACATAAAATTTATTTTATACTTTCCAGCATTAAATGGAGTCTCGGAAGTGGCTCGTTGCAGGACAAAACTTGGAAGGTAATGTTAAAGAACTAGCTTAAAAGCTCCAATCTAATCTCGTTCTGAAACAATCCACTTTACGGATTTAGCTATTCCATAAAAAATTATTTACTTGCTAATTTTTAGAAATTCGTAGACTTTCTATAAGTAATGCAAATTTTAAACTACTATCGACTTTTATAATGCACACACTAGGGTTCAGCTTCACATAATAAGACAAAAATTTGTACATTTCAGCTATCTCAGAGCAAATTCGCGAAAAATAATTTATAATCATAAATCGATATCCTTGAAATATTTATACTGCGTCAAAATGGATTTACTTTTAGAAGCTGCCGATTCGCTACCAACAGGCGCCTTCACAGATATCTTATTAAACGAAATGGTATATTTTGCAGCCTCGATATGTATATGCGATATGTTTACACTGTGTGTCAAAATTATACAGGGTAATTCACGGCGAGGGGTCTGTTAAGAATTTTGAAAATTTGGAAGCAGAGATAATTGATTTTGAACTTTTAAAGTATTACATGATCACGTTTAAGTCACGGCCGGTTATACAGGAACTTATGGCCAACTTTGCAATTTCAACTAGAATACCCTGTATATTTTTTTTTATATACCTTTTCACGAACATTTTCCTAACGTTGCTTTTATTGCTGGGGCTTTTTATCATTGCCTGAAAAGAACCGTGGCTGTGTTTAGGGAAACTGATTCTATACAACACAAAAAAGGAGCAACAAGACCATCTGTAAGATTAGAAGATCTTGATGCAAACGTTCGTGAAATAATGCAAAATACGCCAACAAATTGTATAAGACGCCTGTCTCGAGAAGTGGGAAGATCTTATGAACATGCAGGACTATTCTTAAGAAGCAACTAAATTTATTTCCTAATAAAGTGCAAGTATTTCAAGAAATACAAGCCGCAGATTTTGAAAGACGCAGGAATTACTCTCAATGGTTTAGCCAAAATTTATTGGAAAGAAATGATTTATTAGACCTGACATTTTGAATTTCCACCTAGATCACCTTGTTTAACGGTTATGGATTACTTCGTTTTTCCTCATTTAAAGAACACTATTTTTAAAACACCAGTTGCAAATTTAGAACAATTACAGGAGAAATATCCAAGAATGTGGTAACATTTCTCCAGAGATGCTGGTCAACACTTTCGAAAATATGAAATGACGTGTGAATTTATGCTTGGAGCGGTGGCCAATTTTAGCAATTTATGTAATTGTTTTTCTTTTTCTTTCTGTATATTCTTACTTTTTTAATTTTGTAAACAACAAAAATAAATTTGTATGTCTACTTATTTTATTACTCATTAGTTTGGCATATCATGTCATAATATGAATTTGACAAAATTTTAACCTAGATTTGGTTAGATATATCGTCCCCATATCATTGTGATCTAAACCAAGCCCTACGTTTTTTAATCCAAGCCCTCTTTGATGCAAGTAATTTTTGCTCGCACGGTATATGCGTATATTTTTAACACGACATCGACGGTGTAAACATAAACTACAAGTTTTTTATTCTTTTTTATTTTTGCAATAGCCAATATACGGCCAGCCGTTGGGCAACCTATGTATTCTCCATCTCTCCATTATGACCTAGTAATAAATTTATCCTGGGGGGGCAAAACTCAGCTTAAAGGTCAATATAAGAGGGCTAAAGAAGCTATCAATATTGTTAGAAATTTCTCCCTATAATTTATAGACTACGCCATCGGGCAGCCTTATCAAAGCCAATTTATTACTTGGATTAAGTAAAAATGAACCTACTAGAGAAACTTCCTGATCCCTGACTAGTAAATGGGGTAGTTCTTGGTTTTAGGGGATTTGTTAGTATCTTGCAGTAAATGCAGTGGAAAAGTTGGACTTTCCAAATTACTTTCATTTGTTTTACAAATTACGTTGGAGGAATCATGGACCAGTTCTTTCAAAGTTAATGATCTGTAACGCTTTTACACCGCAGGATTGAGTGTGGAACTCCTATTTAAACGTTTTCAATTTAAACTTTCTTTGTTTTTACTATTGCTTTACTACGAGCTAACATGTCATTGCAAATATATTACTGGCTACTTTAAAAATACGTTTGTCGCGTTACGAATTGCTCCCTGAGGATGTTCTTAGTGAGACTGACAAGATTAAAATAAACTTAAAACTTTCATAACTATACCCTGTTCCCTGTCCCCTGTCCATTTATCTGACGGTTATGTTACGACAAAAAAGAAAATGGTTGGTTGCAGTTTCACAGAGAAATAATGGGTGCCTACCCTAAAGAAAATGATCTAATACAACATGTTTGCTAAGACATAGTTTGTATTGATAGCTTATTTTTTATTAACCCAAATTAAATAAACCGCTAGTGTATCAAACCCTCTTTAGTGTTATATCAATTCCAGATTTGCTGGAATAGTGTTTTTATTGGTAATAATCAGTTTTTTTAAACTTTGCATGTCAAATAAACCAATAAATAATTCTTATTTCGCACAACCCATCATTAGTATTGGACTTTACAATTTATGGATGAATTTTACCATCTCAGTAAACCATGTTGCATAATAGATATTATATCTTATACAATTTGTTGGCGTATTTTGCATTATTTCACAAACGTTTGCAACAAGTTCTTCTTTACAGATGGTCTTCCTGCTCCTTTTTTGTGTTGTATAGAACCTGTTTCCCTAAACACAGCCACGGTTCTTTTCAGGCAATGATAAAAATCCCCAGCAATAAAAGCAACGTTAGGAAAATGTTCGTGAAACCACAAACCCTGATTGTATTGCCACTCTCCATTTACTCTAACCCCGTTTTGAAAAAACGCTTCAACCATGAATGTTTTGTGCTGTTCCGTAAAGCCCATTGTGTGAATTGTTCAAGAAATTGGAAAAATTGGCGATGAATCAAATTACTTGTAAAGACTGTCAAAGATGACGGAATAACTGATTGATTGTTAATTCAGGTAGTTACACCCCACAGGTATTAAGCTCTACGGCTAAGCATTACGTCCTTAGATGCAAGGCCCTCTTTGATGCAAATAATTTTTGCTCGTACGATATATTGCTCTTTATGTCAAATGCACAATGCCAAATCTGAAAAGATGGAGATAAATCTTATTATTTCAACGTGACCTGGAAGTAAAACAATTGACGAATGACCCAAATATGTCGGAGTGTAGTTTGGTCCATGGATTGATCAATGCAATGTGACTTTTTGTTCAATTATTTTTCTCTCATCTTGTTTAAGATAAAATGGACCGACCATTGATCAAGTCTGTTGTTATACTTACGTTACCGAGACATATTTAAATTGCTTGAAAAGTAAATTCATTAAAATTAAGGTTACAATCAAACAAGATTGTAAAAACCTAAATTATATACTATTCCATTTAACCGGCCTAAATAAATATGGCAAAGGATATCAGCGCGCCAATCTACATGAAAATAATACGGAACAATGCCTACATTTTACTAAGATAGATCGTTCCGGAAAAGAAAGGAACGTTTACTCGTTCACACAATCTGAAAATCATCTTTTTCTTTCTATTTCGAACGTCACTCTGGAATGCGTGTCTACGTGCCTTCATCTTTTATCGTGACCAGTAAAAAATGGCGATCGAGTGAAATAAATCCCTGAGTTTTGAATTTTGCCATGGCGTTTCTTCGAAACCTACAGTACAGTTGACGATATACGATATGCATATAAATTCGTACACTTTACCCATTCATAACTCAATTACAACAAAATTGGGTAAAACGGAATTCTCACCTTACTGCTTATAACTGGATAGAACACCAGCTATATACATTTAGTGCTGTAAATTATTGTATGTAAGATTTTTTACCATAAGTAATAATGGTTATTTCTAAATATTTTTGTGTTTAAATTACAGCCGCGAAATAAAAAATTTATAAAATAATAACAGGAAAACTACAAACCAAAAAGGGTAAATTTATTAACAAGCAACAAACAAAATACTAATATTCAATTGCTGCGCCATTGGATTCTAACACTAATCGTAATCTCCTTGGCATTGACAAAATAATACTTCTGGTGTAATCCGGAGTTAGTCCTTCCCAAATTTCTTCTATTTTATCAAATTACTCTATTTCATTCTGTGGTTTAAAATTTATTTTGTACGTTTTTTTTACCGTCAATCCCCAAACATTTTTAATTGGATTTAAATCAGGACTTCTTGAGCACCAAGGCAGACATGTTACGTTGTTTTGTCTAAACCAGTTTCCTTCAAAACCTATCGCGGCAGAAGGAAGAAAAACATTTTCCAAAATCTGAAGATATAAATTACTGTTTACTGTTCCACCAATATTCCAGCATACATCTGCACCGTAAACACTTATCCATGCCCACACATTAACGGAGAAACGTCCACTGGTTTGCTTTTTTTGAGTATACTTCTCATCGTATCGGGAATTTGGTGGTCTATATACTCGAACCCTTCCATTATATGCAGACTGAAATGTTTTCTCATCGAAAAAGATAACAATTTGCCAAAAACAAAATCATTTTCTGGTAAAATTGCATAGCAAACCCAATTCTTTGTTCCTTATCACTATTTTTTAAAAACTGTTTGGATGCAGCTGCTCGATTTCTTAATTCGAAACATTGTCTTACGCGGCGTTGCGCAGCTCTAGATAAAGCAGGGAGTCCTGTTATGTGCATAACGGATACTGCAGTTTCAAATGGATTTTGCCTTAAATACTCCACCAAATTTCGGTCTTCTTCATTTGATGATTTTCTATTTTTTAAACCAGACCCAACAGACCTTTCAAGTGTTTGATGATAGCGCCATTTTTTTACAATTCCTTCAACACTACTTCTAGGTACCCTAAAATGATCAGCTATTTTTCCATAATATCACCCTATTTCTACTAAATATATTATTCTTGCTTTTTTAATAATTCTTAAATGAGGCATTTTTAAATCAAATAAGATAATGACAATACTTTGACAGATATCATTACAATTATTGACACAATAATTAATACGTTACAAAGGTAAAAAAGTTGCATTTGCAGTGTCACAGTTTAGTGTACGAAATTATCTGTCGTCAACGGTACATTATACTACAAATTTTGGTGGGTAAGGGGCAAGCGGAAGATGTGGGATCTGTTTATAATTTTTTTTTTTATAAAAAAAGACCACAACTTACAATGTTAATACCCGTATCCAAGCATTTTTCCAAAAAAAAACCGTACTGGATTTACTGCATTTATTCTAGATTACAAACTTACACTTACATACCTTGACAATTGAAATTAACAGAAACAAAAAAGGACTGCAACTTGGCCCACAAATTTTTATATTTCGAAAATGCCACTATATGTATATAATTTTAAATCATAAAAGCATTATCCAACATACTCTTTTTCCATCGCGCTTTTAAAAAAGCTGTAAAGCTTCAATCGGTTTCGTTCCCTCAAAGTAACCCCAAAAAATGTAAATTTTTTCATTACTTAAATATCAAACCGAACTTTCCGTAGTCATGTAGAATTTAAATTTCAAATTTCGACAGGTTTGGTTTTGGAGCATCACACCGGTTCTTTTTTAATAACAAATATGAAAAAAAATACTGCCTACTAACTGGCAATATGTCCTATATGCACGAATTTTTTTTAACGAGATATTTGTATTGTATTTTTAAATTGCAGTGATAAAACCAAGTAAAGTCGCTTATAATGTTTCCCATGATTAAAGCTGGCCATTTTTAAGGCATCGTACATGTTCAAGAGTTTTAAGTCTGAACCCTGATAATCTTCTGAGTGTAGCAGAATATCCAGTAAAACATAATCCCAACTTTTTAAGAGTTGTTATTACGCTTTAACTGTCTTCGTCCTAGAAAATTTGGAGTCTAAGAAAAAGGTCAAGCCCCTTTTACTGCTAAAAATTCTCTTAGAAACGTATATTCTATTCAGGAGAAATATTTTTTTTATTATACGAGGGGCATTAGGAAATTAACAATTTGATATAGTGCAAGGTCAAATGTTTATCAGAAGTAGAGAGTGGATCTTGTAGTAGATGATGTAGTGGAAGTTCCAACATCCTGGGCACATAGGATGGCCTAATATCTTGCAAACCTAGAAGCCTATTTTCTGTTTTTGAACCGTTTTTAGCCGTTTATAATGGTTCATTAGTCGTTTAAAGTCGTTCATAGTCGTTCATTCGTCGTTCAAAGCCGTTGATAGCTACTCATTAGCCGTTTATAGCCATTCATTAGCCCTTCAGAGCCATCCATTAGCCGTTTATTAGCGGTTTATTATCCGTTTATTAGCCTTTTAGAGCCCTTTATTATAGAGAACGGCTATGAACGGCTAATGTATCATGACTCATCAATCTGACTAAGACCCGACGAAAGAAATGAAACACAAAGTTCAAACTTGTACACGTCGAAACGATGCAGTGCTAAGCGCCGTCTTTCAATAGGTAACACAAGTCTGTTAACTTAACTTAGAATGATTGTTTCATGTTACTTATTTTTGGTTTTTAATTATTTCTTGTATTTACTCATTTTCATGTTTATTATAATGTGTAAAAATGGGTTTGTCCCGTAGATAAATAAATAAGTAAATAACGTGAAAAAAATTATTATTTGACAGGCGTTTTTTATTTATTATTACCGATATTTGTTAAGCCTAAGAACATGGAAATCCCCAATGTGTGTAAAAGAGCATTTCACACACATTTCCGTTTTTTTATTGGCCAAGATAAGGGGATAAAAAGGCGCAAATACGCATTTTACAACCGCTCTTGAACAAAAAAATATAGGGATCTTTAGATAGTGTGAACGTTCCTTTTTATTTCGGGACGATCCTAGCAATGTGATATTTAATAGTTATGTTTTATTGCTTGGATGCAAAATGGAAGAATATATATTCTCTTATATGCAGTAAAGAAAAATGATATTGGTGCTTTAATTTTTGGTAAAGCTTTAGTTTGATATCTGACAAAAAAAACTGTTCTTACTGGGTTAACTGAATTTATTCAAAATTACAAACTCACACTTTATAAGTGTTGAACCTTCGAAGCTACAATTTACACTTGTCTACTTTAATTATATTATTAAAACTCATGTATAATTTCGGTTTCGACAAAAAGAAGCAATGCTAACGATTTGCATAGAATTTGGGGTATTGAATAATGCTGTTTGTTTTTGTTCCGTTCGACTCGGATTGGTAGGTTTTGCATTTAGAGAACAAAAAGAGAATTTGCCAGCGACCCTGATTGTTTGCATTATTTCCGGGTAATCTGTGAAATAGGTTTTTAAATTTGAGGAATATTAATTTCGCTGTTTGAATGAACAGATCGGGAAGTAGGATTCGAATGCCATTTTAAGCGTTTGCATTGTATTTAACAATACGGTATGGTAATACTATAGTAAATACTATTAAAAAATATTTATTGTTAAAGATGATAAACTGGTACTTTCCAGTATAAACAAAGAGGAATAATGGAACACATTAAAAAAACATTACGATACACCATATTTAAGAGTCTTTAATTCCTTATACCGTGCGAGCAAAAATTATTTGCATCAAAGAGGGCCTTGCATTTAAGGACGTAATGCTTAGCTGTATCAATCAATCAGTTATTCCGTCATCTTTGACAGACGTTCCAAGTCATTTTATCTAAACCAAGCCCTACGTTTTTTAATCCAAGCCCTCTTTGATGCAAATAATTTTTGCTCGCACGGTAGAAGCATAAGATGCGGACCTTTTTTAATGTAGAATCATCCCTTAAAATTTGTTATCGTGTTTTCCGGGCACCCTGCTACCGTGCGAGCAAAAATAATTTGCATCAAGGAGGGCTTGGATTAAAAAACGTAGGGCTTGGTTTAGATCACAATGATATGGGGACGATATATTATCTAACCAAATCTGGGTTAAAATTTTGTCAAATTCATATTATGGCATGATATGCCAAACTAATGAGTATTAAAATAAGTAGACAAATACAAATTTATTTTTGTTGTTTACAAAATTAACAAAGTAAGAATATACAGAAAGAAAACGAAAATTAACTACATAAATTGATGAAATTGGCCACCGCCATGCTCCAAGCATAAATTAATATTTCTTTATATTTTCGAAAGCGTTGACCAGCATCTCTGGAGAAATGTTACCACATTCTTGGATAATCCTTTCTTGTAATTGTTCTGAATTTGCAACTGGTGTTTTAAAAATAGTGTTCTATAAATGAGGAAAAACGAAGTAATCCATAACCGCTAAACAAGGTGATCTAGGTGGGAATTCAATGTCTGATCGAAAATTGATCAATCTGTCGTCGAAATTTTTTTGGTTAAACCATTGGGAGTAATTCCTGCGTCTTTCAAAACCTGCGGCTTGTATCTCTTGGAATCCTTGCACTTTATAAGGAAATAAATGTAGCTGCTTTTTAAAAATAGTCATGCATGTTCCATAAGATTTTCCCACTTCTTGGGACAGGCTTCTTATACAATTTGTTGGCATATTTTGCATTATTTCACGAACGTTTGCAACAAGTTCTGTTCTTACAGACGGTCCTTTTTTGTGTTGTATAGAACCTGTTTTCCTTAACACAGCCATGGTTCTTTTCAGGCAATGATAAAAAACTCCAGCAATAAAAGCAACGTTAGGACAATGTTCGTGAAAATCGTCAATGCACAAACCCGGATTATATTGCCACTCACCATTTACTCTAACCCCGTTTCGAAAATACGCTTCAACCATAAATGTTTTGTGCTGTTCCGTAAAGCCCATTGTGTGAATTGTTCAAGAAATTGGAAAAATTAGCGATGAATCAAATTACTTGTAACGACTGTCAAAGATGACGGAATAACTGATTGATTGTTAATTCAGGTAGTTACTGACACCCAACAGGTATTGAGCTCTACGGCTAAGCATTACGTCCTTAGATGCAAGGCTCTCTTTGATGCAAATAATTTTTGCTCGCACGGTATAAAGTGCTGACTCGGGTCCACGAAAAACATCATTATCGATGATGATAAAATAATCAACACAGTAAATTTTTGAAAAAATCACCACCAACCATTTATCTGACTGATAGTGTTTTTATATAAGCACAATAAAAACCATTTACATTCTTATAGGTATATTGAAGAAAAATTTTACGACGGTGTTTTTTTGTAAGGTGTCGATTCACTTTTTATTTTATCTACTTTGTACTAAAAAGTTTTCTGTTGCAAACATAACCTCGATCCACATTTACGATTCTTCTATTAACTTGGCTTTTCCACTTTTTAATAAAAAAAGTAATATTACCTACCTCAGTGTGTATCGTAAAATGAAAGTGGCTCGGTAAACTTAATAAAAAAAATAATTGCGTTTTCTACATAGTCTCTCTGGGAAACTCAAGATAAGATTGTCTTTTAAGAAAATATTCCAAAATATAATGCAACCTAATATACTGGATATCAGAAAGTAAGAATTGTATTTTAGTTTTTAAAAGTTTGCTGTACTGATTTTCTGTTTTAAAAAGTTACAGCATCCTAGAAGCATGTTCTAATTTGACTATACCGAAGCGAAAAAATAAATATTTATGTCCTACTCGAATATTATTGTTTCATAACACCATAGTTACCAGACACTTTAAATGGTATATAATACCCTAGGCCCTAGGGTATTAAGGAAGTTTCTAATACCCTCGGGCATTAAGAGAAATAAATAGGAAAAATCAAAGTAACCACTTTTTATTAACGAAAAAACTTATTTATCATTTAAATTAAATGAACAGTTATGAAAAGACCCAGTAAAAACGAATTTACCGGCTTCTGATAAGTCAATGTTTTCTATTATTTCGTGATTTTCACCAACATAAATTGGCGATGATTGAACGTTTTTTGATGTTGATGGTACTCCAGCTATCAATTTCGAAACTTTGTTTTTAGAAGACATACTGTCTTCCAAGTAGCATCGTCTCGTTGATAATTTTTACATCATTATGTTTCATCCAATCCCCAAATCTTTGATATTCCTTATCGTAGGCATCTTTAGACTTCTTTGGGACAAGATTATCCAAAGCTTTGGCATCATTCACTGCAATTATATTCGGAATCAACAGAAAATCCATTATTTCAGATGAATTTCAGTTTTTACTTTGACACAGTACAACAATGAACACTTATTACCTTTGTTTATTTAGCAACCTTATAAGTAAAAAACCTTTCGTGATTTTGAATTTTCTTTTAATTTACCTTGGAATTATCTGAAATAGGACATAATAGCTATTTATGTATCAAGGGCGTTACGGGGACTATAATGCCCTGAAGGTAGAAATAGCCCGAGGGCCTCTGGCCCGAGGGATAGGTTTCTGCCTGATGGGCATTATAGTCCAGTAAAGCCCGTGGTGCATACAATGCTTTATGTTTTACCTAAAAAAGAGTTTTTCAATGACTAATTACATTATTTATTCGCAATATAAAAAATAAGTTGCACCTGTACCTGTATACGTAAGTAGATAATGACTGGTGTTAAGTTTGACTTTGATGTTTCTGTCAGTTAGTCAGTTGGCATTTTTTATTTAACGATTTGCTCAAAATGGAAGAAATTCCACAAAATATAAGAGAAAAGGTCATAAAAGCGACCGAAAATCTTTTGCCAGTTAAATCAAGGCAACAGTATGATCGGGAGTATGGCATATTTGGTATTTGGAAAGATACGAACACAATTCTTCAAATAACCGAAAATGTTTTAATGGCATATTTCCAGGAACTGGTAAGTTATTGATTTTATTTTAATACATATGTTTAACAAACTTTATTATTTTTAGTCGGAAAAATACAGTCCGAACTCTCTCTGGACCAAGTATTCTACAAGCGGGCATTATCATAATGCCCGCTTATAATGCCCTAGGTGTGATAGCAGGTATTATTGCTATCATAACATATTCCGTTTCTAAGGTATTATAGATCAATAATAGATAGGTAAAACATAAAATATTGTATGTACCACGGGCATTACTTGATGTCTATACCCCTCGGCTTTGTAAGATTGTTGCTCTCGGAGGCATAAACATCATCATAATGCCCTTAATACATAAATAACTATTAATATATCCTGATTATCTATAGATAGACGTGAAACAATAGCATAATGGCACGATATTAAAAAAAGCATATACTATTATAACTACTTTTATATTCTATCTATACTTTAATGTTATAGATAAATGTGACATTGTTCAAATTGTGTCCATTTAACTGTGACCAAGCTCAAATGGGGTCGGTTTGTTGTTTTGCGTACATGCAGCCAGGGCGACATCGCCATGAAAATGTAATCATGGCAAAACGCAAAAAATAATCTCATTAAAATTCAATTACACCAAAGTACACCAATTTGGCTAACTGCCTGGGGAGAAATAATAATTCCTTGTGTTCAATGTTTTACTGTTTATTTGATTTACATGCACTTTACATTGCCACCAGAATGTTACTATATCATAGTACTAAATAATATTTCAAAAACTACATGGTGAAATAGCCATATACCTTTACAGCAGATGTTGTAGTCGAAGAAGTCTTTGTTGCTATCAAAAAATGGCACTACTCTATAGATCGGTAATGATAATAATTGTGAAGCATATGCCTTATTGAGGGGTGTGCCGCATGGCACTGTACTGCGACCAGCTTTAATTCTAGTTTACATCGACGAAACTAAATGAATAATTTTTTACGGAATGATATTTTGCAGTTTGCCAACACTTTTAAGATGCTTAGAATATCTATAAAAAAAAATATAGCGTATTATTCTCATTATTAAATCTACATTATCAGGATCAAATGAAATATTCTTCATCCCCAATATTTTATCTAATCTATATACAATGTATTTAACCAAGACATTGGTAACAAACACAAAAAGTTTTCCAGATAAAACGCGCCAATTTAAAAATACTATCTTGATTTACTTCCACACTCTATTAAATGGAGGACAAGAGGTAAGAGGGCAGAGAGAAGTCCGGATCTAATGGAAAGGGTCGCAACGATTGCACAGCGTAAAGACATTACGACTATTTTCAGCGGATGAGACTGTGTCTTTGTTATTTTCTGGTGACGAGAAAATTCCAGACTCTATTGTAGAGGGTAGAGGTCACCCATAATGTTTAAAATGTGGATTATTCTCATTCAAGTAAAATATATATATTTTTTTTATTTATATCTATAGTGTCACCAGTAAAGTCCGCATCATATGGGATTTTTTTTAATAATAGCTTCATTCAAACTTTGACTTTAGCATCAAGTTCTGCTTCGATCGAGATGAAAATTAAGCAAAAAAATAGTAGTCACGTGATTCGCATTATCTGTAAAATTTTAATTTTTTCCAAAAAATAATTCAAAAGTGTGGTTATTTCTATCGAAAAAAGTTATAAAAAAAAGTTCTTTTAAATGCAGTTTCTAGCCCACATGCAAAATTTCAGCTGCATAAGATAATTTTTATTTTTTACTTATATTTTGTAAATTGCACCACTTTTGCAAAATAAGACTCAACGCAACGTACATAAAACTTCTTAGTTTTGACAATGCTTTATTTCCAATACATTTTCTTTAAAGTAGCGCCATATTAAATGTGTGTTTTTCTACAAAATCAAAATTGGGCTATTAAAATTTGGTCGCATAGGATGCAAAGTTTATTTGTTTTGGACCCTGTATAAGGTATCTTCATAAAATAAGTATTTTTGAAAACGTAGTTTGTGTCTCAAAGTAAGACACCTTAATATTAAGACAAAAAAGGATACAGTGTCATCAGTAAAGTATTCATTAAGTGGAAAATAAATTTTAGTTTAACTTAACATAAAGTATATTATCTATTTTCAACGATTTAATTTAAAATCCCTTTGCTTTATTTTTTATTTCTTTACTTTCAGACACAAACTACGTTTTCAAAAATACTTATTTTATGAAGTTACCTTATACAGGGTCAAAACCAAATAAACTTTGCATCACATGCGACCAAATTTTAATAGCCCAATTTTGATTTTGTAGAAAAACACACATTTAATATTGCGCTACTTTAAAGAAAAGGTATCTGAAATAAAGCATTGTCAAAACTAAGAAGTTTTATGTAGCTTGCGTTAAGACTTATTTTGCAAAAGTGGTGCAATTTACAAAACATAGGTAAAAAATAAAAATTATCTTATGCAGCTGAAATTTTGCATGTGGGGTAAAAACTACATTTAAAAAAACTTTTTCTTATAACTTTTTTCGATACTTTCAGAAATAACCCCACTTTAAAATTATTTTTTGGAAAAAATTAAAATTTTACAGATAACGAATCACGTGACTGCTATTTTTTTTGCTTAATTTTCATCTCAATCGAAGCAGAACTTTATACCAAAGTCAAATTTCGAAAAAAGTTATTATTAAAAAAAACACATGTATGATGCGGACTTTACTGGTCACACTGTATAGATACTATATACTTTATGATATTTGCTTCTAAGTCTTATAAATGGGGTAAAACCTGTAAGACAAATGCCTAAATAAATAAATAAATGCCGATACAAATTTCAACATCCATTTTTTCCAACTTAACAATTTCTGGTTCGTTGTAGGTATATTTAATAATAAAACATTGTCCTCACCTTTTTATCTTATCTATTTCTTTCTAAAAATGTCTTATTTCTAAAAATTCGCTGAACTAAATAAACCCGGAAGCCGATATTCTCCATTACCGAACGGGATTACGCTGACATTGACACAACGTATTCTTTTTACAGTCCCGGAACGTTTTTAAGCTTTCCTGCTACGAATCAAAGGCTTAAGAGAAAAGCATTTTTCAAAGGACTTTACTGCTTATGAACCAACCGCGTAGATAGAAGTCCCTTTATATCTCTTACTTCCTATTTGTCCCTGTTGGGGTAAAACTCGAGGTTTTGACGTGTCCCTAGAGGATAAGTTGATGGTATGATGTCGTTAATCAAATTGGATATTAGAGGCCGAAAAATATTATGAGTCCCCTATTACTATAACTTGCTCTGATCATTACTATCTTTGCTAAAAAATATACAGGTGTATTTAAACAGGATATAGATACAGACTTTTCGACATTTTCCATTTAAAATTAAAAACTTCAAAATTGACAAAATAATTAAAATGCGTATACACACTTATAAGTTTGTTTTACATTAGGTGTTTGTACATACTACACTTTATAAACCCACTGTATATATAAAAATATTATATTAAAATAATAAATATAAGGTAACTCAAAAATTTTATACACAAAACTAAAATCAGAAAAATAAACCTGACACTGCTCAGAAAATGCTTTAATTTTTTTACCAGAACTCCATTTTCGGACCATTGTCCAGCCCGTCCACAAGTTCCAAATTGCGTATATTTTATCGTCGTCTCTTCCACGCCATCGGCGGTCACTGGCCTACCTCTGTCTGACAGAATCGATCGTTGAACGGGTCGGAGACCGCTTCAGCTTATCCCAGCCGCTTTAACTAGCGCTTGTATCCCTTGCTGTTGCCAATTCTTCAAAATTTTCGGATTTGTAAGCACAATGTCAGTATATACGAGAAACAAGGGTTTGTTAATTAGTTGTTTTTAAACACTGAAAACACTTTTTGTCTTTATTTCAGTTATATTGTTTCTTAAGGACTAAAGAATGTATTATTATAACAATGAATGGCTTGTTATTTTTTTCTGTCACACTTAAAACTCCTCGGTTTAAAGTATATTTGCAAACTAGCTTTCAAAGAAAGTTACAAAACTAACAATTGAATACTGATATAAATGAAACATCTTTAATAAAAAAACTTAAAGAATTGAAGAAGAAAGATCTGACAACCCTGGTTGTGAGGTCGGTCTTTTTGAGACTGTTTACCGCCGTATGGAATGATTGGAATGTCCTCAAACTGAGTTTGGATAAATTATACAGTATGCTTATAAATTTTGGCGCGATTCTGTCAAGCTATTTCAAAATAGCGACTGTTAAAAATTTTTAAAAAATCTCTATTTAAATAGGCGGAAATGATACATCATTTGTGAGGTTTCCTTTAAAAAAGAATGGCCCCAGAATTCGGATTAACCCCGTATAATGAGTCGAATAGTCACTACAATACTGTGGCAATAAAATAATTTTATTACTCCACATAGAAGATTAAGAGCATTGTTACATAACATATTCATAATTTCAAGGGTCACGGTTGGAATTTTCTATTTACATTGCTATGCAGGAGCTGTGTTATTTGTTCAAAGTAATTAATTTCGAAAACAAATATACAGACGCCTACTACAATACGTCAAATATAATTATCATATTTCGTTTTCCACAGTTCTTGCCGCCCATGCTGAGAGAAATTTAATTTTAACATTTCTGTGGAAGATTACATCGACAAAATATATTAATGCGAACCATTTCGTTAGCAATGTGCAATAATACAGCTTTAAAACGCATTTAAAAAAAAAACCCTATGATAGTTCCAGTACAAGTTTTGCGAAACGCCTTTACAACCTTAAAGTTAATGGGATTTTCGGTGACAAATTTAGCGACCATATGCGACCTCTGGTTATACGGGAAGTTGTCTTACACATTTTTTTTTCTCAGAAACCAATAGAGTAGGATAAAAAAAAAATTTATAAGTTGTTGGAAATGAGGAAAAGAATACAAAAATGTACTGTACAGGGTGCTCCATTTAAAATAAGCAACTTTGATACAACTTCCGGTATAACCGGAAGTCGCATATGATCGCTGTTATTTCATTTGAAGGTTTTCAAAAATCCCATTGTTGATGAATGGAATAAATTCAATATTAGAAAGGTAGTTTTAAAGCTTGGATGGCAAAGAAAAGTCCTTGCTACCTTCCTATATATATAACATTAAAATTACCTACGCGTTTCGGCTTGTATAAGCCATCTTCAGGGCGTAGCGGTAAGTAAAGAAGACAGAAAAGTTATGTAATAAAAATTTTCTTAAATCCTTTTGAAAAGGAGGAACTTAAGTAAACTACTGTAAGTAGTGGTAACTTTTTTGTTTCTTTGCTTACAGCTACAACCTGAAGATGGTTTATACAAGCCGAAACGCGTAGGCTCATTTAATATTTTATATGTACGGGGTATTATTTAAGTATGTGGCCAAACTCCAAGAGACGCTTCTTTAAGTGTTCTTTAAGTGTTTTAATTAACAAATTTAATAACAAGAGGATAATTTAACCTCCATTAAATTAAATTTATTAAGTCCAGTGGCGTCCCGGAAAACAGTCCAACTAATATTTTTGACAAAAAAATGGCGCGCCACTGACTTTTTTTAAAATTATGTATTTTTTTCGAATTAAGCAACTACAAATAACTATTTTATCTCCTGAGCTTTTTTTATATATTGCTTTGTTTTCGAGAAAAAAAAATAAAAACCACTTTATTGCATACCCCTCTAAAAATTTCACACCGTACTTATATAAAAGTTTTTTAAGAAAATCCTTTCACACCTTTATTTTAAATCTTCTTTCAACAGGCTAACTTAGCTACCGGCCGTATATAAGATTCTCCCAAACCAATTCAAAAACTTATTTTGACTGATACGAGAATAAAATGAGTAGAAAGTATCCAGGTATGTTTTAAACTAAGTTAAGTCAAATGTGGAAAAAGTTTTATCCGCAACTTCGATCTTTTCGTGATCTAAATACTTTGAAACGAAAGAGCGTTCGAGTTTTGGAAGTTGCATTTTTCAGCAGAGCAAGGACAGAATGGAAAGCCGATATGTGGGAGCTTCTAACAAACATTTGATTTGGGCAAGTGTATGCATACAAGACAGTTCTTTATCGTAGATATACTTTGGTTTTACAAATAGGTTTACGTATACATAAATACAGGGTAAAATATAGCAATTGTTTTTAATGGCACCTTTACCAAATTCCCCCCTCCCACCACCCCTAGTCAAATATTGTGACAATACACCAATTATTAAAAAAATTAATTATGAAAAACTAAAACCAAATTAAACTTTTGACACTCTGTATCTCCGAAATCATCCAATTTTGGGACTGAGGCAAGATGGGTTGGATCGTATATTCAAGCCTCAGGAATTTGTAATTATTTAATTAATTAATAATTCCTTTAGTTATAAAAATGTGTAAGTTACAAATGTTTGCTGATAACACCTTAATTTGCATTAATGTTTTAAATATTTTTGATGGTCTAAATACTCTAGATTCTGAGATAAATATATTATTAAATTGGCTGAAAGTAAATAAATTAAAATTAAATATTTCAAAAGTGAAATGTATGATTATGGGTAATAATTTATATTGTCAAAATATAAATATTGTAATTGATAGTAAAAAATTGGAATTAATAAACAGTTTTAAATATTTAAGGATAATCATTGATTCAAAATTAAAATTTTTTAATTATTTTGAAAGTATCATATCGAAGATTGCCGGAAAAGTAGGTTATTTTAAAAGAATCAGTTTTAATTTAAGTTTGCTTTCTAAAAAAACTGTATTTAATACTATTATATTACCACATTTTTTTATTGCTCTTCCATTTAATATTGTGCTAGTGAGGAAATATTTGATAAATTACAAATTTTACAAAATAATGCAATGCGGATTATTTTAAATTGTTACAAATATACAAAAATAAATTTTTTGTTAAAAAATTTAGATTGGTTGAATGTCAGAAACTTAATTTTTTATTTAGTATGTATCTTTATACATATAATTAAAAATAATTTATTGCCTGATAAAATTTTTTGTTCTTTTAATTATGACCATCGTAATTATAAAACAAGAACTAATCAAAAGTTTTATGTGTATAGTGTGTCTAAAACATTAGCTTATAAGTTTATTTTTCATAAAGGTTTGATAGAATATAATAATTTGGAAAATTCTATTAAATCTCAAATATCATTAAAACTATTTAAAAAACTTTAAAATTACACTTAATTAAAAAACAAATGATAACTAATATTTAATACAATTTGCCAAATGATTAACTTTTCTGTCTATTTTTGTTAAAAAAAGGTTGCGTTTTAAAATTTAAAAATAAATCCATAAATATGTGTTAAAAAAATGTATTAAAATATATTTTATTGCAGCTTTTTGCTAAATAAAACATTTTACTACTACTACTAACAGATTTTTAATTTACGCCTTCCTTGAGAAGAAAATATTTTTTCAAGTTGATCTATTTATACGAACACAAAATAAATTATAGTATATTTTGAAACGAAAGGATAATTTAAATATCTGCTAGGATATAAGAAACAGAGTTTAAAGATAGGTTGTTTAATATTTTTAAATTGAAGTAAATCGTATGTGCGGTTTCCGAGAAATTTGGTGACAACGGAGAGCAAAAATTGGGTTTATTGTACATGCGGTGATATACTCTTCAAAATAAGGCGAAAAACATTTGAAATTACGGACACTCCAACGTGTTAAAACATTTTCCATTACCTAATTAGACCGGCAATAATACAATTTTGTAACAGACAAGTCAAAATAGAAATAAAAATAATGAAAAAGTAATGATTTCAAAACAATTCAAACAACATGGCTGGCCAAAGTGCCGCTATACGTATAATTTAAACCTAGTGCGGTTAAAAGTTATTTCCCGAAGTACACAAACACATTTATCTTACGAAATGACACCCCAAACAATACTTGGGAAGCTGCGAATTCACTTTATAACAATTTATTATTTGGAGATAGGGGATGGTGTCTTAAGATCGGACGTCATTTTTCCTACTAGGGCGTTAAACTGTAGGTGACTGATACGTGTCCAACTGTTTTTTTTATTGACATTAACTTTTAAAATTAAATTTTCAGCAATATCGGGAAACTAAGGTTATCCAAAAGAATTTTAATTTGTTCTGTTTTACTGTTGGTTGTTAACCTATGCAATATTGTACATCTCGATGCATCAACATCTAAAACAATTGTTCTAATAATATTAGGACAACCGGTTAAATAGTTCAGAACGAACTCTTGCATTTTAATTTTACAATAATTGTGCAATACGAATTCTAGGATGTTTATAAAAAAGGATCAAATTTTAAAAAGAGACGAACGAAATACTGCTCTTAATAATTTTGTTAGAAATGGTAGTTTTTTATTGGGTATTAAATATAACTGAAAAATTTTAGACGGCGTGCAGACAAAGTTTTCAAAATTACAAAAGCTTTTATGCCTTTACCTCCTCCTCCCCGGGGGAACACAGAGTATTTCAAATTGTATACAGGGTGCCCGAAATGGTTGCTGACAGTATAGGGAACTTTCCAATTTTTTTTTTTCAATAATATGATTTAGTTAGGCCTAAAAAAAAAATTCCCCAATTATTACTCCTTGAAAATCAGTAATAACTTGGTTAAAATTGTTTAAAGTTTCGCGCGTGTCAAAAACATTTCAAACGACCTCTTAAGCGCGCCAAGCCCGATGACGTCAGGAAGTATGACTTTCCGTCATCCGTCATCCGTCATCCTGACCGGTGGCCGAGCGACCGAATTTGCATTTGGATTGCCGTGTGTTCTTGTTATTGTTATTGTATTGTTGTTTTAAAGTGGAATTGTCAACGTCATTCAATTTATTGCCAACCTGTAACCTATTTCGTGGATGTCGCACACGAATTATACTTCTTGACGTCACGACCCGTTTTTACCCGCTTGGGATAATTTGAATTTTGGGGCATTTTTAAATCTTGCTAGCGGTCTTTTGGGACGAAATATGTTGTTTTTTTTGCTTCCATATGTTTTATGACAATATATTTTATGATTTATAGAATTCTTTCCCCATTTAAAATGTTTGTCAAGTTCCCTATTGTGACCTCGGAAACTATAGGAGATAGAAATACGGTTAAGTGGGAAAAGTTTTAGGCAATTATAATAGCAGGTTACTGATGCTTGCGGATCGATTCTAGTTCTTTCGGTTTTCAAGATATTTTGAATAAAGTAACATGTTGCATTTCATTAGATCAGTTGTAACTATGTTATTTCCAAATATTTTTAATATGACCTTTTTTAATACTAACATTAAAATTGAAAAATATTGACGAAGTTGGTGAGAACATTTCACATAATTTATCGGTTATATTTAATACAGATATTAAAAAACTACCATTAATAAGAAAGTTAATGGGAAACATTTTCTTACCTATCCCTTCTTGGTTCTCGGATAAAATCTTGTAAATTATGGTTAACCTACATTACGCACATGTTGAAAAGTATGATCTTAATTCCTTACAAGAATTCACATACTCTTTATACAACTGTTTAAAACTATATGTGACAGCAACGCGCTTTCCTCCTGTAGGACAACGAAATTTGCTAGACAGTTGTGTAGTGATAATATTACGGTAATTTAGCAAATAGGAAAAATGAGTTAATGTTACCATAGAATGGTTTATAGCCATTATCGCTCTTAATACCCACAATAATTATCAAGTTCTATTGGGGAGTGTAATCTGATTTTATATACTGTATTAGTTTCGACTGGCAGTTATAATGAAACTCAATATTAATCATATTTGTTTGCGGTTGTGAAAGCATCCACTTACCACTAAAAATCAGTACTGTAGTTTTTAAAAATTTAAACAGCATCTAGTGTGATATTGGTCTTGTCATTTAACATTGCATATTATTAGCTATTATGCAACATGGTTTACTGACATCGTAGAATTCGTCCATAGATTATAAAGTGCAATACTAATAATGAGTTGTGCTTGTTGAGTTTTGTTTGACTTATAAATTTTGAATAGGCCTTTTACCTACGTTCGTTTTGGGCTGCGTTCCCCTGAGGAAAATAAACATACCTGACCTAAATTTCTTGTAGATATTTGCAACAATAGACTTGGAGAGGATTAGGTGCGAACCTACCAACACCACAAGTCAGAAGTAAAGACTTTCAAGACGGACTAGTCAGAATATTCATGAATTTATTTAGTTCCAGAGTCTCAACTTAGATCTGATAATATGGAAATTTGATTTACTTCGCTTAGAGTTTTAAGTCTGGAAAAGCCACCAAAGGTCGTTAGACCTCCCTAATTGGTGCAACTTCAAGAATTTCCGGCCGGATGTGCCTTATTTGCATAGTAGGCTTTTTGTACACAATGTGTCTCGTCTAATGAAGTTGCCGTGCAGATTGTAAAGTTTTAAAGTAAAGATGACGAAAGTTTGTGAATTAATTTTAAAATAATTTTTCTTGGAGAATATAAAGTTTTCTTAGCCGGAAGTGATTTAAAGGGAAAGGCACACGCCGGGCGACGCCGACGCCGACGCCGAGGGCGACGGTCGCCTTAAAATGCATTTTAATGTGTTTATTTTTCTTTGTTATTTTGAAAGTTTTGAACTATTTATATAAAGTTATTTAATAAGCATTATTAAATTTGTAATAATTTAATAAATTACAATTAAAACTTTCCAACATTGGAATTGTTTATAAGTATAGGATACTAATGTGAGAACCGCAATTTGATAAAAACTCCAATACGACCTAAAAATGTCGCAATTTGGATATAAAAAAATTTGGAAAATTAATAGTACCTACTTCCGAAGATATTCAGAACAAATGAAAAACTTTGTTTTTTTTAACGTTTTTATTAGCTTCACCTGTATGTTTGTTTGTAACCGACTTCTTTGAACCCGATTTTGACCCACTTTAAACGATCAGATTTAATTTAAATTTTGTAGACTTATCAAGAACCGACAATACAATAATTTGATAAGTAAGTAAGACAAAGCTAGTGTGAGCGAAACATGTCATTTTTCTACACCTTTTCCAAATGTATTTCAGAAAGCGTCGAATGTATTTCAGTACAGTCAAATGCAGTTCAGAGAGCGTCAAATGTATTTCAATATAGTCAAATGTAGATTGGAAACCGTCAAGTGTATTTCAGTATAGTCAAATGTAGATTAGAAACCGTCAAATGTTATTCAGTATAGTCAAATGTAGATTAGAAACCGTCAAATGTACTTTAGAATAGCAAGATGTATTTCAGAAAGCATCAAATGTATTACAGAATAGTTAAATGTATTTTAGAAAGCATCAAATGTATTTCAGAAAGCGTCAAATGTGTTTTAGAATATTCAAAAGTATCTCATAAAGCGGTATTTGTAAATATTCAGCGTGAATTATACGCAATTATATACCTACCTAAAATATACATTAAATTTGATACTTTCCGAAATACAATTGATAATTTCCGAAATATATTTGATGCTCTCTGAAATACATTTGATGCTTTCGGAACTACATTTGACTCTCCTGAAATACATTTGATACTTTCTAATCTACATTTGACTATACTGGAATACATTTGATGCTTTCTGAAGTACATTTGACTATTCTGAAGTACATTTGACAGTTTTGAACTACATCTGACAATTCCAAAGTACATTTGATGCTTTCTGAACTACATTTGACTATTCTGAAATACATTTAACGCTTTCTGAAATCCTTTTGACGCTTTCTGAACTACAAATGAAAAAGGTGTAGTTAATATAGTGGAAATTTACAAGTTCAACTTGGTTTTACTGTATCCCATAATACTCAGGTTTGTTCATCAATTTGTACATAAACGCTACCAAAAATAATACAAGCGTTAATTTTCGGTCTGTTGTGAATATATTCGGAAGAATTACCAACCGGTCCGAGAATTTCCCTTTGGGCAAAAATCGACACCCAACGATCTCTGATATATTTACATTTCTTGGATACATCCACTTATAAAAGCCTTTTAAAGGAAAACAGCTAGCAGCAGTAAAACGTGTTATAAAACTTTTTCCTTTTGTCCCTTACCACTTCAAAAAAATCCATTCGATCATATTTTCAACGAGTCGATTTCCCCGGGGAAGATCTATCCCTGTTTCCCGGCCAGTTAAATCGGGAAAGGGACGAATGAGCATCCGTGGACACGAATTGTGTGACCGTACGTAATTTTTATCAGGAAATCGACAGATTTTTCGGTATTCGATAACAAAGTTGAAAACTTTAAAAATGTTTTATACGAACCTATTTTTTCGATAAAAGCAATTAAAACAAAAATTTCAGCTAAATTGTATTCCTCCCATTGCTGCCATCTCTTCAAATTGTTTAGAAGACCATTCCTATTTTTTTAAATGGGTATAAATTTGGAGGGTTTTTAAAAAGAAATTATGGTCTGTCCGTTATATCTTAAGAAAGATTACAGACAAAACAATTGACCAAAAATTCCCCACTTTGATTAATCCACGAACCAAATTACGCTGCGACATCTTTGGAACATTATCCGTTTTTCTCCTTACATCAGGTCACATTGCAGGAATTTGATTTATCTCCATCCATTTGACCGATAAAGAACAATACATACTTATTAATAAAAAAGGAACAATATCGTTTTTAAAATCATGGCAAGTTGATGTTTTGTTAATGAAAGTGTATCTATTTGGCCTTAATTTTATTCGTAAAATATAATTATTTTGCCTCTCGATTTTAATGAATAAAACGAAGTCATCATGGCCTCAGACTAATGTCGTGGTGATCACATTTTTGGAGGTGGATCTCTTACTGCTTCGTCTCCCTACTGCAGAATTTTTGTAAGGTTTTAGACAAAGATTAAAATTTCCCACATCATGTTCACATACTTTTAACACACTGAAAAAAAAGTCTGTTTCATCCCAAATAAATGATGCATAATTTGCTTTATTTTTTTTAGCCACAAATAATCTTTATTTAGCTCAAACAAATATTGTTTGCAACAAATAAATTGAATTATTTGACTTTTATTTCATATTTGTTTGGTTTTTGTTTATTTATGTGAAATAAAACTTATTTGCGCCAAACAAAAAATTGTTTGCTACACCTCTGCCTTTAAACGTCTACATTTCAAACAAAATATTATTTGCTGCAAATAACTTTTTATTTCGCCACTGCTTTTTAATCGGATTCTGCGAAGCGAACAAGACAAAGGGAAGGGTTGGCGTCGAGATCTAGGCAGGTAGAGACTGGAGAGTTTAGTCGTTTAGTGAGCGTCTTTCGACAAGGTGATATATAATTTTGTGTGGCAATGGATGTTCGCGATTGGCTAGTTGGCCATAACATGGGACATCTGTGGCCCTCCTTCGAAGGTAAGCTTTTAATTTTAATGTTTATTACTTAAAAAAGACAGATAAAACATATTATATACAATAATAATTACTAAATCATGCATGCCATGGAGAAATGCCCATTTAAAAACGTTTCAATTATTTTTGTATATAATAGAAAAAGTTAACAAATTTGTCTTTGCCATATTGTTATATTATTTTATAAACATGCATATCGTTATTGTTTTGATTTCTGTTTTCAATATAATTATTAATATTCATGTTGTATACTATCAAGATGGCCGCGAAAGCGTCTCTTGCAGCCCCTTTGTGTAAAATTATTAATTTGCCTTAAATATTTATTTGCGTGAAATAAATAAAATTTAAAGCAAATAAATATTTATTTGCTTTAAATAAATAAATATTTCGGGGAAACAATTATTTATTTATAACCATTTTTGATTGTTTGTGATAAATTTAATTTATTTCCCTCAAACAAGATGTTATTTTACAGGAACATTTAGTTATTGCAGTAAATATGGATGTTTAAGGAGAATAAGGCTCTCGTAGGCGCAGACCGAGTTTAATAACTGTCATGTTAATTACAGTTTTGTTTTCTTTTCTTATATAGTTATGTTATTTTTCGTAACAATAAACAGAATATATATAAAAACTGTGGTATGATTTATTTCTTTTTGCAGCTCCTCTTCTAAATAGTTTGGGTTTGTTCGGGTTTGTTGAGATTATACCCTGTTTTAATTATTTAATTTAAATACCTTATTGTTTATTACAAATATAGTTTTTACCAAAAAATATGTAATAATAATTATATTATATATTATTATGTTCAATAGTAAATAATTATTTATTTATAGGAAACAATAAGTTATTTAAATTAAATGCCAAAAAACACACATCCTCATTTCTAAATTATTTGAACAGAACAAATATTTATTTAATAGAATAAAGTATAATAAACAATTCGTGATTTGGATTAAATAAATGTGTTACCGATTTAAATAAATTATTATTTGGACAGAATAAATATTTATTTAACAGAAATAAATATAAAGGATAATAAACAATTCGTGATTTGGATTAAATAAATGTGTTGCCGATTTAAATAAATGATTATTTGAACAGAATAAATATTTATTTAATAGAAATAAATACATATTTGTTGGTTACCTATATTGCTTCGTGCTAAATAACGGACGTATTTTATTTAAATAATATTTATTTGAATATCATATATTTCTCTCTCAAAAGTTAAATAATTTTGGACAAAATTTCAAATAATTATTTATTCAGGCCATAGGGAACAAATATTTGTTTCGGCGAACTCCATTTTTGTTTAGATCAAATAAATTATTTTTTCAGTACAGCAAATTTGGCAACAAAGTGGAGGAACGAAATTTGTATGTTATGTTATGTATCACTGCCATAGTCACCGGACATTGCCTGTTCGCTAGACACGCTGAATGTATGCAAATATCAACTAACGACTTCTGTAGAAGTTGCAGAGATGAAAAAGAGTATAGAAAAGTATACAGCATTTCTTGTGTGAATACCACGGCCTCGCGAGAAGAAGGTTCAATGCCCTGGGCGAACCATTCCTTAATGATCTAGAGGAAGTGAGCAGCCTGCAACTGGGTCGACTCACTAAGTTTATTAACAGCAATGGCTGGTTTGAATGGGCTGTCAAGATTCTTCTACGATCTACGTCGCGTTAACCATCAGGAAGCTAATGCAAATAGATTCCGCGAAACATGTGTGGAACCAGAACGGTCCTTATAGGACTACGTGTGACTGTTTGGACAATGCCAGAGGTCTGCCACTCTAACCTAACCTACCTTAGAATTTTAATTTGTTATTGTCTCATCTATAGGTACCATCATTGCTATTCATGTAGGAAGGGGATTCTTACTTATTTTTCTTTAACGAAGCCCCAAAGGCTTTTGACCCAATCGAATCTGGCTTTGATGAAATATAATTTTTTTACTGTCTTGAAAAAAATCAAAAAATTAAACAAATATTTTTCTAACGTTAATCTTGTCTTAAATTTTCATACAAGATCTTAAATCTTAAAATTTATGAAAGACCGACTTTTCCTTATATCAAATGCATATTCCGTTAATCTCCTTTGCCTTATTAAAATATTTAGCAGCTAGACAAGTGAACACTGACGTGGCTGAGATAAGCTATATGTTAAAATTAGGGTATAACATATGTATGTGCTGGGAGATTACATGTAGAATTATGTTCAATGTTAGTAGTGCACATTATAGCACCTTAATGCTTCACGATTTCGTGACTATCATTATCTAAAATATAATTATACTCTCAAGGTGTACTAAATAATATGGGATAGAACTTTGTTTGGAATTCTGAAATTTCAAAAACGACACAATATGCACTTAACAATTTACACCAATTTTATATGATGATAGAGTCTTAAAAATTGTTGAAAACCTTTGTGCAATTCAACATAAGCCTCCTGGTTCTTACCAGTTTTGAGATATTGGTTTTTAATTTTGACATTAAATTAGGGGCAGCTCCTCCTTGCGAAAAAGGGTCAGCCGTCCAATGTATGTATGCACTTTGTAGTTAGTACTATTAGCCTGTAAAATTTTCGTCTTTGCAATAATAATATTTTCCAATCTCCTCATGTTTCACTTCCTAAAATCCGGACTATAATAATTAAATATCATTTCTAATATGGCTTATTAATATTCGTCACCATATTGTAAGAATCTTTAATGCCCCAAATATTTCTATTTCGACAATTTACCAGACTACTCAAGACTGTGAAAAAGGCATACCATGCATTCATTCGCTGAAAAGTGGAAGGCGTTTTCGAAATATCGAAATATTATTTCTGTTCCCAAACGCGACAACACTTTAAATGTGTCTCAGACGAGGCCTATAGAAGAATTTTGGACTCTGTTAAGTCAAATAGTTAATGATAGTGGATGGAAAGCCTAAAATAAGGAACACCAATTACAAATAAATCATGAAGTCGATTTAGCAATGGTCCAAAGCCTTATGGCCCATGTGAGGCCAAACTACGAGCTATAGAAAAGCATGGATCCATGTATGCGCTTATAAAAATCAAATTATATTGTTGACGGTTGTAGAAAGAAGTTTCAATTGGTAAATTATAAAAAAAACTCATTCAGAATTCTTCGCCACCAAATAACAGAGATACAATCCTTTAGAGACAACAAAAAGTCTTATTTCTAAGCAAGATCTTTAAAGACACTTCTGCATCTGTATTGTTCAAAAAGTAGAATTTATTAGAGGCAACCTCGAACAAACTGTATTATTATGGCCGTAAGCAACCTAATAACGATAATATTACGTGTGTACCAGATATCTATTGATTCTTGTATTAATAGGGATGATCAGATCCACTATCTTAATGAAATACTAATTAATATGTTACATCTAATGAATTTTCAGTGTTGCATATTAGCAGTAATGTATATTGGTTTTCCGTGCACGGGTTTGTTGCAAGGCTAGTAAAGCTTTCGGCATTTATTTTGTTTTTGCATACATACCTTCGGGTTGAGTCAATAATGCGACGTTAGGAAGGCTACACGTCACAATAAATAATATTTTTAAGGTGTCTGGACGATAATTATTAATTAATTGGATATCATCAGTAGTATGATATGGGCCTTAAATAAGCGTTTTCTTGTCCACCGAAGAAAATGATCTAATACAACAGGTTTGCTAAGACATAGTTTGTATTAATAGCTTATTTTTCTATAACCCATATTAAATAAATTGCTAGTGTATCAAACCCGCTTTAGTGTTATGTCAATTCCAGATTTGCTAGAACAGTGTTTTTATTGGTAGTAATCAGTTCCATTAGCGGCAAGGACTTGTTGAATAATAAACTACTTTCTATTATTTAATTAGGAAAGCAGAACAGCGTCCCTAAAAACGAATTGTATCCGTTAGAACCTGTAATTCACCAAGACGTTGGTGGGGGATTATAGCGATCGGCAATCGCCGCGCGTCGTAGTATTAGTTTTAACGTATTTGTTGCGCAGGTCACATCGTTGTTCGGAGTCTTGTAGCAGTCCTGTCTGACTTTGAATTCCATTGATCGTAACAATACCTTTTTCTATTAATTTATTTTTACTTTGTATATAAGTTTTTTAAAACTTTGCATGTCAGATAAAGTAATAGAATATTCTTATTTCGCATATCGCATTATCAGTATTGGACAAATTTTTCCATCTCAGTAAACCATGTGTGCAGCAAGCAAATGTTATTATGATTAATGTCAAGTTTCATTACAACTGCCAGTCGGAACTAATACAGTATATAAAACCAGATTATAGTTCCAATAGAACTAAATAATTACTGTGAGTATTCAGAGCAATAATGGCTATTAACCTTTATATGGTAGCATTAACTCCTATTTCCTACCTATTGGCTGAATTACCGTGATATTATCACTACACAAAACGGTCTAGCAATTTTCGTTGTCTAACAGTAGGAAAGCGCGTTGCTGTCACACACATTATTAAACAGTTGTATAATGAGTATGCGAATTCTTATCAGGAATAGAAGACTTTCTCTCAGCGTAGGAAAGTGAAATAAATGGCATAGGTCAGATAAAATTTGCTACAATTCATGACATAGACATACTTTTTTTAGAACTTGAATTTATATTTGGTTAAAATAACTCTTCTTTTTATATAATTTTTTTAATAATAGAGTCAGGCTTTGAAAGAGGTTGGTTAATCCTAAAGTTTTTAGACCCTGCGTTCCTCTGATAAGCTGCGACTCTTCTTTTAAAATTGCGTTTTAGACACGATGGCGTTGATCTAAGAAACTCTGTGTTTTTGTTTAAATAGTGTTTCCATTAATTTTCGTACTTATGGCTTTCGAATGTTACAAATAAACAACACAAACTGTTTATTTTTTTATACACTACAAAAATCAAATTTTACTAAAAAAACAGTCCATTATTTTGGCGCACAACGTATAAAACACATCAAAAGTGGATAACCCTGATTGCCAAAATTAGTAGATTGATAATACGCATTTTCAAATCCCGTGGGCTCTCAAAGTACGCCGTAAGATATGAGTTTTCTACCCAAGGGAATTAATCAATAGGGTTTCGCTGCAGACCCAAAAAAAGATTATCTGAAAATGATTTTATGGCACTACGGAAAAAGGTAAATATACCGGGCGTTTTAAAATAACTTGAGGAATCCTTGATATAGGCGACTCGGTTGTGTATGCCTTATCACAATTACAAATTGTGACCCCAAACCTTAAACAAATAGCATCCCGCGCCATCAAGAACTGTAATATAAAGAGCATGATCAACATGTCTTACCGTAAACAAGAGAAAATGATTATGATTAAGTAGTATTTAATTTTTTTTTTAATTTTATGAAGGGTCTTTTAGTTAATACCGGAGCCAACATGGTATTATACTAGTAATATTATGACATAATAATATTTAAGTCTCATGTCTATAGGATATATTATCAAAGTCTCTAACTTTATATAACAACGGAATAATAGTATGTAATGCTACCTTATAAATAGCCGGTGTGTATTAAAGACAGTATAGAGAGAATATATTTCCTTCAAAATTTAACATCGAAGGATTTTGGTTCATTTTGTTCATGGATATTTAAACACCACTTTTTAATTAAAAGAAAGAAAATATTGTGGCATATCGGACAAGGGTGTAACTATTTTTTATATTGAAATACACAGGGATCCAAGTTTAATGGATACCCTGGGGCGGGTAGACCACGACGGCCGTTTCGTCCTTGTTAGGACTCGACGGGCAGCCATAACCCAAACAATTCCAAGAACGACGGAAAAATGTACTAAAAGCCTCCTTGCAGAATTAAGGCGGCCATCAATACACCGCGCGCCATCCCAGCTGAATCAACTCCAATATAAAAGATAGTTACACTGGTAATAATCGAAAGGTAGACAACTAAATAAACCACGAAGTGCAACCACAATCCAGTGTAGGGAACGCTATTTGCCTTTTCACCGAAAACATCTGCCACTTTGCAGAACAGAAAACAGATCAACGCTGGCACCCACTAGAATGCGCGCAATCCGTTTGAGTTTTGAGGCATAAAAATGTTTAGAAGATGATATAATGTCCGCGAAAATAATTAAAAGAAAAAATTTTGGCCTTGATTCTGCAAGGAGGCTTTTAGTACATTTTTCCGTCGTTCTTGGAATTGCTTGGGTTATGGCTGCCCGTCGAGTCCTAACAAGGACGAAACGGCCGTCGTGGTCTACCCGCCCCAGGGTATCCATTAAACTTGGGTCCCTGTGTATTCCAATATAAAAAATAGTTACACACTTGTCCGATATGCCACAATATTTTCTTTCTTTTAATTATTTTCGCGGACATTATATTATCATCTTCTAAATATTTTTATTACTTTTTAATTGTTAAAGTTACTCTATAACATAGAGGACATATTTTTAGTGAATTTTTCCTTATCTATTATATTCTTATTTTGTGTTTTACCGATATTTTTGCATTTATTTCAAATAATATTGAATGGTATGCGAGTGCTATAAATAGGATTTTATTCATTTCATTTTTTATATAATCATTTGTGCGCATTTTAAATTTCCATTAAAACGAAAGCTCTTAAATATCTTTTCAAATATTTATTTTATCAATATTAATATAACAGCTAGCAGTCGATTTATTTAATGCTTTACTTTGGTTTGTTTTATTTGATTTTTAAGTACCTACCAATATCAGCGCCGTTTTTAAAATAGTTTATTTTTTTAACATGGTATATTATCTTAAATGAATTTTGTTAAATAACTTGTAACACTAAAACAAAAACGAATATATAACATAAATCGAGCACATAAACGAGCTACCTTATTCCTCCAAGTACAAAATATCGGCAATATGTTAAATTTATTGTATTTTAAATTATAATTTAGTACTTGTGTTTTTTCGGAGGCGCGGTTAGTTCTTCAAGGTAAGATTGAAATCTATACGAAAATTTTTTACGCGGACCTAATTTAGTGATTTTCTAAATATGTACATACTACCAATCCATTTTAAAAATCAAAGAAAACCTTGCGCTTTGATAAAAATAAAAACGACATAATGTTTTCATGTTTTTCTAAAATTGTGGTTATGGTTTTCTATAAAATGCATAGCCCATAACAGGCCCTACATAGGCACACATAGGTTAAACACAGGTATAAAACAACTCTTTACTACTACGAAGAAAACTACTTGGACTTGTCTGTCCAATTATCATAATGGCAAGTGTTTTTTTACCAGATTATTACCTTGGTTTTATTCCCCACTAGGTGATGAAGTGGTTTATATTACTCACTTCTAAAACTCTGTAAAGCGGCCTGTCGGGCTTTACAGTAAAAACCTTAGGGGAGAGGGAGGCAAGAGTGAACACTTAAGCTTTGAAATTTTTTTTTATTATAAGGCATAACTTGAAATAAACTTGCTTAGCATAGAACAATCTTTGGTAAACCAGTAACACAAAAATATATGTATAAATGCTTTAAACTATAAAAAAGTAATAATAGAAAAATATTTTGAAAACAGCAAAAGTTTACTCTTGCCCTCTGGTATGAGGCAAGAGCAAACAATAAGAAAATCCTAGGTAGGACGACAAAAATCACAAATAAAAAGTCATCAAAAGGCTCAACGTCTGTACAGTCTTCATGAGACCATTAACCACAGGTGGCACACCGAGTCCAAATTTGACTGACTATATTTACCGCTACAATAAATACATTCGGAATAATCCTCTTTATCAGTTATTTTTATTTTCTTTACTACTTTCTTTTTTGTTTTTATACCAGAAATACCAGCTGCTTTTCCATCACATATATTTATTTCATCCTTTGTATCACTTATTATTTGTTTGTTAACCATTTTATTTTTTGTTTTTATATCAGTTATTAAAGGGCCCATGTCCTATTCTGTGATTCGTTCTGCATGGTTTGTCATCCAAATGTCCATGTCGGAATTTAAATAGGATTTAAAAGGACCAAACACTGTAAGGTCAAGCGGGGCAAGAGTGAACACATGTGTTCGCTTTTGCCCCAAAAAACATAATTTTTTAATAAGCCAGCCCTTTTAACAACGCGCCACTGGCGACATTATATACCAATATGAATGTATAGGTTAGGTTTAAAAGATTTTGTAAAAAAATGGTAGGAAGTAAAAATGAACTACCACAAGCGATTAAACGATCTAAATTATCAAATAATTGTTACATGGTATACTATTAAAAATAAATTTACCTTATTTTCGGCTTATTTTCTTGGTAAATTCAAACCAAAGTTGCACAGGGAACTAAAAGCACATGGTTTGCACTACTGTGACCATTGGCAGCGAAAAAATTATTAATTAGAAATGGTATTGCATTGTCTACTCTTGCCCACCTGTTTACTCTTGCCTCCCTCTCCCCTACGTAAAAGTCACCTTTTTTAGACTATACATATACGGAAAAATTCTTGCATTACAAGAAGGAATAGGTATAAATAAATGTATCTTATTCATAATTGACATTCTGAATTAGAAATCTATTGAAAAAATATATCCCAATAATAAAAAGATTCCTATCTTCCTTCTGTTAATTTCAAAAAAAACTTTCATCATGACAGTGATAGGAATGGATGTGTATTTATTTGCTTCTCGAACGCTAAAATGTTAATAGTATTTACTTTTTAGATTTTGTTTGGTTACGTAAAAAGGTGTGTTCAATAGAAACGTTTGTGTAGTGTGTTTACAAATAAAATAGCTTTTAAAGTGACGTATTGCAGATTGTCTTCAAAGCCACAATGTCGAATGCGTCACTATAGTCAATTTTAAATAACTGTAATCTCTGCAGCGAAATTAAATTAAACAGTTATAACTTTGGTAAGCACTATTGAAAGTTCAGCGTACTTTACTACAGTATTGACCTACTAATCCATGGCCGCATTCAATTCGAAACCCTCAGGCTCTACTCAAAATTGACAGAACTACAAGATTCTATTTGGGAGAAGTATTAAATCTAATTTATGTTTGTTTGGACTAAAAAGGTTAACCGAAGTAAAGTAAGTAAGTTTGTAATGTTAACAATGGTAGTTGGGAAATAGTTCTTGATACAAAACTGATAAAAGTGTATTTATTTCTTAGTTCTTATAATTGGTTTCTGTACCTCACAGATAGCGATTTTCCTAATTTATAAGGAAAAATGCCTATTTTGGAATAATTTTACCTGTAGGTTCTGGAGACAGGTTTATAGCGATTTTGGAATTACACCTGTGATGCGTGGTCCATTATTCCCTGATCGTCGTTGGTAATACAGTGTTGCCAAGTTGCCCTATCGCTACTTTGTTTTAGAGATTGCCACATTTATCCAATCTAGAAGGCGGTGTTATACAGGGTGATTCATTAAGGGTGACTACCGGCCATATCTCGGAAACTACTAAGCATAGAAACTTGAGAAAAAAAAATTATGATTAAAGCGGTCATGAGAAAATTCTGGAAATTATTTTTAAGTTCCTAATTTCGGCGCAAGAGGGCACAATTAAAAAAAATTTTTTTTAAATTCTAAGTTTCTCCGAAAATTCCCATATTAAGGTATAATTCTGATTACATCATCGAAAAGCTTAGACAATTCTGCATCATTTTGGTTTAAGGCTCATTGGCGTACCGACCTTGATAAGAGTGAGGGAAGCTATTGAATGTGTAAATATTAAAATCGCTGTAACTTCTAAACGACTTATCCGATTTTACTAAATTTAAGCTTGTTTGAAAGGGAAAGGTAAGTATCTTCAATTGCCGTATCCAACAGTACACGATAGTGTTTAATAAAATTGCTAGAGGGCGCAATTTGTAATAATAACAGTTTTTTCGATTTTATCCCGAAAATTCAAATCATACGGTATAACTATGACATCATAATCGAAAAGTAGATGAAATTTGCAAGAAAAGAAGTGAAGACTGCAGTTCGATATCCTTGTTCGTTTCAGAGTTATCGCCAAAATAATAATTTTTAATACAAATTGCGCCCTCTAGCAATTTTATTAGAAACTATCGTGTACCATTGGATACAACAATTGAAGGTACTTACCTTTCTCTTCCAAACAAGCTTAAATTTAGTAAAATCGGATAAGTCGTTTAGAAGTTACAGCCGATTTTAATATTTACACTTTCAATAGCTTCTCCCACTCTTATCAAGTAAAAGTGCAATCATTAAAATCGCTGTAAATTCTAAACGACAACCGATTTTACTAAAATTAAGCTTGTTTGGAAAATAAAGGTAAGTACCTTCAATTGTTGTATCCAATGGTACACAACAGTTTCTAATAAAATTGCTAGAGGGCGCAATTTGTATTAAAAATTATTATTTTGGCGATAACTCTGAAACGAACAAGGATATCGAACTGCGGTCTTCACATCTTTTCTTGCAAATTTCATCTACTTTCTGATTATGATGTCATTGTTATACCGTATGATTTGAATTTTCGGGATGAAATCGAAAAAACTGTTATTACAAATTGCGCCCTCTAGAAATTTTATTACACACTATCGTGTACTGTTGGATATGGCAATTGAAGATACTTACCTTTCCCTTTCAAACAAGCTTAAATTTAGTAAAATCGGATAAGTCGTTTAGAAGTTACAGCGATTTTAATGGCCGGTAGTCACCCTTAATGAATCACCCTGTATAAGCGACCTATCCCTATATTCAAAATCATGTTTAAAGATATACAGTCGCGTCGTCGTTTAGTGACACTTTTCGCACTCGCATTGTAAACTTCACTTTTCACCTGTCGCTTAATTTAATGGATCATTTTATTAGAAATAAAAACAGATGGTTTTCAATACGAATAAAAAGTTTTCAGGCAGATATATTTTTTAACAAATATTATTGCACGATCAAATCCTTACATAAATAAAACTCATGCTGGAATTTTCGGGCGTTATTTTTATTTGGTAAATACGTATTGGCGAAATGCTGTTTAAATTTGTTTTCACGATAATGGTAAAATAAACAAAATAAAAATTCGGGTTTAATAAAAGGAAGCCCCCTAATATTATACCTGTCAGTTACTTGTTAAAAGGAGTAAAAAAATCGTACACGTGAGGTATAACACGAAATAAAAATATCATATTGTTCATAAGTTTGAAGGTTGCAAATGAAAACGATTTGAAAGAATAAAATATAGCCCACATTAAAATAAGTTAAACTTAAATTATTATACAAGATTAGGGGTAAATCCAACGACAATAAAGATAGACATCATCTCAATGTACTGGAAGGGTAACAACGAGTTTTTACAGCTTACAGCTTGCAGTGCTTCCAGTGTGTCCACGGATAGAGTTTGGAAGAGGAAAAACGTTTTTATTAGTAGGTATAGAAGAAAAAATCATTCTCTTTATAAAAACGTCTGTTTGTACTGAAACTACAATTTCGAATATTAGATTTGCGATTACTATACAGGGTTCGTCAAAAATAATATTTTTATTTTTAGGATTTTTTTTCAATTCTAATTTTCAATTCCTTGATTTATTAAATAAATTTTGCTTGCAATAAAACTACAATTATTTCAGATATCATATTTGCGACTACTATACAGGGTTCATTAAAAATAACATTTTTAGTTTTTTGGATTTCGTTTTAAATAAATTTACGTAAAAACAAACAACTTATTGTTTCCTTCAAGAGATATAAGATATTATTGAAATTGGTTTTATAGACATGGTGGCTTCAGATATCCACATAAATGAAAGTCTATAATTGTGAGACCGGGATTGCTACTTACACATGCCAACTGATTTGGACCCTCTAATCCATTTGTTTCCAAAATGAGCCAATCATCAAAAGAAATTAAAAATTAGAATTACCTAAAAGAAAAAATCCAAAACACAAAAATATTGTTTCTGTCGAACCCTGTATAGCAATGGCAAATCTAATAGTTAAAATTGTAGTTTCAACACTAGCAACATTTATTTAATAAATCAAGGAATTGAAAAAAAGGTCCAAAAAACAAAAAATGTTGTTTCTGACGAACCCTGTATAGTAATCGCAAATGTGATACATATTCGAAATTGTAGTTTCAGCACAAGCAGACGTTTTTATAAAGAATAACTTTTTCTTGTATACCTTCTAATAAAAAAGTTTTTTCTCCTCCAAACTCTATCAGTGGACACACTGTATATTCCATATCTGTGGGCTACTCCTTGGATGTCTTGGAGAAACTCTATGTTTTCTACGTGCTATTAAGGTTTTAATAATATGAACCCAAACTAGGGAAAGTGCCTAAAAGTATATCAATATAAATAATTTCTAAAAAGAGGGAGAAAATGCCCTATAAACAGCTTAGCTTCTCATGTATTTTAATAGTAGGTGAAGTTTATGTGTTTATCCCTACTAAATATAAACCTCATATTCCATAATCTAAAAAGGATTTTAGCTCCCTTCGTTAAATTTATGGAAGGGTTCAAGCAAAAATACATTTTCGGGCAATATTTTTAAGCTTGCCGGCATCTGTTGCCTTATAAATACTAAAAAATCCTACATATTTGTTACGAAATGTTGGTGTGGATTATTAAAGAAGGGTATATTTTACCAATATTTTTATTAAATGCAAACCTTTTTTTAAATATTTCAAAGATACCGACTTTTGGTCTTTTACATTGCCAGACAAACACTGTAATAAACCAAGTTGTCAGTGGCGTATTTAGGGGGGGGGGGTCCTAGGGGTCTGGACCCCCCCCCCCGTGGGCTCAACATTAAAAAAACTCAGAACAGATCAGATGCCTTGTTGCATTTAATTTCTAATTTAAGTGAGTAAAATAATATATACATGGTGATTGATAATTCGATTAATTCCTCGCAGGAGGTAATTTGTGATTTTTTCTTAAATATGACCTATTCCGAAAATGCTTGGTTTTCGAGTTATTTCAATTTTTTTCTTGTTTTTTACCTGTATGTCTAATTTATTTAATTTAAAAAAATTGAAATGATGTTCACTTAGTTTTGTAATTTTTTTGCAAACTAGAACTATTAGCAATACTTTGTTTTTACAAATAATTAAGTAACTGTGTCACAGATAACAAAGCAACATGGCCAAACTTGGCAAAAAAAATGGCAAAAATAACTTGAAAAATAATCATTTTCGGAATCGGTCATATTATGTAGAAATATATATTTTTAAACATAAATATTTAAAAATATATATATTCCCATTATTGCGTTTATATCTAAAAATTTCTTAATTTCTTCCTTTTTTGGGTTCAGCTATCAAAACATAGAAATTATAAATTTTGATAGTTCAAAATAGGGCGTGGCACCGAAAAAATTTTCGCCTGCGGCGCTTTTTTAAAAAAAGAGAAAAGAAAGAAAGAAAGATAAAACGAAAGGTATAGACCCCCCCGTGGCAATATTCCAAATACGCCACTGCAAGTTGTAATGCAATAATTTCAATTAAATGATTTATATTTGACACGAACAAGTTAACAATTATATATACGTAGTAATGTAATAAGTTCATAACATAACTAGTTATGTAACACGACGACGCGACGGTGTTAAAATTCGAGTTATTATCAAAATAAGACTTTTTCGGGTTTGTTCGCTGTGCTTATATCTCATTTGTAATGTATATTATTATATAACACTATTTTGCGATGTGCATTAGTATTTAATACAATAAACTCTTGTGTCTGTTTTAAGGTTAGAGACAAATGAGACAATGGTGTTTCTAGATTCTAATAATAGCTTCAAGCTCAAATAATATAGATTGTAACCTTACCTGTGAAAAGATTATTTCGGGTTAAATGAATCCAAACAACACACAAACACGTAAAAATACGACTATTCCGATGACTAACCATGACCTCGCAACAACAGGTACTACGATTACTCACAGAAAAAAGAAGGGTTTGCTCGATTACTACACTTGTTTTTGTTCCTACTTTTGAATGGGCGACACGTGCAAAAGGATAGCGAGGTTGTCGCTATCATTCTAGATTTTGTCATCATGGAAACAAAGTAAGCTGTATAAATGCTTCTTTAGAAGACTAAACTAGCAAACCAAAAATACTGTGTTTTCCGGATCGCCTGCAAGTGCGGCCAATCTTAAATTGGTAAGACACTAATACCACTCGAAACAAAAATTAAAGAGCACAGAACCAATACGCTAAAAGGAGAGAGCGAAAAGTTAGGTGCATAGCGGCCTGGACATATTATGGCCACATAATATCATGTGTAGTAGATGTAATATATGAATAATACCGGGCAAAAATTAAACCCATGACTGCATCCATCTCAGTTATGAGATGTTGTTACTTTGCTTATTTAGTATTCACCTGAAGATGACTGGAGATACTTACCAGTTGATACATTGTGATTTTTAGCAAATACAGGCAATCAAAAACTCTTCTATCGTTCACAATAAACTCTTTAACATCAAACTTTTCCAACAGTTAATATTAACCGGGCATTTTGAAATGTTAGACAATATACAAACATGTGAAATATTAGGTGCTTAATGTAAGAAAGCAAAAGCATGAGTGCTTTAAAAATTTAAGCAACCCTTGAAACAGTAAAAAAGGCCTGCTGGAGACTCGTCCGTTACTTTTCACCGAAATATAAAGCTATTAATCATCTGTGATATAGAACGAGAAAGAACAAAAAAAGTTGATATATTCCAGTATAATGTCTTCGGCAAACAAACAAAAAGTCGGATCGATAGTTGCCTTCAACGCCTATACGAATTGTATTTATTTATAAAAAACATATATATATTTGAGTAATGGTAATTTTTTTTATTTGGGACTATTTTGATATATTACCAAATTTTACGACAAAATGTTATTTTTCAATGTAATCTTTTAGATATCGTTATTCTGCTTTTTTTACTACCCCAATAAAGTAAAGTAAATAAGTTGTTTCAACATGTTTTACAGTACTTAAGCACAAATAACAATGATTAAATTAATAGTACTGCAATGGAAATAGTTCTCGTAGAGTATCAGAATAATTGTTCTCTGCTATATTTCGGAACAGACCCATTCCAAGCAAAACACCAGTCTTGAATATGGTTCGTAATTTTAATAGTGGTACTGTTATTAATAGATTCAGGGCCGTTTGCAAAGATTCCACTTAAGACGTTTTAGGTTGGGCTTAACTTTAAGTGTCACTTAAACTATTATTTTCCGTTGCACAGTCGATCATCCGGCACATAAGCTGGGCTTAAATAGACATAATATTAAGCCGAAGATTTTTACGGCTTAAACCGCACCTTAACTGATTCTAACCCCATTTTCTCATTTTTAAAGAATTTTCTGCTGAAAATGGTTTTATTTGAAAGGAATTTATTAATAGTTGAAGATGATGAGCTTGATGAAATAAATTAAGTAATATTTGGAATTCCTAGGAGGATATATAATTGGAGTGAATATTTTTATTCCTTTGATCAAGCCGAAGTAGAGTATCCCTATGATTAGTAAGTATTAATACATAAAAAAAACCTTTAATATCAAGAATAATAAACAAAGTAAACAAACTTTCCATTCCCCTTGACTTATGACCAGGCTAGGATAACTTAAATGGTGAAGGTCGTCCCCTGTTCGTTTAATTTATCCCCCGGTCGCTAGTGGCGCTATTGTAGGAATTTTGTTTTATAAGGTTGTTCATCTCCTAACGTTGGTAGGAACAGAATATTCATTTAGAATTAGCATGGCCAACATTCTGTACCTGTCTCTCTCTCTCTCTCTGTACCTGCATAATATGTGCGAGAAAGAGAAAAATATGGCTTGTTGTGACATATCCTGAAGTCTTACCTGGACTGGTGAAAGATTGTCATTGTCATTTTATGATTAATTTGTCAAATATATAAAAAATAAAGTTATTATTAAATAATTATTCATATATAATTTATAAACTTAACATGGCGCAGTCGGTAGTTTGAGAATCGTAAATAGGTATATATTTAATATGTCGCGACCAAAGAAGTCGGGAAGAAAAACCAAGGCAATTAACAAAAGCGTGGAACCTCCTGAAGACTTCATTAATGTCGCCCAACGATTGGAAAGTACAGCGAAAGCTATTAAAGATATAGAAAGAAACTTTACTTCACAACTTAATAAACTACAAGGTACAATAACTAATTTATTAAATAAAAACTTTGAAAATAACAGGGAATTGTTAGAAAAATCTACAGAAAATAATAATATAATAATGTAAGCTGTTTTTTTTATGTAAACCACATTTATGTAAATATCTAATATTAATAAATCTTGTCGCCATATCATTGTTCTAATTTCCTTTCGTTCTCCCAAATTATTTTAACTTGAATCAGATGTTTCGCGCTTCAAACTTTTCCGTTAAGTTAGAAGCGCGAAAATTTGAATTCAAGGTAATAATAAAATTAAAATTTTTATGCTTGGCGCCTACCCCCACCACGACTATATTTAGTTTCTCCCCCGGTCGCATGTGGCGCTATCAGGGAACCAATTTAGTATGTTAAGTTGCCTATCTATCCTTGAGAGCGCGCAACTCGCTTGT
The DNA here is from genome assembly GCA_963969555.1 of Polydrusus pterygomalis. Lineage (NCBI taxonomy): Eukaryota > Metazoa > Arthropoda > Insecta > Coleoptera > Curculionidae > Polydrusus > Polydrusus pterygomalis. Next base: position 53,076,864 of record OZ018381.1, read on the forward strand.
CTATGCTTATGACATAAAAATTACCATAAAGGTTAAAATATCCCTAGTTAGTTACTATATTTTCCAACGTTGCCGCTTTTACCTATAACTTAGGTAAACTTTCGGTAAGTGAAACCTTAGCAAATCAAATAAACATTAAGGTGCATCTTAGATTTAGGTGCCACTTACGTATGAATAAGATGTAAGTGGAACCTTTGCAAACGGCCCTCAACTGCGTAAAGCAAAATAATGAGGTACTCGAAGGAAGAACACAAGGAAATAATGCAGATTGAAACTTTTACTCCATGTAGAAGAAAATAATGGAATTAGCATCAGGGTTCTTGGCAAAAATGTAGTAAATCACCACTCGACGGTACTGCGCAAATTACATAATATTAAAAACATGGATAGGTGGAAGGTGATAAAATAAGAAGAGCAAACTTTCGTTTTAAAGATATGACAAGGGTAAAAGACGATCATCGTGCGCATGCGTGTTGGCTATCAAATCCGGAAAAGAAACAAATACTTGAAAGAGGTATGATTAAATTATTCCTTAAATTGTCATTGGATGGCAAAAATGTAAATGTAAGTGACCACAGAGGCTTTAATACAGTCTAAAGCGGGCCCTTCACGCTACGGTATGGCCTGCAGACCAAGACGCACAGTTCCGATCTCAAGACGAGAATGATCCCGCTCGTTTCGCCCTTCATGTTCACATCTGATGAAAGATAAATGTTGTCAGTCTCTCGACTATATCGAAGAAGATAAGTTCATTGGTGTAGTTTAAAATAAATTGAAGGAGTATGATTTCTCTAATGAAAAAAAGGAAATTGGCTGCTGTATTAATTTTAAGTATGGAACATGCAGAGAAATCAAAAATGCAAATATGAAAAGGAGAGTCGGTTGTACGCCGTATTTTAACAAATGAAACATTATATTTATATTCAGCGTATTTTAATTGCTATTGCCTAGCGCTTTCGGCCCATTATAAGGCCATCGTCAGGGCTTAGGTTCTAAAAGAAAAACACAAACAAGAGTAAAAAATAGCTGGAATAAACTACGTGATACTACTTACTCATCAAATTATGTCCAGGCGACAAGAAGCATATTAAGAGATATTTGAAAATTTTTAAACAAATTTACCTGGTAGTGGTTTCAAATTGAAAAACATTCAAATTGTAAAAATTTATCTGAGATGTCCCTCACCACTTTGTGTCCATGTGCCAAATGCAAATATCAGTCAGTCAGGTGTTGTTTACAATTTGAAACAACTACCAGGAAAATTTGTTTAAAATTTTCAAATACCTCTTAAAATGCTTCTTGTCTCCTGGACGTAATTTGACGAGTAAGTAGTCTAACGTAGTTTGTTCCAGCTGTTTTTTACTCTTGTTTGTGTTTTTCTTTTAGAACCTAAGCCCTGATGATGGCCTTATAATGGGCCGAAAGCGCTAGGCAATAGCAATTAAAATACGCTGAATACAAATATAATGTTTCATTTGCAAAAATGCAAAGAAAAAAGAAGAGGTTCTGGACTAAGAAGTGGTTTCTTAGAAGAAACTTTGCAATCATTTACATTAATTTGCTTAAAGAAATAAATGAAAAATTACTTTTGGATGGATGAAAGAACATTTAATATCCTTTTGAATTTAATTAGGCACAAAATAGAAAACCAAAATACCATTATGCGCGGCGCTATTCCCTCCGAAGCCAGATTAGCTGCCAGTTTTAGATATTTGCCAGCTGGAAACTCCTTTAAATTTTTAATTTAGTTTCCTATAAAAATTAACAAGCACAACGAATGAACACCACTGTTGATATGAAGCTTATCGAACCTAAATCGAACATAATATTGTTTATCTTTGTCTTACAATTATATTTGTTATTACACATATCCTTGTCGTCGACGAACCCCAAGGATTTCTCCCGCCCTACACGGTACAGTCGAGTACAGTTCCCGCCGGGGCCTCCGGCCTGTGCAGTTAAAAATATTCAGCATGTTGAAAGATGGCAGATCCCGCCGGAAAGGCCAGATGCGAATCGGATCGAACCGAACACTTCACGTTGTGTTTTGGACTGAACCGATAGACTGTACAGTTCAAAACTTACAAAAATCGTAGCGTAAAGGGCCCGCTTTAAGCTCGCCTACCGGACTGAGATTTTTAATGTAAACAAGAATTTACTATACATTGTAAAATAAATTACTAGAAGACCTTTATTTCTTACGGATAATAAACCAAAAAGGACCACTTTTTTTCTATTATGTCAGAAATGATTGTAAGCATTATATTTTAGAGTGACACATTAGTCCTTTACCCGAGCCTTCCTATCCATCCCGCCTTAGTAAAGGCCGTCAGTATTGTCAGTTTGCCTAAATCGTTTTAAAATTTATCAGCATTAGACCTTTCTAGAAACGGAGCTGGGGTGGAAAGACGAAAAAATACACTTATTGTGGCTTTTGATAGTTATCAATAAGCTATTATAAAAACCCTAGTTTATTTTAGGAGGAACCTTGGTTTGCATATAGATTCTCTTGATATAGACGTTGTAGGTTGTGCTCCTTTATTAAACAAAAAATATTATGTAGGTTTCTTAAATTTACAATTGGCTTTTTCACTATAATTCTATAATTGAATTTAATATGTTCAGCGTTGAGATCCGAAATAAGAACCTATTAAAAATATATCTTAATAATAAAAATCTTCCTAAAGGGTCACAAACCCCTGTCGAACCAGAAATGAGATGTTGCCTGTCAAAGGGCAAGAAGTGTAATTTTTCCAATGTTTTGTTTGGATTTTTAAATTTTAGTCACAGATATGTATTTATTTGGTAGCCTTAAACGTCATAAGTGCTATAGTGTTTCTCAGGTTAATTTAATGAATGACATAATAGTTATTTACACTACAAGGGAGGCAGGTGATACTTACCAGTCGAGGACATAGTTTGCGCCCGACCGATAGCGAGGGCTTGCAAAATGCTTTTTAACTGGGCCGTAAAAAGCCTGGTAGAAATACCCCAACAGTTTTTACTTTTTAATTAAAAGATGCTTTGACCCAAAAAACCAACCTTTTTCTTTTTTTCTTTTCTTTACATCTCACCCCAATATTTTCACATGTTTCTGACTAGGCTTAATAAAACTCAAGATGTTTCAGTAATTTAACAATGCTTTTTACAGATAAGTTTTTCAAAACTCCCTAATTTTTACTACCCTATAATTTTCTGCACGGCACAGTGTGATTCTGCACTTAACCCTTGACTCTTCAGTAGGCTGGAGTCTTGATTGTCGACCTTCTGACTTTTCAATTTTACACCTCTTGTACACCATTAAAAGCTCCATTACGGCTCAATCTCACCATTATTTTCTCTTTTGCTAAAAACATCAGCATTTATTTACTTTTCACTTTGTTTCCTGATGATGAGTGTTTCTACACTCGAAACATGTAGATGTGATCCTAGGTTCGCCTAGTTTCTCGATGAATAAATATTGTGGAGAAAGACCTCGTGCTTTTCTTTTTCTGTATATCTATGTTTGTTAATTAGTATTTTTTTAACAATAAAAACCCTTTTTATTCTAATTATTTTTTTCTAAATAATATTTCTTAAGGACTAAAAAACCTATAATAATATTAATGTTCTTCTTTCTTTCACACTCAAAACTTCTTAGTATATTTGTAGACTAGCTTTCAAAGAGAGTTACTGACTAACAATTGAATACTGATATAAAAAGAACATTTTTAATAAAAAGAACTTAAATAATTTAAAGAAATAGATCTGACAACACTGGTTGTCATGCCTGATAAACGCTTTTTTATGTCATCAAGCTGAGTTTAGATAAATTATACAACGTCTATCTGTGATTAGATTTAAAAAATAAAAACCAATCTGAACTCGACCCACTACCTTCGGGTGGAGCAAAATGCTCTATCCTTTAGTTACAACATACACTATATCTGTCAATTTTTCGGCATTTATGTTGCATTATGATTGACAATTAATCCTATATGCTCACTGAACTTGCTGTTAAGAAACAAAAGTTGGTGGAAGTATATTAAGGTATTAAATTTTTGTGAAAATGTGAGCAAATAAAACATTAATATCTATTACAAAAGTATTTTAGATAAATTAGCGTGGTTGCAACGTGTCTACATTGTATAAAGAATTAAGGCTGGAGGCTGGGAATGGGCAAATACATGTTGAGGAGGGCCCAGCCCAATAGTTACGCCTATGGTTTCGACCTTAATTAATCTCATCAGTTATGGAAATTACCACAAGACAAGTTAAATATTTTCTTCATTCTATTTAAACTGACCTTCGCAAGAATCCCAAAATAGCATGGTTTTTTAAAATCAAGTAGCCAGAAAAATCTGTTAAAAACCACACGACGCCTACTTTGTGTTTCCCTCGGCAATTTAGAATTCTCCAAGGGTCCGGTACCGAGATTTTAAAACGATTTAGGCAAACCGACAATATCGACCGCTTAGTGGATCGTGCAGAACAAAAAAGGGGTCGCCAGAACAGGACCGATAGTCGTGACGTAAATAAAGCGACCCTATTTCTCTCTGGTCAGATAACAGTTTTATAGTTGCTTATAATAATTTAATTTTACAAAAAATGGTCTAAGCGCCGCTTGTATTTTTCTTTTTAAGTGTTCTTTGGATCAAAGCGAAAGAACCTTTGTTTTTTACTTTCAATTAAAACATTACTAGTTATAAACGGTGTATCATATCTCTCTAAGTATTACAAGTATAAATTATAGAAAACGGGACCAATTCTCTCGATTTAAAACAAATTACAGCAGAAATTTGTTATTGATCAGCTGATATTGGGACATAATAATATCCGCCATATTAGTCGTGGACCGTAATGAGCCCAAACATCGAGTTATTAATTGCGTTTCTGTGCTTTTTGTTAAATTTAATTACGTTTTTAAAATATTTATTGGTTTGGTGCCTTTCATTTTTTACTTTCTTTGAATTTTAGTTACTTTTTTGTGGCCGGTAAGCACCTGCAATTATTCTTCATTTGACCAGAAATTTACAGGTTAAAATTTTTTAATTATTTTTCATTAGGAATCATAATTATTATTGTGTGCCTTGCACGTTAGTTTATTTCATCGATAAGTAATAAGTTTCATTTTATTTGAACGCCGTTTTTGTCGAATAGTTAGGTTGTGAAATTTTTGTTCTTAAAATGTTTGTTCGTAAAGGTTAGGTTTCTAATGTATAATTTTTGCATTATCTGGCTATCCTTTTCTGTTTCAAGAAAAATAAGTAGACATTATTTCTCTGACTTAGGTAGGTAGGGGAGAGTTGGCACTACCGTATAGTCTTAAAAAGTAAAAACAGCTTTCCATATTTTTAACTTTTAAAAAACAGCTATTTGATTTCAGAGGAATTAATTTTATTATTGTTATTATTATTCTTGTTTGGCAAAAGTAAGATTGAAATAAACTATTTAACATTATGTTAGCCTATATTGTAGTTTAAAAAGGTAACCATATTAATATGTAATAGGATAGCGAACAAATATTATATAATTCTATTTTCTGGATCTACGTACCTACGTTACATAAGTGAAATTATTATTAGATATTACTATTATTATTGCTTGTATGACAATAAAATAAAGCTTTTAACATTATGTTAGCCCACATACAAGTTTAGAAATGTAACCGTATCATAGCCAACAAATTCTAAAAAAACATATTTGGGTCTACGTACCTTACGTAAGTCATAATATGGGGATTTCCTTGACAGTAAATGTAATATCTGACTGAATTTAATTAGTTTAATTGAACAGTAGGTATAGTATTTTACCTATAGGTATAATCTAAACAAATAAAACAAAAAAAAATCTGTTATAAATATGAGTGACAGAGTCCCATTTAAAGAAGCGTTTCAGTTAATTTAGTATTTTCAAGGTTTGGATAATTATAATATTATATAGGTTTTAAATGTTGACACTTTATCTTTAAACCATATAAAAACTCATGTTTATTATTACCTACGTTAAATTATGATATTTATAAAACAAAACTTTTAAAAGAAATTATTATTATTTGGCAATATTAAAGCGGTAGAACCGATTGGGCTATTGCATCAATTGTTTTAGAAGATATCACATGTATAATTTTCAAGTCCTTTGCTGGGATTCATGCCAACCTATAAAAATTTAATAGACCAGAATTGCCAGAGTGCCACGTGACTTGGAATTCATCTTACGAGAGGAATTAAAATTTTTACTATAACTACGGGGAATCAGTAACCTTTGTATTTTCGGTAAGGTATTAGAATGTATAGTATACTTAGTATACGATATTTTATTTGCCAAGTTGAACCTCGTTATAATTTAGGAACCACATGGATTGGGAGGGGGTAAGTTTTCAATATAAACTTTTATATCCCTTTTCCACCCCCTAGGGGCAAAATTTCCCAAAGCTTCAAAACACGTATTAAGAAAGTAGTAGCCATTTTCAGCAATATAGCTTAAAATTAAAGGAAGTTATAGGTATCCCCCTCAAAATAGACCCCTTTTTTCAACCCCTAGGTGGATTTTGGAATAATGATGAAATACGTATATTAAAGTTTTACTAAAGGAACGTAATATACCAATTTTTAAACTTATATCAGTCGTTGTAGTTTCTGAGATACAGAAATTCCTATAAAAATGTCAACAGTAGTTTTAACCCCCTTAGGAGTTGATTGTTTGATGAGAATCCCTTTTTAGTGGATGCCAACGTTATAAGGAGAAGACACCCCAAGACCAAATTTCATGATTCTAGGATGAGGCGTTTAGACTGGGCGTTGATAAATCTAGTTCATCCTCAAATTCTCTTCACTCTGATACGGTTCTCGCATAGACAATTTACCTTTAGATACGTACATGTATCTCCTGCGCAAACAAAAGTTACGTTTTATGGGTGAAAAAATACGTCCGAGCGCATGACTCACCGGTTAGGTGCCTTCCTTCTGGACACCTTCGTGCATGCGCACAAACCTCGTGTTATCTGCCTGTCCTACTTTATCGACATGCTCACGATACTTTATTTCTCTGTGAAGATACTCTCCAGAACCGGCTCGGCTGCCATTTTTGTTGTTGTGTTTTAAGATGTCTCTGTGGATTTCTTGTAGTTTTCTTAGCCATCGTGGATTGTGGGTGTTTAATATTTACGGATTTCTAGTTTTTGTGTAGTTAAAGTGAATTGTGTTTGTGCTTTTAGTGACTCGGATAGGAATATAAACAGTGACTAGTACTAGTAGCAGCCGTTGTATACTTTTACTATGCCCAAATAGGGGTATTTCGTATTTTCGGTTATTTTGAGAAGAGTAAAATTGAGAAGAAATTCCAATTTTTTGGCAAGAATTTAAATTTTAAAGCCCGGACCTGTCCATTTTATTTTTCCATTCGTCAAACGATAATGTTGCAGTGCGCATGACTAATAGTGTCTAGCTTTGTTTACATGCGCGAGGCCATAAAACTGCCACCTTCGTGATTATTGTTTGCTTATCTAAAGGTAAATTGTCTATGGGTTCTCGTCGTCGTAGACTCCGCCCACACGTGCAATGTCATAAATATCTTGTTTTCTTTGTATCATGAGGTTTTAGTTTAAATATGTTAGTTACTAATAAAATATTGTTCCAGAATTTTAGCTGACAAGATGGATGATCCACTTCCCGTGGCGAAACATTTAAAGTTTTAAAAACTGAAAAAAAAATAGTACTGGTGAACTGCACTATAGAGATACCATAGAGAGAGATACCTATGCCTGTTTCGGAGTTCATTTTAATTATTAACTATTTAAATACTCGGTTTTTATGCATATGTAAATAAAGCGCTTTACTGACTATCAACTTTTATATTCGCTTTGTTTTAAAACTAAACGTTGCATGTTGGTAATATGATTTAAGTATAAACTACCAAACACGCTAAATAAATTATTGTTAATTAAATTTAATAAAATATGGAGTTTGAGATAATAGAACTTAGCCGTATTACTGTGGTTCGTAAAATACTGGTTGTCGTTGGGAGAAAACAATTCATAGGGATTGACCATAGACATTTACCTTTAGATACGTACAGCTTATCTTCTGCGCAAACAAAATTTACGTTTTAACGTGTATTTCTTATCTTCAGTACATATGGAGTAGTGATGTATCTTGATATATAACTGTATTTTATTATGATCAATTTAAACACATCTAACTAGGCCTACGCTATAAAAATAAGGTATAAAAATAAAAAGAAACGCACACCAAGACAGATTATCTCGATGCATGCAAAGAAAAGTAAATACCTAGGTATGTTTATATTAATTCAAGGGTGAAAGTATTCCACGGGTCAAGTTCTCGGGCAAAAACTTTTTCAAATTCTTGAACAAGAAAGTGTGCTTAAAAATGTGTCACATGTACCCAAGTTTGTGCCCAATTGTAAAAATCAATGCAAGTTATATACCAACTAATATTTGACTTGATGTTAGGTACGCAATAACATGGAAGATTGGTTATTTTGCTGGTTTTGTTTGCTTTTTATATTTGACTTTGTAAGTTTTATAGTTTAATTTACTTGTTTTCTTTCTTTTTAAACTAAAAACATGACAACGAATCATTTTTAAACAAATTTTAGAAACAAACCCTTAAAAACAATTTTCTATCCTCAAAATCTGATAGGTTTGCAACTACTAGAAATTCCAGAAATAACTACCTTATTTCCTGACTTGATGGAAATTTGAAAAGAAATTCCATTTTTTTGGCAAGAATTGGGGGCAAATTTTAGCTGTTTACACGTAAAAATAAATTGAAGGTCATCGTTTACGATTTCGTGAACAAGAACTTCAATTTTAAAGCCCGGACCTGTCTTGTTGTAAGAAATATTGTACTTCCGGTTTGACCGGAAGTTGACACTATTGGAAAGATGATAAAAATCGAAGATAGGGACATGTAAGCCGTTTTGCTCTAAGACGTACAGTTAGAAAGCTAGACGCTGTCAAAGTTCAAAAATGTCCTTTTTCAAGAGTCAATATCTCGGAAACTGTTTAGTATAGACTAATATTGCTTTTATTAAAAAATGTTCAGAATTTTATGCAGAATCCAAAAAAAAATTATATAAAATAGGGGTATCCATTTAATATTTAGATCTTACCCCCCCCCCCCCTCCCTCCTAGGGGCTTAAAGTAACAAGATTGACAATATACGCAAAAGATGTCCCCCTCGAAATAAAAATCGACGGGCCCGAGCGATTTTCCACATTTTCATTTTAAAGCAGGAAAATCCGTGGTGGGAAGTTTTCAAATGCACACCCTGTATAATTTTGTTTGCAATAACACAAAGATGCTTGTTTTTACTCTTTTTTGTAAAATTTTTAATAAATTTGCACTGCTAGGGATGATACTTCATCATTTACGTTTATTTTCTAATTTTTCCCACTAAATTTTACAAAAGCACTTAAAACTCAATAATTTTTGGTATTACTAAAAAGCATTTTTGATAAGCTTTCTATAGAGGTTGTCACAAATGGGATAGCGCCAGTTAAGATTTCAAAGTGGGCAAGGGTAGTGCTTCAGGGATGGGTCCGAAAAATACCTCACTTCTATTTTTTGCGTTTTTGTAGAAATGTTTTTTTTTAATTTCTTCTTTAGTGTAGAAAATTTAGCCATTGTAAGCTTTTAAAGAGTTACCTTGTAAACAGTGGCGCAACCAGGGGGGGGGGGCTGCCGGGCTGCAGCCCCCCCCCCCCCCCGAGCTTAGAAACTTAGCCTATTCGTTGAATTGCAAACCAATTTTTAATGTCACGCCTTTTACTAATATTTTATATTCAGCCACATAATTTATCAATCATGTTATCAATAGTGAAATTATACTACGTCTGACTAAATGGACCGACCGACATACTTCCACTGAGGCATCTGGATTACTGGCCAGCATTATATAAGTCCCAAATTTGTGATCGCACTAATGTGTACAGAAAGAATATATTATGCCGCAAGATTCTACAAACAGTCGATTTAAACCTTTTTTAAGCATTACAGTTAGCTAATGACGTAACAGATCAAGTTAAAGAAATAAGAGGCCTGGCAGATGATAATTTTCAAAATATTTTTAAGGAAGATTAAGATCTACTTTCGGAATACGATATTGAAATCAGAGTACCTAGACTACCGCCAAGACAAACACAAAGATTGGTTATAAAAACCGAATCCGCTGCTGAGTATTTTAAAATAAGAATTTTTATTCCGTTTTTAGATGGCCTCATAGCAAATCGCGAGGATCGGTTTTTAAAACATCGAGAAACACTTCAAAATTTTGAATGCCTCTTTCCATATAATAATCAAGATTTTGATAGTCAATTTAAATTTTTTTTGAACCTTCACAGTTCCTTCCTTGAAGAGTTTTCCATTAAAACGATGTTAAAAGCTGAACTGGAGCTGTGGTATAAAAAATGCAAAAACAAAAACTGTAGGAAGATTTGGACAAACTGTATTCCGAATGTGATGCCAATATATTTCCTAATATAAAAAGGATTTTACAATTTTTTTTAACTTTACCTATTACAACCGCCACGTCTGAAAGGTCCTTTTCAAATTTAAAATATTTAAAGACATATCTGCGTAGCACCACGGAAGAGGACAGATTAAATGGTTTGGCAGTTTTTTATGCGAACCACGATATTGATATTACCGTGGCAGAAATTCTGGACGAAAAGGCAAAAACAAAACGAAGAATTTTTTTTTAATATTAGTATTATTAGTGATTACTTACAACTTATTGTATAAGGTTTTTGTTTTGTTTTAGTATTAGTAAGATTAATATATGCGTTACTTATTTTAAATACATTTTTACTAATTAAAATTAAATCTCTAATTTTTTTTCATAAATATTTAGTTAGGGCCAGCGGCGTATTATTGCAGAAGTTTTAGGGGGCTGTCGCTCTCGTCAATCATACGTATTTTATCCATAAAAGGGCGTGGCACCCAAAAAATTTCGGCGCGTGAAGATAAAGCCCCCCCCCCCCGAACTAAATTTCTGGTTGCGCCACTGCTTGTAAATAATTATTATACCTAATATGAAAGTTAAATAGAATAACGGGTTTAATTTATCCTTTGGCGGTTTTTAAAAAATCAGTCTATTTCAGATCATTGACTTAATAATACAATGTATTACTATACGTACATAAACCAAATAGAAATCGACAAAACCATATAAACCAATCTGTTCTTTTATGCCGAACAAAATTTATGCAAAGGCAAACAAAGACCAAATTTATAATAAGCTCGATCCGACTTTGCCGTTTCAAACTTTGCCAGACCGGAAGTTTTAGATAAATGGAAAACGAAAGGGGGACAAGTCCAAAACGTTCTGTATACATAAACAGCCGCTTTGAAAATGATAATACCCGAAAAGTTATCTGGACACGTATGGTAAAGATGTTTGGGTACAAGTTCGGAAAATTAATGGCTATTTTAATCGATTTGCCGTTGAATATTTGGGGCATAGGGGTTATACATATAGGCGTGAAGGAGAGATAATTTAGTAAATAATATGGTGGTATAAAATATTTGGAGTAGTGAAATTTGGGGGCAAGAATGGGCCGAATGTATGCTGCCAAAAAAAAGGTCGAGAGCAAGATACACTGAGAAAAAGTATTTTATTCCTTATAAGAATTCACATAGCTTTATAAAACTCTTCAATACTATATTATGTGACAGCAACGCGCTTTCCTACTGTAAGACAACGAAAATTGCTAGACCGTTGTATAGTGATAATATCACGGTAATTTAGCCAATAGAAAATAGGAGTTATTGCTACCATAGAATTGTTCATAGCCATTATTGCTCTCAATACTCACAGCAATTATCAAGTTCTATTGGAGGTGTAATATGGTTTTATAAACTTTATTATTATGGGTGTAGAGTTAGTTCGCCTCCACGTGGTGCACCCTGGGTAACGCTAAATGAACTAACACAAAGAGGCGCCAGACAATCTTTAGAGTATCTTTGGATATCCTGGCAAGCGAATCACAGGCGCAGCAACAACAACAAAATATGACAACATCAATAAACGGTTCTTCTGAGGACCAATTGACAAAGGAGCTCGGACCTAGTATACGACTTTGCCACCTAAATATACTTACCTGTGATGTAGCCATACGCTAAATAAATAAATAACTGAATTAATTCTGACTGGCAATTGTAATGAAACTTGACATTATTCATATTAATATTTGCTTGCCATGGGTAATACAGCATATACTTACCACTATAAATCAGTACTGTAGTTCTCAAAAATTTAAATAGCTTCTAGTGTGATATTGATCTTGTTGTTTAACATTGCATATGATTATTTATTATGCAACATGGTTTCCTGATATGATAAAATTCGTTCATTGACTATAAAGTCCAATGCTAATGAAGGGTTGTGCGTAAGAATCTTCTATTGCTTTATCTGACATGCAAAGTAAAAAAAAACTTAAAAACAAAGTAAAAATAAATTAATTGAAACAGGTAGGTATAGTGTTTCTTAGGTCAATTTAATGACATAAAATAGTATGAAACTCCTAACTATAGGCATCCCAAACAAATAATTAAAATGCGTATACACACCTATAAGTTTGTTTAACATTAGGTGTTTGTACATACTACACTTTATAAACCCACTGTATATATAATAATATTATATTAAAATAATAAAGATAAGGTAACTCAAAGATTCTATATATAAAACTAAAACCAGAAAAATAAACCTGACACGGCACGACACTGCTCAGAAAATGCTTTAATTTTTTTACCAGAACTCCATTCTGGGATCATTCCCCGGCCAGTCCATAAGTTCCAAATCACGTATATTTTATCTTCGTCTCTTCCACGCCATCGGCGGTCACTGGCCTATCTTTGTCTGACAGAATCGATCGTTGAACGGGCTGGAAACTGCTTCAGCTTATACCAGCCGCTTTAACTGACGCTTATCACCCCTGACAACGTGCATAAATTGTGAACGGTTGCCAGTTCTACCAAATTTTCTGGTTTGTTAATATATTATGTATAAGTATACGAGAAACAAGGGTTCGTTAATTAGTTGTTTTTAAACACTGAAAACACTTTTTGTCTTGATTTCAGTTATATTGTTTCTTAAGGACTAAAGAATGTATTATTATAACAATGAATGGCTTGTTATTTTTTTCTGTCACACTCAAAACTCCTCGGTTTAAAGTATATTTGCAAGCTAGCTTTCAAAGAAAGTTACTGACTAACAATAAAATTAAATACTAATATAAATGAAACATCTTTAATAAAAAAACTTAAAGAATTGAAGAAGAAAGATCTGACAACCCTGGTTGTGAGGTCGGTCTCTTTGAGACTGTTTACCTCCGTATGGAATGATTGGAATGTCCTCAAACTGAGTTTGGATAAATTATACTATTACGATCAATAAAAATCAAATTCAGACAGGACAGATAGAATACTTCGAACAACGATGTGACCTGTGCAACAAACACGTTAAAACATGCAACGATTGCCGATCGCTACGAACCCCCACCAACGTCTTGTGGATTATAGGTTCTAACGGATACAATTCGTTTTTGGGGACGCTGTTCTGCTTTCTTAATTGTATTAATTAGATCATTTTCCTCAGTATAGACGTTTCTTTCTCTTTATCATATCACGCTGACAAGACGTCCAATGCAAAGGTTCACTAGGTTTCTCGCGAGTTCCAGAACGAAAGCAATAAAAATATACACCAATTTTTACTCTAGAATAATACGGTGTTGCCGAAGACTTCCAAGACTCCTTTTGGGTTTTATTCGAGCATAAATTGACTTACTTTATAACTATTATTGGAAATTTACCAGTGCTCTGGCGGCGCATAATGCCGGTTTCAAGAAAAGCGGTTGGCTGGCAGCCAATTAAAAATTTAACTTTACAGTCAGAACACTATCCCCCTTCCCCATTGCTACGCCGCTGTTCCTTAAAACATCATGGTTTAAAAATTTCGCCAATTCCTTAAAACGATGTCATAAAATTTAAAAATAAAGTACATCACGTTTTTAAATACTCGTTTTTCTCTTGGCCGGCAGTTTATAAAACGTATAATTAATTACTCAAAATAAGCACGGAATTATGACATAATACGGCTTGGAGCTAATTAAAGGCCTTTCTCTTTTAAATATAAAGTTACTTGCTTTAAAAATTTACTGTTACCTAGGTACTTTATTTCTTTATTTTAAAAGGTTATTTGTGTTTAAAATAACAGGAGAAAAAGGTAGAAAAAACAATAATTTCTTTCAATTTAAGTAAATTAAGAACATTATATAGTAAAAATTTTGAATACTCTCGCAAAATTGCGGCTAAGTCACGTGACACTCTGTCAATTTTGGTATTTAATTTAATTTTGATAGGTTGGTATGAATTCCAGGACCGGACTTCAAAATTATACATGTGATACCTTCTAAAACAATTGATGCAATAGTCTCATCGGTTCTACCATCTTTAGGATTGCCTAATAATAATAATTTGTTTTGAAAGTTTTGTTTTATAAATATTATAATTTTAGGTAGGTAATAATAAAAATGAAATTTTATATGGTTTAAAGATAAAGTGTCAAAACAGATTTAAAAACTATATAATATTATAAATATCCAAACCTTGAAATTACTAAATTAACTGAAACGCAACTTTAAATAGGACTCATATTTACAACAAATTTTTTTCGTTTTATTTGTTCACATTATACCTATAGGTAAAATATTGTATTTACAGTTCAATATAAACTAATTTAATTCAGTCAGATATTACATTAACTGTCAAGGAAATCCCCATATATGACTTACGTAAGGTACGTAGACCTAAAAGTGGTTTTTATAGAATTTGTTGGCTATGATACAGTCACATTCCTAAACTTGTATATGGGCCAAAATAAAGTTAAAAGCTTCAATTTAGCCAGGGATTTAATTTTTCTGTCAATGGAAACCCTACTTTAATAGTTTTTAATTTACGTAAGGTACGTAGACCCAAAAATGGATTTAATAGAATTTGTTTGTGAAAATGCAATTTATTGAATGATATTGATACTGTTACATTTCTAAACTTGTATGTGGGCCAAAATAAAGTTAAAAGCTTCAATTTAGCCAGGGATTTAATTTTTATGTCAATGGAAACCCTACTATAACAGTTTTTAATTTACGTAATAGTAAGTAGACCCAAAAATGGATTTAATAGAATTTGTTTGTGAAAATGCAATTTATTGAATGATATTGATACTGTTACATTTCTAAACTTGCATGTATGCTAACTTAATGTTAAAAACGTTATTTTTTTGCCATACATAATAATAGTAATATCTAATAATAATTTCACTTAGTATATAGACCCAGAAAATAGAATTATATATTTGTTCGCTATCCTATAACATATTAATATGATTACCTTTTTAAACTACTATATAGGCTTACATAATGTTAAATAGTTTATTTCAACCTTACTACTGAAAAACAATAATATGTAATACGGTAGTGCCAGGGGTATAGGTAGGGGAGAGTTGGGCAAAATCGGGTATCAGTCCGATAGATGGCAACATACATATTTGGTAGAACTAGGCAGTACCCGGTTTTGTCCAACTCTCTCCTACCTACCTAAGTCAGAGAAATAATTTTTACTTATTTTTCTTGAAACAGAAAAGGATACCTAGATAATGCAAAATGCAAAAATTATACATTAGAAATCTAACCTTTACGAACAAAAATTTCACAAACTAACTTTTCGACAAAAACGGCGTTCAGATGAAATTAAACCTATTACTTATCGATGAAATCAACTAACGTGCAAAGCACACAATAATATTTATGATCCCCAATAAAAAAGGATTAAAAAATTTTAACCTGTAAATTTTTGGTCAAATGAATAATAATTATAGGTACTTACCGGCCAGACAAAAGTAATTAAAATTCAATGAAAGTAAAAATAAAAGGTACCATAACCACTAAATATTTTGAAAATGTAATTAAATTTAACAAAAAGCACAAAAACGCAATTCATACCTCGGTGCTTGGGCTCATCACGGTCCACTACTAATCTGGGGATATTATTATGTCCCAACATCAGCTGATCGATGACAAATTTCTGCTGTCATCTGTTTTAAAACGAGAGAATTCGTGCCGTTTACTGTACTCATGAATGGACAAGAACATCGGTTATATTTTTTACATGTTTTAAATTTATGTCTCTTAAGCTCTTATAGCAAATATTTTAATAGTTAGATATACCTAGGGTAAGATACTTTTTGTGGTCATACCAAATTTGGCCAGATTGAACAAATAAAGTTAAAATCGCGACCTGTATGAACAAAAAATAGAAAAATAATGTTATAATCATGAACTCGCGAGTAACCTGGTGGATGTAAGGTCTTGTCGGCCTTTTGTGATAAAGATAATGCTGGAATCTTTGCTGGAACGACATTGAAAATAATTAATATTATAAAAAAAGGTTTCGAAAAAATTTCATAGAAGACCGCTTAAGAAAATTTCCCCTTTTAAAAATATTCCTCATTATTTGATTCTCGCCCTCCTACCACACAGAGGTAATACATAATTCAGCAAATAACAAAACGTTTATTTCACCGTTCCTTTAGAGCTCGAGCAATTTTATCTACTTAAATAAATGAATTTATTTTTATTATACCGTACATTTTTGCCGGTTTTTCGTCGAATACCTTTACAAGCCTTGAGTTGGGGAAAATACGGAAGTAATAAATTAGAAGTTACGATTTTTATTGAAAACGCTTTCTGCATAAATTTGTAATAGTTTACGGAACGAAGCCGATGCCGGCGTTTCTAATACGAAGCATGACATTTAAATTAATAATTATATTATAATATTTTTCGGTACGAACACTGCTAGGCTCCGGCTCCCAACAAACAATTATACCTACATATTTCGGACAAACAGTTCTTTTATTTATGTGTGTATTCACCGTAAAATTTTATTACAAATAGACTTATTTCCTTCCTTTGTTTTAACTTAGTGATGGGGTTTAAACTATATTACTGAATTTACTGGGATTAGCAAGAGGAATTGATTTAACAATCCGGAAATTTTAATAAATAAATGCTGGCTAAATAAAGCTGCAATACAGCTTTTTAAGGATATAAAGTCAGAAGTTTATACAACGTTGTTCCCCATCACCGAGCTACAGGTCCCTAAAGGGGGGACCCTAGGGGTGTTTTTTCCCAAATATTTGCAGAACCTGGTAAGATAGACTTGAATATTAGTTATTACTTGAAGTGCTGAATCAAACTGTTTTTTTTAAACGCCAATATCTTAAAAGTAGCCACAAAAATAAAGAAATTAAAGAATATGAAAACTCGATAGGCAAAATAAAGTAATTTGTATAATGCATTAGACCTTGCAATAGACGATTAGAGTCATTTCTACGAATGACATTATTATTATTATTATTGTGTGAGTATGCATTATGCATGCACATTATTGTCCCGTTAGCTAATCCTCAATTAGCTTGTTTCAAGCAATCAACTGTTATTATAACAATAAATAAATAGGGTAATGACAATAATTGCTATTGCGGTGTTATTTTTATTTAATCTATTTAATCAAGCCCGGTCGTAGCTCAGTGGTAGAGATACCGCTTATGGCCGTGGCGATCCGGGTTCGATTCCCGGAGTGGGCATACGCATAATAAAAAAAGTATGACCGAATTTTAGTTGGTTGGTGTAAGATCGTCTTTCGGAGGAGACGTAAAGCTGTCGGTCCCGGCCATCTCTGGTCGTTAAGTCACGCTAGAGGCGCTTGCGCGACCTGAAAACTCTAGCACTAGACTTAAGCACCACAAGTTACACGAACTTTACTTTACTTTTTTTTTTTATTTAATCAAACCAAGTTTAAAAAGGTGATATTATTATTTTTTTTATTTTAAGTTAAACAAAGTTATGATAATTTACCATACGGGGTGGGGTTACTAGTCGGCCCAGTATTTTAGCCCTAAATTTTAATGTTGACTCTACTACTAACTCTACCACATAGAGCAAGAACTGAAGCAATATTGTAACGTTAGATAATAAATGAATATTAAAAATTCGACGTCACGCGTAGTAAAAAGGTTCCTACAGCATTTTCATAGTGATTTTCCTAAAACATTATAATTTCATATCATTAGGAAACTATAAATGATTTGACTAGTAGAAAATTTAAGAACATCCATATATTATGTAGTATATTATTATTATCTATACTTAATATGTACACCTTATAAACGCATCTAATATCAAACACAGGCGGTAAATCTAGGCCAATCAGCAGAAATTTATCATCATTGATTTCTGTTATAACAAGTTCTGATCGGGACAAAATGTAAACAATTTAGTCTCATTATGCTAATTATAATACTATTAATTATTTATTTATTAATAACTTTAATTGCTCCAAAAAAATTACCTTGTCGGACTTCCATTGTCTATATTTTGTTACTTAACACAACGTTTCGGTTAGTTAGTATCTCTAACCGTTTTCAAGTGTAAACTAAATTATAAGGCTACTGTCTTAAATACTATCCATGTGCGATGAAGCTTGATGACTCCGCCTACGTGCTTATTGGAGTGTGAAGTTTGAGCTGTTAGTTTTGGACAAGAAGAGGCTTCCAGATATTGGGGATATCTATACTTGGTTCACTAAATATATGGGTATTTGGATTCATTGGTTTCTGACCACAGTATATTATGTTGGTTGGTCCATACATGTTCCGCTATACCCGATCTCGAAGTTTCACTTCTTTGAGTATGTTTCAGATGTTCTTTAACTCGTGTGGCAAAGAGGTATTTTTGTTTCTCCAATGTACGATTAGCCACACTCGCAAGGGATTTGATAGATACAATTTTTTTGTTTTCATTACGGGTTGGGTGGGTTTTACTTTTGTAAGAAAGCTTCTAAGCGTATTTGCGGATTTGAAGGCTGTTTTGATATTATAGTTTTTGGTTATCCTTCTAATCTTTTCAGAAATTCCCTTGACATAAGGTATTGTAAGAAATGCTTGCTCCTCTTTCGTTTCTGCATTAGTTTTTGCTTCGCGATTTTTAAGTTTTGAGAAGGTATTAGTTACAAATGTTTCAGGGTAACCATTCTATTTTAAATTTTTTTGATGTTTGAAATTTCAATATTAAGGTCCTACGGATTGTTGCAGACGTTAGATACTCTGTTATAAAGAGTTTGAATTATGTCCTGTTTTATGGAGTTTGAACGATTCGATCCGTGATTAGGGTATTGCCCCATGTGACTGAGTTTCCTGTACACTCAAGTTTTTATTTTAATTGCTATTTTAAAATTGTCTGTGGTTGTGGTTATAAATACCGAAAAGCGTTGGTGGACCCTTAAGTAAACATGTTAAAGACGCGAGTTTAAAAATACCCTTCAGCGATGATGGGTTTGCAAAATAACAAGCAATTATTTCAATATTGTCTTTACTTAAAGCTACGAGCTACAAAGAGACATTTTAAGAGAAAAATAAAGTAGCTACTCTTTTAAAATAGATACGTCTTAAAGAAAACAAGCGTATATCCACGGTATGAGTTTTCCATCTAAACCGGAACGGGAAAAAGTAAATAATGTCCCTTTTGCGTCGAGATGAGTTAACGGCCTTATTTCACTTTTTAGTTAATTACTCTGTCAGAGCGAACGCGATAAGCTTTATATAGTGTCTTTCCAATGGAAAAGTCCATTAGCAAAATATGAGAAATTACTTGGCTACGAATGAATTCGTTACAAGGGTAGACACATCACGAGATAGAGAACAATAATAATGGCAGTGATAGTTGATTCAAGCCTATAGTGCTCATTTATAAACAAAGCACAAATAAATGGTCAATATGTATAAATATGGTGAATTTTTAATTTTATATACAAGTTCTAATTGTTTTTAACTCTAAGTTTCTTTTGTTACAGGTTATTTTTGGCATATAACGGATATCCACTACGATGGTCATTTTAATTCATACTCCGATATAAGAAAAGGTAATAAACTCGTAATCTATGTTATTTATTTATTTATTTTAAGCATTCAAAATTGGTATAATAAAACCTATTTTTCAAAATGGAGATTCTAGTCACCTAGTAATTATAGACCAATAACATTAATATCTTCGATAGCAAAAGTATTCGAAAAAGTTTTAAAATTAAGAATCGAAAATTATTTGGAAAAAATAAATTTTATTTCTAATAAACAGTTTGGGTTTCAAAAAAATAAATCAACACAAAACCCTATTTGCTATCTAACAGAACAAATATATGATGCACTAGATAATAAAAACCTTGTATTAGTATTTTTCTAAATTTAGCAATAGCCTTTGATACAGTTAGCCATAATTTACTGTTAATTTGAAAATATTGGATTCAGAGGAAAGCTATTAGAATTAATTAAAAATTATCTGAAAAGACCAACTTATGTTCAAATTGATAAAGAAAAAAGCTATCCAAAGGTATTTAAGTATGGTGTTCCTCAAGGAACAATTTTAGGACCATTATTTTTTAATATTTATATTAACTACTTATTTAGTATAAATTGCGATGGACAAATTCATAGTTTTGCAGATGATACTATAATTTTTTATACCGATACAAACTGGGAAAACTTAAATAATAAAATTAAAAAAGATTTTAAAATTATAAAAAATTTGTTTGATAACAA
Organism: Polydrusus pterygomalis; assembly: GCA_963969555.1. NCBI lineage: Eukaryota > Metazoa > Arthropoda > Insecta > Coleoptera > Curculionidae > Polydrusus > Polydrusus pterygomalis. The sequence continues at coordinate 53,097,518 of OZ018381.1, forward strand.
TTTGTTAACAATTAATTTTAATAAAACAAATTATATTCCTTTTACTTTAAACCTAAATAACCTACCACGAAATATGAATAGTATTCAAATAAATGAAGACATTTAAATTTTTAAAGTTAATAAAATAAAATATTTAGGAATTATTTTTGACAGTAAATTAAAATGGAATTTTCACATAGAATACTTAATTAAAAAATTAAGAAGTTTACTACCGATTTTTAAAAACATTAAAAATTTTTTGAATGTAAGACATATGGAAATATTATATTACGCGTTAGTCAAAACTCATTTAAATTACGGAATTTAAGGTTGGGGAGAAATAAATAGAACTTTAGTTAAAAAATTAGAAATATTACAGAAAAGGTTTCTAAAAATTATATTCAATAAAGATTATCTTTATCCTTCAAGAGAATTATATTCAGAAACAAAAAAGTTAAACATAAGACAACTTTACATTTATAACATCTTAATATATATATATTTAAAAATAAAAACCTTATACAATTTAAAGATCATAATCATAATTCACGTCATAAAAATGAAATAACCATAAAACCTAAAATAAATAAGTCCATAGAACAAAAAAATTTCAAATATTTATGTTTTTACTTAAACGAATATTTACCAACAAAAATTAAGAAATTTATTTCATTAAAAAAATTTAATGTCGAAATAAAAACATGGATATTAAAAACAGACAATTTGAAAATATGCATTTGCAACTTTGAAAACCCGAAGAATACAATCAGATGTAATTTTTGTTTATAAATTGATGAATAATCTTTACAACTTGCTTGATCTTCTCCAACAGGTTTCTCTGCATGTAGCTCAGTAGTTACCTCCCCAGGCATATATTTATAGGTGTATAAATACTTTTAAACCGGACTTGATAACTCGAACACAAAAATTAATTTTCTAACTTGATCCGCAATATATTTATAGACGTTATTCACTTTTAGGTTGTTGGAGACCAGATTATGACGGAAGTTCAGGCACCCGTGCTCAAAGAAAACCATTGGGACCTTATGGTGATTATAGCTGTGATTCAACTTGGGAATTAATAGAATCAGCGACAAATATGATGATGACACGAAAAAATGACAATATTGAATTTGTACTTTGGACAGGGTAAGCTGATTTTGCTAGTATATTAAATAGGATCTGTTTTGTAAATTATATACTTGTGGAGATGTGCCAGCGTCTTGTCTTCATACATTTATTTTACCCCCGAAATTCAGTTTCTATTACCGCATACATTAAATATCAAACTATAAGAAGGCCATTTCAGCCGATTTCGTAAATCTGCTACGTTAAATCCATAGATGGCACAATGAGTTCACCAACAAGAAAGCGACTAACCTTTTCACTGCTAAATTAAAACATTGTTGCCGCCTGTCTGTTTGACTTGCTGCATGAGTTTTTTAAATTTATTTTTATAGCTTATCGTAAAACTTGATTTCACATAAGTACCTACACCTATCCTAGATTTAAGTAGCTTACATTTATTTTCCTACCTATAGTATAGTCTAGACCTAAAAATGTACCTATTTTTAATTGCTTTGTAGCATATAAAATTTTCAACCTTTTGACGTCCCAACGTTAATTACATGAAAACATATTAACCGCCAATGTATTCTATTTCTAACAGAACTAAATGACGACTCTCGCTATTCAATACCTACCTAGGCTACAACGTATATGTTGGGTAAAATATGAATGATGTGCGGTTTGTATAACTTGGTTTTTATTTGCAATTATTACTACTTTTCAAAATGGTTAAAATAACTAGGTTTTACTTTCTTACTTAAGAAACATTCAGTTTGTTTGTATTAGTGTATTACGTATTTTGCTATTGTTCGACGAAATAAAACCTATTTTAGTTATACTTGCTGTCGCTTTTTATCTACTTTTATTTGTTTAACATTTAACACCTAATGCAACGGTAAAATCATTATGACAGTCGGTCCAATTACCCCGGAGTAATTAGCGTACATATTATTATCAAAAACACTGTTATACTGGAATTGAGAACCTCCTATTTTATTGTCTGTTAAAAATGCTTGAATTCTTAAAAATTCCAATAAAATACGATATGCGGCAATACCACGACACATCAGTGAGTTTGAGACATCTGTTGCTGAGGCGCTGAATTATAACGACAGACAGGCGACAGATTTAAGGTTAGAGTTACGATCAACTCCACAATGGCGGCCAAACCAGCTCCAATACGTCAAAAAATGGGTTGTCAACTTTTCTCGGACATCCGTCATTTTTATATAGTTTGATATTCAATGCCGCATATTATAAAAAACCACTTTTTCCTACGAGCGTGCGCAAAGTAGTACTTTGCGCACGCATTTTTGTGTGCAAAGTTACACTTTTCCGCACTAGTGCGGATAAGACTTTTATCCGCACTGGGTGCGGAAAAGTAAAACTATTCAAAAATCTCCTTGGTAGGGAATATATATAAACACTGTTAAAATGAGCAGCTCTGACGATAAATATAAATGTTATAAACAAATAATTAAGTTTCCTATTATTTTTTTTATTGTTATGTAATTTTTTAATTTTCTATTATTTTTTTTTGTTATGTAATTTTTAGTTGTAAGTATATTATAGTTCTTTCTTTAAAGTCGAATTAAAAATTATTAAATAAATTATCATATTTTTATTTTTGTTGTTATCTGATATGAAGCTCGTAGGAAAAATGTTGTTCCTAACAAGTGCGCAAAGTGCTTTTCCGCACGCAAGAACTTATCCGAACTCCGCTTCGCGTCGTTCGTCCAACTGTACTTGCGTGCGGAAAAGTATCACTTTGCGCACTTGTTAGGAAAATAACTATTTCCTTTACTGTCATTGTCACACTAAAAATTTAGACGATTCGAAATAATGTAGGGCCAAATAATTAACGTCCTATTAGTAATAACAGCCTCAATACTTCCATGACAACAATTGTTTCAATAATGGTATCCTTAGAAGTTATCCTACAGTTAGTGATTACACAATTTGGGCCCAAATCTAATAAAATATTAATCTTTAAACTGGGTTTTTCATTTAAAGGCCAATCCACCCTCACCAATGCATTTTAACCCTGCATAAAAATTGCATGGAATTTGGGATTCCCATTTATGCATGTCAGCGTGAGTGAAAGTTGCAGTGTTTTTCACCCTTGAAATAGAACAAGTTTAAAATATTTACACACGACTGAAATTTCTGTTGATGGAATTGAATTTTAATTATTATAATATGACCTTTCTCATTTGGCAATAAAAAATGTTAGGTTATTTTGAACGCCATAATAAAACAATCCACAAGTTCAAATGACATGTTGACCAAGCATAGTTCAGATTGGTCTTAACACCATAATCTTGTGGCGAAATAGCAAATAATAAATAATAAAATTACCACCTCGCAAAATCTGGATAAAATAAAAAAATTGTGTTTCATTCTTTGGAGAATAAACCGTACTATCCAGGAAGGGGTCAGTAAACTTTAACTAATAAATGATTGGACTGAATATGGCCCCTGAGCGCATCTTGTAAGTTTTTGAACTAGTAAAGTTGGTATTAGATTTTGCGGCAAACTAAAGAAAGCTTTTACACTTAAACAAAAAGTATTTCGATAATAGGCTTGCGAGTTTCTAATTCTGGAACTACAATTTTTCAGTGGCGGCTCGTTAATGAAGGGCTCTAGGGCGCCGCCCTCCCTGCAATTATTTCAAACAGAATCCAAGAAAAGTTTACTTAAAAAACCAAGAACGCAATGTACCTATGTAAAAAATCAATTAAAATAATTCAACCCAAACGTAGCCCTATTCCAATAATGGGCAGGCTATACTCATAGACAAGCGAGTTGCGCGCTCTCAAGGTTGTACTAAGCGCGGGCGACCGATTATTCGTCCCGATTCAACGCGAGTTGCCATGACTACAGAGGCGTGACGTCACCTACACATCGCACAACGAGCTGCCACGGATGGGCTCCAATTTTCCGCGCCCAACAGCTGTTCCCGAATCGCGATGCCACGGTAGAATAATCGATATACCTATTATGTACTCTGACGATGCGACTTGTTGATGCCGCTAATGATTTGTTTGTTTGTTTTGATTTGATTCATTAGTTACGTTATAAAGGTGGAAAATTTCGTCTAATATGAAGGTCAGTGATTTACAGAAGGTTGTGTTTAGTTCTCTGAGCTTTTAAGTGAAAAACTTAATTTAAAAAATGCAGAGCGGCCACTACCAATATTGAACATAGTACTAAGTGCAATCAAAATGTAAAAGTAAGGCACAGTTTACGCGTAAGTTTGACAAAGAAATATATAATAAAAAATTCTAGATATTATGCGGTTGTGAGGACAAAAATTCTTTTTTTTGTTTCGTGTGATCGGGTGTCTTCTTTTTGACGGGGATGATAATTGGGCTATAAATGGGGTAAAGGACTTCAAAAATCTTTCAGAGAAAATAAAAAAAAAACATGAAAATAGTGCAAAACATCGTCATAATGTGGTAAGTTTTCAGATGTTAGGACAAACTTTAACATCTTTAAGTAGTGCTGCTTATGTTGATGAAATTAAAATTCACAACGAGGAAGTTAAAAAAAACAGACACGTAGATCGAAAATAATAAACCTTTTAAATTTTTTTTTATTTAAAGCCAGCGCCCCCCCCCTGACTCGCTAATCACGAGCCGCCACTGCAATTTTTATTTAGTTTATTTGAATTATAAAGTAAATAGTGAGATTAGGCACTATAATAGTGTTTTAATTTAGGCTTGGGATTTTTTTTTATCATTTACGTCTATTTCCTAATTTTTCATAGTTTTAAAACATTTTCTCAGAATTTTGCAAGCATAAGGGTAGTGCTTCAGGGGTAGTAGGTGAGAGTGGTCAGCAAAATACCTCATTTTTATTTCCCGCGTTTTTGTAAAATGGTAGTTTTGATATGTCTTCCTTAGCCTCGAGAATATTGCCAAGTTTTCAAAAAATCGCCCTGTATATGTAACACGTATTGCCTCACCATGCTCTAGTTCAAAAAGCGAACATAAGCAAATTTTTATTAAGTATGCCAGACCATTTATCAAAATATTGATCGAAATGCAAGTTGAACATCCCCCGTTCCCCTCCCACAAACTATAAATCTGGCTACGCACTGTAGCCATGCTAGAAATATTTAAAGGTGTGTTGCCTATAGAAAAATCGCTTAGGGGCAACCATTTTCTACTTATCAGTGCATTCAGTTCGTTTATTTTTTTGTGTTTTACGAAGGCATACAATTATTGCAAACTTGCCTCCTAGACACTTTTGTGATTTACGTTTTCCCTCGTTGTGTCTCCAAAATTTCTCGTCAATGTTTGCAAGTTCAGCAAACTTGCATAGTTAAATTTGAACAAAAACTCCAACAATAATCTGTCTGTAACTTTAACCCCTCTAGTCAAATTTTCAAAACTTAAGTTATTGTGTATTTACATATTAACTTGTGTGTTTGGGTTTAGTTATATCAAACTATGTAATAATAGAAACTTAAAGAAATATTGTGGTAATTGGTCTTTTTATGATAATACACATTCGCGTTTTAATGTGTATGTTCTTTTGGATTCACCCGATTCACAATGTGTCATACCATATAATTATATCATATTGGATTTAGTTATATCAAACTATGTAATAATAGAAACTTAAAGAAAGATTGTGGTAATTGGTCTGTATTTTTGTAATAATACGAATTCGCGTTTTAATGTTTATGTTCTTTTGGATTCACCAGATTCACAATGTGTCATACCATATATCATATCGGATTTAGATATATTAAACTATGTAATAATAGAAATTTAAAGAAATATTGTGGTAATTGGTCTGTATTTTTGTAATAATACGAATTCGCATTTTAATGTTTATGTTCTTTTGGATTCACCCGATTCACAATGTGTCATACCATATATCATATAGGATTTAGTTATATCAAACTATGTAATAATAGAAACTTAAAGAAATATTGTGGTAATTGGTCTGTATTTTTGTAATAATACGAATTCGCGTTTTAATGTTTATGTTCTTTTGGATTCACCCGATTCACAATGTGTCATACCATATATCATATAGGATTTAGTTATACCAAACTATGTAATAAAGAAACTTAAAAAAGATTGTGGTAATTGGTATATCTTTTTGTGATAATACAAATTCGCGTTTTAATGTTTATGTTCTTTTGGATTCACCCGATTCACAATGTGTCATACCATATAATTATATCATATTGGATTCAGTTATATCAAACTATGTAATAATAGAAACTTAAAGAAAGATTGGGGTAATTGGTCTGTATTTTTGTAATAATACGAATTCGCGTTTTAATGTTTATGTTCTTTTGGATTCACCCGATTCACAATGTGTCATACCATATATCATATAGGATTTAGTTATATCAAACTATGTAATAAAGAAACTTAAAGAAAGTTTGTGGTAATTGGTCTGTATTTTTGTAATAATACGAATTCGCTTTTTAATGTTTATGTTCTTTTGGATTCACCCGATTCACAATGTGTCATACCATATATTATATTAGATTTAGATATATTAAACTATGTAATAATAGAAACTTAAAGAAAGATTGTGGTAACTGGTCTGTATTTTTGTAGTAATACGAATTCGCGTTTTAATGTTTATGTTTTTTTGGATTCACCCGATTCACAATGTGTCATACCCTCCTTTGGCGATAACAATACTTTCGGGACGAGGAAAATAAGAATGTTGGTTCCAAAAACCAATATGGTGGAAATAAGATGGTGTTAGGGACCCGTGTGTCATGTACATAACCTAATATTGGAGACATTCTTTAATAGGAATCAAAAATAATTACAGACCATTGTACAAAAGTAAATTAAAAATCAATCTTCACGTCTTCTTGGAACTGTTCCAACGGGCCGGGCCGTTGACCTTTCCACTTTAATTTAATAAGTTACTAAATTACGCGTTAACTTGCAACTTTAAGAAGTTAGTTTTGGAAGTAGAATATAAACTCTAGAACGTGCCGTTTTAATACTCCGGATTTATGTATTTTATTACGAATAATATATGGGGGACAAAAGCAAAGTTTTTGGTTTAAATGATTTTAATATGAAGAATTACGTGTATTTTACATAATTTAGTATACTATTCCAGCAAACATGACGCAAAATCAAAATTTTAAACCCCACTTATAATTGCTTACCATGTATGGTGGTAAGGGGGGTAGCAGTAATCGAGCCTCATAGAATCCAAAAGACCGAAAACAATAAAACACATGAACACTTAACAAGTCTGCACAAACATTATGTCACTAAGTACTATACAAGATATTATACAAAACGACCAGATCGTCCAGAGTTTTTTTTTTGCAAAATTGTTTATAATTTCGTCGATATTTAATGTTTGCCAAACTCGTGTTCGATACTGGTTATGGAGACATCCGAAAGGCGTTGTTGTCCCATGGTGTTACGTAAATGGGTTTTTACTATTTTAAGTTTGGAAAAAGATCGTTCCGCTCATGCCAGACTAACTAGTAAAGTTAGAAATAACTTCACTGCGCTAGATACATCTGGAAAATTTGAAGAAACACACTGATTTTTTTATTAATGAATGATCCGCAATTTCATACACTGTTTTTAATTTTGAAATGCTATCTCCAAGTCAAATTTGACTAGGAAAGTCAATGGACAAGTCTTTATGGTATAGAGTTTGTAAATTCCGCACTTTCACGTATAATTCTTCTTCACTTAACGAGGTTAAATTCTCAGGATATAAAAAATAAAATTAATTATGAAATGAAATACCTATGAAAAGCAAAGCTGGCAGCAAATTTTGAAGGGGCCGTCAGTGTGGGCCGCCAGCTTGCCAAAGTTTTTTAATCAAATTCTTAAAGAGTCCTCCGATTACCACTAAGCAAATAAACGGTCATAAAATTCAGTGCTTACATTATTTAGTTGATACAGAAATTCCATTGCATACCCCTGAAATTACAATATTTATTTCTTCCAAATTTTGAATATGCAAATTTCTATACATAACACTTTTGTTGTAACCCCACAGACGTCTGGAAAAAACATCAGCAGGAGACCTAGCTGGCCAATTTATGGTGTAATTTAATCCTACGTACGTTCATCGAAAACGTGCCTTGTGCGCAGGACAGAAATATCTTCATTTTGAGGAGCAACTTCACCTAAAGCAGATTCAATTTACATTTGTAAAAGTTCCATACAATTTTCCGTGTTTCTATTTTTTATTCAGTAATGTGTGGTGATGCTTTCTCATAGTTTTATCAAAAAGCCTTGTGTTAATTCCAGTCTTCATAGAGGAAAAGTTGTAAATCTGCATCATTTTCTTGTGCTCTACCATTGAGTACGTCATATTTTGCTCTAAGAACAGTTGCACTTATTAATTACAGTATCTGTACTCTCAACAGAATACGAACAAGATTCAGGACTATTGTAGGCAGTGGCGTGCAGTCAATGTAGGTAAAAAGGCATTGGCTACCCTAGTAAAATCAGAAATTTACAAAAAAAAATTATAATATTTCCCAATTTAATTTTTACAGAAAATCATATTATTATGTGTTTCCTTATCTACGTTTTTATGAAACTACTAATCGTCCATACTATATTTCTATAATAGTATCAAGGATTGTCCCAACATAAACATAAACCATCAAACAAACGTAATAATCGCATTTAAAACCGACCGAAATCAGCATAATATTTCCTTTGTAGGTGGCCCATATGAGCAGGACGAAGGTGTTTTAAAAAAATGTAAGCAGGCTATAGCTTCGTTTAAAGGCAGCACCTATATTTTCAGGTTTCAAGTACGGATTTAAAGGCAGGGATGTAGCGCCTTATGTTAAAACGAGACAGAGCGATTGGCAAATGTCGTACCGCAATTAATTTTGTCACGTGTGAAACGACAGGTCGCATTGTTTTCGGTTCTGTAGAACTGACATATTATTATTTTCAAAGACATTATTGATAAGTAAAGTTTGGCGCCTTCAGGCCCATATAAGTATCATGTTACGCTTAGAATTAGTTTTGTGTATACAAACATTCCTATTTTTATGAGGTTTAGAAGTATCAAGGGTACGGATAGAAGTAGGTAATTTAAGTTTTTGTAAAGCCGTCGTGCAGTAACACAGCTTTTATATTTTTACGGAATTTTATTAAAAGAGAGTCTTATAGTTCCGTTAACTGTTTACTATCACCAGCGCGGCCCAGCGACGTAGTCCGGACACGTGCGCGATTTGCAGTTATTGCGTTATAAAGATATTTATTTTTTAATAATAATTTTGCGTTTTAGTGTCCCGTATATTTTTAATTTTACAGATAATTAGTGTTTGTTACCCTATTACCCATAACAATGCAGTGTCAGCGCTGTGATAATGAAAATTGCGTACAAGGGCTAAAAACAATTCCGTATCGGTCCAGAAGTTTTAAAAATAAACAAGCCATAATTTTAACGGGGCGTCCTGTTCCCTCCCTTAAAATTGTGCAGCAAAAGAAAAATTGCAACAGGTATTTTAGCGATAAGTTTTATGATAATCATAAGTGGCTTACAGGTTGCAGTCATGTTAATAAAATGTTCTGTTGGCCGTGTTTACTATTTTCAAAGAATATTCAAACAACCAAATTTAATCTAATTTAATTACAGAAATTTAATAATAGTTGACCGAATTTTTAACGAAATTTGGGCGTGGCATCGAAACATGTTCACCTGCGGCGCATTGCCTTCGGCGGTTTTAATTTTTCCCCGCCAAATCTTTATGCCTACCCTGTTTCCAATGTCACTGCACGCCACTGATTGTAGGAATGGGTATGTCAGAAAATATTGCAGAGAACATTTCGGATACTCTCCGAGAACCATTTTCCATGTGGTACCACTTAATCAGGGTTATTTTTTCTTGAATACTGTACTTGTTGAATTGATGTTAAATTAATAAAGCAACCAATATTTAAGGGTATACCTATGTATTGGTTTAAATATATTTTCATATACTTTGGAATTCAAGGCAAAAATGTTGTATTTTTTAAATATACATTGTTCGGTTCAAAGTTAATTTGACACCACTCTAAAAATAAAGTGCCTTTCGTTGTCCTTGCTAGTCGAAAATGGAATTTAACCAAATATAAAAGCAAGGGATTTTATTAAAATTTTGTGAGAAAACAATATCGTGGTGTCACGGATTTTAAACGCCACATAAATGTATGGAGGTTGATATATTTGAAATAAAATGTATTCTAATTTTAATTGTTATTAAAAACATGGCAACTGTTAATATTATTTTTGTGTATAGTAAACGGCACAAATTTTCTCGTTTTAAAACAGATGATAGCAGAAACTTGTCATCGATCAGCTGATATTGGGACATAATAATATCCCCAGATTAGTAGTGGACCGTAATGAGCCCAAACACCGAGTTATGAAATGCGTTTTTATGCTTTTTGTTACATTTAATTACGTTCTCAAAATATTTAGTGGTTAGGGTGCCTTTTATTTTTACCTTCCTTGAGAGATCATAATTATTATTGTGTGCCTTGCACATTAGTTGATTTCATCGATAAGTAATAGGTTTAATTTCATCTGAACGCCGTTTTTGTCGAAAAGTTAGTTTGTGAAATTTTGGTTCTTAAAATGTTTGCTCGTGAAGGTTAGGTTTCTAATGTATAATTTTTGCATTTTGCATTATCTTGAAATCCTTTTCTGTATCAAGAAAAATAAAAACAGCTTTCCATATTATTAACTTTTAAAATCAGCTATTTAATTTCGATGCAATTATTTTTATTATTGTTATTATTATTATTATTATTGTTTGGAAATAGTAAGGTTGAAATAAACTATTTAACATTATGTTAGATTATATAGTAGCTTAAAAAGGTAACCATATTAATATGTAATAGGATAGCGAACAAATATATAATTCTATTTTCTGGGTACCTTACATAAGTGAAATAATAATTATTAGATATTATTATTATTGTTTGAATGGCAATAAAATAACGTTTTTAACTTTAAGTTAGCCTACATACAAGTTTAGAAATGTAACCGTATCATAGCCAACAAATTCTATAAAAACCATATTTGGGTCTACGTACCTTACGTATGTCATATATCGTCGGCTTAACCTGCTAAACCAGTAAGTCCAGAAATCAAAATTTTACAGGAAGACCAAAAACGCGTTATAATTAATTTACAAACGGACTAGAGAAGGCGATGTTCCCGTGACTGTGCTTGTTTTTGATGATTTCTCTATAAATTAGTCTGTAATTCAGATTTTTTATCAATAAATACAACTATATATTATTTTATAACAATTTTTTAATAATTGTCAGCTTCGAGTTGGTGGCCTGGTAAAAAAAATATTACTATAAAAAGCAGTCTGTGTCAATGTTTTGACACAATACCTCTTGTACCCCAATGATTGATCGTTATACTTTAAAAAAAATTATGTATTTAATACTTCTTAGCTAAAAAAAACTATCTTTTATATTTTGCCATAACATCACAATATTTTCTATTTATAAAACTGCACCAATTCGGACTTTTACAGTTTTTCTTTTAGATTTTATGTCAGACTCAGACGTAAAATTTTCATGGCTTTAATAAAAGTTACCTTTTCTTGTCTCTGAAGCGGAATATTAACTGAACGAGTGCCTGATAAAACCAAAGTTTTAGTGAAAGAGAAAATTATATAATATTACCGCCAAGATAAAAATGATTTTTCTTTATGTTTTTTAACTTTAGATTTGTGTAGTTTTGTTTAAAAATAAATAGTACATAAGAGTCGGGTGTTTGGTAACAGACATTATTACTAGGCAACTTGAAAAAACTTCACATTTTATAGTAAAAACAAAAGATTCAGTGGTATTCTGACTAATTTAGTTATTCGATGTTACTGAGTTGTATAAATAACGCAAACTTCGCTCTTCATCCAGAATTTTCTTTAAATCACAATGAGAAAAAGGCTTCGATTCCTTATAAGAATTCACATACTCTTTATACAACAGTTCAATATTTATGTGACAGCAATGTGGTTTCCTACTGTAAGCCAACGAAAATTGCTAGACCGTTTTGTAGTGATAATATCACGGTAATTTAGCCAATAGGAAATAGGAGTTATTGCTACCAAGGTTTATAGCCATTATTGCTCTGAATACTCACAGTAATTTATCAATTTCTATTGGGGGTGTAATCTGGTTTTATATACTGTATTAGTTCCGACTAGCAGTTGTAATGACACTTGACATTATTTATGATAATATTTGCTTGCTACGGTTAATAAAGCATAGCATACTTAATACTAAAAATCAGTGCTGTAGTTCTCAAAAATTAATATAGCTTCTAGTGTGATATTGTTCTTGTCGTTTAACATTGCCAACGAATATCTATTATGCAACGTGGTTTACTAAGACGGTAAAGTTCGTTGGTATGATCAATAAAGTTTAAATTCAGACAGGAAGTCTAGAAGACTCCGAACAACGATGCGACCTGCGCAACAAATACGTTGACACTAATATTACGGCGCGCGGCGATTGCCGATCGCTACGAGTCCCCACCAACGTCTTGTGGATTATAGGTTCTAGCGAAGATACAATTCGTTTTGGGGACGCTGTTCTGCTTTCTTAATTATTGTAGAGAAAGCGCTTTACTAGGAACAAAATGCGTCGCATTGAGAATATATCATTTATTTCTTAACAAAATTGCTGTATGAAAAGCAGATCTGTTCTGACTAATAGAACTGATTACTACCAATAAAAACACTGTTCTAGTAAATCTGGAACTGATATAACACTAAAGCGGGTTTGATACACTAGCAATTTATTTAATATGGGTTAATAAAAATAAGCTATATCAATACCAAACTGTCTTAGCAAATCTGTTGTATTAGATCATTTTTCTCGGTGCAGTGGTATTTTAAAATAATTGAGCCAAAACTCGCTTAACTTCAAAATATAGGTATGTGTACTATACACTAGCCTCTGTGGCACTAATTCTGCAACCTAGAAATCGTCCAGTCGTCACAAAACCAACAACTTGGGAGCCACAACAAAAACTCTCAAAAGAAAGATGCGCCAAGCTTCTGCGCAGAAACTTCATCTCGAATTGTGTGTATACATATGGAACAGACTCAATGAAGAGACAGTCAAAGAACAGGCTAGATAAAGACATTATTCAATTAAACAATTCATTCGTCCATTACACGCTGTGATAATATTTGAGATGAACATTTGCATGTGATACCTACTAGAACAATGTATATGTCGTAGGCTGATAGTGAAATCCATCATTTCATGAAAAGCCTAGTCATATCATGCTGCACGCTAAAAGGTATATTGGCAACTGGTTTGTTCGTTGTTCCCCAGAGCATTTTTTTAAAATTTAATTTAAATTTTATTTTTATAAAATAATATTAGTTGAAAATATTGAAAAAAATGCTCTGGGGAACAACAAACAAACCAGTTGCAATATACCTTTTAGCCACGCTTCATGATATGACTAGGCTTTTCATGAAATGACGGATTTGACTATCAGCCTACGACATATATAATAGTCTCATCGGTTCTACCGCTTACTATAACCAAAAAATGTTAAAATAAGTTTGTAACTATTTTTCATATTGGAATACACAGGGATCCAAGCACAATGGATATCCTGGGGCGGGTAGACCACGACGGCTGCTTCGTCCTTGTTAGGACTCTACGGGCAGCAATCCAAGCAATCCCGACAATAGCGCTAAGATGCAATAAAAGCCTTTTACAAAAGCACAGCGGCCATCAATACACCGTAGCGCCATCCCAGCGGAATTAACTCCAATATAAAACGAAGTCATACTTGTAATAATCGAAAGGTAGACAACTAAATATTCTACGAAGTGCATCACAATCCAGTATAGGGAACGCTATTTGCGTTTCAACCGAAAGTTAATAATAATAATATCCTGTCATCTAGCCAAAGTTATTGAAAATGGCTTTTAGAAATTATCAATCTATGCAAAATAAAACGTTTTTATTATCATTTCAACAGACATTATGAAAATATAGACTAGGCAAATTACCATGGAACTATTAAAAAAGTCACGGCAAAGTGTTATTAAATTAAGGCATGTGATCGCATGTCTAGCAAGCTGAAACACGTGTAGAAACAAATTCGACGTTATTACTAAAATTATAATGAAAGGTGAAATATTGTCTTATTTGTAGACTTATGTTTACCAAGCTAATATATTGTGTTATTTTAGGATTATTGATTAGAGGGATGAAGTAGACTATGTACAGGGATCTAGTAAATTACCGGGACAGTTCAATGAGTAAATATTTACCTAACGAGTTTATTATCGCTTACCCAGTACCTAACAAACACGGCATGTTTGCACCGTTGTTTTTTTTATATTCGTTTTTCTACAAAGACATTAATAACTTTTAAGGGTGCATTTTAAATAATTTATTTGCCATCAGTGTAAAGTTGAAAAAGTTTTGGAAATGTCGGATATAATTAGAAAATGAACGTAATTAAGGGAACGTCATTAGAGTTCGTAACAAAAGTTTTATCAGTTTGAAGTTATTGAGTTCAAACTTGGAAAATTTCTTTGCTTTCGATCAGCACTTACCCTCAGTATGTAACTTTCTTTATATTTGTGTAAATAATTAAGCATTGAAGGTGTATAATTAAGTTCATATTCATTAGGTTAGAATAAAGTAATTGCCTAAACAAAAATTGTTTATCTTTCCAAGCGAGCAATTTGTCTTGTTGTCTAGTATAGATGGTTTTGATTTATGTTTTTATTTTCTACTGAGATTGATTCTTTATTTTGTACTGTGCTCTTATGGTGCGCTATCTAATCACTGAAACAATAAGGAATTTTTAAGAGATTTATTTGATGAACAACAATACAGCAAAGCAATAAAAGAATAAAATAAATAGTGCGAATAAACTACAAATTCCACTTAATAGACAACTCTGCCAAAAATAAGAATTATACAATTTTACCCAATAAACGGTTAAATAAATTACTTAAAGAACACTTACGCAATTGGAGCAAAAAAGATTGGTTCTGGTGCATGACTTTAAAATTGTTGAATTTAGTATTGACTTTAAACTGAGTAGACAAACGGGCAGAGGTTTCTCTTACACCTGAACAATTGTTACAACTCTCTGAGTAAGTGTTCCTTGAAGTTTTTATACAGTTTTCCAAACCTTACCCACTGGAAGAAGGGGTTCCACACGTTAATAAAAGAGGGGATTTCCCTGGATGTACTAAAGTGGAACCCCGTACCCCAACCAATTACAAACAATTATTTTTTATCAACATTCATCTACCGACTCCTCTTATGAAACTAGAAATGTCCTTATCCTTGTTCTATACACTATCTTTCCACCACACCTCTTCTTATCAAGCTCAACTACTATCCACTAAGAGTCTTAGCACCACAGCGAACTACGAGATGGATAACCCATCCTTAAGGATGCCAATCCGTATTTGACAATATATTTTTCTTTAGCGGTTGCATTGGAAATTTATCCCCTCGATTTCTACCACCTTGGCGCAAAGTTTCATGAAACATAAAAATACTTACCTATGGCTTATTTTAACAGAGCAAGGAGTACCTGTTTTCAGTAATATGGCTTAAAACATTTATAGATACCCCCTGAAAATAGACTACGTCCCTTTTTTCAACCCCTAAAATAATTTTGAAAAAAGGACGAAACACGTATATTATTTTATTAATGGAACTTATCTACTAACTATTAAACTCCATCAGTTTTAGATTCTGACACATAGAAATTCCTATAAAAATGTTAACCTTCGTTTTCACCCCCTTAAGGGTTGATTTGGAATTTTTTTAGTGGGTTAAGGAGAATATATCCTCGAAATTTCATGATTCTAGTATTAGGGTTTTAGGTTGGACGTTGAGGAGTCAGTCACATTACAATTTTATATAATATGAAATTATTGTAACATAATTAAAATCGCATTTTTCAAAGTTATAGGAAAGAGGCCCATAGGTAAGAGGGTAATGTTAGATTTAAGAGAAAACTGGAATATAGAAAATAATTGAATTTATGTTGATTAAATTACCACAGGTCTATCATATTATGGTAAGTTGTAAAAAATCAATAAAATGTATATCATAGTTCTCTCTATGATGTTTTAAATATGAGCTTAAAATTTTTGAAAATATTTTGAATAAAATCCTAAAACAAGACTTGATTTCTAATAAAAATTAATTTTAATTAGAACCTAGTTTCTTTTCAAACGCGTTTCTAATGAATAAGCACCTTAAGTTACCCGTTCCCCATAAATATTTATGCCTCGATGAAGCAAACCCTAAGAATATTAAAATGAAATAAATATGCAAATAAGAATCATTCTTTTAATGTCATAAGACGTTATACGAGAAATTGAATTAGCAAATCACCTCGTAGCTATTAAAATAGTCACGTCAGATTATTATTAAATCAAAGCTTGTGATCGCATGTCTACAGAACTGCCTCATGTATTAAAGGTGAACAGTTAGTAATTATTAAAACATGATAGGTACTCGAAATAAAACACTGTTCATCGTAACCGTCTTAATTTTTAAAGGTAAATTAGTCCATGTAATTTTTATAATTCACGATCTAATAGTAATTCTCCGCAGAAATACGATATAAATAATAGGATAATAAAAATTAAAAAGTTTTACTCTACAAACACTAAACTTCTTACCTTAATTAACCTTAATAACATTCACAGTAATTATAGGGTAAGCCGAGGTAAAATATCAATTGTATCATTAACTCGCGCGGGCTCTAATCAGTTAATTTATTCATTCATATTAGATCAGGTAAAGTTTTCATGAAAAAAAAACTTTTAATTGATTAATTTTGTTTTTGTTAGGTATAAAAGTTAGCTTTTTCAAGTCAAATAATTAAGTAAGTATTCCTCATATCAAATAATTTAAGTTCGATTTTGTGTTTTACATTAAAGTACACATCAGAGAAGCAGAAGACGAAGGACTCCCTGATGCGGATAGTAGAGAGGGGTTGCGATTTCGCAGACTGCTACTTTGTCACATTCACGTCCTGCACCTGCATAAAAATCTCAGTGATATTTTGGAGCAGTGAGAGCAATGGAGCCTGGTCATCCACTGGAGCCGTTGAAATTTAAGTGAACCGAGAAAAATGTATTTTTGTCATTTTCTTTTACATGCAAATAGATAGAAATACATACATTACGTAATGAAAATTAAAAAAATTACTTCCATCTGTTCTCCTTAAAAATAGCACACTTTTAATGGATAAGCATTGACGACCGTTTCGTTCTTATTAGGACTTTTCGAAAAAACATAACCCAACGCAACTCCACAGACAACGAAATCACACATTAAAAACTTACTTGAGAATATCGTAAGTGGTGAATACAAAGCATCGCCATCTAGTAGGAATCAACTCCAATGCAAAAGGCAAATTCAGTCAAAATGGAACGTAAAGATAACCAAAAAGAGCAGATACATCACAGCTATACCCTGTGCATATTATCTTGAAAAACCCATATTACACCGTGCACATTTTACTCGTCGTTTTATGGCATTAGGTTAGAAGCCCAATTTTCAACCTGGTTGGTTGATAAAAGGCGGGGGTCGGGTTCGACGTGTGGCCCAAGCTGCAGCCTTCTGGCTTATTGTGCGCTTCAGTCTTGTTAGAATAGGTTTGTTCCTTCTACGAGGTCCAGTAGTTTTCTTTCCAGTTTGTCGTGCGGGAGGTTATCGCCACGTCGAATGTTTCCGAAGATTTTGAATCTTTTACAGTTTAGCGCTTCGCAGAGCTGTATATGATATGTGAGGCGGTTTCGTCCTTTTCACCGCAAAGTCTACATTACTTACTACTACTTCATTAAATGGCTCCATTATAGACTCCCATTCGTTGAAGTTGTTTTCTTAAGGTAGCATTTTCAACGTCATTTAATCTATTACCAACCTATAACCTATTTCGCGTTACTTTTTTAAGTTTATTATTTTATTGACTAACATTTAAATAAAATCAGTATCGTCGGCACATTACTTAGGTAATATCTGATATATTACAAAAATATCAATTTATTTCATCGCTAATTTTGGGAGAATTGTATAGTGAAAGAACAATGAGTGACAATAACATAATAATGTTAAAAAAAATCTTACCCGATATTTTTCGCTATGCAATTTTCATAAAATAAGTTATGAAATTCCTTGATATTTATTAAATATTGTCAATTATTACCTATAGAATATCAAGTCGATACTGATTTTATTTAAATTTTGTGTAGAAGCTAAAAAACATAAATAAATCTACGCAAAATAGGTTATATAGGTT
The DNA here is from genome assembly GCA_963969555.1 of Polydrusus pterygomalis. Classification (NCBI taxonomy): domain Eukaryota; kingdom Metazoa; phylum Arthropoda; class Insecta; order Coleoptera; family Curculionidae; genus Polydrusus; species Polydrusus pterygomalis. Next base: position 53,115,863 of record OZ018381.1, read on the forward strand.
GGCAAGCACGTTGATACTCCTACCTTAAGTGACAATGGCCTGTTAGTAGGCCGGTCACTTGTTTTAACTGGGTGCCCGTCGAGAGCAGCATTCCAGCTGATAGCTTCTTCGAGGGCCTATCGATGACGGCCCGTGCGTGTGCCTGGCCAGGTGTACCGTTCCATCGAGATAGATGTTGTTTTTGCGCCCATCTGTCTAATGTTGTTTTGGTTGCCTTTTTTGATATTCCAAAGGCGGGTTCTGGGCCCCTGAAATTTTGAGCAGCTCCGGTTATTGCCAGTTCATCTGCTTTTTCGTTGCCTTTTATCCCTGAATGATCAGGAACCCATAGGAGTTCAACCTGGCTGCCAGGTCATTTAGGTCGTTAAGGCACTCCATTGTGATTTTTGATGTAAATCGGAAGGAGTTTAGAGCCTTCCTGGCAGCTTGGCTGTGATAGGATATTTTCAACCTGACATAACAATGCAATATCATCCGGTAAACTGACGACATAACCCGATACATTTAAATTAAAAAGTCATTTACGTAGAAAGTGAAGAGAGCAGGACATATAATAACAGTGCCCTGTGGTATACCTTAAATGACAGATCTCGTTGCACTAACTTGCGAGGTTACAAAAACACATAAAAGTCGTGGTCTGAAAACTAAAATGCATTTCATGTTTTGTGCGATGATGAATTTGTTTTATATATGTTTTATATAGAGTTAAACGACAATATTTATTTGAAACATGAAACACGAAACACTACACATCGAGTTTCGTTTTTGTAACTCGATATTTTGTCACGAAAAAACTGACTAATGCAACTGCAAATGCATCTCTCGAAATATGAGAAGTGAAAACAAACAATAAAATTTCGCCCCGCCTCTCTGCATGCGACGTATATATCTCGTTTGTTACTGTCGTTATTACAAAGTTTTACAGTTTGGTGGCACGATAGAAAATAACTGTTGCGATAAAGTTTCGAGGTTTGAAAAATTAATTTTTAATGAGATTTAAGTACTGAGCTGTGGCAGAGGTTAAAGTGTCGTGAAATGTGGTTAGGTAACTTATAATATAATATAATATATTTATAAGATAATATAGCGTCCGCAAAAATAATTAAAAGTGAATAATTGTGGCATATCGGACAAGGGTGTAACTGTTTCTTATAATGAAATACACAGGGATCCAAGCACAATGGATACCCTGGAGCGGGTAGACCACGACGGCCGTTTTGTCCTTGTTAGGGCTCTACGGGCAGCGATAATTCGAGCGTTCTCGACAACGGCGGTAACATGTATTAAAAGCCTTTTACAGAAGCAAATGTATAATAACTTCAACCTATGAAATGCCCTTTGAACAGTCTTATTGATCTGATCAACAAACTTCAAATTAGAGTCAACTAAAATGCCTAGGGACTTTGCCACGGTACGCACTGGCAATGGAATGTCATCTATTTGCAACTGTACAACTTTGTCGATGCCAGTTATCGTTCAATGTCCAAAAACACAATTACCGATTTGTTTGGATTTAGAATCAAGTTGTGCTTTTTTGAGTACTCAGAAATGCTGTTGAGCTTTCTGTTAATCACAAATTCACCCACATGGTGCTCATTGGGGAGAAAACTATAACTTAGCTAAATATCATCAGCATAAATCTGGTGCGAACAGTCCATTATGTTATTTGTTATATCCGCCGTATATATTATAAATAACAGGGCTCCCAAGATTGAGCCCTGAGGTACACCCGATACCACAGGCAGCAATAATGAAGTTTCGGTATTTAAAACGACCATTTGATTTCTATTCCTCAAATCGGTTGATATGAAGTCTACAGATGACTGTTCCATCCATAATATTAAAGTTTCAAACACAGAAGGTCATGATTGATGGTATCAAAGGCCTTCAAGAAATCGAGCAACACCAATGCAGACACCCCGCCCGCGTCCATATCCCCCACAGTCCCGCCTAAGACTCCTGAAAGTTCTATTTAGGCTTTATAATTGATTGTATAGAGGTAGCCGTTACTTGATGAAGATCCATTATAAGAACTATAAAAAATACTTCGTGTATAAATCTTCACTAAATTTATTGTTATACCATAACAATTGTTTCGACACACAGTGTCTTCGTCAGACGTCAGATGGTTACAAATGAATGATTTATTTGTAACCATCTGACGAAGACACTGTGTGTCGAAACAATTGTTATGGTATAACAATAAATTTAGTGAAGATTTATACACGAAGTATTTTTTATAGTTTTTATAATTGATGTTTTTCATGCTTCTGGAAAGTAACCGCGTTCTAGGTAAACATTGACTACGTGAGTGACGTAGGGAGCAATAAATGGTGAGCAACACTGAAGCATTTACCGTGTTATGCTTCCAAATGCTTTTCACTTGATGCTCGGGTCTTCCTCAACACCGCTCGGAGCCAGATATTTCCTTAACTTGCAGTGTCCCGTCAGAATCCCTCTTAGGGTGTTCAGGACACATCGACGTCTATTTGGGATCGACTTAAGCCTAACATATTTGGCAAGGTTATGACGTCCTCAGCCATCTGTCATTGCTCTATGGGGCTGCGTTCAGCATACAATAACAAATTTTAATTTAAAATGCTTAGAATTCCTGCTGTAATTTCTCTACAATTCCTTTTTAATTTTCTAAAATACCACACATACTTAGCCCATTTTATTTCAGCTTGTGTTCTTGTGCTTCATAAAATATTGTGTTTTTTAATTATAAAAGTTATTTAATAATGATTCAGTTTTAATTATTACTTTTTTCCTGGTAGTCTAGACATTTGTCAATTACGAGTAAGTTTAATTAAGGATTAATTAAATCTTATACAAGCGTTTTTTTTTTTGTTTTGAAATGAAGCATGTTCAATTATTATTATACAATGATTGGGCCAGACTTTTTGTGAAAACATAATAATATTAAAGTGAATGCAAAATACTAGTAATATCAATACCGGCCCAACGGACTAACCTCAATTGTGATAGATCCTCATATTTTAGTCTCAGGAATATGTGCTAGCATTTTGTACTCATATTTTCCGGACACCCTGTATATCATACAGCTCATTTCTTAGATGACATTCTAGCTTATCAACAATAAATTCGACAGTTTCACTCTAAGCATTTCATCTTATAGTCTTATGCCCCTGAGACCGGCGGGAAAAAAACGTTCCTCGCCAGCACTTGATAGCGGCAGCGTTTCATCTGATTACGTCCTGCTACGCTGCTGGAGGGTAACTTCAAGCACGTTTCAAATGATGATTCCGGTCAGACGGTGTGTTCAGCTAAAATTAATTTTATGTGCCATGATAAACCCTGGAAAAAATGCTTCTATTATACAGTGCGCGGCATATTTAACGCATAACGAAAAAATTGCCTCAATTTTGATGTTATATATTTTTCAAATTTGTGGTTCGTTTTTAATAAGTTTTTTTTCTAATTGTAGGTTTTTTCCTCAACCATATCACTGCCTTTGTTGTTTTGCTTAAAAAAGTAACTTTGGTATTATACCGGGTGTTATAAAACTGTTATGTTTTTCTTACGGAAATTCAAAACACCCTGTGGGATTTACTAGCCATTGCAAGTTATCGCAATTACAGCCAAATGAAAATCTTATGTTTCCTTTACATTTCCTTTTTTGATTCATTTATCTCTGTTTTTCATGAAATATTCAATTTTTAGTTCATCGTGATTTTCATCAAGATGGTTACAAATGAATGAATCATTCATTTGTAACCATCTGACGAAGACACTGTGTGTCGAAACAATTGTTATGGTATAACAATAAATTTAGTGAAGATTTATACACGAAGTATTTTTTATAGTTCTTATAATGGATCTTCATCAAGTAACGGCTACCTCTATACAATTAGTAAAATTATGTTTCTGCGCATTTAACAATGTAGTACCTACATTTAATCATGATGTCCTCAGCATCTAGGGTATTTATAATTTTACAGCAGGTATCTAGCAAAATATTACCAAAATCAATATATTTTCATACAATTCTCTATAGAATTCTGTATTTTGCAGGTACGACCAGAAGTATAGTATACTTAATGAAATCTGCGAATTTTACTAAATCGCTAAAACTATACAGCAGTTATCCTTTTTTCCCACAAAACTTAGATTAATACTTCTACCAATAGGTACCACTATCAGTACTATATTTATATTTTATCACCATACCCTTTTTTTGTACCAAAAAGGACGTTTTCGCGATTCAGTAACCTATGCACCGCGCGCGATAATGTTGTTTATTTATTTACCATCAAAATAGACGATGCGAAATTAAAATACCCGTGTTAAAATTTTAATGTTTTAAAAAGAAAAATAACAATTTTAAGTAAAATAAAGTTTCCCATTTCCTTTAGTGAAATATGCCCACCCAATTAATAGGATATACCCGATGGAGATTTTTAACAGGTACACTCTTTTGTTTAATCTAACATTTCCTAATATTAAAATCCCAAAGCCTAATTAAATCATCCAAACTAAAATAAAACGTAACAACCCTTTGGACACGGAACAGCACTGGAGAAAACGAAAATTCAAGAAGCAGCTTTCATGAATCAAAATACCCATATATTTAGTAAACCAAGTATAGATATCCTCAAAATCAGGAAGCCTCTTCTTGTCCAAAACCAACAGCTCAAACTTTACACTCCAATAAGCACGTAGGCGGAGTCATAAAGCTTCATTGCACATGGATAGTATTTAAGACAGTAGCCTTAGAATTATAATTTAGTTTACCCTTGAAAATGGTTAGAGATACTAGAGAACAAACCCAAACGTTGTAGGTTGTAGTAACAAAATAAAGACAATGGAAGTCCGACAAGGTAATTTTTTTTTATATTACTACATTGTCTGCGACCTTCAAACAAACACTAGTAACACATGTTTTGCCCTTTCGGGCATCATCAGAACTAACATAAGAAACCTAACTAACGTCCATTAATAAATAACACATTTTAAATTGCATGGCTATTTTCTGAAAGAATAATATCACAGCGTGTGGACGAAGCTTACAATTTAAAAGAAAGTGTAAACTTACATAATCCGATTGTCGATGTGGCATAGCCTGGGGGAGAAGTTGCGTTTGGCATCGTGCGTGATACGAAAGTTATGCATTAACGCCCTAGCTAATGCGCTCACAAAAGCTCTATGTTCTTGGAAAATAATCGCTTTCTTGAAACCTTTCAGAATAAAGAGTATTATAAAACCTAATAATTCTAGGCTTCCTGCACTTCGCCATTTCGTTTTTTGATTGATATTTCATTACTCCTCGTTTCAGTTTTAGGTTAAAAATGGTTGCTTTATACGAATACGTTCAACAACAACTAACTTAATGTGTATTACTCAATTTTTAGCTGAAGGTATTGATCAGCGCATGCAGACGGATGTTATCTAAACACACTTTCAGAGGCTTTCGATCGACTGGATCGCTCCTATTTCTTGAGGTGTATTACTATCGCTATCAGATATTATGGTACTGGACAAACTTGAGCAAAATATTCTAAATTTCTTGAGACGAAACACGATAGATTTGACAAAAAATAAATTTTAAACAATTGCAGGTTTTCATGGTAATTAGAACAGGTGTCAGAAAAAATACCTTAAAAGCTATGAATTTTAATTTTTAATTTTTGTTCTAAACACGATACATAGTTAATGAAAATAGTGTAATATTCATATAATTAATTAAATAGTTAATAACAAATAGGTGTAAAAAAAATTTTGTTTGTATTTAGCGCGCATATTTATAACAAAAATTACTGGCGTTATTTTCAATTAAAAATAATTTAATCAACAGATTAATTCCGATAGGCGAGTGGTTTGGCATCTGTTTTCGCCTCCAGGCTCCATCATTATCCAAGGAACTTTATTAATTAAACTTGCTTCTTTCAAACGCTCTTTTAAGTTTCCTACTATCAATAAGAAAACTTGCTCCTTATCTAGTAGGGTGGAATAATCCTGAAAATTAAATAAAGTATTTCAAAAATATTTTTTTTTAATTGTACCTTAAATCTAATGCAGGCTCTTAGGAGTTCTAAAAGAGCCAAGTACAGCCAGTGGCGCACCTATGGAGGACTTGAGGTAGGAGGCCGATCGCAATGCATTGGATTCGGTCGCAAATTAGCATCGGTAATTCAGCTTTACGAGTTGCCATAAGATGGCGCTCGTGTTCGAAGTGGGCTATCAAATAAATGGTTTCTTATGGAGGCGATAACTATTTTTTATTTAAATTAGTTCTTTAAGAAACAAATAAGGACTTTTATATGAATTTACACTTACTTTGTTATACTTATTAGTAAACTCGGCCTGTATAAAGTTCCAACGATGCTTCGTTTTTAAAATACAGGAACATTCTAGCTAGAATGTTTTACCTTTGGAGCTAGAAAGAGACTTATTTGGCTGCGTTTCATCTCTGAAGAAGATCCTGTCTTACACCCCGACACAAAGCAAACTCTACTTTTATAAATTGTACCATTATTGATTATAAATATGGAAATTAATTACAATACAACGTTATTTGTCTTGTCTTGCCTTCAAACTTTATTTGTTATTTCAAAAAATAAAATGTCAATTGTCAAAAATAAAAGCACAGAAAAATAAAGGGTTTAAGTAAAAGTTAAAAACTATGGAGGCTCTAGTTTTTCATATTAAAACGAAGAAGAAGAAGACAACATCAGCCCACTTCGGACGCGAGAGCCATCTATCGGCCAACTAGCGAACTAACCAAAAAACCGGGACAGAATTTGAAAATGCTGCCATTGTCGATCGGCCTCCTACCCTATAGTTCTCCATAGGCGCACCTAAAAGGGTAGGGACAATGGGGCACTACTCATACCTCAAATCTAATTAGTTTAAGGAATTAAAATTATTTACTATTAGTTACTCCTTACCAATAATACAGGGGTCTTATCCCAATCCTAATAAATACATAAAGTGTATTCCTTGTTTCACGTTGTATTTGGCAACAACTTCTCTCCTTTTTCCACAGTATACTGAAGGTCTCTAAGGCAGTAATTAACCTACATATTTTATTATATATTATGGTTCTGCTTTTCAAGTTAAGAAAAGAAGATGTTGGCATTATTTGCCAAAGTTTAATTTATTGAGATGATATGAAAGAATTTTTGATTAATGCTCAGATGATAGATTAAATTTTTGTTGATAGACTGGCGAAGCAATTTTTTCATCATTTCTAATATGACATGGCAAACACCGTGCGAGAAAAAATTATTTGCATCAAACAGGGTCTTGCATCTAAGGACGTAATGGTTAGCCGCAGAGTTTAATACCTGAATTAATAATCAATCAGTTATTCCGTCATCTTTAACAGTCGTTACAAGTAATTTGATTCATCGCTAATTTTTCTAATTTCTTGAACAATTCACACAATGGGCTTTACGGAACAGCACAAAACATTCATGGTTGAAGCGTATTCTCGAAACGGGGTTAGAGTAAATGGTGAGTGGCAATACAATCCAGGTTTGTGCATGGACGATTTCACGGACATTTTCCCAACGTTGCTTTCATTGCCTGAAAAGAACCGTGGCTGTGTTTAGGGAAACAGGTTCTATACAACACAAAAAATGAGCAGGAAGAGCATCTGTAAGAACAGAAGAACTTGTTAAGACTTGTATAAGACGCCTGTCCTAAGAAGTGGGAAGGTCTTATGGAACATGCAGGACTATTCTTAAGAAGCAGCTAAATTTATTTCCTTTTAAAGTGCAAGTATTATAATTTTGTAAACAACAAAAATAAATTTGTATTTGTCTACGTATTTTATTACTTATTAGTTTGGCATATCATGTCATAATATGAATTTGACAAAATTTTAACCTAGATTTGGTTAGATAGATCGTTCCCATATCATTGTGATCTAAACCAAGCGCTACGTTTTTTAATCCAAGCCCTCTTTGATGCAAATAATTTTTGCTCGCAAGGTACAATTAATGCTTTACGACTCCTTATCTGTATGATGGAGGTTATTGATAGGTATATTGTACTGAATAGTTTACATAATTTTAAAATACTATTTTTGATTATATTTTTGACGTTATAAGAATATGAACATCCAATATTTTTATATAACCATGCTGAAACAAAAATACCTCGGAACAATGAAAACTTTAAATTTGAATAATGATTATAAAAGTTCTAAATTTTATCAGTAATAAACGTGGCAGTAACAGAGGCCCCAGAAACCATTACTTTCTACATTTTCTTACTTTTGTGCCTGCGAGACAAGCGGAAAGAAACATCTCTGCCTGGCAGTCGGCATCGTTTGATCTGATTACGTTTTGTGACGCTTTTAGCTGACGCGAAACAACTTTTGAATAATGATGCAGTTTCAACGTTAGCCAAATTTAATTTTTATCACTAAGCAACGCAATTTGTCTCGTTAGAAGAATATTTCTTTGAGAGTTTCTTTTACAGATTTTTCTCACGGTGACTTAATTCTTATAATATTTTCTTTTGAGGTTTTGAAAAGGAAAACACCTTAAAGTCGGTTGACTTAAGAAACTGAATGATATTTAACATAATTTTTTTAACGCAGTTAACTGTCGTGATATTCTTGACATACTTTTATACGTCTCCTTTGCACAGCCCCATACATTCCTCGTGAACAGAACTAGCGCATAGTACACACAATCTCATATCGGCGAATCGGTTCTCTTCACAAACAAAACAATACCACTATTTGCGTGTCTGTTTAGTTTTCTTTTCTTCTGACTTATTTCTGTTGACATACTAGGTAAATTCGTTTATTGGTTTATCCGTTGATATTTGTAGGTATCGTACCTGTTTCAAAAAAAATGCATTTAATATTTTTAGGTCGTACATTAATTTCTTTGTTTTATAAGTCTTGGCGATCAACGAGTAGCAGTAAACATATAAGTAGGTATACACTGAGGAAAATGATCTAATTCAACAGGTTTGCCAAGACATGGTTTGTATTGATAGCTTATTTTTTATTAACATAAATATTAAATAAATTGCCCGCTTTAGTCTTATTTCAATTCCAGATTTGCTAGAAAAGTGTTTAATTTTATTGGTAGTAATTAGTTCAATTAGCAGCCAAGGGCGCCCATAGGGGAAGGCAAGGGTAGGCACTTGCCCCCCCCCCCCCCCTAGGATTTGGTTTCAGATCATAAATTATTATAAATTTAATATCATAATATTTAAAAATATCGATACCTACTATGCGTAATTGATATGTTAAAAAAACCATCACTACTACGGGAGACGTTTGACATTGCGTCGGACTTCAGACTCCCAGCCTAGGAGTCCCAGGCACAGGCATACCGCATCATGATCGTGGCCTCAAATATCCGAAGTTAAGACACCCGCACTAAATCGGAAAGTATTTTAACTTGCGTTGCCCAGTAATCCAGTAATCATCCGCGTAGTTAGTTAATTTAATTAGCTTAGTGCATTCAAAATTAGGTAGGTATGTGTGAATATACCTAAGATATCGTAATGTTTGGATTTTCATAGTTTTTTTAAGGGAATAATCAAGTATTGTATTATAGACTATTAGGGAGTGGCCTTTAACCACTTTTTAATTTTTATGTTAAACGGCGGTATTATAGAAAGATTTTTGGGTTTTTACGACGTTTTACCAGTTTTTTTTATAGTGAATTTTTGAGAAATTTTGGGCGTGGTCCCGAAAATTTGTCTTCCGACTATCCTAGTCGTCTCTTTGTAGGTAGGGTAGATATTTCAGTTTTTAGTTTAACTTATTTTTAACGATTTTTTTTCAGAGTGAATTTTTGATTTCTGGCGTAGTCGCGAAAGTTTTTCGCCTGCGGCGCTTTTTTTATGAAACTTAGCCTCCCCATCTAAATCAGTCACGAGCCGGCACGGCTTGCCCCCCCCTTGGAGAATTTTCTATGGGCGCCCTTGTTAGCCGCACAGTCTTGTTGAATAATGAACTACTTTTAATACAGCAATTTTGTTAAGAAATAAATTATATATATCTCAATGCGACGCATTTTGTTCCCAGTAAAGTGCTTTCTCTACAATTAAGAAAGCAGAACAGCGTCTCCAAAAACGAATTGTATACGTTAGAACCTATAATCCACAAGACGTTGGTGGGGTTTCGTAGCGATCGGCAATCGCCGCGCGCCTTATTATTAGTTTTAACTTGTTTGTTGAACAGGACACATCATTGTTCGGAGTCTTCTAGCTGTCCTGTCTGAATTTGAATTTTATTGATCGTACCAATACCTGTTTCAATTAATTTATTTTTACTTTGTACTTACGTTTTTTTTAACTTTGCATATATTATTTCGCACAACCCATCATTAGTATTGGACTTTATAATCTATGAACGAATTTTACCTCACAGTAAACCATGTTGCATAATAGCTAGATAATCATAGGCAATGTTAAACTCAAGAACAACATTACACTAGAAGCTATTTAAATTTTTGAGAACTACATTACTGATTTTACAGAAGGCTTTTTTGTCAGTGTAATATCCATTTCTAAAGTCTTAACCTATCAGTCCCAACCTTATTAAAAGTCCTGCAACTTAAAAGTCATAGTACGAAAAAGGGGTAAAATACTTTTACCTTTTATATATTTTTTCTTCATTTCAATTGTCAACTCCTGAGTAGATTACCAGGTTGTTTGACCTGTTTTTACCTACAGATACCTTCAAGATAAGGAGTCAACGCTGTAGAAATGCATGTAAATAGGTATCTATGTCTTGTTACATACATAATCTAATTGTACCGTTCTTACCTCTATAATGTACTATCAAAGAGAAATTGAAATTACCATATAATAGATACCCTAGGTAATATTCTATCATCTGGCTTTTATCTGAAACGCGAAATGTAATGTGCTATTAACGACTTTCCTACTTTTCTGTTTGTTTAATGATCACAAAATTTGTAACAAGATTACATACTATAAATTAATGACAAATATCTAGTCTTTTAAAGTACCGTGCGAGCAAAAATTATTTGCAAAAAAAAAGAGCTTGGATTAAAAAACGTAGGGCTTGGTTTAGATCACAATGATATGGGGACGATATATCTAACCAAATCTAGGTTAAAATTGTGTCAAATACATATTATGACATGATATGCCAAACTAATGAGTAATAAAATAAGTAGACAAATACAAATTTATTTTTCTTGTTTACAAAATTAACAAAGTAAGAATATACAGAAAGAAAAAGATAAATAATTACATAAATTGCTGAAATTGGTCACCGCCATGCTCCAAGCATAAATTTAGGTCTAATAAATCATTTCTTTCCAATAAATTTTGGGTAAACCATTAAAAGTAATTCCTGCGTCTTTTAAAATCTGCGGCTTGTATTTCTTGGAATACTTGCACTTTATAAGAAAATAAATTTAGCTACTTCTTAAGAATAGCCCTGCATGTCCCATAAGATTTTCCCACTTCTTGGGATAGGCGTCTTATACAATTTGTTGGCATATTTTGCATTATTTCACGAACGTTTGCAACAAGTTCTTCTGTTCTTACAGATGGTCTTCCTGCTCCTTATTTGTGTTGTATAGAACCTGTTTCCCTAAACACAGCCACGGTTCTTTTCAGGCAATGATAAAAATCCCCAGCAATAAAAGCAACGTTAAGAAAATGTTCGTAAAAATCGTCCATGCACAAACCCGGATTGTATTGCCACTCACCATTTACTCTAACCCCGTTTCGAAAATACGCTTTAACCGTGAATGTTTTGTGTTGTTCCGTAAAGGCCATTGAGTAAATTGTTCAAGAAATTGGAAAAATTAGCGATGAATCAAATTACTTGTAACGACTGTCAAAGATGACGGAATAACTGATTGATTGTTAATTCAGGTAGTTACTGACACCCAACAGGTATTAAGCTGTACGGCTAAGCATTACGTCCTTAGATGCAAGACCATTTTTGATCAGTGGTGTAACTAGCCCTCTGACCTGGGGGTGGCCTAGGGTGGGCCTGTTATTGTGACTTGCAGTGGCGGGTCGTGTAGATGCGAGCCGGCGGAGAGCTGGCCGCAGGCGAATTTTTTTTTGGACCACCAAATTTTAACAAATTTGGTCAATAATCAACAGTAATATGACAAGCCCTCGTTTTTTTATCGGTTAGATTTTTCAGCTGTCACGAAAACTTTTTTGGAAATTTTTCGAGTTGAATTTGGACATGTTTATTGTGATTAGATCCCGAGAGCGAAGCTCGAGGGATTTAATTTTTGAATAAGCAAGCCCAAAGTTCAACGAGTATTGCCAAAAAAGTTTGAGTGAAAAATGGAAAATTTAACCAATAAAAAAATGATGGTCGAGTGATATTTGGCAAGATTATTTCGTACATCGTTAAATAAACATGCCCAAAGTTCAACGAGTAAAATTGCCAAATAACTTTGCCAGCCTTGCAGCAAAATATGTTAAAGCAACAGCAATACGTCAAAATGTTAGATTAGTTATGTATATAATAAATGACATTAATAGGTTTTTTAAATATTGTGCAATTTATAAACAATAACAAACTTATTGGAATGAAAATATACAGGCGAGTAGCGAGCTTACAAAGTCAGCCTTTTTTTTCTGGGGGATGGGGCTAGCGACGTCTGGGGGGGGGGCCTAGGCCCCGCTGTAGTTACGCGCCTGTCTTTGATGCAAATAATTTTTGCTTGCACGGTATTAAAACATCCAAAGATGTCGGTCCAATCTCACACAATCTCATAATATCACGTACCTTCTCTGCCAGAGATCTCACGGTATGCGATTACCTTACGTGTGGAATTCCGTTCGGTTCATTACAAACAAATTTAAAATTGCCAGGGTCTTCTGTCGTAAAATTTGGAGATGCACGTGATTTTCAAGGTATACAATTTCTATGCGAAATAAGATACGCAATAGATCTCTTGCCGACGGGCTACAGGGGAAGCAATTTGTTTTTGTAAATGGGCTTTAAAGGCGGGAGATACGTTATAATGCGAAGCTCATCATGAGCTCCTTTTGGGGGTTTGCTTTTTTACGATTTCTATGGATAATATACCTTGGGGTTTAACAAAGTTTAAGCGATCATCATCGCGTGTAAAATGAACCAATTTTTACCCTTGGCGTTCACTAAATTTTTTAAACTTTGACATACAATAATTTTAAAATATTGAAAGACCCATGCTTATGCTAGGTTTTCTTTGTGAGGGGTTTTTGAAATATAGATACAGTAATTATATTTTTTTGACAAAATAAATAACAATTAAACCATAACTATTGTTAAGCCACAAAATGTCAGAAAGTGAAACAGTGAAGATTTCTTACCTTGAAAGGTAATAAAAACAACAATGATTTATCATTTCCGCTTATTTAAATAGAGATTTTTTAAAAAATTTTAACAGTCGCCATTTTGGAATAGCTTAACAGAATCACGCAAAAATTTATGAATATACTATACCAGATATTAGCTTTCAAATGATGTATCACAAGCTGTAAAGTCGCCACAGTGGATCTTTTTCCGTGCGTCAACACTTTCACGTCATCAAAATCGTATGAATCAAATCAAAATTACGAGACGAAAAAAGTCAAAACTAAGTCTAAGTTCATAAAATGGACGTGCCTGACTACCGTTTGAGTCGTACTCCAACGCAGTCTAACCCATTAATTCCCAGCTAAAAATGCATTTCAATACATTTGAAATCTTAAACTAACATTCTATTTTAAAGGGGAATTATATTTAACAGCTGTATCTCGGAAACGAATCGTTTGCGGATCCATGTTTATACACATTTTTTTCACAATTTTTTTGGATATACCTATAGAGAATCTTTCTCTTATTATAATTTAATATATTTAAATATGTTTCTGTAACAACATGTACTTTTAAATATAGTTTTGGGAAATAACCTAATACAAAAAATGCACAAAATGATTTATAAAAATGTTTTATTAATATGTATTTCGGATAAATATTCTGTAGGTTGGTGAGATGTGCTGGTTGCAGATTTGGATAAGTATAGTATAAGTATAAGTATAAGTATAAGTATAAGTATAAGTATAAGTATAAGTATAAGTATAAGTATAAGTATAAGTATAAGTATAAGTATAAGTATAAGTATAAGTATAAGTATAAGTATAAGTATAAGTATAAGTATAAGTATAAGTATAAGTATAAGTATAAGTATAAGTATAAGTATAAGTATAAGTATAAGTATAAGTATAAGTATAAGTATAAGTATAAGTATAAGTATAAGTATAAGTATAAGTATAAGTATAAGTATAAGTATAAGTATAAGTATAAGTATAGTAGTAGGATGGAATGTAGCATTTGGTTTACCTCCTGAAATATGCTCTAAAGGTCCCCCATTTGCTTTCTCAAATTCAAAGTACTCACAGAGATTGAGCACAAATTGTCGGGCTTGTGTCTTGAGAGTTTTGCCCGGCATTCTCTATTATCTAAAAGAAATTGACAAATACATTAATACATTTAATACTATTTTTAAAGCTTAAAATCTAGAAAAGTTTGGTGTTTTATTGACTATTAAAATCGCAAAAGTCAAATTTTTGACATCTTTTCATTTAAGGGAATTTAGCCACTGCTGTAAACTTTTCAAAGAACTTTCACGGTTAGAATATTTAAAATAAATAAATTATTATAAAAATCCATAAATACTTACCGCCAAAACAGATGGTGGGTATAATTAGCTCTAAAAAGAACTATTTTTAGAAAAAGGAACAGTTTTAAGGCACACAAATTTACAAAATACGAATTAGATTGGCAGATCAAAACAAGGTTGACAATGACGTTCTAAAATACAACGGTAGTCAACTAAACAAATAAAAATAGCAATTAATTGATGTTTATAGTTTTATTCTTGTCTAGCACGTTATATTATTGCGGAAGCTTGGAGACGTTCTTTTATGCTTTTATTCAAACTTGTTACTGTAATAAATAAGGATGCAGAGTTATTAACCACGTTGAGACCTGATCGTTGATTGATGACGCACGGGAAAAGGTCCACTGTGGCGACTTTACGTTTCCGTTTAAAAAAAAGATCGATGTCGTCATATCTTTGACAAATGTCTATAAAAAAACAAACGAATAACGTCAAAATGTGAGCATATATAAAACTAAATTGACGTGTCCGAGCGTTTTCCCCAAAAGTAACAGGTTAAGGCTATATTAATTTTATTCCGGACTTCTGGGCCACCCTGTATATTAACCCTTTAAAGTTTGTGCAAGTACTTAATAAACATCCTGTATAGTAAAATAATAATTTTGTGAAATTTTTTATTGTCCAACCCTAAATACGATTACCAATTTCCAAAAACAAATCGGAACAACCAAAAATATCATAAGTTCCTTCTAAAAAGTCGGACATTGCATGTCCACTTTTCCATCGAGTCTATTGCTTATGTAGAAAGGGAGGTCTTCGGCACCAGCTTCTGCATTACGACAGACACAATTTTGCATGTTGCCAAGTTGAATTAAATTTCGGGGATAACGAACCGCTAACAATACAATAATTTGATAAGTTTATCTCATTATCCTGATCAGGATCGCCGGAATTAAATCATTTTCTTACAGATCCTCTGTATGAGAGTGAGAGAGATAAAGCTCACCGTATCCGCATGCGTACTATCTACCTACTTTCCGGCTCGAGCACTCGGCTTAATAGCACGGGGATGAATGTGGGATTGGGCAACCCGCAACATCTTGCCACCGGATATGTCAGCCACCTGGCCATATTTCTCTACGTGCGATTAAAATTTGACGTTGTTGACGTTTCGTTTTCGTAACCTTTCTTTTTTTAGACCGCCTTGTGGAAATGTTTTATTTTTATTGTGATTTTTATCGCACCGGCATTATTATTTATGTTAAAAATGTCACTGAAGTTCTTAGTATTTCTCTGAGTAAGTACTAAATATTGTAAAATTATTATTAAGCTAAACATATTGCAGCCGAAAATATTCCTTTTACTTCCAAATGTTTCTTGGAGGGATAATTTCTTATAACCTTTGAAATTGAAAGTCTGTACCTGACTGTGAAACTAGCTAATCTGTATTCTAGCGACGTAACTAATCAGTATTTATGTTGTTTCATTTAAATAATATGATGAAAATACTAGACTACTTATGCCAGTGACAAACTAGTTCGCTTACTCGATGTAATTCCACGAGAAATTGAATCGTTTCCTTAATAATAGTGGCATTGCTCACTTAAAAGATACATTTTTAAATATTTATGGAAATGAATTTAAAAAATTTAACTTCTGTGAGCAACACAACATATTATGTAATGACATTGTTAAATTATATGTTCGATTAATAGTTTACAAATATTTAAGAGATAAAAATAATCAAAATCAAACTTTAAGTGCTGGACACTATAAAATGCATAACATTTTTAATAAAAGTAAAGTTAATGACCCCAGTAATAAAAGATTTAAAACCAATTAAACAATTTTCTCAGTTTCTATTTAAAAATAATTCTTGTATTAAAACATTTTACTAATGTATGAGATTATTCTGCCCAATTTTTTTTTTGTTTCATGTTAATGCATACCTACAAGACTAGCCCAATGTTGACCTCCACCGGATTAAGACTTGCCCCACATAAAGACCTAATTTTAATAATGACCAGCCCTATATTGCAAAATTGAAAAGCATAGGCAAGGAAGCCATTGAACGACACCACTGTGACTCTAAACTTGTACCTACTAAGAAGGGTGAAATAAGAATCACTGGTGGATACCTTAGATGCTTCCTTGGCTTATATTTTTGTACAGGCCCAGGAAGTTAGTCGACTCTGAATACCACCTTTAATCTCTCAGGAAACTTTTATTTTTGATAGTACAATGTTCCGTAACTAGTTCGTACCAGAAGTCATATAGTTATCAGAAATTCATCTTGTGTTAGACTCATTGGAAGTTATGCCTTCTGCATTAAGATATTTTTTGATCTAAAATTGAAATAAATTATAAACAAAATATGGTCGTTTTTTTTTTCTAGAAAAGTCTTATGGTTTTTTATAGTAAATTAATTTTTTAATGTTGTTTGCTTTGCTGTTTTTAATCGTCTAGAATAAACATAATTTTTCTCAGAAAGTTAAGAAGCAAAGTAAACAAACATTAAAAAATTAATTTACTAACCTGCAATTAAAATTCAGCGTTCCCCTGCCTTCCTCACCCCCTGCCACCTAAGATGGCGATCGGTTAAACGTCATTCCCGTTTCGTTCAATTAACATGCAAATAACGTTTCTCTTAGTTGGTGTTTTGTGCTTAATAGTGTTGGTACATTCTTTTGCTATCAGTTGGTCCGTTGGCCGAGCGGGTTTGTTCGGGTTTGTGGATCCAATGCATTGAATCTAGCCATTTAAAAAAAAATTGATTCACTGCTTTAAATCTAGCCATTTCAAAAAGTCATTGTTAAATTAGTGACAGTATTCCATCTCTACTCCGGCTCCGGACCTCTCTATGACTATCTACTAAAAAAAAAAAATTCTTAACAATAACTCAAACTAAAAAATTAAAAATAAATATAGTTTAAAGAAACTAAAAAACACGCTTTAATAATAATTAATCAAACTAAAAAGCGGAAAATAATAATAGTTTAAAATAATTATTGAAATTCTTAATATAGGCAGAAAATAATAATGAAAGAGAAACATTAGTACCTACTTATATTATTGTGAAAAAAGCGTGGGGCGCTTTGTGCTATATTTTTCGTATATCGAGCACCCCACGCTTTTTTCACAATAATACTAATGTTTATCGTTCATTATTATTTTCTACATATATTAAGAATTTCAATAATTATTTTAAACTATATTTATTTTCCGCTTTTTAGTTTGATAAATTATTAAAGCGTGTTTTTTAATTTTTTTTAACTATATTTATTACTTAGATAATTACTCAGCTTGGATCCAAGTAACTAAGTAAACCTAGACATCTCACGTAAATGATCAAAAGCGATGCGAGTCCGCGATGTAAGTTCTAAGAAACGAAGTGCCTTTAAACGGATACTCGCGTTCGCTAAATGTTTATTACAGGCAACGCACGTAGTAGCCCGTTACATATTTGAACGTCGTACAAAAATTAAAATTATGAGCGGTAAAATGTTTTCATTGAATGGTTTCTCTTGTTTTTGCGTCTCTATGCATGCACCAATGCTCGTCCGACTCGATTCAAATGTAGTGGCTGAGCTGGCAATGCGGCGTGACCGATTGCATGTCACTAAAATTTGTGACTGTGAAGGCCCAGACCATAATGTATTCAACGGTATAAATTCCTAAACATTAATATTTGGAGTCACGCGAAATGTTGTGTTTACATTTATTATCGAAATTACGTCCATAATTAAAGGTCTGTGGTTTACAAATCGATTTTATAACTTTATAAAACTCTGTCATGAATTTTGTTTACAATACATACAATAGATAATCCATTTAAAATTGACTATTTCACTAGAGTGTTTTATATTGGCAAAATATCATAGAAGCCTGTTTTCTAGTGGAAGAGCTCTTAATTATATACACCTGGACAAAATCAACAAGATGGTTTTACAGCGGAAAAATTTGGATAGATGGCAGGTAAAAACTATTGTTAGTCTGACAAATGTCATCCTGGTTTGAAAAAGACAATATGAGCAATTTAAACGAAAATGCAAGATTTGGGTACCAATCTATCCAGGAAATAAAAAAAATCAATTGCTGAAAATAATCCACTTAAAACACAGAAATCCAAGAACTCAATTTGGGCACAGTTCTCAGAGTTTCTAATGGTAAGAAATTATAAACTGGAAAAATGTACTTCTGTGATGGAACTGGCGAAAATCCTTGAAGATTACGCCTTTAATATGAAGAAGGGTAATGGCGAAGACTATAAAGAATATTCTGTAAAGGCTATATTATGGAACACTACAGCAAAAATGATTCAAGAAATTTATTTTACATAATACGAAATAAAGATTGACCCTTTTGCGGATATTTCCTTTAAAAATGCGCGAATGGCAAAAGACGCAAAGAGAAAGCAGCTCCAAAATTGTCAGGAAAAGAGTAAAGTAAGTTCAAAAGCATTATCTACCAAAGATTTACTAACAATAATGCAAAGCTACAATGAAGAAAACCCCGATGAAGCAGAAAAACGTTTTTGAGGCCGTAAATTGCAAAATTCAATATTTTCAAAAGGAGGTTAATACCATGGGAGAATTAACCAGATGAATTGAGTATAACAGCATATTTTCCAAGACAGCTCAAGGTGGGTCAAAAGGATTGGCAAACAACAAATGGTTGGTAAGAGAGACTTATGCCCTGTAAGATTATTTTTAAAATTATTGAAAAAAAGAGGACCAAACATTTCCACAGACAGACTATTTCTCTCCGTTTATCCAAAACTGGCAGAAGGAACGTTGGTTCAAAAATACTCCACTAGGAATAAATACGGTATCTAAGTGGACCAAAACTTCAGCGGAAAGAATTAGAATAGATACGAAGAAGTATAAAATAACAAATCATTCTCATCGATCTTCCGCTGTGTCTGCCCTATTTAAACAAGGTGTTGGGAAACAAGAGTTGATTAAGTTAACAGGCTACTCAAACGCAAATTCCCTGAAACCATATCTGCAGCTAGATCCTAGTCATCATCTGAAGCTCATCGAAAATCTCAGAACAACAAATGAAGCATGTGGACCTTCGACTTCTCAAATGCAAGTCAATCATACCCAAAACCATGCTTTGATAGAAAAGAATGTACAAACTATTACTTATAACAACTGTACGTTTAATATTAGTAATAAATAAATAAAGTTTCTGGTATGCTAAATAAACAGTGTGTTTTTATTGTTTTCTCGTGAAACAGTCTTGTCGAATATCATTCGAGAAAAAATTTTGTATCGTCAAAATTTTCTCTCCTATGATATTACATACGTTTATTAATACTGGACGTGAAGAAGACTGGTGATATCAACTTGAAGACAGAATCGGCCCAAGGCTTTAAAGTTGTTGGAGGATGAAAATTTTCTTTCGTATTAGGTGAAAATATAAATATCCTTCAAATGTTCATGCTCATAAAATTTTAAAACAGCCGTCTATTATCGAAAACAAAAAATGAATAAAACATGCGAAACTACATTCATATTCGAAAAAAATCCAATAATAAGATAACATGGGCTTTAGTTCACTATAAAATCGGCTCCCCTCTAGCTATAAATAAAACTGGCACTTTATGGCCAGTCTAAAACGACCGAAAATATTATATTATTTTATTTAATGCGTATAAGGAAAATATAAATCATAAAACTCAGATTTGAATGGCATTCCTTTCGCTTAAGCGTTTTTTTAATACGTTTTGTGTCGGGTTGCTCATAAAATCTGGAAAAATGGAATCAATGTTTTCTTAAAACTGAAATAAAATTTGGTAAAACAACATATTCAACCCCCTCTCCCCCCCCCCCTCCCCGTTAGAAAATTGATATCCAAAAGTGGACGACAACCAATTCAAGTTTCACATTTCGCTCCTCTCGCTTTTTTTTTTAAGAATAATCTTCTAAAGACTGGAACCCTGTGAGGCAGAGTAGTGTCGGATTCAACCCTGAAGGGGCTGCCTACCGACTAATCTCCCCCTGTTCCTGCAGTTTCCGCGCCATAGGCGTATAAACCTTCAGACCACTCGCTTAGTATTTCCGCTCTGCACGCACTGTGCGTGCTTTGCTTCGTACTTTACCTAGGCTTGTACCTAGGCTTCGGTTCTGTCATAGGACTTGTTTGTTTATTTGCAGCTTACTGTGAAACTGTTTATGTAGGTGTAAGGCTTTTGGTGCGGTGTACGTGTTTGTGCTTCAGTAGAGATAACACGTACCCATGCTTCACGGCTACGAGGACCCCACTATTTTAGGAAGAGTACTTGTAGTGCTGATCTGAAGCAGTGATAAGCTGTTAGAAGTGTTAGTTGTGTTTGTTGTTAGCGACTTACTGTGATAGTGTTTGTGTAGGTGTCTGATTTGGTTCGCTCTAGCTAGATTTTCCCTCCATAACAGCCAATACGTTCGGACTGAAATTTTCAGGTAAGAATACGGTGACGTTTAGAAATGGTTTATTCACAAAAACACAAAATTAAAACTATTTTAAGTTAATAAGTAGGCGTTTTGTATTTTTGTATCCCAACACAAACATCTTAAATATTTTTGATATATTTAAAAAGTCGGAAAGTATATACTTTCCAAACTCAGTTTGATGACATAAAAAAGCGAGTAACGGGATTCATAGAGATCGACCTCACAACCATGGTTGTCAAATGTTTCTTTTTCAATTCGTTAAGTTCTTTATTAAAAATGTTCCTTTTATATCAGTATTCAATTGTTAGTCAGTAACTCTCTTTCAAAGGAAAGCTAGTTTGCAAATATACTTTAAACCGAGGAGTTTTGAGTGTGACAGAAAAAAATAACAGGCCATTCATTGTTATAATAATACATTCTTTAGTCCTTAAGAAACATTATAACTGAAATCAAAATAAAAACTGTTTTCAGTGTTAAAAAACAAGTAATTAACAAACCCTTGTTTCACCTATACTTATATTATATTGTATTTACAAACCAGAAAATTTGGAAGAATTGGCAAGCGCACATAATTTATCCCCGTTGCCATAGAGACAGGCGCCGTACAGGGCGCGGTCTCGGACAGTCTGTGAATAATACTAAGACAAACGTAATTGCAAATTTATATGTCCTAGACAAGAAAGGCGGAATACTTTTAGCGAATGAAGATATTTCTTTATACCTGCTAAAAGATAATTAAGCCATCACACTGTCGCCTTAGTTATTTAATAGTTTAGGACAGGGGAGTAGGTGATTTAACATAATTGCTGTAATTTACGTATTTAATTTTGGTTTATAACTGTGTATCTACTGTGCGTAACGTTTTTTTTTACTTAATATATTTTATTGAATTAAAAAAAAATAAAAATAACAAAAAAACATAAAAAAATTAGACAATCGAATGGTTATAATGGAATCTCGGCGTTTTATTTTTCACAGCCGGGTAGAAGCAAATAATTGAAAATAATTGTTGCATTTTTAACGACTCGCCATGCGTTTGTCACGTCGGCAACACTGATTGATCTGTTGTCCTTATTGCGCGCGTCTAAATATATTACTTATTCTCTCATACTCACATAAAAGGCCACTATAAATAACTAAACATAACTTTCTTGGGAATGCCCAAAACGTATTAATATAAGAATTTATTGAGACATATTATTAAAAAGCATTTTTTTTAGATCCCAAGAACATTTTTGCAAGAATACGACTGAAATAAACTTCCTTAATAGCAATAAATAATAAAAATGCTATAAAACGTTATTTAAGAGGAAAAATATATTCAGAAAAAGACATACGATCTCCATACTCCTACCCAGTATTTTGGGTAGTATATATCGCGCAGTAAAAGGTACATTAATAAAGGCAATAAAGGCAAATTGATTTTTCCCCTTGGCGCAAGATGTATCGTATTTCTCATTTCAAATGAAATTTATAAAGAAAATCAAATAAAATTCGTAACTTAGATGGAAGATATTAGGTTAGATCTAAGGTAAAAGTATTTTGGTTATGTTGTTCTCAAAGGTTAAGAAATGGGTGCGTATAAAGAGATCCTGTAAATTTTATACTGATATTCCAATACCAGCACAATCATCATTTAACAAAGGCAGTCAATTAACACAGACGTAATTTTAACACAAATTTTGTGCTAAAATTTATGATAAATTTTATTAGTAAAAATGTATACCAAAAAAATATGTACAAAATTACATGGAATTTTAATGTGTATGACACAGTAACAAATTTGGATGCATTTTTTCCAAGAAATCATGCGCACTAAAGACCAGTGACGCATTGTTAAAATGTCAATGTCAAATTATATCTAACACAGCTTCTCGGTAAATAAAAATAAAAGTAATTTAGGAAATGGCAAATATAACCTCCGAATGCCAATTTCAATCAAACGTAACCTTTCTTTTTCGGCTTTTCTTAAAAGATTTTGACAAGTGTTATTTTAAGTTACTGCGCATATTTTGGCGCACTTTTATTAATTTTTTTGATAAAATATAGAAATGTTTCTATATTTTCGTAAAATATTATAATATTTTTTTAATACAATTTGTAAGTGTGTATTACACGTTAAAATTTAGTTGTAAACAAATTTCTGCTTAAATTTATCGTCAAATTTGCTACCGTGTAAAACGATACTTAGCGACAATATCTATACGACCCCACATTTGTTTCATTACTATCGGTTATTGTAATAATTCTGACATATTGACAAGTGTCAAATTTTGACAAGAGAATTTTTTTCAACTTTCCACCGTCAATATACATATACGACCTTATAGTTTTTTCTTTAATATAATTTTTTTCAAACGATTTGACATATTGACAGCTGTCAAATTTTAACAGAAGAATTTTTTGCTTATTTTATTACGAAGCAGGCTAGGATAACTTAAATGGTGAAGGTCGTTTAATTTATCCCCCGGTCGCTAGTGGCGCTATTGTAGGAATTTTGTTTTATAAGGTTGTTCATCTCCTAACGTTGGTAGGAACAGAATATTCATTTAGAATTAGCATGGCCAACATTCTGTACCTCTCTCTCTCTCTCTGTACCTGCAGAATATGTGCGAGAAAGATAAAAATATGGCTTGTTGTGACAAATAATGAAGTCTTACCTGGACTGGTGAAAGATTGTCATTGTCATTTTATGATTGATTTGTAAAATATATAAAAAATAAAGTTATTATTAAATAATTGTTCATATATAATTTATAAACTTAACATGGCGCAGTCGGTAGTTTGAGAATCGTAAATAGGTATATATTTAATATGTCGCGACCAAAGAAATCGGGAAGAAAACCCAAGGCAATTAGCAGAAGCGTGGAACCTCCTGAAGACTTCATTAATGTCTCCCAACGATTGGAAAGTACAGCGAAAGCTATTAAAGATATAGGAAGAAACTTTACTTCACAACTTAATGAACTACAAGGTACAATAACTAGTTTATTAAATAAAAACTTTGAAAATAACACGAAATTGTTAGAAAAATCTACAGAAAATAATAATATAATAATGTAAGCTGTTTTTTTATGTAAACCATATTTATGTAAATATATAATATTAATAAATCTTGTCGCCATATCATTGTTATAATTTACTTTCGTTCTCCCAAATTATTTTAACTTAAATCAGATGTTTCGCGCTTCAAACTTTTCCGTTAAGTTGGAAGCGCGAAAATTTGAATTCAAAGTAATAATAAAATTAAAATTTTTATGCTTGGCGCCTCCCCCCCCCCCTGGACTATATTTAGTTTCTCCCCCGGTCGCATGTGGCGCTATCAGGGAACCAATTTAGTATGTTAAGTTGCCTATCTATCCTTGAGAGCGCGCAACTCGCTTGTCTATGTTTTGAAGTCTCCGCATCGAAAACTATACGACCCCATAACTTGTTTCGTCAAAATCGCTTCGTCGTTTTATACCTGACAGCTGTCAAAATTTGACAGAAGAATTTTTTGCATGTAGATTATTTTATTGTCAGCGGTTCTTGATAAGTCTACAAAATTTAAATTAAATCTGACCGTTTAAAGTGGGTCAAAATCGGGTTCAAAGAAGTCGGTTACAAACATACAAAAATACAAGTGAAGCTAATAGGAGCGTGTTAAAATGGAAAAAATTCAGGGCATACAAAAAGTGCTTGTGCGAAAAAAATAGTTGGGTATGCTGGTGTGATGTATTTAATAGATTATATACCTCAATCCGATTCTGACCAATTAAACGCTGTTTTGCGACCTATCAGATGCATATTATACTGAATATACCCCGCATAAGTGGATATACCCCGGGCCACCTGCCACAACAATGCCAATGCATAACAACATCATAACAAGTTTAAAATATTTGATGGTTGCTATAGACCGTTTCTATAATAACAAAAATCCCTTTCAACAAATCAAGTTTTTGATGTTGTCAGATTCATGTCACATTTTTTTAAAAATGGAATCTTGCCGATTCGTTAATGTTTCAGTCGAAAATATAAGAAAAAACGCTGAAAAGACTATCCCAGAAAATACAACAAAAACAAAAAAGTATATATGGACCCAATTCGAGAAATTCTGCGAAACACGGCAGTATATATTGACCAAAAATACAACTATAATACAGCTTGCCGCTATATTGGAAGACTGGAGTTTTAATATGAAGAAAAAAGATGGGTAATTATCTATTATACGCACACCACGCCGATTTTGGTGATTTTTTCAGGAAACACGTATTTCGATGCGTAGATTACGAATCCGAAAACGAAAGTTGTCGGAAAAGCTTAGTTTCCGAGATATTTCCTTTTTAAGTTACGATTTTTCATGGGTTTGTTTACATCTTTTACACCTCTCACTACTTTTTAGGTTACACAGGATATATACTAATTTAAATCGTGGTTAAAAGAAGGAAAATGATCGGATTCGTAATCTACGCATCGAAACACGTGTTTCCTGAAAAAATCACCAAAATCGGCGTGGTGTGCGTATAATAGATAATTACCAAAAGATGGTTCTGACTACAAGGAAGGGGTTATCAAGACAATGTGGAACCAAACAGCCCAACTGCTTCAAGAAAGGTACTTCAATAAATACAACACTAAATTTGATCCTTTTAAAGATCCTGAATTCCAAAAAGCACGTATGGCTAGAAATTCTAAAAGAAAACTGCTTCAGGCTGATCCAAAAAATCACCGGAAAAGTGCAAGAGCACTAACCTACGACGAGTACAAAAAGATGGTAAAAATTTTTGACGAAAATAACCCCGAGGATTTACAGAAAAAGTTCTATCAAATAGCGGCTGTGGAATTAGCATGGAGAGGAGGAGAAGCCGAGACATGCCTAAATACGTATTTCAGAGAAGAATATTATAGCGATGGTACAAAAAGTAATAGAATGGAATATAACCCAATCTTTTCAAAAACATCCCAAGGCGGAGACAAGAAGCTTTCAAATTCAAAATGGTTAGTGGCAAACACAAAAGATGCCGATTTATGTCCAGTTCGCCTTTACAGAAAACTAATTTCAAAAAGAGGACAACTACCCAAAGACTATTCCTGACAGTAAATCCAAATTGGACAATGGGAAATTGGTACAAAAACTGTCCCATTGGAAAAAATACTCTTTCTAATTGGACAAAACAAGCAGCACAAAAAATTGGGCTAGATACTGAGAAAGAAAAAATCACAAACCATTCCAATCGAGCCACAGCTGTCTCTACATTAAGCAAAGCAGGTGTGAGCGAACAAACTCTTATAAAAATAACTGGACATAGTAGTGCTGCATCCATAAAGCCATACTTGCAGATGGACAAAACTCATCACGAAAACACTATTCAAGGTTTAAGAGGTCACCCTCCAACTAATGGGTTGGACCAACACGAAGCTCCAGTCTCTTGCAGCTTGAAGAGTTTCCAGCAACACCAGCAAGCCACTACTGTTTATTATAATAACTGTGTGTTTAACAATAATACCTATAACTAATTTTCTGTTAGTTTTATTACTTTGTCAATTGTTTAGGTTTTGTTTCGTTTTTTCCGTTTTTCTAGTAGCTACATAAATAATTTTAAAAATCTTGCATTTCGTTGTATTTTTTCTTTTTTTTTGGTATATAATCTCAACATATACCACTCGAGGTAAATATTTTATTTAGAATATTTTTTGACATTTTTCCGCAAAATTTCTATAAAAATTGCCCTCGACAAAAATTCTTTTAAAAAAATATCTATAAGATATTTTTAAAGAATTTTTGTCTCGCGAATTTTTGACAGAAATTTTGCACAAAAATGTCAAAAAATATTCAAAAAAATATGCACCTCTTGTGATATAACTTATGACTATTTTGTTTTATTTGTGTAATCCTGCCAAAAATTCGATACATCTTGTGTAAATTGGGATTTTAATGGGGAATGTTATTATATAGAAGGTATTATATTACTAGATCAACTTATTTTGTTCCGTTAACAATCGCTGCAGTTAACTTAATTCGGTTTTTTGAGTGTATTCGAAGCTCACGTACAAAATAAAAGGTTTTTCTGCCACTTTAATCCCCAATTCATTTTAACTACATCACGTAGGTACGTCACTAAAATTTCAACGTAAATGTGATCGATGTACGTGGGGAAACTGCTCTCTGTTTGATCTCCACATATGTAAAGTCATATTGTGTCGTAAATCATGAAAAAGTACGTGATTCTAAACTGATAAATTATGTGATTCCATCTGCAACCAAAGTGTAAGGTCCTTTTTAGGTCCAGTTTTAAGGAAGTGAGTTAACTTGACCGCGGGAAATTCGAATTATTAACAATGATTGGCAGTATCACAAAATTTTGATATTTATCCTATTTTTAAAATTTCGAAATATTTAGTAAGAAAATAGTTATCTACGTCACAAACAAATCGACCATTCGCTGGGATTCAGGCTGAAGGTAGACCCGCCGGCATCTACTTGATGATATCTCGAGTCTGTCAAATGTCGACTGGCAAATAAAAGAATTGCACGGATAATGGAATGACGTACTGCGCACAATTTCGTCTGCCTGGCGCATGACGTCAGGCGAGGCGGTACAAATGGAAAAGAGAAGTTTCCAATAGAAACTTTTATATCTTTTTTTCATCCCCTAGGGGCAAAGCTTTTCAAAACATCAAAACACATACGTGCTTATTTAACAGTAGTACCAATTTTCAGAAATATAGCTTAAAATTATTATGGAAAGTTTTATGTACAGTTCACGGATACAAATTCGTGCACTTCACCCATACAAACCCGAACAAACCCGAACAAACCCGATACATAACTTATTTACAACAGAATTGGGTAAAACGGGTTTCTCACCTTGCTGCTTATACCTGGATAGAACAGCAGCTATATACAACATAGCTGTAAATTATTGTATTTACGATTTTTTTCCATAAGTAGTAATAATGGTTATTTCTAAATATTTTTGTGTTTAAATTACAGCCGCGAAATAAGAAAATTATAAAACAATACCTGGAAAACTACAAAAGTATAAAGCCAAAAAGGGTAAATATATTAACAAACAACAAACAAAATACTAATAATTAATTACTGCGCCATTGGATTCTAACACTAATCGCAATCTTCTTGGCATTGACAAAATAATACTTCTGGTGTAATCCGGAGTTAGCCCTTCCCAAATTTCTTCTATTTTATCAAATAACTTTATTTTATTCTGTGGTTAAAAATTTATTTTGTTCATTTTTTACCATTAATCCCCAAACATTTTCAATTGGATTTAAATCAGGACTTCTTGAGCACCAAGGCAGACATGTTACATTGTTTTGTCTAAATCAGTTTCCTATATTTCTTGCAGTATTCACAGGGCAGTTATCCTGCAGAAATATAAAGTTATTTCCTTTAAAAACTACCGCGACAGAAGAAAGAAAAACATTTTCCAGAATCTGAAGGTATATATTACTGTTTAGTGTTCCACCAATATTCCAGCATACACCTGCACCGTAAACACTTATTTGCACTGGTTTGCTTCTTTTGAGTATTATATTGGGAATTTAGTGGTCTATATACTCAAATCCTTTCATTATATGTGGATTGAAAAGTTTCTCATCGGAAAAGATAACATTTTGCCAAAAAAGAAATCATTTTCTGGTAAATATTGCATAGCAAACCCAATTCTTTGTTCCTTATCACTATTTTTTAAAAACGGTTTGGATGCAACTGCTCGATTTCTTTAATCGGAACATTGTCTTACTCGGCATTGCACAGTCCTAGATAAAGCGGGGAATCCTGTTACGTGCATAGCGGATACTGCAATTTCAAATGGATTTTGCCTTAAATACTCTACCAAATTTCGATCTTCTTCATTTGATGATTCTCTATTATTTAAACCAAACCCAACAGACCTTTTAAGTGTTTGATGATAGCGCCATTTCTTTACAATTCCTTGAACAGTACTTCTAGGTAGGTACTTTAAAATGATCAGCTATTTTTCCATAAGACCACCCTATTTCTACTAAAAAACAATAATTAACACGTTACAAAGGTAATAAAAGTAAAAAAGTTGCATTTACAGTGTCACAGTTTAGTGTACGAAATTATCTGCCGTCAACTCTACCTCCCTCAATATAGACTACACGCCTTTTTTTAACCCCTAGGTAGGAAAGTGACGAAACAAGGGTATTATTATTTTATTAAAGGAACTTCCTTTAATTTTAAGCTATTTCTAAATCTCCACCAGTAGTTTCTGAGATTCTTATAAAAATTCCAACCCTCGTTTTAACCCCCTTTGGGGTTAAGTATCGAAAAATCCTTTCTTAGTGGAAGCTTACGTTATAGGGAGAAGACATCTTCGAAATTTCAGGATTCTAGGATTAGTGGTTTAGGCTGGGCGTTGATGAATTCAGTTCACATTCAAATTCTCCGCTCCACATGACGCGATTCTCGCCGTCGCGTAGACTCCGCCCACATGCGCAATGTCATCTTGTTTTCTGTATCATGGATAGGTAGTAATTATCTACAATTATTCTAGTATTTTAACTGCATCGGCGTAGCTAGAGGGGGCCAGGGGGGGCCTGGCCGACCCCCTGATGGCCCTGGGCCCTCCTGAAATATTCAATAGAAAACAAATTGCAATTACAATAATGTAAACAAGGGGCCCAGGCTCCCCCTAAAAACTAAGGCTAGCTACGCCGATGATTTTAAGGATAGTAATAACTAAAGATAAAGTTCATACCTGATATATTTTATTGTAGGATGTATTAAAAATAGATGGGAGAGCATATCAAACTCATATGTCTTTATCTTGGTTTATTTTTCCCCTTTTATACCCTTTTTATTATTTATAGCCATTGGAGAGGTTTATTTTTAGACGTACTCGGGTACAAATTTCCGGAATTTAAAAATAAACATTGTGAAAATATATTTGGCCAAATGTTATTTAAAAAGAATTTAAATTAAATATACTATTTATATTTTACGGAAGTAGTCCATTATCTCAAAGTGGAGCTGTAGAGATAGAGGAAAAAAACCCACAGTCGTCTCCACAAATATATGTAAAAAATGATAGAATTCATGTGGTGTACATGTTTCGGTACTAGAAAGTACCATCATCAGCACCGAAGGGCTTAAGTGCCACTTTCACGAAGGAATGTAAACAAATATTAAAAACATAAAATGAACAAGAACATTACCGAATCAACATTAACCGTATATCAATTTTTTTTTCTTGCTGCAAATGCGGGTTTGCTGGGTCTTGCGTAAAGGCTATTACCGATATAGCTTTTTATTTTATTTTTTAGACGTTAGGGAAATTTTAACACCCAATGTAATCCAAACCAACACACATTCGAGACTACATTTGCATTGTTTTACATTTATTTCTTGTTAAACTAATTTAATGTTTTGGTCTTTTACTTTTGCAGGCCCTAATAAAACCATTACTAATGCGAGATTAAAACTATGGGTATTAAAGCAATTAGCATCAGTAATTATTAAAGTTAGATATTACAAAACCATCGGCAAATACCTTTGCTCTCTAAAATAGTTATGTACTCGATGCTACAGCACAGGAAAATAATGCAGATTTAAATGCGTAGAAACACCCCCCGCAGACCCCGCACCGCGGTGGGGGGGGGGCAGGGGGATCAATATTGATGGCTCCTTCAAAATTTGCTGCCAGCTTTGTTTTTCATAGATGTTTCATTTCATAATTAATTTTATTTTTTTATATCCTGAGAATTTAACTTCGTTAAGTGAAGAAGAATTATACGTGAAAGCGCGGAAGTTACAAACGATATACTATAAAGACTTGTTCATTGACTTTCCTATAGTCAAATTTTAAGCCCCAGAAAGGGACTTGGAGATAGTATTTTAAAATTAAAAACAGTGTATGAACTTGCAGATCATTTATTAATAAAAAATCAGTGTGTTTCGTCAAATTTTCCAGATGTATCTAGTGCAGTGATGTTATTTCTAGCTTTACCAGTTAGTGTGGCATCAGTGGAACGATCTTTTTCCAAACTTAAAATAGTAAAAACCCATTTACGTTATACCATGGGACAACAACGCCTTTCGGATTTATGCTTAATCAGTATCGTACAGTTTGTTAAAACATTAAATATCGACGAAATAAATTATAAACGATTTTGCAAAAAAAAACTCTCGACGATCTAGTCGTTTTGTATATAACCTTGTATAGTACTTAGTGACATAATGTTTGTACAGACTTGTTGAGTGTTTATGTGTTTTACTGTTTTCTGTCTTTTGGATTCTATGAGGCTCAATCACTGCTACCCCCGTTACTACCATACATGGTAAGCAACAATATAAGTGGTGTTTTAAAATTTTGATTTTTCATCATGTTTGCTGGAATATTATATATAATGACTTAATAACTAAACTTATGTTATGTCTACCAGTCTACCTAGGATTATAAAATAAATTCGGATTGTTTGCTGTTTTAATAGTAGGCACTTAATCCATAATGTGGGTTTAACCCTAATTAAATTATTACACGATTAACGAATTCTAAAATTCATAAACCTGAATCTAATAGTATTGCACTTCTGACCTATATCGAAAGAGGCTTTGAGGAACGCAGTAAAACAGGAGTAGCCTTCATAGACCTGACAGCTGCCTATGATACCGTCTGGAGGGAGGGCTTAATGTATGAATTCCTGACAACCATAAAATGTAAAAAGCTGACAGCACTGGTGAACAACATGCTCTCCAATAGATCCCTCCAGACTGTAATGGGGACACACGAAGCAGATCCAAGTTGCTTAATAACGGCCTACCTCAAGGCTCAGTCCTGGCTCCTTTTCTTTTCAATCTATACGTGGCTGACCTTACACAAACATCAAGCCGTAAGTTCATGTATGCCGATGACTTGGCCCTGGCAACCCAGCATTCGAACATGGGAAACATAGAAGCTACCTTGTCAGCGGACCTAGACATTCTGTCGGACTACTTCAGGAAGTGGAGGCTGACACCCAGCGCTGCGAAAACCGAGACCTGCTGTTTTTATCTCAACAATAGACTGGCATCAACCAGCCTGAAAGTCAGTCTAAATGGCACTGTCCTACGCCACAATCACAACCCTAAATACCTGGGCGTTACGCTGGATCGTACCCTCTCGTTCAACAAACACCTGACCAATTTGGCAGCGAAACTAAGGACCCGCAATAATATCCTATACAAATTGGCTGGATCGACCTGGGGAGCTAATGCTCCAACCTTGCGTACTTCTGCACTTGGTCTCGTCTATTTAACGGCCGAATACTGCGCATCAGCTTGGATAAACAGCCCCTACGTACGTAAAATCGACACAGTTCTGAATCAAACGATGAGGATAATTACAGGATCCATTAAATCTACACCAATCGAGTGGTTGCCAGTGCTATCTCATATAGAACCATCGAAAGTCCGCAGAAAGCAGATCCTGGTCCGAGAGTACAAAAAAATAACGCGAACCCGGACCTGCCAATCCACAAGGATCTTATACATTTTAATCGATTAAAATCCAGAAGTCCCTCTGTCAGAACGGCACAACAGATAATCACTAACAACTTTGACGGATACGAAGAGTGGCAGTCGGACTGGCAAGGCAAAGTTCCACCGACCCGTCACCCCCTACTCAACTGTAAAGAACCACCACATGGTTATAACCTGCCCCGTAAGCTTTGGGTTCGACTGAATAGAATACGTACTGGCCACGGCAGAAGTGGGTCGACACTCCATAGGTGGGGAATGCGCTCCAGCCCAGAGTGTGAATGCGGTGTTGCCTCCCAAACAATGGGCCACATTACCCACGAATGCCCGCTAACAGCCTTCCCTGGAACAAGCGGCGACTTGTTGCACGCGACACCGGAGGGCATCTCCTGGCTCGAACAGTTACGCCTGGAGCTGTGATAATAAAGACAATAATTGTAACTATGTTTGTGATATATGTGCTAGTACCGATGTTATATATACCTGTATTTACTCTCTCTTCTATGTACATATGTTCGAATAAACCATAAGCTAAATAAATAAATAAATAGTATTGAAAATAAGAATTATCATTTTCCATTCGTTATAGAGTGGGCCCCTGAGAACGTTTGCGGGGGACCCACTCAGCTTTTCTTACTCCACTGTTACTGTAAAAGAAGATAATGGAATTAGCACCAGGCTTTTTGGCAAAACTGTAGGAAAACATCACTTAACAGCACTGCGCACATTACATAACATCCGTAGAAATATCAAAAACATCAGAAATTAAGGAAAAGTAATGAAATGCGATGAGCAAACGTTTGTTATAAAGGTGTTATTGATAAAAATGTCTTGGGATCGGCGGCTCTCCAAAAGGAAGAAATCAGCGCCCTAGCCTGGAGCGACATACTTAACTTCCTAAAGAGGTCGGGATGCTTTGGCGGGGGCCAAGGTGGTTAGTGTGACTGGGGGAAGACTCTGGGGTAGGCAAAAAGGATCGCTGTTGGTCTACTTGCCAGGTTTTCGAAACCTCCCCTCAATTACTACTACTACCCTACTACTGATGGTTTTATTGGGGTATTAAGGAAGTCCTTAAGGTTTAAGAATATTTTTTACACCCTGTATTTTTGGTCATCATTTTAATTGATTTTTCTGTCAGTCATTGAAGGTATGTCACTCGTTGGACAATTCAAAACATCTACAAAAAGCTATTTTCTAGCATAATGGACGGTATATTTTATACTTAAAGCCTTGTTTTTTCGTGTTTCTTTTGTTTATGATTCGTATAAAGTTTATTACGCATAATGGGATGTTTTATGTGTTGGCTGATATGAATTTCTTTTATTGCGCCAGCTTTAAAGTACACATTATTTTTCTGGTTTTCGTTTTTGTGTTGCTTTTTATATTTTTGCGTTATAAGTTTCTATATACCTACATATAAAAATTCAATTTGTTAATATTAAAAATTCATATAATTCACTTTTTCTTACGACTAAAAATAAGAGTTATGCATACTAACAGAAAAAAAAATTAGAAATTTAATGGCGTAAGTACTATATTCCTTACTTAACAGCCCAATATATGGTTTTATCGACTTATCCATCAAAATAATAGATTTATGTAAAAAAACACACACAACAGACCAAAAAAAGTTAATATTAGGGCGGGTATTATAGGCCATAACATTGATGGACTATTTTTTATTTATGAAAACCTTACAAAGCGAATATTACTTGCAGATATTTGACAATTAGAAATTGGTTTGTTCGGGTTGGTTTTAACAGGATGGCCCCCACGCTCATTTTGGCTTACAAGTTCGGCAATTTTTTTACCAATTGCACTCAAACCAGTTGATAGGAATAAATTGGCCTGCCAGATTCCCAGACCTCACCCATTTGGACTTTTATTTGTGAAGGAAATTAAAAAATAAAGATTTATAGTCTGGTATTAGAAATGACATACCTAAAATTTCATGGATAACAGAAAAACAGCACTATTGTTACAATACCATTGGACAGACCCAAGAAATATTACTGCCATAGTCACCGGACAATGCCTTTCCGATAGACACGCCGGATGCAAATACCAGCTAACTTCTGCAGAAATTGCAGAGATAAAGAAGAGAAACAAAATATTCGACATTTCTAGTGTGAATGCCATGGCCTTGCAAAAGTCGTATGACTTCTCGTAACGGGCTTTTCATTTTACTGGCAATATATCGTAAGTCGCTTTCCTTGCTGCTTCCAAAATTTCTTCTGGAATCCCATTTTCCGTGTCGGATAATTCAAAATCTGAATTCATATTTTTAAATTTGCGCACTCGCGAAACAAGTTTGACAGAAATAACAAATTCAAAATCAACGAACTGTCACTCGACAATACATATCGAAATGTTGTTATCATAGTAACGAAATCAAGGTAGATTGTATTATCAAAGAGCGATTGGAAAAATAAAAAAAAACAGGGAACGGGAACTTCCATTTTCCGGTCTTGATCGACAAAACGTTATTTTCTGGACGAAAAATTATCCAGAAGGTGTATATTTTCTGTTCGGTCTTAAAAAAAAAATTATTTTTGAATTTATTGAATTTATTTAATTTTGAAAAACTTCTGCATAATAAATCTTCCAACTATTATATCACCCTTTTAATCCGATTAAAGTTTTATGATATACAGGAACAATCAACAATTTGTATACCTGACAGAACAGGACAGGACAGGATTGCTACCGCCATATAAAAATTAGAATATTTTTCTATAACTCGTAAATAAATGTATTTTATTGTTTAATAATAAAAATAGCGAGACAGTTAAGACGCCCTTGGGAGTATTTATTTTCCCCATAACAATAAACCAGTTAAAACCCTTAATAACCCCAAAGAAGCTAAAAGGCATATTTCTTTTCCGCATTACACCCTCGTTTCCTTATTTATTCTAATCTCTAGCCGTTAGCTATGGAGACGTCTGATAAAGCCCATTGCATACATCTCTTTAACGTCCCTGATAGCGTCCCTTTTTGTATTATTATGGAGTTTTTGTTAACGATTAACGCAATTCTTTAAAATAACGGTAAATTCTGGCTAAATTATACCTATTATTACTAAGTACCGTATAATGGAGGCGGATCACTCGATCTTCACTGACGGTTCAAAAATGGACGTCGGGGTTGGAGCTGGTATCTTCTCCGAGAACATGCAAATACAGAGGTCGTACAGACTCCCTGACTACTGCAGCATTTTCCAGGCAGAAATTTTTGCAGTGGATAAAGCAGTCAACACCCTGCGGGATCACCCTGGCTTGAAAGCAGCTGCGTCTATAGCAATCTATATAGACAGTCAAGCAGCCGTAAAGGCAATTTGCTCCAGCAGCACTAAGTCAAAATTAGTAAGGCGCTGTCGCAATAATCTCTGCACACTTGGTGCTCAACATCGAATCACCCTGTGTTGGGTTCCTGGACATAGCAAAATACAGGGCAACGAGACTGCTGATGTGCTTGCCAGGGAGGGCGCAAGCAGGTCTGCCGAACTAGCAGAGAATACTGTGGCTAGACCACTGGGATCAGTCAAAGAGGATATAGATCAAATAGCTAAACAACTTGCACAAAGCAGATGGACAGGGCTGGCAACTTGTAGCATCTCCAGGCAATTGTGGCCCCTACTTGACGACAGGAAAACCGCAGTGCTATTACAACACGGTCGGAAGGACCTAAGAAACATCACTGCCGTAGTCACCGGACATTGCCTGTTCGGTAGACACGCTGAACGTATGCAAGTACCAACTAACGATTTCTGTAGAAGTTGCAGAGATAAAGAGGAGGAGGAAAGTATTCAGCATTTCTTGTGTGAATGCCCCGGCCTCGCTAGAAGAAGGTTCAATGCCCTGGGCGAACCATTCTTTAATGATCTGGAGGAAGTGAGCAGCCTGCAACTGGGTCGACTTACGAAGTTTATTAACAGCAGTGGCTGGTTTAAATGAGCTGTCAAGATTCTTCTACGATCTACGTCACGTCGCGTTAACCATCAGGAGGCTGATGCGGATAGGTTCCGCGGAACACGTGTGGTACCACAACGGTCCTACAGGACTACGTGTGACTGTTTGGTCAATGCCAGAGGTCTGCCACTCTAACCTAACCTAACCTAACCTAACCCCAAAGAAGCTAAAAGGCATATTTCTTTTCCGCATTACACCCTCGTTTCCTTATTTATTCTAATCTCTAGCCGTTAGCTATGGAGACGTCTGATAAAGCCCATTGCATATACTTGCTAACTAACGTCCCTGATAGCGTCCCTTTTTGTATTATTATGGAGTTTTTGTTAACGATTAACGCAATTCTTTAAAATAACTGTAAATTCTGGCTAAATTATACCTATTATTACTAAGTACCGTAAAATGGGGTGAATAGGATCAGCGGGGTAAATAGGATTGAAAGTTACCTTCAAATTTCAAAAATCTGTAATAATTGTAATTTTAAAGTGTAGGTCATTTCAATGTACAGGGTCATCCAACCAGGACTGAACAGGGGCCTATTTTTTTAGTTTCCCTGTATTTTTATTTAAACCAATATAGCCATTTAGTTTATGCTTTGCCGTAGAATCTAAAATAACCATTTAAAAAGCGATCTGACTTAAAACAAAGAAACTGTGGCGTAAAGTTGTTGTTTTTTCAATGGAACACCCTGTCTGTATATTATTTATTTTTATGAAACGCCCTTCTTTCCTGATTCCATAAATATATAGTTTGTCCATATTAGCTCAAACCGTTTTTAAGATAATATGAACAATCAAACATTTCAAAAACCTGTATTTTAATGCATCGCCATTACGGGGATTTTCTTTTCCAATGCATTCTAGACGTATTAAGCTCAAACGAATACAGCTTTTTAAATGTTTGATTGCTCATATCTTAAAAACGGTTTGAGCTAATATGGACAAACTTATTATGGAATCAGGAAAGAAGGGCGTTTCATAAAAATAAGTAATATACAGGGTGTTCCATTGAAAAAATAACAACTTTACGCCACAGTTCCCTTGTTTTAAGTCAGATCGCTTTTTAAATGGTAAAATTAGATTCTACGGCAAAGCATAAACTAAATGGCTATATTGGTTTAAATAAAAATACAGGGAAACGAAAAAAATAGGCCCCTGTTCAGTAGGCTGGGCCGAAAAAGTGAAAAATTGGAAATTGCAAATGGCATAGTTGCCAATATCTGACTATACATCTAAAAGTAATTTGTGGAAAATTTTATTAAAATCCGTAAATGTTTAGCCGCGCCCCTGTGACCTTGAAAATTGGTAAAAAGGCCGATTTTTCAATATTTAATATTTTTTAAATCCAAAATTATAATTTTTTTGTGACTTCTTGTGGATGTGGGAATGTGTTTAAAAATAATTTTTTCAATAAAATATTTTTCTGTTGGATGGAAATCACAAATTTGTCTCTGAAAACGTTAAATTACGTGTAAATGAAGATTTTGAGGACAAATTTGTAATTTCTATCCAACAGAAAAATATTTTATTGAAAAAATTATTTTTATACACATTCCCACATCCACAAGAAGTCACAAAAAAATTATAATTTTGGATTTAAAAAATATTAAATATTGAAAAATCTGCCTTTTTACTCATTTTCAAGGTCACAGGGGCGCGGCTAAACATTTACGGATTTTAATAAAATTTTCCACAAATTACTTTTAGATGTATAGTCAGATATTGGCAACTATGCCATTTGCAATTTCCAATTTTTCACTTTTTCGGCCCAGCCTACAGTGTTCAGTCCTGGTTGGATGACCCTGTACAGGGTCTTCCAACGAGAGCTGAACAGGGGCTCATTTTTGAGCTTCCTTGTATTTAAAGAAAAATCCAAAATAGCCAATCGATGTACTTTTTCCTGCAGAATTCAAAAATGAAACCAAAAATGTATTTGAACCAGAAACAAAAGAGTTACGCTATGAATAAGGTGTTTTTTAAATGGAACATAGCTTTTTTTATACGATTTTTGTCCGTTCTGATTAAAATATTTAATATTGTGACAGCTATTTTTATTAAATTTTAATGTTTTATCCAGTATAATTTAACTTTAACCTGTTTGAAACATACACTAGGTAATAAAGGTATAATCACCTTTGAATCCTTCAAAGTCAAAAAATTTGACAAATTTACTATAATATTGCCGAAATGACTTTGAAGGATTTAAAGGTGATTATACCTTTATTACCTAGTGTACGTTTCATATAGGTTAAAGTTAAATTAAACTGGATAAAACATTAAAATTTAATAAAAATAACTGTCACAATATTAAATATTTTAATCAGAACGGACAAAAAAAAATCACTCGTTCCAAAAATCGTATAAAAAAAGCTGTGTTCCATTTAAAAAACACCTTATCCATAGCGTAACTCTTTTGTTTCTGGTTCAAATAAATTTTTGGTTTCATTTTTGAATTCTGCAGGAAAAAGTACATCGATTGGCTATTTTGGATTTTTCTTTAAATACAAGGAAGCACAAAAATGAGCTCCTGTTCAGTCCTCGTTGGAAGACCCTGTACAGATTTTAAGTAACGGTTGTTAAAAAAAATGTTTATGACATTAAACTTAAAATAACTTGTCCACATCGCAGGCTGAATACCATGACCTAAAACGACAAATTTAGCGGTTAAACTGTTGTCATATTATCTTTGTTTTTGTCTTACAAACTTCAGCACTTATAAAATTTAGGTAATATTATTTTTAGTACTCTTTTTATATTACTTAACATAAATTTGTGTGCAAAATTCTATACACCCCGCGGTTGTTTAAATACGATACAGTCAATAAATCAATCAATGATCCTATTGACACCGCCGGCGGGGTGAATATGATGTGTGCTCAAAAAATATATATATACAACAGGGTACACCCTGTATAAAAACTTATACCACCATTCAAAAGTACCAACCTTAACTCATCTTTTAAGCTATTGAGAAATTTATTCAGGCAGATAGTTTTCAAGTTACAAGCTTTCAAAGTGGAAAATTGATCCTATTTACCCCATTTTATGGTACCTACTTTTTTTTAACTTTCGGGTGCTAAAATTTATGATAAATTTTATTAGTAAAAATGTATACCAAAAATGTGTACAAAATTACATGGAATTTTAATGTATATGACACAGTAACAAATTTGGATGCAATTTTTGCAAGAAATCATGCGCACTAAAGCCCAGTGACGCATTGTTAAAGGTCAATGTCAAATTATATCTAACCCAGCTTTTCGGTAAATAAAAATATAGTTATCTAGATGCGAAAGTAAATTTTTTGGTGTGAGGAAGTTTTTCAATTGCCGAGGCAAAGACGAGGTGATTTTTAATACCTCCGACCACCAAAAAAGGCTTTCGCATCGTGTAATGTATTAAATTTTTTTTACTACTGTTCTCTGATCAATATATTATTAAGTAATAAACTTTGATTTTATTCAAATTAAAATGATAAAATAAGTTTTTTTTCCACCTGTAAAATAATCCATGACAACTAGTTATTTGAGTATTGTTGACAACTAGTTATTTGAGTACTGTCAGAGTCTGTCAGTTCGATTTTTTGTCCTGGCACCGAAAGTAATACTTAACATAGCTAGCAACGCTACTTTACATAGCTAGCAACGTATAATATTTAGGTAACTTGAATGTTTACTTTCGTTATCTGTCGTGTTGCTAGGGCCCTAAAGTTAACTTATCTATAAGTACAGTAGTAGAAAAAGGTAATTTAGGAAATAGCAAATATAACCTACGGTTGCCAATTACAATCAAACGTATTCTTTCTTTTCGGCTTTTCTTAAAGATTTTGGCAAGTGTTATTTTAAATTACTGCGCATATTTTGGCGCACTTTTATTAATTTTTTTGATAAAATATAGAAATGTTTCTATATATATTTTTTAAATTTAGTTGTAAACAAATATCTGCTTAAATTTATCGTCAAATTAGCTACTATGTAAACCGATATTAGAGGCAAAATATTTTTAAAAAAAGACGTTATGATAATTCGACTATTTGGCAGCAGAAAACTCGCTATTTCCATCTTATTTCGGAGTCGAACAACGTAAATTAAGCGTGCTTTACCCACCGGTAATTATAATATTGTTTAAATGCAAATTTTTCGCAAACAACCGTAAAATAAAAGCCCAATGTTTTAAGCAAAAAGACAAAGAGGAAAAATGCTGAACATCTTGTTCAGCAAAATTCAGGTTTGTTTTATTTTAAATGTTTTAAGTGTAAACAAATGGTAAATTATAAAAATCCTTATTGTTTCACAAATATACAGGGTGTCCGGAAATGATGAGCAAAAAATTTAGGGGATAATTTCAGACCGAAAATAAATGCTATTTCTTCCTACAACATTTTTTCGAAAATTGATTATTAACAGAGTTACAGGGTGTTAAAGATAAATTTTATTTGCAGTTCTTTTTGGAATACTTTTTGCCACGCTTATAATGTTTTGACGAAATCTCGTCTATGGGGCTTTTGCGGGATGAGGAATATAAATTTGCCCACCATTTTTCGCATTTTGTAAAGGGCGCCACATAGGAGCCTATACTTTAATTTGAATGGTCCCAACTTTTTTGTCCTACACTGTATGCGGATTTTGACTAAATATTTATTCTCCTAACTTTTGTCATAAAAATGGTATACCACTTCTGTACGATAAATTTAACCGTTTTCGAAATCATTTTAATTTATTTTCAACCTTAAACATAGCATAGCAAAGGAAGGAATATTCCATTAAGTTTGTCGGAATTTTTTAAGAAAAATTAATTTATGCATTGAAAAGGAAGGACGTCACTTTGTCTAGAATTATCCCCTAAATTGTTTGCTCATCATTTCCGGACACCCTGTATACACGTCGATATCTCAAAAATTTGCAATCACAATACTTTCCTTTACACGAAAAGATAGTAAAAAATTTGAAATAAGAAACCATTTATTTTTTAAAGTCGAAGTGCCGGAACCCCGTATTTTGTAAATACACATTGTATATTGAATAGAATTATGACTGTGACTTTATATGAAATAACAATATCCTTATCAAGCTTATATACGGGCCCTTATTTTGATGCAGGACTAAAATTAATGTAAAACATAACTACTGCCCTAAAATTTACCCCATAAATGTCACTTTTGACCAGAAGAATAATTGGATTATAAAGTTATACTGGCCATTTATATAATACCTCTAATATCTTTGGAATGATATATGCCCCATTCAAAAAGTCTACGTCTATGTTACCCACATACAGGGTGTCCGGGAAAATGTGGGAAATCTCCCGGATATGAAAAAAACACGTGAAAATAATACTACAAGTTCATATAAACTTCTTTCGTATCGGCCTCCTCTTCAGAGATATGGGCTCCCAAAG
The DNA here is from genome assembly GCA_963969555.1 of Polydrusus pterygomalis. NCBI lineage: Eukaryota > Metazoa > Arthropoda > Insecta > Coleoptera > Curculionidae > Polydrusus > Polydrusus pterygomalis. The sequence goes on from OZ018381.1 coordinate 53,157,728, forward strand.
AGCTCCCATGGAATTAAGTTTTTGACACATAATTATTAAACCAACAGGTATATTTCATTTTTTTTTCATATGATGTATACCAGGTAAGACCCTTCAAATTACTATCCCAGAAAGTGTTGCGAATTACTCACAGCTGCAGGGACGGACTAGCTGTGACACTAGCCAATTTCTTTACGCCCGGTATGATAAAAACTTTGGACAATGTTTTTTACATACCTTTAACTATTGACTAAAAATTAAGTACTCTTCATTCATGTCGCTAATCCTAACCATTTTCGGGAAAACGTCATTTTTAACATATTTACATCATGTATATTTAGCGTATTTCAATAAAAGATACATCTTTGTTCATATAAATTTTAAATGTTCACTTTTAACTGCTTTATATTAATACATGCTCGCAATAAAATTACGTTTTTCCCAAAACGGTTAGGATTAGCGACATGAATGAAGAGTACTTAATTTTTAGTCAATACTTAAAAGTATGTTAAAAATGTTGTTCAAAGTTTCAGGGCGTAAAAAAAATTGGCACATTAGTGTCACAGCTAGTCCATCCCTGCAGCTGTGGGTAATTGGCAACACTTTCTGGGATAGTAATTTAAAGGATCTTACCTGGTATACATCATATGAAAAAAAAATGAAATATACCTGTTGGTTTAATAATTATGTGTCAAAAACTTAATTCCATGGGAGCTCTTTGGGAGCCCATATCTCCGAAGAGGAGACCGATACGAAGGAAGTTTATATGAACTTGTAGTATTCTTTTCACGTGTTTTTTTCATATCCGGGAGATTTCCCACATTTTCCCGGACACCCTGTATACATACTTTTCAAATTATCTCCAAAACGCATAGTTTTTTTGAAATTTTATGTAAGACAAAAAATTATCAAAAACAAATGATTACCTGAATAAATATAATTTGGAAGTCACTGGCGCACGTACTAAAAAATAGGCGAGGTCAGCGGGTACTGGACCCCCCGCCGTAAAATTCCGACCCTGTATATCGAACATGAGAGTCAAAAATGAAAAATGGCATTATGAAATTCATATTGTTTTTGCTCCAGGAATATATGGTTAACGGATTGACCTCCTTTTTCCGGACACCCTGTATAAAGGGACGATCCATTTCTTTACCATAACTATGCTACCATTTAAATAACACACATCCATTGCTGACATACGATCTGAAAAATCCGTTTTTTAAATTCCCTATATGATTATGAATTTAATAAATAAGTAACACAAATAAAATTATTGTACCAACTTGCAAAAATCTTTTTGCTAAACTTTTGGATATTTTAACCATGGCAACAATGGTAGGTATCTGATTGCACAAATCAATAATTAGAGTAAACATACATTCATTGTGTAGATTAGCATCGTTCTACCGCAAAGTTTCAATTCTATGCTATTTCACCTTAGTTTTGGTAATTACAGAGAGCGGAAACCAAATTGGTCATGGAATTTCCAAAGTTTTCCTTAATAACATGTTTCGGTAAACTGTAGCCGCTCTATCCTCTAAAGAGATGTTATTTCAAACCTGTATTTTAAAAATAATTTCGGTGAATTAACATCATTAAAATATGGTGTAGCTAAAATATACCTTACTAATGGAAAACAGATTGTGGGGATGAATGGGGTGAAATCCGGGGAGAGAGTGGTAAGTGTTGGTGTTCCGCAGGGTTCAGTACTTGGCCCATTGCTATTTTTGATATACATAAACGACCTACCCTTTACTGATGCCTCTTCCCACTACACTGTCTTCTCGGGTGACACCACCTTCTACATCTGATGATCGCGATACTGCATTAGTCGGATCTGTGGAGTCGCAGTCGAGGGCTGAAGACTGGTTCTCTGCAAATAGGCTACATTTGAATAATTCCAAGACCGAACATGTGATGTTTACTATGAAACAACTTTCACAAGAGGAAGCAGAGAAGGTGGTAAGATTTTTGGAAGTGTATATCGATCCAAGATTGAGATGGAATTCTCATATTGATATTTTAATTGGGAAGCTTAATTCCAATATCTTTGTCTTGAGAAATTTATCACACTGTGCGACAGCTGATGTCCTAAAGCAGGCTTATTTTTCATTATGTCACAGCCATATGTCATATGCTATTTTGGTTTGGGGGCATGCACCCGGGGGTGATCAGGTATTTAGACTTCAACGGAAGGCAGTACGACTGATTTCAGGACTATCCTATAGAGCCGATTGCAGAAACGCATTTATTCAAAATAAGATACTTACTTTTCCATCATTATATATCTTTGAAAACTTGGTTCACGTCCGAAAAAACCTAAACATGTACACACTACACCAAGACATTCACTGCCACGATACGCGAACAAAGAGTAACCTGGTACCCAGATACCATAAATTAAATAGGTGTCAAGACGGCCCGGGTTGTCTGGCTGTTAGTTTTTTTAACAAGTTACCTAGTCATATAAAAGGTTTACCCATTTCTCTGTTTAAACGGGACGTGAAAGAATTGCTGATCAGGGGTGCCTTTTTTTCTTTTGACGAGTTTTATGATTGTAACTTTTAATTATTTTAATGTGTTGTATGTTAATGCCTAAATTGTTATTAATTGTTACTTGTACCTATTTATTTCATCATCCTAAAAATTGTGAATGTCACTGTACGTAAGATGTAGTTTTTAGTGTCTATTATACAGACTTTATTTTTTTATGATTTTAATATTTTGTAATAACTTGATATTTTGACTTGTGTAAATACTGAATTGTATGTAAGCACCAATAAACAATAAATAAATAAAAAATAAATAAATAGTGTAGTGGTTCATTAATAGCTGGTGTTAACAGTAGTACCTACAATTTAATTATTTCTCAATATTTTTTTCAGAGATGCACTTTCGCATCATGCCACGCGGCATTTAAAAGAAGAACGCCAATTGGAAATGGTGCAGAACGTAACGGACTTACTTCGAAAAACATTTTCTTCACAATTCGTTTTTCCATCTCTTGGGCACGATGACCCATCGGCTAGAAAGGAATTGGGTAGAATGTGGAGTCAGTGGTTACCAACCGATGCGATGAGAACTTTTGAAACGGGTAAGTTTTATCCTATGTATGGTAAGGAGAGTAGATTCGAAGGCACAATTTTTTATTTATACTACACAAAAAGTGTTTATAATAACCCAAGGAAAAAAAGGGAATAATCGGCTCACCGGGCAGATCCCCTAGTGCCCAACAGAGATGGGCATGCGTACAACCCTCTTATTATTGGGTATCGACATCAATAAATACACTCCAGAACCGGCTCAGCGCCATTTTTTTTGTTACGTTTTCACTGTTAATTTCTTGTTTTCTTTGCTATTGGGTATTTTTCTTTTGCTTCTTTTGAACAGCATAGCAGAATACAAATCTTCACTTAGCTAAGTTGTTAAAGGAACGCTTCGCGAACAAATCGTATTCGAAATATACAGTGTGATCAATAAAGTCCGCATCATATGGGATTTTTTTTTTATTAATAACTTTATGCGGAATTTGACTTTGGCAATAAGTTCTGCTTCGATCGAGATAAAAATTTATGCAAAAAAATAATAGTCACGTGATTCGCATTATCTGTCAAATTTTAATTTTTTCCAAAAAATAATTTAAAAGTGGGGTTATTTCTGAAATTATCGAAAAAAGTTATTGGAAAAAGTTTTTTTAAATGCAGTTTCTAGCCGACATGCAAAATTTTAGCTGCATAAGATAATTTTGATTTACATCACTTTCTGAAAGGTTATGCGCACCTCTCATCTGTTCATGTGCCTCTTCCTTGATAGATTTTATGAAAAATCAGCCATCCAATTATAACAGATTTTTTACATTCAACTTAATTCGCGCCATAAAATCAACTATTACAACTATAAATCTTGGGTTTTAATTTGAAAATGCTCACCGAGCCAAAATCTTCCAGAGCCGCAAAATTTATCACTAAAATGTATGATAAATATGACTCTGTTCGAAACATTGACAGCTGGCGATAAATCCGGCTATGCTGAAGGCATCAGGCGTTGTTTATTATTAGAAAATTATTTAATCATATACCGTGTGACCAGTAAAGTCCGCATCATATGAGGTTTTGTTTTTTAATAATAGCTTTATTCGAAATTTGACTTTGGCATCAAGTTCTGCTTCGATTGAAATGAAAATTAGGCAAAAAAATAGTAGTCACGTGATTCGCATTAGCTGTCAAATTTTAATTTTTTCCAAAAAAAAATTATTCTCTCTGAAAATGTCGAAAAAGTTATTAGAAAAAGTTTTTTTTAAATGCATTTTCTAGCCCACATGCAAAATTTCAGCTGCATAAGATAATTTTGATTTTTTACCCACCACTAAAATTTATTTTTACTTAATGAATACTTTACTGATGACACTGTGTTTTTTTTGTCTTAATAATAAAGTGTATTACTATCAGACACAAACTACATTTTCAAAAATACTTATTTTATGAAGTTGCCTTATACAGGATCAAAAACAAATAAACTTTGCATCACATGCGACCAAATTTTAATAGCCCAATTTGGATTTTGTAAAAAAACACACATTTAATATGGCGCTACTTTAAAGAAAATGTATCTGAAATAAAGCATTGTCAAAACTAAGAAGTTTTATGTTATGTAGGTTGCGTTGAGTCTTATTTTGCAAAACTGGTGCAATTTACAAAATATGGGTAAAAAATCAAAATTATCTTATGCAGCTAGAATTTTGCATGTGGGCTAGAAACTGCATTTAAAAAAACTTTTTCTAATAACTTTTTTCAATACTTTCAGAAATAACCCTACTTTTGAATTATTTTTTCGAAAAAATTAAAATTTGACAGATAATGCGAATCACGCGACTACTATTTTTTTGCTTAATTTTCAGGTCGATCGAAGCAGAACTTGATACCAAAGTCAAATTTCGAATAAAGTTATTAATAAAATAAAACATATTATGCGGACTTTACTGGTCACACTGTACACGAAAAAATAGTAATCATGAACAGGCGTTAAAAAATCAAGTGCCAATTTGATTTGGTTATCAGCTCTACAATTGGTTTGATTCTTGACTAGCCTAGTAGTAAAAAACTGTGATCTCCTTAGTTTTATGCTATACTATACTACTAGAAAACGTCATTTTATAATGTCAGACTATACACCAATCCCAATCATTAAAATGATTTATTGGCACGTGTTCAAAAAAGGTGGTAAAAACCAGAAGAATCTTTAATCTTCAACGTTCAATGTTGACTTGAATCGGCCTATTTTCAGCTCAGGATTCCATCCTTTAACATTGAGCACGAAATTTCCGAACAACCTGTATACAGAATCAAACAGCTTCGAAGAAATATGTACTGATTACGTTTAAACATTTTAGTAGTTTATCAAATATACAAAAATTAATTTTATGTTAAAAATTTAAATTAGTTTAATGTCAGAAATTTAATTTTTTATTTAGTATGTAACTTTATACATAAAATTAAAAATAATTTATTACTTACCTGATTGTTTAAAAAAATTTTGTTAGTTTAATTATGACCATCATAATTATAAAACAAGAACTTATCAAAATCTTTACGTGGATAGAGTGTCTAAAACATTAGCTTATAAATTTATTTTTTATTAAGGTTTCATAGAATATTATTATAATAATTTGGAAAATTCTATTGAATCTCAAAAATCATTAAAACTGTTTAAAAATATTAAAATTACATTTAATTAAAAAACAAAATGATACGTAATGTTTCATACAATTTGCCAAATGTTTAACTGTTCTGTCTGTTTTTATTAAAAGAAGAGAAAATAAATCTATAAAAATGTGTTTAAAAAAAATGTATTAAAAAATATTTAATTGTAGCTTTTTGCTAAATAAAACATGTTACTACTACTACTACCAAGAAAACTATAAATAGAGTTCGGAAGGAACGAAGAAGAATAAAAGCGTTTCTACCGACGCGGACGCGAATGTGTGAGTAAAAGCCGGTAATTTCATTTTGTGGTAAGGTAATTCTTCCGGCAGCCACTGCTAATGGATTGGATCGGCAAATAAGCCACTTTCCGTTCAGAAATTCTGCTATGCGAGACTAGTTTAAAACGAATAAGAGATTTTTCAATTCATGTATTTATGTTCTAGGAATAATGGAATCATTAATCAAAATACTTCAAAACTAGTATACCTACATTTTTACCTCCTGTTAACCCCTACCTTAATTTTTCTAGATTTCCTTTTGATTATCTGCTCTTTCGCATGCCAATCGGATCCGTTCAGCCAAAAAAGAAGCTGCTTGCCAACTTATTTCGCGTAGATTTATTTATTTTTACTAGTTTTTACACAAAATTTTATATATTTATTTATTTATAAGTATCAACAGCACTGGTGCCAATTACAGATACATCTTACAGCTAGTGAAGATAACAAAAACAAAAGTAAAACAAAAGAAAAGCCTATGAGGCGAACAAGTATCAAAACCCCATAAAAATTGGAACTCAACTGAGCATCACCATATTACGTCTGTTAATTGGTCCTCACTTTTCTCTCGACCAAATCCTTGAACTGACCAAGACTAGTTGTATCTACCTCAATATCTGATGCATTCAAATTAAAAAAGTGACACATTTTGTAAATTGGAGAATTTTTGTAAAGGTTTGTTCAAGGATAGGTCAGATAAAAAATATTTGAGGCTCGCGAGTTGACTCTATTGACAGCAAATGGTAGTTTTCCTAGAATACCTGGGCAGTCAATTTCACCTTTCAAAATTCTAAACAAAGTGCATAGCAAAATTTTTATTCTTCTTTTATTCATTGAAAGCCTGCCAAACACACCCAAAAGGTATTCGTTATCGCACCCCTTCTGAGGATATATACCGTATTTTAATAAAATCAATGTCGTCTTTATATTCTTTAGGTAATAATTGACATAATATTAAAAAAATATCAAGCAATTTCATAAATTATTTTAGGAAAATATCGAGTAACATTTTTTTTAAGTACTATTTTATTATTCAAAAAAATTACCTTGTCGGACTTCCATTGTCTTTATTTTGTTACTTAACACAACGTTTCGGTTATTTAGTATCTCTAACCGTTTTCAAGTGTAAACTAAATTTTAATTCTAAGGCTACTGTCCTAAATACTATCCATGTGCAATGAAGCTTGATGTCTCCGCCTACGTGCTTATTGAAGTATAAAGTTTGAGCTGTTGGTTTTGGACAAAAAGAGGCTTCCAGATATTGGGAATATCTATACTTGGTTTACTAAATATATGGGTATTTTGATTCATGAAAGCTGCTTTTTTGAATTTTCGATTTCTTCAATGCTGTTCCGTGTCTAAAACCTTGGCTTCTGACCACTGTATATTATGGTGGTTGGTCCATACATATTCCGCTATACCTGATCTTGAAGTTTAACCTCTTTGAGAATGTTTCAGATGTTCTTTAACTTGTTCGGAAAGAGGTCTTTTTGTTTCTCCAATGTAAGATTGCCGACACTCGCAAGGGGTTTGCTAGATAATATTTTTTGTGTTTTCATTACGGGGAGGTTTTACTTTTGTTTTATACAACCGATAATATAAACAGTACATACAATTTTAATATTAGCGTAAAGTTAGCTCCCAGTTTTCAGCTCGCAAAGTTTTTGCACGACCTATAATACAACGAACCGCGATGTTTGGTCGCACTGCCGCGCGTAATTCATTTCGAATTTGTGGCATTAAGAGAAAAAAATGACTAGTGTAACTTACTTAATCCTTTTTGGAAGTCGGGTAAAAATATCGAATAATAGACATTCATAACATTACGATGTTAGCAATAGGTACATTTTATTTTTCTGTACTTATATTCTTAAAAATATTCACCCCTGATCTCTCGCCCTTTTGGACTAAAAAACAAATTTATTTTTTAGTCATCATTATTTTTACAAACACCTTTTATAAAAAAAATATTACAATGATTTTGTGTTATATAATAATGCTTTTATATAAATATAAAAATGTTTTCTTTTAATGATGTGTTCTTAATTGGTTCCTTGTTAACAAACCATACATATTTTTAAGACTTTACCCGAATAATAAAAACAAAGAAATATTTATTTCAACATCAAGGCTCGTTATTACTTTGAAACTAGCTTGTTTATTTACAATTTTATTAAAAATTACAGGAAGTGGAAAACAGCAACATCCTTTCTGCAATAAGTCTAGATTAAACTTTCTTTATATTTCATTTTTAGCTTCATGGAAAAAACTTTTAATAAATTTGTATTTTTGTAGATAACTTCTTATTACTTGGAAGTAAGTTGCAACTATAATGGCTGAAAAATAATATATTTTGTTAAACAGAGGAACAATATTAACTAATAACCACGTGTGTCTCATTCACAGAACTATATACAAAAAGTAGATTGCATAGTTCCCATAAGACCTGTGTTTTCAAAATGGCATCTCTAGGAAAGGCTCTGCAGTTTTTTTTTCCCGAGAAAAAATATGAATTTGAATTTATATTTACGCCAACCAAATTATGTCAATTGCATCCACCGATTTTATTTTGTTACCTTTATTATTAACTTGTTCGCATGCTTATTGTAATATTAACAATGCCACTCTGTTTAGTGTATAGTAACTCATTTTAGTTCAATTAGTTCCTCTGATAATATAAATATATATTTACCTGACACTTCAAACCGAAATAATTGTTTCAGGCGGATACTACATCATTGAAAGAAAAACTTGGAGGCTACAAATCGTTGTACTGAATACAAATTTGTTGAGGAGGCAAGAAGACAATGAGGAGGAAGCAAATCAACAGTGGGAATGGTTGGACAAAGTATTGCAAAAAATAGCAAAAAACGGACAAAAGGTAAGTGTATTATTACGTTATGAATTTGATTGTGTTCACTAAAAGATAACATGGTCACCAGGGTCGTTTCTGAGTGGTGTGCTGGGAGTGCCCCCGCACAAGGGCGGCCAAAGTTATAGGGCGGCGAAAGCCGCCTGCAGTTTCACAGAAAAAAATGTTAGATGTAAAAAAAAATTCTAGGAGATGTTATAAATATGAAGGGTCAAATAAGAATGGTAAATTCAGTTTTCAAAAAAAAATTATGCAGTAGCTGTCAAGAATGAGGCAGCCGCCCTTTGTGTTAATTAGAGATTTCTTTTTAGATAGATAAGTGTCGGAAAAATAAAAATAATTCTCAACGGAGGTGGCCGCCCTGCAACCCACGTCAATTACATTTTGTCTTAGGTTTACTCAAAAAATTAAAACTAATTGATATTATTTGAATATTTATAGGTCTTATTAATTTGGTAGTAGGGTAGGTGGGGGCACAAATACTCACAGGGCAAAAGAACGCACCCTATTTAAATTTGCCGCCGATGTCCGGTTTCAAATGCTGTTACAAATAACTTTTAAATTTAAAAGATGACCCCATCGTCGAGGCCAAACAGAGTTTCAATGTGAATTTTTATTTTTCGATTTTGGATATTTTTTTTTTTGCCAGGGAGGAAACCCTTTATGGGCACCGGTTACTTGTTCTTTGGATATTGCGATAGAATCAATTAAGGAGAGATTCGTTTCACTTAATAAGTGTAATGAAACTTTTGGGTTTTTGTCGAACTTCTATGAAGCTAATGCCATAAATGACGAGAAATTGTTAAAATACTGCAAAGATCTCGATACAGCGCTTCAATAGCAAGGAAGTCCCACAAACAAAGAAATTGATCGCTCAGAGCTCGACCAGGAAATTTTTTGTCGTTCCGAGAAATTTTTCCAATAAAACGTACAAAATAATAATTGTAGATACGCTAAAATTCATAGCTGAAAAAGATTTAATCTCATCATTTCCAAATCTTTGTGTTGCGCTGAGAATTTTTATTACTCTGCCGGTTACTGTTGCATCTATCGAACGTAGTTTTTTAAAGTTAAAATTAATTAAAAATTACTTGCGGTCAATTATGTCCCAAGAAAGGATTAGTGGCTTGGCCCTTATCGCCATTGAAAGCCAAATTGCTGAGCCCCTCTGTAGGTAAGTATGAATAAAAGAAAAATATTAAAAATAGGCACCTATTAAAGATTTATTTTTCTGGCAATTGCTTTGCGCCATAATTTCAGGTAGGTAATTGTAAAATAGTAACTGATTTGATTTAAAGGGCAGCCAGTTCATATGTCGCACAAGGGCGGCCAACAGGCCAGAAACGGCCCTGATGGTCACTTGCCTAAAAGTTATTTTTAAATTATTAGTAATATTTCCAATATCAATCGGAGTTCTATACTATTTCTTATTAGTTTATTATAAAAGTAGAAAAAGAATCCAGAATGGTCTGCAAGATTTAAGATATACAGGGTGTCAGAAAAAAGGAGGTAAATCCCCCAGGTAGCAGGATGACGTCTTTATGACGTCGAATATTGGTGATTTTTAGTCACTTGACGTCTTTTGGTCGCAAGATGACGTCAAAATAACGTAGTTTTTAACACGTGTATTATACGTCATAATTTTACGTAATAAAAACGTCCATTTTTAGTCATTTTATTGAATTATACGTATCATTAAAAAGTATCTAAGTGACCAAGTTTTTTGAAAATATAGTGGGACAGACCTTTAAATAAGTAAAACGCCTGAGAATAGCTTTTTCTTATAGTTAAAGGTACGTACGTATCATAAAACTTTTAAAATATTACCATTTCAAATTAACCATTCATGTATGTATAATTTGCAAAAGCGAATATTTTGTCATTAAAAGTCTGCGAATATCAAATTTAAATTACCCGCGCTTCGTTTTATGACATTGGCAGTCTGACAGAACGCAGAACGCATTGGTATTCTGTTTTGGCGCTAGCAGTCAGGCAGTCGACAGTTCGGCAAAAGTGAAAGTAAAAAGTTTATGGTGATTTTGATTTAGTTTCTATCATGGTTTCTATATATTTTGTGTTATAAACGAATATAAATGTATGGTTATCGAGTTCGAGGCTATTGACGGCGGGGGAGTAGCCGTTGTGCCCTCATACTGGGTGACGCCCCAAAAAAAGAAGTATTTTGGCCGCCATTAAAGGATTCCTTAGCATTTTTCCAATTCTGCGTACTCATGAAAGTTGTAATAGTTAATTTATTATCATTAAAAGGATTTTTTACATAAAATATTTATATGTATTTTTTTACCCCTATTATGTATTATTTTAGGAAGTTTTTCGTTTTTCGTAAATTATGACGTTTATTGACGTTTTCTACACCTAAAAAGACGTCTTAAGATGACGTATTTTTTACGTCAAAAAAGACGTCATTGGTCTGTGACTTACGCACGTCTTTTAAACGTTTCATTTACGTAATTTATGACGTCGCTGATGACCAATATTCGACGTCTTAAAGACGTCATCCTGCTACCTGGGCCGTTAACCATATATTTCTTGAACAAAAATAATATGACTTTAATAATGCCATTTTTCATTTTTTTAGTACAGAGCTTTACAATGCACATATTTTATTAAATATTAAACCAATAAGTTAAAGTGGTCATTATTAGAATTCATTAACAACCCAGGTAGCAGGATGACGTCTTTATGACGTCGAATATTGGTGATTTTTAGTCACTTGACGTCTTTTGGTCGCAAGATGACGTCAAAATAACGTAGTTTTTAACACGTGTATTATACGTCATAATTTTACGTAATAAAAACGTCCATTTTTAGTCATTTTATTGAATTATACGTATCATTAAAAAGTATCTAAGTGACCAAGTTTTTTGAAAATATAGTGGGACAGACTTTTAAATAAGTAAAACGCCTGAGAATAGCTTTTTCTTATAGTTAAAGGCACGTACGTATAATAAATTCATGTATGTAAAATTTGCAAATGCGAAAACCTATTTTGTCATTAAAAGTCTGCGAATATCAAATTTAAATTACCCGCGCTCCGTTTTATGACATTGGCAGTCTGACAGAACGCAGAAGTATGTTGTTGGCGCTAGCAGTTAGGCAGTCGACAGTTCGGCAAAAATGAAAGTGAAAAGTTTATGGTGATTTTGATTTAGTTTCTATCATGGTTTCTATATATTTTGTGTTATAAACGAATATAAATGTACCAGGTTATCGAGTTCGAGGCATTGACGGCGGGGGAGTAGCTGTTGTGCCCTCATACTGGGTGACGCCCCGAAAAAAAGAAGTATTTTGGCCGCCATTAAAGGATTCCTTAGCATTTTTCCAATTCTGCGTACTCATGAAAGTTGTAATAGTTAATTTATTATCATTAAAAGGATTTTTTACATAAAATATTTATATGTATTTTTTTACCCCTATTATGTATTATTTTAGGAAGTTTTTCGTAAATTATGACGTTTATTGACGTTTTCTACACCTAAAAAGACGTCTTAAGATGACGTATTTTTTACGTCAAAAAAGACGTCATTGGTCTGTGACTTACGCACGTCTTTTAAACGTTTCATTTACGTAATTTATGACGTCGCTGATGACCAATAATCGACGTCTTAAAGACGTCATCCTGCTACCTGGGAACTGATGAAATTATAATTTTATTAAATCGTACATTTGATTGTGGGATGCAGATGTGTGAAAATTATTTGCCAAAGCGTACATTTTCTCGTTAACTCAGAAGTTGTTTGTTATATTTGTTTTTGAATGGTTTCATCGAAATTTACATTTAATTTAAAATACGTATGATTTAAACCAGCTTATTATGAAGCAATAATAACAAAATGTTTGTTAATCATAATTTATATGAACGCTACTCGGACCTCTGGGCTTTCGATCTCCTAAATTATACCTACTTATTTATGTTATAGACATTTTGGACTGTTTTATTGTATAGATTAAAGAGTATTTTAGGCAATATCGATCGAATTTTCGAAGTGATAAAGTCGGCAATTTAGGAGCATTATCGACAATCCACTTCGTGTAATCATAGCTTAAATAAAATATCAAAGCCCATGGAAAATGTACTTTACCTCGTCAGGAATTTGTTATGTAAATATTTGCTTTAGGTTTTGGATTTTCTACTTTATTCCAATTTTCTGCTTCTAAAATTTTAGACCTTTGTACAGAGTATTAAAAAAATTACCTTGTCGGACTTCCATTGTCTTTATTTTGTTACTTAACACAACGTTTCGCTTAATTAATATCTCTAACCGTTTTCAAGTGTAAACTAAATTATAATTCTAGGCAGTGGCGCACCCAGGGGGGGGGCCAAGGGGGCCTCGGCCCCCCCCAAAACCTCCGATGAAATTGATTTTAACTTACTATACCCACTAAGCCACTAAAAAAAACGGGGGCCTCGGCCCCCCCCAAAACCCCCGATAAAATTAACTTCAACTTACTATACTCACTAACCCACTACTAAAAAAAAACGTAAATTTCCAACCTTCTAAAAAAAAAAAAAAAAAAAAAAAGTCACCAGTTCAATGGCACAGTGATTATCCCCCACATTTTACAGCAGTATTACATTACTGATGACAAATTTTAATTCATTACTTCATAAAAAAAAAAAAAAAAAAAAAAAAAAAAAAAAAAAAAAAAAAAAAAGTCACCAGTTCAAACTTAAAAGTTCGTTAAAAAATTTGCTTCCGGCACTGCTTCCCGGGCCCCCCCTAACATGAAATCCTGGGTGCGCCGCTGATTCTAGGGCTACCGTCTTACATACTATCCATGTGCAATGAAGCTGGATGACTCCGCCTACGTGCTTATTGGAGTGTGAAGTTTGAGCTGTTGGTTTTGGACAATAAGATGCTTCCAGGTATTGGGGATATCTATAAATATATGGGTATTTTAATTCATGAAAGCTGCTTCTTTTTCCCCGTAAAACGCCCCCCGTAATGAAAACACTAAAAATTGTATTTATCAAATCCCTTGCGAATGTGGCGAATCGTAAATAGGAGAAACAAAAACATCTCTTCCCGTACGAGTTAAAGAACTTCTGAAATATACTCAAAGAGGTGAAACTTCGAGATCAGGTATAGCGGAACATGTATGGACCAACCAACAGTGGTCAGAAGCCCAGGTTTTGGACACGGAACAGCACTAGAAAAAACGAAAATTTAAAGAAGCAGCTTTTATGGATTAAAATACCCATATATTTAGTAAACGAAGTATAGATATCCCCAATATCTGGAAGCCTCTTCTTGCCCAAAACCAACAGCACAAACTTCACACTCCAATAAGAACGTAGGCGGAGTCATCAAGCTTCATTGCAGATGGATAGTATTTAAGACAGTAGCCTTAGAATTATAATTTAGTTTACACTTGAAAACGGTTAGAGATAACCACTAACTAATCAAAACGTTGTGATGAGTAACAAAATAAAGACAATGGAAGTCAGATAAGGTAATTTCTTTGATATTACTTCATTGTCTACCACCTTAAAACTAACACTTTATACAGAATGTCTCACGGGACCTTAATTAAATATAATATATATATGTATATTATAACATATGAATATTCAACATTTTTTGAAAATTTTTAATACTTAGAAACAAAAACCCGAAGTGCATAATTTTATAAGAAAAAAAAACTCCTATTTTTTACTGAGGAATCCACTGTTTAATTTATTTCCAACCTTCGTGCTACACCCAGAATAAACAAACCCGAACAAACTTACAGGAGGATTAAAACTGGCTTTAGCTTCGTTTTATTGCTGCTAAAACAATGCATAACTTTCCGCCCTCTAAATTCTTCGGGTTCATTTTCATCATCGATAACATATTAAAATATTCCTGAAAATTGGACCGCAGGAAATAATTAAATTACCGCAAAATAAAATAGGAAGCCACAAATAAGTTCGTCGATATTTTGATCAAAAGTAAAATTGATAATATGTATATAAATACTTTCATCGGGTTTTTTTAAAAACATAATTAAGTTAATAATTCATTGGTAATAATTTAATGTTTTGAACATTGAAAACTTGTTATGGCTCCCTAAAATTATATTTATTCCTAGTGTTTGAGCAGGTTACTGATAAAGTCTGTAATAATCTCAGACCAAGCGACCAAGCACTAGGTCTAAGGTAAGAATGGATTTTTTTGGTAAACAACCTACCTGAGAAGAAAACGCTGGACACACAAGGTGTTACAAGAAGAATGAACAACTGTAAACTCTTATTTTAAATTAAATTCTCCCCTTCCACTTGGAAAATTTCAGTGACGGAGGAAAAAATAGTTTATTTTACATGCAATATTGAACTCTTAAAATTATCCTTTCAGTTATTATATATTATAATCAAAGACCTTATAAACCATGGACCCAATGTTTCATTGATCTAGTCTGTGGTTATAATCAACAAAGTTCAATAAATTAATAGCAAAAAGTGACCATAAACTTTTGTACTTTGTTTCAATTTCACAAAAACAGTTTCTAACTTTGTTCTATCGCTAAAATTTTCAGGTTCGTTTGCATTCCCGATAATTTTCATTTTATTCAAATTTTTCCATGAAAATTGGACCTCGGGAAATAATTAAATCACCGCAAAATTAAATAAAACTCGAAACAGCGAATATTTCCGTCAATATTCTGATCAAGAGTCTTACCGCGTATATTTCGTTTATATTCTTACCAAGTTTTTAATTTAATTAAATTTATTTGAAGGGAAATTATGATGCGAAGATGTTTTTAATTGACTAATTAACTTTAATTATGAATAATAAATCTATGATTAATTTTGTTCCTTTAAGTTGGTAAAAGTTCGAGAGTTTTAAGGATAAAAACCAATCATATTAAGAATGTTTTCCTTTTGATCATTTGTCTTTACACAGTTAAAAAAAATTATTAAATTTTCAATCAAATTTAAGTCATTACTGATTTAATCCAGGTCCAAACCAGATTGATTTAAAAAAATTAACTTTGCTAATTGATTACATCAAAGAGTCAGTGCATTAGGCCGTCTTAATCAAAACTGATTAATATAAGAATCATAACTCATTATATTTTAATAAACATATTATATAAATAACAGTATAAATCATACAACTGGCTTACAAATTGACCAACAGCTAAACAACTTGCGCAGAGCCGATGGACAGGACTGACAACTTGTAGTATCTCCATTCAATTGTGGCCACTACTTGACGGCAGGAAAACCGCAGCGCTATTACAGCACAGTCGGAAGGACCTAAGAAACTAGTGTTGGGAAAAATCGACTTATTTTAATAATCGACTACCGAGTATTCGAGTGATTTAAAAAATCGAATGATAATCGATTTTTTTTCACTCAAACGCTAATATTAATTATTAATATTAGCGGTTCATCGTTCATGTTGATATACAGCATTTGTATTGGGAATAACTGACTCGGTGTTGTTAATCGATTGATTTTTTGCGAATTATTAAATGTGGCGGAGATATTTGTGGATTTTCTGGCATGGTTCCCAGATCTTACAACTTACAATTTAATTTAACTAACCACTTGACTACTTGACCTTGAGATGTCACAAAATTGCATAACTCATGATATTTATGAATACTGAATACTCACCACTATAATAAATCCTATTATCCTACGCAGGCAACCCGTAATGCAGTATTTAAATCTAAATAAATCATATTTATAATCTTACGCAGGCAACCCGTAATGCAGTATTTAATATGAATAATATCGCCAATAACCGAAAACCACTCGGTGTAGCCGCTCGCTACGAGATGGCTCTGGTCGCAGTGAGTGATTGACAGGCGGGCAGCAACTTTGGAGACGCGTTAAAAAATAAAAACCATATGTTCGTCACTCATTTCGTCACTCGAGTTATTTCCGAAGATAATCGAATTATTCAAGTGATTGAAAAAATCGAGTGATCGGTTATTTTTCACTCGAGTGATCCCATCACTATAAGAAACATCACTGCCGTAGTCACCGGACATTGCCTGTTCGGTAGACACGCTGAACGTATGCAAATACCAACTAACGACTTCTGTAGAAGCTGTAGAGATGAAGAACAGGAGAAAAGTATTCAACATTTCTTGTTTAAATGCCCCGGCCTCGCGAGAAGAAGGTTCAATGCCCTGGGCGAACCATTCTTTAATGATCTGTAGGAAGTGAGCAGCCTGCAACTGGGTCGACTCACTAGGTTTATTAACAGCAATGGCTGGTTTGAATGGGCTGTCAAGATTCTTCTACGAACGCATTAACCATCGGGAAGCTGATGCGGATAGGTTCCGCGGAACATGTGTGGTACCACAACTCTCCTTATAGGGCTACGTGTGACTGTTTGGACAATACCAGAGGTCTGCCACTCTAACCTAACCTAACCTAACCTACAAATTGACCAAAATTTAAATAGAAAAATATATTCAAGTACATTAAATCAGACATGCCTTCCTGTTAATCAATTGAATTTTTTACTGTGCAAGGTACGAACATTATCTTGCACTAGATCCCATTAAACATAATAGCACGGATCCTGGAATTAACATACGCCGCGAAAACACTTCTTCCCATTACCCACAGTCTCGATAACTTTAATAGAAAAGAACAGCTTGAAAACAGTGATAACAAGACTCGAGGTATCATCATCCCACTTGACTAAACATAGAACGTGACAAGATTGTGATATCTCATATAGAGCTCAATTAAAGAGCACCGTTTTAACACACGGTTCTATAGCAGTGACAAAACAAACATATATGTTGTAATAGCACTAACCAAGAACATTGCTTTGCAGCAGTGTTTTATCTTTGTGACAACTCAGTGCTGAAACTGTTGTTGCAATAAAGAGAAACATATCTGTTTCTTTGATTACAAGATGATGCATCTTTAACATAACCTATAATATATAATAGGCGTATTTTTTACTCCATGCCTTTCTTTTCGAGAGTGTTTATTGTTTGGAGAGCGAATAGTGTTTCTACTTTTACTTTTTGAATTGTGAACATTGTGATTGCGTGGTAAGTTGTTTATTTATTAGCATTGTGTTTAGTATACTGAAAGTTATTGGTTTTTTAAATTGCCTAGCTTTCTAAGAGGCAGCAACAAAGGAGGTCAAAATTAAAACTTTAATTAATCCAATCCAGAATCTGTAAGCTCTGTTACAGTCCATCTGCATACCTCGGACATGCCCTACATAGTACCTAAAGAAAATGTCACCCGTAGTGCTAAAACGTTAGGTAGTAGTCCTTCACTTCGAGAACCTGAGCCTAAGACAGAATCTGATGACTCACCTGAAGAGCAGACCTATACTTCCAGCAGCACTGGTTTTATTGATTATTTAGTAGATACTAACAATACTAAAATTAATTTTATAAATAGTGGTCCCTTGGAGATCTTGAACTCTAACTTAAATTATTCAGATCAACAATTATCTTTAAAAAATAAGTTGTTTTCATGGGCCATTAAAATTGTTCTTTGAGTCGAGAGGTTTTAAACAAACTTCTTCGTATATTAATAAAACACGGTCATAAGGATCTTCCAACTGATGCAAGGACCTTACTCCAAACTCCTCGGGCTGTAAATACAATTAAGTATTTTTGTAAACCCAGGCTATCATTTTGGTGTTGAATAATCTTTAAATAATTGCAGATACTGTCAATGGGCCAGATTGCACGGAAAAACTTTGAAGAAGTCACTATAGTGATTGGCACGTGACGAAAAATGAAATAAATAAAATTGTTTTAAAATTTTTCCAATAAACGTATTATTATTATTATTATTATTATTATTATTATTATTATTTTTTCCTATCTAGTTTTATCTCCAAGATGTAACTACAATATATTACATCTGTCAAACCACATGGATTTAATTTGACATAAGATATATAAAACAAAGATATCACTGGGATGAAACAATGACAGATTTCATCTGTCAAGCCAAAAGATAAAGAATGGAACATGGTTTGTCACTGACATAGATTTGCGTTTTGTCCCTGTGATAAAGCTTAAATCCTTGATTGTGGCGACATTAGTGCAAGTTAGGAGCATCTCTGTAACATCTGTGTGCTTAGCTCAGTGATAAAACATTAAACAAAGTTATTTAACTGTTACATCACAGTGACATGCTTTGGTCAAGTGGGATGGGGCAATGCTGCGCGTATATTTATTATCCTCTATGCAGCAGGGTCAAAATCAAAAATTCGTAGAAACCTGTAAAACGATATAATATTTTTGATTCTTTGGGTCACCAAACGCCTAAAAAAACAGAATAATAGCTCCATTTATCTATATTTAATTTAACCGTAACTGTGCATTAAAAAAAGCTAATTCCGTTTTATATTTCCTTAAAATAAATGCTTGATGAAATGCACTTTTTACTCCTACAGCCGTTATCGTCCTCGGCCTTAAATATCCCAAAGTGCCCCACTTAAAACTGATTTCTTACAATTAATAAAATGAGAGAAGTTGGTTCGTGTGATTGCTCCTTCGTTAGTTAATGGCCGCCATTATTTCGGATACAACTTTTAATACTTTTAAAAGAGGCAAAAACTGATATTAAAACCTTCCAGTCAGCGTTGGTACTAGGTGGAAAAATGTAGGTGTTATGTTTGATAAATGTATTTGTTTTTAATCGCAATGGTCACAAAATTGGTCAGTTATTGGTGCATTACCAATTGGAACAGTTGGATACTTTACCTGAGGTGTAATTCTGAAATCGTTGTAAAGCTGTTTTTAGATCCCACAGAGAAAGAATTTAAAACTAGTCCAATAAAGTTCCATCTAATTTAAGAAGTATATTTCTGAACCGTTTTTCAAACAACTTATCATTCAAGAAACATCATTGTCTCCAAACTTTAAACAGACACTGGTTATTCCTATTGTACTATTGATCACAGTTATAATGGCAACACTGCATTCCAATAATATGCTATTTGTCACTGTATTTATCCGTTTATCCTTTTGGAAGTGTCCTAATCAGATGAAAAGTAGCCTATCAAGAATAATCTTTCTTGTCTAGACTTTTCTTCATTTATTGGCGACAATATTAGGATTTATTAGTTTTATGGGATATTAGCGAATTTTATGATATTCTTACGATAATATCGAGCTGCATTTATATATGTCGTATGTCATCGGATTAGGTGCTTTGGAGATTTTTAATGAAACTATTTAGATTATTGATAATTACCTGAATTATTATTATGTCAACTAAATAGAAATTGAAAATGTCAGTACGAGGCAGGCACGTAGCTAGGGAGGGGGCCCGCCCCCCCCCCCTTCCGAAACTTGAGACCATACTTGTAAAACTTACAAAAACAAAATGAATTTTATGCGAAATATCCATATATTATTAGAGCTCTGATTTTGACAATATAGGACACATTAAACTTTTCCTACACTATTAAATTTTCTTCGTGACAGTTTGTCATGTAGGTATACCTAGTAGATATAGTAGGTACCTATATAATAATAAAATACATATTTGTTTAAAATTATAATACAATATAAACCCAATACGAAAAAAATCAGATTTTCAGGACCGGGTATAGGGGGGGGGGGGGAAATTGCCCTCTCCCCCCTGAGGCACGAGACCCAAGCACCTCAATTATTACCGGGTTTGTTTTTGTGCTTTTCTTGAGGATTTTGTGTTGTGTTTTTTATTTTTCCCACTTAAAAAACCAAGCACCATATGATTCAAAAAAGTGCGTGGCACCCAAAAAAATTTCTCCTGCGGCGCTTTCTTTTTTACGCCTTCGGCGCGATCTCGAGAGGAGAAGAAATCCTGGCTACGTGCCTGGAACGAGGAGTACTGGGAAAGACGAAATGACTAAGCAATAATGTACTGTATTGAGACTATACCGTGCGAGCAAAAATTATTTGCATCAAAGAGGGATTGGATTAAAAAACGTAGAGCTTGGTTTAGAACACAATGATATGGGGACGATATATCTAACCAAATCTAGGTTAAAATTTTGTCAAATTCATATTATGATGATGATATGTCAAACTAATGAGTAATAATATAAGTAGACAAATACAAATTTATTTTTTCTTGTTTACAAAATTAACAAAGTAAAAATATATTTAATAATGTTCCATAAGATCTTCTCACTTCTTGGGACAGGAGTCTTATACAATTTGTTGGCGTATTTTGCATTATTTCACGAACGTTTGCAACAAGTTTTTTTGTTCTTACAGATGCTCTTTCTGCTCCTTTTTTGTGTTGTATAGAACCTGTATCCCTAAACACAGCCACGGTTCTTTTCAGGCAATGATAAAAATCCCCAGCAATAAAAGCAACGTTAGAAAAATGTTCGTGAAAAGCGTCCATGCATAAACCCGAAATGTGTTGCCACTTAATATTTACTCTAACCCCGTTTCGAAAATACGCTTCAACCTTGAGTGTTTTGTGATGTTCCGTAAAGCCCATTGTGTTAATTGTTCAAAAAATTGGAAAAATTAGCGATGAATCAAATTACTTGTAACTACTGTCAAAGATTACGGAATAACTAATTGATTGTTAATTCAGGTAGTTACTGACACCCGACAGGTATTATGCTCTACGGCTAAGGATTACGTCTTTAGATGCAAGGCCTTCTTTGATGCAAATAATTTTTGCTCGCACGGTATTAATCATGTAGTAGTAGTAGTAGTAATTGAGGGGAGGTTCCGAAAAACCTGCCAAGTAGACCAACCGCGATCTTTTTTGCCTACCCCAGAGTCTTCCCCCAATCACGCTAACCACCTTGGCCCCCGCCAAAGCGTCCCGACCTCTTTATGAAGTTGAGTATGTCGCTCCAGGCCAGGGCCGTGATTTATTCCTTCTGGAGAGCCGCTGATCCTAGGACCTGGTGCCTGAGTCTTCCCAGGGCCTCGCAGGTACCCAGAAAATGCAGCGGGGTCTCTTCCTCCTCCAGGCATCCGGCACAGATTGGGTCGTCTTCGACACCAATCAGTGCTAGGTGCTTCCTCAGCTTGCAGTGTCCTGTCAATATCCCAATCAAGAGATTTAGGACACATCGTCTTCTGTTCCATCCTAGCTTAGCCTTGCTCGGCCGAGCTATAAAGTCCTTAGCTTGTCTTTACCCTTGGATCGTCCGCCATTGCTCCTTAGAGCGGCGTTCAGCCCACTCGTTGAGTGCGGATCCTACCTGCTTTTTTGTTATTCCTATAGCCGGTTCTGGTCCAAGAAATCGGGTCTCAGCTCCACCTCTGGCAAGTTCGTCTGCCAGCTCGTTACCCTGAACCCCTTGGTATCCGGGGACCCAGACCAGGTTTACCTCTTTCCTCCTCGAGAGTCTCTCCAGGGCATCGACGCATTCGCTGACGAGGCTGGTTGTGACTCTTGGTTTACAGATGGCTTTTAGGGCAGCTTGGCTGTCGGAGCATACATATACCGCACGCTCTTCGCAGTCTCTGACCTCTGCCATGCTGGCCGTCATTAAGATGGCAAACACCTCTGCTTGAAAGACTGTTACGAGCCGTCCTAGTGGGTAGCTCTCTCGGGTGTCAGTCTTTCAATATATACTCCGGCTCCTGAGGATTCCGTTCCGGCCATGCGCGACCCATCGGTGTAGCATACCAGGGTATCCTCTGGAATAGAACCTCTTTTCTCTCCCATTGTTCCTTGGTAGGGATCGTGAGGGAGTACTTCCTGTTCAACCTTAACGGGTCCTCTGTCAGGGTCGCTGCGAGGTTCAGTATCGGAACCTCTGCTTCCGCTACTCGAGCTATCCTCGTATGTCCTACGTCTCCAATACCTTTCCAACAGTCATTAATCATGTAAATTGTAGTAAATTTGTAATATTCAAAAGGTATTACGTATATCGCATTGTAGTTATCAATCGAAGCACATAAGAAAAAATAAATACGGAGACTCCGTTAAATAACTTAATAACAGCCTTCCTTTGCGATAAAGTTAACGAACCTCCTTTGCTAGGAAATGTGCCGTTAAATAAGAGAACAAGTTTATAAAGATTTCATTGTCAGTAGGACACGCCCTGTAATTTACAGCCCGAGCAGATCGTCCGGACGATCTTGTCAATTTTTTATTTTATCGAACACTTTTACGACTCACCAGAGTGATTGGAATGAATTCGAAAGTAAACTTGAACAAATACAGAGGCGGAGAATATTATTTCACAAGTGAGCAAGATAAATATATCATTCTCTTTATTATAACAAGCCGACGAGACGTCAAATGCACAGGTACTACCAGTGGCAGCTCGTGACTAGCGAGTCAGGGGGGGGGGGGGCGCTGGCTTTAAATAAAAAAAATTTAAAATGTCTATTGTTTTCGAGAGTACGTGTCTGTTTTTTCGTCGGTTTTTTCTAATTTTCTCGTTGTGAATTTTAATTTCATCAGCATAAGCACTACTAAAACAAGTTAAAATATTAGTTTGTCCTAACATCTCAACAGTTACCACATTATGACGATGTTTTGCACTATTTTCATGGTTTATTATTTTCTCTGAAAGATGTTTTCAGTCCTGCACCCCCTTTATAGTCTAATTATCATCCCCGCCAAAAAGAAGACACGAAACAAAAAAAAAAAGAATTTTTGTCCTCACAACCGCATATCCAGGATATTTATTATATATTTGTCAAACGCGTAAACTGTGCCTTACTTTTACATTTTGATTGCACTTGTACTATGTTAAATATTGGTAGTGGCCGCCCTGCATTTTTTAAATCAAGTTTTTCACTTAAGCTCAGAGAACTAAACACAAGCTTCTGTAAATCACTGACCTTCATATTACACGACATTTTTCAACTTTATAACGTAACTAATAAATCAAATCAAAACAAATAAACAAAACATCAGCCACATCGACAGGTCGCCTCGTCAGAGTACATAATATATCGATTATTCTACCGTGGCATCGCGATTCGCGAACAGCTGTTGGGCGCGGAAAATTGGAGCTCATCCGTGGCCGCTCGTTGTGCGATGTGTAGGTGACGTCACGCCTCCGTCGTCATGGCAACACATCGAGAAGTCGCGTTGAATCGGGACGAATAATCGGTCGCCGCGCTTAGTATAACCTTCAGAACGCGCAACTCCCTTGTCTATGAGTATAACCTGCCCGTTGGAATAGGGCTATGTTTGGTTTGAATTAGTTTAATGGATTGCTTACATACATTGCTTTATTAGTTTTTTAAGTAAAGTATTTTTGGATTATGTTTGAAATAATTGCAGGGAGGGCGGCGCCCCAGAACCCTTCATTAACGAGCCGTCACTGGGTACTACAGATTCCTCACGAGTTCCATTCGTACTCTAGAATAATACGATGTTGCCAAACGCTGCAACACGCGGCAACGTCTGCCTCCTGGCGGTGGCAAGTGAAAGTAAAAAAAACAATTTTAATTTTGCAGGGTGTTTCATTAAGGGTGACCACCGGCCATATCTTGGAAACTACTAAGCATAGGAACTTGAAATTCGAAGAAATCATCCATTTTTCTTAAACAGACCTGATTTTGACTGTAAATTGACCCCGTGACCGTGACTTTACGTCTTTTTTACAATTCAATTTACATAGGAACTTGGGGAAAAAAATTATGATTAAAGTGATCATGAGAAAATTCTGGAAACTATTATTAAGTTTCGCATTTCCCCGCAAGGGGACACAATTGAAAATTAATTTTTTAAATTCTAAATATTTTCGAAGATTCCCATATTAAGGTATAGCTCTGATTACATCATTAGAAAGCTTAGACAATTCTGCATCATTTTGGTTTAAGGCTTATTGGCGTACCGACCTTGCTAAGAGTGGGGGAAGCTTTTGAATGTATAATCATTAAAATCGCTGTAACTTTTACACGACTGATCCGATTTTACTAAATTTAAGCTTGTTTGGAAAAGAAATGGAAGTACCTTCAATAGTCGGATTCGATGGTACACGATAGTTTCTAATAAAATTGCTAGTGGGCGTAATTTGTAATAATAACAGATTTTTTGATTTTATCCCGAAAATTCAAATCATACGGTATAACTATGACACTATAATCAGAAAGTAGGTTAAATTTGCAAGAAAAAATTTGAAGACCGCAATTTGATATCTTTGTTCGTTTCAGAGTTATTGCCAAAACAATCATTTTTAACACTTTAATCGAAGAAACAATTTGAAAGTACTTACCTTTCTCTTCCAAGCTTAAATTTAGTAAAATCGGATAAGTCGTTTAGAAGTTACAGCGATTTTATTGATTACACATTTAATAGTTTCCCCTACTCTTATCAAGGTCGGTACGCCAATGAGCCTTAAATCAAAATGGTGCAGACTTGTCTAAGCTTTCTAATGATGTAATCAGAGTTGTACCCTAATATGGGAATTTTCGGAGAAATTTAGAATTTAAAAAATTAATTTTCAATTGTGCCTCCTTGTGGGGAAATGCGGAACCCTGTACAATGAAAAAAAAGTTATAGTGTTGTGAAAATGGTAATGAAGTTTAAACATTTTCACGTGTTTTCTAAACATTATAACAATACAACATTACACAGACACTACCAGACCTGCAAAATAACTGATTAAGGGCCAGGTTTTTATTTGACAAGTAAGTGTTCGTGGACATATCATGATAAAAAGATTCTAAAAACGATCAAAGACATAAAGATAAAACTTTTATAAAAGAGGATATTTAGGTAAACCTCAGCGCCACATCTAAATAATTCAAAAGACACAATCTTTTATAAATTGCTAACCCATTAGTGGCAGGTTATACTTATTTAGTAAAAACAGAATATTTTAATATTGTAGCATTCAAAGAAAAATAATTTTTTATTTATAAATGGACGTTGGGGATTGAGAGCGGGTCAATAATTTTTTTTCCGTTTCATATAATAATATTATGTTCCTGGTTATTGGTAGATATAGATTATAAGAGCTAGGAGAGTTCTGGCATATTTTATCCTGTCCGAAATAGTGTATTTTTATAACCATATTGAAAGAAGGGTGAAGGCGCCGCGTCAAGTATCGCATCCATGCGCTCGCGGTACATAGCAGAAGACGGAGTTTCGGCTGAACTCGTCATTATACGGTATTTTGTAAATAAACATGATTTTCCTTACCGTCAAAAAATTTTCTAGCATATGATTCCAAATATTAAAATAAGAAAAATCAAAGCAAAATGAAAAGTTCAACTACGAAAATTATGCACCTTTTTTTTTAATTTTCTTTTCCCAGTCTCATTGAAGACTGTTTGGTATTTAAATTATATTTTAACGTAAATTTTCAACAAAATTTCTGAAAAAGATCTATAATTTCAAGCAAATTTAATCAGCCATGATTTAATAAGCAACGGAGCTTTCAGCCTAAATATAAATATATTAATTTTAAAGCCCGAAGAATATTAGAAACAAACTAATTGAAAATATAGTCTGTGGTTTTATGTATCACAAATAGTTTTCGTTGGCATGTTCATTTTCAATTGGACCCTTTTCATATTGATATTGATTTGTTAAATGGCATAAATGCTAAATATCCCCAATCTGTCAAAAAAATTACCTTGTCGGACTTCCATTGTCTTTATTTTGTTACTTAACACAACTTTTCGGTTAGTTAGTACCTTTAACCGTTTTCAAGTGTAAACTAAATTATAATTCTAAGGCTACTGTCTTAAATACTATCCATGTGCAATGAAGCTTGATGACTCCGCCTACGTGCTTATTGGAGTGTGAAGTTTAAGCTGTTGGTTTTGGACAAGAAGAGGCTTCCAGATATTTGGAATATCTATACTTGGTTTACTAAATATATGGGTATTTTGATTCTTTAAATTTTCGTTTTCTCCAGTGCTGTTCCGTGTCCAAAACCTTGGCTTCTGACCACTGTATATTATGTTGGTTGGTCCATACACGTTCCGCTGTTCTTTAACTCGTACGGGACGAGGTATTTTTGTTTCTCCAATGTACGATTCGCCACACTCGTAAGAGATTTGATAGATGCAATTTTTTGTGTGGTTTTTCTTTTGTAAGACAGCTTCTAAGTGTATTTCCGGATTTGATGGCTGTTTTGATATTATAGTTTTTGGTTATCCTTCTAATCTTTTCAGAAATCCCATTGACATAAGGTATTGGAACTTCGTTTGACGAGAACATCGAGAAAAGGTTGAGTGGAATGTTTTTCTGTTTTCATGGTAAATTTATTTATAAATATGTTTGAAAAACCGTATCAGCTCTTCGTTGCTGTCTGTCCAGATAATAAAGGTATCATCAACATATTATCTAAGCCAAAGTTTAGGTTTAATCTTGGCAGTGTTAATAGCATGTGACTCTGGCCATTTCATGTACAGGTTAGCCACCACCGGAGAGAGAGAGAGAGATGAACCCATTGGAAGACCGTTATCATGGGCATAGAACTTATCTTTTACTGGAAAGTAGGAACTACGTAGACAACACTCCAATAGTTCCATCACTCCATCCAGCGGCAAACTAGTACGTTCTGAAAAGGTTGGGTCTTTTTGTAACTTTTGGTTGATGATATGCAGTGATTCCCCTATTGGGACGTTAGTGTATAAAGTAAATAGGTCCATTAGATACTTTCTTTACATAAACCTTTGTTCTATAAACAAGGCCTTATTAAAAATTGTCTTTAGGCCGCGCCACCAATTTTCATTAAGGAAGGGACACAAAAACACTTTGTACTTTTGTTTAATTATTAATACCCCAATTTAGTGCCTAATTTAATTTTTCTGTACACTTTTAAGGTAATGCCCGAGCTAAATATTTTATTTTGGTAAGTGTGAGCAACGGGTAAATAACCAAATTTATTTTTTACGTCTTAATACTAAACAAGTTTCTTGTTTGTCCCTGTCTTAGAAATATAATTACTTAATTTTCGAGGAAACTATATTTTGTTATTAAAATAGGACGTTAGGATGACGTAGTTATATTACGATTTCTGTGTGTAAATGGTTTTTTCGTATATATAATATCATAAGAGTGAAAATTTTGCCGGTAAAATTTTATAGTGGTATGAAAGTTTGTTGCTTGGCAATTTTCCGAATGAACTTTTTGTCAAAAATTTCATGAGCGAAATTACCAAAAGGAAACATAATCCAAGAGAAAATTTTGCCGACACAAAATTTTTGACAAGACTATATCACGAGAAAACAATAAAAACACACTTTTTATTTAGCAAACTAGAAACTTTATTTATTTCTTACTAATATTAAACGTACAGTTGTTATAAGTAATAGTTTGTCCATTCTTTTCTATCAAAGCATGGTTTTGGGTATGATTGACTTGCATTTGAGAAGTCGAAGGTCCACATGCTTCATTTGTTGTACTGAGATTTTTGATGAGCTTCAGATGGTGACTAGGATCTAGCTGCAGATAAGGTTTCAGGGAATTTGCGTTTGAGTGGCCTGTTAACGTAATCAACTCTTGTTCCGCAACCTTGTTTAAATAGGGCAGACACGGCGGAAGATCGGTGAGAATAATTTGTTATTTTGTGGATATTCGTATCTATTCTAATTCTTTCCGCTGAAGTTTTGGTCCACTTAAATACTGTATTTATTCCTAGTGCAGTATTTTTGAACCAACATCCCTTCTGCCCGTTTGGATGAACGGAGAGAAATAGTCTGTCTGTGGAAATGTTTGGTCCTCTCTTTTCCAATAATTTTAAAAATAATCTTACAAGGGCATAAGTCTTTGTTTAATGAATTTCTAACCGACCATTTGCTGTTTGCCATTTCTGTTGACCCACCTTGAACTGTCTTGGAAAATATGCTGTTATATTCAATTTGTCCGCTAAATTATCCCATGGTATCTCTTCTTTTGAAAATATTGAATTTTGCAATTCACGGCCTCATTGCCTCTTCAAGCTAGTTCAAATGAGCAGAGATGGAAAAACTTTTTTGTGCTTCATCGGGGTTTTCTTCATTGTAGCTTTGCATTCTTGTTAGTAAATCTTTGGTAGATAATGCTTTTGAACTTACTTTCCTCTTTTCCTGACAACTTTGGAACTGCTTTCTCTTTGCGTCTCTTGTCATTCGCGCATTTTTAAAGGAAATATCCGTAAAAGGATCAGTCTTTATTTCGTATTCTGTAATAGTAGATTCTGTAACGAGGTTGGAATGAAAATTCGATCCGAGTATCGAATTTTCATTCTAACCGAGTAGCAGACTATATTTTCTCCACGACCATCCAGTTCCATATCTGATTCATCCGATTTTTCACTCATTTTTTGACTTGCACTAAAATTTGTCTGAAAATAATTATTACAACGCGGTCATTTTTATCTGACACTGACAGTTTCGAAATTCATGGCAACCTATGTCGTTTATATCAATTACAGAATATTCATTCCGCATCTTGTTATGGAATAAAAATACACGCAAAACGCATAAGAAGCAAGTGTTTCCGAATAAATATTCCGACTCAAGAGCGAGAATTTTTACATTCTAAATATTATCAAAAATGATTTTGGAATTATCGCATTCAGTAATGGTCGTGGAGAAAATACATTTCTTGAGTCATTTTTGCTGTAGTATTCCGTATAGGGTTTACAGAAGATTCTTTATAGTCTTCGCCATTACCCTTCTTCATATTAAAGGCGTAATCTTCGACGCGCAAATTTTTTTGTGTTTAATAACATTTTTTACTAATAATTAACTTGTCATTAATTTTTGCTTCCAATAGATCGGCCATTATGCTTTCCCCTTTCCTCCAAACCGATCTTTGATTCTTATCACGATTTGTCTTCCACGTTCTGTCGCAGATTGAAAAAAAGGTCGCATGCTGAATTGCCGAGCAAACTTACTTGAAGGACCGTTTCGCTTCCAGAAAAATGAAAATTGTATTTATATTTTTTTTTGTCTTTTCGCTCCCCGGGGCGTATCGAGATTTAAATTCCGGGCGAAAGCGGGCGCCCAAAATATTCAATAACAAAAGTTCGTCGCGTTGTTTGTTTTGTAATAAAATATGTATTAAATTGGCCGTAACCCAATCTGTTAAATATTCATTCGTTTTTTATTTTTTTTTTAAAGGATGGCGCCTCGAGTCACGACATTCGAATGGAACGCAAATATGGAATAAAAAAATTATAATAACAAACACAAAAGGAAATTTTGTTAATTTTGAAAACACGGAGGATCGGGCAAATGTTTTTTTTTTAAATTGCTAACGCTACACTTACCAGATTTGTTTTACTCTTTTAAGGAGGTTCTTGAGGTTTTCTGGTAGTTGCATATCATCGCATTTCTAATTTTAAATTATTTAATATTAAATTATGCAAAACTCAGTTAAAGAGTTTCCCGATGTATAATGTCACTTATTTCGCGTATTTGCCAAGAAAGAAAGCATGTGAAACAGCACAATACCAATATGTGACTAAAAGATTATCTTTCTTTATTGTCTGATAATTATAATTTGTAATAATATATACCCCTAATTATTTTTTAAAGTTGGTAAGTTCTGACGTACCTGTCAAATGGAGAATGCTCATAACAAAGATGAAGTTAGGAGCATAGAAAAAAATATGTTGACGCGTCCGTCGTCCGAGTGAATCTTGATTAAGTGGGCGATATTATACAGTGACCGGCAAAGAGTTCGCAACATATGGGAAAAATGTTTATTAGCGGAATATTGAAAAATCTTTTTTGGGTGATTGGATGTGCATGTCCCATAACCTTAAAATCGATTTTGACATACGTCACGTGACCAATGGTATGGCGGGAAAGTTGAAAAAACCAATATGAAATCATCATAAATCAGATAAGTTGATGAGATATCGAAAAAATTCCAAGAATAAAAAGTGTTTAGAATTCCATTAGAACCTTAAATATAATGTTTGGGATATCTACTTAAAAAAATATAAAAAAATTGTAAATATTTTTTTACCGAATTAAAAATTTCCATATTTCTCCTTTCTTAAAGCTTCATTAAAGTAAAACTGACATCTGGTGACCACAACTAGAAATATTCTTTTGTTTTTCTGACAATTTGGAGCAATAATTCAAAAAATTCGTTTACACTTGGATACCAGCTGTTGCAATAGTCTATTTCTAATAACCTTATCGATATTTTTTATATCGAAATGTTAAGAAATCTTTAAATTCATTAATCCAAAGCAAATTTTATTTATAACCGTAAAAAATAATTTAAATTTTTATTAATTTTTAGATTTTTTTAAAGATTTCTGCGAAATTCAAAATTATTTTTTACAGTTATAAATAAAATTTTCTTTAGATTAGTGAATTTAAGGATTTCTTAACATAATAGAATATTTCGATATAAAAAATATCGATAAGGTTATTAGAAATAGACTATTGCAACAGCTGGTATCCAAGTGTAAACGAATTTTTTGAATTATTGCTCCAAATTGTCAGAAAAACAAAATAATATTTCTAGTTGTGGTCACCAGATGTCAGTTTTACTTTAATGAAGCTTTAAGAAAGGAAAAATATGGAAATTTTTAATTCGGTAAAAAAATATTTACAAAAATATTCGATTTTATGTTTTTTTAAGTAGATATCCCAAACATTGTATGTAAGGTTCTAATGGAATTCTAAACACTTTTTATTCTTGGAATTTTTTCGATATCTCATCAACTTATCTGATTTATGATGATTTCATATTGGTTTTTTCAACTTTCCCGCCATACCATTGGTCACGTGACGTATGTCAAAATCGATTTTAAGGTTATGGGACATGCACATCCAATCCCCCAAAAAAAGATTTTTTAATATTCCGCTAATAAAAATTTTTCCCATATGTTGCGAACTCTTTGCCGGTCACTGTATATAAAATGCTGGTCCGTCTCTTGATCATAACGCTGTATACAGGAATTACCTAAAAACGATGGCACACTGAGAAAAAAGCCTTATATTCCTTGTAAGAATTCACATACTCTTTATACAACTGTTTAATACTATATGTGACAGCAACACGGTTTCTTACTGTAAGACAACGGAAATTGCTAGACCGTTGTGTAGTAATAATATCACAGTGATTTAGCCAATATATAGGAAATAGGAGTTATTGCTCTGCATACTCACAGTAATTATTATCAAGTTCTATTAGGAGTGTAATCTGGTTTTATATATTGTTAATACAACTAACGGAACGGAACTAATATTCCCACTGGCAGTTGTAATGAAACTTGATATCATAATAACATTTGCTTGCTACGGTTAATAAAGCATAAATATACTTACCGCTAAAAAATTAGTACCTACCTACTGTAGTTCTCAAAAATTTAAATGGCTTTTAGTGTGATATTGTTCTTGTCGTTTAAAATTTCATATGATTATCTAGTAAGCAACATGGTTTACTGAGATCGTAAAAGTCGTCCATAGATTATAAAGTCTAATACTAATGATGGATTGTGCGAAATAAGAATCTTCTATTGCTTTATCTGAAATGCAAAATTTAAAAAAAAAAACTTAAATACAAAGTAAAAATAAATTAATTTAAACAGGTATGATTAATATAATTAAAATTCAGACAGGACAGCTACAAGTCTCCGAACAACGATGTGCGATTGCCGATCGCTACAAACCCCCACCAACGTCTTGGTAGATTATAGGTTCTAACGGATACAATTCGTTTTTAGGGACGCTGTTTTGCTTTCTTAAATGTAAAGAAAGCGCTTTACTAGGAACAAAATGCGTCGCATTAAGAAGATACAATTTATTTCTTAACAAATTTGCTGTAATAAAAGTGGTTCATTATTCAACAATACTGTGCTGCTAATGGAACTGATTACTACCAACACTATTCTAGCAAATATGGAATTGATATAACACTAAAGTGGGTTTTATACACTATCAATTTATTTATTATGGGTTAATACAAAATAAGCTGTCATACAAACTATGTCTTAGCGCAAATCTGTTGTATTATATCATTTTTCTCAGTGTAGATGCTTAACATTTGCCGTAAACCACATTATTTTTCTTAGCAATGTTATTTTTATGCCCAAACTGTATTATTATTTTTAATTCTAATTTTCGTCTTGAGTACTTTTTCTTTTCATAATAACTTATTTATTTAAAGAACCCTTTTAGTGTAATTAGATGTAATTTTTTTCTGTTTTATATTACTAAATTACTCGGGTCATTCCACTAAATACAAATTTTGCTGATATTTTTTGCTCTTGCGTTTGCCCGAGCGCAAACAAAATTATATTTCCAACATCAGCCGCCGCAAAATATTTAATAATTAAATTGCCCGAGTTGGCTGAACTATAAAATATGTAGTATCTCGACGAAAACATACTCTTAACTTGTACAAAAAGTATATTAGCAACAATAATTAAAGTATTTTTCACAATAAATGGTTGACTCCGTTTAACTACCTGGGACGTTTTGCAAGAGCTCGGCCATAAAAATGCAAATAAATTGTCGGTCAGGGTAGGATTATAATTATTAATTATAGCAGGTAATATTAACTATTTTGTGCTTGCGATAAATAATATATTATTATTTACGAATTAAATATCTAAAGTCCTACTCTGTAGTGTATTTGCTTGTTGATTGTGTAGGTATAACAATGGGATTAACCCGGTAGTTAAATCGATACCATTTAGGGTGAAAAATACTTTACTAGTATTAATTATTTTCTTCGCGCCTGTTGTATTTTGATCACCCATTAGAGAGACCAGCGATTTATTAAATAGAAATCCATTAAAACTATATTTTAAAAAGTGAATATTGTGGCATATCGGACAAGTGTGTTACTATTTAGAAAAGAATTTTTATAAAAAAAAAAAAAAAAAAAAAAAAATGTATTACATAACTTTTCCTTTCCTTTACTTACAGCTACGCCCTGAAGATGACTTATATAAGTCGAAACGCGTGGGCAATTTTAGTATTTTATAAATATAAGAAGGTAGAAAGGACTTTTCTTTACCAACCAACCCTTTTAAATCTTAACAATCTAGAGAGCAGCCATAACTTCGTTAGGTAGACAACTAAATAAACCACGAAGTGCATCACAATCCAGTATCGGGAACGCTATTTTCTTAAACGGATTGCGCGCATTCTAGCGGGTGCCAGCGTTGATCTGTTTCTAATCTGCAAAACGGCAGATGTTCCGGTAAAAACGCAAATAGCGTTTCCTATACTGGATTGTGATGCACTTCGTGGTTTATTCAGTTGTCCACCTTTTGATTATTACCAGTGTGACTGCCTTTTGTATTGGAGTTAATTATTCCGCTAGGATGGAGCTACGGTGTATTGATGGACGCTTTGATTTTGTAAACGGCTTTTAATACATCTTACCGCTGTTGTCGGGATTGCTTAGGTGATGGCTGCCCGTAGAGTCCTAACAAGGACGAAACGGCCGTCGTGGTCTACCTGCCACAGGGTATCCATTGTGCTTGGATCCCTGTGTATTCCAATAGAAAAAAAACAGTTACACACTTGTCCGACATGCCACAATATTCGCTTTTTAATTATTTTCGTGGACACTGTATTATCTTCTAAACCATATTTTAATTTTATTTTTTATTTTGCAAAAATAATAAATTTATTGTAACACCCACTAAACAGACAGGCAATGAAATAAACAAATAATAAAAAGTTTTATTGCAAAAGTTTTTAAAATGGCTGAAATATTTTCTGCAGGGAAAAAGCTAAAATATTCGTTCATAAAGTTGTAAGCTCGAAAAAAGTTTTATTCCGTAAAAAAAATTGCTAATGCGAAGAATACAAGAAGGAAAAATAGCTTTTCGCTAAATTGCCTAAAAGGCCGAAATGTAAAATCTAAAAGCGTTAACTATGGTAAACATAGTACATTTCTATCTAAGCGTCCTACGCGACGATCCATCATTTCACCAATACTAGTTATAGGTATTACCTCATTTATTTAGTTATTTGCCCCGAAATAAATTTAAAAAATATAGATATTCTGGACATATTTTGCTCATTACTAACTAATCTAATCACCAGTACTGTACATAGCTTAAAGGAAAACTCTTTAAGTATTTTATATTACGCTCCCACGCAAAGTAAACATACAAGCACGTAGTACATGTACCTTCTACATGTACAGCTTATATTATTCACTTTTCCATCCTATTTTTCGGCCTTACGTCTCACAGTCGTTGCTTCGTGCCCGTGGGAATAAAAAAAATCTAACACAATTTCGAATACTCCCACGGGAACGATGAAGTACGAGACAAAATTTAAATTACCTGGTGGGCCACCAACCCATATTTTTTTTATGTTGGGACCTTATTTAATGGGATAAATAAAGTAAATTGAGTTGTTGACATTAGCTTCACTTAACTTGTCATCATAGACAAGCGAGTTGCGCACTCTCAAGGATAGATAGGCAACTTAACATACTAAATTGGTTCCCTGGTAGCGCCACCCGCGACCGGAGGCGAAACTAAATATAGTCGTGGTTTGGGTAGGCGCCAAGCATAAAAATTTAAATTTTATTATTACATTGAATTCAAATTTTCGCGCTTCTAACTTAACGGAAAAGTTTGAAGCGCGAAACATCTGATTCAAGTTAAAATAATTTGGGAGAACGAAAGGAAATTATAGCAACGTTTCTGATATGGCGAAAAGATTTATTAATATTAGATATTTACATAAATAGGTTTTAAATAAAAAAAAACAGCTTATATTATTATATCATTATTTTCTGAAGATTTTCAAAGTTTTTATTTAATAAACTAGTTATTTTACTTTGTAGTTCATTAAGTTGTGAAGTAAAGTTTATTTCTATATCTTTAATAGCTTTCTCTGTACTTTCCAATCGTTGGGCGACATTAATGAAGTCTTCAGGAGGTTCCACGCTTTTCTTAATTGCCTTTGTTTTTCTTCCCGATTTCTTTGGTCGCGACATATTAAATATATACCTATTTACGATTCTCAAACTACCGACTGCGCCATGTTAAGTTTATAAATTATGTATGAATAATTATTTAATAATAACCTTATTTTTTATATATTTTACAAATCAATCATAAAATGACAATGACAATCTTTCAACAGTCCAGGTAAGACTTCAGGATCTGTCACAACAAGCCATATTTTTATCTTTCTCGCACATATGCTGGTACAGTTTAATACAGAGAGAAAGAGGTACAGAATGTTGGCCATGCTCATTCTAAATGAATATTCTGTTCCTACCAACGTTAGGAGATGAACAACCTAATAAAACAAATTCCTACAATAGCGCCACCAGCGACCGGAGGCTAAATTAAACGAACAGGGGACAACCTTCACCATTTAAGTTATCCTAGCCTGCTTGTCATTTTGATCTGTATCTTGTTTTTGGCGTGACCAAATTTTTTTTACAGGAATACGCTCTCTTTGCATTCATATGAAATTACTAAAAGAGCACATTGTCCAATGTACATATATTTTGGGAGGCCTATTGTGACTCGAATATATTGTAAATGTATTATAAGTTTAGGCTTTTTGCTTTTCTTGAGGCGGATCGAAATTTCGAATCGGGGAAGAAGCCAGGTCGAAAGGTTCAATAATAAAATGGGACCAGTTTTTTTTTATGTAATATAAAATATTAATAAATTGATATTGGCTTCTTGGACAACCGGAGTTTTCTTTACAATTCAGCAAGATAAAGTAAATGAAAAAAGTTTAAACGATGCAAAGGTTAATAAATATAGTATTTGGTATACCGGATGATGCAGCGCCAGACTTACCATGGCAAGTCATATACAGTGACCGGCAAAGAGTTCGCAACATATGGGAAAAATTTTTATTAGCGGAATATTGAAAAATCTTTTTTGGGGGATTGGATGTGCATGTCCCATAACCTTAAAATCGATTTTGACTTACGTCACGTGACCAATGGTATGGCGGGAAAGTTGAAAAAACCAATATGAAATCATCATAAATCAGATAAGTTGATGAGATATCGAAAAAATTCCAAGAATAAAAAGTGTTTAGAATTCCATTAGAACCTAAAACACAATGTTTGGGATATCTACTTGAAAAAACATAAAATCGAATATGTTTGTAAATATTTTTTTACCGAATTAAAAATTTTCATACTTTTCCTTTCTTAAAGCTTCATTAAACTAAAACTGACATCTGGTGACCACAACTAGAAATATTCTTTTGTTTTTCTGACAATTTGGAGCAATAATTCAACAAATTCGTTTACACTTGGATACCAGGTTGCAATAGTCTATTTCTAATAACCTTATCGATATTTTTTATATCGAAATATTCTATTATGTTAAGAAATTACTAAATTCATTAATTGTGGAGGTTCTTAAAAAACCAGGTTTACAAAAAGCGGCCCTTTAGAAATGTTGAACATTTGGAACAAATAATTAGACACTGTGTAGACCTAATAACTCCCGAAATGCTTAGAAATGTTTCAAAAGAAATGGTATCTCGAACAATATTATGTATGGAGCGAAATGGCGGTCATACCGAGTTTTAATACTCGGTTAAATTTTTTAGTTTAGGTTAATTTTGGTGTTATCAGTATTAATAAAATTATTTAATGCCTATTACTAATACAGTTTTTTGACTCAAATTGTTGTTTATTTGGCTCAATAAAATAATTTAAATTTTTATTAATTTTTAGATTTTTTTAAATATTTCTGCGAAATTCAAAATTATTTTTATTATTTATTATTTGGATTAATGAATTTAAGGATTTCTTAACATAATAGAATATTTCGATATAAAAAAATATCGATAAGGTTATTAGAAATAGACTATTGCAACAGCTGGTATTCAAGTGTAAACGAATTTTTTGAATTATTGCTCCAAATTGTCAGAAAAACAAAAGAATATTTCTAGTTATGGTCACCAGATGTCAGTTTTAGTTTAATGAAGCTTTAAGAAAGGAAAAGTATGGAAATTTTTAATTCGGTAAAAAAATATTTTCAAAAATATTCGATTTTCAAGTAGATATCCCAAACATTGTATATAAGGTTCTAATGAAATTCTAAACACTTTTTATTCTTGAAATTTTTTTGATATCTCATCAACTTATCTGATATATGATGATTTCATATTGGTTTTTTAAACTTTCCTGCCATACCTTTGGTCACGTGACGTATCTCAAAATCGATTTTAAGGTTATGGGACATGCACATCCAATCCCCCAAAAAAGATTTTTCAATATTCCGCTAATAAAAATTTTTCCCATATGTTGCGAACTCTTTGCCGGTCACTGTATATAGTAAACGGCACGAATTCTCTCGTTTTAAAACAGATGACAGCAAAAATTTGTCCTCGATCAGCTGATCCGCAGATTAGTAGTGGACCGTAACGAGCCCGGGACCAGTAAAGTCCTCATCATATGGGATTTTTTTTTTATTAATATCTTTATTCGAAATTTGACTTTAGCATCAAGTTCTGCTTCGATCGAGATGAAAATTTAGTAAAAAAATAGTATTCATGTAATTCGCATTATCTGTCAAATTTTAATGTTTTCCAGAAAATAATTCAAAAGTGGGGTTATTTCTCAAAGTATCAAAAAAGTAATTAGAAAAAAATTTTTTTAAATGCAGTTTCTAGCCGACATGCAAAAATTTCAGCTGCATAAAATAATTTTGATTATTTACCCATATTTTGTAAATTGCACTACTTTTGCAAAATAAGACTCAACGCAACCTACATAAAACTTCTTAGTTTTGACAATGCTTTATTTCAGATACATTTTCTGTAAAGTAGCGCCATATTAAATGTGTGTTTTTCTACAAAATGAAAATTGGGCTATTAAAATTTGGTCGCATGTGATGCAAAGTTTATTTGTTTTTGACCCTGTATAAGGAAACTTTATAAAATAAGTATTTTTGAATACGTAGTTTGTGTCTGAAAGTAACATACCTTAATATTAAGACAAAAAAGAACACATGGTCATCAGTAAAGTGTTCATTAAGTGGAAAATAAATTTTAGTGGTGGGTGAAAAATCAAAATTATCTTATGCATCTCAAATTTTGCATGTGGGCTAGAAACTGCATTTAAAAAACTTTTTCTTATAACTGTTTTCGATATTTTCAGAAATAACCCCACTTTTGAATTATTTTTTGAAAAAAATTTAAATTTGACAGATAATGCGAATCACGTGACTACTAATTTTTTGCTTAATATATCACATATGACGCGGACTTAACTGGCCACACTGTAGAGAAGCTTAAAAAGATTCGAAAGATTTAGAAGTGAATTTTTTTTTAATACGTGTTATTTTAAAAACCTCGGAACCGATTTTTTTTTTTAGGAAAACATTCTCTGTATTTTGATTAAAATCTGCAGCAAATTACTATTGGTTGATTCATAACTAAAAAAAATTATTTCCATAAATCAAACAAACCATAAACGTCATAAAATTTCTCCAATCTTTTATTTATCAAATATAACGGCTGCATCAAACGGGCCCTATTTAAATCATTTTTATATCTACGTCATAATAAATTTTAATATTTGTTTTTTAAAGTAGTTATACATACAGGGTGGCCCTTTAGTGTGGCAAAGTACAATAGCTCCGTTACTATTTCAAATACATTAAAAATATTAATACAAAAGTTGAAGGGCAGTATGTGACTTATAACGTAAAATTATTTTTAACTCTATAGGGTGGCTCAAAAAAGCGGAACAAGAAAAAATGTACTTTTTTCAAATGGAACACCCTGTATATTTTTACATTTTTAAATTCCACATAAAATTATAATTATTTTTTATTAAATACATTATTAGTCTATACTTTATAGTTTCCGAGATATTGACTCTCGAAAAGTGACATTTTTGAACTTTGACAGCTTCTAACTTTCTAACAGTACGTCTTAGAGCAAAACGGCTTACATGTCCCTATCTTCAATTTTTATTATCTTCCCAAAAAAATCAACTTCCGGTTAAACCGGATGTTACTAGAAAGCAGGAAATATAGTTGTTCCGGTTTAACTGGAAGTTGATTTTTTTGGGAAGATAATAAAAATTGAAGATAGGGACATGTAAACCGTTTTGCTCTAAGACGTACTGTTAGAAAGTTAGAAGCTGTCAAAGTTCAAATATGTCACTTTTCGAGAGTCAATATCTCGGAAACTATAAAGTATAGACTAATAATGTATTTAATAAAAAATAATTGTAATTTTATGTGGAATTTAAAAATGTAAAAATATACAGGGTGTTCCATTTGAAAAAAGTTCATTTTTTCTTGTTCCGCTTTTTTGAGCCACCCTATAGAGTTAAAAATAATTTTACATTATAAGTCACTTACTGCCCTTCAACTTTTGTATTAATATTTTTAATGTATTGGAAATAGTAACGGAGCTATTGTACTTTGTCACACTAAAGGGCCACCCTGTATACAGTATGTCCGGCAATGTGGTAAACAAGAAGGCAAACTGGCCAAAAATTTAATTTTTCTAGTCAAAGTCATTCTTTATAAAAAATTTGGTTTGCTGAAAAAATACTATTCTCGATGAAAAAAGAAAATTATAACTAAAATTTTTACAAGAGTAAAATACCCTATTCTAAAATTTTGACAAAATAATTGATGATTTGAAACGATTCTCTTAAATAGCAATTTGGATGATTTCGAGTAAATGGTAAATAATAATGCATGACGCCTAGTAAACGCGATCGTAGACTTGGGTGTCAAAACTTCCATGATAACCAGACATTTTTTATAAACTCTTAAAAACGGATTAAATGTTTGCAAGGAATCGGAATTTTTATAATACTTCTCAGAACCCCAAAAAACAGCGCTAAGCTCTATTTAGTGTCGATGTGGGACACTTTTAAAGCCTCTAATAAACTTATAAGAATTAGTAAAATGGAAAAAGGAAAGAGGAAATATCCTGCAAAGACACAGACACACGTCAGAGTTACAGGAGTTCCTCTAGGGGGCGCTATGCTCGTAGGCTATTGGTTCAATGATCGAAAACTAATGAAAGCAGAAGAATTTTCTCCTTCCATTCTCAGACGCGTTTTGTCATATCATGGCTCATCAGTGAGGCTAAGATTTGGTGAAAGAAAGCAAACACACAGTTCTAATTGAACCAGTATACCGCATAAGATATAACTGCAACAATGGACATGAAAATATTATTGATTTATTTATTGGATGACTATTGTTTCAAGGAATAGTTAAAAACCAGTTGGCGTTTTAGCGTGACCAATATTTTGTTTGTTTTTGGGGAACAATGAATAGGTCTATTGTAGACCTTTTGATTATACTCACTGATTATGGTAATACGGTTAATTACAATGTGTTTTATTGGGAATTGTATTCGAAAATACATAAATTAATTTTGAGTGTCACACTCTGAATTAAAAAAAATAAATATGTGCCGGGAAACCTGAAACCTGAACTATTAAGTTAAATTATGGTAAATTTTCCTGGGCTTTCGGTCAGTTATAATAAATTCCTTTTAATTAGATTACGTTTCGGTTAACAACCAATTTCAGAACTAATTCTGTAGATGGTTGTACCGTGCGAGCAAAAATTATTTGCATCAAAGAGGGCCTTGCATCTAAGGACGTAATGCTTAGCCGTAGAGCTTAATACCTGTTGAGTATCAACAATTAACAATCAATCAGTTATTCCGTCTATGACACAGTTACAGCACAGCGGTATAGAGACAATATTTTAAATCCATTTGTGGAGCAATTACTTGACGACGAACTACGTTTTGGATATTTTCAACAGGACGGTGCAACCGCCCATACAGCCGCCGAAACTATTAACTACTTACGCAATTTTTTCGACGACAGATTGATCAGTTTCCGATCAGACATTGAATTCCCACCTAGATCATTTTGTTCAACGGTTATGGATTACTTCGTTTTTCCTCATTTAAAGAACACTATTTTTAAAACACCAGTTGTAAATTTAGAACAATTACAAGAAAGGATTATCCAAGAATATGGTAACATTTCTCCAGATATGCTGGTCAACACTTTCGAAAATATGTAGAGACGTGTGAATTTATGCTTGGGGCATGGCGGTGGCCAATTTCAGCAATTTATGTAATTATTTTTCTTTTTCTTACTGTACTGTTACTTTGTTAATTTTGTAAACAACAAAAATAAATTTGTATTTGTCTACTTATTTTATTTCTCATTAGTTTGGCATACCATGTCATAATATGAATTTGACAAAATTTTAATCTAGATTTGGTTAGATATATCGTCCCCATATCATTGTGATCTAAACCAAGCCCTCTTTGATGCAAATAATTTTTGCTCGCACGGTATAATAACCATTGACCAACCCGAAAGTCCTCAACTCTTCTTGTAACTGAATGCAAAATCTAATATTTTAATTACCAACGAAACTGATTACCGAGGATGGCGTTATGTAATTTTCGCTAAACCTAATAACTACATACAACTGAAACAGCTTTTTAATAGGCTTAAAGCTTGTGTAACATTATTAATTATAAACCATTACCGAGGTTCATTCTCAACATTTTCGTTTAAACTATTTGATTCAGAAATGAATGCTTTAGAGTTGGTTTTCGGAATGAAATATGAATTAGCTTTTCCAAAGAGAAAACTGTGTTTCTAATTTAAAGACAAAGAGAACTATGTAATTTATGATGGAAAAAGGGATTATTTCTTTGAGCTTTTGTTTAAAAATGGTACTATTGCATAAAGTAAAAAGAAACTTTTCAGTAGCTTTTCTGCTTTTTGATTTCTTTAAACTATTAATGACTCTGGCATTTTAAACAATTAATCATATTATGTTATATGGGGAATCTATTTTTTTTTATTATTCTAATGTCACAAGTCAAAAATTCAAAATATTGTCACGAGGGCACCGGGTTCCTTGATTAAATGGCGGTCATCATAACTATTTTAACTATTTATTCATCAACATTTCAAAGATCACACTAAAATACATATAGAACTTAATCCTACCTTTTTATGGTCTAGGCTTCTATCTTTCGAAGGAGGAAAGTGTCGTCGCCATCTTTTATGGGCGGCTCAGGGCCCTTGGCGACGTGCCTGCTTAGCTGCGAGATTCTTGCAAGTCCCCTGCTCGCTCTCCCGCCGGTCGGGTTTGTTCGTGCTGGGTTCCCCACTCTGGCCCGGCCATTGGGTTTACCATTAAGCGGGGG
Organism: Polydrusus pterygomalis; assembly: GCA_963969555.1. Lineage (NCBI taxonomy): Eukaryota > Metazoa > Arthropoda > Insecta > Coleoptera > Curculionidae > Polydrusus > Polydrusus pterygomalis. The sequence goes on from OZ018381.1 coordinate 53,200,573, forward strand.
AACCCAGGCGTCGACCACTTGGACGCGCAAAAACTACCCCCCCCCCCCCTGAGAATATTTTGTTTTCTTATTTACACTTGCTGCCGCTAGGAGGCAGATATTGCCACGTCTTGCGGACTCTACCCTAGTGTGGAATAGTTAAAATAATATAAAGCAAACAGGTGTTCTTAAAACCGGTATTATGCGCTGTCATAACACTGATTAATTCTCAATAGTTAGAAATTAAGTCAATTTAAGTTCAAATAAAACCGAAAAAGATTTAGTCTTTGAAGTCTTCGGCAACAGTGTATGATTCTAGAGTAAAAAGTGATGTATATATTTTCATGTGGTTTCATTGTGGACCTGTGCATTTGACGTATTGTCGGCTTGTTATGATAAAGAGAATGGGATTGTTTTCTTGCTTTTTCGTCGGTTCGAAGGTACAACTAAATAGAAGATGCGTTTATATAACATTTCACATTTCTATGCAAACTAAATCAAAAACGAATGCTTTAGAGTGAGTTTCGTCAATAAAATATGAATTACGCCAGTACGGAAACTATATTTCTAATTTAAAGACAAAGCGGAGTAAAGTAATGTCAAAAGGAAGAAATATTCCTTCAGAATTGTGTCTGGCAATATTAAATTTTAGAGGTAATATTTTATTCATGAGCTATGAACCTATATATTTCCTTTATTTAGCCTAATAAAACCATGGCTGCAATGCTTGCATACGGGATAGTGAATCGGCTAAAGCAACATAAGGAATCCCAGGCAATATTTAGGGTGATTAAATATTGGCTTCCTTATTTATTTTAGACTAAGGTTTTTGGTCTCTAAATACAAAAATGATCGTAAAAGCTTCTTAACACGTAAGGTTCTCTGATCTGCAGCAAGAGAATGATTATTATCAGTCGCAATTTTCTTTGTATTTGTTGTTGTGTTATTTTCATGCAGCCTATCTAAAGTTATTTAATAATGTTATTTTTTATTAGAAGATAGAGTTGCGTCCGTGAAAAATAATGACGCATAAAATGTAGTTACAAATCGGACAAGTGTGTTGGTAACTGTAGTTTGTATTAGAATACAAGATATTGAAGTATTATAGATATCCTGAGGTGTGTGGCTTGCCATTACAATATATTTTTCATAATTTCCAACAGTGTTTGCTGTACAACGTCAAAACAAGTTTTGTGATTTTTCATTTCTAACGTAAAATTTCTTTTCAGGTTTATCTTGTTGGACACATACCACCGGGTTCAGATGAGAGACATAAAGGCCTTTCAGCACCCAACCACATCATGTACCAAGACGTCCATAATAAGAAGTATTTGAAAATTGTCAGGAAATACCATTCGATCATTTCCGGACAATTTTTTGGGCATCTGCATTCGGACACATTTAGGGTGATTTATGATGGCGGTGAGAAAGGTAGGATTTTTTTTTATATAATATAGAGTAAGTTTCTGAAATATTATTAGGTATTTTTTAAATAAAAATATTAACGTTTCTTAAAATAATCGCTTACTATAAATTTCCTGTTCTGTTTAAGGAGATTTTTACTTTTTCGTATTCGTCACATTTCAAATTTTAAATTAAAATACAATTCTTTTTAGAAATGAAATTTTTAAATATTTAATTTGTTATAGGAATTAAGTGACTTTAAAGTGCGTAATAATTTCCGTGAAAATGGAACCCTATATTTATATTGCCTTAAATCCTGTTTATCCAGATTTTCTCGTACGCCCTTTAATCACTTTAATTCGGTGTTTTAAATATAAAGCGTATTTTGGATCTCAATGGCGTTAAGCTCGATGAAGCAGGATATTTTTATATGAATTTTATGCATAGGTGTACTTACAGGTTCATTCTTTTTAAGTCGGGGAATATGTTAAAGTTAAAAACTTAATTTTAGGTCAATGGTTCGGAGCAATTAAATGTATCATGGAAAGCAATAGTATAAAAATAATACCCCTGTTCCTGTAGTATTCCAGAAAACATCAATTTTATTTCCAGAAGCGTCGCATCGTTTGCATTTTCAATTTGTCTATTTTATCTGAACTATATTTGATGATTTCTGGAATAGAGTAAATAAATTCTGACGTGCATGATATAACTCTTTGGTACTTATATACTTCTATTATTCCTAAAATTATATAGGTACCTATTCTACATTGTAAAAATATACCGCTGCAATGCTTTTTGATTTCTAGTATATTTATTTGGTAATTTTTTGTTTATTTATAACGGATCTGAGACTGATCATAAAATTGACCCTAAACAAATCTTTATGAATAGTTTTTTTTATAACACAAACATTTTTTGTCATTAAAGAATAATACAAAACAAATAATAAGAGATATGGAATCTTCCTGCACCATTTTAATATAATAAGTAAATTATTCTTGGAATTAGGAACAAAAATACTGAAATATCATAAGGTATGGATTTAAAAACTGCAGATTTGAGAAAAAAAGGAGATTTTTTGTATTTTGCATAATATGATCACCCTGTATATTAAATGCACAAAACGCAAATATTTTTATTATAAAGGTAGACAACATTCTAAAACAAAGGTTTTTTCGTTCAATTATTTCTTTTATTTTCCCTGGAACAGCTTAAAAGGTTTTTTTTTAAGTAAATCTGATTGCTGTACTTTCAATTTAAGGTTAATTTAGGAATGTTATTTGTAAGACCGTTTTTACGGTTATTTTATAAGTATGGAATGTATTGTTTAGCTATAGATATGATTTTTAAGTTAAAATGTCCATAAAGAAAGAAAAGGTTTTAATTAAATATCGAGAGGGTATAACTAGAGTCACCTAGCGGTAATGTCTACAATTATATATTGGGACAACCCTGTTTTATGACCTAAGGCAGAGTCTTAGAGAGAAATGACCTCTGATTGGTTGCATAGAATAAACTGTTTATACCCTGACGTGGTACCGAGGGGTAATAATGATTTTAGTACGTTCTATAGGGTGGAATATCTAAATATTTGAATTAGCATAATTTAAGGGGTGTCTTATTTTTGAAAAAGGTTACTTTTATTCAATTTTTAAGATAAAATCGTTATCAATTCCAAAACTAATAATAATAAACCCGCATTACATATTAAAATGATCATCAGCGCTATGCCCATCTTTGGGCCAATAATATACCTGGTGTTCCATTTAAAAAATGCAAGTTTAGCCCGCCACACTTTTTTGAGTCACCCTGTATAATGTGAAATATATTTTTTTTAATATGCCGCCTTCAAGTCCATACCTTATGCTGTTTTAGTATTTTTAATAAGTTCCTCGATAAGGAAGGCCATTGAAGTTGTATACCACCAACCATTTTCTTCGTAATGAAAACACTAAAAATTGTATCTATTAAATTCCTTGCAAGTGTGGCGAATCGTACATTGGAGAAACAAAAAAACCTCTTCTCGTACGAATTAAAGAACATTTAAAACATACTAAAAGAGGTGAAACTTCGAGATCATATATAGCGGAATATGTATGCACCAACCAACATAATATACAGTGGTCAGAAGCCAAGGTTTTGGACACTGAACAGCACTGGAGAAAACGAAAATCCAAAGAAGCAGCTTTCATGAATCAAAATATCCACATATTTAGTAAAGCAAATATAGATATTCCCAATATCTGGAAGCCTCTTTTGTCCAAAACCAACAGCTCAAACTTCACACTCCAATAAGCACGTAGGCGGAGTCATCAAGCTTCATTACACATGGATAGTAGCCAGTAGCCGTAGAATTATAATTTAGTTTACACTTGAAAACGGTTAGAGATAATAACTAGCCGAAACGTTGTGTTAAATAACAAAATAAAGACAATGGAAGTCGGATAATGTAATTTTTTTTTTGATATTACTTCATTGTCTACCACCTTCAAACAAACCATTTTCTTTTCTACTAATGCGTCTATACAGTGTGGTTGTTTAAGTGTGCAGCATCTGGACATTTTTTTTATTACCTATTTCTCAGAAAATTTTATTCTTGATAAAAGTTGGTGCATGTTCGATAATCATATTAGGTGCACTTGGAATGGTTGCAAGTCAAACGGCGTACATAAAGTTCCCCTATTTCAGAAAATTCAGCAAAATATTATTAAGAAAAGTTGTTCAAAATTAAAAGTTACACATAGATTCAAAAACGTGACCACAAATCTCATATCTTTGTTCAAATTTAGGCATATTTGTAAAATTTACTTGAATTTTTAATTTATTAAGGAATCACAAACTTCATGTTTGTTGCAACGATATTAAACACAACTTTAAAATATCCTAAAAATTCTTTCTAACAAGATTAAACATTAGTAATGATAATATGCTATTTAAAAAACTATCATTTAAAGTGCCAAATTTTTATTTTAAATGTTTATTAAAAAACTTTATTCTTGTACAAGTTTTATATTTTTTGGCCTACCCTGTACGCCGATTGACTTGCAACAATTCCAAGTGCACCTAATATGATTATTGAACATGCACCATCTTTTATCAAGAATAAAATTTTCTGAGAAATCGGTGATAAAAAAATGCCCATAATATGTTGCACATTTAAACAACCACACTGTATACAACTTTTTACTGTGTCCTGATGATGAGCGTTTCTACGCTCGAGACATATCGACGCATTTGAAGGAATAATTTAGTTACTTTAATAAACTCGCAAAGGAGGACTTTTTGTTTTCTTTCGTTTCCATACTTTCAACTTCACTTTGAGCACGGACTAATTCTTTAAATTAATGAGAGATAATGTTTTAATGTTTTTTTAATTTAGTCTCGAGAGAAACCTTTTTAAAATTTTATTTTCTTTTTAAATACATATTTTGATAAAAACCGCTTTACATTCCATTTAATTAAATTTGTGCTTTTGAATGATATAACCTTAATTTCAAAATGATAATTATACCAATTAAATTTTGCTCTAGCCAAAATGAAAACATTTTATAATATTGATTGTTTAATTAATTTTTAACCTGAAATTTGTTGCAAATATTGTTCGAATATATTTGTAATATACTATTAAATCGGCGAGAAAGAGAGAGGGAGGATAGAGAATTAGAGAAAGAAGTAAAAATAGGCTAAAATTATTTTTTTTTACTAGTAGTAGTAATTGAGAGGAGGTTTCGAAACCTGGCAAGTAGCACCTGATGCCTGAGCCTTTCCAGGACCTCGCAGGTGACCGAAAATTGCAGCAGGGTCTCTTCTTCATCCAGGCATCCAGCGCAGATTGGATGTTCTTCGACACCAATCAGCGCTAGGTGCTTCCTCAGCTTGCAGTGTCCATATTTTAATTAAAATTACTTTGTTTCTCAGAAGAAGTACATTTTTAAATTATACAGCGTTCTGATAAAGAAACCGATCAACTTTTGATATAGACGTCAACTTAGTTTTTTGAAATGCATTTATTTAGAAAAAAAGGTATTATGAAAGGTGGATCAGAAGAATGCTACTTGTATCATTGCAGTAATATATAATATTCAAATACTGTATATACCGTGCGAGCAAAAATTATTTGCATCAAAGAGGGCTTGGATTAAAAAAACGTAGGGCTTGATTTAGATCACAATGATATAAGGACGATCTATCTAACCAAATCTAGCTTAAAATTTTGTCAAATTCATATTATGACATGATATGCCAAACTAATGAGTAATAAAATAAGTAGACAAACACAAATTTATTTTTGTTGTTTACAAAATTAGCAAAGTAACAATATACAGAAAGAAAATAGTTTCGGCGGCTGTATGGGCGGTTGCACCGTCCTGTTAAAAATATTCAAATACGTAGTTACTGACACCCAACAGGTATTAAGCTCTACGACTAAGCATTACGTCCTTAGATGCAAGGCCCCCTTTGATGTAAATAAATTTTGCTCGCACGATATGTGTAAAAATACTTTCTGTTAATCAAAAAGCTGCATAATATATCCTCTAACCGAGTCAAAAAGCTAGCTGCACTTAAGTATGCGTTAATAACGTTTAAAAGGACAAGTAACATAATAAGGTTCTAAATAAAATGGTTAAAAGAGGTTTAAAGTTCAGTATTCGGCATGTTTGGATTTTCCGTGAGGCAGCGTTAAGCCGAGATTATCAGGGAGTGGTGCAAATGGAGAAAATTACAGAAGCAGCTTACTGAAAATTTTTGCGACGCGTTATTTGAAAAACAGTTTGGGTAGGTTAGTGTGGGGAATATGTAAATATAGTCAGATCTGGTCTTAACGTGCGGGTCCAAAGGTCATATGCGTCAAATCAGACAACACAGAGGCTATCAAAATGTTGTGAGATTATTTACAAATATACCGAAGGAAGGAAAAATAGTTTCATTATTTTAGCTATCGCGAAGATAGCCACATATACCTAATATTATTAGTTTTGTAAAAGTTATGTACAGGGGAGTTGAAAACGTTACAAAAAAATTATATAATTGTTAATTATATACCTACTGTACCCTTTAATTAAAAACGACAATAATAAACAGTGCAATTTATTTTAACAATTTTACTACTATAACCTAAAAATACAATGGCATTTAGTCTGATAAACTATTTCGATAATGAAAGAAAACGTGGAAATTCGCAAACCAATATGCAGGAAATCGTAATGAAAACACTGGGAATTAGTTTAAGGACTATGCAGAATAATGTGCATGAAAAAAAAGCATAATATTATACCCAAGAATACTAAAAAATGTAAACGAAAAACACCGTTCTTAATTATAGCCTAAAAACTCTCATCGTCACTTATAAAATCTGAAAAGTCCTCGTCGTCTTCGAATGGAGCAATTATCATTGGTGCTACTTCGACATTTAGTACTTGTTCTCGATCCCACCAATCCCTTATTAATATTTCTGTATGTTCCACTGATTTCTTCCAGTACTCTCATGTAATATGATCTAACGAATCTTGCCAAACTATTTGTACTTGGTCGGATTTAAGACCATCACCTACATGTTTTTCATAATAAGACTTTGCACCAGCCCATATTAATTCTATTGCGTTAAACTGGAATGATATGGCGGCAGTCGTAGGACCTCATGCGACCATATTCACGCAGTATTTCATCTACCGCGTATATTTTGGGTTTTTTAAGAGACTTTGCTATTGATAGGAGTTCCGATTTAAGCATATTTGGTAAAGGATTTTGGTTGTGTTTTTCCAGCCACTCATAAATATCACTTTTCCTCCAAGATGAAGTAGGCTGTTTATTTAAAATTCTTGAATGATATGATGCATTATCTAATACAATTAAAGACGGAGCATCCAAATTTGGTATCAATTGAACTTTTAACCATTTTTCAAACATTTCGCAATTCATATTATAATGATAGTCAGCACTTTTTGCTGTTAAACTCGCACCTGCAACATATCCTGTTGCAGAACCGGCATGCAAAATAATAAAACGCTTTCCCGTACCGCACCCCTTTTTCCTTTTAACACTTTTTACAGACTCATCTTGCCAAGATTTTGAACCACTTCCATTCGAAAATATCCACGTTTCGTCTAAAAATACCACTTTTCTAAATTTCGATTTGTAATTGTCCGTATATTTTTTTAAAAACTGAACACGGTGACTCACTATCTGTGGCTGCTCACATAAAAATCTTCGGTTACAGTCTTTTTTATAGCGAAAACCTAAATTTTTTATTAATTTTGATAACGCTTCAAGTCCAATTTTTCAAAACACCCCGAATTTTTAATGTTTTTTGTAAAACTGGAAGAGTTACATTGGTTTTTAATTTGTATAAATCGTAAATCACATTTCGAACTCCCATTTTAATATTTTCGCTTAAATCCTCAGTCTTTGGCTTTCTTCGTTTACACTTTTTAGTATTCTTGGGTATTATGTTATGTTTTGTTTCATGCACAATTTTCTGCACAGTCCTTAAACTAATTCCCAGTGCTTTGGCTACTGTTTCCTGGATATTGGTTGGCGAATTTCCACTTTTTCTTTCATTTTCGAAATAGTTTATCAGATTAAGTACCATTTTTTTTGATTGGGGATGCAAAAACCCAGAAAATTGTTTCATTTTGTCACAAACTGTCAAAGTCACAAAACTGGCATATTTAAAATAAAACGTAGCTGGTGCTATTATAAGCTTTTTTAGAATCGCTGGAAAGTAAATACATATCCTTTTTTTTCATGTCAAAATGGAATAAGTCTGTCTCATTTATCTTACGTATTTTATTTAGAGGGTAAAATTAAACGCAAGTAAAGAAAACAAAAACTGAGAGTATGTCTTTCTTGAATCGTATGACCCGCACGATAAGACCAGATCCGACTATAATAGGAGAGATTAGCAGTTTTCATTCAAGATAATCAATAGTTTAATCGTTCCACAATCATACTTAATTTTGAGTAGTAAAGTCAAATTAATGTATGAACTTGCCGCATCACCTGTCATTAATGGCACCCTGTTGAAGTCTGGTATATTTTACGTTAAGCGGTTGGCTACAGAACAGAACCGGACTAAGTTCTTTTACCTTCGACTTCGCCATCTGTTCAATTTTGTAAGCGAGTCTTAATATTTTGTAAAGATGTAGATACTAATTTTATTATTTATAAAATAAAATATTGACATGCCCTTATCTACCAAAATAAGTATGTGATAACAATATAAAGCTAAAAGAAACGAAGAAAACCGCTTTTTTCTTCTTTTTTCGTATTTACTTATAAAATGCAAAAATGGGTATTTCTGTATTTATTATACAAGGAAAAAGTAATACATTTTTTGCGAGGTGTAAGCTTTGTGGTGCACGTCTAATTAAAATCATATTGGAAACCCTTTTGGTATTGTTTCTATTGTGGGAATTTTATATATGAATATATTATAGGGTATCCCGTAACTAAGGGGCTATACAGCAACAGGAGGTAATGGACTTAAAAATGTGTAATTTAATTTCATTTCTTATATGGTTAAAGATATACAGGGTGATCCAAATAAATATTTACTTTATAAAATTGGAGATGATTTCATGTTAATCAATGAATCAAATTTGGTGTAGTTATGTTTGAGGGCAAGAAGGAGGGTAATGAGTTTTAAGATATCTCCTAGAGAACGCCAGCTACACAATATGAGTTTGAATAACTTACATTTCTGATCGGTTTACCACAAATTATGAAAGAAAGATACGTAAAAAAGTTGTACTTTATTAATCTCGATATTCCAATTAGTTTTTGAGATAATTGCGTTTAAATGCTAGATGGCAAGAAACATTTAAATAAACTCCTTTCTTAACGAAACATATTTATTGAAAATTAACCGTGCGTTCTTGAGCATAAATGACATATTTTCAAGTCTACCATCTCCTGCTGCTGTATTTGCCCATTAGTTATGAGACATCCTGTATATAACGATAAGTAAATGGTTTAATTAGGCACTTTATTGATTTTATAATGGATGACTTAACCAGAATGGAGTTTGTACTCACTATTTTACTTAAATAATAAACACCAAGAAAATCTGTCTCTGAAATATATAAAATCCAGAAGTAAAATGTTTAAAATAAACACTGCACAAAAAGCAGCCACAGAAACACTTAAAAAACACCATAATCGAAAGAAAATAATATGAAAGCCTGACGCATGAGCTTGCAACGGCCCACTGCTGATCTGGGAACATTAACAACGACACTAGATCAGCTGTTAATGTCAAAAGTCGTTGTCTGCTGTCAAAACGCTTTGTTTTAATTTTGAAGAAGTAGTCCATACTCAAAGTGGAGTTAAATGATATAGAAAAAAGAACAGCACAAAGTCTTTCTCCACAACTTTTTATTCGAATAACTAGGCGAACCTAGAATGATTCATAATAAATTAAATCGACATGTTTCGAGTGTGGAAACACTCATCATCAGGAAAACGAAGTAAATGGTACAATGGTGATGTTGTTAGCATTAGAGAAAATAACAAGTGGGACTAAGAAGTAATGGAGCTTTCAATGGTACATAGGAGGAGTGAAAAAATTTGAATAGTCAAAAGACGGAAAAGATTTCAGCATACTGAAGAGTCAAGGACTAGTGCAAAGCCACTGTCTTGGGTGGGAAATGAAGAGAAAAAGAAAAATTAGGGAATTTTAAAAATACTTTGTAACAATCAGTGTAAGTGATGAAAAATCTTTAGTTTAATTCAACTATGTCGGAGACATGTGAAAGTAGTAAAATAAGGGGAAAGAAAAAAAAAATGTTTTTCTTAAAAGTCATGCAGATGCTTTCCGTAAAAGATTTAAAAAAAAAAGGGAATGTAATAAATGAAATGTAATAAAATGAGGTAGATTGGCTTACCATTTAGCTTGAAATAAAATACTGTTGGGGTACCAGGCTTGTTACGGCCTAGTTACCCCGGCAAGAGTCAAAACTTATACATTGTGTGCAAAAATAAGTTTTAAAAAATAAAAAAAAAAAAAAGGTTTTGTTTTACTGGAACATCTTTTAAAGAAGTTCCACTGCAACTAGCACGTGTCGGACAGGAAGTGAACTTGAACTTGACATTGTAAAAGGGGGAACAAATGACAAGTGTTTTGGCGGTCAAATTGAAGAACCTTCAAGTATGCTAAAAAAATTTTGATTTTATAAAAATGTTATAGAGAAGAAAAGTTCAATTAAGGTTCAAAATTGCTTAAGGTGGGAGTATCAACATGCTTGCCAACCTATAACCTATTTTGCGTAGATTTATTTATGTTTTCTAGCTTTAACACAAAATTTAACTTGATATTCTATAGGTAATAATTAACATATTTAATAAATATCAAGGAATTTCATAACTTATTTTACGAGAATTGTGTAGCGAAAAATATCGGGTAAGATGTTTTTTAACATTATTATGTCATTGTCATTCATTGTTCTTTCACTATACAATTCTCCCAAAATTAGCAATGAAATAAATTGATATTTTTGTAATATATCAAAAAATACTACCTAAATAATGTATCGACGATATTGATTTTCTTTAAATGTTAGTTATTAAAATAATAAACTCAAAAAATCAACGCGAAATAGGTTACAAGTTGGCAATAGATTGAATGACGTTGAGAATTCAACCTTAAATAACTAAAAATCACTAGAAATACAAGATAAAATTAATACAATTCCTACGAAATAGAAAGAAATTACATTTAGAAAAATGTTGCTCAAAGGGTTAAAAAATAGGTTTTCTAAATATTTGTGTGGCGATCTCTGTTGGTTTGGCTTTGTTTTAAGAAAAAGTTAAACAATTTTCGCGTCATAAATACTACTTGAACTAAACAACCTTTCAAAACTCCGTTACAATTTCTTTTTCGAATTTTATAACTTAATCTAACAGCCATTCGTAATTCTAAATGCCAAGTCAAACAAAACATTTCGTTTCCAAGATATGCATCGTCTTGATTCAAATTAGGAAGGCGTTTATCGAAACTGGATATAATCAAGTTAGGAAGCTGGCTTTAGTTCGGTAATGTAATAATACAGTTTAAATTTGTAAGCAATACTCGGATTTAAACACAAAGGGTAAAACAAGGGATGGAAGAAATTCGAAATGGCTTGTTTAGTCCAGAATACGAGTCGAAATGTTTTGTACGCGGTAAGAAAGGTTTCATATAACCATGGCCTTTACTAGGTCTCAAAAGAAAAAAAATCACCGGATATATTTACGATGTAAAGAGTGTCATATTTATTTGTGTGCTTAAACCTATAATAGTGAGATGATTCTATGCGTGTACCAATATAACCAGGTTATTGATGTCAAGGTTCTCTGTAACACAGAGAGGCGAAAATATATCGGCTAGGGGACGAATAAGTCAAATGCACATTCATTCATTCACACAAAAACCAAAAGAATGTACTCCCTGAGGCCATGATACGAAGATTAACAAGATATGATATTTAAAGGTTATGACATCACATGGTGAGTAAGTAACCATAGAGACCGTTTCCACATTGTGTTTCCATGGTTACGAATTTCAATTTTAATAAGAAGCGAATAATTATTGTGGAATAGCGGACGAGTATGTAACTACTGTTTTTTTTTTATATTGGAATACAAAGTGATCCAAGCACAATGGTTACCCTGGGACAGGTAGACCACGATGGCCGTTTCGTCCTTGTTAGGACTCTACGGGCAGCCATTACCTAAGCAATTCCGACAACAGCGGTAAGATGGGTTTAAAGCATTTTTACAAAAGCAAAGCGGCCATCAATACACCGTAGCGCCATCCAAGCGGAATTAACTCCATAACTACATAAACCACGAAATGCATCACAATCCAGTATAGGGAACGCTATTTGCGTTTTCACCGAAAACATCTGCCATTTTGCAGACCAGAAAACAGATCAACGCAGGCGCCCCCTAGAATGCGCGCAATCCGTTTAAGAAAAGCCATAAAAATGTTTAAAAGATAATATCGTGTCCGTAAAAATAATTAGAAGCGAATAATTATTGTGGCATAAATTTTAATTGCCACATAACAGAGCCTCTGAATATCATATCTGGCAACCTTTGTATCATACCTTGGAGGGAATTAGACAGACGCTTCGTCCCTATTAGGACTCACCAACCCATTGCAACTCCACAGAGAACAAGACCTCGCATTTAACACTCGCTTGAGAAAGTAGTGAATATATGTGTGATCGACATCAAATAGAAATCAACTCAAACGCAAAAGGCAAATTCATTCGAAATGGAACGAAAAGATAAACAAAAAAATATCTAGTAGAGGGAACGTCATATTGCGCTTCTCCATAACGTTCTAAAATTTTGCAAATTTAGAACTAGTACCCACTAAGGTGGATGCTGTCCATGTTGCATTTTAGTAAACTTAATATTTTATTACTTAGTGACTTTGGGCCAAAACGTTTGTTATAGTGAATAAAATAATAGATTTATTAGATCGGAAATATAATAAAGCAGTTTCGATTTGTAAACGTATTTAGATATAAACACCAAGAGCAAAGGATGGAAATATATTGAAAAAATTGCTGTGTTTGGTCCAGGAGAGTGACGATTAGGGAAGGAAGGAATAAATACGCTATTTATTACGACCGATAATTTAAATAGTATTACTCCATGATTAATATAGTTTAATAAATATATAGTTTAATAAATATAAAACGCTTGGCTTTTATAGGTACCTATGTTTGTTCGATGAAATCGGAAATATTTTAAACTGACACGGGAAATGAATTTAAAAGTTGCTTGTCTACAAGCTTACAGCTTTGTTTCTCTTTCATACAATTTGCCATGAGTAACTTTTCGGGCTGGATTAAATTTATATGCGATATTTTCAGTTAATTGAGGTTTTAATATTTTTTTTTCATATTAAGTTGACGTCTTAACGAGTTCATAATGTATTTCTGATACTTTCATATTTTCGTTTTAAAATTCTGATTACAGACACGGAAATTTTAAACGTAATTGCCAACTTAAAAAGAATATTGCATGCAGAGTCGTTAAAGACCTTGTTAGTATTATGATTAGCTAGAACGTTTTTATAGTTTTCCTATTTAAACCTTTTGGGAAGAAGTATTAAGAAGTTTTATGTATTACACAATCGATTTTTTTATTGAATTTAATTAAATCTATTGATATCTCCCAATAATATTTTTTTTATCTAGAAGATAATGTAAAGTCCGCGAAAATAATTAAAAAGTGAATTTTGTGGCAAATCGGACAAGTGTGTAACTGTTTTTTTTATATTGGAATACACAGTGATCCAAGCACAATGGATACCCTGGGGCGGGTAGACCACGACTGCCGTTTCGTCTTTGTTAGGACTCTACGGGTAGCCCATAACCCAAGCAAGCCTTTTACAAAAGCAAAGCGACCACCAATACACCGTAGCACCATCCCAGCGGAATTAACTCCAATATAAAAGGCAGTCACATTGGTAATATCGAAAGGTAGACAACTAAATAAACCACGAAGTGGAACATCTGCCGTTCCTGCAGACTAGAAACAGATCAACGCTGGCACCCACTAGAATGCGCGCAATCCGTTTAAGAAAAACCATAAAAATGTTTAGAAGATAATATAGTGTGCGACAAAATTCACTTTTTAATTATTTTCGCGGAAACTATATTATCTTCTAAACATTCTAGTGGGTGCCAGCGTTGATCTGTTTCTATAGTCTGCAAAAACGGCAGATGTTCCGGTGAAAATGCAAATAGCGTTCCCTATACTGGATTGTGATGCACTTCGTGGTTTATTTAATTGTCTACCTTTCGATATTACCACTGTGACTATTTTTTTCAGTGGAGTTAATTCCGCTGGGATGGCGCTACGGTGTATTGATGGCCGCTTTGCGTTTGTAAAAGGCTTTTAATACGTCTTACCGCCGTTGTCGGAATTGCTTGGGTTATGGCTGCCCGTAGAGTCCTAACAAGGACAAACCGGTCGTCGTGGTCTACCCGCCCCATGGTATCCATTGTGCTTGGACCCCTGTGTATTCCAATATAAAAAACAGTTACACACTTGTCCGATATCCCACAAAATTCACTTCTTAATTTTTTTGTGTGTTCAAAGTTTAGAAACTAAGATTGTGTTTATTTGTTTTACATCACAACGTCTGTCTAATGATGGCTTACTTAAATTTCGATCACTCAAAACAAGAATTAAAGAGCACAGAAATAATACTCTGAAAGAGAAAATAGAAAAGTCACATTCGCAATTATGCTATTGATCGGTTAAGTACTCAGTATCTCAAATTCCGAACCGATACAATGACACCAACAATACATTACTAAACTTTCCATATCGTTTACCACCTTTCGCCCGCCCTGATAATTTCAGAACGCCGCTTGGCGAAACAAGGCAAGGCAAAACAGGGCAAGGCAGCAATGGCTCTCAATCCGCCCTTCGATTTAACATTGCTGTTTAAATCCGGGTATTGCTTACTAAATGACAGTGACGCATGTCTTCAGGAAAGTGACTGCTTGGGATATTTTTTACTAAATTAAGGAATCTATATTTTTTTAAATTTAATTTAATTTATCTAATTTCGGTGGTCGTAATCTCAAAGTTGATGCTGATTTATAATTTTAGTGGCTAAAGACCTCTCAATATAATATTTAGGTACACTTGGAAAAAAACTAAATATAAATATTTACAAGATAATAATATAGTGTCCGCGAAAATAATTAAAAAGTAAATATGGTGGCATATCGGACAAGTGTGTAACTGTTTTTTTTTTAAGTTTAACTTTCGAGCCATAAAAATGTTTACTACACTATATGGCGCAAAACTTAAACGGATTGCGCGCATTCTAGTGGGTGCCGGCGTTAATTTGTTTTCTGTTCTGCAAAATGGCAGATGTTTTCGGTGAAAACGCAAATAGCGTTTCCTATACTGGATTGTGATGCACTTCGTGGTTTATTTAGTTGTCTACCTTTCGATTATTACCAGTGTGACTGCCTTTTAAGTTTTAGTTAATTCCGCTGGGATGGCGCTACCGTGTATTGATGGCCGCTATGCTTTTGCAAAAGGCTTTTAATGCATCTTACCGCTGTGTCGGGATTACATAGGTTATGGCTGCCCGTAGAGTCCTAATAAGAACGAAACGGCCGTCGTGGTCTACCCGCCCCAGGGTATCCATTGTGCTCGGATCCCTGTGTATTCCAATATAAAAAACAGTTACACACTTGTCCGATATGCCACAATATTCATTTTTTAAAAAGTATTTACATTTTTTTATAAATAAAAGTATAGAGAACGCTTTTTAAACTTTGTGTATGAATATACTGCAAGGAAATTGGGTGTACCAAATGAGGATCATTGCAGTACTGCAAATAAAATCTACCAAAATATGCATCGGACTAATATGCTTTCGTATTTCTCTTTATTTTTACACCTTTTTGAACTTTTGTAGTAAAATAATCGGGTTGTCTGGAGTCTAATTAGTCCGTCGATAGTATACACCCTCCAAACTCTCCCTTAATGTCATTTAACTTACCCTCAAATAGAACGCTTTAAGCTCTAGCGTCTTTGGTCTAACTTTATTAGAAATAAATAACGAACGACATTGTTTAAACAAGTTAAAACGCTGACTTTAGTTAAGTAGTACACCGTAATACTGCCGAAACTTGTCCGAAATTAAGCGGGAAGGGTAAGACAAGAAATAAACGAAGGCAAAAGGGCCGTAGTCGGCTTGTTTGGCCATACGGCGTGCCAAGGCGATTATCAGCTACAGCCTGAGAATAATTTTATTATAAATTTCATAAAATCAGTGTTTGTTTATTGAATTGTAAATGTAGACTTTTATTTATTTTATTAGGAGTCGGTATAGATGGAAACTGATTACATTTCAAAGCTAATTTCCAAATATATGTAGCCGGATTCAGATATTTGACCGTACAAGTATTTAAATAAACATAATTCAAACGTACTATAAAATGTATATCGCATATCATGTAATTATGTAATGATTAACAAAATGTGTATCGTATATCATGTAAAGGATTAACAAAATGTGTATTATATATCATATATCATGTAATTTGCAAGGAATAACAAAATGTGGATCGTATATCATGTAATTATGTAAGGATTAACAAAATGTGTATCGTATAATAATAATATATTACATATTCTTGAAAATAAATGTCTACATGCTTTATATTATATATATATAAACGTTTTGATAGGATTTATTAGTTTTGCACCTAGAGAACCAAATCCCTGTATGTGCAAAATTTAATTCAAAATCTTAACATAGTATAAAACAAAGTCACTATCGCCCGTCTGTCCCTATATCCCTATATGTGCTTAAATCTTTAAAACTACGCAACGGATTTTGAAGCGGTTTTTTTTAATAGATAAAGTGATTCAAGAGGAAGGTTTTCATGTATAACTAGCGACCCGCCCCGGCTTCGCACGGGTGCAATTTCAGAAGATGGCATGCCGGGTACTAATATATCGGGTTTGTTTGGGTTTGTATTTATACCAGCGGGTTGCAACGCATGCCGGGTACACGCTAGTAATAGAATAAAGTAATATAAAGGTTTAATTAAAAGCTAGTATATACTATTATATCTTAAATATAAGTGTTTCATAGAGTATATATAATAATATAAGAATAAGATTAATGTAAATATACTATAATAATTATTGTTTTAATACCAGTTGTGAATTAAATAGTCGTGCACAAATACATAAACAAATAGAATCGATGTCACATTAAAGATACCATTTTTAGTAAGTTGAATATAAATAATAAATGTTCATACTTCCGGGAGCCCTAGATAAAATTTATTCAGTAATTCGTATAGTAAAAAAATGATATTTCCAAGTTTCTTACATTCTTTATGTTTGTTACAGGTTTACCAATCTCTTGGGCAATGTTAGCCCCCTCGGTAACTCCGAAAAGGACACACGATGGACCCAATAACCCTGGATTAAGAATTTATAAATTTGACAAAGACTCCGGACAAGTAAGTTGATTTAACTAAGCACAGTCTTATCATTCGTGTTTCTTAAAAAATATTTTTCTGTTAAATACGTCTAAGTTAACCCATTTTCGTTTTACCAAGTAAGCCGTTTTGCCCTATGCAACGTTTAACAAACGGCGTGCAATAATAGTCAGGGCAACATATCTAGGGGCTTATCTCGCTTAGCACCGTCTAGCGCGGATTTCCTTGCCCATAAACCCATTGCAGCGCCATATTTGAAATCCATATACATACATATAAAGGTGCTTGCTAGAGAACCAAACAGGATCCGATAGCCCGAGCCTCATTTCCGTTTCCTTCTACGAACTTCCCGTCCCCAAATCGGAGAATGCTTTGCATTGCAGCATTGTGTAATTATTCTATCGTCGCTTAATATTAAATTGCTTTTTTATTTCGATTCCGATAAGCTTTTATTTGAATTTTATTAGAGAGCATTTTCGTTTATATGTATTTTTTACCTCGCATCTCACAAACCCATGCACATCAATGCTTTTTGTTAAAGAAAAGTCAGATCCGGTCTTAACGTGCTGGTCTTACGATTTAACAAAGCCATACTTTCAATTTTTTTTCTTTTATTGCGTTTATCCAAATAAAATCCGTAAGACAAATAATATGACAGGCTTATGCAATTTTGACATGAAAGAAAAGGTTATGTATTTTATTTTTTTTTTTTTATTGATACCCTATTTCGCTTATTTAAAGTACGCCACAGCGTGTTTAAATCCCACTTTCAAAAACGCTCGTGTTTTAACGTTATTATGGCAACATCAACAACCCGTGAAACGTGAAGTCTAAATACGTCAAGTTTTTAATTATTGATTTGACAGAATTACCTTTTAACGTCAAATAAAATATTTTTTTAAGCAATACACAACTATGGAGAACTAGAGGGTAGGAGGCCGATCGACAATGGCAGCATTTTCAATTTCTGTCCCGGTTTTTTGGTTAGTTCGCTATTGGCCGACAGATGGCTCTCGCGTCCGAAGTGGGCTGATGTTGTCTTCTTCTTCTTCGTTTTTAATATGGAAAAGTAGATCCTCCATAGTTTTTAACTTTTACTAAACCCTTTTTTTTTCTGTGACTTTTACTTTTGACAATTGACATTTTATTTTTCGAAATAACAAATAACTTTTGAAGGCAAGACGTAAGACGCAAAACGTTGTATTGTAATTAATTTCTATATTTATAATGAATAATGGTACAATTTATAAAAGTAGAGTTTGCTTCGTGTCGGGATGTATGACAGGATCTTCTTCAGAGATGAAACGCAGCCAAATAAGTCTATTTCTAGCTCCAAAGGTAAGACCCTCTAGCTAAAATGTTCCTGTATTTTAAAAACGAAGCATCGTTGGAACTTTATACAGGCCGAGTTTACTAATAAGTATAACAAAGTAAGTGTAAATTCATATAAAAGTCCTTATTTGTTCCTTAAAGAACTAATTTAAATAAAAAATAGTTATCGCATCCATAAGAAACCATTTATTTGATAGCCCACTTCGAACACGAGCGCCATCTTACGGCGACTCGTAAAGCTGAATTACCGATGCTAATTTGTGACCGAATCCAATGCATTGCGATCGGCCTCCTACCTCAAGTCCTCCATATACACAACCAATGTCAACGGGGACAACAATGAATCTTATGTGACAGATTGGAAGTTATTTTTTGTTCTCCTCATTTTCATGACAACGACAGGTATATCACATCACGAATTCGGCCATTTCACTTACTTACTAAGTTATTATTTCTATTTTTTGTAATATAAATACCAATGAATAAAAAAAAATAATGTAAAATATTCGGGGATAACTGGTCTTTAAGACACTTGCTCTATTTCAAGCACTCCGGCTGCGCCGTCGTGCTTGCAAAATCGCGCGTGTTTTAAAGACCTTAAGATGGAATTCTCAACGTCATTCCATCTATTGCCAACCTATAACCTATTTCGCGTTGCTTTTTTTGGTTTATTATTTGATTAACTAACATTTAAATAAAATCAATAACGTCGGTACAATATTTAGGTAATATCTGACATATTACAAAAATATCAATTTATTTCATTGCTAATTTTGGGAGAATTGTATAGTGAAATAAAAAAATAAATAAATGACATAATAATGTTAGGAAAAATCTTACCCAATATTTTTCGCAATACAATCCTCCTAAATTATTTAATGAAATTCCTTGATATTTATTTAATATGTCAATTATTACCTATAAAATATAAAGACGATAATGATTTTATTTAAATTTTGTGTGAAAGCTAGAAAAATTGTAAATATACGCGAAATAGGTTATAGGTTGGCAAGCATGTTGATACTCCCACCTTAATATCCACTTATACTTTATGCTGCGTTCGGTTTTACCATTTTAGTGTAGAGCGAGTAGAGCCAGAGCAGGGACCACGTGATATAAGGGCGCTCGGAGCACAAAGGAATAAACGAACGGTTTTTTAAATTTGAAATTGAACATAACCCTACACTTCATAAAAGATGATTAATTTTTATTTTTCGTGCATTTATTTCTATTCTAAAATGAATTTAAATGTATTAAATGAAATTGCTAATGCTGGGCGATACTTATTAACATTTATGGTTTGTTTTATTACTAAAAAGCGGTAGCGTGTTTTTAATAAAATAGAAAACAATTACATTTGTGAATTTGTGTGGTTAGGTATTACCAAAAAATGTTACGTCATCACAAGCACAAGAAATTATACCTTCCATTTCCCATTTCTTCCGCAAAAACTCCAATCGCTCGCTCCCTAAGCTCCGAGCTAATAGAGCTTGCTCCGAGCGCTCGAAAAAACATTAAACGAACGTGATCGAGCGTGCACCGAGCGCAATTTTGGAATAAACGAACGGTAAATGAGCGATTAGAGCGCACAGATGTGATAACCGAACGCAGCTTTAATATACTATTTCAGCGATTTACAAAAGTTTGTACCTGCCACCTTAGTCTTGATTTAAAGATGTCAGTTGTGTGACTTTGACAATTAATTTAATTTGACAATATGAAGGGTAAAAAGCAATTTTCTGTTTTTTTGCATCCCCAGGCAAAAAAATGGTGCTTAATTTGTTAAACTATTTCGAGAATGAAAGAAAAAGTGAAAATTCGCCAACCAATATGCAGGAAACCGTAGGAAAAGCACTAGGAATTAGTTTAAGGACTGTGCAGAAAATTGTGCATGAATGTGTATTCTACATTATATAATACCGAAAAATACTTAAAAATGTAAACGAAGACTGAAGATTTGAGCGAAAATATTAAAATGGGAGTTTGAAACCGTCACTTATGATTTATACAGATCAAGAACGAATTTAACTTTTCCAATTTTAAAAGAAATTTTAAAATTTCGAGGTGTTTTGGAAATCGGATTTGAATCGTTATCAAAATTAATAAAAAAGTTGTATAAAAAAGAAAGTGACCGGAGACTTTTATGTGAGCAGCCACAGATAGTGAGTCAGCGTGTTCAGTTTTAAAAAAATATACTATAAAAAAATATACATTAAGTTAGGTAATTTTATTGCTAAAATAAATTACACTGTTTATTATTGTCGTTTTTAATAAATAGATTTAGTAGATGTACTATTTACAGTAATGGCGAACCAATGGGTCGCGTGCCATTGATGGCACGCGACCTAAAATTTTGAGCACGCCACCGATAACAAAGTAAACTATGAATTATTTTATTACGAATTTGACGGCACGTCTATGGCCTTATTAAACTTTTCTTTTAAAAAATGGCACGTTAATACATGAAGGTTCGCCACACCTGAACTAGTATGTACAGGGTGTCCAGTTTTCGACACTTTTGACGGGTATCTCAGTTATTAGTACAGATAGAATGATGCGGTATTCGCAAACCTGTGTCACTTTTTTGTGAAACAAACGATGCCCTTAACGGATTTATCATGGCCATCTTGGTTTTTGAGATACAGGGCGAAATTGAAAACGGTGCATTTTCAGACACCCCTTGTATTTTAGTTATCTTATACCTTATCGAAAATATAAGAACGGAGTGTTATACAGTTTTTTATGTAGAATCCAGTGGCGTAGTTAGCATTTTTTCAGGTGTCCCCATTTTTGAGAAATATACCAAAGTTATATTTTTTTAAATGGAACACCCTGTATATTTTTTCATATTTGCATTCTGCTTACTGGGAGCTTTCCAAAAATATATAATAGTTGGCACTTTGTTTTACCAGGAAGGTTAAAATTCATATTTTTTAAATAACAAGCTTCAAGTTGACAGTATGCCGTGTATTTTATTTTAATAAAAATAAATTGACGATACACTACACACCATCAATATTACTTTATAGTTTAATTAATAATAACTTTTAAGTTTTTTAATACTTACTAGTAAAAAGTAATTTTCTCTTATTGTTACGTAGGTATATTATCGGAATAAACAAAAACATCTAGTAGGCCTTGACTTATCCAGGCTATAAAACAAAATTTTCATAATGGCGTTTAGCTCTTGTCAGAATTGTATTTAAGTATTTACGGTTAAAGAGTTACTCATAATTTATTTATGATATTGTTCAATTTTAACGATGGCCCAAAAGTATTAAATTATGAAAAATACGATATGCTAGTATGCTTTATACAAAGCCATGAAAACTTCCATGAAGCTGCCGATTTATATTTTAATAGGTAGGCATATTATTATTTTTCACAACGACCATTTTTAAAGTTATATACGGAGTGTTTGTTTAATTAGCGTCTTATATTAGCTTCATTTTATAGATATCCTGAAAGAAGGCAGCCATTTATAGATAGATTTTCCCTACTAAAGAAACATTTAATTGAACATGGAACCTTTACACAGCCTCGACCTAAAACATACAATAAGGAAAATAGAGAAAAAGATGAGGTAAATGTTTTGGCTTATGCAACCGTTACTCCTTCAACTTCATGCAGAAATATAGAAAAGGAAATTGGCATAAAGAAAAGTAACGACTTTCTTAAAATTTGTTGTGAACGACAACAAATTTTAAGGAAATATAAATACCATCCATACAAATTTAAAATTGTGCAAAATTTACATCCTGGAGATGCAGATCGGCGATTAATCTTCTGTCGTTGGTATACAGAACAAATCCGGGCCAATGCCAATTTTTGAAGATTAGTAATCTGGTTCGATGAGAGCCATATTTCTAGTGCTGGAATTTTTAACCGGCATAATACAAGGCATTGGTCCGAAGAAAATCAATATGTTATTTACGAAAGGGAGCAGCAAGGGCGCTTTGGATTTGGTGTTTCTTGCTTCATATTAGGTAATAAAATGACTTACCGTATTTATGAGGGAGGCCTTACGGCAAATAGATATCTGGAAATCTTGGAAGTGGTTATACCCGAGTTATTAGAAATCGTTCCCCTTGCCCAGCTAAATGCTATACATTTCCAGCAAGACTAGTCATAACTCTCACGTAGTAAGGCATTTTCTAGAAAATAATTTTCAACAAAAATGGATAGGCACAAATGGAGCTGTAAGATGGCCACCGCGATCGCCCGATCTATCGGTGTTGAACTTCTTTCTTTGGGGTTTTTTGCAGAGCAAGATATACAATACCAGGCACAGAACTGTAGAGGAACTTCGACAGGCTACCCATTTAGTATTTCAATTACTACAAAACCACCCTATAATAATTTTAAACGCCGCACCGTTTTCAATTTCGCACTGTATCTTAAAAACCAAGATGGCCATGATAAATCCGTTAAGGGCATCGTTTGTTTCACAAAAAAGTGATACAGGTTTGCGAAAACCGCATCATTCTATCTGTACTAATAACTGAGATACCCGTCAAAAGTGTCGAAAACTGGACACCCTGTACATAATTTTTGCAAAAAAAAAATATTATATGTGGCTATCTTCACGACAGTGAAAATAATAAAACTATGTTTCATTTCTCCGGGTATATTGATACCTACATAATCTAACAATATTTTGATAATCTCTGGAATTTTCGGATTGATTCCTATGATCGGTGTCCTTTGGACCCGCATGATAAGACCAGATTTGACTATAGTGTCAAGGGGATGTGTTTTTTTTTTTTAATTTTAAATTCTCCTTATAACTTAATCTTATAGCCGACCTGGACTTTCGGTTCTACAAGCTTTTTTTCATTGCTCCTAAACATAGAAATGTATATTAAAAGTACTTTATTTTTAGTATACCTAACCTATGGCTAAATTTTTTAATGGTTTAAAACAATGCATTGTTGAATTCGAGTTTGTTAATAATCTTCGTAGTGCTTTCCATTATCTGTCCAGTAGCCATCTAATAAATAAACTAATCGAATTAATGAATTTATGTTAAATTAAGTACTTTCATACATCCTGAGACCTTTAATTCGTTATTCGTATTTTATCCGGAAACTGTTTAAACATGAACAAGAAAGATAGATGGGGAATAAACAGTGTTTGTGTTTGCCAAAGAGGGACAGAGAATCGACAAGTCTACAGCAACTAACTTTATTGACACAACTGGCTGGGTGATATTAACTTAACTTTAGTTTGGGATTCCGATTTTTTTTTATTGTAGAATTTGACTGGCCTATAATATTTTTCTTTGTAACTTTTGACGAGATTATGTATAAAAATATAAATCTGAATTAGTCACTTTACCAAACAAGTTGTTGTTACTTATTCTGCTTTAGCCCCCACTTTCTCAATTAAGCTCCTAAGATTATAAAAAAATATTTAATAAATAATAATAAATTTCATTGTCAATAATGCTACATCAGTAAATTTTATTTTCCTTGACTGTTTTGTGTGTCGAAACTGTGCAAACAGGAATAAGAAACGATAGGGCTAGGATGAATTGTTTGTGTTTGTCAAAGACAGAGAACGACAATTACCAAATCTTATGCTACCAAGTTTATTGACACATCTAGTTGGCTTAAATTAATTTGAGTTAAGTTTGTGTTTAAGTTTTCGCTGACGCTTTTCTCCTTTCAAAAACTATTAGCATATAAGGTGGCCATTAAAATACCAACTGGTAAAAATTCAATAGACCAGAATTGACAGAGTACCACGTCACTTGAAATCCATCTTGGGAGAGGAGTTAAAATTTTTACTATACAAGGTAAAGAGTCATAATTATTTGCCATAGCTTTAATATTTTCAGCTTCAGCGATAAGGTAAAAGAGTCTATAAGTTTTGCCCCCTAACAGGTTCCCTGTTATAATAAAAAGTATAACGATGAATACTACTTGTATAATATACCGTTAGTTCCATTTTTTCCCAAATAAGCTTAGTATAGGGTATTAGTCAAAGTTGTTTCAATACAGGGGGTTTGACAGTAAAGTAAATAAGTAACTTACAAACATTTAATGGTACTTACAAATTAATTTTTCTAAAAATTTTATTTTTATCATTATATTGTTGTAAACTTTATGCGGTTGTCTATTAACCGTTTCATAATAAACAATATTAAAATTAATGAATTTATGTTAAAATATTTAAACACGTTAGCCATCTTTCTTTGCACCCTTTATTTTGTGTGTTTAAGCAATTTAAACATGAATAGAGGAAGATTCGTAGGTCGGGGATAAATTGCTAGTATTTTCCAGAAAGAGAAAGAAATATAAGGAAATTTAAGGCAGCGAATTTTATTCACATTAATTATCTGCTTGATTTAAATTAGCATTGGCTTGAATTAAGTTTCTGTGTGTAAATGTTAAAGCTCATGGTATTTTTCAATATACTAAAAAATGATAAAACCTGGATGAAATATAATATAGATTTTAATAACTCTTATTAACTAAATTCCTTTTCTTAATAAAACTTTCATTGGTTTGAAACTGCCGAGGATTCCAAACTTCCAACCAGGTGGACCGAAAGTACAATTAAAGCGCTTATTGTATAAATGGAACAAGTCTGTGATAACTACTTTTGAGAAAATGAAAAAAACCAACTAGCTTGTCAACTTGAAACCCTATTGATTTATGTTATATAGATGAAATGTAGGAATAGGCTACCAGAATGATATGCGATAAAGCCAAATGGATTTTGAAAAATACCAAGCTTAAAAAGATGTTTTTTAAGACGTGGACTTGTTTCATTAATATAATAAATGAATAAAGATATATTAATGATGCTGCTGCTATACTCTTAATTATTTTATTGGTAAATATATAGGTTGAATGTTATAAAAAAAAACCTAGCCTACATCTTAAAACTCCAAAAAACTAATCAGAATCATATTTTCTGTTAGTTTTTCGCCATTATGATTTTTTAGCGACAATCGATAACGCCAGTTTGTTATTTATTTTATTATTTTTATTAAATAAACTTGGTCTCCTGCAAAGTAGAAACTATTTTAAGGAAGGAATTGCAGGAAATATATTATGTATGAAATAAACTTTACTATTTGTGTTTGCCAAAGAGGGAAAACGAGCTAAGCAAATTTAATGCAACTAAGTTTATTGGCATAAACGGTTGACTTAGATTAGTTTCAGTTTAGTATGTAAGTAAACTCTAGTTCTTTATAGCATATAATAAGCATGTACTAAATAGTGGGAACTGTTTAATTGAAACAGTTTTGCCAACATTTGGATTAATAGGTACCTACTAATAATAATTATTACCTACGTAAGTTCGTTAATAAGTTGAATGATTTGTTAATATCTATCGTGGAACACCAACTAAATATTTATAAGTTTTATTGAAAGCAGGCGAAAGTTAGTTTTAAAATTATAGAAATAAAATTTCTACTGAACGCGGCATGCAACAGTTACCCCATGGATTATAATAAAAGTTTTCATTATTATATTGCTTTTGATAACTTGTTAAGGTATTTTGTTATGTTGGCACACGTTGAAAAAAAAACGTCTTACGTAGTAAAACAATATTATCAGATGCAGCAGATGCTGATAATAATTTTGATATCAGGTTAAAGCCTTCAGACTGCCTTGTATTTTACATCGAACATTAAACTACGTTAAGTAATTTTCCTTGTTTCAGGTTTTCGACTACACTCAGTATTATCTGGACCTGTCCGCTGCTAATTACAACGGAAAAGCGGATTGGGTAGTTGAATATAACTTTAGCACTTACTACGGAATTAATGACATAACTCCGTTGAATTTGCATAGTCTAGCGGACAAGTTTACTCAAGATACTACCGGTGATAATAGCGTTTTTAATAAGTAAGTATTTGGAAGCGTATACTCATTTTCCTAATAGTTAATCTTATATTATTTAACAAGGCCCATAATAAATTAGAATGATTAGAACACGAGCAGGTTGCAGCGAGTGTATTATAGTTCATTATATAGGTGGGAACGTCAAATACTATGCATTATCTACAACCCTCCACTTAAAAAACACTAAGCCCCTAATACACTTTAAATTCTGCCTAAGAAAAGACCAATTTAAGCTTTATTTTCCCGAAATCAATACCCAGTACGAAAATTATAGTTCCGGCAATGCCAACGCAATGACATTAGTCCGGGATTCCGCGAAAAACATTTAAATCAGAAACAGCTATGGTGAGCTTGGATATTGAAATGTAGTTGTGGCTCTCGAATTATTACGAATTCATAATAGTCCTAGGTGTTTTATGAGAAGTTATTATTGCCGTTGTATTATTTAAGCATAACTCCTTTACGATTACTATACAAGTAATACGAATATATTAGAGCACAGACATTAAAATGACGAAAATCAAATTACGCAATGTATAAAGCTTATTAGTGCGATGTTTAAGACGAATTTTCTTATACTGACTGTTGTTGAGAACGTAAGAAAAAAGAAAATTTATAGGGTTAGAAATGTTAACTCCATGTTAAAAAATCGCAACACAATGGAGAGAAAAAGAAGAGATAGTGAGAGAGAGGGGTGTTAGTGTGCCCGCTGACCACCATTGGTGCAATGGCGAGAAATTTAAACGGCGATTTAAGAACTTTGCATTTTATTATTAACTTTTGAACGAGTTTTTATTGAGTTAATTTGTGATTCGATGTAAATATTAGTGAATCACAAATTAAGTCAATAAAAAGACGCACAAAAGTTTTTGTTTTATGGAATGAAAGCACACTTTTATATTAACCGAGATTTGGAAAATAAATAAGGAAACACTTTATCGTAAATATTTTTTTTCTATGTTTATTTATAAATAAAAACTGCATGGACAACCATAACTAAAAAATAACTGTTTAGAACAAACTAATGTCTTAAGGTTACGTTTTACAGGTCTCACTCATTAGGTATTGTTTCAATTCATATAATATATCAGAAATACTGTATAAAACACAAGCACTAGGCTGCAACGAGACGCGTACTAAAACACCCATAAGTTATCAGGTGATTCTTACAGCATTCTCTGAAACAGTAACGGGTTGACATTAAATTTTTAAGTAAAATAGGGCCAGTGGCCAAGTATGTACCTACTCATCGAGTTAAAGCATTTATACATATATTTTTGTGTTACTGGTTTACCAAAGATTGTTCTATGCTAAGCAAGTTTATTTCAAGTTCTGCCTTATAATAAAAAAAAATTCAAAGCTTAAGTGTTCACTCTTGCCTCCCTCTCCCCTACTTCTAATCTACTCAGTAAAACAAAAATGTTGAATTATCATTTCAAGAGACTAAATTATCAGTTCGTAACTAGTAGATTGTTAGGTATTACCTCGGGTACAAATCTGTTGCAGTTGTCTGCCGACGATAATTTGTGTTATTATTATATTGGCTTGTAAAATAATAAATATGTGAAACATTTCATGTTAATTTATTTATTGTAAACTTACATTTCCAATATAAAAAATAGGTATACCTAAGTGTAAAATCAATTTGATAAACAATTAAAAATAATTGCCTGCATGGTAGGCTGGAATAATAATTGAAACATTACACACATCGGCGAAGATTTCTAGAGTGGAAACTAATAGAATTGTATTAAATATTAAAATGATATTAAAAAATAAATTTAATTTCCTAAGAAAAAAACGTGGACAAGAAAAATTGACAGTTTTGACACGTTTGTTTGGGAAGCGTTATAGTAGGCCAGAATATAACTGTCCTTCTCTTTAATACGTCAAAAATATGCGACAGAAGCAGGTTCCTCGGCCAGCTGGAGAATCGTCAAGAGACGACAGCGCCAATTTAACTCTGGTGGCCAGCCGCGCGGCTTGAGATAAATATCACCTTGTTATGCAAGATTGCTAATTTAAAGTTTCACGGGGGTGCTTGAGAAGGCGTCCATTACAGTCTTGCCAATGTTGGTCCCATTTAAGAGGCGGGGTAATATTGGCAACCTTCTAATAACTACATTATAACTTCCCATCACTTATTTCAATCCCATTTAAGGCAAACCGATAACACTCACCAAGAACCAAAAGTTCTTAAACTAACAGAAAAAAAACCGATGGAACATCGCCACAAATAATGGCATTGAATTTACGTTTATTCGCGAAACGGTTGGGAAAATTCGTCTTTGGTGCTGTTGAAATTAAAAAGTTTAACTTATCAAAAGTCGTGATGTTGATGCAAGCGACGGACGCTTTCTTTATCGTTTGAACGTGTTCACGTGCTTATAGGAATTATATTAATTTTTCGTATATTAACATGTATACAGTGTCACCAATAAAGTCCGCATCATATGGGATTTTTTTTTATTAATAACTTTATTCGAAATTTGACTTTGACATCAAGTTCTGCTTAGATCGAGATGAAAATTAAGCAAAAAAATAGTAGTCACGTGATTCGCATTATCTGTCAAATTTTAATTTTTTCCAAAAAACAATTCAAAAGTGGGGTTATTTCTGAAAATATCGAAAAAAGTTATTGGAAAAAGTTTTTTAAAATGCCTTTTCTAGCCCACATGCAAAATTTCAGCTGCATAAGATAATTTTGATTTTTTACCCATATTTTGTAAATTGCACCACTTTTGCAAAATAAAACTCAACGCAACCCACATAAAACTTCTTAATTTTGACAATGCTTTATTTCAGATACATTTTCTTTAAAGTAGCGCCATATTAAATGTGTGTTTTTCTACAAAATCAAAATTGGGCTATTAAAATTTGGTCGCATGTGATGCAAAGTTTATTTGTTTTTGACCCTGTATAAGGTAACTTCATAAAATAGGTATTTTTAAAAACGTAGTTTGTGTCTGAAAGTAATGCACCTTAATATTAAGACAAAAAGAACACAGTGTCATCAGTAAAGTGTTCATTAAGTGGAAAATAAATTTAAGTTTAACTTAGCGTAAAGTTTATCTATTTTCAACGATTTAATTTAAAACTTCTTTATTTTATTTTTATTCTTTTACTTTCAGACACAAACTACGTTTTCAAAAATACGTATTTTATGAAGTTACCTTATACAGGGTCAAAAACAAATGAACTTTGCATCACATGCGACCAAATTTTAATAGCCCAATTTTGATTTTGTAGAAAAACACACCTTTAATATGGCGCTACTTTAAAGAAAATGTATCTGAAATAAAGCATTGTCAAAACTAAGAAGTTTTATGTAGGTTGCGTTGAGTCTTATTTTGCAAAAGTGGTGCAATTTACAAAATATAGGTAAAAAATCAAAATTATCTTATCCAGCTGAAATTTTGCATGTGGACTAGAAACTGCATTTAAAAAACTTTTTCTAATAACTTTTTTCGATATTTTCAGAAATAACCCCACTTTTGAATTATTTTTTGGAAAAAATTCAAATTTGACAGATAATGCGAATCACGTGACTACTATTTTTTTGCTTAATTTTCATCTCGATCGAAGCAGAACTTGATGCCAAAGTCAAATTTCGAATAAAGCTATTAATAAAAAAAAATCCCATATGATGCGGACTTTACTGGTGACACTGTATAGTAATTTTGATTTAATTTATAATGTAGACTGAACAAACATCATATTAATAGTTCTCATTTTAGGTTTATAAATTGCACATCACAATATCAATGCATAAAGCATGTTATACAATAAATTATATCACAAAATAAATAGACACATCTATTATTTTATAATTAATACCGATTTCACTTATCAATCAATACAAATGAACTAAGTAAATATGATATCTATAACTTTCATGCTATGACTAATGCTAGCTGACATTTTACCAGTAATGACGTTGTGAATAATTTACTTGCTTTATTTGATCTGTTAAAGTAATATCTCTCGAATTGGGTTCGGTAAATAATCATAATGTATCACCGGATAACAAACCCGAAAAACATTATTTGTCATGTAGCAAATTTTTGATTTTCGAGGTTTCTTTAGAAGAAAATAATTTTATAATACTCGTATATTAGCATTAATTACTATACAAGGACAGAGTGTTCGGAAATGATGAGCAAAAAATTTAGGAGATAATTCTAGACCGAAAATAAATGCTATCTCTTCCTATAATATTTGTTCGAAAATTGATTATTACAGGGTGTTAAAGTTAAATTTAATTTGCCGTTTTAAAATACATAAGTTACTAGAACAATAAATTAAACATTCAAATCAAAGGTTCGAAGTGACGTCCTTCCTCTTCATTGCATAAATTAATTCTTCTTAAAAAATTCCAACGAACTCCATGGAATATTCCTTTCTTTGCTATGCTATGTTTAATATTGAAAATAAATTAAAATGATTTCCTATTCATCACACGCAATCAATGATTTATCGAAACAAAAATAGTATACCTTTTTTATGTCAAAATGTTAGGAATGGTTAGGAGAATAATAATAAATATTCAGTCAAAATGTGCATACAGGGTGTTTCATTAAGGTCGAAGAGCGGCCATATCTCGGAAACTACTGGGCATAGAAACTCAGGAAAAGAAAAATGATAATAAAAGTGGCCATGAGAAAATTCTGGAAATAATTTTCAAGTTCCGCATTTTGCCGCAAGAGGGCGTAATTGAAAAGTAAATTTTTAAATTTTACATAACTCCGAAAATTCCACATTAAGGTATATGTTTGATAACACCATTTTAAAGCTTGGACAATTATGCATCATTTTGGTCTTATGCTTATTGGCGTACCGACTTTAATAAGAGTGGGGGAAGCTGTTGAAAGTGAAATCTTAAATCGCTGTAACTTATAAACGACTTATCCGATTTTAGCAAACTAAAGACTGTTTGGAAGAGAAATATATGCACTTTGACCAATCGTATTTAGTTGTTCATAATAGTTCTCAAAAAAAAATGCTAGAGGGCGCAATTTGCAATAACAATACATTTTTTGATTTTCCTCCGAAAAAATAAACCATACGGTATAAATATGATACCATAATCGAAAAGTAGATGAAATTTGCTAGAAAAAATATTAAAACCGCAGCTCGATATCTCCGTTCGTTTCTGAGTTATTGCCAAAACAATAATTTTTAACACAAATTGCGCCCTCTAGCAATTTTATTAGAAACTATCTTGTACCATTAGATACGACAATTGAAGGTTCTTCCAAACAAGCTTAAATTTAGTATAATCGATTTCTCTTCCAAACGGTCTTTAGTTTGCTAAAATCGGATAAGTCGTTTAGAAGTTACAGCGATTTTAATGTTTAAACTTTCAATAGCTGCTCCCACTCTTATCAAGTGAAACTGTAAACATTAAAATCGCTGTAACTTCTAAACGGCTTAACCAATTTTACTAAATTTAAGCTTGTTTGGAAGAGAAAGGTAAGTACCTTTAATTGTCGTATCCAATGTACAAGATAGTTTCTAATAAAATTGCTAGAGGGCGCAATTTGTCTTAAAAATTATTATTTTGGCAATAAATCTGAAACGAACGGAGATATCGAGCTGTGGTTTTAATATTTCTTCTAGCAAATTTTATGTCCTTCTCTATTATGGTATCATAATTATACCGTATAATTTATTTTTTCGGAGTAAAATCAAAAAATGTATTGTTATTGGAAATTGCGCCCTCTAGCATTTTTTTTAAAACTATTATGGACAACTAAATACGATTGGTCAAAGGGCATACATTTTTCTTCCAAACAGTCTTTAGTTTGCTAAAATCGGATAAGTCGTTTATAAGTTACAGCGATTTAAATGGTTACAGTTTCAACAGCTTCCCCCACTCTTATTAAAGTCGGTACGCCAATGAGCATAAGACCAAAATGATGCATAATTGTCCAAGCTTTAAAATGGTGTAATCAAACATATACCTTAATGTGGAATTTTCCGAGTTATGTAAAATTTAAAAATTTACTTTTCAATTACGCCCTCTTGCGGCAAAATGCGGAACTTGAAAATTATTTCCAGAATTTTCTTATGGCCACTTTTATTATCATTTTTCTTTTCCTGAGTTTCTATGCCCAGTAGTTTCCGAGATATGGCCGCTCTTCGACCTTAATGAAACATCCTGTACAGTGCAGGACAAAAAAGTTGGGACCATTCAAATTAAAGTATACAAAATGCGAAAAAAACGGTGGGCAAATTTGTATTCCTTATCCCGAAAAAGCCCCATATATGAGATTTCATCAATTTGTTATGAGCGTGGCAAAAGGTAAGTATTGCAAAAAAAACTGCAAATAAAATTTAACTTTAGCACCCTGTAACTCTGTTAATAATCAATTTTCGAAAAAATGTTATAGAAAGAGATAGCATTTATTTTTGGTCTAGAATTATCCTGTAAATTTTTTGCTCATCATTTCCGGCCACCAAATCTGTTTAAGGATCGTCTTTATCAAGTCGTCATTATTTTAAAAGTAAAGTGATAGAAACAATTTTTTCAAGTGCCGACTTTAAATACTTTAAAAAAACTAAGAAATACGTGATTTATTATTTGTATTGTAGGTATAGCATTTGTGCTAAATTTTAAAAAACTGCAATAATATTTTTTTAATTAGGAACTTTTATACCCCACCTTTTTAGCTCCTTAAGGGCCCATTTTCAAAAAAAATTAATAAATACATGTTTTAATTATTAATTGTACGTTGTAAAGTATTTTTCACAATAAATTGTTGACTCCGTTTAACTACCTGGGACGTTTTGCAAGAGCTCGGCCATAAAAATGCAAATAAACTGTCGGTCAGGGTCGGATTATAATTTGTAATTATAGCAGGTAATATTTCTATCTTGTGCTTGCGATAACATCTTTCAGTCTTTGTGTTGAATTAAATATCTAAAGTCCTACCCTGTAGTGTATTTGCTTGTTGATTGTGTATAACAATGGGATTAAACCGGTAGTTTTATTGCAGTTAATAAGTCGATACCATTTAGGGTGAAATATACTTTATCTAACTCTTATTTTATTAAAGAACTATAATATATTATACCAAATTCCAACAGGATTAGTTTTGGAGATACAGAAATTCCAATAAAAATATCAACCCTCGTTTTTACCCATTTAGAGGTTGATTTTCGAGAAATCCCTTTTTAGTGGATGCTTACATTATAAGGAAAAGACATCGTCAATATTTCATGATTCTAGGATGAGATGTTTAGGTTGGATGTTGATAAATCATCAGTCAGTCACTCACTCATTTTAGTATAGATATAAACGAAATTGATTGGGTCAGAAGAATAATCTCCATAGCACAATTTATTGTTAATAGACCAGGGTCGATAATTTTTGAAACCAAAAAAAATAATAGTAGGATGAAACCCATTGGAAAAGGAAGAGAATAGAACAAAAATGAAAGGAAAAATATCGAAAATTCTCACGTCAAAATATCTGCTTTTTTAAAAAAGTCGGTGGGCTTTTTGTTTGTTGAAATCTCTACTTTCTGATGGTCTTAAAAAAAATATACATTACTATGGTAAATGTTCTCAAAAAAAATGCAAAGAAACTCTAATCCGAAATTTTTTTTTTAGTTGTGTACAATTTTGAGCTATTTATTAAAATTTATACTTTTTTTTATCACTGTAACATGAAATCTTACGTTTTTCGAGTAATTAAAGTATAAATTTTAATAAATAAGTCAAAATTGTACATATTGATCTAAAAAAAAAATTTCGGATTCCAGTTTTTTTCGTTTCTTTGCATTTTTTTGAGAACATTTACCATAGTAATGTATATATTTTTTAACAGCATCAGAAAGTAGAGATTTCAACGAATAAAAAGCCCACCGACTTTTTTAAAAAAGCAGATATTTTGACGTGAGAATTTTCGATTGAAAATTAGGGTGTTTTTTCGATATTAAGTCAAAATAAGGTTATAAAATAAATATTTTAAATTAAAAAAATTACAGTGTGTTTAGGACATAAAAAGGTAAGTTTTCACCAAATTTCGTGTATAAAAAAAAATTTTTGTAAAAGATAAAAATAAAAAACCAAAAACTTGGTTATTTGAATTTTTCACATACATTTTGAGGTTATATGAAAAAAGTGTAAATACAAAAGTTGTAGATCTTTTTATTACCTACAACTTTGCAGTTTAACGTTATTCCATAGGACTTGTAGTTTTACCGAAAATCGAGATAAATCGTTTTCTACCCTTAAACCCCCCCCCCCCCCCCCTCCTCCCCTTCCCGACCTCGGATTTTTTAATATTATGTATATTTTTTTTTTTAATTTCAGGTACTATAAGGCCAATTCGGTAAAAATTCACAATCGTGCGCACACAAATTGTGACGACACATGCGCACACTCACATTATTGTGCAATAACTCGTATAGACTACGATGAACACGGAGAATGCTTGAAAATAGCGGCCAGCGCATTATCGTCATCGTCGTCGTTTCTTCTTTACGAAGCAAAATTTAAACTTATTTGTGTCGGAATCGTAGGACTGGTAAGAAATGTTAAAATTATGAAGATATTTGGTTAAGCTAGTAGATATAGGCATTAAAAAATATATTGTGAATTGAAGACATTAAAAGAAACACCAGGAAAGGAAAATACAGCTTTTACATACTACCGCTATAGTGGCTACTTCACAGTCAGTGTAACAGTGTTACTTTTGTGGTCACGATTAGAGATTTATTTAAAACAACCCTCACAGTTATATTTTTGCATATTTCTGTATATATATAACCTAAATAAAGAAACTGCATGGTACAAAAATGTACCATTAACATTACTGCATTATCATAATTATTACGTGTGGTTTAGAGCAAGTCTAATGTGAACTTAAGGACGGTTCCAATATTTGAGGGTAGCAAAATTTCCCATGGTCAGTCTTAACAATAATTTTGAAAATAACAATTATTTATTTTTCGTGACTATAAAGTTGCTACAAACAAATAAAATAAAAATAAAAATTGATTATAATTCTATGGGTTGTAAATATGTAAATAACCCAACATATTGGTTAAAAAAACATGCAATTGTAAATGGAAATTAAGTACAATAATATAAATTTTGTACATTGATGTTTACTCGTACGATATTTAAAACTATATTTTTTCAATTTCTAATTTTAAAACGACAATTTTTAGGTATTGCATTTTTTTGAATGTAGTAATTTAAAAGTAGGTAAGCGCCTATTTTTGTCTAAAAATATTATTTTAAATACCAAGGGAAGTAAGTATAATTATATCATTGAGTGAATAACGATTTCAATTCAAAGGAACAAGTAAAATAATAATACTAACTAAAACTAAAATAGTGTAAGGTTCTTGTAAAGAAGTACATCGTCATAATATAGCTAAATACATTATTTCGATATTAAACCGATTAACTTTATGACAGTATCTTCCTTAAACCAAATATTCCAACTTTTCAGTAGATCATGGTGACGTTGGGTTTTCCTCACCAAATGAGCTTGACCAACGACATAGTTGTGTAAGAATAAAACGTTGCTAGAGTGAAAGCAACTCTTTCTACTACGAACAAACCTTCAGTTAATATAAAAAAAATACCTTGTCTGGCTTCCTTTGTCTTTATTTTGTTACTTAACACAACGTTTCGGTTAGTTAGTATCTCTAAACGTTTTCAAGTGGAAACTAAATTATAATTCTAAGGCTACTGTCTTAAATACTATCCATGTGCAATGGAGCTTGATGACTCCGCCTACGTACTTATTGGAGTGTGAAGTTTGAGCTGTTGGTTTTGAACAAGAAGAGGCTTCCACATATTGGGGATATCTATACTTGGTTTACTAAATATATGGGTACTTTGATTCATGAAACCTGCTTCTTTGAATTTTCGTTTTCTCCAGTGCTGTTCTCCAGAGACTAGAGGAGAGAAAACGAAAATTCAAAGAAGTAGCTTTTATGAATCAAAATACCCATATGTTTAGTAAACCAAGTATAGATATCCCCAATATCTGGAAGCCTCTTCTTGTTCAAAACCAACAGCTCTTCACGCTCCAATAAGTACGTAGGCGGAGTCATTAAACTTCATTGCACATTGATAGTATTAATTAAGACAATAGCCTCAGAATTATAATTTAGTTTACACTTGAAAATGGTTAGAGATACTAACTAACCGAAGAGTTGTGTTAAGTAACAAAATAAAGACAATGGAAGTCCGACAAGGTATTTTTTTTTTGATATTACTTCATTGTCTACCACCTTCAAACAAACTTTAGTTAGTAAGTATCTTGTTTAAAAAAATTTTGTTCAAATGGTTGAAATTTGAGTTTAATTTGCTAGAAGGTAGCGTTAAAATATTTTTATGGAAAGGTTCAAGAATTTGTAATACCAATATGTAAATTACTAGGTTGAAGACCATTATTATGTAAATAAAATAATTGTAAAAAAATTGTATTCGAAATATTTATTTTGGTTTTAAGGAACAAAGATCGTGACAAAATATATTATATAGAAAATTTTAATGCAAAGAGGTGTGCTATTTTAACAATTATGAAATTATTAGGCTATCAAATTGTAGAACTTAAGATGATCTTCCTTCTTTAAAACTGTTATTGTAGAAAATATGGTGTAAATTTTTGATATGGCTGTGGTTTTTTTACATGTACCGATTAAACTATTAAATTTAAATTGAATGTAAAAAAGTATATAATTAAATGTAGGCTTTTATCGTACTATGTAAAAAATAATTAAAATATTTATGGACTCGTAAAAAATAACTTTCTTACAAAGATATTATGCAACTTGCTCTTTCGTTTCTAGAATTATTATTTATCTAAAAATTGTATTTTGTTTATACAGTAAGTATGTAACTTGAAATAGAGTCAATAAATACAGACTTTTTTATAAAAAAAAAACTATGATAGTGTGTCCGATATTAGAGATATGATGATATCGATAATTTATTGAAATGGCTACTGAACTTATGTTAAGTTACAAATGCTCACTGTTTATGTTTACGTTTCATATATTTTCTCGGTACACCTTGTAGAAATAAAGAAACCAAATACCTAAAACAGTTTTTAGAAAATAATACGATTTTATATAACCTAAAGAAATTTGTAATTTATTTTAAAAAAGACACATACTCCATCCAATATTAGATCAGGATCATGCCTAAATATTCTTCAAAGTTAACTATAAGTTTGAAGAAATAAGGTATATTTTTACAATGCGTTTATTTAACACTGCTAGTTTCGCGTTAACAAATTACAAAAATTTTTGTTCGCTATAAAAAGGTAATCTCAGCTAACAATAGCCACCAAGTAAGTCGTAAGGATGACCGTTATTTTATTTCACATACCTTTAGTGTTTTAATCTGTCTCTAATATCCTTAATTATGTCTTTGTAGATTAAAAAATTTAAATCATGAGAATGTTCTAATCTGTGATAATTATTTTGCGTAAAATGGTCCAATAATGCTAATCTTGAGTTAAAAAAGCATTATTTAAATGATTAAGTACTTAATATAAGCTATTATATTATTAGTTTTAACAATTGTTTGGTTGTCAAATAATAAGTGTATGATATACCTGTTAAACAGAATTTCTTCAAACAAAATATATTATAATTGTCAAAGTAAAATGATTTTTATTTCGTTTTCTAAATCAACCCGTATATCTGTTTAATCTCGTAAAAAGCTGAAGGCGATGGGAACAAATATATACAGGGATGCCCAGAAGTCCGAAATAAAATAAATATAGCCTTCACCTGTAACTTTTTTGGAAAACGCTCCGACACGTCAATTTAGTTTTATACAGTGACCGGCAAAGAGTTCGCAACATATGGGAAAAATTTTTATTAGCGGAATATTGAAAAATCTTTTTTGGGGGATTGGATGTGCATGTCCCATAACCTTAAAATCGATTTTGACATACGTCACGTGACCAATGGTATGGAGGGAAAGTTGAAAAACCCAATATGAAATCATCATAAATCAGATAAGTTGATGAGATATCGAAAAAATTCCAAGAATAAAAAGTGTTTAGAATTCCATTAGAACCTTAAATACATGTTTTGGGATATCTACTTAAAAAAATATTAAATCGAATATTTTTGTAAATATTTTTTTACCGAATTAAAAATTTCCATATTTTTTCTTTCTTAAAGCTTCATTAAAGTAAAACTGACATCTGGTGACCACAAAAAAAATATTCTTTTGTTTTTCTGACAATTTGGAGCAATAATTCAAAAAATTCGTTTACACTTGGATACCAGCTGTTGCAATAGTCTATTTCTAATAACCTTATCGATATTTTTTATATCGAAATATTCTATTATGTTAAGAAATCCTTAAATTCATTAATCCAACGCAAATTTTATTTATAACCGTAAAAATTATTTAAATATTTATTAATTTTTAGATTTTTTTAAAGATTACTGCGAAATTCAAAATTATTTTTTACGGTTATAAATAAAATTTTCTTTGGATTAATGAATTTAAGGATTTCTTAACATAATAGAATATTTCGATATAAAAAATATCGATAAGGTTATTAGAAATAGACTATTGCAACAGCTGGTATCCAAGTGTAAACGAATTTTTTGAATTATTGCTCCAAATTGTCAGAAAAACAAAACAATATTTCTAGTTGTGGTCACCAGATGTCAGTTTTACTTTAATGAAGCTTTAAGAAAGGAAAAATATGGAAATTTTTAATTCGGTAAAAAATTATTTACAAAAATATTTGATTTTATATTTTTTAAAGTAGATATCCCAAACATTGTATTTAAGGTTCTAATGGAATTCTAAACACTTTTTATTCTTGGAATTTTTTCGATATCTCATCAACTTATCTGATTTATGATGATTTCATATTGGTTTTTTCAACTTTCCCGCCATACCATTGGTCACGTGACGTATGTCAAAATCGATTTTAAGGTTATGGGACATGCACATCCAATCCCCCAAAAAAGATTTTTTAATATTCCGCTAATAAAAATTTTTCCCATATGTTGCGAACTCTTTGCCGGTCACTGTATATGCTCACATTTTGACGTTATTCAGTTGTTTTTTAAAGACATTTGTCAAAGATATGACGACATCGATCTTTTTTTTAAATACAGCTCGTGATACATCATTTAAAGGCTATTATCTTGTACAGTATGCTCATAAATTTTGGCGCGATTCTGTCAAGCTATTTCAAAGTGGCGACTGTTAAAAGTTTTTAAAAAATCTCTATTTAAATAAGCGGAAATTATAACTCGTTGATGTTTTTTTACCTTTCAAGGTAAGAAATCTTCATTGTTTCACGTTCTAACATTTTGTGACTTAAAAATTAATAGTTATGATTTATTTGTTAATTATTTTTAAAAAAACGTAACGAAGCAAAACAAAACACAACAAAAAGATGGTTTAATGTGGCAAATGCTGGAAATGTCCTCCATCCTCTACTTGGCATGCTCCCAGACGATGGTAAAATCCGATTGACTGTATCACAAGCTGCATGTTTTCATTTAAAAAAAAGATCGATGTCGTCATATCTTTGACAAATGTCTATAAAAAAACAAACGAATAACGTCAAAATGTGAGCATATACCGGGTGTAACAGGGTCATGGTACACCCCCCGTATCTCCGTTAGTTTTAAAGGTAATTGATTGAAATTTGGGATATCCCCTATACATAATAAACGGCACTTTTTGACCTACAAATAATTTTTTTTTCACTTTCGGTTTCGCCGGAAGTGACACCAACTTTGGATTTTTAAATAGAACACTCTGTATATTATTACATTTTTGAATTCTGCATGATTTTCTGAATCCAATGATACCACAAAAGTGACATTTCAAGCATAAGAAATATTTATAGTTTAATTTTTAATTTTCCATTTAAGTGTGCCATGATGGTTCCGATTTATTCCAATTGATCCTTCTAATGCTAGAAAAATCGAAGTCCCGTCAAAAATACTAAATTGCGTTTTTTATAAGCAAATAAAATTCATCGTAATCGTTTTTGGGGTAAAACTCAATTTTTACAAATGGAACCATATTGGTACCGTGGTACCATTTCTTAGTACTATGAATAAGGGATTTATTCATACCTGGTAATAACATGCGCGATAAGTACAATCAAAATTATAGCTAAAAGAAAATACAATTATTTTGTTCTAATTTAATGATAAGAAGTTACTAAGGTGAACAAAAATAACAACAAATGTAAAGACTTTTCCAATACACAATAAAAACACCGATACACCACCGAATACTTATTTGACAATCTGAATAGTTTCATTGTTTTCAAAGCCACCTTAGCATTAAATTAGAACAAAATAATTGTATTTTCTTTTAGCTATAATTTTGATTGAACTTATCGCACATGTTATTACCAGGTATGAATAAATTCCTTATTAATAGTACTAAGAAATGGTAGCACGGTACTAATATGGTTCCATTTGGAAAAATTGAGTTTTGCCCGAAAAACGATTACGATGAATTTATTTGCTTATAAAAAACGCAATTTAGTATTTTTGACGGGACTTCGATTTTTCTAGCATTAGATGGATCAATTGGAATAAATCGGAACCGTCATGGCACACTTAAATGGAAAATTAAAAATTAAACTATAAATATTTCTTACGCTTGAAATGTCACTTTTGTGGTATCATTGGATTCAGAAAATCATTCAGAATTCAAAAATGTAATAATATACAGGGTATTCCATTTAAAAATCGAAAGTTGGTGTTTATTGGTATTCGAGATATCTGTTTCCCCACAATATAGCCCCATACGCAAAATGGGAATAAAAAAAAGGACGAAATAAGGCTTTTTTGCGTGTCTAGGAATTTTATAATAATATTTGTAATATTTCAAAGCGTATAAAACAAAAAAAAAACGGTTTAAATACAGATGGTATCTGAATAAAACTATTTTATAGCAGTTCTTTATTCATAATACACAATAAAATTAGTATGAAACGAGCTATTGTTGAAGAGATTAACCAGATTAAATTACGTAATTCGTGCTTCCATAAATAAATAATGGACATAAAAAAGTTTTTATAATTTTTGTTCTGACATGAATTATGGGCACGCATTAGTTGTATACGATTTATTAAAAAACGATGAACGAGAAATAATACTTGACACTCTCATCTGTCATTAAAAAACACCTATTTTGCGCATTTAATAAAAAAATAACTTATTTAAGGGCAACAGACCCAGTATTATACCCATTCTATTAAATAACGGATTCACAAAATTCAAAAATGTTACCATGCTATAGGAATTCACTGTTTAATTTTTTTGTATTCACTTAGAGCGTGGATTAGGGAGTTTAATGACCTACTCCAAGTTAGGAAAACTTTTAATGGCCCTTGGAGCTGATGTGGGTAGCTCAAAATGCCGCTAAAGGTTAGTTGAATATACAAGTGGTCAAAGTTTTGCACTTTAACTAAAAACTGATAGATAAACGGCCCCGGTTTACGTAGGCTTATTTAATTTTTGCCAGTTAGAAGAACTTCTGATTAAAAGTTTCTTGCTTTTAGGAATTAAAAGTGTTTGTTTAGCTTACGTAAAGGATTATTTCGTTGTCGGTAGGTATCCTAAATATTATATACAGTGTGACCAGTAAAGTCGGCATCAAATGGTTTTTTTTTATTAATAGCTCTATTCGAAATTTGACTTTGGCATCAAGTTCTGCTTCGATCGAGATGAAAATTAGGCAAAAAGCGGGGTTATTTCTGAAAATATCGAAAAAAGTTATTAGAAAAAGTTTTTTTAAATGCAGTTTTTAGCCAACATGCAAAATTTCAGCTGCATAAGATAATTTTGATTTTATACCCATATTTTGTAAATTGCACCAATTATGCAAAATAAGACTCAACGCAACCTACATAAAACTTCTTAGTTTTGACAATGTTTTATTTCAGATATATTTTCTTTAAAGTAGCGCTATATCAAATGTGTGTTTTTCTACAAAATCAAAATTGGGCTATTAAAATTTGGTTGCTTGTGATGCAAAGTTTATTTGTTTTTGACCCTGTATAAGGTAACTTCATAAAATAAGTATTTTTGAATGCGTAGTTTGTGTCTGAAAGTAATACACCTTAATATTAAGATAAAAAGAACACAGTGTTATCAGTAAAGTGTTCATTAGGTGGAAAATAAATTTTAGTAGTGGGTAAAAAATCAAAATTATCTTATGCAGCTCAAATTTTGCATGTGGGCTAAAAACTGCATTTAAAAAAACTTTTTCTAATAACTTTTTTTGATATTTTCAGAAATACCCCGTCTGTTAAATTATTTTTTGAAAAAATTAAAATTTGGCAGATAATGCGAATCACGTGACTACTCTTTGTTTGCTTAATTTTTATCTCGATCGAAGCAGAACTTGATGCCAAAGTCAAATTTCGAATAAAGCTATTAATTAAAAAAAAAATCCTTTATGATATGATGATATTTACTGGTCACACTGTATATAAATTCTATATACAGTTTGTTTCCGTAGGTTGGAATCATATGGAAACCTTTTTATTATTCCATTTACGAAAAAAAGCTATTCTTCATAAAAAGTTCTGCATGGTCTAAAATCTAAAACCTTTAACGCAACTATCAGATATTAAATTCTTCTAGACAAGGTTTGTCAAAAAATACGATTTTTCCCAAGAGCAAAGTACCTTTATTTTTGACAATATCAAAAATTAAAAAAAAAAATAGTTGATCTGAACTAAAAACCACGTTGAAATATGTATTTACACCCATTTACAATGAAAAAATAAATTTTGTTATTTTTTAATAATTTTTCTGTATTATTAATTAATTATGAATGAACATTTATATCTTGTAATTATTAAAAACATAATAACCTGTTCATTTCTTAATTTTATCTAACAAAGTTGCAATTTAAACACGTCCGTAGTGAATGCATATGCATTTATATTGCAAATAAGAAAACACATAAAAATAATAATACTACCTATGTAGAAATAAATAGAACTTTAATTTTCACTCATTCCACTAATGCCCCGACATATCCACCCTGTCGTTCAATACATTTCATCGTTCTATTGGCAAATTTCCTTAATACTTTCCTTATCATTTCTGGATAAACTTCTCGGCATGATTGTGTAATAATTATAATCTCCAAATGAGTAACATCATGAAAAAGTCATTGCTGGTAAACTTTTTTGTTTTAAGTCATAAGAAGTAATCTAGAAGGGTTAGGTCAGGGGATCTAGCAGGCCAAAAAATCTGAATATCTGTGCCTGACTTTTCCATTGAAGAAATATTTAAGATATGCCCTAACATTTAATGTACTGTGGCATGTTGCACCGTCTTGTTGGAACCAAATACATTGACAATCT
This sequence comes from Polydrusus pterygomalis, assembly GCA_963969555.1. Taxonomy (NCBI): domain Eukaryota; kingdom Metazoa; phylum Arthropoda; class Insecta; order Coleoptera; family Curculionidae; genus Polydrusus; species Polydrusus pterygomalis. Next base: position 53,244,483 of record OZ018381.1, read on the forward strand.
TGTAAAGGTAGTTCGTTCATGAAGTCACTAATATGATTTTGCAAAAATTGTAAATAACTTTCGGCATTCATAGATTGGTAAAAAAATTACGGTCCTATTAATCTGTCCTTGTAAATACCACACGTTCGTTTTAAATAAATATTGGTCTAAAAGACTTTATTGTAAAATTGGGATTTTCCTCAGACCACCAGCGACAATGTTGTGACGATTTGCCTCATCGTAAAAAATTAAACGCCTCGGAAAAAAACGGTCCTCTTCTAATTCTCCTTGGATGAGAGATCAAAAATCAAAGCGCCTGTCATAATCCCTTTCTTTCAATGTGTGAACGATTTTTGGATTGAATGGTCTGAATTTATTTCGTTTTAAAATTCGTCCCACTGTATTTTTACTTACATTTTGTTGTATTAACGACTTCGTTTTGCGCAATGACACTTTTGGATTTTCTACAACAGACAGCAGCTGCTGCATTACTTCTAACTGCGTGTTCTCATTGGCAACCAGTTTTCGGCGTTTTCCATTAAAGTTATTGTTTAAACTTCCACTAGTCTTAAGCTTTCTTTTTTTTTTGTAACAGTTGAATGATTTATATTTTTATTGGGAGGTCTATCATTAAAAATAATTGCTGCTTCTCTATGCGTTTTATAGTTTTAAAAATTGGTGCATATTATTCATTCAAAATGTATTATACTTGCTAGGTTCTTCAGAGTTATTTGTCCGTTAATTGATGACAAACCTCGTACACTTATTGATCAAAATAAATACCTACGTCGCTTTAAATTAAATCTTGTCGTGTTTACAAAAGACTAGCTCCGCAAGACAATTTTCTTCATCTCAATCCGTCTCATAAAATTTAACAACACTTTTTACTCAATTTTAGAGGTCTATAAACATAAAATTAGGGCTAATGTATACGTCGACAGCCTCAATATAGGGGAGAAGCGATATCGTAAAATTAATGAAAAATTTTCCTATATGGGAAGCTAACATTACGCTGGCAGATGTTATGGGGAGGCTTAAAGGATGAGTTAAATCGGGTGATAAGTTTGAATAGATACTTGGAAAAAGTCGCTAACCATATTGATGAGAAATGCTAAGACTTTTTTTTTATTCCATGCAGAGGTGGCATTTGATGAAATTACATTTTTTTATTGTACACTCCCTAAGGAATTTTTGTTTTAATCAAGAATTACCATCGCTGTATTTTAAACAAACCGATTAAGCTCAAAGTATGAGTCTCGTCAAATATGGGCATCCTCAGACCCAAAATTGAGAATGGGAGATTCGGTGGTTATTAGGTATAACATGCAGTTGTTAGCTCACGTTCTAAAACCCTGTAGCAGGATTCCTCAATTAATACTATATATACAGGGTGTCCGGGAAAATGTGGGAAATCTCCCGGATATGAAAAAAACACGTGAAAAGAATACTACAAGTTCATAAAAAACTTCTTTCGTATCGGCCTCCTCTTCGGTGATATGGGCTCCCAAAGAGCTCCCGTGGAATTAAGTTTTTGACACATAATTATTAAACCAACAGGTATATTTCAAATATTTTTTCATATGATCTATAGGTACCAGGTAAGACCCTTCAAATTACTAGCCCAGAAAGTGTTGCGAATTACTCACAGCTGCAGGGACGAACTAGCTGTGACATTAATGTGCCCATTTTTTACGCCCAATATAATAAAAACTTTGGACAACGTTTTTTACATACCTTTAACTATTGACTAAAAATTAAGTACTCTTCATTAATGTCGCTAATTCTAACCGTTTTCAGAAAAACGTCATTTTTAACATATTTACATCATGTATATTTAGCGTATTTCAATAAAAGATACATCTTTTAGACCAGGGTCGATAATTTTTGAAACCAAAAAAAATAATAGTAGGATGAAACCCATTGGAAAAGGAAGAGAATATAACAAAAATTAAAGGAAGGGAGGGGGAGGTTTTAAGGGTAGAAAACGATTTTTCTCGATTTCCGGTAAAACTACAAGACCTGTGGAAAAACGTTAAATCGCAAAGTTGTGGGTAATAAAAAGATCTACAACTTTTGTATATACACTTTTTTGACATAACCTCAAAATTTATGTGAAAAATTCAAATAACCAAGTTTTTGGTTATTTATTTTTATCTTTTACAAAAATTTTTTTTTATCCACGAAATTTGGTGAAAACTTACCTTTTTATGTCCTAAACACACTGTAATTTTTTTGATTTAAAATATTTATTTTTTAACCTTATTTTGACTTAATATCGAAAAAACACCCTAATTTTCAATCGAAAATTCTCACGTCAAAATATCTGCTTTTTTAAAAAAGTCGGTGGGCTTTTTGTTCGTTGAAATCTCTACTTTCTGAAGGTGTTAAAAAAAATATACATTAGTATGGTAAATGTTCTCAAAAAAATGCAAAGAAATGAAGAAAACTCGAATCAGAATTTTTTTTTTTAGATCAATATGTACAATTTTGAGCAATTTATTAAAATTTATACTTTTTTTTAACAATGTAACATCGAATCTTACGTTTTTCGAGTAATTAAAGTATAAATTTTAATAAACAGCTCAAAATTGTACATATTGATCTAAAAAAAAATTTCGGATTCGAGTTTTCGTTTCTTTGCATTTTTTTGAGAACATTTACCATGGTAATGTATATTTTTTTTTTAAATCATCAGAAACTAGAGATTTCAACGAACAAAAAGCCCACCGACTTTTTTAAAAAAGCAGATATTTTGACGTGAGAATTTTTGATTGAAAATTAGGGTGTTTTTTCGATATTAAGTCAAAATAAGGTTAAAAAAAAATATTTTAAATAAAAAAAATGACAATGTGTTAGGACATAAAAAGGTAAGTTTTCACCAAATTTCGTGGATAAAAAAAAATTTTTGTAAAAGAAATAAATAAAAAACAAAAAACTTGGTTATTTGAATTTTTCACATACATTTTAAGGTTATATGAAAAAAGTGTAAATATAGAAGTTGTAGATCTTTTTATTACCTACAACTTTGCGATTTAACGTTTTTCCATAGGACATAGGCAGTTTTACCGGAAATCGAGATAAATCGTTTTCTACCCTTAAACCCCCCCCCCCCCCCCCCCCAGCACTGGTCTATTGTTCCTATAAATTATAAATGTTCACTTTTAACTGCTTAATATTAATACATGATGGCAATAAAATGACGTTTTTCCGAAAACGGTTAGGATTAGCGACATGAATGAAGAGTACTTAATTTTTAGTCAATAGTTAAAGGTATGTAAAAAACGTTGTCCAACGTTTTTATCATACAGGGCGTAAAAAAAATGGGCACATAAGTGTCACAGATAGTCCGTCCCTGCAGCTGCAACACTTTCTAGGATAGTAATTTGAAGGGTCTTACCTGGTATAGATCATATGAAAAAAAAAATTGAAATGTACCTGTTGGCCTAATAATTATGTGTTAAAAACTTAATTCCATTGGAGATCTTTGGGAGCCCATATCTACGAAGAGGAGGCCGATACGAAAGAAGTTTATATGAACTTGTAGTATTCTTTTCACATGGTTTTTTCATATCCGGGAGATTTTCCACATTTTCCCGAACACCCTGTATATTAATACTTCTATTTAACAATTTTTTTCTTTTTTTAGCCGCCAATGCTTTCGACAGTATAACATAATATATCTTTAGATTTTCCGCTAAATAAATTTTACGATTTTTCCTGAATACGTTATTAGCAAATAACCCAATGATTTAAACTTCGTTAGAAAGTATTTCCAAGCGATAGCACTTCGATTGGTTTATAGTATTGGAAATCAGCAATACGAATTTCCCAGGTTTTTCAGGGTGTGTCAAACCGAACGAAAATTGGTCGTATTAGAGTGTAAAAATCAGTGGCGCAGATATTGAGTGTGAAAGGGCGCAGACCGTAGGCATATCGCCTTGGGTGCCACGCCCAAAAAGCCAATTTTGACCAACCAATTTTTTTAATAAAATAAAAAAATTAATTTTAAATAATTTCATTGGTAGTAAAACTTTTTCGACCTCAGCTATATTCAACACTGGCGTTGGACTTCCATGGTCTTTTGTATGTGTGTCACAAACTCTCATCTAAACTTCACGAAAACACTTGTTGACTCCAGCACCCTATTTACTTGCGCCCGCGCAAAAAAATGGCATTGATGCAACGGCAACGGAAATATAACGTCGGCGTTTGACAGCCGACTAATCGGAGCCCCAGTCACCACAGATACACGGTTCCCTCTTAAGGTTCTTCTTGTTGCTTGGTGGTTATTATCAGTAAATTTCATCGTTTTTACGAGCTCGGCTATTGGGAGATGGAAGATTGTTATTTATTATTTTTCCAATTTGGCTGAAATACTTCTAAAAAAATTACTTTGGCAAGCAAGTAATGCCTTATTGTTTGCAAAGATAGGTTTTCTTCCTTATGTGAAAAATGATATAACAATATTTATATTTAAGCTGAAAAATAAAAATAATATAGCTCATATTTCCTTTTTTTTTTGTTTCTTTATCCTTAATAAAGAAGGAAGTTACACTACAGTACTTTATAAAATTATTTTTATTTCCTATGCTAAGTCTCCTTTACTTTCAAACTTCTTCAGATTTTTTTTTTGTTAAATGCCGTAATAAAGTTTAAGTTTCTCATTTACAACAAAGTTCTTTGATGGTCTAAGTGCCCCTTAAAAGTGTAAAAGCTTGTTAGTTAAGTAAGATTTCTTTAGACCAGTTTTAGATTCCATCTTTAATATTGGATCAGTGTCGTATCTACCTATAGTCCAAACATATTAATATACATATTAATTTTGTACAACTGCCAAAAATGCTGACATTTTTTTATTGCTGTGGATGCACAAAACGCCTCTTTTTTTAACTGAAAAAACGATTTACAAAAAACAATAAAACCTTACTTTTTGAAAAATGTATCGAAATTTTTATAATCAAGTTTAGTAAAATTTGAAAAATTGCTCCCAATATGGATTCCCGAAGGTGTTCCACCTTGCCGCTGTTCAGAAACACTAGGTATTTCTTGAAAAGTTGATTCAATAATTTTCCTAGTTACTTTGATATTAGATATATCAATTTTATTACTCAAACTGTCTTCTATATATCCTTCTGCTATAGTGGCAGATTTTCAGCAACCTGCATTGGCCAAGGGAGTTGCAGAGCTTCTCCTAAAACGTGTATCTGTTATGCAACTCTTTTCCCAGTTCTTTTGCAATTAAACTGGAAATTTTTCCTATTCTAATTATCCCCACATGTTGGTTAACACATTTTTCTCTTAAATATTAAAAAAAAATATTTTTTTTCTGTATGGGGCGGCCGTAGGGCTCTATACTTGCGATATATCTCAATATAATCAGAGTTTAAAATGGTAAACATTATCGGGCAATAGGTCTTTGTATCCGGTATTTTAACAATCAATATAGACCCGACATCTTCGGGCGCAGAGTCTTCAATGTCATCAATAGTTATCTTCAATAATTCGTTACGGCAACAAGCGCCGCTGATTCCCAAAATTAATGCAACCTACAATTGAAAAATATTTAAATTACTGAAAACCCTAATACAAAATTATGATCATCGATACCTTATAAAGTAAATTTATTTCATCATCAGCTTCTTGAATGAATTTATTGATATCTTCCCTCGATAAAACTTTCGACTTCTTTCCGCGGTATCCGACGTTTTTGTTCTTAATAAACGGAACCAATTTTGAAAACTTCCTTATGTCCATATTTTTTTAACATTCAATGTACTTTTCAACATTGAGTAGACACTCCATAACGTAGGAGGTTTTACAGTTTTTGATTTCTCCTCAAAATAGCATAAGAGTACTTTTTCAGACACCTTTTGTACATTTTTCTTGCTGAATTGGTCATATGTTTTCTCATACGCTACTTTAAATTTTGCCGGTAACATGTTAGATATTGCCGAATTTGCTACATCGGCTATATCCTATGGAGTATCGCTGCCACTATCATAATCAGCATCCATCTTACCCCATGGTAAATGTAATTTACTTTCTGTCGTTAATATTTAAAAATACTTTTCGAATTTTTTCGGATAGTTATGCAAATGTAGGGTCAATTAAATAAGAAAGAAATAAAACCGGTAAACTCCTTTTAAATTTCAAGTTAGGGATAAGTGAATATATACATATATAAAGCCATAAAGTTAAATATAATATGATGTTTCATAAAATTATATTCCTTCGCAAAATATAAGCGATTTATATCCACTTAAACAATATATTACCGCCGAGTACCGAAAGCCAGAGGATTTCCCGCGTACACTTATTTAGCTGAAAGTCAGCTTCATCTTTTTAAACTGTTAATGCCCTAATTTACATTAATATAAAATACGGAACAAAGAGGATTAAGTTGTGCATAATGATGGATTTAAATAATATGTAAAATAGCTGCCGTGGTTTCCCTAGCTTGCTGCTTATATTGTTTTCCTTCGAACGTCGCAGCTTGTCACTTAATGCGCGATAGATTTAAGATATTTAGCTTAGACAACGAGCTTACTTCAGTGCCGTAGGCCGTTATGTAGGTTCTTATAAAAATATATAATAATATGCGTTTATTCTACAGACGACAATCGATTGGAAAAAGATGCCCAAAAGCCTAAGTCCTATATTGCTCTTCGTTATACGTCTGGAAAAAACACAACCGTCTATAAGATGAATCATACAAGACTTTTGGACTTGCATTTGTTCTAAAACACAACTCAAGAGACCGAAAAGTTATCTGCCATGACTGGACACATGGCCATCATATCAGGTGGTCAGTACCTGAAATTCTGCATACAGAATCGCACTGGAGGAAGAAGAAGTTTAAGGAAGCTGCTGCTATACACAAGAACCCAGGTTGTTTCAGTAAAACATCATAAGATGTAGGAAATATCTGAGAACCTTTGTTATATAGATGTAAGCTAAGAATAATACTGCGCACGAATTGACCCTAGCTAATATAAATAGAGTTGTAGTTGCTCCGCTTATATAGTATTCACCTGAAGACGACTAGAGACACATGAAACGTTGTGATTAAAAACAAATAAAGACAATGCTAGTCCTAAACATTCAAGAAACCTCATTGTCTACAACATTTAAAATTTAAATATAAACTGGCCTATAAGATTCTACTTTTTAAACCATTTTAAAGATATATTCTTGGGGGTTATTTGACTTGACAAAAACTAGACTTTACACCAAGTAACAATCTACAAAACTTTAATTGATCGTTAAAACGGAGTACCTAGTGACAAATGAAACGACAGAAACAATTTAACGGGGAAATAATATATAACGTGTTATGTCACCAGACATGTACGCATGAAATTTTAAGCCCTCATTTTTTGTAGTAGAACACGTAGCCGACAACGTGTTGTATTCACTGAAAGGAAATCGATTTGAATTATCACAGTCAGGTTACGCTTTTCTAAAGGTGTGGACTCTCGAAAAATTAGTGGTATAGTATTTCCATTTCTAATTGAAACGCACAAGAATGTTTGTGGCCAGGCAGAGAGAATATTATATAATCCATTTGCCAATTAACTCTAGCAAAACTGTAGATGTCGATTCGTTACACTACATGTTTTCTTTGACAAATGGGATAGCTGTTCCGCGAGTGTGGGAATATGTAAACTTCGAATCTATCAATACTAGAGTAACATTATTTTACACCATTTTACAGTTTTATTCATAAAAAAAGCGTACAAGAATTAGAATGAGAGGTAAGTTTTGTCATATTTGCATAAAACCGGCTTGTCTAAATGATCGTTTATTGGAGGTTATCGTACGTCATAGATTATCAAAACTGCAAGGCATTGGCGTCGGTGTAATTAATTTTGAAACTGCATGGTGGTAACGTTTGATAAACTTTGACAGAAGAACATAAAAATGCCTAGTCAGTTGTGTGAAGTTGAAAGGGCTCAAATTGTATCAAGAATAGAAGAAGGATGGTTAATCCGTGCTGTAGCGCAGTTGTATAATAGAAATAAAAAACTATATTGAAAATTAAGCAACGCTGGGAACAAGTAGAATCCCTAAAGATTAAAACTGGTTCCGGTCGTCCCAAACGTTCCAACCCTGAACGTGAACAGTATGCTGTTTTTTTGGGATATTTAAGAAATAATCCATTTGCAACTGCAAGGGATGCTGTTATTGATACAGCATTTCCTGCCTCCCAACCTACCGCCTGCAGGAGAGTCAAGGAATCTAAACTAAAATGTCGCCCAGCTGCGAAAAAAAAATTTCTTACCGAAGAACAGCGACAATCTAGGACTATTTTTGCTTTAAATTATATATACCGCAATCCTCAATTTTGAAACAGGGTCATTTTTACTGATGAAAAACCGTTTCAAATTCGTGTGTACCATCAAATAAATACCAGGTTTGAAGAGCTCCCTCACTTCTAGACATGGGCGATTTTCTGTAAATGTATGGGGGCTGGATAAGTGTTCATGGACCTGGTGTTTGCAGGTGAATAAAGGGAAGATTTAATGCCGTACATTAACATTTTAGAAAACATATTGTTACTATCTGCTGAGCAAATATATCCCAATAATACTTTCATATTTCAACAAGATAATTGTCCAATCTACACTACCAATGCTGTAACCCACTGGTTTCAACCCCATTATGTGGAAGTGCTGCCTTGGGTCGCTTATAGTCCCGATATCAATCCAATTGAAAATATTTGTAGTATAATCGTACAAAAAATATATAATCGAAAATTTAGGTCACAAAATTCAGAAGATTTATGGGAAATAATACATGCGTGCTGGGAAAAGCTTTATCCAAATATTGTATCAAATATAATTCAGTCAATTTCGTATAGACTGACTCAAGTGATAGAAAAACAGGAATATAATATGACCAAATATTAGATTTTATTTAATCATGTTAAACGTTTTTTGTTTCTATTGTAATTTTTATAAAACTGTTAAGATAATAATATATTATAATATAAAAAAAAGTAAATTTTGTTATTCTATTGAACTAACGCCCAACGCCAATCCTTTGCATTTTTAATAACATACGATAAACCGGTTTTACGCAAATATGGTTGTTTCCTCTCATTCTAATTCGTGTACGCTTTTTTTTATGTATACAATTCTACTTGTCATTTATGGCAATCCTGTTAAAGTCTAGTTAATTTTACGTGAATGGGTTAAAAGACAGGGTTGGACTTAATTATTTTACCATCGCCTTCACCATATTTTAAACTTTTTAAGGGCTCTCAAGATTTTATTAGTATTAACAACATCCTCTGCTTTTTGAATGAACGATTTTCAGTTGTTGAAGCTATCGGTGATTGTCAACTGTCGGAACGATGAGTTTTATAGTAAATAGGACTTTATATACTATAAAGAAGGTACGCCAATTTATCAGTTAGGCATTTATTAGGAATTTGTTTAATCCCTATTTAAATTAGCTTAAATTACCAAACGAGCAACCGCCATCACTGGTGAATATTCAATGTTTTATGTATCATCTGCAAATTAAAACATATCTAGCTTAATTGGGTATATCCTTTAATAAATTACGTCATGATTTAGATTAAAAATGCAAACATGCATTTTTTCTGACAAATGTAGATAATTTATTCGATTTGCAATCCGTATTTTCGAATAAATCGTTTCCAGCAAGACAACAAATAAATCTAGGAAAGTCCATGTAAAAGCTATTTAACATGCTGTTATTTCAACAAGCAGATGCGCATATAACTTTTAAACCTGTATTTTTGTGCAGAAAACATCGGCGAAAAATGTGCAAATGTTTTATTTTCACAGAAAAATTCAGGCTGAATTAGCAATGATTGGATTAAGCTGATTTAATCTGTGCAGAAAATGCATTTTTTGAATTGAAATCTGGTAGTTGTTTGCATGGATTAGGCCTTTTGTGCTTTCAGTTATAATTGGTTAGTATAAATACGCCTTGAAACTTTTCACCATAACCTAACTTATTATATTTGGTACTATACAGAGTGTCTCCCGGTGAGCGTCCATTTCATTAGAATATTTCGGAAAGTAATGCGAATTTAATTCTGCAAGTTTAGATTATGAATATTATGGCAAAACAAAGTTGAACTTGTAAATTGATGACAATGACAATTAATGATTTAATAAAAGGTGAAAATAAAAAGGGGGTGTAATAAAATTAAATTATTGAAGATGTAAATAATACAGTGGAAGCCGGGGTTACAATAGCGGGAAAATCCAACAGAGGGTTTAAAAATTAAATTAGGTACAATATGGGTGATTTACAAAATCTTAAGTATATGGTCAACAGAATAAATTTAGCAAAGGTGAATTATTTAAATCTAATTGATCATTAAGTAACAGGTCCGTATTTTTAGGTTTATTTATTTCCATAGATTCTAACAAATTTAGTTTTAAGCCTTTGTTTTCTGTATGTAAGATTTTAAAGGAAGGATTGAAATTATGTTGATAATTAAGTAAATGGTTGACATAGCTTGCGTCTGTATTGTTTTTTAGAAAACTGTTATAATGTTCCTGTACTCAATCAAGCCCTTTCATTGCGCCCAATATTGAGCATAGGCCTCCTTTCCTCTCCTCCAGTTCTCTCTGTTATGTGCTGTTATCGTCCATCCAAGTCCTGCCACTCGTTTTATGTCGCATAATTGGTCTTCCTTTCCCTCTCCTTCCTTCCCATGGTCTACAGCGTATTATTCGGCTATTCCATCTGTCGTCTGTAAGGCGGGCTGTCCTGCAAAATTCCACTTCAGGCTTGTGACTCTCTCCACTATATCTACGACCTTTGTTCTCTGTCTAATCCATTCGTTTCTCTTTCTGTCTCTTAGTGTTATGCCTATCATAACTCTTTCCATGGCTCTTTGTGTTATCCTCAATTTATTCACCATTGTCTTTGTGAGAGTCCAGGTCTGTGCTCCATATGTTATCACCGGCACTACACACTGTTCAAATATTCTTGTCCTAAGGTATTGTGGTATCCTTCTATTTTTAAGTATATGACTTAGTTTGCCAAATGCCGCCCATCCTAGTCTCCTTCTCCTCTTAATCTCTATCTCTTTGTTACCCTTTCCTATCTCTATTTGCTGTCCCAGATATATATATTCTTGGACATTCTCCAATATGTGCCCATTGACTGTTACTTGTACTTGGTCCTGGCTTATTATCTTTGTTTTTGTTTTATTCATTTTTAGACCGATTTTTGAAGTGATTTGATGTCTAGTTCGAAAAGCATTCTTTCAAGATCTGTTGTATTGTCGGCGAATAGAACAATATCGTCTGCAAATCTTAAGTGTGATATTTTAGCTTCCTGTACTATTTTGTTAAAATGTCTACCTGTTTGGCCAATGTATGTTTTAGGACAATCTTTGAATTTTAATTTATAGACACCTGATTTTTTGTTTTTATCGCTTTTAGTTTTATTGTTTTTGATAAATTCACTTAAAGAATTATTAGTTGTGTAACACAAATTTATATCAAATTTGTTAAGAAATCTGCCAATTACTTTGCTAGGTTGTCCAAAGAAAGGATAACTTTAAATTGGTCAGAGTTTTTGCTTCTAGGAAAAACTAAATCAATAGCCTTTTTGTAAGTTTTCTTTTTTAGGAATTGGTCAATTAGATTTACGGAGACGCTGTCTTCACATGAAATAATAATCACGGTCATATGCAACTTCCGGTTATCCCTAACTTAATTATTGTAAATGGAGCACCCCTCGGAGCACCCTAAAAAAAATCTTCTGATTAATTTTTTAGTTCATTTTAGTGTCTGGTTTATTAGCGTTTGTAGATAAAAGATTATATGATAATGTGCTTGTTAAAAGGGCTTTTCATATAAAATAAATCTTTTAACATTAATGTCATAAATAATTGTAATTAAACAAAATACTAAAAAGGGAAAGTTGTCTAGGTTCCTTCGCAAAAACTAATTTAATTGTTTTTGTAATATGTTTTCTTTGAAGCGACGTTATCAACAACCTTTTATTAATCAAGCTTTTATTAACAAAAACAAAAAAACTAAATAATGCTATTCCGGTTCCGGCGCCATTTTAGCTTTGCGAAATATATAGCCATTTATTTTTTAACGTCACAAATCCATTTTTATGGACAAAAGCAATTTAATTAAACCAGTGCTTTATTTTTCTCTATAGTATGAATTAAATTTGCGGTTGCATGATGAATTAGACAACACAATAAATAATAATGTAGTATACGTATATACGATATATCATAAAAAAAGGTATGGCAGGTGAATAATCTGTATTTAGAAGATATGGCGTTCTATTTAAAAGTGCAACAATAACGTGCGTGGATAGAAGAAAGATATACGATTACGTAACCGGAAAGGTCACCAGATATTAAACCTCTTGATCATTTTCTTTGGGGCCATCATTTTAGTGACAAAAAACACAAAATTTAGATGAACTTAAGCTAGTTTTTGTAAGTGTAAGGTTCTTTCTGTCAAAAAAAATGTTATTTATAAAAAATCACATTTTTAAAATTTTTCTTGCTTGTCAGGTAACCGAAATTTACGAGTAAATAGTCGTATCCTATATTCGATCAACATATTTTACCAAATCAGGTATGTAAATTTGAACCCCTATCATATTTTCATTAGGAAATTCCCATCATTACACCCAGAAATTTAGATCCCTTAAATTGAGATTTTAATATTCTCCACAAAGAGCAGGTACTTGGTGATGATAACATAATAAACAAAATTACCATTCCAGTCTTATTATTCGGCTAATTCTCTCTTCATTCTGAAGTAGTAAATAAAGGGGTTTCCATATATTTGTTTGTTATTTTTGCAGTATTAATTGTATTGGTGTTTCGTTACCGATTTCGTTGCGTTAAGCATGTTAATTTATTTATGCTTTATCAGTTTAGTGTATGTGTTCGTCATTTAATATGGATATTGTGTTTGATAGTGAAGAAGGTAAGTGTTCTTGATAATCTTCAAAGCTTATTTATTTATTAAACTTCGCCGTTTGCTTTTTTTTAGTCGAATCCTAGTCTCACTGATGAACAATGATATGGCAAAACGCCTCTTAGAATCGGACAAACACACTTCTTGTTTTGATTTATGTTTCTTGATTAGGGGAGAGACGGGGAATATCGACCACATAAATTAAAACGATTAAAAAAAATCATATTGAATAGAAAACATAAATGTAATAGTATCATTGTTTAAATTACATATTTAACTAAGTAATTCTAAAAACCAAAAATCATTCTGAAGTTACAACATCGTAAAAACAATATTAAATCAGCAAACGTCACCGGTCTATATTAACCGACGCTATCGGGTAAAACCGTTCACATTAAAACCTGAACATTCTGCATGAGCTGGTATACCACACGTAATACATACAAGCCACCATTCTCCATCCCTGCCGAATTCATCGCATAAGAAACAAGGCTCGGTTGCCACTTCCTGCCTGTTTTTCTTCTTAATGAATTTTTCTTGCTTCTTTTCATCTTGTTCAACTAAACTTCGTTTAACTTGTTTGTTTTTTGCTAAACTTTCTTTTCTATCCTTTGCAATTTTTTTGGATTGAAGTTCTTCTCTGTTAGGTGTAGAGGTGAAAAGTTTTGCTTGTGTCTCTCTGGGGTGTTCTTTACGCGGATGATTTCTATTTTTTGGTGCAGGTAATAAATCTGTAAAAGATTTGTTAACTTCGACTGTTTTGTCATCATCGTCACTCTCATCTGTATCAGTTACCAGTTTGATGGATCCTGAATTATCACTAGAATAATCATCGGCCTGTGAATGCTTCTTTTTCTTAAAACTTTTGATTACCTATGCCATTTTCATTTCTTACCGCCGATATAGCCCGTTTTAGATCTTCTATGGACCATGAGGCACGAGTTGTCTTTCTTTTATACGAAAATGGCATCGTATCGGCAATTAAAAATAAATATATAGGTAAAATAATAATACTCTGTCCTTGGCGGGCAATATCGATCACTTTCGGGTAAAATCGATCATTCTGATCGATATTACCCGAAAGTACACTCGCAAACAAAAGTTCGTTTCGTTCATTTTAAAGTAAGGTTAAATCAAAATTCGATGCATAATTAAATTACAATATGTCTACGTAATATTGTTAACTACTGGACATAATTTTATGCAGGCCCGGACTGGGACCATTTGGGGCCTGGGTGTTGAAAATTAGGTGCTTGAAAATAATAAAAACGCGTTTTTATGCTATTTTGGCACTTATAAAGAAGAATAAATTCAGCGAGGCTTTTATACGAATATTATGATTTTCGACTTTTGTTAACTTTATTATTCATTAAATAAGAAATTCACAGTATTTTAAGGATACACTACAAACACATGCTATAGAATTGCTAATAATTACAACGGAGTTCAAAATAAAGTGCACTATTTTATTCACCCCAAAGTATGAATGAATTATTTCAAAATTATTTGTGTAATAAAAATAATGACAAAGGGATTTTAGGGATTAGAAAAATAATACTAAAATTTTTTTAAAAATCCTGTGTATTTAACAGTTTACAATGTTGTTATACTAGAATAGAAGGGGCTTAACTTAACTGAGATGATTCGACATTTTACTCCCCTAGGCCTAAAGTAACGGCTTCTTTGTAAGCAGCTCACTTGTTAAAGCTACTTCAACTTCATCTATTATTTTATTTTTGTCCAAATCATAAAATAAATCCCTCTCAACATTAATAAAAAGCAGACTGGACATAAGGTCTTGACTTAACGACGATCGAAGTCGATTTTTAACTATTTTAAGTTTAGAAAAAACTCGTTCACATGTGACTTGGGTAGAAAGTATGGTAAGAACAAATTTATATGCAATATACAGGTTGGTAAACAGTCCAGATTGAGTAAGTTCAAACAGAACAAAAAAAGCACATGTCAAACACTGGAAACATTGTCTATTTTCAGAGCAGTAAATGTGAGCATTTTTTTTCGCTTCTTCGGTTTGGTCAAAATCGTCTTCTTCGTCACTGCATCTGTCTCCGTACTTCTTAGTGGACTCTGCCGCTATGAAGTTGATGTATTGTTGTGCAAACTGTCGCAGCTCTATCAACAGCCGACTTCTTTCAATTTTACACAGTTTAGAAATACTGTGCAGGGCTTCTGTGGGAAATGTTTTCAGTTTCAAGATAGAGTCAAACTTTTTAGGGTCCAACCAAGAGCAATCCTGTAAAATGTCTTTGTTTGCGCAAAATCTTTCTTCAATACTTATCCTCGCACAGTCTAAAATATCAAAATATACAATTTTGTAATGTTGAACTGTTGAAATAGAGTCAGCTTCATCTTTTGATTTTTCACCGGGCATCAATTTTCTCTTTGACGTTATTTTTTTCTTAAAGTCCAACTCTAACTCGACATTAATGTCATTTTCGTCTAGCTTAAGATTAACTGCACTTGCATGGGTTTTTGTTTTTGCGTACAATAACACAAAATAACTTTTAACAAGACAAAAACTTTAATTTTTTTTAATTTCTTGTATGTTATGTGGGGGGCCATTTGGGGCCCCTCGGGCCCGGGGCCCTCCGCGATCGCGGACCTGCGGACCTGGCCAACCACAATTTAGATTACTTACCTATTTTTCAAGCGAAAATACTTGCAATAATAACCACCAAATAACAAATTGTTCTGTCACTGCCAAAAGCGTTGTGATTTCTCCAGTTTGAGCGGTAAACTGAATAATAGGGTTAGTCTTGGATGGATGGCGCGGTAAATTGTTTTAATGTTGGCGGGTTACTTAAATGTAAAACTAGGTGGTCGGTCAGTCAAACATAACACTTCAGGAGAATAAGACATTACATGATCATAACACCAGATGTTATATAAATTATCGAACTATACCAGTAAAAAGTAATTACGAAAAAAATCGCTTTTATATAACGGAGTAATAAAATATAACAATCTTCCAAAAAATATCAGAAAAATTAAAAAACTGGCAATTTTTAAAAAACAATTAAAGAGATATTTACAAAATTAAATTATTTATAAAATGTATTTTATTAATGAATTAAATTGGATAACTTCCATTTTTTTTATTGATATTTTTTTTTAATGGTTATTATTTTCTATATTATGTTGTCACTTTCCATGTAATAAACTGTAAAAGTTAGTTTGGAATAAAGACATTTTGAAAGTAAAATATTTGTCCTTATCCATAAATATACGAAATCGCTTTTAAAATATTTTTTCTAATCAGATTTAAAATCCATTACCTGTTATTGTGAGGGTCATTGTCCGTTAGGGGAAGATTATGGAAATTGTGAAACAAAACCCGGTGGAAAATGTTTCACGGCTGTTGAGCTGGATGTAGACGATGACGGAAAAGAATATCCCATTTTGTCGTATGGGTGTCTTCCACCAAATGAAATGGCACTGTTTCAGGTAAGTCAAAATGGACAAAAAAGCAGCTGTACTCACTAAAAACAATTATTCTAATGTGTCAATTTATAAGATTTAATTGACAAGTCTATTTTTATACATTTTGATATTTGCATTGGAAATTTACGAAAGCCAGAAGAAACATTTTAAGAATAGTTTCTGCTAATTCGACTATTTATACCAAGAATTAAAAAGAAAACAGTCAGCTCAAACATTACACGTCTTTTTCTTATACAGTATCAGCCAATTGGAATAAATTCGATAATAAATACATAGGGGCGTGTCTAAAAAAACGCTCGGACACGTCGATTGCTATATATTGCTAGTTGCGCATTTTTTTCAATAAAAACTTTTTTTACAGGGTGTGTCATCTAACAGTGACCAATACCAACTTTCTTATTTTAAATGCAACACCCTGTATATTATTCAATTTTTGGATTCTTCATAAAATTTTGGACATATTTCATGACAATATACTATACATAGCTTCAACTGTTTCGGAAATATTAAGTGTTTTCAAATTTATTGAAAAATTAACAACACATTCAAAACCTAATAAGTAATACTGTTTATTTCTTGATAATGTAAAAAAGAAAAAAAAATATTAATGTAAAAGATGTTGAAAATGCTCGCCGCGAACGTCTTGGCAACATCCTAATCTTAAATAGAAATTCCTTCTAATGTTATTGAACATCTCAGGCGTGACCGATCTAATCGCAAGCCTTATTCGTCTTCTTAAGTCAGCTAAGTCAAGGGGTTTAGTTTTGTATACAATATTTTTACATAGCCCCATAAGAAGATGTATAATGGCGTCAGATCAGGGGATCGTGCTGGCCATTCCATCGATTCGCTCGTTCCTATCCACCGATTTGAAAATACTTGGTTGAGGTACTGCCGGACATTGATTTGGCAATGGGGCGATGCTCCATCTTGCTGAAACCATATCATATTCGCTGGAAGTTGTGGGTTTGCTGGATCAAAATATTAGTTTGTCAAAGTTGGCAAGACATTATTTTGGAGCAGTGCTAAATAATTATCGACATTTAAATTGCCGTTAATGAAAAAGGGACCTATGATATGATCTTCAACTATTCCTACCCAAGCATTAACCTACTACTCAGGATATTGCGTATGTCTTCTCTAATCTAGTTTTATTTATTCCTTTTTTAAATTTCATATCAGTAAAAAGAAACGCTGAAATGCAATAAATCTGAAATTACTTAATATTTCCGAAACGCTGAAGATAGGTATAGGATATTGTACATAAAATACGTCTAAAATTTTTTTTAAAAATCCAAAAATTAAATAATATACAGGGTATTGCATTTAAAATAAAAATAGTTTGTATTGGCCACTGTTACATGATATGTATTAAAAGGTTTTATTGAAAAAAATGCGCAACTAGAAATATCAATCGACGTGTTCGAGCGTTTTTCTCGGACACGCCTCCATGTATTTATTATCGAATTTATTCCATTTGGCTGATAGAGACTGTATTTATGACTAACCAACATTATGATTTTTTTAGCTATTGTTGCTACTGTTTTAGTTTAAATATTTATTTTTATTTCTAGTGTCGGGCCAAACTTATAGCCTCAAGAGAAAACAAAAATATCAAATGCTGCGACGAGTACGACTACTGCAACAAGCACCTTCTTCCTGTAGTACCCACGCACAAAGAAATCGACACCGAATTTCCCAATAGTATGACTTTAAAAGTACTAATTTCATCTCTATCCATCAGTTTTATCATTTTTGCGATATTACTAGTTCTCGTCTACTTAAAACACAAAAAAAAAGAAAAACTTGAGCACGAAGCAGTCAACAAATCACGGGAAGAAGTGGAAACAGGACAGGTTATAAATATATCGAACATAAACAACGTACTGAATTTTCCTAATGTCGACAACAGCATTGTGGGCTTGGGTTTGGAAACTAGCCAGTCCAAGTCTGAATCAGATTATGAATTACCTGGATTTGTTCAGAGAACTATATTTAAACAGTTGCAGTTGGAGATTATGATCGCTACAGGTAAATGGTAAATACATTCTTAAAAATTGATAATGACAATAATGGATAAATAAATATAGTTTAAAAACGCACTTTAATAATAATTAATCAGACTAAAAAGCGGAAAACAAATAATATAGTTTAAAATAATTCTTGAAATTCTTAATATAGGCAGAAAATAATAATGAACGATAAACATTAGTATTATTGTGAAAAAAGCGTGGGGCGCTTTGTGCTATATTTTTCGTATATCGAGCACCCCACGCTTTTTTCACCATAATACTAATGTTTATCGTTCATTATTATTTTCTGCCTATATTAAGAATTTCAAGAATTATTTTAAACTATATTTATTTTCCGCTTTTTAGTCTGATTAATTATTAAAGCACGCTTTTTAAATTTTTTTAAACTAAGTATATTTATTTTTCATTTTTTAGTTTGAATTATTGTTAAAAAAAATTTTTTTTTGAGTAGATTGAGCTAGATTAGTAGATTATTGTATTGTCAGCGGTTCTTGATAAGTCTACAAAATTTAAATTAAATCTGACCGTTTAAAGTGGGTCAAAATCGGGTTCAAAGAAGTCGGTTACGGACAAACAAACAAACAAACAAGCAAGCAAGCAGCAAACATGCATACAGGTGAAGCTAATAAAACCGTGTTAAAAATAGAAGCGTTTTAAATTATTATTTTTAAGGAATTTCTCCAAACAAAATTGACACACCTTAAATAAATATTGTATTATTTGCAGGCAAGTACGGCGAAGTATGGAAAGCCAAGTGGAGAGGGGAGAAAGTAGCGGTGAAGATATACTCGCCAAATGAAGATCAAAAATGGCTCAGAGAAATTGATATTTATCAAACAGTATTAATGCGACATGAAAATATTTTGGGTTTTATTGCAGCAGATATTAAGGGTAAGGGCGATACCAATTAAGCATAATATAGATATAGGTCGACTTGCAGCTCGCGGTTCCATAGCAACTGATAGAATTAATGATTTCTTGTATTTAATTAAACACTTCTAATGAACATCTAGATCACTAGGCATGTCTTCATCGCTATTTCACTCTTTAGGTAAAATATTTATTACATTATAAATCAGGGGCGGCTAGTGCATAAGAGCTGCAGAACCCCCAAAATTTTCACATTATTTGACTATTTTTCTAATATAATTATTATATTTCTAAAATTATTGGAACAGCAGTATATTTTCGGTCGGGTGTTGGTATAATAGGCCTTCAATTCGCGTAGGTGTGTTGAGTATGACGCCGTCGCCGAAGTCCGCATTTCACAGTCGGTCAAATGAAGTTATTGGCATTGTTGCGCTGCTAAATTGTAACACGACGTAGCTGGGACGCTAACGAGCTCTGTGCTCGGCTAGGAACCCCTTCCTTCGCCCCGTACCGCACTTGCTCATGGGTTTTGATAGCGAAATTTAAGCAGAAATAGAGCTGCAAAACGTGCAGTACAATTCCTGACGGCGGGCTCAGCGTTGGTTGCGTGTTCGTGGTCGCATTTATTTATTTAGTTTAGAAGACGCCAAACGGATGAGCGGGAGGTTATGGTCGTGTTTGTTATTTGTTTTTGTATAATTGTGTAACTAACAATGAATGTAGTGGATAATTTAATTAATGTAGAAAAATTCTCTCTCTTTACTTATGAAGAAAAACTAAAACTGAAAGAAGAAGGACGGCCATTGCCCGATAATTTAATAGAAAAGTGTGGTTCAAGCCGGGGAAAATCGTATAAAAGGATTTTTACAAGAGATATTTATGCCAGAAACGACTGGATATGCGGATGCAATAAAAATAATTCTCTTTTTCTACTACTGCATAAATACATTAACTTTCGGGTCCTAGCAACACGAAAGAAAACGAAAGTAAATGTTACAGTTACCTGAATATTATCCGTTGCTAGCTACGAAAGTAGGTTGCTAGCTACGAAAGTAATACTTTCGGTGCCAGGACAAAAAAATCGAATTGACATACTCTGACAGTATTTAAATAACTAGTTGTCAACAATACTCAAATAACTAGTTGTCATGGATTATTTTATAGGTGGAAAAAAAACTTATTTTATCATTTTGATTTGAATAAAATCAAAGTTCATTATTTAATAATATATTGATCAGAGAACAGTAGTAGAAAAAATTTAATACATTACACGATGCGAAAGCCTTTTTTGGTGGTCGGGGGTATTAAATCACCTCGGCTTTGCCTCGGCAATTCAAAAACCTCCTCACATCAAAAAATTAACTTTCGCATCTAGTAATGTAACTAACTATTTTTGTTTTCCGTGCCTTTTGTTTGGTGGAGATAAATCTTGGACTGTTCTTGGTGTAACCGATTTAGTACATCTTAGCGAAAAAATCAAACGCCATGAAACATCAAAAAATCACTTAAACAATGTAATGAACCTGGGTTACGCTTTTTAGCTATTTTTTCCTGACATTGTAATTTTTGCCAAACCAAACTTGGCAATTTTTTACTTTTTATAATAGACACGTGATCTAGAGACTGTAAAAAAATAGCGTTTTTTATACCCTATCGGCAGAACTCACAAACTTTACTGTCACGAGCCGCCACTGTTATAAATACTCTAATGTTCTCTAGGTACAGTACGTTCAGTCGATAAAATATGATCATTGACCATGAGTTGGAATCTATACCAATTACAGATAACCGTAGTTCGTAGCCCAAGTTAAACTGCAAGGCATGCATGGGGTCAAATGCCCTTAAACCACGCGAATAGATATGTTATGTCTAAGTGACCCCATTAACAAACACCGATTTTATTAAAAAAAATTAATGTTTTTCAGGTAATGGACCTGAATCTCAAATGATTGTGATTACCGAATACCATGAACGCGGTAGCTTAAGGGACTACCTGAAGAATCACACAGTGAACTTCCAGGAACTCATCAACATGACCAAAGGAATATCCAGCGGTCTCAATCATTTGCACAACGAAATTTTTGGATGCAAAGGCAAGCCGGCCATCGCTCATAACAACATCAACACGAACAACATCCTCGTAAAAAACAATAAGGAATGTTGTTTGGGCGACTTTAAAAAAGCAGTTAAGTTTTATAATAGTCGCAATAAAATCGATGTTCCACGAATTATTGAAAATTCAGAAATCCGTTACTTAGCACCAGAAATTTTGGAGAAAATCTTCGACGAAAATAATTTCGAATGTTTTAAAATGGCGGACGTTTATAGTTACTCTTTGGTTCTCTGGGAACTTATCAATAGATGTCACGTTGAGCACACAGTTGTTAGCAGCAAATATCAACTTCCTTATGACGATGAATTATCATCGGGAAATGTTGACTTATCATGGGACAGTCTAAGCGAACTTGTTGTCAAGCAGAAGACAAGACCTGTTATAAAAAAGGAGTGGGAAAACAATAATATCCTTAAAGTTATTGCCCGGATTATAGTGGAGTGCTGGAGTTCTAATCCGTCCGTGAGATTGACAAGTTTAAGAATTAAAAAAACTCTGTTTAAATTACAGTGCGAAAGTTCTGAATGATTTATATGTAATTAAAATTACAGAATGCTACAAATGTAATATTTGTAATATATTTAAGTTAATGTAATCCTATATGCCTTGATAACATCGGCAAATATGTTCCTCTAGAGTTCCACAATGTATTTTACTTTATCACATTCAATATAATATATATACAGTATACAGGGTTGACAGGGTTGCCCAGAAGTCCGGAATAAAATTAATATAGCCTTAACCTGTAACCTGTAACTGTTGGGGAAATAGCTCGGACACGTCAATTTAGTTTTATATATGCTCACATTTTGACGTTTTCTCGTTTTTTTTTTATACAGGGTGTCCCAAAAGTAATGGGACACAGAGCAACAGCAGACTTCTTAAGTCGAAATAATACGATAAACTTAAACTTGCCTGATCCCAAAATTGATAAAAACAAAGATACAGGGTGTCAAAGTTTTAATTTTGTTTTCGTTTTTTTTGCGAATATTTCTTAACCAAACGACATAGCAGCACAAAATTAAGGGTTTTGGGGTTTTTTGAGGTGAGGAATTCAAAATTATCCATAGTTTCTGTATAACCAGTAGAGGGCGCTGAATACGGCATGGCCCACTCTTTTTAGGTGGCATAACTTTTTTTAGGCTTCTTATATCGATCCGACTATTAAAAAAATAAGTTACTTTACTTCCTTTACATCAAAAAAGTATAGCTCATTGAAGTCGCTAGGAGCAACCATTTTCGAGATAATCGCATTTTATATGCCAATGCAACAAGTACGTGGTCCAAAAACAACGGAAAATCGAGCAACGGTGGATTTCTAACTTAAAATTATTGTAAATCAGCTACATTTGCTAAGTGTCAAAGTTAATATATATACTTAAGGTTGACTATTTTTTTCTAATAAAAACGCTTTTTCGTATACCGAATTATTAATTTTATTCTAATTAAAAATTTTATTAACTTTGACAGATGATACTTCTTTGTGTAACATGTTGTTGCCTTAGATACGTCGCTGTTTTTAATCAAGGCCAACTGTGATAAATAATACTAATACGAATACACAGTTATTTTAAATATTTTAGCATTCTTGCATTAAAAATATCGAATGCGATTATCTCGAAAATTGTTGCTCCTAGCGACTTCAATAAGTTATACGTTTTTGATGTAAAAGAAGTAAAGTAACTTATTTTTTTAATAGTCGGATCGATATAAGAAGCTCAAACAAAGTTATGCCAGCTCAAAAGTGTGGGTCATGCCGTAGGCAGCCAATAACTCCTTTATCATCTCGGAGTTATCGAGGCAGCCCTCTACAGGTTACACCAAAGCTATGAGTATTTTGAATTTCTCACCTCAAAAAACCCCAAAACCCTTAATTTTGTGCTGCTATGTCGATTCATTAAGAAATAATCGTAAAAAAAACGAAAACAAAATTAAAATTTTGACACCCTGTATCTTTGTTGTTATTAATTTTGGGATAAGGCAAGTTTAAATAAATCGCATTATTTCGACTTAGGGAGTCTGCTGTTGCTCTGTGTCCCATTACTTTTGGGACACCCTGTAGAAATATGTCAAAGATATGACGACATCGATATTTCTTTTTTTGACAACATACAGCTTGTGATACATCATTTGAAAGCTAGTATATGGGACTGTTAAAAGTTTTTAAAAAATCTCTATTTAAATAAGCGGAAATGATAAATCATTGATGTTTTTTTTTACCTTTCAAGGTAAGAAATCTTCATTGTTTCACGTTCTGACCTTTTGTGACATTATGAACTTGTGAAATTAATTTAGGTATTTCCGAAGTATTGGTAGAATACAGCGTATCGAAGTCTTGATATTATTAGGATGTAGAGATAAAATAAGAAGTCAAAGTGAAGTGTGTACTTTATTTAATGATAAATACCCGGATAATCAAATTTTATAGGGCACTGTTAGTAAAATATTCCACAAATTTGATGAACATGGCACAGCAAAGGAATTGCCAAGGAATGAACTGCCACGTGTTTTAAGCGACGATGAAAAATTGGATATTGCATTATCTCTGCAGGATAATCCGCATGTTTCAACAGTTTCATTGGCTTAAAATCATGATTCATCTAGAGGTACTATTGGAAGATTTTTGAAAGCAGAAAAATGCCACCCTTATAAAGTATATGTTGTCCAAGAGCTTTTAGAAGATGACTATGACAGGCGTTTGCAATTTTGCGAAGAAATGATGAGACGGTGTGACGAGAATAATAGGTTTCCACAGAACATGTTATTTTCGGATGAAATTACTTTCTATTTAAATGGGGTGATTAACAGGCATAATTATCGTTTCTGACGTCAATAAAACCCATGATGGATATTTGAAGCACATACTCAGCGGCCCCAGAAAGTGAATGAATGGGCAGGTATCATTAATAACCGAATTTTGGGGCCATTCTTTTTTAAAGGAAACCTCGCAGCTGAACTGTACCAGGATTTCTTAACCTTCGAGTTGATGCCTGCTCTAGCTGTAATTTTTCCCAACGAAGTAGATCCAGATATAGTCACCAAATGTCAGAACGTGAAACAATGAAGATTTTTTTTTATCTTGAAAGGTAAAAAAAACATTTTCGCTTATTTAAATAGAGATTTTTTTAAAACTTTTAACAGTCGCCATTTTGAAATAGCTTGACAGAATCGCACCAAAACCTATGAACATACTATGCAAGATATTAGCTTTCAAATCGTGTATCACAAGCTGTATCTTTCCATTTCAAAAAAAAGATCGATGTCGTCATATCTTTGACAAATAATGTCTATAAAAAAACAAATGAATAACGTCAAAATGTGAGTTAAAAGTTACATGTTAAGGCTATATTAATTTTATTCCGGACTTCTGGGCAAACCTGTATAATTCATGCAGTGATTAGAGCTGTGAGAGAGAGAGAGGGGGATCAACCATCCTCGCCGGGAATGGAAATTAAATTGTTTTTTATTTATTTAAACTTTTGAAAATTTTTCGTTACAACAGTGTTTCATTGATATACCTGCAGGACAATAATTCCTGCAAAACAAATTTACCAAAACTCTGTGTTTTAATTAATCTTAGTCTCTAAATTATTTACTCTGGAAATTTAAATATAACGATAATATTTTAAAGGTAGCAAAGTAATAAATATACACATCTTATTTCAAAGTTTCAAGTGACGTACAAACTCTGTTTTGAACTTGCAAGTAAACAGAAAAAGAAAATTTGTCATCTTTCTAACCACTCGTTTGGATAAGAGTTGTCGAAGCACTTTAGCTGGGTAGATCCAAACTAGACCGAATTTTTAGAAATTTTAAAAACATTTTTTTTGTTATATCCATAGACATGTAATATGTGGAGACAAAATATTCATTTAAAAACCATTTAGACTCGCTGCTATGGTAAGGACCTGGCATGTGTTTTTTTCAGGTTTCGGTTAGTTAGTATCTCTAACCGTTTTCAAGTATATATGGGTATTTTGATTCATGAAGGTTGCTTCTTTGAATTTTCGTTTTCTCCAGTGCTGTTCCGTGTCCAAAACCTTGGCTTCTGACCACTGTATATTATATTGGTTGATCCATACATGTTCCGCTATACCTAATCTCGAAGTTTCACCTGTTTGAGTAGGTATGTTTCAGATGTTCTTTAACTCGTACTGAAAAAGGTCTTTTTGTTTCTCCAATGTACGATTCGCCACACTCGCAAGGGATTTGATAGATACAATTGTTTGTATTTTCATTACAGGGGTGTTTTTACTTACTACTTACCAGACCCCGCACCGCGGGGGGGAGGGGCCTACATGACGGCACCTTCAAAATTTGCTGCCAGCTTAGCTTTTCATAGGTATTTCATGTCATAATTAATTTAATTTTTTTATATCCTTAGAATTTAACTTCGTAAATGAAAAAGAATTATACGTGAAAGCGCGGAATTTATAAACGATATACCATAAAGACTTATCCATTGCCTTTCCTAGTCAAATTTTAAGCCTCAGAAAGAGATTTAGGAGGTAGTATTTCAAAATTAAAAACAGTGTATGAACTTGCGGATCATTTATTAATAAAAAATCGGTGTGTTCTTCAAATTTTCCAGATGTATCTAGTGCAGTGATGTTATTTCTAACTTTACCAGTTAGTGTGGCATCAGCGGAACAATCTTTTTCCAAACATTAAATTATTACACGATTAACGAATTCAAAAATTCATAAACCTGAACATAATAGTAATGAAAATAAGAATTATCATTTTCCATTCGTTATAGAGAACTGAAAACCTTTACGGGGGGCACTCAGTTTTTGTTACGGCACTGTTGAATACTAATTATATTTATTCTTTTGAAACAATTTTAAAATTTAAATAAATGGAAAACATGCACAGATAATATCTTCAGAACTAGCACTGTATTATTAAAATTATACCGATTTATGACACAATTTGATGATAATAATCAGTTTTGAATTAAATTATAAAAACTTTAGTCAAACAAGCTGATTATATGGTTTTAATACATTATTTTCCGTTGCATATTTTATTGTAATAACATTATCTACGCTCAACGATATTTAATTTTATGAACAAAATATGAACTGATATAAATTATTTAAACCTAATGTGGACAGAGCTGTCAAAATTAGTGAGATTTAAATCTTTTTTTTCTATTTCACGTTCATAATAAGCTCAGTACGATACGCATTTGCGTATCGTAATGAAGCTATTTCGATACGCGTTTTTTCTTTATTTGATGTTGGTAACATTTAAATGTTTTATTTCGTTGGTTGGTTGGTTAAAGGCGGGGTTCGGGTTCGACGTGTGGCCCAAGCTTCTTACACTGCAGCCTTCTGGCTTATTGTGCGCCCCAGTCTTGTTAGAAAAGATTTGTTCCTTCTACGAGGTCCAGTAGTTTTCTTCCAAGTTTGTCGTGCGGGAGGTTATCGCCACGTCGAATGTTTCCGAAGATTTTAAATCTTTTACGGTTTAGCGCTTCGCAGCTGTAGGTATATGATATGGAAGGCGGTTTTATCCTCTTCGCCGCAAAGTCTACATTCAATGGATCCATTATAGACTCCCATTCGTGGAAGGTGTTTTCTTAAGTGACAATGGCCTGTTAGTAGGCCGGTCAATTGCTTTAGCGGGGTACACGTCAAGAGCAGCATTCCAGCTGCGAGGGCCAATCGATGACGGCCCGTGCGTGTGCCTGGCCAGGTGTACCATTCCATCGAGATAGATGTTGTTTTTGCGCCCATCTGTCTAATGTTGTTTTGGTTGCCTTTTTTGATATTCCAAGGGCGGGTTCTGGGCCCGTGAAATTTTAAGCAGATCCGGTTCTTGCCAGTTCATCTGCTTTTTCGTTGCCTTTTATCCCTGAATGGCCAGGAACCCATAGGAGTTCAACCCTGTTGTTTCTGGCTGCCAGGTCTTTTAGGTCGTTAAGGCACTCCAATGTGATATTTGATGCAAATCGGAAGGAGTTCAGAGCCTTCAGGGCAGCTTGGCTGTCCGACAGGATATGTATCTTTTGGTCGTGGTAGCCATTTTCAAGATTCTTTTGTACGCATGCTTATATCGCATGAACTTCAGCTTGGTATACTGTGGCGTAGTTTCCCAGACGGATGCTGATTTCCATTCTGGGTCTTTCCCCAAATACACCTGCGCCTACTCCATTGGCCGTTTTCGATCCATCAGTGTACCAAACTAGGCCATTGTCCAGTGACGGAGATCTTCCTTTGGACCACATATCAGGGTCGCACCTGACTATCGGCCTTATTCAGGAGTCCCTTGTTTATTGGTTATTGAAAAATATCTAAGAGAAATGGCGGATCCGTATTCTGGTGTTCCCTTGGTTATTTCAGTTATCTGTTATTTTACCAAGGTCATTTGAAAATCTGATATCTGAAAATTATCCAATTGTTCCTATTCACAAGGACAAAATTATTCAATAACAGTTTTCTGTTTTTCAATATTTAAAATAGTTGAGGGAACCACTATTTTCGAACTTGGATATTGATTTCTTTGGGTTTAAAATTTGAAAAATAGCCGATGTATTGAATTTTCCCTTATTAATTAATGCAATAAATAACGAAATCGAAACGTAAGTAGCATTACTTTTCTTTTGAAGAGAAATTTTAATGTAATTTATTTTATATCTTGTAGTATCTTGCACAATCGCCAGTTAAGGCAGACCCGAAATGCTTCAGATCCTATGGACTTACCAGATGGATTATTTCGAAAAATCTATCGGTTTAATAAAGATACATACAGGTACTTACTTAATAAAATCAATCCCCTCTTACCAGATGTGGAAAGGGAAGGACTATCAATCCCAAAACATCTAGTAGTTTTATGTGCACTGCACTTTTATGCCCAAGGAAGTTACCAAAAGGGGGTCGGACAAGATTTTAATTCACCAATGAGCCAGCCCTCTGTAAGTAGGTGCATAGAGTTGGTAACAGATATTTTAGTGGACCATTTTGGGAACAAAATCAGATTTCCCTTAACAGAAGTTGAAAGAGATGCAGAGAAAGCGAAATTTTTTAATGAGTTAAATGGGTTTCCAGGTAAGATGTTAAAAAGGTGGTGTACCTATATCATAAAATATTGAAATTTTTATTGTAAAGCAAAAAAAAAGGCGTTATATTTGCTATGGTTTTTTAAATACTAATAAATGATTTGTATAAGTTTATACAGAACAGATTTATTTTTATTTTAAATAACTGTCTTAAAAAACAATTACTTATCTAATATTTTGTTATAAGGTATAATTGGAGTAATAGATGGAACTCACATTCGTATTCAGGCACCACCAGTAGATGATGAAGATTTTCCAGCTATACTATTTTATAACAGAAAAGGCTACTACAGCATTAATGCCCAGATAATTTGTAGAGCTGACTACAAAATTTTGGGAGTTAATCCTAGATATCCAGGTAGTGTCCATGATTCTGGTATATGGGCCACAAGTGTAATAAGAAATCACTTACTACAAAATTATAATAATGGTGACAGAGCAAGCTGGCTTATTGGTGACAGCGGATATCCCCTCGAGCCTTGGCTTATTACATCTTTTATAGGAGAAAATCTAAACGAAAGTGAGAGACAGTTTAATATTACATTGAAACGTGTACGTAATATTGTTGAAAGAGTAATAGGGATACTAAAAACACGATTTAGGTGTTGTTTTTCACATCGTACACTTCATTACGGTCCTGTAAAAGCAGCAAAAATAATTTCTGCATGTTGCATTGTGCACAATATTTTAATAGAACAAAGAGATTTCTTAGAGGATGATCAACCTGCAAATGAGGACAATTTTAATGAGCCTGCTAATCAACTTGAGGTGGGAAGAAATTTCTTAAATCAAGGTAGAATGACTAGAGATAGAATTGTACAAACATATTTCTAATTTAAAATAATTTTTTATATTAAACACAATTTAATAAAACACTAATGTTAGATCGCACAAATATTTTAACTATGGTTTAAAATATTTGTGCAACCCAGCACAAAAAGTTTAAATTTGTTTTTTTATTAGAAACTTTTTATAATAGGTACATACAAACATTGTTTCGCAAAAGTGACAGATAGATTTACAAAGAATAGGCTTATATTAAATAAAGATAAAACAAATATCTTTTTTAAAACAAAACAGTCAACAGTAGAGAAACCTCCAACTGTAGAACTAGATAAAGACGTAAACTTTTCAGAAAATATTAATATATCTCTTTATAGACTGTACGAGTACATTAAATGACTTTTCAAGCTGTATACAACTTTTAAATAGTTTTTTCTGTGCAATTATAAAACAGGCAAAAACATTGTTAATTCTTTTTAGGGGGCGTAATCTATGTCTTTGTTTTCTTGTGCAAAATGACAATTTTTGCTTTCCATTTTTGGTTGCAGTTTTTCTTTCCAGCTGAGATGCAGATGTTCCCTAAAATTATGTTTAATGTCTTGGCCAGGTAGCACACAAAAGAATTTATTTTTACAAATTGAGGAGCTGAGAGTAGGTGGTTTCAGCTAAATGCCACTCCAGTTAAAAGTATGAAAAATAATAAAAGTCTAGCTTGCAAACTACCTTTTTATTTATTGGTACTCCTAATTCTTGTACCAGAATACCAGTAATACACAATTTACCCAAGACCTGCAACAATTGCTCTTCAAGATCAGTCAAAACTTTAGGTACTGGCAAGCCTCCACCTGTGAGGTGTTGTTCCACATATATCTCTCTTGCTTTTCTTTTTGTATAAGTTGCCCAGTTCCAAAAAGCCTGTGAAGTAAATTTGAAAATACCCAAATAAGGAATTTTATTCTTTGTTGCTATTAAACCTTGTAGTTAAAATATGTAAATCTAATTCTTTAAAATAGTTCAGGTATAATCTACCTGTTGCCAATCTGGAATACTTTTAATGGATCCATATGGAACCATATTAAGTTGTTTACATAACGAATCAAATTCTTTCTTTCCATTTTTAAGAAACTGAATGTAAAGCTGATACTGTTCATAAATGATTTTTTTTGATCCTAAGAACAAATATGTAGTGTAAGTATTTCCAACATATGTAAGTATACATTCTATAAAAAAATCATTGTCAAGTTTGAATAGGAAGGCATAAAAGGGTACAAAATTATTAACAGACATAGATTAACCCCTATAAAAGAATATTTTTAAACTTGTTCTAAGGTAGGGAAACATTTTTAGGGTAAATTTACTCCTTTCTAGATTCTGTTATATCACAGTATCTGTTTATGGCTTTAGCCACTTCCAGAATTGAATCTGCAATTCTATCTAATTTTTCTGAATTTTCAGCCACAGCTTGACTATATGCATTACAAAGTACATCGCCCGTAGTTTTCCTTATTCCTGTAAAAAACATTTAAAAAAAAAGTGGTAAATCATATGTAGTACCCTCTGTAGTACCTATACATAACATATGGAATGATAAATTGTTTTTATAGGAATGAGACGCAACAACCACATTTTTATTAAAAAGAAGTCCAAAAGACCAGGGTCTTTCAGCTTTTAATTTACAAAAAAAAATAGTAAATCACATTTTTTCTTTTTTAAAGAAAAGTTCTATTTAATAAATAATCAGTAATTTTACCACATTTTAAACTAACTGTGCGTTAGGAGTTGTTGCCAAACTCCCAAATACTTAAGATTACATATACATATAAACACTTACTTCCTTTTTCCCGGGTCTTTTTTGGAGTGTCACTTGTAGGTACTTCCTCATTTTCATCAATATATTCAATAACAATGTTTTCATTCCCGTTAAACTCTTCCATTTCTGTTTTGGTTGTTGCGATCTAAAATAAATGTAGTTATACTAAGTATAATAGCACGCCAAGCGTACCAAAATACCTTTTAAAATATTAAAGTGGAATTATTTCTTGTATATAAATTATTCAGAACCGAGGCAATCCAGAATAATGAAGGTAGAAAACATAAACAATACATACATATGAATTTTCCTGGAACAAAATGTACCTAGCAGTAGAAAGCCGATTCACTCAATAAGTCCCTAATTATGAACTCTTGGATGTTACACGGAACTATAAGTGTACTCAAACTTACCAGGTTATCAGTGGTTGATTTTTGCTCATTAATTCCCTTTTCTTCAATGTTCAGCCCAGTCACGGCACCAGAACCAAACATATTAATTAGTTTCTCTTCTTGAGAATTTAAGGTTTTACCCTCCCGGGCTTTTTTTCTAGTGGAGGATTTCCACTCTGTAAAAGTCTTAAAGACAAATAAATATTTATACTAAACAAATCGGTACCTATAAATAATTGTTACTTACCTTTTTCCATGACACGGAATCTCTTATTGGGCCGTCCCCACATGAATTTAGGAGACCGGCTAGTTCCTCCCATTTTTCGTTTTGCAAATGCTTATCGTCTGACGGATTTAATTTTTCTGTAACCATAAATTTATTTTTTTCTACATAATTAGTGTATATCTCAAATTGTTTTTTCGACGTTCTCTTTTTTGTTACACTGGTAATATCCATGTTTCTTTACAAATACAAAACTCACACAACAAAACTTTAAAAATTTGAAAGAGAAAGAATGAAAGAAATAAGCAAGCAGTAAAGTTAGGTTAATTTGTCGACAGTTTGTACAAAACGAGCCGCAAAAATTAAAATTCCCTAGATAAACCACTGTTGCCAGATTTTTTCTTGTTTAGGTTTCAGATATCAGATTACCAATTTCAATGTGGACACATGAATACCAATAAAATTTAACATTGAAATATTTCAATAACAGATATTGGAACTTGGCAAATTACCAATGATCACCTGAATAAGGCCGATTAAATGGTTTTGTTAAGTATTTCGTTGACTTGCGCGGCCTTTGTGATTTACGAGAAAACCCATTTTTCGCAGAGGAAAAATAGCTTGATAACTTACTTTTTTATTCTGTGTGGATAACAGTCATGTATGTTGGTTGCATAAATCTATAAATCAATCTTTTGTAGATGCTTCAAGCTATCATTTTCTGTCAAATCCTATCAAAAATTGAATCTACTAATCTTCCAATGTCGATTTTAACTTCAACTTTATTTGAATTTTCCATCTTCCCTATACTAAATTGCAATGCCGTGACGTTAAATCACGTCTTTTGAAATTCGAAAAAAAGTAGCAAAATCTCCCGAATTTCCGAACGCTCTGTATATGTACCGAATGTACAAGGATCACACAACGTATTTCGTCCAATTTCAAATCTTATATCGCTAAAATAACTTTAGAATCTCGTGGTGAAAATGGGTCAATAAATCAAAAAATAACAGTTTGCAAAATAATTTTTGTTGTCCAGAGGCTACTATGATAAAAAATAGTATTACCAACATAAAATTTAGACATAAAAATTTACAAAATTTGAAGGATTTCTTTTCTTTTTAAAATGTATTTTTCTTGATTATAAAAGGTGAAATAGAAAAAAATGTATAAAGCGCAAGTTTCATAAGGCGTTTTAGCGCACGTGTCAATAAAAAAACTCGCCACTTTGTGGCTCGTTTTTTAAAATAGACGCGTGCGCTAAATCCGCTTCTTATGAAACGTGTACTTTAATATACTATTCTGATATACATTTTTTCCTGAAAATAATTTTTCACTTCTTTTTTTATATTTTTATCCTGATGTCATAACGAATGAA
This sequence comes from Polydrusus pterygomalis, assembly GCA_963969555.1. Taxonomy (NCBI): domain Eukaryota; kingdom Metazoa; phylum Arthropoda; class Insecta; order Coleoptera; family Curculionidae; genus Polydrusus; species Polydrusus pterygomalis. The sequence continues at coordinate 53,277,533 of OZ018381.1, forward strand.
GTAATAAAGGATAATTTCTGGAAAAAAAGTTCAACAGTCTCGGCGTGAGTTTGCGAGTGGGTAGTCGAAACATTTAAAAAATTTGGAGCAATATGTCAGTATCTTTTTCACCCCATTTCAAAATTAAATTGGCCCCTTTGACAGGTAAAAAGTCCGTTTTACCGTCAAACAAAGTCGTTTTGTGTGCCAAAATGGAAATTAAACAGATGGGTTTTAATTAATAGAGAGGTTTGCCAATTATAAATGTAACAATTAAAACCGAAAATTCCTAAAATGAGACTATACAATCTTAAAGAATTCTTAATTAGTTTTTATTAAAACGCATCTTGCTTAGGCGAACCTTGATACAAGAGCATAGCCAAAGAATGGAGGGGGGGGGGGAGGGGGAGTAAGCCTTAATCATATGATTACTTAGAAAATTACATAAATTTATTTTCAACCAATTAGAAGGCTCCTTTTTGTTTAAGTTGCTTATAGCAACGGGAGATTATCGCGATAGATTTGTTAGGTCCTGTTAACTTAATGAAATTAATGTGATAATTTTTCTGTCAAAAATGAAGTGCATTATATCTATTGGCAAAAGTCACTCAGAATAAAATCAAAATTCATTTTGTTGCTAACTTATAATTTTTATTGATACTAACCAATTTGCATATCTGCACATATCGAACACCGGGGCTAAAAGAGACACATCAAAAATTGAACTAAACTCATCGAAAATATATTTTTTTTAAAGTTTCATTTAAAACTATGTAGACATGTAATTTCAGATGTTATGGTTCAAAACGAATTATTGTTTTTAATGTTCCTGAAATTTTAGTAATAAACCTTAGTTACTAACAAGTAAAATCAACTTATATTGTAAAAATACAGTTTTATTTGAATTTAAAACTATAAAGAACTTGAATTTCAGATAACAAATTTGTTATTTAATGTTTCTCACCTTTTAGTAATAAAAATTAGTTACTAACGGCTACAATGAACTTCATTTCTAAAACTTTAATTAGTTATAATTAACTAAAGTCGCCGGAAATATGTTTTTGTAGCATTTTAGCAAAAAAATTACAATAAGAAAAAACTCCAATTTATGAGATTTTCACTTATAATCTCCCTAGCAGCAGAATTATTACCGATAGTTTTTTTCAAGGTCACGAATGGTTTTGTTGATAGAAAATTATTCCGAGTTGAAGACGAAGAAAATTTTTTATCAACAAAAACAGGAGTGAAACCGGGAAAAAAATGATCGGGAATTAATACTGCTGCGTGGGAGGTTCGGTAAGAAAATTTCATAAATTGGAGTTTCTTTTAATATGATAAGATGATGAGACCTACGACCTATTTCTCAATAAAAATTATAAGTTAGCAACAAAATGTATTTTGATTTTATTGTGGGTGACGTTTGCCATCTTATCTTAATCTTAATCTTAACATAGTATTAAAACAAAGTCGCTGTCGCTGTCTGTCCGTCCCTACCTATATATGGTTAAACCTTTAAAACTACGCAACGGATTTTGAAGCGGTTTTTTTTAATAGATAGAGTGATTCAAGAGGAAGGTTTTTATGTATAACTAGCGACCCGCCCCGGCTTCGCGCGGGTGCAATTTCAGAAAGTGGCATGCCGGGTACTAATATATCGGGTTTGTTCGGGTTTGTATTTATACCAGCGGGTTGCAACGCATGCCGGATACACGCTAGTAAAAAATAAAGCACTTCATTTTTGACAGAAAAATTATCACTTATTAATTTTATTGGGTTAATAGGCTATAGACTATCGCGATAGTCTCCCGTCGCTATAAGCAACGCAAACAACAAGGAGCCTTCTAATTGGTTGAAAATAAATTTATGAAATTTTCTTACCGAATCTCCCACGCAGCAGAATTAATTTCCGATAATTCTGCTGCTAGAGAGATTATAAGTGAGTGTTACTGTAAGTTGTAAGTGTACCTATTTTATTGTTGACAACTGTTTATACTTTACCAAAATGTTAACGTCGTAAGAAAATCGATTCTCTTATCATCAGAAAGTCTTTAATTTCCCAAAAGATTGTCATTCATTCTAAAACTGTACAAGTTGAATTTTCCAAAACTTCATTCAGTCGAATTGTACTAGTCAGGCTAAATTAGTTAATCAAGTTAAGTGATTTGTTTAGTTTGGGGTTTAGTTTAAAATTGCCAACGTTTTCTCGAATCGTTTTTGGATTGTCTTAAAACGTAATTTTAGAAGATGTAATAAATTATACAATTTTATTGTAAATTAATGATGAGCTTTCTGTCTAGTCGAAGAAATAGAATGGGCTTTTCACTATAACCATTTAGAACTTATTGAAAATATACAGTGTGTCCAAAAAAGTATGCAACATACGGGAAAGTTTTTTTATCACCAATTTTAAAGAAAATTTTATTCTTTATAAAAGTTGGTGGATTCCTTAAAACTATAAATTCATTCACTTCACCTGCGGCTAATAGTAGGGGAGCAAATGCCATTTTTTCGAAATTGCCTCAAGAGTAAAGTATCTTCATTTTTAGAAATACAGGAAAATTTTATATGGAAATGCTTTTGCAAATTAAAAACTACGAAATTTGAGTAAAGTGTGTCAATTTTTAATTTTTTTTATATGCATTTCGTTAAAATAGGATTTTAGACTTCAGCGAACTGGGTGAAAATGACAAATAAATTATTAATTATTTCCAGTAATATGAATAGAGTTGGATTCTATCATAATTTTGTTTAGAACATTAGTTGGCTAAAATGTGTTTAAGTAGGCATGCAACACGCTAATATCTGAACCAACTCGTATCATTGAAAGGTTTTAAAAAGTTTGCAACTACTTAATCCATTTTTATTATAAACCCACGTTTAAATTATTTAATAAATTTATTAAAATTGCGTAAACAAAAAATCGACCAGAAGTTTACCGTTTAGGGGAAAATAGATATTAACAAAAAAAAATTGTGACATCTAACTCACATTTTGTATTTGGACTAACTTATTATTTTTTTTACACAGGGATCCCTGTGTATTCCAATATAAAAAAAAAACAATTACACACTTGTCCGATATGCCACAATTATCATCAAAACATTTTTATGGCTTTTCTTAAACGGATTGCGCGCGTTCTAGTGGGTGCCGGCGTTGATCTGTTTCTAATATGCAAAACGGCAGATGTTTCGGTGAAAACGCAAATAGCGTTCCCTATACTGGAATGTGACGCACTTCGTGGTTTATTTAGTTGTCTACCTTTCGATTATTACCAGTGTGATTGCCTTGTATATTGGAGGTAATTCCGCTGGGATGGCGCTACGGTGTGTTGATGGCCGCTTTGCTTTTGCAAAAGGCTTTTAATACATCTTACCGCTGGTGTCGGGATTGCTAGGGTCATGGCTGCCCATAGAGTCCTAACAAGGACGAAGCGGCCGTCGTGGTCTACCCGCCCCAGGGTATCCATTGTGCTTGAATCCCTGTGTATTCCAATATAAAAACCAGTTACACACTTGTCGATACGCCACAATTAATCACTTTTAATTCTTTTCGCGGACACTATATTATCTTCTAAACATTTTTATGGCTTTTCTTAAACTGATTGCGCGCATTTGAGTGGGTGCCGGCGTTGATCTGTTTCTAATCTGCAAAACGGCAGATGTTCCGGTGAAAACGCAAATAGCGTCCCCTACACTAGATTGTGATGCACTTCGTGGTTTATTTAGTTGTCTACCTTTCGATTATTACCAGTGTGATTGCCTTTTTTTATTGAAGTTAATTCCGCTAGAATGGTGTATTGATGGCCGCTTTGCTTTTGTAAAAGACTTTTAATGCATCTTACCGCTGTTTTCGGGATTGCTCGGGTTATGGCTGCCCGTAGAGTCCTAACAAGGACGAAACGGCCGTCGTGGTCTACCCGCCCCAGGGTATCCATTGTGCTTGGATCCCTGTGTATTCCAATATAAAAACCAGTGACACACTTGTCCGATATACCACATTTATACGCTTTTAATTTTATAGGATGTCAATGGTGAATGTTTTATGCGATTATAGTGACAAACCCTATTCTTTTATTGGAAAGGCGAGCGGCTGATCCTATTGGTATCTTTGTTTCGATAATCTAAATAGAAAAAGCAGCTTAAAAGTAGAAGAGATGCTGGAGTCAGGACACAAGTGGACCATACTGAAAGAATACATCAAAACTATCCTGGAGACCAAAGTGGCAGAAGAAAGGCAGTAGAGGATACATAGCCCGGGGCTCCCCTGACGGTAATACCTTTTGGTGATTCCGGGGCAGTCCCGTAGAGGAGGGAGGTTTTAGTGCGTAAACAGGACAGCCTCTGGACTCGCACACTACCGGCGAAAGGTAGAACAAGTAACCGGTGCCCATAAAAGGTTTCCTCCCTGACACAAAAAAAAAAAAAAAAAAAAAAAAAGTAGTAAATGAGATTTCTTTCCCTTAAAAACCGGCAATATTGAGATGTTGACATTTGAAAAATGTAATTGATGTACCTACCTATAATATGTCTAACCGATTGAATACCTATAAATCAAACCCTATTTTATTATGGTGCATTTCTTTTTATTTAAATGAAACGACGACCCAAGAAACACAAATTTTATTTAAACAGAATGGGATTTAGATACTAAATTTATTGCATCGCAGTTGTAACCTTTCGCGAACCTGTTGCTCGTGTCGTGCTCGTGTCTTGTTAAAATATCGTTTGTCGATTTAAAGTGATTTAAATATTTTTTAGTTCTATTTTATAATGAATAATATTAAACCTAACAAAAAAAACAATACAAATTACAGGCGGAATAGCAGAAAAAGACAGGTAAATGATAAAAAACAATTAAATTTTCCTCTGGACTAGTGCAGTATACACACAGTGTGGTTGTTTAAGTGTGCATCATGTGGGCATTTTTTTATTATCGATTTCTCAGAAAATTTTATTCTTGATAATCATATCATCAAAATAATCATATTAGGTGCACTTGGAATGGTTGCAAGTCAAACGGCATACAGGGTATAGGCCAAAAAATATAAAACTTGTACAAGAATAAAGTACCCCCTATTTCAGAAAATGCAGCAAAATGTTATTAAGAAAACTTGTTTAGAATTAAAACTTATGCATAGATTCAAAAACGTGACCTCCTAAAATAAGAATATATATATTTTTTAAAAATATTAATAATTTCCCAAAATTTTTTTTTTATATTTACCATAAAGATTTTCATAATTTAATCACAGTAATCACAAACTTCATGTTTGTTGCAACGATAATAAACACAACTTTACAATATCCTAAAAATTATTTTTAACAATATAAAACATTTGTTATGATAATATGCTACTTAAAAAATTATCATATAAATTGCAAAATTTTTATTTTAAATGTTTATTAAAAAAACTGTACAAATTAAGCGACAAATATGAAATCCTACTAAAATAATCGCAGATACCTATGGAAAAAAACAAATAAGGTCAAGTTTTTGAATCTATGCATAACTTTTAATTCTAAACAACTTTTTTAATAACATTTTGCTGAATTTTCTGAAATAGGGGTACTTTATTCTTGTACAAGTTTTATATTTTTTGGCATACCCTGTAGACTTGCAACCATTCCAAGTGCACCTAATATGATTATTGAACATGCACCAACTTTTATTAAGAATAACATTTTCTGAGAAATCGGTAATAAGAAAATGCCCATATGTTGCACACTTAAGGTAGGAGTATCAATATGCTTGCCAACCTATAACCTATTTTGCGTAGATTTATTTATGTTTTCTAGCTTCTACACAAAATTTAAATAAAATCAGTATCGACTTGATATTCTATAGGTAATAATTGACAATATTTAATAAATATCAAGGAATTTTATAACTTATTTTAGGAGAATTGTATAGCGAAAAATATCGGGTAAGATTTTTTTTAACATTATTATGTCATTGTCACTCATTGTTCTTTCACATACAATTCTCCCAAAATTAGCAATGAAATAAATTGATATTTTTGTAATATATCAGATATTACCTAAGTAATGTGCCGACGATACTGATTTTATTTAAATGTTAGTCAATAAAATAATAAACTTAAAAAAGTAACGCGAAATAGGTTATAGGTTGGTAATAGATTAAATGACGTTGAGAATGCTACCTTAAACAACCACACCATAGAGCAAACGCACTTTGAGATTGATATTGATGGGAATCGAAAGTAACATGGCCTAGCAAATGATCTAATACAACAGGTTTGCTAAAACACAGTTTGTATTGGTAGCTTATTTTGTATTAACCCATATTAAATAAATTGCTAGTGTATCAAACCCGCTTCAGTGTTATATCAATTCCAGATTTGCTAGAACAGTGTTTTTATTGGTAGCAATCAGTTCCAGTTCCAGCACAGTCTTGTTGAATAATGATGTACTTTTAATACAGCAATTTTGTTAAGAAATAAATTGCCTCTCAATACGACGCATTTTGTTCCCAGTAAAGCACTTTCTATACAATTAAGAAAGCAGAACAGCGTCCACAAAAACGAATTGTATCCAATAGAACCTATAATCCACAAGGAGTTGGTGGGGGTTCGTAACTGTCGGCAATCGCCGCGCGCCGTAGTACTAGTTTTAACGTATTTGTTGCGCAGCTCACATCGTTGATCGGAGTCTTCTAGCTGTCATGTTTGAATTGTCATAGTTCATTTTCTTATGATCACTAGAAGGCAGCCGTTGCCACGTCTCGCGGGTTCTACACCGGTGTGAAATATTTCGAATATATACCTACTGTTCTGACTGCAAAAGTTAAACTGTTGATTGACTGCCAGTCAACTTTTCTTGAAATCGGCATTATGCGTTGCCATAGCACTGGTATATTCTCAATAGTTACGAAGGTACAAAGAATCAATTGAAGCTCAAATAAAACCCAAAATGGGGGAGTAGAGGTATGATATAGACAATGATATTTCCATCTTGCTCTGTTGTTGTTCCTGATTTTCCCTACCGAAATCTTAGCTGCAAGGAGCTTACATTGTAGATGAACGAACTTCCGAATGACACTTGTTAACTCGATAATCTGCAGTCGAAGGTCGAGGTCCTTGTTTTCTGCTACACAGTTTTGACAAGCGAATAGAATGGTGACCTGGCCATGTCAAGTAAATAAGTCCTGCTAAATTGGGCAGGTATGTAAATCACGCAAATGATTATCTTTATCAATTGATTGAATGAACGATCATAAGATATAATGAATTTCCATATACGATATTACATTTTACGTATATACCGTCCCGTTCTCCAGTTTTTCCAAGTTCCATTTTTATACGTAAATATTATTTCTTTTTTATGTTTAAATTTATTTTCTTCTATATTTTCCTTTCCGTATACATATCAAATCAACCCCAACGCATGCTTAGGTACTTTACATTTTGCGTTTCCTCTTTGTCCTTTTTTTATACATAAGTGTATTTTCTTTTAGGGATGTTTGCTTTTTCCCCTTTTATGAGGTGTAAAAAAGTATTTTCCTTTAGTGGTGTTAAAATTTTATGTTATATACGGTTATATGAAACGGCGTGTTTTCACCAAATGTTAAAATATTATTCGACTGGAGATATTTTTTCCAACAAAACTGTCAGAAAATGTATACGTTTGCATCTTCTCTATCAGGGTGAAGTTCATCTGAAAGTATGTCGTCTTGGCTTTTGCTACCTGCCATTTATTTTAATAAAACTTCATCATTATATACCTGAACCTGAAAGGTCTATAGGGTGACATATTATTTACAATTTTAATAATTTCACTTGTTTACCATTATTTTGCATAGAAATGTTGTCCTTGTTATCAAGAGCAGGTAGGCTGGTCCACCCCTTATTAGATAAGTTTATGGCATTTGCAATTGATATTTAGGTAGAATAAATTGTATCCCGAATTATATTTTTTAAATAGCTCGTAATTTTGGTTATGACTATTTTTTTTTTCAAGTTATATTTGACGCGAAAGTTTTATCTCATTTTATTCTATTCTTTTTAATATTTGCAATTGTTGTACATTCTCAACTTAAAGGGCGATTCTGTTTCGGACTTGTTCATTTTCCAATTTCTATAATTTAATTATAATTTTGAAAAGTTTATTTTAAAATTTTTAATTGGATAATTGCTAAAAATGCGGTTTAAAAAATATGTTCCCCAGTAGGTCCCACACTATACAGGTTCGGCTTACGGGCCCAGAGATCCTGAATCCGGTCCTGATGCAAACGCAAAATTAAAAACGTCTTTTCCTCCTTTTTGCTTGAAAAAAGAATTTATAAATCAATAAGCTTTAAATAAGATATTTCGTATTTTTATCCTATTCGAGATCCAGACAAATTAATGGAGAGCGTCATTCATTTTGTCAATTAATAAGAAAAAAACGACAAGAACGGAGATAAAACGATGTAATAAAAACCGTAGCAAAGTAGAAATCTACGAAAATATTATCGCTGGAAAGAGAAAAATAATTCGAATTTTCAAAAAACATGGCAAATATTTAATTTTAAGAATGTTGGTGCCGATTCCACATTTAGTTAGTTCTGGCAATTATTTCGTTTAGAGGCTATTCAAGTTATAAAATATTTAGGAATTATTTTTGACAGTAAATTAAATTGGAATTTTCACATAGAATACTTAATTAAAAAATTAAGAAGTCTACTACCGATTTTTAAAAACATTAAAAAATTTTTAAATGTAAGACATGGAAATATTATATTACGCGTTAGTTAAAACTCATTTAAATTACGGGATTTTAGGTTGGGGAAGAATAAATAGAACTTTAGTTAAAAAAATTAGAAATATTACAAAAAAGGGTTTTAAAAATTATATTCGATAAAGATTATCTTTATCCTTCAAAATAATTATATTTAGAAACAAAAAAGTTGAACATAAGGCAACTTTACATTTATAACATCTTAATATATATGTATATATATTTAAAAATAAAAACCTTATACAATTTAAAAACCATCATAATACACGTCATAAAAATGAAATAACCATAAAACCTAAAATAAATAAGTCCATAGGACAAAAAAATTTCAAATATTTATGTTTTTATTTAAACGATTATTTACCAACAAAAATTAAAATATTGATTTCATTGAAAAAATTTAAAGTCGAAATAAAAACATGGATATTAAAAACAGACAATAATTTGAAAATATTTTTAGAAATGATTTAATTAATTAATATTGTTCTGAATAATTTATATAAGTAATATATTACTTAAAAATTATTAATTAATAATTTTATTATATACATGTATAATATATTTCTTCAAGGAAGCTGCGTTTATACTATAAATTAACATTTTTACTTTAAAACTTGATTTTTAATGCATATTTATGATTTATGATATACTAAAACAAAAAATAAGATTTGCCCCTAACAAGCTCAGCTTCAGGGGATTGCAGGGGATTGCAGAATAAGTTTATCGAAGACAACAAAAAAAAAAAAACCTTTTTCGAATTAATATCTGTGGTCCGGCACTTGTATTGGTTTTGTGAGCGCACTTGCAAAATTTTCTGTTTTTACAGAATAATCACTTTACGACTGACCTTTTCTAAGGTACCGTACTGGGACGCAAGATGTCGCACCGGGTTCTATAATTCCCGTCGATAATCGATCCTGACAAGTGATTTGTCTTCGAGCCCTGTTTCCTTCTGCCAAACTGAGCCTCACTGATGAGCCGTAAACGGCGAAACGCGTCTGGGGATGAGTTTGGCGGAAGGAAACAGACAAAACCTTTTTCGAATTAATACCTGTGGTCAGGCACTTGTACCGGTTTTGTGAGCGCACTTGCAAAATTTTCTGTTTTTACAGAATAATCCCTTTACGACTGACCTTTTCTAAGGTACCGTACTGGGACCAGTGTTGCCAATCGGCGGACTTTAGTCCGATTTTTGGACTTTTTTTAAGGCTATGGACTTTTGTCGGACTTTGAAACTATTTCGGACTTTTCGGACTTTTTGATACCTGACAAAAATATGCTAAATGCACAAATTTCGAAATAAAATCGGCAGGTAACTTATTGTTTAATTACCAAGTGTTGGGTTGTCTTATTACTTATTACATTAACTTTTTTATTATTGTTTTTTTTGTTATTAAAAAGTAAATGTTTATAGAGTTATTAGTCTTTTTCATTAATAATATACCCCCAATAGTAAAAAATAAATATCGCTTATGGCGAATGCGCCAGACGAAGCGTTTTCATTTCGACGCGGACTAAATCGGACTTTTTCGTGCCACTGGGCGGACCTTTTCACCTAATGTCATTGGCAACACTGACTGGGACGCAAGATGTCGCACCGGGTTCTATAATTCCCGTCGATAATCGATCCTGACAAGTGATTTGTCTTCGAGCCCTGTTTCCTTCTGCCAAACTGAGCCTCACTGATGAGCCGTAAACGGCGAAACGCGTCTGGGGATGAGTTTGGCGGAAGGAAACAGACAAAACCTTTTTCGAATAAACATATTTATTATATTATTAAATTTTAAATAAACCTATTATTATTATTATTATTATTATTATTATTATTATTATTATTATTATTATTATTATTATTATTATTATTATTATTATTATTATTATTATTATTATTATTATTATTATTATTATTATTATTATTATTATTATTATTATTATTATTATTATTAAGTAACTCATAAAAATTTCATAATAGAATTTCCATTCAGTCCACATTTCCTGATTTAATTGGGCTTTTTGGTTCACTGAACCGGACATCTTCTTGAACTTTTCACTATCTCGATCTCAATATGTAAAATATGTGGGCCAGCACTAAAAGTGTTGAATTTCTAATAAATATTGAAAAAAAAAGCATACATATGCATATATGCATCCATCTGGCATTCAGAGTTGTAAATGAAGCGGAATTTCTCGGGCAAGATCGTCCATTTTTAGGGCGAAATAAAACAGTCGACTTAGCAAGATGTTTTATTGATTTTTCCAATGGGTATTTAAATGGACGTATGTTCTAGCGTAAAATTCCAAGTGAAATATTCACAAATAGACGACAATCCTTTATTCAAGACTTCTGAATTATTTCTTCGTATTTTACGTACACTGTTTCAAGATTTATAGGCAGGAAGAATAACTTCCTGGTAGATTCGGAGCTAAATCGTATAATACATCGTCTCATCGTCGACTAAATGGAACGTTTCAATAACTTTTATGAAATAAATTTCAAAAACTTTCAATTTTAAGTCTTATCGGTCAAATTAATTCACATGCAAAGCCTCAGATTTAATTCATATCTGTTCGGTTGTTATTCAGAGTTTTAATTCAGAAACCAACAATTATTCTAATTAGATCCATAATATGCTTGTTATGGTAAAGTATTTTTCACCCTAAATGGTATCGACTTATTAGCTTTGTTTTGGTTCTAGCTTAGAACCGTTCTAGAACAGTCCGCACATGCGCAGGGACTTATTTATGTTTTGGTTGAGTTTAGAATCGATTCTGAACTGACATTCAAGTGTTTTGGTTATAGTTCGAACCAGTTCGTAACCGTTCTCGAACTATCATTGCAGTTCGAGCTTTTTGATAGAACCGATTCGGGATTTTTAGTTGACGCATGCGCAGTTGAATTTTTCTAATGAAAATAGGCGTCAACTAACTTTTTCTTCTGTGGTCAAGATCCCTGTTTGCTTGTTTGGCTATCTATCTAATAGAAATAATATTAGATTAAATAAAAATAAAAAATTTTAAAACTAATCTTTATCCATTTTTGCTGTCTGTGGTAGGTACTGTGCAAGTCAAAACGGTCAAAAAATCTTTAACATGTATTTTTAAAATTTTGAGGTTATGATTAATTTCCTCTTCTTTCCTTTATAATAAGCTGTTTTGGTTTATTCGACTGCGAAGCGATTCTAAAACAGTTCCAGGATTTATTTTATTGCACATTGAGTTCTGCGCAGTTCTCGAACTGTTTGGAATAAATCCTTATTTTAAAACCAAAATAAAGCTATTGACTGCAATAAGGGTAGGACTTTAGATATTTAATTCGTTATTAATAATATATTATTTAATGACACGAAATATCCTAAATACACATGCACAAGATAGTTAAATATTACTTGCTATAATTACAAATTATAATCCGACCCTGAGCGAGAGTTTATTTGCATTTTTATGGCCGAGCTCTTGCAAAACGTTCCAGGTAGTTAAACGGAGTCAACCATTCATTGTAAAAAATACTTTTAACATTGTTTTTCATTGGAAAACATAAAATTATCACACAAGTAACTAAAGGTTGTGAAATACTGAAAAAGACTCGGTCTCAAAATTATGTATTCACTCTACATTTGGATGTAATAAACAAGAAAAACTATCAATGATTAAATGGCTCTATATGATAAATAGTACCCGAAATGTTCCCCGCTATGTTTCCTGACAGACCCATTTCAGGCAAAATAACAGTCCTGAATATTGTTTCTAATTTTAACAGTTAAAGGTACTGCAATTAATAAATACAACTGCTTGGGGCTAAATAATGATGTACTCGATGGTAAAGTACAAGATTTAGAACTTTTACTGTTTGTCGAAGAAAATAATGGAATTAACATCAGGCTTCTTGTTGGCAAAACTGTCCACGGTACTACGCAAATTACATAAATATCATTCGTATAAAAAACATCAGGAATTAGGGGAAGGTGATGAAATACGAAGAGCAAACTTTTGTTTTGATGTTATAAAAAGGGTAAATAACGATAGGGATTCTTACGCAATGTATCAATGAATGCACCTTCACATTAAACAATGAACCAAATGTTTAATTGTAGATATTCGAATACAGAAAATGAACACAAATTTGTGCAAACAAGGACTTGATACCCTCAGAAGGTACATGTTTAGGAGGGAATACTTGGACATTGGATCTTTGGTAAAATAATAGCCACTCTGGGCTTGCACCATCCGGTATGTGTTTTCTTTTATCATTATACAGCTTTAAACTTATTGCTTTGTTGAAAAAAAATTTATCAACTACATTATTTTGTGTCGTGGATATTTAAAGTGTCGAATGACTTGAATGAATTTTTCAGGTTTCCATCGTAATTAGATTTATAATATGTTGTTTATTGATTACGGTGTATGTACATTTTGTGCCATTCGGTGGAAATCTTTAGGTACAGATTTAATTTTTAAATACCTCTGAAGTGTTTCCTTGGCGTTTTGTATCATGCAGCTATGTTTATAAATTCATCAGTAACGCAAGGAAAGTAACGGCGAGCCATACATTTGAAAAGACAAATGGCGGATTTGCTTTCGTATTATAGCAAAGCGCAATTGCAGTCTCAGTCATTCAATACAGCTTCGGAATTATTAAATGGACAATTGCGAAATTACAGAAAATAGATAGGCAAACAAGGAAACTCATGACGATACATGGAGCACTACACCCAAGAGCAGACGTAGATCGTCTGTACATCCCGCGCAAGGAAGGAGGAAGAGGAATGTCAAATGTGGAAACCAGTCATGCCATAGCCATAGAAGGATTGAAACTTTACCTTAAATTAAAAAAATCAGACAAATATCTTGGCATAGTGTACAGGCAACCTAAAAGCAATTTACAGAGGATAAAGATGAAAACCAAGAATCAAGCAGTACCGACCAGCATAAACTTGAAACAAAAAGAGTAAAGAAGGTTAAAGAACAATTGACAGAAAACAAGAAACAAGATCGAATAACGAAGTGGACAGAAAAAGCAATGCATGGCCAAATAGTAAAAGAAGTTTCCAAAGAAACGATAAACAAGTAACAATCATGGAAGTGGCTAACACATATGAACCTGAAATCTGAAACAGAAGCTCTCGTAACAGCGTGCCAGGAGCAGGGGCTTGCAACCAATTACGTGCGGACAAGGATCATGGGGACTGGCGGAGACCCGAAATGTAGACTTTGCCGGTCATACAGTGAGGCAGTCCATCATGTGGTGGCTGGGTGCCCAATTCTGGCAAAAAGTGCTTACCTTAAACGTCACAACAAGGTTGCAACACAGCTACACTGGAACATCTGTAAACACTACAAAATAGAAGTCAAAGAAAAATGGTTTGAACATATCCCGGAAGCAGTAGTAGGTACACCTGAAATAACTATGATATGGGACGTTCAAGTGCAGACTGACAGACACATCGCAGGAAACAAACCAGACATTATCCTGAAAGATAAGAAACTAAGAAAGTGCCTTTTGATTGACGTCGCGGTGTCATCGGACGATAACATCACGCAGAAAGAGGCAGAGAAAAAGCTGAAGTACAAGGACCTACAAATAGAAATACAAAGAATGTGGAATTAAAAAACTAAAATCGTGCCAATAATCATAGGAGCAACAGGGCTCATATCTAACGCTACCTGTGAAGCTATAAAAGAAGTCCCTGGAACACATAACCTCCTGACGATGCGAAAAGCTGTAGTGCTGAGTACAGCGCACATAGTACGCCAAATTCTATGATACCTCCATCCTGATGTCAACTAAGCAAGGAAACACCCCAAGTGCACGGTTTGCACTCGGTGATTCCCCAAAAAAAAACTAAACCATAACCCAAGAGAATTATGTGATGCAAAGACAAATAATATTAATAATAATAATAATAATAATAATAATAATAATAATAATAATAATAATAATAATAATAATAATAATAATAATAATAATAATAATAATAATAATAATAATAATAATAATTATACACGTATTTTATTATGATGAATAAATAAAATAATTACAAATATTAATACTACTAGACAGACAAGCAAAAGCGGGTCGCAGTCTAGCCACAAAGGCTACTGTACTAAACCCCACACTGCTTGGTAAAATAATATTAAAAAATATATATAAAGAATTTATTAATGTACAGATATTATGTAAATATCGTAGAAAGGAGAAATAAAAAAAAATTGGTTTAAAGAAAAAAGAAAAATACGCTACATTCTAACCTGATGGACAAATACATAATTCGAAGAATGACCAAAACATTGATAAAAATAATAATTTGAAAAAGATAATTAACGAAATTGTTCTTGTTGAAAACTGAGTAGATATTTTTTATATTGCAATTTAAATGTGTTACTGTCAAAGAAAACCATTTAATTAGGTAAGGAGTTATACAATTTAACCGAGTTGTAGGTAAATGATCTCTGAAACATGGCACTCTGATGCTGAGGCAATGAATGTATATTTTCACGAAATACAAAGCTACTTTTTAAAGAAAGAGGCAGAGCCGGATTATTTAGAGTTTTAACCAAAAAATTTCCCAAATGTAAAGTTCTACGGTTATTCATTACTAGCCACTTGAGATTTTTAAACGTATGAGAAGTTCAAAAATAAGGCGTGAGCATCTGCTACATCAAGGCATGGCCTATAAATGAAATCACAGTGGTTAAAGTTAAATAACAAATATTTTTGATAATGAGAAAGTTCTTTCAAAAAATAAATGTAATTTTGATGTTCCATTGCCGATAAGAAAGAACGAAATTATATTTAAGTACCACCGTTTAAAATCGATTACATTTTAGCATAAAATATCAAATGAAATATTCATAAATAGATGACAATTCCATGTTTAAGACTTCTTTCGCGTGAATTATTTAACGCTTGCTTCTATCGCAATTTTATACGCTCCTTTTGGAGTTCTTTTGCCACATCGCATTTTTCTAAGTTTTATGGAAGGAGAAAACAACGTATTTTCATTCCTTTACACTCGCAGCAAGAACGTGCTTACTTTTTTAAATTTGTAATGATTTTGTTAGTAGGCGGCGTAAATGGAGGAGCAATAAAATAATGGAAATTGAGGATGCAAAAAGGAAGGGAAAATGTAGACGTTGCCACAGTATTATTTTATTTTTTATAAAATAAGGAATATTATGCAATCGCTTAAATTAAGATATTCATGTAAACGTTTTGCGTACAATAACGGCAAACCAAAACTTACAGGGCTTATAATTTAAAGTAAAACAAATAATTTAAAATAATTGTGGCATTTTTGAATGTAATAGACAATTAGTTGTAGACCTGAGCGCTATTCTGTACATGTACCGAGATCTATCGGTATCGGTATCTCTTATGGACGGCCGTCGGTAAGTCGAACCGAGCGGCATTCGGCCTACTCTGTTACCGACGGAAAACGGAAATTCGGGTCGGTATCTCGCAATTTCTACCAAGCCCTCCTTAACCCCACGGTGAACTAGGGGTGGGAAAAAGCGTGATTTTCCTGTCACAGCTCAAAGCTGTGACAGCTCCATGTCTGAACCTGTGACTGAAACCTGTGACTTTGTCACAGCTCCGGACTTGCAATTTGCAGGGATGCTGGCTGCTAGTGTTGGGATCGCTCGAGTGAAAAACCGCTCGAGTACTCGATTATTGAAATAACCGACATCACTCGGTTATTGACACGACTACTCGAGTTATAATTTCAAGCGAAAATCGTCGCTTAACAAGCAGTCAAGCACTAACCACTGAGCGAAAGTTCGTTCATTCGATATCCGCTCGGCCATCGTCGCTTGACGGCTTTCAAGTTAATGCTCCGAAGTCTCACACGACATACGTCTTTGTTAACGGCACATAAACATAAAAGAGAAGGCGCTATCGCGACATGCGTTTCGTTTTCGTCGTTTTGGTTTGGATTTTGATAGAATCACCTGTAAACGTAAACATCTGCGACGCCTGGCCTGGCCTTCAAAAAGCAATCGGTGGTGATCGCTTGCCCTCGGCGTCATTCGCTATCGAATCGAATCGAGCGGCAAGCGATCAACCACTCGCTCAATGCGCTATTCATTGAATTCATTCACTACTTGATACTTGAACCGAAATTTCGAGTGATAAATCGCTCGAGTGATAAATCGCTCGAGCGATCGCTCGATTATTGAAATCGCTCGAGTAGTGACTACTCGATTATTAAAATCATCGGTTTTTCCCAACACTACTGGCTGCTAAAGCACAAACGAACGGCAACGTACCAGCGCGGTAGCGGTTTCACACTTATTTATATTCCGCTCCGCCAACAAGCTCCTTCTGCGCTTCGACACAGCACAGGGCGTGATTTATATTTTGTAGAAAAGGCGGCGGCGACGCTCAAATGAATTCTCCGAATTACTTTTTGAACGAGTTCCGCAAAATGTTTATTTTTCTTTTATTCAATTGGTATTTTCTATTTTATTATAATATTATACGGTGTGGTGTAAGGTACAGTGGTACACTCAATACTCCTACCGATTCCAATTCCGGCGTTTCGGCAGGACCTGTTTTTACGCTCGCGTCTAGTGATGGGAAAAATCGAGTTATTTTAATAATCGACTACCGAGTATTCGAGTGATTTAAAAAACCGAATGATAATCGATTTTTCACTCGAATCCTATATTAGGAAAAAAAAGGTCGCCAAAGTAGTAAAACACCGGTTTTTTTTCTAATCACTTCAAATCAACCACATATTTTTTTGAACTTCTAAAAAAAAAAAAGGTCGCCAGTTCCGTAAAGTAACTAGTTGGTGTAGCCGCAATGAATGATTGGTGATTTATGAATGGCATGCGGGTCGTTTGATAATAAAATAATTCGGATTTTCGTCACTCGAATTATTACCGATGATAACCGGATAATTCAAGTGATTGAAAAAATCGAGTGATCGGTTATTTTTCACTCGAGTGATCCCATCACTACTCGCGTCGCTCACTCACTTCCAGTCCAGTCTCTACCGCACCGTTAGGTCTTTTTTATGCCGCACCGTCGGGTCCGCGAACCTAGCATCCAGCGCGGTCACGTTAGTCACGTCGTCGCAGGTCCTTTAGTCGAAGCGGAAGCCGCAGCGCGCACCGGCCGGTCCGCGAACCTCATATCTAGCGCGGTCACGTCGTCACAGCTCCTTTAGTCGAAGCCACAGAATACGGAAGAAATAGAACGCAAACTGTACACTAAAGTTTGTAGCGATAATGCGCCAAGGAATGCCGTGCATGTACAGGAAACTAAGGAAGGAACAGAATCGGTTACAGGAAACTACATTTTAAAATATTTTCTTCCGTTCGCCAATTGGTCAAGAAAATAATATTATCGCATAGCTGGCCTGGCGCATCCGGCATTTCGTTTTTTCCATGAAAATTTTAATGCGGTTATCATTTTATCCAAAACTCAGCTAAATAGTAGTCTGTGGAGCCCTATTATTTAGTTTACCTAAAGCTTAAAAAAGTACATTATTAAAAGCATTTCTGGTTTGAAATTTATTAAACTTTAGGTTTGGTTCCTGCAGACCACTTTTTGACTGATTTTTGGAAAAAATGAAAGAGTAACGAAAAGGATAAATAAAAAAATGTGATTGTAGAAAATTCCTACTTTATTTGCAAAGTTAACAAATAATACTTGGTAGGACTAGTGTTTGCTTTGCTTATCAATTGGATATTAAGAAGAAACAAATTTGGTTATAAAAAAAAATTTATAGGTTCGAGGGGGCTGAAAAGTAGCCCCCTTGAATTCGTATTTAAAAAAAAAAGTTTATACCTAGCACGATTTGCTTTTTTATTATAAACTTTTAAAGGTTTTCGCCCTGCTTGATTTAAGAAATCATTAAAAGCAGTGAATAGTGAATAAAGATTTCATTATTGCGAATAATGGGTATTATTATATTAAGCAAAACACATAATGGACACTTTATACAATTAGTATTGGACAAAAATGTAGGTACCTATAAGTAAAACACTAATTGTTTGCATAAGATGTACTCTAATGGCAGCGGCATCTTGAATTGTACAATTTATGTTCCTTAAAATTCTGACGGCGTCTTGTTTTTGTATTTACACTGAGCTCTTTTTCACTTTTCTCATGCTATTCTTTCATTTAAATACAACTAAGAAAAGCTAACCTAATTTTACCTCAAACTGAGTCAAACATTACTTGTAAGTATGTTTCTACTAATAACACTATTTTTAACTTTAACATAATGAAATAAACAGTAGGTATACACTTTTTGAGCAGCCTCGGCAGCGTGTAATAAACACAGATTTAACAGTATTTTAAATATAACTAGTTTTTTCGTAAAAAGCCTAGTACATAAACATAATAACAATATAACATAACCTCTGTACTATGGACTTAAACGAAAAAACCACAGAAAAATAAAGGATTTAATAGCATCTGAAATATCACAGAGAAAATCCATACCGAATTTTCGCAGAGGTGGTGCCATCCTCAACATGTACAGCGAAGCTTATACTTAAACGCTTCCTCCATTTAAGTTTGTTTTCTATTTTCTTCTGTATTCTGTGGTCGAAGCGGAACTGGTCGCGACTGTGACAGGTTCACATGATGTGTGGTGAAAAGCACGTGGATATTGTTCCCTTAAAATATTTATTTTTTCACCTTATTTTGACTTGATATCGAAAAAGCACCCTAGTTTTCAATCGAAAATTCTCACGTCAAAATATCTGCTTTTCTAAAAAAGGCGGTGGACTTTTGTTCGTTGAAATCTTTACTTTCTAATGGTGTAAAAAAAAAGATACATTACTATGGTAAATGTTCTCAAAAAATGCAAAGAAACGAATAAAACTCGAATCGGAATTTTTTTTTTAATTATTATGTACAATTTTGAGCTACATATTTATTAAAATTTATACTTAATAAATTAATAATAATAAATAAATAATTAATAATAAATTTATAATAAATAGCTCAAAATTGTACTAAATGATTTTTTAAAAAAAATCGGAATTGAGTTTTTTTCGTTTCTTTGCATTTTTTGAGAATATTTACCACAGTATGTATCTTTTTTTTTACACCATTAGAAAGTAGAGATTTCAATAAACAAAAAGCCCGCCGACTTTTTTAAAAAAGCAGATATTTTGATGTGAGAATTTTCGATTGAAAACTAGGGTGCTTTTTCGATATCAAGTCAAAATAAGGTGAAAAAATAAATATTTTAAATCAAAAAAATTACAGTGTGATTGGGACATAAAAAGGTAGTTTTAACCAAATTTCGTGAAGAAAAAATTTGTTTTGTAAAAGATAAAAATAAAAAACCAAAAACTTGGTTATTTGAATTTTTTTATTACCTACAACTTTGCCATTTAACGTTTTTTTGTAGGACTTGTAGTTTTGCTGTAAATCGAGATAAATCGTACTACTGTAAGTTCTAGCATCTTGTCACAATGGTATACAGCGAATCATTTCGTTCATTGTTGCGAAATAAAATTCGAAAAAAAATTTTTTATTGACATTATATTAATTAAAACAAATAAAATTTATAAAATAACACAACTTGTAAATATTTAATAAATGACTTTAAAACTCTAATAAACAATATCATTTAAAATTATATACACCTAAAATATAAAATAATATAAAATTTACAAACCTGAAAAATTAAGTAGACATTTATAAAGAAGGTACCAATATGTTGAACGTCGGTAAGTTTTTACTTGTATAAAATTTACATGTCAGAAACTTTTCTTATTTACTATTATCCTGTAACATTTTTTCAAATTCCTCGTCTATATTTTCAAGCGAATCACCTTCTTTGAGTATTTCGTCGATAATATTTTCTTGACTGACGTTTAGATTCACTTTAATTTTTCGTCTAGTGTTTACTTCACCACCCACTTCTGTTATTGACAGTGCACTTTCTTCTTTTGGACTTTCCGAGTCTGGAATATTTTAATATTTAGAAAACTTACTGTTTAAAAAAGGAAGGAAAACTGACTATCGACTTTCTGAATAGTGATAAAACTCTTTAAAATAGTATTGACTTGATTGAAAGCTTTTTGAGAAGATCAACAGAACTAAGTTTAATTATTGCATGAATAAAAATAAAGCTATTTTTTTATCATAATCATGCCAACAACAACGTATAATCGTATATTAGGTATGTATGGTATTTATAATTAAAAATGTACGTGTATAAAGTCTGCAAGAGTAAATAAATAGAGTATAGTATCTGCGTAGTATTTTGTGTGCAGCAATGTATTTTGTCACAAAGGGGTAAAGAGAATGCTTGATATACATGTATGTTTTGTAGAGTAGAAATGTGTAAACACTGTGAACTCGTAGACTCAGTGAGAAAGGCTGTGTATCTGTGGCAAGCGAATAATATTAAAAACTGTGTCTGTGATGTTGGGTAAATGAAAAATTAAAAACATAAAACCAAGAGATCTCCATCAAACTTACGCATAGATCTTAACAGGGAATATGACACCGGTTCTTCAAGAGCTTGAAGATAACTTTGACCAGATTGCTGAGAGGATAATGATGAAGAAGAAGAGGATGACACTGATGACACAGTTCTCTGTGAAACATGAGAACGAACTGAAGAAGCTAGAAACAAGAACTGTTAAGATTTTTAGGAAAAAATATATGTTTCCTATTACTATTAGGTAAGTAAAGAAGTTGTAAACGTCGTTTATATGAAGCTGACACCACTGACTTACTTTGCTGCACAGTTCGCTTTTCAGAGTATACTTTTGCACTGCTAAGTTGTTGGACTTGACTTAAGAAGGAACCTGTATTTTACAATAACAAAAAGGGAAATTATTGTTTTAAATTTTTTATTTCAATTATATTGTCATAATATCTAATATTCAACTTACTCGAAACTGTTGAAGAAAGCTCAGAAGGTGACTCTAAAACTCTCATAAAGCTACCCGTTTTTCCCTCTATTCTAGTTCTAGACATTGACCCATCTTTCGAGGTAAGCGTTTCGTCTGAAGCAGAAGGTACATTAAAAAATGATTTATCATAAAATTAATGTTAAAAAAATCCTAATTTAATTTTTATATTTAGTCTGATATTGAAATGATTATTTGGGTTGGTGGTGAAACATTTTTGTCACCAAATATACAAGGTTAATGCTTACCGTGGTTATTGTTGGAGAATGTTACGTTTACTATTGGTGCTGCCTCATATTCTTCGATAACTCTATGCCCAGAGCTGACTGCCGTGTCTAAAAAAAAATCACTTTTTATTAATTTACTGCATTATCTCAAACTTTAAATTAAATTTATCGTGAATATGGAAAATATGTTTAGTTGGAACTTACACAAAATACAGTTAAGATTTTTACCTGTTGTAGATATACTGTTGCCAATTCGAAGCTGAATGGGAACTTTAAGATCAGATTCTTGAGTTTCAGTATTTTGCTGTGAAAATTCTTGATGGCTTGTTTCAGTCTTATGTTCTAAAAAATGTAGTAAATCTTTAAAGTTTAATCTTAGTAGTTTACTATACCATCTTCTTGTATTTATTAAATTAATCGAAGATAGCTTCAATGCTTCTTGAATTTCTCATAAAACAGAAAAAATACTCTTCTTTCCTAAGAGAAAAATATACTATATATACCTGTTATTTCATCAGAGTGTCTCCTTTCATTATGTAAAAATACTTCTGTTACTCCCGACACGTCTCCGTTTTCAACTACTTCCAAGCTTCCTGAAAAATTATTCTATTATAGGATCACTGAAACAGAATTTCTATTAATAGTCTCAGAAATAATAATTTACCTGCAATCCCAGTCCTGAATTTAATTGGTGCTGTAAGAACAGGTCTCGGTGATTTTGGAACTCTTGGAATTGCTTCTTGAGTTTTGGGCGTAACATGTTTTAGGTCATCATGAATGACTTCAGAACTGCTGGTAGAACTAGTATTTTCTGAAAATAATGGATAATAAGAATATATGTTTTCTTATGTATTATTTATCAAAAAAATTGATTTTGTTAGTAGGTATGCGGCATGATAATTTATTATTCATTAATATGTTCATAATATATCAACTCATCATAACAAATAAACCTACCTAAAACCTCATGAGATTGATTTTCTTGTGCAACTCCAATTCTAAATTGTATTGGAACTTTTAATATGGGTTCCTCTGTACCATCAACACTTGCAATTGGTTCCACTGTCCTATGAATAATGTTTTTTACTTCATCGTTAGTCACCTCCGAAGTATTGGTACTACTTAGGTTTTCTGAAATAGTAAATACCAATCACAATATATCTGTTTTTTTTTAATACCAATACATATATTTTTTAATAATATTAATGAATTATTAGCTTACCAAAGGTCTGCGTTAAAATCTCTACAGTTCGGGGGGAACCTATTGAATGAGTTGTTTGATCGACGGTATAGGAATTGTAGCGCTCTGCCCTTTTTCTATGTTTTATTTAAAAAGTGTATTCTATTTACTGATAAGGCAGAAGCACTGCAGACGAATTTGGGGGAAGTGGGTCGACCCTAGAGTACTTTCTATCAGTAAAACACAAAGGATTTGCTGAATAAACTATATATTGATAAAATAAATGTATAGTTAGACAATTAAAACAATTTGTCTAAACAAGTTTAGCCGATTGAAAAGGAACAAAAGAATAAAAACTTTGACAATTTTTCAGTGTTTGTTCGTGTTTCGCGCACTTCACTTTCACTGATTTTCTCTCTCAATAAAAATTAAATGCAATATTTATTTGTGAGCCACCCACTAAGGTCTACAATACTACAGTAGTACAATACCTGAAGATAAAACACTCACTTGGGATTTTTATGCAACGAATTATAACTTGCTATTTCCATGACTGATGGGAGGCGGTCCGAGCCCGCCGCCTCACTAATTAGAAACTGGCTTCTTTGACTTTATGACTTTTTTACGCAAACTTTGGCTTCATAAGACTTAATAAATGACTGAACACTGAACTTAATAAGTGACTGGTTGACTGGGTGACTGCCTAACACAAGACCCGCGCTGGTATTTATAGAGGATTTTTGTTACGTGGGGGACCGTATTTTCGAGAATTTTTCTATTTCCCACCCAAGTTAAGGAATGCGGCTTCAAAACAACTCATGGTCAAATCTTGATTTTTAAGAATTTGGTTATTTCGTAAACAGATTGGAATTTTGATTTCTGCGAAAAACCGACAAGTCATGGCCAAATATTTGACCTCTTCGTGGAAAGTCACGCGGTTCTTGGTTGGTATGTCGCAACATTTTGTTAGTTAAAATAATTTTTCTTAGAATCTCCCAAGGTCTTGTTACTAAAAAACAGCAAAAATTTTTTCTAAGAAGGTTAGATACCTGCTTTTTGGTAAACAAGAAGGAATTCTTCTGGAAAGTCACGTAGATCCAAAATGTTTCGCAATTTGTTTTTCTGCTTTAAATTTCTGGGAGGGCGAGCGGACTTGAAGATTTTTAATTTTCAATAGTAAGTTGTAGCACGAAGTGAACGCTAGTGTAGTGTAGTGCTCACTACAAGAATTAATTCTATAAGGTATTTTTACCAAGCTGTTGCTTAATTTTTATTTAGAAGCCAAAAGTTTTATTTATTTTCCAAAATATAAGATTTATTTTTGCAATTGATTTTTCTCAATAAAAAAACTTTCCCTTTTTAATTTTGTTTTCGGTTTAAAAAACATGATTGTAAAAACAAAAGATTTACTAAGCCCAGGTCATCACATTACTATCCCGCCCATTAAAACGAAGAAAATATTTAATTTATTTTCTTCGTTGGCTACCTTCCTATATTAAAAGTTTGTAATATTTAGCTCGAGTGTGTGTTTTTGTTTATGTTACTGAATTCCCGCATCGCGTCCCGTCTAGTCTAGTTCCTCTACATACATACCAGCGCGGCGCCAGTATGTCTAGCAGACTCGTGGTTTTGGTAAATGACTGCGTTTACATTGTTGTTATAGGTAAAAAAATTTTTAAAAAATTTTATTACCTTACTAAAGCAATTCTCAAAACTCAAAGTTATTTCCAAGGAGTGTTTTACCTTTTACATTTTAGTTGTTTAAAATTCGTTAATTGTTATACCTTAACATGTACCTACGTACTTTGTATACGTATACTTTGTCAAGTATAAAATTTTTAAATCACTGAAAAGTTATTTCTTTCAACACAAATAAAATATTTAAAATTTGATTTAAAAGGCAAGAAAATTTTTCTGGCTTGATTTTCTTACTAATAAAAATTGTTTCAAAAAGATTCAGAAAAGTTTTCCCATAATTCCTTTTTTTTTTTTTTAAATAAAATTATACTGTCATTGTTCTCACATAGAATCCTTAAAACTCTTGTCAAAAAGAGGAACCCGTCTTAGGTCCATCAATCAAAAAATTAATTTTGTAAAATAATCACTTATTAAATAATAATGTATTTACGTAACATATTATAACAGAATATTGAAAAATTTAGAAGTGATTTAACCCCAACAGCGTTTTTCTCTTTTTAATTTGTCATAAAATAAGGTGACTCAATAAATCAATGTAATGGAAATATGATAGTACTGAAATAATACTGAAATTTGACGTTTCCTTTCTGACCAATCATAGCTAAAATAAATTTCTACGAAAATAATCCCTTAACAAAACATTAACAAGTCATAAAAGTACGAAAATTTTTTCTTTTTCTTTCTGATATGAAATGAAATTCTTTTTAAATGATAAAACTAATGAAAATGTTTTCGTCATTTACCCGTTATTATTTCTTTAAAACAAACTCAAAAATAAAATATTTAACTTTCATTACCGCTGTCGTTTTGTTCGGTTTCGGGCCGAACAGGGTTGAAAAGAAGGCACATGCCTCCTCCTGGTCTGGCAACAGGCCTCACTCGATAGCGGGCACCTCCAGGTTGCAAGCAGGGCGGCGCACCGGGCTGGGCGCCTGCAACAGGGGATGCTGGAACCTCTTGCGGCACTACTGCTGGTGTTCTAAGGGTTTCTGGGGTGGGTTGGATTCTCACCATGGGGTGGAAACGGTGGGCTGCAGCTTGAGGTCTGCTATCGGGCCTGATCATTATTGGCGGTAGGGGTTGTAATCGGGGGAGAGTCCTTACTGGTTGGTATTCGGTTACACTTCTTATTCTACCCAGGGTTGGTGTTTGAGTGGTTGAATCGGTGGTTGCTTGCTGTGGAGTTTGACTGGCCGCTTCTTTCTTATTTATTCCGTGGGGTAGGTTTGTAGGCTGGATCTGGCAAACGGGGCAAACACATCCCTGAATATTGGCAAAATTCCACATGCGCCAAAAATATTCAGGGTTGAACAGGCGCTCAGTTGGATGAATGCATAGCGCGCAGCTACACTGAGGGTCGAAGGGCTCATTGGTTTGTCGAGCCATTCTGATTCTAAAAGCTTGATAGCTAGTATGGACCATATCCCGCCATATCGCGAGGGTTGCACGTATGGGCCATAAGTCCGGCGAACACGGCAAATCACCATCGTAGAAGTGGAACAGTTCCCAAAGGTGGTATAGAGCCAGTCTGTACAGCATTGAACGCGGAGGGAGATCTTCGATCATCCCTATATAGGTCATGAAGATTACTAACCACAACATTTTTTTTTTACTTTAACTTTAACTCTTTAACTTGCCTCTAGAGGAAACTGAATAAAACTAAACTTTTTAGCGTCTTAATTCTGGTTTTGTTGAAAATTCTTAAATTTTTTTCAATTCAGCAGTTTCCAAATTTTTTTGATGAGAACCCAGTTCCTATGGGAAAACAAAATAGCAGATTCAGCAAGACCCTGACATTCCACAATTCATGCGTAACAGTTTTTAGGCCAAAATGTTTCTCTTATCAACGCACCTTGAGATTAGTCATTTGTTTATCTTAAAAATTTCGCTTTCTGCGGTCCTCTTGGCGCTCCACTGCTTATAAAATAATGATATTTCTTGAACAAACCTACTAGCGTCATCTATTATTTGACTTTGTAACGTAGCATCTTCGTGAATTAGAATTTCAGAGTCGATGTAGCTTATTAACTTATTAATGCCGTACGTCTCCGCTAGATAGTGCAGAAGTTAAGTTTATAAAATTCTATTTGGTTTAGCGTTGTTGTGTTGTGTTTACTTTGTAGATGGCTCTACTAATTCTATCGGCGACTTGTTTATTTCTGACTTGATAGAGCGGCTTGCTTTTCGTAGATTGTCCACGTGCCTGAACCTTGTGGCGGCACTGGCGGTATTTGAATCGATATTTGACCGGGTATTTCACTCTGCAAGGCCTGTCTCAGCCCGCCATAGGACCATTTTTTTTTTTGGATCTTGTTTATTTTCAGTTGACTGTGTTTGTTTCGGAGTAGGTATGACTGAAGTTTTTTCTACAATTTTAACTCAATCTCAATTTCACAAGCTATAACGAGGGTCTGACTGGGACCTTATCTGCTTTTTGGCACAAAACTCCGGCAACCAACAATCCTTGGGGAATATCTACACATGGCTCTAAAACTATGTGTTTGGCCTTAACCCTAGATACACCTTCAAGAATAGCCTCACATACGGTTTCACATCTGGGGGGAATAACCATGTCTTCTACTAAGTAGACATACACTTCTTTCTCTAATACCTTTGGACGCCCATACATGTTTCCTTCTTTCCTACTTTTTTTTTTTCCACTAGACTCATGAACTCTAGACTCATGAACTCTAGTCTTTTTCTTAGTAGTTAGGTACCTTAATTCTTAATTTCTCTTTGTTTCTCCAAACTTTCTCCATTAGCTTCTTACCTGTGGATTATTCAAGCGCCGGCCAAGCACTTGATCATCCCATTCTTTTGTTATTGGCCGTAAAAAAGAATCACTGGTAGAGTCACTTTGTAATCCCTCCTTTATTTGTAGGATCAATGTTCTTAATTCCCCTATTTCTTCCTTTAACTCGCATATTTCTCTTTTTACACCGTATACCTGTGCCTTTGAGTCTTCTTCTTCTTCTTCTAAGGTGAACTTTGTTTCCCATGCATACATACAACCATTTCCCCAGTCAATTTTTATATTATGTGAATACAAAAAATCAATACCCAATTATAAATCAGCTTGAAAACTTATTGCATTTACCATCATAAACTCGTGCCAGACTGTATTATCTTTTCCAAAATTTATTAGAAGGGTAACCTTTCCATACGTAGAAATACTATTTCCTTGCATATCTACTAAATTACTTAATTCTTTCTCTATCGTGAACCCCTTGGCAATTTCCGGTTTCACTAGGGATATAACTGCTCCCGAATCTATCAGGGCTTTATAGTCACTATGGTTAACACTTACCCTGACTATATTCCGTGGTCTCGGGGTTCCATTCTGAGAACACGTATATATCCCAACCGGTGGCTTCCTTTCTAATACCAGCTTGCCCTGGCTACAGCCGAACTCCGGGGTTGTTGAGCGGCTGTGCTTAAGTTTAAAGCTTGTCCCTGTCTTCCATCTCGATTTGGACATGATCTGGCTATATGTCCAACTTTTTGGCACTGGTAACATTTTTGAGGTCCTGGCTGAAAATTTTTTCTTTCCGGGCAGTCTCTCTTCCAGTGACCCGGTTTGTTGCATTGAAAACAGTTATTATTTTTTCTTTCACACGAGGACACGAGGACGAGAAATGTCCCGATTTCTTGCAAATAAAACATGTTTTTGGGTTGTTACTTTGATGAGTTCTGCTTACTGCACGGCAGTCTCGATGGTCCCTTGGATGCAATAGATTTTCGATTGCTTCTTCTCGTTCCGCTATGTCTAGTGCGGTCTTCAATGTAGTCGGATTTCCTGAAAGGACACGTTGTTTTATAGGCATGCAAAGGCCTAGCATAAACTGACTGGTAAGATCCTGTTCTAATTTGGTAGTTATAACCAGATCAGTTGTCTTAACTCCTGTAAGTTTGACGGTTTTGTTTCCCAAAACTTTTAGGCGGGTTAAAAATTGTTTGCAAGATTCACCCTGTCGTTGTTTACATTCAATAAACTGCCTAAGGGCTGAACCAGTTACATGCTGTCTTGTAAATTGATTGTCATCCTGCCATGTGATTAAATTTTTAAGGCTTGGCTCTGCTTCTAAAATTTGTTTGGCTTGTCCTCTAAGTTTGAGTCTTGCAACAGATATCTTTTGAGTCTCGGTCCAGTTTGCTAAATTTGCTGTTTCATCAATAATGGACAAGAATTCCTCAATACTTGTCTGCCCTTCGTAAATAGGTATTGATTCAATTCCGATAAGTACATTATTTACTGTAGAAGTAGTATTTAAGATGGCAGATGATTCAGGGACTGATTTTTGTTCCATACTGTTTATTTGATAGAAGTACTGTCGTAGAGGGTAAAATTTGCCCTACAGTTCTAGGATCTTTTGGTTTTCTTTTCTTAAATTTTGTTTAACCCTTTCAAACCCTTTTCAACCCCACACCTGACACCAATGTAGCGCTCTGCCCTTTTTCTATGTTTTATTTAAAAAGTGTATTCTATTTACTGATAAGGCAGAAGCACTGCAGACGAATTTGGGGGAAGTGGGTCGACCCTAGAGTACTTTCTATCAGTAAAACACAAAGGATTTGCTGAATAAACTATATATTGATAAAATAAATGTATAGTTAGACAATTAAAACAATTTGTCTAAACAAGTTTAGCCGATTGAAAAGGAACAAAAGAATAAAAACTTTGACAATTTTTCAGTGTTTGTTCGTGTTTCGCGCACTTCACTTTCACTGATTTTCTCTCTCAATAAAAATTAAATGCAATATTTATTTGTGAGCCACCCACTAAGGTCTACAATACTACAGTAGTACAATACCTGAAGATAAAACACTCACTTGGGATTTTTATGCAACGAATTATAACTTGCTATTTCCATGACTGATGGGAGGCGGTCCGAGCCCGCCGCCTCACTAATTAGAAACTGGCTTCTTTGACTTTATGACTTTTTTACGCAAACTTTGGCTTCATAAGACTTAATAAATGACTGAACACTGAACTTAATAAGTGACTGGTTGACTGGGTGACTGCCTAACACAAGACCCGCGCTGGTATTTATAGAGGATTTTTGTTACGTGGGGGACCGTATTTTCGAGAATTTTTCTATTTCCCACCCAAGTTAAGGAATGCGGCTTCAAAACAACTCATGGTCAAATCTTGATTTTTAAGAATTTGGTTATTTCGTAAACAGATTGGAATTTTGATTTCTGCGAAAAACCGACAAGTCATGGCCAAATATTTGACCTCTTCGTGGAAAGTCACGCGGTTCTTGGTTGGTATGTCGCAACATTTTGTTAGTTAAAATAATTTTTCTTAGAATCTCCCAAGGTCTTGTTACTAAAAAACAGCAAAAATTTTTTCTAAGAAGGTTAGATACCTGCTTTTTGGTAAACAAGAAGGAATTCTTCTGGAAAGTCACGTAGATCCAAAATGTTTCGCAATTTGTTTTTCTGCTTTAAATTTCTGGGAGGGCGAGCGGACTTGAAGATTTTTAATTTTCAATAGTAAGTTGTAGCACGAAGTGAACGCTAGTGTAGTGTAGTGCTCACTACAAGAATTAATTCTATAAGGTATTTTTACCAAGCTGTTGCTTAATTTTTATTTAGAAGCCAAAAGTTTTATTTATTTTCCAAAATATAAGATTTATTTTTGCAATTGATTTTTCTCAATAAAAAAACTTTCCCTTTTTAATTTTGTTTTCGGTTTAAAAAACATGATTGTAAAAACAAAAGATTTACTAAGCCCAGGTCATCACAGAATTTTCAGTACTTGTTTCCGCTACTTCTGTGTTTTCTATAAAATATATATACCTTATATCAACATTATTGTTCTTAAATAAACAATTTCTATTTAGAATATGCTTAAAACACAAAAATAATTTGTTACCTAAAACCTCATGAGATTGGCTTTCTTGTGCAATTCCAATTCTTAATTGGATGGGAACTTTCAGAACGGGTTCCTCTGTACCATCAACACTTGCAATTGGTTCCACTGTCCTATGAATAATGTTCTTTACTTCATCGTTAGTCACCTCCGAACTATTGGTACTACTTAGGTTTTCTGAAATAGTAAATACCAATCACGATATATCTGGTATTTAATACCAATACATATATTTTTTTTAATATTATTAATTAATTATTAGCTTACCAAAGGTCTGTGTTAAAATCTCTACAGTTCGAGGAGAAGCTATTGAATCAGTTGTTTGATCGACGGTGTAGGAATTTTCAGTACTTGTTTCCGCTACCTCTGTGTTTTCTATAAAATATATATACCTTACATTAACATTATTGTTCTTAAATAAACCATTTCTATTTAAACCATGCTTAAAACACAAAAATATTTTTTTACCTAAAACCTCATGAGATTGGTTTTCTTGTGCAATACCAATTCTTAATTGGATGGGAACTTTCAATACGGGTTCCTCTGAACCATCAACACTGGCAATTGGCTCCACTGTCCTGTGGATAAGGTTCTTTACTTCATCATTAGTCACCTCCGAACTATTGGTACTACTTAGGTTTTCTGAAATAGTAAATACCAACCAAGGTATATCTGGTTTCTTAATACCAATACATATATTTTTCTAATTTGTATTAATTTATTCTTAACTTACCAAAGGTCTGCGTCAAAATATCTACAGTTCCAGGGGAAGCTAGTAAATCACCTGTTTCTTTGACGGTGTAGGAATTTTCTGTACTTATTTTCGCTACTTCTGTAGTTTCTAAAAAAAATGCATGCTTTATATAAGCATTATTGTTCTCAAAGAACCCATTTCTATTTAGTTGAACCATTCTTAACACATAAAAATATTTTTTACCTAAAACCTCGTGAGATTGGCTTTCTTGTGCAATTCCAATTCTTAATTGGATGGGAACTTTCAATACGGGTTCCTCTGAACCATCAACACTGGCAATTGGTTCCACTGTCCTGTGACTAATGTTCTTTACTTCGTCATTAGTCACTTCTGAGCTATTGGTACTACTTAAGTTTTCTGAAATAGTAATTATCAATCAAGGTATATCTGGTTTTTTTTAATACCAATACATATATTAAAAAAAAATTTAATAATCAATTATTAACTTACCAAAGGTCTGCGTTAAAATATCTACAGTTCCAGGGGAAGCTAGTAAGTCACTTGTTTCTTTGACAGTGTAGGAATTTTCTGTACTTATTTCCGCTACTTCTGTATTTTCTAAAAAAAAAATGCATGCTTTATATAAACATTATTGTTCTCAAAGAAACCATTTCTATTTAGTTGAACCATTCTTAACACATAAAAATATTTTGTAGGTACCTAAAACCTCATGAGATTGGCTTTCTTGTGCAATTCCAATTCTTAATTGGATGGGAACTTTTAATACGGGTTCCTCTGAACCATCAACACTGGCAATTGGTTCCACTGTCCTGTGAATAATGTTCTTTACTTCGTCATTAGTCACTTCTGAGCTATTGGTACTACTTAAGTTTTCTGAAATAGTAATTATCAATCAAGGTATATCTGGTTTTTTTTAATACCAATACATATATTTAAAAAAATTTTAATAATCAATTATTAACTTACCAAAGGTCTGCGTTAAAATATCTACAGTTCCAGGGGAAGCTAGTAAGTCACTTGTTTCTTTGACAGTGTAGGAATTTTCTGTACTTATTTCCGCTACTTCTGTATTTTCTAAAAAAAAAAATCCATGCTTTATATAAACATTATTGTTCTCAAAGAAACCATTTCTATTTAGTTGAACCATTCTTAACACATAAAAATATTTTGTAGGTACCTAAAACCTCATGAGATTGGCTTTCTTGTGCAATTCCAATTCTTAATTGGATGGGAACTTTTAATACGGGTTCCTCTGAACCATCAACACTGGCAATTGGTTCCACTGTCCTGTGAATAATGTTCTTTACTTCGTCATTAGTCACTTCTGAAGTATTGGTACTACTTAAGTTTTCTGAAATAGTAAATACCAATCAAGGTATATCTGGTTTTTTAATACCAAAATATATATTTAAAAAATTTTTTATAATCAATTGTTAACTTACCAAAGGTCTGCGTTAAAATATCTACAGTTCCAGAGGAAGCTAGTAAACCACTTGTTTCTTTGACAGTGTAGGAATTTTCTGTACTTAATTCCGCTACTTCTGTGTTTTCTAAAAATATATTCATATATGTCTTATAGAAACAGATTTGTTCTCAAATAAAGCGTTTCTCAGATAAAAATACTTTACCTATAGCCTCATTAGATTGACCTTTTTCTGCAATTCCAATTCTTAATTGAATTGGTACTTTTAGCACAGGTTCCTCTGAGCCATCAACACTTGGAATTGGTTCTATGGTTCGATGTATGCTTTTACTATGAACCTCATTACCGCTGATAGTTTTATTTCTTTCTGCAAATGAATGAACTGAAAACTACGTAACAAGGCTAACCTTTTTAAAATTATTTTGAAAAATTATATTAAAAATCAATCATACTACTGTTTGTTTGAGATACCACGAAATAAACTATTACCTGCAATTTCTTCAGAAATGCCATCATAGGCAAACGTCCTTAACTGGATTGGTACTTTTAAGACAGGTTCATCGGAACTGGGAATCGGTTCTATGGTTCTGTCATTGGTAGTAGATTCAAAATTTACTAAAGACGGTGAAACTTAATTTATTAGAAAATAAAATAATGATAGATAAGGTAAAATTCTAAATTACCTGTAACTTCTTGAGTACGACTCGCATTCCCAACACCCCTTAATTGAATTGGTACTTTCAGCGCTGGTTCTTCTACTCCACTCGTATTACTGGAAATGGGCTCTATTGTTCTATGTAGAGTCTGTCTTATTTCTTTATTATTTAAGTCGTTACTGCCTTTGATGCTTATATTTTCTGAAAATGTTTATTTTGTGTTATCATAAACTTGCCGTTTTATTTTTTAAATCATATTTCGTAATTGTGTGTTTTTGTTCTCGCCAAAAACTTACCATAGGTCTGCTTCAGTGTTTCCACGATTTTTCCTGAAGTCACAGTTTCATTTATTTCACGGGAGACTCTTTCGTTACGTATGAATTTTTCGGTAATTTGAGAAACATCTAAAATAAAACAAATATATTATTAAACTAGTACTTACATTACTTATATAGACCACATAATAGAACAATATTATTTTGATTTATAATAAGGATTTAAAAATAAAACATAATTATTTCCTGTTACCTGATGCTTCGCCTTGGGAAGAATAATCATTGACGAAACCAGGTCTTAATTGGATCGGTACTCTTAGCTTAGGTTCCTCCAAGCCATCGGTACTACTTGAAATTGGTTCTATTGGCTTATGGAGGATATGCCTTATTTCATCATTATTTTCTTTATTGATAGTGGGTGTAATTGAATTCTCTAAAATTGGAAAAACATTTTAATATTTCTGGCGCTTATTGCGCTTTTTCCAGAGATTTAGTTTTATATCATTACTATGGAAAATTTGATTTAGCTCTATTAAAGTTGCTTGTAAATTCTGTATTAATAGAATAATGGTTTCCCAAACAAAACATTGCCAAGTATTGTCATTGTAAACAGAACAGGAATGTTAATAAAGAAAAATGTATCGACAACAAAATAAATTTTTTCTTTCTTAACGAATTTGATAATTGCAGAAAAAGTATATGTATGGGCTCAATGTATTTTTGTATTACGTATTATGGTAGACGTTTTTATGGTTCTTACGTTGAACTTCAGTTTGACTAATATTTGTTTTAAACACAGGTTCTATTACTACACTAGTAGTGTTGGAAACTGGTTCTATTTTTGTTTTGTATACCACATGCTCTGCATTCTCATTGGCTTCTTGACTTGTCAGTTCCGAACCAGCACTTAGATTTTCTAAAATATCGTTACAAATAGTTATTAACAATTACTTTTTTGTAGTGTGTTAAATGAACACTTTGCTAAAATAAACTCTACTTACCAAATTGTTGTTTTAAAGTTTCTACTGATTTTGATAAAAATATAGATTCTGTCTCTCTTCGGACTGTTTCGCTAGTTTCGGATGTGGACACCTCTTGAGTTGAGTTTTCTATAGCAGATGAGTTAAAATTAATTTAAAATAAATAATCAACGGGATTTTAAAACCCAGTGCGACATCTTGCGTCCCAGTACGCACGTACTGGGACGCAAGATGTCGCACTGGGTTTTAAAATCCCGTTGATAATCGATCCTGACAAGTGATTTGTCTTTGAGACCTGTTTCCTTCTGCCAAACTGAGCCTCACTGATGAGCCGTAATAACGGCGAAACGCGTCTGGGGATGGGTTTGGCGGAAGGAAACAGACAAAACTTTTTCGAATTAAAATAAATACTTATAAACATAGTCCTGCCCAGTATTTAAAAAAAAATACCAATAATCATGAAACTGTTTTATTTCAATTTTCTATACAAATAAAACAAACGAATTTGGATTTTTCTTCAATGTACACATTTTTCAAAATTTTCTGGCTTATTTTTAATGTTACCATGATATTCGTTGTCATGATGAGAAATAAAAAGCATAATATAATTTATTGAAAGTTGATTTTAAATGATATTTAAAAGCAAGGTAAATAAAAAGTAATTCAGTAATTGTTCCTAATCAATTTTTTTATTTGAAGGGCAATAATTATCACTTTTTAATTTAATTAAAATTGCATTTTTCTTATACAGTGTATGTCAAAAAGTTCGCAACAAATTAGCTTTTTTATTAATTGATAAATATTCAAGTGTTTTCTTGTATTTAGCTTGGCTAATGCAAAAATAAGTTTTCGCTAGACGCTCTTTGTTGCAGACAATGGTTTGTTTACTCTATGTCATGAGTAGCGAATTATTTTATTGATTTTTATGCCAAAGTACCTAGAAACTGTTAAGACTGTATATTATAAATTTAAAAACTAAGTAAGTATATTTAATTAGAAATGGAATGTGAGTTTTCCTATTCATACTTTCAACTTCACTTTAAGCATGGACGATTTCTTCAAATTATACATAAGTGAGATGTTGAGTGTCCATTTTATCTATTTAGTTTTAAAAAAGTGCCACAGTCATTAGATACATTGCATGCAACAGCGAACGGCTGAAACTGAAAATTTGTAAAATATTGAATAAAAACTGCGTTTAATCATAATTAATGTTTTTTTAAGTGATTCACAAGTCATAGTCGGTCACCATGAGTTTCGTGCAAATTTTGAGCCGGGGCTAAATTCAAAATAACTACCTATTTTATTACACTATTACACATTAACACTTACCCTTGGTGCTACTGGATCCAATGGTTAACTTTATTCCTTCTGGTATTGTAGGTTCTTTAGGGGTTTCGATAGTTTTATGTACCCCTAAAAATAATATTTATAGTACAGGCAGTGAGGTTTATTTTTGACCATTACCCTAACTAAAATTTCTTACTAAAGTTTCTGAAAGCTATATAGATACTGTTGATTGACTTGTAGTTATACTATTATTTCTTTAATAAACCTAACAAAGATAATTCCCTATACATTTTGAAATTAAAATAATAATCCAAGAGTAAATATCAGAGCTTCCAATTTTCGTCCAAGTTTACTAACAACTAATCAAATAGCCATTATCTTACCATTTCTTATAATATTGTTATTAAGCTCTTTATTCTCAGTAACCAA
This sequence comes from Polydrusus pterygomalis, assembly GCA_963969555.1. Taxonomy (NCBI): domain Eukaryota; kingdom Metazoa; phylum Arthropoda; class Insecta; order Coleoptera; family Curculionidae; genus Polydrusus; species Polydrusus pterygomalis. Next base: position 53,313,883 of record OZ018381.1, read on the forward strand.
ATCAATCGATACATGTTCTAAATCATCATTATCATCTATTTCTTTACTTAAATCCAATTCATCATCAACTTGTAGGTCCTTTGCTCCATAACCATAATTGGTTATCTTTAAATCGGACAGACTTTTGCTCTTACTTAAATCTCCTCCCTTTTTGTTTATGTCTATATTCCTTATCAGTCCAGTGAAGTTCATATAGTTCCCTGAAATAGTTCTTTTTAGCCTATACGCTCCCAAGTTCATGGCAGTGAAAGGTAGGTCAAGATCGGAGCTAAATTCAGTTTGTTTTTTTGTTAGAATACCTAAACCTGTTGATTAAAAAGATTATTAGTATCGAATAGAATATCTTCGAATCTATGAGAAATAGTTCTTTGACTTAACCCTTATGTTCCTAAGAACCTTATATATACTAATATCCTTGTTCCATGTTTTATTCATAAAAACTAGTTTTTCAAAGCCTTTTTGTATATTTTGTACAAAAAAAAAAAGAACAAATCGTAGCTAATTTAATTCGTTTTCTATTAGTAATAATAGCGGGCAAGTATTGTTTATTTCAAGGTTAGTATCTTATCTATAAGTTTAATTGTATTTATAATTTTTACAAATACTTCATAAATATCAATCGGTATTGGGCTAAGAGTGTAAAGTAAATATTAGATGGCACGTAGCTACAAAATTTCTCGGGATAATTCGTATTATCTCAATGCAAATGAAAATAAATCAATTTTTACCGTCGTTTTTATTTATATAGCTTTTTTTAACTTGCCACGTTGATAGATACATTTGATAAAAACTGAGGTTGCTAATAATAACGGATAGTAGGTAAATAATTATTAATTCTAAAATACACCTTACCCTTAAGGTTTGAAATAAAGCTAACATTAAACACCGAGTTATTTTAGAATATGCTTATTCTGACGTATAATACACAACGGACATTTAACTCACCTTCGTTAATCTCATTCCGATTTTTCTCAAAGATGCCCTTCAATTTTGAAACCGAAACATTCAGTGTTGCTTCGCTGTGTTCTTCCGCAAATTTCTCGACTTCCTTTACCGGTTCAATGTGCACACTATCCTCCAGCGATTCTTGTTGAATAGTTGAACCGATTGACTGAGTTGCGTTACTTGTTTGACTTGTATTAACTGTTTGACTCATAGAAATTGTTTGGTTGGAATGAGTTGTTTGACTCGAAGTAATTGTCTTATTGGAAGACGTTGAACTTACGTTTTGAATGTTAGCTTGATCGATAATCTCGTCAGTCTCGCTAATAGCTTCTCCCCTTTTCCTTCCTCCTTTTTTACTCTTTTTGACTACATCAGTATTCTTGTTGGTCTTAATATTTAAAGATTGTGATCTGGAAAGTCCTGAGTAAGAAGCAGAAGTCACTTTTATTTCCGGCTTGGCTTCTCTTCTAAACGAAAAGAACTTCTTTAGTTTCGATACTGAAGGAAGTATGCCTGAATGGGTTTGTTCATCAACGATCATCTTTTGAGGAGGAGGAGGGCTAGATTGGGGTCTGTCTTCTGAATAATTAAAATCTATAGATGATTCATCCTGTCTTGAAGATAAATCTATAGAATCCTTTGTAGAGTTTAATGATTCTTCAGATTTGAAGCCGCCATTGAGGGTAGAATTTTGAAGGGTAGAGGTCTGACTAGATAAAATAGCTTTGTGCTCGTGGCTTTTGACTGAAGTGGTTGAAACCACTGCTTCCTCTTTCCTCACATAAGTACTGTACGTTCTTCTAGCTCCTTTGTACGATTGACTTCCATCATAAGGCAAGCGGGAATTCAAATCAGTCGCCAGTTTTTGAGTTTCCAAAATAAGTTTTTTCTTTAATTGTACGGCACCTTCTTGATCTTCGGGATCGATGTTAACAAGACTAGTTAAAACATTGAAGAGCTGCTCTTGAAACGCTACATGAGTTTCTTTTTCGTATACTTCGTAGTAGTTCAGATGAGCCTCTATTTTCACCAACTCCTTTTCAATGTCGACGATATTGTAGAATTCCACGTTTGGTTGACGGAAGAGTTTGTAAGATAGGGCGTTGCCGATGGATTTTGCTCGAGGACGTCCATTATATTCTTCAAGGGGTTTCGTGGGACTGGTGTGGCGCTCGTAAGCAAAAATCAAATCCCTCACTCTAGCTGAAGACGGTGAATCTCTGCCATCTGCCATTGTTATTTCCTGTTGCAGCTTTTGCTTCTCCACTTTACTTCTTAAATAATTATTACATCAAATCACGCACTAAGTTGTAAAATGATATTTTTGTCACAAAATTTTAAAGGTTGATTGTTTGCTTATTTATCAAAACTGATAGAATGATATGATAGCTAATTCAGCATGTACGTGTTATCTCGGGCATTAAAAGGTATTACTAGCTATCGGCTAATAATTATTCAGAGATAAATAAATGTATACAGTGTACAGTGTACATAGATTAAAATAGCCATGTTTTAGTTGTGAATTTATTCCTTTCCTGTTGATAAATTATTTGCGAGGGAGATTAAAATTGGTCTACAATATCATTGACTGTTTCAATAATGGTCAATTTGTTGCTCTTGTAATATGAAATAAATCATTACAAAATTAAATATGTTTAAATACACGAATTATTTATCGTTATAAAAAAAATTGTATATACACGGTGTGAATTTGTAAGTTAAAATAAATTCTGTACTTGGACACCTGAATTAACGCCTAAAGTTCTGGTTTCTTTTATAAAAATATATTTATACAGTGTGTCCCAAATTAGAGATATGACAATATTGATAATTTTTTTAAATGACAACCCTAGTTTTTATTGACTATTTTTAAAGTGTACTAAGTTATACATAAGTACCAAATTTCAAATTTTTATTCCTTTCCTTTATAAGACCATGATTAAACAAAAATTAATTTAATTGAAAAATTTTAAAAAGCCATCTATACAAGGTGTCAAGACCGAAAATAAATGCTATCTATACATACCTACTAAATGCTACCTATAATATTTTTTCGAAAATTGATTATTAACCGAGTTACAGGGTGTTAAACTTAAATTTTATTTGCAGTTTTTTTTGCAAAACCTTTTGCCACGCTTCTAATATTTTTACGAAATCTTGTATATGGGGCTTTTTCGGGACGTGGAATACAAATTTGCCCACCGTTTTTTCGTATTTTGTAGAGGGCGCCACATAGGAGCCTATACTTTAATTTGAATAATCCCAAATTTTTTGTCCTACACTGTATGCGCATTTTGACTGAATATTTTTATTCTCCCAACCATTTGACATAAAAAAGGTTTACTACTTTTGTTTCGATAAATCTAACCGTTTTCGAGAAAAACGCTAAAATAACATTGCTTGCATGTGATGAGTTGGAAATCGTTTAATAGTATATTAACGTACACGTTTTATAAAGCATCATTTTATAGCACGCGTCCATGTTAAAAAACGAGCCGCTTGCGGTGAGTTTTATAACGGGACAAGTGCTTAAAACTGCTTTATATGACACGTAGGTACGTTATACTATTTTTTCTAATTTGTAGTTTTTTTCAATAAAAACACATATTTAAAAAGAAAATAAATCCTTTAAATTTTGTAAATTTTTATGTCTAAATTTTATGTTGGTAATACTATTTTTTATCATAGTAGCCTCTGGACAACAAAAATTATTTTGCAAACTGTCATTTTTTGATTTATTGACCCATTTTCACCACGAGATTCTAAAGTTATTTTAGCGATATGAGATTTAAAATTAAACGGAATACGTTGTGTGATCCTTGTACATTCGGTGCATATACAGAGCGTTCGGAAATTCGGGCAATTTTGCTATTTTTTTTCGAATTTCAAAAGACGTGATGTTACGTCACGGCATTGCAATTTAGTATAGGGAAGATGGAAAATTCAAATAAAGTTGTAGTTACAATCGACATTGGAAGGTTAGTAGATTGAATTTTGGATAGGATTTGGCAGAAAATGATAGTGAAGCATCTATAAAAGCAAAATAGTTCTCCGACAATAAAGTTATTATTTAATATGTGTTTTTTAATGAACTAAAACAATACATACAGATTTGTAGATCTAGGCAACCAAACATACATACTTGGGTTCGTGTAGTATTTTGCATATTTGGACTAAAAAATATTAGTTATCTAGAATGCTATGCTAAACGGTGAAAAAAAAACATGTCATGTAGGGCCAACCTTTAAATAATAAAATTCGGAGGTCGAAATAGATCTATTTCGAACGCGCTAGCGAGTTTGAAATAGATCTGTTTCGAGACAAAATTAGAAAATAGTATATTAAAGTACACGTTTCATAAGAAGCGGTTTTAGCGCACGCGTCTATTTTAAAAAACGAGCCACGAAGTGGCGAGTTTTTTAATTGACACGTGCGCTAAAACGCCTTATGAACCACGTGCTTTATACTATTTTTTCTATTTGTAGTTTTTTCAATAAAAAATACATATTTAAAAAGAAAATAAATCCTTTAAATTTTTATGTCTAAATTTTATGTTGGTAATACTATTTTTTATCATAAAAGCCTCTGGACAACAAAAATTATTTTGCGAACTGTAATTTTTTGATTTATTGACCCATTTTCACCACGAGATTTGAAATTGGACGGAATGCGTTGTGTGGTCCTTCTACATTCGGTACATATTTTTGATTTTGCTAACTTTTTTTGAATTTCAAAAGACGTGATTTTACGTCAATTTTTCAATTTCAATGTTACCAACATCAAATAAAGAAAAAACGCGTATCGAAATAGCTTCATTATGAACTTCATTTCAAGTTCATAATGAACTTATTATGAACGTCAAATAGAAAAAGTTATTTTCAACCTTAAACATGGCATAGCAAAGGAAGGAATATTCTATGAAGTTCGCCGGAATTTTTTAAGAAGAATAATTTATGCATTGAAGAGGAAGGGCGTCACTTTGTCTAGAATTATCCCCTAAATTGTTTGCTCATCATTTCCGGACAGGTATAAGGAATTTTTGGTAGGTAAAAAGGATAAAAAAAATTAGTACATACATTTATCATCTAACCAGGCCAAATAACAATATCTCAGCCGTTATGTTTACCTCTCTATATACAAAAAAGTAAAATTATTAAAATATTAGGATCCCAAACAGGCCCAAGGTTTCCCAATAAATACATTTAGTGTTCATATTTTTAACAATGAAAGGTTTTTATATCACTTAATGTAAGTATGGCAACTAAAAAAATCGAGTGTGTATATGTGAGGAGACCATCAGTATCAGAAATGACTTGGACTATAAAAAAATCTGAATAATTCTGTGTTATATGTCAAAAAACACATATAAACACCAATAAATGTTTGTTTTCTTACCTATATGTTTCCAGTTTCCTATTTTAATTAGTATAATAGTATAATATAACAGAATAACAAACATAAAGTATACCAACATCCACAGAATTAAAAAAAGTAAATATTTACTGTTAATTTCACCGACACATTACTACAACAAAAATGCAAAACTGTTTAAATCTCCAAATTACCGCTTTTTCGCCAGATAGCCTGACATATTTTATTTACACGTACCTACATGCCGCTATCCTTATCTAAACAACGTTGTTAAATAAGGAAAGTAGATAATATGCTTAAAGGAGAATCAAAAAGTAAACGCTAAACATCCGTATTCACTTAGTGCGTTCGGTTAATGCAAATCTGTCTCCTCGGTCTGCTTATTGGTGCAGTGTTGCGTTCGTTTATTAGATCTATGGCCTCGGGTGTAACTGCTCGGCGTTCGATATTTGAAAAATCGAGCACTCGGAGTTACCTCGTATCGCCTCACCTAAAAATATGGAGCTAACGGAGCAAACTAATTGAATTTGTTTTGACAGCAAATTTGGAAATTTGTTTTACCTAACCTAACATACAAAATCAAACATAATTCCCATACCGAAATCATTCCAAATTGGACAAACACCAGATCATAACTAAAAGTTCTTTTTCCAACGGTATTGATGGATGTCCTTTGTGAGTTGCTTCGGGAGGCAAAATACTGTGCACTTTTTGCAATAGAACTTCAAAAGTTTCCGGTGTTATATGAAAATTATATTGAAATTGTTTGTCAGAGAATGCTGGGACAATATTTTCGGCATAGCCATCAACTTTTGTAATCGAACAGCTTTCTTCCTCGTCGCTATCATCATCAAACATCATCATTTGTGCTCCCCTAAGTGCTGGAATATTTTCCATTTTCGTCTCTTCAAACCACCAACATAAAGTGAGGTTAATTTTATATTTTATGTCAGATGGAACTCGACAAACTCTATAAGGGTTCGGTAAATGCTACGCGCTCGTTTACCCAGAATATCAGGTGATATTAAATCTGCATCTGCTCGCTCTGCTCGACCCTTTCAAAACCGAACGCACTAATAATAGAGTTTTAAATTAAGTCCATCAAAACATAGTAGACCAGGGTCGATAATTTTTTTAACCAAAAAAAATAATAGTACGATGAAACCCATTGGAATAGGAAGAGAATATAACAAAAATGAAAGGAAAAATAATTTAAGGGCGATCCGTGGTCGGGAAGTGGAAGGGGGTGAGTTTTTAAGGGTAGAAAACGATTTATCTCGATTTCCGGCAAAACTACAAGTTCTATGGAAACACGTTAAATGGCAAAGTTGTAGGTAATAAAAAGATCCACAAATTTTGTATTTACACTTTTTTCACATAACCTCAAAATTTATGTGAAAAATTCAAATAACCAAGTTTTTGGTTTTTTATTTTTATCTTTTACAAGAATTTTTTTTTTCACGAAATTTGGTGAAAACTTACCTTTTTATGTCCCAAACCCACCGTATTTTTTTTGACTTAAAATATTTATTTTTTCACCTTATTTTGACTTAATATTGAAAAAGCACCCTAATTTTAAATCGAAAATTCTCACGTCAAAATATCTGCTTTTTCAAAAAAGTCGGTGGGCTTTTTGTTCATTGAAATCTCTACTTTCTGGTGGTGTAAAAAAATATACATTGCTATGGTAAATGTGATGAATTCCCCTTTATATCCTACCTTTAATTATATTTAGAACAACGACTACATATATACAGGGTGGTCCTTAAGTACATCAAGAAAATCTAGGATATGATTCCTGGCATCAATTTAAGTTAAAAAGTTCATATGAACTTATGCCCTAAAATGCTTACCCTCTAAGATACAGTTTGTTAAAATATTTTCCATTTTCCTTTAAAACTACCATTTTTTTCAAAAACATAGTAGAGACAACTTTTGTTTCGCTTATATCAGTAATGCATAAAAATGCATAAGAGTTTAAAAAAAACAGTGGCGTATCACAAGTTTTCACAAAAAAAATATTGATGGTATCTTCATGCACGCCACTGGTGGAAGTAGGCAAACCCTTTTTTAACCAAAAAGTGCAGTTTAATACGAAATCAATCGACATCAATTTTCAATACCGTATCTTCAAGAAGTTTCGAAATTTTAAAAAAACAATTATTTTTAAAAAATATTTTAACACCCTGTATCTTAGAGGGTAAGCATTTTAGGGCATAAGTCCATATGAACTTTTCAACTTAAATTGATGCCAGGAATCATATCCTAGATTTTCTTGATGTACCTAAGGACCACCCTGTATATAAAAAGTTATTTGAATTTTTCACATAAATTTTGAGGTTCTGTAAAAAAAGTGTGAATACAGAAGTTGTAGATCTTTTTATTACCTACAACTTTGCCATTTAACGTTTTTCCATAGGACTTGTAGTTTTGCCGGAATTCGAAATAAATCGTTTTCTACCCTTAAAAACTCACCCCTTTCCATTTCCCGACCTCGGATCGCCCGTAAATTATTTTTCCTTTCATTTTTGTTATATTCTCTTCCTTTTCCAATGGGTTTCATCCTACTATTATTTTTTTCACTTTTAACCATTTTCAAAGGCATCAGCCCTGGTCTATAGATCTTATAGTCTCCCTGTTGTGTTTTTACGATGTCATTGTTTTAATACGACATATTATATGATGTTTGTGGGGAAATTTGATTTTTTTGCAACTAAATCGTTTTGCCGATAAAGGGATGTTGTTGCTAAAATTGTTTTAGTTCTATTAAAAGAATTTACAGAAAAATCAAAAAAAAAAATTTGCCTTACAGAAATTTTGTTAAGACTCCTGCCCCCTTACGCCCCCCTTCCCTCTACGGCTGCGGCCCTAAAATTAAAAGAATTTTTCGCATAAAGCTTGCGTCCATAATAATTTATACCATTTTCATTGTTAAAAACCTCAGCTATATATCGTCATTAAAAAAAAAAAGGTAAAATTGTTTTAAATATTTTACATTTTATTTTGTGCAAATGAGTTTGAATAATATATGAATAAGTAAAGCCAGAATTGATGCATATTAAAAGCGTCGAAACATTATTTTATTAAAATTTTAAATACCCACATTTAGTTGATTAAAAAATATCCATAGTGGTTTTAAAACCGACCAATATTTTTACATCGGTTGCGATGCTTTTATTAAAAAGTAATTTAAAATCTGGAAACGTCTTTCTATACGCGTTTAGGGTACGAAAGGCTATGCCGTTTGCTAATTAAGGCCATGCAGTCTATAAAATTTTAAAACCAAAGAATATAGTAATTCTGTTATTAATTATAGGTACGTAATATTGCAGCAAACATGATGCAAAATCAAAATTTTAAAACTCCACTTATAATGTTGCTTACCATGTATGGTAGTAATGGGGGTAGCAGTGATCGAGCCTCATAGAATCCAAAAGACAGAAAACAGTAAAACACAAGAACACTCAACAAGTCGGCGCAAATATTATGTCACTAAGTACTATACAAGGTATTATACAAAACGAATAAATCGTCGAGAGTTTTTAAATCGTTTATAATTTCGTCGATATTTAATGTTTTAACAAACTCGTGTTCGATGCTGATTAACGATAAATCCGAAAGGGGTTGTTGTCCCATGGTATTACGTAAATAGTTTTTTACTATTTTAAGTTTGGAAAAAGATCGTCCCGCTGATGCCACACTAACTGGTAAAGTTAGAAATAACATCACTGCACTAGATACATCTGGAAAATTTGAAGAAACACACTGATTTTTTGTTAATAAATAATCCACAAGTTCATACACTGTTTTTAATTTTGAAATACTATCTCCAAGTCCCTTTCTGAGCCTTAAAATTTGACTAGGAAAGTCAGTGGACAAGTCTTTATGGTATATCGTTTGTAAATTCCGCGCTTTCACGTATAATTTTTCTTCACTTAACGAAGTTTTGCAGGTGCCGTCAAAGTGGGCCCCCCGGCCTCGCACAGATAGGAACCAAGGGAACCAAGTAAATCTTAAAGAGAGGTATACATTTTCAACCTCAGAAAATTTAATCATACTTTATTATTCTTTTTAAAACTTTAAAACGTGTCATTCAATCTAGAGTTCATATTTCTTGGTTAACATTACACGTATTATAAACGCGATGGCTGGAAATAATGATACTTTCTGTTGTGTAAATTGCATGATATAAAACATTAAACAGTCATAATTTTCCATAGAATGTGTTTGTTACAGCCAGTAAAATTGTTTATGTACAGTAGAAGTTTTGGAACTAAAATTATGAGTCTGACTGAAATTCGTAAATCTCACTATAGCATGTATAAATGTATCATTTTATCAAACTTCTATCAAGTATCTGATTGCAAATATTTTTTATTTATTTAAAAGTAGTTTTTTTCAATTTGAGTGGTAGACCATCAGGGCCGACAATTTTTGAAACCAAAAAAAATAATAGTAGGATGAAACCCATTGGAAAAGGAAGAGAATAAAACAAAAATTAAAGGAAAAATAATTTACGGGCGATCCGAGGTCGGGAAGTGGAAATGGGTGAGTTTTTAAGGGTAGAAAACGATTTATCTCGATTTCTGGCAAAACTACAAGTCCTATGGAAAAACGTTAAATAACAAAGTTGTAGGTAGTAAAAAGGTCTACAACTTTTGTATTTACACTTTTTTCACATAATCTCAAAATTTATGTGAAACATTCAAATAACCAAGTTTTTGGTTTTTATTTTTATCTTTTTATCTACCATAGTAATGTATATTTTTTTACACCATCAGAAAGTAGAGATTTCAACGAACAAAAAGCCCATCGACTTTTTTAAAACAGCAGATATTTTGACGTGAGAATTTTCGATTGAAAATTAGGGTGCTTTTTCGATATTAAGTCAAAATAAGGTGAAAAAATAAATATTTTAAATCAAAAAAATTACAGTGTATTTGGGACATAAAAAGGTAAGTTTTCGCCAAATTTCATGAAAAAAAAAATTTTTTTGTAAAAGATAAAAATAAAAAACCAAAAACTTGGTTATTTGAATTTTTCACATAAATTTTGAGGTTATGTAAAAAAAATGTAGAAACAAAAGTTGTAGGTCTTTTTATTATCTACAACTTTGCCATTTAACGTTTTTCCATATGACTTGTAGTTTTGTCGGGAATCGAGATAAATCGTTTTCTACCCTTAAAAACTCACCCCTTTCCACTTTCCGACCTCGGATCTCCCGTAAATTATTTTTCCTTTCATTTTTGTTATATTGTCTTTCTTTTTTAATGGGTTTCATCCTACTATTATTTTTTTTTTCACTTTTTACCATTTCCAAAGGCTTCAGCCCTGGTCTATTGAGTTTGACATGACGATAGTTCCAATAGGTACATAATTCTTTGTATTTAAAATACAGAAGGAAATACAAGAATGCCTGAAATATTAGGGATACAAAATTAATCCTATACTACAAAAATTATTGTTATGATATCATAGATAAGATCTATGACCAACAGTCTATTTTTAAAATCACTAAAATATTTTCGAAATAAGGTAAACACGTTAACTAAAGCTATTGTTATGTAGTTACAAACTATTTAGATTATAAATTAACTGAGGAGTGTCCTAGAAATACATGATTATGAATTTTTTAAACGCATTTTAAAAATTTGAAGAAATAGTCCGTACTTAAAGTGGAGTTGAAAGCATGAATAGGGAAGAAAAACACAAAGTCTTCTTCCACAAAATTTAATAGAATAAAAATTCTTATGTTAAAGGTATCTACATGTTTCAAACGCAGAAACGTTCATCATCAGGAGACAGAAAAGGTTTTTATGACATTAAGGTTTGCCTACCACTTATCATTTTCTCTCTTGCTACAACCGTCAGCAATATACCTTTTTTGTCTCCTGATGATGAACGCTTGTGCGTTCGAAACATGTAGAGACCTTTAACCTAAAAATTTTTATTCTATTAAATTGTGGAGGAAGACTTGTGTTTTTCTTTCCTATGCATTAAAAACTATAATACGCACCTGCAAAATTTTGGTAATCCCTATTTTGAGAATATTTACGCGTAAGTACTAACTCCTTAGAGTATACTATCTTCAATGCACTTGCTGTAAAGACCTTAGTACGTCAGAAATAAATGATCCTTGTTAGCTTATAATTAAAATATTCCTCTTTAATTTTAATGGACTATACATTTTTATTTATCTTTTATTAATCGCATAGAGCGAGGTTGCTGTTTTTAAAGTCTTGTATTATTCACTTGGTAACCAATTAAACAAAATAGGCTGCCTAATAAAAACAGCAGAAAGCTCACGTCATAGCAACCCCAGTCAGTCGACAGCGACCGATGACTTTATGCCCAACAAAAAAGTTTTAAATTTAAACTTAATTAAATAGAAATAATAGGATTCCAGTAAAAGAAACCTCTATTTTGCCTCATTAAAGTCTATAAAAAAAAACAATAATTGTTTATGGCCTAATACAAAAAGATTAGTGTTACTTACTTTTAGGAATTATTTATTTTAATGTAGATTAAAAATATTGAACGAAAAAATCACAATAAATGTTTAATTAAGTGCTTGGAATCAATTATGTTCTAAATTGTTGCTGTTAATTCGGAAAACCGACAACTAAAATGTAAAATTGAAAAAATTTGGGGCAACAAATTTCGATTAATATCATTTATCATGGTAATTTTAAATTGCCTGTACCTAACTAATCCCTTTATTACCGAGGATTCATCCTAATCCCATTATTTTCAAAAAATTAAGGTACCGAAAGATAAAAGTTATTAATTGAATTGATTCTGCCTTTACTTGGTGGAACTCCATTTTAAAATACAAAGAAAACACTATATTGTGTTAAATTCCACTATATTCAAAAAACAAACAAAAACATTTGTCGACTCGACATGTTTCGCTACACTGTAGCTTTATCAAGAGTGAATAATCAAACCTAGGTGTAAGTATATATACCTTAGATTGGGTTTTCCAACAATTCAAAACAAATTTAATAGGGGTGAGTTATTAAGATCTAATTGACAATTTAGGAGATTATTTGTATTTTTAAGTTTATTTATTTCTAGGGATTCCAGCAAATTAAGTTTATTACCCTTATTTTCTGTATGAAGAATTTGGAAATTGTAATTAAAATTATGAGAATATTCTAGTAAATGATTTGCATAAAGGGAGTCTGTTTTTTCCAACGTAAAGCTAGAACTGTGTTCTCGAATTCTTTTTGAAAAGCTTCTACCAGATTGACCTATGTATGTTTTGGGGCAATCCTGACAAGTTATTATAAAATATCTATTTTTATTAATATTGGATAATTGTTAATTATAAGGTAAAAATGTTGTAACTAGTCTACAGACTAATTATTTTTAATTGAAGATCTGACATCATTAATAGTTTTAAGAATATGTAGCAAAATTTAGACCAATTATACAGGATGTCCTAGAAGTTATGATGGTCTACCATCTTCGGAGTACCCCCTTTAGGGGACTGTAGTTTCGTCGTAGGTAAGTGGACACAGTACACATTTTTATATAAAGTTCTTACTTTATTTTAAACCAAATCAATCCCAAATTATTGACTATGTATTTTAGAACACCCCGTTTAAATATAAAAATATTTGATAATAATTTATTCATATTATATACAAGCTAAATAAAACAAAATTAATAATTAAACGTTCATAAGAACGTTAGACTAAATATACTAAGTTTTAAAAGTAAAATGACTAATTAAGATTGTGACTTGAGTTTAGAACATTGCTAGGTCACGAAACATATCAATGGCGCACACCAGTATTAAAGTATTAATATTTCGTCAACGGATGAAGATAGGTATAGGAAATCATACCCTATAGTATAGGGAGGGTATGATTTATAAAAAATGTCTAGAATTTAATGTAAAAATATACAATATATTGCATTCAATATATTTGATGGGTCCAAAGTGATTCTTGATTAACTGGACGGAATTCAATATAAAAGGCCGTTTCTTTATCATAACGCTGTATACAGGGTGGCCCTTTAGTGTGGCAAAGTACAATAGCTCCTTTACTATTTCAAATACATTAAAAATAATAATACAAAAGTTGAAGGGCAGTAAGTGACTTATAACGTAAAATTATTTTTAACTCTATAGGGTGGCTCAAAAAAGCGGAACAATAAAAAATGTACTTTTTTCAAACGGAACACCCTGTATATTTTTTCATTTTTAAATTCCACATAAAATTATAATTATTTTTTATTAAATGCACTGTTAGTCTATACTTTATAGTTTCCGAGATATTGACTCTCGAAAAGTGACATTTTTGAACTTTGACAGCTTCTAACTTTCTAACAGTACGTCTTAGAGCAAAACGGTTTACATGTCCCTATCTTCAATTTTTATTATCTTCCCATAAAAATCAACTTCCGGTTAAACCGGATGTTACTCGAAAGAAGGAAATATAGTTGTTCCGGTTTAACTGGAAGTTGATTTTTTTGGGAAGATAATAAAAATTGAAGATAGGGACATGTAAGCCGTTTTGCTCTAAGACGTACTGTTAGAAAGTTATAAGCTGTCAAAGTTCAAAAATGTCACTGTTCGAGAGTCAATATCTCGGAAACTATAAAGTATAGACTAATAATGTATTTAATAAAAAATAATTGTAATTTTATGTGGAATTTAAAAATGTAAAAATATACAGGGTGTTCCATTTGAAAAAAGTACATTTTTTCTTGTTCCGCTTTTTTGAGCCACCCAATAGAGTTAAAAATAATTTTACGTTATAAGTCACTTACTGCCCTTCAACTTTTGTATTAATATTTTTAATGTATTTGAAATAGTAACGGAGCTATTGTACTTTGCCACACTAAAGGGCCACCCTGTATATATGGAGGTCATCATCTATCGTATTATACACCTCTTTCTTCCTGCAGTTGCTGCATGATTGTTTAGCCACAACCACCTTCAAAAAAAGCCGTGAAACAGAAACATCGACAACACTGCTTGAAGATCCATGTGTCACGTGACTTTTTTAAGGTGAGCCATGGTTTAGTATGTAATTTACGCGCGAACTAGGTGTAGGTGTCGTATTAATTTGTATTTTTATCCGGTTTCCGATTGATATCTAATAGAAAATTTAAGTGACATGATTGCTAAGAACCTCTACAAAATACTGATGAAAATTTTTGGTGCGAGTTTGCTCTAATAGCATTAATAAAATAGAAAATCCAACAGACTGGCCGGCCTGGCGGTTTGTTTGCGGGTCTTATAAATGGCGGCGGAATTTTATTTGTTTTAATTTAAAAGTTGTGTTTTTTGTATTCTAGTTAGCTCTTTGGGATAAACTTTATTGTTTTGTGGCTTACAGTTAATTTATTAAATATTGAATTGTTTATTTAACTTGAAGGTAAATGTGAATTAGTTTTAAAATATCACTAGTAGAGATAGTTCATAAGTAGGTAGGATACCTCTAGTTTCCTAGGTAACAAGGTAAGTACTATTTTTTTCTTTTAGTTTGTTTATTTATCAACATGCCAAGGCCCTGCTGTATTCCTGGGTGTAACTCTAACTATAAAAGTGTTTTAACAGCAGGTGAAGAGAGTGTAATATATTTTTATAGTTTAGATTTGACCAATGATGACTGTATAATAGTAGGTGACTTTCTTAAGACAAGCGTAGATTTGATTTTTTAAACAATGCCTTAAGCTACCTAAATTTTGAGACTTCAGAAGTCGATAGTAAATCCTGTAATTTAAGCGCAGAAAATAATAATTTGTATAATAGAATATTACTTTTGATCGATCAAATAAATCTACTCGTATTGAAACAAAAACAGCTTCTCAACGCAATATATTACTATTATTTAATAATTAGGTGCCTAAGTTGTTCTGGTTTTCCAAAACTATTTATTGCATTTTTCAAAAAAACACAAAAAATATAAGAAAAAATAAAAAACGCGCCCGTTGCCGCGCGTCATAATAATAGCTTGTGGATCCGCAACTCCCAGCTGATGCGGCGTTGCCCTATGTCACTTCATGGCTTCTTTCAAGGTGGTTGTGGTTTAGCTATCGCATCGAAAAATGAATTGATCCTGACTATTAGATACGCTCTGCTTTCTTCTCCGGAACAAGAATGTAAATCAAAAGAAAAATAATGTAAAAGCTGTAGCTTAAACGCCGATTTCCCAACGTAACATTGGCGATTAAGCTGAGAATAAGCCGTCAACTCATCAGAGATAAAAAGGACGTGACGTAAACTCTAAATTCATCGGCAAAGTTTGTCGGCGGACGAGAAAAACGAGCAGAACGTTTAGCCAGGATCTAAATTCATTTAAAAAAGAACGATCAATCATTATTTGTTGGTGAGGAAAGTAATTTATACCGGCGATAGGATGGAACGACCCCGTCAGCATACGACAGTGTATGTAAATTATTTGCCATCTTGAAATGACACTAAGCGATGTGTGCCTTTCTTTAAAAATGCCGAATATGTCTCTATAAACAATTTTTAAATCTGGATGTTCTGTATAAAGTTTTATATATAAAGCGATAAATTTTACTCTAAAGATGACTTACTTTCCAGTAAAGCATATAGGATGTGGGACATACAACTGATGCAGAATTTCAAAGAACAAAATTAAGGATTTATCTATAAATCTAGCAACAGCGGTATGTATGGATAAATAACGTCACATTTTGCCAAAGAGATATATGTCGGTTAATAATTTTAAATTAAAAGATAAAATTCCCCCAAAACTCGTCCCGCTGTCGCTGGTCGTTCATTTAGCTAAGATACCACTGGTGTACGTACTTAAAAATAGGGGTGTCAGCAGTTACTTAACCCCCCTATTTTGAATATTTGACAATTGTTTTATATTTTGTTTTCCTTAAAAATATGTAACTCTTTGTGCCGAAGCAATGTACAATGAAATTTATATCTTATTAAATACTCGAATTATTAAAAAAAAATCTGTTTTCAATTTCAAACTTTGACACCCTATGCAGGGTGTTCCTTAATGATGTGCTAATATTTTAGGGTTTGATTCCTCTAGTCATTTTATAAAGAAAAGTTTATATAAACATACGTCCTAAACGGCCTAAATTTTTGGCTACAGGGTGTTAATTTTTTTCTTTTTTAATGCGTTTTTTGTAATATCTCCGAAAGTACTTTAGATAATATTTTTAATTTTGGCATGTCCTAATAGGACATAAAACCACGTGTTTTAGTAGTTATAAAAGTTATTTTTTTGTCCCACCAGTGGCGTCCCTGCAAACATGTCCTTTGATATTTTTTAGAAAAAAAGTGGTACACCACTGACATTTTTCCATGTGGATATTATTTCTGATTAGCCTGGTCAATTCTACATAAAAATGGTCTCTTGAGTTTCCTCTTCAGGCACACCGTTCTTAATTAAAATAATTAAATTAAATTAGCTCTACTATTTATTATTATTAACATTGATAATGCAAAATTTTGATTTATAAAACTTGTTGGAAATGACCACCTTCACTTAATAGACATGCTTTCGCCCGCCTTTGCATCGAATAGCGCACTCGATTAAATATTCCAGGCGAATTCCGTATTGTTTCACAGAAGGCAATTATATTCGCTCCCTTAAATTTTCTAAAGTGTTAATGGGATTTCTATACCCTAGAGTTTTAAGATGAACCACAAGAAAAAATCCAAACTATTGAGATCAGGGGATCTTGCTGGCCATTGTTGAGCTCCTCCGCGACCTATACAACGATTCGGATAAACTGCATCTAAATGGTCGCGAACGATTACACTGAAATGAGCTGGAGCCTGGAGCGCTCTATCATGTATGTACCACATTTGATTCCTTAGCGCATATGGTACACCTTCAAGTAACACAGGTAGGAGATCATGAAATGCAGATAAGATTGCCGTTAAGGCATTAATTATGTTTTTAAGAACGTCACAGTTCCAGGATGACTAGATTTAAGTGATCAAAAATTATGCTAATTTAATAAAATATTTTAATTAAGAACAGTGCGCCTGAGGAGAAAAACGTAGGAGACCATTTTTATGTAGAATTGATCAGGCTAATTAGAAATAATATCCATATGAAAAAATTTCAGTGGCGTACCACTTTTTTTCTAAAAAATATCAGAGGACATGTTTGCTGGTGAAACAAAAAAATAACTTTTATAACTAAAACATGTGGTTTTATGGTATAAAGTACTTTTGGAGATATTACAAAAAACTCATTAAAAAAGAAAGAATTCAACACCCTGTAGCAAAAAATTTAAGCCGTTTACCACATATTATGTTTATATGAACTTTTCGTTATAAAATGACTTGAGGAATCACAACCTAAAATATTAGCACGTCATTAAGGAACACCCTGTATATGGAACATGAGGGTCACAAATAAAAAATGGCATCATAAAAGTTTTTGCTCAAGGAATATATGGTTAACGGATTGACCTCCTTTTTTTGGACACCCTGTATATAGCGTTCCAAACGGTAAACTGACAAAAATCCTTAATGCCTATTTATATCCAGTATTATTTTATTTCCATTTTATTATGTCCCTAAATAATGAGTACTCTTTACAGTTATAATAAAAATACAAAAACCCATTTATACAGATCGTAATACCTTGCAAAGTATGATTTCATCTGATCCTCAATAAAAATAACAATATCTATAAAAGATGCAACAATATGTAATAATACGATTCACGTTTCCTTATGTGAAATCATAATAGTGCCATTACAAGATAATTATATAGGATAGGTTATATATTTTACGATTTATTATTATACCGGGTGTTGCACCGCCAAACTGGCCACAGGATATCCCTTGTAACTTTTGCTCCCCTTAATTATTGTTGGCTCCCCAATTAATTTCACATCAAAATTGTTTAAAACTTCCGTTCGACCAATTTTTCCTCTGTGAAACTGACGTGACGTGACATCTGCCGGAATCTACAGTAACTAATTGCACAGCGCCATCCCTACAATCCAATAAAAGTATGGCATTTTTGATGAATAGGGATTGGCTACAAAATACAGATTTCTATCAGTCAAACGTCACGTTGTCAACTTCGTGAATTTACCAATGCGACACTTTTCTTTTCTTTTCTAGTGCGGCCATTTTGATTAGTGGCTTGTTAAAAAAGTGTGTTTTGTGATAAATTTCTAGTGTAAACTTTAGTAAAGTCCTTAATTTACTGTGATTTTAGAAGTAACCATATAGTACTATCACAAAATGGGCCGTAAAAAGAAGAAGCAGTCCAAGCCATGGTGCTGGTATCCTTTTTATTTTGCGATTATCGCCCTACCGTGTTCTACTTTCCCAGCCTTGTGGCGGGCTAATTTTAACTTTTCTAGTAAATTATTTTTAGAACTGTTACTTCCTTAACCAAATTTAGGTACTGTAATAGGGAATTTGACGATGAGAAAATCCTAATCCAACACCAGAAAGCAAAGCACTTTAAATGCCATATATGCCACAAGAAACTTTACACAGGTCCAGGATTATCCATACATTGTATGCAAGTTCATAAGGAGACGATAGACAAGGTTCCTAACTCATTACCAAACCGTTCCAATGTAGATATAGAGATATACGGAATGGAGGGTAAGTCTAATAATAGCAAACTGGTAAACATGAGAGTTTTGAAGTAGTGTTCTATTTAACCTTGCCAAGCGCATTTCAAAATTTGAAACTATTTTTACATGGATAAATTTATGCAGTAACTGGTAAAATTTAACTTTTCTAACAGTGTTTCTAAAGCCCATGTGCCATGTTTTACAATCCACAGTTGGTTTATTATTTTAGAGGTATGTTTAACCATTTAAAACAATTTTTTAATGGTTGTTTAACGTTTGCCTTGTTTGTGTCACATCAGATTTACCTATAAAAAGCTTGATGAAACAAACAGATCCATAAATGCACAGTATGTACACACCTAATTTTCATAGTTCATTAGCTGTATTGGGTAAAGGCAAAGTAAATTTAAGAGGTACTTACCTATTAGTTTCAACTGGCTATTTAGTTGTACTTGCAAAACCTTTGTACATTAAAGCAAGCAAGGTACTTATTTGTAGAATAAATATTAATTTTATTTAAAAGGTATTCCTGCCGCTGACTTAAAAGAACATGAAAGACAAAAGCAGAGTAGTCATACAAGCAATGATTCCTCTGATGAAGAGGAGCCAGCAAACAAACGACCGAAACCCGAAGGTTTGCTGGGTAATGCTCCACCGGGCATGCAGGGAGGTCTCCCTCCTGGCATGATGCCTTCTGGGATGATGGCTCCACCAGCTGGAATGCACCATGGTATGCCCATGATGTCTATGGGTCCCATGGGTTTTATGCATCCAGGGTAAGTAATGAAATTTGTTGTTGCTGAGTTTTTAAAAATATTTTGGTATTAAGGTGGGAGTATCAACATGCTTGCCAACCTATAACCTATTTCGCGGAGATTTATTTATGTTTTCTAGCATTTATACAAAATTTAAAGAAAATCAGTATCGACTTGATATTCTATAAGTAATGATTGACATACTTAATAAATATCAAGGAATTTCATAACTTATTTTAGGAGAATTGTATGGCGAAAAATATCGGGTAAGATTTTTTTTAACATTATTATGTCATTGTCACTCATTGTTCTTTCACTATACAATTCTCCCAAAATTAGCACTGAAATAAATTGATATTTTTGTAATATATCAGATACTACCTAAATAATGTACCGACGATAGTGATTTTCTTTAAATGTTAGTTATTTAAATAATAAACTCAAAAAATCAACGCGAAATAGGTTATAGGTTGGCAATAGATTGAATGACGTTGAGAATTCAACCTTAAGTGCGAATTTCACCAAAATATATTTTCTACAAACGACAAAAACAAAATTTAATACCTTTGTTGTTGGATCCGTTTTCAACCAAAACCTTCTGCGGCTTCTGCCATAAAAATAAATATTGTCTATTACTTACTTAGATATTTATGTGTGTCAATTTTGTTTGCTTATTATTTATGTAATGTTCAAATATATTTATTATTAAATTACTGTGTATGTCTTATATAGATCTCAAGCTTCCATGATGGGTAGGGGCCCAATGGGACAACAGTTTATGCAGCAAGGGTAGGTACCAGCCTAAAGAGAAAAGGCACTCATTCACGTAAACATTTTTTTTCCACTAATAAAGCTATAAAAATTATTGACTTTAATTTAAACTTGATGCTTGAATGTGTGTAAATTTTATATCTTTATTATATTTCTAATAGTACCTAGTAGCTGTGTAAACCTTGGTTAGTAATATAGGGTGAATGCTCCAGTGAATGACCGTTTAAGACAATGCTGAGATTGTAAATGTGTTTAAAAAAAGCTAAGAAAGCTTTTAAATTTATTTAAAAAATTATTAGAACAGATATAGGATCCTATTCGTTTATAGACCGTTCTGAGAATTAATATCACTAATTGTTAAAGAAATATTTCTGGTTTTTTGAATAATAGCAAAAAATCCCAGTGAATGACCAGCGAGTTCCATTGAATGACCGAAATGAAACCAGTAATTGACCAAATAACTTTTATTACGCAAAACTATTAACATGCCCACAGGTAATCCAAAACAAGATCCAAATCTAAAACTACAAAAGATGTTTCATTTCAGGAACGTCGTAGGAGTTTCCCTCGGAGTTTCCTCTACTACATGCCAATCGAGGGGGTTTAATTTTCTGGATAATATTGGTATAATCATACCAAATTTGGTCGAACTTCTCTGGCCACTTCCAATGTTGGGGACAACTCTTATGCATTACTCTTACTTCATATTCTGTGCTTTTTTTGGTAATTATGACCCCAGGAAAATATTCCAATTCGTACTGAACAATTACAAAATCTGCAACTGTATGTGATTGGCTTCTAATCCCATTCACTGTAGATTCATCCTGGGGTTCATCACATAAATTAACTTTTGTTTCGTCAGTTGCCGTATTTTCTTGAGATTGGTTTATTTCACCCATTGTATCATCATCGGTTTCGCTATGATATTGGTCATCTGAAACAGTTGTATCTGAAGATGAGTCAGAGTAGGAAATCTTCTTGGTTTTCTTGGCGATTTTACTTTTAAATCATTTTGTTTTTTAAGGGCTCTATTAGTTTTTCTCTGTTCCTTTGCCTCTTCTATTGCCTTTTTCTTATTTTCTTTTGTTTCACAAAACGCCTTCCATGCTGGAGAAGAGATAGCCAGAGGAGGTTTTTCAGTTTTTTGGCGCTTATTGCTGTTTTAAATTATGGGATAGTGTAAGTGCTTTTTCCAAATATCATGGGGTGTCCACATTATAGGCTGAATCGAGGGCTGAATTCAGATGCGGTCATTTACTGGATTGCACATGTAATCTAGTAAATGACCACATATTATTTTAAAGGAAAGTAGATTAAACATCCCGGTCAAAAACTGGTCCAATAAATCATAGTAATTAATACATTTAAAAAAGTGACAACTTGTCCATTTGTGCACTTTACACACATTTTTATTATTAAGTTTCAAATATGGTGTCAAACCAGTAAATGACTACCAGCGGTCATTTACTGGGTTTAGCTTGATTTCTTGAGCCAATATATGACCATGTATTATTCTTGGGCCAGATTTACTATTTTTACAGTTTTTAAATGAAATTATTAAGTATTAACCCTATATGTGTTCATAAAAATCATAATTCACCCAAAGAAACACCACAAAAGATTTTTTTTATAATACTTTATCACACAAATACAATGTACTAACCTTATTATTTTGCTTAACCACAAGAACGTCACAATAAACCTGTTATTTTGGTCGCCATTTAGACAAACACAGGGGTAAATTACACTGGAGCCACCAAGGGAGAAAAGTTTAAAATGTTGAATTAGTTCATTAGTATAAATATAGATGTATTTACAATGCTTATAACCTTATAATTTTCCGTATTAATCAGAAATGGTCATTTACTAGTGTCCGGTCACTTACTGGAGCATTCACCCTACTATTACTATTAGTGTTTTTTTATTGTCGCTTCTAGGATGCCACATATGATGCCTCCTCATATGATGATGCACGGTCAGGGTGGTCCTCCTAAGCCCTTGTTTCCCAGTGCAGTTCCTTGTTCATCTCCTGGGGCTGGTGTGGTAGGAGCAGATTTTAAACCTATTTCAACGGGTAAGTGAAAGCTCCTATTAATAGTTTTACTATTTACCTATTTTTCACTATCTGTAGAATGTAGTTACAGGAACTTCATGATAATATATTAACAATTTAATTTTAAAATAGGTACTGTTTTTCTGTTGCTGAATTCCATTTTATTTTATAACATTTTGAAAAGTTTAAATACACACATATGTGTTTTTCTCACTTACTTAATTCTGAATTTAAGCTTACATGTTGCAAACATATTTATTTTTTTAAGTTAGGAATGGGTTTTTAACGATACTGGATGTTTACTCCCTAATAAAACGGAATGATTTGCGCTTAATAAATAAAATGTGTTCAATCTGGCAATAAACTTACCAGTAAAACAAATAACTGATCCTAGTGTGAGATGAGTTCAAATTGAACCTCAAGGTGTTTTTTTTTTGTTTAAGGTGCCACAATAAGTGCCCCGCCGACCACAAACGCAGCAAGTGGTAGCGGCGCTTCCCCTAAAATAAATACAATAGCCTCGACGGGGGCGTCAAGTAAAATAATACATCCCATCGAAGATATTTCGTTAGAAGAAATTAGATCTAGGCATTCACAGTATACCAAGCCAGGGGCGTGGTCGAAAGAAGACGACAGGCGGTCCAGCGCCAGCTCGGCGGCTTCTGACGTAAGTCTATTATCCTCACTTCAAGTTCACATCATTTTCTTACATGCTTATAGCTTAGACCTTCGTACTCTCAAATAATATGGTTCCAAAACAATTTTTTTTATCAAACTTTTCTTTTTTTAGTTGGCTATAGCAGTTTCAGCTGCCCATCAAGCAGCCGTTGTGAGCCAGGCGGCTGCCATTCAGGCTAAAGCCCAGGAAGCCCAACAACACATGGTTATGATGGGCCGAATGGCTTCGGCAGCAGCAGCGGCGGCAGCTTATCCCGTACGGGTATCAGG
The DNA here is from genome assembly GCA_963969555.1 of Polydrusus pterygomalis. NCBI lineage: Eukaryota > Metazoa > Arthropoda > Insecta > Coleoptera > Curculionidae > Polydrusus > Polydrusus pterygomalis. The sequence goes on from OZ018381.1 coordinate 53,337,289, forward strand.
TAAATTATTTTTTTTACATATTGACATCAAATCAAATCAAAATACACTTTATTGTTATAAGAAGTACATCTTGTTAACAAAGCTTTGGATAGTATTAAAACTGTTATGGAAATTACAATGTTCACTATATAAAGTAAGAGAAAGGAATCCAATAAATAAATAGTCATGGTCAAAAATGTACACACAATTCAGTCTAAGACAAAGACAAGCTCAATCGTACAAAAAATCGGACAATAATATACACTAATCAAAGTTTTTAAAAAAAAATTAAAGGCAATGCCTACATATTATCATTGTAAAATTCCTGGATAGTACAGTAGGGTCTAGTAATTAGTTGCCCTTTGAGTCTTTGTTTAAAAATCCTGTCATCAATCACCTGCCGATAAGCCAGTGGTATGTGGTTATAAATTTTGATGCTCTCAAATATCAAGGATTTTTTGGTGAGAGTTGTTTTTGGTATAGGAAGAGGAATATCATTCACAGTACGCATGTTATAGGAGCTGTTAATAGCATAATTTTAATATTTTTTATGAATAAGATAAGATAAGATAAAAATGCCAATCAAAAATAAAATATTTTCCTTGGCAAATAAAGGTTTACAGTGAGTATGACAATTAACACCACCACAGAATATATAGCTATATATTCTGTGACACCACACAAGTATCTAAATGCCCTCTTTTGCAAAACTAATGTAGAGCCCAATAGGCCCTTACTACTAAATCCCCAAAAAGCAATACCATACCTCAAGTATTAACGATTAGCAGGTTTTTAAATTTAACCAAAAAAAATATAGCCCACGTGAAAGATATGACATTATAGATCTCTTGCACACTATTACATTTCAAAAGTTAAAACAATGAATTTAATTTTTTACATATTCAGTGTGGTTGTTTCATATGGGCATTTTTTTTATTACCGATTTCTCAGAAAATTTTATTCTTGATAAAAGTTGGTGCATGTTCGATAATCATATTTGGTGCACTTGGAATGGTTGCAAGTCAAACGGCGTACAGGATAGGCCAAAAAATATAAAACTTGTACAAGAATAAAGTACTCCTAATTCAGAAAATTCAGCAAAATGTTATTAAGAAAAGTTGTTTAGAATTAGAAGTTATCCATATATTCAAAAACGTGTCCTAAAATAAAAAAACTATATTTTTTTTAAAAAACATTAATAATTTCCCAAAAAAATTTTTTTTCACCATAAAGACCTTCATAAAGTAATCAAAATCAAATCAATTTCACATATCTTTGTTCAAATTCAAACATATTTGTAAAATATACAGTTATACTTGAACTTTTAATTTATTAAGGAATCACAAACTTCATGTTTATTGCAACAATATTAAATACAACTTTAAAATATCCTAAAATTATTTTTAACAAGATAAAACATCAGTAATGATAATATGCTACCTAATTAAAAAACTATCATTTAAAGTGCAAAATTTTTATTTTTAATGTTTATTAAAAAACTTTATTCTTGTACAAGTTTTATAGTTTTTGGCCTACCCTGTACGCCGTTTGACTTGCAACCATTCCAAGTGCACCTAATATGATTATCGAACATGCACCAACTTTTATCAAGAATAAAATTTTCTGAGAAATCGGTAATAAAAAAAAAGTCCATATGTTGCACACTTAAACAACCACACTGTATATAAAAACAAAGATTAATTTTTTTAGTTTTTACACATTTATTATTTCTAAAGTAACAATTTTTCAAAGAAAAAGGAAAAACGTTTATTTTTAAATTCACGAATTTATTCCTTTTTGCTCGAAATATACCTATGCAATTTTATTTTCTGGATTTATTTGGATTTGCTTGATTTGCCTAACTTTAGGGTGGATTTTAAAGGGGATTTAGCACAGTTAGGTTGAATTTGAGTTTACCATTGGATTTATCTGACCAAAAGAAATCGGAATCAATTATTTCAATTATTAACTAATTTTTTTTCAAAAGTGGATTTATTCGGTTTTGCTTGCTTGCTCCTCAACTATCCCTTGACCTATCTGAAGCGTTTGCAAGCCGTTCCTTATACGGGTTTTCTTTCGCCTTTTTTATTACCCGGCGATAAATTGTCCTATACTCATCAAAATACTGAAAATTTTGTGGTAAGTTAGTAAGTTGTAGCTGAGACGGAACGAACTAGAATGGTGGCTATGCTATGCTAGATATACAATAGTATATTACCTCGTATATTACATAACGAGTGTTGAAAGTGGTACTTCCCAAAGAGGAGGTATTTGGTACGAGGCGTTGGCCGAGTGCGGAAATTCTCCTAGTGTGAGAAAATCACTTTCACAGGAGTAATGTACACAATTTTTCCTACGACCATACAAAATAATCAAAAAGAGTTTGATTTGTTTTTAATAGTTTGTAGATATCGCCATTGTGTTAAACAAATTTTTTCAGCACTAGAGTTGAAAAATAAAAACAATGCCCACTTACACTTTTTAACTTGCCCAGATTTAAATAAAAATAATCACTTTTTCTCCTATTTGCTTACGCACATCTTACCTACTATCTAAGTACAGTGAATAAATTTCGTTTCTGATTTTTTAGCTGCTTGCATTTCTTTTGTTATTTTTTTAAATAGTTTTGCTGTCAAATTCGTCGGCCATCAGCTGTCTTATATTTCAACACACGTATTAAAAGAAAATATTTCAACACGCCTGTAATATAAAGGACTTTTTCTATTTCACGTTCATAATAAGCTCAGTACAATACGCATTTGCGTATCGTAATGAAGCTATTTCGATACGCGTTTTTTCTTTATTTGATGTTGGTAACATTTAAATGTTTTATTTCATTGACTTGCGCGGCCTTTGTGATTTACGAGAAAACCCATTTTTCGCAGAGGAAAAATAGCTTGATAACCTACTTTTTTATCCTGTGTGGATAACAGTCATGTATGTTAGTTGCATAAATCTATAAATCAATCTTCAAGCTATCATTTTCTGCCAAATCCTATCCAAAATTCAATCTACTAACCTTCCAATGTCGATTTTAACTTCAACTTTATTTGAATTTTCCATCTTCCCTATACTAAATTGCAATGCCGTGACGTAAAATCACGTCTTCTGAAATTTGAAAAAAAGTAGCAAAATCTCCCGAATTTCCGAACGCTCTGTATATGTACCGAATGTACAAGGATCACACAACGCATTTCGTCCAATTTCAAATCTCATATCGCTAAAATAACTTTAGGATCTCGTGGTGAAAATGGGTCAATAAATCAAAAAATGACAGTTTGCAAAATAATTTTTGTTGTCCAGAGGCTACTGTGATAAAAAATAGTATTACCAACATAAAATTTAGACATAAAAATTTACAAAATTTGAAGGATTTATTTTCTTTTTAAAATGCATTTTTCTTGATTATAAAAGGTGAAATAGAAAAAAATTTATAAAGCACATGTTTCATAAGGCGTTTTAGCGCACGTGTCAATAAAAAAACTCGCCACTTTGTGGCTCGTTTTTTAAAATAGACGCGTGCGCTAAAACCGCTTATGAAACGTGTACTTTAATATACTATTGTAGCCAAGTTAGGTGTGCTTTCTTTCTCATTTTCATAGGTGATCGTAGGAAAAGTTTATTAAATTGATTGTCAATGGATCGGAATTAATAGAGACTTTTTTCCAGGGCCACCTTTAACGGTGATGACGGGAGCGCCGGTGATGCACACGGGACCCACTATGGGGATGCTTCGAGGTCCGCTAATTGGGGGTCCGCTGATGCGGCCGCCTCCTCTCGGTATGCCCCCAGGTAGGTAGAAAGTGCATAGGCTAGGGTTACTGTTAAGTTTTTCTAGGCCTTAAGAAATAAAAAAAATAGTTTGTACTTTTGCCTCTGGGATACCTTATTTAGGACTAGATTTTTGTTCTAATTATTAGGGAAGTTACTTAGACTGTTTTTTAATCTCCTTTACCCAGTCAAAATAAGGCTAAAAAATCTTATCTAATTTTTATATTTTTAATTTTGGAGAAACAAAAGAAGACTTTTTTATAGCCGGTTTTTGTGTTCTACAAGATGGCGTTAGTAGTTTGAAAATTCGTCGTTTCGTTCTTTAGTTACCCCCATCAAGTCAATTTTTTTTTAAATACTGACCTGGAATAATATAATAATAAGTTTATTTTAAATTTAATAATATAATAAAAATGTTTATGTTGTCTTCTATAAACTTATTCTTCAATTCCCTGAAGCTGAGCTTGTTAGGGGCAAATCTTATTTTTTGTTTTAATATGTAAAATCATAAATATGCATTAAAAATCAAGTTTTAAAGTAAAAATGTTAATTTATGTATAAACGCATTTTTTTTGAAGAAATATATTACCTATAATAAAATTATTAATTTGTAATTTTTAAGTAAAAATACTACTTATACAGTGACCGGCAAAGAGTTCGCAACATATGGGAAAAATTTTTATTAGCGGAATATTGAAAAATCTTTTTTGGGGGATTGGATGTGCATGCCCCATAACCTTAAAATCGATTTTGACATACGTCACGTGACCAATGGTATGGCGGGAAAGTTGAAAAAACCAATATGAAATCATCATAAATCAGATAAGTTGATGAGATATCAACAAAATTCCAAGAATATAAAGTGTTTAGAATTCCATTAGAACCTTAAATACAATGTTTGGGATATCTACTTAAAAAAATATAAAAACTAATATTTTTCTAAATATTTTTTTACCGAATTAAAAATTTCCATATTTTTCCTTTCTTAAAGCTTCATTAAAGTAAAACTGACATCTGGTGACCACAACTAGAAATATTCTTTTGTTTTTCTGAAAATTTGGAGCAATAATTCAAAAAATTCGTTTACACTTGGATACCAGCTGTTGCAATAGTCTATTTCTAATAACCTTATCGATATTTTTTATATCGAAATATTCTATTATGTTAAGAAATCCTTAAATTCGTTAATCCAAAGCAAATTTTATTTATAACCGTAAAAAATAATTTAAATTTTTATTAATTTTTAGATTTTTTTAAAGATTTCTGCGAAATTCAAAATTATTTTTTACGGTTATAAATAAAATTTTCTTTGGATTAATGAATTTAAGGATTTCTTAACATAATAGAATATTTCGATATAAAAAATATCGATAAGGTTATTAGAACTATACTATTGCAACAGCTGGTAAGTGTAAACGAATTTTTTGAATTATTGCTCCAAATTGTCAGAAAAACAATATTTCCAATTGTGGTCACCAGATGTCAGTTTTACTTTAATGAAGCTTGAAGAAAGAAAAAATATGGAAATTTTTAATTCGGTAAAAAAATATTTACAAAAATATTCGATTTTATGTTTTTTTAAGTAGATATCCCTAACATTGTATTTAAGGTTCTAATAGAATTCTAAACACTTTTTATTCTTGGAATTTTTTCGATATCTCATCAACTTATCTGATTTCATATTGGTTTTTTTCAACTTTCCCGCCATACCATTGGTCACGTGACGTATGTCAAAATCGATATTAAGGTTATGGGACATGCACATCCAATCCTCCAAAAAAGATTTTTTCAATATTCCGCTAATAAAAATTTTTCCCATATGTTGCGAACTCTTTGCCGGTCGCTGTATAAATTATTCAGAACAATATTAATTAATTAAAGCATTTCTAAAAATATTTTCAAATTGTCTGTTTTTATTATCCATGTTTTTATTTCGACGAAAATTTTTTTAATAAAATAAATTTTTTAATTTTTGTTGGTAAATAATTGTTTAAATGAAAACATAAATATTTGATTTTTTTTTGTCCTATGGACTTATTTATTTTAGGTTTTATGGTTATTTCATTTTTATGACGTGTATTATGATTATGGTTTTTAAATGTAAACACGCTTTTAGTGACGTCTAAGCTTTAGATATTTTAAGACAATTCAAATGTTTTTAACATTTTTTCATCAAATGACACATCATTAGTATTCATTAATTTCTGTACCATCACTGCCTAAAGCTTAGAAATCCCTAAAACCGTATTTAAAAATCCAGGTCTGTATTAAAAAAAAATTGTCTTGACAGTGGTAACTAAAGAACAAAACGTCGAATTTTGAAGCTACTAACGCCATCTTGTAGAACATAAGGCGCAAAATATTAAAACTATGGACTACTCGGAAGGTCATCGAAATATGTAGTACCCTGTTAAAATATTTGTTAAAGAGTTCCTAGAGGTAAATACAGTATGTCTCTTTATTTTGATTACATAAAAAACCAAAAAGTATTATCACACCCGCGTTAAAAAAAGTATTAGAGCCTTTACATATAAATTTAGCTAATAAATTTAGGTTGTTTCTTAGGTACCTACTCTAAAAATTTACATTTTTTTAGTAATCATATTGTTTATAATTTCTTGTGAGCTAAAATGTGAATAATTTTTTTATTAGGATCTAACAATAACTAATTTGATTGGTTATTAAAATAAACATCTGTTTTTTGCATCACATTTCGTTTTTGAACCATATCTTTAGGAGAATTAGACTGACCATAATTAAACTGTGTTTACATTATTCCCTACATACATCATTTCATACAGGGTGTTCAAACTGAAATTTGTCTCATTGTTTCTGTTATGCGAGAGGCGTACTTTTATTTTTTGTAAGTAAACCATTTTCTATAATTAATTTGTGTCTGGCTACGTGCTTGGTGAAACGGTTGTTGCATTGCACAGGAAGAAAAAATAATAAACTACTTGTTATGTTTCACAAATTTAATCAGTTTCCTGACACGTGTTTCGGCCCTTGCGGGCCATTGTCAAAGGAGTACAAGAAGATACTGGTCAGTATCGGATATTTAGCGAAAAATTAAGTAAACCGGATAAGTCAAAATGTCGTAGAAATACCAAGTTACTTTTGATTAATGTAAACACAGTGTACAGGGTCATTCCGTGTATTTAGACAGCGTCTACTGCGTTTATTATAAGAGATAGAAAAAAAAAACTTTAAATATAAAAGTTATAGGGTTTACCCTAAGTCGCCAGAAAATGTTACGCAAAACAACAAATGAATGTCACAAAGTTGGGAAAATACACTAGCTTGGTAAATCTTTAATGGACCACCCTGTTGTTTTTGTAAAAAAGTCGAATTATTTCTAATTTTTCTTCTTCTGTGTAACCCATTTTACGTATGGACTAAAGGAAATCTGAGAGCCATATAAATACTATTAAATAATGGCGTTCGAGCCATTTGCTTATCCATGGCAAGTGCGATTTAATTAAACAATATATTCACATTTTTAAAATGCAAATATTTCGGAAACGGCTAAACCAAATGTCAACATATTATATATTTTTGAATTCAGAAAAAAAAGATCTATTAATTTTTGTTTCAATATACAGGGTGTTCCATTAAAGATTTACCAAGTTAGTGTTTTTTCCTAACTTTGTGACATTCATTTGTTGTTTTGCGTAACATTTTCTGGCGACTTAGGGTAAACCCTATAACTTTTATATTTAAAGTTTTTTTCTATCTCTTATAATAAACGCAGTAGACGCTGTCTAAATATACGGAATGACCCTGTACATGCATACAGAATATGACTGATTCCACAAACAAAACTTGGACAAATTTTTTATTTAAAATACATCAATAACCAAAAGGGAACATCGGTAATAAATTCTAATCATCCTATTTTAGCTAGTATAAAATAAATAATAAAACTATTCTGCTCAAATTGTAACCTCATATATTTTTTCAGTAGTTTTGTATTAGTTAGTCTCAATTTTCTTAAAAAAATGCAGCACACCAAAGTTTATTATATCTCAAAACAGTAGGGTGTATATTTTTTTATGTAAGTTATCTTCACCCCCCTTTTCTAATATTTAGTGTAGACAATCTCGGAGTTTTTCTGTATTTTTTTTATTTATTTTGATTGCTGCAAGCTGTTTTAAGCTAAATAAAGTTTATATGAATATGATAGATTACAGTTTTATTCGAGCTAGGTTATTTTATGTGGTTTTTATAGTTTGCACAGAAACTCCAGCGAAAGAATTGTGCAAAACTGAAGCGTGGAAACTTACTACTTGTAAAGTATTTTTCACCCTAAATGGTATCGACTTGACTGCAATAAAACTACGGTTTTAATCCCATTGTTATACACAATCAACAAGCAAATATACTACAGGGTAGGACTTGATTCGTTATTAATAATATATTACTTATAAATAGTTTTATTAGCACAAGATATAGTGGATTTCACCTTAGTTTTTAATGCTTTGACGTCTCTCTTGTCAAACATATTAGCCAACACGTGATTTTAAAGTCCCTAATTCTATAAACGGCTTTCAGGCACGGGCATTGGCTAGATTAACAAGAGATGGATATATCTGACCGTATAGTTACATGTACATGACGAAGATGCACGCTACACAGTTCAATACGTTGCCCTTCAATGAGCTCAAACTCGTCAAAAGCACAACATCGCTCGTATATGCCGTTAGTATGCGCATCTTTGTCTTACGCATTTGCTCTCGCATATCTCTTTTCGTACTTCATTAATTCGATTGTCTCGTCGCGTTCTTTAAATATCACAGAGCCGCATTGGGACTTGGGACACACTGCGCACCGCGTGCATTCTACTGTTAATTCTTAGAGTCTAATTCTTGATCGTTCGTGTTATTGTTTTTGGTATTTTTGAGACAGCATTTTGCTTATATTTTGTGCGTATTAGACTTTTTGGTTTTAAACTGCCGGACTGTATGTATCTGTGACGTGTTTCTTTTTATGCAAAAGTAAGTAAATAATTAGTAATGTCTCGGACGGTGACGACGACATCGACAGCTTGTCAGATGAAGACCAAAAATAATAGGGAACTTGCAACAAAATTAAATTTGAAAACCACAGTGAACCATTATGCTAAAATAAGTTTTACATACAGTTGTATTGAAGAGTGCTTGAGGTATCTGTTCTGCAAACGCATGGACAAAAATCTTTTTTTGTAGTATCTACTTACATTATTTTTTCTTTATTCATTAAAAAAAAATACCTAATTCGATAACATTACAAACTTTTATTGTTTTATTATAAACCAACGAAAAGTTAGACCTATTGTAAACTTCAAACTCTTTAGAACCTAGTCTAAAGAAAAACATATCTACCCGTGAATAAGAAAATAAAAAAGTAAACAATAAGCTATTAAATATAATATATAGATTTTTTCAACTTAACACTGCATGGTCTAAAATCAAATTAAAAAACAAAATAATGCTTTAATAAAAAACGTAGTTAATTACTGATGATACTAGATTCACGACTGCCCCTTGTATATTTTTTATTGTACTAAATTAAGAGTGTGTTTTTACCAAAATAACAGCACTTTATTATATTATGAATAAAAATTAAATGAAATTGTTTTTCTGATATTCTATCCTATTTCCATTCCCCTTCAGTGTTTTTTTTTTTAAATATCTTAAAAATTGCTTAGGTAATTCTCGTTTCCATCCATAATTACAACTACAAATAAATTGACCCATGTTCACACATAATTTTTAAGTCCGGCCCTGGCCAATCCTTAAGTTCGGTAAAAAGAAATGTTATAAATGACAGCGGCGGCCATTAAAAACTAAGGTGAAATCCACTATAGTTAAATATTACCTGCTATAATAACAAATTATAATCCGACCCTGACCGACAGTTTATTTGCATTTTTATGGCCGAGCTCTTGCAAAACGTCCCAGGTAGTTAAACGGAGTCAACCATTTATTGTAAAAAATACTTTACTTAGACACTTCAGAAACCAATTGGAACTTTGCATTTAAGTTCATGTGGTTTAAAAGGATGAAAAGAAGAATATATAATTTTGCCAACTGGTTTTGCACAAGGAATTTTATTCGTGCATTTTTTATTAGAAAAATCTTCATAAGTTAAAAAAAGCTATTACATATTGTACTTTTTCTGAGATACATCAATGATAGCTGAGACTAAAAAATATCCTTATCTTATAATGTGATGGGTCGTTTATCTAAAAATGCCCTTTAAATAGCTGGTTTTGCTTATGCTCCTAAACATCTCAAATTGAGTCGAACCTTTCTGAATGTTGAAAAATATGTTGTTGTTCAAGACGAGACAGTAAAAATTAAAATTCGTGTACAGTGTAGTGTTGTCACGTTGTGTGGACTGAATTTTTGGAAGACCAACTCAGGTACCGAAGTAATTCACGCACTCTTATGTGTTAGCATGCATTGCATTATTTATACAACATTTACTATTTACTTAATGTCACTCGCTTAGTTTTGCCGTGGTCTGGTTGGTTTTTTGTCATTTTTTTTGATTGATGGTATTTATATTTGCATCCGTCGATTTGGTTTTCCTACTACCTGCGCGCAGTGATGCCTTAGGCACCGAATATTCACCCTCCCCCAGGTTAACTTCTAGTGCGCTAACCAACGCTTGATGTATATGTACTAATTTTGAATTACTGTCGGCTCGTTTTTAATCAATTTTCGGTTATAAAAATTAAGTAAACAGTCTGTTAAAGTATTTTTTAATAAGCTATTATCGTCTGCTTCCTATTGCCTGACAGCAAAGAACCCTCATTAAAAATTCAAAACACAAATTTTAGCTTACCGGGTGAACCTATTATTTTTCGCCTGAAAGTACACGGCGCGCCATATTTACCGCATAACGAAAAAATTGCCACAATTTTGATGTTATATATTTTCCAAATTTGTGGTTCGTTTTTAATAATTTTTTTTTTCTAATTGTAGGTCCTTTCCTTTGTTGTTTTGCTTAAAAAAGTAACTTTGGCATTATACCGGGTGTTATAAAACTGTTATGTTTTTTTACGGAAATTCAAAACACCCTGTGGGATTTACTAGCCATTGCAAGTTATCGCAATTACAGCCAAATGAAAGTCCCATGTTTCCTTTACATTTTCTTTTTTGATTCATTGGTTTATCTCTGCTTTTTCATGAAATATTCAATTTTTAGTTCAGCGTGATTTTTATAAAAAAATGTTTAGTTAAAAAATACAAAATAAACGAAATGCTTTGATTGATGCAACAGCAAGAAAAAACAAATTATAAAGTAAATAAAGAATCAATATCTGGTATTAATTAATTTTATTGAATTCACAAAACAGGGCAAAAAAATACAGGGAAAAAAACTGTAATTTCTAAAAGTATTCAAAAAAATTAAATATGAATAATTAGTAGCGAGTATTGCCTCCCCTTGCTCTAATGACTACTTCGCATCTTCTTGGCATACTTAAAATCAGATTTATGATTTCATCTTGATTAATCTGATTCCATATTTCCATAAGCCTCAATGACAGATCATTTAAGTTTCTAGGAGGAGGAAGCATGGCTCTAAGATGTCGTCCCATGTTATCCCATAAATGCTCAATAGGATTAATGTCAGGGCTTCTTGCTGGCCAAGGCAAAGTTAAAATTTCGGTTTCTTGGAGATAATTTTGTACCACTCTTTTTAATTTTTTTGAATACTTTTAGAAATTACAATTTTTTTCCCTGTATTTTTTTGGCCCTGTTTTGTGGATTCAATAAAATTAATTAATTAATTACTACCAGATATTGATTCTTTATTTACTTTATAATTTGTTTTTTCTTGCTGTTGCATTAATCAACGCGTTGAAGTAAAAATTGAATATTTCATGAAAAAACAGAGATAAACCAATGAATCAAAAAAGGAAACATGGGACTTTTATTTGGCTGTAATTGCGATAACTTGCAATGGCTAGTAAATCCCACAGGGTGTTTTGAATTTCCGTAAAAAAAACATAACCGTTTTATAACACCCGGTATAATACCAAAGTTACTTTTTTAAGCAAAACAAAAAAGGCAGTGATATGCTTAAGGAAAAAACCAACAATTAGAAAAAAAAATCATTAAAAACGAACCACAAATTTGGAAAATATATAACATCAAAATTGAGGCAATTTTTTCGTTATGCGTTAAATATGGCGCGCAGTGTATATCTTTTCAGTAACAATACAGATAGTTTAAACACTATATATACAGGGTGTCCCGAAATTAGCTGACAATATTTTAAGGGGATAAAGTACATTCAGAAATGAGACTAAATGCCTCTATTAATATACCTTCAAACACGCTTCGCTATGGGGCTAGAGCCCCCCGAATTGGAGCTATGACAAGCAGTTTTTTTACAATATCTCAGAAACCGATTAGGGTATCAAAACAAAATTCAATACATGTTTTACCCATAGCTAGACGCAATAAATGGTTTAATTAGCTTAACTGTATTTCTTCCAGTGGCGTCCCACTGGGTAGGTATTTGGGAGAATATTGCCCTAAGTTTTTTATTTGTAGGATTTTTTAACTTCAGGTGCAATTTTTAGAAGCCTCGAAGTCTTTTGTTAAAAAAAGGTACTCTTGTTTCATTGCGGTAGGATTCACCATTTTCCAGTAAAATCGATTTTAGAATTTTCGGTTTTTTGAAATCCGGTGAAAAATTTTAAAACTCTTAAAATCTCCATGAAAATAAATATTTAAAAAACAAAGGAATCTAAAAATATGTTTAATTTAAAAACATTACATTCTGTCAAATTACAACAATAAAAGGTTTTATTAACAAAAAATTTAAAATTAAAAAAAAAAATACAATAAAACTATGAAATAAAAAAAAATAGTAATATTTACTTAAGGCTCCGTGCGACGTCACTGGAAAAATATTTTAAAGTAACATCCTTTAATACATATATGCCTTGTCGCTGGTAGAACTTCTCATGAATTTCATGTTTTAATATTAAGTGTTTGCTGAGATATTTATGAAAAAAAAACCTTAGCCTTTACACCGGATTTCCAAAAACCGAAAATTTTAAAATTGATTTTACTGGAAATTGGTGAATCCTACCTCAATGAAACAGGAGTACCTTTTTTCAACAAAAGACTTCGAGGCTTCTAAAAATTGCACCTGAAGTTAAAAAATCCTAAAAATAAAAAAACTTAGGGCAATATTCTCCCAACTACCTACCCAGTGGGACGCCACTGGAAGAAATAAAGTTAAGCTAATTAAATCATTTATTGCGTCTTGTCATGGGTAAAACCTGTATCAAATTTTGTTTCGATACCCTAATCGGTTTTTGAGATATTGTGAAAAAACTGCTTATCATAGCTCCAATTCGGGGGGCTCTAGCCCCATAACGAAGTGTTTTTGAAGGTATATTAATAGAAGGTATTAGTCTTATTTTTAGATGTACTTTATCTCCTTAAAATATTGTCAGCTAATTTCGGGACACCCTGTATACACACACGCCCCTAATTTTGCCTTTTACAATAGGGACGTAAAATTGTAACAATAGGGCATGCGAATGATTTAGAATAAATCTTCGGACAGTGGCGGTCGTTTAGCTTTTTATTGATGAAATATAAATTCCTTTTGTTTCCTGCCCGTGTTGTAAATAAATTATACATAGTAAAAACTTTATTTGATTTAGTTCTAGCGGATACTATACATTATCAAAACAAGGTGATAGTGAAATCGTGTATCGCTTTAAGAGAACAGGTCTGCTAAAAAATTCCACCATTTTAGCCCATTTTTCTAATAGAGTTACCTGTCCTCTTAAATTGTAATATTATGGTACGTTCTTATTTTTTTTTGTTTCTATATGAAATTTTCATTTATAATTTATATTTATTCGTATGTAGTTTTTAAGGTGTGCAAAAAATATTTATATATTTAACTGAATTAATTTTATTTTCTCAATACAAAAACAGTTTATACTTAAAAGAGTTAACAAATTAAAGGTTAAAGCTTTCGATAACACGTTAAAAATAAAACGAAACTACCTCACTTGAAGTTGGAAATATTCTATGACATAAGCCACCTACCTGTATAGTGATGTAAAATTCTCGGTAATAATCTTTTGGAGAATATTCTCAAGTTAGAAATTTTTCTGAGAATGGTAAGGAAACCGCTAGAAATAGCAATAAAAAGAAATTAAAAATTACCTATTCTTTTTTGATTTGATTAACATACCTTCCCAAGAATAACTAAAAACTAAACAAAAAAACAGTCAAATAAAGAAAGATCACATTTAACTATTAAAAACATACGAGTATACGTTCGCGCTTCTAGGGGATTTCCCTGAATCACTGTTGCAGACGTAAAACACTGTTGCCAGAGTTATAGAAAATGTTAGGGAAACTCAAAATTTTAAAAATCATTGCAAAAATTTTCAGTGTAAATCGAGGCGGTGTAAATTATGTAGAAAAATTTCTCTAGAGAATATTCTCGGGAGAATTTTCTTAGAGAGAATATTCTCCTCTCACATCACTATACCTGTATACCTATGCAATAATAGATAATTGAATTACTTAAGATCAGGTACCTGGTTATTGTTACACTTATGGTTTATTGAGGTTTCACGACTCATGACTCAGCTGTGTGTGTCAGGCTTTAAGAAACAGAGTATAGAAAGTATATGATTGAGGAGGACCTTACTCGATGAAAATCCATAAAAAAATTAAACCACATGGTTTTTGAGCTTTCCACTTATATTATCATAAAAACATGACGGCTGTTTCGGTAACACAGTACATTCTTTAGCGAATGAGTATCTGTTATTAATTAGCCATGCACACAGTAATTATGATATACCGAGTGGTACATTGCCATACTGGTCATGGGAAATTCGATGTTAATTATTCTACCCCCGAATATTGGCTCCCATATTATCAAAATTGTATTAATCTTACACCACATTTTATTATTTTCTAATAAAAAGCGAATTAAAAGTTGTTTAGAAAAAGTGTTTGTAAAATTCTTTAAAATTAAATACGGCTGTGATATCGCACATCTAATGGAAAAAATACCTAACTGCAAAATTGGTTGTTTTGAGAAAACGCGCTTTTAAAAATTGAATTTGAATTATTTTAATTTTTAGGGTACAAAGTTTGGTTTAAAAACAAAATATAAACATCAGCGACTAGGTTTGTTCATTAATTATTAATAATGATCAAATTACTGAGTTTTTTTTAAATGCTTTAGTAAATAACATAAATATGTAATTATGACGCTTTTCTTCTTAAAAAATTAACGATTGTTTCTTAGTTACACTAAAATAAAACGACATTATTATATTTTTTTGTATTAAAAATAAATAATATAAGGTTTAAACGAAAGTAACCATAAACACGAGGAACTTTAAACTATAAAAGTAACGGTAACTTTATAAAATAAAAACTATAATATACTTGTATTTTACCTAACAAAAATAAAAATATTGCCAAATTTAGAGGAAAAACGTCTTAACTGGTACTTAAGTCATTTTTCTGTTGAAAATTGCGTGCACCTTCGTCGAAGGCTAAAGCCGAACTGATAGTTGGGTCACTGTTCCAATCTTTTCCAATTAAAAGTAGCGCGAAAGAAAGGTGACACTTCCGCCATCTCGCGTTTGTTTGCTTCAACACAATAATGTCGTTATTCCATTAGAAAGAATATAGCATTAGGACACTTATGACGCTTATAACTTAAAAATGGAATTTTTTGCATTTAGGTCTTTTTTCCATTAGATGTGCGATATATACCTTAATGAGACACCAGTAATAATTATGATGTTGTAAGTGGATAAAGGTGTCATGTCACATTTTTAAACTTCGAAGTTATTCAATGTTATTATTATGTTTGAGTGACTTAACACCTTTATCCGCTTATGTCTTCAATTATTATTGGTGCTTTCATTGAGGTATGTGTCGCAGCCGTATAATTTTTAAGAATATTACAAAGAGTTTTTTCTCAATAACTTCTAACTGGCCCATTAGAAAATAATAAAATTTGGTTTGCTAGTCCCCTATACAAGTACCTTTAAAAAAGTCTCATACAATTTTGATGTAAAATTATTAGGGGAGGGTGGAAACATTTACATGAGATTTCCCATTGCCAGTCTGGCGGTGCACCATCCGGTATATAACTTAGTTTTGTTTATTAATTTTTATGGTGCTAAGTTGGTCAGCTATCTGGATGTTAACGGGAGGGAGATAAACTGGCCTTTAGTTGAGGGATTTTAGATTTTGAGGAATGTCTCACTAATCACCCAAATACCTGTAGATGGGTTTGAATGTTGTCATTGTTGCCATTTATACAGACAAAGGGCTTTATCTCAAAAAACAATAGTTTATTCGAGTCTAATCGTCATGAAAATTTACTGTATTTTAATTTTTGAATTTTATTTTAGTTACGGTGTGGTTATAGAATATTTTGGTATTTGCTTTGCGATATTGTTGCTACACAACAATGTATTTTATTTTTTACTTTTTATTTTGTTTATTCAGGTAAGTATCTCTATACTTAGTTAGATTTTTTTAAATTTTAGTTTCGGTTTCGAGATAAAGTTTACTGTAAAGGCAAAAATGACAATGTTCAAAAAATATGTTGGTCTTGCGATCTGCTCTTATTATAATAATTATACTAACTTTTTTAAACTTATAGTAGACTTGTACCTATTTTAATTAATTTTAATAGTTAACAAAACCTGGTTAAGGGTACCAATCCGTAAATAAATACCAAGACCTTTATTTGTCAATTTCTTAGGTTTCACGGTTTCCTTTTCAATTGGCGCCGGTACAAAATTTAACTTGAACGGCATGGGGCGCCCTCTAATAGCCAGCATGCAGTATTGATAACGTTGTTACCGATAAAAAGGCCGAAAGGCAATTAAAAAAATTAGCAATATACAATAAGAAGTACGTAACAATTACGTATCAAATTCTATTTCTGTCGCTTATCGCCTAATGCTTATTTTTGATTGGTCTCCGCATTAACGTAATCAACTCTATGTTTTTATAGAGTGCGGTCTACGTCGGACAAGGTAAATTATTCTACTTACGTCAATCGAACAAGTACGTACAAATACGTACAGTACGTATCAACCGAATAAACTGACAAATAAAAAATATATCTTTAAAAAAATTGATGTTCTGTTTTTACCATTCCCTACGTAATATATCTACGGGGTGTCCGGGAAAATGTGGGAAATCTCCCAGATATGAAAACAACACGTGAAAAGAATACTACAAGTTCATATAAACTTCTGTCGTATCGGCCTCCTCTTCGGAGATATGGGCTCCCAAAGAGCTCCCATGGAATTATATTTTTGACACATAATTATTAAACTAACAGGTATATTTCTATTTTTTTTTTCATATGATGTATACCAGGTAAGAACCATGACATTACTATCCCAGAAAGTGTGGCGGATTACTCACAGCTGCAGGGACGGACTAGCTGTGACACTAATGTGTCCATTTTTTTACGGGTATGATGAAAACTTTGGACAACGTTTTTTACATACCTTTAACTATCAAATAAAAATTAAGTACTCTTTATTCATGTCGCTAATCCTAACCGTTTTCGGAAAAACGTCATTTTATTTATTACATCATGTATTTAGCGTATTTCGATAAAAGATACATCTTTGTTCCTATCAAATGTTCAACCTTCAACCTTATGATAAAAGAAAACTTCGATCTAAAATATTAAAAATTCTTACAACGTTTTTAACTAAGCAGGTAAAGGTAAAATTTTTATTTTTGACAAAGATGTATCTTTTATCGAAATACGCTTAAAATACATGATGTAAATAAAATGACGTTTTTCCGAACACGGTTTGGATTGGCGACATAAATAAAGAGTACTTAATTTTTAGTCAATAGTTAAAGGTATGTACAAATCGTTTCTCGATCGATTTTATCGCACAGGGCGTAAAAAAATGGGCACATTAGTGTCACAGCTAGTCCGTCCCTGCAGCTGTGAGTAATTCGCATTCTGGGATAGTAATTTGAAAGGTCTTACCTGGTATACATCATATGGAAAAAAATTGAAATATACCTGTTGGTTTAATAATTATGTGTCAAAAACTTAGATGAGAGCTCTTTAGAAGCCCATATCTCCGAAGAGGAGGCCGATACGAAAGAAGTTTATATGAACTTGTAGTATTCTTTTCACGTGTTTTTTTCATATCTGGGAGATTTCCCACATTTTCCCGGACACCCTGTATACCAAGATATTTTAAACGCTCTATTATCATAATAATATCATCATTCGCTACATTTACAGAGCTGTATATACAGGGTGTCCCGTAAATATGCGGCAAACTCTCGGTAGGCATAATATGGGGAACGTTAAAATATACAGTAGTCGGTATAAAGTTGGTTACATTTGGGAAAAAAATGTATTGATGAATAATTGAATACCTACATTTTTTATGTCGATTATCACTGCATAATGGGTAACCTAAAAATTCATTTTGACATTTGACACGTGTTTGGCGGGAAAATTGTAAAACCTATTTTGGTCTTGAAAATTGCTGCTAGATGACAAGATATCGAAAACGTTGTAACTAAAAAACCTTGTAGTTTGATGAAATAGTCCATGCTTAAAGTGGAGTTGAAAGTATGCAAAGGAAATAAAAAACTAAAAGTCTTTTATTTTTGCTCAGACGTCTCTACATGTTTCGAACGTAGAAACGTTCATTATCAGGAGCAGGAGACAGAAAAATGTATTACTGATGGTTTTAGCAGAAGAGAAGAAGATAAGGGGTGTAAAACCTTAATGGAGCTTTTATGGAATTAAAAATTGGTTTGTCGAAATGCCATAATGTGAAGAAAAAATAGAAATAGATTAAAACATACAGAGTATGTGGAAAAGTTAATTAAAAGGGTCCAAAACGACCAAATAAACCCCGGGAAGAAGAAAAAAAACATTTCTAAAAAGGTTAAAATTGTATTTTTAAGAGTATCTCTGTGGGACATTGTTAAAATTTAAAATTTGTCTTACAGACATACTATTTTAACCTCTTCTTTTTAGAAATGGTTTTTTCTTCTTCCCCGGGTTTATTTGGTCGTTTTGGACCATTTTCATTAACTTTCACCAATTTTTAATTCCACAAAAGCTCCATTAAGGTTTTATACCACTTATCTTTTTCTCTTCTGCTAAAACCATCAGCAATACATTTTTCTGTCTCCTGATAATGAACGTTTCTACGTTCGAAACATGTAGATACCTCTGAGCAAAAATATTTTTTTGTTCTATTAAATTTTGTGGAGGAAGACTTTTAGTTTTTTTATTTCCTTTCCATAACAACCCTTGGTTTTCGATAATTTAACACATTTCCATTAAATTCATGGGAATGTAAAAATAATACTTGCAAAAAATGTTGAAAAAATTATTTTTCGAATTTTTCCAACAAACTTTGCGAACAAACATAAAATTAAAGTCTACTAAACACCTTTTGCAAATTACTTTTTGCTATATCTCGTGACCTAATACCAATTATCCTGACAATATATATTTTTTACAAATTTTTCTCCAAACGAGTAGTAGGTTACCGATTATGCAGAGATAATCGGGCATAAACAGTTTTTTCAATATTCCATCATACATTTTTTTTCCATATGTATGTAGCCAACTTTTATATAAAAAAAAGTATATTATTTACGCTTCGGGGTCCGATATCTTCGCCAAGGGATTGGAAACACATCTAAAGCCCTCATATTATGCGCTTCCAAGAGTTTTCCCCGTACCCAACAAACCCCCTGTATATTTCTTTTTACTTGGGACCATTTTGTTGATACGATTTTATTTAAAATAAAGCAAGAAATATCCCAGCTTTAAAAACACCCTGTATACTTTTTGTCATACCAAGTAATAAGTAAAAAGCCACAGCCTAACATCTTTACAACACTCATGAACTAAAAACGTTTTTTACAAGGAGCATATCGTTAAGAGCAAAAATAACCTTCACTCAATTAAAAAACGTCGTTTTAATCGTCTTCCTTAAATTTTTTTAGGGATGATCCAGATGCCTCCCGGGATGATGTACGGGGGTCCCATGTTTCCAGGCATGTTGATGCAGCCGCGTTTCAGATGATCTTCAGTCCTGCTCCTCTACCATCCGCAAGTTTAAGTCAACTTCTTATTTATTTAATTAAAACTAGTCTTAAGTATAATTCAAAAATCATTTAATTTCTTTAACATATTTGATTGGTGTTGATTTGAGCCTATCGCGTAGTCAGTGCTATTGATTTTCTTGTAGTTAATTATGTCGATTAATTGATGGTCGCGTTAGGGTCAGCTTTACTTTACTTTACTTTTTGTATCCTTTTATACTGTAGGGAAGTATAAGATGTAGCTGACAGTTCCTCCAGATTACGAAGTATTCGGTCGATTCGGAAAAAAAACTTTTATAAAGGAATCGGGACCACCTCCCAACGTGACTATTATTAATAATTGTATGACAGATAATGGTATGACAAGATTATTCGGTTTTATCGCCGAAGAATTAATTAAACTATTTGCTAGGTGCTCCACTTCGTCCATTTACAAAAAAACTTAACCTAGAATATTAGACTTTTTTTTTTAAATTTGCTTTATACAATTTATGTATACTTGGCGATGGGCTCAAGTTAATTATTTAGGTTTATTTTTGGGTATAGAATAGCGACCAGTCAATTAAAGCTTAATAAATATTACAGTTAATGCCAGAACGGAAAACTTACTTTAATCGACTTTTTCGTAAACATTCCTTTGTCGCATTTTTCAGCATATTTGTCAAAAAATGTTTGTAGATAAAGAAACCAAATTACACCCTGTTTATATATTATGGCTTTGGGGTATAAAGTCAATTTAAGAATGGTTTAGGATTGGGCGATATTAAAAATCCAATGTCGAGTATCAATATACAAAAAAATATGGATATTTAAAAAATAAAATGTCTTATTTTTTTAACTCTATATTTCAATATTTTTTTAATATCGTTATTCGATATAACGATGTATCGAATTTTTGTCCACCTCTAGTTCAGACCTTGTAAAAAAGTGAATGTGGGTACCTCTCCAAGCAGCAAATTTACATCTTGCCGACGTCAGTTCATGCGACAGGACGCCGACGTCTGCATACAACCTTGTTATTACTTATTTCAATATAATCGATTATTTTTGAGTCGTTGCGAAAAGTTTTAAAATGGTATTCGTATTTCATATATCTAACAGTAAAAATTTGGCCATGACCAATGGTGGTAAAAGATGCATGACTGCAAATTGATAGAATTCATAGCCCTTAAAATTACTAACTATAACATCCATGACGTGAGACAAGAAATATATCTAGCCGACTACATACAACTATATTTTATGCGACTTAATCCGACATTGCTCTGACGTTGGATTTTGTATTTAACATTTATTAAACAGACGTAACGTCGACGCCGTTTAGTTGTAGTCGTGGCACTAACTATTATTTATATTTAATGCGACGTTGCAAGTGGTACAATATTGGTCGGAAGCGGTAGAGACAACTATATTATTTGCGACTTAATCCGACATTGCTTTGACGTTGGATTTTGTATTTAACTACGTCATTTAATAAACCGTTTAATTGTAGTCAGTGGGCTGACTATTATGTAAACGTAATCCGACGTCGTAAGTGGTACAATATTAGTCGGAAGCGGTGAAAATGCTGCTTGGAGAGGAGATTAATCGCTGGTACAATTCATAAAACACCTGTTCACATCCTAATATTAAACGTTATTCCATACCCAAAAAAGAATACGATGACAGTTAAATTTGTTAATAATGGCAGAGGATAAAGTTCTACCAATCATTTTTGCATGGTTTTAAAACGATAAAACTATGCCACATTACTGACACACTTTTGTTTTTGACAGGTTTGCGAAAAGTCAAACCGTAAGCGGCTCTTGGTATGTAACATTTTTTTTTTATTTTTTTTTTATCCGACGTGATACGACATACACTAAGAAAGGTTGGTTCACTTATTTTTTATTATTTTCTAGACTAAGACTCTAAATGGTTTTACGTTGATAGAAAAGCACGATGATTAACTTTTTGTATTAGAATTTGGATTCACTGCACTAAAAAGGTTTTGCCAACTGTGTGTTTATTATGTTCTGGGTTCGAAGGGAATTTTGGTCGTTAAAAAACGGTTTTAAGGGACTCTTTGGACGACCAAGTGCCTGTGCTGAAGTAGCAATGATTCAGAGACGACGTATATTTTTTAAAATTTCATAGTTTGGAAAGAACACATGTGTCAAGAAATGTTAAGATATAAAAAGTTGTTTTAGTAGTGTATTCAAGGTGTCCGGAAATATGTGTAGAACATTTTTAAAGGTAAAAAGCTTCCAAATAGATTATTTTACCCAATAGACGACGTAAAAAGTCATAATATACGAATATTTACTATCGTACCATGTAACCTCAGAAAATTTATTATTTTCTGTCTGACTGATTTTCGTTTTAATCCTCGTTCTCAAGAATAAAATAGTCAGGGTATAGAAGACGTAATTTTATGTGTTTGACTTTACATAAAAAACATTAAAATCAATTGGCACATTTTCAAGAAATTTGGGGAAACCAAAAAAAAAATTACCGGCTAACGAAGCAATTGCGAAAATTACTAAGTTGACTTGAATCGACCTATTTTAACGCAAGGAGTCTAAACTTTGTGGGTACACGTATTTCCCAGACACCCTGTATATATTTTCATGAAAATCTTTATTTTTTAGTAACCTTATTTTCAAGTTTAAGTAGGTATAGTATGATTATATTATACTGGAAAAAGTGGAAAACTTAAAAATGACGGTAATGGGTTTTTTCACTAAACATTGGATTTTATCACATAGAGAAAGAAAAAATAGTCTTTTTTACGATTTCAGTTTTTATGAGAAAATAAATAAACAAGATACGCTCTTTAATAAAAACACTGACGTCACGTCTGATGAAACGAAAAAGAAACAAAATATCGATAAAAAAAAAATGGCGCACGCGTCACTAGCCCAAGCTAGCCCTTTTACCTACGTCGATTGTGTCGACCTAGCAATTAACAAAGCAACAAGGCATAGTTAGAATAAAATTAAATATAAAATTCCAAAAAAAGTGTTTCCTAAAGTTGGCAAAAAATTTTAAATGTCTCTGAATCAGGTTTGTATCTTTCTTTTTCTTAACACCAAGGTAAGCCCTAAACTAAACACGTACCATTTTAATTATGATAGGTAGTTAAATTTTTTTCAATTTTCCAAATACCATTTCTATATTATGTAATTTTCGAGCTTCGCTTAAATATATAATCAAACGATGTCCATTTTTTATATTCTTTAGAACAAAAATTAGAAAATGTTATTACAAAAAGAAAGTAGCGATTTTATCCACGCTGAAAGGTAGGTTTTTAGAACAGCAAGTTATAT
Source organism: Polydrusus pterygomalis (assembly GCA_963969555.1). Taxonomy (NCBI): domain Eukaryota; kingdom Metazoa; phylum Arthropoda; class Insecta; order Coleoptera; family Curculionidae; genus Polydrusus; species Polydrusus pterygomalis. Next base: position 53,360,471 of record OZ018381.1, read on the forward strand.
AAAAATAGCTGAACAGTTAAAATAACCGTCGCCAAGCAATCCTTAAAAGGTAAAAACTATTTTCTTTTTATTACATCCAAGGTGTATGGTATATTCTCCCAGGTAAATTTTAACATAAGGGAAAATTCTTAATGCTGCTCGAAGTTTTCAGCAGTCTACAACGTATGTAAAAATTTACCAAACTTCTACACAGGGGCTGGTAGATAATAACTAAAAAATACAGCAGGCGATATCCGTCACAGCTTCCAATGCTGTTGGATTGGGGCTCCCCTGTATATTGTTACTTTGCGATATTTGGCGACGCCCATCTTTCCTAAACCGGCGTCTCATTGGCTGCTCGGTGCCGACGTCACCCAAGGTCGTTTTTATTTCCAATACGAGGGCTAGTCAAAAAAATATTGTACGTCGAAACATCACCTTCATGTCTATATCGTAAAGTTAAAATAATACAGGTGATTTTTGTGTCACAGCTTAGCTGTTGGGTCCTCAGTCCCCTGCTACTGACTTGGCTTGACCACAGGCGATTGTGATTGGTCGAAATCTGACTAATGGCAATCACAGGTCCGCGAGGGCTTGTTGGCAGGAGAGTTACCAGATCTGACCCAAAATGGTGGTTGTGCAATGCAGTTTGATCAATTATGTAGTATAATATTTATTATAGTGACATTTTTTCAATTATTTAACAAACATAATTTGTAAGTTAGCTTGGTAGTAATTGTACATACTGTTTTTATTGTATTGGATTGGATTTTGGGTTGGTATGTGTGACTCTTCGCCCCTGTAAAACACTGCTATTGATGTATTTATCATTTATGTTTCAAAAGTAGATTTTAAAAAATAATTTAAGTGTACTGTATAATTTTGTTTTGGTTAATAAAATATTGTTTATAGGAAAAATGGACTTTTTCTTGCTTTCAGATAGTTAGGTCCGTGGAAATAATATTACACTCTCTTGTAAAGAAAATAATACCTTTTGTACCAAATAACATAAGAAAGATATTAGATAGATAGATAGATATGTAATCGGGTGGCGTTCTTCACCTCATCCACTGCGACCTTTTCAGATCTATTGTGGTTCCCTTTTTACGCTTAGAGGACTTGCTCTAGCTTTATCCTCTTGATTGTTCCTAGGATCCTTGTTAGCGGGTGCTTTACGTAGCTTTTCGCCTCGGGATATTCTAGTCCTGTTTGTGTGAATCTTGTCCTTACTAGTCCTTCACATTCACACAGGATATGCATGGGGGTTTCCTCTTTCTCCTGGCAGAACCGGCAAAGAGCGTCTTCTGCCAGACCCATGTTTGTCATATGTTTTCTAAGCTTACAGTGTCCGGTTAGCATGCCCACCAATGTTCTTACGGACTTCCTGTCCCTGCTTAGTAGGTCTTCTGTAAGCTTTGGCGATGGTTCTTTTATGAACTGTTTCGCCTGTCTCTGTCCTGGTGATTCTTTCCATGCCCTTATGAATTCCTCTGTAATCCATTGTTTATTGGCTTGCTTAACTGTTGCTTTAGCTATGCCACAGGACGGTTCTGGGCCAATGAATGCCATAGTCGATCCTCGTCTAGCAAGTTCGTCGGCTTTTTCGTTACCCGGGTGTCCGCTATGTCCTGGAACCCAGATCAGGGTTACCTTTCTTTGCTTGCTCAGATCATTCAGAGCCTGTGCGCAGTCCCATACTAGCCTGGATTTTACCTGCATGGAATCTAGCGCTTTTAGCGTCGCTTGGCTATCGGAGAAAATGGCAATGGAGCGCGCTGCCTCGTTTTGCCTGTGAATTTCTCCGGCACAGAAAGATATTATGCAAGAGATTGATTATAAAGTGCGGAACGCAACATTTTGCGCAAAATATTATTTTTTCTTAAAAGAAAATATTGTGGCATATCGGACAAGTGTGTAACTATTTTTTATATTGGAATACACACATTTTTCTGTAAATGCAAATAAATTGAGACCGCGTTAAAAATATTAAGGTAAATTACAATAAATCTTATTGCGTCAATGCTTTTTGTTTCTCTTTTGCAATATACAGTGCGTCCCCGGATGGAGTGTTGACAAGGGGAAAAAAATCTTTATTATTGATTTTACGACGAAAAGTTATTCTTTATAAAAAAATTCTGCTTGTTGAGAAAATTAATTTACCATATAAAAATTTTAGATCAGATGTACCAGGTGTTGATAAATAAAGAAAACATTAAAATGCTTTAAGAGAGATGTACCATTATTTATTATTTTAGACAAAATGTTTATGAAACAAAGTTGTTTATAATCCAAAATAAAGCCTAAATACAAAATTTTAAATCTGAATTTTAATTTTTATTTTTTACAATAGAATTTATGAACAATCCAAATGTACAGGATCTTCCAACGAGGACTGAACAGGGGCTCATTTTTGAGCTTCCTTGTATTTAAAGAAAAATCCAAAATAGCCAATCGATGTACTTTTTCCTGCAGAATTCAAAAATGAAACCAAAAATTTATTTGAACCAGAAACAAAAGAGTTACGATATGGATAAGGTGTTTTTTAAATGGAGCATAGCTTTTTTATGCGATTTTTGGAACAAGTAATTTTTTTTTGTCCGTTCTGATTAAAATATTTAATATTGTGACAGCTATTTTTATTAAATTTTAATGTTTTATCCAGTATAATTTAACTTTAACCTGTTTGAAACATACACTATAGGTAATAAAGGTATAATCACCTTTGAATCCTTCAAAGTCATTTCGGCGATATTATAGTAAATTTGTCAAATTTTTTGACTTTGAAGGATTCAAAGGTGATTATACCTTTATTACCTAGTGTATGTTTCAAACAGGTTAAAGTTAAATTATACTGGATAAAACATTAAAATTTAATAAAAATAGCTGTCACAATATTAAATATTTTAATCAGAACGGACAAAAAAAATCACTCGTTCCAAAAATCGTATAAAAAAAGCTATGTTCCATTTAAAAAACACCTTATCCATAGCGTAACTCTTTTGTTTCTGGTTCAAATAAATTTTTGGTTTCATTTTTGAATTCTGCAGGAAAAAGTACATCGATTGGCTATTTTGGATTTTTCTTTCAATACAAGGAAGCTCAAAAATGAGCCCCTGTTCAGTCCTCGTTGGAAGACCCTGTACAATTGTGGAAAAAGTTATTATTCTACATAATATGCTCCTCCAACCTGCACACATTTGTCGAAATTAGAAATAAATTAAATAAATAGGTCAGGCACTCTCAGGTTTTCATTTTAAATGTTCATAAATTCTATTGTAAAAAATAAAAATAAAATCATTTCAAATTTTGTCTTTAGGCTTTATTTTGGATTAAAAACAACTTTGTTTCATAAACATTTTGTCTAAAATAATAAATAATGGTACCTACTTCTCTCTTAAAGCATTTTCATGTTTTCGTAATTTATCTACATCTGATCTAAAAATTTTATATGGTAAATTAGTTTTCTCGACAAGCAGAATTTTTTATAAAGAATAACTTTTCGTCGTAAAATCAATAATAAAGATATTTTTCCTCTTGTCAACACTCGACTCGGGGACACACTAGCCGCGTTCGGCAATTACCTCAGACTGCTTGGATTGATCTAAATCGTTCGTTTATGACATCTAAATGGAGGGGAAATAAATCTTAACAGTTCGGCAATTAAAATCGGAGCGCTCCGAGGATAATCTTTTTGCTCGGAGTATTTTGACCGAGGAAAGCGATTAATCTCAGCTGAATTTGTGAGGTTAAGTTTGATGTTTATATTTAGGTTTAAAATTTTGGTAGTTTGATTGAACAAAGCCTTTATTTTTCTGTGATTTGACTGAAAATAATATGCAGGAAGTGGAACTATATGATGTGGAAGAACAAAAACGCTATACCATGTTTATTTGACCATAAATACACAGAAATATTCTACATGTTCTATATAAGAAGTCTCAGCAGGTTGACTTGGTTATTCCAAATCGATCAGCGACTGATCTAAATTGAAAATACACATTAGGCAAGGCTAAGGAAGGCATACACTCTGGTGGGTTTTACCTAAAACTTTCCATGTTTGATAAACACCAGATTGCTATCATGGTCTGTTTATCCAATAACATTACCGGATGGCCAGCACCTACAGCTATCAATCTTTCCTCTGAAACTGCATTTAATTTATTAAGCAAGTCTTCAAAGGTAGTTGGGGACAATCTAAAGTGCTGTCTGAACTGGTGATGTGCAAATCGGTGTACCGTTTCTTCGGCAAAACCGTCTAATACCTTTTCCAAAATCTTGACGTATTCCTCATTATCGTCTTCAAACATTAGTTGATATAGCCTCCTTCAATTAAGGCCAATACAACGCTAGGAATACTTATTTTTAGTAACTTTACAAAAAGGAAAAAAGGTTAGGTTTCTTAGATCAAAACAAAAATATTACATTTTTGACTTTGACAGAGGTCAGCTGTTAGGTACCGTTCGTTTATCACAAAATTATCCGACCGATCCGAGGTCACGTGACAAAATATCCATCGCATCGCAGATGTAATTGCCGAACGCGGCTAGTGTAACTATGTGAAGTAAATCATGATTTATAAATAATAATAATAATAAAAAGTTTATTCAATAAATATAGGTACATATAATAAAATATTTGCAAATTTTAAATTATAACTTTGAAGAAACTAAAATGAAATATAATGAAACTCACGAAGTCTTATTTGTAGTGAGTAATAATTATGGTATTATAATTTCATATCCATGAATATAATGAATTTTATACATATTATGTATCACAATAATATAATATAATATATCACAACAATATACGCAATCATATATAATATATTTTATATTTTAAAATATTTATCCATAATATTATTGAAAAAATATCTTTGATTTTTTATTATCCATAGTTTAATTTCTTGTTTGTATTTAATCATAGATTTAATTGCTTTAATCGATTTTGGGAGAATATCAAAAATATAAGGAATTATGTTTAAAAAATGTTTTTGACCTATAACTTTGTTGATTTTATTTTTTAACGTTATATTATTTATATTTCTAGTGTTATATTTATGAATATTAAAATTTAATTTATTTTTATTTTTAAAAATATAGATTAATATGTTATAAAAAAATAATTGTCGGGTATCCATTTTTTTGCTTTCTTTATAAAGCATATCAGAAGAGTATAAATATTCTTTATTATAAATAATTTTTAAAATCCATTTTTGAATAATTTCAATATTACGGAGATTATTTTTATTTATTCCACCCCAACCTAATATTCCATAATTTATTTGCGTTTGTACCAATGAATAATATATGGTTTCTAAATGTTTAATATCTAAAAATTGTTTAAGATGTTTAAATTTTGGTATAACTATTCTCAATTTTTTAGTAATATATTCACTATGTAAATTCCATTTTAAATGTTTGTCAATAATTATTCCTAAATATTTAATATTTTCAGCTTGTTCAATTTTTATATTATCATTAATATTTATGGTATTTATATTATTTGGTAAATTACTTTTATAAGAAGTAAATGGGAGGTATTTTGTTTTATTATAATTTATTGTTAATAAATTATTATTAAACCAGTTGTTAATTTTAATAAAATCATCAATAATTATATTTTTTACAATATTCCAATTCAATCCTTCATAAAAATTACAGTATCATCAGCAAAACTGTGTAATTTACCTTGACAATTTAGTTTAAATATATCATTTATATATATATATTAAAAAACAATGGTCCTAAGACTGTGCCTTGTGGGACTCCATAGTTAAATATTTTTGGTATACTTATACTTTTACCAATTTTTACATGTTGTGGTCTATTATTTAAATAACTTTCAAATAAATTTAATACATTTCCTCGAAAACCAATTATTTCTAATTTTTTTAAAAGTATTTCATGACTTACAGTATCAAATGCTTTTGCTAAATCCAAAAATATACATATGCTTTGCCTTTTATTATCAATTGAGTTATATATTTGAGTTGTTAATTCACAAATTGCATCTTGAGTAGATTTATTTTTTTGGAAACCAAATTGTTTTTCTGATATGATTTTATTTTTATATAAAAATTTGTCTATTCGATTTTTTAAAACTTTTTCAAAAACTTTTGCTAATGATGAAATAAGTGTGATAGGTCTATAATTTTCTAATTCAGTTTTGTTGCCATTTTTATAAATTGGTTTTATTAAACCTATTTTAAAAGCATTTGGATATATTCCTGTTTTAAAGATAGTATTTATTAAATAAGCTAATGGTTTGGTGATATGTGAACTAATTGATTTTAATATTTCGGATGTTATTGCAAACACACTTGTGAGAAATGCAATCTGGCCAAATTATTTCGTCTTCATATTGTTTTTTTTTACAGTTATTTGTTTCCTTATTGATTATTGAAAAACTCTAAAACGGGAAAAAATAAAACAGCCATGTATTTTTACATTTTAATTCCGTATTTTCTAATTTTATTCATTACATCTCGGTATCGTTCATTAAATGTATCCCTATACTTAAACATAATAGTATCAACGATTCTCAGACTAGACAGGTACTTAGAACAATCAGGAAATATCACAGGATTGCAGAATGCCTTATAATGATTTAATTGCACCTCTGAAAATGGTAAAAAATAATCCTTGATTACTCCCGGTCTTAATAAATCTAACGCATAATGGTTAAACACTGTTAGGGCATTTTTTGTTAAAATAAAACTCTTTCCGTTTTCTCCTTTTCCGCTTATTGCTTCAGTCCGTGTGTTTTCTTTAAGGAAAAATGGCTGATTAACTTGTTCTCTTCCGCGTGTGAAGAAGTAGACGTTCTGTACAATTAAAGATGAATAATTATCCAAGTTCTGTACAATATTCTGCCACTTGTCAACTGTTTTCGGTACTATAAGCTCATCTATATCTAGGGGAATAACATATTTGGAATTGAGATTTTTGTAAAAACAACTGTTGTAAGCGACGATTTCGTATCTGCGACGTTGCCAGGTCCTTTGAGGGAGGGTTCTTGTCTGGGAAGTAGTATTGCTGTCAACTGGTCTGAATTCTTCCAGATGAATCATGTTTGGAAATTCATTTTTATACCTATATACAGACACAAAAAGAAATATAGATTAGTTATTGGTTATACAACTGAAATTTAGATGAGTGAGTAGAATAAAGTTGAGGTTAATGAACTTTTCATTTAATAATATTAGTTTATCTATTTTAATTAAGGTACAATAGGTTGCCAAACCTTGCGCTGGCTGAGAACCAATCCACCTGTTTGTATTTAAAAACACAACGCAGCATTGAACGCGCAGGCGTACCTCTTGGCACTTGATTGGCTCATAGCTACAATATTTGGGCGGCGTAACACTTTGTATGTTGTCAAGATGTCAAATGCATTTATATGTTTTACCAATGAATAACGCCATTACTTTTAATCTATCGCACGTTGAGTTCGATATTTCAATTGTAAATAATATTAACGCTGTATTTTTGCAAGCCATTATGGTAATGAACCATTAACCCCGTACGTACAGGGTGGCCCATTAATATGGGACGCCGGCTATATCTCGGAAACCATTAATCGTACAGCTTTCGGAAAAAAATTTTTATGAGTAAAGCGGTCATGAGAAAATTCTGGAAATTACTTTCAAGTTCCTCATTTCGCCGCAAGGGGGCACAATTGAAAATTAGTTTTTTAAATTTTAAATTTCTCCGAAAATTCCCATATTAAGGTATAACTCGGATTATATCATTGGAAAGCTTAGACAATTCTGCATCGTTTTGGTTTTAGGCTTGTTGGCGTAACGACCTTGATAAGAGTGGGGGAAGCTATTGAATGTGTAAACATTAAAATCGCCGTAACTTCTAAACGACTTATCCGATTTTACTAAATTTAAGCTTGTTTGGAAGGGAAAGGTAAGTACCTTCAATCGTCGTATCCAATGGTACACGATAGTTTCTAATAAAATTGCTAGAGGGCGCAATTTGTAATAATAACAGTTTTTTTGATTTTATCCAGAAAATTCAAATCATACGGTATAACTATGACATTATATTCGGAAAGTAGATTAAATTTGCAAGAAAAAATGTAAAGACCGCAGTTCGATATTGTTGTTCGTTTCAGAATTATTGCCAAAACAATAACTTTTAATGCAAATTGCGCCCTCTAGCAATTTTATTAGAAACTATTATGTACCATTGGATATTACAATTAAAGGTACTTACCTTTTCCTTCCAAAAAAGCTTAAATTTAGTAAAATCGGATAAGTTGTTTAGAAGTTACAGCGATTTTAATGTTTACACTTTCACTTGATAAGAGTGGGAGAAGCTATTGAAAGTGTAAACATTAAAATCGCTGTAACTTCTAAACGACTTATCCGATTTTACTAAATTTAAGCTTGTTTGGAAGTACCTTCAATTGTCGTATCCAATGGTACACAATAGTTTCTAATAAAATTGCTAGAGGGCGCAATTTGTATTAAAAATTATTGTTCTGGCAATAACTCTGATACGAACAAAGATATCGATCTGCGGTTTTCACATCTTTTCTAGTAAATTCCATCTACTTTCCGATTATGATGTCATAGGTATACCGTATGATTTGAATTTTCGGGATAAAATCAAAAAAACTTATTACAAATTGCGCTCTCTAGCAATTTTATTAGAAACTCGTGTACCATTGGATACGACGATTGAAGGTACTTACCTTTTCCTTCCAAACAGGCTTAAATTTAGTAAAATCGGATAAGTCGTTTAAAAGTTACAGCGATTTTAATGTTTACACTTTCAATAGCTTCCCCCACTCTTATCAAGGTCGGTACGACAATGAGCCTTTAACCAAAATGATGCAGAATTGTCTAAGCTTTCCGACGATGTAACCAGAGTTATACCTTAATATGGAAATATTCGGAGAAATTTAGAATTAAAAAAAAACTTTTTAATTGTGCCCCCTTGCGGCGAAATGAGGAACTTAAAAGTAATTTCCAGAATTTTCTCATAACCGCTTTAATCATAATTCTTTTTTCCCCAAGTTTCTATGCCTAGTAGTTTCCGAGATATGGCCGGTGGCCACCCTTAATGAAACACCCTGTATAACTATATGAACATTATTTACCTCTTTATTTTACCGTTCATATTTTTATTGATAAACTCTGTTTAGCCATTAAAACAAATGATTAGGCTGTTTGAATGTCCATATGTATTTAACAAGGAATTGTTTGCTAACATGGTATTTTTATTGTGTACATTTCTAGGCGCATCTTTGTGTCATGGGCATTCGGCAAAATAAAAAGATCTCGTAAGTATACATGTTATTTCTTAAGTGTATAATAATATGCTGGGTTGCTGGGTATCCTTTATTATCATCCTGTATTGCCAATGCTACACAAAAAAGTATACTTAGGATGGCACAACATAGGAAATCCCATGTAAGATGGTCAAATATTAGCTCTCGTGTTTATTTTAAACTACGAGAATGTGAGTTTTTTAAATTTAATACGCCGAATTCGCAAATTTTAATAGTTTTCATACAGTTCATCCAAAGTTATTTAGCAAACATCTTTTATCAAAATAATTGGTTTGTCGGACTTCCATTGTCTTTATTTTGTTATTTAACATAACTTATTTTTACTAAAGATATACCAACAAAACATTAGTATTTAGTACAGAAAAATGTAGCACGCCCGACTTCGGTCGTCTAGATCTGTCGGAAACATAGACAATTTACCTTTAGATACGTACAGCTTATCTCCTGCGCAAACAAAAGTTACGTTTTATGGGTGAAAAAATACGTCCGAGCGCATGACTCGTCGGTCAGCTGTCTTCATTCGGGGAACCTTCGTGCATGCGCACGAACCTCGTGTTATCGGCCGTCCTACTTTATCGACAATAATCGACGCGCTCAAGAATACTCTCCAGAACCGGCTCGGCCGCCATTTTGGTTGTTGTGTTTTTAGGTTTCTCTGCGGATTCCTTGTAGTTTTCTAAAGTTTTCAGCTATCGTGGATTGTGGGACTGGTGTTTAATATTTATGGATTTCTGGTTTTTGTGTACTTTAGTTAGTGAATTGTGTGTGTGCTTTTAGTGACTCGGATTGTAATATAAACAATGACTAGTACTAGTTGCAGCCGTTGTATAATTATATTATGCCCAAATAGGGGTAAAATAAACCCTCTATGGTGGCATATGAGCAAGAATTTAAATTTTAAAGCCCGGACCTGTCTATTTTCCCATTCGTCTAACGATAATGTTGCAGTGCGCATGTCTAATAGTTCCCAGTTTTGTTTACATGCGCGAGGCCATAAAACTGCCCCATTCGTGATTATTGTTTGTTTATCTAAAGGTAAATTGTCTATGATGGTCGGAAATAGTGAATATAGCAAACGTCAACTCGACTTCAAATTTTAGTTTAGTAAAGACACAAAGATTTGCATCTATCGAATCCCTTGCGAGTGTGGCGAATCGTACATCGGAGAAACAAAAAGACCTCTTCACATAAGAGTTAAAGAACATCTGAAACATACTCAAAGAGGTGAAACTTCGAGATCAGGTATAGCGGAACATGTTTGAACCAACCAACATAATATACAGTGGTCAGAAGCCAAGGTTTTGGATAAGGAACAGCACTAGCGGGAACCAAATTCAAAGAAGTAGCTTTTATAAACCAAATTACCTGTATATTTAGTAAACCAAGCATAGATATCCCCAACATCTGAAAACCTCTTCTTGTCCCAAACAAACAGCTTAAACTTTACACTCCAGTAATAAGCATGTAGGCGGAGTCGTCGAGCTTTATTGCAAATGGATTGTATTTATAAGACAGTATGGGATTATAATTTAGTATAAGCTTGAAAACGGTTAGAGGTATTAACTAACCGAAACGTTTGTGTTAAGTAACAAAATAAATACAATGGAAGTCCGTCAAAGTAATTATTTTGATAATGCTACATTGTCTACCACCTTCAAGCAATCATTACCTAAGTTTTATGTTCCTAAATAAAAAATACTGTCTTCAAAAAAAGTTTGACCAATTTTGAAACTATTATGTCATCAAAATCCAAAATTAACTGGTTATTTATTATAAAGTTTCTAGGTGATTTCTATAATATTGAGCTTACCATTCTAAAATTGACCTGGTACTATTGGTAACGTTACCCATAAATAGGAAAAAATACTCTGCGCCTAGTATTCGGCAAATTTCAATCCATTGCACCAAATGCGCAGAGATGTCATTTTTAAAGTTCAATGGTTTTACGCAAATTGTGAATTGTCTTGTTTGCTGATTATTCGGCTTGGATAATCTGTGAAATTTCACAGGGGGTTTACATGGCGTTGTAGACAGAGCAAGTGCGTGTGGAGACGTATGGTCTTGTAGTACTGGCAGTCTGAAAACAAAACAAAACTTATCAAATAAAAAAATTGTCAATGGCATGTCGACTTGCACTTGATCGTTTTTTCGAAGTAGGTATCACGTTACCTTTTGTAACAAAGCAACAATATCTTGTGTTTTGTTAACACTAGGTACAGTTTAAGATTTCACCGATACCTCGCCCATGTATATGTACATACCTACACGATATCAATGTGGGATTGTAATAAGTGTTATTGTCGTTCAAGTTCCATTTTTTGTACCATATGGACATAACGGTAGATTTTATTACTCGAACGTGACCATCATTCATCAGAATTTGGCAATATACGGTGTCGTTCAAAGAACCTGTAATGAAAAAAAAGTCACTAATTTAATTTGCATATGATCCTTTAATTTGAACTATCAATCAATATAATTCAGTGGGGTGTTTGTGATTTTATATTTGCTTGACCCATAATATGTTGGGAGATCATGTCTGTGTGCAGGTAAAATAAAAGGAAAACTATATACTTCAATACAATTTTCCGGGGCGGTGGATAGTAGACGAGGTTTAATAGAGTGGCCACCCAGATAGCCCGATCTTAATACACTGGACTTTTTTTGTGGTCCTACGTCAAAAATTAAGCTTTTAAACTAAACCCAACTCGATAGATATTCGACGAGTACTACGAGAAGTTTCTCCACAAGTAGTACAAAATGTACAACAGGAATTTTTAAGTCGATTGATCTACTGCGGAACAGTTTATGGGGGACATTTTCAACATCTAATAAAATACTTTCTTTTCATACTTTGCCGTGTTGTGATTTGGTTTATGAAAAATGTATAGGAATTGATTGTAGAATTCAAAAATGTAAATTCTCATTAAAAAAATTAAAGTTTTTATGAATACCTTTTTCAAAAAAGTTAATTTGACTGGTCCGAGCGATTCTTGATTAAGTTATTGTCGGTATTTCACAGTGTGACCAGTAAAGTCCGTATCATATGGGATTTTTTTTATTAATAACTATTCGAAATTTGACTTTGGCATCAAGTTCTGCTTCGATCGAGATAAAAATTAAGCAATAAAATAGTAGTCACGTGATTCGCATTATCTGTCAAATTTTAATTTTTTTTCCAAAAAATAATTCGAAAGTATTGAAAAAAGTTTTTTATACAGTTTCTAGCCAACCTACATAAAACTTCTTAGTTTTGACAATGCTTTATTTCAGGTACATTTTCTTTAAAGTAGCGATATTAAACGTGTGTTTTTCTACAAAATCAAAATTGGGCTGTTAAAATTTGGTCGAATGTGATGCAAAGTTTATTTATTTTTGACCCTGTATAAGGTAACTTCATAAAATAAGTAGGTATTTTTGAAAGCGTAGTTTGTTTCTGAAAGTAATACACCTTAATATTAAGACAAAAAAAGAACACAGTGTTATCAGTAAAGTGTTCATTAAGTGAAAAATAAATTTTAGTGGTGGGTAAAAAATAAAAATTATCTTATGCAGCTGAAATTTTGTATGTGGGCTAGAAACTGCATTAAAAAAACTTTTTCTTATAACTTTTTTCGATGTTTTCAGAAATAACTGCACTTTTGAATTATTTTTTGGAAAAAATTAAAATTTGACAGATAATGCCAATTACGTGACTACTATTTTTTGCTTAATTTTCATTTCGATCGAAGCAGAACTTGATGCCAAAGTCAAATTTCGAATAAAGCTATTAATAACAAAAAAAATCCCATATGATGCGGACTTTACTGGTCACACTATATAAAAGACTGAACTGTTTCTTTATTATAACCCTGTAAGTGGTTTAAGTTCAGAACTCAGAAGTGTGATTGTGGGACTGTATTAAATTTTTTTTATCGAAACTAGTCAGCAAGCAGTCGCCCCCCTAGCCACGACATGCCACTGAGTACAGCACGTTATAGAATATGGTCCCTAATAAACGCTTATAACGTCCACATGAAACTGTTCAATATTAATTAATTATTAGTATATTTTGAGGATTTATTTTTACGCATATCAATATTATAATAAATTATATATTGTTACCTCGAGGCTTATTAACTAACATTAATATTATACATCTATAAATTACATTTTAGTACGCGTTTTAAAAGAGCAAGTGTATAATTTTAATAAGTGTATCATTTTTAAACGACAGAAAACTGAAAGGAAATAAATCGCCTCATGGTTAAAAATAATTTACCATTATACAATAAACCATTGGGTCTGTTACCATATTATTAATTTAAAATAATATCATTGCTACGAAGTTGAAAGATTAATCTTTAAGATAGGAAAAATATAATTTTAAGATAATTACTTTTTTCAATTTGTAAATAGAATGGATGTGAACGGAGATCTTTTGTTGCTTATTGTTGGTCGTAGTGAATTCATCTTCTTTAATCATGAGTTGCAAATAACAATAAAAAATTATTCTGTTTGAGAGCATTAGGTTCTTATGGTAACAGTTTAAGTAATTCCCACGCCATATACAGGGTATCGTGTGGCCCAAAACATGTGCGGACCTTTTCGAAAGGAAACCCCTCTTCTTTATAAAATACCTGGATCCACCAGTCCACCCCTGCAAAACGACAAATAATATCAACTATAAAAAAACACTCCAATTATTTATTCATTTAATTACTTTTTAAAATGCATAGAATATTTACATGCGCCTAAAAAAAATCCAACGAACCGCAGTAAACCTTGACAACACGTTTGAATGCAGAATAATCTGACCGGGGTAATTTAGATGCACGATTGGTACTCTGGCATTCGGTGAAATATTTGTAAAATGCAACAAAAAAACCGTAGACTACCTGTGTAGATACGTTATTAAATTAAAAAAATTAGGTACCTATATTTAGAGATGCAAAAGATTGCGAACGAACGCAAACGTTTAGTCACGTACCTTGATAATGGGGAGGTCTTGGGATCTGCAAAAGCAGTTACAAGAGAATGTCCCCAAGAGGTTTTTGCGAAGATTTTATAACATGGTTCTGAGCTAAGGTATTACACGCGAGGCCAAAAAATTATGTTAAAAATAAAATTATGATGGTTTGCGTTAGTGCGTCTTCTAGTTAGTAGTTTCACTAATGAATAAAAATTAAGCAATTACTTTTAAGTACAGGCAATTGTTTGACTAGCAACTGCTATAAGTAAAAGCAATTGCTAGATCTGGATATGAATAAAATTTTGAAGCGATCGCTGTTTTTCTTACACCTCTGTAGCAAATGCTTATTCAACTCAAGTTCAGACGTGGCTTATCCACTTGTTCAGATTATAGATTTCATGTTCAGATTGGTGCCTAATTTGCAAAAGAGTTGACGCAAATACAACAACGTTGGTTTATTTATTTAGTACAATAGTAATCTGTTACGTTTTTGTGGAAAATAGGAAACTTATATTTGTGATATGGTAGGTTTCAGTGAAAATGAGGAAAGTGATAGTAGTGAAGAAAAAATTAAACACAAGCAATTGATATTCGTTCACAAATTGAAGGAACATAAATAAATCTCTCTGACCACAACCGTTTAGCTTCCACAACAGCTTCAGCACTCGTAGGAAATTTAATAAAAATATTGGCCTTCTCCAAAACTGCATCCATTACAGAAGTGTATGTCTTACAGACAGTAGTTTGGTGAACACCGAGTTCTTCACCTACCGAATTTTGAAAGCCCGGATATCCGACAATTTCCGTAAAAAGACTTTAATCTTATTTAAAGGCGACAGTGCACCCCCTCGCCTTTTACCAGTATCAGTAAAAAAATAATTTGCCAACCACTCAACATTTTCGCAGTCAAATCGATATAACTTTCTGAAATCATCATATCTGCAATTTTTACGTACACTACATTTTTCTTTTACGGACGTTCATATTCAGCCATAATTGAAGACACAAATTAAGAGCAATGCACGTGTATGCCGCGAAGAACTAAAGTTGATTGCTACCAAGCAAATGATGCAGGGGTCGACCTACCTTAAAAAGTTGAAAGCAATCGCTACACTAGAAAAACCAATTCCTTAATTTATTCCATATTTTTTAAGAAAAAGCATTTACTAGAAGCAATTCCTGCACTTTTAAGCAATTACTGGAAGCAAAAGCAATTACTTTAGTTTTTATTTATTGGCTTTCAAGAAATTACTTTGATTTTATAAGAAAAAGCAATCGCTACATTTTTATTCATTAGGATTGTTCTTCTTTTCTAATATATAAATAAAATTTCAACGCGCTGAGATCGAGTCACCCTGTATAAACTTTACTGGTGAAATACCGTCTAATGGTCATTCATTTATTGGAATGCAGTACACGCAAATTGTGCTGATAGAAATCAAAATGTCCAGTAATATCTTTCGAGATTACCATCTTGAAGATTTTACGGGTCTTAACGTTCTGTACTTTAGAAGTACTGAGATTTTAAACATAGATCGTATTAGGTATATACCAGATACAGCCAGTTTTTTGTACCAAGTATATATTTGTAAAGGGAAAAAAAGTAACCCGAAACATTTTAAAAATATATTATGTTTTTATTTGCTTGTAATCACAACGTTTTGGCTGATTATTTACCATCTCCAATCGTCTTTAGGTGGATACTGCCTTTGTAGTACCTACCTAAAGCTTATATTAATAACAATATATACCTTTTAAAATAATAAGTTGAGGTTTATGGATTTTTAAATTCGTTAATCGTGCATGTAATAATTTAATTATGCTTAAACCTACCTTATGTGTTAAGTAACCTACTATTAAAACAGCAAACAATTCGAATTTATTTTATAATCCTAGGTAGACTGGTCGACATAACATAGGTAGTTATCAAGTCATTATACGTAATATTCCAGCAAACATGATGCAAAATCAAAATTTTAAAACACCACTTGTAGTGTTGCTTACCATGTATGGTAGTAACGGGGGTGGGGTAGCAGTGATCGAGCCCCATAGAATCCAAAAGACAGAAAGCAGTAAAACACATGAACACTCTACAAGTCTGCACAAACATTATGTCTCTAAGTACTATACAAAACGACCAGATCGTCGATATTTATTGTTTTAACAAACTCGTGTTCGATACTGATTAAGGATAAATCCGAAAGACGTTGTTGTCCAAATTGTCCAATGGTGTTTGTAAATGGGTTTTTACTATTTTAAGTTTGGAAAAAGATCGTTCCGCTGATGCCATACTAACTGGTAAAGTTAGAAATGACATCACTGCATTAGATACATCTAGAAAATTTGACGAACACACTGATTTTTTATTAACAAATGATCCGCAAGTTCATACACTGCTTTTAATTTTGAAGTACTATCTCCAAGTCCCTTTCTGAGGCCAGGGCCGATCCTAGGGTGTCGGCCGCCCGCGTGCAAAGACCTATTATGCCGCCCCTCTAAAAAAAATTTTCTATTTTGAGTAATACTTAACGTTGACGTTATAAACTCATCTACATGTACATAAGAGTAAAAAGTTAAACATTAATACAAATGCAAACTACAAATAAAATTTTACGGGAAAGACTTTATTTTTGGGCCAGCTAATATGTTATATTAGCGACACCTTTTTTTCGTTTTACTTTAACAAAATAATAAACCAACAAAAATATTACTTTTGAAAAAAAAATAGACATTTTATAATTAGAAATGTAATTACCAGAAAATATAAAATAACAAAAAGTACTAAAGCATAAATCTCGCGAAACGAAAAGCATATCAATCAGTCCTTCCTCGAAGACTACCTAATAATTAACTATAAAATAATTTTTCTGGCTTTCTGAGAAGCAAATTTATCAATAATTGCGGTGAGATCAATTTTTTCAGAGATTTTGAATTCAATAGAGATGATGGCCAAAGTCAAAGTCTTTCTTGTGTCATATTATTTCTCAAGTAATTTTTAATTTACTGAAACTTCTTTCACCTGAAGCCACAGAAACAGGTAAGGTTAAAAAATACCTTTTTTTCATTTTTGACTAAAATTTCTAATATCTTAATTGGCTGTTTTTTACCTGGAAAAATATCTTTAAATGAAGTTATTTCATTAAAGAGTTGTATACCGTCTATATCTTTCACAATGGTTCCTTCCTCCTGTACCTGTAACTTAATATCTAAGTCCATGCAGGCTTTCATGAGGTCATCATTAGAAATGGTGTGAAACTCATACAGAAAGCAGAATATTGAATAGCACTCAGATAATAAGGTAAATCTTTCATTTATCGAAGAGATCGCGTAATGAAGAACTGCAAAATAGAAAGCAATCTTGAATTGCAGGAAGGGATTTAAAACTGGTTCATCACTGCCCTCGTAATCAAATAAACTAACTTTTTTTCTGAGCTTCGAGATGGGAAATTCGGGATCAATACCTAAATCTCTAGCAAGTGTTGTTGCTGAATCGACAAATATTTTTAAATTATCGTCAGATCTTTGGGAAACTAAATATTTTTTAAGATTATCTAAGACTATGCATTCCGCGATGTTTAATTTAGGATTTTGAAGCATTTTACTCATTACATCATTTCTTGATAATAAATCATGCCAAATAAAAATTGAACACAAAAACTTAAATGTTTCAAGAATTTTAATTATTGATTTAGCACCCATTTTTGTTTTCGTGTCTCTGGTACTCTGGTGGTATCGTCAATTAAGGCCTTTAATGCGGTAATAATGTTTTTTAGCTCTAATTTTAGAGGTCTAATATAGCATTGATACGACTTTCCCATCTTGTTTCACTTAACGGTTTTAAAGTAAGAGTTTTCACGTGTTTTTTGAGTAAATCCCATCGATATGGGGACGCAGAAAAGTAATTATATACCTCTTGTACCACATCAAAAAAAACTAGAAATTTCACCACTAGCGCTGGCTGGGTTGATTGAAAATCTTTAATAAATAAATCCATTTGAAATAATTCACAAAAATATTGTTTTTTTCTTCGACGTTAAATTACAGTTATCTTTTATAGTTTGATAAATATGTCACTTTATTTTTATTTCGAGAAATTCGTAAAAAGTTTTGCTTGATTGACAGAACTATCTGCGGCCTACGGCCGCCCCTTGTCTTGGCCGCCCGCGTGCGGTGCACGCGCTGCACACCTGCTAGGATCGGCCCTGTCTGAGGCTTAAAATTTGACCAAGAAAGTCAATGGACAAGTCTTTATGGTACCTATATCGTTTGTAAATTCCGCGCTTTTACGTATAATTCTTCTTCGCTTAACGAAGTTAAATTCTCAGGATATAAAAAAATAAAATTAGTTATGAAATAAAATACCTATGAAAAGCAAAGCTGGCGGCAAATTTTAAAGGGCCGTCGTTGTGGGCTGGCGCCCCCCCCCCCCCCCCCGCGTTGGGGCGTTTGTTACGTCACTAAAGGCCCCTTAATTACTAAATAAATGACGTCAAAATTGCCAGTCTATCTTGGAAATAAATATATACTATAGTTTTTGACGTTTTTACCCCCCGTCCCGAGTGTCATCCGCCCGTTCTACACCGCTGAATATATGACCACCTCATTTATTGTTTAACATTTAAACGATTCTTTCTTTTATAAAAATCGAATTATCCCAAACTTTAATTAAAGCATAATTTATTTTAATTTTTTCTCCGCAATAATTCATCCACTACTCAACATTTAATATAAACAATTATAAAAGTCAAGTTAAGCGGCTTATGTTAATTATACACAATTAATTATTAAAATGTAAAAGTCGCTATCAATTGACGTGAATTGTTTATTGACTGATGAGTTATTTTTGTTTGGTCGAGTTTTAAGGAAACTGTCCGGTAAAAAACTCTTTTGTGACTTTTAAATCCTTTTGGTTAAGTTAAAAAAAAATAACACTCTTAATAATACTACACCTATTAACATTAACCAAAGCATTAATATATATTTAGCAACATACAGAACAACAAGATAACTTTTAAAATATTAAAACCTCGTGGCTGGAAATAACAGCGACCACATACAGTGTGGCCAGTAAAGTCCGCATCATATGGAATTTTTTTTATTAATAGCTTTATTCGAAATTTGAATTTGGCATCAAGTTTTGCTTCGATCGAGATGAAAATTAAGCAAAAAAATAGTAGTCAGGTGATTCGCATTATCTGTCAAATTTTAATTTTTTCCAAAAAACAATTCAAAAGTGGGGTTATTTCTGAAAGTATCGAAAAAGTTATTAGAAAAAGTGTTTTTAATTGCAGTTTCTAATCCATGTGCAAAATTTTAGCTCCATAAGATAATTTTGATTTTTTACCCATATTTTGTAAATTGTACCACTTTTGCAAATTTAGACTCAACGCAACCTACATAAGTTTTGACAATGCTTTATTTCAGATACATTGTCTTTAAAGTAGCGCCATATTAAATGTGTGTTTTTCTACAAAATCAAAATTGGGCTATTAAAATTTGGTAGCATGTGATGCAAAGTTTATTTGTTTTGACCCTGTATAAGGTAACTTCATAAAATAAGTATTTTTGAAAACGTAGTTTGTGTCTGAAAGTAATACACGTTAACGTTATTATGACATAGCTTGATAATAAATTATAATAAAGGGGTTTTAAATTAATTAAACAGTTGAAAATAAGTAGATAAACTTTACGTTGTTAAATTAAAGATTATTTTCCACTTAAGAAACACTTTACTGAAGACACTGTGTTCTTTTTTGTCTTAATATTAAGGTGTATTACTTTCAGACACAAACTACGTTTTCAAAAATACTTATTTTATGAAGATACCTTATACAGGGTCATCAAAAACAAATAAACTTTGCATCACATGCGACCAAATTTTAATAGCCCAATTTTTATTTTGTAGAAAAACACGCATTTAGTATGGCCGCATATGGCGCTACTTAAAAAAAATTATCTGAAATAAAGCATTGTCAAAACTAAGAAGTTTTATGTAGGTTGCGTTGAGTCTTATTTTGCAAAATTGGTGCAAGTTACAAAATATGGGTAAAAAATTAAAATTACCTTATGCAGCTAACATTTTACATGTGGGCTAGAAACTGCATTTAAAATTTTTTTTTCTAATAACTTTTTTTCGATACTTTCACAAATTAATAACCCCACTTTTGAATTATTTTTTGGAAAAAATTTAAATTTTACAGATACTAATGCGAATCACGTGACTACTATTTTTTTGCTTAATTTTCATTTCGATCGAAGCAGAACTTGATGCCAAAGTCAAATTGTTGTCAGTACATTTGAAGAGAGCGTCTCTGAAAATTCAATTATCTAAATTTGCAGAGTTTAAATCGCATTAGGTAGGTACTTACCGAAATATTTTAATTGACACGGTCACTGTAAGACGTGAGACACCCTGTATATATCACCCTATAAAGCAACGTACCTGGCTATGGGATTTTAATGGCCTCAAATGCAATAAGCTTTATCTCCCCCGGTGTAAAAACACGATAATAAGTTATCTGTTTTTACTATTACATTACTGGTTGTAGATGGAACCTATACACTTATTTCTTGTCACATAAAAAAATATTTATTAGAATTTACACTTACGGAGTGTCGTAAAGTTCAGGACAAAAGTGTTGGTTTTTATTTTCATGACAATTACGAATGCTGTTTTGCAGAAAAAGAAAATGCTTAAGGAGGAGCTTGAGCAACTCCTTGCACCTGATAATACTAGCGGGAGTATATCGTATCGCGGCGATAAGTCCGTCAATATCACCATCATCATTGTCATTAATAAATTGAAATTCAAAAATAGATACCGTAAAATGGGGTGAATAGAATCAGCGGAGTGAATAGGATTGAAAGTTGACTTCAAATTTTAAAAATCTGTAATAACTGTAATTTTAAAGCGTAGGTCTTTTCAATGTACCTACAGATTTTAAATAACGGTTGTAAAAAGTAATTTTTGTGACATTAAACTTAAAATAACTTGGCAACATCACGGGCTTAATACCATTGTCTAATAGAAAGAAGTTTTGTTCCTTTATTATTATATATTATAATTATATAGGATTTATATTACGTTTATACCTGTTCTGAAAGGTATCCTCCAACTTGCGTACGTCCAATTTGCGTAAAAACGATTATTTCTTCCAACTTGCGTACATGGGTAGGTAGGTCCCGCGAACCAGGTAAAACTGCAAGAGGACATTATTCCAACTTGCGTACATACACAGGGTTTTAAACGGACCGTAATAATACGCCCTCTCCAATCTGTTCTGAAGGGTGTATTGGCAACCGGTTTGTTCGTTGTTATCAGAGCATTTTTTTATGTCTTCACATACACAAAGGTTTAAACGGACCGTAATAATACGCCCTCTCCAATCGGTTCTAAAAGGTGTATTGGCAACCGGTTTGTTCGTTGTTATCAGAGCATTTTTTTATGTCTTCACATACACAGTGTTTTAAACGGACCGTAATAATACGCCCTCTCCAATAGGTCCTAAAAGGTCTATTGGCAACTGGTTTGTTCGTTGTTATCAGAGCATTTTTTTATGTCCTCACATACACAGGTTTTTAAACGGACCGTAATAATACGCCCTCTCCAATCTGTTCTAAAAGGTGTATTGGCAACTGGTTTGTCCGTTGTTATCAGAGCATTTTTTTATGTCTTCACATACACAGGGTTTTAAACGGACCGTAATAATACGCCCTCTCCAATCGGTTCTAAAAGGTGTATTGGCAACCGGTTTGTTCGTTGTTATCAGAGCATTTTTTTATGTCTTCACATACACAGTGTTTTAAACGGACCGTAATAATACGCCCTCTCCAATCGGTCCTAAAAGGTGTATTGGCAACTGGTTTGTTCGTTGTTATCAGAGCATTTTTTTATGTCTTCACATACACAGGGTTTTAAACGGACCGTAATAATACGCCCTCTCCAATCGGTTCTAAAAGGTGTATTGGCAACCGGTTTGTTCGTTGTTATCAGAGCATTTTTTTATGTCTTCACATACACAGTGTTTTAAACGGACCGTAATAATACGCCCTCTCCAATCGGTTCTAAAAGGTGTATTGGCAACTGGTTTGTTCGTTGTTATCAGAGCATTTTTTTATGTCTTCACATACACAGGGTTTTAAACGGACAGTAATAATACGCCCTCTCCAATCTGTTCTAAAAGGTGTATTGGCAACCGGTTTGTTCGTTGTTATCAGAGCATTTTTTTATGTCTTCACATACACAGGGTTTTAAACGGACCGTAATAATACGCCCTCTCCAATCGGTTCTAAAAGGTGTATTGGCAACCGGTTTGTTCGTTGTTATCAGAGAATTTTTTTATGTCCTTAGTTTGTTTATAAGCTTATAATATTTGTGTATGTACGCAAGTTGGAATAATGTACTTTTGCAGTTTTACCTGGTTCGCGGGACCTACCTACCCGTGTAGGTACGCAAGTTGGAAGAAATAATCCTTGTACGCAAGTTGCACGTGCGCAAGTTGCATATAAGCATTTTCATTTCTTTAAAATATTTGGTTCTTTTCTGAGTAGGTTTTCTGATTCTATACATCCCGCGGTTGTTTAAATGCAATCCAGTTAATAAATCAATCACTTATCCTATTGACACCGCCTGCGGGGTGAATAGGATCAGTGCACACAAAAATATATTTATACAACAGGGTACACCCTGTATAAAAACTTATACCACTATTTGAAGTACCAACCTTAACTCATGTTTTAAGCTATTGAGACTTCAGGCAGATAGTTTTCAAGTTACAAGCTTTCAAAGAGGAAAATTGATCCTATTCACCCCATTTTACGGTGAATAAAGTAAGGGCGGATTATATGCACTTAAACCCAGCCAAAATATGCGCATATATTATATGCCTTGTTGGCCTTTATAATATGCAGTTATTTGCATTTTTTTACCAAATATGCATACTGGTATACAATATTTCTTAATTTATTATAGTAAAATGAGGTAAAGAAACACATTGGGTTCTAAAAATATGTTTATTTTTAAAAAAATGCAAAAAAAAACAAAGAGTAATAAAAGTAAACAAGTTTTTAACCTAAAATTGTATTAAAGGCATTTATTACTAGCTAGGTATATATTTTTAAAAATTTTTAACTTAAAATAATTGTCTTCTATTAGTAAAAATATGTTGATACAAAGAGAAGCTTCTTTGAACACCTACTGATGTAATGAGACAATACTGCTACATAGATAGCAAAATATAAGGCCAAGGTACAACTTCGTTGGATGGCGTACCCTCATAAATGATTTTTACTGCAGTTAAGTATTTAAATCCTTCATTGTTTTTTTCAGTAACATCCAATTTGTTCCTTACTTGACCTCCTACTTTACCGGGAATGTTGTTACATTTAGCGGAAAAAGTTTCAACAATACTAATTGAGTCTCTTACACTTAAATTTCTACTCTCCAACGAGGATATTATGTCCGGTATAAAACTGAAAATAACCTTAATAAAAACCAGACCTTTAGCTACACTTGCACTTTTTAGCAACTTTTTACTTTGCACTACACACTGCGAATCGTCATCTAAATCCAAAATTAGTTCTTTAATGTTCTGCGTATAATATTGCGGCCTTAATCCATGTTCCCAACCGCACATATCACAAACCCAATTTTTTGATAAAGCCGAAAATATAAAAATATGCTCTTAAAATAACCATTTATGAAAAATATGCATTTTATTATAAAATTGACAAATTTTTTGCCTGTATTCCGCCCTTTAGATGTAACTCTCGAATAGAAGGATCAATTATTGATATTTGCCAGTGCTAAATCCCAACCTTAAGTTTAAAACTAGTTGGTTTTAACTTGCATGACCATTTTTGGAAAGATACCGATGAGATTTAGCAGAGAGAAAAGAACGCTTAACGAAGAAATAGAGATTTTACGAGCCGGATAAAACATTTGATTAGTTAATTAGGCCCCTAGTAATTACTTCATTAAAACGTTCATTTCTTCGAACAAGATAAATTAAAGTTTTTAGCAAATTATTTTTTATCGCTCAATTGTGTTTTACACGCTCAGGACTTAAGGTGGAATTATCAACGCCATTTTATTTATTGCCAACCTATACTATATATTTTGCCTTGTTTTTCTTAGTTTATTATTTTATTGACTACGATTTAAATAAAATCAATATCGTCTGCACATTTCTTAGGTAATATCTGATATATTACAAAAATATCAATTTATTTCATTGCTTATTTTGGGAGAATTTTATAGTGAAAGAACAATGACATAATAATGTTAAAAAAAATCTTAACCGATATTTTTCGATATATAACTTATGAAATTCCTTGATATTTATTTAACATGTTAATTATTAGGTACCTATAAAATATGAAGACGATATTGATTTTACTTAAATTTTGTGTGAAAGTTAGAAAAATAAATAAATCTACGCGAAATAGGTTATAGGTTGGCAAGCATGTTGATACTCCCACCTTAAACATGGATTTTTATGTTTGACGATATTTCTATTCGAAAGTTAACTATGACCACCATTAATTTCTACTAGGCGTACATCTTTAAAGATAAGAAAAAAATTTAAGGGCAAACACTATATAGTGACGCCTGCGCTGATTCGTTTTTTGATCAATGTATATTTTGCATATTTTGTCAATTTTTTAATAAAATGCATATTTTGTCAATTTTTTAATAAAATGCATATTTTTCATAAATTAATATTTTAAGAGCATATTTTTATGTTTTCGGCTTTATCAAAAAATTTAAAACGTTAAAGGTTTAATGTCCAGTTCAATATTTATTTCAGTGATTTTCCAATCTGAAGATATAATAATTATATTTATATTTTGGTTAGGGGAGACCGGGGCAAGAAGATCCCCCAATAGTTTTGGCCTTAGATGTCCCATCCACTGAGAGTTATGAGTTTGTCTTTTTGCAAGCATGTAGTTTTATATGTTGTTTATATGTTGTTTATATTTTTATATTTTTTGGTTAAGTTGATTTTAAAATTTCAGCCAGTAAAGTAGACATATGCAAAGTAATCATTTTGCCCGCTACTTGGGGCAAAATGATTCCCTATGCAAATTAAATGAAATTTTCTTGTTTTTGCTAAATTTGTGGATATAAAATTAACAAGCCGTTTTCTAAGCATTTTTATTAAGGAAAAGAACCAAATGAACCGAAAAAAATATAAAACTAACAAAATCCGAAAAGTTATCATTTTGCCCCATTGTTTTAGGGGATCATTTTGCCCCAATGTTAACGGGATCCTTTTGCCCCATTTGTAAGCGGCATAATAAAGTTAACCAAACTTTTTTTAAACGTACTAAAATTTGCAAAACTATTGACCAGTTTGTTCACTACAGTATACTTTCTCATAGCTACCATCGAATATTTTCGATTTGTTTCGAATTGTCTTGAATACCTGTTTTTTAGTAACGAACATGAATAATATGAAATGCTTTCCTATTAGCAAATCGGCAAAAATCATAAAATGCTTTACACTGCCAAAACACTTGCACACTGATCGCTGTCATTTATTGTACTTACCCGCCGTACTTGAAAGGCACTGTTGCCAAGTCTACGGATGCTCTTGTGCATACAGTGGCGACAAAAACACGTGGGATCGTTTGACCCCAGGGGATCTTCTTGCCCCGGTCTCCCCTATACACAAGGTATTTATTGGGGGTTTCCGGGGTTTACAGGTATATTGTTAGGGGTTGTTTATTGTCACTTAATAATGCGTTATCATACCAGCTTAACAAACTGTATTTATATCGATTTGTAATATACCGGGTGTCAACGAGATTATTGTACATAGCACCACAGTGTTATGTTAAGAGATATTTTAATCAAATTTGTGTTACTGTAATGTTTGAAAGGGATCTTTATTTTTACCTAGAAACCAACTGAATTTCACTTCCGGTTTAACCGGAACTACGCCATTTATGTTTTTTTAAATGACAACCTGTATATTATATTGCACAGTCAAATTCTCCTCAAAATTCTCTTTGCAACGACATACAACAAGTTGACATTTACTTTCAAAATGGCGGCGTAGGACTCATTTTACCAAAAACAAAATGGTGTGTATAAAACAGCGTATGCAATTGATACGGGAAAAATAGTGATAAAATCTTTTAAATTGGTCCCTTTTGTAATTTTTTAAGCACTGACATTTAGATTTTCTTCTTTTGTTTTTAAAGGAAGGTATTTTTTTATTGTTTAAAAAAATCTTAACTTTAACCCTATTTTACAGAGTTTTTTTAAATGTTATCATATACTTTTTATTAATTAGTATGAAAGTCTAAAGTATCCTTAAGCACCTAGGGATATTTTTGAAATCAGAATGCGTTTTGCTTCAATAATAAAAATTTAATTGTTAAATAATTAACATGTTAATTAATTAATTTGTTCTTCTCTTGTAAACTTAACCATTTTATTCTTATTTAACGAAATATGAATCAGACCCACGACCAAAAGCACAATACACTACAAAATTTTCATTACAAACTAATAGTCTGATAATGGCGTTGACAAATACCAATTTTGTTATCCAAAGCCAACTTAGGTGGAACTAAGTTATTCAGTTTTTATTGAAAAATGCACGGTTTCTTTTTCTTGTTTAAAACTAAAGCAAAACGCATTCTGATTTCGAAAATATCCCTAGGTGCTTAAGGATACAGACTTTTATACTAAATAATAAAAAGTATATGATAACATTAAAAAAAACTCTGTAAAATAGGGTTAAAGTTAAGATTTTTTTAAACATTAAAAAAATACCTTCCTTTAAAAACAAAAGAAGAAAATCTAAATGTCAGTGCTTAAAGAATTACAAAAGGGACCAATTTAAAAGATTTTATCACTATTTTTCCCGTATCAGTTGCATACGTTGTTTTATAGACACCATTTTGTTTTTGGTAAAATGAGTCCTACGCCGCCATTTTGAAAGTAAATGTCAACTTGTTGTATGTCGTTGAAAAGAGAATTTTGAGGAGAATTTGACTGTGCAATATAATATACAGGTTGTCATTTAAAAAAAAACATAAATGGCGTAGTTCCGGTTAAACCGGAAGTGAAATTCAATTGGTTTCTAGGTAAAAATAAAGATCCCTTTCAAACATTACAGTTACCCAAATTTGATTAAAATATCTCTTAACATAACACTGTGGTGCTATGTACAATAATCTCGTTGACACCCGGTATACCTACTTCTGGTTTAGTTTGTCGACAGATTTCTTTTTCCGCTAAATGTAACAACATTCCTGGTAAAGCAGGAGGTCAAGTAAGGAACAAATTGGATGTAACTGTAAAAAAGAATGAAGGATTTAAACACTTAACTGCAGTAAAAAGCATTTATGAGGGTAAACCATCCAACGAAGTTGTATCTTGGCATTATATTTGGCTACCTAAGTTGCAGTATTGTCCGATTACATCAGTAGATGTTGAAAGAAGCTTCTCTTGGTATAAACATATTTTTACTAATAGAAGACAATCCTTTTTAGTTGAAAATATTTAGTAATAAATGCCTTTTATACAATTTTAGGTTAAAAAATTGTTTACTTTTATTTTTCTTTGTTTTTTTTTTGCATTTTTTAAAAATAAACATATTTTTTAGAACCCAATGTGTTTCTTTACCTCATTTTACTATAATAAATTAAGAAATATTGCATACCAGTATTTGGTAAAAAAACTGCATATTTTAAAGGCAAACAAGGCATATTTTGGCTGAATTTTAGTTCATATAATCGGCCCTTTAATAAACAATATTTGGTTTATTTTTGTTTTCTCCAAAAAACGGCCAAATACCAGTCTTTGGGTAGCTAACTTACAGTTAGGTAAAAAAATGTAATTGATTAATTAATAAAAGCAAAAACCAAAATTTAGTCAAATTTGCCCATATTCGTTTATAAATTAATTTTTTAACGCAAGCCAAACAATAGGTAATTGTACTACAATAACGGAGTTTGCCCTTTTTTTTGGATAAAACCAAGAAGTAACGAAAAATTGATCCAAAATGCCGAAGGCGTCACTAGTATTTGCTCTTAATGGGATTTTAGTTAGAGATGCACCCCAGAACAGCTCTAAAAAATATTTTCATAGCGACCTTGTGTGCTAGGGGAGGGAGAATAGACTACGCCACTGCTGACATTCGTGTCTCGACCTTATTTTTCAGCCTTTAGAAGATATATAGCTACAAGAAAAGTTCCGTTTATGTCGATAACAAAACTAGCCAATGTAAATCTAAATTTTAAACTGCCAACAGAGTGGCAATACTTTTAATATATCTCTATAATTACTATGCATAGCTGCACATGCTAGATACAGAAAGCCATTAGGATTTGAAATATGTCTATTTACGTATGCATTGAATGCATTAGAATTATTTGAATTTCTGTTACTTAAGATGTAATTTGCAATTCGAAGATTAATATTTTTTGATTTGCCTGGTTGAGGGATACTGAAGTAACATCTGTATGGGTGGTTTTCAGTAACTTTTAAGATACCATGTCCCTGGGGTCTTAAAACTCAATCCTTTTTATTAGCCATAATTTTTTTTATATTTGACTAGACACGCATATTTTTATCGATTTATTAATACTAAAAAAAATCTTATGAATTTAAGTATATTTTAATTTGGGGTTTGAAACTCCTATTTCACATGACCGCCGTATGTCCCTGGAGCAAAATCCAATATTTGCGAACTTTAAAAAATATATTTTAACTTTTAAGTTGGTAAAGTAAATGATATTTAACAAATGTTGGGTTTTCGTGCTATAAAATTGTCTTGAATAGCCATTATTGTTAATGTTTGGGCTAAAAATAATTATTGAACGCTGTCCCGGCGTTTTCTTCACATGACCGTAGAAGGACTTTTTAGGTTGTCTTTTCGATGCTAGATGATACTGCATGTGTGAATTAAAATATTTTATTATTGCAAATGGCGACAATTGCTTGCATGTGCAGTTCGGTTTGCGATATTATTTACAGTTCTTGTCGTGTATTTTGATATAAAATACTTAGATGAATTTAAGTTTTTCGTATTTTTTCTATTGACATGACCGTCTACGGTGATAAAAAACAACATAACATAGTAATAAAGTTGCTCGCTTTGGTTTTTTGTTGTTGGTTATTTACCGGTGAAAATTCTAACCAAAAATTCACAACATGGGGGGGGATAGGCTCAATTTTAAGTAAATAAAAATGAGTGAAATCACATGACCGTCGATCTCATGACCGTCGCATGAAAAACATAACCGTCGCAAAAAAAAACACGACCGTCGGTAACAAAATACGACCGTCGCATACTTTTTTCGTACCTCCTTACTTCCAAATTTGTAAAATCTGGCACATTTTGGTAGTTTATTAAAGAGTTACCATATGGCGCTTTTTAAATTTATCTTATTGGTCATGGTACAATATTATAGAGGACATATTCTAAAAATTACTATTAAACTTGCCTTATGGTGGCATTCAATTGCACATGGCTGCTTCTTAAATTCACAGTTTGGCAGTATAAAGTGTATTAAATAAAATTACAGGTCGAAACCGACATTAAATCAAAGCTAGCACTTAAAAAAAAAGTATGGGACGGTCATGTTAAAAATTTGTTTATTTTCTATATAAAACCCTTTTAACTTTTATTTTCATGACACTCGAGCACTTTCTTAACAATTCTGGCACACTCAGTTACACTAAAGCCGACTTTTTTAAATTTTTTTTTCAAAATTAAATCAGGATCTCAAAAGATACTGAAAACCACCCGTATATTGTCAGTAAAATCTAATAAAACAACACTGAACGGTTAAGTTTCAAGGGGGTTTATCACCCATATTTTTAACCTAGAGCCTCTATTATAGGAGAAACCAATTCCTATGTGCCTCTTGAATATGAAAGGTAAATCTGAAAAAAATTGAATTTGCCGCAACATGCAGTACCTAGTGGACGTTTTCTCTGTGGATTTATTGTTGTATTATTTTATTCTGAATTGGGGGTGTTTAATATTTACCGATTTCTAGTTTTTGTGTTTGTGCTTCTTGCCTAAATAAGGATAGTAAAATACCGGTTATTTCGTATTTTCAGTAAGTATGTGTATACAAGCAGTGATTCTAATTCGGTACGCCTATTTTCCTTCCAGTATATTGCTTCAAACAGCCTAAAAGATACGTTTGTCTATACTTATATATATGTCAATATTTCCATTCAAATGAGAATTTTGCAGTACGCATGCCCACATACTGGACTTAAATTTGCCACTTTCGTGACTATTGTTGCTGATGGCATCATTTTTTGTGATCTATTTAGAACTTAGACCAAACTAATCTATTAACGTGTATATATATTCTCGATTATTATTATTTTATAACACAATAAATTGATTTTGAAAATAAATTACTGTTTTTATTACCAAGAATGAGGAGTAATTAGTAATAAAATAAATTGCTTTATAATGTTCATCCGGTAGATACGCTTGCATAAAGTCACTGAAAAGTGTTGCATATTCTCATTGTTCACGGTACAAAAAGATGTCGCTAAACATGACCCTTTGAGACGAAATTCCTTCGATATACCGGGTGTCTCACTACGATTGGCAAAGTACGATATTAAAGAAGAAAAATTTATTGACTAAATCGATCAAAAAAAATTGATGAAAAATATTTTTAAGGTTCCAAAATGACAGTTAATTACTATGATTTAACAAAAAATTCAATTTTTCGCTAATAATCGCTGTTAAGGTCCCCATTTGGTAAAGGAAATAAAAAGATTATTACTTTCTGGGATGGGTATATAGGTTTCGTTAATAAAATAATAATTTTCGTATTTCGTCATTTATAATAACTGTCTAAAAGTTAAAGTAATATTGCTAAAAATGGTACTATGCGCTTACTATGTTAAAATAAATGTTTTGATGTTTTGGGAAAATTTGCCCCTAGGGGCAATGGAAGGGGGTAAGTTTCTAACATAACCGCTAGAGGAAAAGATATAAATAAGTAATAGTAATTTACGTTACAAGACCGGAAAGTAGTGTTTTTCTGGTCGAGACAAGCATTTCAAACTTAAAGAGACCTGCAAAACACTAATTTTCGGTTGCGTGACGTACAATATTTTTTTAAGACCGACACTTCGATATACATTTAATTCTTTATTTTATATTATATTATTTTTAAATGCGTCGTATCACTTCTCGTAACGGGCTTTTGATTTTACTGGTAATATATCGTAAGTCGCTTTCCTTGCTGCTTCCAAAATTTCTTCTGAAATCTCATTTTCCGTGTCGGATAATTCATATTTTTAAATTTGCGCACTCGCGAAACAATTTTCACATAAACAACAAATTAAAAATCAACGAACTGACACTACATCGAAATGTTGTTATCATAGTAACGAAATCAAGTATTATCAAAGAGCGATTGGAAAAATGAAAAACAGGTACCGGAAAAATCTTTTACCGTTCCCTCACGTTTATTTTCAGGTCTTGATCGACAAAACGTTATTTTCTGGACGAAAAATTGTCCAGAAAGTGTATATTTTCTGGTCGGAATTTAAACAAATTCTTTGATTAAAATACTGTTGAGGCATTTTTGCCCTAGGAGGTGCAAAAAGTGTATTGAAAAAAATATTTTTATGGAAATTTAATAGAATTATTTTTTAATAGTGATGACGAACCTATATTTTTGGTATTATTTCATTACTAAAATGACATTTTTATTGAAACGGCATCAAAGAAATTTATTTAAAAAAATAACATGGGTACAAAGGTTCTATTTGTTAATATGACTAATATGTATTAGCCTGCAGCCTAATAGTCACTTTCGAAAATATTAACAACAGCAGACATAGATATTTTATACATCTGATGATGAGAATGATGTTGAATTGTTTCTTGTAAAACCAAAATAAAGAATAATTTTTATTAACTTACCATTGATAACTCCTACTATCCTTAGGTAGTAATAAGGTTCCAGTCTCCTATCAAACGTTCCAGACAAAAAATACACCTGCGAATTTTCCACTTTTTTCCAAAATTTGTGACTCCTCTTTCCTGCCAACCTTACATTTTCAAAAATGTTGTTATCGCAAAAGAACTCTTGTCCCTCCAGTTCTATCTGCTTTACTAACGAGTAGGCGACGATTTTTTGCACGGGGATATCGAATTCTTTGGAGGCGGGAAAATTTTGTGGTTTGATAACTAATATTGTCACGTTGCAGTAGATGAAGAAAACAGTGAAAACAAATAAAAGAATGGTCCAGGAGGTCTTCAGTATCATATCATCTTCATGTATCGAATATTTAATTCATTTTTTTATCACTCCAACTCGTAAAATAATATAAGTTAGTGACCGTACGTACTTATAATGCGCGCTGAAAATTATTGTACGCTCGATCAGGCGCTCAAACAGTTGAATTTAAAATGACGGCGCGCGCGAAGAACAGGCAGAATGATCCACTTGTCTTCCTAGCCTACTTTAACTGAATGGCACTAGCAGTTATTTTATCTTTTATTATTCTCACGGCACTCTTTGACTTTTTAGTGTCTTATTGTTGTTTTTGTCACGATTAGAACACTTTTTGATAGCGGTTTATCACGCTTCACGGGTTCTTACCGCAGAGCGTCTTAATAATGCTATTGGATATCTCTGTGTCACAGAAATAGATATACGACTAGATATCCTACACAGTCTATGATATTTATAGTAGACATTAACTAATGTTATCGATGATATAATTTGAGCATCTGATAAAAAATTAAATAGTGCTTTAATTTTCCAAAGCGTTCGACACCAATAATCACAAACTTCTTATATCAAAATTAAAATATTATGGCTTCCAAAAGGAATCATGTTCAATTTTATTATCGAGTCATATCTTTCAAATCGATACCAAAAATATTTTCTGATCGTAAGTATTCAGACCAGGTTAGCATATTATCTGGCGTGCCACAAGGCTCCATATTAGGGCCGTTACTTTTTCTCATCTACACGACCCATTCTTAAATCTTTAAAATATTGTTAAGTGCAAGCCTATGCTGATGACACTCAGATTTATTTTTGGATTTTGTGAATATTTGGAGTCTGAACAGCTCATAAATGATGACTTGCAAACTGTAACTAGTCTGGCGTCTAATCATAATTTAAAATTAAACCCCACTAAATCATAGTTGATGTTATTCGGCAATAAAAATAAGGTTGCTTATCTTAGGGATATTATTACTCTGAAAATAAATGAAATTAGGCTTTAGGTTGTTGATTCTATAAGAAATTTGGAAATAGTTTTAGATAGTGAATTACGGTTTCGAGACCATTTAAAAAAACTATTTCAGAGATCTTATTTTGCTTTAAAAATTTTATATAATAAGAGACGTATTCTAAACGTTAAATTAAAAAAGATACTTTGCAAATCACTGGTACTTTCAAACTTTTATTATTGCGATTTTGTTTATGGTTATTGTATAGACAATATTGGTAAGTCTCGTATTCAAAAAGTGCAGAACGCTTGCGAAAGGTTTATTTATGGTCTTAGGAAATATGACCATATTTCGCATACATTCTCGGAACTAAATTGGCTAAAGATGGATAACCGTAGGCTTCTGCATTTTAATATATTTTATATATAAAATTTTAAATGAACCTGACTCTCCCACCACTCTTCGTGAACGCCTAACTTCTCGCTCTAATATCCATAATGTTAACATTCGATATGGGGGATAAGTTAACTTTACCTCACCATCAGAGTGCCTTGTTTCAGAGGTCTTTTACTTATAATAATGTCGTCTCTTATAATTCTTTGCCTAGAGAATTAACTACTGTCTCTAATGGTGTACTATTTAAAAAAGGTATAAACGATTTCTATTGGGGGTACAAAGTAAGTAAATTTGTATTTTAATTTTATAGTTTTAAATTAGTAGTTGAACAATATGACAAAATATATTATGTAAAAATATAGGCGCCCCAAAAGCACTTCAATCCCCTCCCCCCACCAAACCCCTAGTTACCCCACTATTCTTATAACACAGGTCTTATGGAGAATAAACATTCCACTGTTTTTTATAGCCCTGTGATCTATCCTCCTGGCACAGTTTTCCCACTTTTACCCAGTTAATTTTTTGAAGTTTACTCTCACTAACTCCTCATCAATCAATTGAATAATTATTTTTTGCGTTGCCGATCATTTTTTTTTAGTTCTCACGATCTGGTAACGCGGAACTAGTTTCCTTGGTTAATTGAAATGTTCTTACTCGCCAATTTAGAGAACATATTTATTTGCAATTTTTTTTGTTCTTGTAAATATTCATATAACGATTTTAAGTTTTAACGGTTCACAGTATATTTGAATAATTAAATTATTTTTATAGCTCTCGTTATTAAATTGTTGAAATTAAATATAATAGTTATTTGATAAGCTAGCTTTTGTTTCTTAAATGGGATTGGTAAATTTGAAAATTAAATAAATTTATTTTCAACCAATTAGAATGCTCCTTTTTGTTTACGTTGCTTATAGCAACGAAAGATTATCTGTAGTAATATATTAAGGGATGGGGAAATTATCGAAAATCTGAGAATGATTTTCTGATTATTTCCCAATCCCGAAATGTATTTTGAAGATTATTTACCAAATAAAAAACTAACGATTTATGTTGCACAATTTAATGTATTGCAATTAAACACACAATTAGTATACTGTATATATTGGAATTGCTTCCATACGAAGTCTCTTGATCGCTTTGTATTTTCAGATCCATTTTTATCGACATTTTTGGTGATTTCTTCGAGAGAAAAATCTCCAAAACGTTCCATTTTTGTAAAACGTTTAAATGATATCTCGAAATGACACTTTGGCGTTTGTTTGTATTTTATTTGTTGTCCATAGTAACAACCAAAAACGCCATTGTTCGTTATCTAGATAATCATCAAACATCACCACGACAATAAAAAACCTGTTGTTACAGACGTGTGATTTTAACTGCGCGATTTTCAGTTTTGACGGGTAAGATTTTCACTTTTGACAAGGGTGATTTTTACCGGAGAGCGGGAGATTATCGCTGAATAATCAGGTGAAAATCAACCCGCTTTTATAATGGATGAGGTAAATAATCGCGATAATTTTGTTAGTTCCTATTAACTTAATGAAATTAATAAGTGATAATTTTTATGTCAAAAATGAAGTGCTTTATATCAATTGGCAAAAGTCACTCAGAATAAAATCAAAATACATTTTGTTGCTAACTTATAATTCTCATTGATACTAACCAATTTGCTTTACATATCGAACACCGGGGCTAAAAGAGACATATCAAAAATTTAACTAAACTCATGGGAAATGTTTTTTCAAGTTTCATTTGAAACTATGTAGATATGTAATTTCAGATGTTATGGTTGAAAACGAATTAATGTTTTTAATGTTCCTGAAATTTTAGTAATAAACCTTAGTTACTAAAAAGTAAAATCAACTTCTATTGTAAAAATACAGTGCGTCATATTAAACTAAACTCATCGGAAATATGTTTTTTAAAGTTTTATTTGAATTTAAAACTATAAAGACATTGGATTTCAGATAATAAATTTGTTATTTAATGTTTCTCACATTTTAGTAATAAAAATGAGTTACTTACGGCTAAAATGAACTTCAATTCCAAAACTCTCATTAGTTAAAATTAACTAAAGCCGCCGGAAATATGTTTTTGTAGCATTTTTGCAAAAAAATTACAATAAGAAAAAACTCCAATTTATGAAATTTTCTTACCGAATCTCCCACGCAGCAGAACTAATTCCCGATAATTTTTTTCTCGGTTTCACTCATGTTTTTGTTGATAGAAAATTTTCCTCATCTTCGACTCGGCATAATTTTCTATCAACAAAACCATTTGTGAACTTGATTAAAAATTATCGGTAATGATAATTCTGCTGCTAAGGAGATTATAAGTGAATATTTCCCTCATATGTTAAAGTTCCCATAAGAGAAATGCAATTTTCGCAAAATTACAGCGAAAACAGCACTGCCAGAAATCGAAAATTGCATCGCAAGTTTATATTGTTGACGAAACGTCAAAGCGGGAGCTCTCGCTCGTTGACTGCATCAACCACCATGTCTACGAATTCAAAGCAAAATATTGTTAATTACAATAATTGTACTTTTCATTGCAATTCTTGTAATTTTTACCCCCGATAATTGCATTATAGAAATATCCAAATGAAATATTGTTTTGATCTAAAACCGGTTAATAATACTTCTGATAGTTAAGAGCATTTTGCTATGCATAATACATGCCAATAATGAGTAATGCACTCACTCCTACTAAAGTCCCAAAAGGCCTCGATTGAAAATATTAAAATTTGTACTGTCGAAAAAAACTCAAAATGGGGGTTTTACCTATTCGTATTTTTAATTTTAAAGATGGTCTGCAATTTTCAGGTTTCGGAGAATTTACCTTTTTTAAATAAGGTGTCAGCTGATATTTAAAATTTAAATTAAAAAAATTATGTTATTACGTGTACAATTTTCGGATTAAATAAGACCTGAACAGTCAGTAAAGTGTGTAACCTTATAGAAATTTTGTATTTTGTTGCACAGGCTTGATAAATAATGAAACAAAACAATAATAGTACAGTCACATATGAAAAAAATACGGGTTTTTTTTGTTGAGTGAGAGAACAATTTACTAACGGAGGCGAAGCCGAGTTCTCCACCTTTAGAAAATAATTGGGACTGACTACCTATATCTACTACCTGTATTTTATAAATAGGTATACCAGAACCTCACGATATTTTGGAATCCTTTGCGAATTCAAATCTGTGAGTTTATTATGGGGAGGAACTCGTTTTCCATTAATTATTAAGATATTATGTATGTAGGTATATTGTATAACACAGGGTCCTGCACCTCACCTCCCTCTTCTCTACCTCAGTTATTAATTAAATTAGGATTTTAATATTTTGTAGACTTTACCAGTATCCTAGCGCGCGTTTCAGGAAAATAGTTTTGTTTATACAGGGTGTCCCAAAATAGTGTGATGTCGTCTTAATATATTTTTAGATTACATGATAAATTTCTACAATTACCTACTAGAATAAATGTTCGATATATCGTCCAGACAACCTAAGACGGGTTTGAAATTAACCTTTCTACTCGTCTTTGTAATGAGGTCGGGTTTAATGTAGTGAAATGCGTTTAAAATTCTTTATCTGTTGTGTTTCCTGATAAACGATTTCCTTCACGTAGCCCCACTAAGAGCCATTCAAATGATGTCCGGTAATAGTATATTATTTAACGAGCGTATAATGGAGGCTATATTACACGAGAAGGCTCGTGTTTTAAGAATCCGAGTGTAATATAGCCATTATACGCGAGTCAAATACTATACTTTATCTACGACTATTCAGTACTCAAAAAATTAGAAAATGCATTCAGAGCAACAAAGTTTATTACAATAGGATATTTTTACAAAACAAGGTAATATTATTGATGGTATTTCTTAACTAAAAAATACAATTCAATGTTAACAATCACTGGCCGACAAGATTTTTCTAACACAGGTCAGCTCTTTATTTTTAAAATGGAAATACCCTTCTAATAATAGAAAAAATGTTGGGAAAGCCCCAATACCTACCATTTTTCAATAGCTTAATAAAACCATTTTACATTAGCAGGTAGTCAATTTAATTAGGGGCGGTAAAAATTGATGCATTTTATAACAGAAAAATTACCTGAACTGTAGGAATTTTAGTAGGACTTCAGGGAGGATTTACAAAATATTGCATCAGCATTATGTAATAAAAGATTGGCCACAAAGAAGTGAATTTCAGCCGGGATCTCAAAATGTTAAGTTTGCACCTCTTGTAGACTTGTAGACTTGCATGAAGAATCGAATATGAGATGGAGACCTCAGAATAAAAATGAAAATTAAAGATGTTCCCCACCTTAATACTTGATAGACAACTAATGTCTAGTGTGAAAAACTAACCTTTACCACACTCCTTTTAGAACTGAATTCTATCATAATCATCTTACTATTAATATGTATAATTAAACATATTGATTAATTGATTCGATATTTGTACTTCAATACGAAACCGCTATCATAAACGAATTTGTGTTGCGTAATCCGATTAATCAAACGTAAAAAGGTATTTTTCTTTATATAACATCCTGTAGGGTAAACTGAGGAATGGTGATTTTCGGTCAATTTACGCCAAAAGATATACCGGGTGTCCACGGAAGGTGGCTCGCCCCTCTAACTTTTTTGTTTTTCAAGATAATGAAATGGAAGTACTATATTTCTTACATCCGGTTTAACCGAAAGTTCACACTATTGGAAAGATAATAAAAATCGAAGATAGGGACATGTAAGCCGTTTTGCTCTAAGACGTACAGTTAGAAAGCTAGACGCTGTCAAAGTTTGAAAATGTCATTTTTCAAGAGTCAATATCTATGAAACTGTTAAGTATAGACTAATAATGCTTTTATTAAAAAATGTTCAGAATTTTATGCAGAATCCAAAAAAATTAAATAAAATAGGGGTATCCATTTAAGATTTAGATCTTACCCCCCCCCCCTTCCTCCTAGGGGCTTGAAGTAACAAGATTGACAATATACGCAAAAGATGTCCCCCTCGAAATAAAAATCGACGGGTCCGAGCGATTTTCCACATTTTTATTTTAAAGCAGGAAAATCGAGGTGGGAAGTTTTCAAATGAACACCCTGTATATCTATTACTATTATTTAGATTCAATAAATACAGTGGGCGAAGTTTGCTTGTGTTGGGGTTTATAGAGGGTGCCGTGGTTCTATCGCATCTCTTCGGAATTACTTGATGGGACCCGGATTTCCCCCTTTACCCTACTAGATTTGGGCGTTAAATTTGCTGTAATTATTTGGCAATTAACCCTTTTTATTTATCAAACAACGGCTCATCTGTTTCGACTTAAACCATTAAAAATTTGAAATCTTAATCACCGTTATTTGCCTACGTGCCGCGATTAGATTCTAATCAAAAAAACCATTTTGTTGGTCTGTAATTACGTTTAAGACTTGATCAAATTGAAGTAAAGTAACTATATCTTATAAGCCATATAATTATGATTTCTTTTTAGGTATGTACGGTTTGAATTAAGGAGGCTCAAAAACCCAAGCTTTTTAAACTACTAAAATTGGTACATTGCTTCATTAATAAGTTTACGTCATCGCATCGATCTTACATCGTCAAAATAACCTTAATTTTTACATGTAAGGACGACTAAATAGGCGTCAAAATCCAAGATTTATAAACTAACTAGGTTGACTAATAGAGCAGCATTTGGGTGAGGGGTACGGTCGAGTATAGGGCGGAAGACGTGACGTCGCATGGCGGGCCGTTAATGTTAAAGAGAGAACGACGAATTTTTTTTGTTTCTTCATCTTTAATACGGCAATAATATTCTATATTATAATTTATTTTTAAAGTGGTCGGTGGCCTAGTGGTATATAATAGGTTACGACTTGTTATATATGTTATATATGTGGTCACGATGATCCCGGGTTCAATTCCAGGCGCGTCTTTTTGTTTTTTTAATATTTCGTTATTTAGGTACTGAAAGTTTTTTAAATTTCGGATTCTTACAGCGACAATCCTCGGTACGAAAAAAACGAACTTGGGTTGTGAAGAAACTAAATTTATTTTTTATCGCGAATTGAAATGCTTTACAATTAGAGGTTGCTAACAAATGGTTTTATCAAAAGTATGAAATGAAACGAACGAACTCGAACAGTGCCGTGCCCGAAGGGCTCGGCACAATAACATTTTCACCAATTTATCGGCTATATGTAAGAGTAGTTTCTTTCCTTATGTTTAAATTAATTAAATACATATTTTTATATGACAAGCTTGGAAAGTAAGTATATCCCACATTGCATACCTTTGCTGTGCGATTTTAAGGAGCCGGTGCTGATAGATTCAATGTCAATATCAATGTCATAATATTAAATATCATCTTATTTCAGTAACGTAAAGTCGTAGCAAATCGAGCGAGACGGTATTGTAAATAGGACGTTGAGCACTATACGATGCCGTCTCCAAAAACTACCTATCTATACGAGAAAACGGAAATTTTGCACCATTTTCTAGTTATGGTCAGTTGTTATAATGACAATTTGGCGATATGTTTCCCCTTCACGTTCCGCAGGAAGGTGAGGCAAAAAAAGCAATAGTAAATAGAGGAAATAAAAAAAAAAAGTATTTTTTTATTGTAAATTTTTTTTTAGTACTAATATTAGAAGCACTCTCGGCAGACGATTAGCGATATGTACCCAGTCTAGTTTAATTAAATGGGTCATTTTTTCCAAATTAGAGGTCGCTAAGGCTTTAAATGTTTGTTGGGCCACCAGATTACATAACGGGACACTTAGTCTAATTTAAAATACAGTTTTTTCTTCAATTATTATTTTTTCTATTAAACGTTCGACATAGTGTGCAAGCATCGAAGTCTTGATTGCAAAAAGTCGTTTTTGTAGATAGATTTTTACATCAATCGAGGAAATAAGATGATGGATCTATGATGGTAGCAGTTCTTCCTTGTTTGACAACATGCAAAGCGCTTATATAATTCTCATATCTAACAGGTTTTTTTTTATTATATTTATAAGTAAAAGAAAATTATAATTTTCTTTCAATTATTATTTTAATAAAATATATGGGTACCTACTTTAAGAAAAACGCATGTTGTATAGGTAGCCACATACGGGAACATTCTTATGCCAATTTAAGTATAATGCATGGGTAACCTAAAAGTTGTGACTACACTAAGAAAAAAACCTTCTATTCCGTATAAGAATTCACATAATCTATAGAACTGTTTAATATTATATATGACAGCAACGCGCTTTTCTACTGTAAGACAACGAAAATTGCTAGAACGTTGTATAGTTATAATATCACGGTAATTTAGTCCACATAGGAAATAGGAGTTAATGCTAGCATAGAATGGTTTATAGCCATTATTGCTCTGAATACTCACAGTAATTATCAAGATCTATTGGGGGTGTAATCTGGTTTTATATACTGTTAGTTCCGACTGGCCGTTGTAATGAAACTTGACATTAATCATAATAATATTTGCTTGCTACGGTAAATAAAGCATATACTTACTTACCACTAAAAATCAATACTGTAGTTCTCAAAAATTTAAATAGCTTCTAGTGTAATATTGTGCTTGTCGTTTAACATTGCATATGATTACCTATTATTCAACATTGTTTATTGAGATCGTAAAATTCTTCCATGGATTTTAAACTTCAATACTAATGATTGGTTGTGCGAAATAAGAATCTTCTATTAGATCTATTAACTATACCATATTGATTCTGATGGTGGCGACTAGATGGCGGTTTTCCGTAATTCCTCAATGAATAAGGATTTTCTCAAAAAGTCAAATGTTATGATATGACTTTTTCATCATATTTTATTTTGGGCTTATAAAGGCTATAAAATAGTGGAATAAAAAATCCAGGTCCGTATTTAAAATAAAAAAGTTGATGATGGTCGCTCGAATACGAAACGTCGGATTAAAAAAATAACCCAATTAGCTTGTAGAGGAGAAAAAGTTACTATAAGAAACTGAAAACCGCAACGTGATATCTTTTGTTAAACTAGAGAAATAATTAGGGATAATAATAATTAAAATGGAAAAATAGGCCATTTTTTAAAACATTCATTAATCAATAAAATCACTGGTTTTTTCTCTAGTTTATTAAAAGATATCACGTTGCGGTTTTCAGTTCCTTATAGTAACTTTTCCTCCTCTACAAGCTGATGGGGTTAGTTTTTTAATCCGACTTTTCCTATTCGAGCTACCATCATCAACTTTTTTATTTTAAATACGGACCTGGATTTTTTATTAAATAAATAAATAAAATATGATAAAAAAGTCATATCATAACATTTGATTTTTTTGAGAAAATCCTTATTCATTGAGGAATTACGGAAAAACGCCATCTAGTGGCCACCATCAGAATCAATATAGTATAGTTAATAGATCAACGGGTAGAGGGAATGAAGGACTTTTTTTCAAGACCAAGTTGAATAAAATCGGTTTATCCAAAGCAGATATATCAGCGTTTGAAAGAAAAAAGGTTTGACCTTCT
Source organism: Polydrusus pterygomalis (assembly GCA_963969555.1). Lineage (NCBI taxonomy): Eukaryota > Metazoa > Arthropoda > Insecta > Coleoptera > Curculionidae > Polydrusus > Polydrusus pterygomalis. The sequence goes on from OZ018381.1 coordinate 53,402,822, forward strand.
CCCACCACTTTATTATTGAAAATAGAAAAAAATTATTCCTAACATAAAGTTGCCTAATTTTATGAAGAATACAATGCTTATATTTTTAACATATTTTTATTAAGAAAAATCAAGAGAAAATCGGCATTTTGAAAGTTCTCTTACGCCCCCTAGCGGTAATTTTTCGAACTTGAAAATAATTTCCAGCAATTTCTCTTGGTCGCTTTTATGGATATATATTTTTCCCAAAGTCCTAGTGTTATTACTTTCTGAGATATAGCCGATTACCTCCTTAGGTGGAACACCCGGTACATACGGGCTTGACTGGCACTTGCCTGCCTTTTATAATAATAACACGTTAGGTACTGCGTTCACGATTCACGAAGCGCTTTTAAAATACATATACGTATACGTTATCATATCTTGGCATTGCTTATTATACCTTAAACAATCTTGCTAAGTACTGACGACTTTACAATCATTATCGAATTTTTAATTTTCCTTTTGTCGATTTATCGGAACGGAAATTGCCCGGAATTGGTATGCGCCACAAGAAAAGTTCCCTGAAAAGATCGAAAAGGGTTTACCTGTAATTATGGAACATTTACTTAGAATCTACCAAAATACAGTGTAACCAATAGTCACGCATCATATGGGATTTTTTTTTAATAATAACTTTATTCGAAATTTGACTTTGGCATCAAGTTCTGCTTCGACCGAGATAAAAACTAAGCAAAAAATAGTAGTCGCGTGATTCGCATTATCTGTCAAATTTTAATTTTTTCCAAAAAATAATTCAAAAGTAGGGTTATTTCTAAAAGTATCGAAAAAAGTTATTAGAAATAGTTTTTTTAAATGCAGTTTCTATCCCACATGTAAAATTTTAGCTGCATAAGAAAATTTTGATTTTTTACCCATATTTTGTAAATTGCACCACTTTTGCAAAATAAGACTTAACGCAACCTACATAAAACTTCTCAGTTTTGACAAGGCTTTATTTCAGATACATTTTCTTTAAAGTAGCGCAATATTAAATGTGTGTTTTTCTACAAAATAAAAATTGGGCTATTAAAATTTGGTCGCATGTGATGCAAAGTTTATTTGTTTTTGACCCTGTATAAGGTAACTTCATACAATAAGTATTTTTGAAAACGTAGTTTGTGTCTCAAAGTAATACACCTTAATATTAAGACAAAAAAGAACATAGTGTCATCAGTAAAGACTAAAGTGTTCATTAAGTAGAAAATAAATTTTAGTGGTGGGTAAAAAATCTAAATTATTTTACGCAGCTGAAATTTTGCATGTGGGCTAGAAACTGTATTTAAAAAAAAACATTTTCTAATAACTTTTTTCGATATTTTCAGAAATAACCCCACTTTTGAATTATTTTTTGGAAAAAATTAAAATTTGACAGATACCTTATGCGAATCACGTGACTACTATTTTTTTGATTAATTTTCATCTCGATCGAAGCAGAACTTGATGCCAAAGTCAAATTTCGAATAAAGCTATTAATAAAAAAATATTCCATGTGATGCGGACTTTACTGGTCACATTGTATATACGGATGTTTGGGTATTTAAAGAAGGTTTGGAAACATTATCTATCTTTTTATCATCTGAGAAAAGTTAAAATAAAATTATTAACACCCAACTTCTTGAACGTCTTACTATTTAACCGAAACATTGCTATATAGCCTTTTATTAATGTGTTCCTAATTACTTTTTAATTAGGGATAAATTGGTAACCAAATAAAGTAAGTGGCTATATCGCAAATAAGTATCAGATGGACGAAGCTGCAGGCGTTTAATATGTACAAGGTGAGCTAAATATGCTAAATTTCATATTGTTTAAATGTTTGTAGTGGTCAAACTGGACCACCTAGTCAAGGATTTAAATAATAAATTTACTGTTTTGCTTACAATTTCTTGACTCGAGCAGTCAGAATGATGCCAGTAGCGACAAAAATATACTTTTTACACCTGTGGAGACTTACGTAAAGGAACCCATCCTTGGAAATTGTAACGGAAGATCTATTTTACCACCCAGATTACGGTTTTTATATTTTTTTGATAAGACTTGAACAGTCAGTAAAGTGTGTAACCCACACATGAAAAACATCAGCATCCAGATGTTTATTGTTATATATTTTTGAAACGAGTTGAGTAGGTATTGAATAGATTCTTGCTTATGCTAGGTGGAACTCAGTGGCGTAGCAGACACCGCGGGGGAGGGGGGGGGGGCAGCCGGGGGCCCACGTCGATGGCCCCTTCAAAACTTGCTGCCAGCTTTGCTTTTCGTAGGTATTTTATTTCATAATTAATTTTATTTATTTTTTATTTTTTAAGAAATTAACTTCGTTAAGTGAAGAAGAATTATACGTAAAGACGAGGAATTTACAAACGATATACCATAAAGACTTGTTCATTGACTTTCCTAGTCAATTTTTAAGCCTCAGAAAGGGACTTGTAGATAGTATTTCAAAATTAAAAACAATGTATGAACTTGCGGATCAATCGACGATCTTATCGTTTTGTATAATACCTTGTATAGTACTTAGAGACATAATCTTTGTGCTGACTTGTTGAGTGTTCATGTGTTTTACTGTTTTCTGTCTTTTGGATTCTATGAGGCTTGATCACTGCCACCCCTGTTCCTACCATACATGGTAAGCAACATTATAAGTGGTGTTTTAAAATTTTGATTTCGCATCATGTTTGCTGGAATATTACCTATAATGGCCTAATAACTAACTACCTATGTTATGTCTACCAGTCTACCTAGGATTATAAAATAAATTCGAATTGTTTGCTGTTTAAATAGTACCTAATTACTTATAGACCAGGGTCGATAATTTATGAAACAAAAAAAATATTAGTAGGATGAACCCCATTGGAAAAGGAAGAGAATAGAACAAAAATGAAAGGAAAAATAAATTACGGGCGATCCGAGGTCGGGAAGGGGGAAAGGGGGGGGGGGGGGGTTTAAGAATAGAAAATAATTTATCTCGATTTCCTGTAAAACTACGAGTCCTATGGAAAAACGTTAAATCGCAAAGTTGTAGGTAATAAAAAGATCTACAACTGTTGTATTTACACTTTTTTCATATAACCTCAAAATGTATGTGAAAAATTCAAATAACCAAGTTTTTGGTTTTTTATTTTTATCTTTTACAAGAAAAAATTTTTTTTTACGAAATTTGGTGAAAACTTACCTTTTCATGTCCTAAACACACTGTAATTTTTTTGATTTAAAATATTTATTTTTTAACCTTATATTGACTTAACATCGAAAAAACACCCTAATTTTCAATCGAAAATTCTCACGTCAAAATATCTGCTTTTTTAAAAAAGTCGGTGGGCTTTTTGTTCGTTGAAATCTCTACTTTCTGATAGTGTTAAAAAAATATACATTACTTTGGTAAATGTTCTCAAAAAAATGCAAAGAAACGAAAAAAACTCGAATCCGAAATTTTTTTTTAGTTCAATATGTACAATTTTGAGCTATTGATTAAAATTTATACTTTAATTACTCGAAAAACGGAAGATTCCATGTTACATTGATAAAAAAAAGTATAAATTTTAATAAATAGCTCAAAATTGTACATATTGAACTAAAAAAAAAATTTCTGATTCGAGTTTTTTTTATTTCTTTGCATTTTTTTGAGAACATTTACCATAGTAATGTATATATTTTTTAACACCATCAGAAAGTAGAGATTTCAACGAACAAAAAGCTCACTGATTTTTTTAAAAAAGCAGATATTTTGACGTGGGAATTTTCGATTGAAAGGGTGTTTTTTCGATATTAAGTCAAAATAAGGTTAAAAAATAAATATTTTAAATCAAAAAAATTACAGTGTGTTTAGGACATAAAAAGGTAAGTTTTCACCAAATTTCGTGGATAAAAAAAAAATTTTGTAAAAGATAAAAATAAAAAACCAAAAACTTGGTTATTTGAATTTTTCACATAAATTTTGAGGTTATGTGAAAAAAGTGTATATACAAAAGTTGTAGATCTTTTTATTACCTACAACTTTGCGATTTAACGTTTTTCCACAGGACTTGTAGTTTTACCGGAAATCGAGATAAATCATTTTCTACCATTAAACCCCCCCCCCTCCCCCCTTCCCGACCACGGATCGCCCGTAATTTATTTTTCCTTTTATTTTTGTTCTATTCTCTTCCTTTTCCAATGGGTTTCATCCTACTATTATTTTCTTTGGTTTTAAAAATTATCGACCCTGGTCTATAATTATTGTGCAGCCATTTTTTCGTCCCCCCCAAGACAAAATCTTAGCTACGCCAGTGGTTTTAATTATTGTTTTATATCATTGGTTTTCATGCACGTCGCAAGTCGGCAAAAGAAAATTAAAGGCTATTTCAAGAAATATTATCATGCGCCGCCATTATTAAGAACTATAAATGGTCGGCTTTGTATAAATTTATCGAATCGGTGGGACGTAATTGATTGGCTATATTATTCGGATTTTCACCTACGTAGTGATAAATATAACCTGTGTCTATATCAATAAAGGTCTTTTTCCTATTAAGGCAAGCAACGTATAATAATAAAAAACTAAAATAAATCATCCAAGTATCAAGTATCCAAAATTGGTTTCAAGTAAAAATGCGCTTACCGTGTGGTACACCATCAGATTGGCCATAGGAAATCCCATGTAAATTTTACATACTAAAGGCATCTGATAACACCTCAAGAATGTTTTTTTCCCGATTACAAAAATTTGTCTGCGAGGATTTTGAATAACTCTACTTAAACCGTATACCTAAGTAGTAGGTAATTAACAGATTATGATGGACCTGTGTAATATACCATGCGAGCAAAAATTATTTGCATCAAAGAGGGCTTGGATTAAAAAAACGTATGGCTTGGTTTAGATCACAATGATATGGAGATGATATATCTAACCAAATCTACGTTAAAATTTTGTCAAATTCATATTATGACATGATATGCCAAACTAATGAGTAATAAAATAAGTAGACAAATACAAATTTATTTTTGCTGTTTACAAAATTAACAAAGTAAGAATATAAAGAAAGAAAAATAATTACAGAAAATAAATCATTTCTTTCCAATCAATTTTGGGTAAACCATTGAGAGTAATTCTTGAGTCTTTCAAAATCTGCGGCTTGTATTTCTTGGAATACTTGCACTTTATATAAGGAAATAAATTAAGCTGCTTCTTAAGAATAGTCCTGCATGTTCCATAAGATCTTCTCACTTCTTGGGACAGGCGTCTTATACTATTCGTTGGCGTATCTTGCATTATTTCACGAACGTTAGCAACAAGTTCATCTGTTCATACAGATGGTCTTCCTGCTCCTTTTTTGTGTTGTATAGAACCTGTTTCCCTAAACACAGCCACGGTTCTTTTCAGGCAATGATAAAAATCATCAGCAATAAAAGCAACGTTAGGAAAATGTTCGTGAAAATCGTCCATGCAAAAACCCGGATTGTATTGCCACTCACCATTTACTCTAACCCCGTTTCGCAAAAACGCCAATAACCATGAATGTTTTTTGCTGTTCCGTAAAGCCCATTGTGTGAATTGTTCAAATTAGCGATGAATCAAATTACTTGTAACGACTGTCAAAGATGACGGAATAACTGATTGATTGTTAATTCAGGTAGTTACTGACACCCAACAGGTATTAAGCTCTACAGCTAAGCATTACGTCCTTAGATGCAAGGCCCTCTTTGATGCAAATAATTTTTGCTCGCACGGTACTTAACACGTTCTAAAGTCCTCTTAAGGAAACAAACTATTTGTCAGATAATTATATTACTGTTACATCTAACACTTAAAACTGTAACATACTAAAAGCAAAACAAGAGAAACTGTTTCGCGAGCAATTAATATTTCTTATTATTATACCGGATGAACACCTAAAATGTGGGGTCATACAAGTACCTAAATGGAAATCGTACAGGTAAAACCTAAGTTAAGTTTCATGACACATTTTCATGCTTTGGCTTTCTGTTGGGTCTCATTTGCCTTACTATACAACTTTACATAGGTTTGTGTGTTCTCTCATGTTCCCCAACTAAACTCGTTCACTCGGTATAAAAATAGACGCGACGGTACCCAACAGATGACGATTATTTTAATGGCGTAAGTACCGCTTGGTAGTATTGTGGCTATTTTTATTTAATAAATAAGGCAATGCCATAATGCCAATAATAACAGTACGTCAATAAATAACAATACATGTAAATGATGAGAAATTACCTTAATGGAAACTACAGTTGGTTTAAACAAAACTGTCGCGGAAAACCGTTCTTGCATTGAATTAATTATTCGTAGCCTACTCATTATAATCATGGTACTTTTGGATATATGTATTAATTTGTTTTACTGCATAATATATAGTTGTAATTTTATTAGGAGCACTTACGCGCATTGGGAAAAAACGTTACCTACCGTCAATTAGTAGTAGCGTAAAGCTCGACTTCCCCTGTAAATCACCTATATATATTTAATAAAAGACGTTTTGAATTGAATTGAATTAAATTTACGGCAGGTCCAGTGGCGTAACACAGACCCGCAGACCCGGGAGCTGAGGGGCCCACATTGACAGCCCCTTTAAATTTGCCGCCAGTATTGCTTTTCATAGGTATTTCATTTCATAATTAATTTTATTTTTATATCTTCAGAATTTAACTTCGTTAAGTGAAAAGCGCGGAATTTACAAACAATATGCCTACCTGTTTGTTATAATATGTTCTGATCGGCCCAGAACGAGAAGAGTGCAACCCTGTCTAATTCCCTTCGTTTTAAAAATGTTGTTTGGTTGTTAGGTTAGGAGCTATACTTAATTTGCTTTAGAAATTTTTTGGTTGAATAATATATCTATATGCGACTGGCTGAATAGCTGCACAGCTCAAGCCAAAAAAAAATTACAAACGATATACCATAAAAACTTGTCCATTGACTTTCCTAGTCAAATTTTAAGCCTCAGAAAGAACTTTGCGTATTTCAAAATTAAAAACGGTGTATGAACGAACTTGCGGATCATTTATTAATAAAAAATCAGTGGGTTATTCAAAATTTCCAGATGTATTTAGTGCAGTGATGTTATTTCTAACTTTACCAGTTAGTGTGGCATCAGCGGAACGATCTTTTCCCAAACTTAAAATATTAAAAACCTATTTACGTAAAACCATGGGACAACAACGTCTTTCGGATTTATCCTTAATCAGTATCGAACACGAGTTTGTTAAAACATTAAATATCGACGAAATTATAAACGATTTTGCAAAAAAAAAACTCTTGACGATCTTGTCGTTTGGTATAATACCTTGTGTACTTAGTGATATAATGTTTGTGCAGATTTGTTCAGTGTTCATGTGTTTTCTGTCTTTTGGATTCTATGAGGCTCGATCACTGCTACCCCCATTACTACCATACTACCATACATGATAAGCAACATTACAAGTGGTGTTTTAAAATTTTGATTTTGCATCATATTTGCAGGAATATTACGTAGGTATAATGAGTTAATAACTACCTATGGTATGTCCACCTAGGAATATAAAATAAATTCGAATTATTTGCTGTTTTAGTAGGTACTTAACACATACAATGTGGGTTTAACCCTAATTAAATTATTACACAATAATTAACGAATTCAAAAATTCATAAACCTGAACCTAATAGTAATGAAAATAAGAATTATCATTTTCCATTCGTTATAGAGAGGGGTCCTTGAAATCATTTACGGGGGGGCACTTAGTTTTTGTTACACCACTGGGCAGGTCACCCACTGTGACACATTATACAGACAGTGGTCTGTAATAGTAACATTAATTAGAAGAAAAGAAATATTTTTATAAAACTTCCTTTCGAAATCTTAGCTCCCAATCAAGGCAGAAGATACCAATCTATTGTCCTGTTTGAGCTTAAAAAAGGTAAAACAACAACAAGTCCTCGGTAAAAGATACTTTCAGTATTCAGTAGCGATGCGAAGGTAGTAAATTTGTCATGTTAGCATTGTGCTTCTTATAGTATCGGCTTTTTAGACCACACGCAGTATAATCGATAAGATTACATTTTGCATTACTTATGCATTCAGTTGGCCAATGCGATTAATCACTGCCCTTAGAACCACTGGTAATTGTAAAAATTTTCGCAATAATATATTATAAATAAATTCTTTACGTTTTTTAAGATATTCTTTACAAGAGGACATGCTTCAATATACCTACATTGGTCTTATTATATTATTTACTTTTTTTTTAGTTTATCAATTTAAATATTTTCTAATTGATAATAATTAATGCAAATACGTATTCCTTTTTATAGCGATGTGTTTACCTACAAAATATTTCGCTGGGATGCTGTACATACCGTTTTTACTGTAGCTGTGGGGTGTATTCAGAGGGGGGGGGCAATTCCCAGAGAATCGGCTATATACAGGGTGTTTCATTCATTCATATTTTGCAAAATAAAAGTAATTTTTAACATTTATAAAGTCTTTCGATTGTTTCGTTAAAAAGTTTTCCATGATTATTTTAATCCTGTTGCTATTGCCCGCTGGCCTTCAAACATGCTCCAAATTTTGTCCTTTACATAATTTTGACTAGTCCTAAACCTAGATAAAATGTTATAAGGGAGGCATGGAAAATGACAAATGAAAACTTATTATAACTAATCCAACCTACATACCTATGGAACTATAATAGTAATTTACGTTACAAGTCCGGAAAATACTGTTCTTTTGGACGAGTCGACAAAATTCTAGGACGAGCCGTAGGCGAGTCCTGGAAGTCTGCGAGTCCAAAAAAATTGTTGTCGGACGTGTAGCGTACACTATTTTTTCGGCAACCGTGTAGAATAATAAATCATTGAGACACATTTCTTTATTATATTTCTTTGTAGAACAAAATTTTAAACATTTTAATTCTTATTTGTATTAAATATTAAAATTCGAACAGAAGATAGGTACTAACAGAAACATTCTAATTCTTATTTATATTAATATTTATATTAAAATTTGAGCAATTGCTAATATTGATGTGATTCTTCCCGGACTATGCCCGAGAAATGCTGCTTTCTCAAAGGAAAAGCGTCCGGGAAGTGGGTACTTCCCGGACGGTTGCCGAAAAAAACAATAATTTCTTCGATTAAAGTTAAAGTTAAAAATTATTGTTTTGGCAATAACTCTGAAACGAACAAAGATATCGAACTGCGGTTTTTACATTTTTTCTTGCAAATTTAATCTACTTTCCGATGATGATGTCATAGTTATACCATATGATTTGAATTTTCGGGATAAAATCAAAAAAACTGTTATTATTACAAATTGCTCCCTCTAGCAATTTTATTAGAAACTATCGTGTACCATTGGATACAGCAATTGATCGAAGGTACTTACCTTTCTCTTCCAAACAAGCTTAAATTTAGTAAAATCGGATAAGTCATTTAGAAGTTACAGCGATTAAGTCAGTCCGTTCAATTATAATAATTCCCTGTAATAAACGTTTTGTATACAAGGTTCCCCATTTAAAACGAAACAGGCTAAATATCTGGTTCCGCGTTAATTTAAAAAAAAAAACGCTTGGACCCGTCGATTTTTATTTCGAGGGGGACATCTTTTGCGTATATTGTCAATCTTGTTACTTCAAGCCCCTATGAGGGAGGGGGGAGGGGATAAGATCTAAATCTTAAATGGATACCCCTATTTTATTTTATTTTTTTGGATTCTGCATAAAATTCTGAACATTTTTTAATAAAAGCATTATTAATCTATACTAAACAGTTTCCGAGATATTGACTCTTGAAAAATGAGATTTTTGAACTTTGACAGCGTTTAGCTTTCTAACTGTACGTCTTAGAGTAAAACGGCTTACATGTCCCTATCTTCGATTTTTATTATCTTTCCAATAGTGTCAACTTCCGGTTAAACCGGTTGTAAGAAATATAGTACTTCCGGTTTAACCGGAAGTTGACACTATTGGAAAGATAATAAAAATCGAAGATAGGGACATGTAAGCCGTTTTACTCTAAGACGTACAGTTAGAAAGCTGCCAAAGTTCAAAAATGTAATTTTTCAAGAGTAAATATCTCGGAAACTGTTAAGTATTGACTAATAATGCTTTTATTGAAAAATGTTCAGAATTTTATGCAGAATCCAAAAAAATTATATAAAATAGGGGTATCCATTTAAGATTTAGATCTTACCCCCCCTCCCTCCTAGGGACTTGAAGTAACAAGATTGACAATATACGCAAAAGATGTCCCCCTCGAAATAAAAATCGACGGGTCCGAGCGTTTTTTTTTTAAATTAACGTGGAACCAGATATTTAGCCTGTTTCGTTTTAAATGGGGAACCCTGTATAAAGCTAAGCAAGAAATGTATATATTTTGTATTTTGTAGAACACACGTCTGTAACTTTGTGTTTCCTATTTGACATCTGATATCATTCTATTCATATTATACCGTAAACTTCTTCAATACAGTAAATATTTTTTATGCTAAACTTTGCTTTCACCGGTACTTTAAAAGCATAACTTCGTAAATTATAAAAATGCTCAGAATGCGGAAGATCAATTTTCAAAACTTACCTTTCTCTTGCATTGTCGTGAGATGGGCCCGAAGACAAGACTGAAAATTGTATAGTTTCTGCATTGTCACAAGGGCATTTATCGAATAAAGTTTAGTTTATGTGTTTAGGTTTGGGATGTCCAAAATTAAATTTCAAAATGTCTTTATTCCAAACTAACTTTTACAGTTCATTACCTGGAAAGTGACAATAAATATAGAAAATAATAACCATAAAAAAAAATAACAATATAAAAAAAAAAGGTTAAGTTAAGTTAATCCAATTTAATTCATTAATAAAATCAATTTAAAAAATAGTATAAATGAATAATTTAATTTAGTAAATATCTCTTTAATTGTTTTTTAAAAGTTGCCAATTTTTTAATTTTTCTGATATTTTTAGGAATATTGTTATAAGTATTTCATTATTCCGTCATATAAAAGCGATTTTTTTCCGAAATTACATTTACTGGTATAGTTTGATAATTTATACAATGTCTGGTGTTATAATCATGTAATGTCTTATTCTCCTGAAGTGTTATATACGTTTGATTTTTTTCCTTTTAAAATAATAGAGTGAATTAGAATACAAATTTTTAATTTATAAATGTTTTGAACGTGTAAATACCCTTTCGGTATATATATATTAACAGTTGCTGTTATTTTGCAATTTTTGTAATAGTTTTAAGTTTGATAAACAAGCAGATCCCCATGCAGAAGCTAAAGTATTGTAATTTTGAATATATTAATGAAAAATATATTTATTATATAAGTATTTCAAAGGAATGAAATATCTAGCTCTGTACAAAACAGATACCAAAGGAGATATCGAGTTGATAATATACTGGATATGGCATTTCCAATTTAAATTAAACGACAAAGCTATAAGTATAGATTTTTAGTTGGAATAGGAAAAAATGATATTGACAATATTTCTGAAACATTAAGTTTTAGATATAACAGAATATCTTCTTCTATTTCAAATAAACTTATATATTTACCACAGATATCAAATATTTTTTCATTGCCATTTTCAAACCACTCTAGATATTTTTATGAAATTTGGTACACGTCTTTTGAGCATCGAAAAGCATTTTTTGGTGTAAAATAATTTTTTTAAATTTTAGCAGTGGCGTCCGTGCGGGGCTTGCATTTAATATTTTTGAAGAAAAAAATGGTGCGCCACTGCTTTTCCTTTAAATAAAAATTATTTTTAAAATTCCTGTCTAATTTAGAGCAAATTCGGTCTCTTGACTTATTTTCTTACGGTGCACCGTTTTCGAGTAAAAAATAAAAATCATTTTAATGCACATTCCTGGAAACAAATAACCCATTTAATTACCATTAACACCCCGTATTTCGGAAACGAAGCTTTTTCGTCCCCATGTTTATATAACATTTTATTTATGAAATAAGCCAAAGAATCGCCTACTTTCAGATGTACCAGGAACACCCTGTATATTACAATCCTTTTAAAACTTGGGGCCCTTATCCTATTGCTGATTGAAAGCTTATTATAATTCATCACTATAAGAACACTTTTTGTATCTCCAACCAGCAAGGGCAGTCCGACCGGGAAGGAAGGGTTACTACTTCTCCTCCCTTCTCACAGATGTTCCAGAATGAAAGAAAAATGCGTGGCATCGGCAAAGGTAAGAAAAGACCTAACATTCTTTAAGTTTTGTTTCTGCCTTTTGCGTGTGTGGTTACTCTTCTAACTACGATTTCTCTACGATTCTCGTTTCCTTTGCTCCGCGGCATCTTGTTATTAAATAATATTCCTTTCTCTCAAGCCTCAACTATACAGCAGACTTCGATAGTTCAGCATCGCCCATTGTACTATCTCTAGGTAGTAGTTTGCACGTTTTTACATTTTGCCCATTTTCTGATATTTAAATTTGCGATTATTTCTGGTATGGCAATAAAGATATCGTACAACATGACAGTTGCCCGAAGGACCTTATTTAGAAGTAATGAGATATGAGAAGAGAAAAATATTATTGCCTTAGTAGATAGGTTTATACAAGGTGACCCAGTCTATTCCAGTTTCTTAGAAACTTTGCAAAATGTGACAAAGCTGGATAAAGCTAGTCTTCTTAACGACAATTAAAAATAGTTTGTATGATATGAAAGGAGGTTTCTTCCTCTTCACCGCAAAGTCTGCATTCGATGGGTACATTGTAAATTCTTATTCGTTGAAGGTGTTTTCTTAACTCTTTGAAGCACAAGATATGGCACATTTTTAACACCCTTTCTGCATGAAATAGGTTTGAAAAATAAAATTGTGAAATTTTACCAAAAACATGTTTATTTGCTTATAAAAATATGGGTAATAACATTTTATTTTAAAAAAAAAATTTTATTGCCCAAATTTAAAAAAAATAAGTGGTTAGTTTAGCGAACCACCATGCACAGGAATCGAAAAGAAATGTCATGAAATAATTAATCATATTAGGTAATCTAAATTATTTTTTGTAAAAATTTTGAAAACATTCCTTTCCGCAAGCACAAGGGAACGTTGCATGTGGAACACATCCAAAATAGTACGAATGGGAACTTTCTTGGTACTGCATGCAGCACAACGTTTTGATGTGCTTCTCATTGGCTGATGCCTGGATGATTCCAATCTTATATTAGTGCTCACATGAGGTTTGTGACCTTTAACTTGAACGCTTTTACGTTTTGGGCCAGTAGTATCCAGTGGATAAACAATAGCATTTGCTAACAATCTTTCATATACTGCACGACGAAACTCTTTGTTAGTTAATTTTTCATATCCAATTTCTTTGTGAATAATAAATGAATTGGTGATGGCGGCATCCAAAAAATGAAAAAACAGTCGTAAGTGTACCTTCGATCAATTTGATAGTCATTTTTAACCTATCAAAGTTGTCAACGAAGTTCATGTTACTATTGTAGTCTTTTAAAATTTTAGGGCAGGGAATATCAGAAATACTTCCATCTTTTTCCTTCCTCTGAACGGTTAGGGTTTGATTGGGATCATGATGGTTGGATAAAAAATGTACATCCTTTTTATCTTTCCATTTAAACATCGTTATTCCATCGTCTGATCGCTTCCAATCTTATTCACCTCTTGGTAGTACTTTATCGCGTTTGCGCGGTGAACACTAGCACTAACCACTTAACCTAACTTACATAAATCCGCTTCAGGATAAACAATCACTGTAGTAAATATGCACTTTTATTTAGGACATATCAAAACATGTAACTTACAAAAAGAACACATCCAAACTGCAGTATGTAAGTAAAACTTTAAAAAACACATCAACAATAAAAGCAACTCGGTTATTTTGACGTTTACCAGCATACAATTGTCTGTGCTTTCCAACTATAACAACCAAATTCGAAAACGAGTTCGCTAGCGACATCTGTACATTGTACATCAAACTAGGTTAGGTGGTTCCAGATCTAGAGTGCCTGGCAATAGGATGAATTTGGTGGTTATTTACGCAAACCACCATGCTTCTTGGGTCGCAAAATTGGTGGATATTACAGCTAACCACCGTGCTTCAAAGAGTTAAGTGACAGTGTCACGTTAATAAGCCAGTCACTTGTCTTAGGCCCGGTTTAATAATGTGCTGATAAGGTCTCTGGTTGTTACCAAGAGAATAAATTTTATCTCTCTGGTAAACCGCCGGAAAACTTCTGATCAGTTTATCAACAAAATTTTAACCAAAGGACAGATAACCGGAGCTATACAATTTGGCAACATGTGGTAGCAAAATTTTATTCTATTATAAGTTCAAGAAAATGAATATAAAGAAGGAAAACGAAAAATTAAAAAAAAAAAGGTTGCAAATTTTTTACACAGACACAGCAGGAATTGTTGCAAGGGGGCTTTTAGAGCACAGTTCCTATAAAATAAAAAAAAATGGTCAAATTCAAATATAGTTTATTATAACAATAGTCTGTAGGATAGATAGCAAATCATATTTTCTATTCGATGTAAAAAAAAAAGCTGTACCGTATCGTTAGACAGTCTAAAACGATTGACAAAATCCCTGTATCATCCTAGTCATTTATGTGATTTGGGGGGTCGTGAAAAATCCTTGGCCTTCTAAATAAAATATTAACATAATCTTCCAAATCATCATCTGAATCCGATTCATTTGAAAACATTTTAACATCAAAAAGCACATTTATTTTTTTTACAATTGCTAAAAACAGTGAACTCTACCTAAAGAATGCCAAAAATGATCAAATTTGAGGTTATGGCTTTTGATTTAACCCACTGGTTAACCGTTAACAGCCGAATATTTCGCTGGGTAAATTATCCTGCTGGCAATAATTGTTTATCTTGCTGTTAACGCTACCAGAAGATTAAAAAACAGATTTTTTTCATTAACAGCAGGATAACTATGCCAGAGGCTTTGCCAGCACATTATTAAACCGGCCCTTAACTGGGTACGCGTTAGAAGTAGCATTGCAGTTAAGGGTTTAACAATAACGGCCCGTTCAAGTTGTAAGGAGAGGTACAAAACTACGTTTACCAATAAAAGCAAATATAGTAGAATAAAATTTCTATTTAAAAAACTTGGTTTTTACATTTCTTACAAGTTAAGAAGTACATACAAACAAAATATTTTACTACACAGTGCTGCACTGTTATATTATCAATTTTAAACAACAAAACCAGAGGTTCTAAAAGCTTCATGTTACAAAATTTAACATAAATACATTTTTGACGGGGATCCACTCAAGGCAAAGCATTTTTCCTGTAGATAACGAAGATTGCGCTGGATCAGAATAAGAGCAATGCGTTTAATAATTGTTATTTTTAGTAACATTCAGTTATCGTTTTAAAAGAAATGGAAAAGGGTGAAATAAGTATTTCGCGTAGAAAGAAATAGACTTTTACCTTGAGTGGATCCCAGTCCTTAAGTCAATCGTCCCAGGCCCCACACTAATATATTCTACGTGTAAGGCTAAGTTGACAGTGACAGGTTATAAATGTAAATTACACCGAAAAACAATGGGGCAAGCAAAATTTAATAAGGGCCCAGTGAACGAAAAGTTTTAAAGTTATCTTTTCAATGCTTTTTTTAGCTGTACCTACATAAAAGCCGTACCATTATTTTTTAAAGTCAGCTCATGAAAAAAAAAACGGTCATCATAAAATTTGGTTTAAGTTTAGGGCCTTATGACTTTTATATTTTTACTCCGATTTAAGTGATTTTTTAGAGAGCTGTAGATACATTTGTTAGTTTTAATATGCTTATACAAATTTTAAGAGAAATTGGTTTTTTGACATAATATACAAGGATAATCGAAAAGGTGTTTTTTTGCTTAGTGTCAAATCACCTTGTAGAATAATTAACAAGCAAAAGTACTTCAAAATATCAGTTTACATTGGGCCGCAAATATTCTTTGCATTTTGGCTCATGTCAATATGTGCATTTACTCTCACCCAAATGCAAAACGATCTTGTCAATAATTTAAATTTTTCCATAATTTTCTCATTGCCATTGCATTTAAAATAAAATAGACTATTAAAATGCAAAAAAACAAAGGTTATTATAATAATTAAGATTTAATAAACTAATAAATTTACGGAAAAAGATGCGTATACCTAATACTTAAAAAATAACATTTTCGCAAAACAAACTTAACAGGTACGAACAAAAACTTTTTCACTTAAACACATCTCAATAATTTCTATTGCCTCCTTTAGCCCTAACCCTTACTACGGCCTGTACACGTCGGTTTATGCCATCAATTAGCCGGCGAATATTATCCTGGGTAATATTCCTCCATCCTTGACTCTTATGACGCGGTAGTAATTTAGGTCCAGTTGCTGGTCTGCGTGAGTTTAAATTACCTTCGTGTAATCGTCGACGAACTGTTCAAGTACTGACATTTTTAATTCGAACCTCCCGAAGTTGGGTTTTCGCCTGTAGGTACTGACGTCAAACGACGATTCCGAAGAGTTTTAAGTACAAGAAATCGGTCATCAATAGCTTTAGTTTTGCGTTTCCTAAATTAATGACATCATCAAGATCATTTTGCATTTGGGTGAGATTTAAGAACAAATGCACGTATAGACATGAACCAAAAACCAAAATGCAAAGAATATTTGCGGCTTAATGACAACTGATATTTTGAAGTAATTTTGCTTTTTAATTATTCTACAAAGTGTTTTGACACTAGGGAAAAAAACAACTTTTCGATTATCTTTGTATAATAGGTATGTAAAAAAAAACAATTTCTCTTAAAATTTGTATTGGCATGTTAAAACTAATAAATCTATCTAGAGCTCTCTAAAAAATCACTTAAATCGGAGTAAAAATAAAAAAGTTATAAAGCCTTAACCTTAAGGTGGAATTATCAACGTCATTCAGTTTATTGCCAACGTTAACCTATTTCGCCTTGTTTTTCTTAGTTTATTATTTTATTGACTAAGATTTAAATAAAATCAATATCGTCTGCACATTATTTAGGGAGAATTGTATAGTGAATGAACAATGACATAATAATGTTAAAAAAAAATCTTAACCGATATTTTTCGATATACAATTTTCCTTAAATAACTTATGAAATTCCTTGATATTTATTTAACATGTTAATTATTACCTATAGAATATGAAGACGATATTGATTTTATTTAAATTTTGTGTAAAAGTTAGAAAAAATAAATAAATCTACGCGAAATAGGTTATAGGTTGGCATGTTGATACTCCCACATTAATCCAAATTTTATGATGCCCGTTTTTTTTTGCACAGGAGTGTA
The DNA here is from genome assembly GCA_963969555.1 of Polydrusus pterygomalis. Classification (NCBI taxonomy): domain Eukaryota; kingdom Metazoa; phylum Arthropoda; class Insecta; order Coleoptera; family Curculionidae; genus Polydrusus; species Polydrusus pterygomalis. Next base: position 53,420,114 of record OZ018381.1, read on the forward strand.
CAGGGTCTTCCAACGAGGACTGAACAGGGGCTCATTTTTGAGCTTCCATGTATTTAAAGAAAAATCCAAAATAGCCAATCGATGTACTTTTTCCTGCAGAATTCAAAAATTTATTTGAACCAGAAACAAAAGAGTTACGCTATGGATAAGGTGTTTTTTAAATGGAACATTGTTTTTTTTATACGATTTTTGGAACGAGTGATTTTTTTTTGTCCGTTTTGATTAAAATATTTAATATTGTGACAGCTATTTTTATTAAATTTTAATGTTTTATCCAGTATAATTTAACTTTAACCTGTTTGAAACATACACTAGGTAATAAAGGTATAATCACCTTTGAATCCTTCAAAGTCAAAAAATTTGACAAATTTACTATAATATTGCCGAAATGACTTTGAAGGATTCGAAGGTGATTATACCTTTATTACCTAGTGTATGTTTCAAACAGATTAAAGTTAAATTATACTGGATAAAACATTAAAATTTAATAAAAATAGCTGTCACAATATTAAATATTTTAATCAGAACAGACAAAAAATCACTCGTTCCAAAAATCGTATAAAAAAAGCTATGTTCCATTTAAAAAACACCTTATCCATAGCGTAACTCTTTTGTTTCTGGTTCAAATAAATTTTTGGATTCTGCAGGAAAAAGTACATCGATTGGCTATTTTGGATTTTTCTTTAAATACAAGGAAGCTCAAAAATGTGCTCCTGTTCAGTCCTCGTTGGAAGACCCTGTACCTATATTGCCATTGAAACATCCTTTATAATTGCGGGCCTTCAAATTACTTCTCCATAGTAATTTCCATCAAAGTTAGAACATATAACACATTAAATTTGGTGTCAAAATTTAGTACATTATTCCATTTGATAGTTTATTCAAAAACACTTCTAAAAATGTCTGGGCCGTGGATACTACTACGCATCACTGGTTTAATACACACAAATTTTGCATTTTTGGTAAAAAAAAAAACAGTCTGGCTTTAATAAATTAATCCACGTGGATTATTTCTTCAATTAATTGTTAATAATAATATTAATTATAAATTATACTAGATAATATAGGAACGCTAGATATTATACACCAAAATTGTATTACAACTTTTTATATACTTTTTCTATTAAACTTATATTAATATATTATGTATGTTTCATGTGAGGATCTTTTCTGGAGTCTACACTAAGTTTGAGATTTAGTTCATCTACAGGGTACAACATTTGATGACACACTCTTAGCGTCAAAATAATCGGTTTTGATCGGTTCCAGACAAATTAGATATGAGGGTAATCGTTTATTCTATTGATAGCGTAGTGGTAAAACCAAAATAAAATACTACAATAGCTTCACCGAAATTGACCGGTCAAATTACTCGAGATGTGTAGTTGGAATTTTTAAAAATTTGCTTTAAAAAAATGTTTTAATTAACTTTTTTGACAATAATTTTTCGAGTGACTCTTTTTTCCCTTTAAGAACTTTTTAATCGTTATTTTTATCAATTCATTTTCTTATTAATTAACCACCTAAAGTGTGAAATGAACCATATTTTGTGTCACTCTGTAGCCAGTTTTTAAAAATATTCACAATAGTAGACATAAATCTAATTAATACATATAGAAGAATTACACTAACTCCCGTTTAGTGAAAATAATAAAACTTTGGCGAACAAACCCAAAATAATATCTAAGATGAAATGTCACATGAGTGTGTGTGCACATTAGAAAATAAATAGAATTAACCTAAAATGAACTGATTAAAAGCAGTCTTATAAATAATTTGTACATAAGAAACCTAAGTAAATATAATAAAAAATATGTGTTTAAAGCCAAAGAAACAGTTTTAAATTAATATATTCTTTCTAATCACATTAAACAATATTTTTTTCTTAATAATAATCATAGGAGATAAGTAATAAAATATTTGAAGTAGCAGTTTAAAAAAAAACTTTCTATTTTGAAAAATACATTTATCAAATTTACAATACACAAAACGGGTGAAAACGAATCCAACAAACATTTAAAGTCTTTGCAACCTCTAATTTGGAGAAAATTACCTTTTTACTTCCAAATCGGCTTTTTGGACGAAACGACCAAAAACTGTTTGGTTAAAAGAAAGTGATTCGAACTTATTATTAAGCTAATATTTGACTTACCTATTCACATAAACAGAAAAATACTGCTATTTCAAATAAGTATTATTGCCTCTAAAATAGAACTTATATTAATATAATTAACATTTTAAAGGATAAATATGAATAAAACTTATTATTTACAGAAAATAAGGATCAGTTACTGGCATAAGAATAATCAGTACTCAGCGCAGAAGCGTATGCGTAGCGACAGCGACCGGCATAGAAGTTGATCGCATATTTAGCAAAAATTTTACTAATAAAAAATTGAAAAACCTTTTTATTTTAACTCTGTATAATGGGTAACCTAAAAATTCATTTTGAAATTTCTCATGAAGATTGGTATTAGATTTTAATTTAATTTGCAAAATTTTATGCAAAAATTCGAACAATTTTTTTTAAAACATTTTTCTGAAAAAAAATGTTCAATATTACTTTAAATATTCCCCTGAATTCAACGAAAATGTTTAACTAATCGAAAACCAAGAATTTAAACTACAGTGTCACCAGTAAAGTCCGCATCATAAGGGATTTTTTTATTAATAGCTTTATTCAAAATTTGACTTTGGCATCAAGTTCTGCTTCGATCGAGATGAAAATTAAGCAAAAAAATAGTAGTCACGTGATTCTCGTTATATGTCAAATTTTAATTATTTCCAAAAAATAATTCAAAAGTGGGGTTATTACTGAAAGTATCGAAAAAAGTTATTGAAAAAAGTTTTTTTAAATGTAGTTTCTAGCCCACATGCAAAATTTTAGCTGCATAAGATAATTTAGATTTTTTACCTATATTTTGTAAATTGCACCACATTTGCAAAATAAGACTCAACGCAACCTACATAAAACTTCTTAGTTTTGACAATGCTTTATTTCAGATACATTTTCTTTAAAGTAGCGCTATATTAAATGTATGTTTTTCTACAAAATCAAAATTGGGCTATTAAAATTTGGTCGCATGTGATGCAAAGTTTATTTGTTTTTGACCCTGTATAAGGTAACTTTATAAAATATGTATTTTTGAAAACGTAGTTTGTGTCTGAAAGTAATACACCTTAATATTAAGACAAAAAAGAACACAGTGTCATCAGTAAAGTGTTCATTAGGTGGAAAATAAATTTTAGTTAGTTAGTTAGTAATTTAGGTCCAGTTGCTGGTCTGCGTGAGTTTAAATTACCTTCGTGTAATCTTCGACGAACACAGAAAAGAACACAGTGTCATCAGTAAAGTGTTCATTAAGTGGAAAATAAATTTTAGTTTAACTTAACGTAAAGTTTATCTATTTTCAACGATTTAATTTAAAACCCCTTTACTTTATTTTTAATTTTTTTGCTTTCAGACACAAACTACGTTTTCAAAAATACTTATTTTATGAAGTTACCTTATACAGGGTCCAAAACAAATAAACTTTGCATCACATGCGACCAAATTTTAATAGCCCAATTTTGATTTTGTTAGTAAACACACATTTAATATGGCGGTTTAAAGAAAATGTATCTGAAATAAAGCATTGTCAAAACTAAGACGTTTTATGTAGGTTGCGTTGAGTCTTGTTTTGCAAAAGTGGTGCAATTTACAAAATATGGGTAAAAATAAAAATTATCTTATGCAGCTGAAATTGCATGTGGGCTAGACACTGCATTTAAAAAAAAAATCCAATAATTTTTTTCGATATTTTCAGCAATATTTTTAACTTTTGAATTATTTTTTTGGAAAAAAATTAAAATTTGACATATAATGCGAATCACGTGACTACTATTTTTTGCTTAATTTTCATCTCGATTGAAGCAGAACTTGATGCTAAAGTCAAATTTCGAATAAGGCTGTTAATAAAAAAAATTCCATATGATGCGTACTTTACTGGTCACAATGTATGTATAGTAATATCAGCTTTTTCTTAAAATTAAAAAAAAAATAGAATTTTTGCATTAAACTCTGTAACCAAGCATAAAATTTAAATCTTACCACCTTTTTCAAATAACTACCAATTTTTATGAGAAAATAAGTTTTTAACAATTTTTTCCCGCCAAACGAGTGTCAAAAGCAATTCTTATATTACCCATTATTCAGAGATAACGGACACAAAAAGTTTTCTCATTATTCTATCAATAAAAATGCTTCCCATATGTGGCTAACTTTATACTGGTCACTCTGTCTATAATGTAATATGAATATGTAATTACAACACTTTACCTAACATTTTTTTACAGTCATTTTTGCCTAATTTTTTATCCTACCTACCCAAAATAAATCCAATTTTTGGCATCTAGGTTTTTACTCATAAAGTATAGTCTTGCTAAAGCTAATTGTCAGAAATAAAAAAACTAAATACTCACAATCACCGAAGCCTTCTTATTAGCCCTCACTATGAACGAAATCCGCCCGAACAAAGGGGTCTTTGATGCGACCCACATTGTTTATTAGATATTTTTATCTATTTCAATTAGGTTTGGTAACACTATATTATCATGTCCGTTTATCTAACAAAAACTGTATAAATCCACACCTATCACACCACCAATTTGTGTTTATAGTTTCTTTTATATAAATTAAAATTGTAGCTAAGTTATCCGACACCACGAGAACCGAAACAAGACTTGCACTCGTTTAACAAACACAGAGACAAAGTAGGGTACTTTAAAGCAATAATAGTAAGTTTAAAACCATAAAACTGGTTAAATTATAGTAAAATATACCACCGTATTCACTAAAAGATTTTAAGAGTTCACTGTAAAAACATGTTTCGAATGTAGCAATATTAATCATCAGGATAAATACGGACGTGTTGGAATCCTAGTAAAAGGAAATAGGTGAAAATTGCCTTCATACCTATTTATATATTGAGAGAACCATTTTATGTTAATAAAATAGTAAAAAGAGGGAGCCTTTTCGATTTAAAGGAAGTGATTAAGACAACATGTGTACTATAGTCACTTCAAATAATAATAAGTTTATTTAAAATTTAATAATATAATAAATATGTTTATGTTGTCTTCTATAAACTTATTCTTCAATCCCCTGAAGCTGAGCTTGTTAGGGGCAAATCTTATTTTTTGTTTTAGTATGTATCATACTATCATATATGTATATGCATTAAAAATTAAGTTTTAAAGTAAAAATGTTAATTTATAGTATAAACGCAGTTTTTTGAAGAAATATATTACCTATAATAAAATTATTAATTTATATTTTTTAAGTGAAAAATATTACTTAAGTATATAAATTATTCAGAACAATATTAATTAATTAAAGCATTTCTAAAAATATTTTCAAATTGTCTGTTATTAATATCCATGTTTTTATTTCGACTAAATTTTTTTAATGAAATAATTTTTTAAATTTTTGTTGGTAAATAAGCCTTTAAATAAAAACATAAATGTTTGAAATTTTTTTTTTGTTTATTTTAGGTTCTATGGTTATTTCATTTTTATGACGTGTATTATGATTATGGCTTTTAAATTGTATGAGGTTTTTATTTTTATTTTTTTTTTAATTATTTATTTTACGTCGGCCTTTTTCCGCAACGAGGCCAATCACCGACGCTAGGGAATTTGTCACACACTATCTGGTAATTTTTGCCGAATCCCTCTTTGTCGAGGGTAGGGTTCTTTAACGTGCCAACATCCATGACACGGGGCCCACAGTTTAACGTCTCTTCCGAAAGACGGCGCCACCTCTTAAACCAAATTCCAAATTTAACATCGACGTTGCCGGCACCGGGAATGGAACCCGGGCCTACGATCTGTGAGGCCGCTGCGCTGACCACTAGACCACAACGTCGATGTTTTCATTTTTAAATATATATATATTAAGATGTTATAAATGTTAAGTTGTGTTATGTTCAACTTTTTTGTTTCTAAATATAATTCTTTTGAAGGATAAAATGGGCAGCGATAGGGTTACTTCTCGAGTAGCAGCAGGCTGTGGCCTACGTCATCTACGGGGCAAACGTCACTTTTTTTTTTTATATATGAACAGGCCTGAATGTTGTCTTACTCTTTTAAAATCGAGAAGGCTATTGTTTCAAAACGTCTGTGTTTCTCCTGATAAGACATCTACATAATAAGCATAGCAAGGTAAAAATCGTTGCTGAGCGAAATTGATAGTGTGATGAAGTTAAATTTTTAAAAGGATCGCTTACCTTGGCCGTTGGTTTTGCTATGCCATTTAAAAGTAACTTAAAGAAACTCGGCTAATATGCAGAGATAGTAGCCGACGTCCTTTCTAGTTACTTTTAAATTGCACAGCAAAGATTTTTTAAGACTTACCAGAAAATATACACTTTCTGGACAATTTTTGGTCCAGAAAATAACGTTTTGTCGATCAAGACCGGAAAATGGATGTGAGGGACCAGCAATAGTAATTTACGTTACCAGACCGGAAAGTAGTGTTTTTCAGGTCGAGACAAGCATTTCCAGGGCGAGCCATAGGCGAGTCCTGGAAGCTTGGAGAGACCTGGAAAACACTAATTTTCGGTTGCGTGACGTACAATATTTTTTTTAAGACCGACACTTCGATATATTTTATAATCTACGCGAAACAAGTTTGACATAAAGAACAAAATTAAAAATCAACGAACTGTCACTCGACAATACATTGAAATGTTGTTGTCATAATAACGAAATCAAGGTATCTTGTATTATCAAAGAGCGATTGGAAAAAAAGGGTGACAGTGACATTAGAGACCGGAAAAACGTTATTTTCTAGACGAAAAATTGTCCAGAAAGTGTAAATTTTCTGGTCGGTTTTAAAAAAAAGATTTTTCCGGTCTCTGTTTTTTCATTTTTCCAATCGCTCTTTGATAATACAAGCTAACTTGATTTCGTTACTATGACAACAACATTTCGATGTATTGTCGAGTGACAGTTCGTTGATTTCTAATTTTTTGTTTATGTCAAACTTGTTTCGCGAGTGCGCAAATTTAAAGATATGAATTCAGATTTTGAATTATCCGACACGGAAAATGAGATTCCAGAAGAAATCTCGGAAGCAGCAAGGAAAAAGACTTACGATATATTGCCAGTAAAATCAAAAACCCGTTACGAGAAGTCATACGACGCATTTAAAAATAATCTTAATATATAAAAATGAATGTTTGTCTGTCTCTATGTCCCGTATACGTTCCTATACCATTTATCCGATTACGATAAAAATTTGGTGAGTTGTTGTGTGCGGGCCGAGGAAGGTTTCGGCATAAAAAAAAGTGGCGCAACGTATGCCGGGTACTAATAAGTAGCGTAGCAACGCGCGCAGGGTATAGCTAGTATAAAATAAAATAAAGAATTAAATGCATATCGAAGTGTCGGTCTTAAAAAAAATATTGTACGTCACGCAACCGAAAATTAGTGTTTTGCAGGTCTCACCCAAGCTTTCAGGACTCGCCTACGGTTCGCCCTGAATATGCTTGTCTTGACCTGGAAAACACTGCTTTCCGGTCTTGTAACGTAAATTACTATTTCCTTCCCCTTTGCCGCGGTTAAGTATATATATTTCATACGATTACACGAAGCTATTCGCAAAGCATTCCTTTAACAATTTAGCTCAGCAAAGGTAGACCGTTGCTTTGTTATTTAAAGGAAGTACGGAAAGTATCTATAAAGAACATCAAAGGTTTTTTTCAATATTCCATGAATAAAAATGTTTTCTATATGTAGTCAAACCGGACCTGGGAAAGTGAAGTGTTTCATTTCTTTCCATTTTATAATATTATTTTATTAATTACATGTATAAATACAGTGAATACGGCTGATAGTTAATTTCTTCGAAAGCAAACAAAATAAGTCATACACAACTATAATACCGAGTGTTTTGACAGGCTACTGCCTGTTCGGTTGCACATTAAATAAACACTCTACATAAAATTTGAATTCCATTATCTCTTCATAAAGCTCTGCAACCTTTTGGTCTATATATTAAATCAAGGCATACCTATAAAACTAAATAAAAATATCATGCATGTGCAGTGTACACATTATCTTTCTCCAAAAGATAATCATATCTTTTTCCGAAAGATATCCATAGTCGTTGTAGTATCTCCAATAAAAGTACATATTTCTAAAATGCAATCAAAATATCACACTATACCAGAACCCAAAGAACCGGTAATAAAATTTAAAACCCTAAAACCTAACCTTTTAAACCTATATATAGCTAATCTAACCTGTCTAAGGTGTCTTTCAACGTTCCTTGGGACTTATGCGTTTGGACAGGGATATTTTTTTGATTGCACTTGACTATGCCATCTAAAATTTCATCAAAACTCAATAGAGCCTTGTCATCTGCTAAAATCAAGTCGGCATCCGGAGACGAAACATTTGAAATGCTTAGGTCGGAATCGTCCAGAGCGACCGCGTCACACGTGACCTTTTCTACGTCATACATACAGACCAAATCTTCTTCTGTTTCTTGAGTTTCCGATGAGCGATTTTCTTTCGTTTCGTCTTGAGGTTTGTCCGTTTCCGAGTCCGATTGACATCTCTTCTTTTTGCTAACGAACGTCCGTTCGACCTTAAGACCCATTTGTTCTAATCTGAAATTAAAATGTTTGACTCAGACAAGTTAAGTGAGATTATTAAGGCTGTATAGGTATTTTGCTACCCTTAAATATGGGCTCCACTATTATTTTTAAAATAAAATTAGAGGTTTAGGATATTCCTCGACAGTAGTAATAATAATACGTTAAATTTTACAAAATCTTCTTTTATGCTTAAGTATAACTAAAAATAAAATAGATTCCATCATTAACCCGTTAACATTTAATAATGAAAAAATTCAATATTCGACAACGACCAAATCTTTAGGATTAGTTTTAGACGAAAATTTAAATTGAAAATGCCATATCCAGTATATTATCAACTCGATATCTCCTTTGGTATCTGTTTTGTACAGAGCTAGATATTTTATTCCTTTGAAATACTTAAAAAGTATATATTTTTCATTAATATATTCAAAATTACAATACTTAGCTTCTGCATGGGAATCTGATTGTTTATCAAACTTAGAACCATTACAAAAATTGCAAAATAAAGTTATTAAATTTATACACAAATAACCGCATTTAGAACCAACTGTTAATAATATGTGTGTGTGTGTATTTACACGTTCAAAACATTTATAAATTAAAAATATTCTTTTTAAAGTATTCTAATATAATATAATATTTCCATATGTCTTACATTTAAAATTTTTTAAATGTTTTTAAAAATCGGTAGTAAACTTCTTAATTTTTTTAATTAAGTATTCTAAGTGAAAATTCGAATTTAATTTACTGTCAAAAATTATTCCTAAATATGTTATTTTATTAACTTTAAAAATTTGAATGTCTTCATTTATTTGAATACTATTCAAATTTGGTGGTAGGTTATTTAGGTTTAAAGTAAAAGGAATATAATTTGTTTTATTAAAATTAATTGTTAATAAATTTTTATCAAACCAATTTTTTATAATATCTTCTATCTTTTATAAATCTTTTTTAATTTTATTATTTAAGTTGTTCCAATTTGTATCGGTATAAAAAATTGTAGTATCATCTGCAAATAGTTACTGATGTAAATTATACTTACCCTCCTGGTAAAGAAAGCATGAAAAAATTAAAAAAAAAAAGTTTAATATGCTAGATGATATTTTTTTTCACTAATTATATTATCATATTGTCGTTTTTCTTACCTTATAATCGCCGATCTTTCAAAATATTCCATATTAACGACGTGAGTTTGTAAACTGTGATTTTCGTCTTTTACTAAGTCAGGTACATTGTGTCTTAAACTAGCCAGATGAGGATGTCCCTGTTCGTCTTGAGGAGTATCAGATTTGCAACTAATTAACCTAAAAGTAGTCAGCATATCATTTTTGTAATTGAAACTTGTAAAATCAGCCAAGTATATATTATAGAAAAAAAAAATCATTTCACAAAACTATACCTTGGATCCGGAGTATCCCGCAAAACTAGATAAAAAGCAGCCATGTATTCAGCACAAGGTTGCAGCTGTTCCCATGTAAGACCGGATACCTCTAGCGCCACCTGTTTTCCGTACATGAAATACATGGCTGCAGCAGCTAAGGTACTGTAAGAAAATTTCAGGAAACCTGAAAAGTAAAACGTCTTAACAACATACCAAAAAAATGCCAAACACTTATCAAAAAATTAAAAAAACACCTACCTGGATCAAGACTGAATGCGTCTATCATTTGGGAGGCTCTCGTGAACTGATACCCCGAGTATTGAGGAAATAGGAAGTTTCTTGTAGTGTCTTGATGCAACTTTCTTCTGACGACACTGGGAGCCTAAAAACACAGAAGTTTTAAAAATGGTAAATGGCACATATTCATTGAAAACTACAAAAAAATTTAGAACTCTAGCAAATACTTAGAAATGGTGCATTTTTACCTGAAAATGTATTTGCATGTATAGATTCAACCAATCACTGGGCGTCATTACGTTCAGGTCCCATCCTAAGCTATTTAAAATCAACAATTCACAATTTAAAATATCTTCTGGGCTACAAGCCCCATCGCAAACATAGGAAAATTCTGTCAGTCTGGGCGGATAGACTTCCTCTAATTTTGAGGCTAAAAAGAGGCAAGTGACGCCAACCTGAAAATGTAATAATTAAATTTTAGGGGCTAATTAATCGTTTCCTTGCAACCAGATTGTAAAAGCAAATATTCCCAGCATGCGATATGCATGGGGGCCATAGTAATATATTGTATGTACACTTACCAATTGCAACTGATTTTTTGGGACATCAGGCCTCAAAGATAGAAACCTATCGAAATAGTCTACTGTCAAGTAGTACGTGACCCTTCTTAAATGGTATACCTCGCACACCTCCATGACCCAGTCCAACAAAATGGCGCGCATACGAGGCATGAAATTCGAAAAATCTTCGAAAAGCCGCGGGTTCCTGAGGTTCAGAGAGGCTTCTTCTTTATAAACCTGCAATAGTGGGGAACATTTTTTAATTGAAATAGGTAAACGCCACGTTTATAGACGTAAAATTTTTTTGATTTTAAAAAATTGCACAAAATGGAGTCAACGTGTGCACACGAAAGAAGTAAGTGCCACTGAGGATAATGTGGAAAAAGGAAAGAATGGTCTGTCTAGCTTCTAACTTTCCTAATTTTTTACAAGATATTATATTTTAATACGAAATAATATAAGCTTTTTCAATGAACACGTTTTAATAACCCTCAAATCGCAATTTTAAATGAATGAAATATAGTATTCGAGGTAAAACTACCGAGTAAAACCGAAAAAAGCGGCATTGACATTGTAAAGACGAAAATAAGACAGAAGTATATGGGTCTTTAAAATTATTGCAATAAAGACTTTCGTCTAATTTCCACATAATATTTATTTTATAACCCGACGCGTTTCGCTACACTGTAGCTTTATCAAGGGATTTTTTAACTCGAGTAATATAATTTTAACCTAAATATTTATATACTAATTATATTTTTCTTAAACAAGTAATAATATTAAGGGAATACTCACAGAGCTGTTTTTACAATAATAATATGGTTAATTATTTAATAAGGGCGATTTATTCAAATCTGTTTGGCCATTCAAAAGTAGACCGGTGTTTTTATGACGGTTAATTTCCAAACTTTCCAACAAATTAAGTTTATGGCTTTTATTTTCTGTATGAAGAATTTTGAAATTATCTGCAAATGTATGGCTTTCTTCGGTAATATGATTGGAATAGGTCGAGTCTGTTTTTTGACGTAAAAAATTTCTTTTATGCTCAGCGTTTCTGGTTTTAAATGTTCTACCTGTCTGACCTATCTAAATTTTTGGACACGATCCGCAATTTAATTGATAGACGCCAGATTTGTCCTCGCTTTGTTTTATGGTGTTTTAATTTGTTTTATAAGCTACATTTATTTCTTTTTGATTCAAATAGGTTTTAATTTTCTTGGTGGAATTTCCTATATAAGTCAAGGTCCTAAAATTATTTTTTGATTCTTTGTATTGAGGATATACTTCTGATAAAGCTTTTTTAAAACATTTTTTATTTAGAATATTATCTATTAATTTAGGGTGGTAATCATTATTTATTGAAATTTGTTTTATAATATTTAGTTCTTTATCAAAATCTTCTTTTAACAAAGAGATGCTAGTGAGTATATGTATCATGCTATAATACGCAGATAATTTGTGTTGTTAGAGGTGATATGAGCTGTGGTGAATAGTATAGTATCGGTATGTGTGGGTTTATGGTAGATTCTAAAAAAATGTGTGGTTGTTCTTCTGGTAATTGTTGAATCAAGAAAATTTAAGGACTTATCAGATTTTACTTCCATAGTGAATACAATGTTATTGTGTATTGAGTTTAAATGATTGTAAAACGAATTAAGTTGTCTATCGGTCCCTGTAAAACGTGTGATTATGTCATCTACATATCGATACCAATATAAACAGTTCTTTGCTAACGGATGTTTGAGTTTGATGTTTGTCAAAGTCAAAAGTCAAAGTCAAAAAATGCTTTATTGTCGAAAGATATAATCTTGTTGACAAAGCGAGCCCTAAATTTTAAAATTGTTTAAGCAAGAAAGTCAAGAAATGCTCAGTAAAGTCCATTTCTACACTCTAACAACTTTATACATATAAAAAAATAAAATAAAAACCACAATGAGAACGTAGAAAGATCAATAATAAAAACCTAATCAGTGCTATTATAAAATCAACAATATATACAATACTAACAAATGTAACAGAACAGCTAAAACGGATCACCATCTATCATGGAAATACTCCTCAATCCCATAGTATGCCTTGGATAATAATTTCTTTTTTACCTCAGATCGAAATTTATTAGAACAAGTTAAAGATTTTATGTTATTGGGTAGGTGGTTAAATATTTTTTTCGCATTATAATATAAAGAGCGTTGAACTTGTGAAGAGGCTGGTATGGGTAGAGGAATATTCATAACCTGTCTGGTATTAAAGGCAGATCCATCATTCATTACGGACCTAAACTTCTTATACATTAAGCAAACACATTCCAAAATAAAAATACATGTCAGTGTCAAAATTCCATGTCTTAAAAAATAGAGTTTACAGGAATCTCTCTTACCGATCTTATATACAAAACGAACTGCCCTCTTTTGCAGTACAAAAATGGGATTCAACAAATATTGATAACTACCCCCCCAAAAACAGATACCGTATCGTAGATGAGATTCAATTAAAGCAAAGTATACACTTCTTAAAGACAAAACATCAAGCTCACGTGCCAACACTCTAAGTGCAAAACAACCTGACGCAAGCCTGCTGGATAAGCTGTACATATGATTTTTAAAAGTCAACCTATCATCTATGTGAAGCCCCAGAAACTTAGTACATGCCTGATTTCTAATAATTTCGCTATCCATAACAATGGCACTAATATCACATTTAAAACACAGTATATTCGTCTTGGAGACATTAAAAGTTAAAAAGTTATTGTCACACCATTTCCTAATCTTAGCAATATCTTCGCTCACCAGCTCAGCCAGATTGTCAGCATTATCACTATGCCATAAGGAAGGAGGAAATTAACCGTCATAAAAACACCGGTCTACTTTTGAATGACCAAACAGATTTGAATAAATCGCCCTTAATAAACCTTTTCAATAATTGACCTTATTCTAAAAACAGCTCTGTGGGTATTCCCTTAATATAATTTCTTGTTTAAGAAAAAGATAATTAGTATATAAATATTTAGGTTTAAATTATAGTACTTCACTCGGTCACACGGGTTATAAAATAAATATTATGTGGAAATTAGACTAGTCTTTATTGCAATAATTGTAATTAATTTCCATCAAGTAAAAGCCAGCACTATTCACGGTCTTTAAGATCCTTTTGATTCTATAAAAACAAAATATAGGCCAGGCAAGCTAAACAAAATATAAAAAATTGCATGATTGTTTGCATCTTCCTTTTAAAGGACAGGACGTTGTTTGTCAGAAATGGTATGTCAATGATCTGTCTTTATAGCATTACTCTTAATTTTTGTAATTTCATTTGGCAATACGTAATATGAAGAAGTAGTCCATGCTTAAAGTGGAGTTGAAAGTATAGGAAAGAAAGAAAAAACTAAAAGTGTAGCTCCACAAAATTTAATAGAATAGAATTATTAAGGGTCTGTACATGTTTCGAACGTAGAAACGTTCATCATCAGGAGACAGAAAATGTATATAATGCAGGTGGTATTAGCAGAAGAGAAAATGGTATAAAACTTTAATGGAGCTTTTCTGGCATTGAAAAATTGAAATGTAGAAGTGACATATTATATAAAAGGTTGAGGAGATTTAAAACATGCGGAGCATGTGAAGAAAGTTAGTAAAGGAAGTCTAAACATCCAATTAAAATGAGGAAAAAGAAAAAGGCCTTCTCTCTCAAATAATTCACTGGCCGACAAGATTTTTCTAACACAGGCCAGCTCTTTATTTTTATAATGAAAATACCCTTCTAATAATAGAAAAAATATTGGGAAAGCCCCAATACGTATCATTTTTCAATAGCTTAATAAGACCATTTTACATTAGCAGGTAGTCAGTTTAATTAGGGGCGGTAAAAATGGATGCATTTTATAACAGAAAAATTACCTGAACTGTAGGAATTTTAGTAGGACTTCAGGGAGGATTTACAAAATATTGCTGTTTTCTTTGTTTGTGGGACAGTCGTGCAGGATCAGCATTATGTAATAAAAGATTGGCCACAAAGAAGTGAATTTCAGCCGGGATCTCAAAATGTTAAGTTTGCACTTCTTGTAGACCCCAAAAAAGTCCTTCTGCCTCCTCTTCACATTAAACTTGAGCTGATGAAAAACTTTGTGAAAGCTATGAATAAAGACGGTGATGGATTCAAATACCTAAGACAAGTCTTTCCCCAGTTAAGTGATGCCAAATTAAAGGAAGGTATTTTTATTGGGCCACAAATCAGAAAATTGCTGGACTATGTCAACTTTACAGAGAAGCTTACCAGGCAGGAACTCAAAGCATGAAACTCATTTGTTAGTATAGTAAGGGGATTTTTGGGCAACAATATGGATGCAAACTATCAACAGTTAGTTGATGAACTTTTAGATTCCTACAAATCGCTTGGTGCCCGAATGTCATTAAAAATTCACTTCCTCCATTCCCATCTGTCATTTTTTCCTGAAAATGTGGGAGCTGTCAGTGACGAGCAGGGTAAAAGGTTCCACCAGGATATCAGGACAATGGAAATTCGCTATCAAGGACGATGGGATCCAGCCATGATGGGTGATTCCTGTTGGTTTTTGAAAAGAGAAGATATGACCCCTCATAAAAAGAAAAAAGAAAATTTAATTAGTGTGTTCAGTTAATATTTGTAATGTTTGTGTTTTTTCTAGATGTAAGGTATGTTTAGTAGGTGTAAAAATTTAAATATAGTCGATATACACAGTTAGAAAATTCTTAAATTATTTTTTCAATAGATATTAAATATTGTAACATTAAATGTGGTTCTATAAAAGTAACAAGAAAACGTTACGTGTTACAACTTTTTTTTCTCATTTTCGTATTTGGATAGGTCCATTCTACCACAAGATGCTATTTAGCTTTGTGTTACAACAAAAAACAAATTTTTGTCGGCCAGTGAATCAATAATATGCTCAAAGAATGGTTCAGGTTAAAACTATCTGCGTCCTTATCAATCTTCGCCGTGAAGGTGGCGCCAATTAAAGAGGTCTTTAAATTTTAAAAGGTACAACAACTTTAAATACCAATAATAAACACGATTACTTAGTATACTCAAGGATTTAATTTCCCTTTAAAAAAACTATCTTTAGATATAATTTCAAGGTAAGTAAACATGCAAGTTGTGGGAACCTAAGTGCGACAAATCTCCAGTTTTATCAAACATATGATAACCGCATAACCAAAACAAATAATAATATGAAATGTACTCTGCACGTTAAATTAAAATTAATCATTTTTATTGTACTTAGTGTTTTCTAAAATTCTAAGGTACAAAAAAACGAGACAAAATAATAGGAAATACAAAAGCATCATTTTAAGCGCATAAAGGCGGGTGAAAAGGAGCCTCATGAAACCAGGCTATGGGTATATAGTAAGTTAAGTTTTAAAGCCCGGACCTGTCTATTTGCCCATTTGTTAACAGATAATTTTGTAGTGCTCATGCCCATCATGCATACTGGGCTTTATTTATATGCGCCATAAATTTTACACTTTCATAATAATAATATAATAAGTTTATTTAAAATTTAATAATATAATAAATATGTTTATGTTGTCTTCTATAAACTTATTCTTCAATCACCTGAAGCTGAGCTTGTTAGGGGCAAATTTTATTTTTTTGTTTTAGTAGGTAAAATCATAAATCATAAATATGCATTAAAAATTAAATTTTAAAGTAAAACTGTTAATTTATAGTATAAACGCAGTTCTTTTTGAAGAAATATATTACCTATGATAAAATTATTAATTTACAATTTTTAAGTAAAAAATATTACTTATATAAATTATTGAGAACAATATTAATTAATTAAAGCATTTCTAAAAATATTTTCAAATTGTCTGTTTTTAATATCCATGTTTTTATTTCGACTTAAAATTTTTTTAATGAAATCAATTTTTTAATTTTTGTTGGTAAATAATCGTTTAAATATAAACATAAATATTTGAAATATTTTTTGTCCTATGGACTTATTTATTTTAGGTTTTATGGTTATTTCATTTTTATGACGTGTATTATGATTATCGTTTTTAAATTGTATTAGGTTTGTATTTTTAAATATAAAGATGTTATAAATGTAAAGTTGTCTTATGTTCAACTTTTTTGTTTCTGAATATAATTCTTTTGAAGGATAAGGATAATCTTTATTGAATATAATTTTTAGAAACCTTTTTTGTAGTATTTCTAATTTTTTAACTAAAGTTCTATTTATTCCTCCCCAACCTAAAATTCCGTAATTTAAATGAGTTTTAAGTAACGCGTAATATAATATTTCCATATGTCTTACATTTAAAATTTTTTTAATGTTTTTAAAAATCGGTAGTAAACTTCTTAATTTTTTAATTAAGTATTCTAAGTGAAAATTCCAATTTAATTTACTATCAAAAATAATTCCTAAATATTTTGTTTTAGTAACTTTAAAAATTTGAATGTCTTCATTTATTTGAATACTATTCATATTTCGTGGTAGGTTATTTAGGTTTAAAGTAAAAGGAATATAATTAATTGTTAACAAACCAATTTTTTATAATTTTAAAGTCTTTTTTAATTTTATTATTTAAGTTTTCCCAATTTGTATCGGTATAAAAAATTGTAGTATCATCTGCAATGGCTATTGCTTGCTGTCTATAAGGTTAGTTAAGCCAATGTATAAAGGTCTGTATCTGTACATTAACCACAAGAATAACTTCTTGCTTATATTCAAAGCTTCTTGTAAAAATTACCTTTTAGACAGAGTGTATACAATAATTTTCAAATTCACATTGTGATATGATAAACAGGTCGACCTAATCTGCAACGCCAATGAACAGAACGTTTAGCTTAGCAATAAAACAGGCACGCATTAAAAGCACCAGTACCATTTCGAAACCATAATAAAATTAAACAATCTAGTTGTTTACAGATTTTTTTTACCAATTTTATTGAAATCATCATACCTACCTACCTTTACGGGTTTATATTCATATGCATATGCGTGCGGAACGTGAGACCGCATTTTATGATCTTAAATTGTAAAACGCAACATTATTTTAACAAAAACAGACATAAAAGTTAAACATTTTGCAAATTCATTTCTAAATTGTTACCGAATTATTAATTGTTATTCATATCATGCAGTAACGATGCTTTTATAGACAGTATCGCAATTAAAAGTAAAATTTCTTTAACAACACTTGTTTCTAAGTCACCTGTAATTTTGGTATTTTTTAGTAAAACATAGAAATACATAATATGACATTCACTAAACTTACCAATGGAAAACGCTTTCAACAACCCTGACAACATACAAGAGTATAGCCGCTCAAATAAGGGGGTAGTAATAGTAGTAATAACATGTTTTTTGTAGCAAAAAGCTACAATTAAATATTTTTTAATACATTTTTTTACCACATTTTTATAGATTTATTTTTAAATTTTAAAACGCAACATTATTTTAACAAAAACAGACAGAAAAGTTAAACATTTTGCAAATTGTATCAAATATTACGTATCATTTTGTTTTTTAATTAAATGTAATTTTACAGTTTTTTTAAACAGTTTCAATGATTTTTGAGATTTAATAGAAATTTCCAAATTATTATATTCTATCAAACCTTTATACAAAATAGATTTATAAGCTAATGTTTTAGACACTCTATCCACATAAAAAGTTTGACATTCAACCAATCTAAATTTTTCAACATAGAATTAATTTTTGTATATTTGTCACAATTTAAAATAATCCGCATTGCCTTAATTTGTAAAATTTGTAATTTATCAAATATTTCCTCCCTAGCACAATATAAAATGGAAGAACAATAAAGAAAATGTAGTAATATAATAGTATTAAATACAGTTTTTTTTAAACAAACTTAAATTAGAACTGAACTAAAATAACCTACTTTTCCGGCAATCTTCGATATAATACTTTTAAAATAATTAAAATTTTAATTTTGAATCAATGATTATCCCTAAATATTTAAAACTGTTTACTAATACCAATTTTTCACCATTAATTACAACATTTATATTTTGACAATTTAAATTATTACCCATAACCATACATTTAGTTTTTGAAATATTTAATTTTAATTTATTTACTTTTAGCCAATTTAATAATATATTTAACTCAAAATTTAGAGTATATAGACCATCAAAAATATTTAAAACATTAATGTAAATTAAGGTGTCATCAGCAAACATTTGTAACTTACACATTATTAAAACTAAAGGCATATCGTTGATGTATATAATAAATAATATTGGACCTAGTATACTTCCTTGAGGAACTCCTATATTATTTATTTTTTTATTTGAATATGTTTTTGATATTTTTGTTTTTCGTGACCTGTTACTTAAATAATTTTTAAACCATTTATAAATTCATGGTTACATAATCATTTAAACTTACCATATACATCCAAACTTCCTTACTATCGGCCCAATTCATCAAAGGCAAAGGGACTCGTCGGGTTTTTCTGGGAGAACCGAAATCCTGTTTATTGCTGTTTTTCCTTTTGCCCGTTCTGCTCCTGGCACTTTTTCCTTCTTTGACCGAATGCGGAGTTTTATGCTCCTTTTCGGTTGTGCAAGCCTTGGACGTGGACGGGCCAGGTTCATTTACGTCGGCTTTTTCAGAGTCTAAAAAGTTTTTTAATGAAATAACGTCATTATGACAACTGAAAAGTATCTGTGGGAAAATCTGACTCTTAATTCCAAGTATATTTATTGTACCCCTTTTCTAATACTGCGAACCTTATGTATAATATTTATTTTTCGCACGGTGTTAATCCTAATCATATTAAAAGTACCGGCAATAAGTCTGGCCAGGTCACGTGATGTCTTTTAATCGATTCGAGAAGAAGTAAAAGCCCGGTTTTGCTTTTATATTACACGTACTAGTCGACAAGTTTTCACTTTAAATGGACGATTTTATAAAACTAGTAATACCAGCTTTGGTTACTGAACTAATAAGTTCATTATTTTTTAATTCCGGTAAATAATGATCCCCGACAAATCGTATCTTACGTGGGTTTTTAAATATTCATATTATGCTATGCTACAACACAGTCTGGTAGATATCAGCAGACAACCATTTAACGAAGCGTATCAAAACTTATGTTATTATTAACTTTGCTCTTTAACAAATTAAACATTTCTTGTGTACACTTTATACTTTGTAATTAGATTATCGATAATTTTACAAAAAGTACCGCTGGACTAAATTTTTGTAAATAATCGAAATTAGTGGTTCTTAGATTCACCAAGGGGCAGTAGCGGATCTCCCATTAGGCTGGGGCCCCCGGCAAAAAGGAGCCCCGCAGGGGCCTTAATGAAAAACGGAACCAAATACCGATCTCATGACCGCTTGCATTATGTGCTTAAACATAAGATTATTAAAAATAAATAATAAAAAAAATCATTAATAAAAATCAAATTTTAAAAAAACTATACTTTTTTAAAATAAAATCATTTATTTACTACTTAGGCCACGCACTATGCTGCACTCAAGCCGCGTCACCAATCTTATTTTTAAGCGTAAGTTATAGGTTGTAAGTACAGAAGTTAAAGAAAATTTTAGTGATGCATATAAAAGAGTAAGAACAAAAATATTTCCAGATGGAGAAAAACCAAAAGATAATATTTTTACCGGAAAGGAAAAATTTCGAATAGAGGTATTCAATGTTCTTTTAGATAAATTGGGGGTAGAACTTGAAAAAAGAAGTAGTGTATACAAAGAACTTGCAGACAAATTACATTTTTTAATAAACTTGGGCAAAAAAAAACTCGATTATTGAACCTAAATCAATGGAGTCCGTAATATCAATCTATAAAAATGATATTGGGGAAGAACTCTTAAGTGAATGCACTCAGGTCCAACATTATTTAAACATGGTATGGTTTAAACTTAAACAAAATGAGTGTATAACGGCTTCCGAAGTGTTAACACTAATTTTTGAAAAAAACCTTATTTTAAATCTGTATACAATTCTTAAAGTTTACTTAACGATACCAATAACAAGCTGTGAAGCCGAAAGGTCCTTTTCGAAAATAGCATTTGTAAAAAATAAATATAGGTCAACAATGACGGACGAGAGGCTAAATTGCCTTTCAATTTTTTTTGTCAATTGAGTATGACATCACAAGATCTATTTCATATGAAGAAGCAATGTGCGAATACGCCACAGTTAAGTGCAGAAGACAACAGTTTTTTTTAAATTTGGTATTGATATGTAATAAGCTTTAATTTTAATAATGTTCTCGTATTTTTTTTTTAGTTTAAATAGAATAGATTTTTATTTTTTACATTATATTAGTCGTTTTATTTGTTTTATAACAAAAAATAACTACATCATGGAAATAAAAAAAAAGCATTTCGGGGGTTGGCGGCCCCAGAAATTGAATCAGCCTAGGGCCCCAAAAAACCACGATCCGCCCCTGCCAAGGGGGTCTTAAATTAAAACTAAAGACGGGCCAACTAACTAGTAGTCCGTCAGAACTGGTCCCAAAGAGATCTAAATAATTTGATGGACTAAATTTAAAACTATTTAGTGAATACAGGCGGAATAATTTTAAAGGCAAACGAACGAACAGATGAATTCCGTGAATACTCTAGGATTTTACTACTAATAATGGCATAACAAAAACTGAGTGGGCCCCCCGCAAACGTTTTCAGGGGCCCCCTCTCTATAACGAATAGGAAATGATAATACTTATTTTCATTACTATTAGGTTCAGGTTTATGCATTTTTTTGAATTCGTTAATCGTGTACTAATATAATTAGGCTTAAACCCACATTATGTGTTAAGTACCTTCTATTAAAACAGCATACAATTCGAATTGATTATATAATCCTAGGTAGACTGGTAGACATAGCATAGGTAGTTATTGAGTCATTATACGTAATATTCTAGCAAACATGATGCAAAATCAAAATTTTAAAACACCACTTATATTGTTGCTTACCATGTATGGTAGTAACGGGGGTGGGGTAGCAGTGATCGAGCCCCATAGACTCCAAAAGACAGAAAACAGTAAAACACACTCAACAAGTCTGCACAATATATATGTCTCTAAGTACTATACAAGGTATTATACAGTGATGGGCTAAAATATGGAACAAATTCATTTAAAAATCAGGTATTCATTTTTTGAAAAAACGCTCGGACACGTCGATTATAATTCTTTCTTTCGGATTTTTTGCCTCAAAAAGAAATTATACCGGGTGTGTCAAAAAGTAGATGTAGCAAAATGTTTTTGTTTTTTAAATAGAACCCCCTATTTTTACTTATTACCCTAATTCTACGTCAAATTCTACGCATAATTCATGTAGCATACTCTATCCTTATCTCTAACGGTTTTAGAGAAAAATTAAATCATAAAAAAAAAATTCTTTAAAAAAAGGTACATGTACCTACTTAAAGGTAAACAGGTAAATTTAAATGAATTGTTACTACGATAGCAAGTTATGTGTCAATCAAAAATTAGTTTAGGTATAATTTTGAAAAACGGTGATCATGGTGCATTTAAATGAAACACAAAGAATCGAAATTTTAATTTTAATTGGATGTGGAGACAAAACAAGAAGTCAAGAAGAAGTTTGTAACTTGTTTAACGCTAAGTATCCAGAACGGCCGATTACAAGATCTACAGTAAGTAAAATTGAGAAGAAATTCAGGGAAACAGGGAATGTAAAGGATCATCTACGGCCAGGTCGTCCAAAAATTAGTGAAAACTCACAATTGAACATTTTGTTAGAGGTTAAAGATAATCCTCATAGTGCATCCGCTGAAGTAGCCCTTAATAATGATGTTAGCCGACGATCTGTGTTGCGGGTATTGAAACAAGAAAAGTACCATCCGTACAAAATTAGGTTGCTGCACGAGCTAAACAAAGATGATCCCAACCGCCGACTACAGTTTTGTGAAACTATGATGGAAATTTGCAACTTAAATCTATTTTTCCATCGCAACATAGCGATGAAGCCACGTTTTGTTTGAATGGTTCGGTAAACAGACAAAATTTTCGGTATTGGAGTACAAATAATCCCCGTTGGATGAGCACACGCAATACCCACAAAAAGTAAATGTTTGGGCAGGGATAGAATTGTTGGACCTTTTTTCTTCGATGGAAATCTTACAGGAGACCGGTATTTACAATTTCTTCAAAATGAATTAATTCCCACACTAGCAGCGGATTTTCCAAATCCGAATCAGGCTCATCTACCAGAAGCGTCTATTTGATTTCAGCAGGATGGTGCTCCGCCTCATTTTGCTCGACAAGTACGAGAGTATTTGAATACTGTATTTCCCGAACGATAGATACGTAGAAGAGGACCCATAGAATGGCCTGCAAGATCTCCCGATCTTACACCCATGGATTTCTTTCTTTGGGGTTATTTGAAATCAAAAGTGTATAAGGATAAACCACAAAATTTGGAAGATTTAAAATTTAAAATTAGATATGAAATTAGGCACATTAATGAAAATACTGTAAAAAATGTTTTAGAAGGGTTTTTAAGTAGATTAGCATATTGTCAAGAAGTTAATGGTTTGCATTTTCAACACTTAATAAACTAATTTTTTAACCTTTTTTAAAGAATTTTTTTTTATGATGTAATTTTTCTCTAAAACCGTTAGAGATAAGGATAGAGTATGCTACATGAATTATGCGCAGAATTTGACGTAGAATTAGGGTAATAAGTAAAAATAGGGGGGTTCTATTAAAAACAAAAAAATTTTGCTACATCTACTTTTTCACACACCCGGTATAATTTCTTTTTGATACAAAAAATCCGGAAGAAAGAATTATAATCGACGTGTCCGACCGTTTTTTCAAAAAATGAATACCTGATTTTTAAATGAATTTGTCCCATATTTTAGCCCATCACTGTATAAAACGACTAAATCGTTGAGAGATTTTTTTTTTTGCAAAATCGTTTATAATACGTAAATAGGTTTTTACTATTTTAAGTTTGGAATAAGATCGTTCCGCTGATGCCACACTAACTGAAATAACATCACTGCACTAGATACATCTGGAAAATTTGAAGAAACACACTGATTTTTTATTAATAAACTAGTGTGCACCCGGCATGCGTTGCAACCCGCTGGTATAAATACAAACCCGAACAAACCCGATATATTAGTACCCGGCATGCCACTTTCTGAAATTGCACCCGTGCGAAGCCGGGGCGAGTCGCTAGTTATACATAAAAACCTTCCCCTTGAATCACTCTATCTATTAAAAAAACCGCTTCAAAATCCGTTGCGTAGTTTTAAAGATTTAAGCACATATGAAAGGGGACAGACGGGCGACAGCGACTTTGTTTTATACTATGTTAAGATGATCAGCAAGTTCATACACTGTTCTTAATTTTGAAAGGCTATCTCCAAGTCCCTTTCTGAGGCTTAAAATTTGACTAGGTAAGTCAATGGATAAGTCTTTATGGTATATCGTTTGTAAATTCCGCGCTTTTGCGAAGTTAAATTCTTAGGATATAAAAAAAGGAAATTAATTAAGAAATGAAATACCTATGAAAAGCAAAGCTGGCAGCAAGTTTTAAAGGGACCGTCAATGTGGGACTCCCGGTTGTCTACCCTGTCTACCGTGGTGTTTATTACACCACTGTATATAATAAGTACGATATTATTTACTATTTCAATAGGTTCCAATTTATCGATGATTCGATTATAGTGAAACTCCACTTCTCAAATCTGAAAAATCTACTTACCAGTATTACTGTCCGATTCGCTATCCCCCTTCTTCTCACTGCTCTCCTGCAAATTCTTATCCCTCGCCAGGGCGCTCTCTCTAATATTTTGACCATACTTAAAACCCCACACCGTTTGCTTATGGTGCATCTTCAACAGTTCTTGAAAAGGCAGATTGTTGGTTTCGCTGTAATTTTCTTCTTCGAGTCTGTTAAGAAGCTCGCTGTTGTCAACCTCAGCGGTTTCGCTGGGGCTATTTAAGGTTTGGGGCTCCAAGACTTCGGCCGAGAGTAAATTTGGGTCTACGCTCATTTTGCTGTAGTATTTATATGATGTTTTAATCGGGTTTAATTCTTCAGATTAACTAAGTGGTATCTGAAATAAAGATACAAATCCTTGACAAAATGGTGAATGCAGCTTAGCCCTTTTTTTTAAAGGGTATACTTTACTATATCGTACAACTTCCTTGGTATATACAGGCTGGTCTACAGACAAAACTAGGTTTTTGACAATTTGTAAAAAATTAATTTTTAGTATGTCCTATACATTGATGCATTGTCTATCTATAGCATACTCAAGAAAACTAAATGCAAAAGTCGGTCTTTTATAGAATAAAATGAATAAAATACATTCAAAAACATAACGTAGATGCAAAACTCAGTTTTTGTTTAGACCTGTCAGTTGCAAAACTCGGTATTTGCCATTGACCAATCATTATATATTATACTCATCACGTGACAATCGCCTGTTGATTATACCTGCTGCCTTATAGGTCAGATTTGTTCTGATGATATAGTAGGTATAAAGAGGAAAACAACTTTCAGGACTAAACCCTTAAAAAGTTATAACGGGAAACTCTTTGACGGGAGACAAATCGTCAATTGCTAGTCTTTTGCAGAAGCACTATGACCCTGACTGGAGAGAAATTCCAGAACTAGAATTCTACAAAATTGTCGATTCTCCAGGCGAGCCGAGTAGCCACTTAAGTGATACTGAGGATTTAGAGGACACAACGCCCGAAATGTCATTTTTTAGAGTTAAGGAAGTTAAACTTTGTTAACGCGTTTTTATTAAACATTGACACTAATAAATTATTTTTATTATTCCGCTAGTATTTTGCATTTCTTAGTTGCAAAACTTGTTCTTTGAACGAAAAAGATGCAAAACTTTGTTTTTGAATAATTTGATTTGAATTATTTACTAAATTAGTTAATTCTAAAGGATTTTTTTACTTTCTTGGATAAAAATAACTAATAAGTAACGTACTTTTATAGAATTTTTGCAATTTTTTTTTTTAAATAAACTTATCAGCGGTTTTTCACGTTTCTCTTAAAACAACTTATTCTGCAAAAACCGAGTTTTGTATATAATAATGTACTAATATACAATATTTGCAATTATGGCGTTGCATATTTAATATGTATACTGCTTTCTCAGCCATGGACGCCTGAATTTTCAACTAGTATGTACCCTAGTAATTATTATAACTATAGCAGCTAATATACTTGTATCATTTTAACAAATAATAGAGCAAACAATATTTTAAACAATAATAAACTCATAACCCAAATTCCAATCCGCACCAACTTTAAAAAATATTTAATATGAATGTTGATACTTAATCAAGAAAATAATAAAACAAATAATTACCTCCGACCCAAAATAGCAGGTATAAATAAATTTTATGAAGGTATTGTATAGTTGCAAGATACCACTTGATTTTAGGTCAAACTGTTATTTAAATTTCAACTTACATAAATAATGGAAATAAAATTTGCATGATCTAAAAAAATGGAAAAATAAAGCCAATCATCTTCAATTATACAGGTTGTCTGCAAAAAAGTTTTCTTTTAATCTGGCTTCCCTCACATATACTTAAAAAATGGCACAAGAATAGCTGTTTGTATAAACAAAGTTTTTAAACTACACTGCATGCAAAATAATGTGAATAAATAATTTTTATAATGTAATTTTACATTAAAGTACAAACCCTAATATTCCTTAAAGAATTTTCCCTCGAAATATTTATAGACAACTATCCCTACATCAAATTATAATCTTTTAAGTTGGTACCTACATTGGCTGTCATTATATATTTTCATATTAATTCTTAATAATTTTTTCTTGTAGGTATTTCTAAATTCCGGGTAGTTTGCCCGTCGAGAGCAACTAAAATTACCTACCTTTAAAAGCTTACTACCAAACGGCAAATTTAATAAATGTAGTTGTTAGTAAAAGTACAACTATGTAAGTATATAAAATTATATGTAACATCTTATTATTAATTTTTTAAATATTCCTAGAGTAGTTTACTTCTAAAGAGCATGTCAATATCCAAGTGTGTCTCTTATGAGATCAGTCTTTTAGGGTAGTTAACTCTTGCTTTAAAAAATATATCATAAAAAAAAATTATAGATACCCCAACCAAAAGATATTTTATTATCTATTATAATTTTGAGACATGCATATTATGTACCTATGTTAAAAAGTAAGTACAAGAACTTCTAATATAAGTACACCCTTCGATAATGACCAAAAACCTTAAGTGTACCGTGACCTACCTTAATACCAATACCCTTAAATGTATAATAACTCTAAAGTAGTACTAAAAGTAAAACCAATTGCTAGAGAACTGGATACCAAATCTTAGTAAATTTAACTTGTTATACCAGGTTTATTTCTGGACATTTTACTCCCTCGTTGATTGGTACCCCCAGGAGGCTATCCCAATTATAAAAAAATCCTCAAGACACACATCTCATATACCTGTACTTTACAAAAAAGCTCATGTTATTTAATTAAAGTGTATTTTAATTTTGTATGGATAATGTAATTATTTTAAACCCCCGGGTGTAGTAGGGGGTAGTCTCTCGGGTAGGCTGGGGTGGATATCCCTATGAAATTTAATATACTTATGTGATACCTAACTCTAGTTTTACAAAATACACTTAGTTTTATAAACTGTTTAAGTTGACTACAGTGTACGAAGGGGTGTGTTCAGGGCAATCCCTTATGTTAAGGGTAAGTAGGGTTTTCGGCAATGTATGTGAGGTGTATACTATTACTTATAGCAGTACTTAGAATATACCTAAACAATATTAGGTACCTAACTAAATCATTTTTAGAAAGGGTAATCTAAAAAGTTGTGTACTGTGATTGGGTTTCCACTCTTTAGAAGAAAGGGCTGGTAAACTAGACAATCATTTGTTTATTTTAAGGTTAGGTTAATAATATATTAGATCATTTTTATCTATCATTTTTATATTCGAGATGATGTAAAAAGAACAGAAAGGTAAAATTGTCCCACTAAAATCAGGCTAATAAACCAAGAAGGTAACTGTCCAAAATCAGACAGGTTGTTCCAAGTTGTGGTTCAATATTAGGGGTGCCGAGGTAAGAAATGATTGTGAGGCCATGCCTTCTATTAATATACTTCCTAATACATAAGTAAACGTCCTGTCTTCTATAAATACCAACCTCAATAAGTATAAGAAAAAATCTTTAAAAAATAGAACATAAAATTAATAGTATCAGCTCAGCCAAAACAAATTTAAATTTTCTAAAATAATTTTTCTTACCCATACAAATCACATGACCCCATTTTGATCTTTAAAATTTAAAAGGCTGCTACACTTACATACATGCTTAAAAAACCTATAAATAATAAACTTACACAATAAAATCCTTATAATAAATATTATTCCATATTGCACAAAAAAATAATGACATAACTAGAGGTCAATGTATGACTGTGGGTCCCTTTAAATATGGATATTTAAATTTTAAATATCTGGTGTAACTGTAATTAACTAAAATTATGAAAGTAATTAACCAAAGGGTCTTAAATACTTACTACAGCTCTTTAGTGCAGAATGAGATTGAAGACCTGATTAGGCCACTTCGAAGCACATTTTTGCTCAACCAATAATTTTTTTAAAATCACACCTAGAAAGCCGCTCGATAGTTTATTTTAGCGAGCATATAGTCTACAAAGGAATTCTAAAATTAGAACTAGGGAAAATGACCGATTGGGGCTCTTTTAGGGGCCAAACGTGTAGGCTTACCACACCTCATTGTGCACATAACCCCCAAAATTCTAAGACGTATATCTGAAAAAGTAAAGCCCCAAACGTGATGAAACTATTTTTAATAGAAAATAGAAGGTCCAAAAACCTAAAAACATATGAACTAAGGGCACTTACCACCAACAGTTTTTCCCCAGAAAATCGTTAACGGCGACCACTCGGTTTTTGGTTAGAAAGAACTTTATCGAAATAAAAGTTAAACAGGCACTTTCAAAAACACTATAAAAGACTACTAAAAGTATTCCCGAAAGGTTCTACTTCAAGTGTAGCTCCCAAGCACAATTTTTGCTACGTGGATCTTCTACATAACCAAGTAAAAATACCCTAGCACCCCGTTTTTATCCCGCCAAGTAAGGAAAATGGTCAAATTTTAGGCGGGCAAAGCTTTTACGCCTGTGTGTTGCCAACTTCACACAGGATACATTTAATTCAATTTTAGGGGATAATGGGTTAAAAAAAGATTAAACTTACCCTTTACAACTCCTCTTTTATACTAAATATGATCACAAAACGTTCTAACTACCGATTTTTTAATAATTAAAGGGAAAACCGTGAGCGCAAAAATTAATAGTAGCGTTGGTTGCCTATCTTCTGAAAGCTCTGCGAGTACAATCACAACAAAGATTCAAGCTTAAAAAGCAATGGAAAAATGCCACATTTTTCAGATTTTTTATGCAATAACCATCAATCCAATCTTCATCCACAGCTTTCCACTTTTAGTGCACCTCCTTTCATTTATTTTTTCACCAAAAACTTCGAAAAAGCAGCACAATATTTTCACTACTAATCACCTGTTCCCACAGCTGACAGTCAAAACAGAACTGAACTTAGCTGCGCAATCATCTGACGTTTCACATCGGTCGAGCGGGAATCTCTCATGACGACATAGGATGATGTCAGCAGGGGGCATTTAACTGCATTCCAAGCCCATTTTTGCAATGTTGGCATATTCGAGTTATTTTTAGACGAGACAAGATGGGCATGTGAAAGGAAATGCCTTAATTAAATTCTTAATAAGTCAAGTGCAAATGGATTAAATTATAAAAATTTTAATTTTGAGTTGATTACATAATTATCCAAGTTTTACAGAGTAGAATTTATACAATATTCGTAGAACAAACTGTACAAGCACGCTCCAATGATCCAAAACAATGGAGGTGATTATACTTTATAGGTATGGGAGATGGTATATTTTAAACATTTTCAGCTGTTATGATTATGACACTTAAGCTAAGCTAGAGTTTAAATAACCTTCGCCAAAATGACAAGAAACACAATTTTTTTAATAACCTACAACTTTTCATAATAAACTAAAATACTGCTTATAAACTTTAACAGAATATATTATCTTAAATTGAAGAGGAAATATGACACAAAGAAATGATTAAAGGTAATCATAATCAGGCCAGTAAAATACAATAAAATATATACAGGACATACCTACATAAGTTTTTGTTTGGTAAAAATATAGAAATCATTACTTATTTAGGATTAGGGAATAACAGATTTGTAGGCTGCGACACATACTTACAAACACATACACATACTTAAAAATACCCAGCAAAACCTTTTTATTTGTATCTCTCCTCCTCAATATAATTCAGTGGGGGCTCCACACAAGCCCTAGGAGTTTACAGCGACAATTTCGGAGCTTATATGCCTCTAATATCACTTAGTAGACCTTAAAACTAACACAGTTTATATTCAAAGTCATAAACACCAACTGAATCCTTAATTTTTTCATCATATTCAACCCACTCTTTTTCACTAAGGTCCACATCATTGAAAATTTTTCCACTTCCTTCTACCTTTACAATCCATCCTTCTCCGGGTTGAAATTCTAAAGGTTCAATCCCACGGCAATCAAAGGCCACAATGGATTTGAATTTTTCAGAGTCATCAGTTGTATAAGATGCTATAAAAGACCAAAATAAGCATTAATATTAGTAAAGTAGTGTTTTTCAATTGGATAAGGTTTAAAAACATTCTTTGCAAACTCATTTTGTCTCCTTACTCCCAAATATTTGGGTTTTTTGATCTCGAATCCCAAAACCAATGTACTTAAACAGAACATTTTTACAAGAAAAAATTGTGCTTTAAATTCTTGTGAGGTTTAAACAGTCTTCATTTCAAGTTGGTTAAAAATTAAAATTACACCAGTAAAAGTTTACAAATGAAGGGTTGTCAACTTAATTGTCAAATTCAATGGAAAGGTGAACAACTTTCTAAAAAGATTTTTGAAATTTTTGGTTTTTTTTTTTGAAATTTCTGTAATTGGAATTCCTAGAGCTAATAATGCATCAGGTTCAATGCCAGGAAATATGACTATAAGTTCTGTAAAATTTTTCCTAATTTTTTATAAATAATTTTTATAATGAGCAAACAATTATTTAAATGTGTAATATTGGGTGCACCAGCTGCAGGAAAAACTACAATAGCAACAAAACTGGCCAAAACCTTTAATTTGGAACATATTTCAAGTGGCGACAAGTTGCGACAACACATACAAAACAATACTCCCATTGGGATTCAGGTCAAAAAATACACCAAAGAAGGAAAATTAGTGCCTGACGATATTATGATCAGGTTTATTTACGAGGAATTAGGGAAAGTATGTCCAGTATGGCTACTTGATGGATTTCCCAGAACACTGGCTCAAGTAAAGGCTCTTTGGGATATACACAAATTAAATGCAGTAATAAATTTGATCATTCCATTTCAAGTACTCATCGACAGAATAAAAGGCAGGTGGGTACATTTACCAAGTGGAAGAGTTTACAATACAGCATTTAATTCACCAAAAATACCTGGTAAAGATGATGTAACAGGTGAGCCATTGATTCAAAGGGAGGATGATAAACCAAAAGTGTTTGAAAAACGCTTGGAACTATATGACACTTTGACAAGGCCCGTTGTTGAATTCTACAGAGAAAAGGAAATTTTACAGGACTTTAATGGAATTAGCTCTGATGAAGTACTAATCAAAATTAGTGATAGTCTGGCGAAATATATTCCTGTACATGTTAAATAATATTTTAAAAGTTGATTGCTCGGCGAATTGTAATGTTTGCTATTCTTGACAAGTAAAATTGTGTTGTAAAGTAAGCAAAGTATCACTTTTTGATAAGCGTTTTCATGTTTTATTGAGCCACAACACTACAAAATCAGTGGGTGTAAAAAGAATCAAGTAATAATCGACAGGCTAATTTCTTAAAGGTTTATTACCATTACTACCAGGAACTATATCCAGACTATTTTCCCTTCCGCACATCTTACATTTAGCGATGTAATTGGTCTCAGATCTCCCTGTTTTTCCAGGAAACTTTTCGGACTCGGTCACATCGTGCCACTTATCGGATACCTCTCCACATCCCGTACACTTTAACTTTAGAAAAAACGGGAAGTCTGGATGGTTCGTTTTAAGTTCTTCAACGTTTTCTAATCGTACTTTAATTCTGCATTGTATTGGCGGACCCATGATGTATGACCTTACAAAATTTTTCTTCAAAATAAGTTTTAAAACTTTTTTTAGGCTTTCCCTAACCTCAACTTCTCTTCTTTTCTTCTTTATACCATTTGACAGGTGGCAGAAACGATAATCTGCGGGCTGACATCAGCTGCAAAGAGAGGCGTTTTTGGTGTTTAACCCAGGCGTCCTTTCACATGGGTTTCACTCAATTTTGATATTGACCACATTAAATTTGTTTTATGCCGTACTGGCTTGATCTTAATCCATGAACATTTACCTTTACCAGCTGCATTTTTTATGTCTCGGTATATTAAATTTCTATTTAAAAATTATTGTTTCCTGGCATATTTTGTCCAAAATAGGTATGTCTATTATCTACGGTCCATTCTATCCATAGACATTTACCTTTAGCGCACAGCTTATCTCGTGCGAAAACAAAAGTTAAGTTTTTGGGTGAAAAAATACGTCCGAGCGCACGGCTCTCCGGTCAAATGCCTTTCCTTTCAGCAGCATTGGGCATGCGCACAAACCTCTTGTTATCGGCCTGTCCTTCTTTAGCTTTAGCTCAAAATACACTCCAGAATCGGCTCGGCGCCATTTTTGTTGTTGTGTTTTAAGCTTTCTCTGTCGATTCCTTGTTGTTTGCTGTGGGTGTTTAATATTTACGGATTTCTAATTTTTGTGTAGTTTAGTGAATTGTGTTTGTGCTCTTAGTGACTCGGATATTCGGATTGGAATATAAACAATGACTGCCGGTGCAT
This sequence comes from Polydrusus pterygomalis, assembly GCA_963969555.1. Taxonomy (NCBI): domain Eukaryota; kingdom Metazoa; phylum Arthropoda; class Insecta; order Coleoptera; family Curculionidae; genus Polydrusus; species Polydrusus pterygomalis. The sequence goes on from OZ018381.1 coordinate 53,452,950, forward strand.
GATTGTATTATGCCCAAATAGGGGTAGAACACCGGGTATTTGGTATTTTCAGTATGCAGTATGAGTACTATGTATCTTGATATAAAACTTCATTTTATTATGATCAATTTAAACATATCAAACTAGGCCTAGGCTACACAAAATAAAGAGAAACACACACCAAGACAGATTATCCCGATGCATGTTTTGATATACCTACATATTTTATTTGCAGCCCTGTTGCATGCAATTAGGTACGCCTATTTTTCGGGCAATATATTGCATCAAAAGGTTTAAAAGACACTTTTTTCTATAATATATTACATAAAAGAAAAAAGTAAATACCTACCTAGGTATGTTTATATAAATCTAAGTTCTCGGGCAAGAACTTTTTCAAATTCTTGAACAAAAACTTGTACTTGAAAATGTTTTACACGCTACCTACCCAAGTTTTTGCCAAAATGTAATAATCAAGACAGGTTTTCTATATATCAACTAATATTCGACTCGAGGTTAGGTACGCGATATAACATCGAGGATTATTGGTTATATTTTGCTGGTTTTGTTTGTTTTTATATTCGATTATTTTATATAAGTTTTACATTTAAATTGACTTGTTTTCTTCCTTTTTGAACTAAAAACACGACGACGAATAATTTTTAAACAAATTTTAGGAACAAACCCTTATAATAATAATTTTCTATCCTCAAAAGATGATAAATTTGCCACTACTAATTTTAGGTACCTTATATTTCCCAACTTGATCAAAAATTGAAAAGAAATTACAAGGTTTTTGGAATTTGGGGCAAATTTTAGCTATTTACACATAAAAATAAATTGAAGAACAACTTTTACAATATCTAGAGCAATAACTTAAATTTTTAAAGCCCGAACCTGTCTATTTTCCCTTTCGTCAAATGATAATGTTGCAGTGCGCATGTCTAATCGTGTGTAGCTTTATTTATATGGCGCGAGGGCATCATATCATAAGCAGAAAGTACCACCCGTCGTAAATTCGGATTAACTTTTAATCCCGCTTTAAGTAGGTAATTTTTTGATATGTTGTACCATGGTCCAGTTTTTTTGATATAATAATAATAATAATAATAATAATAATAATAATAATAATAATAATAATAATAAATCGTCTTTATTAGTATATGCATGCAAAATAGGCGAATTTTAGCTACAGTAGCTACTCTTGGCAGTTAACCTAATTTGCATGAGGTTCAATTCTTAATATACAATAATAAAATAAAAATAATTTCCTTTAAATTAACCAAATAAAAATAATTTACGGACCAATATAATGATACAGTGAAAACTGAAGTTATTCACCTACAACAGTGTTCCTTATATACAGTGGCGGCTCGTTAATGAAGGGCTCTGGGGCGCCGCCCTCCCTGCAATTGTTTCAAACAGAATCCAAAAATACTTTACTCAAAAAACCAATAAAGCAATCTATGTAAGCAATCCATTAAAATAATTCAAACCAAACATAGCCCCATTCCAGCGGGTAGGTTATACTAAGCGCGGGCATAAACTCAAACCAAACATAGCCCTATTTCAATGGGCAGGTTATACTCATAGACAAGCGCGTTGCGCGCTCTCAATGTTTTTTATACCAAGCGCGGGCGGGCGACCGATTATCCGTCCCGATTCAACGCGGCTTATCGATGAGTTGCCATGACGACAAAGGCGTGACGTTACCTACACATCGCACAACAAGCGGCCACGATGAGCTCCAATTTTCCGCGCCCAACAACAGCTGTTCGCGATGCCATGGTAGAATAATCAATACATATGTACTCTGGCGACCTGTCGATGCCGCTAGGCGCTAACGTTTTGTTTATTTGTTTTGATTTGATTTATTAGTTACTTTGTTGTTGTTGGAAAATGTCGTGTAATATGAAGGTCAGTGATTTACAGAAGCTTGTTTTTAGTTCTCTGAGCTTAAGTGAAAAAATTGATTTAAAAAATGCAGTGCGGCCACTAGAAATTGAACATAGTACAAGTGCAATCAAAATGTAAAAGTAAGGCACAGTTTGCGCGTAAGTTTGACAAAGAAATATATAATAAAAAATCCTGGATATGCGGTTGTGAGGACAAAAATTCTTTTTTTTTTGTTTCGTATGTCTTCTTTTTGACGGGGATGATAATTGGACTTTAAATGGGGTGCAGGACTTAAAACATATCTTTCAGAGAAAATAAAAAAAACATGAAAATAGTGCAAAACATCGTTATAATGTGGTAAGTTTTGAGATGTTAGGACAAACTTATATTTTAACTTGTTTAAGTAGTGCTTATGCTGATGAAATTAAAATTCACAACGAGAAAGTTAGAAAAAACAGACAGGTACTTTTGAAAATAATAGACATTTAAAAAAAATTTTATTTAAAGCCAGCGCCCCCCCTGACTCGCTAGTCACGAGCCGCCACTGCTTATATAACATTTAATTTTGTGTTTAAAATTATGTACCATGGTCCAGTAAAACTAAATTTAAACCAGATTAAAGGTAATCCTACAACCTGCTTGCATACCGCGATTTATCCACTGTAAATTAGTTATCTCGGGAGTGTTACCCACACCCTATCCAAGAATTCTAGAAATATACCCTCTAGTAAAAATGTAGGAAGTGACAATATGTAAACTTTATTATGATCCATTGCCTTTCGCCGGCATATCCCCATAAATCTTTCCAGACATTCGAAACTGTCTGGATTTGGCGAAATAAAAAGCTTTATTACTTTACCGGCAGACATTAGCCGAGGTTTTGCATAGGAAAGCTCAGGCAAAAGGATTTTTATGAAAGAGCCTTTCTGTTGCTATTTTATATGCATAGTTATGTAGATAAAGAGATTCACAATTTTGGAGATTAAAGTTTAAAAATGGCTTATTTGCTACCGGATTAGGTATTAATTTATTTTGTATATGTACTTATATTCTTATCGAGGTTATCTTAATTATGGCAACGACTTATATACGAAATTCGCCAAATAACCCCGGATATAGTCCATATTACAGTCAACAATGGGTGCAACATTTCCAGCAATCTTTACAATATATCAAATTGCGTTTACATTACCGAAATGGAATACCTAGTATAAATAGTAAATAATTACTTTTTATGCCGTTTCCAACGAGCACATATACCTTTACATTTGAAAAAAAAGTTAAGGGTGGTTTCTACCCCAAAAGTAGGGGTAAATTTCATGAAGACCCCAAAAAAGTATGCCAAACTAAAGCCGTATAGTTCCGTATTTTTTCAGCAAGTAAAGATACCTTCTACTTTCCACCCTGTATTTAGGTAAACAGGTTTTTTCATTTTACTACCGTGCGAGCAAAAATTATTTGTTATCAAAGAGGGCTTGGATTAAATAACGTAGGGCTTGGTTTAGATCACAACGATATGGGGACGATATATAATGATATATATAACCAAATCTAGGTAAAAATTTTGTCAAATTCATATTATGACATGATATGCCAAACTAATGAGTAATAAAATAAGTAGACAAATACAAATTTATTTTTGTCGTTTACAAAATTAACAAAGTTATTACCTGCTGGAGAGGAAATAAATTTAGCTGCTTCTTAAGAATAGTCCTGCATGTTCCATAAGATCTTCCCACGTCTTGGGACAGGCGTCTTATACAATTTGTTGGCGTATTTTGCATTATTTCACGAACGTTTGCAACAAGTTCTTCTGTTCTTACAGATGGCCTTCCTGCTCCTTTTTTGTGTTGTATAGAACCTGTTTCCCTAAACACAGCCACGGATCTTCTCAGGCAATGATAAAAATCCCCTGCAATAAAAGCATCAACGTTAGGAAAATATTCTTGCACATCGTTCATGCACAAACCCGGATTGTATTGCCACTCACCATTTATTCTAACCCCGTTTCGAAAATACGCTTCACCATGAATGTTTTGTGCTGTTCCGTAAAGCCCATTGTGTGAATTGTTCAGAAAATTGGAAAAATTAGCGATGAATCAAATTACTTGTAACGACTGTCAAAGATGACGGAATAACTGATTGATTGTTAATTCAGGTAGTTACTGACACCCAACAGGTATTAGGCTCTACGGCGAAGCATTACGTCCTTAGATGAAAGGCCCTCTTTGATGAAAATAATTTTTGCTTGCACGGTATCTATATCGACTAAAAGCTATTTTGTCTACATGTACTTGTAATGTTTCGTTTTCGCAAAAAATATCCTATACATTTAAAGAAAACCTAAAAGACTATGCAAAGTCTAAATTATTATAAAATAATAAACCTCAAACAACAAAATTGTACAAATTATTTTATAATAACAAAAGCAATCTATTTACGTGTCTGCCAGTACCAGAATAGTAGAAATATATATTTGTGATTTTGAGTGCAATTAGTTATTTATTTAATCAGGTAATAAATCTTGGCCCTAATTGGTTGAAAGGATATCGTCATGATAAACGATATTTTCTAAAAGCCAGGGTTGTATTATAAGTTATTTATTACGATATTTTTATCTGGGATTTAGAAAATATAAACTGCGAGTCATATAACAATCAATTGAACAGAAACGTCGCGTCGTATGACGTTTTAAATATTTTCTTAAGTACCTGCCTATGACTTAATGCTTACATAACAATATTATCTCCATTGACGTAACTAGCTTTAGTGTTCCAGTGGTGGGGACATGCCCCAAGAATTTAATTTATTTTTAAGTTGGCATCTAGCATACCTATATTATGTAGAATTATTAGCCTATTTCTTCGACTATTTCACTAGAGTGTTTTCTAGTGGAAAAACTCTTAATTATATACACCTGGATAAAATCAACAAGATGGTTTTACAGCGGAAAAATTTTGATAGATGTCAGGTAAAAACCATTGTTAGTCTGACAAATGTCATCCTGGTTTGAAAAAGACAAAATAAGCAATTTAAACAAAAATGCAAGATTTGGGTGCCAATCTATCCAAGAAACAAAAAAATCGATAGCTGAAAATATTCCACTTAACACACGGAAATCCAAGAACTCAATTTGGGCACAGTTCTCAGAGTTTCTAGATGGAACTGGCGAAAATCCTCGAAGATTACGCCTTTAATATGAAGAAGGGTAATGGCGAAGACTATAAAGAATTTTCTGTAAAGGTTATATGGAACACTACAGCAAAAATGATTCAAAATGTATTTTACAGAATACGAAATAAAGATTGACCCTTTGACGGATATTTCCTTTAAAAATGCGCGAATGGCAAGAGACGCAAAGATAAAGCAGCCCCAAAGCTGTCAGAAAAAGAGGAAAGTAAGTTCAAAAGCATTATCTACCAATACTAACAATAATGCAAAGCTACAATGAAGAAAACCCCGATAAAGCAAAAAACAAGTTTTTCCATCTTTGCTAAATTGAACTAGCTGGGAGAGGCAAAAATTGCAAAATTCAATATTTTTAAACTGAGCCTCACTGATGAGCCGTAAACGGCGAAACGCGTCTGGGGATGAGTTTGGCGGAAGGAAACAGACAAAACTTTTTTGCATTAATATCTGTGGTCCGGCACTTGTACCGGTTTTGAGAGCGCACTTGCAAAATTTTCTGTTTTTACAGAATAACCCCTTTACGACTGATCTTTTCTCAGGTACCGTACTGGGACGCAAGATGTCGCACCGGGTTCTATAATTTCCGTCGATAATCGATCCTGACAAGTGATTTGTCTTCGAGCCCTGTTTCCTTCTGCCAAACTGAGCCTCACTGATGAGCCGTAAACGGCGAAACGCGTCTGGGGATGAGTTTGGCGGAAGGAGACAAAACTTTTTTGCATTAATAAATATAAGGTAACTCAAAAATTCTATATACAAAACTAAAATCAGAAAAATAAACCTGACACGGCACGACACTGCTCAGAAAATGCTTTAATTTTTTTACCAGAACTTCATTCTCGTCAACCAGACTCCGGCCCGTTCATCAAGGCATAACCACGTATATTTTATCTCCGTCTCTTCCACGCCATCGGCGGTCACTGGCCTATCTCTGTCTGGCAGAATCGATCGTTAGACCGGCCTTTTTTCAGCTTATATTCTGGCGAGTCCAACCGCAACAAATTACATACTGTTGTCAATTCTTCAAAATTTTCGGATTTCTAAGCACAATGTAAGTACATATATACGAGAAACAAGGGTTTGTTAATTAGTTGTTTTTAAACACTGAAAACACTTTTTGTCTTGATTTCAGTTATATTGTTTCTTAAGGACTAAATAATGTATTATTATAACAATGAATGGCTTGTTATTTTTTTCTGTCACACTCAAAACTCCTCGGTTTAAAGTATATTTGCAAACTAGCTTTCAAAGAAAGTTACTGACTAACAATTGAATACTGATATAAATGAAATATCTTTAATAAAAAAACTTAAAGAATTGAAGAAGAAAGATCTGACAACCCTGGTTGTGCGGTCGGTCTCTTTGAGACTGTTTACCGCCGTATGGAATGATTGGAATGTCCTCAAACTGAGATTGGATAAATAATACGTTGTTCTTGTTGACCATTGGTTAAGACCATTGGAACTTTTTGATTTGCCTAATTATGTCCTGGTTTCAAAATACTCTCGCGTTCAGTGTATCAATGGCGGTACTATGAAGGGCTTTAGAAAGGAATCCGATCGAAAATGACCGTACTTTAAATTTACATCCCTGTTATGGAGGGCTAACCTAAAGCCCTCCATAGGCGGTACCCTGATTTTGGAACGAAATGGCTTTATGGCAAATTTTAATTTTGACTGTGTTCATAGGTTTGATTATTTGTTGGAGAAAAAATAAGCCAATGAGTTTTCTATTGTGATCTGTTCCAAATTAAATACATACATTTTGGGGACTTATCGTTCGCCCTCCTCTAATATAGAAAAAAAATTCCAAAAATTAGAAATATTATGGTCTGAAATATCTGTTATATGCCTCTATAATTTTGACTGGGGACCTAAATATAAATTTCTCGGATAGTATACTAATTAAGGGAGCTTACTACATAAATTTTTTAATGATTTGTTTGATGATCTGTTCCTTACCCCCATATTATAATTATATAACAGAGCCTTAATATACCGTGTAAGTATTTACATGTTTTGTTTTATTTTTATTTATTCACATTTGTTTAAGACCTTTTAGGATTATGTTGTGTTGATTTTGATTGTATTAGCAAATACTGACTTTACTTTGCCAATAAAAATATTGTTCTTCAGACAATAAAGTACTTTTTGAGTTTGAGTTGTTTATTTGATTTTAAAATAAAATGCTATAAGGGAATAGCCCTAATAAAACAATATCTATTCATTTAAACTAAATAAAATTCCTTATTAAATTTTAGATGTTTCCCTAGATAAGAATATCATGTTATGTTTATTGGGATATTAAAAAGTGTTTTTATTTCATAACAGTAATATAGATTTCAATTTTCAGTAGTCAATACATAAAATATTCGTACCTAATTTTTTTTCCTAAAAAAATAGATTTATTGATTCCTTAAATACCTGATAATTATTGTAACTACTGTTCGTATAAAAACCTATACGAAAAGACAGACATCAATGGCAACGCCGCATCTAAATTGTGGAGCGCTGCAGCCAAGCTCTTGTAGTTTTGACAGCTTACGGTGTTGCCATTTTTCAAGCTAATTTTTAAAGCAAGGGAGTCCGGTTCTGCATTAATGTGGTACCTTCATCCCCTACCCGACATTGTCCCAATAATAGTCGATTGTTTTATAAAGCCCATACAAAACCGTGAATAATAATTTTGACGGTCAAAATCGGACAAAAACCGACAAACGATTAAAACTAATAAATTTAATGCAATATACCGAGTTTATTTGTGACACCCGACATTTGTAATAGCGTTCAGAAATTATTGCTGTTGCTACTGCATTTGTTTTATTTACGTTTTTGTGTGCATTTTTATTCTGGTGGAAACAATTTTTGTTTGATATTAAATAATTGATTAACATGTTTGTATTATGGCCATTCGGCGAGTTCTGGATGGATTATTTTAAACTGGCAAATATTTAAATTGGGTAATTCGTTTTTATTTGGATAAATGAATTTGTAAAAGCGAATGTTTTTTTAATCGGATACAATTATGCGGAAGAGAATAGAGGACGTTCTATCATATGACCAGTATATCAACAATTACCTGTAAAATAAAAATCCTGGCATTAAATCAGTTACTTTTACTGACTTGTAATATTATAAGTAATGTAAAAACGTTTAAATATGCATATTTTGTCAATTTTATAATAAAATGCATATTTTTCATAAATCATTATTTTAAGAGCATATTTTTATGTTTTCGGCTTTATCAAAAAGTTTAAAACGTTAAAGGTTTAATGTCCAGTTCGAAACTTTTTTCAGGGATTTTCCAATCTGAAGATTATAAAAATTATATTTACATTTTGGTTATACACAAGGTCCGGAGGGGTTTGTAGGTATACTGTTTATTGTTACTTAATAATGCGTTATTATTAGCTGCTTACCAAACTGTTTTTTTATCGATTTGTAATACATAGTTCTGGTTTAGTTTGTCGAAAGATTTGAGTATTTTCAGTGTGGTACTATAGTACTATGGTACATGTGACTTGTCTTTTACATGGAATAAACCAAGTCGCAGAAACCGTCAGAACTGAATATCCTTTGGTAAATAAATTAATTTCAAATTTAAAAAAAAAGTTTGAAGGTGGTAGACAATGAAGTAATATCCTAAACATAGTTCCGTCTTGCTTTTCATAGGTATTTCATTTCTGAATTAATTTTATTTTTTATATCCCAAGAATTTAACTTCGTTAAGTGAAGAAGAATTATACGTGCAAGCGTGGAATTTACAAACGATATACCATAAAGATTTGTTTGTTGACTTTCCTAGTCAAATTTTAAGCCTCAAAAAGGGACTTGGAGATAGTCTTTCAAAATTAAAAACAGTGTAAGAACTAGCGAATCATTTATTAATAAAAAATCAGTGCATTTATTTAAATTTTCCAGCTGTATCTAAGTGCAGTGATGTTATTTCTAACTTTACCAGTTAGCGTGGCATCAGCGGAACGATCTTTTTCCAAACTTAAAATAGTAAAAACCCACCAAGGTACAACAATGCATTTCGGATTTATCCTTAATCAGTATCGAACACGAGTTTGTTAGAATATTAAATATCGACGAAATTATAAACGATTTTGCAAAAACAAACTCGACGATCTGGTCGTTTTGTATAATACCTTGTATAGTACTTAGTGATGTTCATGCATGTGTTTTACTGTTTTCTGTCTTTTGGATTCTGTGAGGCTCGATCACTGCTACCCCCGTTATTACTACCATACATGGTAAGCAACATTATAAGTGGAGTTTTAAAATTTTGATTTTGCATCATGTTTGCTGGAATATTACGTATAATGGCCTATGTTATGTCTACCAGTCTACCTAGGATTATCAAATAAATTCTAATTGTTTGCTGTTTTAATAGTAGGCAAGGGCGTCCGAAGGGGGGTGGGGGCAAGGGGGTGCGCTTGCCCCCCCCTGGCCCAAGTAGATTTGGGATATTTTATTTAACTGGGATATACATATTTATTGAGATACAATTCAATTGACAAAATTGGTAAAACGAACTCTTGTTGCATAAAATGAAATGTGGAATTCAAAAATCTTCACTAAATAGCGAAGGAAAAATATTAGAATAGAATAAATAAAGCTTTATTTTAATTTACACAGCTAGTCATAATAGCAATATACAAATAGATATACTATTGGTCAGGCAATTGCGATAGCAATTTGTTTACCTCTAACTGTACAGTCGAAAGATCATTCAGTACTCTCAGAAGAGTAAAAACCTGGATTCGCTCGACAATGACTGAGCACCGATTGGACGGTTTATGTATGATGAGTGTTCATTGCAAATTTGTAAAAGAAAAAAAAATACATTTAATTGAAAAAATTTTTGATGAATTTGCAAAAGATTCAAAAAAATTAACATTTATTTTCTCCAATAAATCTGAATAACTTATAAGTTTTTTGTTATATTTGAACATTTTTAAATATTTTGTTTAGCTATTTTTTGTTATTTAATATAAGTATTAGGTGTTTTGCTCTATTATTTTATTGAAGGTTTGTTGAAGTGCTAGAAACAAAAATAATTCCAATTATGATTTGCCCCCCCCCCCCTTGGAAAAGTTCCTTCGGACGCCCTTGATAGTATGTATATGAAGTTAGCAAAACAACTCCGGACAACCAAGTTAGGTGGAACGGTAAAATTTACCGCTCGTCTTTTTTAAAAAATACGAGGTGTTTTGCCAAGTTCATATAAAGTTGGCAAAACAACTTTGGACCGTGCAATATTTTTGGGTGTTCAATACTATGAAAATTTACCGTTAATTAACCGCTAATTAACCGTAAAAAAATTAATTTTGCCGCTCGTCTTTTTAAAAAATACGAGGTGTTTTGCCAAGTTCTCGAGAAGTTGGCAAAACAACTTATTTAGACTAGCTAGTTAAGATTTATTTTTATACTACCCGAACAAACCGGAACACCCAAAAATATTGCACGTTCGGGTTTGTTCAGGTAGTATAAAAATAAATCTTAACTAGCTAGTCTAAAAAAGTTGTTTTGTCAACTTCTCGAGAACTTGGCAAAACACCTCGCATTTTTTAAAAAAGACGAGCGGCAAAATTAATTTTTTTACGGTTAATTAACGGTAAATTTTCATAGTATTGAACACCCAAAAATATTGCACGGTCCAAAGTTGTTTTGCCAACTTTATATGAACTTGGCAAAATACCTCGTATTTTTTAAAAAAGACGAGCGGCAAAATTAATTTTTTTACGGTTAATTAGCGGTTAATAAACGGTAAATTTTCATAGTATTGAACACCCAAAAATATTGCACGGTCCAAAGTTGTTTTGCCAACTTTATATTTTATGAACTTGGCAAAACACCTCGTATTTTTTAAAAAAGACGAGCGGCAAAATGAATTTTTTACGGTTAATTAGCGGTAAATTTTCATAGTATTAAACACCCAAAAATATTGCACGGTCCAAAGTTGTTTTGCCAACTTTATATGAACTTGGCAAAACACCTCGTATTTTTTAAAAAAGACGAGCGGCAAAATTAATTTTTTTACGGTTAATTAGCGGCTAATTAGCGGTAAATTTTACCGTTACACTTAACTTGGTTGTCCGGAGTTGTTTTGCTAACTTCATATACATCTTGATAGTAGGTACTTAACACATAATATGGGTTTAAGCCTAATTAAACTATTACACACGATTAACGAATTCAAAAATTCATAAACCTGAACCTAATAATAAGAAACTAAGAATTATCATTTTCCATTCGTTATAGAGAGGGGGCCCCTAAAAACGAAAGGGGCCCAGTCAGTTTTTGTTCCGCCACTGATGTCAGCTAGTCTCATAAGTACGCTTATGAATGAAACGATTTGTCTACCTTTGTTCGTTGCGTGTTATATTGCCGTAATGCCGTATATTTACTCTTAACTCTTACTATCATCAAGTTCTACTTTCCCTCTCACCACGACTAACAATAAAACAAACTTTGTGACGAGCTGTGGCGGTCTCTGCGGTCGGTCAGTGCCACCCCAAACAAGGGGCAAATGGGCGTTTCGAGCCCCCATCCATCACCGGGTCCTTCCTGCCCTTTCGCTGCTGCTAATATCAGGTCCAGACGGAGCCCTTTGTCTTGTATTATTCACTTTGAGCTGACTGTAGTCGTTAGTCGACCGGCTCGCTTCTAACTGCACTTGATTTGTCATTTGTCAAGAAGACGCGTGGGTGCAGTTTGTACGTTTTGTCGAATGGGGAAATAAACACAATTATGGAATGGGGGGCAGTAGTTGTTGACACTGCTGGCATAACTCCCATATACCGTGCAAGCAAAAATTATTTGCATCAAAGAGGGCCTTGCATCTAAGGACGTAATGCTCAGCCGTAGAGCTTAATACCTGTTGGGTGTCAGTAACTACCTGAATTAACAATCAATCAGATATTCCTGCATCTTTGACAGTCGTTACAAGTAATTTGATTCATCGCTAATTTTTCCAATTTCTTGAACAATTCACACAATGGGCTTTACGGAACAGCACAAAACATTCATGGTTGAAGCGTGTTTTCGAAATTGGGTTAGAGTAAATGGTGAGTGGAATACAATCCGGGTTTGTGCATGGACGATTTTCACGAACATTTTCCTAACGTTGCTTTTATTGCTGGGGATTTTTATTATTGCCTGAAAAGAACCGTGGCTGTGTTTAGGGAAACAGGTTCTATTCAACACAAAAAAGGAGCAGGAAGACCATCTGTAAGAACAGAAGAACTTGTTGCAAACGTTCGTAAAAAAATGCAAAATACGCCAACAAATTGTATAAGACGCCTGTCCCAAGAAGTGGAAAGATCTTATGGAACATGCAGGACTATTCTTAAAAAGCAGCTAAATTTATTTCCTTATAAAGTGCAAGTATTCCAAGAAATACAAGCCGCAGATTTTGAAAGACGCAGGAATTACTCTCAATGGTTTACCCAAAATTTATTGGAAAGAATTGATTTATTAGACCTGACATTTTTTCGGATGAAACCTGGTGAATTCTAATCATACACGCATGTGGAGTAGTGAAAATCCCCATTTTTTTGAGTCCACATTGCACCCTCAAAAAATTGGTTTCTGGTTAGCTGTTTCCCGAAGACGAAATGTTGATCCTATTTTTTTTTCATGACATAGTTAAAGTACTGCGGTATAGACACAATATTTTGAATACATTTGCGGAGCAATTACTTGACGACGAACTACGTTTTGGATATTTTCAACAGGACGGTGCAACTGCCCATACAGCCGCCGAAGCTATTAACTACTTACGCAATTTTTTCGACAACAGATTGATCAGGTTTCGGTCAGACATTGAATTCCCACCTAGATCACCTTGTTTAACGGTTATGGATTACTTCGTTTTTCCTCATTTAAAAAACACTATTTTTAAAACACCAGTTGCAGATTTAGAACAATTACAAGAAAGGATTATCTAAGAATATGCTAACATTTCTCCAGAGATGCTGGTCAACACTTTCGAAAATATGAAGAGACCTGTGAATTTATGCTTAGAGCATGGCGGTGGCCAATTTCAGCACTTTATGTAATTGTTTTTCTTTTTCTTTCTGTATATTCTTACTTTGTTAATTTTGTAAACAACAAAAATAAATTTGTATTTATTCTACTTATTTTATTACTCATTAGTTTGGCATATCATGTCAAAATTTTAACCTAGATTTGGTTAGATATATCTTCCCCATATCATTGTGATCTAAACCAAGCCCTACGTTTTTTAATCCAAGCCCTCTTTGATGCAAATAATTTTTGCACCCACGGTACTTATTAACATCATTAATTTGATCACGGTAATTGTTTCATTACATTATGCTTTTATAATAAAACTTCTTGGACTATTTGTTTCGAGAGGATCAAAAGTTACTATACTTCGGAATTAAATTATCAATTAAGATGGGATTAAAGAGGCCATTTCCCGAACTGTGGACGATTCGCATGCGCACTGCAGTGCGGTGTTGATCAGAGTAGTTATTTTTATGCTTTTGGAATATGAAGAAGAAAGACAGACATATTCTGGAGCTGGTAGAGCAAGGCAGCCGGTCATAGTTTTGTTTACTTTCGTCACAGAAAATATATAGCTACGCAATATTTTCTGTGCTTTCGTGTTATGTGCAATTACGGAACCTTTCCTGTTAAAGCAAACAAATATTCTCTTGAATTCTTATAGGATAGATGACATCTAGACAGACTAGAAAATATCGTGTTACCAGTAAAAATTGTTGTTTTTACTTCAGTTCTGAAAATCGACGTGTTTACTTTCAAGGATTTCAAGGTAAATTGTGGGAATTTTAGTGGCTCCAAAAAACGGCTTTATTAAAATTTTTAGTGCATTTATTAAAAAAAAAACACCGGCACGCTATTCGTCAAGGCCTTTCTGAAGAGCCCTTCCAAAATTAGATACTAATTTTTTTTTTTAATAATTGCAAGGTTCCGGAAGTAATCCCTGCATTCAAGCCATTTATAAATCTTTTATACATGATCGATTGACCTTGGGAACTGTGCCCTTAACAAATTACAAAACGCCAAATATCTAAATCGATGCTAGATGTCGCCACGCGCTTCATCCTCTCGGCTTGCGTCGCGTATATCATGTATGTACCTAAACTAAATGGGAATATAAATCCAGTTAAAAATCACAGCTATACCTAGCGATCCTTACAAGGCTGCTAACACAATACGAAAGGGGAAAAATGAATTTATGCAAATAAACCCTCTCGAAACCATTTTGAAATTAAAACCCTTCGAAATTTATGGCCCGTTACTACCGGGGGGTTTAAAACAAAGGAGAGAGTAAAAATTAATACGTGACAATAATGATCAGATAAAAGTCAGGTTTTAGCGCTGCAAAAATTGGTGTAGACCAGTCTGTCCTGGAAAGTTTGTGTGTGTCCGGAAATGATGAGCAAAAAATTTAGGGGATAATAATTGTAGACCAAAAATAAATGCTTTCTCTTTCTATAACATTTTTTTCGAAAATTGATTATTAACTGAGTTACAGGGTGTTAAAGTTAAATTCTATTTGCAGTTTTTTTGCAATACGTTTCGCCACGCTCATACTATTTTGACGAAATGTCGTATATGGGGCTTTTTCGGGATGACGAATACAAATTTGCCTACCGTTTTTTCGCATTTTGTAGAGGGCGCCACATAGGAGCCTATACTCTAATTAGAATGGTCCCAACTTTTTTCTCCCACACTGTATGCGCATTTTGACTAAATATTTTTATTTTACTGGCCTTTTGACATACAGTGTCCGCAAGAAAGTTCGCATCAAATGGGATTTTTTTTTATTATTAGGTATAGGTAAAAATTGAAAAAGCAATTAGTTTTTGCTTACCTAAAAACCAAAAATGATGTATACTGAAGCAGCTGCACGACTTGCGTTACCTGTCAAATTTGACATTTTTAATAAAATAGGTTCAAAAATGCCATTATTTATCAAAATATCGAAAAACTTTATTTGAGAAAGTTGTTTATTTAGGCATTTTTAGTCTCTATACGAAATTTTGACAGTCTTATACAATTTTTATTTTTTGCCAGGTTTTTGAAAATTTTGAGCAACCCTCGTAGATTAACTTTTATACATCAATGTAAAACCATTTGCCTTTACTTCATTTGTAATCTTAATGCAATTTTGTGTAAAATTTTTGTTTCCTATTATTTATTTTGCTTCAAAAACTGAAATTGTTATCGATCAGTATGTAATGTTTGATGCAAAGTTTATATAATTACATCAGTTTTGCCAAAACCGGCGTTTCTCGTTTCTCTTAAGTTAGTAAACAGATGTACAAAAAGAAAATATTGGAAGCTTTCGTTGAAATTTTACTTAATTAATATTAAATTAAATTAATTATATTAAACTATATTTTTGTTGAATAAAATGTTTCGAGCGATTAATATATATTCTTTTTAATCCAATATTAATTAAGTAAAATTTCAACGAAAGGTTCCTAATATTTTCTTTTTGTACATCTGTTAACTAACTTAAGAAAAATAGGAAACGTCGGTTTTGGCAAAACTGATGTAATTAGATAAACTTTGCATCAAACATTACATACTAATCAATAACAATTTCAGTTTTTGAAGCAAAACAAATAATAGGAAACAAAAATTTTACACAAAATTCCATTAGGATTACAAATGAAGTAAAGGCAAATGGTTTTACATCCATGTATAAAAGTTAATCTACGAGGGTTGATCAAAATTTTCAAGAACCTGGCAAAAAATAAAAATTGTATTAGACAGTCAAAATTTCGGACAAAGACTAAAAATGCCTAAATAAACAACTTTTTCGAATAAAGTTTTTCGATATTTTGTTAAATAAGGGCATTTTTGAACCTATTTTATTAAAAATGTCAAATTTGACAGGTAACGCAAGTCGTGCAGCTGCTTCAGAATACGTCATTTTTGGTTTTTAGGTAAGCAAAAACTAACTGCCTTTTCAATTTTTACCTATACCTAATGATTTAAAAAAATCCCATTTGATGCGGACACTGTAAAAAAGGTATAGGTACTACTTTTGTTTCGATAAATCTAACCGTTTTCGAGAAAAACGCTAAAATACCATTGCTTGCAAGTGATGAATACGAAATAATTTAAATTTATTTTCAACCTTAAACATAGCATAGCAAAGGAAGGAATAATATCCCATGGAGTTCGTCGGAATTTTTTAAGACGAATTAGTTTATGCATTGAAGAGGAAGGACGTCCCTTTGAACCTTTGATTTGAATGTTTAATTTATTGTTCTAGTAACTTATGTATTTTAAAACTGTAAATAAATTTTAACTTTAACACCCTGTAGCTCCGTTAATAATCAATTTTCGAAAAAATGTTATAGGAAGAGATAGCATGTAGTTTCGATCTAGAATTATCCCCTAAATATTTTGCTCATTATTTCCGGACACCCTGTATATAAGTAGGTACAATGGCATATTCTATTCAACCTAATTAAGTGGACCGACCTTACAAGAATTGTATTTTGGTTAGATATATTAAATTATTAGGTTATTGGGACACTGCGACTGCAGTGTCTTCATATTTTTCACTTATTAGATCGACTCGATGCCCAATGTGAACGTACCTTCTTGGCGTAAAATTAAATTAACATATTATACAATAAGACAACACACATTTGTCGGTTTAAAATTGCAGATGTTAAATCTTGTAAATGATAAAGTTTTCTTTTACAATATCAATAAACTTACAAACTTCGACTTTGTTACCTTCCGATACCTACACCTTTCATGTGCATCTCAACAAAGTAAAGGATATAATTTCCAGATAATTTTGGCAGGTTCCTGGCAACTTGGCAACTTCCGGAAACGGCTAACGAAGTTAGGGAAATTGTGCAACTTTGGAAGTACGAATATCTTCGCCTTAATACGATTTCTATATGACCATGTATAATGATAAGAGAAATGACTAGATGGTAGATGGAATGGGAAATTTAATAAGAGAATGCGATCATTGCGATCGATGTTTGAACGCATGTAAAATATTTGCTAAAGTTTCTGTGGTAGATGAACAAATAATTATTTGATAGGGTTTCTCAGTTATTGAAAAAATTGGCAAAAAATTAAAATAGCATTATAAATGTACTCACTATAACTCAGTTTATCATGTTTAGCACTAACAAACACACTGAATTGAAAGTACAAGACACCAGGTGCGTAGTTAAAGTGTTTGTTTATATGGGGGTAGGGACACACGTGAACTATGTCACTGATGAGATTTGAAAAACTTCAATTGTTGCGTCTTCATGCATAAGAATTAAAAATATACCAATATAGTATTTATTATGTAAGAATGCAGGCCGCCGTCATCAGATATAGTTTCTAGTCGTGTACCGGGTGGTCAAATAAGCGAGGACGTCGGCTTTATCTCGGAAACCATTAATCGTACAACTTTCGGAAATATTTTTTTATGAGTAAAGTGGTCAAGAGAAATTGCTGGAAATTACTTTTAAGTTTCTCATTTCGCCGCAAGGGGGCACAATTAAAAATTGTTTTTTTATATTCTAAATTTCTCCGAAAAGTTCCATATTAAGGTATACCTCTGAATACATCATTGGAAAGCTTAGACAATTCTTCATCATTTTGGTTTAAGGCTCATTGGCGTACCGACCTTGATAAGAGTGGGAGAATCTATTGAAAATGTAAATATTAATATCGCTGTAACTTCTAAACGACTTATCCGACTTTACTAAATTTAAGCTTCTTTGTAAGGGGAAAATAAGCATCTTCAATTGCCGTATCCAAGAGTACACGATAGTGTTTAATAAAATTGCTAGAGGGCGCAATTTGTAATAATAACAGTTTTTTCGATTTTATCCCGAAAATTCAAATCATACGGTATAACTATGACATCATAATCTAAAAGTAGATGAAATTTGCAGGAGAAGATGTCAAAACCGCAGTTCGATATCTTTTGTTCGTTTCAGATTTATTGCCAAAAAAAATTGTTTAATACAAATTGCGCCCTCTAGCAATTTTATTAGAAACTATCGTGTACCATTAGATACGACAATTGAATGTACTTTCAAACAAGCTTTAATTTAGTAAAATCGGATAAGTCGTTTAGAAGTTACAGCGATTTTAATGTTAACACTTTCAATAGCTTCTCCCACTCTTATCAAGTGAAAGTGTAAACGTTAAAATCGCTGTAACTTCTAAACGACTTAACCGATTTTACTAAATTTAAGCTTGTTTGGAAGAAAAAGGTAAGTACCTTCAATTGTCTTATCCAATGGTACAAAATAGTTTCTAATAAAATTGCTAGAGGGCGCAATTTGTACTAAAAATTATTGTTTTGGCAATAACTCTGAAACGAACAAAGATATCGAACTGCGGTCTTCACATCTTTGCTTTCAAATTTCATCTACTTTTGGATTATGATGTCATAGTTATACCGTATGATTTGAATTTTCGGGACAAAATAGAAAAAACTGTTATTATTACAAATTGCGCCCTCTAGCAGTTTTAGTAAACACTATCGTGTACTGTTGGACACGGCAATTGAAGATACTTATTTTCCCCTTCCAAACAAGCTTAAATTTAGTAAAATCGGATAAGTCGTTTAGAAGTTACAGCGATTTTAATGTTTACACTTTCAATAGCTTCTCCCACTCTTATCAAGGTCTGTACGCCAATGAGCCTTAAACCAAAATGATGCAGAATTGTATAAGCTTTCCAATGATGTAATCAGAGTTAAACCTTAATATGGGAATTTTCGGAGAAATTTAGAATTAAAAAAAACAATTTTTAATTGTGCCCCCTTGCGGCGAAATGAGGAACTTAAAAGTAATTTCCAGCAATTTCGCTTGACCACTTTACTTATAAAAAAAACTTTCCGAAAGTTGTACGATTAGTGGTTTCCGAGATAAAGCCGACGTCATTTAACCGGATTTACCAAAAATGAAGAAAAACTATGATAGCGGAAAGCAAAAATGCTTTGATTTCACAAGCAGTTATAAACTCATAAGCTTCTTTTTCTTCGAAGATACCTTTTTTACGTCACATTCCTTTTTTAAGATCCCTGAACACATAATTCACGTATACAACAGCACTAAGTGATAACCTGGCATTGGGAAATGCGCTTCCAGATTTTGCAAACGCATTATTTGCAGCGTTTCGCTTAGGTTTAATCGAGCGTTAAGAATATTAAAAAAAGTATAATGCTTTTCTAAAGAACGGTTATCTATCCGAAAAAGTTTGACGATATATTATGGCGTCAGTATTGAATAGAGCTTATAAGTTTTTATCTTTTATAGGTTATATTTCAAATTCTTTAGCACGTAGGAAGAAAATATAAATATTATAATTTAATAGGTATACCGGTTATAAAAATAGCAAAAGATTTACGATAGTTTAAATATCAATTTCATAAATTTATTATCGAGGTTGTTGTTAAATCGCATTTACCATCATGCACTGAATTAACACAATAATACTTAGGGGATACCGGGGCAAGAAGATCCCCCTAATAGTTTTGGTCTTAGATGTCCCATCCACTGAGAGTTAGGAGTTTGTGTTTTTGCAAGCATGTAGTTTTATATGTTGTTTATATTTTTATATTTTTTGGTTAAGTTGATTTTAAAATTTCAGCCAGTAAAGTAGACATATGCAAAGTAATCATTTTGCCCCGCTACTTGGGGCAAAATGATTCCCTATGCTAATTAAATGAAATTTTCTTGTTTTTTTTTTCTAAAGCTTAATTTGTGGATATAAAATTAACAAGCCGTTTTCTAAGCATTTTTATTAAAGAAAAGGACCAAATGACCCGAAAAAAATATAAAACTAACAAAACCCTAAATGTAATCATTTTGACCCGCTACCCGGAGAGGCATGACTGCCTCTTCGTTTGTCTTCTGACCATCGTTGCGATCTGAAACAAAATTATGGTAAATAATTCTTGTCCAAATGCGGAAAACATTTATAAAATTTTAATTTTAATAAAATTACCGACAATACATATTGCATATTATTTTCGAAACACGTGTGGGCTAAAACGATCCCTGTAATCATTTTGCCCCATTGTTTTAGGTGATCATTGTGCCCCATTGTTAACTGGATTCTTTTGCCCCATTTGCAAGCGGCATAATAAAGTTCCCCTAACTTTTTTTTAAACGTACTAAAATTTGCAAAACTATCGACCAGCTTGTTCACTACACTATACTTTCTCATAGCTACTATTGAATATTTTTATACCTAACTGTTAAGTTAAGTCGGCAAAAATAATAAAATGCTTTACACTGCCAAAACACTTGCACACTGATCGCTGTCATTTATTGTACCAACCCGCCGTACTTGAAAGGCACTGTTGCCAAGTCTACGGATGCTCTTGTGCATACAGTGGCGACAAAAAGACGTGGGATCGTTTGGCCCCAGGGGATCTTCTTGCCCCGGTCTCCCCTAAATAATGACTGTGCTGCAGTGCAGTAATAGGTAAATTCTTAATAGTTAAAAGTTACAAATTAAGTCAATTTACCCAAAAGAGGTGATTCTTTGGAATCTCGGCAACGCCGCATTATTCTAGAGTAAAAGTTGGTAGCTATATATTTTTACGTTGTAAAACTCGCGAGGAACCTAGTGGACCTTTGCATTTAAAGTCTTGTCGTCCTGTTACGATAAAGAAAATCAGCTGTCTATTTGTTGGTTTTAACGCACATACAATTTTGATTTTAGAACCTTCAGTGAAAGGATATAATTCCGGAAGGTGGCCTATTTGGTATATTAACTTAAATTATAATATATTTAAAAAAATAAAGGAGAATATGACTTTCCATATAAAGTCGCCACAGTGGATCTTTTCCCGTGCGTCATCAATCAACGATCAGGACTCAACGTGGTTAATAACTCTGCATCCTTATTTATTACAGTAACAAGTTTGAATAAAAGCATAAAAGAACGTCTCCAAGATTCCGCAATAATATAACTTGCTGGACAAGAATAAAACTATAAACGTCAATTAATTACTTTTTTTATTTGTTTAGTTGACTACCGTTGTATTTTAGAACGTCATTGTCAACCTTGTTTTGATCTGCCAATCTAATTCATATTTTGTAAATTTGTGTGCTTTAAAACTGTTCCTTTTTCTAAAAATAGTTCTTTTTAGAGCTAATTATACCCACCATCTGTTTTGGCCGTAAGTATTTATGGATTTTTATAATAATTTATTTATTTTAAATATTCTAACCGTGAAAGTTTTTTGAAAAGTTTACGGCAGTGGCTAAATTCCGTTAAATGAAGGATGTCAAAAATTTGACTTACGATTTTAATAGTCAATAAAACACCAAACTTTTCTAGATTTTAAGCTTTAAAAATAGTATTAAATGTATTAACATTTGTTTGTCAATTTCTTTTAGAAAATAGAGAATGCCGGGCAAAACTCTCAAGACACAAGCCCGACAATTTGTGCTCAATCTCTGTGAGTACTTTGAATTTGAGAAAGCAAATGGGGGACCTTTAGAGCACAGCTCACCAACCTACAGAATATTTATCCGAAATACATATTAATAATACATTTTTATAAATTATTTTGTGCATTTTTTGTGTATTAGGTTATTTCCCAAAACTATATTTAAAAGTACAGGTTGTTACAGAAGCAAATTTAAATATATTAAATTATACCAAGAGAAGGATTCTCTATATAATAGGTACCTATATCCAAAAAAATAGTGAAAAAAATGTGTATAAACATGGATCCGCAAACGATTCGTTTCCGAGATACAGCTGTTAAATATAATTCCCCTTTAAAATAGAATGTTAGTTTAAGATTTCAATAAATGTATTGAAATTCATTTTTAGCTGGGAATTAATGGGTTAGACTGCGTTAGAGTACGAATAAACCCCGAGAGAAACTAGGAATTATAAATAATTTTTCGGGATATTATGTAGGTACCTACGTCAAACGGTAGGCAGGCACGTCCATTTTATGAACTTAGACTTAGTTTTGACTTTTTTCGTATCGTAATTTTGATTTGATTCATACGATTTTGATGACGTGAAAGTGATGACGCACGGGAAAAGATCCACTGTGGCGACTTTAGGTACAGTGCGAGCAAAAATTATTTGCATCAAAGAGGGCTTGGATTAAAAAACGTAGGGCTTAGTTTAGATCACAATGATATGGGGACGATGATATATCTAACCACATCTAGGTTAAAATTTTGTCAAATTCATATTATGACATGATATACCAAACTAATGAGTAATAAAATAAGTAGACAAATAAAAATTTATTTTTGTTGTTTACAAAATTAACAAAGTAAGAATATACAGAAAGAAAAAGAAAAATAATTACATGTATTCTGAGAATTCACATAACCGGAGAGGCGGAACCAGGCTTCATCCGAAAAAAATATCAGGTCTAATGAATCATTCCTTTCCAAAAATTTTTGGGTAAACCATTGAGGGTAATTCCTGCGTCTTTCAAAATATGCGACTTGAGTTTCTTGGAATACTTGCACTTTATATGGAAATAAATTTAGCTGCTTCTTAAGAATAGTCCTGCATGTTCCATAAGATCTTCCCACTTCTTGGGACAGGAGTATTTTGCATTATTTCACGAACTTTTGCAACAAGTTCTTCTATTCTTACAGATGGTCTTCCTGCTCCTTTTTTGTGTTGTATAGAACCTGTTTCCCTAAACACAGCCACGGTTCTTTTCAGGCAATGATAAAAATCCCCAGCAATAAAAGCAACGTTAGGAAAATGTTCGTGAAAATCGTCCATGCACAAACCCGGAATGTATTGACACTCACCATTTACTCTAACCCCATTTCGAAAATACGCTTTAACCATGAATGTTTTGTGCTGTTCCGTAAAGCCCATTGTGTGAATTGTTCAAGAAATTGGAAAAATTAGCGATGAATCAAATTACTTGTAACGACTGTCAAAGATGACGGAATAACTAATTGGTTGTTAATTCAGGTAGTTACTGACACCCAACAGGTATTAAGTTCTACAGCTAAGCATTACGTCCTTAGATGCAAGGCCCTCTTTGATGCAAATAATTTTTGCTCGCACGGTATTTAAACTACAGGGAATCGTTTGTACCAATTTGAAGTAATTCATAGTGGGACCAAAAAGGGGGTAGTTTTACATGCGTTGAACTCGTAACAAAAATCAAATCTGTCACCCACCTACATGTCTTAACTATTGATATTTCGTGTACACGAATAAATACCACCATCATCAGGAGACTTATTAGTTCTGCGTATAGGGGTCTACACAAATTAATTAACGTTCCAAAGGGCATGTAAACTAAAAGCCGTCCTTAGGGCATGGTCTCCCGAGGGAAGATAAAGGTCACCGAAATGGTTTTAAATTGCCAAAAAAACTTCTAAATTATTTTCTCAGTTTAGGAAGATGGAAAATGTTTCTCAAAAAGATTCGGACCGATTTGGGTTAATATTCAATCGAAATAATCAAACCAATACTTTCTTGTCAAGATAGTCCAGGACGTGGGGGTTTTTGGAATGCAAAAGGTGGGGTAGTGGCGATTTTTTAGTATGTTGTTAGGCTTGGGGCCCTAAAGAAAAAGCCAAGTTTTCGACCTCGAGGCGCATGCGAAAAGTATATCGCATTTTCTTTTTAAATTTAAGAATAGTAAATTATGATTTTAGTGCGTTACAAAAATTAATTTCTACTACAATTTGGTACGTTTCGATGGTCCGGATTGGTTATTGTCGGTGTCCTGTAGTTTTTTCCTGATTGAATAGGGATGACGTAGTGTCACAACTACCGAAGGCAGGCAAGAACAGAATGTGCTTGGTTGCTTCTTGTTATTTGAGGCTACTTGCTGAATATAACCTCTCAGCAGTTTTTCTCCTTCCAGGTTTACGGAAGTAGATAGAACTTTCGGCTGGTGCTAAATAGCCAAATAACAAAATATAATACTTTTTTTTTTCAAATAGCGCAACTTCACGGAGCTGTAACTCCTAACATCTGTGTGCTACAAAAAAAAAGTTTCTACAAAAAAAGGTAGGAAATTTTATCCTCTTTAAATTTGTATGAAATATCTTTTGTCGTGAAAGTCACTGTTTTTGAGTTATTATCAAAAAAACAAATTTTTGTACCTACAATCCAAGAGGTCGAAAACTTGGATTTTTCATTAGGGCCCTAAGCCTAAAAACATACTACAAAATCGCTACTACCCCACCTTTTGCATTCAAACACCCCTTTTTGATACCCACGTACTGGAGTAAGAGCGAAAATATTCAATTTTCGCTAAAACTTTTGTATGGGAGGGCATAAAACGCAAAAAAATGATTAATTACGTTAATAATTACTGATTGTTTCTATCAATATTAATACCTACATTGATTTGCGTACCGGTATTAAAGATAATGGCCATATGTGCCAAAGTATGGAGATACCGTTTGTCAACTAATTATCTTATATTGGTGGTTAGTGTTAATCACTTATTAATTATTTTTGCTACTAGATGACTAGTGATAAGTTTTTCTTTTCTGTACGATATTGTGACGTAAACTATTTTCAGATAAAAGGGTTTATCAAGGGTTTTACCAATACTCGATCTACCTAGTACCTTATTTTGAAATTGAAATTCCTGTAAAAATAAAAATTCTGAAAAAAAAAATCTGCGAATGAAAAATTTTTATGAAAAAAAAATTCCAAAAACAATTTTGGATTTTTTTAATGAAAAATATACCTGTGATATTTTGGTACAGCATACAACGATTTTTTATTTACATTAGAAGTAGTATGCAAAATTTCAGTTGGCAAATATTGGCTTCCTTATTCATTTTAGACTAAGAGTGCATCTATGTTTCTAAAGAATTCAATGCGCCAAACTCACTCGCATCATTTTCACGCTGTCGATCCAAAGTTAGCTTTTATGTTCCTAAAATGAATTTCTACTACAATTTGAATCTGGATCTGAATTATTTTAATGAAGATACTAGCAAATATTTTGATAATTTTGTCAGTGCCCACGTCACAAATTTTTTTTAACTGTTATGTTATGTCAAAAAAATGTGAGTTAAAGTCTGTTTTCAAGTGTAAACTGTTAGAGATACTAACTAACCGAAACATTGTGTTAAGTACCAAAATAAAGACAATAAAAGTCCGACAAGGTAATTTTTTTTGATATTACTTCATTGTCTACCACCTTCAAACATAAATAATAAATATGAAAAATATATGGCAATGTTTTTATAAATACCTATTTGTTTTAGAGAGTTTCTGCGATGCTTTGAGAGTTTCCTGTTCAGCAATCCAACGAATTAAGGCAAAGGGGATAGAGAAGGATGTAGATTTTAGGAATCGCAATACTGTGGCTATTTTGTCATCCCGTGGTCGACAACTTCACGAATTCACGAACATACCATAAGAGAGCGTATTTAGGGGATGTATAGACCAGGTGAACACGTTACCTACCATTCAGGAAAACCGCAGCGCTATTACAACACAGTCGGAACGACCTAAGAAACATTACTGCCGTAGTCACCGGACATTGCCTGTTCGGTAGACACGCTGAACGTATGCAGAGGAAACCTACTAAATTGGATTACACACTTCCTCACTCATCGTACAAATCGAGTTAGAATAGAGCAAGCTGTCTCCGAGCCATATGAAGTTCTAAGCGGGGTACCCCAAGGGTCTGTACTGGGGCCCCTTCTGTTCATAGTCTATATATCTGATTTGTCTCGGGCGATAAATTCGTTAAAGTCATTTTTTGCAGATGATTCAAAGTTCTTTTCCAATCCCCTGCTAAACAATACGCTAGTCGAAGACCTACTATCTCTCGAAATATGGACTGAATCATGGCAGCTTACGTTAAATGAAGCTAAATGCAGTATCTTGCATATTGGAGCAAATAATCTGTACTTGGAATATAGGCTGAATGGAGTCCCCCTAAAACAAGTATCTGAGCAGAAAGACCTTGGTGTGATAGCAGAGATGATCAGCAGAATCTATAAGTCGTATGTGAGACCTATTTTGGAATACGCCCACAGTGTGTGGACTCCCTATTTTGTTAAAGACATTGAGCTTTTGGAAAGGGTGCAGCGCCGAGCTACCAAGATGTCGCCAACCACGAGAAATATGTCATATGAGGAGAGAGTAATTGCATTTAATCTGCCAACACTTAGAGAAAGACGCCTCAGAGGTGACCTCATTGAATCTATAAGATAGTTCATAATTTGTACACTGTGGATATGGATATACTTCTTAGGAACAACAATATATTGCTACGAGGTCATGACTTTAAACTATCAAAGGAGAGATGTGCCAGGCTTCTAAGAAATAATTTTCTCAGCAATAGGGTCGTTTACCCCTGGAATAGCTTACGAGATGACACTGTCAGCGCTCCCTCAGTCAACAGTTTTAAAAACAGAGTTGACCATGACCTTAAAAACATAAATGCTCGCTTGGTCCACTATCTTTAAATTTTAAAACGTATGTGATTGACTGCCTGGACCTATGTAATCTGTAATATACTGTGATAATGTGTTGTGATCTGTTAGTCGTGAATGTGTTGTGATAATGCGCCATTTGCATGCTGTGATAGCGCACCGTATAAGGAGAAAATGAATGTATGCATGGACTTAATTTCCTTTAAACTAAATTATATAAAGAAAACACTCGCGCATAGACATATTGTGCCAAAAGCAGTTTCATCGGACTTCCGCCTACTGCTTTAACCCTAATAATAATAATAATAATAATAATAATAATAATAATAATAATAATAATAATAATAATAATAATAATAATAATAATAATAATAATAATAATAATAATAATAATAATAATAATAATAATAATAAAATAAACACCAAATAATACCAACTAACGACTTCTGTAGAAGTTGCATAGATGAAGAAGAGGAGGAAAGTATTCAGCATATCTTGTGTGAATGCCCCGGCCTCGCTAGAAGAAGGTTCAATGCCCTGGGCGAACCATTTTTTAATGATCTGGAGGAAGTGAGCAGCCTGCAACTGGGTCGACTTATTAAGTTTATTAACAGCAGTGGCTGGTTTGATTGAGCTGTCAACATTCTTTACGATCGCGTTAACCATCAGGTAGCTGATGCAAATACGTTCCGGGGAACATGTGTGGTACCACAACGGTCCTTATACGTGTGACTGTTTGGACAATACCAGAGGTCTGCCACTCTAACCTAACCTAACCTAGCTACCATTCGCTCAATACATACAACTAAACACTAAAATCATTGATGGTGTTGAAATATCCACTGGTTTATTAGCGGAATGTTTAAAAAACTTTAAATGGTGTAAATGTACGGTATCAAACGGGCGTTTTTTAATAATGCAATTAATTATTTTTATTTTATTTTAATAGGGTGGGCGAACTAGCATTGCAACTAGGGTTGCCAACTGTCCTTTATTTGAAAGGACAGTCCTTTATTTTAAAATTATGTTCTTTGTCCTTTTGAAAGCTGGAAATGTCCTTTAAAATCCGAAATCCAATCCATCACATAAATAAGGTAACACTATAATGTTGTAGGTCAATCCGAATATGAGAGTTTCACCGTCGTTGTTTGTCTCCGTCGACCTTTTTTTTCAATAGAACCGGTAAACGTCTTGGCAACCTTTTTTTTTTTTTAGAGCGCCCAAAAATATTTCCCAATGTGTACTTTATTCCAATATCCGAAAGTTGGCAACCCTAATTGCAACATAGACATCGAGTTTCAAGACTTCATCCATCTTATTGCCACTTTAATCCTATATTGAAATGGTTTGGTCGGAATGTAAGCGCTATTATGATGCAAAAATAAGTTCTATGCATCCTGCAACAAATGACGTAGTTTTGGGTCTGTGGAATAAAGCCATAGAAAATGTAAGAGTGAAAAAATGGAAAAATTATATAATTCACACTAGTAAAATTATAAATGATGTGTGGGAACAGGAAAGATTTATCGATGCTTCAGATACTCTTCCCTTTGCAGAGATGATTTATTTTAAGTATTAAAAAACTGCATTTTGTTGTGTTGTAATTTTTTATTATATTTTCGTCTTTATGATTTTATAAATAAGATAAAAATATTTGAAACAAAATTTATAGACCGCTGCACTAGACAAATAAATATATGATTTAATTTTAAATTTTATAAATGAATTTTATTTATTTTTCAGTAAATTTAAATCAATTAAAAATTTCATACTGGTTTTTAAAAACCAAATGTTTCATCCCATGATACCTTTTACCCTAAATAAACTACTTCTTTCTGACTTCATTAACTGTATAAAACTAATAGTTAAAAATTTCCCAAACGCACTTGTTCGCATGCATCGTGCGTTATGTAGATCAAGCCTAAGAAAAATCATAACCTTTACCACCGGTAAGTCAAACTGTCTGAATTAATTTACGACGTACCGCAAATACGGAGAATATGACGTTACGGTCAGCGGTCATTGAACAGACTTTATTATCATTTACCGGTGCTTTTATTATAAAGTATCAGAACCGTATTCTTATATTAGACACTTTTAGATTCACGTTTTTCTAATTATTAATCCATTATTACTAAATAAATCACGTGAAGTTGTTGCAAGACATTTCTCCAAATTATTCATTTAATATTTGACAATCTGAAATTTTGCCTTCGATTTGCTATTTTGCAAGTCCCGTACCTAAGGTGTAGATAGCTAGGTTAAATTTTTTAAGGGTATACTAATACCCTTTTTGGAATAACTATACGGAAAGCCCTTCCTATCATTTATTTTGTTACAATATAATGAAGCATTTCGTTATCGGATAATATGCGAAATTTTTATTAAATTCAAATAACGCGTCAGATGTCAGATCGCTATAATAATCTCGACCCTCTAATTTTCCCGATATGTTACAGTTATTATTACTGTTATTGGTCTGATTAATTTATGAGTACAATGCGTACAACATAGCGATGGGTTCAAGAAGCTCGAAGGTAAGCTAATATTTTCTACCTTGTACAATGTGAATTTGTTTCTTGGAATAAATTTAGTAAATCCAGTAGGTACAGTTTTTTTTTGGAAAAATGCTTGGGCAAGGGTATTAACGTGTTAAGTTGTGGTCCTCCGAATTAGAGATGTGACAATATCGATAATATTTTTAAATGGCAACCCTAGTTTTTTAAGGTCTATTTTTAAAGTGCATTTTAAGTTGTACATAAGTACCAAGTTTCAAATTCTTGTGATAAGATATTAAACAAAAAAAAATTAATTTAATTGAAAAAAAAAGCCTTCTATTCATCTTGAATACTTTTCCGTCAATAGATACTCAAAAAATTTTCTAATCACCATTTGGCACTATCCTAAATGCAAGTTAAATTCTAATTCCTTTGGGAGGAATTAACCTACATTCATGCCTTATTCATGGTTTTAACTCCCAAACATTTGCCTGTTTCATACAAGTAATAGAAATTTGATACTTATATATAATATACAGTGTGACCAGTAAAGTCCGCAATCCGCATCATATGGGATTTTTTTTATTCGAAATTTGACTTTAACATCAAGTTCTGCTTTGATCGAGATGAAAATTAAGCAAAAAAATAGTAGTCACGTGATTCGCATCATCTGTATAATGTTATTATTCAAAAGTGGGGTTATTTCTGAAAGTATCGAAAAAAGGTATTAGAAAAAGTTTTTTAAATGCAGTTTCTAGCCTACATGCAAAATTTTAGCTGCATAACATAATTTTGATTTTTTACCAATATTTTGTAAATTGCACCACTTTTGCAAAATAAGACTCAACGCAACCTACATAAAAGTTTTAGTTTTGACAATGCTTTATTTTAGATACATTTTCTTTAAAGTAGCGCCATACTAAATGTGTGTTTTTTTACAAAATCAAAATTGGGCTATTAAAATTTGGCCGCATGTGATGCAAAGTTTATTTGTTTTTGACCCTGTATAAGGTAACTTCATAAAATAAGTATTTTTGAAAACGTAGTTTGTGTCTGAAAGTAATATATATTAAGACAAAAAAGAACACAGTGTCATCAGTAAAGTGTTTATTAAGTGGAAAATAAATTTTAGTGGTTGGAGATCTATCGCAGGCTAATTTTAAACACAAAATTAAATGTTATATAAGAAACACTTTATCTCAATGTTGGCATATTTTTTTATAACAATAGTAGGTGTATAACTTCAGTTTTCTAATAGACTTATCACTGTATCAATATATTGGTTTGGGACACGCTGTATCAATATTTTTTTATAAAAAATACCACAACTTCAAATGTTAAAAACTGTACTGGACTTACTGAATTAATTCTAAGTTACAAACTGTAATATTGTTAACTCTTTTCGGGCTATTTTTTTTATAGGAGAGAGTTGAAGTACCAGAAAGTTTTGTGACAGGATTTCATGGCGACAGAAAGTTATATTTTTGGTTAATTCTTATTGTATCAGTTGTGGCGGTAATTGGTAATATTTTGGCAGTTAGATCGGTAATTTTCAAGTAAGGAAAGCTATTTAATTGATTGATACCATTTCTCTCCCTTTAGGATTATTGAATAACAATACGATTTAGTACTAAGTAGTTATTGTCATTCATTCCTTGGAAATTAATTAATTAAAAAATCCAAGAAGAAATTTTAATAACCATCTTTTTTAGGAAATACAAATATCTTCAAAAAACATGTGTCATATCTTTGGCAATATCAGATCTTATGACTGTAATACTTTTTGCAATGAACAACTTGGATCTCTTAAGTAAAAATCTTGTTACTTGGGTAAGTAAAATCATACCAAACGTAAAGTTTTTATAACTCAAAAATGTCAAGTCAGGGGAATTTCTGAAAATATTAGAAGGATAACCAAAAATTATAATATCAAAACAGCCTTTAAATCCGGAAATACGCTACAAAAGTAAAACTCCCCCGTAAGAAAACACAAAAAATTGTATCTATCAAATCCCTTGCGAGTGTGGTGGATAGTACATTGGAGGAACAAAAAGACCGCTTCTCGTACGAGTTAAAGAACATCTAAAACATACTTACAGAGGTAAAACTTCGAGATCAGGTATAGCGGAACATGTATGGACCAACCAACATAATATACAGTGGTCAGAAGCCAAGGTTTTGGACACGGAACAGCACTGGAGAAAACGAAAATTCAAAGAAGCAGCTTTTATGAATCAAAATACCCATATATTTAGTAAACCAAGTATAGATATCCCCAATATCTGGAAGCCTTTTCTTGTCCAAAACCTCACACTCCAATAATCACGTAGGCGGAGTCATCAAGCTTCATTGCACATGGATAGTATTTAAGACAGTAGCCCTAGAATTATAATTTAGTTTACACTTGAAAACGGTTAGAGATAACGCAGACGCTCTGCCATTTGTCCTTCGGAGACTCTGTAATACTCTCATCAACTTCTGCCATTCAATTGTGATGTTAGTCCGGTTAGTCGTATAAAGAATTCGATACGTTAGTCCAATACTGGGCGGGGAAAATGACGAAAGATATATATAGATTTTAATGATCAGTGGTTGTGAGTGAGTTCCTTTTTCGTCCTCCGTCCCTTTGAAATCGCAGAAGATTCCAAACTATATACTACTAACTAATTTTACTTAACTATTTTTAACTTTGTGTTTTAATTTTTAGGCGTACGGCGAATTCCTGTGTCATTATCTTCCAGTGGGACAAGTACTGGGAAATTTAGCAAGTTCCCTAGCACTTTTGGTCATTGCTTTGGATAGATACCATAACGTCATTCACGCCTTAAGTAAAAAATGGGACCCATGTCTATGGAAATGTTTGCTGGGCGCGTTCATTCTTTGGACTCTATGTATAGGTAATTCCAATTTAGTAAACACAAGTTCCTGGTGTTCTGCATTGTGTCTTTACACCAGGAACTCTGTTAGTTGTCACCCTTAAGGTGAAATTATCAACGTCATTCAATGTATTGCCAACCTATAACCTATTTCGCCTTGTTTTTCTTAGTTTATTGACTAACTTTTAAATAAAATCAATATCGTCTGCACATCATTTAGGTAATATCTGATATATTACAAAAATATCAATTTATTTCATTGCTTATTTTGGGAGAATTGTATAGTGAAAGAACAATAACATAATAATGTTAAAAACAATCTTAACCGATATTTTTCGATATACAATTTTCCTTAAACAACTTATGAATTTCCTTGATATTTATTTAACATGGTAATTATTACCTAAAGAATATGAAGACGATATTGATTTTATTTAAATTTTGTGTAAAAGTTAGAAAAAATAAATAAATCTACGCGAAATAGGTTATAGATTGGCAAGCATGTTGATACTCCCACCTTAATGTAAAATGATAAATGTATTATGTGCATGGTCGGTACCATCAAAGGGGTATTCATAGGAAGTTATAGTTTCAGATCACTTACATAAGTTGCTATTTTTCAAAATAAATACCTTTTTAATTGCAATGCTATCTAAATAAAAAAATAATCTTCATGTTAAAAGTGATAATACTTGAATATACAGAGTGTCCTAAAAGGTGTGGTCATCAATTTCCTGCAATTTTAACATAAACTTTAAATTAGTAACTAAATTAAATTAAATTGAATAAAATTTTAGTATTTGTTAATACTATATAGTAAATAACATAAATTAGTGATTTTTTTAAATGCAAGATAAATTTTTAAATACATTTTTCTAGAAAACACTTATATTTTACCAATTGTAGGTATCTGTTTTTTTCGTAAAATACAGTGTCACCAGTAAAGTCCGCATCATATGGGATTTTTTTTATTAATAGCTTTATTCGAAATTTGACTTTGGCATCAAGTTCAGCTTCGATCGAGATAAAAATTAAGCAAAAAAAATAGTAGTCACGTGATTCGCATTATCTGTCAAATTTTAATTTTTTCCAAAAACGAATTCAAAAGTGGGGTTATTTCTGAAAATATCGAAAAAAGTTATTGGAACAAGTTTTTTTAAATGCAGTTTCTAGTTTACGTGTAAAATTTCAGCTGCATAAGATAATTTTGATTTTTATCCCCTATTTTGTAAATTGCACCACTTTTGGAAAATAAGACTTAACGCAACCTACATAAAACTTTTTAGTTTTGACAATACTTTATTTCAGATACATTTTCTTTAAAGTGTTATTAAACGTGTGTTTTTCTAAAAAATCAAAATTGGGCTATTAAAATTTGGTCGCATGTGATGCAAAATTTATTTGTTTTTGATCCTGTATAAGGTAACTTCATAAAATAAGTATTTTTGAAAACGTAGTTTGTGTATTTTATAAATTTACATTATACAGGGTCAAAAACAAATAAACTTTGCATCACATGCGACCAAATTTTAATAGCCCAATTTTGTTTTGTAGAAAAACACACATTTAATATTGCGCTACTTTAAAGAAAATTTATCTGAAATAAAGCATTGTCAAAACTAAGAAGTTTTATGTAGGTTGCGTTGAGTCTTATTTTGCAAAAGTGGTGCAATTTACAAAATATAGGTAAAAAATCAAAATTATCTTATGCAGCTGAAATTTTTGCATGTGGGCTAGAAACTGTATTAAAAAAAACTTTTTCTTATAACTTTTTTCGATATTTTTAGAAATATTTTTGGAAAAAATTAAAATTTGACAGATAATGCGAATCACGAGAGGTTATTAACCTCTCGAGGGGTTACTGAGGTTTGATCCTCAGTACCCCAAATACTCTTTCCTACGGAATATATCAAATGTTGTTATCAAATTTTCACCTTCACAATGTCTTAAAGAATGGTTATGTTCGATAAGTCTGATTTTTGAAGACAGTTTTTAAATAATCTTCGACACCTCCTGGCAAGGTTTTCCCCTTTTTCCCAATGTAACTTGGTTGGTTTACGCCCACTTTAATAATGTTTTAAATACTCAGTATGGTTTTACCATCTCCAATTTTCTTCATATCGTGTTTCTTCTAAGCTTCAATTTTTGAGTCCATAAAAGCTCAATTAATGTTAAATTTTTAAGTTTCTCTTTTGCTAACAACAACAGCACAATATAAAAAATTTTTCTGTCTCCTGAGGATGGACGTTTCTACGTTCGAAACATGTAGAGACCTATGATTTAATAATTTTTCTATTAAACTTTGTGGAGGATGACTTTGTGTTTTTCTTTCCTTTTAATAATATTTTTTTGCTTAATTTTCATCTTGATCGAATCAGAACTTGATGCCAAAGTCAAATTTTGAATAAAGCTATTAATAAAAAAAAATCCCATATGTTGCGGACTTTACTGGTGACACTGTATTATATATTTTTTAGGCCTGTCTTATCCTGTTGTAACATTCTACATCTACTTCCTTATTAGAGTAAATGACGAGGATGCCAGTATGTGCTATGGAGCCCAGACAGACAGACAAACAATAATGATTTACTACATTGCAATGAACGTTTTATTTTTCTTTCCAATAATATCCTTATTTTTCTGGTTCTACTACAAAATCGCTTTGCTTATCTGGCGACATAGAAAACCAATAACAAGCTCTAATCAACACATAGAAGTAACTGACAGTTCATCAACAGGAAAAGCGCTGCAGGAATCTTCTACTGCTCGTATGCCTGTAGTTAAAAAGAAAAATATTCAAATGGAAAGAAAGAAACGCAGTTTTAAAATAGTTCTGGCACTGATTTTCGCTTTCGTCGGCTGTAGAATGCCTTATTGGCTGTTCATGGTGTACAAACTTGTAATAACTTGTGCTTCGGCGGACGTAATCTGGAGAACAGGTTTCTTATTTACAGCCTTAAATCTGTTAAACTGCGCTTTAAACCCATTTTTGTATACTTACCTGAATATTACTATTATCATTTGTAGAAAAATTAACGATTTTATGTGTAAGATATGTTGTTGCTGTTTTTCGAACACAGAGTTTGAAGATTTTGAAACTGGTAACGGGGCGGAAGGTATTATGGGTTACAAGAAGAATGTTAAAGCTGTCAAAGAAAAAGTATTGGATGACAATAAACCCAAAGTTCAGTTTTTGGATGTACCTGACGTTCCGAAATATACACAGAAAGAAGTTTTTTAATACCTTAAGGTTTCAGATTTAATATAAGTTGAAGGCTTTACCTTTAATTATATAGACATGTTCAGAAGTCCGAAATAAAATGAATATTTTTTTATATAACCTATTTATCCTTATTTATATCCTCTATCAATGTTATATGGTCTATACTTATACACTCTCCCATTAAAATAAATCCCATGGCGTAGGGTCCGGAGATCTTGATGGCCATTCAATTGGATCATGTTGATCTCTCCAGCGATTTGGAAAAGTGTCGTTTGAGTATCTTGGAACTCCAAAATGCGGCGGAGCGCCATCTTGCTGAACCCATATTCTTTCATGGGGAATATCTGGATCATCCCCGTTAGGAAACATAATTGTTAATGCACATATTAAATCAAATGAGAGAAAATCTAAGTAACGCTCAGCAGTAAGATTTTCATCACTAAAAATAACTTATACAGAAGGTGGGTTCGGGATTCTCACTCTTTTAACTCTATGTGCACAAAACGCTCCCGATCCATTCGGGTATTGTCCTTTCGAGTAAAAGGTGTGACTCCAAGTGCGGTCGGGTATTGCGACACGGAGTTAAAGGAGCTCACTCCAACAGGTCCACCTCGCGAGAGAAGAACTCCGGAGCGGGCATGCTCAGTGATAGTGTTTTTAGTATTTTACATATTCATAGGTTATAAGTTTAGCTTATTTGTCTTCAAACATGAAATGAAGTTTAAATTGTTTATTGGACATGAGAGGTACTGTAATCTCTGCAAAATTCTCAACTACTTCAACATTCTCTTCATCAGAACAATCTTCAAAAAATATTTCTCTGACAAAATTAAGTATTGGCATCAGATGACGAAAGAAATCCATATTGTAAATTAAATAATAAAGGTACAAAAAACACAAAATATTTACATAATATAATAATAAACCACAAGTGATGAAACACAAAGACGAAACAAGCGATTGAGGTTATGGTGATTAACTCTAAAAACTCTCGAGCGTTCGGGACAGGCCATTCTACACATAAAACTCTAAGGTCACGTGATTAAAACGCCACTCTAACTCTACTGCAGCTCCGTAAACAATCCCGAACCCAGCTATTGAATAATAATTTTATTTCATGCTTTTGAATAACCAATAATGTAGGTATATGCATTATTACAATAGATATTTATATAGATAGCCTGCAAAATTGAATTTTAATAAATTTACCTCCTAACAATTTTTTTTGCAAATCACACGCAATAAGACAAAAAAAAATGACTTAAAATCAAAGATGACACACAAACAGAAAAAAAGTTAGTCATTGCTAGGTAGATATTAGTTCAGCTTCCCTTGCTATTCCGAATAGATCTGATAGATTGAATGTGTAATATCTATAGATCACTTTCACCCAATCTTCATCGTACAACATTACTCGTAATATCTTCTATGAATTATTTGCTGGCCTCAAGGGGTAGTATTTACCCCGATTAGTTGAAATCAACCCCGCGAAATAGAATATTTTAGACAACAAATTTGGATAGTATAGAGCACGTAACTCACATAAACGCAGTTTTTCGTTGACATGTTTTATTAATGGTCATAATCAGTATTTTTTTGTTCCTGGTATATAGCACATAATTTATTATTGTATTTTATAGTGCATATCTAATAAACAATGCCCTAATAATGTGAAGAGACGCAAAATACTTATATTTATAAAATAGAATTTACATCTTAATACAGTAACTCTATGGCTTTCAGGTAGACTGTCTTAAGGACTTTTCATATAATGAAATCGGGGACTACTGTAATAATTTTGGCGTGTTAACCGGAGTTTGTCTTGAGATGGGTCTATTTACGAATGTCAACAGATCATTCTATTTAAATGCCATTCAAAATACAAAGCACTATAGAGGAGAAACATAATAAATAATAAGTTGTAAGTTCATAAAGTCGAGAACTGATGATTGATGATAATTATAAAAATAATGCTATCCAATGGAAATCAGTTCAGAGATATCAGTCAGAGATAAATATATACGATGTAGGAATAAGAAATCAACTCGCACAGGTATAATTGAAAGCAGCATTTTCTTATACATACAGTGTGTCCATGGATAGAGTTTGGAAGAGGAAAAACTTTTTTATTAGATAGGTATAGAAGAAAAAGTATTTCTTTATAAAAACGTCTGTTTGTGCTGAAATTACAATTTCAAATATCAGAGTTTCGAATACTATACAGGGTTCGTCAGAAACAACAGTATTTGTTTTTTGGATTTTTTTTCAATTCTAATTTTCAATTCCTTTTGATGATTGCCATTTAAAATTGTAGTTTCAGCAAAAGTAGACGTTTTTATAAAGAATTACCTTTACTTTTATGCCTGCTAATAAAAAAGTTTTTCCTCTTCCAAACTCTATCCGTGGGCACACTGTAGTATGAAGTAAGATTTAAATAATTAAAAGGAGATTTACTATCTACTTAAACATGACAATTGGGGTGTGTATTTTACTTAATAGTTTTATGAGGTAAAACATAAAGTATTTAAGGTCTTTTGACCTGGGCCCTGGTTTTCCTGATCTTACATTATGTACAATACCAAGTGCAACAAGAAAATCTTTACGTAACATACTGCAATAAAATCGAAATATTCTTTAAGAATTAAAACGCACATTTTATAATATATAAAGAGGTTTCCGTCATTCCCAATATTTTCTTGTTCACTTACTCTGGGCGACAAGTAATATTGGCATGTCTACTTTCCATAAATTATGACAAAATTTATGCAGCAACTGCATAACACGAAGGCATGTCGTTATAGTCAACAATTTTAGACTGCTACACGAATTAATTAACAATGATTTGCTGTAATTTGTTGTAACTTGGCATTTTTTCAGGATTTGGGAACGTTTTCTTTTAGATAGAATGTGTTAGATATTAATTAGGGAAATATCTAAGTCGGATTGCAGAATCTGCTATTCTTACACTTAACGTTTACCTAGTAATACATCAAAAAATCAATATAAATATAAATATCTAATCGTAGTATGTTTGGCGATAATATAAAAGTAGATACAGGGTGTTCATTTGAAAACTTCCCACCTCGATTTTCCTGCTTTAAAATGAAAATGTGGAAAATCGCTCGGACCCGTCGATTTCTATTTCGAGGGGGACATCTTTTGCGTATATTGTCAATCTTGTTACTTCAAGCCCCTAAGAGGGGGGTAAGATCTAAATCTTAAATGGATACCCCTATTTTATATATTTTTTTTTGATTCTGCATAAAATTCTAAACATTTTTTAATAAAAGCATTATTAGTCTATACTTAACAGTTTCCGAGATATTGACTCTTGAAAAATGACATTTTTGAACTTTGACAGCGTCTAGCTTTCTAATTGTACGTCTTAAAGCAAAACGGCTTACATGTCCCTATCTTCGATTTTTATTACAATAGTGTGAACTTTCGGTTAAACCGGATGTAAGAAATATAGTACTTCCGGTTTAACCGGAAGTTTACACTATTGGAAAGATAATAAAAATCGAAGACAGGGACATGTAAGCCGTTTTGCTCTAAGACGTACAGTTAGTAAGCTAGACGCTGTCAAAGTTCAAAAATGTCATTTTTCAAGAGTCAATATCTCGAAAACTGTTAAGTATAGACTTAATAATGCTTTCATTAAAAAATGTTAAGAATTTTATGCAGAATCCAAAAAAATTATATAAAATAGGGGTATCCATTTAAGATTTAGATCTTACTCCCCCTCCCTCCTAGGGGCTTGAAGTAATAAAATTGACAATATACGCAAAATATGTCCCCCTCGAAATAAAAATCGACGGGTCCGAGCGATTTTCCACATTTTCATTTTAAAGCAGGAAAATCGAGGTGAGAAGTTTTCAAATAAACACCCAGTATATACAGTGACCGGCAAAGAGTTCGCAACATATGGGAAAAAATTTTATTAGCGGAATATTGAAAAATCTTTTTTGGGGGATTGGATGTGCATGTCCCATAACCCTTAAAATCGATTTTGACATACGTCACGTGACCAATGGTATGGCGAGAAAGTTGCATGAAAAAACCAATATGAAATCATCATAAATCAGATAAATGATGAGATATCGAAAAAATTCCAAGAATAAAAAGTGTTTAGAATTCCATTAGAATCTTAAATACAATGCTTGGGATATCTACTTGAAAAAACATAAAATCGAATATTTTTATAAATATTTTTTTACCGAATTAAAAATTTCCATATTTTTCCTTTCTTAAAGCTTCATTAAAGTAAAACTGACATCTGGTGACCACAACTAGAAATATTCTTTTGTTTTTCTGACAATTTGGAACAATAATTCAAAAAATTCGTTTACACTTGGATACCAGCTGTTGCAATAGTCTATTTCTAATAACCTTGTCGATATTTTTTATATCGAAATATTCTATTATGTTAAGAAATCCTTAAATTCATTAGTCCAAAGCAAATTATATTTATAGCCGTAAAAAATAATTTTGAATTTCGCAGAAATCTAAAGTAATTTAAATTTTTAATAATTTTTAGATTTTTTTAAAGATTTCTGCCAAATTCAAAATTATTTTTTACGGTTATAAATATAATTTGCTTTGGATTAATGAATTTAAGGATTTCTTATAATAGAATATTTCGATATAAAAAATATCGATAAGGTTATTAGAAATAGACTATTGCAACAGCTGGTATTCAAGTGTAAACGAATTTTTTGAATTATTGCTCCAAATTGCCAGAAAAACAAAAGAATATTTCTAGTTGTGGTCACCAGATGTCAGTTTTACTTTAATGAAGCTTTAAGAAAGGAAAAATATGGAAATTTTTAATTCGGTAAAAAAATATTTACAAAAATATTCGATTTTATGTTTTTTTAAGTAGATATCCCAAACATTGTATTTTAGGTTCTAATGGAATTCGAAACACTTTTTATTCTTGGAATTTTTTCGATATCTCATCAACTTATCTGATTTATGATGATTTCATATTGGTTTTTTCAACTTTCCCTCCATACCATTGGTCACGTGACGTATGTCAAAATCGATTTTAAGGTTATGGGACATGCATATCCAATCCCTCAAAAAAGATTTTTCAATATTCCGCTAATAAAAATTTTCCTCATATGCTGGGAACTCTTTGCCGGTCACTGTATATTATACACTCCCGTGCAAAAAAAAACGGGCATCATAAATTTTGGATTAAGTTTTGGACTTTGTTTTGGAATTTTTTATTTTTACTCCGATTTAGGTGATTTTTTAGAGAGCTATAGATACATTTGTAAGTTTTAATATGCTTTTACCAATTTCAAGAGAAATTGCTTTTTTGACATATTATACAAGGATAATCGAAAAGTTTTTTCTTTGCTTAGTGTCATAACACCCTGTGGAATAATTAAGAAGCAAAATTACTTCAAAATATCAGTTTTCATTGGGCCGCAAATATTATTTGCATTTTGATTTTTGGTTCATGTCAATACGTGCATTTGTTCTCATGCCAAATGCAAAATGATTTTGGTGATGGCACCACCTGGATCAAATCCAATAAATAAATTTAAAAAACACTTGGATATTTAAAAAAATTATCATAAGCATGCGTTTTATGTCTCCCCCTGGAATAGAACCAGGAACCTCTCTATTACCAGTCGAACGCTCTACCTATATATATTTCTATCTTTCAGATCATTTATTGTTGTCATATGATTTTTTTACACATTTTATAAAAAAAAAATTTTCCCAAAGTAAAGTTCAATGTTTTTTTCCTTACATATTTTGGCGTTATTTTTTAAAAGAAACTTAGTCATAATATATGCCTTTCTCTTTCCGTTTATTAATGGATAAGCGATGCACGAGATATTGTCACTGTCTAATTAATATAAATGGATTTAAACAAAAACAAGTGAACATCAGCCGCAAACAAATCGACTTCGCTTTGACAGGCGATTTCCCTATTTTATTCATCGCTTGCTTCATGTAAAGAAAATGCTAATAGACTATTAAAATTACCATAAAACGATTAGATTTTTTAGAGGATTTTGAACCCATAGTAATATCTATTGGAAATAAAAATAGGTTTCAAAAAAATTATTGTCCACAAAACAAATTTAAAAGAACTTAAATGATGTAGTTTGATGATGTACAGTTCTGTTAAAAAAAGCCGTACAAGTCTTCATTAGTTTTTGTATTATTTAAGCAGTTTGAAACAGGCTTTTGTGATTATTTCTTATAGGTATTCAGAGACGTATGTTATATGCAATAAATGCAAATCATTGGCGTAGATGAAGCAATTCAAAAAATTAAGTAAAATGGTAACGTAATATTTTATATTTATAATAATTGTCATTGAGCCTTGTTTCTCGATCACTGAGCCAATCTATTAGGAATCGAGTTAATCAAATTTGTTATGATAATTGGGTCAAGCTCTTACCAGCATTCATGAATTGTTTCCCACAATTCAGTAGAATTTTGATGCAAAAAATTACGGTTATAAATTTTTTTTACAAATTATAGCCCACACATTTTCTATTGGATTAATATCCGAATTGAATGAAGACCACGGTAATACTTCTATCTACATTATTATTTTTAAACCAGCCTATACACGGGACAATTATCATGTTGATAAATAAAATAATTATCTGTTCAACCATTGCCAAGATACAGCATTGTAAAGATTATCCTACCAAAATTTGACATATTTTTTGTTTAATAGTGTATTTATTGCCAAAAGACACTTATCAAAAAACTGGCAAAAAGGTCTGG
The DNA here is from genome assembly GCA_963969555.1 of Polydrusus pterygomalis. Classification (NCBI taxonomy): domain Eukaryota; kingdom Metazoa; phylum Arthropoda; class Insecta; order Coleoptera; family Curculionidae; genus Polydrusus; species Polydrusus pterygomalis. Next base: position 53,494,779 of record OZ018381.1, read on the forward strand.
AGACATTGATGTCATCTTACTAACGGTTCATACCGGGAATTTCTAACTTTACCAATTTACGGCACAAAATCGCCTTTACTAATAACACCCTGTATATCAGTAAAATCGTTTTACAGGTTAACGTTAGGAACTTAAAAAGGTTTGTTACACCTTAGGTTACACTGAAAAAATTAGTTCGTCAAAATCGGATGAGCGGTTCAAAAAATAGTTAAGAACAAACTTTTGCTAGATTTTAGAGTATTCGCTAATTTTGACGAGAAGTGTATTTACACCATGACAAATTAGGTGTACGGGTTTTTAATGAATAGAACAAACTGTATCTGTTATTGTTTTTTGTTTCATAGGGACTTCCAAAAATAATATTATGTTTACGTTCTACGATATAAGTTTGACGAATCAATATATCTTTAATGTTTCATGTTCCCCCGAACGATGCATCGCTCAGCCAAGAACCAAAAGACAAAATTATACAGAACATTATTATTTATAAGCCTTGCTAACAACAACAGCACAATATAAAAAATTTTTCTGTCTCCTGAGGATGGACGTTTCTACGTTCGAAACATGTAGAGACCTATGATTTAATAATTTTTCTATTAAACTTTGTGGAGGATGACTTTGTGTTTTTCTTTCCTTTTAATAATATTTTTTTGCTTAATTTTCATCTTGATCGAATCAGAACTTGATGCCAAAGTCAAATTTTGAATAAAGCTATTAATAAAAAAAAATCCCATATGTTGCGGACTTTACTGGTGACACTGTATTATATATTTTTTAGGCCTGTCTTATCCTGTTGTAACATTCTACATCTACTTCCTTATTAGAGTAAATGACGAGGATGCCAGTATGTGCTATGGAGCCCAGACAGACAGACAAACAATAATGATTTACTACATTGCAATGAACGTTTTATTTTTCTTTCCAATAATATCCTTATTTTTCTGGTTCTACTACAAAATCGCTTTGCTTATCTGGCGACATAGAAAACCAATAACAAGCTCTAATCAACACATAGAAGTAACTGACAGTTCATCAACAGGAAAAGCGCTGCAGGAATCTTCTACTGCTCGTATGCCTGTAGTTAAAAAGAAAAATATTCAAATGGAAAGAAAGAAACGCAGTTTTAAAATAGTTCTGGCACTGATTTTCGCTTTCGTCGGCTGTAGAATGCCTTATTGGCTGTTCATGGTGTACAAACTTGTAATAACTTGTGCTTCGGCGGACGTAATCTGGAGAACAGGTTTCTTATTTACAGCCTTAAATCTGTTAAACTGCGCTTTAAACCCATTTTTGTATACTTACCTGAATATTACTATTATCATTTGTAGAAAAATTAACGATTTTATGTGTAAGATATGTTGTTGCTGTTTTTCGAACACAGAGTTTGAAGATTTTGAAACTGGTAACGGGGCGGAAGGTATTATGGGTTACAAGAAGAATGTTAAAGCTGTCAAAGAAAAAGTATTGGATGACAATAAACCCAAAGTTCAGTTTTTGGATGTACCTGACGTTCCGAAATATACACAGAAAGAAGTTTTTTAATACCTTAAGGTTTCAGATTTAATATAAGTTGAAGGCTTTACCTTTAATTATATAGACATGTTCAGAAGTCCGAAATAAAATGAATATTTTTTTATATAACCTATTTATCCTTATTTATATCCTCTATCAATGTTATATGGTCTATACTTATACACTCTCCCATTAAAATAAATCCCATGGCGTAGGGTCCGGAGATCTTGATGGCCATTCAATTGGATCATGTTGATCTCTCCAGCGATTTGGAAAAGTGTCGTTTGAGTATCTTGGAACTCCAAAATGCGGCGGAGCGCCATCTTGCTGAACCCATATTCTTTCATGGGGAATATCTGGATCATCCCCGTTAGGAAACATAATTGTTAATGCACATATTAAATCAAATGAGAGAAAATCTAAGTAACGCTCAGCAGTAAGATTTTCATCACTAAAAATAACTTATACAGAAGGTGGGTTCGGGATTCTCACTCTTTTAACTCTATGTGCACAAAACGCTCCCGATCCATTCGGGTATTGTCCTTTCGAGTAAAAGGTGTGACTCCAAGTGCGGTCGGGTATTGCGACACGGAGTTAAAGGAGCTCACTCCAACAGGTCCACCTCGCGAGAGAAGAACTCCGGAGCGGGCATGCTCAGTGATAGTGTTTTTAGTATTTTACATATTCATAGGTTATAAGTTTAGCTTATTTGTCTTCAAACATGAAATGAAGTTTAAATTGTTTATTGGACATGAGAGGTACTGTAATCTCTGCAAAATTCTCAACTACTTCAACATTCTCTTCATCAGAACAATCTTCAAAAAATATTTCTCTGACAAAATTAAGTATTGGCATCAGATGACGAAAGAAATCCATATTGTAAATTAAATAATAAAGGTACAAAAAACACAAAATATTTACATAATATAATAATAAACCACAAGTGATGAAACACAAAGACGAAACAAGCGATTGAGGTTATGGTGATTAACTCTAAAAACTCTCGAGCGTTCGGGACAGGCCATTCTACACATAAAACTCTAAGGTCACGTGATTAAAACGCCACTCTAACTCTACTGCAGCTCCGTAAACAATCCCGAACCCAGCTATTGAATAATAATTTTATTTCATGCTTTTGAATAACCAATAATGTAGGTATATGCATTATTACAATAGATATTTATATAGATAGCCTGCAAAATTGAATTTTAATAAATTTACCTCCTAACAATTTTTTTTGCAAATCACACGCAATAAGACAAAAAAAAATGACTTAAAATCAAAGATGACACACAAACAGAAAAAAAGTTAGTCATTGCTAGGTAGATATTAGTTCAGCTTCCCTTGCTATTCCGAATAGATCTGATAGATTGAATGTGTAATATCTATAGATCACTTTCACCCAATCTTCATCGTACAACATTACTCGTAATATCTTCTATGAATTATTTGCTGGCCTCAAGGGGTAGTATTTACCCCGATTAGTTGAAATCAACCCCGCGAAATAGAATATTTTAGACAACAAATTTGGATAGTATAGAGCACGTAACTCACATAAACGCAGTTTTTCGTTGACATGTTTTATTAATGGTCATAATCAGTATTTTTTTGTTCCTGGTATATAGCACATAATTTATTATTGTATTTTATAGTGCATATCTAATAAACAATGCCCTAATAATGTGAAGAGACGCAAAATACTTATATTTATAAAATAGAATTTACATCTTAATACAGTAACTCTATGGCTTTCAGGTAGACTGTCTTAAGGACTTTTCATATAATGAAATCGGGGACTACTGTAATAATTTTGGCGTGTTAACCGGAGTTTGTCTTGAGATGGGTCTATTTACGAATGTCAACAGATCATTCTATTTAAATGCCATTCAAAATACAAAGCACTATAGAGGAGAAACATAATAAATAATAAGTTGTAAGTTCATAAAGTCGAGAACTGATGATTGATGATAATTATAAAAATAATGCTATCCAATGGAAATCAGTTCAGAGATATCAGTCAGAGATAAATATATACGATGTAGGAATAAGAAATCAACTCGCACAGGTATAATTGAAAGCAGCATTTTCTTATACATACAGTGTGTCCATGGATAGAGTTTGGAAGAGGAAAAACTTTTTTATTAGATAGGTATAGAAGAAAAAGTATTTCTTTATAAAAACGTCTGTTTGTGCTGAAATTACAATTTCAAATATCAGAGTTTCGAATACTATACAGGGTTCGTCAGAAACAACAGTATTTGTTTTTTGGATTTTTTTTCAATTCTAATTTTCAATTCCTTTTGATGATTGCCATTTAAAATTGTAGTTTCAGCAAAAGTAGACGTTTTTATAAAGAATTACCTTTACTTTTATGCCTGCTAATAAAAAAGTTTTTCCTCTTCCAAACTCTATCCGTGGGCACACTGTAGTATGAAGTAAGATTTAAATAATTAAAAGGAGATTTACTATCTACTTAAACATGACAATTGGGGTGTGTATTTTACTTAATAGTTTTATGAGGTAAAACATAAAGTATTTAAGGTCTTTTGACCTGGGCCCTGGTTTTCCTGATCTTACATTATGTACAATACCAAGTGCAACAAGAAAATCTTTACGTAACATACTGCAATAAAATCGAAATATTCTTTAAGAATTAAAACGCACATTTTATAATATATAAAGAGGTTTCCGTCATTCCCAATATTTTCTTGTTCACTTACTCTGGGCGACAAGTAATATTGGCATGTCTACTTTCCATAAATTATGACAAAATTTATGCAGCAACTGCATAACACGAAGGCATGTCGTTATAGTCAACAATTTTAGACTGCTACACGAATTAATTAACAATGATTTGCTGTAATTTGTTGTAACTTGGCATTTTTTCAGGATTTGGGAACGTTTTCTTTTAGATAGAATGTGTTAGATATTAATTAGGGAAATATCTAAGTCGGATTGCAGAATCTGCTATTCTTACACTTAACGTTTACCTAGTAATACATCAAAAAATCAATATAAATATAAATATCTAATCGTAGTATGTTTGGCGATAATATAAAAGTAGATACAGGGTGTTCATTTGAAAACTTCCCACCTCGATTTTCCTGCTTTAAAATGAAAATGTGGAAAATCGCTCGGACCCGTCGATTTCTATTTCGAGGGGGACATCTTTTGCGTATATTGTCAATCTTGTTACTTCAAGCCCCTAAGAGGGGGGTAAGATCTAAATCTTAAATGGATACCCCTATTTTATATATTTTTTTTTGATTCTGCATAAAATTCTAAACATTTTTTAATAAAAGCATTATTAGTCTATACTTAACAGTTTCCGAGATATTGACTCTTGAAAAATGACATTTTTGAACTTTGACAGCGTCTAGCTTTCTAATTGTACGTCTTAAAGCAAAACGGCTTACATGTCCCTATCTTCGATTTTTATTACAATAGTGTGAACTTTCGGTTAAACCGGATGTAAGAAATATAGTACTTCCGGTTTAACCGGAAGTTTACACTATTGGAAAGATAATAAAAATCGAAGACAGGGACATGTAAGCCGTTTTGCTCTAAGACGTACAGTTAGTAAGCTAGACGCTGTCAAAGTTCAAAAATGTCATTTTTCAAGAGTCAATATCTCGAAAACTGTTAAGTATAGACTTAATAATGCTTTCATTAAAAAATGTTAAGAATTTTATGCAGAATCCAAAAAAATTATATAAAATAGGGGTATCCATTTAAGATTTAGATCTTACTCCCCCTCCCTCCTAGGGGCTTGAAGTAATAAAATTGACAATATACGCAAAATATGTCCCCCTCGAAATAAAAATCGACGGGTCCGAGCGATTTTCCACATTTTCATTTTAAAGCAGGAAAATCGAGGTGAGAAGTTTTCAAATAAACACCCAGTATATACAGTGACCGGCAAAGAGTTCGCAACATATGGGAAAAAATTTTATTAGCGGAATATTGAAAAATCTTTTTTGGGGGATTGGATGTGCATGTCCCATAACCCTTAAAATCGATTTTGACATACGTCACGTGACCAATGGTATGGCGAGAAAGTTGCATGAAAAAACCAATATGAAATCATCATAAATCAGATAAATGATGAGATATCGAAAAAATTCCAAGAATAAAAAGTGTTTAGAATTCCATTAGAATCTTAAATACAATGCTTGGGATATCTACTTGAAAAAACATAAAATCGAATATTTTTATAAATATTTTTTTACCGAATTAAAAATTTCCATATTTTTCCTTTCTTAAAGCTTCATTAAAGTAAAACTGACATCTGGTGACCACAACTAGAAATATTCTTTTGTTTTTCTGACAATTTGGAACAATAATTCAAAAAATTCGTTTACACTTGGATACCAGCTGTTGCAATAGTCTATTTCTAATAACCTTGTCGATATTTTTTATATCGAAATATTCTATTATGTTAAGAAATCCTTAAATTCATTAGTCCAAAGCAAATTATATTTATAGCCGTAAAAAATAATTTTGAATTTCGCAGAAATCTAAAGTAATTTAAATTTTTAATAATTTTTAGATTTTTTTAAAGATTTCTGCCAAATTCAAAATTATTTTTTACGGTTATAAATATAATTTGCTTTGGATTAATGAATTTAAGGATTTCTTATAATAGAATATTTCGATATAAAAAATATCGATAAGGTTATTAGAAATAGACTATTGCAACAGCTGGTATTCAAGTGTAAACGAATTTTTTGAATTATTGCTCCAAATTGCCAGAAAAACAAAAGAATATTTCTAGTTGTGGTCACCAGATGTCAGTTTTACTTTAATGAAGCTTTAAGAAAGGAAAAATATGGAAATTTTTAATTCGGTAAAAAAATATTTACAAAAATATTCGATTTTATGTTTTTTTAAGTAGATATCCCAAACATTGTATTTTAGGTTCTAATGGAATTCGAAACACTTTTTATTCTTGGAATTTTTTCGATATCTCATCAACTTATCTGATTTATGATGATTTCATATTGGTTTTTTCAACTTTCCCTCCATACCATTGGTCACGTGACGTATGTCAAAATCGATTTTAAGGTTATGGGACATGCATATCCAATCCCTCAAAAAAGATTTTTCAATATTCCGCTAATAAAAATTTTCCTCATATGCTGGGAACTCTTTGCCGGTCACTGTATATTATACACTCCCGTGCAAAAAAAAACGGGCATCATAAATTTTGGATTAAGTTTTGGACTTTGTTTTGGAATTTTTTATTTTTACTCCGATTTAGGTGATTTTTTAGAGAGCTATAGATACATTTGTAAGTTTTAATATGCTTTTACCAATTTCAAGAGAAATTGCTTTTTTGACATATTATACAAGGATAATCGAAAAGTTTTTTCTTTGCTTAGTGTCATAACACCCTGTGGAATAATTAAGAAGCAAAATTACTTCAAAATATCAGTTTTCATTGGGCCGCAAATATTATTTGCATTTTGATTTTTGGTTCATGTCAATACGTGCATTTGTTCTCATGCCAAATGCAAAATGATTTTGGTGATGGCACCACCTGGATCAAATCCAATAAATAAATTTAAAAAACACTTGGATATTTAAAAAAATTATCATAAGCATGCGTTTTATGTCTCCCCCTGGAATAGAACCAGGAACCTCTCTATTACCAGTCGAACGCTCTACCTATATATATTTCTATCTTTCAGATCATTTATTGTTGTCATATGATTTTTTTACACATTTTATAAAAAAAAAATTTTCCCAAAGTAAAGTTCAATGTTTTTTTCCTTACATATTTTGGCGTTATTTTTTAAAAGAAACTTAGTCATAATATATGCCTTTCTCTTTCCGTTTATTAATGGATAAGCGATGCACGAGATATTGTCACTGTCTAATTAATATAAATGGATTTAAACAAAAACAAGTGAACATCAGCCGCAAACAAATCGACTTCGCTTTGACAGGCGATTTCCCTATTTTATTCATCGCTTGCTTCATGTAAAGAAAATGCTAATAGACTATTAAAATTACCATAAAACGATTAGATTTTTTAGAGGATTTTGAACCCATAGTAATATCTATTGGAAATAAAAATAGGTTTCAAAAAAATTATTGTCCACAAAACAAATTTAAAAGAACTTAAATGATGTAGTTTGATGATGTACAGTTCTGTTAAAAAAAGCCGTACAAGTCTTCATTAGTTTTTGTATTATTTAAGCAGTTTGAAACAGGCTTTTGTGATTATTTCTTATAGGTATTCAGAGACGTATGTTATATGCAATAAATGCAAATCATTGGCGTAGATGAAGCAATTCAAAAAATTAAGTAAAATGGTAACGTAATATTTTATATTTATAATAATTGTCATTGAGCCTTGTTTCTCGATCACTGAGCCAATCTATTAGGAATCGAGTTAATCAAATTTGTTATGATAATTGGGTCAAGCTCTTACCAGCATTCATGAATTGTTTCCCACAATTCAGTAGAATTTTGATGCAAAAAATTACGGTTATAAATTTTTTTTACAAATTATAGCCCACACATTTTCTATTGGATTAATATCCGAATTGAATGAAGACCACGGTAATACTTCTATCTACATTATTATTTTTAAACCAGCCTATACACGGGACAATTATCATGTTGATAAATAAAATAATTATCTGTTCAACCATTGCCAAGATACAGCATTGTAAAGATTATCCTACCAAAATTTGACATATTTTTTGTTTAATAGTGTATTTATTGCCAAAAGACACTTATCAAAAAACTGGCAAAAAGGTCTGGAGACATTGATGTCATCTTACTAACGGTTCATACCGGGAATTTCTAACTTTACCAATTTACGGCACAAAATCGCCTTTACTAATAACACCCTGTATATCAGTAAAATCGTTTTACAGGTTAACGTTAGGAACTTAAAAAGGTTTGTTACACCTTAGGTTACACTGAAAAAATTAGTTCGTCAAAATCGGATGAGCGGTTCAAAAAATAGTTAAGAACAAACTTTTGCTAGATTTTAGAGTATTCGCTAATTTTGACGAGAAGTGTATTTACACCATGACAAATTAGGTGTACGGGTTTTTAATGAATAGAACAAACTGTATCTGTTATTGTTTTTTGTTTCATAGGGACTTCCAAAAATAATATTATGTTTACGTTCTACGATATAAGTTTGACGAATCAATATATCTTTAATGTTTCATGTTCCCCCGAACGATGCATCGCTCAGCCAAGAACCAAAAGACAAAATTATACAGAACATTATTATTTATAAGCCATACTTTTTCTGCATGTCTTATCGGTGTTTTTTCTAAGTATATCTTTGCCAAAGGGCCTTTACCTGTGTGTCAGTCCCTCCTCGAGGAATGCTTCCTGCAAGAGCATAAATATCTTTTTGGAGCGTCGGCCATATTGATTAATGAAATAGTAGCGGCGAGGGCTTTGAGCCTTATGGGCCTAGGAGATATTTTGGCATTGATATGGGACTATTTAACATTTTAGACATAACTTGCTTTACTAGGGTTAAATTAGAAAGTCGGCTAAAAGTTAACGCGGTTATTAAGGAAAAAGCAATGGTTGTTTTCGTTATATGGGATATACAGCGTGGTCAATTATTAAGGGTATATCTCGAAAACAATTTATTTTACTTTGAAGAAATGGACCATGCTTCAAGTGAAGTTGAAAGTATGGAAACGAAATAAAACTAAAAGTCTTCCTTCACAAGATTTAATAGAACAAAATAATTTTTGCTGAGAGGTAGAAACGTTCATCATCAGGAGACATAAAATTGTATTGCTGATGGTTTTAGCAAAAGAGAAAAAGATAAGCGGTATAAAACCTTAATGGAACTTTTATGGAATAAAAAATTGGTGTGTCAAAATGACATAATGTAAAAAAAAAAATAGAAATGACTGAGCCTTAACTCAGTGCCCCAAACCTCAATACCCTAAAGGATCGTTTATTCTGAATTCACGATACCTACTTTCTTAATATGTGCATGTTTTATTTACATATCAAATATTAAATTTTAACAATGTCTTACAGACATAGGTACTCGTAAAAATAATATTTTAGCCTCTTCTTTTCTTAAATGATTTTTTTTTCTTCCCCGGGTTTATTTGGTCGTTTTGGACCCTTCAATTAACTTTTCCACATACTCTGTATGTTTTAAGTCCACATTAGGGCTGGGCGATATTGAAATTCCAATATCGAATATCGATATTAAAAAAAAATCGATATAGTCGATATATCGATAATATCGATATATCGATATTTTATTTTTTAAATATCGTTATTCGATATATCGATATTTTATTTTTAAATATCGTTATTCGATATATCGATATTTTATTATTATTTTTAAATATCGTTATTCGATATATCGATAAAACATAAAAATATTATATTATAAATACAGTGTCACCAGTAAAGTCCGCATCATATGGAATTTTTTTTGTTAATAGCTTTATTCAAAATTTGACTTTGGTATCAAGTTCTGCTTCGATCGAGATGAAAATTAAGCAAAAAAATAGTAGGCAATGCGAATCACGCATTATCTGTCAAATTTTAATTTTTTCCAAAAGATAATTCAAATGTGGGATTATTTCTAAGAAAATCGAAAAAAGTTATTAGAAAAAGTTGTTCTACATGCAGTTTCTAGCCCACATGCAAAATTTCAGCTGCATAGGATAATTTTGATTTTTTACCTATATTTTGTAAATTGTACCACTTTTGCGAAATAAGACTCAACGCAACCTACATAAAACTTCTTAGTTTTGACAATGCTTTATTTCAGATACATTTTCTTTAAAGTAGCGCCATATTAAATGTGTGTTTTTTCTACAAAAACGTTATTATGGCATAGCTTAATAATAACTTATAATATAGGGGTTTTTAATTAAATCGCTGAAAATAGAAACTTTACGTTGTTAAACTAAAATTTATTTTTCACTTAAAAACACTTTACTGAAGACACTGTGTTTTTTTTGTCTTAATATTAAGGTGTATTACTTTTAGACACAAACTATGTTTTCAAAAATACTTATTTTATGAAGTTACCTTATACAGTGCCAAAAACAAATAAACTTTGCATCACGTGCGACCAAATTTTAATAGCCCAATTTTGATTTTGTAAATAAAGCTATTAATAAAAAAAAATCCCATATGATGCGGACTTTACTGGTGACACTGTATATCAATATTGTCTTATGTGCACTGTAAAACTCCGTACCTTCATTTCAAGGGGAGACTCTAATTATGAAAACATAAAGAAAAAATAATGAATTAAATATTAGTCCTTAAATGTGTTATAAGGACGATATTGAAATTCCAATCGAATATCGATATTATCGATATATCGATATTTTATTTTTTAAATATCGTTTATCGATATGTCGATATATCGATAAAGATATCAATATATCGAATTTTTGCCCAGGCCTAGTCCACATACTCTGTATGTTTTAATCTATTATTATAAAATTTAAAAACCTTTGTATTTTATTTCATCGGCGCCGGCGGCACCATTATGGATTAATTAAATGACTTGGAATTTCGCACACGCCATTTTCTTGACATTTACAACATTTTAAAAAGGCGAGACCGCAGAAAAAAAAGTCGCAAAATGTGGACCACCCTAATGTATAACATTATATCAGTTCATGTTCTATCTCCAGTATTTTTTCAAATTTCTAAATAAAAAGAAGTGAAACATAAAAAAACACCAACAAGTAGGTATAAAGGCCCCGTACGTAAATCTCACCGCACAATGGTCCCGCACAAAAAGCGTCCCTAAACCAAGATATATTAATTATAATTCAAGTCCGGGATTCGCTTTCATTTGCGTTCCACTACAGAGAGAGATACTTTCCCGTCCTTTTGTTTCCAGACTTCCCCTCGTTCCCCGGACCTGCTCATATCTTACGCTCGGTTTGGCAACAATGGGTTTCAGATATGGATTTGCATAAATATTTCGAATGCGTTTTGGTTACATTATATCCGGGTTGAATATAAATACAAAGTTATAGGAAAAGTCGTTATGGTGTAGCCGTTTAGAGCCGAAATATGATATAGGTTTGGAATAATTGCCGATTGCCGCATCAGCCAAATTGATTTCTAAATTGTTACCGAATTATTAATAGTTATTCATATCATGCAGTAACGATGCTTTTATAGATAGTATCGCAATTAAAAGTCAAATTTCTTTAACAACACTTGTTTCTAAGTCACCTGTAATTTTTTTATTTTTTAGTAAAACATAGAAATTAAGAAATACATAATATGACATTCACTAAACTTACCAAGGGAAAACGCTTTCAACAACCCTGACAACATACAAGAGTATAGCCGCTCAAATAAGGGGGTAGTAATAGTAGTAGTAGTAACATGTTTTTTGTAGCAAAAAGCTACAATTAAATATTTTTTAATACATTTTTTTACCACATTTTTATAGATTTATTTTTAAATTTTAAAACGCAACCTTCCTTTAACAAAAACAGACAAAAAAGTTAAACATTTTGCAAATTGTATCAAATATTACGTATCATTTTGTTTTTAAATTAAATGTAATTTTAAAGTTTTTTTAAACAGTTTTAATGATTTTTGAGATTTAATAAAATTTTCCAAATTATTATATTCTATCAAACCTTTATAAAAAATATATTTATAAGCTAATGTTCTAGACACTCTATCCACATAAAAATTTTGATTAGTTCCAGTTTTATAATTATGATGGTCATAATTAAAAGATCAACATTTTTTTAAACAAGCAGGCAATAAATTATTTTTAATTTTATGTATAAAGATACATACCATTAAATATCAAACTATATAAGAATGACGGATGTCCGAGAAAAGTTGACAACCCATTTTTTGACGTATTGGAGCTGGTTTGGCCGCCATTGTGGAGCTGATCGTAACTCTAACCTTAAATCTGTCGCCTGTCTGTCGTTATAATGCAGCGCCTCGGCAAGAGATGTCTCAAATTCACTGATGTGATGTCGTGGTGTTGCCGCATATCGTATTTTATTGGAATTTTTAAGAATTCAAACATTTTTACCAGACAATAAAATAGGAGGTTCTCAATTCCAGCCGAATGTATGTAATAATATGTACGCTAATTACTCCGGGGTAATTGGACCGACTTACATAATGATTTTACCGTTGCATTAGGTGTTAAATGTTAAACAAATAAAAGTAGATAAAAAGCGACAGCAAGTATAACTAAAATAGGTTTTATTTAGTCGAAAAATAGCAAAATACGTTATACACTAATACAAACAAACTGAATGTTTCTTAAGTAAGAAAGTAAAACCTACTTATTTTAACCATTTTGAAAAGTAGTAATAATTGCAAATAAAAACCAAGTTATACAAACCGCACATCATTCATATTTTACCCAACATATACGTTGTAGCCTAGGTAGGTATTAAATAGTGAGAGTCGTCATTTAGTTCTGTTAGAAATAGAATACATGGCGGTCAATATGTTTTCATGTAATTAACGTTGGGACGTCAAAAGGTTGAAAATATTATATGCTACAAAGCAATTAAAAATAGGTACATTTTTAGGTCTAGACGTGGATAGGTATAGGTACTTATGTGAAATCAAGTTTTACGATAAGCTATAAAAATTAATTTAAAAAACTCATGCAGCAAGTCAAACAGACAGGCGGCAACAATGTTTTAATTTAGCAGTGAAAAGGTTAGTCGCTTTCTTGTTGGTGAACTCATTGTGCCATCTATGAATTTGACGTAGCAGATTTAGGAAATCTGCTCATATGGCCTTCTTATAGTTTGATATTCAATGTACATACTAAATAAAAAATTAAATTTCTGACATTCAATCAAGCTAAATTTTTCAACATAAAATTTTTGTATATTTGTCACAATTTAAAATAATCCGCATTGCCTTATTTTGTAAAATTTGTACTCCTCACTAGCACAATATAAAATGGAAGAACAATAAAGAAAATCTGGTAATATAATAGTATTAAATACAGTTTTTTTAGAAAACAAACTTAAATTAGAACTGATTCTTTTAAAATAACCTACTTTTCCGGCAATCTTCTATATAATACTTTCAAAATAATTAAAAAGTTTTAACTTCGAATCAATGATTATCCCTAAATATTTAAAACTGTTTCCTAATACCAATTTTTCACCATCAATTACAACATTTATATTTTGACAATTTCAATTATTACCCATAACCATACATTTAGTTTTTGAAATATTTAATTTTAATTTATTTACTTTTAGCCAATTTAATAATATATTTATCTCAGAATTTAGAGTATTTAGACCATCAAAAATATTTAAAACATTAATGTAAAGTAAATTAAGGTGTCATCAGCAAACATTATTTGTAACTTACAAATTTTTAAAACTAAAGGCATATCGCTGATGTATAAAATAAATAATATACTCGTATATATAAACTGGTTTACATTTGCAAACGGTAAGAGATACTAACTAACCGAAATGTTGTGTTAAGTAACAAAATAAAGACAATATAATTTTTTTGATAATACTTCACGCACCTTCAAACAAGGTTTCTTAGAATACTTATTAAGTCACGATCAAAAATCAAATGCAAGCGAAAAACATCCACCTTTTTTCTCAAAAAAAAAGGACATTATTTTTACAACTTCATCACTTTTAAAATTACAAGACAGCACATTTTCAGAATTACTCCCCTACGTGCATGTCCTTAGTTATCCTTTTTGTCGTTGCTGATTTCAGCATTGTGCTCCATAGCAATTACGAGATCGGAAAAGATTTTTATCTGCAGAGGGCCTCGGCTATTAGACGGAACAATTGACAATCGATGGCTGTAGCCATCAATCAAGGCGGTCTTGGAACGCGCCAAATTAAAAGAGGAGGCAATCGAAGCAGGCCTGGGTGATATGTTCTCCTAGCTTTATTGTTTTTTATGTCTTCGATGATTTTCTTTATGTTGGGCTTGTATGCTATCGAGATAGAAGATAATTGGTTTTAATAGAGCCGGCGGATTGAAGAAGGAAAGTAATGTTTTTGATGCCTTATTGTACTTAAAGTGTTTCCCGTAAGAACCACAGGCAAGTTCAAAGGGTAATTCTACACAGAAAATTTAAGCAACTGGTGCTTTTAGCTGGACTACTCCTCTATTTTATCCAACGTCAACTAAAGTTTGACACAAACATGCATTCAATTTTTAGTTTATTTTTAATAAAAATACATTATTATAGTCTAAGGGTATACAAATGGACAACATTATACCTTTTTCACTCGGCCCTTCCAGAATGGATTAGGTCATTTGTAACACATCCAGACATTGACGATAACCATGAACAGGAATAATGGCAAAGTTGGTCCTATCGTTGTCAAACAATGGCTTTCCTGCAAAGGTAATTGAAGTGTAGGGTCACTCCCGGGTCATCGAGGAGTCCCGAGCGTAAAGATAATGGATTTTATCGGGAATCGGGCGTAGGAAAGATGAACCACACGTGCGGTCAACCAAACTTGTCAAGTATGTTGAGAAAATACCTTATACAGGACATATTGGATTTTTCTAATTGTCGTTTAAATCATTTGCAAAAGAGTATATCAATTAAAAAATTGCACAGGAAGAAAAAATTAAAACTACTTGTTATGTTTCACAAATTTAATCAGTTTCCTGACACTTATTATTATTTGACAAATTTACTATAATATTGCCGAAATGACTTTGAAGGATTCAAAGGTGATTATACCTTTATTACCTAGTGTATGTTTCAAACAGGTTAAAGTTAAATTATACTGGATAAAACATTAAAATTTAATAAAAATAGCTGTCACAATATTAAATATTTTAATCAGAACGGACAAAAAAAAATCACTCGTTTCAAAAATCGTATAAAAAAAGCTATGTTCCATTTAAAAAACACCTTATCCATATCGTAACTCTTTTGTTTCTGGTTCAAATAAATTTTTGGTTTCATTTTTGAATTCTGCAGGAAAAAGTACATCGATTGGCTATTTTGGATTTTTTTTAAATACAAGGAAGCTCAAAAATGAGCCCCTGTTCAGTCCTCGTTAGAAGACCCTGTACCTGTACCTTTAAAAGTTAGGAAAACCCACAGTTGACAATTCAATCTTCTAGTTTTAATTTTAATTTTATGACATGTTTATAATGAGTCTATGACACTTCATCACTCGACAGTTCATCACACGACATTTCATCACGGACACTTCATCACGGCGACATTATTATTGACATGAATTATCATAATATGATATAAATACCTTTGTAATGTTACGTAGAATTTAGTATCTTCTTGTACTCCTTTGACAATGGCCCGCAAGGGCCAAAATACGTGTCAGAAAACTGATTAAATTTGTGAAACATAACAAGAAGTTATTATTTTTTCTTCCTGTGCAATGGAACAACAGTTTTACCAAGCATGTAGCCCAACACCAATTAATTACCAATTATAAAAGATTTTTTGTTATTCTTTTCGGTCTACTGTTTTATCCGTTATTATTGACCAGTCCCAGAATAAGAGATATTGGGGATAGTCAAGGACTGATTAGGAATTACAATAATTTTCCTGCAAAAAAAGTAGAAATGTGGCAAGTGCAAAATAGTTAATAGTAAAAAAAGTACATATTTCAAAAGTAGCGCACACACAACCTTACCTCTTTAATTCTCCAGCCCGTTTACAATGCTTTTACATTACTCTTAAGTAATTTACATTGGGCTAAAATGGAATAGAAAGGACGAATGGCGAAGCACTTGTTCAGCAGGAACAACAATGCAAGTGAAAAGTGACTCATTGAAATGAGGGACAAAGGGTACAATCAGAAACACTACCATCTCTTTCTTGCGTGCTTTACATTTGGATATGGCAGAGATGATTTCTACGTTTCTGACAGGGTGAACTGTTCAGTTAATAAAATATGTTGATTTAATAGGTTTTTACAGGGTAGCCCATTTGAGTGATATAATATCGGCTCTAGTATTAGAGTTTAAATTCAAAAATATTTTTTACAAAAGTTGTGAGGTGTAATTAAATACAGGGTTAGGAAACATTACCAGAACGGTCGATTATTTCAAAATATCCAGGGGTTATCAAAAACCGTCTTATATAAAAAATGTAGGGCTGTTAAAAATCTTCATATCGGTGATAAATTGAAATATACAGGGTCGCCCACAAAGTTGTGGAGAATGATAGTTATATTTTTTTAAATGGAATACCCTGTTTATTTTTACATTTTTCAGTTCCACATAAAATTATAATTATTTTTTATTAAATGCATTATTAGTCTATACTTTATAGTTTCCGAGATATTGACTCTCGAAAAGTGACATTTTTGAACTTTGACAGCTTATAACTTTCTAACAGTATGTCTTAGAGCAAAAAGGCTTACATGTCCCTATCTTCAATTTTTAATATCTTCCCAAAAAAATCAACTTCCGGTTAAACCGGATGTAACACGAAAGCAGGAAATATAGTTGTTCCGGTTTACCTTGAAGTTGATTTTTTTGGGAAGATAATAAAAATTGAAGATAGGGACATGTAAGCCGTTTTGCTCTAAGACGTACTGTTAGAAAGTTAGAAGCTGTCAAAGTTCAAAAATGTCACTTTTCGAGAGTCAATATCTCGGAAACTAATAATGCATTTAATAAAAAATAATTATAATTTTATGTGGAACTGAAAAATGTAAAAATATACAGGGTCTTCCATTTAAAAAAATATAACTATCATTCTCCACAACTTTGTGGGCGACCCTGTATATTTCAATTTATCACCGATATGTACATTTTTAACAGCCCTACATTTTTTATATAAGACGTTTTTTGATAACCCCTGTATATTTTGAAATAATCGACCGTTCTGGTAATTTTTCCTAACCCTGTATACGCTCTATACAGGGTAAGTCGGGAGGAATGGGCCATACTCTAAGGGTGTAATCTATGCATCAAAATGATAAGAAAAAACTCAAATGTTGTTATCCAGTATTCATTTGTTTTTAAATTATAACGCAAAAACCAAATATTTATTATTATATTAATTTAGCTTTCCTATAATAATAGTTATTTACGATATATGTGTTTAATAAAACATCGAGTGTAGTAATATGAATTTACAACAAGAATATTGTACAAAATTTTATCTACTTTCATCTATGAATAAAAATATTTGGCAAAAGGCATTTTTAAAAATAAAAATACACCTGTAAAAATGCACCTACTATTAAGTTTACTAATCAAGTTTTTTATGTTACCCTTCGCATGGTTACTGTTTTGCATAGTTACTCAGTTACTGTCGAAACTTTGTCAAACAAATTCAAAAATATTAAAAGCGTTTTTCAAAATGAGCGATTCTGATGGAAGTTTACCCTCTGATTTATAGAAGCAGCGGCAAACGAAGCGATCTCAAGTTTAGTTCCGAAAAAATCCAAGGCACGGTATGAGTTGGAGTACCAGAAGTTTGAAGATTGGTGCAATGCTAACAAAATAAAGGAGGTGTCTGAGAAAATCCTTTTGGGTTATTTTTCCGGAAAGCAACGCTCCCAGAAACCATCTACACTATGGACTCACTACTCAATGTTGAGAACTATGATTTCAGTCAAGAAAAATCAAGATATAAGCAGATTTTTTCAACTAATCGCATTTTTGAAAAGAAATTCAGAGGGTTACAAGGCCAAAAAGTCCAATGTTTTCATAAAGGAAGACGTATGTAAGTTTCTTAGTACTGCAGATGATGAAACATATTTACTTATGAAGGTTGCTATGATAATCGGCATTTTTGGGGCTTGTCGGCGCGAAGAACTAGGTAAGTTAATGTAGGATCATATTGAACACAATGATTTGTATATAAAAATTGTGATTCCATTCTCGAAAACCAAAATTATGCGAGAATTTGTTATAACAGAAGAAAATGTGACAGGTGTCAACTTTTTAAGTATTTTTCGAAAGTATGCTAAACTTCGTCCTCTTAATGCAACTCACAGGCGGTTTTTTGTATTCTATGGAAAAGGAAAATGCACCTCCCAGTCTGTCGGAATTAATACTTTTGGAAGTATACCAAAAAAGATTGCAACAAAAATTGGATTGAATAATCCCGAAATATACAGTGGACATTGTTTTAGGAGGTCCTCAGCCACCATTCTAGTTGATGGTGGTGCAGATATGCAGATGTTAAAGCGTCATGGGGGCTGGAAATCCTCTTCTACGGCAGAAGGCTACGTTGAGAATTCTTTAGAAAATAAGAAACAAATAGCAAAGAAGATCATGGGGTCAGACACGGATTTAATGATTGGAAATTCGAACGTAAAGGGCTCCATCACATCCACTTCTGGTTTACAAATTTCTAACTGTAAAAAGTGTATTATTAATGTTTATAATAAACCTTAAGTGTTATAATTTAATAATAATAAATTTTAATTAATAATTGGTAATTAATTTTATAATTGTTAATAATAAATCATTCTTCTAAAAAGTGTGGTTTTATTTAACAGCAAAATATTAATAAAACTGTTTTTTTTATTACAGCACTAGTGCTGTAAAGGCATCTATTACAGCACTAGTGCTGTAATAGATGCCCTTACAAAACGATTTACAGAACTGTAAAATTCATATTACTATGAAAGTAGATAAATGGTATTATTGTCCGCTTTTGATTGTTGTGCTGTCACTATCCTGTTAGTGTTAGTATAAATAGTGTCAGTATAAAATTTTACATTGATTCACCGTTAACTTTCGAATTTGTATCATTTAAATTTTATAAAAGGCCATACATTTATTCACATCTCGAATACGCCAATATGGTTTTTATTTATGGTTTGTGTAATGGGACTGCTACAGCGGCTGCTGAAGAATATCGTCAATGCAATAATAACAGTCGATATTACCGGTCCATAATTAGGTATTTGTAACAAAATATCACTGGTTTATAGGTTTACAAGAAAGTTATACAGTTTTCCTTAACAGATTTTCTCTAGCCCTAAAAATAAACTCCATGGAACTATAGTTTAAATAAACGAAACTGTCCCGTACATGTTCAGTTTCGTAACAAGTTTAAATTGATTTTGACCCATTATAGATTTACATAATACTGCGAAAGATATTTTAACTTCGGCAACATAAAAGTATAAAATTATTATTCCGCAGTGGTAAATTTCCTGCAAAGCTAATAGTGGAACTATTTAAAGTTTTACCGAATGTTTCAACTATAAACGTTCAAGCTTTTTTAATTTGAAAGTATTTTGCAATAGTTTTTAGAGTATATTAAAGAACTGTTAGTACCGATCGTAAAGTCTTGTATATATATATATAAAATTTTTGCTCTAGAACAACGCGTTATTAACAGTGGCGCACCCACGATGGAGAGGATGAGGGGGACACGTGCCTTGCCCCCCAAAATCAAATCAACCTCGTGCATCCAGAGCGGGCTAGCCGAAGCTTCGTACGAAGCTTGTAACGTTGGTTGTATCTTAAAACATCTATTCAGTGTGAGTTTGTAATTTGGAATAAATTCAATACAGTTTTTTTTTGGTAAAAATGCTATAGAATGAGTATAATTATTTTAAGTTGTGATCTTTTTTTATAAAAAAAATATTGATACAGTGTCCAAAATTTAAGACAACCCTAGTTTTTTTATTGACTATTTTAAAGTGCATGATAAAGTTAAGCAAATTTTAAATTTCCATTCCATGTTAATTATAAAATATTAAACAAATAAAAATTATGAAAAGGAAAAAAAAACACAAAGTCTTCCTCCAAAAAATTTAATACAATAAAAAATTAATAAGTTTTCTGTTTAATCCTCAGTACCCCAAAAATGCTTTTTACCACGTAATATTGTATATACTTACTTTTTTATTTAAAAAATTTTCTAAAATATTTCAAAAACTTCTGTACTCTTTCACTCTTTGATTTTAATTTCAATTTATATTTTTTACAGATTGTGATACTACAATTTTATCCTCTTAATGTCTTACAGACATATGTTTCATAAGTTTTTTAAAATTTAAATAATCTTCGACACCTTCTTAGAAACGTTTTTCTTCTTCCCCATTTTATTTGGTTGGTTTAAACCCCCTTTAATAACGTTTTCAAATACTCAGTATGGTTTAACCATTATCAATTTTCTTTATATCGTGTTTCTTTTCTTCTACACTTTAATTTTTTAAGTGCATAAAAGCTCCATAAATTTTTTTGTCTCCTGATGAACGTTTCTACGTTCGAAACATGTAGATACCTTTAAATTAAGAATTTTTTATTCTATTAAATTTTTTGGAGGAAGACTTTGTGTTTTTCTTTCCTTTTCATACTTTCAACTCCACTTTAAGTATGGACTATTTCTTCAAAATAAAACTTAATTTAATTGAGAAATAAATAAGGACTTAAAATGACAATAAATGCTCAAAATAATTTCCATTCCCTATTCGGAATTGACTGAAATATATTTGATACAATCTTTGGATCAAGCTCTTCCCAGCACGCATGTATTATTTCCCATAAATCTTCTGAATTTTGTGGCCTAAAATTTCGATTATAGGTATATTTTTTACGATTATACCCCAAATATTTTCAATTGGATTGATATCGGGACTATAAGCGACCCAAGACAGCACTTCCACATTATGGGTTTGAAACCAGTGGATTACAGCATTGGCAGTGTGGACTGGACAAGTATCTTGTTGAAATATAAAAGTATTATTGGGATATATTTGCTCAGCAGATGGTAACAATATGTTTTCTAAAATGTTAATGTAATTTCTGGCATTAAATCTTCCCTCTATTTACCAGCAAACACACGGTACACAAGAATTTGTCCGTTATAAGCCGACTGAAACGTCTTTTCATGAGTAAAAATGACCCTGTTCCAAAATTGAGGTTTGCGGTATATATAATTTAAAGCAAAAGTAATCCTTGATTGTCGCTTTTCTTCGGTAAGAACATTTTTTTCGCAGCTGGGCGACATTTTAGTTTCCTAGATTCCTTGACTTTCCTGTTGGCGGTAGGTTGCGAGGCAGGAAATGCTGTATCAATAACAGCATCCCTTGCAGTTGCAAGTAGATTATTTCCTAAATATCCCAAAAAAGCAGCATCCTGTTCAGGGTTGGAACGTTTGGGACGACCTGAACCAATTTTCCTCTTTCGGGATTCTTCTTGCTCCCAGCGTTGCTTAATTTTCAATATTGTTTTTTTATTTCTATTATACAACTGCGCTACAGCACGGATGGACCATCCTTCTTCGATTCTTAATACAATTTGATCCTTTTCAACTTCAGACAAGTGACGAGGCATTTTTATGTTCTTCTGTCAAAGTTTATCAAATATTACCACCATGCAGTTTCAAAATTAATCTATGGCGTGTGATAACCTTAAATAAACAATCATTTAGACGGTTTTACGCAAATATGACAAAACTTACCTCTCATTCTAATTCTTGTACGCCTATTTTATATATACATACACAACTGTACCTTACACGTCCCTATAAGTTTGTTCCTTATTTTTCTGTTGAACTATATCGATTCAATTTCGGAAATAGAGAAGACAGCAAAGCGATCAACCGACCAAAATATAGGTAGAAACTTGTACCATTTATTTATTCCTGCACTATTAACCTGTAAAACATTCCCCAACTAGGTCATACAAAAACGCCAAATTACTCCAAATATATCTAAAGTTTAAACGAGGGCACGCATTGAATGGGTTTTAAATCTTGTACCTTTACAAAATGTCCGATGTTACTATCGTAGGCCATTTTACCTCAACATACCATACTTCAGCCCCTTTTAGGACCATTACAGAGATTTACAGCCGAACTGGGCAAAAATGCCCTTTCGTTTTAAACTCTCGGCTAAATGTGCCGTTTCTGGAAGTATTTACAGACCGGTATACGTGGATTTTTGTGGCCAGAACCGCTGCATTTAGAATTCAGGGGAATTTACTACATATTGCCCTATGAAAATGCCCGTAATAGTGTTTATGGGGAAATATTTGTGAATGTTTTTGCTCCGTTAAAAATGTATTCCATAAAATTAAAACAAATTTGGTTCTACACTCGAGCAAATTCGACTAATGTTTGTGTCAAGGTGGTAGATAATAAAGTGATATCAAAAAAAAATTACCTTGTCGGACTTCCATTGTTTATATTTTGTTACTGAATACGACGTTTCGGTTACTTAGTATCTCTAACCGTTTTCAAGTGTAAACTAAATTATAATTCAAAAGGTTACTGTCTTAAATACTATCCATGTACGATGAAGCTTGATAACTCCGCCTACGTACTTATTGGAGTATGAAGTTTGAGCTGTTGGTCTTGGACAAGAAGAGTCTTCCAGATATTGGGGATATCTATACTTGATTTACTAATATATGGGTATTTTGATTGATGAAAGCTGCTTCTTTGAATTTCCGTTTTCTCCAGTGCTGTTCAAAACCTTGGCTTCTGACCACTGTATATTATGGTTGGTCCATAAATATTCCGCTATACGTGATCTCGAAGTTTCGCCTCTTTAAGTATAATTTAGATGTTCTTTAACTCGTACGGGAAGAGGTCATTTTGTTTCTCCAATGTACGATTCGCCACACTAGCAAGGTATTTGATAGATACAATTGTGTTTTCATTACGAGGGGGTTTTACTTTTGTAAGAAAGCTTCTAATCGTATTTCCAGATTTCAAGGCTGTTTTAATATTAGACTTTTGGTTATCCTTCTAATCGTTTCAGAAATCCCCTTGACATAAGATATGGTAAGAAATGCTTGCTCCTCTTTGGTTTCTGTATTAGTTTGTTTTAAGTCTTTTTAAGGTTTGAAATTTCAATATTAAGGTATTCCGGATTGTTGCAAACGTAAGATGTTCTGTGATAAAGAGTTTAAATTATTCCCTGTTTTATGGAGTTTGAATGATTCGATCCGTGATTAGGGTATTGCCCCGTGTGAGTGGGTTTCCTGTACACTGAGGTATTTATGTTTTTAGCACTTGGTTTGACGACAATATCGAGAAAAGGTAGAAAACGGTTTTTTGTTTATAAAATACTTTTCCTTCTCATTTGAAAAAAAAAAACTGAAGTAACACTATCAAACATTTTAAGCCATTTACTGCCCCCAAGATCACTTTAATCAATACCTAAATGAAAATTCCCACTATTTATACGGCCCATCTACGCTTTTACTTTCCTCAAGTTCGACCCTAGTGGGAGCATTCCCTAATTTAAAACAGCAGGGACAAATACCGAACTGAGGCTCAATAGATTACTGACTACTGACTTGTCGAAGTCTTAAGCAAACGCATTATTCACCCACGCATCCCATCAAGTGAGCCACGGCAATAATGTCTGCAAAAGAATTTAAAGGGGGACTACTATGATGTGAACCGACCGGTATTATACCGTACGGGCAAGCCTAAAGATACGGGCGTCTTTAAATGTAAAGAAACGAATACGGAATAGCGGCAGATACGTTCCGATAGCGAAGCAGCCACCGCAATGTTTAATATTTAATGCATTAATTCGTTTAAATAACATCTACGTAAAAAAAATCTAGAATGCTCGGTACAATGTACATACAAGCCAAACAAATTTCCAAATATTACTGAATTACTAAAGTGAATACCTTCTTCAGTCCTGCAGCAGGGAATAAATGATCCCCTTACTTACTTTCTCCCACTAGACCTGCTTCTTTTTAATTTTTTTTAATTTTTTTATTTTTTTTACTTTATTCCCAACCAACTTTACAAGTTTATTACAGGGATAAGTATATAAAAATAACTAACAATTATTACTCTAACTTAATAGGTAGATATATATATAAAAAAAAGGCAGTTAAAAAAAAAATTCGTTTTATATTATAAACGTATGATTAAAACGTTAAGAAAAAAAATTTTATACTAGGAAATATTTTTTTAAATGAAATTTAAATAATGGTAGTTTTTTTAATGTTTTAATATTTTCCGGTAAAATATTATATAATATTAATCCATTATATAACAATGACCGTTTTCCAAAGTTACTGTTTATTTTAATAGTTTTTAAAAAATTAGTTTGTCTAGTATCATGTCTATGAATATCATGAACTTTCGTAAACGTTATGTTAGACATTTTTTGTTTTAAAAGTAAAGAATGAATAAATATGCAAATTTTTAAATTATATAAATTATTTATATCTAGGTATTTATTCGGTTTGTATAAATTTGTTGTTGGTTCTAAGTGCGGCAATCTATGAATACATTTAGTAATTTTATTTTGTAATTTCTTTAAAGGGTTTTGTACTATTGAATTGGCTGAACCCCAAATAGAAATAAGATACTGAATTTTTGAATGTACTAATGCATGATAAATATTTTTTAAACAATTTAAAGATATACAGTGACGAATTTTAAAGAATATCCCAATTAACGGAGAAATGTAAGTTCGAATATGTTCTACGTGTTTTCTCCAGCTTAAATTTTGATCAATATATAATCCTAAAAATTTTATGTTATCTTTGTAATTAATATTTTCCCCATTAAATATTATTGGTTGCTTTTCCATATCTAGTCTTTGTTTGTCAATGTACATAAATGATGATTTATTAAAATTTAAAGTTAATTTATAAGATTGCAACCAGTCAAATATAATTTTTAAATCTTTTTTGATATTTAATTTGATGTCCCTAATATTTTTAGCATAATAAATAATTGTTGTGTCGTCAGCGAAAAGTTTAATTTGTCCATATAATTTTAATTTTGAAACAGAATTGATATAAATAAGAAACAATGTGGGTCCTAGAATAGAACCTTGTGGTACTCCACATCTAATTGTTTGATAGGAACTAATATTACTTCCTATTTTAACGCATTGTTTTCTATCTTTTATATAACTTTCAAACCAACGATAAATTTTTCCTCTTATTCCTATATCAAATAATTTAACTAATAATATATCATGGTTTACAGTATCATAGTATTTTACATTCTTCCATAGACTAAAGAGTTTCGCCACATTCGGCCATCGTGCCTATAGCACTAAAGAGAAAAATATTTATTGGTCGACACAAGCAAACAATTCTATAGCATTACATGTGGATCAAACGTTGACTGAACTTTTTCCGATTTTTAGACAAGCAGAGGCTTCCAGATTTTTGGGGGTTTACTAAATATACAAATGTTTTCGTTCATAAAAGCTGCTCTTTAAATTTGCTTTTTCGCCAGTGCTCAGTGCTGTTCCTGGTCCGAAACCTTGGGTGATGTTGCTTGATCTAAACTTGTTCCAGTTTCACCTCTTTGAAACATACCCAAACGAAGTATGTAGGTATATATCCCCCACATCTGGAAACAAACAGCTCAAATTTCACACTCCAGTAAGCACCTCACGTAGGCAGAGTCATTGAGTTTCATTGCACATAGAATTATAATTTAATTTTAAGAAGTGGCCCATGTTTAAAGTAAAGTTGAAAGTATAGGCAAGAAAGAAAAAACTGAAAGTCTTCCTCCACAAAATTTAATAGAATATAGAAATTTTTTAAGGGTATTTACATGTTTCGAACGTAGAAACGTTCATCTTCAGGAGACAGAAAAAATGTATATAGTGCTGATGGTATTAGCAGAAGAGAAAATGGTATAAAACGTTAATGGAGCTTTCATGGCATTGAAATGACGTATATAAGAAAATTGAGGAGAGTTAAAACATGCTGAGCATGTGAAGAAAGTTAGTAAAGGAAGTCTAAACAACCCATTAACCTCTCGAGGCGTTATTGGGCTTTAACCCCCAGTACCTACCCCAAAAATCAAACTTTTAACTACTATGACACTATGACCTCGACTGAAGATTCCTATCTTTATACTGTCTCACTGACATATCAATGTTTTTAAAAAATTTTATATAAATGATTTAAAAATCATCGACACCTTTTTTTGGAAGGCCCGTTTTTTCTTCCTCATTTAGTTTGGTTGTTTAAACTTCCTTCACTAACTTTCTTCACATGCTCAGCATGTTTTAACTCTCCTCAATTTTCTTATATACGTCATTTCAATGCCAAATTATTAATACATGGTAGGTATCTCAACAAAATGTCTAATACAGTGTCACCAGTAAAGTCCGCATCATATGGGATTTTTTTTTATTAATAGCTTTATTCAAAATTTGACTTTGGCATCAAGTTCTGCTTCGATCGAGATGAAAATTAAGCAAAAAAATAGTAGTCACGTGATTTGCATTATCTGTCAAATTTTAATTTTTTCAAAAAAATAATTCAAAAGTGGGGTTATTTCTGAAAATATCGAAAAAAGTTATTGGAAAAAGTTTTTTTAAATGCAGTTTCTAGCCCACATGCAAAATTTCAGCTGCATAAGATAATTTTGATTTTTTACCTATATTTTGTAAATTGCACCACTTTTGCAAAATAAGACTCAACGCAACCTATATAAAACTTCTTAGTTTTGACAATGCTTTATTTCAGATAATTTTTTTTTAAAGTAGCGCTATATTAAATGTGTGTTTTTCTACAAAATCAAAATTGGGCTATTAAAATTTGGTCGCATGTGATGCAAAGTTTATTTATTTTTGACCCTGTATAAGGTAACTGCATAAAATAAGTATTTTTGAAAACGTAGTTTGTGTCTGAAAGTAAAAAAATAAAAAATAAAGTAAAGGGGTTTTAAATTAAATCACTGAAAATAGATAAACTTTACGTTAAGTTAAACTAAAATTTATTTTCCAATAATTAATGAACACTTTACTGATGACTCTGTTCTTTTTTGTCTTAATATTAAGGTATATTACTTTTAGACACAAACTACGTTTTCAAAAATACTTATTTTATGAAGTTACCTTATACAGGGTCAAAAACAAATAAACTTTGCATCACATGCGACCAAATTTTAATAGCCCAATTTTGATTTTGTAGAAAAACACACATTTAATGTGGCGCTACTTTAAAGAAAATGTATCTGAAATAAAGCATTGTCAAAACTAAGAAGTTTTATGTAGGTTGCGTTGAGTCTTGTTTTGCAAAAGTGGTGCAATTTACAAAATATATGTAAAAAATCAAAATTATCCTATGCAGCTGAAATTTGGCATGTGGGCTAGAAACTGGATTTAAAAGAACTTTTTTTAATAACTTTTTTTGATATTTTCAGAAATAACCCCACTTTTGAATTATTTTTTGGAAAAAATTAAAATTTGACAGATAATGCGAATTACGTGACTACTATTTTTTTGCTTAATTTTCATCTCGATCGAAGCAGAACTTGATGCCAAAGTCAAATTTTAAATAAAGTTATTAATAAAAAAAAATCCCATATGATGCGGACTTTACTGGTGACACTGTATAAAAAATGTTTGAAGATGAACGTTTCTACGTTCGAAACATGTAGACACCCTTAAAGAATTTCTATATTCTATTAAATTTTGTGGAGGAAGACTTTTAATTTTTGCTTTCTTTCCTATAATTATAATTTAGTTTACACTTGAAAACGGTTAGAGATACTAACTAACCGAGTAACCGAAACGTTGTGTTAAGTAACAGAATAAAGCCAATGGAAGTCAGGACAAAGTAATTATTTTCATTATATTACTTTGTTGTATTTTCACAATCAATAACGAGTTCGTAATTACAAATCGACTTTTAGTAGCGCCAGAAGCAGTTAAAAATTGACATTTTAACACTGGTCATAAATTGCTTGGGCGTTGTGTAATCGAAGGGCATAAAATATTGATAAGATCCTTTTCCGGCAAGGTGTTAGCCGAAGCGCAAATTTATTCGGTTCATCTTTATCGTTCTGAAAGTAAATTTCTGGATTATTTTTCTTTTTTTTTCCTCTTATCGGAATCTGAATATCTTTTATTATAAAACTGGAATAGGTATTAGAATTTTCAATGTTAGGATTAAGGAATCATACTCAAAAATGGCAAATTATATATAAATTATATATAAATTATATATAAATTATTCTTAGGAGCACTAACTTAAAAAAAAAACAGTATCTAAATATTAGAATATTCGTTGTATCACTTACCAATATTACGTCACAATGCGATTGCTTATCTTTATTTTTGACTAGGGTAGTTTATTGGGGATTATTTTTAGCGGAAAAATGATTTTTCCCCATATTTTTCACCCTTACTGGGTCGACACGACAGTGATTTTTAAGGCCTGTTTTCGTGTGACAATATTTATTTTGAAAATGATTGATTTTATTTAAAATTTCCACCCCATTTTTTTTACAGAAAAAGGTCTTGATAGATGCACGAGTTAAGGAGAGTGAGCATGCTTTTTAAAATTTTCCTCGAAATTTAAAAAAATTTAATCAGTTTGTTACAAGGTATAGAAACGAAATCGTCTGTTAAGTACATTTGATAACATATAAATTCGTCCACTCCACACATACATAACTCAATTAAAACAAAATTGGGTAAAACGGGTTTCTCACCTTGCTGCTTATATCTGGATAGAACACCACCTATATACATAGCTGTAAATTATTGTATGAACGATTTTTTACCATAAGTAATAATGGATATTTTTAAATATTTTTGTGTTTAAATTACAGCCGGGAAATAAGAAAATTATAAAATAATACCAGGAAAACTACAAAAGTATAAAGCCAAAAAGGGTAAATTTATTAACAGAAAAAAAACAAATATTTAATTTCTGCGCCATTGGATTCTAACACTAATCGTAATTTTTTTGGCATTAACAAAATAATAGTTTTGGTGTAATTCGGAGTTAGCCCTTCCCAAATTTATTCTATTTATAACTCTATTTCGTTCTGTGGTTTAAAATTTATTTTGTACATTTTTTATCATCAATCCCCAAACATTTTCGATTGGATTTAAATCAGGACTTCTTGAGCACCGAGGTAGGCATGTTATGTTGTTTTGTCTAAACCAGTTTCCTATATTTCTTGCAGTATGCACAGGGCAGTTATCCTGTTAAAATATAAAGTTATTTCCTTTAAAATCTATCGCGGTAGAAGGAAGAAAAACATTTTCTAAAAGATATATATTACTATTTAGTGTTCCACCAATATTCCAGCACAGTGGCGACTTGTGCCATTTTAGTGAAGTAGGGCCAGGTAAACCCTTAGCGCCGCAGGCAAAATTTTTTTGGATGCCACGCCCTTTTTTGTTAATAGTTCTTGCTTTTAAAGTAGGAAAAATAAGCAAAAAGGCACCTAATTTAATTTATGAATTTACAATCATATCTTGAATATACCTAAACACGATAACAAGTTGAAACACACAAGCAATGTCAGTGGTTTCATCTGCGATAAACGGAGAGTCCTTTATTTCTTTTATGACTTCATCATGATACACATCTAACATACAGTCCAGAAGTTCATTTTGTAGGGGTTTTGATGTTCCTTTAAATACTTTCGATTTTTCAATATGATCTTTAAAAGTTTTGTCTAATTCTGAGCTAAAATTTATTAATTCACGAAATATGCCCCTATTTTTCGACGTCTCTTTTTCGTCATGACCTCTCAAAGCCAACTCAAATGCACCACAAAACCGAATGCAGTTTATAATTTGGTTTAATATGTATCTGTTTTTATCAATTTGTTCGTTTTTCTTCATTATTTCATTGTGATATGCAGAATTTAATTGAGTTTTAATGTTAATTTTACCAAGCATACTGAAATTAAATAATAATATATTGTTTAAATGTACCTTCGATTTTTCATGTGTCTTCATTTTGTCCCAGAAATGGACCAAATCATCTGTACCTTTTTGGGACCAAGTTTGCTTCCCACCAAATAAAACACACATAAAACAAAATAGTCTATTAGATTCATCACAACCGCACACCCAAGTATTTTTTCCATAAAGTTTCCTTTAAAAATCTAATAGTATTCATTACTTATGTATTTCTAAAATAAAAAGTTCGTTAACCCTACATTAAACGAACGAAAACAAATCGGGACGCGACGCGAACATCAGCTGTTTGAAACGTCTAACATCAAACGGTCAAACGAAGAGAGCCTGGCTACCCGTCGAGATTTTTGCCTGCTTGCATTCAAGGTCATTTTTCAACGCTTTTTTATTGAGGTGATGGCGTTTCGTCATCTCCCGTGTGCCTCGTCGCGCTTGGCGCGGAAGCTACGTTACCGTTTTACGCATAATCGCTTCCTTTTAGGTGGAAATTTGCACCCGACTGTGTTCCATTTTTAAATTATTTTGCTAATTGCTTTAAAAACCAAAATATTAATTTTAATAGGTTTTGGTAATTTGTAAAGGGCAGGACGCTAGACAGGAGGGCAGGTAGTGCCATGGCACTGTGGCTCTACCCCACGAGCCGCCACTGTTCCAGCATACACCTGCACCGTAAACACTTATCCATGCCCACACGTTAACGGATAAACGTCCACTGGTTTGCTTTTTTGAGTATATTTCTCATCATATCGGGAATTTGGTGGTCTATATATTATACTCAAATCCTTCCATTATGTAGACTGAAAAGTTTTCTCATCGGAAAAGATAACATTTAGCCAAAAAAAAAACATTTTCTGGTAAATATTGCATAGCAAACCCAATTCTTTGTTCATTATCACTATTTTTTAAAAACGGTTTGGATGCAGCTGCTCGATTTCTTAATTCGGAACATTGTCTTACTCGGCGTTGCGCACTTCTAGATGAAGCAAAGAATCCTGTTAAGTGCAGTTTTAAATGGATTTTGCCTTAAATACTCCACCAAATTTCGGTCTTTTTCATTTGATGATTTTTTATTATTTAAACCAAACACAACAGACCTTTCAAGTGTTTTATGATAGCGCCATTTTTATACAATTCCTTAAACTGTACTTCTAAATACTCTAAAATGATCAGCTATTTTTCCATCAGACCACCCGTTTCCAATAAACATATTATTCTTGCTTTTTCAATATTACTTAAATGAGGCATTTTTAAATCAAATAAGATAATGATAATACTTTGACAGATATCATGATAACAATTAACACGTTACAAAGGTAATAAAGGTAAAAAAGTTGCATTTATAGTGTCACAGTTTAGTGTACGAAATTATCTGTCGTCAACTGTACATTGTCATTCGAGTTGCATAATTTAATTTAAAAATTTTTTTTTGTCTTTCCCCCAGCCCTTTATTTGAGAAGCTAGAGCAATAAGTGCTGAACCAAAGCTGCTCGTAAACATGTCAATATTACAATACATACGTTTTAAATACCACTTAACTAGGCATATTAAAAAGAAACTATCATTTTCTTAGTTAAGCATTGGTATTACGCCCTTAAGCGGAGACACTTACAAATAATTTCCAAAGATTTTTCTTGCCGACTTTCCTTATAAAGTTTTTCCTAAAGCTGTACGTCTCATGGTTTCCGAGCTAGAGCCAACGTCCTCGCTCAATTGACCACCCGGTGTACATGTCAATTACCTGAAAAAAAAAATAGAATAACCAAAGATAAGGGTAAGTGAACAGTAAATTAAAGAATTTGTAATAAAGATACGGTTTCAAATTAAATTACCCAAGAAGATAATAAATGCCGGGATCCCCAAAAAGCTAATTGTATATAATCTATACCAACGCATGTGTCCGTATCACAATGGAACACTAATAGAGCTGAAAGACTTTTCATTTGAGGCTCTATTAATGCCACGTGGCAAGTCATTTCTTTTTATATCGCGGTCGGAAGGGGAACGCAATTGGTTCTTTATTGTGAATATTTTTCAGTTTGAATAAAAAGAAAAGATTCGGTCAAAATAAAGAATTCGACGTATTTTGACTGGTGTCGAATGTCAGGTTACAGCATTTAAGTACGCAAAGCTTCGATCGAGATGAAAATTAAGCAAAAAAATAGTAGTCACGTGATTCTCATTATCTGCCAAATTTTAATTTTTTTCAAAAAATAATTCAAAAGTGGGGTTATTTCTGAAAGTATCGAAAAAAGTTATTGGAAATTAAATGCAGTTTCTAGCCCACATGCAAAATTTCAGCTGCATAAGAAAATTTTGATTTTTTACCCATATTTTGTAAATTGCACCACTTTTGCAAAATAAGACTCAACGCAACCTACATAAAATTTCTTAGTTTTGACAGTGCTTTATTTCAGATGCATTTCCTTTAAAGTTGCGCAATATTAAATGTGTGTTTTTCTACAAAATCAAAATTGGGCTATTAAAATTTGGTCGCATGTGATGCAAAGTTTATTTGTTTTGGACCCTGTATAAGGTAACTTCATAAAATAAGTATTTTTGAAAACGTAGTTTGTGTCTGAAAGTAATACACCTCAATATTAAGACAAAAAAAAAACATAGTGTCATCAGTAAAATGTTCATTAAGTGGAAAATAAATTTTAGTGATGGATAAAAAATCAAAATTATCTTATGGAGCAGAAATTTTGCATGTGGGCTAGAAACTGCATTAAAAAAAACTTTTTAATAACTTTTTTTGATACTTTCAGAAATAACCCCACTGTTGAAAGATTCAGTAAGGAAAATGGGATATTCGGAAGAATACAAACTTCAAATAGGGCGTCTTTTTTACTCTAATAACAACCGAATAGCTGTAGTTCAACAGCAATATCGTCGAATTAATCCTGGGCGACAGGTACCATCGATTGACACAATCAAACGCATTATCCAGCGATTTAATGAAGCAAAAAATCTCAAAATCATTTACTTTACATCATAAATCATAAATTATAAGTTATTTTTTCTCCAAATGACATTAATAGCGGTCTTTTAATGACACCTGACAGGCTCAAAAGGTGTCATAAATAACATACATAAATATAAAAAATACGATTTTTCGGGAAATTGGAACAAATTTGGAGAAAAAATTATATGTTTTACTAGGCAGAAAAGCACAAGATTTAATGCCGCGGCTGGTGTTTCATAGACGAGGCGCAGCCAAATAACTATTCTTTACTGCATGTTTTAATTTAAAGTAAAGTGACAAATATGTCACGTTGAAGTATGCGGAACGCCGACTAGATTATCGTCAATTCAGTTAATCAAAAACTCAAATATTTCACAAATGACTGGATTAAATGATGACATGTTATATATTTTTGAAATCAGGAGAAAGAGATCTTTCGCCCTGGTAAAAAATATATAGGGTGTTCCATTTAAAAAAATAATACTTTCATTTGTTTTTTAACTTTCCGATATGCAGATGTTTTTTTTAATGAGTCTAAAAGATATGACGGGAAACATTATGCAACTTTTGTATGAAAAGTTTTTTTCTGTCACTTATATTAAGCCCTGTAGGTGGGTACGCAAATATAAAAAATAACCCTGTACATTCCTTTTATATTATTAGAAATATTAACTACAATTAAACCCTTTATAATATTACATAATTTATAATGTGTATTTTTCTTTACACCATGCGCACTACTAATCCGCGGCGTCCGAAACATTTCGGCGTTCAAAACGGCGCTCATTCGGTAACACACCGACGCCCGTCAAACTTGTAAGGTCGCGTCGCGGCGCTCCGCAAAAAAGACGCCGACGGACGCCAATTCAAGACGAAAGTTTTGCGGTGCTTACATGGACGCTTAAAAAATTTTAAAACTTTTTTACATTTCGGTTTGTGTTTTTTTGACATTTTCTTGATTTTGTAAAACGATCGTTGGTTAAAAATAACTTTAGTTTATTTAGATGGTGAAAGTAGAAAAACTGTATTAAAAACAAATTTAAAAGAAGTTTGTCGAAGTGCTAAATTAATTACATATCTATAATACATATTTAATCGTATTAAAATAAGTTAGTAAGGATATTTATAAGTACTGTACCACGTTTTATATTGGCATATATTATGTTATTTAAACATATGTAGTGCGGACTGTTTTGTATTAAAGTATATCTGCTGTGTGTTTGTATAACAAGTGTAATAAACAACATACCTTTTAAAATAATATAATCAAGTAAGTATAACTAATGGTAAACTTTATTTGGCGCAAGCGTAGTATCAATGGAAAGGATGATAAGATCGTCGAAATATCATTGTGTGCGATGTATATAAATTGAACTGAAGCATTTGTTTATCAAATGTTCGTTGGCATGAAAAGTAATGGTTTTGGTAAAACTGGTGATCCCATAAAAATAAAAGCTTTTCATATAATTATTACTGTTCTAAAAGAATTTGGAAAATTAGTAATTTACTTTTTTATTTATTTATAAATGTTAAAATATAAATAATTGTATCAAAAATATTTAAAGAATATATTTTGAATTTTTCTTTTATACAGTGTGACCAGTTAAGTCCGCATCATATGGGATTTTTTATTAATAACTTTATTCGAAATTTGACTTTGGCATTAAGTTCTGCTTCGATCGAGATGAAAATTAAGCAAAAAAAATAGTAGTCAAGTGATTCGCATTATCTGTAAAATTTTAATTATTTCCAAAAAATTATTCAAAAGTGAGGTTATTTCTGAAAATATCGAAAAAAGTTATTAAACAGTTTTTTTAAATGCAGTTTCTAGCCCACATGTAAATTTTTAGCTGCATAAGATAATTTTGATTTTTTACCCATATTTTATAAATTGCACCACTTTTGAAAAATAAGACTGAATGCAACCCACATAAAACTTCTTAGTTTTGACAATGCTTTATTTCAGATACATTTTCTTTAATGTAGCGCCATATTAAATGTGTGTTTTTCTATAAACTCAAAATTGGGCTATTAAAATTTGGTCGCATATGATACAAAGTTTATTTGTTTTTGACCCTTTATAAGGTAACTTCATAAAATAAGAATTTTTGAAAACGTAGTTTGTTTCTGAAAGTAACACACCGTAATATTAAGACAAAACAGAACACAGTGTCATCAGTAAAGTGTTCATTAAGTGGAAAATAAATTTTAGTGTCGGGTAAAAAATTAAAATTATCTTTTGCACTTAAAATTTTGCATGTGGGCTAGAAACTGCATTAAAAAAAAACTTTCTCTAATAACTTTTTTCGATATTTTCAGAAATAACCCTACTTTTGAATTATTTTTTGGAAAAAATTAAAATTTGACAGATAATGCGAATCACGTGACTACTATTTTTTTGTTTAATTTTTATCTCGATCGAAGCAGAACTTGATGCCAGAGTCAAATTTCGAATAAAGCTATTATTAAAAAAAAAAACCATATGATGCGGACTTCACTGGTCACACTGTATTCGTATAGGTCCACTAAAGGAATAATTAAAATTGTTTGAAAAAGAAAAAATATTCAAAAAATAAAAATAAATATCTTCCAATATAAATATGTTTTCTTTGTATCTTACCGGGTGGTACACCACCAGATTGGCCATGGGAAATTCTATGTAAATGTTGCTACCCTTAAAAATAGACTACTAAACTAGACTAGACTATACTAGACTAGAACTAAAGAATGATATTTCGAATCTTTGCGTATTAACTTAACAATGTAAGAACTGAATTTGAGGACCGTTTAGGATATTGCTTGGCAGTACATGGAGGAGTGTTTAAGCATCTGATTAAAAATCATTAAGTTTCCATTTTTGTTGTCTTAATATGTGTTTTTACAAAAAGTATTATTTTTCCACTTTAACAAATAAAGTTCTCATTATTTCGTTACTGTCAAACAAACTGATAAAACAGAAAATGTGTAGTGACATTTGATATTCTCATAATTATTACCAATTTAATTTTTGTCGGAAATATATTAAACATGTTTTTACTAATATAAAATGAATGGTTTTGCATTAATAATATTAAATTATACTTACTTTAAAAACATTACCATTAATTTTATTTCTTGGTATATATATAGGGTAAAGTTGGTAGAGATGCCCCAGTGGTAGAGATGGCCTACCTTTATAACTCGAAAACATTTACATATACGATCGTTTGGTTTGTCCAAACCCGATCAGTCGTTTATGCTAAAGCCCGAACAGTGGTGTAGCTGCTCACAATTGTCTGGTTTTGACAAAGTTTTGTGATAGTTTTTTTGAGGTAGGTGCAAATTTTTATACATGATTACGCTATAGGTTGTAAAATCATTAATATGTTTTTATTTAATTTGCAATTTGGTCAAACAATTGTGGAATGCATGTGCTACAATATTCTAACCTCAAAACACATGTACCTGTATATTTATACAAACTACATGGTGGGGCATCTTATACCATCTTTTGGTATAGATGCCCCAGTCAAAGAGGGTAGAGATGGCCTGTTAATATTGCGGGATGTGGAGAGAAATATTCCTAAACCACCAGAAAAGATGACTGGGTAAAATGTATACACTGCGAGCAATGGTTTGACGATGGATGCGGCAAATTTGTTATTTTTTGCGATCCCTGTGGAAGAGTAACTACTAAAAAGAAGACCTAACTTATTTTGTATCCGAGTACATAGGCCATCACTACCACCCTGCGTGGGGCATCTTACCCAACCCCTAAGGGAGAGATGGCCAATTACAAAAAAATTTCTTTATGCATTTTTGTGAAATAAAACTTGTTTTTTTTGCATCTTATTATAAATATCGTAACTAAATAAAGTTTCAATTACTGAAAAACATGCTCATTTTTTTTATTACTTATTTTTATAAAATTTAGGCCAGGTTAAGAAAAAATGGGGCATCTCTACCAACTTTACCCTACACAATTTAAACTTCTGTTAAGCCAAATACAAAAAGAATACTCTGTAAAATATTTTTTTAACATTTAATATTTTATAAAATTGTATATGATATATTTTATACAACGTGCTTATCATATTCTATAATATTGTAACGACGAATTAACATGCAAATCATATTCCGTGAAATAGTCACCAACAAAAACTTCAGGATATATTTTAATTCAACTGACTTTATTGGTGCAAAGCTAAGAAATAAACCTAAAGTTATAAGTAATATAATGTAAGCTTACCTTGACAACAAAAATATAATATGATTTCGTTTTTAAAAAATGTAATATACTCTACTGGCAAAAAGTTACAGTGGCATTTTATGTGAGTGTGAGAGAGTAAAAGTATGTTTATATGCCCACAATAAGGACAACAGACCATCAGTATAGCCGGCGTGGGGCGTAATCAACGAATGGCGAGGCCTGCTATAGAAATGCAGTAAAAAAATCTGGCAAGAATACTAATCAAAGTTTTTAAAAAAATCAAAGGTAATGCCTAGATATTATCATTTTAAAATTCCTGGATAGTATAGTAGGGTCTAGTAATTAGTTACCTTTTTAGTCTTTGCTTAAAAAT
This sequence comes from Polydrusus pterygomalis, assembly GCA_963969555.1. Taxonomy (NCBI): domain Eukaryota; kingdom Metazoa; phylum Arthropoda; class Insecta; order Coleoptera; family Curculionidae; genus Polydrusus; species Polydrusus pterygomalis. Next base: position 53,532,413 of record OZ018381.1, read on the forward strand.
CCTGTCATTAGTCACCTGCCGATAAGCCAGTGGTATGTTTATAAATTTTGATACTCTCAAATATCAAGGAATTTTTGGTAAGAGTTATTTTTGGTATAGGAAGAGGAATATCATTCACAGTACGCATATTATAGGAACTGTTAGTAGCATAATTTTTAAATTTTTTATAGATATGGCAGGCCGTTTCCAAGATAAAAATTCCAATCAAACACCCAACTACTTCGTCTGCACTCTCAGCCTTAGCGTTACATAAAATAATTCAAGTTTTTGTTCTTGCGAATGAACCATTTCATTTCATTATTCAAAAGGATTTAACGAGCTAGCATTTATCTGGTGTCTTCCAACATTACTAAACTGAAGCTACCGCTGAGTGGGTGGTATAAGTAAATTTCCTTAAAACTAACTGAAAAACCTTGTTGTAATTTTCCTCTGGAATATAAATCAAATCCTGTCGCCAATATTTCACCCAATAAAATTACACAAAAACTTCTTTTATACCTTATACTGTGTCTTATATAGTATCATTTTTCTCACTAAAATGTGTTGGTTATAAATTTTCTTTTCTAGAAGAGGGGAAAATAAAAAATAAATTTTGTATCATAAAGACGGCAATTTCGGTGATAGAGTGTTCACATATGTGTTTATAAATTGATGCTTAGTGGCGATGTGCTGAATTTCTTTATAAAAAATTGACAAGGTAGAAGCTTTAAGAGTGTATATTTAGGACTGGAAAATTGAATGAATACGATGAACGCATTAAAATTAGGTTATAAAAATTTGTATTCGATAGAATACGGATTTTTTTGGAATTTAATATACATTTCTCGTCAAAATTAGCGAATACTCTAAAATATAGCAAAAGTTTGTTCTTAACTATCTTATGAACCGCTTATCCGATTTTGACCAACTAATTTTTTTAGTGTAACCTAAGGTGTTACAAACCTTTTTAAGTTCCTAACGTTAATCTGTAAAACGATTTTACTGATATACAAGGTATTATTAGTAGAGGCGATTTTGTGCCATAAATTTGAAACATTCTGTAGAGTAAATTGGTAAAGTTTGAAATTCTTTTTCGTACACAGCATGTTAGATAAGTGATTAATTTGATATTTTACACCTTCTAGATAGTTTCCTACGAATAATTTGACATATTTTTTGTTTAATAGTGTATCTATTGCCAAAAGACATTTATCAAAAAACTGGCAAAAAGGTCTGGAGATATTGATGCCATCTTACTAACGGCATATACCGGAAATTTCTAACTTTACCAGTTTACTCTACAGAATGTTTTAAAATTACGGCACAAAATCGCCTCTACTAATAACACCCTGTATATCAGTAAAATCGTTTTACAAATTAACGTTAGGAACTTAAAACCTTAGGTTATACTGAAAAAATTAGTTGGTCAAAATCGAATGAGCGGTTCATAAGACAGTTAAGAACAAAGTTTTGCTAAATTTTAGAGTATTCGCTAATTTCGACGAGAAGTGTATTATACCCCTTTTCTGCAACATAGTAGTCATAATAAAAATGTACTTTTTATGCAATATTATACGATGTTCATGACGGTTCTCATATTCTTCTTCCCACTATTTTGCAATTTGAATAACAAAAACTTACTTTAAAATTTATAGCTGTTATTTTAATATCAGTAATGGTACTGTGGAAAGACGCAGTAATAAAAAACGCTATTTTAAAGTTTTATTACTCACTACAAAGCCTGGCTAAGCAATATTCTTCCAAATAAAAATATGTGTACTAGTTATGTTATAACAATATTTATTTTACATCTCTTTTATGTATGAAAACTGCAAGATATTTTCAACGATTTTAATAATACTACTTAAATATTTTATTATTATTAGACGTAGAGGTTTATTTACAACACTTTAAAAAATAAATGAACTTTATTAGATAGTTTCAAAGAAAGTATATCCAATTTTCAGAGGTAATTGCCTGGTCACCACCTGGGAGCCTTTTATTATTAGGAAATAAAGTACAAAGTCTGATATTAATGGAAAATAATGACACGGCAACAATGATTGTAATGTTAACAACACAGTCCATTATAAATAAAATTAAATCTATTCTTAGGTATTGTATATTACTTTTTGTTTTCTAGCTTTGCATTATAAAAAATACATCTGTTTGTTGACTCGATACGGGGAATAACGAAATTTTGAAATAAGGTTAATAATGTGAACCAATTGTATTGTATATTGTATAGGTAAATTTGAAATCCCGGACCTGTTTCAAATAATTTATTTTTACTTTGTATTTAAGTTTTTTTATATCTTTGCATGTCAGATAAAGCAATAGAATATTCTTATTTCGCACAACCCATCATGAGTATTGGGCTTTATAATCGATGGACGAATTTTACCATCTCAGTAACCTAATAGATAATCATATGCAATGTTAAACGACAAGAACAATATAACACTAGAAGTTATTTAAATTTTTGAGAACTACAGTACTAATTCTTAGTGATAAGTATATGCTTTATTAACCGTAGCGAGCAAATATTATTATGATTAATGTCAAGTTTTATTACAACTGCCAGTCGGAACTAATACTGTATATAAAACCATATTACACCCCCGATGGAACTTGATAATTACTGTGAGTATTAAGAGCAATAATGTCTTTAAACCATCCTATGGTAGCATTAACTCCCATTTCCTATTGGCTAAATTACCGTGATATTATCACTACACAACAGCCCAACAATTTTCGTTGTATAACAGCAAGAAGGCCCGTTGCTATCACATATAGTATTAAACAGTTGTATAAAGAGTATGTGCATTGTTATAAGGAAAATAAGGCTTTTTTCTCTAAGTGAGCCTTGAGTAAGATAACGATACAGGGTGTCAAGTTAAAGTTTATATAATTATTAGCGAGGAGAGTGCTGAGCATAGGCCATTGCTGCTTTCTATCTATGCCACTGCATCCGACTGAGTGAAAATCTTTATATCCCAGACATATATATTTTCTTCTATCTATTAACTACCCTTTATTTGTTTAAGTTCACATTTCCATCAATTTTTCAGGGAAACGGACACCAAGCGGAGAAAAATCGAAAAAATAAAAGTCTATTTACCGCAAAACATATGGCTTGAAAAAGCGAATAAAATTCAATATAAACTAACAAAACTTGTAAAACCTATAACGAAAACTACAAGAAAATGGCGCAGTGTTTTGTTCAGTTTATGTAGTCTTTATATATATCCGTATAAAAAGGAGTATAGAAATAATCGTAAAAACTATAAAATGGAACATAACTGTAAGTAGGACAGCAAGCAAGGCATTGAAGAAAATAGGAGTTTTATAAGCGAGAAAATAAACATACGAATATAAATGAATCATTATAATAATTTTATCTACGACCATTTAATAATGAATATTCAATACTTGTGATAATAAGAGCATTATGCCATGCATAATACACCTATAGGACATTATAACTTTTTATAAAACAACAAGAGGGTAATTATGAAAACGTAATATAATCCGAGAACTCGATTAAAATTATTAATAGTTGTACTTAAAGGGTCACAATGGGGTAATTCGACTTTCTACACTGAGAAAAGAACCTCTATTCTTTATAAGAATTAACATACTCTTTATACAACTGTTTAAAATGATATGTGACAGCAACGCGCTGTCCTATTGTAAGACAACGAAAATGGCTAGACCGTTGTGTAGTGATTACGGTAATTTAGCCCATAGGAAATAGGAGTTAATGCTACCATAGAATGGTTAATAGCCATTATTGCTCTAAATACACTCAGTAATTATCAAGTTCTATTCAGGGTGTAATCTGGTTTTACATATTATATTAGTTCCGACTGGCAGTTGTAATGAAACATTACATTAATCATAACAATATTTGCTTGCTACGGTTAATAGAACTCAGTAATGTAGTTCTCAAAAATTTAAATAGCTTCTAGTGTAATATTGTTATTGTCGCTTCACATTGCATATGATTATCTATTATGCAACATGGTTTACTGATATAGTTTAATTCGTCCATAGATTATAAAGTCCAATACTAATGATGGGTCGGGTGAAATAAGAATCTTCTATTGCTTCATTGCTTCATCTGACATGCAAAGTTTAAAAAATCTTAAATACAAAGCAAAAATAAATTAATTGAAACCGGTATTGAGACGATCAATAAAGTTAAAATTCGGACAGGACAGCTAAAAGACTCCGAACAACGATGTGACCTGCGCAACAAATATGTTAAAACTAACACTACGGCTCGCGGCGATTGCCAATCGCTAGGAACCTACATCAACCTCTTGTGGATTATAGGTTCTAATTAATACAATTCGTTTTTGGGGACGCTGTTCTGCTTTCTTATTTGTAGAGAGAGCGCCTTTCTGGGAACAAAGTGCGTCGCATTGACTTAACAAAATTGCTGTATTAAAAGTAGTTTATTATTCAACAAGACTGTGCTGCTAATGAAACTAATAAAAATACTGTTCTGGAATTGATATAACAGTAAAGCAAATTTGACACAGTAGCAAATCATTTAATATGGGTTAATAAAAAATAAGCTATCAATACAAACTATCTCTTAACAAACCTGTTATATTAGAATCTTCTTCAGTGTAAATGTTTAAACATTTTAGTTTGGCCAAAAATAGAGCAAAAATTGGTATTTCCTTAGTCAGAATTCAAAATTATTAAACCTTATTAACGTCATTTAACAGTTAGAATACGAAGTGCCCTTGGACACGCGTAAGAGCATCTTATTAAAAAAACAAATCCCAATACAAGATTTGGAGCCAGCTTTCCCCCTTGAAAATACTCCAAGTTACGCCAATGTTAATGGTCTCTTCAATTTTACAAAACTTTTTGTTGAAAACGTCCTCTCTTTAATCATTCTAGCTATTTTTTTTGTTCTATTTCATGTTGCTTATTATTCAAACTGCTCCTCACACCAGCCACAAAAATAAGAAGAAAAATTCGAAAACAGAGGCTGTGGTTGTATAAATATTGGCAGCGCAATAAAGATTCGGGAAGAAACTTTCATACTTTGCCTGCAAGTTTTGTGAAACTTTTCAAATATTAACTTTATAAGTTTCCGTTTCCCCGCGAAGTTTAGGTCAGTTATTTCGGGACAAACACACGTATTATGTGTGGTTTGAACAAATAATTATATCGATACAACGTTTAAAAAATTGCTTGTTATTTAATATTATGTTAAATCATTCACATAGGTACTTTCTTTCTTGTTGATTTTTTTTTATTAATAACTTTATTCGAAATTTGACTTTGGCATCAATTCTGTTTCGATCGAGATGAAAATTAAGCAAAAAAATAGTAGTCACGTGATTCGCATTATCGGTCAAATTTTAATTTTTTGCAAAAATAATTCAACAGTTATTTCCGAAAATATCGAAAAAAGTTATTAAAAAAAGTTTTGTTCAAAGCAGTTTCTAGCCCACATGCAACATTTCAGCTGCATAAGATAATTTTGTTTTTTACCCACCACTAAAATTTATTTTCCACTTAATGAACACTTTACTGATGGCACTGTGTATTTTTTGTCTTAATATTAAGGTTTATTACTTTCAGACACAAACTACGTTTTCAAAAAGACCTATTTTATGAAGTTACCTTATACAGGGTCAAAAACAAATAAACTTTGCATCACATTCGACCAAATTTTAATAGCCCAATTTTGATTTTGTAGAAGAACACACATTTAATATGTCGCTACTTTCAAGAAAATGTATCTGAAATAAAACCTTGGCAAAACTAAGAAGTTTTATGTAGGTTGCATTGAGTCTTATTTGGCAAAAGTGCATGGTGCAATTTACAATATATGGGTAAAAAATCAAAATTATCTTATGCAGCTAAAATTTTGAATATGGGCTAGAAGCTGCATTTAAAAACACTTTTTCTATTAACTTTTTTCGATACTTTTGGAAATAACCCCACTTTTAAATTGTTTTTTGGAAAAAATTTAAATTTGACAGATAATGCGAATCACGTGACTACTATTTTTTTGCTTAATTTTCATTTCGATTGAAGCAGAACTTGATGCCAAAGTCGAATTTCGAATAAAGTTATTAATAAGAAAATCCCCTATGACTTTACTGGTCACACTGTATATAAAGAAAACATTCTGTACTTGTATTCTGACAAGAAATACCCACTTTTTTGTTATTGGTTATGACTCGAGCCATAATCGTTAATAATAACAATCATAATCGCTGAAAAATATTCAGTTTTCTATCCAGAAACAAAAAAATGTTTTCAACATTAAAATTTTTCTCTAACATATTTTAAGTTTCCCATTCTTTAATAATAAGTTTCTCGCTAGTCTGTCGAACTTTAGTTTGTTATTTTCTAAGTGTTTTGTGCCCAATAATAGTGTCGCAGAGTTTGAATAATACAAGTGGCTGCGGTTTTCAGTATTGCGTCGTTCTTGAGCTCAGGAATCCTCTGTGTGAATAATTTAGTCCTCTGGAGGATCGCCTGATAGAGAAAGTGCCATAGAAAATACGGTTGGAACACGGTAGTGGTTTAAATACTTCGATTTTTAGTTTAGTGGATGCCAATAACGATACACGAAACTCTATTTATTTATAAAGAAAATTAAACTTGAATTTGGAAAATTAACCTTACTTATTTATAGAAAAAGAAAAGCACGAAGTCTTTCTCCGCAAGTTTATTAGAATAACTAGGCGAACCTAGAATAATTCTTAATAATTCGAAATGTTTCGAGTGTTTAAAACACTTATCACCAGGAAAATATAGTAAATAGTACAATGCTAATGTTGTTAGCAATAGAGAATATGAATAGTCAGAAGACTAACAAGAATTCAGCATACTGGAAAGTTAAGGGGTAGTGAAAAGGCCCTGTCTTGGGCAGAACAATGAAGAGAGCAAAAGAAAATTAGACTTTGTCAAAATCATTTAGGTATAAGTAGTGAATTGAGGGAAAAGAAAAATTTTGAGTTTCAATAAACTTTTTCGGTGACATGTAAAAGTAGTGAAATGAGAGGAAAAAAAAATTGGGTATTAGGCTTGTTACGTCCCAGTTACCCTGGCAGGAGTCAAATTATACATCACATTCAAAATTAATAAATTTAAAAGATTTTAAAAAACAATTTTAATTTTACTAGAATATCTTAGAAAAAGTAATTTTTTCTTTGATAAAGAAGTTCAACTACTTTTTTCGTTGGTGCGAATTGAAAATAGAGATTTAGTTTCTCCATTGGGTACTTATTAAAACAATCATCGTCACAATTTTCACCATAATAGCTTAACATTTTTTCGAACCTTATAAAGAGCTGGGCAGTAGCTAGCTACTAATTAGTAAAGCTACTAGATCGTTATTTTTTAGTAGCTAATAGCTTGATTCAATCTACCTCTAAACCAAGTTGCTTGTAGCCGTAGCTTTTACATTTATTTTTGAGTATTCATGAAGCTACTTCAAAAAGAACTAGTTACTAGAAAAAGCTTCTTTCGGTAGCTTAAGCTATACCGAGAGTAGCTTAACCTACTCTTAAATTAGTTAAGCTACCTATTACAAAAAAACAACATTAACATCCAGAATTAGATTAATAAATAAAAAAGCGTACAAGAATTAGAATGAGAGGTAAGTTTTGTCATATTTGCGTAAAACCGGCTTGTCTAAATGATTGTTTATTGGATGTTATCATACGTTATAGATTATCAAAAATGCAAAGCATTGGCATCGGTGTAATTAATTTTGAAACTGCAACTGGTAACGTTTGATAAACTTTGACAGAAGAACATAAAAATGCCTCGTCAGTTGTCTGAAGTTGAAAAGGCTCAAATTGTATCAAGAATCGAAGAAGGATGGTCAATCCGTGCTGTAGCGCAGTTGTATAATAAAAATAAAAAAAACTATATTGAAAATTAAGCAACGCCCTAAAGAGGAAAATTGGTTCAGATCGTCCCAAACGTTCCAATCCTGAACGGGATGCTGCTTTTTTGGGATATTTAAGAAATAATCCATTTGCAGATGGTCACAAACCTTTCCTAGAGACAATTTTGAAAACATGAGATCAAAACCTTATTACGTCATCCCATTATCCGCGCAATTATTTTATTTGTCAGCCTCAACGGATTATGTTGCTATCTTTGTTTCGATAAACTAAAAAGACAAGAACAGCTTAAAAATAGAAAACAACCCGCCCGATATTCAGGTAGACGTGGCGTTCGACCTTCAGCTAAATAACTAGGACTTATCATAGGTCGACGCAGACGTGACGTCAGTGAGTTCGTTCCCCTGTTTTTATTGTTTTTATTTAAAAGCGTTTCTTGTTTATTTATTTTCTCAGTATATAATTGAAAATGTTAAAAACTGAAACCCTAGAAAATTTTATTTTTTCTTTCTCTATGTGATGGGGTAAAAATCAAAATTTAGTACTTACTTTAATTTTTCGTGTCCGGAATATGCTAAAATTTCTCGGCCCAGTATTGGGCCACGTCCAATGCTTCGGGTTTGCTTTGCCATAAATCGTCGAGGTTACAGTGTACGGGACAGTTGGCACACTGTAGGAGGTGTTCCATATCCTGTATCATCCCGCAGTCGCACTTGTCGGTTGGTTACTCAACGCCCCACCTGATCAGGTTAGTCTTTACCGAGGCAACCCCTGTTCTGATGCGGTTTAGCGTTCTCCAGGTCTTGAAGTTAAACGAGACACCACTCGGCGGGCTTTCTGACAGAGGATAGTTTGCGGGTGGTTCATCTAGGGGTTTGTTGAGGAATCGACGCCTAGATTTTAGCCTTTAAGATTCTGATGTTGCGGGAAAAGGGTATGTCGATTGTCGAATGTTTTCTTAAACTTCTCAAAATTTAGTAAAAAAGCCCAATATGTTCTATTAGTTAATACTTTTTGCGGGATAAAATTTGTCAAGTTAAACTCACCTTCGTGTTACAGCAATTTCAATTTTGTTTGACGCCAGGAAAAAAATTTATTTTAAATATAATATATATTTTTTCCCTAAAAATAACCAAAATGTTTATTAGCATAACATGTGTATGCGAATATAGCTTATATTCGTTGCGTTATTGTTTTGTGTTTATTCAATTATATGTGTATTAAAAGGACAAAATTTGAAGGGGTTTCAAAGCAATGAAAAAATAATAACATTATGTATATGGCCTGGCCAGGCTTAAATATACAACATATATAATCTTCTTTAAGCTTAAAGTTGAAATTATGTTGGCATAAAAAATAATTAAGGGTCTACCAACTAATAGCGTTTTGATATTTTCCACACAATCTGCTTTTAGTAAGTTATCAATTAATTTTTTTTATCTTAAAACTATTGAAAAAAGAAATGCACAAAGTCTTTCCCCACGAGTTTATTAGAATAACTTAGCGAACCTAGAATAATTCTTAATAATTCGACATGTTTCGAGTGTAGAAACACTCATCCTCAGGAAAACAAACTAAATAGTACAATGCTGATGTTGTTAGCAATAGAGAAAATAATTAGTGGCATTGAGCCGTACCTAATAGAGCTTTCATGGTGGACACGAGATGTAAAATATGAATAGTCAGAAGACCGACAAGAATTCAGCATACTGGAAAGTCAAGGGGTCAAGGGGTAGTGAAAAAGCCCTGTCTTGGGCAGAACAATGAAGAGAGCAAAAGGAAATTAGAGGGTTTTAACAGACTTTGTCAAAATCATTTAGGTATAAGTAGTTAGTGAATTGAGGGAACGAAAAATCTTAAGTTTCAATAAACTTTGTCGAAGACATGTAAAAGTAGTGAAATGAGAGGGAAAAAAAATTGGTTTTCGTGAAAGTCAAAGCATCATTAACCTTGAAGTAAAATGCTGTTGGGGTACCAGGCTTGTTATTTATTTATTTATTTATTTAGAAATTAAGGATACAAACAGGTAGAACTACCCAAAAACAGTATCCACTGTTTACTAGAGTTCTTCATAAAACTATTTATCTATAATTATTCAATTGCACAAAATCTAAATAAATTATAACCTAAAGTTTTAAATTATACTAAAGTAAGCTTAAGGTATTTCTTGAACAGTAGTAATAAAGTAGAGAACAGATCAAGGTTTTGACAATACATATTATAGAAAAAACTTAGTCTAAATATGGGGGCGTTTACGCCTAGATTAGTATTTGTTTGGGTTGAATGAAAATAAAACTGCTGTCTAGTGGTTCTAGAAGGTACATGCAGATAAAACTGTTGGAGGAGATGAGGCGCGTTGTAAAGATTATTTATCAATTTATAAACAAAAACTAAATCTGATTGTATTCTTCGGGTTTCCAGAGTTGCAAATCCAAATTGTTGTCTTACAACAGTAATACTAGGTACATTGTACATCACCCCATTAACTCTCCAACCTCAAAATCTTAACAATTCACCTTGCAAACGTTCAAGTCTAACTTTATTTTTTTCATAATAAGGATTCCATACAACACTAGCGAAATCTAATCTACTATAAACATAATATGCAAAATAAATTGACTTTATTGCCTTCTCAGATCAAAAAATATTTACATAAACTAGCTACAAATCCTAACATTCGAGAGCACTTATTAGCAACATGTCTATGTGCGGGTTAAATGTAAGCTTACAGTTAAAAAATACACCAAGATCTTTGATTTGCGCCACTCGATTCAACTGTTCACCATTTAAGTAATAGTCAAACATAATAACACTAATATTTTTAGTAAAGGAGATATTGAAACATTTTTTATAGTTTAAAAAAAGTTATTTTTTTTACAAAACATAGCGACCCTGTTACCCCAGGAGTCAAATTATACAACACATTGTGTGCAAAATTAATAAATTTAAAAGATTTTAAAAAACAATTTTAATTTTAATAGAACATCTTAGAAAAAGTAACTTTTTCTTTGATAAAGAAGTTCAACTGCAAGCAGCACGTGTCAGAACGGAAATACTTACTTACTTCAAGCTAAATAACACTTTGACTTTTACGAAAACCAATTTTTTTTTCTTTCCCTCTCATTCCACTACTTTTACATGTCTCCGACAAAGTTTATTGAAACTTAAGATTTTTCTTTCCCTCAATTCACTACTTATACCTAAATGATTTCGACAAAGTCTGTTAAAACTCTCTAATTTTCTTTTGCTTTCTTCATTGTTCTGCCCAAGACAGGGCCTTTTCACTACCCCTTGACTTTCAAGTATGCTGAATTCTTGTCGGTCTTCTGACTATTCAATATTTTACACCTCGTGTACACCTACCATTGAAAGCTCCATTATACGGCTCAATCCCACTTATTATTTTCTCTATTGCTAACAACATCATCATTGTACTATTTACTTTGTTTTCCTGATGATTTTTCTTTTTCTATTTTCTCTACATTTAACTCCACTTTGAGCATGGACTAATTCTTAAAAATTAAAACTATTTTTAACTGTTAAAATACTTAAGCACAGACGAAAATAAACAAAATATCGATTAAAAATAATAAATGGCAAATGCTTCACTAGTGTTTGCTCTTGAACGCCAAGCTATAAAGATTTCAAAAATAATTGCAGACGTTCGACTATCACAAAAGTTCATCAATTTTCTATGTAACAAAAATAATTTCAATGAGTTTTATTTTCATCAAGTATTTCCATCCCATAAAACCCACCAAACACACAATTACAAATCCCTTAAGTACCAGTACCTTTTTAATCTCCCAAGTATACCTATATATTCAGTCCCGAAATTTAAAGCCTCTTAAATCTAAATCCCCGAATTCTATCAGTCCCTTTCTTATAGCCATCTTTTTTGCGGATAACGAGTGAATAGAAGCCGTATATCGCTACACACAACATAGTTATAATGTATATTTTGTTTGGACTAACAAAAATTTATCGTGTACAGGGTTTCTCCAGAGTGATGCTTCGGCTGGCCCTTGTTTCTTTTAGACCAGAAGTTATCTAAGTTGAGAAGTTAAAAAATATCGCCCCATTACCTAAAGCCTGCATAAAATGCCTTGAAATAGTATCAACAGAGGCAATAATGTACCGGGTGGTCAAATAAGCGAGGACGTCGGCTTTATCTCGGAAATCATTAATCGTACAACTTTCGGAAAGATTTTTTTATGAGTAAAGCGGTCAAGAGAAATTGCTGGAAATTACTTTAAAGTTCCTTATTTCGCCGCAATGGGGCACAATTAAAAATTGTTTTTTTAAATTCTAAATTTCTCCGAAAATTCCCATATTAAGGTATAACTCTGATTACATCATTAGAAAGCTTAGACAATTCTGCATAATTTTGGTTTAAGGCTCATTGGCGTACCGACCTTGATAAGAGTGGGAGAAGCTATTGAAAGTGTAAACATTAAAATCGCTGTAACTTCTAAACGACTTATCCGATTTTACTAACAGTTTTTTTCGATTTTATCCCGAAAATTCTAGTCATACGGTATAACTATGACATCATAATCGAAAAGTAGATAAAATTTGCAAGAAAAGATGTGAAGACCGCAGTTCGTTTCAGAGTTATTGCCAAAACAATAATTTTTAATACAAATTGCGCCCTCTAGCAATTTTATTAGAAACTATTTTGTACCATTGGATACGACAATTGAAGGTACATACCTTTTTCCAAACAAGCTTAAATTTAGTAGAATCGGTTAAGTCGTTTAGAAGTTACAGCGATTTATTGTTTACACTTTCACTTGATAAGAGTGGGAGAAGCTATTGAAAGTGTAAACATTAAAATCGCTGTAACTTCTAAACGGCTTATCCGATTTTACTAAATTTAAGCTTGTTTGGAAGTACCTTCAATTGTCGTATCTAATGGTACACGATAGTTTCTAATAAAATTGTTAGAGGGCGCAATTTGTATTAAAAATTATTGTTTTGGCAATAACTCTGAAACGAACAAAGATATCGAACTGCGGTATTTACATCTTTTCTTGCAAATTTCATTTACTTTTCGATTATGATGTCATAGTTATACCTACCGTATGATTTGAATTTTCGGGATAAAATCGAAAAAACTGTTATTATTACAAATTGCGCCCTCTAGCAAGTTTATTAAACACTATCGTGTACTGTTGGATACGGCAGTTGAAGATGCTAATTTTCCCCTTCCAAACAAGCTTAAATTTAGTAAAATCGGATAAGTCGTTTAGAAGTTACAGCGATTTTAATGTTTACACTTTCAATAGCTTCTCCAACTTTTATCAAGGTCGATACGCCAATAAGCCTTAAACCAAAATTATGCAGAATTGTCTAAGCTTTCCAATGATGTAATCAGAGTTATACCTTAATATGGAAATTTTCGGAGAAATTTAGAATTTAAAAAAACAATTTTTAATTGTGCTCCTTGCGGCGAAATGAGGGACTTAAAAGTAATTTCCAGCAATTTCTCTTGAACACTTTACTCATAAAAAAATATTTCCAAAAGTTGTACGATTAATGGTTTCCGAGATAAAGCCGACGTCCTCGCTTATTTGACCACCCGGTACAATTGATCTTTTTAACAAGCTAACAAATAAACAGCGCCAATAAAATTTTAGAACTAAACAATTCACCCCTGTGACATCCCCCACAAAATGTAAGAGCTGACCTTTATTTTTTTTAATTGTATTTTTTTTGCGATCATCCCCCCTCCCCCACTTAAAAAGGTTCCGCGCCTGTGCCGCCATAAACTCTAAAATAATTGGAAGCATTGAAACTTTACCATAAAACACTATCTCCTAATATATAAATATCAATGTTATAAACCGCATCGTAGCTGTTTCCTCTAATAATTTAATTCAAAAACCTATTTATTTTTATTATATAGACATTAAATAGAGACATAAAACTCCCCTTTCCAAGACTATAATCGTTAACTATCTTAAATAGATAATAAAATAATATAAAACCATTCTCTATAAGATCTGCTTGTTTTGGTAAAAGGGAACAGAAATGTGAATCATCCTTGCTTATTATAAACGCCACTTTGTTCTGATATCTACATACAAATGGTGATTTTTACAACGATTCTGCTTTTTTAAACAATTTTAAAATCGAGAATCAAGAAAAAGTACTTAAAATAGGCAAAATTACATGAAAATTTACTATTATGTATACATGGTGTCCGGAAATGATGAACAAAAAATTTAGGGGATAGTTCTAGACCGAAATAAATGCTATCTCTTCCTATAACATTTTTTCGAAAATTGATTATTAACGGAGATACAGGGTGTTAAAGTTAAATTTCATTTGCAGGTTTAAAATACATAAAGTTACTAGAACAATAAATTAAACATTCAAATCACAGGTTCAAAGTAACGTCCTTCCTCTTCAATGCATAAATTAATTCTTCTTAAGAGGAAGTAACCCCTTTACCACAATGAAAATTGCCGAACGTTTTGCTGGTCAAACGAAAAGAAAAAATAAAAATTGGTATTTAGAAAATAAATTCTACTTTAAATACCCCATCCAGAAAAGTAAATGACGATCGAAAATATTCCCAAATTTTTTTTTAGAAATTTTTTTTATTTTTAGTAATTTTGTAATATTTTAAACAATTCTTTATTGGTCAAAAGCAAAATGACTTTCCCGGGTGTAGAATGTTGTACCAAAGAATTTTTCTTACAGCCATTTTTCAATATCGGCCTTACTTTTTTCTCAAAAACTTTGGGCGCGTAAAGTGAATTTAAGCGTGTAAAGTGGGTTTACGCGCCCAAAGTTTTTGAGAAAAAAGTAAGGCCGATTTTGAAAAATGGCTTTAAGAAAAATTGTTTGGTACAACATTCTACACCCGGAAAAGTCATTTAGCTTTTGACCAATAAAGAATTGTTTAAGATATTACAAAATTACTAAAAATAAAAAAAATTTCTAAAAAAAATATTGGGAATATTTTCGATCGTCATTTACTTTTCTGGATGGGGTATTTAAAGTAGAATTTATTTTCTAAATATCAATTTTTATTTTTTCTTTTCGTTTGACCAGCAAAACGTTCGGCAATTTTCATTGTGGTAAAAGGGGTTACTGCTCTTAAAAAGTAATAAATTAAAATGAATTCGTATTCATTACATACAAGCCATGGTATTTTAGCGTTTTTCTCGAAAACGGTTAGATTTATCGAAACAAAAGAGGTATACCTTTTTTTTTGTCACAAGGCTAGGAAAATAAAAATATTCAGTCAAAATGCGCATACAGTGTAGGACAAAAAAGTTGGGACCATTTAAATTAAAGTATAGGCTCCTATGTAGCGCCCTCTACAAAATGCGAAAAAACAATGGGCAAATTTGTATTCTTCATCTCGAAAAAGCCCCATATACGAGATTTCGTCAAAATATTATAAGCGTGGCAAAAGGTATTGCAAAAAATACTGCAAATAAAATTTAACTTTAACACCCTGTAAGTCCGTTAATAATAAATTTTTAAAAAAATGTTATAGGAAGAGATAGCATTTGTTTTCGGTCTAGCAGTATTCCCTAAATTTTTTGCTCATCATTTCCGGACACTCTATATAATTTTAATGTTAACATTTACTAGGCAACATACACCCCGTTATTTACATCACTTATGACTAGGTAGTTGTTTTCCAAATTTACCTCATGTTCAAAGTGTAAATCAGACTTTCTTTTACATGAAATTTGAACCATCCCTGAATAAAACAAATAGAAGAACTTTACTCACATTTAATAAGAAAAGTTCCAAAGATAAACCTAATCTTTGGGATGGCTATAATCAAGAAATTCGGACCAATTAGTCAAATAGACTTAATTAGATTTAAGTCGGGTTCAAGTAAAAAGGGCTGTCGAAAGTTTCGTATTTATTTACGCCATTCAAAGTTTTGGAAAAGTTTTACCTGATTGTCAGGTGTAGTCAGGCCATTTTAAACCCTTCTTATAACATTACCTGAAATATTAGAAGATAGAGAATTAAGTCAATTAACGTCCGTGAAAATAATTAAATGGCCACTACTTTTTTCTGTTTAATTATCTTAAATTTTAAATAATATATTAATCCAAGGTTAGACTAGTCGGGTCTCTTACACACCACGCTCTGGCGAACCATTGTAAATAATAATAAAGAGAACTAAATAGTTCTATTTCGAAAAAATACTAAAAATTAATCAAAAAACGCAATTGAACACAAACACAGCTCACCAACACTGTAATTTTAGATAATAAATGGATGTCAAAAATTCTGCGTCACTCGTAGTAAAAATGTCCGTACAGCGTTCCCGTTGTGACTTTCCTAAAACATTATAATTATAATTTGATATCATTAGACTGAGAAAAATGATCTAATACAACAGGTTTGCTAAGACATATAGTTTGTATCGATTGCTTATTTTGTATTAACCTATATTAAATAAATTTTTAGTGTATTAAACCCGTTTTAGTGTTACATCAATTCCAGATTTGCTAGAACAGTGTTTTTATTGGTAGTAATCAGTTCCATTGGCAGCAAAGTCTTGTTCAATAATGAACTACTTTTATTAGAGTAAATTTGTTAAGAAATAAATTGTATCTTCTCAATGCCACGCATTTTGTTCCCAGTAAGCGCATTCTCTACAATTAAGAAAGCCGAACAGCATCCCCAAAAATGAATTGTATCCCTTAGAACCTATAGTTCACCAAGACGTTGGTGGGGGTTCGTAGCGAACTTATTTGTTGCATAGTTCACATCGTTGTTTAGAGTCTTCTAGCTACCCGGTCAGAATTTGAATTCTATTGATCGTTCCGATACCTGCTTCCATTTATTTTTAACTTTGCATGTCAGATAAGACAATAGAACGTTCTTATTTCGCATAACCCATCATTAGTATTGGACTTTATAATCTGTGGACGAATTTTACAATCTCAGTAAACCATGTTGAATAATAAATAATGATGTGCAATGTTAAACGTCAAGAACAATATCAAACTAAAAGCTATTTAAATTTTTGAGAACTACAGTAGGTACTGATTTTTAATGGTAAGTATATGCTTTATTAACCGTAGCAAACAAATATTATTATGATTAATGTCAAGTTTTATTACAACTGCCAGTCGGAATTATTACAATGTAGAAAACCAGATTACACCCTCAATAAAACTTGATAATTGCTGTGAGTATTCAGAGCAATAATGGCTATAAACCATTCCATGGTAGCATTTTTAACTCCCATTTCCTATTGGCTAAATTACCGTGATATTATCACTACACAACGGTCTAGCAATTTTCGTTGTCTTACAGTAGGAAAGCGCGTTGCTGTGACATATAGTATTAAACAGTTGTATAAAGAGTATGTGAATAATTTTTATAAAGAATAAAAGGTTCTTTTCTCAGTGTATAATGTTATTCTCTTCCTAGCGTTCATCAAAACTGACACACTTAAGGCTTTCTTCTCAGTGTAGAAAAAGTATAAACAATCTGACCAGTAGAAAATTTAAAAAACAACTGAACAGGACAAAATGTAAACAAGTTGGTCTTCTTATATATTACATGTCTGTGGTTTCAACTGACCGCACGCCACTGTTAAAATAAATTTTATTAAATATCTGCAATAATTCGTGACATAATTCTTGGATCCTTTTCTACTTAATCCCCTTATTTTCTCTATTTAAATATAATCATCTTCACACTTAATTAAATAAAAAGCGGAGTCGAGCTTTCAGGTGGATACTTTAAACTTTCCCAAAACGTTCCTCCCCTAAATATTATCTCCGCCTTTTAAAAGAAAAATTAAATTCTACTAAATCGTGCGCCTAATGTTGCCCCGAAACATTTGCTCCTGTCGAGTAGAGAAAATTTAGACGATTTTAAAAGTTTAAATGTCTTTAGGGAATACTTTATTATACAGGTTAGTAGGCAGTAGAGCCTTTTTGCCAGCCTGCTTATTGATTATTTAGCTCTCACATAGCTTTGAAACAGCTACAGCGTCTGGAACAAGATTTACGCTCACTTGAAAGAACCTATTTAAACCAGAATATAAAATATATACTATGTAAAATGAAATGAAAAGTTTACTTTGTTATTTGTCACTATTTTTTTTACTTGAAGCAATTACTTTTTAGTAAAAGCAATTGCTTGACTAGCAAATGCTATAAGTAAAAGCAATCGCTAGATCTGGATATGAATAAAATTTTGAAGCAATTGCTGTTTTTCTTACACCTCTGTAGCAAAAAATGCTTATTCAACACAAGTTCAGACGTGGCTTATCCACTTGTTCAGATTATAGATTTCATGTTTAGTTTGGTGCCTAATTTGCAAAAGAGTTGACGTAAATACAACAACGTTGGTCTATTTATTTAGTATACAATAGTAATCTATTACGTTTTTGTGGAAAATAGGAAACTTTTTATATTTGTGATATGGCAGATTTCAGTGAAAATGGGAAAAGTGAGAGTAGTGATGAAGAAATTAAAGACAAGCAATTGATATTCGTTCACAAATTGAAGGAACATAAATAAATCTCTCTGACCACAACCATTTAGCTTCCACAACAGCTTTAGGAAATTTAATAAAAATATTGGCCTTCTCCAAAACTGCATCCATTACAGACAGTAGTTTGTTGAACACCGAGTTCTTCACGTACAGAATTTTGAAAGCCCGGATCCGACAATTTCCGCAGAAAGACTTAAATCTTATTTAAAAGCGACAGTGCACCCCCTCGCCTTTTACCAGTATCAGTCAAAAAATAATTTGCCAACCACTCAACATTTTTGCAGTAAAATCGATATAATTTTCTGAAATTATCATATCTGCAAGTTTTACGCACACTGTAGATTTTTCTTCTACGGACGTTAATATATTCAGCCATAATTGAAGACACAAATTAAGAGCAACGCACGTGTATGCCGCGGAGAACTAAAGTTGACAGCTACCAAGCAAATGATGCAGGGGTCGACCTACCTTAAAAAGTTGAAAGCGATCGCTACACTCGAAAAAGCAATTCCTTAATTTATTCATCACATTTTAAGCAAACGATAGCAATTGCTTCTATTTTTAAGAAAAAGCATTAACTAGAAGCAATTTCTGCACTTTTAAGCAATTGCTGGACGCAAAAGCAATTACTTCGATTTTATAAGAAAAAGCGATCGCTACATTTTTATTCATTAGGCTCAATATTCTATATTCTTGGAAACTAATAAATAATTAGTTAACTTAAAAAAATAGAAATATTAAATTGCGACTTATGGTGTAACTTCACGAGGGAGTTTAAAGCATCCTTATTGAGCATTCAACAACCAAAACTTTCCACCACGTATAAATTTTGAGTTGTAGAATATATGGGACGTAGGTAACACTTTTCCAATAAAAAAAATTGTTTGCACGTCGTTCATAATTTAAAAAAATGTATTTTAGGAATCCCATAAATCTTTTTGTGTAAAAAGATTACTAAACATATTGCTCTTCTCCGAGTTTTGCAGTCGGGTAAAAAAAATATAAATAAATCAAAGCGCTCTATTAGGTTTTCGCGGATACTGCAAATTATCCCCGCCCACTCGCAGGCAAATTTGCTGCATTTTAGCTTGAATGAAACTAGCTAATAATTGAGAGTGAAACATGAGGCTTTATCGTAGATTATAGCTCGTCAATATGGTATTGATTTTTTGTATTATTTATTTCTATACAGGGTCGAGGAGTAGGTAGTTGTGCCAATTTGTATATTATTATTTATACAGTGACCGGCAAAGAGTTCGCAACATATGGGAAACATTTTTATTAGAGAAATATTGAAAAATCTTTTTTGGAGGATTGGATGTGCATGTCCCATAACCTTAAAATCGATTTTGACATACGTCACGTGACCAATGGTATGGCGGGAAAGTTGAAAAAACCAATATGAAATCATCATAAATCAGATAAGTTGATGAGATATCGAAAAAATTCCAAGAATAAAAAGTGTTTAGAATTCCATTAGAACCTTCAATACAATGTTTGGGATATCTACTTGAAAAAACATAAAATCGAATATTTTTGTAAATATTTTTTTACCGAATTAAAAATTTCCATATTTTTCCTTTCTTAAAGCTTCATTAAAGTAAAACTGACATCTGGTGACCACAACTAGAAATATTCGTTTGTTTTTCTGACAATTCGGAGCAATACTTCAAAAAATTCGTTTACACTTGGATACCAGCTATTGCAATAGTCTATTTCTAATAACCTTATCGATATTTTTTATATCGAAATATTCTATTATGTTAAGAAATACTTAAATTCATTAATCCAAAGCAAATTTTATTTATAACCGTAAAAAATAATTTTAAATTTCGCAGAAATCTTTAAAAAAATCTAAAAATTAATAAAAATTTAAATTATTTTATTGAGCCAAATAAACAACAATTGATATATATTATACCAAACAAAAGAATGACAAAGTAGGCGTTGAAATTAAAACAAGACACTTCTAATAGGAATAATTGTAATTATCCCCACAAATTAAAATAAGTTCTATTTTTTCTGTGAGAGATAGTGATTGGGGCATTTTAAATACAAAACTTAAGTAGAAACAGTTAATAAAATACTTCACCAAGCAAAAATACCATAAAGTTGTCAAAATAATAATACATTTATGTAGAACAAAATGGCAGATTCCTATTAGAAGTGTCTTGTTTTAATTTCAACGCCTACTTTGTCATTCTTTTGTTTGGTATAATATGTATAAATTGTTGTTTATTTGGCTCAATAAAATAATTTAAATTTTTATTAATTTTTAGATTTTTTTAAAGATTTCTGCGAAATTCAAAATTATTTTTTACGGTTATAAATAAAATTTGCTTTGGATTAATGAATTTAAGGATTTCTTAACATAATAGAATATTTCGATATAAAAAATATCGATAAGGTTATTAGAAATAGACTATTGCAACAGCTGGTATCCAAATGTAAACGAATTTTTTGAATTATTGCTCCAAATTGTTAGAAAAACAAAAGAATATTTCTAGTTGTGGTCACCAGATGTCAGTTTTACTTTAATGAAGCTTTAAGAAAGGAAAAATATGGAAATTTTTAATTCGGTAAAAAAATATTTACAAAAATATTCGATTTTATGTTTTTTTAAGTAGATATTCCAAACATTGTATTTAAAGTTCTAATGGAATTCTAAACACTTTTTATTCTTGGAATTTTTTCGATATCTCATCAACTTATCTGATTTATGATGATTTCATATTGGTTTTTTCAACTTTCCCGCCATACCATTGGTCACGTGACGTATGTCAAAATCGATTTTAAAGTTATGGGACATGCACATCCAATCCCCCAAAAAAGATTTTTCAATATTCCGCTAATAAAATTTTTTCCCTGTCTTCTATTATTGCAAGTCATATATTAACTTTGTTAAATCAGTTTAAAAAAAACTGACAATGTGGCCTTATATCTAACGGGAACAAGGTAGCAGCCACATCAAGTATCTGGAACAAGGGATAAAACGAGGGCGTTAATATCATTACATAATGCCCCGAGGTTATAAAGTGTGAGATAAGGGTAAGATGGAGTAAATTTTCAGAGTTTTGAACTAAGGAACGTTTGAGGTTGATTGGCGTATGGGGAAGAAAGATAATTTTATTGGTTTATTGTGACCTGGGGAATTGGGGTAACAATATAGCTCTTTAAGGAATAAAATTTGACCTATATATACGTTTTTTTGCTGATATGTATTCGTCTACTAGGTATTAAGACTCTACATAAAAATAATATCATTTTGCATAACTCATTTTTTGTGCAAAATCTTCGTAGTCAATCCAACGGAATATGTTAATTCATTTAGTTCAAAGCCTTAGCAACATTTTAAGCTATTTTGCTTACACTTAACATCGGTATTTAAATAAATTATTGCGTATTTTTCCTTGCAGATCGTATCAAAATGTGTGAGAGCGCATACAACTCACCACTTCCAACCAGAAGACTGACGCAATCCTGTTGCAGTAGTCCTGCGAGAAGTATCAGGAGCCACAATATCGAAATTTTATCGGATTCGGATGGGGAAATTGACGATCGCGACCTAGTTACAGAAATTCCTGGACCTCCAGATCAGACCGTCATTGCTGGATGGTTGAAATTCCGTGACAATAAGAAGGTAATATAAGGGGTTAAGTTGATGATATTATAATTTAAATTTTGCAAAATTTTAGAAACCATTAAAAGAAAGCCGTGAAAGCAGAAAGTTTGAAAACAAGAGATCAGATAATAATGCTATTCGAAGAAATCGTCCATTTTTCTCAAAGAGACCTGATTTTGAATGTATTGAATTGTAGGTCTGATGATGCCGATAAGGCGAAACATGTCACTTCAACCTAACTCGGGTACCTACTTAAATAAAGGTTTATGTGATACCGTGACTTTGCGTCTTTTACAATTCAATACATAATAATGCTATGTTTACATAATTTAAAGAAAAAATAATAGCTTACACAGTAAACAAATTGATTAACAGGGAAGGGTGTATAATTTGATTGACTTGATTATATTTTTGATTTAAATTTTGAATTTTTGAAATTTCTCTATGCGATAAGCTTAAAATCAAAATTTGTTGAAAAAACCCCATTGTAAATAAATATATGTAATGGGATTTCAGCAACCGAAAAGTCTATATAATTTCCTGATGCTCTAAATAAATAAAAATACCCTTAAATATATTTTCTTACATATTTACTCCTACCGATAAATGTGTAAATATTTTATTCAAAAGTGGCGTGTTTAACCCAAAAAATAGAGATTTATTATTGTACATTAGTTGTATAAATAATAACCAGTTTCAAAGAGACATGAATTATTCTACAGTATTAAAAGAACAACCAGTTAGTAAATCTTTTATTATTTTGGGTAAAACTATTATATTTAAAAAATATACAATATGCAGGTCATCACTCTTGATTGTGACGTAACCAAACATAGATGCCAATAATTTATCCCAGAATACCTTTAAAGCATCCTAAATTTTATGTTTAGGTTTTAAAATACCTTCCAATTTTTCGAATAACACTTGTGTTAACTATTGAATAACAAACCCTAGACCACCGTGGAAAAATCTACATATTTACTACTTTTCAAAAAGACAGATATTCAATAACCTGTCAAGAACATGTAGTTTATTTTGTTGTGAAATAATAAAGTACGGAGACAGATTTTAAAACAAACATAAAATATTTGTATTTTAAATTCAAAGCTGGTTGGATTAAAATTATTTTAGCTGTGTCTCACTTAACATTAAATAATAATAACGTATTTAAGATAATATGTGTTGTATTGTGTTTGTTTAAATCATGCTACCCTATTACCTCTTTTGCTCATATTTACCTAAAAGGTATAAACTAAGTAAACCTAGACATCCCACCTAACCGGGCGAAAGCGAAGGCAAGGTCGCAATATTTTATTATTATTATTATTATTATTATTAATATTATTATTATTATTATTATTATTATTATTATTATTAATATTATTAATAATATTATTATTAATATTATTATTATTATTATTATTATTATTATTATTATTATTATTATTATTATTATTATTATTATTATTGTTATTATTATTATTATTATTATTAATATTAAACTGCTTTTTGCAGAATACGTCTATGCGTGAGTGTTTTATTTATATAATTGCAACTTTAATGTAAAGTGAGTCCATATATTCATTTTCTCTTTATACGGTACGCTATCATAGCACGCAGATGGCACGTTATCACAATACATTGACGACTAACAGATCACAGTAAACACAACACATTAGCACAGTATATTATAGGTGTCATAGGTACAGGCAGTCAATCACACATCATAGTCAACTCTGTTTTTAAAACTGTTAGGATGTTGACTGAGGGAGCGCTGACAGTATCACCTCGTATGCTATTCCAGGGTAAACTACCCTGTTGCTGAGAAAATTCTTTCTTAGAAGCCTGGCTTATCTCTCTTTTGATAGTTTAAGTCATGACCTCTTAGCTATATATTATTGTTCCTAAGAATTATATCCATATTCACAATGTACAAATTATGAACTACCTTGTATGTTTCTATGAGGTTACCTCTGAGGCATCTTTCTCTAAGTGTTGACCGATTAAATGCAATTAGTCCCCCTTCATATGACATATTTCTCGTGGTTTGCGACATCAGCTCGGCGCTGCACCCTTTCCAAAAGCTCAATGTCTTTGACGAAATAGGGAATCCACACACTGTGGGCGTATTCCAAAATATGTCTTACATAATATGACCTATACATTCTGCTGATTATCTCTAGTGATTTGTTCTCAAATGCCTTGCCGATCAAAAAAAGAGGAGTTTGCTTTTTTTACTATATTAGCTATATGGGTTTCCCATTTTAAATCGCCTCGTATAAGCACACCAAGGTCTTTTTGCTCAGAAACTTTTTTAAGGGGACTCCATTCAGCCGATATTCCAAGCACGGATTATTTGTTCCGATATGCAAGATACTGCATTTAGCTTCATTTAACGTAAGCTGCCATGATTCAGTCCATACTTTGAGGGATAGTAGGTCTTCCACTAGCGTATTGTTTAGCCAGGGGATTGGAGAAGGACTTTGAATCATCTGCAAAAAATTACTTTGATGAATTTATCACCCGAGACAGACTAGATATATAGACTATGAACAGAAGGGGCCCCAGTACAGACAATTTGGGTACTTCGCTTAGGACTTTATATGGCTCGGAGACAGCTTGCTAATATATCATTAAAGTTTTAAATGCCCACCATGTGGTTAATATTTGTCGCTCTTTGAAGAAAATAAATAGCTTCTTGTCTCTAAAGATGGACAACGAGTAGCCACAGGAATGGGCTGTGAGAAAATTTTAGAATAGAAATATCGTCAAAAATGTTTGTTTGTGGGTGATGAAATACCCGTTCTGAAAGCTTTTTATAATATTTTAAAGACGTTTATACAAGTGTAAGTATAGTTTTTCCGTCTTAAATAAAACATATTACGGAAAACCATATAACTTGACTATTAAAACAGAGCCAAAACTATTACCGATTGCCAATCTTAAAAATAATTGCAGGCGTTCGGTTGAAACCAAATATCACCAGGAACATTTTACTATACAGTTATGAATTTGGTAACAGTAGATAGATAAACGTTCAAACGTTAGTTTGTCTGGTAACAGATCTTTAATTTAGGCCTTTCTTCGTAAGAAAATAGGTTTTAAAGTCAGCATATTATGCATACTAACACAAATTATAGTATACTTTAAAAACAAAAAGGTAATAAAAAAAATCGGCTATATGAGTCTGTCAATATTTTTAAATTGTAGTTAATCGCATTTACGGTTTTGGAGCAATTCGGTGACACACTCTTAATGCTATGACATGTAAATCAACACCATAGACTCTACAATACAAATCTAATATTGCGTGTCAAGATAGCATAAAAAGTACCCCTTACTATTATGCCCTTTCTATTCTCCACAATTAGCTCTTGTAGATACATATCGCGCCATGTTTAATCTTTTTACTTTTGTTCGCGTTTGCTTAACATGTGTTAAAATACGTTTAAATGATGATACGGCTGTGATAATAAGAAAATCTGTGTATTTGTTCAGTTTATACAGGGTCAAATAGTTTACATCTAAAAAATATATGAATTGGTACCAAAGAAAAAACTAAAATTCTTCCTCCACAAAATTTAATAAAATAAAAAATTTTGTTTAGAGGTCTCTACATATTTCGAGCGCAGAAACGTTCATCATCAGGGGACAGAAAAATATATTGCTGATGATTTTAGCAGAAGAGAAAATGATAAGTGGCATAAAACCTTCATGGAGCTTTTACGGCATCAACAATTGGATTGTTGAAACAAAGAGTAATGTAATAATAGGCGAAAGAGGGCCTTTTCGCGATAACTAAATTTGTATGCGCAGGTAGCGAGGCCATGACCATTGGGGGGGGGTGAGAGTATTCAACATTTCCCAACTTGATAAATAAGATCATCTAGTTTAGCAAAGGTTTATTTGTGATATATATTTAAGTACATTAATTTGTAAGTAAACCGAAAACTCTTTATACACATTTGGCTTAAATTTTAAAATATTAATAATATGTACTTAGTACACACACAGTTACATTTTTAATTGGAATCGTCGTTGTTTTAGTTTAGTCCACTGCTTTACAATTTCTAAATTATCAAAAAGTGCAAGATCCTTTTCGCTTTTGATAGCCATTAAACAGTCCAATCTATCAGTGGTCATTGTGGACCTATTAAGATTTTTAATAAATTTCAGGAGGCTAAATTTTCGTTCATTAGTTGCGGTTGAATACCCTGCAGTAAAAATTAATTGACACAACTAAAATGTAAGTTTAAGTGGTATTTTATACTTGACAGCGACGTCCATGACTTCCTGCATGGTTTTTGTGTCATTTTTCATGCAAATGTTAAATAAGACCTCTAGCTGGGCTTGCAGGGCATATTCGTCGGGTCTACAATTTGGAGGATACAGTGCCACTAGTTTTTCTATATTCTTCATTAATAAATTTTCTTTGCTAAGTGGAAATTTAAAAACTTCGACAAAACCAGATATATTTCCCAATACTGAACACAAATTATTTTCAAGAAATTGGATTAGTGTATCTAGCACACAGACAAATTCTTTTCGGTAAAAATCTTTAACATTTAGTTCGACTGCATCATCTCTATTTCCATCCATTTTTTTAGGAATAAGTCGACGCCTATGGTGTTTATGAAAATCGTCTATATGAGAAAATCCTAATTTATTCGAAAAAACTATGGCATATTTAATAAGGTTATTTATTTCATTTTCCTTGTTTCTTATAGTTTTTAAACTCTCTGCTGTACTCAAGATAAGTTGCATTGCATCCACTAAATTTAAATCATCCCGCTCTAAGATTTCTGTGTGTGAGTTTCATTTTATAAAAAATATGTTTACAGAAAAATAAACAGGAGATAAAATCAAATGATAATATGCGTTTGTACAAGCCGAGAGCTTTGGCTTTGCTCTTATTATCAATTGTTTGATCTTTAGTTATATTTTCTAAGACCTCGATTATGCCTTCAAGAGAGGTGCTTACAGCTTTTAAGGTTTCAGCACGGGATGTCCATCAAAAATTCCAACCAAATCTCCCAACTGGAAATTATTGGTAGGGATGAAACCCCCCCCCCCCCCCAACCCCCCACCCATGGCTTCGTCCCTGTGTATGCGCATGCGCGAAATTGGCGTTTCTCTGATGGTATTTCAATCAAATTTGCTGTGTCAGAATCTGTCAGATTCTACTGTCAATCGTGTTTTGGCTACGAAATTGTAAACAAAGTTGTAATTATTACATTTTTCTTTCAGTATTTTGTTATTAGTGCGTGTTTTTGAATACGATTATTTGTTTTGTGAGTTCTTCTTGAAATAATCTTTGTTGAAATGTCGGAAACGAAGCGAAAAGGTGGATCCATTTATCTTACACAACTCTTAATATTTATGACAAAATTTACATTATCAGAGAGATTATCTAGCCCTAACAAACATGATTTGTATATTTTTACACGCACTGTTTCATACCGACTTTTTGCTGCTTGGATTGTGGAAAAGGACGTAATTTGTGGATACAATTTTGAAAGATTCTTGCAACAAAAATACTATGGCGTTTCTGTCTGTTGGTAAACGGCAAGTTAAGGTAATAGAAAGCGTAAAAAATAATACTATGCCATGCTACACTTAGCATATAAAGTACCTTTAAATAATTATAACTCCTGAAAACATACCGAGAAAACGACTAAAATGTAACAAATTTATGGGAAATGCTTTTTAATCAAAAACTTTATTCAGTAATATCTTGCTGATACACACTGAACTAATAAAATTCAATATTATATTAAAATGTTTAACATACTTATATTATCATAAAAAGAGAAAGATTTTTTTTCGTGCATCTGATGATTTCAAACAAATTTATCATACTTTTTACTGTGTGAGTTAGGGGTATCAAGGTCACAATATCAGGTTACATCAACATCAAAGAAGCCGACAAAGCTTTCGCCTCTTATTAGTGCATTACTCTTTGGTTGAAATGACATAATGTGAGAAAAAATGGAAATGAAAATAAGTTAAAACTATGGAGAACTAGAGGGTAGGAGGCCGATCGACAATGGCAGCATTTTCAATTTCCGTCCCGGTTTTTTGGTTAGTTCGCTATTGGCCGATAGATGGCTCTCGCGTCCGAAGTAGGCTGATGTTGTCTTCTTCTTCTTCGTTTTTAATATGGAAAACTAGATCCTCCATAGTTTTTAACTTTTACCAAAACCCTTTATTTTTCTGTGCTTGTACTTTTGACAATTGACATTTTATTTTTCGAAATAACAAATAATGTTTGAAGGCAAGACAAGACAAATAACGTTGTATTGTAATTAATTTCCATATTTATAATAAGTAATGGTACAATTTATAAAAGTAGAGTTTGCTTTGTGTCGGGGTGTAAGACAGGATCTTTTTCAGAGAGAAAACGCAGCCAAATAAGTCTCTTTCTAGCTCCAAAGGTATAGCTAGAATGTTTAATACCCTGTATTTTAAAAACCAAGCATCGTTGGAACTTTATACAGGCCGAGTTTACTAATAAGTATAACAAAGTAAGTGTAAATTCATATAAAAGTCCTTATTTGTTCCTTAAAGAACTAATTTAAATAAAAATAGTTATTGCGTCCATAAGAAACCATTATTTGATAGCCCACTTCGAACACGCGCGCCATCTTACAGCGACTCGTAAAGCTGAATTACCGATGCTAATTTGGGACCGAATCCAATGCATTGCGATTGGCCTCCTACCTCAAGTCCTCCATAGTTAAAACATAATGAGTATGTGAAAAAGTCAGTTGAAAGATGTCTAAAACAACTAAAAAGACCGGGGAAGCAGAAAAACACTTCTAAAAAGAAGATGTCAAAGAAGGTTTATTTTAATAAAAATAAGTATGGTTTTAAGACATTGTAAAATATGGAAATTAGGTATTAGCAAGCATCATGTATTTAAAATCTGTAAAAATAAAAAGGAGATTGAAATATGAAATTTTTTATGAATATAAATTAAGAACTTACGACACGATTTTTCAGAAAAGACGGTTTGCGGTCCTGAATGTTAAAGTTCGGTAACCCCAACAGACGTTAATTTCATTTCAAAGAAAATAACTACAAATTTAAACATTTTACGAAATATAAAAGGGTAAAAGGCTATTTTACTGTTCACGTGTTAAGGCGAAAGTGAGAGGAAAATGAATTGATTGACAGTTAACAAGACATAATTTAGTATTGCGGTAACTTTAAATTAAATAAATGAACGATAGAAAATTAGTCAGAGTGGAAAAACTCAATTAAGGTTGTGTTAATATAATACTATAATCTATCAACCTATAATTAATATTAAATATTAAAAACGTTAAGATAAGAAAATAAATACTTTATGTTGGGAAAAAAATATTTAGATGGTTGAAGAATAGTTTAGTTTTTTCTTTCCTATTTATACTTTCAACTCCACTTTAAGCATGAATTATTTCTTCAACTAAAAAATATATGTTTGTAAGTTTTTATAATTCAAATAGCTTCGACAGCAAAAAAGGTTCGAAAAAAATCTTTTTAAATAGTTAAAGTCATCAAATATATTATTCTTAGTAGAGGGGCTATGAGAGCCCCATTACCGTAAGGGTAGTTTTTACATGTAAATTCCCATAAGAGAATTTAAGCTTCGATCTGCATTTTTGGTGCCATTTTAAGGCGTGGCCCTAACCACCACTGGTAGTAAGTGCCTGTGGGGTTTAGGGCCAAGGGTAGGAAAGTGACCACGCCTTAAAATTGCACCAAAAATGCAGATCGAAGCTTAAATTCTCTTATGGGAATTTACATGTAAAAACTACCCTTACGGTAGTGGGGCTCTCATAGCCCCTCTACTATTCTTGGTACAGTTATGTTTAATAAAACCTCGGCAATATGCTGCGAACTCCTTGTATTGTAAATATCCCACTTTAAACTGTCTCTTAGTCCCTCCCCTACGTCGCCGTTGTATCCAACTTCTAAAACAATCAGCATTAAATCTCCATTCACCACTCCAAAAAAGCGTAAATCAACACTTAAACACGTTCCAGCGCAACTTCCAAACATCTTTATCTAACCAGCTGACGCCAACTTAACTTTTTACCACCCGAAAGTTTTGGAGGTAACTTTACAGCACCTGAACATTAACACAAATAGTATGTTCACACATAATTAGTAAGACGAAACAAACTTTCGCTTATATCCCGAAACAGGTCCGGATTAAATTTAAAAAAAGCTCTCCAGTTGACGATCGTGTGCGGACCTTCTTGGGAAGATCCCAATGGGCCTTTTCACTATTCTTAAATTTGATACATTTGGCATTTGAATTGTTTAGTCGGTGCTATAATAAGTATTTTTCATTAATAAAACTATTGCTAGGTCATAACATTAATTTATTTCAGCACAGTAAAAACCGGGTAAAATTCAACCAATTTGAAAATCTCAAAACAGGCGCGACTCATGACGTAGATATGTTTAAAGCTTGCTAGAGCGCATGCGTTTAACCTCGCACACGCGTCTGTCGAACTACCATCGGCAAATTAAGCCGCTGTTGCCATATGTAGAAAGTTTTATAATCTTAATAATATACTTTCTTCTTAGAACTTTATTTGGATACTTTAAATAAATATAAACATAATACTGGTAAAATAATTCATTCCGCAGCTATTGAATGGAAAACTGGTATATTATAATTACTAATAATTGCTAGTCAATTACCATTACACTGGAATCTACTATAAACTATAATAAATGATTTTTGAGAGTATCGGCAACACTGTCAAGCTGCTGATTTTGTGAATTCTTGATATTTTAAGCCAGCGACTCGGCTATTCCTATCATTCCTCTGTGCATCAATCTTCCGGCGCGATGACGTAGGTATGTTTAAGTCCGCGTTTTTATTCAAGGAGTTTTTTTATTTATTTATTTTCTCTGTTATGGCTTAAAAGTATAGAAAAGTAAAAGCACAGAAAATTTTATTTTTTGTTCGTTTATACACTACTACCAAAATCAAAATTAAGTGAAAAGGCCCATTCTTATACTCTCATAGCAGGACTACTTTTAATACAGCAATTTTGTTAAGAAATAAATTGCATCTTCTCAATATGACGCATTTTCTTCCCAGTAAAGCGCATTCTCTACAGTTAAGAAAGCAGATCAGCGTTATTAAAACCGAATTCTATCCGTTAGAACCTATAATCCACAAGACGTTGGTGGGGGGTTCATAGCGATCGGCATTCGCCGTGCGCCTTAGTATTAGTTTTAACGTATTTGTTGCGCAGGTCACATCGTTGCTCGGAGCCTTCTAGCCGTCCTGTCTGAATTTTAATTTTATTGATCGTACCAATATACTTTATACTAGGTACTTTGTGTTAAAGTATTTTTAATCTTTGCATGTCAGAAAAAGCAATAGAAGATTCTTATTTCACACAACCCATCATTAGTATTGGACTTTATAAGTTATGGACGAATTTGACCATCTCAGTAAACCATGTTGAATAATAGATAATTATATGCAATGTTAAACGACAAGAATAACATCAGTGCTGATTTTTAGTTACAAGTATATACTTTGTTAACCGTAGGAAGTAAATATAATTATGATTAATCTCAAGTTTCATTACAACTGCCAGTCGAAACTAATACAGTATATAAAACTAGATTACACCCCCAATAGAACTTGATAATTACTGTAAGCATTCAGAGCAATAATGGCTATAAACCATTCTGTGGTAGCATTAACTCCTATTTCCTATAGGCTAAATTACCGTGATATTATCACTACAACGGTCTAGCAATTTTCGTTGTCTTATCGTAGGAAAGCGCGTTGCTGTCACATATAATATTAAGCAGTTGTATAAAGAGTTAATGAATTCTTATAACGAATAGAAGGCTTTTTTCTCAGTGTATAATAAAAAATAATATTAATTATCAAAAATTACATTTCATTTGATTACATCTGGGTTTCTGGACCTATTTTATCAAATGTGTGAATACTACTTATTCCCACCCTGCTTAATCTAACGGTAGGTAACGCTTTAGGCTAAGTTGTGGTACTTAATCCGCTAGTTTCAAGAGTTGGTGAGATATAAGTGGAATGAGTTTTGCTTCTAATGGCAGTTGTTTCAAAGCGCGTTCGTAATGAGGTGGAAATTAGTATTGACTTTGTTTTAATTAGGTGGAGTTCGAGAGTTTGCAGAAACCTAATGTGTCTATTTAAACAATTAGAATAATTTAGGTGTCTATATATCTAACGGGGAACAGTGAAATTTGCTCGCGGAAATACATGTCTTAATCATTTATAAAATCGATATGAATTAACAAACGATGTGCTGATATAAATGTTAACAAAATGCAAGGAATATTTTTGTATGTTCAGCTCTTATTGTATTAGTATGATGTCTTCGATTTTTTGTTTAAATAGGTTCTGACAATGTAAGTTGAATCAAAAAATAGTAAAAGATCTTGACACCATTTTTTATTGGGAATTATTCTCTATACTGAGGAAAATAATCTAATACAACAGGTTTGCTAAGTCATAGTTTGTATTGATAGCTTATTTTAGCATATTAAATAAATTACTAGTGTATCAAACCCGCCTTAGTGTTATATCAATTCTAGATTTGCTAGAACAGTGTTTTTATTGGTAGTTATCGTTCCATTAGCAGCACAGTCTTGTTAAATAATGAACTACTTTTAATACAGCAATTTTTTAAAGAAATAAATTGTATCTTCTCAATGCGACGCATTTTGTTTCCAGTAAAGCCCTTTCTCTACAATTAAGAAAGCACAACGGAGTCCCCAAAAACGAATTGTATCCGTTAGAACCTATAATCCACAATACGTTGGTCAGAGTTCGTAGCTATCAGCAATCCACGAATGCCGTAGTATTAGTTTCAATGTGTTTATTGCACAAGTCACATCATTGATCGGAGTCTTCTAGGTGTCCTGTCTGCATTTGAACTTTAATGATCGTACCTGTTTCAATTTATTTATTTTTACTTTGTATTTAAGTTTTTTGAAACTTTATATGTCAGATAAAGCAACAGAATATTCTTATTTCGCACAACTCATCATTAGTATTGCACTTTATAAGCTATGGTCGAATGTTTTCATCTCAGTAAACCATGTTGCATAATTGCAATCATATGAAATATGAAACGACAAGAACAATATCACACTAGAAGCTATTTAAATTTTTGAAAACTACAGTACTGATTTTTAGTGCTAAGTGCGTGCTTTATTAACCGCAGCAAGCAAAAACTAATATGATTAATGTCAAGTTTTATTGGAACTGCCAGTCGGAACTAATACAGTATATAAAACTAGATTACACCCCCAATACAACTTAATAATTACTGTGAGTATTCAGAATAATAATGGCTCGAAACAATTCATTGGTAGTAATAACTCCTTTTTCCTATTGGCTAAATTACCGTGATATTATCACTACTCAACGGTCTAGCAGTTTTCGTTGTCTTACAGTAGAAAAGCGCGTTGTTGTCACATATAGTATTAAACAGTTGTATAAAAAGTATGCGAATTTTTATAAGGAATAGAAGATTTTTTTCTCAGTAAAAATATATCTGTAAAAAAGCGTCGTTTATTTCTCGCTGCCTTGTTCATATTTAATGGGATAAAAATGTGTCTATAAATATGGCAAGGAATTACATTTTGTTGATATAAATCCATTCTTTGTTATATATAAATAAACCGAAAAGAAATTATTTCCTGCAAAATAATGGTAATTTGAAATATTTTTTTAATATTCATACATAATTAAATTGTATCAGAAATTTTGGTCAAAGACCACTTAAACACGAAAAGGACTGAACCCCTTGAAATAAAATGGAATATAACTGCTTCGTCATTATATTTTAGCGATTAAAATTCTCGTAATGGCCTTGTTTAAAAAATAACTTCTAATCAATATTTTTTATCAGAAACACCATCATACCATTATTATAAACGAGTAGAAGTGGAAATATTTTTGTTCTATGATATTTTTTGTATTTTGTAATAAAGAGTTTTAATACAAGAAGATAATTCAACGAATAAATTATTATTTCTTGTATGGCCGTAATAGGGTTTTACAGTTTGAAATACTCATATCTAAGAGCATTTCATGTTTCGGCAATTATTATTTTGCAACGTATTTACTTCAAAATCGGCTTTGTGCTTTAAGACAATATGTAACTTGGGAACAAACTAAATTTAAAAATTCACCACTTCTAGATGGTTTGTTCGTTAAACAATGTGAATGTGAAGAGAAGTGCATCTTTAAACCACACTGAGAAACGAAATCAAAAAGATGTAATGCGACTAATATTACCCTGTAAAAAATACAGCATTTACGAAGAAATAGCTCTTTTCTCTTTGGAAAGAATAGTTTTGAAGGGAGTTTTAATGCTAAGCATTAAGATTTCGTTTTACAATTACCATAGTACGACATAACTTTACTTACATACACTGCCACCAGCGCAACTCTAATTCAAGGTGTAGAGACAAATAATTTATTACAATTATATTTTTCTTCTCTGGTCTCCGGTCAAAGGTTGGCGATCAATCTGGCAATCATAATTTTTGAAGTTGCAGCTCTAAAGATATCTGTCGATGTGCATCCAAACCATCTCCTCAGATCCTTCAACCAAGAGTTTTGCCTTCTTCCGACTGATCTCCTGCCCTGCATTTTACCCTCAATTATTAGTCTGAGGAGCTCATACTTTCCTCCTCTCATTACATGCCCTATATATTATATTTTTCTTTTCTTGATTGTAACTAGAAGTTCCAGCGGCTTCCTCATCCGGGCAAGCACTTCCACATTTGTAACTTTTTGCACCCACAATATTTTCAATATGCGTCGATATAGGTACATCTCAAACGTCTCCAGTTTCTTTTCCATAATTGGATCAAGAGTCTTCACACCCATAAAGCAGTAAGGAAAATATTTTTTTACGCTCAACGTCAGTTAGAGGTAGTGCACTAAGGTTGTATTGATCCGCTGCAGATCCTTATCCAAGTGGTTCTTAAATGAGTTAATGGAGGTGGCTGTCACTGTATTCTCGCTTAGGACATTCCAGTATCGCCACTAATTGCACGCCTCATGAACGTATGTTTAGTTTTGCAAGAAGATCGTCTAACGGATCATCAATACCCACATGGCTCTGTCACCCCGGACCTGTTTTTCTAAAAAAAACATATTCGACACAACAAATACGAGCCTCTGGTAGAAGAAGTCGAACTGTTAGACTTAAACTATGATTATGCATTTGTTAGATTACCCAATGGAAATGAAACAACTGTGTCCGTTCGTCATTTAGCACCACTTGGTGATGTATCGTTAAAGGATGATTCCCAGCAAACAACAGTTTATGAAGAAAACGGGACTGAAGATAAAAGTACTATAGTTCCTCAAGAAAATACCTCTATAAATGGATCGGCCAGTGACTCACTTACGGCAGAACATGACTATAGTGACAGTCCTGTAATACCATTAGGGATAAGCAGTCGTCCAGTTCGAAATAAGAAACCACCTAAACACCTGAAAGATTATGTTAAGGAATGAGCAGGGAAGAATGTGATAATTTATACCTGTTTGTTTGTTTGAATATTCTTTTGTTATTATTTGTCACTGTCAGTTGTAAAAAGTTAATAAAAGCCTAATTTTATTCTCAAAGGTTTTCTCCACATACCTCAAAGGATTTCATTCTCATTAAGTTGGTAAATGTTAAGATCCGGTTCATAGTATCCATTAAGTGTTTTAAAAGTTTCTATTAGATCGCCCCTCAGTCGTCTTTCTTTTAGCGTTGGCAGTTCAAACACTCGCAGCCTGTCTTCGTAGGTCATATTTCTGGTTGCTAGAGGAAACTTCGTGGCTCGTCTTTGCACTTGTTCAAGTAGCTATATATCTTTCATAAAGTATGGATTCCATACACTATGCGCATATTCCAAGATTGGACGTACGTGAGATTTGTATAATTTTGACATCATGTCTACAGTTTTGTTTTCAAAAGCCCGTCCAATGAGGAAAAGAACCGAGTTTATAAATAAGTTAACATTTACGTTACAATTATATTAGGATATCGTAAATCTCAAAAAAATATCCTTCTTCTGAGGATAGAGGTTGATGAACATATCAACTACCACTACTTGGAATTATTACGACTAATCTATGTTCAGAATCGCTTACGCTGGCACTCTTGTGGTTTCAGATGTTTTTATTATATCAACCCTAGTATTGTGTACCTTTCACAGCTTTTTTACACATTTCATTTATT
This sequence comes from Polydrusus pterygomalis, assembly GCA_963969555.1. NCBI lineage: Eukaryota > Metazoa > Arthropoda > Insecta > Coleoptera > Curculionidae > Polydrusus > Polydrusus pterygomalis. The sequence continues at coordinate 53,568,652 of OZ018381.1, forward strand.
TTCAACCCTATTCAAATGATTAAACCGTAACAGAAAAAAAAACTTTTATTTGTGATATTTTTTAGTCTGTTTATACAAATTAAAAATCTTTTATCTGTTTTGCTCATGAATATACATCAATTCCGATTTTATAAACGAAAAGTCGTAAAAACTCGATAATGCTTTAAAGTTGAAGTTTGCGCGGACGATCCCCCGTTTAATTGTGTATATATTAAGTAGGGAGAAAACGGAAAAAGTTTAACGATAATGGATTTCTGGTTTTTACGAGTTTGACTTTAAAATGCGAAAGATATTTGAGAATTTTCGCGAACTCGTCAACCGATTTATTAACCGCAAATTCTTCGACATTGTCTGGGTCCTAAAAAAAGGCTTTCAATGCTTATTATACAAGGAGTTTCACTAATACAAGGGAGTTAACAAAATTCTGAGTATGTCAGATTATCATATTAAAAAAGTGGCTTTGTGGTTTTGCGAAAATGCTCCATTGACTTTCATAAGTGTTTATTTAAAAAAAAACTATTTGGAGCTGCGTTTGAATTGCCAAGCGTATATTTATGTGGACAGTTCAATAATTTGGCCGACAAACATTTTTTTTTTGTTATAACACAAAGCTGAATAGCATATTGTGGTAGAATGGACCTATCCAAATACGAAAATGAGAGAAAAAAAGTTGTAACACGTAACGTTTTCTTGTTACATTTATAGTACCACATTTAATGTTACAATATTTAATATCTATTAAAATAATAATTTAAGAATTTTCTAACTGTGTATATCGACTATATTTAAATTTTTACACCTACTAAACATACCTTACATCTAAGAAAAGCACAAACATTACAAATATTAACTGAACACACTAATTAAATTTTATTTTTTCCTTTTATGAGGGGTCATATCTTCTCTTTTCAAAAACCAACAGGAATCACCCATCATGGCTGGATCCCATCGTCCTTTATAGCGAATTTCCATTGTCCTGATATCCTGGTGGGACCTTTCACCCTGCTCGTCACTGACAGCTCCCAAATTTTCAGGAAAAAATGACGATGGGAATGGAGGAAGTGAATTTTTAATGACATTCGGGCAAAAAGCGATTTGTAGGGATCTAAAAGTTCATCAACTAACTGTTGATAGTTTGCATCCATATTGTTGCCCAAAAATCCCCTTACTATACTAACAAATGAGTTCCATGCTCTGAGTTCCTGCCTGGTAAGCTTCTCTGTAAAGTTGACATCGTCCAGCAATTTTCTGATTTGTGGCCCAATAAAAATGCCTTCCTTTAATTTGGCATCACTTAACTGGGGGAAGACCTGTCTTAGGTATTTGAATCCATCACCGTCTTTATTCATAGCTTTCACAAAGTTTTTTATCAGCCCAAGTTTAATGTAAAGAGGAGGCAGAAGTATTTTTGGGGTCTACAAGAGGTGCAAACTTAACATTTTGAGGTCCCGGCTGAAATTCACTTCTTTGTGGCCAATCTTTTATTACATAATGCTGATCTACTGCACGACTGTCCCACAAACAAAGAAAACAGCAATATTTTGTAAATCCTCCCTGAAGTCCTACTAAAATTCCTACAGTTCAGGTAATTTTTCTGTTATAAAATGCATCCATTTTTACCGCCCCTAATTAAATTGACTACCTGCTAATGTAAAATCGTCTTATTAAGCTATTGAAAAATGGTATGTATTGGGGCTTTCCCAATATTTTTTCTATTATTAGAAGGGTATTTCCATTTTAAAAATAAAGAGACCTGTGTTAGAAAAATCTTGTCGGCCAGTGTAATTATAGGATATCGGTGCTTTTTATTACATTATTTTTTCCTTCGCATAATTTACATAATAATTACTGTCATAAAAGAACCTTAAGAGTTACTAAACATAGCATATCTATGTTCTTATAGTACCAGCCTTTTGGGGGAAATAGGTGACATATCAGACAGTAACTGAACACGTATAGGATCTGACTGTAATTATAAATTTTCCGTTGAAGGTTTGCTCTGCTTTCTCAACAGAAATAGTAAGTGGCTGAGTAAAAATTAATTTTTCTTCTTCGACTTACTTAAAGTCGCTCAATGGATTTTCGAATAATTCTCTTAACTCAACTTTCTAATATGCGCGCGAATAGCCCAGTAACGACAATCGACAAATCGACCAATTCTAGGAGTTGGGGTTGAATGTCAACCTTCCGGCATCTACCTATATGACATCTCGAGTCAGTTCTTTTTTATTTAACTTCTCGTAACAAGGATACCAATATCATCAGTACTATCTAGTATCCACGGGGATCGTGATGAATAAACTTTTAATTTAAGAACAGAAATATCGCCAGAAACAAGTCTTATGCCCTAAAGACATAATATAAGTGATAAAACACTTTTACAATGTAGGTAAAAGAACAGAAAAATCTATAAACACCGGAAACATTCCACTTTTATTTTGTTCTGAAATCTCGCTTTAGTTGTTCTTCTAACTCGACCTTAGAGAATACAAATTCACTTGAAGTACTTGCCATAAAATAGCAAATAGAATGTCTTTGAAATTTCTCCCTGAAGAAACATAAGACTAAATTATTGAACAAAATAGTTTTACTAAGTACAAACGTTACAACTTTCCGGATATAAAGAACGGGCTTGGTCCATTGTAAGCCGTTGTAGTTGTAGCTTTGTTCGAGCATAAATCGGATTCGCCAAACCAATTTCGTAATTTAAATTATTACGGCTCTGTAAATAAGTGTTTTATAAGACAAAAAATCTTGCACTTTTCAAAAAAATCTCGTCTTGCTAACATCTCGCAAGACGTATGGTTGGTTGGTTGGTTAAAGGCGGGGGTCGGGTTCGACGTGTGGCCCAAGCTTCTTACACTGCAGCCGTCTGGCTTATTGTGCGCCCCAGTCTTGTTAGAAAAGATTTGTTCCTTCTATGAGGTCCAGTAGTTTTCTTCCAAGTTTGTCGTGCGGGAGGTTATCGCCACGTCGAATGTTTCCGAAGATTTTGAATCTTTTACGGTTTAGCGCTTCGCAGCTGTATATGATATGGGAGGCGGTTTCATCCTCTTCGCCGCAAAGTCTACATTCAATGGGTCCATTATAGACTCCCAATCGTTGAAGGTGCTTTCTTAAGTGACAATGGCCTGTTAGTAGGCCGGTCACTTGCTTTAGCTAGGTACGCGTCAAGAGCAGCATTCCAGCTGATAGCGCAAGACGTATGCTCGTCTAGTGAGGGTGCCTGTCGTACATTCCATATATTATAAGTATTCTCGTAGAAAAACCTCTCATCTCGTATATCTTGGCATATTACCGATGCATATATGGAAACGATTTATTCTGTAAATACAATCAAGGCCTTATACTATATTTGCATTTCTTTAGCCACTGCCATCTTAAATTTACATAAATACATTAATCAAATCACATTGCAGAAAACGACTTTAAACTCACAATCCAACTTCTAAGCCGATTTCCACGATAAATATCGACTTATTATTAAAACAGCCCCTTTCCCAACGGTACTAAGAGCGTTATAATCCCACAAATCCTCCAAAGTTTGTTAGTTTTGCTACAAAACACAATCTTATACGCCTATTTCTAGGGGGACATTTAAAAATGATTGCTCCTTTGGAACGGTGTATAGAATAACAGAAAGGTATTATCCTTGCACCCTTATTGTGTATTACTGCACCCTGCCCCACGCATAATCCTTTATTTCATCCCTAGGGATGGGAGCTAAGTCGATTTTATGGTTTGCTGGAGAAGGAAATGGAAAAAATAAAAAGAATCTTGATGAATTTTAATAGCATTGTTTGGATAGGACGATGCGACAGGTTTATATTTTCCCATACTTTACATAATTAAAAATATGTAAATGTACTTACAGCAACACCACTGTGGGGGAATATAAATCTTAAAACCAACAGTAACAATAATAAAAATTAGTTAAAATAATTACAGAAGTAATATTAAGACAAACGAGTAAAGAAATTGATATCTAAGGTTATCCTACCGACTGCGCCGTGTTGCATTTTAAATACCCTTGTTCAAAAACAAATAACAATAATTACACAGGCCTGCATGAAATTTGTGATGACGTGATTTTTGTTTGTTGAGCTTAGTTTTTATATAGAAATAACTAATTAAAATACAATTGGTCTCTATCACCCACAGATTTTTTTTTGCAAAAAAAAGAAAAAATATAAAAAAACTTATAATAGGCGTTTTAATACATCCTAAAATTAATGTAGTACTTCAAATTCTAAATGATTGGATGAATAAAAAATGATTTTCTGTGGTGCTACACACCTTCCGACTGCACACAAAAAAAACTACTCTCAAAACAAGCTTATAGTAATGCTCAAACAAATAGCCTTATTTTGAAACTAACTTGCTTTATTTCGTGACTAAAATATATTCATTTTTAAACTACTACTGGTTTTAAATTATATCATCAAGTTATTCACAATTATGTTCATAAAGAGATTAAATCATCATCATAACAAGATAATCTTATACTTGTTTTAAAAAAAGGTATTGTGGTCAAAGTGAAATATACTATGATGGGTTTAAAAATAAGAATAAATTTGTATTCTCACAGCGAGCACAAAGACAGTCTCTATGCTTAACTTGAGTAAAATCTAAACCCTTATTATTTCTTTGATGCTATTTGCATCACGTGACCTCTTGTTTTGCGAGAAAACGACCGAAATACGTTTACTTTAGTCGTTATTTAACATCCACGCAGAGGTCGCGCGTCGATGCTCACCGATGCTGGTAGTGTGTGTTCTATTTTGCGCGTTTTGTGTAATAGAGTGATGGAGGAAATTTTATATTCGTTATAGTTATGGTTTTTTATTACCTGTTTTTTTTTTATTAAAACCAAAAGCAATAAAAAGTGGTTTTATTTATCAGTTATCTGTTAGGGCTATATTCAGATCAGATACTACCTAAGGTAATATCACAATAGTATTTATTACCTATGTCACAAAGACATTTTAACTTGACATTGTACAATTCTATTGACTGCGGTGAGCTTATCCTATCTGACCTAAATAATATAGTCCTTTCAGATCTATCTGTTTCAAAACTACATGATTTTAAATTTTACTCTATCTAATAATAAACTAGTTTTAAGATGATAATAAATTGATTTGTCTAGTTTCGCTGAGAATGTAGGATAGTCACAAATTGAAGATACAAATAAAATATATGTGCTCAAATGCAACTTCGTATATTCAACTTAATAATAACTCATACTCAAAACGAAAATAACGAATATTTATTCTTAGAATACTTTGAATCAAACCATTATTAACGTATACTATATCTGTAACTAAAATTATTGATAGGTTGATCATTTATTTTTATTACCCTAAAACTAAAGTAGAGTCAAGTTAAAATAATGTAGTATTAATTTAAAACTATATTTTGATGCTAAGGTATTTTCTATTTAATTTTACTTTATCATTGCTCCTATTCATGTATATGATAGTTTCAGTTTGAAACTTTTAGGCTCAACTGGATACTAGATTTTTTTGTGTGTGGAGACTTTTTTTCGACTTTAAAAAGGAGCTTTAAAGCTGCTCTTTTACATAATGACAATGATTTTGCTTCTGTTTCGGTCGGCCATACAGTTAAGTTAAAGGAAAACTATGAAAATTTAGAGGAACTACTTTTAAGAATACAATATGAAAATCACAACTGGAAAGTGTGTGAAGATCTAAACATTTCAAGTCTTCTCTTAGGTCAACAGTCTTGATTTACTAAATTTCCATGTTTCCTGTGCGAGTGGTCTAGCTAGCGAGAACAGCATTGGATAAAAAGAGACTGGTCAAAAAGAGAGACTTTAACACCTGGAAACAAAAATGTAATTCGCGAAAGTCTTATTGACCCTCAAAAAGTTTTACTTTCACCACTTCACATAAAACTTGGACGTATGAAACAATTTGTTAAGGCATTAAACAAAGAAGGATATTGTTTTAAATATTTGTGTAAAACATTTCCGGCTCTGGTCAGAGGCAAAATTAAAGGAGGGAATCTTTGTAGGGCCGCAGATTAGCAGCTTGATGAAAGATACAGAATTTGAAAAGGTAATGGAAGATTAGGAAAAACATGCATGGAATGCGTTTAAAGAAGTTGAACATAAATTACTACTATGTTGAGATCGTTGAAAATATGCTGGAAAATTTCAGGAATTTCAGAATATGAGCATAAAAATTCACTTTTTACATTCCCATTTGGAGTAATTCCTGGAAATTCTTGGGGACGTGAGTGAAGAGCAAGGTGAAAGATTTCATCAATATATTAAAGAGATGGAAAAAAGATACCAGGGGCGCTGGGACACAAAAATTATGGCCGATTTCTGTTGGAACAGAAAAACAACCAAAAGAAACTTTTCTGGAAAAAGAAAACATTTTTTAAAAAAGGGTAACGAATAAATAACCATTTATAATAGTTTATATGTGTATATTTTGTATATTTTTTTTTCCTTAATATATTAAAAAACTAGCTTATAAATGAAATAAATCGTGTTTTTTCTATATTTTTGGATTTTACCGTTTTGAAAAATAACCTTATGTGATAGAAAAAAACTGAAAGCAGATTTGAAATCAGCGCTACCCAATTACTAGAAAACAGTTAAAATTTTTAAATCAACTTTCAAAGTGTTAAAAAATGCAGGCCTGTGTTATCAATTGCATATATTGAAGACCAGTTCAGGTATTTGTTGGTCTTCAAGTTTATAAAAAACAAGCATTTATGTTGCCGATCTTTTTAAACTCGGCAGGAAAAATTCCCAACCCATAATTCCTGCAGAAAATTCTAGGCCCGTTATTATTTTCAAACCAACCGCATCTTAGACTACGTGGTCTTTCTCTACACTTTTAACGAACCACATTTCTCTCTTGGCTATAAAATAGACAAAAATGCACATTAAATAGAAAAAACATTTGAAAAACTTGTTAAACTTTTTAAACAAATCGCTATATCCTTATTTCTTCTTCGGGTTTAAATGTATCGTAATAAAAATAGAAGATATTCATTACACGAAATTTGCTGCAAAACAAGACGTCTACACGATTCCTTTGTCCACCGGTCCCTTTAAACTCAGCGGGAGAAATTTCTAAACCTATAATTCCTGCTGCTTTCTAGGCCTGTTATTACTGGAGATGCAACCGCATGCCAGACTACATGGTCAGCTTTTCAATGATTTCGTTTCAGAAAGCCACACTTCTCTCTCTTGGCTCTGAATCAGTGCTCTATTCTAAGCCATAATTTGAGTGGTTTTTTGTAAAACTCTCCCTGTCTGCGGCATGCCTAGAGGAGTAATTATAATAATTGAAAGTTGGGTAATAAAAAGGGAAAAAATGGAATAGGGATTGTTGCATTTTATGTTATTTTGTGGTACTCGTGTGGAGATAATGGGAATTACAGCTATTTTAAAATGAACGTGTAAATAAGTACAGGGTATTTTTTTTAATGTAAATATATGTTGTCCCATTTACTTCTTTAAAATTACCAAACAGTGGTGTCCATTCATTTATGAACCTTGTGAAGAAAATATTTTTCGAAACTTTCATCAACACACTCACTACCTGCCATAGATATTTACCTTTAGATACGCAAACAATAATCACGAAAGTGGCAAATTTATGGCCTCGCGCATGTAAACAAAGCTACACACGATTTGACATGCGCACTGCAACATTATCGTTTGACGAATGGGAAACTAGGCAGGTCCGGGCTTGAAAATTTAAATTCTGATTTCTGGCATTTTTAGTAGTTGCAAACCTATCAGATTTTGAGGATAGAAAATTGTTTTGTAAGGTTTTGTTTCTAAAATTTGTTTAAAAATAATTTGTCGGCCAGTTTTTAGTTCGAAATGGAAGAGAACAAGTCAATTAAACTATAAAACTTATAAAATCAAATATAAAAAACAAACAAAACCAGCAAAATCCCCAATCTTCGATGTTATCGCGTACCTATCCTCAAATGAAATATTAGTTGGTATACAGGGTGTTTTTTTAAGGTCGACGAGCGGCCATATCTCGGAAACTACTGGGCATAGAAACTCAGGAAAAGAAAAATGATAATTAAAGTGCCGCAAGAGGGCGTAATTGAAAAGTATATTTTAAAATTTTACATAACTCCAAAAATTCCACATTAAGGTATATGTTTGATAACACCATTTTAAAGCTTGGACAGTTATGCATCATTTTAGTCTTATGCTCATTGGCGTACCGACTTTAGTAAGAGTGGGGGAAGCTGTTGAAAGTGTAATCATTTAAATCGCTGTAACTTATAAACGACTTATCCGATTTTAGCAAACTAAAGACTGTTTGGAAGAGAAATGTATGCACTTTTACCAATCGTATTTAGTTGTCCATAATAGTTCTCAAAAAAAATGCTAGAGGGCGCAATTTGCAATAACAATACATTTTTTGATTTTACTCCGAAAAAATAAATCATACGGTATAATTATAATACCATAATTGAAAAGTAGATGAAATTTGCTAGAAAAAATTATAAAACCGCAGTTCGATATCTTTGTTGGTTTCAGAGTTATTGCCAATAGAATAATTTTTAATACAAATTACGCCCTCTAGCAATTTTAGTAGAAACTATCTTGAATCATTGGATACGACAATTGAAGGTACTTTCAAACAAGCTTAAATTTAGTAAAATCGGATAAGTCGTTTAGAAGTTACAGCGATTTTAATGTTTACACTTACAATAGCTTCTCCCACTCGTATCAAGGACTCTCTCGAACAAACCCGAACAAACCCGAAAAAACAGTATTTTCCGGACTTGTAACGTAAATTATTATTAAAACTCTGCTTTAAACAAATAGTAAATATAAAATAAAGTAGTAAAAACATAATTTATCACAATGTACTTATACGTGCCCGAGATGAATGTAACCGGTCACATTTGACCAATAATCATAGTTTACGAGTTTTGACAGTCGAATGTGATAAAATTTCATTATGGCATTTGTGCGGCGCAACGAATGGCAACATTAAAGTCTGGGGTTTTATTAAATTTACTACACGTCGGGTAGTTTGATCATAATTCAAATTCGTTTAATGTTTTGGCCAGTGGGGCTTTGCGTTATACCAATTTTTTTCTCGATTTGGTAATATGGTGTTGAATAAATTTTGTTTTTCGGCCAATAAATCATATTAAAAACCACAGCTTTTAAAAACCTTTAACTATTTCCAATACACAAAACTAGTGATTCTATTATATTATTATATTTGCATACAAAGCAACAATTTGTAAGCAAATATAGTACTATATTACCTTACCACTTAAGAGAGGATACTACTCTCTTGCTAGAAAATATAGGAAAAGTAGTTAAGCAGTAACTAAAGACAGAAAAATCAATTTCTTTCAAAGTGATGCATTTAAATCGGATTCAATTCCACTTAACCACGATTGCATCGACCCTTCCAGTTTTTTGCCTTGAAAAATTTAAAACCTGTCTCATTTAGTATTCCTTACGCATCACGTATCAACCTTTGCTGTCAGAAAAAACGACGTTCTGCATATTTAACTAGTAAATTAAGTTAATGTGAAGCATGTCGTGCAACAGACGTGCATGTTGAGGCTTTGTCTTTAATGTTATTTGTCAAAATATTTACTAGTAATTGGTTTAAATGAAGCTGTCTTTTATTTTTAAAGGAAAAGTGTATGATGGTAAATGACACAATAATAAGAGGATTATAAAAAAGATATCTTAGTGAGTGGACTTTATCCCTCGTATGTCGGCCTCGACATCAGTAGATGAAGCTATGGGGTTTCGGGGCCATAAGATTAAATATGGGACCAAAAATCTTCAATTATGGTGGATGGGTATTTTAATACATGGTCACTTTCCAGAACCCGTGGCTAAAATGAACCACGCCAATTTTGTAGATTTTATTTATTTATTTATTTTACACCATTTCACCGTTACAATGAACCATTTAACAAACGGGTAGGTATAGTATTATAGTCTATTTAAAATAAAATAGGTAATATTATAACAATTCAAAAAATTATGTAATAACAAGAAATTTACACTTAAATTATGATATTGAAACGGAATTTTTAAGCTTAAAAAGACACTAATACGGTAATTTAGTTTTATACTGGATAAACCACAGCTAAAAATGTTAAATCTATTCTGGTGCAGATTGTATGTGTTACACAATCGATAAATAGGGGAGTATTTACAGACATTGGTACGCCCGGTACATAAAAAGTGCTGGAATGACGTGTTCTAGAAACGAGGAATTGCAGGTTTTCCAATATATTACTGCATTCAACTCTAATATGCAAGATATTATGGAGAAATTTAAGTAGAGAAACTGTACGTCGATCTTCTAAGGAGCAAAAGGAGTGCCTTTTTAATAGAGCTTCTTCTAGAATATCGATTTCAGGATACTGACCATCAATTTCAAAACTTAGATATTTGAGAAAACGTCGTTGGACCCTTTCAATGCGATTAAGGTGCACTTGATAATATGGAGACCATACCACCGAAGCGTACTCCATTTTAGATCTTACAAATGCACAAAAAAGTATTTTTAGTGTATGACAATTTAAAAAATCACGAGAATGTCTTATTATAAAACCTAGGGATCTATGTCAGGCCGCAACAAGGTCATTTACGAACAAAAGATAGTTTACTGTGTACTCTGTACACCCAAATCGCAAAAAGTCTCTGTTATTAATTTTGTAATCATACACAAGGGTATGTCGTTTTAATGAAAAGGTCATTATGTTACACTTGCTGATATTTAACGGCAATTTATTTTTAACATACCATCTATATATCATGTCAATCGACAATTGAAGTTTTTCCACTGTCTGCCAGGTTACCAATACACGAGCATAGATTTTCTTGTCATCGGCATAAAGAAGACCATCACTGTCAATATTATTAACTATATCATTAATAAATATGATAAACATTAAAGGACCCAAAGAGACCCTTTGAGAAAAGGTTTCGTTCCTATTACCTATTATTCTCTAACTATTATCACCTTGCTCTAAGAAATGTATGTGTGTGTAGGTACTTGGTTCCATATAGAAAAACGAAGAATGGTAAGACACGATTGATTGATCGGAACAAAATGTAAACAACAATTTTGCCTTTTTTTTTATATGTCTATGGTAGTTGTAGATGACGAAGACACTGTTTTCTTGCATTACGTAACGACTGAACTAGGGATCAGCAGTCGAGGTAAGACAGAGAACCAATGAGCATCGTGTGAACGTAAGTAGGCACTGAGGTTACTACAGTAATCACTGCAAAGGGCACATTACGATCATTCTTAAACTTAAAAAACGGTCGAGCCCCCTATTCCCGGCGTCCCTGTGATATCAGTTGATCCTAAGTTCCCAAACCTTGGTCAAATTTGGCTCCCATTCAACGCTTTGCACGCCAAAAGATAAATTTGTCCATAGCATCCTCCCATGAGTATTTATCACCGAAACGTCGGACTTTATGTATTACAACCCTTTAAAGGATTCCAACTTCCCTAACTTACACGGTTTTAGCAAAAAGGAATTTATAGCACTTCGAGAGTTGACATTCTCCATGAAAGGACTACACGTATATACAATATACTGTATATATATACATCTACACAAACCGGCGATTTATGTACAGGGAGTTTCGCTATTTTGCATAAAGTTGTGTATGGAGTTTGGCGTTATAAGAGTTCCCGGGACCATTTTCAATCGCTTTAAGATGGTAATGTTTGATAAAGGTGTCTGTAAACGTAAACTTCGCCGAAATATCTTGTTTCTTGTTTGATGATTGGTGTATGTTGTGGTAGCTACGCTGTAACATTAGATTAGTAAACTTGGCCGTTGCCGTTTTAATTTAAAAGCATATTTTTACATTAAAAGGGAGTCATCATTTAAGTAACAAATAATCATACTTCACCTATAAAATATTCAGAAGTTACATTAAAAAAAATTGAATAGGCCGAAGTTTTTAAAAATTTAAAATTTCTCCTGTTCAATACCGTTTCCTTTTCTCCTACATTTAAAAACAAATATATAAATTGAAATCCTTTAATTAAAGCCTATATAAGTAGAATTTCGCCCGCATGCTCTGAAAATTACCTTGTTCGTAGGGAACAAGGGAATCGATTTTAAATTAAAAGTTTTGTCGGTCGAAGTAAATACCTAAATCCTGGCGAAATCGCAAAAATGGCGAAATAAACGGATTTTTGCTAAATACGTTGGCTTTTAGTTTTAAGTGGCCAGTCACAATAAAATAGCAAAAGTTCTTTAAGGCATTTAATCATTTAAAGATAAAAGTTTGTTTGTCCGATGCAGTAAAAAAATCGAATTAAATTAAACTTTAAAAAAAATATTTATATATTTATAAATTGATTAATTGAAAAATAAGATGGGTATTAAAGCTTCTATTAGGCTGTGGCGTAACCAATAACCCCGCAGACCTTGCACCGCGGGGGGGCCGGTCCGCCGAGGGGCCCATATCGACGGCCCCTTCAAAATTGACTGCCAGCTTTGCTTTTCATTAATAGTGCATTTCATAATTAATTAAATTTTTTTTTTGTCCTGAGAATTTAACTTCGTTAAGTGAAGAAGAATTATACGTGAAAGCGCGAAATTTACAAACGATATACCATAAAGACTTGTCCATTGACTTTCCTAGTCAAATTTTAATCCTCAGAAAGGGACTTGGATATAGTATTTTAAAATTAAATACAGTGTATGAACTTGCGGATCATTTATTAATAAAAAATCAGTGTGTTTCTTCAAATTTTCCAGATGTATCTAGTGCAGTGATGTTATTTTTAACTTTACTAGTTAGTGTAGCATCAGCGGAATGATCTTTTCCAAGCTTAAAATAGTAAAAACCATGGGACAACAACGCCTTTCAGATTTATCCTTAATCGGTATCAAACACGAGTTTGTTAAAACCTTAATATAGACGAAATTATAAACACTTCTGCAAAAAAAAACTCTCGGCGATTTGGTCGTTTTGTATAATACTTTGTATAGTACTTAGAAACATAATGTCTGCGAAGACTTGTTGAGTGTTCATGTGTTGTACTGTTTTCTGTCTTTTGAATTTTATGAGGCTCGATCACTGCTACCCCCGTTACTACCATAGATGGTAATCAACATTTTGTTGTGTGTTTGCTGGAATATTACGTATAATGACTTAATAACTACTTATGTTCTGTCTACCAGTCTACCTAGGATTATAAAATAAATTCGAATTGTTTGCTGTTTTAATAGAAGGTACTTAACACATAATGTAGGTTTAACCCTAATTAAATTATTACACGATTAACGAATTCAAAAATTTATAAACTTGAACCTAATAGTAATGAATCGGAATTATTATTTTCCATTTGTTTTAGGGAGGGAGCCCCTGAAGACGTTTGCGGGGGACCCACTAAGTTTTTGTTACGCCACTGATATTGGGTTGTATGTATGGTACCTACTGCTTGGTTTCAATAGCAAATTTATAAAAATTGAATTGCGCCAGCGAAACTACGGATACACCCGCTAGAATTTCAGTTAAATTATAACAGCCTAGCTAAACGGTAGTCAATAAAATTATAACGAATATCCACCTGATAATAACAAAAAGTGGTTAAACCAATTACCCTAAACAATTCAGAATTTTAAATAGGCTCAGGAATAATTGTTCCTAATATTCAGCCTTTTAATCAAGAACCTAAGGCAATTAAGAATATTTCATTAACCGTAGAACAAAGCGTGTATAGCCGTCAATAGGAAAAATTCATAAAAATTCATGAGCGGCGTCATAATACAGCAGGAAACTAACCTTTTCTAATGATTTATGCAAAACAGTCGAGGGCTTTAATTAAAAGAAACCGCTTCCCGGAATCCAAAAAGACGTTTGCAGGTAATTCCGGGACGTCTGAATATTTCCCTTTTGCCCAAATGTAAACATTTTAAAGCCAGGAAGATATAGAAGAGGCCCAATGAGATTTAAATTGGGATTGCCGGTAAGTGAAGGAATAAGTTTAATTAAAAGTCGTGGAGAAGTTATGTTGATCCAAGTTATTTGAAATCCTTAAAAATATAATAAGTCCGTGATATTTTAAATTCACTAACGGTAATTTATCTTTGTCTTCAGTGCAGGGGTCTTCAACCTTTTTTCATAGAAGGGCCATATTTAGGCTACCCATCGATTGCCGGGCCAGAACAAATAGAAAGTAAGAAATTTAATATATCTGACATATTATGGTAAACTCAAAAAAATATTTATACAAACACATTTTTTATAATATTTAATGAGACTTTTGACATTGTTTGTTTTTTACAAGTTTGTCAATATCTGGTCTCATTTTGGATGTGGCGATACGAAGGCTATTTTCGAGATGAGAGTTCGTTATTCTGGTCCTATTTTTTGATTTCACATGTTTCATTCGAGAAAATAATTGTTTACATACATAAGTACTTCCAAATAGTGACATCACCTTCAAAGCATAATAATAATAATAATAATAATAATAATAATAATAATTTATTCATGTTAAATATTACATCACAGTAATTTACACACGTCACCATTTCAAGTAAAATTACAAAACTAGCCAATAAGAACAATTTTTCTTTAAAAGTACAAAATATAAAATTACAAAAACAAGCCAAGTAGAATTCACAACTTACATATTAAAATCATAGTTTAAAAATTCATCACAGTTATAAAAAGCGTTTTTAGTGAGAATGCCCCTGACCTTCGTTTTGAATTCATTCAATTGAAGACTTCGTATCTCCTCGGGTAGTTTATTGAAAAACTTTACAGCCCAGTAACCAGGCCCGCTCTGACACCTCCTCAGACGCCAGAAGTCTGGCAAGATATTTTCCCTATTTCGTGTACCGTACTGGTGAACACTTTCGTGAGTTCTATAGAGATTTCGGTTTGATTTTATATGTAGCAGATTTTGCAGTATAAAGATGGCCGGAAGGGTAAGTATACCCAGTCCTATGAAGGCATGTCTACAATCCTCCCGAAACTTCAGGCCTGCCAAAACTCGAACCGCCCTCCTCTGTAGTCCGAACAGACGCTCAGCGCCAGAAGAATGTCCCCAGACAAGGGTGCCATACGAAATATGAGCCTGAAATAGTCCGAAGTAAGCGGTCTTTAGCACCTCCAGGGAAACGTTTCCGGCTAGGCCACGTAGGAGATATATATTTGCTGCCAGTTTTGATCCAACCGCACGAACATGATTATCCCATAATAAACGTTGGTCTACATGTACTCCTAAAAATTTTGTGCTCCGAATATCTGGGTACACTTCATCTAGGTCTCTCATAGAAAAGACCATCCTTACAGTCTTTTCCTCATTCAGCAACAGTTCATTGGTACAAAACCATCTCATAGCCATTTCCTGTGCAGTCAGAGACCCCTCCATTGACTCTTCCAGTGTATCCGCACTGACACTTATCGTTGTGTCATCGGCAAAAATTGTGAATTTTGATAGTAGGTCGTTGGTTGGTAAGTCATTTATATATATTAAGAATAATATTGGGCCTAAAATAGAACCTTGTGGCACCCCAACGGTAATTTCACTTCTTGTCGACGTCAATTCAGAGTGTCGGACAGACTGGCATCTGCCCCTTAGATAAGAATTCATGAGCTTAAGGCTGTTTGATGAAAATTTATATTTTTCTAGTTTTCTTAAAAGGATCTCATGATTTACACAGTCAAACGCCTTGCTTAAATCGCAAAACAGTACTGTGCTATATTGGGACTGGTTAAATGATTCCAAGATATCTGTGATTAAGTTCAGAACACCCTGCACAGCATTCCTACCTTTCCTAAATCCAAATTGGCAGTCATGAAGTTGGATGTTCGGAAATGTATCTGGAGTAAGAATCAAAGAGTCCACAATTGTACTTTTCTTTTAGTTCAGTATTGTACTGCAAATCTATTTGCTATATGTAAAATCTATTTGATTTCCTGGAACATCTTCAACAGACACAATAAAAGGCGTAGCAAATAAGTGTATCAATTTTTTATATTCTTTGAAGTCCTTAAATCTCGAAGTAAATTCTTTCTGTAAATCAGTCAGTTATTGTGCAAATATATTTATTCGGATCACCCCACTTACAAGTTGATAAGTTCGGAAAGTGCGTCAAATCATTTTTTTGCAGCTGCATTTCCCACAATTTAAGTTTACCTTCAAAGGATTTTATGCTCTCATATAAGTTGTTTATGAAATTTTTCTTACCTTGTGACCGTGCATTTAGGTAATTCAGATGCAAAGTAAGATCAACCAAAAAAACAAAATCACTGAGTCATTCTGGATCATCAAAGAAGGATGTCTCTGGCTAGTCAAAAAACGTTTTAATTGGTTCTTTAAGATTAAACACCCGCTTCAACATATTTCCTCTATTAAGCCAACGAACATCTGAGAAGTAAACTACATCACCATAGTCAATATCGGACAAAAAATGTTGGAATTCTCTGTGGTTGAGCCCCCGAGACCTGATAAAATTTACCATCTTTATAACTACTTCATAATGTTAGATATATTAATATTTAGACCAGACTAAAATAAAATAATTTCGATAATATTTTTTTCAATTTTCGTCTAAAAGAGATTTCTGAAGTAGACAATATTTTAAGTTTTAGGTAATATATTTTTTCTAATTTTGTCTCGAAACAGATCTATTTCGAACTCGCTAGCGCGTTCGAAACAGATCTATTTCGAACTCCGAATTTTATTATTTAAAAGTTGGCCCTACATGACATGTTTTTTTCACCGTTTAGCATAGCATTCTAGATAACTAATATTCTTTAGTCCAAATATGCAAAATACTACACGAACCCACGTATGTATGTTTGGTTGCCTAGATCTACAAATCTGTATGTATTGTTTTAGTTCATTAAAAAACACATATTAAATAATAACTTTATTGACGGAGAACTATTTTGCTTTTGTAGATGCTTCAAGCTATCATTTTCTGCCAAATCCTATCCAAAATTCAATCTACTAACCTTCCAATGTCGATTTTAACTAAAACTTTATTTGAATTTCCCATCTTCCCTATTCTAATTTGCAATGCCGTGACGTAAAATCACGTCTTTCGAAATTCGAAAAAAAGTAGCAAAATCGCCCGAATTTCCGAACGCTCGGTATATGTACCGAATGTACAAGGATCACACAACGTATTCCGTCCAATTTCAAATCTCATATCGCTAAAATAACTTTAGAATCTCGTGGTGAAAATGGGTCAATAAATCAAAAAATGACATTTCGCAAAATAATTTTTGTTGCCCAGAGGCTACTATGATAAAAAATAGTATTACCAACATAAAATTTAGACATAAAAATTTACAAAATTTGAAGGATTAATTTTCTTTTTAAATATGTGTTTTTTATTGAAAAAACTACAAATTAGAAAAAATAGTATAACGTACGTGTTATATAAAGCAGTTTTAAGCACTTGTCCCGTTATAAAACTCGCCGCAAGCGGCTCGTTTTTTAACATGGACGCGTGCTATAAAATGATGCTTTATAAAACGTGTACGTTAATATACTATTATGTATTGTGTTTTGTGTTTTATTTGTATGCGGGCCACAAAAAAGTTACTGGCGGGCCGCAAGCCGCCGGTTGAAGACCCCTGCATGGTCTGTTCACTTTATCTTGAGAAACAAGACCACAGACCTATTAAAAAAGTGGAATGCTTGTTACCCTTAAGAACTATGTTTAAATAGCAATAGCTAGGAAAGGCTGTCTTGTCTTGTCCGGGAATTAATTTTTAATATCAATAATATTATTCTGACTATTTCACTCGAGTGTTTTATGCTGGCAAAATATCATAGCAACGGCCTGTTCTCTAGTGAAAAACTCTTAATTTTTTTTTCAGCGGCATAATTTTGATAGATGTCACGTTAAAACTATTGTTAGTCTGACAAATAATGTCATCCTGGTTTGAAAAAGACAAAATGAACAATTTAAACGAAAATTCAAGATTTGGGTGCCAATCTATCCAGGAAATAAAAAAATCGATAGCTGAAAATATTCCACTTAACACACAGGAATCCAAGAACTCAATTTGGGCAGAGTTCTCAGAGTTTCTAATGGTAAGTAATTATAAACGGGAAAAATGTACTACTAAAATCCTCGAAGATTACCCCTTTAATATGAAGAAGGGTAATGGCGAAGAATATTAACAATCTTCTGTAAAGGCTATATGGAACACCACAGCAAAAATGATTCAAGAAATGTATTTTACAGAATACGAAATAAAGATTGACCCTTTTACGGATATTTCCTTTAAAAATGCGCGAATGGCAAGAGACGCAAAGAGAAAGCAGCTCCAAAGTTGTCAGGAAAAGAGGAAAGTAATTTCAAAAGCATTATCTTCCAAAGATTTACTAACAATAATGCAAAGCTACAGTGAAGAAAACCCCGATGAAGCACAAAAAAAGTTTTTCCATCTCTGCTCATTTGAACTAGCTTGGAGAGGCAATTGGGGGGCCGTAAATTGCAAAATTCAATATTTTCAAAAGGAGTTTGATACCATGGGAGAATTTACCGGACGAATTGAATATACCAGCATATTTTCCAAGAAAGCTCAAGGTGGGTCAAAAGGATTGGCAAACAGCAAATGCCTGGTAAAAAATTCATCAAACAAAGCTTTATGCCCTGTAAGATTATTTTTTAAAATATTGGAAAAAAGAGGACCAAACATTTCCACAGACAGACTATTTCTCTCCGTTCATCCAAACTGACAGAAGGGATGTTGGTTCAAAAATACTCCACTAGGAATAAATACAGTATCTAAGTGGACCAAAACTTCAGCGGAAAGAATTGAAATAGATACGAAGAAGCATAAAATAACAAATCATTCTCATCGATCTTCCGCTGTGTGCCCTATTTAAACCAGGTTTTGGAGAACAAGAGTTGATTAAGTTAACAGGCCACTCAAAGGCAAATTCCTTGAAACCATATCTGCAGCTAGATCCTAGTCATCATCTAAAGCTCATCGAAATCTCAGAACAACAAATGAAGCATGTGGAACTTCGACTTCTCAAATGCAAGTCAATCATACCCAAAACCATGCTTTGATATAGAAAATAATGGACAAACTATTACTTGCAAAAACTGTACGTTTAATAAGTATTAGCACCTAATAAATAAATAAAGTTTCTAGTTTGCTAAATAAACAGTGTGTTTTTATTGTTTTCTCGTGAAATAGTCTTGTCGAATATCATTCGAGAGAAAGTTTTCGGCAAAATTTTCTCTCTTATGATATTTTATACGAAAATAAAGCGAATTAGGCTTACGGTGGTTGATTCTACAAGAAATTTAAGAATAGTTTTAGATGGTGAAATACGGTTTCGAGACAATTTAAGAAAACTATTTCAGAGATCTTATTTCGCTTTAAAAATTTTATATAATAACAGTCATATTCTAAACGGTAAATTAAAAAAGATGCTTTGCGAATTACTAGTACTTTCAAACTTTAATTATTGCGTTTTTGTTTATAGCTATTGTATAGACAATATTGGTAAGTCACTAATTCAAAAAGTAAAAACAACAACAACAAAAAAGTTGCAAAATGTGGGCCACCCTAATGTGTATTGTTGATTGTCTACCATTATGGAATCGTGAAGCTAAAAAAAATGGATTAAAACAACAGTTTCCAGTTTCAAAACCGTATATTTTAATTTAGCCAATTTTAAATTTACATTTTTCGCCCTTAATTACTAAACAAATGAATATAAATGTTCGCAAGTTAGTTCGTCAATTATTCCATTTATTAAATGAAAATCAATTATCGGTCTTAAATTAAATAAATAATTGTGTATTACATTACCAATGTGATATTAGCAAGGAAGTTCTGGGCTACGGTACCTATTTCTGGAGTTTTTCTATATTTTTAAAGCCTCACATTATTGAGTATAAATCTTTTTCTTTAATTGTAATAATAAGAACCAGCCGTTAAATTAAATTATCGCACAGGCATACCTGTTACAAATTATTTAACACCCGGCTATAAATCCCGGGAAAGCGTATCCTTTACAATTTTAGAGCTCATTTTCTTGATTTCAAATCTCGGTGAAAACCACTCCATTCGTGGAAAAGTTATTGTTGCAGCCGTAGTTTCATTATCTACGCTCTGCTGCTCAGGACATTATCTTAACTACCACTTGGTTTAATTTGTTACGGCTAGTGCAACACATACTCAAATTCGTATATTAGTGGCTTATCTGAAGGTTTTGTAGAGTTACCACAAAAAGTACAGATTGCGGACGCTATAATTTTACTCAAACGACTGTAAATTTTCGCTGCGTTGTTCTAGAAAAGGCTGCTAGTTTTTACTGCTCAGATGCAAATGTTATTGTTCATGATAAATATTAATATCTGTTGTTTGTTCAGGTATAATAAAATTGTAGCCAGTGTAACGTCTGAGAATACTTGGGTACATTCATACAGTTATGGAAATGCTTGGTCGTCCCGTATTCTATAGTAATAAATTAGAAGGGCCATCAAAATATTAAGGATTCCTAACAAAACAGGTGGACAATATCAAAAAATTACTTTGTCGGACTTCCATTGTCTTTATTTTGTGACTTAACACAACGTTTCGGTTAATTAGTATCTCTAATTGTTTTTTTTTATTGATACCCTATTTTGCTTATTTAAAGTACGCCTCAGCGTGTTTAAATCCCACTTTCAAAAACGCGCGTGTTTTAAAGTTACCATGGCAACATCAACAACCCGTGAAACGTGAAGTCTAAATATGTCAACTTTTTAATTATTGATTTGACAGAATTACCTTTTAACGTCAAATAAAATATTTTTTTAAGCAATAGACAACCAATGTCAACGGTGACAACAATGAATATTATGTGACAGATTGGAAGTTATTTTTTGTTCTCCTCATTTTCATGACAACGACGGGTATATCACATCACGAATTCGACCATTTCACTTACTTACTAAGTTATTATTTCCATTTTTTGTAATATAAATACCAATAGGTATACCAATAAAAAAAAATAATGTAAAGTATTCGTGGATAACTGATCTTTAAAACACTTGCTCTATTTTAAGCACTCCGGCTGCGCCGTCGTGCTTGCAAAATCGCGCGTGTTTTAAAGACCTTAATATACACTTATACTTTAATATACTATTCAAGTGTAAACTAAATTACAATTTTAAGGCTACTGCCTTAAATACTATCCATGTGCAATGAAGCTTGGCGACTACGCCTACGTACTTATTGGAGTGTGAAGTTTAAGCTGTTGGTTTTATACAAGAAGAGGCTTCCAGATATTGGGGATATGTAGGTATACCTACTTGGTTTACTATATGGGTATTTTGATTTATGAAAGCTGCCTCTTTAAATTTTAGTTTTTTCCAGTGCTGTTCCGTGTCCAAAACCTTGGCTTCTGACCACTGTATATTATGTTGGTTGGTCTCTTCATATTCCGCTATACCTGATCTCGAAGTTTAACCTCTTTGAGTATATTTCAGATGTTCTTTAACTCGTACGGGAAGAGGTCTTTTTGTATCTCCAATGTATGATTCGCCACACTTGCAAGGGATTTGATTCATACAATTTTTTGTGTTTTCGTTACGGGGGGTTTTACTTTTGTAAGAAAGCTTCTAAGCGTATTTCCGGATTTGAAGGCTGTTTTGATATTATAGTTTTTGGTTATCCTTCTAATCTTTTCAGAAATCCCCTTGACATAAGGTATTGTAAGAAATGCTTGCTCCTCTTTCGTTTCTGTATTATTTTTTACTTCGCGATTTTTAAGTTTTGAGATATATTATTTGTTACGAAGGTTTCAGGGTATCCATTCTGTTTTAAATCTTTTTTGATGTTTGAAATTTCAATAATATAAGGTCTTCCGGATTGTTGCAAACATTAGAGGCTCTGTGATAAAGAGTTTGAATTATGCCTTGTTATATGGAGTTTGAATGATTCGACCCATGATTAAGGTATTGCCTCGTGTGAGTGGGTTTCCTGTTCACTGAAGTTTTTATGTTTTCAGCACTTCGTTTGACGAGAACATCGAGAAAAGGTAGAATGGAATGTTTTCTGTTTCCATGGTAAATTTTATGGATTGTCTTATACTATTAATATGTTCCAAAAACCGTATCAGCTCTTCGTTGCTGAAACGTTGTGTTAAGTAACAAAATAAAGACAATGGAAGTCCGACAAGGTAATTTTTTTGATATTACTTCATTCTACATTCACATTCTACCACCTTCAAACAATCACAGGTATACCCGCTCCCTAGCGTATAAATATTTAAATTTTTAATTTGACTCACCTGGGTGAGAGTTTAAATTAGGCAACTTGCAGCACGCCACGTGACTTGTTAAAGTTGTTGGACACTTTACAGCTAGAGGGATTAGAAAGACGGAATTATATTGCTTTTCTGTTCGTTTCGTTTCATGAAGTTAACGAGGTTTCCAGCATTGCATGCTTTTTGCATTCCATTGTACTATTGACGACATTTTTATGTCCGCATTTTATCGGATTTTTATGTCTTTCCAAATTGAATGTTCATTAATAATTTTAGTATTTTATTCCTCTTAATTTGTACAACAGTCATACAGGCCCATATCACAGGTATGATAGTAAAATCAAAAAAAAATAAATCAAGTTAATTAAATTGGTCGTTAATCAGACAACTATATTCCTCGTTTTTATTTTTATATTACTATCCGTTGAGCTGAAATATGACGTTTTGCACTTGACTGTGATAAGACATTTTACATCTGGCTGTGATAGATACCCAAATGTGATAAATAACAAAATGAGACCTGAACATGAACAATACTTAAATGTTTTTTATTGTTTCTTCGTAAAGCAGTTGATTTTTATGTTTACAATAAATACATATTTATATTCTTAGGTTTTCTTTATTGTTTTCATACTTACCCACGTCAGCAAAGTATTTAATTTTTAATGACTTTTAATATTTTTGTTAGTTTTAATCTATAAAGTACAGTAATTAAACCCTACTTCATTATATAATAAATATATAACTTTAATATAAAAAAATTCTGTGTTACAGGTTTTGGGGTAAAAATACTGTATTTGTAGACAAAGGCGGCGTAGATTGTAGATGATGTAGGTACAATTTCACTGAAGCTAAATTTAACGTACATTTAGAGAAACCAACTGGAATATTCGACGAATAAAAACCTAGCTAACAAGGGCTTTCGGTCTTTGACGAATAAATGGGGAACGTTGAGGAGCAAGAAAATTTTCTGGATTATTCTGTAACACACTTAAGGACTTTCTGCTTAACGAACGCACTGTTAAGGACAATGCTCAAAAAGGATTTGTTCCAGGCATAATTCCTCTTGATTTTCTTATCTTACAAGACAGAAAGACATTTTGGGAAATAAGTGTTTTAATTATTCTTAGATAGGTCAAACAGTTTGACAGCTCAGTGGCGTAGCTAGGATTTTGTCTTGAGGGGGGGGGGGGGGGGGAGACTGTAAAACCTAACCTGAATAACCTCACTTACCGCCAAACTATCAATGCAGTTTTTTACTCACCATGCACTGGCGAACCATTGAAAATAATAATAAATAGTTATATTTTGAAAAAGTACTCAAAATTACTCGAAGAACGGAATTGAATACCAACGCTGTAACGTTGGATAATGAATGAATATCAAAAATTCTGCGTTACTCGTAGTAAAAACGACCCTACAGCGTTCTCGTTGTGATTTCCCTCAACCATTTTAATTTAATATCATTAGGAAACTATCTTAATCTTAACATAGTATAAAACAAAGTCGCTGTCGCTGTCTGTCCGTCCGTCCCTACCTATATATGCTTAAATCTTTAAAACTACGCAACGGATTTTGAAGCGGTTTTTTTTAATAGATAGAGTGATTTTAGGGGACGGTTTTTATGTATAACTAGCGACCCGCCCCGGCTTCGCACGGGTGCAATTTGAGAAAGTGGCATGCCGGGTACTAATATATCGGGTTTGTTCGGGTTTGTATTTATACCAGTGGGTTGCAACGCATGCCGGATACACGCTAGTAAATATATAATTTGACTAGTAGAAAATTTAAAAAACACATTTTTACTTAATAGTTAGGTTCACATCGCAAATGCATCTAATATAATTAATATAACCTTCGTTTTTAAACAGAGGAGGCGGTAGATCTAGGGCAATGAGCAGAAATTTGTCATCATTGATTTATGTTAAAACCGCTTTGGGATTGGGACAAAATGTAAACAAAACGTGATTCGCATTATCTGTCAAATGTTAATTTATTCCAAAAAATTATTCAAAAGTATTGAAAAAAGTTATTAGACAAAGTTTTTTTAAATGCAGCCCACATGCAAAATTTTAGCTGCATAAGATAATTTTGATTTTTTACCCATATTTTGTAAATTGCGCCACTTTTGCAAAATAAGACTCAACGCAACCTACATAAAACTTCTTAGTTTTGACAATGCTTTATTTCAGATACATTTTCTTTAAAGTAGCGCCATATTAAATGTGTATTTTTCTACAAAATCAAAATTGGGCTATTAAAATTTGGTCGAATGTGATGCAAAGTTTATTTGTTTTTGACCCTGTATAAGGTAACTTCATAAAAAAGTATTTTTTAAAACGTAGTTTATGTCTGAAAGTAATACACCTTAATATTAAGACGAAAAATAACACAGTGTCATCAGTAAAGTGTTCATTAAGTGGAAAATAAATTTTAGTGGTGGGTAAAAAATCAAAATTATCTTATGCAGCTAAAATTTTGTATGTGGGCTAAAAACTGCAATAAAAAAAAAACTTTTTTTAATAACTTTTTTCGATATTTTCAGAAATAACCCCACTGTTGAATTATTTTTTGGAAAAAATTAAAATTTTACAGATAACACGAATCACGTGACTACTATTTTTTTGCTTAATTTTCATCTCGATCGAAGCAGAACTTGATGCCAAAGTCAAATTTCGAATAAAGCTATTAATAAAAAATAATCCTATATGATGCAGACTTTACTGGTCACACGGTATATTACATTATGTTGGCTATACTATATCCATGGCTGTACTATACAGGTGACCAAATTTCTGGAATACATAGCGAATGTTTAGTAATAATTATTTTTTAAATTTATAGAAAACTCTGAGCCCATTTATTATTTATTATTATAGAAATATTTCCTATGCGGTTCCATAATACGATATATAAATTCGCTTGTTTCACGTAAAAACCAACGTCTAAATAACAATGTTTTATTATGCAAAAACTTTTACAGCATTCACTACTAACTACGTTAGCTATTTAAAGCTCATTATCCACGATATTGCCAAGTTTTGCAGTTTAATATATTGTTTGCATTTCAAACTTCATAAAATAATTTTGCGAAAGTTTTTCCGAGCGTGCGTGAATGAAAGCCGCAAAGAGGAGTTTTTTTGTACTGATTTAAAAAAGAAAAAATGGAAAAGCTCTTGTTTGTAATTGAATAAACATGAATTTATATGTCGTTATGTATTCTCAATGAGATTGATGAGTATACCGGTTGTAGTTTTGTAATTTTTTAAATTAACTTTTAATTTTTTACATCAATATTTATGGGTTTGTTCGGTATTGTTAAAGTAGATAACCAAGAGCGAAAACATTTTCATCATATCACATCTTGGTATGCGCATGTACAAAATAAGGTGCCTTCGTCACAAGTCTAATCCGTCCGCCGAAACCAATGATCTATAGATGAAACAATAACAAATGAACCTATATTGCCAAAATCGTATTCCATTCTGAAGTATATAACGTTTCGAATTGCGACAATCCACATTGTTTGCCAAACGTACGCTGTTAATAGCTATTTACATACCAAGGGAGGAAAACAGTACTTTTCCTCCCGCGGATAGTTTGATGCCCGACGCGAAGCGGAGGGCATTAATTATCCAAGGGAGGAAACACATTTTCCCCCTGAGGTATGTATATAGTTTTTTCTACTAGCTTACTAGAAAGTTGTCAGACTATAATACTGGGTTAGTAAAAATTACTGGAACGCTTAAATATCTTCAAAGTTATTAAAGTCGTGCTTACAAAAATGGGTATCTGGAAGTTTTTTTTGCATGCGAAATTGAACTATTAAACTTTTAGCGATTTGAGACATTTTACGTGTTTCCGCTCTTCTACTAACCCGGTATGGGGCTATATGACAAAATATCAAGTAGTTGTTGCGTCGCCCTCGTTTTGTTTACTACGCTTTGTTGCTATGATATTTTTAGTAATACAAACATAATAGTAAGCTGTCAGGTTGTTTGTCATTACTTAATTAGAAGTTTCTACGTTTTGAAAATGAGTTCTAGCGAAGATGACCTGCCGCAAGATCTCGCTGAGGAGGCACGAATAGCGACACCTAATCTCCTTCCTGAAAAATCAAGAGAAGAATATGAAAAGGAATACAGTTTGTTCAAAGTATAGTTGGAAGAGCGCGGAGTAAAAAAAGTTTCCAAAGATGCCACCTTGGTGTATTTTTCGCAGCGAGCAAAAAAATTAAAACTATCAACATTATGGAGCAAATATAGTATGTTGCGGTCTGTACTGAACGTTAGGGAAAATATAGACATCAAGTTTCCAAAATTAGTAGCCTTCCTCAAACTACAATCTACCGGTTATGTGTCCAAGAAATCTCTAACTTTAGAAAGAGATGAAATCTCAAGATTTTTAGTGGAGGCCCCAGATAGAGATTATTTGCATATGAAGGTAAGCTTGTTAAATTAAAAAATATGCATTTTTTGATAGATTCTGTTTGTTTTGTTTTTTTCAGATCGCTTTACTATTTGGCATTTGCGGGGATTGTAGATGCGAAGAACTAGTTAAAATGGACCTTAAAGACCTTGATGATCGTGGCGATATGGTAATAGTAATCTTTTCAGTTACAAAAACTAAGAAAAAACGCACATTTATTGTCTCCGATGATATAATAAACGAATTGTCCGCCTTGGATTTATACAGAAAGTACAAGAATTCTAGACAGCCCAGAACACTGCAGTCCAGATTTTTTTATCAATTACTGTAAAGGGAGATCATCTGTGAATGTGATTGGAAAAAATACAATGGCCAAAATTCCATTTAAAATTGCAACATTTTTAAAATTAAAAAACCCTCAAAGTTATACAGGCCATTGTTTCCGAAGAACTTCGGCGACGCTGCTCGTCAATGCAGGTGGTGATTTGTTGACACTTCAGCAGCATGGAGGTTGGGAGTCTGGGAAGATTGCGGAGGGATATATCGCAGAATCATTGACAAGAAAAAAGGAAGTGGCAAGTCAAATCATTACTGGTCGACAATTGTCTTTAACGCCAAGTTCTTCCAAGGATCACGTTAATATCTATGTGCCGATAGCTACTCCTTCATTGGAAAGCAACCTTACAAGCAGCCATACCACGTCAATAAGTAACCACCAAGAAGGAGTAGTAAATATTTCAGCGGAAAGTGGCTTTTCCGGAAGGATAACTTTTAATAATTTGACGAATTGTACAATTAATTTAAGCCGTTAATTTTTTTCATCTGTTATAGATACTTACTGTTGTTTAATTTAAAAAAATAAATATGGTGATAATGTGAGGACTTTCATAAATATTTTTCCTACAAAATCAAATAGGGCTGGACGAGGTAAAAAAACTCTGCTAATGTAAAAATGTTATGAGAGGGAGGAAAAAAAATGTCCTTCCCGGGAGGAAAAGAGGCGTTTTCCTCCCTAGCTCAGGGGTTGAAAA
Organism: Polydrusus pterygomalis; assembly: GCA_963969555.1. NCBI lineage: Eukaryota > Metazoa > Arthropoda > Insecta > Coleoptera > Curculionidae > Polydrusus > Polydrusus pterygomalis. Next base: position 53,596,382 of record OZ018381.1, read on the forward strand.
TTAAGTTTTCTAGTAAGGTAGTAGAAAAAAGTATTATCATGATGGGGAAAATTTAAATCTTTGTTTAAAACCTTATAAAAAGTATGCAGTCAGGCAACGCTGTAGTAAGAGATCCACCCCCAAAGATGAGGCCATGATGACGTTATTTCATTCATTTCTGTTTAGGAATGTCCACAGAAAATGTATCGCGGAAAAACATCGATTTTTGCGATGCATCGATATATACCGAACACCCCTCTTTCCTTTTGGTGTTTCTTTGACAGCGGTTTAAAATCTTACGGCTAATTAAGATGAGTCGCAAAAAGTATTTTTCACCCTAAATGATATCGACTTATTGACTGCAAAAAAAATACCGGTTTAATCCCATTGTTATACACAATCAACAAGCAGCAAGCAGGATAGGACTTTAGATATTTAATTCGTTATTAATAATATATTATTTAATGAATAAATATTACCTGCTATAACTACAAAGTATATTCCGACCCTGACCGACAGTTTATTTGCATTTTTATGGCCGAGCTCTTACAAAACGTCCCAGGTAGTTAAACGGAGTCAACCGTTTATTGTGAAAAATACTTTACCAAGTAGGTATGCGAGAATTCGGCAAATAATAATTCTGCAGTTACTTTTCATGGGTGACTAAATAGAAAGTTGGGTTTTTTGTAAGTTAGGTTTCTTCTATAGTAGCAAAGTCACAATAGAAAGTACCTCCTGCGTAATCCCCACTACCTACCCCACCCACCTCTTCACCACCTACAAACGATGTTGTCAACATATTTTAATAGCTTTATTTTAAAAGTTTTAATATGAGAAATAAATTACGTAGTAACATTTGCACGTGCACTATAACAGTAAATTAATATATTTGCCAAGCTAGTTTCCAAAGTAGAAAACATGCAGGTTTTCTCCGTGTATAATAAGTTGCTTTAGCTACTATTCGTTTAGTGACGGACATATAAAACGGGCCAGTCGATAATATCAAAGTGACAGGTATTATGGCTTCTCGTTAGTAGGAGTTCTCTGGCGATACTTTCTCTGCATCTACAAGGAAATTAAAAATTCAAAGTGCTGTTTTATATAATTAAATAGACACCATTGTTTTCTTGAAATGTCAATATCTCGCCCAATTTTAAAGTAAATATTCCATATCATTTAAAGACGAAAATTCACTTCTCAAGTAAAACAAAAATGGATAAACGTAAATTGAATGCCGAAATTTCTACGGGGGCCCTAATTTAAAATAAATACATTCTAATGAGTGTGCTTAACGGAATTACGGAAAGATAAAGTTAACATTTTACTCCTAAATTAAATCTTTTAATAAGGTTGACTTATAATTTAACAGTCTAAAAGAATTTTTAATGTGAAGAATTATCTGTAGTTTTTTTTTACATTTTTCATATTTTAACATTAAAAATTAAGGTTAGGGATTCGCATATACATAAAAGGTTATTAAAATAGATTAAAAAGTGAATATTGTGGCATATCGGACAAATGTGTAACTGTTTTTTATATTGGAATATACAGGGATCCAAGAACAATGGATACCCTGGGGCGGGTAGACCAAGACGGCCGTTTCGTCCTAGGACTCTACGTTCCGGTGAAAACGCAAATAGCGTTCCCTATACCGGATTGTGATGCACTGCGTTGTTTATTTAGTTGTCTACATTTCGATTATTACCAGTCTGACTGCCTTTTATATTGGAGTTAATTCCGCTGGGATGGCGCTAAGGTGTATTGATGGCCTCCTTGATTTTGAAAAGGCTTTTAATACACCCTACTGCTGTTGTCGGGATTGCTTAGGTGATGGCTGCCCGTAGAGTCCTAACAAGGACGAAACGGCCGTCGTGGTCTACCCGCCCCAGGGTATCCATTGTGCTTGGATCCCTGTGTATTCCAATATAAAAAACAGTTACACAACACAATTGTCCGATATGCCACAATATTGGCTTTTTAATTAGTTACGCGGACACTATATTATCTTCTATTAAAATAGATGTTAACATGTTTTCTGCACTCTCCGGCTCTGCGATTACGATTCTCCTAAAAAAACCAGCATTACAATTTGCATTTTCTCAATGTCATTTTAAATTTCATTAATCTTATTTCTGTGACAGAATGATTGATTTTCTTGTGTTTCTTTAAGCGAGCATTTCCCTAATTTTATTTTAGCATGCCGCATTAGGTTTAAAGAAAGTATCAATGCACAACAATTTTTATTCCCAATTTTTTAAGAAATCAACAAAAACATGCATGTAATTCAATCAGTAACGAGTACATTTCTATTATCTTGCCTAACGGGAAAAAAGAGTAACTTCTCATCAGGACTTAGCTGTAACGTTTGAAGAAACGTTAAGTTGTAATGAAGATTTGAAGATGTGAAATATCAGTGATTAATTATACAGTGATGGGCTAAAATATGGAACAAATTTATTTAAAAATCAGGTATTCATTTTTTGAAAAAACGCTCGGACACGTCGATTATAATTCTTTCTTCCGGATTTTTTGCCTCAAAAAGAAATTATACCAGGTGTGTCAAAAAGTAGATGTAGCAAAATTTTTTTATTTTTTAAATAGAACCCCCCTATTTTTACTTATTACCCTAATTCTACGTCAAATTCTGCGCATAATTCATGTAGCATACTCTATCCTTATCTCTAACGGTTTTAGAGAAAAATTACATCATAAAAAAAAATTCTTTAAAAAAAGGTTAAAAAATTAGTTTATTAAGTGTTGAAAATGCAAACCATTAACTTCTTGACAATATGCTAATCTACTTAAAAACCCTTCTAAAACATTATTTACAGTATTTTCATTAATTTGCCTAATTTCATATCTAATTTTAAATTTTAAGTCTTCCAAAGTCTTTTGATTTCAAATAACCCCAAAGAAAGAAATCCATGGGTGTAAGATCGGGAGATCTTGCTTGCAGGCCATTCTATGGGTCCTCTTCTACCTATCCATCGTTCGGGAAATACAGTATTCGAATACTCTCGTACTTGTCGAGCAAAATGAGGCGGAGCACCATCCTGCTGAAACCAAATAGACGCTTCTGGTAGATGAGGCTGATTCGGATTTGGAAAATCCGCTGCTAGTGTGGGAATTAATTCATTTTGAAGAAATTGTAAATACCGGTCTCCTGTAAGATTTCCATCGAAGAAAAAAGGTCCAATAATTCTATCATTTAATATCCCTGCCCAAACATTTACTTTTTGTGGGTATTGCGTGTGCTGTTCTCTCATCCAACGGGGATTATTTGTACTCCAATACCGAAAATTTTGTCTGTTTACCGAACCATTCAAACAAAACGTGGCTTCATCGCTAAAAAGTATGTTGCGATGGAAAAATAGATTTAAGTTGCAAATTTCCATCATAGTTTCACAAAACTGTAGTCGGCGGTCGGGATCATCTTCGTTTAGCTCGTGCAGCAACCTAATTTTGTACGGATGGTACTTTTCTTGTTTCAATACCCGCAACACAGATCGTCGGCTAACATCATTATTAAGGGCTACTTCAGTGGATGCACTATGAGGATTATCTTCAACCTCTAACAAAATGTTCAATTGTGAGTTTTCACTAATTTTTGGACGACCTGGCCGTAGACGACCCTTTACATTCCCTGTTTCTCTGAATTTCTTCTCAATTTTACTTACTGTAGATCTTGTAATCGGCCGTTCTGGATACTTAGCGTTAAACAAGTTACAAACTTCTTCTTGACTTCTTGTTTTGTCTCCACATCCAATTAAAATTAAAATTTCGATTCTTTGTGTTTCATTTAAATGCACCATGATCACCGTTTTTCAAAATTATACCTAAACTAATTTTTGATTGACACATGACTTGCTATCGTAGTAACAATTCATTTAAATTTACCTGTTTACCTTTAAGTAGGTACATGTACCTTTTTTTAAAGAATTTTTTTTTATGATGTAATTTTTCTCTAAAACCGTTAGAGATAAGGATAGAGTATGCTACATGAATTATGCGCAGAATTTGACGTAGAATTAGGGTAATAAGTAAAAATAGGGGGGTTCTATTTAAAAAACAAAAAAATTTTGCTACATCTACTTTTTGACACACCCGGTATAATTTCTTTTTGAGGCAAAAAATCCGAAAGAAAGAATTATAATCGACGTGTCCGAGCGTTTTTTCAAAAAATGAATACCTGATTTTTAAATGAATTTGTTCCATATTTTAGCCCATCACTGTATATACACTATGCAGTCATAAATCTTTTGAATTTACTTCCTAACAAAGAAAAGTCAAATTCTCTCTCTATTTTATCACTTCTTGTAGAAATAGTTAAACAATAAAAATATCACTGCGGTTTAGAGTACGTTTCCATGGACATTCTTTGTGCTACTACTTGTTTGTATGAACAATGTATTATAAATACGTCATTATCATTAAAATTTACTTTCTTGAGGCTTATATAGGCTTACATCTTTCGCTAAGAAAAAGTAAGTAAGACATGAAATGAGAAATAGTAAGCGGGTTATGCATCCGATACAAATGTAGATTTCGCCATCTATTTATATGTAAATTCGCTCTCGAAATGGCTGTCTATGTTAGAAGCGTGCATAAAACATATATATTATGTATATCATCTGTAGCCGAATAAATAGCTTAAGCCATTTGATGGTTTTCCCATTATAAGTAGGTAGGTATATTTTTTTATTTACAACCATGTATGTAATAATGACATTTCACCTATCTTTGAAAGGTGGAAAGTTGACGTTTCTTGACTTTTACTTTCCACCCGGGTGGAAAGTGAGCACTTTCCACCCGGGTGGAAAGTAAAATTGTTATTTTTTGTAATTTTATTAAAAATCGATATCTCAAAATAGTAAATTTTTTTTTTTTTAAATTTTAATAAAAATCGATATCTCAAAATAATATACAAACACACCAACACACAACTCATTACACAAATTCAACAACAATAATTTTATTTTTTATTTCTTTAAATGAATTATACCTAAATGACATTTATAAAAAACAAAAAATTAACATGGTTTATGTTTTACTTATTTACATTAAATATTACATTGGCATTATTGTAGGCAGTCACAGATATGTTTAAACCTTGCTGAAATTCTTCTTTTGAAAGGTTTATTTCATGATTATTTGAAGTTAAAGTAGTGTTAGTAAAACTTGAACTTGGCTTTGAAATCAATTTTGCCGTATTAACCTGAGTAGAAACCGAACTGTCTATGTATCCCTCAGCTACTGTGCTAGATTTCCAGCCTCCTAACCGCTTTATTTGCATAAGATCGCCACCGTTATTTGCGAGCAAAGTAGCCGCTGTTCTTCTGAAACAGTGACCAGTAAAACCTTCAGTATTCAGCTTCAGAAAAGCTGCAATTTTTTTTGGAAACTGACTTAAAGTGTTGTGCCCAATACATTGTTTACTAATTTTTCCATATCTTATTTGCATAAAAAGCTTTCCATCCTGTATATTTTTCCGTAAAGTTATGTACTCCTTAAGTGGTGCAATCCATTTATTATCAGTTATCATAAATGATCGTGGCTGGTACGTTTTGCTATTTTGTATTTCAATCGCGACCTTTTCTTCTAAAAAGTGAACGTCTGTTGTTTTCATTTTGTATAATTCATCTGATCGGCAGGCGCCTGAGACACCAATAACCAATGCGACCTACAAATGTATAAAATAATAAGTTAATATAGAAATAGTCAACCTTTTAGCCTAAAATACCTTTTGAACAAGAAATTCCATAGGTGCTTGTTCCAAAAATGTTTCAATATTATCCATAGACAGTGTGGTCGATTTTTTCGGCTTGTATCCTTTGTTTTGCTTTTTTAAAAATGCTAATAGCTTTGCGTGTTTAGATATGTCTACTTTTTCCCTAATTGATAGAGTGGTCCTCAACATTGAATATATTGACCAAAGCGTTGATATTTTCTTTGTCTTGGCATTTTCACTAAAATAAGCTAGTAGCGCCGATTCAGAACCAGGATTTTGAACTTTGTTTCCAATACACCATTCTTTAAAACAGTTATATGCCTTGTCATATCTCGGGCGGCTTTTAGTTGGCAGAAGATCTTCTTCTACTATTTTTGCTGCTTCTCGAATTTCTGGGGGAGTAGCAGCCAAATCAAATTCCTCATCTGAGAGCATTTTTTTGGTGTTTTGTAAAAACTTTGACACTAACGTTTTAAAAAAATAATATATTGTTTAGTGACATGGAAACCATATTCCAAAAATGATATTTGCCATCTTGATGTGTATTATTACCTACGTTATTTTATCACCTGCGGTTATTTGAAATTCTAAATGTCTGTCTACTTTTGCAATGGAAAAGTCAAAATGACATTTACCTTTTAATAATTATTTGAACTCAAAATAATAAGAAGTGGATGTTGGATGTGGTTGTAAATAAAATAGTATACAAACCTCGGTGAAAAGTTTCATTACTGTCTCTGAGATATAGTTTACCTCGACGCTTCGCGTCTCGGTAAACTATCTAATCTCTCGACAGTAATGAAACACTTTCCACCTCGGTACGTAATATACTATTTTGGGTTTTACTGCAGTTGGGAAGTAGGAAAGTATTTTCCACGTAGCTAGGGAAATGCAATGATCAAATATGGATTGTGAACTTTAAACAGACTGAAGGTAAAATTCAATTTTTCAATAATTATTTTAATAATGTTTTGTGCTTAATTCTTGAACACCAACAAAAATTAATTTAATTAAAAAATAAAAAATCATCTATCCATCTTTAATACTTTTATACGCTATAAATACGTATTAGTTTCAACGTATTTGTTGCGCAGGTTACTTCGTTGTTCGAAGTCTTCTAGCTGTTCTGTATGAATTTGAACTTTGTTGATCGTACCTGTTTCAATAAATTTATTTTTACTTTGTATTTAAGTTTTTTAAACTTTGCATGTCAGATAAAGCAATAGAAGATTATTATTTCGCACAGCCCATCATTAGTATTGGACTTAATAATCTATGGACGAATTTTACCATGTCACTAACCATCTTACATAATAGATAATCATATTATGCCATGTTAAACGATAAGAACAATATCACACTGGAAGCTATTTAAATTTTTGAGAACTACAGTATTGATTTTCAGTGATAAGTATATGCTTTATTAATCGTAGCCAGCAAATATTAATATGATTAATGTCAAGTTTCATTACAACTGCCAGTCGGAACTATTACGGTATATAAAACCAGATTGCACCACTAATAGAACTTAATAATTACTGTGAGTAGTCAGAGCAATAATGGCTATAAACCATTCTATAGTAGCATTAACTCCTATTTCCTATTGGCTAAATTACCGGGATATTATCACTACACACACACATGTTGTCTTACAGTAGGAAAGTGCCTTGCTGCCACTCATAGTATTAAACAGCTGTATAAAGAGTACCTATGTGAATTCTCATAAGGAGTAAAAGGTTTTTTCTCAGTGCGTTTCTAAGCATTTTTTCAAAAAAAAACTGCACTGGATTTACTGAATGTATTCCAAATTGTAAAGTCACACTGTTTGCGATATCTATCAGTGAAAAATGGTAAATAATCAATTTTAAAACTTTTTAAAACAAAAATGTTAGGGTTCAAATAAAGTATTTGGAAGTATTTTCCCTAAATTTAAAATGAATAGGAACACAATTATCAGGAAGTATCCGAAACATTTCTCTTCAAAGGGGTTGGTTAAATGAAAATTTGTGTTAAGTTATTGTCCGATCGGCCAATAAAGGTCTTGATAAACGTTTCGGCGTGCTTTTGAACGCGCCTCTGGCCCTTGGCAAAAGAAGCCTAAGGGCCTGCGGATATAATAGACTTTCGAAATGAGGTTTTATTTAAAACAATGCTCTTTAACTTCAAAAATTTTATAATTAAATTTTCAGGTTCGTACAGGATTGGCAGATGAGCGTATTATCAAAAAATAATTATTTTTTAATTTACACTTGAAACGGTTAAAGATACTAACTAACCGAATCGTTGTGTAAGCAACAAAATTGGCATGTTTTATAAAATTCCTGTTATTAGTACACTGAGAAAATAGCTATTTATGATATTAGTGTGTATTAGTTGAAGGCACGCATATGAAAGCAAAGCGAATTTCGCAATTCATATGAGTGCCTTAAACGAGATATTTTTTTACGTATATCATATAAGATTTTTTCTACGAGCATGTGCAAAGTATAAGATTTTTTCTACGAGCGTGTGAAAAGTTAGACTTATTACCCGGCGCGTGAAAAGTAATTTACTTTTACGTTAAAGTAAAACTTTTCACACTGAAATGGGTGTGAAAAGTCTAACTTTTCACACGCTCGTAAAAAAAAAGCCTTCTATTCCTTATTAGAATTCATAAACTCTTTATACAACTGTTTAATACTATATGACAGCAGCGCGCTTTTCTTCTGTAAGACAAGGAAAATTGCTAGACCGTTATGTAGTGATAATATCACGGTAATTTAGCTAATAGGAAATAGGAGTTAATGCTACCATAGAATGGTTTATAGCCATTATTGCTCTGAAAACTAATAGTAATTATCAAGTTCTATTGGGGGTGTAATCTGGTTTTATATACTGTATTAGTTCCAACTGGCATTTTTAATGAAACTTGACATTAATCATAATAATATTTGCTTGCTACGGTTAATAAAGCATATACTTACCACTAAAAACCAGTACTGTGATTCTCAAAAATTTACATAGCTTCTAGTGTGATATTGTTCTTGTCGTTTAACATTGCATATCTATTATGCAACATGGTTTACTGAGATCGTAGAATTCGTCCATAGATTATAAAATCCAATACTAATGATGGGTTGTGCGAAATAAGAATCTTCTATTGCTTTATCTGACATGGAAAGTTTAAAAAAAACTTAAATGCAAAGTAAAAACAAACTAAATTCAGATAGCTAGAAGACTCCAAACAACGATGTGACCTGCGCAACAAATACGTTAAAACAGTACTACGGCACGTGGCGATTGCCAATCGCTACAAACCCCCACCAACGTCTTGTGGATTATTGGTTCTAACGGATACAATTCGTTTTTGAGGACGCTGTTCTGCTTGCTTAATTGTAGAGAAAGCGCTTTACCTGAAACAAAAGGCGTCGCATTGAGAAGATATATACAATTTATTTCTTAACAAAATTGCTGCATTAAAAGTAAATCATTATTCAAGAAGACTGTGCTACTAATGGAACTGATTACTACCACGAAAAAACACAGTTCTAGCAAATCTGGAATTGATATAACTAGCAATTTATTTAATATGGGTTAATAAAAAATATAAATATAATAAACTATGTCTTAGCAAACCTATTATATTAGATCATTTTCCTCAGTGTATTAATTAATCAGAATGAATGTAAGATATAATAAGCATTGTTGTTGTTATGTCTATAAAAATTAAAACTTTTTAAATTGATTTAATGACGTAGCGTTTCCTAAGACTTTCAGCACAGCTGAAAGGACCCATATAGACAGAATGGGGCCAAATTCATAACGAAATCGGTTTAATAATGCTCCGAAATCCACCAGGATGCCGGCCAGCACGCAAGGCTTTGATTTGCGCTTCTACAAGGATAAACTTTTGAATAGACGGATTTTACTGGATTGAACTAAAAAGGAATAACGGGATAAATGCTTGGTATCGTGTTAGGTCAGCTAAGTTTACAGAGCCTTGTATAGTTTTAATACGGGAAAACATCTTTGACCTTCTTGACGCTGTAAAAATGGTATTATATAATACGCATGCATTTACAAGTAAAATAATTCAAGACGTTTTGTGATATTAAAAAAATGAAAAAACGTTTGGTAAGTAGAGGAGGGTTTTTATAGTTGAATTTGGTTAAAAAAACTTTCACAAATATTTCGTGGATCTATTATCGGCTTTTGAAACATTAAATTATATGACATGACATTCATTTTTTTTTAGAACTGCCCAAATCCAACATAACCTTACGTAGGTTTTCTACATTGGACCAGTATAATATAGGCAAACGCATTTTGGTCTATTTTACGACTCCACGACATTTACAAAATTGATGACAAAAAAAATTAGCTGGACATAGTAATGGTTTAATTAGCAAAATAAATAAAACTAAATTTACTTGCTTTAATCCACAAAAATGTTTTAACTTGTTCTTTGATAGACTTATCGTAGAGACGCTTACGATGATAATAAAAAGACATATTAAAATGACGAAAATTACGTTACACGCTGTATAAAGCTTACTCGTTCGACCTTCTCAACGAATTCTTTAGTTTTGATTTTGAAAAAAAACACCAGATTTTGAATTTTTTGCATATTTGCATACGATACATACAGGGTGTTCATTTGAAAACTTCCCACCACGGATTTTCCTGCTTTAAAATGAAAATGTAGAAAATTGCTTGGACCTGTCGGTTTTTATTTCGAGGGGGACATTTTTTGCGTATATTGTCAATCTTGTTACTTCAAGTCCCTAGGAGGGAGGAGGGGTAAGATCTAAATTTTAAATGGATACCCCTATTTTATATAATTTTTTTGAATTCTGCATAAAATTCTGAATATTTTTTAATAAAAGCATTATTAGTATATACTAAACAGTTTCCGAGATATTGATTCTTGAAAAATGAGATTTTTGAACTTTGACAGCGTCTAACTTTCTAACAATACGTCTTAGAGCAAAACGGCTTATATGTCCCCATCTTCGATTTTTATTATCTTTCCAATAGTGTCAACTTCCGGTTAAACCGGTTGTAAGAAATATAGTACTTCCGGTTTAACCGGAAGTTAACACTATTGGAAAGATAATAAAAATCGAAGATAGGGACATGTAAGCCGTTTTGCCCTAAGACGTACAGTTAGAAAGCTAGACGCTGTCAAAATTCAAAAATCTCATTTTTCAAGAGTCAATATCTCGGAAACTGTTTAGTATAGACTAATAATGCTTTAATTAAAAAATGTTTAGAATTTTATGCAGAATCCAAAAAAATTATATAAAATAGGGGTATCCATTTAAGATTTAGATCTTACCCCCCTCCCTCCTAGGGACTTGAAGTAACAAGATTGACAATATACGCAAAAGATGTCCCCCTCAAAATAAAAATCGACGGGTCCGAGCGATTTTCCACATTTTCATTTTAAAGGAGGAAAATCCGTGGTGGGAAGTTTTTAAATGAATGTATGTAAAATAAAATATAAAATATATTGCTTCGAAACACATTTTATTACAGACTAAAAAATTTTTTTTTGATATAATAAGAAAAATTGTTACAAATTGGCAGGTAAAATAACAGACTGATTGAATGGTTACTTATTAGGAGTACTTACTATTATTTTTTGATAATATCAGCTGTAACGATGACTTGAAACAATTTCCAAAACTTGACGAAATTAATTTTTACTGTGCAAAATGCAACTTAATGTTTTAAAACCTAGTCTGTTCCACAATTTTGTTTTATTCAAATTAATTTCAAAATCCTTCGACACTTGCGCCGCTATGCGGTAATGAACACAACATATTAACAAAACAGCAGCTGTATGTATACCGCCTATACTGTCTTTATTGCATATTTTTCATTTAAAATAATGAACTTGGCTGTATCCATTTTTGAAAATCTGCATTTTCTCCTACTTTTAGAGATATAAGGTACTTTCCATTTGCTTCTTTTAAACAACAAAGCAAAGTAAAAATCTTTGCTTAAAGAGTTATTAAAGTAAAGGAACGCTTCGCGAACAACTTCGTGAAGTCCGTATGGGAAATAGAGAGGGGTATACTTAACCGCGGCAAGGGGGAGGAAAAAATCTTTGCTCTTGGCTTTGCTTTGCTGTTTAAAAGAAACTAAAAGGAATTCAGCCTTTAACTTATAAATATTTTATCGTCGACAAATCACCAGAATGGTGGTCTAAAAACACCAAATCTGGTGAAAAATCACACAACATTGGTTGTTAAGAACTTGAAAAGGCGTCCCGTAAAATATTGTCAAGTGGCTCTATTCGGTAACCGCGCTTTGTTTTTATGATTACCGCGTTGGTCCAAATTTATTAATGTGATTATTAAGTAATTTTACAGTATGCAAATATTGAATAAAGCCCCATTAAAAATGTCATGCCCGCCTCTGTACCCACATAACCTAAAAACTTCTAATGCATGAATAATTTAACTATAGCTCGTTCCAATATAACGTTTCCACTAGATATCGGAAAACGATAAAGGAAAATTAATCTGTATAAAGTAGCCATCTTGTCCAAACATCTTGTACAAACTGACCGAAGATTTTGGTTTTAAACGGTTTAAGACGGGAGATAACTAGACAAACTATGTACACAAACGCCTTTGATATGTGGGCTATCGATAGCACTTATGGTATCTTAAGCTTTGCTTAGGCATTATGAAATGTTACGTATCCCGTTTGGTTGGAACAGGTTTTTATTAACGAACGTTTAGAATTTAGGAGGGATGTTCGCGGAGGTACCACTTTATGCTTTCGCGGTACCTACCTACAATTTTTCAATTTATACTTTTATTACATTTTGCACTTAAAATATTTATTTGTCAAGAAATATTGTATTTCCCGGTAAAGTACTACATGATATGGCATTATTATCACTCATCCTAGTCATCATAAATTGCAACTTATTGTTAATATTAAACACATGTACTTTCCCAGATAATGTAACCCATTAATCTTGCTCGTATTGTTTGTTTCAGTGGAAACAGCGCTGGGGAGTAGTCACAAAACTGTCACCAGCTGCAGGTAAGTTACATAACATTGGTTATACAGCACAGCAATAATAGTTGTCTATTTGTGGTCGACAAATTATCTATTGAACTAGTGATATTTAGCCCCCTTTCATTTAACACCCCCGTTAAAAACCACAACTATTTTATTTCCTTTTGAAGAAGTAGTCCATGCTCAAAGTGGAGTTAAATGTATAGTAAAAAGAAAAGCACAAAGTCTTTCTCCACAAGTTTATTAGAATAACTGTAGAAACACTCATCATCAGGAAAACAAAGTAAATAGTACACTGCTGATGTTGTTAGCAATAAAGAAAATAATAAGTGGGATTGAGCCGTAATGGAGCTTTCAGTGGTGTACACGAGGTGTAAAATATGAATAGTCAGAAGACCGACAAGAATTCAGCATACTGGACAGTCAAGGGGCAGTGAAAAGGCCCTGTCTTGGGCAGAACAATAAAGAGAGCAAAAGAAAATTGGAGAGTTTTAACAGACTTTGTCAAAATCATTTAGATATAAGTAGTGAATTTAGGGAAAAAAAAATCTTAAGTTTCAAGAAACTTTGTCGGAGACGTGTAAAAGTAGTGAAATGAGAGGGAAAGAAAAAAAGTTGGTTTTCGTAAAACTCAAAGCATCATTTAGCTTGAAGTAAAATTCTGTTGGGGTACCAGACTTGTTACGGCCCATAGTTACCTCAGCAGGAGTCAAATTATACATCACATTGTGTGCAAAATTAATAAATTTAAAAGATTTTAAAAAACAATTTTAATTTTACTAGAACATCTTAGAAAAAGTAACAAGAGAGTATGTGAATTCTTATAAGGAATAGAAGGTTTTTCTCTCAGTGTGGAGAACAACTACTGTCATTTGATAATAGTTTTTGAAAATAGCTGTCAGTCCTAAATTGTTTTTCTCTGACAAGCTATGACTCTCTACTTGAAAGGGATAAGAAGCCGGAAAAACTAAATTTTTGTTGCGTATTAAAGAAAATTCGATGTGAGAATAATTTATATGAGGTATTGGTCATATTTTCCATACATTAGACAGGAATAACATCGTAGAGGTCATAAACCATTTATTTAATTAAATATGAAAGCCCTTTTATTCGGATTAAACCGTTCCGTTCGTCTTTATGACAATACAAGTGGCAATAAACGTTTTTCCCGCAGAAATATGACTAGGAAGGGTTGCAACATATTACAAAATATAAATGAAAATTTTTACCACCGGCAACGGCCAGATGTTGCATTACATGTTAAGGTGAAATATTGTGCACAGTATGCTATGACTGCCATGTGGCTTAAATAAATTTTAAAATTATATTATACGTGTTTAACATATTTTTGCATTAGGTGTATAATACAGTATAAAAGTAATTTAAAACAGTTAAGATGTATAAGTATTTTCTACCACGCAAGAGGTTGTTAACACTATATACACACAAACTGGAACCTAACTAGTACCTACATTTAAAACTAGATCCATATTTTAAAATAGTCGTCAGCCACATTAACTAAAAACTACCAGTTCACGGTAATTCCTTTACTGCTATGACACTGTTTATTTTTTGCCTGTTGGCTTTGAAAATGTGGGTTATTTATTTCTGAATTTACGCGGTCTTATCGGTTTGTTATTGCTGAAAAACGATAGAAAAAACCAGCTTTATTTTTGGTTCAGGTACAGGTTAGCAAAATTGTTTTAATTTCTAGATAAATATTTTAAGAAAAAAAATTAGTTCTCATTCATTTTTCTTTCGCCTTTCCTTTCATTCTTCATTCATAATTCTTTTATTGGTTGATTTTATTTTGTAGCAGGCGTGACTGATTTTTATGTATTGATTTATTAGTGATTTTTAATCGTTATGTACATTTTGAAAGTATAGGGGTAATCTATGGTAAATCGGTTTGTTTACATTGTCATTGTTATGTCATTGTTGTGTTATGTTTTGTGTTATTATTGAGTTAAGTATTTGTGTATGGTAGAATTTTGTTGCTATGTCATGTACGTAGTCCATAAAATATTGTATGTTTGTTGCTTGATGTAGGTGTCTTATGGGTGCTGTTTTTATTTCAAAAGTTACATGTCTTAGGATTATATTTTGCAGTATTTGCAGTCTTTAAAATTGCCTATTTGACATGCTGCACCAAACTAGGACAGCATAGGTAAGGACAGGTCGTATTATTTGTTTGTAAATTGTAAGTTTGTTTGTTGGGGAAAGATATGATTTTCTGTTCATCAGTTTGTAGAGTTGTCGGTTGGCTATGTTGAATTTACGTATTGTATTTGTGGTGTTTTGAATGAAAGCTAGTCTTCTATCTAGTATGACCCCTAAATATTTTATTTTATTTGTGGGTAATATTTCAATATTGTTTATTTTTATGGGTTGATTGATGTTTATATTCGCCTTTTTCCTAGATATAACTATACTTTCACACTTATCTTGGTGTATTTCTAATTTCCATTTCTTATACCAAGGCAACAATGTGTTTAGGTGGTTGGAAATGTGTTGCCTAGCCACATTTGCATACGACGAGCTTGCATGAAGCAGGACGTCGTCTACAAAAATGGCCAGATTGAAGTTTGGGAATGGTGGGATATCCGCTGTATATAGGTTGAATAAGGGAGCTGCTAGGGTTGTTCCCTATTATAGCCCTGCGTGAAGTGCAACGGGGTCAGAGAGACTGCCTTCAACTTTTACTTGAAGTGTCCTTCCCATTATATACGAGTAAATTAAATTTACTAAATATAATAAAAAAGAGAAGTTTCATCCCTAATAACCAGTAATTGTACAATTTAAAAAAAAAACTATTCGCTTCTTCGTCTCTAACATTTTTCTTTAATAAATACTAGATTTACCGATATGCAACGAAAAGCATGAAAAAACATTTTTCCTCCCGTTTATTGATAAAAATGTCAAGTGGCTATTTTTAAACGATTTACTACATTTCTAATACTGACAAAACTTCTAACCTAAAAGCAAACTATAATTAGAGAAAACAATATTTTTCTTTAATTAAGTACATTTGGACAACTTCAATGTGATATTATCTATTAAAATATTTACACCGAAGTTAGTAGTTGTAGTGTAATAATTTAATATTAAGTAGTAATGAGTAATTTAGGTTGGTTAATAACGGCTTATACTCGCTTAAAGTATGGTAAAGAACAAAGAATAACCTTATAATTAAAAGTATTATATATAGATGACTATTATAGGTTTAATAAAAACTAGGAAAAATGCTGTATTTGGATGTAATGTAGTAGTAGTAACATGTTTTATTCAGCAAAAAGCTACAATTAAATATTTTTTAATAAATTTTTTTTAACACATTTTTATAGATTTATTTTTAAATTTTAAAACGCAACCTTCTTTTAACAAAAACAGACAGAAAAGTTAAACATTTTGCAAATTATATCAATTATTACGTATCATTTTGTTTTTTAATTAAATTAAATTTTAAAGTTTTTTTAAACAGTTTTAATGATTTTTGAGATTTAATAGAATTTTCCAAATTATTATATTCTATCAAACCTTTATAAAAAATAGATTTATATGCTAATGTTTTAGTCACTCTATCCACATAAAAATTTTGATTAGTTCTTGTTTTATAATTATGATGGTCATAATTAAAAGAACAAAATTTTTTTAAACAATCAGGCAATAAATTATTTTTAATTTTATGTATAAAGATACATACTAAATAGAAAATTTAATTTTTAACATTCAACCAATCTAAATTTTTCAACATAAATTTAATTTTTGTATATTTGTCACAATTTAAAATAATCCGCATTGCCTTATTTTGTAAAATTTGTAATTTATTAAATATTTCCTCACTAGCACAATATAAAATTGAAGAATTATAAAGAAAATGTGGTAATATAATAGTATTAAATACAGTTTTTTAGAAAACAAACTTAAATTAGAACTGATTCTTTTAAAATAACCTACTTTTCCGGCAATCTTCGATATAATACTTTCAAAATAATTAAAAAATTTTAATTTTGAATCAATGATTATCCCTAAATATTTAAAACTGTTTAGTAATTACAACATTTATATTTTGACAATTTAAACTATTACCCAAAACCATGCATTTAGTTTTTGAAATATTTAATTTTAATTTATTTACTTTTAGACACTTTAATAATATATTTATCTCCGAATTTAGAGTATTTAGACCATCAAAAATATTTAAAAATATTAAAGTAAATTAAGGTGTCATCAGCAAACATTTATAACTTACACATTTTTAAAACTAAAGGCATATCGTTAATATATAAAATAAATAATATTGGACCTAGTATACTTCCTTGAGGAACTCCTATATTATTTATTTTTTTATTTGAATATGTTTTTGATATTTTTGTTTTTTGTGACCTGTTACTTAAATAATTTTTAAACCATTTATAAACGTTTCCGCGAATACCATACTGATACAATTTACTCAATAATCTAGCCCTGTAAATTGTTTCGAATGCCATTATAATTGGATTAAAAAAATTCGTACCAAGATATTTGGTAATTTGTAATAATTATCTCTTAGCAATATTTAATTAATATAGTATGAAAACTGAAGGTTTAATCTATCCTAAATCTTCCAGTAAGTTGTTTAATTTTTATACTTTTCAAACTTTCTAAATTTATATACTTACGGAATAAATTACACGTCATTGTCATTGTCTATTGTCACAGACATGCACTCTTACATATACAACAGACCCAAACATATAAAAGAGTCAATAAACTCTGAACATTTACAGACATATATAAATAAAAGCATCCCCGTTAGCATCCCTATCGATAGCAGCGGCTTTTTAAATTTCCTGCACAAGTGAACGTGCAAGATCCTGCGGGATAGCGTGGCAGGATTGTACGGGCACAGAGCAGCGGTGACGAGAGACCGACTATCACGCTTGACAGGTCAATTTCCCAACCTTGAATGGTTGAATGGGCCCAAGTTGGTGCAACTACTTTTGCGTGAAAGGAGAAACACTTCTCGTATTTTTCGCTTTTTGCCTGTGACAACGGTAATGGGGTATGTCGTATATTTTGCTCGGTTTTTAACAGGCTGATTTTAAATCAATGAAATAAAAAAGATATTATGGTAATAACCTTTAACATAGCATTAGCCTGGATCCACATACATCCGTGATACGCATCCGTTCTGTACCACATGATTAATATACACCAATGAAATTTTAGGGAATAAAATTTCATTGGTTCATATTAATCATGTGGTACACAACGGATGCGTATCACGGATGTATGTGGATCCAGCCTTAGGGACATCGGTGGTTTTTAGTTGTATCCGATTTATTCTTGTTGTGCTTTTCCTACTAACATTTTGATCACTTTATTTTATTATGATCAATTTAAGCCATCTAACTGGGTCTAGGCTACACAAACAAGGTATGAAAATAAAGTGAAACAAACACTATGACAGATTATCCCGATGCATGTTTTGGTAAATTTTATTTGCAGCCCTGCATCTACTTAGGTACGTCAATTTTTCGTGCAATAAATTGCTGCAAAAAGAAAAAAACTTTTATCTGTACTTATCACTATCACTACATAGTATAAAATAAAGTCGCTGTCGCTGTCTGGCCGTCCCTATGTATGCTTAAATCGTTAAAACTACGCAACGGATTTTGAAGCGGTTTTTTTAAATAGATAGAGTGATTCAAGAGAAAGGTTTATACGTATAATACATGCATAATAGTATAGAGAAACACTGATAAATTTAGAGGTTTCTAATGTGATGTCGTAAATAAACACATTTTTTTGCGCTTACATTGTAAACGCTGGCTGAACCCCACGAGATAAATCAAAATAATGTACTACAGTATTGTACACCTTAAAAAGGTCAACAAAAAAGTCCGCGATGGTAAATGGCTTATTTACGAAGTTTTAGACAGACAAAAAAACTGTAAACGTTGTCTATAAGGACATTCTGTAGTAGGTAGGTATATTTAGTATCAGCATTGCACCCGTGCGAAGCCGGGGCGGGTCGCTAGCATTATACAGTGACCGGCAGAAAGTGCGCAGCATATGGGAAAGTTTTTTATCTTTAAGTTTAAAAAAATAATTTTATTTTAGATAGGTTCTGCATGTTCTCAAACCAAAATAACACCCATTAAATCCGGTAAAAGTATTATGGTATACGAGGTAGGATCAAAAATTTGAAATTCCGCTAAGAGTAAAGTACCTCTATCTTTCATTTAAGAATATTTTTTTACTAAGAATTATTGTTTTAATTCCAAAATTATACCCAAATTCCAAATTTCGCTTAATTTGGACAAAAAAATGGATTTAATAGTGTTTTCTGAATTACCCTGTATAAAAAATAAATGGCAACCGAACAGTACGAAAATAAGATTTTCTGCAGACTTTGTTAGAGATAACCGTCGATCATAAGTCCGATTAGTTTGTTTTCGTAATATTATAGCTTTTTAAAATAAAAACATAAAAATATTAAATATTTTTGCCGCACACCGTTTTTATTTTCTGAGGGAACAAGTTAATTTCATCTAACTGATATTTTTTTATTTACATTGACTTAAAGCGTATCCTAAATAGTTTTTTATACATTGAAGTACGCATAGAAAGTTTCCTTTTGATTTATAAAGAAAAAAATTTAAATTTAAAATACATTTTGAACGGATTTTATTCGTCACGCAAAATAAGGAAACTTTCTATGCATACTTCAATGTATAAAAAACTATTTAGGAGATACTTTAAGTCAATGTAAATTAAAAAATGTCAGTTTGATGAAATTAACTTGTTCCCTCAGAAAATAAAATACGGTGTGCTGCAAAAATATTTAATTTTTTTATGTTTTTATTTTAAAAAGCCATAATATTAAGAAAACACACTAATCGGACTTACGATCGACGGTAATCTCTAACAAAGTCTGCAGAAAATCTTATTTTCCTACTGTTCGGTTGCCATTTATTTTTTATACAGGGTTATTCAGAAAATACGATTAAATCAATTTTTTTGTCCAAAATAGGCGAAATTTGAAATTTGAGTATAACTTTGAAATTAAAACAATAATTCTTAGTAAAAAAATATTCTAAAATGAAAGGTAGAGGTACTTTACTCTTAGCGGAATTTCAAATTTTTGATCCTACCTCGTATACCATAAGACTTTTACCGGATTTAATGGGTGTTATTTTGGTTTAAGAACATGCAGAACATATCTAAAATAAAATTATTTTTTTAAACTTAAAGATAAAAAACTTTCCCATATGCTGCGCACTTTCTGCCGGTCACTGTATAAAAGAAAAAAGTAAATACCTAATATTAATCCAAGGGTGAAAGTATTCCACGGGTCAAGTTTTCGGGCAAAAACTTTTTCAAATTCTTGAACAAGAAATTGTGCATACACGTACCCAAGTTTTTGCCAAATTGTAAAAATCAATACCAACTAATATGCCTACTAAAAATGCCAGAAACAACTACCTTTTTCCCAACTTGATCAAAAATTGAGAAGATATCCAAATTTTCGCAAGAATTTGTTGCAAATTTTAGCTGTTTAGACGTAAAAATAAATTGAGTGTCAACTTTTACAATGTCATGAGCAAGAACTTAAATTTTAAAGCCCGGACCTGTCTATTTTCCCTTTCGTCAAATGATAATGTTGCAGTGCGCATGCCTAATAGTATCTAGCTTTGTTTACATGCGCGAGGCCATAAAACTGCCACTTTCGTGATTATTGTTTGCTTATCTAAAGGCCTTCAAAAGGTTTGCATATTTTATGCAATTAATATATGGTATGGATTTAAAGTAATCCAATATGATTACTTTGTGCAAATAACAGTTTAAATCATACAACTGAATTATAACTTAATTAAATTTAAATTAAAAAAAAAATAATTAGATAAATTAAATCAGATATCCATTGATTTTTTTCTTATGCAGACGTACCTGTCGCGTATACATTTTTTGATCCAACATTTTGCCCTTTGGTGGGTACTCTCCCTGAATATTAATGTTTACCCGGTACATTACGATATATGAAAACAGACGGTCTTTCTCTAACTACAACGTCATTCACAGTTATACAAAGTATAAATCAACCCGGTATAAACCCTCCATTTAGTGCATTAAGCTGTTAAAATTATACAACTTGGTCCTCAAAATAATGGCCTGACTGTCACAATCGTCTGCTTTACTTGTTTCGAGTAATTTGTTCTGCTTAATATTATGGAATGAATTTTAATCTTACGACAGGATGCATAATGTATCCAAGTGGTGAGAGAGCAGGTTAGAAATGTGTGGTTTTACGGAAGTTATTTGACTTTGGGCTGGAGGGTTCTTGTTTAAGCGAAATGTTTATTTGTTACGTCGACTAAACGTTGGTTTATGTGGCTGCACTTCGAAGACCGAGATTTAATTTTAATGGTGTAGCCCTGCTGTTGAACAGACGCTACTGTATTCTGCAGGGGTTCTTCGGTTGGTGCACCATAAGACATCTCTTGCAAGATATAGGGTGGTCAAATATTGGCTGCCTTATTTATTTTAGATTATAAGCGTGTATACATTTTTACATTCTACAATCAATTCTTCTCCACCGTTTACGAAAA
Source organism: Polydrusus pterygomalis (assembly GCA_963969555.1). NCBI lineage: Eukaryota > Metazoa > Arthropoda > Insecta > Coleoptera > Curculionidae > Polydrusus > Polydrusus pterygomalis. The sequence continues at coordinate 53,617,700 of OZ018381.1, forward strand.
ATTTACTTTTAAAAGAAAATACACAATCGACAAAGTATGAAAATAAACTATTCTATAAGATGTAGAAACTGTCCTCAACCAACTCGCCTATCAGGATCATCGTCCAATCTGTAGGAAAACGAACCCAGGACCTTTGGCTTTAAAAGCGAACAAATACGCTAACTACGGTGCTACCGAGGCTATGATATTTTCAACTGTTGCCATTTATCTTGCCACTTCCTCCTAAATTAGACCACCGTGGTAATCCCTAAAACAAATCACCGATATAGCCACTTGGCAACACTGCACTGGTGCCGCCTTGTCAATATCTCAACAACAGTCAGTACTGAGAAAAATCGCCATGAAGGTCTTACGAGTAGGTAAGCTTTAAACAGCCTGGAAAGCGATTTTCGCCAATTATTAACAGTTACAAATTGAGTCAATTTAAATTCAAACAAAACCCATTATTCTTTGAAGTCTTCAGCAACTAACAGCAACTTATTCTAGAGTCCAGAGTAACACGATATTTTCTAGTCTATCTAGATGTCATCTCTCCTAAGAATTCTAGAGAATATGCGTTTGTTTTAACAGGAAAGAGGTCCTAATTGAACGAAACACAAAAGTAAACAAAACTATGACCGGCTGACTAGCATCTGCCTTGCCCTACCAGCTCCAAAATATGTCTGCTTTCTTCTTCGTATGCCAAAAGCATAAAAATAACTACTCGGATCAACACAGCACTGTAAGTAGTGCGCATGCGAATGGTCAATACAGTGGCGCACCCAGGGGGGGGGGGGCAGGGGGGCCTTGGCCCCCCCCCAAAACCCCCAATGAAATGAAAAATTATGAAAGTGGATAAGTATTTTAAAAAGTCAATTTTCTTGGATTTACCTCACGGTCCTTGTTTGAGGAGGGCCAGGTGGGGCATTTGCCCCCCCCCCCCCTTCCCCCTGGAAGTTGACTTATTGACAAAAGTTGACTTATTGAGGTTTAATATGGTTTGATTGATTGTATGAATTTATTATTTCGAGTTTTCTTTTATATTTTTGTTATTATTTTGGGGTAGTAAAGACTTATTTTAATAAAAATAAACAGTTTTAATGCCAAAACGACTATGAATGTTTGAGAAACTATTTTAGCTCATTAAGTATTGAGCAAAAAATTGAAATTAAAATTAAGGGAAGACCTAAACTCTCGAAATTAACTTGATACATACCACAAAGTGTAAATCTAGGGACTTTATTGTTATTGATAAGTTTGCAAATAAAAGCAGATGAATGAACTTTACTTTTAAACAATGTACCCACTAATGAAAATGAAAAATAAATTAGCCTTTTTATTTTTTGTCTTATTTCATTTTCAATAGAATAAGAAGGTAATTATAAATTTTTAAAATATTTACTATAATAATTATTGACCAAATTTGGGCGTGGTCTTAAAAAAATTTCGCCTGTGGCGCATTTCGCCTACAGCAGGTTTTTAGTACACCCCCAAGTTAACAAGTCACAAGCCGCCAATGCCCCCCCCCCCCCCTCCTAAGAAACCGTTTAACGACTCCCATGACTAGGCTATTGCGATCTTCCCTGCAAGAGTACCTGTTAAAAAAGCTCCAAAGTTCAAGAAAAATGCGTAACTTAAAAGTTTATTAAAAAATTTGCTTCCAGCACTGGTTGGCGGGCCCCCCCTAACATAAAATCCTGGGTGCGCCGCTGGGTCAATAGTTAGGCAAATCGAATTGACAATAGAAAATGGTGTCGTTAATCTCACCTTAAACAATCATCAACGATCCGTCGAACATTGTCATGAACCGTTTAGTAATAATAATAATTATTGAATTATATTTTTATTAAATCAAAATATTAAAACTTTTGTCGGAAATTAATTAATTTTTACAATTTAATTGTGTACCTACACCAATGATTTAGCCCACGTGGCGGTATTTTAATTAAGTGTTACAGTGTCCTAATGGTCGATCTGATAAAGTCAGATTAGAGATTAAACGGGTTTGTAAAATAAATTTGTGGAATTCGTAGAAACCCTAAATGAGTTATCGGAGCGAAGCGAACTGGATAAAAGGGCGGTTTCGCCCAAATTTACGGCCTATGGTCGCCATTAGGCTCCCTTAAAAACAGTTATTAGGTTTTATTATGTTTTTAGGGAAAATATGAAAATATTTCCGGAAGGCTTCAGGATTTGCTTTAATATACGATCTTCGTGGTTTTCTTTTTTGCATTTTTATTATACCGCTGATTTTCAAAAGGAAATTTGAAGGATTAAGGGATTGTGAGGGTGTAACATAATATATAACCCTAAAATAAAGAGGTTAAAAAGGCAGTTATGTATGCGACACACCGTTTAAAACTTAGGTTTTGTCTCTCGTTTTATTCCTACACCGTTGTTATTAGGATTTGGTACGCCACGATAGACATTTTAAAAATACTTGCAAAATTTTAGCCCAGTAAGAGCAAACACTAGTGACGCCTTCGCCATTTTGTTTTTTGATCAATGCTTCGTTATTTTTATCCAAAAATCGGCCAAATACCCGCCTTTGTAGTACCGGGTGGTCAAATAAGCGAAGACGTCGGCTTTATCTCGGAAACCATTAATCGTACAACTTTCGGAAAGATTTTTATATGAGTAAAGTGGTCAAGAGAAATTGCTAGAAATTACTTTTAAGTTCCTCATTTCGCCGCAAGGGGGCACAATTAAAAATTGTTTTTTTTAAATTCTAAATTTCTCCGAAAATTCCCATCATAGGGTGTAACTCTGATTACATCATTGGAAAGCTTAGACAATTTTGCATCATTTTGGTTTAGGGCTCATTGGCGTACCGACCTTGATAAGAGTGGGAGAAGCTATTGAAAGTGTAAACATTAAAATCGCTGTAACTTCTAAACGACTTATCCGATTTTACTAAATTTAAGCTTGTTTGGAAGGGAAAAATAAGTATCTTTAATTGCCGTATCCAACAGTACACGATAGTGTTTAATAAAATTGCTAGAGGGCGCAATTTGTAATAATAACAGTTTTTTCGATTTTATCCCGAAAATTTAAACCATACGGTATAACTATGACATCATAATTGAAAAGTAAATAAAATTTGCAGGAAAACATGTGAAGACCGCAGTTCGATATCTTTGTTCGTTTCAGAGTTATTGCCAAAACAATAATTTTTCATACAAATTGCGCCCTCTAGCAATTTTATTAGAAACTATCTTGTGCCATTGGATACGACAATGGAAGGTACTTACCTTTTTCTTCCAAACAAGCTTAAATTTAGTAAAATCGGTTAAGTCGTTTAGAAGTTACAGCGATTTTAATGTTTACACTTTCAATAGCTTCTCCCACTCTTATCAAGTGAAAGTGTAAACATTAAAATCGCTGTAACTTCTAAACGACCTAACCGATTTTACTAAATTTAAGCTTGTTTGAAGAAAAAGGTAAGTACTTTCAATTGTCGTATCGAATGGTACAAGATAGTTTCTAATAAAATTGCTAGAGGGCGCAATTTGTATTACAAATTATTGTTTTGGAAATAACTCTGAAACGAACAAAGATATCGAACTGCGGTCTTTACATCTTTTCCTGCAAATTTCATCCACTTTTCGATTATGATGTCATAGTTATACCGTATGGTTTGAATTTTCGGGATAAAATCGAAAAAACTGTTATTATTACAAATTGCGCCCTCTAGCAATTTTATTAAACACTATCGTGTACTGTTGAATATGGCAATTAAAAATACTTACCTTTCCCTTCCAAACAAGCGTCAATTTAGTAAAATCGGATAAGTCGTTTAGAAGTTACACCGATTTTAATGTTTACACATTTAATAGCTTCTCCTACTTTTATCAAGGTCGGTACGTCAATGAGCCTTAAACCAAAATGATGCAGAATTGTCTAAACTTTCCAATTATGTAATCAGAGTTATATCTTAATATGGGAATTTTCGGAGAAATTTAGAATTTAAAAAAACAATTTTTAATTGTGCCCCCTTGCGGCGAAATGAGGAACTTAAAAGTAATTTCCAGCAATTTCTCTTGACCACTTTACTTATAAAAAAATCTTTCCGAAAGTTGTACGATCAATGGTTTCCGAGATAAAGCCGACGTCCTCGCTTATTTGACCACCCGGTACATTTACCTACATTTTTACCTCACAAAAGGTGGGATTTATAAATCAATAAGAAAATATAAAAATGAAATATGTTAATTAATAAATAAAAAATGCATCTATAAATTCCGTTAATGCAGGTACAAATTGAAAATAATTGAAAAAGTAAACAAATAAATTTTAACTAGACAGAAAGATAAAACTATGGACTAAGTATTGTTTTGCCATTTATCATTGTAAATATTTAACCAGGCATCGTCTAGACACAGACTATAAATTGGCGCACTCGGCGCAATTTTACGTCGCAAAGGCAGAGGAAATTGAGAAATGCTTTATCTTTACGGGCAAAGGGGATTAAAGAATTAGGTGATCTACAACTGGAGAGAAAGTAAAAATAACCTAATTATTACCTCATTAACTCCATTCATTATTGATAACATTATATATTTATAGCATAGGCTTTTTTCAAAGGCTTCTTATATTCTTCACTTTAGTAAACATTTATTAACACTTTAATAAAAACTGTTTCAATTATTACTTATTCATTGTACTAAGACTGCTTATCACACCCTACGCCACCAGTGTTGATTGATCCCCTAAGAAGAGGGGTAAATTTCATGAAGACGCGAAAGAAGTATGTCAAAATAAAAATAATCGCAGCACTAGTTCTGTATTTTGTTTTAAAGAGGCTTTCTAATACTACATTTATTCCATTTAGAAATTTTACCCTGTATCCAAAAATAGTATTCTGTAATTTTTTAAGAGATTTTTTTTTCTTTTATTCGTTCCTAAGACCCTTATAAAACACATCCTAAACAACCCCTCATCATAACGGCACAATTTAAATAAGAACAGCCCCTTTAAAGGTTCCAAATTGCGTGTCTTGTGTTAATATTTGTCTACGCAGTTTGAACGGGAAAACTTGTGTAATTTTCCGGTAAGTTCCCCGTTTTCCGGCTTCACTTTTGTTTCCAACGGTGTTTCAACGCCCTTGAGTCATAATTCGTGTGCAATCTTCCGTAAAAGAAAGAATAATTGGGTTTTTAGATTTGACACGGTATTGTTTCGGCCCCGCTTCATTATAAAGTGTAGTGTGTAAACTTTGAAAGTTACTCAAACGAGAAACGTGGCCAAATAAACAGACTTCGGAAGGTAATAAAAATATTACAATAAGAGAGGAAAAAGATGTACAGTCTCGACATCAAGGAACATATAAAAACTGTTTAAAATTAACAATTTTGACGTAAATTTAATAGGGGAGTCATGATGAGGGTAGCAAAATTCCCATGGGATTTCCATGGCCAATCTAGTGGTGCACCACTATCTATAAACTAGCAAAGTTTTTATTGCACATTAATTTTTTTTAAAGATGTTAATTAAATTCAATTAGGCGATAGTTTTAGCTACAATATGGTATTTATAAAAATTTTAATAATTTAAATAATTTCTACCGAACAATATTTTATGGAAAATGGACCGTTTCTATTCTCTGTCACACCAGAAAGTATAAATCTATTTTGTCTCTATTTTGCTTCGTCATTTTCGAAGGAAATTCTAGCATGACCATACAAAATAGAACTAAGACATATTACCTTCCCGCTGAGATGAAAATCCCATCCTGTTAAATTTAATATATTCCTGCCTACATACATCTTTTGGCAATATCCATTGTATATCCTACGGTACGCGACGGCTAGATTGTCATGTATTTTTCATACGATTTATTGAATTTTCCATCGAGGATTTCCATGAGTTAGAATAAACTCTGATGCCGTTAGGTAAACTTACAATCAATGCCGGAAAAATTGCTCTTGACTTGGTCGATTTAGATGTTAAAGTTGAGGCAGTTTACGAGCGGAAATTCGAATTTATTGGATTGTGATTGGCCTGACCCATTTTTCTGCGTATTTGCTATTTCGAACACAGTTACGTAAACAAAAAGTATTTACCTGGATTTTCTGAAAGTATGTAATAATGGACAAACCTGTATTTTTAGGTAAGCGAATTGAAACGAATCTTTAAGGTCTGCGAAAGGAGTAAAGTTGTAATTTAGGTAAATAACAATAGGCTGTATATTAATTTATATATAAATATACGAATCTTCGACTTTTCAAATACGCTGTACTGAATTTTTTCAGCTTTCGCCCGGTATAATTGTTTATAACAGTTTTATTTAACTCGCAGTTGCTTGTTGCAGCATATGGTACGGTGGAAGACATAAGACAGTATCATCCATCTGTTCCGCTTCACAATTATTTATGATTTCTTGTTGACATTCGTCCAAAGGATGATGTTAAAAATTATTGCGTTTTTTATTGTTTGTCGTTCCTGTTGCTTACGATATCGCTTATAGACGACATTGGCGTTTTTGTAGGTAAATGTAAATAGGTTCATTTAAAGCATCTCACTTGATGAATCCTCTATTTATTGAGGATTCATACACATTCTTAACAATTTGTTTTGCATCCAATGATAAGTGATTTCGTTTTCTTCTACTAGATGCAGAACGATAATTTTCCTACGGGTGCCACATAATAAAAAACTAGTTGAAGACTAACAATTCTATGCCCCACAGAGTCAGCACTTCAACAAATTTCTCAAAAGCAGAATACACAGGCTTCTTTAAGACTGATTATATATTCTAATTGCACTAGGCCCGGCTCTGGGGTCAATTAATAAGGGTGCCTAACCTAAATAACAAATGGCAGAAGCCATAAACTATCGAATACGAGGTGGAACTACCTGCTCTTGATAACAAGGACAACATTTCCATGCAAAATAATGGTAAACAAGTAACGTTATTAAAATTGTAAATATTCACCCTGTACAGGGTTATCCAACCAAGACTAGACAAGGCAATTTTTTGACTTTTCCTGTACTTTTATAAAAAACTGAAATAGCCATCTTAAGTCATTTTCTCCCGCGAATTCGAATATCTTCAGCAAAAAACAATTGAACATCAAACAAAAGTACTAGGGGTCACTTTGATATTTTTTTAAAGGGAACACCCTGTATATTTTTACATTTTTAAATTCCACATAAAATTATAATTATTTTTTATTAAATGCACTATTAGTCTATACTTCATAGTTTCCGAGATATTGACTCTCGAAAAGTGACATTTTTGAACTTTGACAGCTTATAACTTTCTAACAGTACGTCTTAGAGCAAAACGGCTTACATGTTTCTATCTTTAAATTTTATTATCTTTCCAAAAAAATCAACTTCCGGTTAAACCGGATGTAACTCGAAAGAAGGAAATATAGTTGTTCCGGTTTAACTGGAAGTTGGTTTTTTTGGGAAGATAATAAAAATTGAAGATAGGGACATGTAAGCCGTTTTGCTCTAAGACGTACTGTTAGAAAGTTATAAGCTGTCAAAGTTCAAAAATGTCACTTTTCGAGAGTCAATATCTCGGAAACTATGAAGTATAGACTAATAGTGCATTTAATAAAAAATAATTATAATTTTATGTGGAATTTAAAAATGTAAAAGTATACAGGGTGTTCCATTTAAAAAAATATCAAAGTGACCCCTAGTACTTTTGTTTGATGTTCAATTGTTTTTTGCTGAAGATATTCGAATTCGCGGGAGAAAATTACTTAAGATGGCTATTTCAGTTTTTTTATAAAAGTACAGGAAAAGTCAAAAAAACGCCTTGTCTAGTCTTGGTTGGATAACCCTGTACACCTGTACTTACACCTTTTAGGTAGGTATACAACAATAAGTTTTTATTAAAATAAATGACAGATTTAAAAATTGAAAAAAATAGCCCGATCGAAAAAGCGACGACAGTAAACCAAAAAACAATAAAAACCGAGGGGTTAATATCAGTGGCATAGTAACACAAATCACTGCCAATCTTTTCGTGCGTGTCTCCTGCTTCCTAAAAAATCGAGAACAGGTGTTTTTCGATAGACCACCCTTTAAGAGGGTGCGACTGGCTATATTTTATCCCCAAACTCGTTGTAGGCCTAAGAAAGGACGATCCGTTTGATAAATTATTCTTGGACGCACGACAAGCCCATAAAGTAGCAAAAGTGTTCGTAAGAATGGAAGTTCTTGAAAGTTTTTCGGAAGTTTTCCTTATCTAGTACGTTAAATATTGGATGGGGAATAGGGGGTGCATGCGATGGTAAATAGGGACGATAAATTCTTGGAAATTAATGCTTTGTTATTAGAAACTCCACTGATCCTATTGTCAGATATTTGTTTACCCAGCACTTTTTGTTTGGGCTGAAAATAATACACAGATGGATGAAAAGCAAACTTAAGATTCTGTCGAGGTTTCAGTCATTATTTATTTATTTATTTGCAGGTTTCTTTATAATAATATTAAAATCAGTAACATTGTTTTTTTTTTAATAAAAATAAATCCAATGAAAGCATCATTACAAAACCATACACCCATTTAGATTAATAATTATTAATTTTAATCACATCATAAATATATTTAAATATATAAGTAAGTAATTCAAAAATATTTAACCCAAAAAAAAAAAAAAAATTATAAATAAGGGAGAAATTGTAATAGAAAAATTGTAATATTTAATATTATTATTACCTATATATATGTTGGTTTACTTTTATATAATTTTGCATAATCCATGATTTTAATTTTCTTTTAAATGCCAAAAAAAGTGTTAAATTAAAATGATCATAACATAAACATAGATATGTTTTTTGTCTTGTTTAGTAAGTATATATGAGTAATGTTATGTAATAAATTTTTATTTTTATATATACAGTGTCACCAGTAAAGTCCGCATCATATGGGATTTTTTTTTATTAATAGCTTTATTCGAAATTTGACTTTGGCATCAAGCTCTGCTTCGATCGAGATGAAAATTAAGCACAAAAATAGTAGTCACGTGATTCGCATTATCTGTTAAATTTTAATTTTTTCAAAAAAATAATTTAAAAGTGGGGTTATTTTTGAAAATATCGAAAAAAGTTATTAGAAAAAGTTTTTTTAAATGCAGTTTCTAACCGACATGCCAAATTTCAGCCACATAAGATAATTTTCATTTTTTACCTATATTTTGTAAATTGCACCACTTTTACAAAATAAGACTCAACGCAACTTACATAAAACTTCTTAGTTTTGACAATGCTTTATTTCAGATACATTTTCTTTAAAGTAGCGCCATATTAAATGTGTGTTTTTCTACAAAATCAAAATTGGGCTATTAAAATTTGGTCGTATGTGATGCAAAGTTTATTTGTTTTTGACCCAGTATAAGGTAACTTCATAAAATAAGTATTTTTGAAGACGTAGTTTGTGTCTGAAAGGAATACACCTTAATATTAAGACAAAAAGAACACAGTGTCTTCAGTAAAGTGTTTTTTAAGTGGAAAATAAATTTTTGTTTAACAACGTAAAGTTTATCTATTTTCAACGATTTAATTTAAAACCCCTATATTATAATTTATTATTAAGCTATGTCCTAATAACGTTAACGTGTATTACTTTCAACCACAAACTACGTTTTCAAAAATACTTATTTTATGAAGTTACCTTATACAGGGTCCAAAACAAATAAACTTTGCATCACATACGACCAAATTTTAATAGCCCAATTTTGATTTTGTAGAAAAACACACATTTATTGTGGCGCTTCTTTAAAGAAAATGTATCTGAAATAAAGCATTGTCAAAACTAAGAAGTTTTATGTATGTTGCGTTGAGTCTTATTTTGTAAAAGTGGTGCAATTTACAAAATATAGGTAAAAAATTAAAATTATCTTATGCGGCTGAAATTTTGCATGTCGGCTAGAAACTGCATTTAAAAAAACTTTTTCTAATAACTTTTTTCGATATTTTTAAAAATAACCCCACTTTTAAATTATTTTTTTGAGAAAATTAAAATTTGACAGATAATGCGAATCACGTGACTACTATTTTTTTGCTTAATTTTCATCTCGATCGAAGCAGAGCTTGATGCCAAAGTCAAATTTCGAATAAAGCTATTAATAAAAAAAAATCCCATATGATGCGGACTTTATTGGTGACACTGTATATATAAAATGGAAGTTTTGTAATAAAGTTGTTTTAAACTTAACAAATAATATTTCTGTAAGAAACAAAATATGTTTAATAAATATTAGTTTTAAAACATATTTTTGTATTGTTATAAGGGGTTTCAAATTCGAGTCGTATGCACTTTCCCCAACCAATTATACCATCGGAAAAAATTGATTGAAAAAGTGCATAATAAAACATTAAACAAAGTTTTTGATTCCCCATATTTTTTTAAAAGTCTAAATTTACATAAAGTGTTTCTTAATTTTTTTGTAAGAGTGTTAATTTGACGATCCCAATTTAAATTTTGGTCAATCAACATTCCTAAATATTTTATAAATTCAACTTTTTTAATTTTATTTTGGCAAGAACAGTTAGCATAATTAATTCTAATTAATACAACATATATATTTTTTATGCCATCGCATTACGCTGTCCATTTTAACTTGAGAAAGGTGGTAGAAACACATTTTTCACTGGGCGTATTTTACGCTTGGTTTTATATCATTAGAAAAAGTAAGGTTAGAAGTAAATTTTAATAAGCGATAAATTTTCTGAGATTATGTTAAGATAATATTCTGTCATTGTTCTTTCTATCATCTGTCAAACAAAGAAATAATTTTAAATTAAATGCACAATATTTGCACATTTTTAAGAGTTCCTATTTCCTAAAAATAAGATTTTTTTGGTGCAAGTAAGGTTTTATCCCCGTCAAAAAATACAATTTATTGAAATGTAAACTGATTTTAAGGTTGCATGTTTAAAAAAATAAAACAGCCAAAACGAACAAAAATAGATTCTAATGGAACAGAACTGATTATATTTTCCACACACAATGGTGCATTATGTCTATATAATTGGGTAACAAAATATTTAGAGCGTTTTAAACAAATATATATTTGAGGAAAATAGGACCTAATATAAATTTCGCATGCATTACGACTAGGTCCATTGATAAATTCATGAATAAAATATAAATTGTTTTCGATTTTAATGGAAATATATTTTCAAAATTACGAAATAAATGTACTGTTTTAGATACGATGCACGGCACCATCTAATCTGATTAAAAATACAGAAATTAATAATTTTTATGTAAAATGATTTCATTTAATTTACAATACCTACATATAAAGAAAAAAGTGTATCATATACAAATGAATTGTGTTTAATACAGATATGTATATCATACCTTTCTATATTGTGGTACTAGTTTGGTAATTTGAATAGAGTTTCATTTTTGTTTAAGCGTTTATTCATGTTATACAGGGTTATGATAAAGAAACAAATCAGCCTTTTATATAGAATACCGCGCACTTAATCAAGACTCGGTGGGACCCGTCAAATGTATTTTTTTTAGAAAAAATATACAGGGTGTCCGGAAATGATGAACAAACAATTTAGGTGATAATTCTAGACCGAAAATAAATGCTCTCTCTTCCTATAACATTTTTTCGAAAATTGATTATTAACAGAGTTACAGGGTGTTAAAGTTAAATTTTATTTGCAGTTTTAAAATACATAAGTTACTAGAACAATAAATTAAACATTCAAATCAAAGGTTCAAAGTGACGTCCTTCAATGCACAAATTAATTTTTTTTAAAATTCCGACGAACTCCATGGAATATTTATTCCTTCCTTTGCTATGCTATGTTTAAGGTTGAAAATAAATTAAAATGATTTCCTCTAATATTCATCACATATGCAAGCAATGTTATTTTAGCGTTTCTCTCGAAAACGGTTAGATTTATCGAAACAACAGTAGTATACCTTTTTATGCCAAAAGGTTAGGAGAATAAAAATATTCGTTCAAAGTGCGCATACAGTGTAGGACAAAAAAGTTGGGACCATTCAAATTAAAGTATAGGCTCCTATGTGGCGCCCTCTACAATATGCGAGAAAACGGTGGGCAAATTTGTATTCCTCATAGCGAAAAAGCCCTATATACGAGATTATGTTAAACTATTATGAGCGTGGCAAAAGGTATTGCAAAGAAGCTGCAAATAAAATTTAACTTTAACACCCTGTAACTTCGTTAACAATCAATTTTCGAAAAAATGTTAGAGGAAGAGATAGTATTTATTTTCGGTCTAGAATTATCCCCTAAGCTTTTTGCTCATCATTTCCCGACACCCTGTATTAGATATATAAACGCTATAATATGTTTCAACTTTATTGTTTTTAATGAAATATTTTACAACTTTACGTTCTACAATCAATTTCTAGACATTTTCCATAAATCATGCCCTATACCTATCGTCAACGATTCTTCGATTCTTTATTAAGTAGGCGGTATTCCATATAAATAGCTGATCCACTTTATCAGCGTTATACAATTAAAAATATTATAAATTTATTTATTTATCTCTTAATTATTGTTGATAGGTTTCATACTTCCTTATTGATCTTTAGATATGCTTGTAAATATCGTCCCTAATAGAACCATTGAATCTACTTCCTCAGCCATCAGATAAGTTAAATATACAATAAATCAATACACAAATCCCTTTCTTGTAAGAAAATTATCTGTGTTTATTAAAATGGAACCACATCTGTCTAAAAATAAGGCAGGTCGGACTTACATTGGATTAAGCGAATCCAATTACCCCTAATAGGGCTACGCCAAACAAAAATAGGTTAAGACTTTCTTAACTCGGAAGAAATTGTCTGGTATTAGTTAAATGGAGTTGTTGTTCCGGGGGTTTTACCTCACTTCATTTTCTTGTAATAATCTTAATTAAGTTGGAAGCTGTTAACTAAACTAAGTGTGTATATTAACGTGTATTATTATTGGATGATATATAAAACAAGTGACTGGTTTGTTAACAGGCAATTGTCAATTAAGAGAACACCTTTAACGGATGGAAATCTATAACAGACCCATTGAATGAGGACTTTTCGGTGAAGACGCCGAAACCATTAAAGAACTAATTTTGGATCTAGAAGACGATTCGCAGTGTGTTGTGCAAAGTAAAGAGTTGTTAAAAAATGCAAGTGTAGCTAAATATCTTGTTTTTATTAAGGTTAATTACAGTTTTATACCGGACATAATATCCTCGTTGGAGAGTAGAAATTTCAGTTTAAAAGACTCAATTAGTATCATTGAAATTTTTTCCGCTAAATGTAACAACATTCCTGGTAAAGTAGGAGGTCAAGTAAGGAACAAATTTGATGTAACTGTAAAAAAGAATAAAGGATTTAAATACTTAACTGCAGTAAAAAGCATTTATGAGGATTAATAATCTGTAGTAATATATTAAGGGATGGGGAAATTATCGAAAATCATTCCGAAGATTTTTTGCCGTGGAAATCGCTCGAGGGCTTGCCCGAGAGCAATTTCCTAATGGCAGAAAATCTGAGAATGATTTTCTGATTATTTCCCAATCCGGAAATGTATTTTGAAGATTATTTACCAAATAAAAAACTAACGATTTATGTTGCACAATTTAATGTATTGCAATTAAACACACAATTAGTATACTGTATAACAGAATGCTGAGGGGTGGAGTTTGAAGAAACAGAGCCAATTTTCGCTGCTGTGGTCTCTTCACAAATATCCATTCTGGGATGAATAGGTTGAGTACTGATGGGTGCAGCAGGGACCATGTTCTTGTCGTCGTTTCCTCTCATCTTATAAATGCTATTCTCATGGTGGTCTTGATCGATTTGCAAGTACGACCTGATTGATGCAGTCGATGAATGGCCTGTGATTTTTATCAGCTGCTCTTCCTGGACGCCGCTTTTCGCAAGAACAGACACAGCAGAAGCTCGCAGCGAATGGTTTGTCACTTTTTTTCCCTGTAAGTAGGCCAGCTTCCTGTGCGCAAGTTTGTGTCCATTTTGACAGTGTGTTCTTTCCAACGGGAACATTTTTGTACCATGTCTTTTTGGTCGGATTGACACTGACGAATAACCTTGGATTATCAATACCCTGCCTTTTCGACATATATTTATGATACAGGCGTACAGGACACATATCTGGAGAACCGTTATTTAAAACAAGCCATTTTGATTCGGCACATTTTCTGTCTCCCCCTTGAGCGGTTTTCGTAAAAATTGGGTTGTATTGGATTCTATTGGTTACGTTCCCACAAAAGTCCTTTTCTACCCTGAAATGACTAACCATACTTGTGCATGCCTCTCCTCCTCTCCAAGCAAGTTAAAATGAAAAAATGTGAAATAATTTCTTGATCAGACCATCTGGAGTGTTTTCATCAAGAACAGCGATGATTTTTTTGATTTCATTACCAGTCAAAGCATTGGCACTACATTTTCTTTTTTCTGGAATTTTTTGAAGCTCCTTTCTTTTTGCATTTCTGGCATCTCTGGCAGATTTGAAGCCTATGTCTTCGAAAGGGTTGATTTTTCGTTGATATTAGTTGAAATATTTTTCCATGAGTAATTTCGCAGTGACATTCCATATCGTTTTCACTGTACCTGAAATTAAGAAATATGCATTAAGCATGGCACAAGAGATTGACGAACGTACAGGCAGAGAGACAATTGCGCGGACACCATACAGGCAGAATTAGAAATTGAAAACGCGCAGCTTACCTTCTTTGTAGTCTGTTCCATCTATTTTTCTCATATTGTATGCCCAGTCCTTCAACATTTTCGCCAACATAGCATCAGGCGTCACTGATGTAAAATGGTAATCTCGTGTCTCACAAAAATTCTGGAATTGCTTCCATACGAAGTCTCTTGATCGCTTTGTATTTTCTGATCCATTTTTATCGACATTTTTAGTGATTTCTTCGAGAGAAAAATCTCCAAAACGATCCATTTTTGTAAAACGTTTAAATGATATCTCGAAATGACACTTTGGCGTTTGTTTGTATTTTATTTGTTGTCCATAGTAACAACCAAAAACGCCATTGTTCGTTATCTAGATAATCATCAAACATCACCGCGACAATAAAAAACCTGTTGTTACAGACGTGTGATTTTAACTGTTGACAAGTGCGATTTTCAGTTTTGACGGGTGAGATTTTCACTTTTGACAAGGGTGATTTTTACCGGAGAGCGGGAGATTATCGCTGAATAATCAGGTGAAAATCAACCCGCTTTTATAATGGATGAGGTAAATAATCTAACGAAGTTGTATCTTAGCCTTATATTTTGCTATCTAAGTTGCAGTATTGTCCGATTACATCAGTATAGATGGTAAAAGAAGCTACTCATTGTATAAACATATTTTTACTAATAGAAGACGATCCTTTTTAGTTGACTATTTAACTAGAGTGTTTTACACTGGCAAAATGTCATAGCAACGGCCGGTCTTCTACTGGCAAAATTACTACCTGCACCTACCTGGACAAAATTCACATGTGATTTTTGCCGCGGCAAAATTTTAATAAAATTAATTGCAAACTTAAGAGGAAAAGCACCAGATCAAGTAATATCATCAAATCAAAATCAATCAAATAATGCACAAACGTTTAATTATCACAACTGTAACTTTTACATCAATAAATAAGTAATTTTTTTGTTTTATTCTTAAATAAAAGTTTTCTAATTTTATTGTTCTTTGTCTTTTTTCTAGTTAAATAGTCATGTCGAATACCACTCGAGAAAAAATTGTGTAAGCAAAATTGTTCTCAAGGATTTATTTAAGTTTGTTGCTTTTAAGCAATTTCGCTCATGACATTTTCGACAAAATCACTCGCCTGACGGCTCGTGATTTTGTCAAAAATGTCATTCGCGAAATTGCCAAGCAACAAACTTTCATACCTTTCGAAAATTTTGCCGACAAAATTTTATCTCTTGTGATATTATATATGAAAATTTTTAAAAATATTTAGTAATAAATGCCTTTTATACAATTTTATGTTAAAAAATTGTTTGCTTTTCTTTTTCCTTGTTTTTTTTGCATTTTTTAGAACCCAATGTGTTTCTTCACCTTATTTTACGATAATAAATTAAGAAATATTGCATAATAGTATGCATATTTGGTAAAAAAAAATGCAAATAACTGCACATTTTAAACGCAAACAAGGCTTATATGTGCGCATATTTTGGCTGAATTTAAGTGCATATAATCCGCTCTTTAATAATGAGTAATAAAATCAGTTTCTTAAGAAACAATTATAAATTGAAAGTTATAGGAACATAAAAATTACCTCTAACAAAGTTAACTCGGTCCTTTTTATTTTGTACGGAATAAGTTATATTTGGTTAACTTTCCTTTATTTATTACCTCAATTTTCATCCCCATAGAAAAACAATTTTCGCCTGAAAGAGCGTTTTCAACAGCGAGTAAGATCAACATAATCCTGCAGCCAATTTTTGCAAACGAGAAGAGCCGTGCCAAGTCACTAACAGAAACGGCAATCTAAACAGATGCGAAAAGTTCAGGAAATGGCTGTACATTCGCGAAAAAGTTGTAAAAGTCGATTGGATATGGATGTCGAACGCGTGATTTTCATGTTAATGCTTGTTTACGGGTTTTTCTGTGACGGGAAACAAATTAAATTTGTTCTCCCGATGGGATTTGATCCCCTGTTTACCAATATTGGGCGCAAACTTAAAATAATCTGCGCGTCGGTTTAAGGCAAATTTTATTACCGCATCGGATGCAAAGCGTCGAAGTTAACGCGCGGAATCGAGGAAAAAGCTAAGCAACAGTTGTGCGGAAAAAGAAAATCAAATAAAACTATTGAAAAGTTTACCTGTTTTATACAGTGTGTGTTTGTAACTTGGAATAAATACATTCTTGTATAGTTTTTTTTACAAAAAAATATTGATACCGTGTACCCCAAATTAGATATAATTTAAATTTTACGAAAGTAGTTTATTATCTCAGAGTGGAGCCGTAAAGATATGGGGAAAAAGATATAATTTATATTATGACGATATCGATGAATTTTTTGAACGAAAACCTTACTTTTTTATTGATTATTTTTAAAGTGCGATAAGTTATAAGTAAAGTATTTTTCACCCTAAATGGTATCGACTTATTGACTGCAATAAAACTACCGGTTTAATCCCATTGTTATACACAATCAACAAGCAAATACACTACAGGGTAGGACTTTAGATATTTAATTCTTCCTAAGACACACACAGACTGAGAGATGTTATCGCAAGCACAAGATAGTTAAATATTACTTGCTATAATTACAAATTATAATCCAACCCTGACCGACAGTTTATTTGCATTTTTATGGCCGAGCTCTTGCAAAACGTCCGAGGTCTATTTATTGTGAAAAATAACTTAACTGCCAAATTAAAAAATTTTATTTCTTGTACGACACCGGCAAATATTGAGGTGTTGAAACCATGAATGCAGGTTAATTTCTCCTGAAGTAAATAGAAATATTTAAAACGAATTTGACTAGGATATTGCATATTGCAAAATAGTAAAGAACAACATCTTGAGCATTTATTGACGAATAACTAATTATTTTTCAATTAAGCTAATTTTTGTTTGGTAAATATAGGAATAATGAATTTGATATTTGGTACTTGTGTATAACCTAATAGATACATTGAGAAAAAGCCTTCGATTCCTTATAAGAAATCATATACTCTTTATAAGACTGTTTAGTACTATATGTAACAGCAACGCGCTTTCCAACTGTCGGACAACGAAAATTGTTAAAACGTTGTGTAGTGATATTATCACGGTAATTTAGCCAATAGAAAATAGGAGTTATTGCTACCGTAGAATGGTTTATAGCCATTATTGCTCTGAAAACTCACAGTAATTATCAAGTTTCATTGGGGGTGTAATCTGGTTTTATATACTGTATTCGTTTCGACTGGCAGTTGTAATGAAACTTGACATTTCATAATAATATTTTCTACGGTTAATAAAGTAAATACTTACAACTAAAAATCAGTACGGTAGTTCTTAAAAATTTAAATAGCTTCTAGTGTAATATACTTCTTATCGTTTAACGCATATGATTATCTATTAAGCAACATGGTTTACTGAGTCCATAGATTATAAAGTCCAATACTAATGTTGGGTTGTGCGAAATAAGAATTTTCTATTGCTTTATCTGACATGCAAAGCTTAAGCTTAGTTCATTATCCAACACGACTGTGCTGCTAATGGAACTGATTACTAACAATAAAAACAGTGTTCTAGCAAATCTGGAATTGATACAACACTAAAGCGGGTTTGATACACTAGGTAGCAATTTATTTATTATGGCTTAATAGAAAATAAGCTATCAACACAAACTATGTCTTAGCAAACCTATTGTATTAGATCATTTTCCTCAGTGTAGTATGCACTTTAAAATTAGTCTCTTATTTGGGACACACTGTATTAATATTATAAAAAAGACCCCAACTTAAAATGTTAATACCCGTACCCCAGCATTTTTCTAAATAAAACCTGCCATGGATTTACTGAATTTATTCAAGTTACAATTTCACATTGTATAATATTGAATTAATCTTTTTTTATTCAAGTTTATCCTTGTATGTGTGTATTTTATATTGTTATAGTTGTGTTTTTTTTTTATTTTAAGTTTTTTAAGGGTAAATATGTGTACTGTAAATCGATATTCAACGGACCCACACAATCCAAAAAGTCATTAACACAGAAAGTAAACTGGAATTATAAATATTTATATTAATTTCAATATATTTCACGTATATCGATAAATTGGTTAGAACCGCTTTAAATATTTCGGTACTTAATTATCTACATACAATGCAAAATTATATTTCATAAAAATTTAATTACTTCGCTAGAATATATTATGCAATTTCGCTTATATTGTTGTTTGTTATCAAAACTGTAAATTTTGATTTGTACTGTCTCATTTACAATAAAACTTAACGTGTAGAAGGTTGATAACTACAAATGACACCCACAGCTAATACTGGTTCCTTCAGAAAGTTCCCAGTTCAGTAGTGGGCTATAGCCAGCACACACATCAGGTAGCGTCTTAGTATATCTTTTGGTTTTGATGTTGGTTAAGTGTTTCTGTGGCTGGGTTTTGTATATGTTTGTTTGAAGGTGGTGGACAATGAAGTCATATCAAAAAAATTACCTTGTCGGACTTCCGTTGTCGTTATTTTGTTACTTAACACAACGTTTCAGTTAGTTAGTATCTCTAGCCGTTTTCAATTATTGTAAACTAAATTATAATTCTAAGGCTACTGTCTTAAATACTATCCATGTGCAATGAAGCTTGATGACTCCGCCCACGTGCTTATTGGAGTGTGAAGTTTGGGCTGTTGGTTTTGGACAAGAAGAGGCTTCCAGATATTGGGGATATCTATACTTGGTTTACTAAATATATGGGTGTTTTGATTCATGAAAGCTGCTTCTTTGAATTTTCGTTTTCTCCAGTGCTGTTCCGTGTCCAAAACCTTAGCTTCTGACCACTGTATATTATGTTAGTTGGTCCATACATGTTCCGCTATACCTGATCTCGAAGTTTTACCTCTTTTAGTATATTTCAGATGTTCTTTAACTCGTACGGGAAGAGGTCTTTTTGTTTCTTCAATGAACGATTTGGCACACTCGCAAGAGATTTGATAGATAGATACAATTTTTGTGCTTTCATTACGGTGGTTTACTTTTTTTTCGGTTTTGTATAGAATGCCTTATTAGTACAAAATGTGGGGATCATCTCAGTTTTCAATTTTTCTTTTCAAGCTAATTAATCTGGTATGGCAACTTTTCAGTTCATTGGAATGCGAGTACCTGTTTTCACGATATAAACGTAACTTTAACGGCCCGACGGGGAGCTTTTAATGGTAGCCGCACCTACGTTTGGCGGATTTTTTTAGTCACATCTGTAAAAGAGATAGAACTCTATTTTATTCTATATTAAATGAAAGATATTTTTAGCGGTCTAGTTTCGCCTTAGTATAATCGTAATAAAGTTTAAGTTGCGATAATAAAAGTTCTAGAAAAGATCATACTTTGTGCGGTTATCGAAACTGAAGTCAGCAATAGGAAACGTTAGTGCTACGAATTTTCTGCACCATTAAAACTTTATTACGTTTTTACTATTCATGAAGGAAAGCACATTAAATATGAACAAATTTGAAAAACGTGATTATAAGGAACTGGCCGTAGAAATAACATTTTATTGTAAAACTTATTTACTGGTAAAATAGGAAAAGTACACTGATGAAAATGATCTAATACAACAGGTTTGTTAAGACATAGATTGTATTGATTGCTTATTTTTTATTAACCCATATTAAGTAAATTGCTAACTTATTAAAGCCACTTTAGTGTGATATCAATTTCAGATTTGCTAGAACAGTGTTTTTATTGGTAGTTATCAGTTCCATTAGCAGCACTGTCTTGTTGAATAATGAACTACTTTTAATACAAAAATTTTGTTAAGAACTAAATTGTATCTTGTCAATGCAACGCATTTTGTTCCTGGTAATCTCTACAATGAGAAAGCAGAACAGCAACAGAACCATAAGACGTTGGTGGGGGTTTATAGCAATCGGCAATCGCCGCTCGCCGTAGTATTAGTTTTGACTTATTTGTTAAGCAGGTGACATCGTTGTTTGGAGTTTTTTGTTGAGTGGACCAATACCTGTTTCAATTAATTTATTTTTACATTGTATATAAGTTTTTAAAACTTAGTATGTCAGATAAAGCAATAGAAGATTCTTATTTCGCACAACCCATCATTAGTATTGGACTTTATAAGCTATGGACGAATATTACCATCTCAGTAAACCATGTTTTAAAATAAATAATCATATGTAATGTTACATCAATAATAATAGACTTTTTGCACCCCTTAATTCGTCATTATTTTGTGGTTATGGTTATTCTGAGCATGCGCAATGTCAGACAGGTGATCCGCTATGGTTAATAACCATAACGGACTCCGTTAGTTACGGAAGGATAAGGAAGAGCTTATCGTTATCCTTATGGTTATGCTTAAACTGCATGGTTGCCGGAACATACAAAAGTTATGAAGCATCATTGCTATGAATCAAAATTGTGATAAGCAATTAATTAAAATCCGAAGTAAATAGTAGCTTTACATGGCAATAAACGATCATAACAAAAAAAGTGGATTCTTTGAAAGAAATCAAATGGACCTGGGTGTACTGGGTAGATTTTTATTTTTTTATATATATTTACGGATTTATACACTTGACTCAATCTGGCACACCTGCTTTTGGTGCAACCTAACCTTACTTTTTTTATTGTTTACGAAATTAAATGGCACTGTTTTTCGTCAAATTAATGCTTATACTTCTTTGCTCTTTGAATTAATGTACCGAGAGTGAAAGGTGGTCTTTGTTCTGTTCTTTTTAGGGTGTGTCCTTCTCAGGTTATTCATTTTAAGTATGCAAATACCACTACCCAGAAATATCCGTATGCCTATAAAACGAAGACTTCGTTTTACTGAAGAAGATGATTTAAATCTCCTTCGAGAAGTTGCAGGGCAAAACCCTTTTGAAAACACAGCTGTGTGGGCAGATATCAAAGAAAATTAATTTATTTTATGCCATAAAGACTTTTTAATGAAATCATGAAAAGATCATGTAGATCTTTTAATAAAAAAAGGCTTGGTTAGGTATTTTATTTTGTTTAGGTGCGCCGGCGCCAAATTAATAACTACAGACAGAACGTAGGCGCTGCAAAATCTCTGGTTTTAACAGTGGCGCTACTCGTTATGTTTAATAAAGTTAACCATAACGGAGCTAAAAACTGATATTAATTTAAGAGGTGCAAAAAGTCTCTATTATCACACTACAGTACTAATTTTTAGTGGTAAGTATATGCTTTATTAACCGTAGCAAGCAAATATTATTATGATTAATGTCAAGTCTTATTACAACTGCTAGTCGGAACTAATACAGTATATAAAACCAGATTACACCCCCAATAGAACTTGATAATTACTGTGAGTATTCAGAGCAATAATGGCTATAAACCATTCTATGGTAGCATTAACTCCTATTTCCCATTGACTAAATTACCGTAATATTATCACTGCACAACGGTCTAGCAATTTTCGTTGTTTTACAGTAGGGAAGCGCGTTGCTATCACATAATATAGTATTAAACAGTTGTATAAAAATGATTGGAATTCTTATAAGAAATAGAAGGTTTTTTTCAGTGTAAGAATTAGGAAAAATACTAAATTTAAAATTATCGATATGGTCTAAATATAAGGTTTTTAAAAATACATAATTAATTTATCAACAAAACATGATAGACAAAGGGGCAGAGATAAAAGAAAAGGTTCGCGCCGCGAAGAAGAACAAGAAATGCCTGGATCAACGCCAAATCGATATTTTAAAATATATATACCGAGGAAACCTTCTTTGGTATATTTTATATAAAATATTTAAAAAGGTAATAACTCCGCACAAAATGTATTAGCTGATAAATCAACTTGTAACTTTTATATCCGATACAGACTTTGGTCAGTCTCTAATGTACATGCATAATGATTCGATATTATTACTATGAAAATCAAATAGACAGTTTGCAGCGTATGTACAAAACGCTGTTACATTAACACCAATATTGCATAAAATTCCATAAATAATTTAAAAACACATAAATAAATCAATGGACTAATGGAAAGCGGATTTTATTTTTAACACTTTCATAAAACTATACTTTAACGCTTACACGTGAACGGTGAAAGTATTTACAATTTTAATTCGTTTGACGTTAATCTGCCGGAAAGTTTTAGATAGTAATTTCATAGTAATTTACGTTACAAGACCGGAAAGTAGTGTTTTTCAGGTCGAGACAAGCATTTCCAGTGCGGGCCGTAGGCGAGTCCTGGAAGCTTGGAGAGACCTGGAAAACACTTATTTTCGGTTGCGTGACGTACAATATTTTTTTTAAGACCGACACTTCGATATACTTACATTAAATCATTTTATATTATTTTTAAATGCGTCGTATGACTTCTCGTAGCGGGCTTTTGATTTTACTGGCAATATATCGTAAGTCGCTGTCCTTGCTGCTTCTAAAATTTCTTCTGAAATCTCATTTTCCGTGTCGGATAATTCAAAATCTGAATTCATATTGTTAAATTTGCGAACTCGCGAAACAAGTTTGACATAAACAACAAATTAAAAATCAACGAACTGTCACTCGACAATACATCGAAATGTTGTTGTCATAGTAACGAAATCAAGGTAGCTTGTATTATCAAAGAGCGATTGGAAAAACAAAAAACAGGGACTGGAAAAATCTTTTCCGGTCTCTAACGTCACTGTTCCGGTCTTGCGATCGGAAAAAGGTTATTTTCTAGACGAAAAATTGTCCAAAAAGTGTATATTTTCTGGGCGGTTTTAAAAAAAATTCATTTCAAAAAAGATTGTCCCTAATTAGCGACTGGTAATCCATCTCACGCGCTAAGAATAAATTGGATTTTGGCCTCTTGCGAATTCGAGCATTTTCGTGAAGAATAATATGTTAGCTTCCTTGAAAATTACATAAATTTATTTTCAACCAATTAGAAGGCTCCTTTTTGTTTATGTTGCCTATAGCAACGAGAGATTATGGCGATAATTTTGTTAGTTCCTATTAACTTAATGAAATTAATAAGTGATAATTTTTCTGCCAAAAATAAAGTGCTTTATATCGATTGGCACAAGTCACTCAGAATAAAATCAAAATACATTTTGTTGCTAACTTATTATTTTTATTGATACTAACCAATTCGCTTTACATATCGAACACCGGGGCTAAAAAAGACACATCAAAAATTTAACTAAACCCATCGGAAATATGTTTTTTTAAGTTTCATTTGAAACTATGCAGACATGTAATATCAGATATTATGGTTGAAAACGAATTAATGTTTTTAATGTTCCTGAAATTTTAGTAATAAATCTTAGTTACAAACAAGTAAAATCAACGTCTTTTCTAAAAATACAGTGCGTCATATTCAACTAAACTCATCGGAAATATGTTTTTAAAGTTTTATTTGAATTTAATAATAATAATAATAATAATAATAATAATAATAATAATAACAAATTTTTATTAGTTCATTGAATTATTTAATTATTAAATTTTAAATTTTTTCTTCTCTCTTGATAGATAGGTAATTACAATCTAGAAAGACTATTTTATTAAACTTTTTTATATAAAATTTGATTCTTTAATTTTTTTACAAATAGTTTTAAATTATACCTTTTAATTTCATTTCCTAACTTGTTTTATTCTATAGCACCACTAAAAAATATTGATTTTTGAGTCGATTTCAAATTTGTATGATCCAAAATAAAGTTATTTTTTCCTCTTGTTTCATGAATATGAATATAAAGACATTGGATTTCAGACAACAAATTTGTTATTTAATGTTTCTCATATTTTAGTAATAAAAATTAGTTACTAACGGCCAAAATGAACTTCATTTCCAAAACTCCAATTAGTTACAATTAACTAAAGCCGCCGGAAATATGTTTTTGTAGCATTTTAGCAAAAAAATTACAATAAGAAAAAACTTCAATTTATAAAATTTTCTTACCAAATCTCCCACGCAGCAGAATTAATTCCCGATAATTCTGCTGCTAGGGAGATTATAAGTGAAAGTCTACCGTTTTCAAATATAGCTGTCAAATCCCTTAATGTAATCAAAAAAAGCGTACTTAATATAAACCTACTACTTTTAACGTGGCAACAAGAATTATAAAATATGCTAACGTTTTTTTCAACTGAATCGTTCCAATTTTTTTTTCTGTCATGTCAATGAATTTCTGTTTATGTAGCACTTACTAAATAAACGGTAGCTTTGCTGTTCGAGCCAGTAGCTATCCCGCAAGCTATTATAGCGCTGTCATATCGTATTAAATATTGCGGATAAAGATAAGGACTTGCGGGAAAATAGATTTTAGAGGAGATAAGTTTCAATTTTGGCCGTCCGGGAATGATTTGCGATTTGTTTTGCATCAGACATGGCGGCGGATTCTATTAAAGGGTTATTGTTGGGCTTTTCATCGTATACAGGGTGAGTCGGGAGGAATGGGCCAAACTCTAAGGGTGTAATCTATGCATCAAAATAATAAGAAAAAACTTAAATGTTGTTATCCAATATTCATTTGTTTTTAAATTACAGAGTTAAATAAAATAATAATATTGTTAAACCAAAATATACAACATTAACATTGTTTTAAATAATTCATTGGTTTGGTAAATATTCAAATATACCGCCATTGACTTCCAAACATTTCTTGTTTCGTTTACGAAGGGCGCGCGTGGCTTTTCTAATTGATTCGTGCCTTTCTTTAATATTAAGTGCAGCATTTCTGATAAGTCTAATTGATGCATCCTTAGTATCTACTTTTACTTTGTATACCTCATTTCTTAACCAACCCCATAAATTATAGTCCAACGGTGTGATGTCTGGCGATCTAGGAGGCCAACTAATAGGACCATCGCGACCAATTCAAACCTCAAAGCCTTAGAATTATAATTTAGTTTACACTTGAAAACGGTTAGAGATACTAACTAACCGAAACGTTATGTTAAGTAACAAAATAAAGACATTGGAAGTTCGACAAGGTATTTTTTTTTGAAACAAACATATTTTCAAATAAACTCCATAAGTTGCGAGGGTTTCGAGTAAATGATACAAAAGCATGTCGCAAGTAAAAGCGAATGATAGACTCTTAATAGCGACAATTATAGTTTAAGGTGAAATATCGGGAACTACGAACAAATGTAGGTAAAAGAGAATAAACTGAAAACGGCACTACATGCGGATAAGTATCATTTTGCGCACGCTAGTAGAAAAACAGATTTTCAGCATTAAGGAATAAAGATAAACAGAAAGGAACGTTAAGACGTCAAATTATCGCTTACCATTAAAATTTATGTCATTACACATATTTATTTCAAACTTCAAGTAGAATTTCAATAACTGAAGCAAAAGTACTTTTCTGCAGTAAATTTTTTACAGAAAAAGAAAAGCATAAAATGACAAGGGGGCGTGTTAGGAATTTACGAACGCCTTTTTTGCGACATGCAACCACCAGATCATTTGTGTCATTGTCTGTAAAAACATATAGAATTATCTATTAATTTCAGGGGGAATTTACAACTGCCTGAATAATTCGTATCTAATAATTTATAGTTCTATAAAAATGTCGTCCGTACTAAAAGCAGATATTTATTTTCCCTTACGTGCAGGTGTAATTTCTTTTTCCTTTTTTATATAAGAATATGTTAAGGAGCTACATATATTTTTAGTAAAAGAATAGGCAGATATAAGAGTTCTTCACCCCATTTAAAATAAACCGAAATTTTGCCCCCCGCTTCTGTCACTGAACTTTTGCTACCAGAACCATTCCCGAAGGGATGAACCGTTTAATATAGGCTTCGAACCACTATCCTTAGTCGTTAGAACTTCCAGGACCTACTGATGGGGGAGTGCGTTCCTTCCCCCGTACCCCCAAGATATGGGAACTTATCCAGGCTGATTACTGGCGTGAATGGCTTGGTATTGGGAATGATATAGCTCTGGGGCTCTCTCAGGCTTCTCTGGTATCAACCGGGTATTTCTTTGGCATGCTGTCTGAGCAGGAACATGAGCTTACACCTGATCCAAGTGAACGAATTCAGGTAAGACCCGCTAGTGCGTGTGGACCGAATTCGTTTCTTGGTTCTGAGATATTTTCGTTTGAAGAAGTCCTGTTTTTAAAAGCGACCTATAGTGAGTTCCCTCATTATTTTCCTTCGATTTCTTTCTTTCTTTTTTCGACAGCAAGTGATCTCCAACGCAGAAAACATTCTCTCGCGCTGAACCAATCTCGCGAAAACATAACATATTACTTTATTAAACATCAGCGTCAAACTTTACACGCATCAAGTAGAAAATATAGACTAGCTAATATAAAGTTATTAAAGAGTTTTTGCAACGAAACCAATGCAATTTAAGAACGCTTCAGTAAAACCATAATTTGTTTTGTTAAGGAACAGGAACTCACTTAAGATCATAAATTAAAAAAAAAAAAATTTTCTGGCAACTAATTTCTGGTATATTATTGTGAGTAATACATTTTTATGATCTTACAGCTACATTTTAAAATTCCCGTCAATATTTTTTTTGGAGTTCCAAGGCCCAAGAAATTTATGGTAATTTTACACGAAACTTTTTATGTACTATCATAAAATATCCACATTTTAATAAAATTCGTCCTGTGACAAAACCAGGATAGCGACCCCTTTTTTCTAAACGTTCCCACCACCGTACCTTATCGAAAATTGCTAAAACTCCACACGTTTTTCCTTCCATCCCCAACGATTTATTTATTGCATACGAGCATAGGAAGCTCCGGCATATCATCTCACTATATTGAAAGAAAAGATGAAGGGGGCCTGATATACGCGCCATGTGTTGGAGCTGTTGACGGCAATCATGACATTTGGCAGTAAAATGTCAATTGTGGGAGAGCTGAGATTAAAATTTTTTAAATATTTATTTATTTAAACAGTATCAACAGCAGCAGTTCTTGCCACTTACAGATACATCAATCGAATCTAATAAGACAAGTGAGTTAAAATAAACACTGAGTCTAGTTTTGTAGTTTAGTTTTTACAGATTCTGTGAACATACTTAGTGCTGTGGCACTAACATCGATATTACTTGCCAACCCATTAATTAAACTATACATACGATACAATGGAGAATTATTGTGAGAGTTGGTTCTAGGAAAATGTAAATAAAATGCGAATATTGTGGCATAACGGACACGTGTGTAACTGTTTTCTATAATGGAATACATAGGGATCCAAGCACAATGGATACCCTGGAGCGGGTAAACCACGACGGCCGTTTCGTCCTTGTTAGGACTCTACGGGCAGCCATAACCCAAGCAATTCCGACAACGGCGGTAAGATGTATTAAAAGCCTTTTACAAAAGCAAAGCGTCCATCAATATACCGTAGCGCCATCCCAGCGGAATTAACTCCAATGTGAAAGGCAGTCACACCGGTAATATTCGAAAAATAGACAACTAAATAAACCACGAAGTGCATCCCAATCCAGTATAGGGAACGCTATTTGCGTTTTCACCGGAACGCCTGCCGTTTTGCAGATTAGAAACAGATCAACGCTGCACCCACTAGAATGCTCGCAATCTGTTTAAGAAAAGCCTTTAAAATGTTTAGAAGATAATATAGTGTCAACACACCGTAGCGCCGTATTGTATTGATGGCCGCTTTGATTTTGCAAAAGGCTTTTAATACATCTAACCGCCGTTGTCGGGATTACTTGGGTTATGGTTGCCCGTAGAGTCCTAACAAGGTCGAAACGGCCGTCGTGGTCTATTCAACTCAGGATATCCTTTGTGTTTGGATCCCTGTGTATTCCAATATGAAAAAACAGTTACACACTTGTCCAATATGCCACAATATTCACTTTTTAATTATTTTCGCGGACACTATATTATATTGAAAAATAAAATATATTTTTATGTATAATATTGTCGGATATGGATTGGTATCCTTAAGGATGGATTACTCATCTCGTACGTCACTGTGGTGCTAAGACTTAGTGGGTGTTGAGCTTGATAAGAAGAGGTGTAGTGGAAAGATAGTGCATAGAACAAGGACAAGAACATTTCTAGTTTCGTAGGAGGAGTCAGTAGATGAATGTTGATAAAAAAATAATTGTTTGTAATTGGTTGGAATAAAGGGTCCCATTTCTAATAGTACACTCAGGGAAATCCCTTCTTTTATTAACATGCAAAATTATTACTGACATAGCAAAACGAAACCAATTCTTTCAGTTGATAAGGGTTGCAAAACTGTACTCAGGTTATAGTTGTACCAATTATTCAAGTGTAAGGGTAACCTTTGCCTGTTTGTCTAGTCAGTTTGAAGTCAAGATTAAATTTAAAAATTGTGGAAGTCATGAAGCGTTCCGCACCAGAACCAGTTTATTTTGCTCCCATTGCGTAAGTGTTCTTTGTGCTCCTTTTTTTTTGTCAGTTTCTAGGCGCACTGATGAGTCATGATATGGCGAAATGCGTCTGAGGATGGATCTGACGAAATTAAAGGAAAAACCACTCTCTACTTGAGATAAAAATATATATTTTTCCAATTTCGGTTTTAAAGAAGTAATCCACGCCGGAATTCCCTCTTAGCAGGGATTTTTATAATTCGACGTCTCTGTCCGTTACTTTTGAAAACGCTTGCCTTGCTTTTACCGAAAAATATTTTATATTCCGCTCCCCCATTGCACAGTCAACCGATCCACTTTATTTACTCGAAAAATAAAAGAAATCTACCTCATATCCGAAGTGAATTTCTCGACGTGTGTCCTCCATCACTTGGATCTTTTTCGCGCCCGCAGGTGTTTCTTTTAGTTCCGATTCATTCTTTTTCGGTGACAAGATCGTTTATTTTCGGACAAAGACATCAAAGCCGATACACGAGGCCATCTAAAATATTTCTGTCTCGGGAAAAAAATTAGAGAGACGTTGAACGATGCACTTAAGCTTACTTTGACTCAATAAAAAATACATCTACATTTGCTCGACGACCAAAATGGCGAACGCGGGACTACAGATTTGTTCACCGGTAAAAACGAAAAATAAGGTAAGCAAAGCTGCCAACAAGGCAGCAGTCGAGGGGCTACTTTAGAAAATAGTGTTTTTTTTTATTTTGCATGTCAAAAAGTAGAATAAGTTCTAGGACTATAGTTCGGTAATACGCACCACAGTTGTTCTGTTGCGATTAGGTTTTCATCGGCGCTTACCTTATACAGTGTGTATCAGCAAAATGGAATAAATTCGATAATTAATACACGAGGGCGTGTCATGTAACAGTGGCCAATACCAAATTTCTTATTTTAAATGCAACACACTGTATATTATTTAATTTTTAAATCTTTCAGAAAATTTTAGACAATTCATCCTTTACCTATCTTGAACTGTTTCGGAAATATTAAGCGTTTTCAGATTTATTGCAAAAATTAACAACATACTCAAAAACTAATAAGTAATACTGTTTATTTCTTAACAATGGCGGCAGATCTGGGGATCGTGCTGGCCATTCCATCGATCTACGCCTCGCTATCCACCGATTTGGAAATACTCGGTTGAGGTACTGCCGGACATTGATTTGGTAATGGGGCGGTGCTCCATCTTGTTGAAACCATATCATATTCGCTGGAAGTTGTAGGTTTGCTGGATCAGGATATAAGTTTGTCAAAGTTGGCAAGACAATATTTTGGAGCAGTGCTAAATAATTATCGCCATTTAAATTGCCATTAATGAAAAAGGGATCTATGATTTGATCTCCAACTATTTCTGCCCCGACATTAACCTTTTTAGAATATTGAATTTTGAATATTATCCAGTGAGGATTTTCCCTAGACCAATAGCGGCAATTCTGATCATTAGCATGACCGTGAATTATAAAGGTGCACTCATCAGAAAACAAAACATGTTCTAATTGGATCACATTGTCATCTAACATTGTCATCATTTGTTCACAAAAATATGTTCTTCTATCAAAATCGTCTTTCATGAGCTCATGAATAGGTAAAGTGTATACTATCTTAGTTGAGACAGACAAAAAAACTAAAAAAATTTTGATGACAGACTTGTCAAGTCCACATGGACTATCTTTGATCATCTGTATAGGGAGTGATCAATACAAATTTTGTTATATTTGTATTGTAGTTTCAATGTGTGATGCAGTAAATTGATCGTACCCCCAATATTTACGTTGTCTCAACTGAGTTCGTATGAAGTATACCATTTTATAGCATACATTTTATTTTCTTGTAGTGTTCGAATAATTGATGAATGCCGAACATCGAACATTGGGGCGATTTTTTGACTAGAAGTATGTCGGTTTTCCTCAAACTCAAGCATAATATCTAATTTAGTATAATCACTTATTGCATTGGTTGCTACTTTTTTTTATCTGCTTTACATGTCCAAGCTGGCGAAACTGCCGGGCAACTTCCATTTGTGTCCGTGTTTTATCTCCATAACCAATCATCTGTAGAATTATTATTTTGCGCATTTCTGTTAAATAAACTATGTTTCTAATATGCAGTTAACGAAATTCAAACGACTATAACAGTGACAACTACTGTCATGAAGACAGACAACAATTTGCTAAGGTCAGGAGTTTTAAACAAAAGTAAACAAAACTCTTTATACTTTTTTTTTATTTCATCAGTAAAAAAACGCTGAAATGCAATAAATCCAAAAACACTTAATATTTCCGAAACAGTTGAAGATAGGTTTAGGATAATATTGTACATACAATATGTCTAAAATTTTTTGAAGAATCCAAAAATTGAATAATATACAGGGTGTTGCATTTAAAATAAGAAAGTTGGTATTGGCCACTGTTACATGACGCACCCTGTATAAAAAGTTTTTATTTAGAAAAATGCGCAACTAGAAATACCAATCGACGTGTCCGAGCGTTTTTTCGGACACGCTCCCATGTATTTATTATCGAATTTATTCCATTTGGCTGATACACACTGTATTGATGTCGTTTACTATTCGTGATAAGACTAGTAAAGACATTGCTTGTGTACCTATAAAATATATCTTTAATCACTTATAACATAAATAACTATTAAACATTAGATAATTTCCCGAAAAGTACTTTTAACATAAATCATAGAATTTTTTTTTCATAATATCGTGCAAATTACATAGGACAGATATGACCTGCTAAGTTTTCTGACATCCCCTTTACATAGGGAGCGAAAAATCAAGCACCTGTCACTTTCTTACATGTTTTTAAATAGATCTTTTAATGCCCGGGGGAAATGAAAACACGTTCCGCTCCCTTTGAGTTTATAAATATTTATTTGAGTCGTTGTATTCGCCCGTAACAACATCGAATATTTTAAAAGTTTTTTGAAGGAAAAGTTTAGTTTTCCGTTCTATTCTTGAGGATTTTTAAGTTTGGTAGAAAATGTAAATTTATTATAAATTAAATTATTTTGACTATAATTTGTTGACCAAACTGAGTCAAACTTGGACGTGCTCCAAAAAAAAATATTCGCCTGCGGCGACCAGGTCGTTTCGTTAATGTCTGGGTCGGTTTCAGTCCCAGTACGGGCCAGTTTTAAATCTAATCAATGATCGAAACTTAAGAATTTATCAAAATTGTCTTATCATCGTTATTTCAAAAAAAAAAAATACCTTTTCGGACTTCCATTGTCTTTATTTTGGTTAGTTAATATCTCTAACCGTTACACAACCTTTTGGTTAGTTAATATCTCTAACCGTTTCCAAGTGTACACTAAATTATATACTAAATATTAATAGTATAATACAATCTATTAAATGTGCCATGGAGACAGAAACACATTCGACTCTACTTTTACTCGATGTTCTCGTCAAACAAAGTACTGAAAACATAAAAACTTCACTGTACAGGAAACTCACTTACATGGGGCAATACCTTAATCACGGATCGAATCATTCCAACTCCATAAATTAGGGCATAATTCAAACCCTTTATCACAGAACATCTAACGTTCAATCATCAATCCGAAAGACCTTAATATTGAAATTTCAAACCTCAAAAAAGATTTACAACAGAATGGTTACTCTGAAACCTTTGTAACTAATACCATCTCAAAACTTAAAAATCGCAAAGTAAAAACTAATACAGAAACGAAAGAGGAACAAGCATTTCTTACAATACCTTAAGTTAAGGCGATTTCTGAAAAGATTGGAAGGATAACCAAAAACTTTAATATCAAAACAGCCTTCAAATTCGGAAATACGCTTAGAAGCTTTCTTACAAGAGTAAAACCCCCCCGCAATGAAAACACAAAAAATTGTATCTATCAAATCTCTTGCGAGTGTGCCGAATCGTACATTGGAGAAACAAAAATACCTCTTCCCGTACGAGTTAAAGAACATCTGAAATATACTCAAAGAAACTTCGAGATCAGGTATAGCGGAAAATGTATGGATCAACCAACATAATATACAGTGGTCAAAAGCCAAGGTTTTGGACACTAAAAAGCACTGGAGAAAACGAAAATTCAAAGAAGAAACTTTCATGAATCAAAATACCCATATATTTAGTAAGTCAAGTATAGATTTCCCAAATATCTGAAAGCCTCCTTTGGTCCAAAATCAACAGCTCAAACATCATACTCCAACAAGCACGTAGGCGGAGTCATCAAGCTTCATTTCAAATGGATAGTATTTAAGACAGTAGCTTTGGAATTATAATTTGGTTTACACTTGAAAACAGTTAGATATAATAACTAACCGAAACGTTTCGTTAAGTAACAAAATAAAGACAATGGAAATGCGGGAAGGTAATTTTTTTGATGTTACTTCATTGTCTACCCTACCCCCAAACATCGTTATGTCAACTTTCGAGAAAGCACGTCCGATATTTCTCTATTATACCGACCAAACAATAATTAAAGTGCAATTTTTCTTATAATAAACACAAATGACAAAACATTCGAGAAAAAGGCACCCTTATAAAGAGTTCTCCATCGCAGCAACACCTGAAAACTAATGGATTTCGCCTCGAACTATGGTCATTTATCATTGGGCTTTTTGCGATTATCTGTATGTTTGAAATAACACCACTTTAAGAGGGCTGTTTTCGGTCAGATAGTTAGACCCGTATCGTCTGGGATAATGATCGGTTGAATTAAACGAAAGAACTCGGGATTAAAAAAAAAAAAATATAATTACTATCGGAAATTATTGTAGATTATATTATTTAATATACAGCGTGACCAGTAAAGTCCGCATCATATGGGATTTTTTTTATTAATAGCTTTATTCGAAATTTGACTTTGGCATCAAGTTCTACTTCGATCGAGATGAAAATTAAGCAAAAAAATAGTAGTCACGTGATTCGCATTATCTGTCAAATTTTAATTTTTTCCAAAAAATTATTCAAAAGTGGGGTTATTTCTGTAAATATCGAAAAAAGTTATTGGTGAAAGTTATTTTAAATGCAGTTTCTAGGCCACATGCAGAATTTCCAGATGCATTAGATAATTTTGATTTTGTACCCACCACTAAAATTTATTTCCCACTTAATGAACACTTTACTGATGACACTGTGTTCTTTTTTGTCTTAATATTAAGGTGTATTACTTTCAAACAACTACGTTTTCTAAAATACTTACTTTATGAAGTTACCTTATACAGGGTCAAAAACAAATAAACTTTGCATAACATGCGACCAAATTTTAATAGCCCAAAAAAACACACATTTAATATGGCGCTACTTTAAAGAAAATGTATCTGAAATAAAGCATTGTCAAACTAAAATATTTTATGTAGGTTGCGTTGAGTCTTATTTTGCATAAGTGGTGCAATTTACAAAATATGGGTAAAAAATCAAAATTGTTTTATACGGCTAAAATTTTGCATGTGGACTAGAAACTGCATTAAAAAAAAACTTTTTTCAATAACTTTTTTCGATACTTTCAGAATTAACCCTACTTTTGAATTATTTTTTGGAAAAAAATTAAATTTGAGAGATAATGCGAATCACGTGGCTATTTATTTTTTTGCCTAATTTTAATCTCGATCGAAGCAGAACTTGATGCCAAAGTCAAATTTCGAATAAAGTTATTAATAAAAAAAAATCCCATATGATGCGGACTTTACTAGTCACACTGTAGAATTAGGATGGAATAGTACCAGAGTACCCCCTTATGGGGCTGTTGCTTCGTAGTACCTGAACCTAGGACTCACTTTTACATGAAGTTCCTACTTTATTTTTAGGCAATCTAGTCATTCCCAAAATATTCACCATACCTTGTAGAATACCCTGTATATTATAGTAGAACTTAAACCTTAGTTTAAAGGTAGTAACATTATTTTAACAAAAATTGAACTTATTTATTATGTCGTCTCGTCAAGAACCCGACAAATTCATCTAAGAGTATCTCCTCAACGTTTCATATTAAAAAATCCTTAATTAAAATAAACATAGCCGACAGAAAATCTCCTGCAAGTAAAGAAGAACTTTATATCAAACACAGGATTTTAATTAGGTATACCGAAAAGTCCCCTCGAATTTTCAAATACCTTAAACAGTTTCTCGCGCAATCTGTCAACTTTGTAATTCTCTCTTTTCAGTCGCCAGCTGCAAATATATAAAACCATAATAACTTCTGCTAGAACTTTTAAAGTTGCCGAAGAGATTTTGAGATTTAGCCAAACTTTTCGGGGAAAATTATACGCATATTGTCTTTTGCGTTATTGCAGAATTAAAAACAGCATCTCAAAGTCTGGACTTGCTAGATAAGTGAGAAAAAAGAGGTCATACTTTTCGAATTTTCTTAGATTTTAATGTAATTTTACACAATTATTCTAGTACCGGTCTGTCAATATTTTATTGTATCAATAATAAAATTAATAAGCCTTTGCAAGTCATAATGTTGTTAATACTAGTAAAATTTGAAGACTCCATAAATAGTTTTTAAAATGGCGGATGCGAAGATAAAGGAACTAAATCCAGTCCTGCGACCTTAGCATAAAATAGACCAAACTTCCACAGGATGCCCGACATGACAAGTGACATGACTTGCCAGACATTATCACACTGTACAGGGTGTCCAGTTTTCGTATGTTTTCATATACCAGCTCCCTTATTATAAAAGATAGAAAGATGGGGTTTGCGGCTTACTGTTCCATTTTTTTATGAAACTTTCATTACCGCAAACGAATTTTTCATAGCCCTCTCAGTTTCTGACATACAGGGCCATTTTCAAATTTTGTCATTTTTGACGCTCCCCTGTATCTCGATTATTTGATAACTTATCAATAAGGTAAAAATGGATTGTTATATAGTTTTTTATGCTGAATTCAGTGGCGTAGTTAGTTTTTTTCTAAAAAGTTTTGTTTATGAGTTATGACCCAAACTTATATTTTTTTTAATGGGACACCCTATATATTAGTTATTTTTCTTGTTCCTCTTTCTAAGAGCTTTTTAAAAATATATAATAGTCCATATTTTTTTTTTTAAAAAGGGACAATTTTAACTTTTTTTGTAAAATTAATTATTTTTCGAATAGAGGGCTGCCCGCAAATAAAAAAAAATTAACAAACATTATTTTTATTAAACATAACTTTAAACCAACAATTAAGCAATTATTTAAAAACAAAAAAGTGGTTCGTGTCTGTGAAAATTAAAATAAATTGCCCGAACTTTTCACTACAATTTCAAATAAACTAACAAAATCAAACAAATACCATTAATATTTGACAATAATCCGTAATGGCGCATTTACAAAACTTTGTTTTCTGTCATGTCTATCCATGATTGATCATGGCCTTCTGGATTCTAGATGAAAAATGATTAATTTTACAAAAAAAGTTAAAATTGTCCCTTTAAAAAAAAAAAAATATGGACTATTATATATTTTCAAAAAGCTCCTAAAAAGAGGAACAAGAAAAATAACTAATATATAGGGTGTCCCATTAAAAAAAATATAAGTTTGGGTCATAACTCATAAACAAAACTTTTTAGAAAAAACTAACTACGCCACTGAATTCAGCATAAAAAACTATATAACAATCCATTTTTACCTTATTGATAAGTTATCAAATAATCGAGATACAGGGGAGCGTCAAAAATGACAAAATTTGAAAATGACCCTGTATGTCAGAAACTGAGAGGGCTATAAAAATTTCGTTTACGGCAATGAAAGTTTCATAAAAAAATAGAACAGTAAGCCGCAAACCCTATCTTTCTATCTTTTATAATAAGGGAGCTGGTATATGAATACACACGAAAACTGGACACCCTGTACACACACCAACGTAGTTTCTGTATGAGAATAAACAAATTGAAGGTCTCTTATTGCCACTTTCACAAATTTCTCTTTTTATTTTTATTCGCATTTCAGACAATCCTTTGATATAAAAAATAAATAAAAAGCGAAATTATTCTTGAAAGTATTAAGAAAATTCTTAAGTAGAAAAGCAAGCTCTTTTAAAATAGTTGAAGGCGTATTTCCCGTCATGCTTTAACGTAGGATAAAGAGAAACAAGAAAAATTACTTTACTTGATACAGGCAAGTTTGAACAGTGTTCTTTTTGCATTCTTTGTGCAAGCAATAAGAATTAATCAAATTGAGTGATATGTAATCGATAGTGCGGAAGAAATAAAATTGAATTGGCACTTAAAGCTTTTCTTAATTTATTTTATTATTAAATAATTATTACTTAAAAACTGCTGATTGATTTAGGATGATATAAAATTAAAAATATTTAAAAAATAGCAAATGAGAATCGTACTCTTGTTTATTGGGTTAATAATGTAATAATAGGAGCATCATATTATAGTATATTATGAACTGGTAAATCATAAAGTACCCAATTGTGAACATATAAATATGGTCTACTGATCTATCAAAAAAATTTGCGGATGTTAGTTAATCATCACAAAACATTACTTTATGAGAAAATTGATTCCACTCTTTGAACTTCACTTCTAAACGGTCTACGAAGCCAATTATTCCCAAATAACCGTAAAAATGGCCGGGTTTCAATAAAATCCTATTTGTAAAGGGCTTTGCGAAAAAGTTTTGATTGCGACTTTTGATTCGCGGCATATTTAGGTGGTGATTCTATTTTAATAGACTGACATTTAAAAGTTCAGTGCTGCCAAGGGGCAATTTGAAGTTTTGCTGCCGGCTTTAATGACTTGAGCGATTTTGCCGTAATACAGAATATAAATTGGCTTCTGTATATAGAATGACTAAAATGCAGATTTTATAGAGATAGAGACTGACAACATGACTGGCGGCGTTCTAAACCATGAGTTTTTTAAATATTAATAAAAACTCCAAGCGAATTTAATTGACTATTATAATTGATATACTTCCGTTGCTATTTAGATACGATAGCCAATTGGCAGACCTGTATATAAAATATGCCGTTTTTTTTTCGGCAAATTCAAAATTATTTAGATTTTCGTATACCCAGTCAAAAAATAATTGTACAACCTAAAACAGATACCGCTTATACAGCAGCAACAATCAGACATAATATATTACAGCCTCCGGCCTCTTTCCTCCAAAGCTAGCAAAATTACCATAAAATTGCTTTAACAAATGCAAAGCTGTTTATTTGCGACGAAAATAATTTAAAAAGTGAAATTCTATGCACAGTGTTTTGCAAAAACCTCATTGTATTTGTAAATAATAGCCAAACCTGACATTTAATCCCTCTAGGGAATTTGTCGCGACTTCGAAATGACTATTCTATATACAAGATGCACGAACGGCTAAATATCACCACGTTTTGCGGTAAATTAGCCCTGTAACAGTAGCGGAGCGTCAATGTTTCTTCAATACTCATAGCACTGCTACAACTATCATGAAAGAAGCCGTGAAACAGAAACATCGACAACACTGCTTGAAGATCCATGTGTCACGTGACCTTTCTGAGGTTAGCCATGGTTTAGTATGTAATTTACGCGCGAACTAGGTGTAGGTGTGGTACTAATTTGTATTTTTATCCGGTTTTCGATTGATATCTAATAGGACATTTAAGTGACATGATTATTAAGAACCTCTACAAAATACTGATTTTTTGGTGCGGGTTTGCTCTAGTAGCATGAATAAAGTGAGAAATCTAACAGCCTGGCCGGCCTGGCGGTTTGTTTGCGGGTCTTATAAATGGCGGCAGAATTTTATTTGTTTTAATTTAAAAGTTGTGTTTTCTAACTATAAAAGTGTTTTAAAAGCAGGTGAAGAGAGTGTAATATATTTTTATAGTTTAGATTTGACCAATGACTGTATAAATATTGTTAATCAGATTTTAGTGGACATTGATATGAAGGTAAAGGTTTTTTTAAAAGGTAATGAATTGGCTTACAATGTTTTGAAATGGATTTTACCCTTTGAAATAAAACTAAGCACCAATTAGGTACCAATAATTCATGCATTGTGAAAGTAACGAAGATACCCAAATAGTAGCTGACATTCTTAAGACAAGCGTAGATTTCTTAAACAAAGCTTTAAGCTTACTAAATTTTTAATTGTGTAATAGAATATAACTTTTGATCGATCAAATAACTCGTAGTGAAACAGAAACAGCTTGTCTACGCAATATTACTATTATTTAATAATTAATACCAAATTAATTAAGTTGTTCTTGTTATCCAAAACCATTTATTACTTTTTTGTACATTTTTCAATATCAATATAGTGGCAATAGAGCCAAAAAATTACAAAAACTATCAGAAAGAATAAAAAAACTCGCCCGTTGCTGCGCGCCATCTATGTGGATCCGCAACTTCCAACTGATGAGGCGTTGCCCGATGTCACTTAATGGCCTCTTTTCAAGGTGGTTGTCGCACTGCTAATATTCGTGATTGAGTTTAATAAAAATCCAATTACTTGCAATGCTCACTGCGTTCCATCAGTATACACAATTATATTTAAATGCAATTAAATAAGGCATATTTGGACTACAAAAAAACTTTTGATTCTCAATGTCAATGTTGACAATAGCAGAAAATACCGAGCCGCTACTGATGTGTACACGGTTTTAATATTGGGTTATGATATGGTAA
This sequence comes from Polydrusus pterygomalis, assembly GCA_963969555.1. Classification (NCBI taxonomy): domain Eukaryota; kingdom Metazoa; phylum Arthropoda; class Insecta; order Coleoptera; family Curculionidae; genus Polydrusus; species Polydrusus pterygomalis. Next base: position 53,657,293 of record OZ018381.1, read on the forward strand.
TTTGGTGAAGATATAATGGAACGTGTGTTAGATATGTGCTGCTGGTATAACAGACTGAATTGGTATATTGATTACAGCGAGAAATGATGATAGGATAGTTACGAAATTTACCTTTGGTGTTATGATGAATGATGAATGTTAACTAAGACTTATTAAATCATAATTAGGGAGGTTTAGTTTCTGCGTTGTTGTCATGTCATGATAAATCTGTAAGCAACATGTAAGTTCCCTTATACGCAGCCATAACATTGAAGACTTACACATTGGTTCTGATTATAGTTTAAATTTCTTTCTTTCTTAAAACATAAAGGAAATTTTCAAGTACCATGAACTTTCACGACTATTATTTTAAGTAATATTGAAAAACACAAAAGCAGTTTATATATTATGTTTGTTCATAGGTTTTCCCCTTTTTACCGCAGACTAAGTGGAGTTATGTTGTTCTAGTGGATATAACAAACGTAAACAGTTTTCCTTTCTAGCACGACTCTTTTGTGTCAATATTTGTCGGGCGGTCTTGGCATTTATCAGTCCAGTGCATTATGTGGAGGATTGACTTGTCCGAACTTAAGGGATTGCTGGGTAAAAATATGACAAACGAAATTTCCTTAAGGTTACCCTATAGAACTTTTGGGTGTTTTGCCGCTTAGATATACACATAATTAAATTTAAAAAAAAACGTAATTAATAACATGTCGGTAGAGGAACTATACAGTTTTCGTACTCTCTAAGTAATGCCTTGGAGAAAATGCTATGCTTTAAAAAAATGGGTAATATTAGTAAAACATAAATTTGCATATAGTGATTAGGTGTTCGATTTTTTGGAAATCTCGTCACCTAACCACACTTTTTGTAAATTACCAATTTTTTTATAATTTATTTAGAATGACGAGTTACTAAAACTGAGAGAGTACCGTGTTAGGTTAGAGTGGCAGACCTCTGGCATTGTCCAAACAGTCACACGTAGTCCTATAAGGACCGTTCTGGTACCACACATGTTCCGCGGAACCTATCCGCATTAGCTTCCTGATGGTTAACGCGACGTAGATCGTAGAAGAATCTTGACAACTCATTCAAACCAGCCACTGATGTTAATAAACTTGGTGAGTCGACCTAGTTGCAGGCTGCTCACTTCCTCCAGATCATTAAAGAATGGTTCGCCCAGGGCATTGAACCTTCTTCTCGCGAGGCCGGGGCATTCACACTGCTGACTACTTTCCTCCTCTTCTTCATCTCTGCAACTTCTGCAAAAGTCGTTAGTTGGTATTTGCATACGTTCAGCGTGTCTACCGAACCGGCAATTTCCGGTGACTACTGCAGTGATGTTTCTTAGGTCCTTCCGGCTGTGCTGTAATAGCGCTGCGGTTTTCCTGCCGTCAAGTAGGGACAACAATTGTCTGGAGATGCTACAGGTTGTCAGTCCTGTCCATCTTCTTTGAGCTAGTTATTTAGCTATCCGATCTCTCTCATCTTTGACTGATCCCAATGGTCTAGCTATAGTATTTTTTGCTAGTTCGACAGATATGCTTGCGCCCTCCCTGGCGAGCGCATCAACAGTCTCGTTGTCATTTATGTTGCAGTGACCAGGAACCCAACACAAGGTGATTCGATGTTGAGTACCAAGTGTGCAGAGATTGTTGCGACATCGTCTTACTAATTTTGACTTAGTACTTCTGAAGCAAATTGCCTTTATGGCTGCTTGACTGTCTACAGACCGTGACAATAAAGATATTTTGCAGCGAAAAAATTTATTTCCCAAACGTCAATAAATACAATTTGTACGTGCAAGTAGAAAAATGCCAAGACCAAATAACAAATATTGAAATAATTTCCGAGAAAAACGTATTTACGATTGATATTTTTCCTGAAATAACAAATAATCTTACTTTGAAAAGAACAAAGTGTTTGTTAAATTTTTGAACACAAATATCCCTGCTTTATTAAAGGATAAAGAAGAAAATCTACAGGGTGTATTCATTTTCGGGTTGAAGCCTAATTAGGTAACAAAAACATATTTTACGCCATAAAATAATTGATTTTTGTTTCTCCTGAGGCAAGTGTAAGTTTCCTATTTCAATTGGCAACATACCAATTTTTTTACCAATTTAAAGTTTTCTCTTTCGGTGGTATATCGCAAGTGGTTTTTTTAACACGGTACTCAATAATACCCTGCAGGATCACCCTGGCTTAAGAGAAGCTGCCTCTATAGGTATCTATATAGACAGTCAAGCAGCCATAAAGGCAATTTACTTTAGCAGTACTAAAGTTAAAATTAGAAAGGCGCTATTGCTATCGGTTCTTGGACACAGCAATATATTATGGCAACGAGACTGCTAATGTGCTCACCAGGGAGGGCGCAAGCATGTCTGTCGAACTAGCATAGAATACTGTGACTAGACCACTGGAATCAGTCAAAGACGAGATAGATCGGATAGCTAAACAACTTGCGCAAAGCAGATGGACAGGGCTGACAACTTGTAGCATCTATGGCCCATACTCGATGACAGGAAAACCGCAGCACTATTACAACACTGTCGGAAAGACCTAAGAAACATCACTGCTGTAGTCACCGGACATTGCCTGTTCGGTAGACACTCTGAACGTATGCAACTACCAACTAATGACTTCTGTAGAAGTTGCAGAGATGAAGAAGAGGAGGAAACAATTCAGCATTTCTTGTGTGAATTCCCCGGCCTCGCGAGAAGAAGGTTCAATGCCCTGGGCGAACCATTCTTTAATGATCTGGAGGAAGTGAGGAGCCTGCAACTGAGTCTCTCACTCTCTCACTAAGTTTCTTAACAGCAGTGGCTGGTTTAAATAAGCTGTCAAGATGCTTCTACGATCGCGTTTACCATCAGGAAACTGATGCGGATAGGTTCCGCGGAACAAGAGTGGTACCACAACGGTCCTTATAGGACTACGTGTGACTGTTTGGACAATGCCAAAGGTCTGTCACTCTTACGTAACCTAACATAAGGATACGCATAGAAATCGTTGAAAAATAATATTATGGCCTATTTTAAAGGTCATAGTATGAAATCATTTATTTGTTATGAAATAAAGTCATGGTCGCACATGCGCTTTTTCAAAGGGGGGTGGGGGGTCATGATGAAAATTAAAATTAACAAAAACGTCTTGGTTGCATGGTCAGAGATAGTTTTCTAGCGCTCCTCGTAATTTATTCATATAAATACCAATGTGATATACCCATGTTGGAGTTGGCGAATGAAAGTTTTAACTTTATAGGAAGAGCATTAAGGGCTTTGGTATTTATGGGTCATTTTATATGATAGGTGGGATTTAACTTTGGGCACTGCCCATTATAAACTTTATTACGATGGCATAAACATTTTATAATTTAGGAGGCTCTTACCTAAGTGGACGTTAACGGACAATGGGCGATAAATATTTAATAAGGCTAAAGAAAAGTATACTGACTATAGAAATATATGTCTGTGTCGTATCTCGCTGGGAAGGGGGAGGGGAAAGTATGTCTCTCATCTTTCCGCGTCGTTGACGGTTCTCGTAAATGGCGGCAAAGTAAAGTAAAGTAATTACCTACAAAGTAATTATTATTTTACTATTCTTTTAATAAAAAATAATAGGAAAGTTATAGTTTAGTAACAATGAACTTCAAATCCTCAAAACTCTAAAATTGAATACACTATGATTAAAAAGAGCACAACTTAAAATGTTAATACCCGTACACAAGCATTTTTCCCCAGAAAAAACTGTACTGTATTATAATAAAATAGAAAATTACATAAATTTATTTCCAACCAATTAGAAGGCTCCTTTTTGTTTACGTTGCTTATAGCAAAGGGATGTTATCGCCATAATTTTGTTAGTTCCTATTAACCCAATGAAATTAATAAGTGATGATTTTTCTCTTAAAAATGAAGTGCTTTATATCTATTGGTAAAAGTCACTCAGAATAAAATCCAAATACATTTTGTTGCTAACTTATAATTTTTATTGATACGAACCAATTTGCTTTACATATCGAACACCGGGGCTAAAAGAGACACATCAAAAATTTAACTAAACTCATCGGAAATATGTTTTTTTAAGTTTCATTTGAAACTATGTAGACATGTAATATCAGATGTTATGGTTGAAAACGAATTAATGTTTTTAATGTTCCTGAAATTTTAGTAATAAACCTTAGTTACTAACAAGTAAAATCAACTTCTATTGTAAAAATACAGTGCGTCATATTAAACTAAACTCATCGGAAATATGTTTTTTAAAGTTTTATTTGAATTTAAAACTATAAAGACATTGGATTTTAGATAACAAATTTGTTATTTAATGTTTCTCACATTTTAGTAATAAAAATGAGTTACTAACGGCTAAAATGAACTTCATTTCTAAAAGTCTAATTAGTTACAATTAACTAAAGGCGCTGGAAATATGTTTTTGTAGTATTTTAGCAAAAAAATTACAATATGAAAAAACTCCAATTTATGAAATTTTCTTACCGAATCTCCCACGCAGCAGAATTAATTCCCGATAATTTTGATGTTGATAGAAAATTTTCCTCGTCTTCGACTCGGTATAATTTTCTATCAACAAATTATCGGTAATAATTCTGCTGCTAGGGAGATTATAAGTTATAATTCTCAAAAAAGGCGAGGTTCAGAAAATGAATCCCACGATACCATACTTTACCAAAACTAACTATTCATTAATGAGTATCCTTTAAACATGTGTCCTATTTCCCACCGCCTAAGGTCAAGCAACAAAACTGACACTAAAAGACGTCGTTAACTTCAGGGATGGATCTTAATTAGGCCTTGGAGAACTTGTGGACGAGTCCTTATACCTTTCCGGCTGGTTAATTTAACTGCTCCAAATCTGTTGACCGGAATATTAAAACGGCTCTGTCCACTTCCGGCAAGTCAGTGCCAGAGGAAGAGATGGGGTGAAAAAAAATTGCCTTTAAAACTATAATAATATCTACCTCTGGATGTTTGCTAAAAGATAGGCCCAAAATTTATGTTCAAAGAAACCTGATTTTATTAACCAAAAAACAAAAAACACAAAATGGTGATTATACCGGGTGTTTCTCAAAAGACGTTCACCCCTATAAGTTTTCTGTATTTATAGATGTTAAAATAAAATTTTGAGATTATGCATAAGAGATGAGGCTGCATTTATTGGCATAATTTTTAATTTGTTAGCACTTCCGGTTTGGCCGGAAGTGACCTTGACTTTGATAGCTTTAATGGGACATCTTGTATATTTTTACTTATTTGGGTTCAGCATAACATTATGAGTGAAATGACACCTTACTTGTAATTTTTTGACGTGTTATACCTAACATTTTTATGTTTATTTTTTATTTTTAATCTAAAGTACTACAAATTAATTAAATCTGTTAATTTATAGTCAAATAGTATATGAAAATTAAAATTATGTCATAATAATTGACTTTCTAAGTTTCACAAGCGTTTAAAAAATTAAATTTTGTTCTCTTGACGTTTATTCCATTTTTTAAAATGGAACGATGGTAGTTCACTAGGCTATTTAAAACGAGCCTTTTTTTCCAACAATTTGATACCATACACTCCTATGCTATTCTAAAATTGACACGAAAAAATTTGCCCCAAGTCCCAATCGCTAATTTAAAATCGTTGTGCCTTATTGCATTTCTAAAGAAATATAAAGGCGGCTTTGAAAAATAATGGAATGGTTTTAAAAACCAATATATGGTTTTAAATTAAAATTGTAATGTCATTCGTTTATTAAACTTACGTTGTAAATCAGATAAAATGGTTAGTTTTACTAGAAATGAACAGATTGATATGCTCCTAATTTTTGAAGGGACCAGAAAAATTCTTCTGAAGCCGCAAGATTGTATTTATTGTATGTTTTTACAAACTAATAACATTACAACTTTAAATTAAAGCCATATAGCTTTTCAAAACCATTCCATTGATTTTCAAATCCGCCTTTATATTTCTTTAGAAAATAGAGGGCGGCAATAATGCATAACGCTTTTAAAGTTGCGATTGGGACTTAAAGCAAATTTTTCAGTGTCAATTTTAAAATAGCATAGGAGTGTATGGTATTAAATTGTTGGAAAAAAAGCTCGTTTTAAATATCCTAGTGAACCACCATCGTTCCATTTGAAAAATGGCGCAAACGTCAAGAAAACAAAATTTTATTTTTTAAACGCTTGTGACACTTAGAAAATCAATTAAGTATTATGACATAATTTTAATTTTCATATACTACTTAACTATAAATTACCAGATTTAATTAATTTGTAGCACTCTAGATTAAAATTTAAAAAATAAACCTAAAAATGTTATAACACGTCAAAAAATGACAAGTGAGGTTCACACATAATGTTATGCTGAACCCAAATAAGTAAAAATATACAAGATGTCCTATTTAAGATAACAAAGCAAGGTCACTTCTGGTCAAACCGAAAGTGCTAACAAATTGAAAGTTCTGCCAATAAATGCAGATTCATCTCTTATGCATAATCTCAAAATTTCATTTTAATATTTAAAATATAAAAATGTTATAGAGGTGAACGTCTTTTGAGAAACACCCGGTATAAACTTTGAAGTTACATGTTTTTCCCTTAAAAACCAAATTTCCCAGAGAAAATCAGTTTTTTTTTTTAATTTTAAGGTTTTTCTCTTCTTAATTTCTACAGTTTTAGCTCTGATGATGTCTACATAGGAGCGAAATATTTTTATTTAATTATGTACTTTATAAGTACTTTTGATGATACTTTGAAAACTGCAGACCATCTTTAAAACTGAAAATACGAATATAAACGAGATGTATGTTCTCTTATTTTTGGTAAAACAGAAAGTGACGAATGTCCCCATTTTGGCCGGTTTTTGATAGCACAATTTTTAATAATTTCAATCAAGATCTCGAATTATTACAAATCCACAATTACACCTATTGTTTTATGATGTTATAATTGTCCTAGGTGTATTATGCATAGCATAACGCTCTTACTGACTCTTACTATGAATCACCTATCCTAATCAACCTATTATTAAATGGTTGTGCATAATTATATAAAAAAAATTCAAATCGTGCCTAGCATTCGGAAGTATTATATAGCGTTTACCACTAAATTGGCAGTGTCTGTAGTTCCGCTAATGAAGAGGTTATTATATCCAACGTTGCAGCCATCAACTTCCCTTGATTTTAACGTTTGTAATTTGTAAATCAGTCTAATTTGTCCGAAAATCCAGTTTGGTAATCACGACGGCACATGACGCTTGCATTTTGATGACGCGGTATTTAAGTTGCTACAATTTGTCAGCTAGGTTTGACAGCGAAATTAAGAAAAGCATTTAAAAGCTTTCGCCGAAAGATTTATGGTGGTTTTCTTGATAAATTTTACATTAATCAAGGCAAAGATATGCCGATTTTGTACTTTTCAAAAAAAATTGACTTATATGCTTATGCCCATTATTTGCTGTTAACTTTAAGTAGTATGAGAAGGGGGGTTGTGCACCAACCGCGGCCCCTGGGTCGATACCTTTGATAGCACCAGGGATATTGCAGTTACGTCGCCAGAGTTAACGTTACTAGAAGTTAATAAAAATATGACATACCTACATGCTGTTAACGGTAAATTAATGCAATCTAATACAAATGTAAATGACACTTATTTAAACGAAAATTTTTAATACACGCATCGATAAGAAATTACCCTCCTTGTAGTCCATGCAGGCGCTTCTTAATACGCATGTGCCCTGTCAGAATACTTGTTCTCAGATGATTTCTGCTTATTAGAAGTGGCTACTTTGTTAGGTTTGGGTTTGGGCCACCAAGGCAAGGTTTAATGTGGTTCAATACCTATCTGGTCTAGTAGATTTTGTATTCACTTTTCTCCTAGGCCCGTGATTGCATACAAATTGCATTGTAGATATTAAATTAGGTATTTTCTTTAAATTAATATCGTGACTGAGACTTTTTTTCGTAAAAGCAATAACCGATGTCTAATAATTAAGTACGATTTCTGCATCTGACTATTTAACGTCCTCTACCTCTCTCCCGTCCTCTAAAGGTACTCCGGAAATAAAACAAACAATGATAATGTCAATTATAAAAAAAATAAATGGTGAAAGGTAATTTTTTCATTCCATTAATGAAAGATCAATTATTAACGATCGGCCTTTGTTATTCTGAATATCCGCCCGCCAAATGGGGCAAGATAAATTGAATAATAAACCTTAATGTAGCCACCTAATAAATTTATTTATAGGTTGCCCATTTTCTCGAGCCGCTTTATCGTATTAACTTAAATCAGCCTAAAATGGCCTCTGAAAATTAAATTACGGATAAAATATATTCGTTAACTCTTCTGACATCGTTTATAGGCCCGAATTTGGGCCAGCGAGGTGTGGAAACAACTTTTGTCTACAGCTTGACAGTAAGAAATTTGACGCGTTACGTTGCAAGAGAAGGGAGAGGAATGGTTTAGTGCAAGCAAACAGAAGTAAAACTAGTAAAGTATTTTTTACAATAAATGGTTGACTCCGTTTAACTACCTGGGACGTTTTGCAAGAGCTCGGCCATAAAAATGCAAATAAACTGTCGGTCAGGGTCGGATTATAATTTGTAATTAGAGCAGGTAATATTTAACTATCTTGTGCTTGTGATAACATCTTTCAGTGTTTGTGTTTCTTAGGAAGTGTTCAAGTTGTGCTACGGTTACGATAGAATAATTTTAAATTATTTACCGAATTAAATATCTAAAGTTCTACCCTGTAGTGTATTTGCTTGTTGATTGTGTATAACAATGGGATTAAACCGGTAGTTTTATTGCAGTCAATAAGTCGATACCATTTAGGGTGAAAAATACTTTAGCTGCGATATATTGGCGCGACCCATGCTGGAACTGAGATGATTAGGTTCTTGGGTTTGTTCTACTGTAGGATGCGCATGTGGAGTGGTGGCTAGGAAACTGGGTAGCTACTTGTTTCTGCTGCGAAATCTTGCTGGTTAAGGACCGTCTACTTCAGTGTTTTCCATCTTTATCGTATGTTATTTTTGCGTGGGACCACACCGCCTCTAGGATTATAGGGTTTTTGGACTAAAGGCTGTGAGACTGATTGCGGAACTTGGCTACAGAGGCCAAATAAACCACTTCTAAAATCAAATTAATGTAAGAACTTGCCGCATCATCTGTCATTAATGGCACCCTGTTGAAGTCTGGTATATTTTACGTCAAGCGGTTGGCTACAGAAACAGAACCGGACTAAGTTCTTTTACCTTCGCCTTTGCCATCTGTTACATTTTGTAAGGGAGTCTTAATATTTTGTAAAGATATAGCGTAGATACTAATTTTATAATTTATAAAATAAAATATTGACCGACCCGTACCAACCAAAATAAGTATGTGAAAACCTTATAAAACTAAAGGAAAAGAAGATAATATTTATTTCTTTTAGTATTTGTTTATAAAAAGCAAAAATAGGTAGAGTCGATTCACTCAGTAAACCTGCAAGATGGCCGACATGTCATATGACAAAAGTCATATTCCAGCTAAATAAAATAAATTTTTGCATTTTCAATGACTTTTGTCATATGACATGTCGTACCTATATTTTTGAAGGCAAGAAGGAGGAATGAGTTTTAAGATACCCCCTAGAAAACGCCAGCTACACAATATGAGTTCGATAAATTCTCGCATTATTTCTTGTCTCTCATATTTTTTGTACTCACTATTATATTTAAATAATAAACACCGAAAAATCTGTTTCTGAAATAGATAAAATCTAAAAGTAAAATGTTTAATATACACACTACACAAAAAACAGTCACAGAAACATTTAAAAAAACACCAATATCTACGTCCCACTACTGATCTGAGAACTTTGACGAAGGAACCAGATCAGCTGTTAATGTCAAATGTCGTTGTCTGCTGTCGAAACTCTTTGTTTTAAGAAAAATTTAACTCTAAAAATGGTAATCAGCTATTGAGGTATTTTAATCACGACCTGGCAGCAATGTGCAAAATTGTGACAATCGTGCAGTAGACGCTAGTTGTGGAAACATACCAAAGTGCTTTGTTTAATCGTTAGTCCTTGCCGATACCGGTTTATATTGTTTTACAGGCCGTTGGGAATTTGCATTTATATTAACGGATCAATTTTAATAATAGGCGTTAGATTTGGCGGAAGATCGGCACGATTTAAAAATTAGATTAACAATCGGCGATATTTGTTATTATTAGTGTTGGGAAAAATCGACTTATTTTAATAATCGACTACCGAGTATTCGAGTGATTTAAAAAATCGAATCATAATCGATTTTTTTTTCACTCATATGCTAATATTAATTATTAATATTGGCGGTTCATCGTTCATGTTGATATACAGCATTTGTATTGGGAATAACTGACTCGGTGTTGTTAATCGATTGATTTTTTGCGGATTATTAAATGTGGCGGAAATATTTGTGAATTTTTTGGCATGGTTCCCAGATCTTACAACTTACAATTTAATTTAACTAACCACTTGACTACTTGACTACTTGACCTTGAGATGTCACGATATTGCATAACTCATTATATTTATGAATACTGAATACTCACCACTATAATAAATCTAAATAAATCATATTTATTATCTTACGCAGGCAACCCGTAATACAGTATTTAATATGAATAATATCGCCAATAATAACCGAAAACCACTCGGTGTAGCCGCTCGCTACGAGATGGCTCTGGCCGCAGTGAGTGATTGACAGGCGGGCAGCAACTTTGGAGACGCATTGAAAAATAAAAACCATATGTTCGTCACTCATTTTGTCACTCGAGTTATTTCCGAAGATAATCGAATAATTCAAGTGATTGAAAAAATCGAGGATCGGTTATTTTTCACTCGAGTGATCCCATCACTAGTTATTATGTTTTATTTAGTTTAAATAAAATATTCTTTTATACAGTGTCACCAGTAAAGTCCGCATCATAATAATATGGATTTTTTTTATTAATAGTTTTATTCAAAATTTGACTTTGGCATCAAGTTTTGCTTCGATCGAGATAAAAATTGAGCAAAAAATAGTAGTCACGTGATTCGCATTATCTGTAAAATTTTTTGCATAAGATAATTTTGATTTTTTACCTATATTTTGTAAATTGCACCACTTTGGCAAAATAAGACTCAACGCAACCTACATAAAACTTCTTAGTTTTGACAATGCTTTATTTCAGATACATTTTCTTTTAAGTGGCGCCATATTAAATGTGTGTTTTTCTACAAAATCAAAATTCGGTCTATTAAAATTTGGTCGCATGTGATGCAAAGTTTATTTGTTTTGGACCCTGTATAAGGTAACTTCATAAAATAAGTATTTTTGAAAACGTAGTTTTTGTCTGAAAGTAATACACCTTAATATTAAGACAAAAAAGAACACAGTGTCATCAGTAAAGTGTTCATTACGTGGAAAATAAATTTTAGTTTAACTTAACGTAAAGGTTATCTATTTTCAACGATTTAATTTAAAACCCATTTACTTTATTTTTTATTTTTTTACTTTCAGACACAAACTACGTTTTCAAAAATACTTATTTTATGAAGTTACCTTATACAGGGTTAAAAACAACTAACCTTGGCATCACATGCGACCAAATTTTAATAGCCCAATTTTGATTTTGTAGAAAAACACACATTTAATGTGGCGCCACTTTAAAGAAAATGTATCTGAAATAAAGCATTGTCAAAACTAAGAAGTTTTATGTAGGTTGCATTGAGTCTTAAGTATTTTGCAAAAGTGGTGCAATTTACAAAATATATGTAAAAAATGAAAATTATCTTATGCAGCTGAAATTTTGCATGTGGGCTAGAAACTGCATTTAAAAAAACTTTGTTTAATAACTTTTTTTGATATTTTCAGAAATAACCCCACTTTTGAATTATCTTTTGAAAAAAATTAAAATTTGACAGATAATGCGAATCACGTGACTACTATTTTTTTGCTTAATTTTCATCTCGATCGAAGCAGAACTTGATGCCAAAGTCAAATTTTGAATAAAGCTATTATTAAAAAAAATCTCATATGATGCGGAATTTACTAGTGACACTGTATTGGATAATTCTCCGCAACTAGAAATGTGGAGAAAATTTTTTTTTTTTAGCTGTGTAAATAATAATCATTATTACAGCACACATTATTGCATATTTTGATAATTGGACTTAGGAATAGTACATTACTTAACACCTTTTTCACATGGAAATGATTGAAATGAGTATCTGAAGAAACATTTGCCAAATGCAAGTAATATTTTTAAAAATTTATATTCGAAACTCTTCATTCTCTGTTGTATCCAACCTTACCCTAACTGCACAAACATAAACCCATTAAATAACTCGAAAATAGGCTTCTCCTTGATTTACGTTACGCACCCTTGTCGATGGCAAAAAGCCCACATTTAAATGTAATTCCATCATATTTTGACCACAAAGGGCCTTAAAGAGCCTAGAGTAAATTTGTTAGGCCAAGCGAACGGGGGATGTCAAATTTAACTTTGTTATATTTGAACGAATCTCATTTGGGTTATTATTTTGCATGGAAATCATCGACGTGGTAAAGATTGACGGAAATTTAAAGGAGAGGAAATATTTTTAGGGTCTCGGCCATCGACTTCGGTTACTGGTGCCAGGCGCATCTTTTAGTGATTTTTTACTGCGTATCCATGTATTCAAAAGGCCCTACTTTTTAACATATTTTGTTTGTTTTGACAGAAATAATATAATAGCAGTGGCGGATCCAGAAATTAATTCTGGGGGGGGGGGTCAAACAGCGCCGAAGGCGCAAAAAGAGCGTCGTTTTAGAGGCCACGCCAAAATTTCGGTTTTGTCCACTATTCTAATACTATCCTGGGGGAATCCAAAAGCTTTTAGCCTCGTTATTCCTAATAAGTCCTCATTCAATGACTACTGACAGGATTATTTCCCATTACAACAAAATAAAAACTCCAGGAAGAATTTCATTAAATGAAGATACAATGAGTGATCGCCTCTTAGTGTCATTGAATGGCGTTGGAACAGCCCATTTTGATCCAAGACCGGCAGTCGCCGAGTTTTTAATGAAACAATAACGTAGGTTTAGAGAACCAACTCCTGAAATATACAAAACTAGAGATTTTATTAGTACATTTTTTAGAGTTAATCCTAAGCTATAATCTTATTAATGAAGTTCCTTTCATTTTCATTGGAAAATGAGTACGTAACGAGTTCCTTTTCCTTTTAATTTGTGGTATTTTTTATTTTTTATGTACTGTATTACTTTTATTTTAAAATACCTTAATACCAAAGAGTGTCCTATTTAGTTAGATTTTCAGTATTAATCGTAGTATGTTATGTTTTTGTATTAGACAAAAAAGAGTTTGAATGATGAAAGAGTTTTGGACTTCCATTGTCTTTATTTGTTTTAAATCACAACTTTTCAACTGGTAAGTATCTCCAGTCGTCTTCAGGGGAATACTGAATATAGTGTGTAAATACAGTATTCACCTGAAGACGACTGGAGATACTTACCTGCTGAAAAGTTGTGATTTAAAACAAATAAAGACAATGGAAGTCCAAAACTCTTTCATCATTAAAAAGAGCTTGTTTTTAATTTTGATTTTGTTTTACGTTTCTAAAGAATTAAACATTATTTTTCTCGGTAGGTAGTTTCTGTATCCATGTCGTGTTTACTGGGTATCCAAATGAAACGCCCGCGTAGCCAAATGTATACACAAGAGTACGTTAAAAGATGCCTTTCAGGAATTTGTGCCGTTTATTCTAAAACGACTTATAAAGTAGCTAATGTATTTATTTCAAGATATGTTAATGTCAAGTTTCATTACAACTGACAGTCGTAACTAATACAGTAAATAGAACCAGATTACACCCGCCAATAGAACTTGTTAATAACTGTGAGTATTCAGAGCAATAATGGCTTTAAACCATTCTATGGTAGCATTAACTCCTATTACCAATTGGTTAAATTACCGTGATATTATCACTGCACAACGGTCTAGCAATTTTTGCTGTCTTACAGTTGGAAAGCGCGTTTCTGTCACATATGGTATTAAGCAGTTGTATAAAGAGAATCTGAATTATCATAAGGATTAGGCTTTTTGTCAGTGCATATTGTGAAGTAAAATTTGATTAAATTTGGTAACGGTGTGAATTTATGCAAGAGAAGATGGCTCTAGAAGTGGAAGGCCAAAATTTTCACGCATTTCTTATAACAACATTCGTTAACAACAAGAAAGACTAGTTGCAATAGCGTCCAGTTATTCGAAATTCAACCCATTAGGGGAATTACGTTACCAAAAGTTCTTCCTCTTATAGTAACGTTAACATACGTTAGAAAGCTACGAGAATATACTACGCGACTGAGAAAATTTGAAAGATACTTTCCGGGATTTCAGCAAGACGTTTCTCATTCCTCCTTTTAAGCTAAATTTTACGTGTTCATTATAATAACGCCTCAAATTTTATCTTTATAAAGAAGCTTATGATGGAATGGGGATGCATAAATATACATACCGTTTTATGTCTTTCTTTGTTTCACGTAAAGCGTTTTATAACAACCTTCATTTAACTTTAAAGGTAATAGAATTCGAGATGCTCAAATGGAGAAATTGGTTGAAAGTGCGATAATGGTGGCAGTCTACTGCAACCAGTACCGTTCGGGTTTACAAACACAGGTTGACTTGAATGATTTACTTGTGCCAAATAAGAGAATCGATGTCACAATAAGCCAGGTAAAAAAACATATCTTATACTAATCCATGCGTTACAAGGACCGTTTAAGAATATCGTTTTGATGATGAAGATAATGTGCCGTGAAGAAACGCATCTGATACAGGAACATGTTCTGATCGATATTTTCTAAATTAAGAATCTTTGTAGCAAAATCCTTCAAAGGACTCCGTGAAGCCAGTTTATCGAGGTTTGTGAAGCCAGTTCATCGAGATTTGTGAAGCCAGTAATAACACCAGCTGGTGAAGAGTTAGTTCAAATCCAGATAAATCTGTAGGTTACGCCAGGCCGACATTACTCAGATATTAATTGGGGTCGGCAAAATGCGTCATAGAGCCAAGCAAGTAAGCTAGACTTGCTTGGCTCTAAGCCTCATCTCCACTTCTACTATTTGAATTTGATAGTAGAATATGAAGCTCCAACACTACCACTCTATGTGAAAAATTTAAAAAAATGTCTATCATGATTTAGTAAATTGTGCAGATTTATTTATAATAAACCAGATTAGAAATGTTATGCTTGGTAAATGGGAAATACATGATCCAGATTCTTGTAAAATAACATTTATGTATTTTTTTTAAATGGCAATGATTTCTACTATTCCATTGCAATAAGAGCCAACCAATTGGATTTCTATTGTTATATTATTATCAGCTACAAGAGGATTTATGTAATGCAATTTAAATCCAACTCATTAGGATATTACGTTGCCGAAAATTCCTACATTAAAGTACAGCGAACATACGGCGAAAAATACGACAGTGGAAATTTCAGAAATACGTTCTGGGATTTCATCGAGACGTCTCGTAGCTCGTGCTGCTTTAAATATTATACGTGCTCATTAAAACACCGGCACACATTTTATCTTATGTCCGACTTTAAATGCAAAGTAGCTTATGGTGAGGATGCATAAATATAGACAAGACTTTACTAGGAACGTGTATTATATAATTAATAGAATAAAGCTGATTATTATAAGGAATAAGGATCGTTTAACCTTTGGTCTGTAATTGAACGTGATACATTGGTGAAACAGAGCTTTTATTATACGCATTAAATATTGTAATTTAACACATTTCTGACGTTTACGGGAATATTCATAACTCATTTAGGAGGCTTGCTTTGAAGCTTAGACTATATACAAAACCTTCGGGGATATGTCTGCTCTGCTTGACCATAAATTCGTTGTTTTTTTCTTTTAGGTAACGTGACTAATGTAAACCCCCTGTATTAGGGATAAAATATTCGAAGAGAATAATTTTTAAATTAATTGGTTCAGCCGATACTAGGTGGAAATCCATAATTACAGTATTATGGGATACTTAGTAGTTTATTGGCTGAAATATTTATGAATTTTTTAGAAGATAAAAATTATTATTATTATTATTATTATTATTATTATTATTATTATTATTGGTTGAAAATAAATTTATAAAATTTTTAACATAATTTCGATCCTTCCTTTAAAATCTTACATACAGAAAATAAAGGCTTAAAACTAAATTTGTTAAAATCGATGGAAATAAATAAACTTAAAAATACGGACCTGTTACTTAATGATAAATAATTAGATTTAAATAATTCACCTTTGTTAAATATATTCTGTTGACCATATACTTAAGATTTTGTAAATTACCTTGTACCTTATTTACTTTTTAAATCCTCTGTTGGATTTTCCCGCTATTGTAACCGTTCCACTGTTTTATTTACATCTTCAATAATTTTATTTTATTACACCCTCTTTTTATTTTCACCTTTTATTAAATCACTAGCGTGTACCCGGCCTGCGTTGCAGCCCGGCATTATACGACAGTAGTTATAGTACTTACGACGTGAGATAATAAGGCGAACAAACCTCAAACTCAACCGTTTGCCGGGCTGTCCACAATTCATAGTCTGTCTTCGTCTATTCCGGCTTCGGTGCTTCGGATCGATCGTTGAACGGGCCTGGGACAGGTTAGGTTGGGTCGCTCGTTCTCCCTACTCTAATTTATCAGTGTTTATCAGTGTTTCTCTATAATATTATGCATGTATTATACATAAAAACCTTCCCTTTGAATCACTCTATCTATTAAAAAAAACGCTTTAAAATCCGTTGCGTAGTTTTAAAGATTTAAGCACATATAGGGACAGGACGGGCGATAGCGACTTTGTTTTATACTATGTTAAGATTGTCATCTGACTAAGCTACAGTGTTAGCGAAGCATGTAATTTTTCTTGTTAATATAGTGGAAATTTACAAGTTCAACTGTGTTTTACTGTATCCCATAATACTATAGAATAATTTTTAACTACAATTACCTGTCTCCTATTTTATAACGATTTCTAGCGGTGGCAGGTCGATTTTTAGAAGCAGTTACTAAGACTTTTTCTCAGTGTATGCTAATAACATTTTTTCCCGTATATTGCGATCTTTTTGCGGGTCACTGTATATTACTTACAAGTTACGGTACACTATTATAAACTCTCCATCAAAACTGCACTTGGATTTGTCGAGTTAATTTTTTCGCTGATTTATGTAAAAACTTTTGGCCTTACAGTAAGTTTTCAGGGATTATACGGAAACTTAAAAGAGCTATTTAATGAAAATGGATGAGTCAAATATTTCAGAGCCAAAATAAAAGGAACTAAAAAGTTTAAGTACCAAAAGTGAACTAAACGAGAATATTATTAGGTATGCAAACTTTTTAATCTGTGTTTAAAATGTAGCAGTTAGTTGCAATTATTTATTATGTTTTATTAATTATTCGGTAAGCTTCTTTTTAATTTGATTTTTTGGGCCTACCCGTTTCATGGCAATTAAACATGTGGTCTGGTATTAGGTCATAGTAATAAGAAACAAATATATTTGGTTTAAAAAAAAACTTTATTATTATTCTACTTATTGTTTTACCATTCCTTTCTCACAAAAGACCAAATTTTAACATATTAAATTAAATTTGAAAATATTTCAATTGAAACAAAGCACCAGTGAAATATTTTATTTGTCTTTTGAAATCAAGATTCGTTATATAGGGATTTCTGCAGAATAATCACGAGCTAAATTTCCCAGTGGAATTCGAGATCAGCAAAAGTGAAACTAAAACAATTTGCAATTTGTAAACTAGCCAAAAGGAACAGATACAAGGTACGCTCAACTTTGTTTCGTTAATTACTCATAAATTTAATTGTATAACGTACTTCGTTAGGCTATTAAAGGACATTTTTGCAAGTTCATAATGTTTAATTGTGTCAAGAGAACTTCACAAACTTTTATTTTTCATTATTTTTTTAAAAATATAATGGTGACTATGATATACGGGGTGTCCGGAAATGATAAGCAAAAATTTAGGAGATAATTCTAGACCGAAAATAAATGCTTTCTCTTTCTATAACATTTTTTCGAAAATTGATTATTAACGGAATTACAGGGTGTTAAAGTTAAATTTTATTTGCAGTTTTTTTGGCCATACCTTTTGCCACACTCATAATGTTTTGACGAAATCTCGTATATGGGGCTTTTTCGGAATGAGAATTACAAATTTGCCCACCGTTTTTTCGCATTTTGTAGAGGGCGCCACATACAGTGTCACCAGTAAAATCCGCATCATATGGGATTTTTTTCTATTAATAGCTTTATTCAAAATTTGACTTTTGCATCAAGTTCTGCTTCGATCGAGATGAAAATTAGGCAAAAAAATAGTAGTCACGTGATTCGCATTATCTGTCAAATTTTAATTTTTTTTCAAAAATAATTCAAAAGTGGGGTTATTTCTGAAAATATCGAAAAAAGTTATTAGAAAAAGTTTTTTTAAATGCAGTTTCTAGCCCACATGCAAAATTTCAGCTGGATTTGATAATTTTGATTTTTTTACCTATATTTTGTAAATTGCACCACTTTTGCAAAATAAGACTTAACGCAACCTACATAAAACTTCTTAGTTTTGACAATGCTTTATTTCAGATACATTTTCTTTAAACTAGCGCTATATTAAATGTGTGTTTTTCTACAAAATGAAAATTGGGCTATTAAAATTTGGTCGCATGTGATGCAAAGTTCATTTGTTTTTGACCCTGTATAAGGTAACTTCATAAAATACGTATTTTTGAAAACCTTGATTGTGTCTGAAAGTAAAAAAATTTAAAAAAAATAAAAAAGGGGTTTTAAATTAAATCGTTAAAAATAGATAAACTTTACGTTAAGTTAAGCTAAAATTTATTTTCCACTTAATAAACAGTTTACTGATGACACTGTGTTCTTTTTTGTCTTAATATTAAGGTGTATTACTTTCAGACACAAACTACCTTTTCAAAAATATTTATTTTATGAAGTTATCTTATACAGGGTCAAAAACAAATGAACTTTGCATCACATGCGACCAAATTTTAATAGCCAAATTTTGATTTTGTAGAAAAACACACATTTAATATGACGCTTATTTAAAGAAAATGTATCTGAAATAAAGCATTGTCAAAACTAAGAAGTTTTATGTAGGTTGCGTTGAGTCTTATTTTGCAACAGTGGTGCGGTGCAATTAAATTATATTAATTAAAATATAGGTAAAAAATCAAAATTATCCTATGCAGCTGAAATTTTGCATGTAGGCTAGAAACTCCATGTAATAAAACTTTTTCTAATAACTTTTTTCGATATTTTCAGAAATAACCCCACTTTTGAATAATTTTTTGGAAAAAATTAAAATTTGACAGATAATACGAATCACGTGACTACTATTTTCTTGGCTAATTTTCATCTCGATCGAAGCAGAACTTGATGCCAAAGTCAAATTTCGAATAAAGATATTAATAAAAAAAAATCCCATATGATGCGGACTTTACTGGTGACACTTTATATAGGAAGCCTATAATTTATTTTGAATGGTCCCAACTTTTTTGTCCTACACTGTATGCGCATTTTGACTGAATATTTTTATTCTCCTAACCTTTTGACATTAAAAATGTATACCACTTTTGTTTCGATAAATCTAACAGTTTTCGAGAAAATCTCAAATAACATTGCTTACATGTGATAAATACGAAATCATTTTAATTTATTTTCAACCTTAAACATAGCATAACATAGAGTTCGTCGGAATTTTAAGACGAATTTATTTATGCATTGAACAGAAAGGACGTCACTTTGAACCTTTGATTTGAATGTTGCATTTATTTTTGGTCTAGAATTATCCCCTAAATTTTTTGCTCATCATTTCTGGACACCCTGAATTTCACAATAATTTTTAACTAATATGCCTATACACAAATGATCGAACAATAAAATTATTCTGTTTTGAACCACTGCGCTGAGGAGTTATTTTAGTTTGTGTCACTATTGAGACGCTATACAGTGTAACAACATACGTTGTTGGTTTTATTATAAAAAAATATTTATACAGTATTTCCCAAATTAGACATATGACGATATAGATAATTTTTTTAAACGACAAGCCTAGTTTTTTTTTTACTATTTTTAAAGTACACATATTAAGTTATACATAAGTACCAAATTTCTGATTTTTATTCCTGCTTGCAGTTCTTAGTATTCATAGTACACATTTTTTGTAAGAATATTTGTTGTTGGCATTGTTGTATTTTGTGAAATGCTTTTCGGTAAGCTAGCACTATTAATAACCCCGGTTATACACAATGTTAACACCGATATTTCTAGGATTAGGTTAATTTCTCCCAATTGTAAAATATTACAGTACATTGTTCGCGTAAAGCTGTTAATAAATTCAGCAGCTTTTGTTTGGGGTGAGCTTTCTAATTGATAGAAATAATAACGACAGAATTCAAATATTATTATTTATAAGGAAAACTAATGACTAATTGGGGGGTTGGGACCCCTAAAACCAACCGCACGTCGATAAAACTAGGCGTTTAGACAGTTGACAACCACAGACGACGTGCACAACGCATGGCGTGGCCAGATAAGGGATCATTAATTTTCTGCTGACGATTAGCGATATGTACCCAGTCTAGTGGTATATAATAGGTTACGACTTGTGGTCACGATAATCCCGGGTTTAATTCCAGGCGCGTCTTTTTATTTTTTTAATATTTCGTTATTTAGGTACTAAAAGTTTTTTAAATTTCGGATTCTTACAGCGACAATCCTCGACACGAAAAAAACGAACTTGGGTTGTGAAGAAACCAAATTTATTTTTTATCGCGAATTGAAATGCTTTACAATTAGAGGTTGCTAACAAATGGTTTTGTCAAAAGTATAGAATTAAAATAACGAAATCGAACAGTGCCGTGCCCGAAGGGCTCGGCACAATAACATTTTCACCAATTTATCAGCTATCAATGTAAGAATAGTTTCTTTCCTTATGTTTAAATTCATTTAATACATATTTTTATAGGACAAACTTGGAAAGTATACCCCTTTGATGTGTGATTTTAAAGAGCCGGTGCTGACAGGTTCAATGTCAATATCAATGTCATAATATTAAATATCATATATTTCAGTAACGAAAAGTCGTAGCGAATCGAGCGAGGCGGCATTGGAAACGGGACGTCGAGCACTATACGACACCGTCTCCAAAAACTACCTCTCTATACGAGTAAACGGAAATTTTGAACCATTTCTTTTTATTTTCTAGTTTTGGTCAGTTAATATAATGACAATTTGGCGATATGTTTCCCCTTCACGTTCCGCAGGAATGTGAGGCAAAAAAAAGCAATAGTAAACATAAAAAAAAAGAAAATAAGAAAAATATTTTTTAATACAAATTTTTAGTACTAATATTAGATGTACCCTCGGCTGACGATTAGCGATATGTACCCTGTCTAGTTTATTATAAGGCGTAATATTTTTGCCGTTTTAATCTAACATGGCCGGCTTGAATGGCCGACTTTCTGTAAGTGGTAATGAAATCCTTGTAAAACCGCTCCGGGGTCTGTTGATCTGTCAGTGCGACGATGACAAATGGCTTTAGGAAATTAAGATTGGGAAAGTAAAATTAAAGAGACGTAGCTTATACACGAACATCACGTCAAGGCATATAAAAATGTTTTCGCTGTATAACGGCGAAATTATACTGAAAAATAACAAAATTAGGGGAATTTCTTTTCATTAAGGCGTGATTTATTTTTGAAAATTTATTTTAGTTTAGAAAGTGTATAACATGGTAAAAGTAGTAGTAGAAGTAGTAGTAGAAGTAGTAGTAGTAGTAGTAGTAGTAGTAACATGTTTTATTTAGCAAAATGCTTCAATTAAATATTTTTTTTTTTTAACAACATTTTTATAGAATTATTTTTAATTTTAAAACGAAAAGTTAAACATTTTGCAAATTGTATCAAATATTACGTATCATTTTGTTTTTTAAATAAATATAATTTGAAAGTTTTTCTAAATAGTTTTAATGATATTTGAGATTTAATAGAATTTTCCAAATTATTATATTCTATCAAACCTTTATGAAAAATAGACTTATAAGTTAATGTTTTAGACACTCTATCCACAAAAAAATTTAAATTAGTTCTTGTTTTATAGTTATGATGGTCATGATTAGAAGAACAAAAAAATTTTAAACAATCAGGTAATAAATTATTTTTAATTTTTTTATAACTAGCGACCACGTCTTCGACTCGGGATAATTTTCTATCAATAAAACCATTCGTGACTTAAAAAAAATTATCGGTAATAATTCTGCTTCTAGGGAGATTATAAGTGATAGTCTTTCGTTGTTATAAGCAACGTAAACAAAAACGAGCCTTCTAATTGGTTGAAAATAAATTTATTAAATTTTCAGAATAATTGTAGACGAAATTATCGAAAAAGTTTCGCGCCCCAAAGGGCTGTAGGTGACAGAAGACCCTTAAACTCGATTAACTAAATATGTTTGCTAATGTTTACTGTGCTCGAGAACTTTTTAAGTAAAAAGTTCAGATGTTGATAAAACATACTTAACATTATTTACATACAACTTCTTGTTTAAATTTGTTCACAAAATATTTACTTTTAATTATGCTTAAGTCTTTAGGGATAATTAATGCAAACATCAAATTGTAAAAATGAAATTTTGAGTATATTAAGATAATGGACTTTTTCACTTTAACCAAATTTATAACTGGCATCCTGAATTAGAACCTATAAAAAATATATACCAATAATAAAAATCTTCCTAGAGTATTCCAAAGGTTTGAAAACATGGGATCAGATAAAAAAAATAGCTTGTCGGATTTCCATTGTCTTTTTTTGTTACTTAACACAACGTTTGAAAATGAATGAAAAATAAAAACGTAATGAAAACATGAAAAATTGTATCTATCAAATCCCTTGCGAGTGTGGCGAATCGTACATTGGAGAAACAAAAATACCTCTTCCCGTACGAGTTAAAGAACATCTGAAACATACTCAAAGAGGTGACACTACGTACGTACCTATAAATCTTTAAAATAAAATAGGTCTTGCATGATTTTTGTACGTTTCTTTAAACAATCCCTTGACAAATTGTTTATAAAAAAAATAAATGAGTCATTAAAAATAAATAAATAAAATAGAAAGACAGATTAATTGCCTTTTTATAACCCCCATTTCGTTAAGATTTACGAGATATACGCCTACCGTAACTATCATTTTAAATGCGCATAAATCCTTATTCCTATAAAATCATTCAAGGTTCTAAAATTGTCTACCACAAGTATTCATAAAAATAATTTGTTTGTACAGTTTGAACATAATATAATGGATTTTAAAACATTTAGAAATCGTGATGATTATAACAAAAATAATGAGATGTCAGTAGTATAATCGGCGGGATCTTGGGTACGTTGATGCATCAGCTTGCATTATCGTGGCAACAGTATAACTACATTTTGTTTATTTTTCTTCCACTTTACTAAATAAAATTTAAAATTCCCTTAGTTAATTTTTAATATACAAATATGCCGACGCAACTATAAATAATGTGCGAGTTAATAGCGGAAATTCCCTTTCTATTGTACATTCGGTTTGTACCAGCCACTGGGGAAAGATATTACTTGTTCAGCAACATTTAATCGATTGTGACATAGCCAATTTTTTACATTAGTAGTAAAGTCAGCGGGATTTAAAACACCTAAGTATAAATCAGATGTTATGGTTGCTCTACAACCAAAATAGCCTATTTGCCTTTTCTTGGGATCATAGTGCTAATAATTCAAACCGTAATCTATTAGTACTATTAAAGTAAAATAACGTCCATAGCTCCGTCAAATATCGCATCAAAATTGACTAACGAATCATGTTATATTTACCTATTTTACCAGTTGCTTTCGTTCGATTTATAATCCGATCGATACAACACTATTTAACGTCTAGTCTGACAAATTTCATTTTAATTGTATCTATTGTACATTCGGTCTTTTGTACCAGTCTCTGGGGAAAGACATTATTTGTCATTGGCTAAATTCCGCCGGTGCTATTCCCTATGGCCGTATGTGACCACAGCCCCAGCAACATTAATGCCAAATTCTGTAACGCTTAATGATGTCACTTTGTCTTTTATTTGGAGGCCTGGCTCGATTTATAGCGATACACACCCATCTGGTTAGGAATGGATTTATAGACTATATTTATCAAATTAACTTTTTTATGGAAATCGATTTCTATGTTTGATGTTGATGTTTCGAAATACAAGTATATTGTTGTAAGAGTGCTTTTTTTAAGATAGCTTTATAATTTCAAACCCCGTTTTCACCCTTTTAAGGGTTGATTTTCGAAAAATGTCCTCTTAGTGTATGCGTATGTCATAAGAAGAAGACATCTTCAACATTTCATGGTTCTAGAATTAGGGGTTTAGGCTTGGCGTTCATGAATTAGTCAGTATTCATAAGATTTTTAAAAACCTGAAATGAATTTACAACGGGGTCACTGGGTCTTAGCAAAACCTAGCACCACAAGTTTTTACCGTATTACTGTTTCATAGCATTAAGATTTATTTATGGCATTAAAAAACTTATTTTATTTATCGCCTCTTCTAGAAAGTTTTTTAATCAACCAAACAAATAAAATAAAAAAAAAACAGTTTTCAGTTTCTCTTTCAGGGTCCGCCAAACCCGAGAGTAATGAAAATTGGCCCGCGGAATAACTTTTGAACTTGAAAAGTTTTGCGTATTGAAAAAAAGCCAAGCGAAAAAGACCAGCACTGTTGGAACAGAACGCGCAATAGTAATCCAACCGGGTATTTGGCATTGCCGGTCGTAGAAACTCAAAAAGAGTGCAGCGGTGTGTAGGTTTTCCATAGAAACTTGGTTGTTTTTTGATCGTTAGTTTTGTCGCTTAATTACATGAGTGACTTTTGAGTACTGAAAATAATGACAAGTGTGTCTATTAAAATATTCGGTAGCTCAATAATTTATTTTAAAAATTTTAAAATAAAATGAGAGTAAACATTTTTGTGTTTGGGCACCCTTTAAGATGAATCACTAACAAAAAACTAATACTAACCTAAAATAATGTTTCCTTCTGCTAAATTGTATTAAAATAAAGAATGTACCGTGCGAGCAAAAATTATTTGCATCAAAGAGGGCTTGGATTAAAAAACGTAGGGCTTGGTTTAGATGATATGGGGACGATATATCTAACCAAATCTAGGTTAAAATTTTGTCAAATTCATATTATTCCATGATATGCCAAACTAATGAGTAATAAAATAAGTAGACAAATACAAATTTATTTTTGTTGTTTACAAAATTATAATACTTGCACTTTATAAAGAAATAAATTTAGCTGCTTCTTAAGAATAGTCCTGCATGTTCTATAAGATCTTCCGACTTCTTGGGACAGGCGTCTTATACAATTTGTTGGCGTATTTTGCATTATTTCACGAACGTTTGCAACAAGTTCTTTTGTTCTTACAGATGGTCTTCCTACTTCTTTTTTGTGTTGTATAGAACCTGTTTTCGTAAACACAGCCACGGTTCTTCTCAGGCAATGATAAAAATCCCCAGCAATAAAAGCAACGTTAGGAAAATGTTCGAGATAATCGTCCATGCACAAACCCGGATTGTATTGCCACTCACCATTTACTCTAACCCTGTTTCGAAAATACGCTTCAACCATGAATGTTTTGTGCTGTTCCGTAAAGCCCATTGTGTGAATTGTTCAAGAAATTGGAAAAATTTGCGAGGAATCAAATTACCTGTAACGACTGTCAAAGATGACGGAATAACTGATTGGTTGTTAATTCAGGTAGTTACTGACACCCAACAGGTATTAAGCTCTACGGCTAAGCATTATGTCCTTAGATGCAAAGCCCTCTTTGATGCAAATAATTTTTGCTCGCAGGGTATTTAGAAAGAAATCATAAAAAAATTGTTCCCATCCTTCTCGGTCTTTTACTTTATCCTTGATATCATATATTTGATATTATATTAGGGTATTTTTTGCAGAATAATAAATAATATCATTTAATGTAGACTCAACAAATATCTCTGCTAAAAAGGGCGAAAGAATTATGAAGGCTTGTGAGTTATAAGACCGCAGCAAAATTAATATCTGTGCGAAATTGCCAAATAACGGTGGGATTATACGCCTCTTCCTTCAGAAAGGCGCCAATATCAACCAGAATACAACTGCCACTTATTTCCAGGGGCACAACAATGGATAAAACTCGAAACAATTGCCTCACGCCGGAAGTACAGACTATTCAAAATGTAACTTCCCATGGCTTATTGTACAAAATACATTTCTGGTATGAAATTGTATGGAAATCAGGAAAATTTAATTGAAA
This sequence comes from Polydrusus pterygomalis, assembly GCA_963969555.1. Taxonomy (NCBI): domain Eukaryota; kingdom Metazoa; phylum Arthropoda; class Insecta; order Coleoptera; family Curculionidae; genus Polydrusus; species Polydrusus pterygomalis. The sequence continues at coordinate 53,683,736 of OZ018381.1, forward strand.
CTTCATTTGTTTTAGCGGTTTTGATTAAATCGGTTAGCAAAATTATATAACTTATCTTTATTGTTTCCACTAGTAAACTTTAATCTACGAAATTAGATTAATTTTCTTAGTTGACATTTATTTGTTTCGGTTTGATTTTATCGCTTGTACGCTTGGTGTATAGCGTTGTCATAAAGCAAGTCGATCCCGCTGTTGACTTTATAACGGCTTAAGATGTAACCACAAAATTGAGCATTGAGAAATCGTTGTGTAACTGTTTAACATGACGCCGGCGGCTTTTTCTGCCAATGTCATCGATGTCACAATCTAACTTGTCTGGTTAGTTAATTATAGTTTAACATCTTTGTCTTTGTGCAATTCAACATAAGTTGATAAATTTATGGTTAATACCGAAGACATGTAATAAATGGAGATAAAACATTCCATTCATAAAATGCAATTTGTTTACAATTATATTTACAATATATACAGTATACAAGTATACAGTATACGCAATATGTCTTTAATTTAAAGCTGTAATGTCATGAGTTTATAAAACATACAATACATACAATCTTGCGTCTTCAGAAGAATTTTTCTGGTCACTCCAAAAATTAGGAGCATATCAATTTGTTCATTTCTAGTAAAACTAACCATTTTATCTGGTTTACAATGTAAGTTTATTAATAAACGAATGACATTACAATTTTAATTTAAAACCATATTGGTGTTTAAAACCATTCCATTGTTTTTCAAAGCCGCCTTTATATTTTTTAGAAAATACAGGGGTAATAATGCTTAACGCTTTTAAATTAGCGATTGAGACTTAAGACACATTTTTTCATGTTAATTTAAAATAGCATAGGAGTGTATGGTATCAAATTGTTGGAAAAAAATACTCGTTTTAAATATATCCTAGTGAACCACCATCGTTCCATTTGGAAAAATGGAGTAAACATCAAGAAAACAAAATTTCTTTTTTAAACGCTTGTGAAACTTAATATATATTTTATAATTTTAATTTTCTAATACTACTTGACTATAAATTAACAGATTTAATTAATTTGTAGCACTAGATTGAAAATAAAAAAAAACATACAAATGTTATACCACGTCAAAAAATGACAAGTGAAGTGTCATTTTACTCAGAATGTTATGCTGAATCCCAATAAGTAAAAATATACAAGATGGTCCATTTAAAATACCAAAGTCAAGGTCACTTCCGGTCAAACCGGAAGTGCTTACAAATTGAAAATTATGCCAATAAATGCAAACTCATCTCTTATGCATAATCTCAAAATTTCATTTTAGTATCTATAAATACAGAAAAGTTATAGGGGTGAACGTCTTTTGAGAAACACCCGGTATAACATGTCTGTGACACATAATAAGCCAATTTAATATCGATTAACTTTATTCAATGTAATCGCTTTTGCATGTTCCAAATACCTGATAAATAAATAATACATATGTAAAATAATTATGAACCAAATGTGTTACCTAATTAGCAATCATCAACCTATTCCTTTAACGTGTTTTCTCTGTCTGACGCTTAGACTATAACTACTTTATGTATTTAAAACGCCCGCTGAAAGGAGTGTTTGTTTTACGCTAATAAGATTGTGAAAGTTAACTCTAGTTTCAATTTCACTTTGCAAACACCAAGTTTGTTCAGTTAATATAACTTTAATATATTGCAAACAACCGACTATTTTATTTGTGTACTTTTCTATGACATGCCGAGTAACGATTTACTACACTGAGAAAAAAAGTCTTCTATTCGTTATAAGAATTCACAATATTCACATACTATTTATACAACTGTTTAATACTATATTATGTGACAGCAACGCGCTTTCCTACTATAACACAACGAAATTTTGCAGGACCGTTGTATAGTGATAATATCACGGTAATTTAGCCAATATCAAATTGGAGTTAATGCTACCATAGAATGGTTTATAGCCATTATTGCTCTGAATACTCACAGTAATTATCAAGTTATATTAGGGGTGTAATGTGGTTTTCTATACTGTATTAATTCCTACTGGCAGTTGTAATAAGACTTGACATTAATCATAATAATATTTGCTCGCTACGGTTAATAAAGCATATACTTATCACTAAAAATCAGTACTGTGTAGTTCTCAAAAATTTAAATAGCTTCTAGTGTGATATTGTTCTTATCGTTTAACATTGCGTATAATTATCTCTTATGCAACATGGTTTACTGAGATCGTAAAATTCGTCCATAGATTATAAAGTCCAATACTAATGATGGGTTGTGCGAAATAGGAATCTTCTATTGCTTTATCTGAAATGCAAAGTTAAAAAAAACTTAAATACAAAGTAAAAATAAATTGTAACTGTAATAGATTATATTATTATACAAAATACTAATATTACTACTGTTAGGCCTAGTTCTCCTATCTTAGTTTACCCCCAGTTTAAGTTAATCTATAGTTTTACACGTAAAAATGTACTTTTTGCATTGTACTGCGGGTTATAAACAGTTTATCGGTGAACGCCTAATAAGGGACTTTTACAAAGTAATGGAGATTCCCGAACCATATTTTTTTCCTAAAGGGGTAGTGTAGTTTACTGATGATCCTTAACTCCCAGGACATACTGGACAACCAGGCCTAAGTGTAAGGGGTAAAATACCGGGTATTATGGAGTAGTTACTTTGAAAGGTAAAAAAAACATCGATGATTTATCATTTTCGCTTATTTAAACAGAGATTTTTTAAAAACTTTTAACAGTCGCCATTTTGAAGTGGCTTGACAGAATCACGCCAAAATTTAAGAGCATACTGTACGAGATATTAGCTTTCAAATAATGTATCACAAGCTGTATGTTTTCGTTTAAAAAAAAGATCGTTGTCTTCCTATCTTTGATAAATGCCTATAAAAAAACAAACGAATAACGTCAAAATGTGAGCAAATATAAAACTAAATTGACGTGTCCGAGCGTTTTCCCCAATAGTTACAGGTTAAGGCTACATTAATTTTATTCCGAACTTCTGGACAACCCTGTATAATAAAATATTAATTTCAATTTTGAAATTGCCGAAATAAATTATTTTTAACATTTCACTTTGAATGCTACAAAAGTGATAAATTATATTCAATTATTCTGTTAAATTAATTCAATTTTGGTTTTTCATCGTTAATAGTTTTACGAGTAAAAACATTAATATTAAAAAAAGCAACCCCCAGAAGTACAATAAAACAAACATTTTTGAATGGTCGACACATTACAACCAAACATTAAACTTTTTAATAATATCCAAACCGGACAAAAATAAAATATGAATATTCCATTCATTTCAAATTATGTTGTAAATGTGCACATTTGGGTTTTATCATAAAAAACCTTTACAACTCTGTAAAACTTGATGAGTATATAAAACTGTGATTACTGTACGCTCTGGTAAAAATTAATATTCTTTTGAATTCTGGATTTTTAATTATTAAGTTCTTGTTTTGGTTAGGGTATTTAATAATTAACATTTTGAGTATTATCATTTATTGCTGCATTTTTTGGATATTTTAATTTTTCCTTACGCAGTCAACTAAAGAGATTTTTAACACAAAGTATATAATATGAATTATTAACTTTTAAAATATCTTTATTCCAAACTAACTTTTACAGTTCATTACATGGAAAGTGACAACATGATATAGAAAATAATAACCATTTAAAAAAATAACATTAAAAAAAATTGAAGTTAATCCAATTTAATTCATTAATAAAATCAATTTAAAAAAAATAGTATAAATAATTTAATTTAGTAAATATCTCTTTAATTGTTTTTTTAAAGTTTTTTTTTTCAGATATTTTTTGGAAGATTGTAATATTTTATTATTCCGTCATATAAAAGCGATTTTTTTCCGAAATTATTTTTACTGGTATAGTTTGATAATTTATACAATGTCTGGTGTTAATGATCATGTAATGTCTTATTCTCCTGAAGTGTTCTGTTTGATTTTTTTTCTTTTAAAATAATAGAGTAAATTAGAATACAAATTTTTAATTTATAAATGTTTTGAACGTGTAAATACCCTTTCGGTCTATATAGATTAACAGTTGGTTCTAAATGTGGTAATTTGTCTATACATTTAATAATTTTATTTTGCAATTTTTGTAATGGTTTTAAGTTTGATAAACAAGCAGATCCCCATGCAGAAGCTAAGTTTCTTTTTCCTAATTGGAACCAATGATCTGCTACCTAATCATTGATTGGAACAAACAAAATTAAATTGCAGGTTTTCAATTGCCACTAGTTTAAAATGGCATTTAAACAAAATTATCTGAGGTTTTTACTGAAACATAATTGTTATTAAATATCAATTTCTAACAAAATGGCATTTTTTTAACATTTTTTTACCTATCCCAATAGATCTTTCAATAAACTACTAATCACAAAGTTCGAAAATTAAGTTAATTAAGTTATTCAAATTAAAAATATTTGAAATAAGATAATAAAAAATAAAATATACTGTGGCTAGACCACTGGGATCAGTCAAAGAGGAGATAGATCGAACAGCAAAACAACTTGCGCAAAGCAGATGAACTTGTAGCATATCCAGGCAATTGTGGCCCCCACTTGACGGCAGGAAAACCGCAGCGCTATTACAGCACAGTCGGAAGGACCTAAGAAACATCACTGCCGCAGTCACCGGACATTGCCTGTTCGGTAGCCACGCTGAACGTACGCAGATACCAACTAACGACTTCTGTAGAAGTTGCAGAGATGAAGAAAAGGAGGAAAGTATTCAGCATTTCTTGTGTGAATGCCCCGGCCTCGCGAGAAGAAGGTTCAATGCCCTGGGCGAACCATTCTTTAATGATCTGGAGGAAGTGAGCAGCCTGAAACTGCTGAATTATGCGTGGAAAAGCTATTGATGGGGGTCTAAACCAACCAAATAAACTGGGAAAAAAGAAAAAACCTTTCTAAGAAGGTGTCGAAGATTAATTAAAAATTTTTTATAAGATATTTAAGCTATAAAAGGCAAATATCTTTCGTAAGAACATTGTTCTTATGCTTTAGTCGATCTTTCAAGACGGTTTTGGCAGTTTTTAATTTCAAGTCTGGGAACTGGATATATTCTAATTTTTTTGACAAGCTGATTTTAACAACAATTAAGTAGAAATTTAGCTAAATTCGTTGTTGAACCAGAAACGTTTTAGCTTTCCAAATTGTCCTGAAATATTACCTCAGGTTATAAAACGACGTGAAATATAACGTGAAACGACACTACTAACAAAATGTCCTACTTTTCCACCCCGTCTAATATTAAAGTGTTTATATTGTATAAAATAAGTAAAAAATCGTTTCTATGGCCTTTTTAATATTATGTATAATATATATTTACATTTTTTCGTTACATAAACGAAAAATGATTCAGCGTTTGTAGTTTGATGAATATGAAATTTTTCCCGATTCCACAATTTCGATTACACGGCGTTGTGTTCATTTTAATCTGTGCAATCCGTGCTTTAATCTGTGTTTGCGAAAATAGATTTTTGGCGTCAGCACTTTTTAAGAGAATTTCAACATTTTTTAAAATAATAGGGTATAGTCAAGAAGTCCCAGCAACAGTATCACTATATTTATAATTGTGTGATATGTGCTGATACTATAAATTTTTCAAAACTTCTGTAAGCATTTTCTATCTTATTTAATTAATGAAATTAGATTGAGTGAATTCTTGAGGGTTGACTGGTTTTAACTTTAAAACGATACGTCTTAGAACAAAACGATTTTCCCATTTCTGTCGGTTTATAAGTCTCTATAAGGAATTTTCTTTGGTATCACGTAAGCAATGATTTTAATGTAAAAAAATGTATCGGAACTAGCTAAAAAAAATTCATAAACAATGAAAGAAAGGGTTGAAATCGTGGTAACAAAGCGAATTCGAATATAATGAAATTTTTTGTATTGTTAAAACTGATCCTATCGCAAACATTTCGTACGGCAACTCACCGCTATCATTTGTTTGTTTTTTTATGTAACATTCATGGGATACCGGAAAAGGCTTTTTAGACAGAAAGTGTAAAAAATTTTTAAATGCAGTCAATTCTAATTTGGTATTTTTAGTTGTATATTTAAAGATATGACTTGAGTTTTAGAAATGAAGTTCATTTTAGCCGTTAGTAACTCATATTTATTACTAAAATGTGAGAAACAAACATTAAATAACAAATTTGTTATCCGAAATCCAATGTCTTTATAGTTTTAAATTCAAATAAAACTTTAAAAAATCTATTTCCGATGAGTTTAGTTTAATATGAGGCACTGTATTGTTACAATAGAAGTTGATTTTACCTGTAAGTAACTAAGGTTTATTACTAAAATTTCAGGAACATTAAAAACATTAATTCGTTTTCAACTATAACATCTGATATTACATGTCTACTTGGTTTCAAATAAAACTTAAAAAACATATTTCCGATAAGTTTAGTTCAATTTTTGATGTGTCCCTTTTAGCCCCGGTGTTCGATATGTAAAGCAAATTGGTTAGTATCAATAAATATTATAGGTTAGCAACAAAATGTATTTTGATTTTATTCTGAGTTACTTTTGCCAATAGATATAAAAGCACTTCATTTTTGACAGAAAAATTATTACTTACTAATTTCATTAAGTTAATAGGAATTAACAAAATTATCGCGATAATCTCCTGTTGCTATAAGTAACGTAAACAAAAAGGAGCCTTCTAATTGGTTGAAAATAAATTTATTTAATTTTCAGATTAATTTTGTTTGTTAAATCATGACAAGACGTCATTATATCAAAAAATCAACTGCAATTTTGGTTTGTATCTTTGTTCCACAAGTTAACCGTCAAAATTTCACATGCTTTGGTTAGTAAACAGGCCTGCATTCTGTTACAATTATTGGTCCTCAAATCCCAGAAGATCTTGGCTAATATAAATAATTTTCTTAGGGTTTTAAATATTTTTGTGTTTTGTAATTAATTATTTATTATTCCTAATGTTTCATGTGTAACAACTCCATTAAGCCAATTGATAAAACAGTCCAATTAAAATTGTTCTTAACCTAATAGTATTATAATAAAATATTTATAAACCCTTGTAGAAACCGAATTAATAATATCATTTGTCTCATTATGTCTATTATCGTTACCTTATTATCGCATCATTTCCAGTAATTACCATAATGGAATCATTAAGTTTGAGTCATACAATGAACGTAGGCAACTTTTCCTTCGTCGTCTTTTACGTTATTTTCCACTATTTTCCGTAAAATAAGCCCTCAGAAACAACACACTTACAGTGACACTTTCAATGATGAAACTCCTGGGCTTTTCCTTTGTGAAAATCAACGGGATGAGGAGAAAACAAAGCAAAGTCGCTTTTGTGCACAGTTAATACGGTAGATGGGGGGGAAAATTGTATTTTTCATTGTCTCGCCGGATTTTTAATACAAAAACTTGATAAATAATGTGTGGAAAAACACGGATAATTAATGTTTTTGACCTGAAAGCATTAAACAACTCTGCAGGCTAATGAAAGTTGGTGGGTACTTAAAATTGTTTCGACCTGATAGAGATCGGCGGGAGTTATTTATTAATATTTTTTTTTTCTATACAAAAATGGAATTTATGGGACTGAATTATGCAAGTTTATTCTTTTTGTGTTTGTTGCATATATGTTGTTGAGGTTGAGGTGTTATAGAACCGGATATTTTATTTGCAGTGGCACAATGGAGTGCCTCAACGACCTAAAATACGTGGCAGCCAGAAACAACAAGGTTGAACTCCTATGGGTTCCTGGTCATTCAGGGATAAAAGGCAACGAAAAAGCAGATGAACTGGCAAGAATTGGATCTGCTCAAAATTTCAGGGGCCCAGAACCCGCCCTTGGAATATCAAAAAAGGTAACCAAAACAACATTAGACAGATGGGCCCAAAAGCAACATCTATCTCGATGGAACGGTACACCTGGCCAGGCACACGCACGGGCCGTTATCGAAGAAGCTATCAGCTGAAATGCTGCTCTTGACGCGCACTCAGTTAAAACAAGTGACTGGCCTACTAACAGGCCATTGTCAGTTAAGAAAACACCTTCAACGAATGGGAGTCTATAATGGACCTATTGAATGTAGACTTTGCGGTGAAGAGGACGAAACCGCCTCCCATATAATTTACAGCTGCGAAGCGCTAAACCGTAAAAGATTCAGAATCTTCCGAAACATTCGACGTGGCGATAACCTCCCGCACGACAAACTTGGAAGAAAACTACTGAACTTTGTAGAAGGAACAAATCTTTTCTAACAAGACTGGGGCGCACAATAAGCCAGACGGCTGCAGTGTAAGAAGCTTGGGCCACACGTCAAACCCGACCCCCGCCTTTAACCAACCAACCAACCAACCATCTGTCAAATTCTTTTCGGAATCATCAACGTACCCCTCAGCTACAGTATAGTTGATCGCCAACCGCCATGGCGTTTCAGTGCAGTTATAAATATCGCCTCTAGCATCTACTAATAAAGTTGCCGGCGAAAACAATGCCCTGTATATAAATTACAGTTTGGTAATTTTAAAAATGTAGCAATGTCTATCCCCATTGCTCCAAATTTATTAATGCCAATTCTTTGTGAGTGATATTTTCCATTTTGAAATTTAAAGAATAATATCGTTTGCAGTATATCGGTAGGACGCAGATTTAAATATTTCTTAACTATGGTATAAAAATTTCCCGTAGCAGTGAATTTTCTGGCAGTTTTTGTTTTTGTATTTGGTACGCAGACCATAAAAATAGATCCATGATCTTCTAAATCTGTAATTTTCATAGAGTGCAATTCTGCTGCACGACAAGCACCCATAATGCCCATTATTAAAACAAACTAAAATAAATTATGTGATAGACTAGATGATAAAAACGATTGAATTATTGTGAGATCTACTAAGTACCTTAGTCGCCAGATATTTCTCATCAGGAGCTTCGTTTATGAAATTATTAAGTTGTTCTGGCGTAAACGTTTTTGCCTTTTTAACTACACGTTTCTCTGATTGACGTTTAAGAAACGCACGTAATTTTAAATAATTCTCTGTATTGATTCCATTATTTATGTTGAGTGTGCTTCTTAGCATGGAGTAAAGTCCATAAAGACGATGCTTTATATTTATTGTTAAGTTCGCTAAAATATGCCAAAAGTACATTTTCTGTAAACGATGACTTAATGTTCTTACTGCTACACTAATCTTGAAAATTTTTGTATACACCTTTATATTTGTTTTTGGATTTTTCGGGCAATAAATTCTGTATGGTTACATTAGCTAATTGTCTTATTTCTGGAGGTGTAAAAGCAGTTGAATAATTAATATATAATTTAATAGGAGTAGATAAAGCTTGTTCTTTTTTACAATACGTCATTGTCAAAAATAACAATAACATTTTTTGACAAGTAAAATTATACGACATTCATTATTGACGCAAACTTACTATGTCACCTAGTTCACGAATGTTAGAAAGATAAGCACTATTCGTGACGTAACGGTCAGCGGTCATTAAAGAGATTTTATCACATCACTACAAGGTTCGATATAAGGCGACACATTCTAAACGAGTACTATTACATTATCCAAAATATTATATTTTCACTCAATGTTTTGTTTAAATGACATCCGATATACGTAGGTAAGTGGTAGTTGTTGTTGTTTTACGTCATTATTTCGTAAAAATTATCCTATCAATAAAACCAACCCTTTTAAAAAGTTACGCGCGCTGCTTTTGTGTATAATAATCCGTGGTTATTTATAACATAACTTTATTAAATATCATAAAAGCTCACAGAAAGGTAATTTGGGGAGAGTTATTATCCCCACAAATCCAATTTTCTCACATATGCGCGTTAGAAAAGGAAAACGATAGAAAGACGGGGAGAGAATTAGATCCGGATTATGCGTAGCCCTGAATTATTTTTTCTAAATGAATTCGACCTAGTTAACGGGCTAAAACAAATGACTCAATTACCCAGGTAAATTGTGCGGATTGGGATAGGGCTGACAGTGGCATATATTGCCTTGTCACGTGAGCGACAAATTCGGATACGGTTGGTCGGTTGTTTAAATTAAATACAACGGCGAATTTTCGTACAATAAGAGAAGTGACGATATACAGGAACGATTTCCTGACCGAAAAACCTTCCAAAGTATTGATCAACGTCCTCATGAAACAGCCACACTAAAACGAAGTGGAGGATCAGGAAGAACGGTTGAAGTAGAAGAGAATGGCTGCAGATGATCCACGATCCACGTACTTTTACTCAAAAAATTCCAATACTTTGCATGAAGGTACTGGAACTGTTAGAGACTATTTGTTGGACTCATACCACATACAATGCGTTAAGGCACTTCTTCCTGCTGATTTTCCTCTGCGGATTGTACATTGCATTGGTTCAAATCCCTTAACTACTGACGTTAAATCGAATTTCTTAAGAAATGCAATTAGAAATATTCACAATGACCATGTTTCGGCTAAAGAAAATCCACATGAGGTACTTGAAGATTGTTATCAACATCAGTTTTCATGGAACGTTTGATTTGGAATTATTAACAACAGGCTAATTGGACCGGTATTTCTACCACAAAGACTTACCGACGAAATATATCGCAACTGTTTGGAACAAACGGTACCCCAGATTCTGAAGGATGTGTTATTGGCAACAAGAAAAGCAATGTAGTTTATGCTCAATGGTGTACCTGCGGATTCTAGTATGGTTGCTAGTGTTTTTAACAGTAACATACTGGTCGAGATTGACTTCACTTATGGTCTGCACGATCCCCGGACTTAAACCCCCGGGATTATTTTCTATGAGGGCCATCTATAGTCATCAGTACACAGTACTCCGGTGAAAAATGTGAAAGATTTGTGAAATCAGATAATTGCTGGGTTTAACAGTCAATGAGGAGAAGATTGGATTTTTGTATCCTAGCTAGAGGTGGTAATTTTTAACAGTTCTTGTAAATTCAGAAACATTATATATAATTTATGGTATAATGATCTAATACAACAGGTTTGCTAAGACATAGTTTGTAAGGATAGAATAAGTTTTTTAAAACTTTGCATGTATTTTGCAAGCAATTGGAGACTCTTATTTGGAACAACCCTTCATTAATATTGGACTTTATAGTCTATGGATAAATTTTACTCAGTAATCTATGTTGCATAATAGATAATCATATGCAATATTAAACGGCAAGAACAATATCACGCTAGAAGCTATTTAAATTTTTGATAACTACAGTACTGATTTTAAGTGGTAAATATATGCTTTATTAATCGTAACAAGCAAATATTATTATGAATAATGTCAAGTATCATTACAACTGCCAGTTGGAACTAATGCAGTATATAAAACCAGATTACACCCTACAACTTGATAATTATTGTAAGTATTCATCAGAGCAATAATAACTATAAACTATTCTATTGTCGTATTTAATATTCGCTAAATGACCATTATATTATCACTACATAACGGTCTAGCAAATTTGGTTGTCTTACAGTAGGAAAGCGCGTTGCTGTCATATATACTCTTTTAACAGTTGTATAAAGAGTAGGTATGTGAATTCTTATAAGGAATAGAAGGATTCTTTCTTAGAGCAAAGGACAAACTATTCTTTAAATAGTCGAGTTAATAACCCCTTCACTTGTATGTTTATTAAACACCCTGTATTATGAATGATAAGAGCGTTTAGTTTATAAAATATTAATATATACTTTCATAAAAATGATATTTCATTTTATAGGGTACTATTTTATAATCATAAGATAGACCATCGTTATTCGTCTGGTAAATAATAGTTGTGATTTATCAAACCACAAAAACCCTAATTAAAAGAGTTAATAAAGCTGGTTATTCGGATAAAAAAACACCCGCAATCACATCATAACTTTTCACATTAATTATGTCGACAACAAAACACTACGAAAACGCAAATTTAATCGTTCCTAGCGTGTCTAAATATCGTTAGGCACTTTTTTTAATGGGGTTCGCCGCAAATAAGTCGTAAAAGTCAGATTAAAAAACTTCCCGAATGGTTTAGCGGAGAAAATTTTCGTAATTTATCGGGAATCACATTCCAAATCTATTTTGGAAGGCCAACTAAAAAAATTATTTAAAATGACTTTGTATACCAGTTCACGAATTCTGCATTAATCCAATCAGGCAATGATAGACTCTGTGTGATCTTAGCATTGCTTTTGACTGCGTCTCCAATGGTCTTCTAGTTGAAAAACTTTCAAGGTATGGTGTTCGGAGTTTTCCTCTCAATCTAACTTCATCCTATCGAAAATCCAGATACCAATTTGTCCAACTCTGGGAATCAAAGTAATCTTTTAGGCCTCTTAAGAGTGGCGTACCGCAGGGTTCCGTCCTCGGTCCGCTTTTATTTATTGTATATATTAATGATCTGTGCCATTACTTAGACCCAAATAAATGTACTTGTTATGCGGACGACACTTCATCCATTACCTCCGATGAGGACATTGTGAGCATACCGCGGAGCATGTCATCTTTAGAATCTAAAGCCCACGATTGGTTTACAAATAATGACCTACAGCTTAATCTCGAAAAAACATAGCGTATCATTTTTTCTATCAATAACACTGTTACGTGTGGTAAATCAGCACAATAAATTACTGGGAATCAGTAGACGATCGGACGATCGATTAAACTGGTCTGCACATGTTAATAGTCTTACAAAAAAACTAGCATCCTCTACCTTTGTCCTGCTCAGATTAAAAAGTTATTGCGCACCCTTTCATTCTGATTTGAGGTATGGTGTCGTATTGTGGGGCAATTCTTCATCGGCCATTAAAGCTTTTAGACAGCAGAAGAAGGATGTTCGTGTGATTGCCGATGCTGGTTACTTTGACCACTGTCAGCCCCTTTTTAAAAGGTTTGGAATTATGCCTCTACCTTCTCTGTTTATATTCTATCAACTGCTCGAAATTTATAACAACAAGAATAGTTTTTCCTTAAATTATAATTTTCATTACTACTCAACTAGAGGTTCTGACTCAATCAGACCTAAAAAAATTTGCTAGAAGAAGGCCAAGGATAATTTTATTAATATCTCATTGTATAAGGCAATGCCTGAAAATGTAAAGCTGCTTGGTTATTTAAAATTCAAATCTATGATTAAAAAACCTTTTCGCCGTCACTGTTTTTATTCAGTTCGGGAGTATAATATGGACACAGCTACAGCGGATGGGTTGTTTTAACAATTTTTTCTATTGCATTGTGAAGAATATTAAAAAAATATCAAAAAATTTAAAGATGAAATTAATAACCTTGATATCTTTTGTGCTCAGTGGAAAAATACTTTGATGCTGTTAATTCACGAAGATCAACATTCAAATTTTAACTCGTTTTTGTTACTACTGTTTGTTTATAACGTTTGTGTATGCTATGTTCTTATACAATTAATGTTTTAATTTATTTTTTAATTTAGTTAAATAGACGCATCCAGGAATGCTTTATATTTTATATGACTTGCAATATACAAAAATGGGTGGGTATATATTGGCACAAAACTGTCTAACGTAAGGTTTGCCGATGATACGACCTTGATAGCTGCCTCCCAGAGAGAAAAATCTGGAACTCCTGAAGAGACTTGAAGATGTCAGTGCTCTTTACGGACTAAACATAAATTATAATAAAACCAAAATTATGATCATTGATAGAGAAAATAACAACTACCCTGAAACTCGGACTATTGGACACCGTGAAGTTGTCAACAGTTTTGTCTATCTTGGAGCCCTAATAGAAAATACCGGGGGATTTGATGGCGAAATAAGACGGTGTATTCAGCTCGCTAGTACAGCAATGACACAAATAAATAAAGTATGGAGGGATCGGAATATCACAAAACAAACTAAAATCAATCTAGTAAGTACCTTGGTCTTCTCGGTCTTTCTATATGCTTCAGAATCTTGGACTGTCAAAGAACTAGATCGTCATCGGATTGATGCATTTGAGATGTGGGTGTGGCGACGAATGTTGATAGTGTCCGTGACCGCACATAAAACAAATGCTTCGGTGCCACAAGAAATACGTCCGTCAAAACGTTTAACCAGTATCGTGTACTCCCGAATTCTTACATTCTTCGGACACATCAATCGAAGTGAGCATATAGAGAGGCTTATTGTACAGGGAAAACCTAAAGGAAACATAAGGCGTGGCCGATCACCAAATAGATGGGTGGATGTTACCAAAAAATTATTAGATGCTACTCTCCCGCAAGCGGCTCACATGTCATCTAGTCGAGATAAATGGCGAGATGCAGTCAAGAGAGCCATCCAAAACATTTAACCTCGTTCATATGGGTCACAACACATCTGTAAAGATGTTATGATTAGGAAGAGATATATTTGCGGTGGAACTCGCGAGGAACCTGATGCACCTTTGCATTTGTCGTCTTGTTATGATATAGATAATGAGATATCTATCTAATTCTGTCGTCTTTGATTTTAATAAACAAACCACGTCTGCCGAAATTCCTACCGACAAAGTTTTAGGCGTGAAAAGTAATAATTATAATACTCGCCATGCAAAACCTCAATATTGAAAAAGGGCGGAGGGAAGAGGCAAGACAAAAGGGACGGTTTTGATTAATCAAGCTGTTCAGCCGGCAATAAAAGAAGTTATTAAAGGAGTTAAGGAAGTATTTTAATAAAAGCAAATGGGCTCTTAGAGGTCTAAGGGCGTTTGCAATTGTCTTAGTATGCAGATTAGTTTTGGGGGGATTGGATTTAATAATTACTGTCAAGATTTCTGGGAGTAATTATTGCCTGCAGATAATGACTTTGGTTGTTGTAATTTTTGGGCTTAATTAAAGAAACTGCAAAACAAAACACTAGACCTTTTCGAAATACGATAATATTAATTCACTGGCCGACAAAAAATTTTTTTTTGATGTAACACAAAGCTAAATAGCATCTTGTGGTAGAATGGACCTATCCAAATACGAAAATGAGAAAAAAAAAGTTGTAACATGTAACGTTTTCTTGTTACATTTATAGAACCACATTTAATGTTACAATATTTAATATCTATTGAAAAAATAATTTAAGAATTTTCTAACTGTGTATATCGACTATATTTAAATTTTTACACCTACTAAACATACCTTACATCTAGAAAAAACACAAACATTACAAATATTAACTGAACACACTAATTAAATTTTATTTTTTCCTTTTATGAGGGGTCATATCTTCTCTTTTCAAAAACCAACAGGAATCACACATCATGGCTGGATCCCATCGTCCTTGATAGCGAATTTCCATTGTCCTGATATCCTGGTGGAACCTTTTACCCTGCTCGTCACTGACAGCTCCCAACTTTTCAGGAAAAAATGACAGATGGGAATGGAGGAAGTGAATTTTTAATGACATTCGGGCACCAAGCGATTTGTAGGAATCTAAAAGTTCATCAACTAACTGTTGATAGTTTGCATCCATATTGTTGCCCAAAAATCCCCTTACTATACTAACAAATGAGTTCCATGCTCTGAGTTCCTGCCTGGTAAGCTTCTCTGTAAAGTTGACAGAGTCCAGCAATTTTCTGATTTGTGGCCCAATAAAAATGCCTTCCTTTAATTTGGCATCACTTAACTGGGGAAAGACTTGTCTTAGGTATTTGAATCCATCACCGTCTTTATTCATAGCTTTCACAAAGTTTTTCATCAGCTCAAGTTTAATGTGAAGAGGAGGCAGAAGGACTTTTTTGGGGTCTACAAGAAGTGCAAACTTAACATTTTGAGATCCCGGCTGAAATTCACTTCTTTGTGGCCAATCTTTTATTACATAATGCTGATCTACTGCACGACTGTCCCACAAACAAAGAAAACAGCAATATTTTGTAAATCCTCCCTGAAGTCCTACTAAAATTCCTTCAGTTCAGATAATTTTTCTGTTATAAAATGCATCCATTTTTACCGCCCCTAATTAAATTGACTACCTGCTAATGTAAAATGGTCTTATTAAGCTATTGAAAAATGGTATGTATTGGGGCTTTCCCAATATTTTTTCTATTATTAGAAGGGTATTTTCATTATAAAAATAAA
Organism: Polydrusus pterygomalis; assembly: GCA_963969555.1. Taxonomy (NCBI): domain Eukaryota; kingdom Metazoa; phylum Arthropoda; class Insecta; order Coleoptera; family Curculionidae; genus Polydrusus; species Polydrusus pterygomalis. The sequence continues at coordinate 53,699,820 of OZ018381.1, forward strand.
GAGCTGACCTGTGTTAGAAAAATCTTGTCGGCCAGTGATTATTCACTGGTGTAACTAGAGGCGTGGCAAAAGGGGTTTCTGTCCTTTCTCCAAGAGCCATGCACTGAGGAAAATGATCTAATATAAGATTTGCTAAGAGATTTTTTATTAACCCATATTAAATATATCGCTATTGTATCAAACCCGCTTTAGTGTTATATCAATTCCAGATTGGCTAGAACAGTGTTCTTATTGGAAGTAATCAGTTCCATAAGCAGCACAGTCTTGTTGAATAATGAACTACTTTTTATCAGTTACTAGCGTGTACCCGGCCTGCGTTGCAATGCCAGGCATTATACGCCTCTGAGATAATAATAAGGCGAGGTCACCATCACGTCAAGATTTATAAATACAAACCCGAACAAACTTCTAAATTTATCAGTGTTTCTCCACAATATTATGCATGTATTATACATAAAAACCTTCCTCTTGAATCACTCTATCTATTAAAAAAAACCGCTTCAAAATCCGTGGCGTAGTTTTAAAGATTTAAGCACATATAGATGGGGACAGACGCGACAGCGACTTTGTTTTATACTATGTTAAGAAGTATAGAAGAAAAAGTAATTCTTTATAAAATCGTATGCTTGTGCTGATAGATGAAGAGTGTGAAGATAATGTATTTGCGCAGGTCATATCGTTGTTCGAAGTCTTTTAGCTGTCCTGTCTAAATTTGTACTTTATTGATCATACCAAAACCTGTTGCAATTAATTTATTTTTACTTTTATTTACGTTTTATTAAATTAAATTAAATATTAAATATATTACGGAATAAATTTACATGATAATTAAACTTAAACAAAACATGAACTATATATCATTAGTATTGTACACTATAATAATCCATGGACGAATTTAAATCTCAGTAAACCATGTTACATAATAGATAATCATATATACAATATTAAACAATAAAAACAATATGACACTAGAAGCTATTTAAAATTTTGAGAACTACAGTACGGATTTTTAGTTGTAAGTATATGCTTTACTAACCGTAGCAAGCAAATATTATTATGATTATTGTAAAGTTTCATTAAAAAGCCAGTCGGAACTAATACAGTAGGTATAATATAAAACCAGATTACACTCCCAATAGAACTTGATAATTACTGCGAGTATTCAGAGCAATAATGGCTATAAACCATTCTATGGTAGCATTATCTCCTATTTCCTATTGGCTAAATTACCGTGATATTATCGCTACACAACCGTCTAGCAATTTTCGTTGTCTTACAGTAGGAAGGCGCATTGCTGTCACATATAGTATTAAACAGTTGTATAAAGAGTATGCGAATTCTTATAAGAAATAGGAGGTTTTTTCTCTGTGTAACTAGAGATTTAATGCTCTATTAGTAATCTCTAATAAAAAAAATAAGAGTAAAGTAAATTATTCTCAAAATTTAGGAATTAATCTTAAAACCTTTATTGCGGAATTTTTCCCTATTCATATATTTATTTTTGAAGAAGTACTCCATACTCAAAGTGGAGTTAAATTATATAGAAAGAAAAGAAAAGCACGAAGTCTTTCTCCACAAATTTTTATTGTTCGAATAACTAGGCGAACCTAGAATCACATCGACATGTTTCGAGTGTAGAAACACTCATCATCAGGAAAACAAAGTTAAAGGTAAAATGCTGATGTTTTCAGCAAAAGAGAAAATAATAGTGAGATTAAGCCATAATGGAGCTTTTAATGGTGTACAATAGGTGTAAAATTGAGTAGTCAAAAGACCGACAATCAAGACTCCAGCATACTGAAGAGTCGAGGGTTAGTGCAAAAGCACACTGTGCCGTGCGGACTATATAAAATCTTGAGTTTTATTAAGCCTTGTCAGAAACATGTGGAAGTACTGGAGTGAAATTGAAAGAAAAAGAAAAAAGTTTTTTTTTTTTTATAAAAGTCGAAGCACCTTTTGGTTTAAAGTAAAAATCTGTTGGGGTACCAGGCTTTTTACGGCCCAGTTACCCCATATATTTATATCTATATTCATCTTGATTCATAATATTATAGACAAAGTATTTTACATGTCAAAAAATATACATATATAAAAATTTTGCTGTCGATTTTTTGAACGACCATCCTGTACGTAGGGGAGAGGGAGGTAAGAGTAAACAGGTGGGCAAGAGTAGACAATGCAATAGCATTTCTAATTAATAATTTTTTCGGCTGCCAATGGTCACAGTAGTGCAAACCATGTGCTTTCAGTTCCCTGTGCAACTTTAGTTTGAATTTACTAAGAAAATAAGCCGAAAATAAGGTAAATTAATTTTTAATAATATACCATGTAACAATTATTTGATAATTTAGATCGTTTAATCGCTTGTGGTAGTTTATTTTTACTTCCTAACATTTTTTTACGAAATCTTTAACTAATCTAACATATAAATTCATATTAGTATATAACGTCGCCAGTGGCGCGTTGTTAAAAGGGCTGGCTTTTAAAAAAAAATTGTTTTTTGGGGCAAAAGCGAACACATGTGTTCACTCTTGCCCCGCTGGTCACGTTATTAATTTTTTTTTTTGGATGGTGCGAAATTATATCCGGAAAAACAACAGAGCTGCATATACGCAAGAGAATATGAACAAAGCAATTCACGACATTTAGTCAAAAACGCAGTAGCAACAAATAGCAGCATGAAAAGCGCAGAGATTATAACAGAAGATGGTTTAAACAAATCATACAATCCTAATGTTTCTGTGGCAGAACTATTGCCACTTCCATAATCTCAACGTAAAGTTGCTGAAAAACCAAGTAACCGAGTTCAGAAGTCGGAAGTGATAACAACTACGCCGTATAAGGGTTATTTGACAGCAAAGGAAAAAGAAAAAAACGCAGATCCTAAAAAGCAAATAGTCAAAGGAAAATATGTGATGAAGAAGGAGGTGTATCGGATATAAAAACAAAAAATAAAATGGTTAACAAACAAATAATAAGTGATACAAAGGATGAACTAAATGTATGTAATGGAAAAGCAGCGGGTGTATCTGGTATAAAAACAAAAAAGGAAGTAGTAAAGAAAATTGAAATAACTGATAAAGAGGATTATTCCGAATGTATTTATTGTAGCGGTAAATATGGTCAGTCAAATGAGAATTGGATTCGGTGTGTCACCTGTGGTTTATGGTCACATGAAGACTGTACAGGCGTTGAACCTTTTGATGACGTTTTTACTTGTGATTTTTGTCGTCCTCCCTAGGATTTTCTTGTTGTTTGCTCTTGCCTCCTACCAGAGAGGCAAGAGTAAACTTTTTCAGTTTTCAAAATATTTTTGTATTATTACTTTTTTATAGTTTAAAGCATTTATACATATATTTTTGTGTTACTGGTTTACCAAAGATTGTTCTATGCTAAGCAAGTTTATTTCAAGTTCTGCCTTATAATTAAAAAAAATCAAAGCTTAAGTGTTCACTCTTGCCTCCCTCTCCCCTATACATTAAATCCTACTTTTAATTAGCACGATTAACTAACACGTTATCCCAGCACCACTACTTAATTAATTCTTGGGGATGCCGGCGTTGACCACTTTACCTTCTCCCGGGATAGACATTCGTTATAAACGGTACTTTCCACCCCCCGAATTAAATTATTTCAAGGGTGAATCTTTCATTTTAACTCCCGCCGGTGGCGGTTGTTACCAGTATCTGTCGCTAGAGGCGCTCTAATTGCTCCGCTCGAATCGAAAATGTGCGTAATTTTGCTTGGCTTGCAGTTTTTGTTGATGTTGGGTAAAAATAACGTATAGTCTGTGCCTACTTTCTAAACTATAATACTTGGAACGATGTAATTTGGCATGCATATGAAAAGATCCCCGCATACTGGGTCTGAAGAGATCGGTAGCACAAATTATTGAGGCTTATATAACAGGGGGTTAAAGTTATCTTTTTCAACTTTTTTCTAAATATTTATTTTAATAACTATTATTGACACGAAATGGTTTTTGGGAGGGCAAATCAAAATCTGATCACAGTTTCAATATACAGTGTGACCAGTAAAGTCCGCATCATATGGAATTTTTTTTTATTGATAGCTTTATTCGAAATTTTACTTTGGCATCAAGTTCTGCTTCGATCGAGATGAAAATTAAGCAAAAAAATAGTAGTCGCGTGATTCGCATTATCTGTGAAATATTAATTTTTTTCTAAAAATAATTCAAAAGTGGGGTTATTTCTAAAAGTATGGAAAAAAGTTATAAGAAAAAGTTTTTTTTTAAATGCAGTTTCTAGCCCACATGCAAAATTTCAACTGCATAAGATAATTTTGATTTTTTACCCACCACTAAAATTTATTTTCCACTTAATAAACCCTTTACTGAAGACACTGTGTTCTTGTTTGTCCTAATATTAAGTTGTATTACTTTCAGACACAAACTACATTTTCAAAAATACATTTTATGAAGTTACCTTAAACAGGGTCAAAAACAAATAAACTTTGCATCACATGCGACCAAATTTTAATAGCCCAATTTTGATTTTGTAGAAAAACACACATTTAATATGGCGCTACTTTAAAGAAAATGTATCTAATAAGGCATTGTCAAAACTAAGAAGTTTTATGTAGGTTGCGTTGAGTCTTATTTGGCAAAAGTGATGCAATTTACAAAGTAGGGGTAAAAAATCAAAATTATCTTATGCAGCTAAAACTTTACATGTGGGCTAGAAACTGCATTTAAAAAAACTTTTTCTAATAACTATTTTCGATACTTTCAGAAATAACCCTACTTTTGAATGATTTTTTGGAAAAATTAAAATTTTACAAATAATGCGAATCACGTGACTACTATTTTTTTGCTTTATTTTCATCTCGATCGAAGCAGAACTTGATGCCAAAGTCAAATTCGAATAAAGTTATTAATAAAAAAAACATATGATGCGGACATTACTGGTCATACTGTATATTGCAAAGGGCACCACCACCAGCGCTTTGAGTACATCTAAAGCTTTATAAATTTTGTGTGCCCCAATATATTAAATTTCTAAAAATTCTTATTCCTCGGTTCCAAAAAAGGTATAATTAGTAGGTGTCGCTTCGAGCAGACATTTTTCTGCATCGATCGAATTTCATTGTTTTTTTGCGTACTGAAACTTATCGTAATCCCCCTTTAAACTTTATCTAGGCTTAGGAATGGTCCAAGAAATCATTGGTAACTCAATGCTACATTTCGTATGGAATAAAGTGTACGTAAATCCAGTTGGAATTTGATTGAAACAGTTGAAGTGTGGACGCGTTTTGGGCACGAAAACGAGTGGTTTAATCGTCGAAACTTCATTCGAACACCAAGGAAAATCGAAAAATATCTATAAAAAAGACAATTTCCAATTTTTCTATACAGTTTTTTTAGCAGAAAAGGATTAAAGTACTGAAGTACAGCGGTTTCCGACGAATTTGCTCTTACACTGAGAAAAAGCCTTCTATTCCTTCTAAGTATTCACATACTCTTTATACTACTGTTTAATATTATACAGTGTGTGTATAAAGTCTGGATACGACTTAATAACATCACAATTTACTGGCCGATTTAAACCAAATTTGGTACAGTTGTGTAAGAGGATCTAACGCACCGAATGACGATATTGGCGTTGTTGCCAGCTTTTTAGTTTGTCTGGAATTCGAACGAATTTTATATTTTTAAATATAACACCCAGTATATTTTTACATTTTTAAATTCCACATAAAATTATAATTATTTTTTAATAAATGCATTATTAGTCTATACTTCATAGTTTCCGAGATATTGACTCTCGAAAAGTGACATTTTTGAACTTTGACAGCTTATAACTTTCTAACAGTACGTCTTCGAGCAAAACGGCTTACATGTCCCTATCTTCAATTTTTATTATCTTCCCAAAAAAATCAACTTCCAGTTAAACCGGAACAACTATATTTCCTGCTTTCGAGTTACATGCGATTGCCGATCGCTACGAACCCCCATCAACGTCTTGTGAATTATAGGTTCTTACGGATACAATTCATTTTTGGGGATGCTGTTTTGCTTTATTAATTGTAGAGAAAGCGCTTTACTGGGAATAAAATGCGTCGCATAGAGAAGATAAAATTTATTTCTTAACAAAATTGCTGTATTAAAAGTAGTCCATTATTCAACAACACTGTGCTGCTAATGGGACTGATTACTACCGATAAAAACACTGTTCTAGCAAATCTGGAATTGATATAACACTAAAGCGGGTTTGATACACTAGTAATAATTTATTTAATATGGGTTAATACAAAATAAGCTATTAATAAAAACTATGTCTTAGATCCTTTTCCTCAGTGTAAGAATAAATTATATTATCGTAAATTAAACTCGTCTCATTTTCGATAGTTGCTCTTTAATACGATAAAACTTTTAAACTAAATTTAAAAAATATTAAGCATGACAGCATGTATTGTTACAAAAAAAAGAAGTTTTAATAAAGTTATGAATATAAATTCCATATTAATAGACTTCCCAGCGATACAAAGCTGAAAGTTTGCAGGGAAATTATGCTAATGAAGAAGTTTACGGCGAGTTAACTTCCTAAAAACTCCGCTAAACTTCTTTATTTAATAATCGAGTCGCCTTTGGGTGGCAATTTAATGGCGAGATGAAGGAAAAATACTGGTTTTCTTTTTTTGGGACATAAATAGGAATCCCAATGGGGTCAAAATATTGGCTGCCTCAATAAGGTTTATTTAAAATTACTCAGTATTGTAATGGTAATCTCTCGCTATAAAAATAGCTTGAGTCATGTATAAGCGACGTGAGTAAAGGTTATTGGCAAGGTGGAACATGCAGCATACAATTGAGTTATTGCACTAAATTTGATTTAATCAATGTCAGGTTTAAATACCGTTTATCGTATTGTTCATCTTTGCTTACGGTGCTTGTACATGACATCAGTGTATGTCCCGGGTCTAGAGGAGGTCCAGAATCAAAATACAATCATTAAACATTAATCGATTACGAGCGTTTTTTAGAATTTCTCTACCGTGCGAGCAAAAATTATTTGCATCAAAGAGGGCCTTGCATCTAAGGACGTAATGCTTAGCCGTAGAGCTTAATACCTGTTGGGTGTCAGTAACTACCTGAATTAACAATCAATCAGTTATTCCGTAATCTTTGACAGTCGTTACAAGTAATTTGAATAATCGCTAATTTTTCCAATTTCTTGAACAATTCACGCAATGGGCTTGACAGAACAGCACAAAACATTCACGTTGCTTTTATTGCTGGGGATTTTTATCATTGCCTGAAAAGAACCGTGGCTGTGTTTAGGGAAACAGGTTCTATACAACACAAAAAAGGAGCAGGAAGACCATCTGTAAGAACAGAAGAACTGGTTGCAAACGTTCGTGAAATAATGCAAAATACGCCAACAAATTGTGATTATCCAAGAATGTGGTAACATTTCTCCGGAGATGCTGGTCAACACTTTCGAAAATATGAAGAGACGTGTGAATTTATGCTTGGAGGATGGCGGTGGCCAATTTCAGCAATTTATGTAATTATTTTTCTTTTTCTTTCTGTATAGTATTACTTAGTTAATTTTGTAAACAACGAAAATAAATTTGTATTTGTCTATTTATTTTACTACTCATTAGTTTGGCATATCATATCATAATATGAATTTGACAAAATTGTAACCTAGATTTGGTTAGGTATATCGTCCCCATATCATTGTGATCTATACCAAGCCCTACCTTTTTTAATTCAAGCCCATTTTGATGCAAATAATTTTTGTTCGCACGGTATAATCTAAACTCTAAAGAATAATTGGTCTCTACACATCTATAACTACACCAGACCTAGAACTAAAAAAAACTGTTATAATGAAATGGTTTGGCTATGATATCTCATTAGCGATTTTTTTACACAATTTTTTTAAATTTTAAAATGGATGGCAAATGATAGATTGAGCATTAACTTTTTGTTTACTAACTTTCCAAAAACTTTGCCAAACTTCTATATTGAATAATCGAGTCGCCTTTGGGAGGTAATTTGGCTTAGAAACGCGGAAAAAAGGAAAATTAGAATTTTCATTTTCTTATTGTTGCGGGATAATCTTAAAAATTTAAAAAGTGATTTTAAAAAACCTAAAATAAAAATATTATTTACCTCCTGGCTTTCTTCATAAAAATAATATAATAAAAATTAAAATTCATAGCCTTTACAGTATTTCTTCTTACACCTGGTCTAATTACCATAAAAACCTGCAATTGTGTAAAATTTATTGGTGTCAAATCAATCGTTTTTCGTGTCGAACAGATATTGTTACGATCAATAGAATTCAAATTCAGGTTAGACAGCTAAAGACTCCGAACAACGATGTGACCTGTACAGCAAATACGTAAGAACTAGTAATACTGCGCGCGGCGATTGCCGATCGGTACGAACCCCCACCAACGTCTTGTGACTTATGGGTTCTAACGGAAACAATTCGTTTTTGGAAACGCTGTTCTGCTTTCTTAATTGTGGAGAAAGCGCTTTACTGGGAACAAAATGCGTACAAAAGTAGTTCATTATTTTTTAACTAGATTGTGCTGCTAATGGAACTGATTACTATTAATAAAAACACTGTTCTAGCTAATCTGTAACACTAAGGTGGGTTTGATACACTAGCAATTTATTTAATATGGGTTAATAAAATAGAAGCTATGAATACAAACTATCTCGTAGCAAACCTGTTGTATTAGGTCATTTTCCTCAGTGTATCCTCGAAATTTCATGTTTCTAGGATGAGGGGTTCAGGCTGGGCGATGATGAATCAGTCAATCACTTTACAATTTTATAGTATAATAGTATAGATAACAGCTGCTAAAATATATACAAAAAACTATAACACTATAAATAATAAATTACCAACAACAATTCATCGGTTATAGAAATAAATAAAATGTCCTTTACAAATTTATTTCAAATGTTTTACTGATTGCCCGTCTAGGACCAACCCTCTGTTTATCTCATTTTCAAGCTAATTTATACTTAATTTATCCTGGTTTACAAAAAAATCCAATTTTCTTTTGTAAGCGAATTAGAAAGGGAATAGAATGGAGAAGAAGTGAAAGTAAGGCCATGATGGAGCAAGAAAAACGCTGTTTAATCTTAATACATTCGAAAAGATTCTCCTTAGAAGGTATTAGGGCTAATGAAGTTGTGTATATAAATAAAACTTTTTTTATTTTGTAAGAAACAATTTGTTTGTAAATTTTTTGCGAGATAACTTTTCACACGAGCATTTTTTAATATCGAAATAAAATTAATTGCTAGTACATTATACCCGCTTTAGTGTTATGTCAATTTCAGATTTAGAATACCTGTTTCAATTAATTTATTTTTACTTTGTATTTAAGTTTTTTAAACTTTGCATGTCAGATACAGCAATAGAAGATTCTCATTTCTCACAACCCATCATTAGTATTGCACTTTATAAGCTATGGACGAATTTTTCCATTTCAGTAAACCATGTTACATAATAGATAATCATATGCAATGTTAAACGACAAGAACAATATCACACTAGAAGCTATTTAAATTTTTGAGAACTACATTACTGATTTTTAGTGGTTCCTAAGTATATGCTTTATTAACCGTAGCAAGCAAATATTATTATGATCAATGTCAAGTTGCATTACTGCCAGTCGGAACTTATACAGTATATAAAACCAGATTATACGTCCAATATACCTTTATAATTACTGTAAATATTCAGAGCATTAATGGCTATAAACCATTTTATGGTAGCAATAACTCCTATTTTCTATTGGGTAAATTGCCGTGATATTATCAGTGCACAATGGTCTAGCAATTTTCGTTGTCTTATAGAAAAGCGCGATGCTGTCATATATTGTATTAAACAGTTGTAAAAAGAATGTGTATAAAGAGTAGGTATGTGAATTCTTATAAGGAATAAATGGTTTTTTTCTCAGTGTAAAAGGGGTCGTCCTGAGGAGACAAAAATTAACATATTATTATTATCGCATCACTACAGGAAGATTCTCATATATCTCAAGCATACAATTTGTTCGTATCTCAATAAAAAAAAAGAAAAGCTTCGTCCCTACAAACCAGTAATTGTACAAAAGATTTTGGACGATGATCCCAATAGACGAGGCATAGATGAAATATAAAAATAGAACTTAATGATCAATGATCGTGTATAAGTTCCAGTTCCTTAATAACCCCCTGTCCCAATTTGAAATCGAGGAAGATTCCAAACCACTAACATAAATTGAATTAGTTATATGGCCGATATCGGTGAGAAAATTGCAGAGTCTCCGTGGCGCCATTGGTAGAGCGCTCCACTGGTGATCGAGAGGTTCCGGACTCAAATCCCAGCGGAGGCGTAAAACTATTTCAATTCCATCTGTCCTCTATAAGGTTATATACTTACCGCGAATACTATAATTATTATTAAATAAAATGTAGTTGGCTTAAAATAAACGCCACATTACACCGATTGCAACAATTAACAAATAATATACACACACAAATTCCTGATTAAATTAGGGACATAATTCGCATATACTACAGTAAACTGCCTGAATCGGTTCTATATGATTTTTCTCTACCATAATAACGGTTAGGCCACATAGGGCACTAATACCCATATTAGCGGACCCATACAACAAATTCTCCCATTTACGTATACAATTGGATATGCCATCAATACAACGGTCGTTTTAATTGTTCGGTCATTTATTGCTGGCCATTTTGTAGGGATGGCCTTAATTTTTCATTTTACAATGGTCCTCGGTTTGTTGTGTGACTGTCAGAAACAGTGCTTCCCAGTTAGTTATGTTTTTTTATTTTTTATTCGACACTAATAAATTTTAAGTTAAAAAACGAAACACATATAAATCATCGGAGCTGTTTTAGGGGCCGGGTATGAATTCTGCCATAAAAATCAAAGTTGGTTTAAAATATAAAAATGTGACAATTTTATAAAACTTGAATTACAAGGTCGATGTCGGTACACAAACCGAAGGCGAGGGCATCAATTGAGATAGATGGTATAGATTGTGACGTTTTTACACACTGGGGAAAATGATCTAATACAACACGTGTGCTAAGACATAGTTTGTATTGATAGCAAAGAGTAATGCACTAATTAATTAGTGTATTACTCTTTGTTGATAGCTTATTTTTTATAAGCCCATATTAAATAAATTGCTAGTGTATCAAACCCGCTTTGGTATTGGACTTTATAATCTATGGACCAAATTTATCATCTCGGTAAACCATGTTACATAATAGATAATCATAATATGTAATGTTAAACGACAAGAACAGTATCACACTAGAAGCTATTTAATTTTTTGAGAACTACATTACTAATTTTTAGTGATAAATATAATATGTTTTATTAACGGTAGCAAGCAAATATTATTATGATTAATGTCAAGTTTCATTACAACTGCCAGTCGGAACTAATACATTATATAAAACCAGATAACACTTCCAATAGATCCGGTATTTCTCCCTCAAGAGATAAAAAAAAATCATTTAAAACTTGTCTTATTCTTTAATGAGAGAATAATGAAGCGCGAAATAGTTTGTTATAAACATGTCCACAGTAAAAAATCCCAAACAAAAGAATCGTGATAACATAATATAATGGGCCCCAAAAACCTTAAAAATCTTTTTAACTGTTTTCCAAAATAATTTCAAATGGAGATAATTCTAACAAAGTCTGTCAAAATCAACACCATTAAATACTCGTTCCGATTTGCACAGTCGACAGAACCGAACAAGTTTTGTCGATTAACCGTTTTGTTTTCTGATTTTTTCTCGCGTGAAAACCGGGTTTTAACTGGAAATTGTCAGGTGCTATTATTAGTTTATTTATAAACGGGGTGTCCCATAACTAGGGGACCATAAAGCAACAGGAGACAGTAGACTTGAAAATAGGTATTTTTTGCGTAATTTCTTATGATAAGGTTGAAGAGGTAGTGGGTGATTAAAGTAAAAATTTATTTTAGAAAATTGGCGATGGTTTGACAATGGTTAGTAGTAGTAATTTAGTGGAGGTTCCGAAAGCTGGCAAGTAAACCAACGGCGATTCTTTTTGCCTACCCAAAAGTCTTCCCCCTTGGCCCTCGCCAAACCTGACCTGGCCATATGAAAGCAAGTATCCAATCCTAGCACCTGATGCCTAAGTCTTCTCAGGGCCTCACAGGTGCCCGGAAAGTGCAGCGGGGTATCTTTTCCTCTAGGCATCCGCTTGCAGTGTTGGAATTTAACGCTACTTTATAATAACTAGACTATCTAACCCCATATGGAACAAGAATTTTTCATTTACTTACCACTATTATTGAGCTAATAATTTATCTATATTTGTCCCGTTCGCCATATTGCAGACAACGAGATCGGATTAGCGCCGCAATTGTTGGAGCTAGAGCTTTGCATTGTTGATCCTCTCTGGACGTATAAACACCATTAAACGATTGTACAAATTTGTATAGATGACGGCATCGAACAAGCGTTGTCAATTAGTTTTTTATTTAATTTTTCTTGATTGAATTATTATAATCCAGGAAATTAATACTATGATGTTAATGTTCGACGAAACGACGAGATAATAAGATTACTTACAGTACGTGTCGTCAAACGATGCACATTATTTCGGGTCGGCAGAAACATCCAAAGCTTTGGGTATGCTTTGGTCAAGTAACAGTGACAATTCATCCTATCACATTGGTACATCGACCTCTCCAAAGAAGATTACCAAAAGATTAATTCTCTCTGACATTTCTAAAATATTCGATCCACTGGGACTAATTAGTCCAGTAACTAGATAGTAACTAACCAGCAATCCAGTCACACTGTCATTCGAGAGTTTTTATACCATTATTACACAAATCGAAAATATATTAAATTCGAGACCTTTAACTCCATTATCTACGGATCCTAATGATTTAAGTGCCTTAACGCCGTCCCATTTTTTAATCGGTCGCTCGTCCGTATCTATTCCATACCCTGACCTAGAAACTACACCAACTAATCGACTGTCGCACTTTGAACTTCTTCAAAGATTGAAACAGCAATTTTGAAAGAGATGGTCGAGTGTAAACCTGCCAATACTTAGTAAGAGCAACTTATGCGGTCCTCGCAACAACTCTAGAGTTAGCCTATGCCCAGAGGAAGGCAAGGTTACCCTTTACACACAAAAAAATTGATAAGCGAAAGGTCGGATTCCGGTTGTTCAGGCATGTTTTATTAATAAAATCAATGCCAACGTTTCGGTGTAGTTTACACCATCATCATAATTTTCCATTAAAGTAGTGGACCAAACCGTATCATATAAGAAAATGGATCTTATGTCAAGGAAACAGAAACTCTGAACAACATCCGATTTGCAAAGCTGCACCTTTAAATTTAAATTATTTCCTTGGTCTTATTTTAACATCTTATAGGACCTAATAGCCTCGATTGTGATGATTCCTATCAGTATGATTTTATTTGTGTCTTAGCGCATTTTTTACTTATTTAATGGAAAGTATCTAAACTAGATTTTTTTTAAAGTGTTAACCTAATTACTTAAGTTGATAAGAATAAAAGGAAATGAACCTATTTCTATCAATGATCACCGGCGTAGCTAGGGGGGGGGGGGGGCATCGGGGCATTTGCCCCCCCCAAGAGCCATGAAAAAAAGTAATTATCAACAATATTTCAAAAACTTTTAACATTTCATATGGCAAAAATAAAAAAAGACTACACATTATCAGTTTATAAGTTTGTTATTTACTTATTTTATTATATTTAAATTTAATATTTGGTTCCAAAATTTTTATTTATTTCATAACAACATAAGTATTACAGTTACAGACAATGTTTGTCCAATTTTAATGTTATTATATATTTAAATAAAGTGTATAATAATTACTATATAAAGTCGCCACAGTGGATCTTTGCCCGTGCGTCATCAATCAACGATCAGGACTCAACGTGGTTAATAACTCTGCATCCTTGTTTATTACAGTAACAAGTTTGAATAAAAGCATAAAAGTACGTCTCCAAGATTCCGCAATAATATAATGTGCTAGACAAGAATAAAACTATAAACGTCAATTAATTACTTTTTTTATTTGTTTAGTTGACAACCGTTGTATTTTAGAACGTCATTGTCAACCTTATTTTGATCTGCCAATCTAATTCGTATTTTGTAAATCTGTGTGCCTTAAAACTGTTCCTGTTTCTAAAAATAGTTCTTTTTAGAGGTAATTATACCCACCATCTGTTTTTGCGGTAAGTATTTATGGATTTTTATAATAACTAATTTATTTATTTTAAATATTCTAACCGTGAAAGTTCTTTGAAACGTTTACGGCAGTGGCTAAATTCCCTTAAATGAAAGGATGTTAAAAATTTGACTTTTGCGATTTTAATAGTCAATAAAACACCAAACTTTTCTAGATTTTAAGCTTTAAAAATAGTTTTAAAAGTAATAAATAGTTTGTCAATTTCTTTTAGATAATAGAGAATGCCGGGCAAAACTTAAAATAAATAATAATTTTTCGGGATATTATGTAGGTACGTTAAACGGTAGGCAGGCACGTCCATTTTATGAACTTAACTTAGTTTTGACTTTTTTCGTCTCGTAATTTTGATTTGATTCATATGATTTTAATGACGTAAAAGTGATGATGCACGGGAAAAGAACCACTGTGGCGGCTTTACCAATATTCCTATATTATATTGTATATTTTCTCTCACTGTTCTTATGTCGCTAGTTTTTACCATTGTTAGCCAGGGTATAAAAACAGCAACACTGCTAATACTGTCAAATTTAGCAAAATTTGGGCGTGGTCCAAAAAAATTTTCGCCTGCGGCGGGTTTTACGCCTCTATGCAACTATATGCCCCCCCCCCCCCCCCAAGACAATATCCTAGCTACGCCAGTGTCAATGATAACAAACTTCGAGATATTTGGAATATTGAAGGACTTGACAAACAACTGATAGATAAGCCCTTTCATATGACCTGGCCGTAGATCCTCTAGGGTTCAGCATGACAAAGTTAAGGGCCTGATAAGCCTTTGAAACAATATTGCTGAAATGAGTAATTCTGTTGGGTTTTGGATAAATTAAGGCCAAAGGACCTTAAGAACGTTAGGTAAAGATGGGAGAATGTGATTTTTTAAAATTCCAAGCACACTACTAGTTAAAAAGGTCACAAAACGAAGTTTTCGGATTCTGAAAATGCGTTTCTTTACTACTATTATTACTCTTATTAAGATCTCGGTTGCCTTCCACCTTTTCGCCACTGCGGTTGATCTAATACAGCACAACCAGTAAAAATACCCCCAAACTTACATAATAATTTATTCTTTTATTCTTCTTAAAACGTATCTTCTTTCATTTTTTCCAAAAAAAAAATTAAAGAAAAAACATATTTAACATAATACGATTTTAGTGACGTAAAGAACTTAACGCACTTAAAATTTAAGCACCCTCTAGGACCATGATTTATTACACCAGAATGAGTTCAGCATTTTACGATTTTTTAGAGCCCTTTACAAAAGGTATAAAGTCACAGGATAATGGATTAGCCCTAAATTTAGAGCGACAAAATTTATTATGCTTTTATTTATTCCTGTTACATAAAAAGAATATATTTTTTCAATTAAAGGTTATAATAATAATATGTTATTGTTTGTGATGTTATAATTTATTATTTAACACAACAGAAAATACCATCGTAGATTCAATTAAAGTATTTTATATAAAAGCTTTTACTTTGCAGGAATTGGAAAAAGGTAAAATTTAAGCATGATCTCAAATATACAAGAAACATAGTACAGTACTGGCATATAGTCCTAACCTGTAACTTTTGGGGAAAACACTCGGACACGTCAATTAATTTTATATATGCTCACATTTTGACGTTATTCGTTTGTTTTTTTATAGACATTTGCCAAAGGTATGACGACATCGATCTTTTTTTAAAATGGAAACAAACAGCTGGTGATACATCATTTGAAAGCAGTACAGTATGCTCATAAATTTTGGCGCGATTCTGTCAAAACTATTTCAAAATGGCGACTGTTAAAAGTTTTTAAAAAATCTCTATTCAAATAAGCAAAAATTTTAAATTGATGTTTTCTTTACCTTTCAAGGTAAGAAATCTTCATTGTTTCACGTTCTGACATTTTGTGACTTAACAATAGTTATGGTATGTATATTTATTTTGTTAAAAAAAATAAAAATGTAACGAAGCAAAACAAAACACATAAAAAAGGTGGTTTAATGTGGCAAATGCTGGAAATCTCCTCCACCCTCTACTTGGCATGCTTCCAGACGATGGTAAAATCAGTCGACGGAATTCCGAATGGCTTCAGCCGGTATGTTATGTGTCTCTCCTCTCCAATCTAATTTTGTGTTTCAAATCTTCAATATTATTTGACCTATTTTGGTAAACATTTTCTTTTAAATATCCCCAAAAAAAATAGTGTAGAGGCGTTAAGTCTGGGGACCTCGGTGGCCATTCAATTGTACCACGTCTTCCAATCCAGCGACCTGGAAATATCTAATCTAAATATCTTCTCACATTGACACCAAAATGCGGAAAGCACCATCTTGCTGAAACCAAATTATTTCATTAGGTATATCTGGATCAACTTCGTTGGGTTTGTTCGGGTTTGTTGTTTGTGTGTGTGAAAAATTACAGCTAGAGCAGGCAGAACGTGAAACAATGAAGATTTCTTACCTTGAAAGGTAAAAAACATCAATGATTTATTATTTCCGCTTATTTAAATAGATAGATATTTTTTTAAAACTTTTAACAGTCGCCATTTTAAAATAGCTTAACAGAATCGCGCCAAAATTTATGAGCATACTGTACGAGATATCAGCTTTCAAATGATGTATCACAAGCTGTATGTTCCCATTTAAAAAAAAATATTGATGTCGTCATATCTTTAACAAATGTCTATAAAAAACAAACGAATAACGTCAAAATGTGAGCATATATAAAACTAAATTGACGTGTCCGAGCGTTTTT
This sequence comes from Polydrusus pterygomalis, assembly GCA_963969555.1. Classification (NCBI taxonomy): domain Eukaryota; kingdom Metazoa; phylum Arthropoda; class Insecta; order Coleoptera; family Curculionidae; genus Polydrusus; species Polydrusus pterygomalis. Next base: position 53,716,842 of record OZ018381.1, read on the forward strand.
CCCAAAAGTTACAGGTTAAGGCTACATTAATTTTAATATACAAAGAAAACACTATATTGTGTTAAATTCCACTATATTCAAAAAACAAACAAAAACATTTGTCGACTCGACATGTTTTGCTACACTGTAGCTTTATCAAGAGTGAATAATCAAACCTAGGTGTAAGTATATATATCTTAGATTGGGTTTTCCAACAATTCAAAACAAATTTAATAGGGGTGAGTTATTAAGATCTAATTGACAATTTAGGAGATTATTTGTATTTTTAAGATTTATTTATTTCTAGGAATTCCAGCAAATTAAGTTTATTACCCTTATTTTCTGTATGAAGAATTTGGAAATTGTAATTAAAATTATGAGAATATTCTAGTAAATGATTTGCATAAAGGGAGTCTGTTTTTTCCAACGTAAAGCTAGAACTGTGTTCTCGAATTCTTTTTGAAAAGCTTTTACCAGATTGACCTATGTATGTTTTGGGGCAATCCTGACAAGTTAGTTTATAAACAAAGCATTTATTATCATTTTTTGTTTTAGCTTTATTGTTTTTAATAAATTTCCCTGTTGAGTTATTGGTTTTGAATGATACTGTAATATTATATTTTTTTTTTAAATTTGATATATTTTGGCTTGCTTTACCAATATACGTAATTGACTTATAAATTCTTTTATCTTTGGTGAATGGATAGACACTATTTAACGTTTTTTTGTATAATATTTTATTTAAAATCTTATCTATTATTTGGCTTGTATAACCGTTATTAATTGCAATTTGTTTAATTATGTTTAATTCTTTTTGGAAATTAATTGCAATTTGTTTAATTTACATTAAACAAATTGCAATTAATAACGGTTATACAAGCCAAATAATAGATAATTTAAAAATTAATTTTCAAAAAGAATTAAACATAATTAAACAAATTGCAATTAATAACGGTTATACAAGCCAAATAATAGATAAGATTTTAAATAAAAAATTATACAAAAAAACGTTAAATAGTGTCTATCCGTTCACCAAAGATAAAATAATTTATAAGTCAATTACGTATATTGGTAAAGCAAGCAAAAATATATCAAATTTTTTAAAAAAATATAATATTACAGTATCATTCAAAACCAATAACTCAACAGGGAAATTTATTAAAAACAATAAAACTAAAACAAAAAATGACAATAAATGCGGTGTTTATAAACTAACTTGTCAGGATTGCCCCAAAACATACATAGGTCAATCTGGTAGAAGCTTTTCAAAAAGAATTCGAGAACACAGTTCCAGCTTTACGTTGGAGAAAACAGACTCCCTTTATGCAAATCATTTACTAGAATATTCTCATAATTTTAATTACAATTTCCAAATTCTTCATACAGAAAATAAGGGTAATAAACTTAATTTGCTGGAATCCCTAGAAATAAATAAACTTAAAAATACAAATAATCTCCTAAATTGTCAATTAGATCTTAATAACTCACCCCTATTAAATTTGTTTTGAATTGTTGGAAAACCCAATCTAAGATATATATACTTACACCTAGGTTTGATTATTCACTCTTGATAAAGCTACAGTGTAACGAAACATGTCGAGTCGACAAATGTTTTTGTTTGTTTTTTGAATATAGTGGAATTTAACACAATATAGTGTTTTCTTTGTATATTAAAATGGAGTTCCACCAAGTAAAGGCAGAATCAATTCAATACATTAATTTTATTCCGGACTTCTGGGCAACCCTGTATAAGATTTTTCGTCCAATACCATAAATCAAACCACACAAAAATCCTGTTAAAGCAGAAACATTATTACTACAAATCTTTGATTAACAATGTATTAACTAAGAGTATTTTTTCTTTAAAAATAATAGTAGCGAAACCGCAAGATAACTCTTATTAAATAAGGAAAGTAAACAGTCATTGATAAAAGTTGGTTATAACGAATTTTTTTTATAAATTTGCAAGTTTTTTTTTGGTAAATATTTGAATGTGAAGGAAACTGTAGAATTTTAAATTAGCTAAAAGCAAACATTTTCCGGGAGCCGCACAAAGTGATTATTGTTGATTTGTTCGTATTTGAAGAATACTGTGAAAAAGCATAGGATTTTTTAAAATCGGAAAGGTATTAAATCAAGTCATTTCCGCAAATAATTTTTTTTAATTATTAGTTAAAATCTTTAAAAAGATTTAAAAAAGCACGAAACAAAATATTTGATTTATTAACACTACTTGCCGCGAGTTAGGTTGGATTAGGTTAGATTGGCAGACCTCTGGCATTGACCAAACAGTCACACGTAGTCCTATAAGGACCGTTGTGGTACCACACATGTTCCGCGGAACCTATCCGCATCAGCTTCCAGATGGTTAACGCGATCGTAAAAGAATCTTGACAGCTCAATCAAACCAGCCACTGCTGTTAATAAATTTAGTGAGTCGACCCAGTTGCAGGCTGCTCACTTCCTTCAGATCATTAAAGAATCGTTCGCCCAGGGCATTGAACCTTCTTCTCGCGAGGCCAGGGCATTCACACAAGAAATGCTGAATACTTTCCTCCTCTTCTTCATCTCTGCAACTTCTACAGAAGACGTTGTTTGGTATTTGCATACGTTCAGCGTGTCTACCGAACAGGCAATGTCCGGTGACTATGGCAGTGATGTTTCCTAGGTCCTTCCGACTGTGTTGTAATAGCACTGCGGTTTTCCTGCCATCAAGTAGGGACCACAATTGCCTGGAGATGCTACAAGTTGCCAGCCCTGTCCATCTGCTTTGTGCAAGTTGTTTAGCTATCCGATCTATATCCTCTTTGACTGATCCCAGTGGTCTAGCCACAGTTTTCTCTGCTAGTTTGGCAGACATGCTTGCGCCCTCCCTGGCGAGCGCATCAGCAGTCTCTTGCCGCGAGTTAGTGCAAAAAATAAATGGGTGATGCACATAAAAATTTAAAAAAAAATAATATTTTGAGGCGGGGTTACCAAATTTTTACCAATTAAAAAGTAGGTTACTTTTTTCCTATTTTCTCTTGGTTAATATAAATATTTTCTTCGTGATTCTAATCACACTTTAACAGATGCAAACCTTAATTCAAGAATGCTGCACCAGACAATTTTTAAAGCAGAGAAACTAAAATTTAAAATAAAACTAAATGTACGAGAATTTCCAATTTTCTATTTGTATTTTCTTCAACCGCAAAGCGGCCGATTCGTTCTTTGTCATATTTAAAATCAATTTAGTGCTATTGGAAAAATAGATTTCAAAAGGAAATAAACCTCTTTTGTTAAAAACAAAAATATTTAAGTTTCTAGAAAACGTTTTGTTTAAAATAATACTAATGGTGGTTTCATAGTATTAACTAGCAAAAGAATTATTAATATACCGGATACCGTATTGACAAACTAGACTACTGTACAGAACGCAACTGTTCTAAATAGCGCAGAGGTATGATTTGTAAATATTTAAAGCGTCTATTTCTACTACAAATTATACCGAGATACAGATGGACGTCATTTTACAGTGCGAGCAAAAATTATTTGCATCAAAGAGGGCTTGGATTAAAACACGTAGGGCTTGGTTTAGATCACAATGATATCGTCCCTTTAATACTACAACTAGGTAACTTAAAATTTGTGATTTTTCAGGAGAGCAGTTTTAAGTTTGCCAAAAAATAAAAAGAGGCCTATTACGGCAAATCGAAATTGTTTCTGAATATATCGCAGGTAGTTGAAATTAATCTAAATCCTAATTATTTTAAGTTGTCAAAACCCTTGTTTTCATTATTTTTTTAATAATTAAATCAGATATCTAGTTTTAGCAATTATTTTTTTTAGAAAAAACTAATATATCTAGTTTTTGATATAGCAATAAGTACAACTTTTTTTAAATCGAAACAACTTTTTATTGCTTAAAAGCTAAAAGAAATACAGACATACAAAATATCACTGAAACTATACAAACAATAATAATAAATATCACACAACCGCCGCTAGAAACAATTGCACAAATAGGCATCTTGTAGAAACTCGGGAAAGGGCTGTCAACAAGCCAAGTTAGCCAGGCGCACAAGTAGGTATTTCAAATTAACCACTTGTTGCATTAAACAAATTCGGCGTTGCCAGATACACGATTAGATATTTTAAGGTGCCTACTTTTAGCAGTTAATTTTTTTTTGGGTTTAGGACATATCTATATTGTGTCATTGGATTTCGCTACTATCGAGTGGGAATTGAACTTAGCTAGTTGTAGCATTAAAAGGGGCGTGCAAAATTATACCGGTTAAAGTAGATAACTCAAAATCACAAAAATTCGAGTTACCTAGTTGTAGTATTAAGGGGACGATATGGGGACGACATATCTAACCAAATCTTGATTAAAATTTTGTCAAATTCATATTATGACATGATATGCCAAACTAATGAGTAATAAAATAAGTAGACAAATACAAATTTATTTTTGTTGTTTGCAAAATTAACAAAGTAAGAATATACAGAAAGAAAAAGAAAAATAATTATATAAATTGCTGAAATTGGCCACCACCATGCTCCAAGCACAAATTCACACGTCTCATCATATTTTCGAGTAATTCCTGCATCTTTCAAAATCTGTGGCTTGTATTTCTTGGAATACTTGCACTTTACAAGGAAATAAATTTAGCTGCTTCTTAAGAATAGTCCTGCATTTTCCATAAGATTTTCCCACTTCTTGGAACAGGCGTCTTATACAATTTGTTGGCGTATTTTGCATTATTTCACGAACGTTTGCAACAAGTTCTTCTGTTCTTACAGATGGTCTTCCTGCTCCTTTTTTGTGTTGTATAGAACCTGTTTCCCTAAACACTGTCACGGTTCTTTTCAGGCAATGATAAAAATCCCCAGCAATAAAAGCAATGTTAGGAAAATGTTCGTGAAAATCGTCCATGCACAAACCCGGATTGTATTGCCACTCATCATTTACTCTAACCCCGTTTCGAAAATACGCTTCAGACATGAATGTTTTGTGCTGTTTCGTAAAGCCCATTGTGTGAATTGTTCAAGAAATTGGAAAAATCAGCGATGAATCAAATTACTTGTAACGACTGTCAAAGATGACGGAATAACTGATTGATTGTTAATTCAGGTAGTTACTGACACCCAACAAGGCGCTCTTTGATGCAAATAATTTTTGCTCGCACGGTATAACACCGCGATACAAAGTTTTCGTCGTATCTAGTACGCAAACAGTAAAATACAAAATTATATATTTTATTCATGAGAGTACAGTCATACTTTTTTAAGTGTTACTTGTTTTACCTGACACTATACTTAAGACCGTATTTTGATTAAGAATAAAGTTAACATTAAAGTCAGATATAGAAAGGCTATTTTAAGAACCCAACTTGACCAATAAATTAAATCATTATAATACGATGAACATATCAATAAATAACAAATCCGCAAAATTGGTTTTAAGATTGTTCGTGTTACCTATAAAACTACTCCCGTTCAGTTTTTCTTTAACTAGCTGGTTTCGGGTGAAATTTATGGTTCGCGGCGAGCATAAATAAAGGCGCTGTACACCTTTTCGTGATGTAGCGATCATGCAACTCCAAAGCAGAAAACGCAGAGAGTATTACTTTATAATAAATTACTGCGAAGAACCGAACGGATAATTACTTTGTTGAAAGAATTTGAAATTTTCTTACACATAACACCATTTATAATTTGATAACTTAAATAATTTAACGGCAAAAATTCAGAGCGATAGGGACAAGAATTTTTTATTTTCGCGAAGAATAGCAGTATCAGATGGAGATAAATATTTTATCCTTTCAGATCAACAAAAACACATTGATTTCAATTTTCAGCTGTCAATTTTCCTTTCGGCACTCCGGCCCGAAAAATCCTCAATCTAAAACTTTAAATTTTCCCCACTGACCACGCATCCCCGTAAAATAATCTCGGGTTGGATTCGTGATGAGGGTTGACAGAAACTGGTAAACTGCAAAACAGACAAAGTTCGTGCAAAAAAATGACGACACGGGCGAAGCGGGGTGGATCAGATGCTTTTGTAATTGAAAAGAGAGGAGATGGTTGCATTCGTTAATCCTTATTATTTTTTTTTTGTGGGCTTGTTCGGTTTTTGTATACCTTTTTAATTCACCTTTTTTTTTAAATAAATTAATTGTTAACTTTTAAATTGATGCGTGCAAGGTTAAAACAAGTGACTAGCTTCTTGACAGGCTATGGTTACTTAAGAAAACACTAATGAATGAGAATCTACAATGGATCCATTGAATGCGAAACAATGAAGATTTCCTACCTTAAAAGGTAAAAAAAAATCAATGGTTTATCATTTCCGCTTATTTCAAAAGAGATTTTTTTAAAACTTTTAACAGTCACCATGAGATTTGCTTGACAGAATCGTGCCAAAATTTATGAGCATACCGTAAGAGATATTAGCTTTCAAATGATGTATCACAATCTGTATGTTGCCATTTAAAAAAGATCGATGTGCGTAATATCTTTGACAAATGTCTTTAAAAATAGCAAACGAATAACTTATTATAAAGTCAATTTCTTCTCGGTCATTTCCCAAAATTCTTTCTTAAAACATCCTTCTTAGTTAATACATCAAGATAAATTTATCCCGGAATTGTCTATTTCCACAAAACGGTTCGATCTTCATTAGCCAACCTAAAAAATCTAATTAACCAATCCCACAGAGCCCAAACGGTAAAAGAAAGTCACAAAAGAAGAAGATATCGCTCTCGATCAATTTCCCTTTCGATTTCGGTGAGTTATCGGCCATAGTTCGCACCAGGCTGTGAATCGAGCCGAAGGGACGAGGGTCATTGATTCCACCCTATCTATTTTTAATTTATAGGGATTTTACAATGGACAAAGGAGAAAATAATATTAAGTTCTTAATTTCTTGCTATTTTAGTCATTGTTATGTTAGACCTGTTTAAAATTTAAAACTCTTTATGATTGTTTGCTTTGAAATAATGAGATGTTTTTAAGTCCAAGTGGAATATACTACAATAAGGTGTTGTTAGATTTCGTACGCATTTTTTTTTATTTTACCCTTGTTACTATTAGGTTATGTTTGCTACGAAACTTCATTTAAAATCAAACAAAAAAAAAACCTCAGGGCGATAACGGACAAGAATTTTTTAATATGTGTGATCTATTTAAGAGATTATATTATTGTAGGTACAGTGTATAGGTTCTTATCCATTACCACTACTGTTAGAAGGATGCGACTTGTGGAGGGTTTTCTTTATTTATATTGTTTATGTTGAACCAGTGGCTTCCTTGATTGGACCACTTCTACTACCATTTCAAAGTAATATAAAAAATAATTTCTTCAAGTCAAAAAAGTGAAGGATATAATATTACACAGGTAAAAATAAAAAATAAATTATTTGGAGGAAAACCCAAATACAAATATATACTTTCGTATAAGCTGAACTGGAATAAACTAGTTTTAAAGACCGCTGCATGTCGAATTTGAAAGAACTTATAGCACACAAAATAGCTTCTCTCCAAAATGGCTGATCTTTAATGGACGCTAGGAAGAGAAAAACATTATAATTAAGAAACAATTTTTTTTTTATTTAATTGTAATAAAATTTAGGTACTTTATTGTTTTTTGACAAAATGGGTTAGCGGGTAGTTTTAAAAATACTGGAAGGCAATGGTAACACATAAACAGACAAATGTAAGCTTTTCTGCAATAGCAGTACTGTAAAACTTGCCTTTAGAGTTTTACAACCGCCCACTTGCTTATGTCACACATAAAGACGAAATGAACCGATACCGTAAGAACGACACGTAACTTTTAAAGTCAACAACTGACTACCATCTATATGTCACGTCCTACTGAAGTTACCAAGGCGTAAAACGCAGACCAAATGGGTCACACTGGCCTACTTGCTTAGCGCTAAGCCTTTCCTCAACTACTACTACTACTAAGCCAATCAAAGTAACATTTTATCCATTTTAAAGCAAATAATAAACCTCCTGAAGGCATGCACATAATGCCTGTCATAAATATGAAAAGCCGGACCTTCGCGTTCACGACAATTCATTATTTATGGAATATTTGCTTGAAATATTATATTTAATATTGGTGCCTTTCAGGCTTTATTGTGGTCACGGATCGGACAGGCTTTCGGCTAGCTATTTTTTATTGCCCCGCCTTTGAAATAAAAAATCTTGTTGTTAATATTGCATTTTTTATGATTTTACGACCTTAGTTTTTTTGATAAGAGTTATTTTAGAGACGGTACTATTATATTGTTTTTATTCACAACCGATTTGTAAGTAGGTATATTAAGGGTTGCTTTTTAAGCACAGCAGCGAACAGTTTTTGATTATTGCTGCTGTCAGATATCATAATAACGGTGTAGCAGTGTAAGGGAAAGTTGCCTTGCCATGCTGTTTTATTTTCCACGCATTCATACGTTTGTAAATATATTAAAATGTTTATAATCGCGATACACAAAAACATCTCTGGAATTTTATCAACTTTCAGCGCTCTAATAATAAGGAATGATATTTCAAAGTTTGCAATGAATGTGTCATTGAAGACATGACTGCCATTAACAATCAATCACTAAAACAGACATTTTGTGAAGTTACTCATTAAACAACTATTTCGACAAATTACGTTATATTTTACGTCCTGCTTTCCCAACTAAAAATTTATCGTTCCCTAAATAACTTTCAAAAGTATAAATCCCGGTTATATATTTATTTTCAGACAACAGGTATCTGTTTCAAGATTTATGTCTCTTGCTTTGTACAAAGTATATTATTTATGACAATAAAGACTATATAGCAGATTGCTCTTTTCACTGTTTCTAAACTACAGAACCCTTATGTTTTTGTTTTTCTTTCAATCGTTTCTCTTTAATGTTTTAGTGCCTTTTGTGTTGTTGATGCCATTAAATTGGACGGAAACTAGGTTTTTATTAGGTTTTCTTCTAGAAAAATCGTTTACAGTTATGTAGAATAGTTACAATTTAAAATTGCATTTTAAGATATTATGTCATTAACTTAAAAATAATAAAACACTTTCGGGTGTTATTATCAAATTAAGAATTTTTATATTAGAGGTCAGATATTTTCAAAAAAATTTAGTATTTAAAATAGATTTGCATTACTACTTCCAGATTTTATTACTGTAATATTATACCGTGCGGGCCAAAATTATTTGCATCAATGAGGGCTTGGATTAAAAAACGTGGAGCTTGGTTTAGATCACAATGATATGGGGACAATATATCTAACCAAATCTAGGTTAACATTTTGTCAAATTCATTTTATGACATGATTTGGCTACTAATGAGTATTAAAATAAGAAAACAAATACAAATTTATTTTTATTGTTTACAAAATTAACAAAGTAAGAATATACCGAAAAAAAAAGAACAATAAATTGCTGAAATTGGCCACAGCCCTGCTCCAAGCATAAATTCACACGTCTCTTCATATTTTCGAAAGTGTTGACCAGCATTATTTCACGAACGTTTGCAGCAAACTCTTCTATTCTTACAGATGGTCTTCCTGCTTCTTTTTTATGTTGTATAGAACCTGTTTCCCTAAACGCAGCCACGGTTCTTTTCAGGCAATGATAAAAATCCCCAGCAATAAAAGCAACGTTAGGAAAATGTTCGTGAAAATCGTCCATGCACTAACCTGGATTGTATTGCCACTCACCATTTGCTCTAACCGCGTTTCAAAAATACGCTTTATCCATGAATGTTTTGTGCTGTTCCGTAAAGCCCGTTGTGTGAATTGTTCAAGAAATTGGAAAAATTAGCGATGAATGAAATTACTTGTAACGACTGTCAAAGATGACGGAATAACTGATTGATTGTTAATTCGGGTAGTAACTGACACCCAATAGGTATTAAGCTCTATGGCTAAGCATTACGTCCTTAGATACAAGTCCCTCTTTGATGTAAATAATTTTTGCTCGCACGGTATCTAATCTTTGTCACAAAATAATCACATTATTTGCAACATGATTTTTCTAACTTTTACAAATCAATTTGTCGATTTACTAACTCCAACAACAGAACTCCTATTTTAATATTTGAATGGTCTATAAACTGTGGGATGGAGGTCCCCGTGCATTATTCAAACAGGGTCCGGAAATGACGTTTTCCCTACTAAGGTATGTTGATTGTCATAAAAATATTCAAATGTGGCAATGGCTACATTATTTTAGGTTAAAGATTGAGGTAAGAACTAATTTGAGCCTTTACAAAAACAAAAAAATTATTTTATAGAATGCCGAGGCTGAGAGTGTAGAGGAAATAGGTCTTTTTCATTTTTGTAACCCGGCATCTAAACATATTATTAATTCTCTCATTCCCACCTAAAAGGTAACTGTAAGTTCAAGTCGGCCAAAGCCAAATATTTTAAATTACTAAAATAAAACTGAACCTTATATTTTTTTATCCTGCCAGTGTAAAAAATGGCTTGGAAAATACCCTCTAATCTGTCGAAACCGCTTTTTTTTATCGCTTCCCCGTTATTCCTTCCATACCATCAGTAACACATAATAAAAACAAATCGTCTTATGTCATTTTTAATTTAATTTGCTTTGTTTTTTCGTTCTGTTTCCTGTTTTATCAAATTAAAGCCGATTCGCTTCACAACAGATGCGTCACGTGACTCGACGCCTAAAATGAAAACAAATAAACCGCCGAACGCGCTAAACAAAAGAGGTAATAAAGTTTTTCGTCCATAAAAGAGAGATTTAACAGAGGTTTTTGTTATGTACTTGGTGGATGTTTTTCTTTATTTATGTTTATACTTACATAAGTATATAATAAAAGGGACTAAAACGAAGCTGTGTGTGAGTTTATTGGTTTTATAGGTCTGTATGTTCACATTGAGTGGAAGATTTTAAGTTTTACTTAGAGAAGATAACCTTAATAGTTTATTTTTATACTCTGACTACCCCCCATCCCCCCGGAAAGGTCATTCAACTGGCATCTATGATGGGCACCATTAGTTGTAGCCCACTTGGAATAGCCCTGCACCTTAGAAGCTTCTAGTAATAGTATGTTTAATTTACCATGGTCTATTACTTTCCACCTCTCTTGGAGGATTATTAAAACTTTAAATCCAATTTTGATTTATCACATACCACTAGTTTTCAGTCGTCATAGATTCCAATCGCCTCTTTGAAGTCCGATTCGATATTTTGTACTATCTTTGCATTTAACTATTCGAGCTGTATACCGTACCCCGAAGTTATAAAAGAAGGCGGAGTTAATGACGACACAGAAAAAGTGGTGGGGTATGCCTTGAGGCAAACCATACCTACTACTAACATCCAGTTTTTACACTGAGAAAAATGATCTAATACAACAGCTTCGCTTAGACATAGTTTGTATTGACAGCTTATTTTTTATTAACCCATATTAAATAAATTGCTAGTATTTCAAACTTAGTGTTATATCAATTCTAGATTTCCTAAAACAGTGTTTTTATTGGTAGTGATCTGTTCCATTAGTAGCACAGTCTTGTTGAATAATGAACTACTTTTAATACAGCGTCCACAAATACTAATTGTATCCATTAGAACCCACAATTGGTGGAGGTTCGTAGAGATCGGCAATCGCCGCGCGCCGTAGTATTAGTTTCAACGTACCTATTTGTTGCGCAGCTGCGTGAATTTGAATTTTATTGATCGTACCAATACCGATTTCAATTCATTTATTTTTCCTTTGTATTTTTAAGTGTTTTTAAACTTTGCATGTCAGATAAGGTAATAGAAGATTCTTATTTCGCACAACCCACTGTAATATTGGCCTTTATAATCTATGAACGAATATTACCATCTTAGTAAACCATGTTGCATAAGAGATAATCATATGCAATGTTAAACGACAAAAACAATATCACACTAAAAGCTATTTAAATTTTTGAGAACTACAGTACTGATTTTTATTGGTAAGGATATGCTTTATTAACCGTAGCAAGCAAATATTATTATGATTAATGTCAAGTTTCATTACAACTGCCAGTCGGAACTAATACAGTATATAAAACCAGATTACACCCCCAATAAAGCTTGATATTTACCGTAAGTATTCAGAAATAATGGCTATAAACAGTATAAACCATTCTATAGTAACAATAACTCTTATTTCTTATTGGCTAAATTACCGTGATACTATCACTACACAACGGTCTAGCATTTTTGGTTGTCTTACAGTACGAAAACGCGTTGCTGTCACATATAGTAGTAAACCGTTTATACAGGGTGTCCATTTACTGTGCCTGTGGACGATATATCGTAAACGGTCGACTTAAGGAATAAAACTTTTATACAAAAGTTGTACATCTTAATGTCGCGCACCTTTTAAAAGTAATTTTAAATATACAGGTTGGACAAAAAAGCCAAGGTGGGCCATGCATAACTTTTTTTAAATGGAACACCCTGTATAGTTTTACCTTTTTAAATTCCACATAAGATTATAATTATTTTTTATTAAATGTATTATTAGTCTATACTTCATAGTTTCCGAGATATTGACTCTCGAAAAGTGACATTTTTGAACTTTGACAGCTTCTAACTTTCTAACAGTACGTCTTAGAGCAAAACGGCTTACATGTGTATCTTCAATTTTTATTATCTTCCCAAAAAAATCAACTTCCGGTTAAACCGGATGTAACTCGAAAGCAGGAAATATAGTTGTTCCGGTTTAACTGGTAGTTAATTTTTTTGGGAAGATAATAAAAATTGAAGATAGGGACATGTAAGCCGTTTTGCTCTAAGACGTACTGTTAGAAAGTTAGAAGCTGTCAAAGTTCAAAAATGTCACTTTTCGAGAGTCAATATCTCGGAAACTATGAAGTATATACTAATAATGCATTTAATAAAAAATAATTATAATCTTATGCGGAATTTAAAAATGTAAAAATATATAGGGTGTTCTATTTAAAAAAAGTTATGTCTGGCCCACCCTGGCTTTTTGGTCCAACCTGTATATTTAAAATTATTTTTAAAAGGTGCGCGACATTAACATGTACAACTTTTGTATAAAAGTTTTATTCCTTAAGTCGACCGTTTACGATATATCGTCCACCGGCACACTAAATGGACACCCTGTATAAGAGTTTGTCAATTCTCATACGGAACAGAAGGTTTTTTTTCTCAGTGTATCACTTCTGCAATCGTTATAACTTATAATCTGCTTGGCATTTGTTTATAATAACAGGGTCCTTTAGCCGATAAGTAAAATTACAGTTTAAATTTGGACCTTCTCATTAAATATAAACGTGTTTAAAAATATTAAATGCTATACCGAAAAACTTGTCATCGAACTAAGAAAACTTAGAGAATCGCTAAGAATGGCAATTATTAGCCATAAAAGCCACGATAAATCGCCACCAGAGGTCACCCCTAATGCCCTTTTATTACTTGGCTGCCAGTTGCGGCTTCAAATTATCCTCAAGACTGGCCGAGATGACGTTTATTAGCGAACAGCAGAGTCTGGCCATAATGTCAGATGAAAAATGCGGACTTGAGACATAGTAAGTCATGCTAAAGGCGGTTTAAATTAGGAAATAAGGCCGTAGTTTAAAAGTTGACACTGTAAGTGGATTAAAGAAGCCATCCAGATGTTTTAGGAGGTGCACTGAGAGACATTATTATGGTTTATATCGTAACGGAAGTTATGGTATTCTTGTCCCCATTTTTCCCTTTCAATGTTGCAATTTAACTTGCCACAACTTCATAAATTGAAAAAAAAAACAAAAAAACGAAAAGCTGATACGGTTTTTGGAACACAACATTCCACTCTACCTTTTCTCGATGATCTCGTCAAACGAAGTGCTGAAAACATAAAAACTTCAGTGTACAGAGAACCCACTCACACAGGGCAATACCTTAATCACGGATAGAATCATTCAAATCCCATAAAACAGGGCATAATTCAAACTCTTTATCACAGAGCATCTAACGTTTGCCACAATCCGGAAGACCTAAATATTGAAATTTCAAACATCAAAAGAGATTTAAAACAAAATTGTTACCCTGAAACTTTTGTAACTAATACCATCTCAAAACTTATATATATATAAGTCGGTCTAGAATGTCTTTCTTCGTTGTCCGACACCTAATCTCCATCCTCTTCTATCCTCGCAATCTTCTAGTGAGAGGTTTCTTTCACTCATGGACTTTTGTATGGTTTTCTGCCATTCCAGTCTTGGTCTTCCTCGTTTCCTTCTACCTGTTGGTTGCTAGTGCAGTATTTTTCTTGGCCACCTGTTATTTGGCATTCGTCTACGTGTCCGCACCAGGTAAGTTTTTTTTTTTAATGTCCTGGACTATCGTACCTTCTATTCCCATTTGTTGTTTTATATGGTCGTTTCCTATTCTGTCTCTTCGTGAAATTCGCATGGATCTTTTAATGGCATCCATTTCAACTGCCTCTACTTTCTTCTTTTGTCTGTCTGTAATTCTCCAAGTTTCTGCTCCATACAGAAGACTGCTTTTTACCATTGTCTCGTATATATTAAATTTCCTCTTTTTTGTTATCAAAACTTAAAAATCGCGAAATAAAAACTAATACAGAAGCGAGAGAGGAGCAAGCATTTCTTACAATACCTTAGGTCAAGGGGATTTCTGAAAAGATTAGAAGGATAACCAAAAACTATAATATCAAAACAGCCTTTAAATTCGGAAATACGATTAGAAGCTTTCTTACAAAAGTAAAACCCCCCAGTAATGAAAACACAAAATATTGTATCTATCAAATCCCTTGCGAGTGTGGCGAATCGTACATTGGAGAAACAAAAAGACCTCTTCCCGTACGAGTTAAAGAACATCTGAAACATACTCAAAGAGGTGAAACTTCCAGATCAGGTATAGCGGAACATGTATATGGACCAACCAACATAATATAGGTACAGTGGTCAGAAGCCAAGGTTTTGGACACGGAACAGCACTGGAAAAAACGAAAATTCAAGGAAGCAGCTTTCGTGAATCAAAATACCCATATATTTAGTAAACCAAGTATAGATATCCCCAATATCTGGAAGCCTCTTCTTGTCCGAAACCAACTGCTTTAACTTCATACTCCAATAAGCACGTAGGCGGAGTCATCAAGCTTCATTGCACATGAATAATATTTCAGACAGTAGCCTTAGAATTATAATTTAGTTTACACTTGAAAACGGTTAGAGATAGTAACTAACCGAAGCGTTGTGTTAAGTAACAAAATAAAGACAATGGAAGTTCGACAAGGTAATTTTTTTTGATATTACTTCATTGTCTACCACCTTCAAACAAACATTCATAAATTGAATTGTGTACTTGCTATTTCCAGTACCTGGCTTTGGTGACTTCGTGGTTAACCAGATTAACGTTGTAATCGCGTACTGAGAACTCCAGGACAATAGTTTAAGGGTTCCATTGACTCATATAGGAGTCTGGAAGAAATTATCAATATTACAAAATCCTATTGAACGATTAGCCGCATTTTACAATAGTATCTCGCAGCAGCCGTTGTTATAATTAGCAGCTGTCCATTTTCTATTAAAATTACACGATAGAACGTTTTTTTTTGCGTCATTTCTGTTAGTCTTTCTTTAAAAAGCGTAAATTTTTCAGCGCCCTCAAATTATCCTATAATATTAAATAATTCTTTTACGTTTTTGAAAGCAAAGCAAGTAAAACATATTAAGGTTTTTTCGTCCATCTCTTTAGTATTTATGCTTTGTAAGTCTATTTCACAGAATAAGGAGCAACGCATCTGTGACTATTTAAATCGAATAGCCATACCTAAGCCAAGTGAATAAATCTGCATTTCAATTTTTTAATATCGTTATCGGATTTATTAAAATGGTTGGAAAACAGATTATTAATATCGATGGACGAAGAGAAGAAAAAACGGACAAATAAGTGCTGACCATCAAAAGCTCTATTTTTACCAATGCTTTTTTCAAAAAATATAAGTAAAATTTAAATATTGCGGTTTTATACAGGGTGGCTAATTTGTATTTATATTTTATACGTTCGTATAAATATATACAGTAAATATACCTACCTGTAAAGTCCGCGTCATATGAGATTTTTTTTTATTAATAGCTTTATTCAAAATTTTACTTCGGCATCAAGTTTTGCTTCGATCGAGATGAAAATTAAGCAAAAAAAATAGTAGGCACTTGATTCGCATTATCTGTAAAATTTTAATTTTTTCCATCAAATAATTAAAAAGTGGGGTTATTCCTGAAAATATCGAAAAAACTTATAAAAAAAAGTTTTTTTTAATGCAGTTTCTAGCCCACATACAAAATTACAGCTGCATAAGATAATTTTGATTTTTTTACCTACCACTAAAATTTATTTTCCACTTAATGAACACTTTACTGATGACACTGTTCTTTTTTGCTTTAATATTAATGTGTATTACTTTCAGACACAAACTACGTTTTCCAAAATACTAATTTTATGAAGTTACCTTATACAGGGTCAAAAACAAATAAACTTTGCATCATATGCTATTAAATTTTAATTGCCCAATTTTGATTTTGTAGAAAAACACACATTTCATATGGCGCTACTTTAAAGAAAATGTATCTAAAATAAAGCATTGTCAAAACTAAGAAGTTTTATGTAGGTTGCGTTGAGTCTTATTTTGCAAAAGTGTTGCAATTTACAAAATATGGGTAAACAATTAAAATTATCTTATGCATCTAAAATTTTGCATGGAGGCTAGAAACTGCATTTAAAAAAGCTTTTTCTTATAACTTTTTTCGATACTTTCAGAAATAACCCCACTTTTGAATTATTTTTTGGAAAAATTTAAATTTGACAGATAATGCGAATCGCGTGACTAATATTTTTTGCTTAATTTTCATCTCGATCAAAGCAAAACTTGATGCGAAAATCAATTTTCTGTAGTAATATATTAAGGGATGGGAAAATTATCGAAAATCATTCCGAAGATTTCCTAATGGCAAAAAATCTGAGAATGATTTTCTGATTATTTCCCAATCCCGAAATGTATTTTGAAGATTATTTACCAAATAAAAAACTAACGATTTATGTTGCACAATTTAATGTATTGCAATTAAACACACAATTAGTATACTGTATAACAGAATGCTGAGGGGTGGAGTTTGAAGAAACAGAGCAAATTTTTGCTGCTGTGGTCTCTTCACAAATATCCATTCTGGGATGCATAGGTTGAGTACTGATGGGTGCAGCAGGGACCATGTTCTTGTCGTCGTTTCCTCTCATCTTATAAATGATATTCTCATGGTGCTCTTGATCGATTTGCAAGTACGGCCTGATTGATGCAGTCGATGAATGGCCTGTGATTTTTATCAGCTGCTCTTCCTGGACGCCGCTTTTCGCAAGAGCAGACACAGCAGAAGCTCGCAGCGAATGGTTTATCACTTTTTTCCCTGTAAGTAGGCCAGCTTCCTGTGCGCAAGTTTGTGTCCATTTTGACAGTGTGTTCTTTCCAACGGGAACATTTTTGTACCATGTCTTTTTGGTCGGATTGACACTGACGAAGAACCTTGGATTATCAATACCCTGCCTTTTCGACATATATTTATAATACAGGCGTACAGGACACATATCTGGAGAACCGTTATTCGAAACAAGCCATTTTGATTCGGCACATTTTCTGTCTCCCCCTTGAGCGGTTTTCGTAAAAATTGGGTTGTATTGGATTCTATTGGTTACGTTCCCACAAAAGTCCTTTTCTACCCTGAAATGACCAACCAGACTTGTGCATGCCTCTCCTCCTCTCCAAGCAAGTTCAAATGAAAAAATGTTAAATAATTTCTTGATCAGACCATCTGGAGTGTTTTCATCAAAAACAGCGATGATTTTTTTGATTTCATTACCAGTCAAAGCATTGGCACTACATTTTCTTTTTTCTGGAATTTTTTGAAGCTCCTTTCTTTTTGCATTTCTGGCATCTCTGGCAGATTTGAAGACTATGTCTTCGAAAGGGTTGATTTTTCGTTGATATTGGTTGAAATATTTTTCCATGAGTAATTTCGCAGTGACATCCCATATCGTTTTCAGTGTTTAAAAACGCGCAGCTTACCTTCTTTGTAGTCTGTTCCATCTATTTTCCTCATATTGTATGCCCAGTCCTTCAAAATTTTCGCCAACATAGCATCAGACGTCACTGATGTAAAATGGTAATCTCGTGTCTCACAAAAATTCTGGAATTGCTTCCATACGAAGTCTCTTGATCGCTTTGTATTTTCAGATCCATTTTTATCGACATTTTTGGTGATTTCTTCGAGAGAAAAATTTTCAAAACGTTTCATTTTTGTAAAACGTTTAAATGATATCTCGAAATGACACTTTGTCGTTTGTTTGTATTTTATTTGTTGTCCATAGTAACAACCAAAAACGCCATTGTTCGTTATCTAGATAATCATCAAACATCACCACGACAATAAAAAACCTGTTGTTACAGACGTGTGATTTTAACTGTTGACAAGTGCGATTTTCAGTTTTGACGGGTGAGATTTTCACTTTTGACAAGGGTGATTTTTACCGGAGAGCGGGAGATTATCGCTGAATAATCAGGTGAAAATCAACCCGCTTTTATAATGGATGAGGTAAATAATCGAATTAAGTTATTAATAAAAAAAAATCCCTTATGATGCGGACTTTCCTGGTCACACTGTATATAGGTACCAGGTACTTTTCTTTTGCTTCTTTTAAACAGCACAGAAGAGTAAAAAAATGTGCTTAGCTAAGTTGTTACAGAAACGCTTAGCGAACAACTGCGTATTAGTCTTATGAGAAATATAGAGGGGCATATTTGACTGCGGCAAAGAAGGAAGAAAAAATCTTTGCTGAGCTGAATTACATTTTTAAAAGGAACACTTAACTTAGTAGCTGGCTTTGCTGTGCTATTTAAACGTAACTAAAAAGAATTAAGATATCTTCTAAAAATATTTTTTGCAAATATCAAAATTATTAAATTCAAATTATATGAATTCTTTTGGTCTTAGTCTAGTACATCCTAATCTTTTTAAAACAGCATATACGGAAACATCAACTCCATATTTCCCTCGAGAACAAAAAATCTAATTTCTATGATAGTGCCAAACGCCCGCCTTGTGAACTATTTTTCTTCCTACTTTGTACTTTTAGTTCGTAGCACTGACGTTTCGAAAACAAAAGAAATAAGCGCAAAAAGTTGAAAAAGAAGCAAATTCTTTACACCATTTCAGCTTTGCGGAAAATTGGAACAAAATAACAATTTCCTTGGAATAAGAAGGGTTTTTTTTGTTAGAAGTGATTGACTGACCGAAGATACAAAATAAGTAAAGTCCGCATTATATGGGATTTTTTTTATTAATAAGTTTATTCGAAATTTGACTTTGGCATCAAGTTCTGCTTCGATCAAGATGAAAATTAAGCAAAAAAAATAGTAGCCACGTGATTCGCATTATCTGTCAAATTTTAATTTTTTCCAAAAAACAATTCAAAAGTAGGATTATTTCTGAAAGTATCAAAAAAAGTTATTAGAAAAAGTTTTTTTAAATGCAGTTTCTAGCCAGCATGCAAAATTTTAGCTGCATAAGATAAGTTTGATTTTTTACCCATATTTTGTAAATTGCACCACTTTTGCAAAATAAGACTCAAAGCAACCTACATAAAACTTCTTAGTTTTGACAATGCCTTATTTCAGATACATTTTCTTTAAAGTAGCGCCATATTAAATGTGTGTTTTTCTACAAAATCAAAATTGGGCTATTAAAATTTGGTCGCATGTGATGCAAAGTTTATTTGTTTTTGACCCTGTATAAGGTAACTTCATAAAATAAGTATTTTTGAAAACGTTGTTTGTGTCTGAAAGTAATACACCTTAATATTAAGAGAAAAAAGAACACAGTGTTATCAGTAAAGTGTTCATTATGTGGAAAATAAATTTTAGTGGTGGGTAAAAAAACAAAATTATCTTATGCAGCTGAAATGTTGCATGTGGGCTAGAAACTGCATTTAAAAAAACTTTTCTTATAACTTTTTTCGATATTTTCAGCAAAACTTTTGAATTATTTTTTGGAAAAAATTGAAATTTGACAGATAATGCGAATCACGTGACTACTATTTTTTTTGCTTAATTTTCATCTCGATCGAAGCAGAACTTAATGCCAAAGTCAAATTTCGAATAAAACTATTAATAAAAACAAAACCCATATGGTGCGGACTTTACCGGTCACACTGTTTTTAAAGAAATTTTAATTTTTCTGTTATATCTGAATTTTTTACTATCTATCTTTACTATATCACTATAAATGTGTAGAATATCCAATTTTTCTAAAAGGATTTAATCGAAATGAAATATCGTATTCCCTCGGGATATTAATAATCTGGTTTTTAATTGGATAACACCACCAAAGAACAGTATTTTACTTTATTTGCACACGGCACTATAGTTTTAATTTTCCAATTTGTCGTATTGGAATTTAATTTTATTTCTTTAATTATTTTCAACGAACGCGTAATTTCTACAACACAAAAACTCCATTAAGCGTAACCACATAAAAGAATATATTTATTTTATTTTTACCAATAAATAAATTTATTAAGTATTAATAAGTGGCGGCTCGTTAATGAAGGGCTCTGGGGCGCCGCCCTCCCTGCAATTATTTCAAACAGAATCAAAAAATACTTTACTTAAAAAACCAATAAAGCAATATATGTAAGCAATCCATTAAAATAATTCAAACCAAACATAGCCCTATTTCAGAGGGTAGGTTATACTAAGCGCGGGCATAAATTCAAACCAAACATAGCCATATTCCAACGGGTAGGTTATACTGATAGACAAGCGAGTTGCGCCCTCTTAAAGTTATACTAAGCGCGGGCGACCGATTATCCGTCCCGATTCAACGCGGCTTCTCCATGAGTTGCCATGACGACGGAGGCGTGACGTCACCTACACATCGCACAACGAGCGGCCACGGATGAGCTCCAATTTTCCGCGCACAACAGCCGTTCGCGATGCCACGGTAGAATATAATAATCGATATATTATGTACTCTGACGAGGCGACCTGTCAATGCCGCTAATGTTTTAATTTGATTTATTAGTTACGTTATAAAGTTGGAAAATGTCGTGTAATATAAAGGTCAGTGATTTACAGAAGCTTGTGTTTAGTTCTCTGAGCTTAAATGAAAAACGTGATTTAAAAAATGCAGGGCGGCCACTAGAAATTGAACATAGTACAAGTGCAATCAAAATGTAAAAGTAAGGCACAGTTTACGCGTAAGTTTGACAAAGAAATATATAATAAAAATCCTGGATATGCGGTTGTGAGGACAAAAATTCTTTTTTTTTGTTTCGTGTGTCTTCTTTTTGACGGGGATGATAATTGGACTATAAATGGGGTGCAGGACTTAAAACATCTTTCAGAGAAAATAAAAAAACATGAAAATAGTGCAAAACATCGTCATAATGTGGTAAGTTTTGAGATGTTAGGACAAACTAATATTTTAACTTGTTTAAGTAGTGGTTATGCTGATGAAATTAAAATTCACAACGAGAAAGTTAGAAAAAACAGACACGTAGGTACTTTCGAAAATAATAGACATTTTAAATTTTTTTGTATTTAAAGCCAGCGCCCCCCCCCCCCCCTGACTCGCGTCACGAGCCGCCACTGTAAATATTAATAGTTTATTATTAAACGAGAGCATTTTACGGTTCACTATACGCTAGTCACATATTATACTTTATTGACCATCTACTTATACAGGGTGTTTCATTAAGAGTGGCCACCGGCCATATCTCGGAAACTACAAAGCATTGAAACTTGGTGAAAAATTTTTATGATTATATTGGTCATGAGAAAATTCTGGAAATTATTTTTAAGTTCCGCATTTCGACACAAGGGGGCACAATTGAAAATTACTTTTTAAATTCTAAATTTCTCGAAAAATTCCTATATTATGGTATACCTCTAGTTACATCACTAGAAAGAATAGATAATTCTGCATCATTTTGGTTTAAGGCTCATTGGCGTACTGCCCTTCATAAGAGTGGGGAAAGCTTTTGAAAGTGTAAACATTTAAATAGCTGTTACTTCTAAACGACTTATCCGATTTTTCTAAATTTAAGCTTGTTTGGAAGAGGAAAGTAAGTACCTTTAATTGTCATATCCAATGGTACACGATAGTTTCTAATAAAATTGCTAGAGGGCGCAATTTGTATTAAAAATTATTGTTTTGGCAATAACTCTGAAACGAACAAAGATATCGAACTGCGGTCTTCACATTTCATGTACTTTCCGATTATGATGTCATAGTTATGTCATAGATAAAATCAAAAAAACTGTTATTATTACAAATTGCGCCCTCAAACAAGTCATTTAGAAGTTACAGCGATTTTAATGTTTACACATTCAATAGCTTCCCCCACTTTTATCAATTTCAGTACGCCAACGAGCCTTAAACCAAAATGGTGCAAAATTGTCTAAGCTTTCCAATGATGTAATCAGAGTTATACCTTAATATGGGAATTTTCGGAAAAATGTAGAATTAAAAAAAATTATTTTCAATTCTGCCCCCTTGCGGCGAAATGAGGAACTTAAAAGTGATTTCCAGAATTTTCTCATGACCGCTTTCCCCATAATTTTTTTTCCCAAGTTTCTATGTTTAGTAGGTAGTTTCCGAGATATGGCCGGTGGCCACGTGTAATGAAACACCCTGTACATTGCCAATCATTTTCGTTCGACAAGTGCATACTTTAGAAACTGACGTCGAAATACCCAATTTTGGCAATTTTTTTTACAGCGCAAATCCTAATACTTTCAATTGAGATCTCAATAATTAGACTAATAATTGTATTATGCATATAGCCTAATCCTCTTCCTGTATGAAGTATTATACACCTATTATCAAATAGTTGTTGATCATTTAACAATAACGTATAAAAATCAATTTGACAATTGAAATAAATTATCTGTGAAAATTATAAAACCAAACCCACCTGTAACACAAAAAAAAACTCTTTATAAATATTTGCTGTTGTCTGTCCCTCCGGGCTCTGATTTCAAATGAATCACGAAGCTTATGCTAACGACTTCAAAGGGCTTTCGCCCTTTCCCCCCCTCTCGTCACTTTTCCCCCGCGAGGTTCCCATTCGATGTGACAAATGTCGCGAATAATTCAAATAACGATAAACAATATGATGCTGCGAGCGACTTTTGATTCCGACACCGCCGCTATAAATACGCGGGAAAATAATATATTAAAGGGGATGGGGAATCCTGAATTCTATTACGTCGGTTTACACTAGCATATTGCGACTATCAAAGGGAAACTGGTAGGTAGAGGAATATGGAGACCTACTGTTTATTTCTTACTCGGTATAACTTATACATAAGGGTAAAAATGTATAGTTTACGTTTCAAAGAAATCAAAGATTCCAGCATTCAAAATTTGTCTGGTTAGCTGTATGGTCCACGTATGGTCCATTATACTTAACACGTGCATTAAAAGAAGCGCTGTTGTCAAATTTACTGGAAAGTCACATATTAGATTCATAAAATTAATTGAATACATGTTTTACAAGTATAATGTAGATACATTACAAACGTTAATAAGATACTATTGGTAGAACAAGTTTTTGTTTTGTTGGTTTAAATAAAATAAATATGATTATTTCAGGTCTTTGTATTTAGTGCCTATTTATTTTAGTTCCATGGTGACAACATTTGGAATAATAGCGGCAACCTGGCTTTACTTTTTCACACGTCGGCTATTCATTGGTAGCAACAGAGACCGCTGTAATAATCGAACAAACCCTTCTTTTTAGTAATCGTAGTATTTATTTTTGCGATGTCGTGGTTAGTCGTCGGAATACTCATATTTATACGTAAACGTATGTAAAGATGTATTTAAATACAGGGTGTTTGGGGAGAAAAGGGCAATATATTGGGAATGTGTTCAAAAGGTGAAAAATAAGAGAAATAAACTCATATGTTTTAGTTCGATTCTCAACCATTTCTGAAATAATCGGTTCTGAATTTTTTTTTCATATTGAAATAATGAAGGAGGCTTTAGTTTTAAACGTCCTATACATTTTGATTGTAGTTTTGACATGCATAGTAGTTGTCAGTTAGCTTCATATTGAGCGTATTGACTTAAAGCACGATTTTCATACTTACATTCAAACATTCAATCACAGGGAGTATGCCGAAATGATATTCGCGTATAGTTACTGTAAAACAGTAGTGCGTTAGTGCATAGTTACTGAATATCGACGTCGTTTTCCAAATCTGAGAGTTCCTAATAGAAGAGTTTTTCAAAAAATATTTGAAAGTGCTCTGGAAACTGAAATGTTTCCAAGCGTGAGAATTGTTTCTGAAAGAGTGCAGGGTCTAGATGTGGAAAATGAAGACAATGTTCTGGATATTGTCGCAGAGAACTCAGGTATAACTATGAAACGGGTTCCAAGTGAACTTCATAAACCATCACACTAGCCGTATGGGAGTCACTTAGAAAAAACGGTTTAAAACCTTTTCACGTTCAACATCTTCTAGATGGTGATCCTGCTTCAATGGTAATATTTTGTGAATGGATCCATCAAAATCGAGGTCTGCAGAACTACAGTTTATTTAGCGATGAAGCTCAGTTCACTCGTGCAGATGGAATTAATAGTTGCCACAATGAACATCGGTGGTCAGATGAAAACTGTCATGCTACATTTGAACGAAACTTTCAACATCGATTCAGTATTAACGTCTGGTGTGGAATGCTCAACGACCAGTTGTTTGGTTCATTTGAAATGGATGGGCGTCTTACTAGAAAAGAATATTGACGGTTTTTGGAACACCATTTGATACATATTTTGGATGATGTTCCGTTAAATGTTCGACAACGAATGTACTTCAAACATGATGGAACCCCACCTTATTTTAGTCTCCGTGTGCGAAATTTCTTGAATTATCGTTTTCCTAATCGCTAGATTGGCAAAGGTGGTCCGCAAGGTTGGCCACCGAGGTCACCAGACTTAAACCCGCTTGATTATTGCCTTTGGGGTTGGATGAAATCGCTAGTATATGAAACACGAGTGAAAACGAGAGAAGCTTTCCACGATCGAATTTTCAATGCTGCAGCTTTTATAAAAAACAATCCAATCCAACGTGCTACCCGAGCGATTAACAAACGAGCCGAAAAATGTATTGAAGTTGGTGGAGGGGTTTTTGAAAATATTCTTTGGGTTAGTTTGTACTGCAGTACCTGCAATTATTCGCTTTTAAAATAAAAATTAAATTACAAAAATTTTAGAACTTATTATTTTAGAAATATTTGCACCACTTTCCTTTCGTCGAACCCTTCCTGGTAAGTAATGATATGACGAAACTAGTATATGGATAGTAGGTCAGTTAAAAAATATATTTAAATTTCGTATCAATTTTCTTGGTACCAAATGCCTTTAATACCAATTTACCAATAAATCACAAAGTCTAGACTTGACAAACATTTTTCTGCAAAATTTCTGCTTTTGGGTGTAAACACGGTTAATAGCCAGCTTATCCGCAATCACGGAACGAGACGGGTTCAGACAGAGAGAGAAACAGCAATATCAAATTTCACAATGAAGAAAGACAGGTATAGTGATACAGACAGAATCGGGAATCAGTGACATTGTAAGCGACCCGTAACATAATCGAGTAATTAATAGGGCACATAAATCACGGCTTATTGCTCAATCGAACATGCGGGAGACGTGTATGATTTAACAGGGTGCCGAAGAGGTGGGGGGCAGAGGTTGAGTAACGTAATATATCCTTTATGGCTTGTAAGTGGTAAACAGTTGGTCAATTTTAGGTATGGCTGATATTTCTCGTTTAAAAACGACCAAAATTGTTCATTGAAAACTAAATTGGTTCAACGTTTCGAGTAGCGATAGATGGCTGTTTCTACGCTATGTTATTTTTAGTTACCTTGTTTTAAAAACAACTAAAAACAGCTCCAAAATAATCCGCCGTGGACCTCGTGGCTTTGAAACCCCCCATCTATCCTTACTATTTAGAAAAGATCATAAAAATTTAGTATTTTTTAAACCAGTCAATAAATTCTTGTTTTCCTATGTTTCCCTTTTATAGCGTAGTTTTTCTTTACTATACTGCAATAAACCAGTATATACTATAAAAGTCAGTCATCAGAATAACTACTACCCCATAATTTATATTGTGGTGTGCAATAAACCTGAATAAGGTAATTAAAGTTTTAACAAGGGGTATATTAATAAGTACCTAACTTTAATGGTCAAACACTATTAAACAACAAAATTTAATTTGTATTTTGGTAACTGAAGTACACGCGGCCACACTCAAATTTCGAAGTACTATAAAATTAAAAAATACGTGATAAAAAGCTAACACCATGTACTGGTTTTGATTATTCGTATGTTTTATTTCCTTGACCCTTTACATAATCCACAAATGATACTTATTTATAAAAATTACAATGTTAAAATGACCATTTAATTAATTTGTTATTCATATCTTTAACCAGGCCACATTTACATCGGATAACTCGCTGGTGCAGAAGACCAATATACACTCAGCGATATCGTCGTATGACCGAGGATCGAGGTTCAAAGTCCACTTTAAACTGTAGATCCCCTGGAGAATGAAAAAAAAAATCTAGTAATCTAGCGTTAACTTTTTCACGTCATTTAAAATATTTATGGTACAGCACCCTCTTTAAAAGCAATCGCATATATCCCAGAGGCAAGTGTATTCCTAATTTTAATTAACAAGTGCATCAGATGTCACTCAAACGTCAACTTTTATTCAGCTGTCTAATTACCGAGGGGTGCTGTGCCGAGTGGTTCTAGTTGGGGTTGATTCCCAATTTTAATGTAACTTATTGCACTTCTGTTTGAAACATTTCGCTTATTAAAATACTTGCCAGGAATCTCTGTCAGCTGTTAAGGGGCCTACGTCACGGTTATAAATTTCGTAATTGATGATATCTCATAAGATAACTTTAAACTATGACGTGTAATTGGTTACTTCAAGTAATTTAGTCAAGTTATCGCAAACTCTTCACTACGTTCATGTCGACAATTTGAAGCCACTTTGACAGTGGATTGAGCCGTATTCAGTCATTTTCCATGAAATTGAGTGTGTTCAGCAGTCGATAAAATTAACTGGTGTTTAAGATTCGTAGAACGAATTGTTTGAATTGCAGAAGCAAAGTCTAATTTTACTTAATTTGAAGAAAAGGAGGGCAACTATACAATTATATACAATGAATACAAGGCAACACATTACCTGCTATTACATCAAAGATGTATTTTATGACAAGTATGATAAGTATTTAAGAGTCAAAAACATCGTAGCTTGCGTAAGACATTATTGGAAATACTGCAACGTGTTTTTTTTGAAGAACTGTGTATCATATTCAGAAATATTGTTGCATTTACAAAAAATGTAGATCATATTCAATAATATTGTTTTTTAAGACGTGTTTAGTTATTAGTTTAAAATATTTTATTATTGTTACGGTATTTCGTATTTGTAGATTGAAACATACTATGCTTAATTTACTTTATATTGGTATTTTTCCAGTTATAAATAAATATTATTGAAGAACAGTATCAAGAGGTGCGCGAAAACGGGCTTAAATTAACTATACTATAAATCATATAAATAATTAACTGCTAAAAGTTGTTTGGTTCATTATTTGTACTCTGCAGAGCTGGCGAGAGAAGATAAAAAAATTAAATAATTGATTGTTTGCTTCGTCTGTAAATTCGCTAAAATGGATCAGTTTTGTTAGAGCTTATAGAGTTGATTTAAATGACGATTTGGAAAAATAGTGTCGTAAAAAACGAACAAAAAAGTGATACCAAGCAAATTTAAAAGTCTATACATCTGAAATGGCAAAAATAGGATTTATTGCAACAACAACCCTTTCTAGCAACGTTTTAAACCAATCTTGTTCCAAGTAACGCGAATTGTGGCAGATACAATTTAAAATAAAGGACTTTTTCAGATACAAAACCTAAGTTACTGGGTGAAAAATGAAGAATTATATAAAAGTGTCCTTGTTTTATACGTTTTATCGTTATTTATTAACAAAATATGCGAGGCTTTACATGCACGAGGCAATTAACTTATCGACGTAGACGTAATATGTTATTACTATACAATGAGGTAATGGAATGTTGGTTTTTAGTTAATGGGTAAGGAAATAAGGCTAATAATATATGACGTGTCTACTATATATAATTATTTTCTTTACGACAGTCTTTACTCCTAATGCAGTGCTCCTTTAAGACAATAGTTTTTTACTGAACACATTATTTCGATGAAAAAAAACTCACCTAATTTTCCTTATACAGTGTGTATCAGCCAAATGGAATAAATTCGATAATAAATTCCTTGGGTCGTGTCCGAAAAAACGCTAGGACACGTCGATTGGTATTTCTAGTTGCGCATTATTTTGAATAAAATTTTTTATACAGGGTGTGTCATGTAACAGGGGGCCCATACCAAATTTCTTATTTTAAATGCAATGTATATTATTCAATTTTTGAATTCTTCAGAAAATTTTTGACATATTTCATATACAATATCCTATAGCTATGTTCAACTCTTTCGGAAATATTAAGTGTTTTCAGATTTATTGCAAAAATTAACAACACAATCAAAAACTAATAAGTAAGACTGTTTATTTCTTGATAATGAAAAAAAAAAATAATAAAACGTTAATGTAGGATATGTTGAAAGTGCTCGCAGCGAACGTCTTGGCAACATCCTAATCTTGAATACAAATTTTTTCTAATGTTACTGAACATCCCAGGCGTGACCGATCTAATCGCAAGCGTTATTCGTCTTCTTAAGTCAGCTAAGTCGAGTGGTTTAGTTTTGTATAAAATATTTTTGACATAACCCCATAAAAAGAAGTCTAATGACGTCAGATCAGGGGATCGTGCTGGCCATTCCATCGATCCACGCCTCCCTATCCCCAGATTTCGAAATACTTTGTTGAGGTACTGCCGGACATTGAGTTGGTAATGGGACGGTGCTCCATCTTGCTGAAACCATATGATATTTGCTGGAAGTTGTGGCTTTCCTGGATCAGGATATAAGTTTGTCAAAGTTGGCAAGACATTATTTTGGAGCGGTGCTAAATAATTATAGCCATTTAAATTACCATTAATGAAAAAGGGACCTATGATTGGTTGGCGATCGCCAACTATTTCTTCCCAAACATTAACCTTTTCAGGATATTGCGTATGTTCTTCTCTAATCCAGTGAGGATTTTGTCTAGCATGGCCGTGAAGTGTAAAGGTGCACTCATCAGAAAACAAAACATGTTCTAATTGGATCACATTGTTTTCTAACAGTGCCATCATTTGTTCACAAAAATCGTCTTCCATGAGCTCATGAGTAGCTATCATTTTATAGGGATACATTTTATTTTCTTGTAATGTTCGAATAATCGCTGAATGACTAACATCGAACATTGGGGCTGTTTTTCGACTAGAAGTATGTGGGTTTTCCTCAAACTCAAGCACAATATCCAATTTAGTATCATCACTTAATGCATTGGCAGCTACTTTTTATTTGCTTTACATGTCCAAGCTGGCGAAACTGCTTTTCTATTTTACTAATTTTCCCTTTAGTTATAGGCGGCAAATTTGAAATTTTTTCATGAAATAGGCGAGCAACTTCCATTTGTGTCCGTGTATTATTATCTCCATAACCAATCATGTGTAGAATTGTTATTTCGTACATTTCTGTTAAATAAACCATTTTTCTGATATGAAATTAACGAAAATCAAACGACTATAACACTGACAACTACTAACTGTCATGCAGACAGACAACAATTTGCTAAGGTCAGGAGTTTTAAACAAAAGTAAACAAAACTATTTATACCTTTTTTTATTTCATATCAGTAAAAAGAAACGCTGAAATGTAATAAATCTGAAAACACAATATTTCCGAAACAGTTGGAGATAGGTATAGGATATTGTACAGGGTTATCCAACCAAGACTAGACAAGGCGATTTTTTGACTTTTCCTGTACTTTTATAAAAAAAACTGAAATAGCCATATTAAGTCAGTTTCTCCCTCGAATTCGAATATCTTCAGCAAAAAACAATTGAACATCAAACAAAATACTAGGGGTCACTTTGATATTTTTTTAAATGGGATGCCGTATTTTTAATGAGCTTATCCGATTTCTCATATAAATTTTGATCTAAAATGTTGGATTTTTAATTCAAAAACGCCTTTTTTCTTCAGTTTTAAATTCGGAAAATGTTCGTCTACCGTACGAATAATACCTGATAGATGGATACCCGTTTCACCTGTTCACCCTTTAACCTGCTTTAAAGCGTCCGTCAGTTAGACAAAATAATCAAGTGTCAAATTTCTATATATTTTTCACGTTCTTTGTATTTGTCGAGCATTCTCTCCACTTTTGTAATATAATTTTATTACACTTAGCCGTTCTTCTAAAGAATATTTCATTATTTGTAATTAATTCGTGAAAAATATATAGAAATTTGACACTTGATTATTTTGTCTAACTGACGGACGCTTTAAAGCAGGTTAAAAGATGAACAGGTGAAACGGGTATCCATCTATCAGGTATTAATCGTACGGTAGACGAACATTTTCCTAATTTAAAACTGAAGAAAAGTTTTTGAATTAAAAATCCAACATTTTAGATCAAAATTTATATGAGAAATCGGATAAGCTCATTAAAAATACGGCATCCCATTTAAAAAAATATCAAAGTGACCCCTAGTACTTTTGTTTGATGTTCAATTGTTTTTTGCTGAAGATATTCGAATTCGCGGGTGAAAATGACTTAAGATGGCTATTTCAGTTTTTTTATAAAAGTACAGGAAAAGTAAAAAAATCGCCTTGTCTAGTCTTGGTTGGATAACCCTGTACATACATGAAATATGTCTAACATTTTCTGAAGCATCGAAAAATTAAATAATATACAGGGTGTTGCGTTTAAAATAAGAATGTGGGTATTGGCCACTGTTATATGACACACCCTATTTAAAAAGTTTTTAGTGAAAAAAATGCGCAACTAGGAATACCAATCGACGTGTCCGAGCGTTTTTTCGGACACGCCCCCTCGTATTTATTATCGAATTTATTCCATTTGGCTGATACACACTGTATATCCATTAACTAAAAAAAAAGGAACATTCCATTACCTTATTGTATCCTAATAACACGTTACGGCCAAAGTAGAGGTAATGTTAATTACCACTATAATGTAAAAGGTACATGATATCGTAGGTATATTAAATAATTAAATTCTACTACAGAACATGCTTTGTTCAATACCTTGGGTAAAATTTCCAATTCATCTTTTATACCACTCATAATTCCCGTTCTGCTTTATCTACGTCTGGAGTAAAATTCCAAACATAAGTGTGCAAGGAGAGAGTATTAATGCATTTTGAGGTAGGTTAAGGAATTTTAAATATCGAATTATGAAAAATGGAAAATGCCTATTGTCTACGACTTGTATGGAAATCTATAATTCCCAGACCGTTGAGGTTGTATATTATTATGTAAAGGCCGATCTTCACCTATGCGTTTTCACCGTGTATTTTTGAAGCATGGTTGCAACATCTGATTTTATGATTGTTTAACGTATACAGTGTCCGCAAGAAAGTCCGCATCAAATGGGATTTTTTTTATTATTAGGTATAGGTAAAAATTGAAAAAGCAGTTGGTTTTTGCTTACCTAAAAACCAAAAATGACGTATACTGAAGCAGCTGCGCGACTTGCTTTACCTGTCAAATTTGACATTTTTAATAAAATAGGTTCAAAAATGCCCTTATTTATCAAAATATCAAAAAACTTTATTTGAGAAAGTTGTTTATTTAGGCATTTTTAGCCTCTGTACGAAATTTTGATAGTCTAATACAATTTTTATTTTTTGCCAGGTTCTTGAAAATTTTGATCAACCCTCGTAGATTAACTTTTATACATCGATGTAAAACCATTTGCCTTTACTTCATATGTAATCTTAATGCAATTTTGTGTAAAATTTTTGTTTCCAATTATTTATTTTGCTTCAAAAACTGAAATTGTTATTGATCAGTATGTAATGTTTGATGCAAAGTTTATCTAATTATATTAGTTTTGCCAAAACCGACGTTTCTTATTTTTATTAAGTTAGTAAACAGATGTACAAAAAGAAAATATTAGGAAGCTTTCGTTGAAACTTTACCTAACCTACCAGCTTTTTTGATTTGAACCTTATAAAACCCTGTATAAAAATATTAAGCTAAAAAGCCTTGGAAAAGCACACACAATACTGCAACGAAAACAACGATACAACAATGGTAAAGAAATACAAAAAAACGGCAAGGTCGCCAACCTTGTTAGTTTATAGCACTTGGCGCCAGCTTATGCATGTGGCGAACAAAGTGTACAATCTCCATGTTTCATTAAAAATGAGATAGATGTCATTTTACATAGTAATTGTAGCCCTGAATCGAAATAACTCATAATTTCTGGTCAAAACGGGCAAACTCCCACGGATTTTAATGGCAGAAAATTGGGATTAAATTCAAAATGTACAAGCTCCATTGACATTTAGGTTTCGAACCGTACAATCTCCTGTTCAATTTTAAAAATCACAATCTCCAATGGGTTGTTATGCTGTTAGTTTCGAATTATTTCAAAGCGTGCAAAATCCTGCACAGACTGTGCCATAAATACAATAAAAAAGAAAAACTATCGTAATTGTTTGTATTTAATGAATTATAAGTTTTCTTCGTCTAGTGATAATTTAGGATACATGGAGATTGTACACTTTGAATCTATAATACCCCTCAAATATAATCTTAAATCAAGAGAAGCATTTTTTCAGGCTCAAATCTTTGACTCTAGATCTAAAATTTTGCATTTTCTTTTGTCCCAAAAACATACTATTCAGTCAGTATACTACAAAGCTATACAATATACAATCGGCTAATAATAGTTATTTATGTATCAAGGGTACTAAGTAGATGATTATGCCGTGAGAGTGAAAGTCTTACAAAGCCGCGGGCCTCTAGCCCGAGGGTTCGTAAGTCGCCCGAGGGTGTATATCTATTAGTACCCGTGGTGCATACAAAATTTTATGTCATACCAGTTCGTTTTGAATAATAAATATTTTTTTTAATTTAATTTGATTTACAAATTTTTTATTTTTATCTGCGACATTATTAAAATCTTTAATGTGTCAAAGTCAAAAATCAAAAATGGAAAAAGATGCACACTTAATGCCCGCGCGGGCCATAAAGTAATCCATTATGTAGATTTTATCTAAAGTATAAAATAAAATAATGTACTGGTGTGACATAAAATAAATTAAAATGCAGGCCTAATCTGAAGCTATACCCACCGTCTGCCTGGATTACCTGAAGGCGACATTTTAAACTGTTAAACTATAACTAAGAAATAAATCTTAAGGCGGCAAATTAAAGCCGTAAAGAAACCTCTGAATTTCTGCACTTGCACTACTTGCAGAATAGACAAATGGGATGTTTAAAAGGAAAATTAATAGTGCAATTATCTTGCAATAAGTCCGCTTTCTTTCGGCACTTGAAACCTTACAAATGAGTTCGCGAACTTTACCTTTAATTTCTATTCTTGGATGGGCTTACCGCAGCAGTTTCCGCTGATTAAAATTATTGATTTTGTTAGGTTATGTAAAAAGTAGCTTATCCGTAATAAGTCCTCTTGAAACTGGAATTAAAAAAGTTTAAATTTAAATTTACCCTCGGTTTCAGATTAAATATTTTTGCGGAGAAAGGTAAAGCCAATATCAATGTGATTGCGGACTCATAAGAAATACTATATTCATTGATTCAACACAAAATTATCATTTATTGATATTACAATTATTAAGGGAAATTAGGACAATGCATTATATGCAATCTTTCACACTGTTAAAAATGATCTAATAGAACAGGTTTGCCAAGACATAGTTTGTATTGATAGCTTATTTTTTATTAACCCTTATTAAATAAATCACTAGTGTATCAAACCCGCTTTAGTATTGTATCGATTCCAGATTTGCTAGAACAGTGTTTTTATTAGTAGTAATCATTTCCATTAGAAGCACAGTCTTGTTGAATAATAAATTATTTTTAATACAGCAATTTTGTTAAGAAACAAATTGTATCTTCTCAATGCGATGTATTTTGTTCCCCGTCAAGCACTTTCTCTACAATTAAGAAAGAAGAACAGCGTCCCCGAAAACGAATTGTATCCGTTAGAACCTATAATCCACAAGACGTTGCTGGGGGTTCGTAGCGATCGGCAATCGCCGCGCGCCGTATTATTAGTTTTAACGTATTTTTTGCGCAGGTTACATCGTTCTAGCTGTCCTGTCTGAATTTAAATTTTATTGATCGTACCAATACCTGTTTGAATTAATTTATTTTTACCTTGTATATAAGTTTTTTAACACTTTGCAAGTCAGATAAAGCAATAGAAGATTTTTATTTCGCACAACCCATCATTAGTATTGGACTTATTGGGCGAATTTTATAATCTGAGTAAATCACGTTGCATAATAGAAAATTATATGTAATGTTAAACGACAAGAACAATACCACACTATAAGCAATTTAAATTTTTGAGAACTACAGTACTGATTTTTAGTGGTAAGTGTATGCTTCATTAACCGTAGCAAGCAAATATTATTATGATTAATGTCAATTTCATTACAACTGCCAGTCGGAACTAATACAGTATATAAGACACACACCCCCAATAGAATTTGATAATTACTGTGAGTATTCAGAGCAATAATGTTTATAAACCGTTCTATGGTAGCATTAACACCTATTTCCTATTGGCTAAATTACCGTGATATTATCACTACAGAACGGTCTAGCAATTTTCGTTATCTTACAGCAGGAAAGATCGTTGCTGTCACATATCGACGGGTGCAACGAAAACTGTAGTAACTCACTTTTTCACCATTTTGAGATATGGGTGTTAAACGTTGGTTTTATATTTTATCTTCCAACGAATAAAGTTGTAAATCATAATATCTTTTAAATTATGCAACCAGCACAACATTAAAAATATGCAGTAACTCTGACCTGACCAACGCCTCCCACGAAAATGGTAGTATATCAAGTTACTATAGTTTTCGTCGGAAGAAATTGCGGAGAGGCCAGAGTAACTCGAGTTACTATAGTTTAATGTTTTTAAATGCTGTGTTCTAACCTAAGTTTTTCGAATGTTCGTTGTTAGTTTAGTCTACGATATTAAACAACAATGAGTAAAATATTTTTATGATAATAATGAAGATATTTAAAAACAAAACTTTTTTTTTACGTTACTCATACTTATATTTTTAATAAAACAATAATTTGTCTAACCATTTTGTAGGTTGGGATTTGTAATTTAAATACTATATTACTCTAAGAAAAAAATAAAAATTACCCTTGTTTCCTAAGGTCGTACCTTATGTCATTTTAATATGTTAATTTTTCCATGAAAACTGTAGTAACTCACTAAAAAACTATTTTGGCTACTTGAATAAAAAAACTTTTTGTCCACTAATCCTTCCACTAATTACCATTTTTTTAATAAATAAATAAAAATCCTAAGGTTAAAGTCGACATTTTGCCACCAAATTCAACATTTAAACTCAGTTAGCGCAAAACTTTAAATAATGAGTTACTATAGTTTTCGTTGCACCCGTCGATATACTATTAAACAGTTGTATAAGGAATATGTAAATTCTTATTAGGAATAGTGCAGGCTTCTGTATTTTTTCACTAAGTTAGTATTTAAACATTACACTTTACAATTCAGTACTATTTATTATCATTTATTGTTTATATTTCCCGTCGTGTGCAGCAAGTTCTTTGGGCAAAATACCTCTTATGGTAAATACTCTAAATGAATTCTTAACATTTAAGGGTGAAAACATGTAATTTCTGTTATGCAGTATAATTAGTTCAAATAAACCATTTATTTATTATATCTGATACCTCTAATCCATTATAAAAACCATTAACTGTTATGACGCCTAAACACGAAAACAAATCATTTCTCAAAGCAATATCCCTCACAATAGCAACAGGAATTTCCCTATTTTGGATTTAGTAATAACCACTTCAAATATTAATATTAGGGAGTGCGGAGGACTACGTGCATTGACTGAAGATGGCTAAGAATATACGTTCACCCTTGTTTTATAACATATTATCGGTTGTTATAGAAAAATTGTTCATATTTAGAAAGAAAACCAAAATGTCATTGGTTAAATATTACGTTTTTATTGCTAATATTTTCTTTTTTTGCAGGTAAGACCTAATTGAGAGGAAGTATTAAAATAACAGTATAGGTAAGTGATTAAATTGACGACAAGCTTTATTTAAGTCTTAGGGCCGGTATTTTCATCCTCGGTTAAAGCTCGGTTATTTTAATTCCTCGGTTAAACTTGACATTTGATGTTTATAACATGCTTTATGTGTCACAAAACAAGTTTAACTAAGCTTTAAAAATAACCGAGTTTTAACCGAGGATGAAGATACCGGCCCTTAGTGTATTAATTTTTATACAGTGTGACCAGTAAAGTCCGCATCATAAGGGATTTTTTTATTAATAGCTTTATTCAAAATTTGACTTTGGCATCAAGTTCTGCTTCGATCGAGATAAAAACTAAGCAAAAATATAGTTATCACGTAATTCGCATTATCTGTTAAATTTTAATTTTTTCCAAAAAATAATTCAAAAGTGGGGTTATTTCTGAAATTATCGAAAAAAGTTATAGGAAAAGTTTTTTTAAATGCAGTTTCTAGCCCACACGCAAAATTTCAGCTGCATACGATAATTTTGATTTTTTACCCACCACTAAAATTTATTTTCCACAATGAACACTTTAGTGATGACACTGTGTCCTTTTTTGTCTTAATATTAAGGTGTATTACTTTCAGATACAAACTACGTTATGAAGTTACCTTATACAGGGTCAAAAACAAATAAACTTTGCATCACATGCGACCAAATTTTAATAACCCAATTTTGATTTTGTAGAAAAACACACATTTAATATGGCGCTACTTTAAAGAAAATGTATCTGAAATTAAGCATTGTCAAAACTAAGAAGTTTTATGTAGGTTGCGTTGAGTCTTATTTTGCAAAAGTGGTGCAATTTACAAAATATGGGTAAAAAATCAAAATTATCTTATGCAGGTGAAATTTTGCACGTGGGCTAGAAAATGCATTTAAAAAAAACTGTTTCTTATAACTTTTTTTGATATTTTCAGAAATAACCCCACTTTTGAATTATTTTTTTGAAAAAATTAAAATTTGACAGATAATGCGAATCACGTGACTACTATTTTTTTGCTTAATTTTAATCTCGATCGAAGCAGGACTTGATGCCAAAGTCAAATTTCGAATAATTAATAAAAAAAAAATCCCATATGATGCGGATTTTACTGGTCACACTGAATATACGATAAGTCCTATTCGAAAGATATGTTTTAACGATAATTCCTTATATTTTTAAAAGTGTAATGCATATAAAAGTTCGGTTTTTTTATACTCCTTTAACTTTTCGTTTATATAAAAGTGTTCCGCTCTAAGCTGCCTAAAAAATTCAATAAATACCTGATTCAAGCGAAAGTGGGCTAATACGGGGCCTCTGTTCGCGATTTCTCCGATTTTTCACCCGCTTTGCTACAAATGGTTTCGATTTTTCAAAGGTTTTTCCGAAAAGTGCTTTTACTTTGTTTTATTAAAGAGGCCCGGTTTGGATGGAAGTAAATAATTTGGCAATAAATTGGGATATTGGTACAGATTTAAGGTTTTTATATGGGACAGCTAAATCGAGCTTTGTAAGAAGCTTATTATTTTCAGGTTTTCTTTATTGAATATAACCTATTACCCGTCAGGTCTGCAAGCACTGCACCTCAGCAATGCAAAAAAAAATAATTCTAATTTTTTCCATTTCTTCTGTCTACCATATAATTCATTAGCCACTATTTAGTAGAATAGTTAGATTATCACTTATAATCTCCCTAGCAGCAGAATTAATACCGATAATTTTCTATCAACAAAAACATGAGTGAAATCGAGAAAATAATTATCGGGAATTAATTCTGCTGCGTGGGAGATTCGGTAAGAAAATTTCATAAATTGGAGTTTTTTCTTATTGCAATTTTTTTGCTAAAATGCTACAAAAACATATCTCCGGCGGCTTTAGTTAATTGTAACTAATTAGAATTTTAGAAATGAAGTTCATTTTACCCGTTAGTAACTCATTTTTTATTTTAAAATGTGAGCAACATTAAATAACAAATTTGTTATCTGAAATCCGATGTCTTTATAGTCTTAAATTCAAATAAAACTTTGAAAAACATATTTTCGATGAGTTTAGTTTCATAGGACGCACTGTATTTTTACAATAAAAGTTGATTTTACTTGTTAGTAACTAAGGTTTATTACTAAAATTTCAGGAACATTAAAAGCATTAATTCGTTTTCAACCATAACATCTGATATTACATGTCTACATAGTTTCAAATGAAACTTAAAAAAACATGTTTCCGATGAGTTTAGTTAAATTTTTGATGTGTGTCTTTTAGCCCCGGTGTTCAATATGTAAAGCAAATTGATTAGTATCAATAAAAATTATAAGTTAGCAAGAAAATGTATTTTTATTTTATTCTGTCAAACGAGGAGTTTGAGAAAATTAATTTCACACGAGTAATGCTCACAATTTTTCCCACGACCATAATATATTAAATATTATCAAAAATAGCAATCACAGTAATTTATAATCTATGTTAGTACATGACAAATAACGTTTCTATCTTTAGCTATGCGGTGATAGACGGACATAAAAAATTCAAAAGGGTCATCCCTTAAAAATTCAACACAGAGTAAACAAAGCAGTTTTTAAACTCATGGAGCTTTAAATTTTGATGGGGTTATGAAAGGCCCATAAGTTTGTTAATCCGACACAGCTTCTCGTAGTCTTAAGGTGTGAGTATCAACATGCTTGCCAACCTATAACCTATTTCGCGTAGATTTATTTATGTTTTCTTGCTTTTATACAAAATTTAAAGAAAATCAGTATCGACTTGATATTCCATATGTAATAATTGACATATTTAATAAATATCATGGAATTTCATAACTTATTTTAGGAGAATTGTATAGCGAAAAATATCTGGTAAGATTTTTTTTAACATTATTATGTATGCACTCATTGTTCTTTCACTATACAATTCTCCCAAAATTATAGCAATGAAATAAATTGATATTTTTGTAATATATCAGATACTACCTAAATAATGTACCGACAATATTGATTTTCTTTAAATGTTAGTTATTAAAATAATAAACTCAAAAAATCAACGCGAAATAGGTTATAGGTTGGCAATAGATTGAATGACGTTGAGAATTCAACGTAAAACGACGCAATATAAAATTATAATACCTTTTCTAATTTTGTATCATAACAAATCTATTACGATACTCATTTGCGTATCGTAATGAAGCTATTTCGATACGCGTTTTTTCTTTATTTGATGTTGGTAACATTTAAATGTTTTATTTCATTGACTTGCGCGGCCTTTGTGATTTACGAGAAAACCCATTTTTCGCAGAGGAAAAATAGCTTGATAACCTACTTTTTTATTCTGTGTGAATAACAGTCATGTATGTTGGTTGCATAAATCTATAAATCAAACTATTATATACTAAATTGCAATGCCGTGACATAAAATCACGTCGTTTGAAATTCGAAAAAAAGTAGCAAAATCGCCCGAATTTCCGAACGCTCTGTATATGTACCGAATGTACAAGGATCACACAACGTATTCCGTCCAATTTCAAATCTCATATCGCTAAAATAACTTTAGAATCTCGTGGTGAAAATGGGTCAATAAATCAAAAAATTACAGTTCGCAAAATAATTTTTGTTGTCCAGAGGCTACTATGATAAAAAATAGAATTACTTACCACATAAAATTTAGACATAAAAATTTACAAAATTTGAAGGATTTATTTTCATTTTAAATATGTGTTTTTTATTGAAAAAACTACAAATTAGAAAAAATAGTATAACGTACGTGTTATATAAAGCAGTTTTAATCACTCATTTATAAAACTCGCCGAAAGCGGCTCGTTCTTTAACATGGACGCGTGCTATAAAATTATGCTTTATAAAACGTGTACGTTAATATACTGTTTTTTAAGTTCATGTTTAAATATTAACGTTACAAAACTGAGATCCACCATATTATTTCATGTTGAGTATAATAATTATCCCATTTTATCCATTTAATTTATGTAAAAGTAGGTTTAATAATAAAATCCTAAATGCAAAACACACATACATTGTAGTGACTTTCTAATCTAAGCAAACAAGACATTTCGAAACGTAAGCATCGGCTTTAAAACGATGTCACACACTGTCTCCAGTCATGCATGTTAGATGGACAAAAGCCAATAATTTTTTTTTTCAATTTTTTTTTCAAATTTAAACGCCTCACAATGACGTTTTCTTGTTCTTCTTGTCGCCGAATTTCTTTAAATGAGTACATACGAT
The DNA here is from genome assembly GCA_963969555.1 of Polydrusus pterygomalis. Taxonomy (NCBI): domain Eukaryota; kingdom Metazoa; phylum Arthropoda; class Insecta; order Coleoptera; family Curculionidae; genus Polydrusus; species Polydrusus pterygomalis. Next base: position 53,757,390 of record OZ018381.1, read on the forward strand.
TACCTGCTTGAAGCGTAAACAACACAGAAATGCAGGAGGTATTCAAGTCAATAATTATATTTGGAATTTCGTTTGGATTACATTTAGTTAGTAGAAAATACCGAACACTGACTTGAACCATTAAGAAATTCCTTTCTGCTTCCTGGGCTCAAGCGACTACATATTATTAAAAAAATAACCTTTGTCCTGCTACGATTTATTAAATGAATCACTGTGCGTCAGTTTAACGTGAATATAGCGGTGTGGTATAGAAATGTCGACAATTCGAATTTCGCAGGAATTACTAGGAGCGTTGCAGTTGTAAAAGCGACCGTAAAAACTCGAAAATTGGCGGCATAACGTGACTTTAATCAATTTCGGCCAGGTGGAATTTTATGAGAAATCGATGCAGTATGCAGTTGGCTATGCATCATTTCCTCGATGTTATTGCCTCTTCACCTAGATTTTAGTGGCACAAAATGGCAACTTGTAATGGAATTTCGCATTTTGAAAATAACAACAAAAAAATATTTTCAGAAAATTATTTTCCGAATGATCACGAAACAATATGCCTAATCTAAACTAAATACTGCAAGGTAGAACTGCGGTAAACAATATAATACAGTAAATTCGTAATTTGTAACATTTGTAATAGTACCAATATTGGGCAAAATCTTTGAGAGTATTCTTAAAAAACAGTTAGAGGAATATTTTATTTCTAATGGGTTTATAAATTTTAACCAATTTGGTTTTATGCAAGGACGCTCTGCGGTACAAGCGGTCTCAAGGGTACTTGAGATGGTATAGTCGGGTTTGTTCGGGTTTGTTCGAGCGTTGTTCCTTGAGCGAAAAGAGGAGGTTAGCCTGACATTGTGTGATTTGAGCAAGGCCTTCGACTACATATCGCACAAGTTATTGAAGGAGAAGCTAAGTAGGTAATCGTTTACAACTTTTGGAATCATATTTGTCAGGTAGACGGCAAAAAGTAGTTCTTGAAGGCAAGGAATCATCTTTGTTACAAGTAGCAAGTGGGGTTCCGCAAGGGTCCATATTAGGTCCTTTGCTCTTTGTTATATATATTAACGATTTGTTTAATTTTTTAAAACCATTTGACTGTGTTTGTTATTGTGATGATACGACTTATTGCTGTGGTGATAAGAATCATATAGGCTTATCAGAGAAAATGGAATCATTAAACCAGACTGCAATTACTTGGTTTTCTAATAATAACTTAAAGCTTAATCAAGATAAAACGAAAGAAATTTTGTTCTCCACTAAATCTGAACTTACAAATGATAAAATGGTAAAACTGTTATGAGTAACCCTGGATGGAGGATTAAATTGGGAGCCTCATATTGACTCCATTTCTGCAAAATTAGCCTCTGCAATTTTTACACTTAGAAGATTAAGATCAATTCTGGATACAGCTACCTGTACTCCTGCTATGTTGAATCCAGTTTCTTTTATTATTTGATCAAACCGTCAGGAAAGCTCAGTTGAATGTTTAGTAATGGTACCAATATTTGCAGCGCGCAGTGAATTAGAAAATTAGACTAGATCAGTAATCAGTTTTAAAGAAAAATAGTTGCTGTTTATAGCATCCAAATCAGAATGCTTATTTGTGGAATTATGTCTGTTAATTTTCACAGACAGGCATTATTTCCAAAATTTATATTCGAAAATTTTACACCATTTAATCCTAAGGAAATAATCCGGCTAACTCAATAACATCTTCGCTGCATATTTATAGGACTAATCAGAGTACACTCCGCGATTATCACCCAGGGGCTTTATTTACCCAATCAGCTACTGCTAATATTTGACAGGAGTGGGTCACCACATGACTGGATTCGAACTCATTGCATTATTGATGACTCCTGAGGGATGATACGCGACGGGGAGTATTGTGCGTTTGTTAATAATTCAGCGGCTCTTAATCAGGTGCAATAGGGAGTGAGACAAAAGGGCGGTTGGTGTTTCTAATCCCTTGGGACCACCGGAACCGGTTTATTTTTTGGGATTGGGTTAAATACTAAGTAACTATACATTTTTAAGGAAACGGGAATGTCTATAAATGATGCATTTGTGTATTTCGATAAAATTATATGTTAATGACTTACACCGTTAAGGCATAGTTAGAGCTACTGTAATTTATGTACAGTGACGGAAATAAAATTTCGTACACTTATTTTTTCCTGATGTGATGTCGGCTTTTGTATACAAACACAAATTTTGTGAACATGAATGAACTTGAGAAGGCTAGAATAATTGCTTTATTCGTAGACGGTGTTTCTCTACAAAGAATAGCTGCGCAATTTGGGAAACCAAGAAGCACCATACAAAGCCTCAGAACTAAATGGGAAAATACAGGATCATTGGAAAAAAGGGCTGGAAGTGGCAGAAAAAAATTTCAAACGAAAATCAAGATAATGATCTGATAGATTTTTTGCGAAACAATCCATTTCAGACGGCTGTAGAAGCACACAACCAAACTAATTTTCCTGGGACAGTAAGAACGGCGAGAAATCGTATAAAGAAAAATTCGGAATTAAGAAATAAGGTAGCTGCTAAAAAACCGTTTTTGACCGATATGAATAAAGAGCAAAGAATGGGGTTTGCGCTGGAATAGTTACCGCAAGGTATGAATTTTTGGGAAAAGGTAGTATTTACCGACGAGAAGACTTTTCATTCCTATTATAACGGGCAGTTAAAAGTGTATAGGCCGCCAAATACACGGTACGAAGAAAAATATACCCAACATGTTAAAACAAGTGGAAGATTTTCAGTTAATGTATGGGGGTATATGACTTGCAGAGGGCTGGGAATATGCCACCGAATTCGAGGTAGATTTAATACTCAAGCTTATATACACATCCTTCAAAATGTTATGTTGCCATCGGTTAACAATATATTTCAACAAGAAAATTTTATATACCAGCATGACAACTGCCCCGTCCATACAGCAAGGAGAGTTTCGGACTGGATACGGGAAAATAACATTTCATTATTACCTTGGCCCTCAAGAAGCCCTGATATCAATCCAATCGAAAACGTTTGGGGTTATATCGTGAAAGAAATTAACAAGAACAATGATTTCCATCCTCAAAACAGGGATGAGTTGTGGAATAAAATTGAAGAAACCTGGAATACCTACAATCTTCATCACGCCCAAATGCTGGTGGCATCAATGCCCAGACGTTTAAACTTATTGGTGGAAAAAAATGGTGCCGCTTTAAAATATTAAACCAATGTTTTTTTTTTGAATATTTGAATAATCCGTTTTATATTTAATTTCGAAGTCATGTATTGTATATTATTATCTTAATTTTTGTTATAAATTTTTCTTCTGCCACTTCCAGCCCATCTATTCAATGATCCTGTATTTTCGCATTTAGTTCTGAGGCTTTGTAGTGAGATAATTGTAAAAAGCCCAGTTTACCAAAATATTCAAAATAAAATCTTAACCTCAGTGTACGAAATCTTATTTTTCCACTACTAACCTATAACATCGCCATTATTGACCGATTAATTAACGCCAGAAATCGTTTTTCTCTCCCTTCTCAGTTGCTATTGACGACGGTCAATAATAATGCATTGAAATCCATTATTGACCGATCTATTTAAAACCCGGTAACTTGATTTGTTAATTCCCCAATAAATAACATGAAAGGTGACGCCAAGCCAACTGACAAGAGAACAAATTATCTTGCCAATATGCCAAAGCAGGTAACTTGATTAAAATATATATTTATACCTACCTAATATTTTTTATAATTTATTAATACTGTACAAAATAAAAGTGTTAGTAGTGGAAAAAAAATTATATTAACCACGGTTTAGACAGCCTATAGCCCTCGCGCCCTAAATCCCTCGTCGCTCCGCTCCTCGTGATTTAAACTTGACGCTCGGGCAATAATGATGGCTGTCTAAACCTTGGTTAATAATATACTATTCCGTCACTGTACCTGTGATGTGTCTGTAATGGTTCCATTCTATTGTGGCTTTCTGTTTTAAAACAAATAACTGAAATAGTCAAAAACGAACAACCTTAATTCTTTAATATAATTTTGATCGGATTTAGTTTCCATTAATCAAACAGATTACTTGTAAATGCAAAATATTGGTTAGTAGTGGAAAACTTGTAACAATGAGTCTTTATCAAGAACTTTATGCTATTAAAAGTTTGTTTGAATAGGTTGTACTAATACCAATCACACTTTTAAGTAGAAGCCAGCTGTTAGGAGCAATGTATCTAGCAATATTGGCAGTAGACAAATACAAGATGAAACTTAAGCGATAAGCGCTGCTATTATTATTTCCGAATTCAATTTAAACCGTCGACGCGAGTTAATAGACTTCGATTGGTCCGAAGCTGTTTTCTCTTCTGGAAACCTTTTTTCGCGTTATTAGTTTTATTAACTTTTTTATTTACTCTATTTTTTAAAGTTTCTAATACGTTTTAATTGTTGGTATGAGGTAAACGGCGTCAGAACTGAGACCCATGGCCGGGAAATCGCGTATATAATAGATTCGACGAAAGGAAATAACAACACACAACACTTTGTCGCTTTCTTTTATAATCTACCCTAATACCGTGCGAGCAAAAATTATTTGAATCAAAGAGGGCCATGCATCCAAGGACGTAATGCTTAGCCGTAGAGCTTAATACCTGTTGGGTGTCAGTAACTACCTGAATTAATAATCAATCGGTTATTCCGTCATCTTTGACAGTCGTCACAAGTAATTTGATTCATCGCTAATTTTTCCAATTTCTTGAATACTTCACACAATGGGGTTTACGGAACAGAACAAAACATTCATGGTTGAATGGTATTTTCGAAACGGGGTTAGAGTAAATGGTGAGAGACAATACAATCCAGGTTTGTGAATCGACGATTTTGACGAACATTTACCTAACATTGCTTTTATTGCTGAGGATTTTTATCATTGCCTGAAAAGAACCGTGGCTGTGCTTAGGGAAACAGGTTCTATACAACAAAAAAAAGGAGCAGGAAGACCATCTGTAAGAATAGAAGAACTTGTTGCAAACGTTCGTGAAATAATGCAAAATACGCCAACAAATTCTATAAGACGCCTGTCCCAAGAAGTGGGAAGATCTTATGGAACATGCAGAACTATTCTTAAGAAGCAGCTAAATTTATTTCCTTATAAAGTGCAAGTATTCCAAGAAATACAAGCCGCAGATTTTGAAAGACAGCAGGAATTACTCTCAATGGTTTACCTAAAAGTTAATTAGAAAGAAATTATTTATTAGACCTGACATTTTCTTCGGATCAAGCCTGGTTTCACCTCTCCGGTTATGTGAATTCTCAGAATACACGCATGTGGAGTAGTGAAAATCCCCATTTTTTGTAGAGTCCACATTGCACCCTCAAAGAATTGTTGGTCCTATTTTTTTTTCATGACACACTTACAGCACAGCGGTATAGAGACAATATTTTGAATCCATTTGTGGAGCAATTACTTGACGACGAACTACGTTTTGGATATTTTCAAGAGGACGGTGCAACCGCTCATACAGCCGCCGAAACTATTAACTACTTGCGCAATTTTTTCGACGACAGATTGATCAGTTTTCGATCAGACATTGAATTCCAACCTAGATCACCTTGTTTAACGGTTATGGATTACTTCGTTTTTCCTTTCCTCCAAGAAAGGATTATCCAAGAATGTGGTAACATTTCTCCAGAGATGCTGGTCAACACTTTCGAAAATATGAAGAGAAGTGTGAATTTATGCTTGGAGCATGGCGGTGACCAATTTCAGCAATTTATGTAATTATTTTTCTTTTTTTTTCTGTATATTCTTACTTTTTTAATTTTGTAAATAACAAAAATAAATTTGTATTTGTCTACTTATTTTATTACTCATTAATTTGGCATATCATGTCTATGGAGAACTATAGGGTAGGAGGCCGATCGACAATGGCAGCATTTTCAAATTCTGTCCCGGTTTTTTGGTTAGTTCGCTATTGGCCGATAGATGGCTCTCGCGTCCGAAGTGGGCTGATGTTGTCTTCTTCTTCTTCGTTTTTAATATGGAAAACTAGATCCTCCATAGTTTTTAACTTTTACTTAAACCCTTTATTTTTCTGTGCTTCTACTTTTGACAATTGACATTTTATTTTTCGAAATAACAAAGAACGTTTGAAGGCAAGACGAGACAAATAACGTTGTATTGTAATTAATTTCCATATTTATAATAAATAATGGTATAATTTATAAAAGTCGAGTTTGCTTTGTGTCGGGGTGTAAGACAGGATCTTCTTCAGAGATGAAACGCAGCCAAATAAGTCTCTTTCTAGCTCCAAAGGTAAAACCCTCTAGCTAGAATGTTCCTGTATTTTAAAAACGAAGCATCGTTGGAACTTTATACAGGCCGAGTTTACTAATAAGTATAACAAAGTAAGTGTAAATTCATATAAAAGTCCTGATTTGTTCCTTAAAGAACTAATTTAAATAAAAATATTTATTGCGTCCATAAGAAACCATTTATTTGATAGCCCACTTCGAACACGAGCGCCATCTTATGGCAACTCGTAAAGCTGAATTAGCGATGCTAATTTGGGACCGAATCCAATGCATTGCGATCGGCCTCCTACCTCAAGTCCTCCATAATCATGTCATAATATGAATTTGACAAAATTGTTTCCTAGATTTGGTTAGATATCGTCCCCATATCATTGTGATTTGAACTAAGCCTCACGTTTTTTAAGCCAAGCCCTCTTTGATACAAATAATTTTTGCTCGCACGGTATAAAGGCCAAATTCTCCTGCTAAGTTCCATTGTGGACAAATTTTCCTAAATAGATTTTACGTGTGTTCTCATCCGTGTATAAATATTTGCTTCCACCAAAACGTAATTTAAATACCTTCCCTTATTTTGTGCCCAGACATTTAGATAGATGGCGCAGCTACGCAACCTAATAAAGATGAATTATAATGGCGTCTGCCGTATGCAGAATCGAGTAGGCCGCGGCCACAATTGCCAAGTTGAACATCGAAATGCACTTAGCCGGGCCTTGCTTGGTCCCGGTTTCGGCTAATGATGGATGGTCCTTCACGGATTGATTGTTCTCTGTGAACCGATGTTTATTTGCTTATTGACGTCGGCGTGTGGGACACTTTGTAACGCTATGTAGACCGGCTATAGGCTAATATCGGATAGATTAAACGGCTTATGTTAGAATAATATCCCCAAAGTGTATGTTTGTCCGAGTAATTAACTTGTGATCGGTATTTAAGCTCTGATAATAGAGGACACAACAACTCTTAGCAAAAAAAGGAAGAATATAGTCGGACAAACTTATTTTTATTTTACTTTACTCCCAACCAACTTTACAAGTTTATTACAGGGATAAGTATATAAAAATAACTAACAATTATTACTCTAACTTTATATAGGTACTCGTATAGATTATAAAAATTATATAAAAAAAAATACAGTTAAAAAAAATTCGTTTTGTAGTATAAACGTTTGATTAGCTCGTTAAGAAAGAAAATTATAGTACTATAGGAAATATTTTTGTAAATGAAATTTAAATAATGGTAGTTATTTTAATGTTTTAATATTTTCAGATAAAATATTATATAATATTAATCCATTATATAACAATGACCGTTTTCCAAAGTTACTGTTTATTTTAATAGTTTGTAAAAAATCAGTTTTGTCTAGTATCATGTCAATGAATATCATGAACTTTTGTAAACGTTATGTTAGAATTTTTTTGTTTTAAAAGTAAAGAATTAATAAATATGCAAATTTTTAAATTATATAAATTATTTATACTTACATATCTAGGTATTTATTCGGTTTATATAAATAAGTGCGGAAATCTATGAATACATTTAATAATTCTACTTTGTAATTTCTTTAAAGGTTTTAGTACTATTGAATTGGCTGAACCCCAAATAGAAATAAGATACTGAATTTTTGAATGTACTAATGCATGATAAATATTTTTTACATAATTTAAAGATATACCGGGTGTCCACGGAAGGTGGCTCGCCCCTCTAACTTTTTTGTTTTTCAAGATAATGAAATAAAATTCGGGGGATTTGTATACGACATAAAACTGCATTTTTTGACAGGTGACTCAATATTATGGAACTTCCGGTTTAACCGGAAGTGACATAAACTTTCTATTTTTAAATAGGACACCTGGTATATTTTTACTTTTTTTGACATTCTAAATACAACGATGTGTCACTTGTCACTTTTTGTCACCAAGAAAATATTTTTTTCCAAATTTATTGCTTGATCTAGAGGGCTATGAATACCTTAAAATCACTTATTTCAGTTCTCTTGGGAAAAATACAATTTTACTATTTTTGATCCAATGCTATGTGCTATGTAAAATTTAATCTTTAAAGTTGTATAACTCATTTTTTTTAATGGCAACATGGTGGCTCGTCGGGTTAAGAAAAAAGAGGATTTTATTACGATTATTTTGATACCATACACTATTAGGTTTTAGAAAAGCTGTCATTAAAAAACTTTAAAAAGTTAACTTGGAACTTTCCTAAAATAAAGCATCTTTTGAGAATAAATTTAGATTTAAATGCATCAAATAGCCTGTGACCAGCAAAACTGATAAAACAAAATCATGCCTCGAAGAAAATTGAAATGCCAACAGCTTCTGCCAAAGTAAATTAGTTTGTTGTTTAAAAAACATGGAAAATCATAGTTTTAAGAGGAGTGAAAAAGTTGATATGTTATTAGTGTTTGGAGAATGTAGAATTGATTCACCTGATGCTGCACGACTTTACGCACAAAGATATTTTAATCGGCGTCATCCAACTCGGCACTATTAGGTACCCAAAACTGGTTCCGAAAATGCGAAATGAGCCTGACAATAATAACATATCAACTTTTTCACTCCTTGTAAAACTATATTATTTTCCATGTTTTTTTTTAAACAACAACAAACTAATTTATTTTGGTAGAAGCTGTTGGCATTTCAATTTTCTTGAAGGCATGATTTTGTTTTATCAGTTTTGCTGGTCACAGGCTACTTGATGCATTTAAATCTAAATTTATTCTTAAAAGATGTTTCATTTTAGGAAAGTTCTAATTTAACTATTTAAAGTTTTTTTAATGGCAGCTTTTCTAAAACCTAATATGGTGTATGGTCTCAAAATAATCATAATAAAATCCTCTTTTTTCTTAACCCGACATAGCATTGGATCAAAAATAGTAAAATTGTATTTTTCTCAAGATTAGAGAACTGAAATAAGTGATTTTAAGGTATTCATAGCCCTCTAGATAAAACAATAAATTTGGAAAAAAAATATTTTCTTGGTGACAAAAAGTGACAAGTGACACATCGTTGTATTTAGAATGTCATATGGAGTCAAAAAAAGTAAAAATATACCAGGTGTCCCATTTAAAAATCGAAAGTTTATGTCACTTTCGGTTAAACCGGAAGTTCCATAATGTTGAGTCACCTGTCAAAAAATGCAGTTTAATGTCGTATACAAATCCCCCAAATTTTATTTCATTATCTTGAAAAACAAAAAAGTTAGAGGGGCGAGCCACCTTCCGTGGACACCCGGTATACAATGACGAATTTTAAAGAATATCCCAATTAACGGAGAAATGTAAGTTCGAATATGTTCTACGTGTTTTCTCCAGCTTAAATTTTGATCAATATATAATCCTAAAAATGTTATGTTATCTTTGTAATTAATATTTTCCTCATTAAATATTATTGGTTGCTTCTCCATATCTAGTCTTTGTTTGTCAATGTACATAAATGGAGATTTATTAAAATTTAAAGTTATTTTTTACGATTGTAACCAGTCAAATATAATTTTTAAATCTTTTTTCATATTTAATTGGATGTCCCCAATACTTTTAGCATAATAAATAATTGTTGTGTCGTCGGCAAAAAGTTTAATTTGTCCACATAATTTTAATTTTGAAATAGAATTGATATAAATAATAAACAATGTGGGTCCTAGAATAGAACCTTGTGGTACTCTACATCTAATAGAAACTAATACTACTTTCTATTTTAACGCATTGTTTTCTATTTTTTATATAACTTTCAAACCAACCATAATTTTTTCCTCTTATGCCTATATCAAATAATTAAACTAATAATATATCATGGTTTACAGTATCAAAGGCTTTACACAAGTGTAGGGATAAAATGCCGCATTTTTTTGGTATCTAGATTTAATTGAATGTCAGCAATAACATCCATAGCTGCAACTTCAGTATCTCTAGATTAGCGAAACCAATACTGATTCTCGAAAAGTAAATTTTGTCTTTCTAAAAAATTCTTTAATTTTATATTTATAATTTTTTCCAAAATTTTTCACAGAACAGGTAAAACAGATATTGGACGGTAATTATTACGATTATTAGTTTTATCGCTTTTAGTTACTGGTGTCACTTGAGCAAATTTCATTTTTTCAAAATTGATTCTTTCTTTAGTAGAAATTGCCATTTAATTGAAATTTAACGACTTATAATACCATATTAAGCCATTAACATTAATGGTTTCCGGAATATGACCTTATTCTGTCAGAGCATTCGAACACAATATGGTTGTTAATTTTGGATCCCCCTTTAAAATCAAAGAATCCTTTATTCTCTTTCAAAAGACAACTTGACCTGATTTACGAACAAGGGATTACATAAATACAAACCAACCCAATCTAATGAAACTAATCATGCGAAATAAGCTTTTCGTAAAAGAAAACTGGCTGGGACCAATCGGCGTCCATTAACTCTCACCGATATTTTAAATTGAATTCCGAAGTAATAATGGCTATGGATATCGGTTAAGTTTCATCTTTTATTTGTCTACTTCCGGTATTGCTAGACACATTGCACCTGAGCAGCTGATGAAAACTTGTATTGGCAACAATGCAATTTTCTAAATGAGATTTTGATTATCGAAAGTTATCGGAAAAAAGAGGACTTGTCGCCAGAACTTTTCTAAAGGTATTTTTGCATGTGTCATGCAATAACCCTTCCTGATTATACTGGCTTGAAATTGATGAAAGTAATTTTTAGTACAATTACTATTGTTAAACTTACATCTACAAAGATCATTAAAAAAATTTAAATGAATGTTAGTCTCCGGGAACTCATAAGAATACTAGAAGGTATAGGTACTTACTAAAATATGTTTATTTGATTTTTGTTTTGCTGTGTCCACGGATAGAGTTTGGAAGAGGAATCACTTTTTTATTAGTAGGTATAGAAGAAAAAGTCATTGTTCTGTATGTGCTTGTGCTGAAACTACAATTTCGAATATCATATTTGCGATTACTATACAGAGTTTATCACAAACAACATTTTAATTTTTTCGATATTTGTTTTTTCAATTTCTTAATTTATTAAATGAATTTTGCTAGTGTTGAAACTACAATTTCAACTATTAGACTTGTGATTACTATACAGGGTTCGTCAGAAACAACAGTTTTTGTTTTCTGGATTTTGCCAATTCTAATTTTCAGTTCTTTTTGATGATTGGCTATCATCACTTTGGGAACAAATGGATTGGAAGGTACCTATGGTCCAAATCAGCTGGCACGTAGGAGTTCCGATTTTACAGTTATCGACTTTTATTTACGGGGATATTTAAAGCCAGATGTGTATAAAACCAATTTCAATAATAACTTAGATCTCTTGAAAGAAAAAATAAGAGTACTTAGTTATTGCAAATAGTCCAAGACAGCAAGTTAGGAACTGTTATCGGGAATTCAGATGTCGCGTTGAACTATGTGCTAACTCGGTGGTACCACGTTTGAACAAAAGTTTTAAAGTTTTATAATTTATGATTAAGTGAATTGAAGAAATATGACATGTAATAATAAAAATACTTCAAAAGTAGGCAAATAAAAAATGGCTTTCTTAGAACAAAATCGTTACTCGGTCAGATATAACAATATATTCGAAGTAAGAAAGCAACAAGAGTTGTTTGTTTTTACGTAAATTATTTTAAACGAAATCCAAAAAACTAAAAATGTTGTGTTTGTGACGAACCCTGTATAGAAATCGCAAATGTGATATTTGAAATTGTAGTTTCAGCACAAGCAAAATTAATTTGATAAATCAAGGAATTAAAAAAGAATCCTAAAATGTAAAAATGTTGAGAATGACTTTTTCTTCTATACTTACTAATAAGAAAGTTATTCCTCTTTAAAACTCTATCCGTGGACACACTGTAGGTATTGGAAAAATATTTTTGTTCCGAATTTCTTAAAACTCAGCCAAAGTACTCTAATATACCATTGATAAAACATTGAAAGTGGGCCCCTAATTAGAACTAAAAATTAAAAAGTCAAAATTTTGTGTTGGAAAACAAAAAACCATTTTTCTTTAATACGCGGTTAAAATGTCCACAAACCAGATTATTGTGCATACGTGTTCGTTGTCCAAGAGTGCACGACAACGAGGAGAATATACAGCCACCCGCTAGTATCGTAATAAAAAGTCTAATAAAACATGTAATAAACGTGAAAAGTCTAGTGGAATGGTCGGGGGTAAAACATGGCAGGATAGGGTGGAAAGCGCCGTCGTCCGGTTCGGCCTCAATGTTACGGAAAAATTGCCCATTACGGGAAAAATAAATAAGGAGCGGCTTGAGTACGCCGTAAATCTGATTTTCATTCGCAATGAAAGGCGGTTTATTTTTCTGATCTATAGAAAGTCATTTAAAACGTAATATTTCCTACGCTCGATAGTAAAAATAAAAACCATACCAAATAGTGGGATATTTATTGCATTCTCGTATCTATGGATAACCACCGTTGAACTGTGTACGGCGTTATGGTATTTTTTTTTCGGGGAGATTCTTCTAAAGACTGGTATCCTGTGAGGCAGAGTAGTGTCGGATTCAACCCTGATGTGGCCACCTACCGACTAAACTCCCCGCGTTCCTCTGGTTTCCGCGCTATAGGCGTATAAACTTCCAGACCACTCGATTAGTATTTCCGCTCTGCACTCCTATGTACTTTGCCTCGTAGTTCACCTATGCCTAGGCAGCCTAGGTACCGGTGTACCTAGGTTTCGGATTTGTCGTAATACTTCTTGATAATTTATTTGCAGCTTACTGTGAAGGCGTTTGTTCGGGTTTGTTCGTTGTTTCTCCACAAGTAAAGACTGGTCTGTTTCTTGATCATAACCCTGTATAACAGAACATCATTATTATTATAAGAATATAATTATTATAACAATAACGTGTAGATCATATACCAACCTATTGTGAGCATCACAAGCAACGATAAATCATACATTAGTAAATTGTATTCAGCAGTTAAAACGTGATCAAAAATCTACCATGGGCCAGCATTCTATCATAAAGCCCAACATTTTACCACTAAGGCAGAGTTATAATCCGAAAATCTGGCAAAAGTAACTTCTTTACCGTGGGAATCGGCAAGTGCTAGATACAGCGCCATTCTCTTTGCTTTACTAATTTAAGCTTTAAAGGTCTATGTTAGTTTAAGTGCTGAAAATCATGCCATGTATAGAGTTCATCTATCGATGAACTTTTAAGTTTTGCCTCGAGCTGTTTTTTTTTGCAACTTGAACTTTTAGATAATAGCTTTGTTAGTAGAGCGGGTAGAAACCGTCAGCAAATTGACGACGCGTGCGCATGTGTTTAAAAGCATTCCCACACGATAAATTCCAAACCGCTGCCAGAAAATCCGCGTTTCTAACTCTCTAAAAATAATTTACCGATTAGAAGCGAATTTTTTAGGTGGACACTTGCGCAGTTTGCATTTTTAAAATTGTTATGTCATGACGTTTAGAAAATAAAGACAAAATACTATTGAAAACTTGACAACAGACATGATTTTTTTATTAAGGTCTAGTAAAATAAGTGTGTTTGCTCTGGTCCAAGAAAATACAGACCTTTAACGTTATTTGGATTCAGCTTCTGTGTATGGTTTTATGAATTCTGATTTTGGGATTGGAATATCTAGCCGTCGATTCCACAATTGAATGATAAACTAGAAATTCTTAATTATTAAATATGTCAATTAAGAAATAAAGTTAAACCTTCCTTCTCCAACTTACGATTTACAGATTGTATTATTTTTCATACACCAAATACCTTTTTCTAATCGTTGTTGCAAATAATTTGTTATTTATTTATTAAGTTAGATTTCTGTTATCTGTTAGTTATCCTCATAGAAAAAAAGGATTTCTTATAGTTTTGAGGTTTGGGAACGTGTTCGCAGCGCACGTAATTTACAACCAGTTAAAGACCACGTTTGCGCAGAAAAAAATTGAAATCGGTTGACAATTTGCATGTACAAACGAAATAATCCAATGATGTTAAGAAAGCAAAAACTGTTAAGATATTTGTCAAAGAATGCAAACAATATTGTAGGAAGAATGTGTAGAAGGAGTTGCACTTTTGGCAAGATATTAAAATTATGTTAATGCCATATGCCTTTATTATGTTAAATCTAATGTTTATGTGTATACTAACATTATATCATATGTCTTTTTTTTCCCTTTATTGTAACGATGTTAGCACATGCTATTACCAATAAATTATTATTATTATTATTATTATTATTATTATTATTATTATTATTATTATCTTGATTTGTGTCTTACTAGCTTTGTTATTTTATGGTAATTTGGTTATAAATGGTTATGTTTGTCATTTGCTTCCTTTTTTACTATTAAACAATGTGAGTTTGTAACTTAGAATAAATTTACTAAATCCAGTATAGTTTTACGATAGTCACGGCTGTTTGACATATACAGGGTGTCCGGAAATGATGAGCAAAAAATTTAGGGGATAATTCTGGACCGAAAATAAATGCTATCTCTTCCTATAACATTTTTTCGAAAATTGATTATTAACGGAGAGTTACAGGGTGTTGAAGTTAAATTTTATTTGCAGGTTTTTTGCAATACCTTTTGCCACGGTCATAATATTTTGATAGAATCTCGTAAATGAGGCTTTTTAGGGATGAGGAATACAAATTTGCTCACCGTTTTTTCGCGTTTTGTTGAGGGCGCCATAATAGGAGCCTATACTTTAATTTGAATGGTTCCAACTTTTTTGTGTCGCACTATATGCTCATTTTGACTGAATATTTTTATTTCAGTAACCTTTTGACATAAAAAAGGTATACTACTTTTGTTTCGAAAAATCCAACCGTTTTCGAGAAAAACGCTAAAATAAAATTGCTTGCATGTGATAAATACGAAATATTTTTATTTATTTTCAACCTTAAACATAGCATCCCCAAGGAAGGAATGAATATTCCATGGAGTTCGTCGGAATTTATGCATTAAAAAGGATAGACGTCACTTTGAACCATTAATTTGAATGTTTAATTTATTGTTCTAGTAACTTATATATTTTAAGACGATTTTTTTTTAATATGGCCAAAACCATTTTTTATACTCTAATTTTTTAAAGTTTAGATATTAATATTTTTGTTATTTGCCTTACTTAACAAAGGTGTGAGGATAGATATTCGGGAATAGAATCAACAACTTTTTGTAAAATAAGGTCTCAAAACGCTATTTTGCTCAAAAAGGTCGATAATTTTGTCCATTCCGCACCTTAAAAACCAAGGCAATTTTTTATGCTAAAAAGTAAGAATAAATTATGTATTATGTATTAACAAAACTTAAATTACAACAGGACGTCTATTCTCGAAATAGGCGAATGATCATTTCAAGAAAAGTGATTACCTTTTCTCTTAAACATGTTTAAACTGCATTCTTGAAACTTAAAATTACTATTCATTTCCATACGATGTGAGCATATGATGTGAATTGTCTCTTCTCGCAAGAGAGCGTTCACTTCTCTTAAATTGGAGAATAGACGTCCAGATCTTCAAAAAATATATCTTGTGTGAATAAAATCTTGAAAAAAACTGAGAGGAAAATTTATTGACCCAAATATAAAAATAATATTTTGGGATATATTTTTCATCGGTAAATGCCCCTAGAATATTTTAAGGAAATTTAAAAACGTTTCGAGTCTTTATAAAAAATAGACTAAAAATATTAATTGGGTGCCTCAACTTTTTTTTTAACCGTTTTTACAAAAGTTGCCGACTTGACACTTAAGGTGCGGATTGGACATCGTATATGATTAAATTCGATTAAATCAATATATAAAGGTAAATAACTATTTATTAAAAACCAAAATGTAAATTTCAAATAAGTACTAAGAAAAGACAACATTACCATTAACCAACACCGATAAATACTTATTTATGTCAAATCCACACCTAACTGTCCAATCCGCACCAACGTAAAAAGGCACGGAACGGACGGTGCCGAATGGACATTTTTTAACTTTTTAATTTATTCACAAATTCTGGCAACGCTGATTCGAATTATTCTTAGGTTTTGTTTTCCGACCTAAAAATGCACCATACCGTAATCTATTTTTCTAAAAGAAATACGTAACGTAAACGGAAACTGCGGTGCAGAGAGGACACGCAAGAAAGTGAGCATTTTTTACTTTCTTTTTTTTTATTAACTGTTTTGCCAATATATATCAAAAAACGGGTACTTACCAATATCTTTAAGCGGCGCACAATACTATAACAAAACCAGAAATGATAAAAACGCACTGATACCAAACTGACGCTGTCTTAATGTGTGGATTTCGTAGGTGCGGAATGGACATTTTTCCGAGGTGACGGTCCTAGAAAGCTAATAGTGCAAAGAATATTGCGGGTTATCTCAGTTATGTCATTGAATATTTTAGTAGAAAGAATAACCAAATCTATGATATATTGTTTTTATTATAATTGTATTTTGATCAAACAATTAAATTGTATCCAATTTAGCAGTTGCTACGTAGGACAGGTGCGGAGGCGGACAAGAAGGCTCTTTTTTTGAGAAAATTATCGGGTTATTTCTTTTATTTTGTACTCTAAGTGTCCTTTTTATTGAAAACTAAATTAGTTTATTTATATAAATAATAGCTTGGGCTTTTATATGAATTCTCGAGTTTTTGAAGAAGGAAGGACAGTTGTATTTCCGTTTTGGCCATATTAAAAAAAAATCGTCTTAAAACTGCTAATAAAATTAAACTTTAACACCCTGTAACTCCGTTAATAATCATTTTTTGAAAAAATGTTATAGAAAGAGAAAGCATTTATTTCGGTCTAAAATTATCCCCTAAATTTTTGGCTCATCATTTCCGGGCAACCTGTATATATAATTATTTATATTTATATAATATTTTAAGTTAAGGTATTTTTTATAAAAAAAAAATATGGATGGTAACCCTAGTTTTTTATTGATCATTTTTAGAGTGCATATTAAGTTATACTTATTATTAGGTTTAAATCGTCCCTACGGGAGGTTTCAAGCTTGGGTGTGCCAGGTTCACTTGCACCTTAAATAGAAAGTAAAATAAATGAATAAAAATTACATTCTTAAAAGCCTTGGGGACGTGTATTAAAAATGGTTTAACATACTCCTAAAAATATCCCTTTTGTTTAAATGTGTACCCAATTACAAGCAATTCTAAAGAACATTAATGTAACCCCAATGACAATGGCGTTCTCCAAAAAGCATCAGAGTTTTAAGTTAATTTCACAAAAGCCTTTATATCACATCGTTGTGATTTATTAATGGAAGCAAAGTCGACTTCAATACCACCCATTTAGCGTGGGGCGTAAGTCGCACCCAGCGTTTACGTTATGACCGTCACAAATTCGCGTGTTGCCAAGTTGTGTGCAAAAAATCGGTCTATGTCCATGAGAAAGAAAACAATTATTGAACAAAAATTCAGTACATTGCCATTATTGGTCAATCCACTGACCCAATTATACTGCAACATATTTAGGGCAATTGTAAATTCAATTAGGTACTTACAGGTCACATTGAAGGAATTATATTTATCTTCGTCCTTGTCATAATCTGAATTTGGCATTTTTCACTTATTATTTCTCTGTGCAGAAGCAGAGCTGTTAGCCTGGATCCACATACATCCGTGATACGCATCCGTTCTGTACCACATGATTAATCTGAACCAATGAAATATTAGTGCCCTAAAATTTCATTGGTTCATATTAATCATGTGGTACAGAACGGATGCGTATCACGGATGTATGTGGATCCAGCCTAAGAGTCGATTCACTCAGTAAACCTGCAAGATGGCCGACATGTCATATGACAAAAGTCATATTCCGGCTAAATAAAATAAATTTTTGCATTTTCAATGACTTTTGTCATATCACATGTCGGCCATCTTGCAGGTTTACTGAGTGAATCGACTTTACGTGGGTCTGCGTTTTTGGTCTTGTTATAATACCGTGTGAGCAAAAATTATTTGCATTAAAGAGGGCCTTGCATCTAAGGACGTAATGCTTAGCCGTAGAGCTGAATACCTGTTGGGTGTCAGTAACTACCTGAATTAACAATCAATCAGTTATTCCGTCATCTTTGACAGTCGTTAAAAGTAATTTGATTCATCGCTAATTTTTCCAATTGCTTGAACAATTCACACAATGGGCTTTACGGAACAGCACAAAACATTCATGGTTGAAGCGTATTTTCGAAACGGGGTTAGAGTAAATAGTGAGTGGCAATACAATCCGGGTTTGTGCATGGACGATTTTCACGCACATTTTCCTAACGTTGCTTTTATTGCTGGGGATTTTTATCATTGCCTGAAAAGAACCGTGTTTAGGGAAACAAGTTCTATACAACGCAAAAAAAAGAGCAGGGAGACCATCTGTAAGAACAGAAGAACTTGTTGCAAACGTTCGTGAAATAATGCAAAATACGCCAACAGTCCCAAGAAGTGAGAAGATCTTATGGAACATGCAGGACTATTCTTAAGAAGCAGCTAAATTTATTTCCTCATAAAGTGCAAGTATACTTTGTTACTTTTGTAAACAACAAAAATAAATTTGTATTTGTCTACTTATTATATTACTCATTAGTTTGGCATATCATGTCATAATATGAATTTGCCAAAATTTTAACCTAGATTTGATTAGATATATCGTCCCCATATCATTGTGATCAAAACCAAGCCCTACGTTTTTTAATCCAAGCCCTCTTTGATTCAAATAATTTTTGCTCGCACGGTAGAACGTATTTTGTATAATTATTTTGTCACTAAATAATTGAAGATTTTAGAAACTGAAATCTCAAAAACATTTAACATTTTCTACGTACGCAATTGCATGATTTGGTTTCGCATTTCAGTATATTTGTCTTTCCTGATTTTCCCCAAGGTAATAGAAACTGAGCTGGCAACAGAGCGCAGCTCGAACAACACGACAGCCAAATTTGCGACTATCAGGATTTAGAGGATAACGTCAGTCGCCCTACTACGAGTATATGCATGAATGTTAAAATATCTTCCCTGCCTGGGGAATTTTAAAATAAGGCAATTTAACTCAACTTTAGTCGCCTCCTCATTCCGGTAGTATTATTATAGCAATTAATTGAAAAAGGGTTATGTTCCCAAAGTTAAGTTAAAGTTATAATATAACGTCTCAGTTTTGTAAGAAACTTTTTTTTTATTTATGAGTTATAAGGGCGACGCATAACGCAGTGAAATTTTTAGTTTGCATAAAATATAGATAACTGCACCGAGGAAAATGATCTAAAGCAACAGGTTTGCTAAGACATAGTTGTTTTTAACCCATATTAAGCAAATGGCTAGTGTATCAAACCCGCTTTAGTGTTATATCAATTCTAGATTCGCTAGAATAGTGTTTTTATTGGTAGTAATCAGTTCCATTAGCAGCACTGTCTTGTCGAATACTAAGCTACTTTTAATACAGCAATTTTGTTAAGAAATAAATTGTATCTTCTTAATGCGACGCATTTTATATCCAGTAAAGCGTTTTCTCCACAATTAAGAAAATAGAACAGTGTCCTCAAAAACGAATTGTATCCGTTAGAACCTATAATCCACAAGATGTTGGTGGGGGTTCGTAGCGATTGGCAATCGCCGCGCGCTGTAGTATTCGTTTTAACGTTTTTGTTATGCAAGTCACTTCGTTGTTCCGAGTCCTCTAGCTGTCCTGTCTGTATTTGAATTATATTGATCGTCCAATACCTGTTTGAATTAATTTGTTTTTACTTTGTATAATTATAAGTTTTTTTTTTAGTATTGAAAATACTACTGGGATCGTTTTTATGCAAACTTTGCATTGGTGTCGCAGTGTCGATCTGTCGCGACCCAACACCACAATATCTCGAGCGGTCTTGTAACATAATACTCTAATTATACTTGGTAAATATAAATATGAATAACAGCGTAAAGTCGGCAAGCAAATAAGGTTTAGTTTTAGTTTGTGTTTTAAAGAATGCCATAATAATTTTGTTAAAAAGTGTTTTATTGAGATAATTATGTATATTTGTGTTTTGAAGACTGCCATAATAATTTTGTTAAATAAGGTAAGTTCACGTTATTTAAATCGGAATATTATATCGAAAAAAAAAGTGGGAGGCAAAAAGTGGGAGCACAATAATTGCATATACAGGGGTCCGCCCGAATTTGGTTAACAAATGGGATAATTTTTTTATTATTGATTTCTCAGAAAATTTTATTATATATAAAAATTTTGCATCTTCAGTAAATCATTTTGACGTATTCAAATCTTCTGTGGCATATACAGGGTGAATATAAAATAGAAAAATATGACGTCAGTGACTCAACATTTTTAAAAAATTTAAAAACTGAAACGGCCACTTTACACGCATAAATTCACTTTACGCGCCCAACGTTTTTGAGAAAAAAGTAAGGCCGATATTGAAAAATGGCTTTAAGAAAAATTGTTTGGTACAACATTCTACACCCGGGAAAGTCATTTTGCTTTTGACCAATAAAGAATTGTTTAAGATATTACAAAATTACTAAAAATAAAAAAAATTTCTAAAAAAAATTTTGGGAATATTTTCGATCGTCATTTACTTTTCTGGATGGGGTATTTAAAGTAGAATTTATTTTCTAAATACCAATTTTTATTTTTTCTTTTCGTTTGACCAGCAAAACGTTCGGCAATTTTCATTGTGGTAAAAGGGGTTACTTCCTCTTAATGAAAAAGTTACAGATGGAATATAGATGTGCAAACTACGCAATAAAAAATAATTAAAAAAACAAATTTCGGAATGCAAGTTTAAAATAGGGCTTTGTACTAAAAAATGTAGCCGCGATGCCCTCAAGCAGACTAAAAAAATAAAGGAAATAGAAAATATGAGTGTGCATGTATACTCCTGTCTTGAGCCGCTTGAAGACCGTAAAAATACGGTCATAACCCTAGTGTATATCACATTACACGTATAATTCATTTTTAGTGAAGTACGTAGTGGATCTATGGGGCCTGGACGCTCTCAGACTTTTAAATTTGATCTTACGGGAGACGACGACGACGACGCCGACGTCGTAAATTTAATGAATAACGGTGTTTGTGGAAGGAAAATTTTAAATTCTGCAAAATCCACGGCCGGAGACACCTATTGCCTAGTTCTTTAGCTTTATAGCTTTGTGGTGTCTGAAATGAAACTAACGATCCGTGTTACTAGGATTAAACTATCATTTATTCTAAATATTAACGGTCTATACCAGTGGCGCACCTACGATTAAAAAAAATAATATAGCCTTATTTTATAAAATATATACTAATATTGCAATGAATTAATACCGCTTTTGAAACATATTTTTTAATGAAAACTCCATAATAGTTCTTGCATACACTTTACGAAACGTCTCCAATACATTGATTCTACCTCCAAGTCTAATATTCAATTATTCATAACGTCTACACTGAGAAAACACCCTTATATTCCTTATAAGAATTCACACACGCCTTATACAACTTTTTAAAACTATATGTGACAGCACCGCGCTTTCCTACTGTAAGACAACGAAAATTGCTAGACCGTTGTATAGTGATAATATCACGGTAATTTAGCAAAATAGGAAATAGGAGTTAATGCTACCACAGAATAGTTTATAGTTATTATTGCTCTGGATACTCATAGTAATTACCAAGTTCTATTGGGGGTGTAATCTGGCTTTATATACTGTATTAGTTCCGACTAATGTTTGGTTGCTACGCCCAACTAACAAAAATATTTTATAATCTCCAACTGTCGGTGCTATTTTATTTTATAATTGCTTTATTACTGCTCGTCGAACGCAATTATGTTTTATTAACATTATCAGTGAGGTAATTTAGCTTTAAGGAAGTATTTTGTTTTATAAGGTAGTCGTAAGAACGTTCTTAGAGCAAAAATACAAATCAGTTTTACTACAAATGTTAATACTGTTTTATAAACGTTTACACAACAATTTTATACAACATTTTAGCTTACCGGACAAATTTGTTTTATAGTAGATTTATTCTGGTGTTATTTGATACTAGTTCATTTATTTGCGAACACTTATAAAATTGTTTTATTAGCGCTATGTGAAACATTTATAAAATTAATTTATTAACGTTTTCTTTCAGATAATATTGCTGTCTAAAGCATATTGCACTCAGATGGTACCTTAAAAAAATTGTTTTATAATTATCATGAACACATTTATAATAAAAGCCATATATATTAGTTATAAAACAAAAAAATGTTTGTAAGGATACAAAAGCATTTACTAATTCATTTATAAAACGAATAGACATTCTTTCTCATCCATCGTCCTTATTAGGTATATTTGATCTTACCGTGACAAATATTACCACGCGTGAATTTATTATGAATTCGCAAATTGGAAAAAAGTTTTAAAAAGTGGTGCCAAAGCCCAGCACTTCATTCTTAAAAAATAATAACAATTTAAAATAAGGTTAGGTTATTAAAACATAAGCACATGTTGCGCCAGACACAAATTAGCCCTGTTGTTGCTGGATCTGTGACATATTTAAGAAAAAATTATTTTATATCTGATGCAGCCGGAGCATTTAAACAATATTGATACTAACCGTTTTGTTAATGTTTTTTAAATGTACTATTCAGAAGAATTAATTCGGGCAAGAGTCGTGTGCGCGACCATTTACTCCTGGTCCTATGCGCCATCTGGATAAAGAAGGTATAACTATGAAAACAATAGCAAACAAGAATTCGTTGAGCTAACACGTATTGAGGGTTCAGAGGCGGACTTCGGTCGATTAAATTTCTTATATACATACCAGGTGACTCACCATATTATATAATGTACCATATCCTTAACTTTTTATCTTGGATAGATAGAAAAGAAAACTAAATGTCAAAGTTTTAGTAAATTATGTGTAGATTGTGGTGCCGTAGATTTTAACTGATATACAGGGCGCGAAATACGCAAAAACTTAATATTTTACGTTAATTAACAGTTCGATGGGAAATTTTCTCCTGATTCCAAATAAGTATTATACAGTTTAGTGGGTTTATTTTTAGTAGTAACTTCTTGTCGATTTTTTTTTGACTGGTTGGCAAACCTATATATGAGCCACAATTATTATTGCCTATGCTAAAAAAATAATTTTACTGCCAAGGCTCTAAAAGTAACTTTTAATGCCTGAAATGTTTAGTTTTATGTACTACATGTATATGAAGTAAGACTATAGGGCTGTGTTTTCGATCAATTAAATTAGGTTTTAGTCTCTGCTTTAGTGCTGTTGAAGAAAAACGACATTTTTTGAATATTTGATATGCTATACAATCCGAGACAGTTTAATATCGAGAAAAACACTTTGGACTTTTCAATCCAAACTTTTTTAGAGCTGTTCTTTGATACAAATTTTATGTGTAAATATTAATTTTTCTTCATACATGCACAAAATGCACAAGCATACTAACATTTAGAGTGATCGATGTAATATGTAGGTTTTTATTATACATGCATGGTTTTTTTACACTATCCTTTTTTTTCTGCAGTACGTCTCTGTTTAACTAAAATATACCCGTAATTAAATTATTTTATAAAAATCTCTCAAAGAGCAAAAACATTTTATAAGAACTCCCAAGGTGGTTAAAGTATTTTATAACATGGAAGCCATATTTTGTGTTGTTCGAACTTCACTTTACGACGGTCATTTTTAATTTTCCAAAAAATCATTTTTGCAATGATAAAATGCCTTACTTAACTACTTTAGTATTTATATAATGGTATAAGATCGATCCTTTCAATTATTTTGTTACAATACAGGATAAAATGAGAGAAAAATACAGACTGAAATGTTTGACCTTTTCTCCTAAAACTCAGAAATAACTAATATATTTGAATTTTACGAAAGTAGTCCATTATCTCAGAGTGGAGCCGTGAAGATATGGGGACTGTGTGTTTTTTTCCCCATAATATATTTGAGGCGTTTGAAAATTTTGCTATTATACATCCTATATATTATACAAAAAAATTTATTTCGCAGTAAAATATCAACCATCGGATTGCAAATCGAATTTCTGTTGGGTATACATATTAGAAGTAAATGTAAAAATATGGCTGATGTATTTACTTAAACATATTTTATATCTTATAAAAGATGCAATGCTTGCCTTTTTGTTATCTGAAGGACCATTAAAGAGTAAATTATTCTCAGTTGGTACAATTAAACAACAAAAGCTTACTTTCATAGTGTTAGTGAAAACAAAAACGCTACATCTAGGATAATAAAACAACTTTTATAAAACTGTTTTATTCTAGCTCGATAAATGTTGTATATTTGTAATAGTTATAGGGTCTACTGTTTTATAATTGCTGCAAACTATGTTTTATAATAGTTTTGTAAATGTTTAAAAAATAATCCGGTAAAAGCTATGGAAGCCATAATAAAACAAATAAAAGAACAAAATTGCTGCACAAAAGTGCGCCCTTTTTGGCTTTATAAGCGTTGTATAAACGTTGTAAGAACGTTTATAGCGACATTGTTATTTTATAAAAATAGTTCTGTAAACGTTCTTAGGTCATTTATAAAACATAAATTGTTAGTTGGGCGGTTAATAAAGCTTATACATACCACTAAAAATTAGTAGTGTAGTTCTCAAAAATTTAAATAGCTTCTAGTGTGATATTTTTCTTGTCGTTTAACATTGCATAATAATATAATTATCTATTATGCAACATGATTTACTGAGATGATAAAATTCGTCCATAGATTATAAAGTCCAATACTAATGATGGGTTGTGCGAAATAAGAATCTTCTATTGATTTATCTGGCATACAAAATTTAGACAGGACAGTTAGAAGACTCTTAACAACGATGTGACCTGCGCAATAAATATGTTAAAACTAATACAACGGCGCGTGGCGATTGCCGATCGCTACGAACCCCCACCAACGTCTTGTGGATTATAGGTTCCAACGGATACAATCCATTTTTGGGGACGTTATTCTGCCTTCTTAATTGTAGAGAAAGCGCTTTACTAGGAACAAATGCGTTGCATTGAGAAGTTACAATTTATTTCTTGACAAAATTGCTATATTAAAAGTGGTTCATTATTCAACAAGACTGTGCTGCTAATGAAACTGATTACTACCAATAAAAACACTGTCCTAACAAATCTGGAATTGTTATAACACTAAAGCGGGTTTGATACACTATACACTAGCAGTTTATTTAATATATGGGTTAACAAAAAATAGGCTATCAATACAAACTTTGTCTTAGCAAACCTGTTGTATTAGATCATTTTCTTCAGTGTAGCAGCGCTGCATCCTTGTCTGTTTCATTATTATTACATCTTGAAGCCCCGCTCTTCACTTGATCGACAGTTGACGAGACAACACGTGCAAATTTTAGCTGTTTACAAGTGAAAATACACGGAAATGTCTATTATAGGATTCGTTAAATAAAATAAAAATTTTGCAGTGCGCATGCCTATTCCTGTTTGGCTTTGTTTACATACGCAATGCTATAAACTTGTAACTTTCGTGATTATAGTTTACTTATTTAAACGTACATGTCTAATGTCTATGTCAATCTCCCATTCAATTTTTGTCACGAGTCTTCACCATCGTTTTCCACTGGGGTCTTGTATTTTAACCTTGACAACGATTTAAGCGTTATAACATTATAAACAACCCTTGTTGAAGTTTCCACTTTTTATTTATTTTTCTGTGACCATCAATATTCATGTTATTTCTTGAAATCCCATAATCAACCCCTTCCGTATATTTTCTTGTTTTCGTTCCCACGACTGCCGGCCATTGGTCGAAACCCAGAAAGCGTTTTAAAATAACATGGGGGTGCGATAGTCTTCAAATCTCGCGCTGAGTAGGGCTAATGTTTATTTATTTTGGAGGCCCACTCGAGGCGTAGACAATCAAATCCCTTGTATAAAAAATACATTTTTGAAGCTTGAAAGTCGATTTGATATTTTGTCAACAGTATAAAAGGTAAGTAAAAAAGGTTTTTGTTCTATTTAAAGTTTCATGGAAACTAAAAAGCTTGGAAAGGATTGGTTTTTACACTAAAAATAGTCAACCCAAAAATTTACCTTGTCGGAATTCCATTGTATTTATTTTAATACTTAACACAACGTTTTGGTTAGTTAGTTTTCAAGTATAAACTGAAAAATAGCCGATTTATACAACGGAATTATGGCAATTTTAACTATAAATTATACCATTTAACTTTATAAATAGATTTATAACTAGTAGACACCAAGGCAAATATAATATTTGATGTGAGAAAGGAGAATAAGATGTACTATAATAGGGCTGTCCAAAGAATAAAAAACAAATGTAGAATACTTATAGATGGTTTTAGGTAAAAAAAAGTCAACTCGACGTACTATCTAATGTCATTCCGGTCGCGCCGCATTGCCGTTACTATGGAAACGAGAAATGTTAATATATCTACATTAGGATGTTGATTTAAAAGTTATGGTCTCGTAAACACCATGCACTGGCGAAATTCTGCGTCACTCGTAGTAAAAACATCAGTACAGCGTGTCTGTTGTGATTTCCTTAAAGCATTATAATTTGATATCTTTAGGAAACCATAAATAATTTGATTAGTAGAAACTTAAAAAAAAACACTTACAGTATGACCAGTAAAGTCCGCATCATATGGGATTTTTTTTTAATAATAGCTTTGTTTGAACTTTGACTTAGGCATCAAGTTCTGCTTCGATCGAGATGAAAAAAGAAATAGTACCTAGCCACGTGATTCGCATTATCTGTCAAATTTTAATTTTTTCCAGAAAATAATTGAAAACTGGGGTTATTTCTGAAAATATCGAAAAAAGTTATTAGAAAAAGTTTTTTTAAATGCAGTTTCTAGCCCACGTGCAAAATTCCAGCTGCATAAGATAATTTTGATTTTTTACCCATATTTTGTAAATTGCACCACTTTTGCAAAATAAGACTCAACGCAACCTACATAGAACTTCTTAGTTTTGACCATGCTTTATTTCAGATACATTTTCTTTAAAGTAGCGCCATATTAAATGTGTGTTTTTCTACAAAAATTTCAGCTGCATAAGATAATTTTCATACCATTATATTATTATGTTTGTGGTTGTCACTAGTGAACATAAGTAAGCCACGCAAAACAACATTTTAGTATGATATGGCTATGTATGTATATATTTTCTTTTTTTCCCCGGTAGTATCCTTTTTAATCTTTCCCCATGCCATTTCTTTGCACAGCGCGATCCTTTTTACTAGACGAATTCCTAATACTAAGAAAACAAACCGCGGAGTGTGAGTCCAGACGATACCATACAGCCCTAACAGCTTGCAGAGTGATTATTATTTCTCTTCCAGACTGGAAGGGATATTAAAATTCAGGATTTGTTATTAAAATGGAGACGGGCTGTGTGGTGTATATTATAATATTGGTTTTTGGTAAACCGAGAGCTGGCACTCTGTGATAGTTATTACTATAGCTGATGCTGGTCGATGTTTTGTTAAGGTCGGTTTTTAGGATGATTATAACACTGAACTGCTTCTTTTTGAAAAGGGATTAATAAGTATACGTATTTCTGAACTTTTTTTTACATATTTAAACGTTATGTGTCCCAATATACCACCGCCCAGGTAGCAGAAGAATGTTACCATTCGACTAAAGTATTATATACCGTGCGAGCAAAAATTATTTGCCTCAAAGAGGGCTTGGATTAAAAAACGTAGGGCTTGGTTTAGACCACAATAATTATATGAGGACGATATATCTAACCAAATCTAGGTTAAAATTTTGTTAAATTCATATTATGACATGATAATATGCCAAACTCATGAGTAATAAAATAAGTAGTAGACAAATACAATATTATTTTTGTTGTTTACAAAATTAACAAAGTAAGAATATACAGAAAAAATAAGAAAAAGAATTACATAAATTGCTGAATAATTTAATATAATTTTCCAATAAATTTTGAGTAAACCAATGAGAGTAATTCCTGCGTCTTTCAAAATCTGCGGCTTATATTTCTTGGAATACTTGCACTTTATAAGGAAATAAATTTAGCTGCTTCTTAAGAATAGTCCTGCATGTTCCATAAGATCTTTTCACTTTTTGAGACAGGCGTCTTATACAATTTGTTGGCGTATTTTGCATTATTTCACGAACGTTTGCAACAAGTTCGTCTGTTCTTACAGATGGTCTTCCCGCTCCTTTTTTGTGCTGTATAGAACCTGTTTCCCTAAACACAGCCACGGTTCTTCTCAGGCAACGATAAAAATCCCCAGCAATAAAAGCAATGTTAGGAAAATGTTCGAGAAAATCGTCCATGGTCAAACCCGGATTGTATTGCCACTCACCATTTACTCCAACCCCGTTTCGAAAATACGCTTCAACCATGAATGTTTTGTGCTGTTCCGTAAAGCCCACTGTGTGAATTGTTCAAGAAATTGGAAAAATTAGCGATGAATCAAATTACTTGTAACGACTGTCAAAGATGAAGGAATAACTGATTGATTGTTAATTCAGGTAGTTACTGACACCCAACAGGTATTAAGCTCTACGGATAAGCATTACATCCTTAGATGCAAGGCCCTCTTTGATGCAAATAATTTTTGCTCGCACGGAAATTTAATACCTATACTCTTAAAACTACAAACAAAATTCAGAACTGTTGTCTGTCAGTAAACATCGCAGATACCATTTCGTACAGTTTTTCTAAATAACCTTTAAGGTGGAATTATCAACTTCATATAATCTATTGCCAACCTATAACCTATTTCGCGTTGATTTTTTGAGTTTATTATTTTAATAACTAACATTCAAAGAAAATCAATATCGTCGGTACATTATGTAGGTAGTATCTGATATATTACAAAAATATCAATTTATTTCATTGCTAATTTTGGGAGAATTGTATATTGAAGCAACAATGATATAATAATGTTAGAAACAATCTTACCCGATATTTTTCGCTCTACAATTCTCCTAAAATAATATATAAAATTCCCTAATATTTATTTAATATGTCAATTATTACCCATAGAATATGCAGTCGATATTGATTTTATTTAAATTTTGTGTAAAAGCTAGAAAAATAAATAAATCTACGCAAAATAGGTTATAGGTTGGCAAGCATGTTGATACTCCCACCTTAATGAGAAAATCAGGCGCGTATTTGAGGGGGGGGGGTAATGGGGGTTTAAACCCCCCCCCCCCCCCATCCCAAAAAATAAACACTGACAAATCAGTAAGAAGAGGCGTAACACCCAAAAAATTTTCGCCTGCGGCGCTGTTTTTTTCCCTTACCCCCCCCCCCTCCCCCCCAAAACTGACAGCTGAATACGCGCCTGGAGAAAATAATAAAATGTGGTGAGCGACACCGTCACACAAGGACCTGAAAAAAAGTCTAATTAAATTTTAATGTAACATTAACAGAGGAGCCAATATTTGAGGGTAGCAACATTTACATGGGATTTCCTATTGTCAGTCCGTCGATGCTACACCCGGTACCTATAGAAATCATGTCACATTTACTATGCAAATAAGTGATTCAAACAGCGTAACTTCGTTATTTATCTTTATATTAGCGTGGATTTATTAAGCTTTGCTGCAGGACTTTAAAGCGCTCGTCCTGTTGTGCTCGTGTGACTGCGGCTCTGGGGTTGTTCGAACTAGCAGGAGGCAATGAAAATAAATAATCGGCTCGTAGGGCTTAATTTCCGCTCTCCTGCTGGAATGCATTTTGTGGGGAGGGGAGAAATGCGTCCTAGTGTCGCAATGGGGATAAGTTAAAGCGTAAAACGTGGCGAGGAATATCATATGATTGTTATTGTCCACCTGATTTAATTTTAATTGTCTCTAGGGCTATCAGGCAAACAATAAGTAAAGTTTTCCCATTATGTAAGCCAAGTTAAGGTAATCCTCGACAGCTGGGAGTCCCTCTGTATAAAGGCCCATCAATTATCTCTTTAAAAGCAACAACATTGACTAGAAACTATTCAACTTTTAAAAAGTGAATATTGTGTAACTGTTTTTTATATTGGAATTTGGAATACACAGAGAACCAAGGACAATGGAAACCCTGGGGAAGGTAGACCACGACGACCGGTTAGTCCTTGTTAGGACTCTACGGGCAGCCATAACCCAAGCAATTCCGACAACGGCGGTAAGATGTATTAAAAGCCTTTTACAAAAGCAAAGCGTCCATCAATACGCCGTAGCGCCATCTCAGCGGAATTAACTCCAATATAAAAGGCAGTCACACTGGTAATATTCGAAAGGTAGACAACTAAATAAACCACGAAGTGCATCACAATCCAGTATAGGGAACGCTATTTGCGTTTTCACCGGAACAACTGCCGTTTTGCAGACTAGAAACAGATCAACGCTGGCACCCACTAGAATGCGCGCAATCCGTTTAAGAAAAGCCCTAAAAAATGTATAGAAGATAATATAGTGTCCGCGAAAATATTTAAAAAGTGAATATTGTGGCAGTAATATCGGACAAGTGTGTAACTGTTTTTTATATTGGAATAACAGGGATCCAAACACAATGCAATGGGTGAAAACGCAAATAGCGTTCCCTATACAGGATTGTGATGCACTTCGTGGTTTATTCAGTTTTATACCTTTCGATATTACCAGTGTGCCTTTTAAATTGGAGTTAATTCCGCTGGGATGGCGCTACGGTGTAGTGATGGCCGCGTTGCTTTTGCAAAAAGGTTTTTAATACATCTTACCGCCGTTGTCGGAATTGCTTGGGTTATGGCTGCCCGTAGAGTCCTAACAAGGACGAAACGGCCGTCGTGGTCTACCCGTCCCAGTGTATCCATTGTGCTTGGATCCCTGTGTATTCCAATATAAAAAAAAACAGTTACACACTTTTCCGATATGCCACAATATTCAATTTTTAATTATTTTCGCGGACACTATATTATCTTCTATTCAACTTTTATTCATAACTGACAGCTTGACTGACACCAATGTTATCTATCACCCCTTGATTACACTTTTAACACCATAAATACATTTTATAAGACGTTCCGACGAAAAATTACACTCCATTTTAACCCCTTTCAACAGCTTAAATTTAAAATCATTCAGAAGACGAGGTTAGAACTGAACCCTTATAGCAAAAGAGTAAGTGCTACACAATACGGAATTTAAGAAAATTGTTAATTGACCCTTGACACGCCAAGTGGATATTAAGATGCTCGTTAAGATAGGCAGGAACGACGCCGGCAGCAGGCAGAAATAGCGGCAGAAAAGTTCCAGGTTCTATAGCAGGAAGGGACTGGCGCGTCTGACACGCCGCGGTTATTTTAAAAGTCATTAGGTAAAATTATGGGGTGAAAATGAGCGTTTTTGGGAAAAGCGAAAGCAAATTTTGTGCGGATTGAAGGTTTAGTAGGATTTCATTAGAAATTTGGTTACATAAAGTAGATCAGCAAAGCTATCTAAGACCCTTTTCGCTGCTGCAACTTTAATTTGGGCAACTATTTTGTCTTATTCTTTATTATTATCATAAATAAATACATAATATAAAGGGAGGTTAAAAAAATGTGGAGAACCTTAAAAAATTTAGTTAGGTACTTAAAGCTACACTGGGAAAAATAATTCAAATACTCTTTATACAGCTGTTTAATACTATATGTGACAGCAACGCGCTTTTGTATTGTAAGACAACGAAAATTCCTAGACCGTTGTAGGTAGTGAATATCACGGTATTTTAGCAAAATAATGCTACCATAGAATGGTTCATAGCCATTATTGCTCTGAATACTCACAGTTATTATCAAGTTTTATTGGGGGTGTAATCTCGTTTTATATACTTACTGTATTAGTTCCGACTGGCAGTTATAATGAAACTTTACATTATATATATATTTGCTTGATACGGTTAATAAAGCATATACGTAACACTAAAAATCAGTACTGTAGTTCTCAAAAATTTAAATAGCTTTTAGTGTGATATTGTCGTTTAACATTGCATATGATTATCTATTATGTAACGCATGGTTTACTTACTGAGATAGTTAAATTCGTCCATAGCTTATAAAGTCCAATACTATTGAGGGGTTGTGCGAAATAATAATCTCCTAATGTTTTATCTGACATGCAAAGTTAAAAAAAAACTTAAATACAAAGTAAAAATGAATTAATATAATTAAAACAGGTATTGGTACGATTAATAAAATTCAAATTCAGACAGGACAGCTAAAAGAATTCGAACAACGATGTGACCTGCGCAACAAATACGTTGAACCTAATACTATACGGCGCGCGGCGATTACCGATCGCTACGAACCCCCACCAATGTCTTGTGGATTATAGGATCTAACGGATACAATTCGTTTTTGGGGAGGCTGTTTTGCTTTCCTAATTGTAGAGAAAGCGCTTTACTGGGAACAAAATGCGTCACATTGAGAAGATTCAATTTATTTCTTAACAAACTTGCTGTATTAAAAGTAGTTTAATATTCAAAAAGACTGTGCTGCTAATGGAACTGATAACTACCAATAAAAACACCGTTCTAGCAAATCTGGAATTAATATCACACTAAGCTATCAATACAAACTATGTCTTAGCAAACCTGTTGTATAAGATCATTTGTCCCAGTGTAAAGTTAGAAATAACATTACAGAAATTATTACATTGAAGATAAAAAGGAATCGGAACCATTTATTCTTACCGATAAACTAAGTTCTTAAAATTAGTAATTTTGTTATGTAAATTAGATGTCCTCTTTTACTACTTCTGGTCGGAATGCTGGTTTATATACCGAAATAAATGGGAGAGGAGGAATCGTGACAAATCAAATGAAATCGTACAGATAAATAATTTACGAGTCGTTCGATAAATTCTTCGTATAGTATGGCCAGAGGTAATTGACATAAATAACAAAAATCTAATGTTCAAGTCAACGTCACCTACTTAGGGGAAGGTTGCCCATACTGGACCAATTTTCAGATTTCTTATCATAGATCCTGATAATAACGCAAAATCGATCTTGAAGCTATACGATAGTATACTTTAGTATGTTGTTCAACTGCAGGATTTTTTGCAGAATTTTATTTCAAAGTATCAATGATATACCAGGCTATAAAAAAAACTCTGCAAGTGGTTCAATATAGGAAACCGGTTGCCTAAATTGCACCTAGGGGTTCCAAAATTGGACCACATGATTTAAATCGGAAGCTTAGGTGTTAAATAAATAAATAAAAAATTAAATTTTTGGTATAGAAGGTTTTATACTTATATTTCAAAAAAACATCAAATTTACAATCAAAATTTTGGTAGAAGAAATCGTAATGCAAAAAAAGTACCTATTAGTTTCCTATATTGGACCACTAATTGCCAACTAGTTCAGTTTGTTGCCGATCAAAGGTTCTGGGCGGAAGTATGTTACAGTGTCGCCAGATGATATGACACTTGTTTAGTTTCGGAGAAATGTACTGTGGTCCAATTTAGGTAGCGGTTCAATATAGGCAGCCTTCCTCTATGAGCCCTCTTCGAACGAAATGGATTTTATGATCTGACCTAGCCTACAAAGACACTTTAATCTCTTTATCATAGGAAGCCGACAAGAAGTCAAATGTAAAGGTCCACCAGATTCCTCGCGGGTTCCACAATGAAACAATATCAAAATATAACCCAATTTTCACTCTAAAATGATACCCTCTTGCCGAAGACTCCAAAGACTTGCCTCTTTTGGGTTTTATTTGAACTTAAATTGACTCAATTAGTATCTTTTAGGAATTTATCAGTGCTATGGCGGCGCTTTTCATATTAGGCCGACGCGACGATATGATTTAAAATGTTGGCAGATATTTCTAGCTGTTAATCAATTATTGAAGTTTTTACTGTGTACTAGGAAATATACTAGGTCCAATATTATTTATTTTATACATCAACAATATGCCTTTAGTTTTAAAAATGTGTAAGTTACAAATGTTTGCTGATGACACCATCATTTACATTAATGTTTTAAATATTTTTGATGGTCTAAATACTCTAAATTCTGCGATAAATATATTAATAAATTGGCTAAAAGTAAATAAATTAAAATTAAATATTTCAAAAACTAAATGTATGGTTATGGGTAACAATTTAAATTGTCAAAATATAAATGTTGTAAATGATGGTGAAAAATTGGAATTAGTAAACAGTTTTAAATATTTAGGGATAATCATTGATTCAAAATTAAATTTTTTAAATTATTTTGAAAGTAGCATATCGAAGATTGCCGGAAAAGTAGGTTATTTTAAAAGAATCAGTTCTAATTTAAGTTTGTTTTCTAAAAAAACTGTATTTAATACTATTATATTACCAAATTTTCTTTATTGTTCTTCAATTTTATATTATGCTAGTGAGGAAATATTTGACAAATTACAAATTTTACAAAATAAGGCAATGCGGATTATTTTAAATTGTGACAAATATACAAAAATAAATTTTATGTTAAAAATTTAAATTGGTTGAATGTCAGAAATTTAATTTTTTATTTAGTATGTAGGATCTTTAGACATAAAATGAAAAAAAATTTATTGCCTGATTATTTAAAAAAATGTTGTTCTTTTAATCCATCAGACCAGTGGCGGTCCCAAGGAGGGGGGGGGGGGGCTTTGGGGGCTGAAGCCCCCCCCCCCCCCCCCATGAGCCAGTTTAAAACGCATGTAATAAAAATAACTTGCAACTGAATCCACTTATTTTATTTGCTGCTGCCTTATATGTACATGACATAATATAATAGAAGTCTTTGGTCTTTGGTTTTAACCCAAATGTAAATAGACTAAATAGTGTGATTGTTTTATGATGATTCATGTGTTAAGTGGATGCGCTTCTTTTGGTTCTTTTTGTGCATTATTTCATAGTGTATGTTCCTATTTTATTAAAATAAACTAGATTGAAAATGAAGAGAAGTTGCGAAGATATCAGACATTTCTTTAAAAAGAGTGTCAAGGTTGATAATCCTAGTTCAAGTCTGGGTTCTAGTTGTTACGCTAGTTCTAGTTCTACAGAATGTATAAGAAAGCTAGAGTCTGAATTAAATAAAACTCTGTCTGCCTGTGGCGTATATAAGGGGGGGGTTTAGGGGGTCCGGACCCCCCCTCCCCCCATTGACGCTAAAGCCACGTGACGCTCATCTTATCAGCATCATCTGGCAGTGCAAATAGATTCCGAAGAAATTATAGATAAGTTAGCAATAAGACGTAAAAGATTTAGTTTAATAGTGAATGTAAATTAATGTTCCCATTTTGATTATATTAGCTTTTAATTTAAAGTCAAACTGAATGCCAAAGTCGATGCCAAACTTAATTATAATCTTTGATTCAAATATAAAACAAATAATACTGTAGATTCAGCTTTTGATTAAACCATCACCATGTCAATTTAGCTTCGACTCCAATAACTGCTCAAAAGTAGAAATTCTCTGAAAGATAGGTAAAAATATTAAACCCCCCTTCTAAACGCACCGGGTTGTTTTTGTAACTTTCTTGAGGATTTTGTGTTGAGTTTTCTACTTTTCCCACTTCAAAACTAAGCACCTTATTGATTCAAAAAGGGGCGTGGCTTCTGCGCTATTTTCTCTTATCCGCGCCTGACAGTGTCAGGCCCCCCCCTCTGCAGTAAGCGACCAAACCCCCCCCTTTGAGAAATCCTGGGCCCGCCACTGCATCAGACCATCATAATTATAAAACAAGAACTAATCAACATTTTCATGCGGATAGAGTGTCTAAAACATTAGCTGATAAGTATATTTTTCATAAAGGTTTAATACAATATAATAATTTGGAAAATTCTATTAAATCTCAAATATCATTAAAACTATTTAAAAAAATTTTAAAATTACATTTATTTAAAAAACAAAATGATACGTAATATTTGATACAATTTGCAAAATGTTTAACTTTTTTGTCTGTTTTTGTTAAAAGAAGGTTCCGTTTTAAGATTAAAAATAAATCTACTATAAAAATGTTTTTAAAAAAAAAATGTATTAAAAAATATTTAATTGTACCTTTTTTTGCTAAATAAAACGTGGTACAACTACTACTAAATGTTATTTGGTAGGTACCCCCCACCTCAGAACCATGCACGTTCTGGATATGATACGTCACTGCCGTATTAAAATTTCTCTTAACTTGATATACCTGTAAAAAAACAACGTTTTCAATCAAGAGATAACGACCGTGTTTAATTAATTAATTAAGAATTTTACTACAAACAAAATTACCTTAATAAACAGCTCTCCTTATTTAAAAAAAAACTTGAGACGTAATTATGTAATCCTCTTGGAAATTAATTCATTTAAGTGCCCCCAACTGAAGCTGATAACGTTGCCTTAATTAAAGTAATAGTTCCTCTTTTCCGTGAAAAAGAAAAGCTATTATTCAAATTTTCTAAGATGACGGTCGCCCAGGGCCGGACCGTGACCTTTGGGGGCCCTGGGCTAACGATATCTGTGGGCCCCACGAAATTATATAAATTATTTAAAGCAACTAAACGAATGAAATTTGTGCTTTTTTTGTAGAAACTCAAGACAGCGCAATAAGTCTAGTATATTTTTTGTCCAAAAAGTTCGTTTTAAAAAATTAAGCCTAACGAGAGATAAATCATTTTGAAAAAAATTATTTTAAGATGCTTAAATTAACTAACTGGAGGAAATTTATTTGTTTTCGGTATTATACCAATACAGTACAATAAGTTAAGTAGTTTCGGCTATATAGTTCATTTTAAAAAAATAAGCCTAGCTAGTAAAATAAAATAACTAATTAAAAAAAAGTTATTTTATGTCCCTTTTTAAGCAACTAAATGAATGAAATTTGTGTTTTTTTTGTAGAAACTCAAGACAGCGCAATAAGTCTAGTAGTTTTGTCCAAAAAGTTCGTTTTAAAAAATTAATCCTAACGAAAAATAAATCATTTTGAAAAAAAATTATTTAAGATGCTTAAATTAACTAACTGGAGGAAATTTTTGTGTTTTTGGTATTAACCCCTTTATTCCCAAGGGTAGAAACATCAGAAAAATTTAACAATTGTGTTTATTTTATTAATTAATTTAGCTTCTAGAAAAATATTTCAGTGCAATTTTTTTTATTTTTCTTTTAGTTTTTAAAAACTTGGGTGTTGCGAAAACGCATCACTGGGACAATAAATGAAAATATTTTTTTTTGTGTTTCTTCTTACCTCTTTATTTATATAAAAAACAACTACATAGGTAATAAGTAAACTAAACCTAATTTAACACTCAAATAAAAAACATATCGAAAAAAGGAAGTGATAAAAATATATTTAAATTTTTAAAGTGTTTCCACTTTAAGTTCACCTATAACCTCCTCCATGGCCTCTACTAATTGTTTTTGAGTAAAAAATCGTTTAAAAGACATTTTAAACACTATCAACTTTAGTACAAACCGCAAACTCAAGCTAAACTGCAAAAAAAATGAATATTGTTTCTAATCTTTACTTGGGTTTTGACGGGTTTTAACACGAAAATTACCGAGTTTTGTTTATTTATTATACCAGTGATGCGTTTTCGCAACGCTATATTTTATTGTATTTTTTTATATAACGTTACTTCAAAATTTATTATGTAACCTATTTATCGTAAAGAAGTAGGTCCATACTAAGAGATTATATAGCTATTTTTTTTTTAAATAAAATTGTATATATTTTGAAACAATTTTCTAAATAAACAAGAAAAAAACTTTTTTTTTGGAAATTTAGGGCACGGTATTTTTTGTTTGTTTTAGTAAAACTTAAAATGTATTAGACTTTTATTAAATATTTACCCTTGTTTTCTTTAAATAAATGTTAAAAAGTTAAAAAAATTTTTTTTAAAAGGCAAATAAAAATATTGATTAAAGTGTTGCGTAAACGCAACACTGGGAATAAATGGGTTAAACCAATACAGTACAATGGGTTAAGTAGTTTCGGCCATATAGTTTATTTAAAAAAAATAAGCCAAGCTAGTAAATAAATAATAAAAAAAAAGTTATTTTATGTCCCTTTAAAGCAACTAAATGAATGAAGTTGGTGCTTTTTCTGTAGAAACTCAAGACAGAGCAATAAGTTTAGCAGTTTTGTTCAAGAAGTTCGTTTTAAAAAATTAATCCTAACGAGAAATAAATAATTTTGAAAAAAAAATATTTAAGATGCTTAAATTAACTAACTGGAGGAAATGTATGTGTTTTTGGTATTAACCCATTTATTCCCAAGGGTAAAAACATCAGAAAAATTTAACAATTGTGTTTATTTTATTAATTAATTTAGCTTCTAGAAAGATATTTCAGTGCAATTTTTTTAAAAAAATGAATCCTAACGAGAAATAAATCATTTTGAAAAAAAATATTTTAAGATGCTTTTACATTGTTAGCTCGGGGTTTTTATTTGTAGTTTTGTGATTGTATGCACGTTTTTCTGTTTATCTTAACGGGAAACGGGGCCCCCTGGAACCCGGGGGCCCTGGGCTGCAGCCCATTAAGCCCATACGTAGATCCGGCCCTGCGGTCGCCCGATGAACAAGGCAACTAAGTATTTAAACCGTTTTATTTCGCGGTAACTACAGAACGAAACGTCCAATTTTGGAACTAATAACGCTATGTTGTAGAACGCAAAATCGGTAATAAAAAAGTGGTTTTTTTGTTTTCTTCCCACCTCAAAAAATAAGACGCGAAAAATTAGAATACCATACTGAACTTTTCGGTATTCGAAATAGTTACAATTTTCACCAAATTATTATGAACCGCAACTCTGCCCTGTACGCACATGAATTTGTAGCACCTATCATCTGTGTTATCCATTTTTGGAGATGAGAAAAACTTTTTTTCTGACCCCCGAAAAAAATTATGGCAGGTCTCAGATCTCTATAAAAATATCTATAAATGTCCGTAATTTCTTTCGGGGAATTGGAAACAACAAAGGTTTTTTTTACTTAGTAGTTATACAGGGTGTCCGGAAATGATGAGCAAAAATTTAAGGTATAATTCTAGACCGAAAATAAATGCTATCTCTTTCTATAACATTTTTTCGAATATTGATTATTAACGGAGCTACAGGGTGTTAAAGTTAAATTTTATTTGCAGTTTTAAAATACATACAGTAATGTGTGTATAAAGTCTGGAAACGGCTTAATAACATCACAATTTACTGGCCGATTTAAACCAAATTTGGTACAGTTGTGTAAGAGGATCTAACGCACCGAATAACGTTATTGGCGTTGTTGCCAGCTTTTTAGTTTGTCTGGAATTCGAACGAATTTTATATTTTTAAATATAACACCCAGTATATTTTTACATTTTTAAATTCCACATAAAATTATAATTATTTTTTATTAAATGCATTATTAGTATATACTTCATAGTTTCCGAGATATTGACTCTCGAAAAGTGACATTTTTGAACTTTGACAGCTTATAACTTTCTAACAGTACGTCTTAGAGCAAAACGGCTTACATGTCCCTATCTTCAATTTTTATTATCTTCCCAAAAAAATCAACTTCCGGTTAAACCGGATGTAACTCGAAAGCAGGAAATGTAGTTGTTCCGGTTTAACTGGAAGTTGATTTTTTTGGGAAGATAATAAAAATTGAAGATAGGGACATGTAAGCCGTTTTGCTCTAAGACGTACTGTTAGAAAGTTATAAGCTGTCAAAGTTCAAAAATGTCACTTTTCGAGAGTCAATATCTCGGAAACTATGAAGTATAGACTAATAATGCATTTAATAAAAAATAATTATAATTTTATGTGGAATTTAAAAATGTAAAAATATACTGGGTGTTATATTTAAAAATATAAAATTCGTTCGAATTCCAGACAAACTAAAAAGCTGGCAACAACGCCAATATCGTCATTCGGTGCGTTAGATCCTCTTACATAACTGTACCAAATTTGGTTTAAATCGGCCAGTAAATTGTGATGTTATTAAGCCGTTTCCAGACTTTATACACACACTGTATAAGTTACTGAAACAATGAATTAAATATTCAAATCAAAGGTCAAAATGAGGTCCTTCCTCTTCAATGCATAAATTAATTCTTCTGAAAAAATTCCGACGAACTCCATGTAATATTCCTTCCTGTGCTATATGCTATGTTTAAGGTTAAAAATAAATTAAAATAATTTCGTGTTCATCACATGCAATCAATGTTATTTTAGCGTTTTTCTCAAAAACGGTTAGATTTATCGAAACCAAAGTAGTATATCTTTTTTATGTCAAAAGGTTGGGAAAATAAAAATATTCAATATACAGTGTAAGATAAAAAAGTTGGGATCATTCAAATTAAAGTATAGGCTCCCATGTGGCGCCCTCTACAAAATGCGAAAAAACGGTGGGCAAATTTGTATTCCTCATCCCGAAAAAGTCCCATATCCGATATTTCGTCGAAATATTATGAGCGTGGCAAAAGGTATTGCAAAAAAACTGCAAATAAAATTTAACTTTAACACCCTGTAACTTCTTTAATAATCATTTTTTGAAAAAATGTTATAGGAAGAGATGACATTTATTTTCGGTCTAGAATTATCTCCTATATTTTTTGCTCGTCAATTCCGGACACCCTTTACATAGAGATTCATTGGTAAAAGTATTAAATTTTAGTTTTAAAACAGAAAAAACATCAAAAAATTACATTTTTATGCCTTTGAGGTGATAAAACATCCTTAACGGCATTTCTGCTATAACCGTGATGAAAGGAATTTAATTACGTTTTCGCCTTTATGATTAACGCCGCGTCAGTCGGCAATTTTTTATTGCCTGCAATTTCAATTGCAACTAGGAAGAAATACGAATTCGAGAAATTACATAAAACGTCAAGAGTAGTCTTAAAACTAAATTATGATTATATAAAGTCAAACCTGACGCATTAAAAAGTTGCAGGCAATAAAAACTGCCAACTGTCAAGCTGGTTTTACAATTTGTTAATTTTGACACGGAAATTCAAGAACTTCTAAAATATTACCCTTTTTTAATAATGTGTAGAAACTTTCTCTATAGAAACCTTTGCCTTCAACCGTTGTATAGTTGTATTAACTTTATTACAGAATTTTTCATTTCACCCTTGTATTTTATATCTGCTTCGCCACCTACTAGCGAGTTTAGGTACTAACCTATCGACGAAGGGAGATTTTCAAATTTCCGCTTTTCTGGCGCCATCTAGCGACGAAAAAACAAAGAATACGCAAATCAATACGAGAAGCAGTTTTCTGGATGCTAGGTGTAAAACCCTACTATAAAGATTTCCACGTTAATTCTTGAAGTGCTCAATAGATGGCGAAACATGTTCCATTCTATCATTTTTGGCCGAGCCATAATATCTTGTGTTGATTTTTTCAATTATATTTTCCAATATATTTATAAATAATTTTGTTTCCTTATTTTCAAGTTTGAAAAATCACATTAAGTTGTTTTATCATAAAGTGTTGTTTGAAAGGCATTTCTCGTAAGAACTTATTATGGGCCTCGGTAGCGCAGTAGGCAGCGCGTAAGTCTCATAATCTTAAGGTCGTGAGTTCGATCCTCACCCGGGGCATAACTTTTTTGCGTTTTGTCCGCAGTTCTTTTATTTGATGTTTGCTATCGGCAGTTCCTTTATTTCCCAGTTGAGGTTCCAAAGCTATATTTTTTTCAATAATTTATATAGAAAAGAATAGCTTATAACGGGCACTTGGGCAAATAAAATAAATATTTTTGTATTAAGTGCGCAAAATAGGTGTTTTTTATTGAAAAATTCAATCAAAAATGTGCCATAAAAACACTTTTTGTATAACTGTCAAAAAATGCTGACATTTTTTTGTTGCTATGGATGCACAAAACGCCTCTTTTTACCAGTGAAAAAAATACTTTTTTAAAAAATATTGAAATTACTGAAAACCCTAATACAAAATTATAATCATCGATACCTTATAAAGTAAATTTGTTTCATCATCGCTTCTTGAATGAATTTATTGATATCTTCCCTCAATAAAACTTTAGACTTCTTTCCGCGGTATCCGACGTTTTTGTTCTTAAAAAACGGTACCAATTTTGAAAACTTCCTTATGTCCATATTTTCTTTAACATTCAATGTGCTTTTAACATTGAGTAGACACTCCATAACGTCGGAGGTTTTACCGTTTTTGATTTCTCCTCAAAATAGCATATATACGTATATACAGGGTGTTCATTTGAACACTTCCCACCTCGATTTTCCTGCTTTAAAATGAAAATGTGGAAAATCGCTCGGACCCGTCGATTTTTATTTCGAGGGGGACATCTTTTGCGTATATTGTCAATCTTGTTATTTCAAGCCCCTCGGAGGGAGGGGGGGTAAGATCTGAATCTTAAATGGATACCCCTATTTTATATAATTTTTTTGGATTCTGCATAAAATTCTGAACATTTTTTAATAAAAGCAATATTAGTCTATACTAAACAGTTTCAGAGATATTGACTCTTGAAAAATGACATTTTTGAACTTTGACAGCGTCTAGCTTTCTAACTGTACGTCTTAGAGCAAAACGGCTTCCATGTCCCTATCTTCGATTTAATTTGAAATATTATCTTTCCAATAGTGTGAACTTCGGATGTAAGAAATATAGTACTTCCGGTTTGACCGGAAATTGACACTATTGGAAAGATAATAAAAATCGAAGATAGGGACATGTAAGCCGTTTTGCTCTAAGACGTACAGTTAGAAAGCTAGACGCTGTCAAAGTTCAAAAATGTCATTTTTCAAGAAACAATATCTCGGAAACTGTTAAGTATAGACTAATATTGCTTTTATTAAAAAATGTTCAGAATTTTATGCAGAATCCAAAAGAATTATATAAAATAGGGGTATCCATTTAAGATTAAGATCTTACCCCCCCCCCCCCCTAGGGGCTTGAAGTAACAAGATTGACAATATACGCAAAATACGCAAAAGATGTCCCCCTCGAAATAAAAATCGACGGGTCCGAGCGATTTTCCACATTTTCATTTTAAAGCAGGAAAATCGAGGTGGGATGTTTTGAAATGAACACCCTGTATATATTTTACGCTGAAAAAATTATGCGTTTTGTGCATCCAAAGCAAAAAAAAAACTAATTTTTTTTTTTACAGTTGTACAATAATGGTATTTTCATAAAAACAGTGAAGCAATAATGCCTATTTTGATGGTTATAATTTTGTTTATATGGAATAATTGCAGCATGTGTGCGTTTAACAGTCTCCAGTTCCATTGTTAAGGGAAAAACTTGTTTATTGCCCCTCGTAGTACGTTATTCATCTGAGAGAATCAAATGCTAAATTCAAATAATAAATTCTCCTCCTCTGGAACACGAAATAATACTTCAACCATGTCGCCGCTTTTAAAATTGAAAACTACAAAAGTAATACCAAATTGCTAAAATAAAATGTTCCCTGAAAGAAAATCAGCTACCCGTCCATTTTAAGTACCAAAAAAGACTCACAAAAGCCTTTTTCTCGGTTCATTTTAATAATAGACAACGTCAATTAAATGGGGAAATGGAAAAATTGGCTTTTTCAGTATTAATTCAACTGTAAGTTGGCTCTTGCTTTTGTATTTTCTGATAAAAAGCAAATTTTCAATTCATTTTATTTTTGCCGAGACTTTGCTTCCTGTCGGTTTGCAGCGGTGATATTTTTCGGTAACGGGGAAAATCGTTTTCTTCTTTAAGTAATTTCAGAATTTAAGGAACAGACGCGTGCTATAATGATAGATTATTATATTACTATGACAAAGATACATTTTATGGTTTAAAACTGTATTTATGTCCTTCAAAATAATTTT
Source organism: Polydrusus pterygomalis (assembly GCA_963969555.1). Classification (NCBI taxonomy): domain Eukaryota; kingdom Metazoa; phylum Arthropoda; class Insecta; order Coleoptera; family Curculionidae; genus Polydrusus; species Polydrusus pterygomalis. Next base: position 53,801,464 of record OZ018381.1, read on the forward strand.
AATGCCATTATTCCAAACTATCTTTTACAGTTCATTATGAATACAAAATAATAACCATAAAAAAACATTAAAAAAATTAAGTGAATCCAATTTAATTAATTACTATAAATAATAGTATACATAATTTAATTAAGTAAATATATCTGTAATTGTTTTTAAAAGTTGCCAATTTTTTAATCCTTTCGCTATTTTGGGAATAATATTAAATAATTACACTAAGAAAAAGCCTTCTATTCCTTTTAAGAATTCACATATTCTTTATACAACTGTTTAATTCTATATGTGACAGCAACGCGCTTTCCTACGGTAAGACAACAACAACAACAACAACAAATTGCTAGATCGTTGTATCACGGTAATTTAGCCAATAGGAAATAGCAGTTAGTGCTACCATAAAATGGTTTATAAGCATTATTGCTCTGAATACTCACAGTAATTATCAAGTTCTATTGGGGGTGTAATCTGGTTTTATATACTTTATTAGTTCCGACTGGCAGTTGTAATGAAACTTGACATTAATAATAATATTTGCTTGCTACGGTTAATAAAGCATATATTTACCACTAAAAATCTGTACTGTAGTCCTAAAAAATTTAAATAGCTTTTAGTGTGATGTTGTTCTTGTCTTTTAACATTGCATAATATGATTATCTGTATTATGCAACATGGTTTATATAAAGTTTATAAAGTTCAATACTAGATTGGTTGTGCGAAATAAGAATCATCTATTGATTTATCTGACATGCAAAGTTTTAACAAACCTATACTTATACCTACAAAGTAAAAATAAATTAATTAAAACATGCATTGGTACGGTCAATTTCAAATTCAGACAGGACAGCTAGAAGACCTTTAACAACGATGCGACTTGCGCAATAAATACGTTAAAACTAATAATATAAGGTGCGCGGCGATTGCCGATCGCTGCGAACCCCACCAACGTTTTGGTGGATTATAGGTTCTAACGGATACAATTCGTTTTTGGGGACACTGTTCTATTTTCCTAATTGTAGAGTAAGCGCGTTAATGGGAACAAAATGCGTCACATTGAGAAGATATAATATATTTTTTAACAAAATTGCTGTATTTAAACTAGTTCATTATTCAACAAGACTGTGCTGCCAATGGAACTGATTACTACCAATAAACAATAAACACTGTTCTAGCAAATCTGGAATTGATATAACACTAAAGTGGGTTTAATATATTAGCAATTTATTTAATATGGGTTAATACAAAATAAGCTATCAATATACAACCTATGTCTAAGGAAACTAGATCATTTTCCTCAGTGTAGTATCTAAATATCCCTTGGGTGTATATAGATTAACAGTTCGTTCTAGATGTGGTAGTTTGTATATGCATTTAATAACTTTATTTTGCAACTTTTGTAATGGATTTAAGCTTGATAAACAAACAAATCCCCATGCAGAAGATAAATGTTATAATATTAAATATATTAATGTAATATATGTATTTGAAAGGAATGTTATATCTAGCTTTGTACCAAACAGATAAAAAGAAAATATCGAATTTATATAATATACTGAAGATGACTTTTTCATAAATTTTCGTCTAATACTAGGTAATCCTAAAAATGTTGTCTTTTTTTAATAATATATAATATATAATAAAATAAATTTTCACACGGAACACAAAAAATATGATTAAACTAAGGATTTCAAATTCCAATTATGTAGTACGCCCCTGGGACATTCTGAACAATCATTGTGACAACGCGTAGCGAAGTAAAATACAGGCGAAAATCCAGGGTCGGGTCATAAATAATCGCCCTGCATGTAAATGAGGACAATAACATTATTGTAAAATGCAAATTGGCCAACGAGAATCCATTACGAGTCAAATAATACGCCGTATTGCCCCTCCTTTTGGGAATATTATAGAAGGGGAAATGCACATTAGAGCCAAATCGGAACGGGAATTTTATTCAAAAAATATGTTTTTGTGTAAGCCTTTGGGCTTTTGTGAGTCGAGATAGCTTAATATAGACAGGGGGGGGGGCGTCATTCACCACTTCTTAAGAGGTAACAAAATGTAAAAAAAAAATGTTTACGACCTTATCGTAGGATTCTGCAATCTACCGGCAGGTCCAGAAGTTATTCGACTTGTTTTTTAAATATTGTATATTTAAACAATGGCATGAAGAGAGACGGAAACAACCAGGAAGGTCTATTACTAAACGACAGTTTGTTGGGCCGTGGGGCCTAGCTTGAGTAAATAGTCTGGCAGTCCTGTACGATGTTACTTTATTTCCGTTTCTCCCATCAAAAAGTTTCACCGGGCTGCACTAAAGTTTAAAATTCAGAGATTCAGAGATGCGATACCTACGTGAGTGGGGATGAAGAAGTAGACCATACTCAAAGTGGAGTTAAATGTATAGAAAAAAGAAAAGCACAAAGTCTTTTTCCACAAGTTTATTAGAATAGCTAGGCGAACCTAGAATAATTCATAATAATTCGACATGTTTCGAGTGTAGAAACACTACTCATCATCGGGAAAACAACGTAAATAGTACAATGCTGATGTTGTTAGCAATAATAGAGTTTAACTTTCATTAAGATTTTTCACTACTTACACCTAAATGATTTTTACAAAGTCTGTTAAAACTCTCTAATTTTTCTTTCGTTCTCTTCATTTTTTTGTCCAAGACAGGGACTTTGCACTAGCCCTTGACTTTCCAATATACTGAAGTCTTGTCGGTCTTCTGACTATTCATCGTGTACACCATTAAAAGCTTCATTACGGCTCAATCCCACTTATTATTTTCTCTATTGGTAATTTGGTAACAACATCAGCATTGTACTATTTACTTTGTTTTCCTGATGATGAGTGTTTCTACACTCGAAACATGTCGAATTATTATGAATTATTCTAGGTTCGCCTAGCTATTCTAATAAACTTGTGGAGAAAGACTTTGTGCTTTTTTCTATAATCTATTTATTTCTGTTTGTTTTGCCATACCCAACTAATTTCTAGGATATGGGCGATTTTAAAGAAGTGTGGAAGAAGCATAGTATTCTAGCCTCTTCATAAAGGCAATTTGACGGATCCAGACCCCCTCACCCCCCTAAGAAAGGTGAGATCCATCACAGGCGGCGTCTTAAAGTCAGCATCAAACAAAGCATTTCCATACATACCTGTAATATTGTTGTTGCCGATTCGACAATAAAAAAAACCTGAACCTTGCACAAAAAAAAACGTTCTAACGTCATTTTCAAGTCTCCAAACGATTTCTTTTTAAAAATTCAGTCCCATAATTACAAAAAACGAAGGTCTGGAAATTCCATTTAACAAATATGTTAAACTCAGCATTGCTTAATGAAATCTTGCTTTAAAATCTCGAACCAGGCCGGCAAAGTTGATTTTAATCATCCTAACGACTAGAGCATAAAGAAAAACGCTGGCTCGAAAGCAAATATACGAAATTTATTTTGACACAAAAGCCTTTTTGGTGTTATTCTCGAATTATAACGAAATTATATTTGCAAGACTCTGCTTTCCGTTTTGTTTTAATTTGAGTTAAATATTTCTGTTTGTTTGTGGTTTATTATTTCAGGTAAAACAGCGAACGAATATTGTAATATTGGAATATTACAAATAGAATTTCTTACAACGGTGTCTGGCGACGGATATGAATCCAATTTGGTGCAGTTTTGTTTTTGAGGGTAAGAAGAAGGATTCAAGGATGAGTTTTAAGATACCTCCTCGGCAACGCTAGTTACACAATATGAGGTGGATAAATTCTCGCATATAATTTTTGTCTCTCACATTTCTGACCTCTTTATCTCAAATTATAAAAGAGGGATATATGTAAAAATCTTGAACTTTATTAATCTCGATATTTCAATTCGTTTTTGTGATAATTGCGTTTAAATCCTAGATGGCAAGAAACATTTAAATAAACACCTTTCTGAGCGAAACATATTTATTAAAAATTAACCGTGCGTTTGGCATATTTTCAAGTCTACTATCTCCTGTTGCTGTATTTCCCCATTAGTTATGAGACCTCCTGTATATAACGATAAGTAAATGGTTTAACTAGGCACTTTATTGATTTGAAAATAGATGAGTTAACCAAAATGGTGTTTGTACTCACAATTAAACTTAAATAATAAACAACAAGAAAATCTGTTTATGAAATCTTAACATAGTATAAAACAAAGTCGCTATCCTGTCCTGTCCCTATATGTGCTTAAATCTTTAAAACTACGCAACGGATTTTGTAGCGGTTTTTTTAATAGATAGATTGATTCAAGGGAAAGGTTTTTATGTATAACTAGCGACCAGCCCCGGCTTCGCACGGGTGCAATTTCAGAGAGTGGCATGCCGGCTACTAATATCGGGTTTGTTATTTATACCAGCGGGTTGCAACACATGCCGGGTACACGCTAGTATACATATAAAATCCAAAAGTAAAATGTTTAAAACACACACTACACAAGAAACAGCCACAAAAACACTTAAAAAACACCAAAATCGTAAGAAAATAATATGACACAACCTGACGCGTGAGCTTGCTACGGCCCGCTGCTGATCTGGGAACTTTAACGACGAAACGAGCTCAGCTGTTAATGTCAAAGGTCTTCTGTCGAAACGCTTTGTTTTAAGAAACAGTTAACTATATCTACAATTGTTTTCGGATTCTCGGATGTTCTAAAAATGATATAACCAAGAAAAAGGATTATTTTGTTAAAATATTCACATAAAAAAATAATTTGGTTAATTTTATAGACCAAGAAGATTAGCAACGGTTTGAGTAAACTGTAATTTGTTGTACCCAAATTTTGTCACAGTACGATAGCTATAGGGGTGGAATTACACATAGAAGAGATAACGCAACCAAGATAATGTCTTTTACTAATTAATATGGGGAGATTATGGTAATGGAAAATTGAGGGGTGGGGAGGAAGGGTTATAAAATATATACGTATATGCGGGTTTCAGTGGTTTATAAATGTGTTGAATTCGTGAAACTGCAGAGGCAAGAGATAGGAATATAATTATGTATTTTTGTGTACTTCGATTTATTTATTTATTATTATTATTATTAATCATTATTATTATTATTATTATTATTATTATTATTATTATTATTATTATTATTATTATTATTATTATTATTATTATTATTATTATTATTATTATTATTATTATTATTATTATTATTATTATTATTATTATTATTATTTTATAAATAACAAGCGGCAAGTCCGATGAAGCTATTGTTTTAGTCTCTGTCCGTTGGCTAGTTTAAATTACTTGTTAAATTTTTTAAGCCGAAAGCAGTGGCGTAGCCAGGTGGGGGCCAGGGGGGGCGCCTGCCCCCCCCCCCCCCCGCCCCCCTTTCATGGCGCCCCTTGCCGCTTGGTGCCCGTATGCAAAATAAAAATATACTTTAATTACACCCTGTAACATTTATTGAAATTGAAAATAATTTGGTATTCTATTATATATATTTTGAAAAACAAACACCATATTTTTTTGAAATGCCTCAAATATAATTTTCAAATTAAAGTAAAAGAACTATTTTTGTTTTTTGAGATAAAATGACTTAAAATCATTGAGAAACGACGAATCATTTAATAGCTTTGCAGAAAAGGCTAAAGAAATTTCAAGTAAGTATGACTTGCCCCAAGGTCTCTAAAGGGTAGGTTGCCTGGTAACTCTATGGCCGAAGCGACGTGAGCGGGGTGTCTACGTCATCGAGATGACAAAGTTGATTTGTTTACATGGTGTACATAGCGGTTTTCACTGAATTATTGCTTTTGTAGTGTTATTTTGTTATTTAGGTGGTTAAATTTTAAACAATTGTGAAGTGTGGACATATTTTTTGCGAACTCACAATATTATTTTGTAAGAAAACTATCACAAATTGTAAATTTTCAGCGATTTTCATTGTGTGAATTTCAAGGTTAGTTTATTAAACTTGATTCTTCTCTATGTTCTAATTTTAAAACAAATTATTGTTTGAATATTTATTTATATATGAGTGGTGGCAATATTTGTAGCATAGCTAGATGTAACAGTAATTCAAAGAAGAAGCCAGATCCAGGCGAAAAAATATCATGTTTTTTACATGCCCAAAAAACCCCATCGTTTCAAAAGAATGGGAACGAAAATGTTGCTGAAAGGATAATTGGACGCCCAAAAATAAGAGGATATGCAGCAAGCATTTTCTGTTTACTGACTACAAAGATGAACTGCAAGCTCGCTTAATGAATTTCCAACCAATGGTTTTAAACAAAGATGGTAAGTGAAAAAGAGTAAATAAATAGGCAGTTCTCTATTAATAAAGTGACAACCAAGCCCAAAGTAAATAAACTTATATTATTCAGGGGTGAAAGATTCCAAAGTAAGGGTTGAGTTAATGTATTTAAAACAATAATAATATTAATATTTGTGAGGGCTCTTGAAGTATCATCTAATGATAATCATAATTATTATTATTATTAAGACAGAAGTTTGTAGGTTTAGTGAACCCTTATTTTATTTATTTTTTATAGCTGTCCCGACATTATTTTTACCTTTGATAGAAAATAAAGATACCTACTGTGTTATCGAAAAGAGCTTGTCGGATAAATCGAAAAGAAAACAAAGCAACTGTGGTACTGTGGAAGGTTTATTACAGTTAGAAACAGAAAAGCTAAAAGCCATTGATAACATTTCCATGGATATTTCGGAGGTTACATCAACAAGCAAAAAAACAGATTATGATATTATTTGGGAAAGAAAATTTTCATTATTGAGACAAGAAAATGAGAAGCTCAAAAAAAAATTGCAGATCATGAAAATAAAGAAACGATTTTAAAACAAAGTGGCTCCAACTTAGATGAACAAGATGTTTTGTCTCCAAACCAAGTGGACATTGCCTTAAAAATTAAATCTAAAGCTCGCTGGACACAGGATGAACTCTTAAAAGCTTACGTTAAAATATTTTGGTAAACGGTCATATACCTATATTTAAGGCAAACTTTGCATTATCCGCTGCCTGGAATATCCACTTTACAACAGTGGGCTGCAAATTAATATCAATTTAAGAAATGGAATTATAGATGATATTTTGCACATTATGGGAATAGCAAAAACATTAAAAAAAGTGTTAATAGACATTAACCCTAATCCGAGCCCTAATCGTTATTGAACTTCTTAGGTAATGAATGGTAAACCTATTTTATTTTGTGACATCATTTCATTTTATTCCCCATTGTAAAGTATAATTTGAAATAAAGAAATTATTATTGTTATTATTTCTCACAATTCCCAATATTTTTTAATAATAGATAAAACATGGTTTTCCAAAATATAATATTTAACATTATATGCAAAATTTTAAATGCTTTTAGCACTTACCTACCTATTAGTAATACAATACTGTCTATTTTCTGATAGGCCTAATTAATAATCAGAATATTGATAATAGAGTAAAAGTGCCTGTTCTTCCACCCAAGCCATAATTAGAAAAAAATATAAGAAATATTCCTTTCTTAAGGGCTAAAATCATTTAAAGTTTGTCAAAAAATGATATTTAAACAAAAGCAATTGAATTTACATATCAAAACCACAGGAATTCTGTGTGAAAACTATTTAATTGCCATTCTTTATATGCTGACCATGAAAATATTTTAAATGTGTCGTCTGGATGACGTATTCCCGCGCATGAAATGCGAACATCTGATTGGCCCAAAGTTACCAGGCAACCTATAGTATAGAGACCTTGGACTTGCCCAATGAATTTACAAGAAAAAGGTCAAAAAAGGTCAAACTTTTTCACGATGAAAAAACGGCTGGACACATTGAAAATTGCCCTAGGCGAAATTTTAAATTTTTTGTATATTTTTTTGTACTGGACACATTTATTCAAACATTAACACAGAGATTTGATGACTTTTTTCTGATAGCAAACAAATGTTCATGCTTAGAGGCGGAAAATATCCCTTTTTCTGAAGAAAATAAAAAATCTTTGTATGATTTATGTATTTTTTACAAATCTTCTATCCAACCGGAATTAGTTGTTTTGTAGTCTATTGACTGAAATAAATCAGGAATATAAGTTAAAAACAAAAGAAATATACCCTTTCTTAATTTCCAAAAAAATGGAATCAGTTTTTCCTTTTTATGTTATGTTTAATTTATGTAAAATATACCGAATTTTTTTAACAATATCTACAAACACTGCAACAGGCGAAAGATCTTTTAATAGACTACGAAATATTAAAACGTATAATTGGTCGACCATGTCTGAAGACAGGTTGACAAACCAAACAAAAATTATTAAATATTAAAAGGGACTATACTATGCGTCTAATACTGATTTGCAATCTGTAATCGACAAATTTAAAACCATAAAGAGTAGAAGAATTATTTTGTGAAAATTATTTAGTATTATAGCGTAACATTAGAGTACCTACTTATTTACTATTAAGTATATAATGTATTTTTATTTACGAAAGTTACAATGTTTTTTGTCCGTATTTTTTTATTGGCATGAATCCCATTTATTTTTGTTTATTACTTAGAATATATTATGATGTGTCTTAACTCGATTTTTATTATTTCTATTTGTTTTTTTTATACATTTTATAATAAAAAACACCATATTTTTAATAATAATAATAATAATAGTGGTTCTAAAAAATCGTAAAGCGCCCCCATATAAGTTCGCCCCCCCCCGCCCCGCATGGCTGGCTACGCTGCTGGCCGAAAGGTATTTAAACATGGGTAGGTAAGTATTTTGGACGCACAAATATCATTAAATATTTAAAAAAGAATATCATCAAGCAGCGTAATGCACAACGTTTTGAGTTAACTGCTCAAAATTACGATCAACTTGGTTTTTAGGAGTTTACGCTATTTGCGCAGACTGTACTTTCTTCAAGTGAGTTCCATATGTACCGGGTGAACAACTAAGAATGGTCGTCGGGTATATCTCGGAAACTACTAAACGTAGAAACTTGGGATAAAAAAAATTATGATTAAAGCGGTCATAAAAAAATTCTGGAAATAATTTTTAAGTTCCGCATTTTGCCGCAAGAGGGCGTAATTGAAAAGTAAATTTTAAAATTTTACATAACTCCGAAAATTCCACATTAAGGTATATTATGTTTAATAACACCATTTTAAAGCTTGGATAATTATGCATCATTTTTCTTTTATGCTCATTGGCGTACCGACTTTAATAAGAGTGGGGGAAGCTGTTTAAAGTGTAAACATTTAAATCGCTGTAACTTCTAAACGACTTATCCGATTTCAGCAAACTAATAGTAATTTTACTACTTTTTCTTACTGAATTTTATATTTCCCATTTCGTAAAATACCCAATTTCCTATAAAAAAAAATCAATTAATAATCCTCAAAAAAAGCAGTACCCTACCATTAGACCTTTTAAAGTTATGACGTGCTAAAAGCCATCCTATCTTCGTGTCTATTCTAGGCCTATAAATGTTTTACCACCATATTTATCAACTAGAGCTAAAAAATATTGAATAATGGCGTTTTTTTTGCGCTTTTAGATATTTCGAATGTAACCAAAATGTTTTAGATTAAATATAAGTGCTCTAAAATCTGTTTGCAATCTAAATTGGTCCCTCTGTGTTGGGTGTCGGGAGACACGACGTGTGAGAAATATGAGACTTTAATTTTTAGGATGGGCCTTCTGTAGCAAAACCATAAATTTTAGTAAATGATTAGTGCTTCTATGGGGGTAGAAATAGGAGATTTCGATTTTATTAATAAAAGTAAAAATAAGAAGTTCGTTGCTCAAAAGGCAAAGGTACAACAAGTTACTTTATAAAGATGTTTCTCAAAATAGATTATTTAGCTTCAAAATAATTTTAATAACCCTCCATCTCCAGTATTACACTAAATTTTAATGCCATTATTCCCAACTAACTTTTACAGTTTATTATAAAATTATACAAAATAATAACCATAAAACACATTAAAAAAATTAACTGAATCCGATTTCATTAATTAATTAATATAAATAATAGTATACATTATAATTTAAATTAAATTTTTTAATCTTTCTGCTATTTTTGGGATAAATATTATATAATTGCACTGAGAAAAAAGCCTTCTATTCCTTATAAGAATTCACATATTCTTTATCACATGTTTAATACTATTTATATGTGACAGCAATGCGCTTTCCTACTGTAAGACAACGAAAATTGCTGGACCGTTGTGTTGTGATAATATCACGGTAATTTAGCTAATAGGAAATAGGAGTTAAAGCTACCATAGAATGGTTTATAGCCATTATCGCTCTGAATACTCACAGTTATTATCAAGTTGTATTGGGGGTGTAATCTGGTTTTATATAGGTACCTACTGTATTTGTTCCGACTGGCAGTTGTTAAGAAACTTGACATTAATCATAATAATATTTGCTTGCTACGGTTAATGAAGCATATTATTATACACCATTAAAAATGAGTACTGTAGTTCTTAAAAATTTAAATAGCTTCTAGTGTGATATTGTTCTTGTCGTTTAACATTGCATATGATTATCTAGTATGCAACATGGTTTACTAAGTTTGTAAAATTCCTCCATAGATTATAAAATCCAATACTAATGATGAGTTGTGCAAAATAAGAATCTTCTATTGCTCTATCTGACATGCAAAGTTTTAAAAAACTTACATACAAAGTAAAAATAAATTAATTGAAACAGGTATCGGTACGATCAATAGAATTCAAATTCAGACATGACAGCTAGAAGACCCCGAGGTACAACTAGTTACTTTATATAATTGAATCTCAAAATAGAATATTTAGCTTTTAATTTCTGTGTGTGAGTGTGCATATTTAACTTTGTCAACTCAATCTAATTAATTATAAAAAATCATAGTTTTTATTACTTACGATAGCAGAACAATAATAATGGTTCTTTTTAATTCTGAATGAATCATTTCATCCATTCATTGGGATAAACCGTGTTTTTTTATAATAAATACATTTTAATTAACACAACATAATTTTCAATCATCAACTCATTGTAACTGATTTTAATATGTTTATTTTAATATATAGAAATTTATCAGCAATTATACATTATTAAATAGGCCAATAATTAATGGTTTTGGGAAATATTGTATACTTCAGCAAGATAATTTTGATTAAATTTTGCTTCACATAATAATGCGTGAATATATTTATTTAAATTTATACACTGCGCCCCGAATGTATGAAATTAATTTGATTTGAAAAACCCAAATGATTCCTGTACATACTATACATGACAGTATAGAGAATATATGTTGACAATTTTTAATACATATTAAAAAGACAATAAAAAATATAATTAGTAAAACTTTTTTATATACAGGGTGTCCCAAAAGTAATGGGACACAGAGCAACAGAAGACTCCTTTAGGCGAAATAATGCGATTTATCTAAACTTGCCTTATCCCAAAACTGATAACAGCCGAGATACAGGGTGTCAAAGTTTTAATTTTGTTTTCGTTTTTTTGCGATTACGTTTTAACGAAACGACATAGCAGCACAAAATTAAGGGTTTTGGGGTTTTTTGAGGTGAGAAATTCAAAATTATCCATAGTTTTTGTGCAACCAGTAGAGGGCGCTGCCTACGACATGGCCCACTCCTTTTAGCTGACATAACTTTGTTTAGGCTTTTTATATCGACCCGACTATTAAAAAAATAAGTTACGTTACTACATCAAAAACGTATAATTTATTGAAGTCGTTAGGAGCAACCATTTTCGAGATAATCGCATTTCATATTATGTCCAATGCAACTAAGTACGTGGTCCAAAAGCAACGGAAAATCGAGCGACGGTAAATTTCTGACTTAAAATTATTGTAAATGAGCTACATAAGCTAAGTGTCAGTTAATGTAGATACTTAAGGTTGACTATTTTTTCTAATAAAAACGTTTTTTCGTATACGGAATTAATAATTTTATTTTAAACAAAAATTTTTTTTAATACTTACTTTAATAACATTTAAAAGTAACAAAATGGTTAGAAATAAAAATGGTAACGCCGTGATAGCAATTGTTCAAAATGGCCACCATTGATTTCAATGATTTAATTCATTTAAATTTTTTAGAATTCTTGCATTAAAAATATCGAATGCAATTATCTCGAAAATTAAAAGTTGCCCCTAGCGACTTTAATAAGTTATACATTTTTGATGTGAAAGAAGTAAAGTAACTTATTTTTTTAATGGTCGGATCGATATAAGAAGCCTAAACAAAGTTATGCCGGCTAAAAGGAGTGGGCCATGCCGTAGGCAGCGCCCTCTACTGGGTACACAAAAACTATGGATAATTTTGAATTCCTCACCTCAAAAAACCCCAAAAGCCTTAATTTTGTGCTGCTATGTCGTTTCGTTAAGAAGTATCGAAAAAAAAACGAAAACAAAATTAAAACTTTGCCACCCTGTATCTTTGTTGTTATCAGTTTTGGGATAAGGCAAGTTTAAGTAAATCACATTATTTCGCCTTAAGGAGTCTGCTGTTGCTCTGTGTCCCATTACTTTTGGGACACCCTGTATAATATGGTAAAAACACGTATCTACATTAAAAAAAAAAAACCACCTTGTCGGACTTCCATTGTCTTTATTTTGTTACTTAACACAACGTTTCGGTTAATTGTATCTCAATCCGTTTTCTATTGTAAACTAAATTATAATTCCCAGACTACTGTCTTAAATACTATCCATTCTGCCTACGTGCTAATTGGAGTGTGAAGTTTGAGCTGTTGGTTTTGTGCAAGAAGAGGTTTCCAGATATTGGAAATATCTATACTTGGTTTACTTAATATATGGGTATTTTAAGTTATGAAAGCTGCTTCTTTGAATTTTCGTTTTCTCCAGTGCTGTTCCGTGTCCAAAACCTTGGCTTCTGACCACTGTATATTATGTTGGTAAGTTCATACATGTTCCGGTATACCTGATCTCAAAGTTTCACCTCTTTGAATATGTTTCAGATAATTATAATAATATTAATAGATACAATTTGTTGTGTTTTTATTACGGGGGGGGGGGAGGGGGTTTTACTTTTGTAATAAAGCTTCTAAGCTTATTTCCGGATTTGAAGGCTGTTTTGATATAGTTTTTGGTTATCTTTTCAGAAATCCCCTTGACATACCCAAGCAGCATTTTAACAACGTCCGACCAATTTTGTGCTACTGGCGACGACGCATTAGGTTTAAATAATAGTCGCCCTCTGACTATTACTAAACGATGTTGGGGCGACGTCGGATTTTGTCATATAAATAATAGACGTGTTTAGTCCATGCAGCCAACGACGTTATTACGTCGGCAAAGTCTCCACTAAGGTACTTTCATTTAGGTGATCTATCCAATGTTGTAACAACGTCGGTATCCAACTAAGTTCTAGTAATTTTAGATTTTAAGGTTATTGCATGTTTGGGCTGAAAAGTTGGCAAACAATTTTTTCTAACCTTGTTTTTTATAAGTATGTAATTTCAATTATTCAGTAAAATAAATAAAATGATACGTCGTTTTAAATATTCTGCCCCTTATAGAAAAAAAAACAAAAAAACTGCAACAGCTTTAAGAAGGTTGCTTAAGCTCATCCCCTACTGGATGCCAAGAAGCGGGCCAACAATTCATCAACAACCCTATCTCAGATCAGACTGAAGTTTCCGTATCCTCTGCTCAAGACAACTCGGTAGTTATATTTCGTGAGGCACTGGGTAAAAAATTACTACTAGAAGTTCTTATTAGTAAAAGTTTGGTCGTTTCTACGACTACGCCATTTTAGCAGTTTACAACAATGTATTTTCGGCGGCCATTGTTATTCAACTTTAATTATTTTTGTTTTATACTATGATTACTCCTAAAATAATGTTTTAAAACACATTAAAACTTCATAATAAAGCAATAGGATATAATTTTAAAGTTTGACGCTAAAATAAAGTTTTTGTCCAAAAAATTTTTTTTACAAAAATATAATTTTTTTACAAAAACGGTGAATTATCGCAGCCCTGTTTTATTTACTATATATTTTACCCATATTTGTCAGTAAAGTACCATGCGTTTGCATTTTTACCCGATGCGTAGCGTGAACGAAATTATTTAATTAGGTACCATTTATCTTTTCCCATATGCTTGCCATCTTTTTAAATAAATACATATTGGCATGAGTTACAAGTTAATTTTGTTCTATCATATTTTATAGGTTAGACGAGTAGCAATAATATAACCAATTAGTATATTATGCCGACTATTACTATCATTATATAAAATTTTGCACGACATGGTTTGATTTTTTGCACCACAAGATGTTAGTCGCCACTTGCTCTTGTCCACAACTTTAAGGCGGATCCCAACGTCGAAACGACCCAAAAATGATTGACCATATTGGTCCAACCAGGGGTTGTAACGAAGTCGTAATGACGTAGGATGGCGACGTCGGGTCGTGTAGACCAACGTCGGGTCAACGTAAAATTGCTGCTTGGGTAAGGTCCCAGGTAGCAGGATGACGTCTTTATGACGTCGAATATTGGGGATTTTTAGTCAGTTGACGTCTTTTGGTCGCGAGATGACGTCAAAATAACGTAGTTTTTAACACGTGTCTTATACGTCATAATTTTACGTAATAAACACGTCGATTTTTAGTCATTTTATTGAATTATACGTATCATTAAAAAGTAAAAGTGACCAAGTTTTTTGAAAATATAGCGGGACCGGTTTTAAATAAGTAAAACGCCTGAGAATAGCTTTTTCTTATAGTTAAAGGCACGTACGTATCATTAAACTTTTAATATAATATATATTATCTTGTTACGTTTTTATGTTTAAATACCAATGTAAAAAACTTTAAAAATATTACCATTTGAAATTAACCATTTAAATGTATGTAACATTTGCAAAAGCAATATTTTGTCATTAAAAGTCTGCGATTATCAAAATTAAATTACCCGCGCTCCTTTTTATGACATTGGCAGTCTGACAGAAGGTAGAACGCATTGGTATTCTGTTGTTGGCGCTAGCAATCAGGCAGTCGACCGTTCGGCAAAAGTGAAAAGTTTATGGAGATTTAGTTTCGATCATGGTTTCTATGTATTTTGTGTTATAAGCGAATATAAATGTACCAGATTATCGAGTTCGAGGCAAATAACGGCGGAAGAGTAGCCGGTATGCACTCAAACTGGGTGACGATGACGCCCCGAAAAAAAGAAGTGTTTTGGCCGCCATTAAAGGATTCCTTAGCATTTTTTCAATTCTGCACACACATGAAAGTTGTAATATTTAACTTTTTATCATTACAAGGATTTTGTGCATAAAATATTTATATGTATTTTTTTACCCCTATTATGTATTATTTTAAGAAGTTTTTAGTAAATGTCCGTTATATTGATACAGGATGTTTAAAAAATCATAAAAATTTAGGAAATAATTTAAGGATAAAATAAACAACAAACAAACCCGAACAAACCCGAACAAACCCAAATCAGTTCGGAATATTTGCAGTTTTGAATACAGCTGAAAAAGATTATGACGTTTATTGACGTTTTCTACACCTAAAAAGACGTCTTAATATGACGTATTTTTTACGTAAAAAAAGACGTTATTGGTCTGTGACTTAAGCACGTCTTTTTAATGTTTAATTTACGTAATTTATGACGTCGCTGATGACCAATATTCGACGTCTTAAATACATCACCTTGCTACCTGGGGTATTGTAAGAAATGCTTACTGCTCTTTCGTTTCTGTATTAGTTTTTACTTCGCGATTTTTAAGTTTTGAGATATGGTTTTGGTGGATGGTGTTTTGATTTGTGGAATATTTTACTAACTGTGCCCTGTGAAATTTGATTATCCGGATATTTAGCATTAAAGAAAGTGCACACTTCACTTTGACCTTTTTATTTTATCTCCACGTCCTAACAATATCAAGATTTCGATCCGCTGTTTTTCCTACAAAACCATTTTTGTTTAGAAAATTGTAAAATAATACTTCGGAAATACGAAATACCTAAATCAATTTTACAAGTTCACAATGTCACAACATGTCAGAACGTGAAACAATGAAGATTTCTTACCTTACAAGGTAAAAAAACCATCAATGATTTATCATTTCATTTCCGCTTATTTAAATAGAGATATTTTAAAAACGTTTAACAGTCGCCATTTTGATAAAGCTTGACAGAATCGCGCCAAAATTTATGACCATACTGTACGAGATATTAGCTTTTAAATGATGTATCACAAGATGTATGTTTCCATTTAAAAAAAAAATCGACGTCGTCATATCTTTGACAAATGTCTATAAAAAAACAAACGAATAACGTCAAAATGTGAGTATATACAGTGACCGGCAAAGAGTTCGCAACATATGGGAAAATTTTTTATTAGCGGAATATTGAAAAATCTTTTTTGGGGGATTGGACGTGCATGTCCCATAACCTTAAAATCGATTTTGACATACGTCACGTGACCAATGGTATGGCGGGAAAGTTGAAAAAACCAATATGAAATCATCATAAATCAGATAAGTTGATGAGATATCGAAAAAATTCAAAGAATAAAAAGTGTTTAGAATTCCATTAAAACCTTTAATACAATGTTTGGGATATCTACTTAAAAAAATATAAAATCGAATATTTTTGTAAATATTTTTTTACCGAATTAAAAATTTTCTTATTTTTCCTTTCTTAAAGCTCCATTAAAGTAAAACTGACATCTGGTGACCACAACTAGAAATATTCTTTTGTTTTTCTGACAATTTGAAGCCATAATTCAAAAAATTCGTTTACACTTGGATACCAGCTGTTGCAATAGTCTATTTCTAATAACCTTATCGATATTTTTTATATCGAAATATTCTATTATGTTAAGAAATCCTTAAATTCATTAATCCAAAGCAAATTTTATTTATAACCGTAAAAAATAATTTAAATTTTTATTAATTTTTAGATTTTTTTAAAGATTTCTGCGAAATTCAAAATTATTTTTTACGGTTATAAATAAAATTTTCTTTGGATTAATGAATTTAAGGATTTCTTAACATAATAGAATATTTCGATATAAAAAATATCGATAAGGTTATTAGAAATAGACTATTTTATTGCAACAGCTGGTATCCAAGTGTAAACGAATTTTTTGAATTATTGCTCCAAATTGTCAGAAAAACAAAAGAATATTTCTAGTTGTGGTCACCAGATGTCAGTTTTACTTTAATGAAGCTTTAAGAAAGGAAAAATATGAAAATTTTTAATTCGGTAAAAAAATATTTACAAAAATATTCGATTTTATATTTTTTTAAGTAGATTTCCCAAACATTGTATTTAAGGTTCTAATGGAATTCTAAACACTTTTTATTCTTGGAATTTTTTCGATATCTCATCAACTTATCTGATTTATGACGATTTCATATTGGTTTTTTCAACTTTCCCGCCATACCATTAGTCACGTGACGTATGTCAAAATCGATTTTAAGATTATGGGACATGCACGTCCAATCCCCCAAAAAAGATTTTTCAATATTCCGCTAATAAAAATTTTTCCCATATGTTGCGAACTCTTTGCCGGTCACTGTATAAAATAAAATTGACGTGTCCGAGCGTTTTCCCCAAAAACTACAGGTTAAGGCAATATTAGTTTTATTCCGGACTTCTGGGCAATCCTGTATAAGACCTATCAGTTTTGTAAAATGAGAAATTCCTCAATAACAGAAACGAACGTTTTCGATTATAGGTGACGCAAAACTACACTTTCTCCTGTCGTAGACCGCATTGATAAAGTTTCTCTATACGTAATATAAGTATCGATTTCGACCCTCCGAAACGATAGGAAACATATTAAAACTTCTCACATGGACTGCACAGTGCACACGCACCCTTCTTTCGATAAGGGGAAAATAATAGAAACCATTGTCCCCCAAATCGTATAGCGAGATTTTAGTTCGGGTGTATTCTGGAAAATTAAAGCATTAAGATGTCAAGGGATAAGTCCTGTTGAAGGGATTAATGGACTTATCTCGGACTGTACTGATCGGATAAAAGGACTGAATACTTACCTGATGAAAATATTATTGAGATAAAGAAGGTAAACGACACTAGAATTAAATTATGAATTAGAATTCATTGATGCCAACAAAATTTTAGTTTCCTTTCAAGCTGGTTTTCGAAAAGGGTACTCTACAGAGACAGCCATTCAATGTGTGATTGAGACGTGGAAGAGAACCATTGATCAAGGGGAAAATGTTACACACAAAAAAATCTAGTATCCAGTTGAACCTAAAAGTTTCAAACTGAAACTATCATATACATGAATAGGAGCAATGCTAAAGTAAAATTAAATAGAAAATACCTTAGCATCAAAATATAGTTTTAAATTAATACTACATTATTTTAACTTGACTCTACTTTAGTTTTAGGGTAATAAAAATAAATGATCAACCTATCAATAATTTTAGTTGCAAATATAGTATACGTTAATATTGGTTTGATTCAAAGTATTCTAAGAATAAATATTCGTTATTTTCGTTTTGAGTATGAGTTATTATTAAGTTGAATATACGAAGTTGCATTTGAGCACATATATTTTATTTGTATCTTCAATTTGTGAATATCCTACATTCTCCGCGAAACTAGACAAATCAATTTATTATCATCTTAAAACTAGTTTATTATTAGATAGAGTAAAATTTAAAATCATGTAGTTTTGAAACAGATAGATCTGAAAGGACTATATTATTTAGGTCAGATAGGATAAGCTCACCGCAGTCAATAGAATTGTACAATGTCAAGTTAAAATGTCTTTGTGACATAGGTAACAAATACTATTGTGATATTACCTTAGGTAGTATCTGATCTGAATATAGCCCTAACAGATAACTGATAAATAAAACCACTTTTTATTGCTTTTGGTTTTATTTAAAAAAAACAGGTAATAAAAAACCATAGCAATAACGAATATAAAATTTCCTCCATCACACTATTACACAAAACGCGCAAAATAGAACACACACTACCAGCATCGGTGAGCATCGACGCGCGACCTCTGCGTGGATGTTAAATAACGACTAAAGTAAACGTATTTCGGTCGTTTCCTCGCAAAACAAGAGGTCACGTGATGCAAATAGCATCAAAGAAATAATAAGGGTTTAGATTTTACTCAAGTTAAGCATAGAGACTGTCTTTGTGCTCGCTGTGAGAATACAAATTTATTCTTATTTTTAAACCCATCATAGTATATTTCACTTTGACCACAATACTTATTTTTAAAACAAGTATAAGATTATCTTGTTATGATGAAGATGTAATTTCTTTATGAACATAATTTTGATTAACTTGATGATATAATTTAAAACCAGTAGTAGTTTAAAAATGAATATATTTTAGTCACGAAATAAAGCAATTTAGTTTCAAAATAAGGCTATTTGTTTGAGCATTACTATAAGCTTGTTTTGAGAGTAGTTTTTTTTGTGTGTATAGCTGTATTTTTGGATTTTAAGCTGGCATTCGAAACAATTGACAGGGCTAGATTGTTAAGTAAATTGTATCAGTAAGGTATTCGCGGAAACGTTTAAAAATTATTTAACCCTTAAGTACTGACGTACCAACAACTAACAAAACAAATAAATTAAAAAAATTACAATAAAATACTAACGAAGCAAAATACAAGTACACGCAAAGATAGTTACATACGTACTGACGCGTAGTCTACTGGACGACGCTGGTTTTTTAAATGCGGATAATATCGGTTACACTCGGCCCAGGTCGTTCTTGCTTAGACATCTTGCTTAACTGACCTCTACTTGAGAGTACACTGATAGAGAAAAATTATACTTAAAAAATAACGAAAATATCCTGATTTTAAAATTCCCCGTAGTCTGCCGGACGACACGTCAGTATTTAAGGGTTAAGTAACAGGTCACAAAAAAACAAAAATTTCAAAAACATATTCAAATAAAAAAATAAATAATATAGGAGTTCCTCAAGAAAGTATACTAGGTCCAATATTATTTATCTTATACATCAACGATATGCCATTAGTTTTAAAAATGTGTAAGTTACAAATGTTTGCTGATGACACCTTAATTTACATTAATGTTTTAAATATTTTTGATGGTCTAAATAGTCTAAATTCTGAGATAAATATATTATTAAATTGGATAAAAGTAAATAAATTAAATATTTATTTCAAAAACTAAATGTATGATAATCATACATACCCATAATGGGTAATAATTTAAATTGTCAAAATATAAAAATGTTGTAATTCATGGTGAAAAATTGGAATTAGTAAACAGTTTTAAATATTTAGGGATAATCATTAATTTAAATTTAAAATTTTTTAATTATTTTGAAAGTATCATATCAAAGATTGCCGGAAAAGTAGGTTATTTTAAAAGAATCAGTTCTAATTTAAGTTTGTTTTCTAAAAAAACTGTATTTAATACTATTATATTACCACATTCTCTTTATAGTTTTTCCATTTTATATTGTGCTAGTGAGGAAATATTTGATAAATTACAAGTTTTACAAAATAAGGCAATGCGGATTATTTTAAATTGTGACAAATACACAAAAATTAATTTTATGTTGAAAAATTTAGATTGGTTACGTCAGAAATTTAATTTTTTATTTAATAGGTATGTATCTTTAATATACATAAAATTAAAAATAACTTATTGTGTGGATAGAGTATCTAAAACATTAGCTTATAGATCTATTTTTTATAAAGGTTTGATAGAATATAATAATTTGGAAAATTCTATTAAATCTAAAAAATCATTAAAACTGTTTAAAAAAAAATTGAAATTACATTTAATTAAAAAACAAAATGATACGTAATATTTGATACAATTTACAAAATGTTTAACTTTTCTGTCTGTTTTTGTTAAAATAAGGTTGCGTTTTAAAATTTAAAAATAAATCAATGTGTTAAAAAAATGTATTAAAAAATATTTAATTGTAGCTTTTTGCTAAATAAAACATGTTACTACTACTACTACTACACTGGCAAAATTTAAAATGTATTTTGTTAAAGTATTATTCAATTTCTATCCTCTATATTTATTGTTCTTATTAAAACAACCCCTATACATCATTATTAACGTGACATCAATATTATTAGAGAAAAAAAGGGTTGCTGATCAAATACATGGTAATATCATCTGCCCATAATGGAGATGTTATATTAATTGAGATATATGACGTCTATTGACATTTAAAATACTTTTAAATGGGATTCTTCGGCAAACGAAGCCTGACCAAACAAATTATATCGGTTAGTTTTGTTTAAACTTCCGGATCTGGCAGATGGGGGTATTATTAATTATACACGTTGACTTAGGGTTGGCTGTATGAAATTATATGGTTATTTTACGAACCGTATAAGATCCTATTAAATTTTATGTAGACTTGAGAACCTAATCAAAACCGTATTTTTAGAGAAAAGTATTGTACAGGGTGGATCATAAATTTCTATATCAACTTTAATTTTTTTTATACAGTGTGACCAGTAAAGTCTGCATCATATGTGATTTTTTTTTATTAATATCTTTAGGTATTCGAAATTTGATTGGCATCAAGTTCTGCTTCGATCGAGATGAAAATTAAGCAAAAAATAGTAGTCACATGATTCGCATTATTTGTCAAATTTTAGTTTTTTTTTAAAAAATAATAAATTAAAAGTGGGGTTATTTCTGAAAATATCAAAAAAAGTTAATAAAAAAAGTTTTTTTAAAGGCAGTTTCTAGCTCACATGCAAATTTTCAGCTGCATAAGATAATTTTGATTTTTTACCCATATTTTGTAAATTGCACCTTGCAAAATAAGACTCAACGCAACTCAACTCAATATTAAGGTTTCAGACAAAAACTACGTTTTCAAAAATACTTATTTTATGGAGTTACCCTGTACAGGGTCAAAAACAAATAGACTTTGCATCATGCGACCAAATTTTAATAGCCCAATTTTGATTTTGTAGAAAAACACACATTTAATATGGCGATACTTTAAAGAAAATGTATCTGAAATAAAGCATTGTCAAAACTAAGAAGTTTTACGTAGGTCTTATTTGCAAAAATGGTGCAATTAACAAAATATGGGTAAAAAATCAAAATTATCTTATGCAGGAGAAAAAAATTAAAATTTGACAGATAATGCGAATCACGTGACTACTATTTTTTGCATAATTTTCATCTCGATCGAAGCAGAACTTGATGCCAAAGTCGAATATCGTATAAAGCTGTTAATAAAAAAAAATCCCATTATGATGCGGACTTTACTGGTCACACTGTAGAAATATATTGTTGGTACCTATATATACCTACATGTTGTAATCAATTCTAGACATTTTTAATAAATCATGCCCCAGAACCGTTTACAAAATATTAACACTTTAATGCTGGTATGTCCCTTTCGAATATCAGATTTGCGATTACTATACAGGGTTCGACAGAAACAACAGTTTTTGTTTTCTGGATTTTTTTTTCAATTTCTTTTGATGATTGGCTAAATCATCACTTTGGGAACAAACGGATTGGAAGGTACCTATGGTCCAAATCAGTTGGCAGGTAGGAGTCCGGATCTCACAATTATCGACTTTCATTTATGGGGATATCCGAAGCCACATGTGTATAAAACTAATTTCAACAATAACTTAGATCTCATGAAAGAAAAAGTAAGAGTAGTTATTGGATATATCTCAATACAGCAAGTTAGGAACTGTTATCAGGAATAAAGATGTCGAGTTGAATTATGCGCTAACTCGGTGGTACCACGTTTAAATAAAAGCTTGAATGAATTGAAGTAAGAAGGCAACAATAGTTGTTTGTTTTTACGTAAATTTATTTTAAACGAAGTCCGCAAAACTAAAAGGGTTGTTTCTGACGAACCCCGTATAGTAATCGCAAATCTGATATTCGAAATTGTAGTTTTGGCACAAGCAGACGTTTTTATAAAGAATGACTTTTTCTTCTATACCTACTAATAAAAAAATTGTTCCTGTTCCAAACTCTGTGGTCACGCTGCATTCTTACAATAAACCTTGTATAATATATTGCTTTTAAGGGCGTTTCAAAAAAATTAATTTGACTGGTCCAAGCTTTTATTGATTAAGGGGCGATATTCTTTATAAGAGGCTAATCCGCTTCTTTATCATTTTATGAACACTATCCTTAAACGATCAGATAATTTGAGCGGTCTTTGGTTCTCTCGTGATAATGATGAAGAAGTTTACCGTTTATCTCTAATTTTTTACTTCTTATTATTAAGAAGAAGGCGCCAACCTCTTTTCGTCCCTATTCGCCAAGATTAACAACCGACACTAAAAACTTACACTCTAATGAGCTGACATTTCCGGAAATCCGTTTTTAAAAATGACACCTTCACGCTTCTGACTACGTTTACGCCTGTTACGGCACGTGTTAAGCACATTGCCGACCAGTCTTGCGTGGAAACGATTTCTTTAAGTGGTCTCTTGTAAATGACTTTGATGACCAGCTTAATGTTGATTTTAGGAAATTAGCGGTTCTCTTTGATTTTTCCTAAGTTACGGCACCAGAATTTTTATCGTAAAGGCAAAGTATAAAGACCTCAAAGAGATGTAAGTGCTTCATTCTTATTTTTAGATTCGTTTGGAAAAAAAGAAAGTCAGTGTCTGTCTTGTCTGCATTTAAAGATTTAAATAATGCTAAAAAATTTGCTGCAAAATCAGTTTCTACAAAGTCTACAATCCTCGACTAGTGACCGGATTGGTGACTTACTTTGGCCATGTAGAATTGATTCAGATATAAAATACTTTAGCAAAAGTATACACTTTCTAACGACAATTTTCTAGAACTATATTGTGTCCACTTTATTATTATTCATGATACCACCATTTAACAGAACTAAGTAAAATAAAATCTATAAGTAAAATTTCAATTATCGTCAATGGTTTTGTGATATATTTTGATATTTGATTCATACACTGAGGAAACTTTTCAACTTAAATTGATGCCAGGAATCATATCCTAGATTTTCTTGATGTACTTAAGGACCACCCTGTATAGGTTTTTTTAAAACTTTGTATGTCAGATAAAGCAATAGAAGGTTCTTATTTTGCACAACCCATTATTAGTATTGGGCTTTGTAATCTCTAGACAAATTTTACCATATCAGTAAACCATGTTGCATAATAGATAATTATATGCAATGTTAAACGACAAGAACAATATCACACTAGATGCTGTTTAAATTTTTAAGAACTACAGTACTGATTTTTAGTGGTAATTATATGCTTTATTAACCGTAAAAAGCAAATATTATTATGATTAACGTCAGTGTTCATTACAACTGCCAGTCGGAACTAACACAGTATATAAAACCAGATTACACCCCCAATAAAACTTGATTATTAATGTATTCAGAGCAATAACGGCTATAAACCATTCTATGGTAGCATTAACTCCTATTTTCTATTGGTTAAATTATCGTGATATTATCACTACAGAACGGTCTAGCAATTTTCGTTGTCTTACGGTAGGAAAGCGCGTTGCTGTCGCATATTATTAAACAGTTGTATAAAGAGTATGTGATATCTTATAAGGAATAGAAGACTTTTTCTCAGTGTATGGTCATAGTACAGATGGGAAATACGCCAAGTATTAGCTACAAATCCTTATACTAAACCATATCTATATTAAGGAACTTAATAGCTTTTATTTAATATGTAAATATTACTATTAGCTTTTATATTACAGTTAAATTATTGAAAAAATAGTTAAACAAAACAAATTAATAAAACAAGTTACAAATACACTTTTTTTGACTTTGTCGCTGCTAAATCGTCAATTACTTTGTCAAAACTAAGATACAACGTTAAACACTAACCCAAATAAAAGCAAATCAACGTAAAAAAAAACGGACCTTCCAAAATAATTCCTTCCAAATTTTTAATAAAACTCTTGGGAAAACCGAACAGTCGAGGCGGAACCTCCATTCGAAGTTAGGAAACTTGCTTATCATTAAAAAAAAACTTTCACGAATTATTATACTGTATATTATGCAAGTATGTCAGTCGGCTACACTTATCATTCAATTTTCCGAGTTGGTAGCCTTATTTCGCTTCAGGGCAAAGTTTTCGGTATCGACAAGGTAAGAGAACTCGGCAATATAACTTTAACTGATAAAGCTCGATGATGACGTGTCTTCTTGATAGACCATCTGCCGCTTTGGAGGTAATTTAATTGAAATTCGATGGTATAATCGAGAGATGGGGAAATAAACCTAATTATGATATTTGTTTGATCTCGTATTTCTTGGAACAACATAATATATTTATCGGCAAAACGCCAGTTTTGTATCGCATTTTTTAGTATTGAAAATACTATTAGGATCGTGTTTACGCAAACTTGGCATTGCATGTCGATGTCGCTCATGTCGATGTCGCTCATGTCGATGTCGCTCATGTCGATGTCGCTCATGTCGATGTCGCTCATGTCGATGTCGCTCATGTCGATGTCGCTCATGTCGATGTCGCTCATGTCGATGTCGCTCATGTCGATGTCGCTCATGTCGATGTCGCTCTGCCGTCTGTCGCGGCCAACAGCGCAATATCTAGATCGGTCTTGTAACATAATACTCTGATAATACTTGGTAGAAATATAAATATGAATCAGCGTAAAGTCGGCAAGTAAATAATGAATAATGTTTAGTTTAGTTTGTGTTTTAAAGAACGCCATAGTAACTTTGTTAAAAAGTGTTTTATTGAGATAAGTTATAACTAAGGTAAGTTCACGTTATTTAAATCGGAATATTATATCGAAAAAAAAAGCGGGAGGCAAAAAGTTGGAGCACAATAATTGCATATACAGGGTCCGCCCAAATTTGGTTAACAAATGGGATAATTTTTTTATTATTGATTTCTCAGAAAATGTTATTGTACCGGGTGATTGGTTATATTTTGCACCTCTACCTATCTCATGAAAATCTTCATGGTCTATTTTGAACGCTTGGGTAAATAAGTATAATTTAAAAACATAGCATAAGTAGGCTTAGACAATATGACCGATTGAATATAAGGCAATTGTTCACCTTGGTTGGTCTGCTATGTGAATATTATTGTTTATAAACAAATTAATATTAATTATTCTTAGAAATAAAACCATACATTTAATATAATATGTTTTAGTTAATATACAGGGTGTCCCAAACGTAATGGGACACAGAGCAACAGCAGGCTCCTTAAGGCGAAATAATGCGATTTATTTAAACTGGCATTATCCCAAAATTGATAACAACCAAGATAAAGGGTGTCAAACTTTTATTTTTGTTTTCGTTTTTTTGGGATTATTTATAGTTCACCTTGGTTGGTCTGCTATGTGAATATTATTGTTTATAAACAAATTTATATTAATTATTCTTAGAAATAAAACCATACATTTAATATAATATGTTTTAGTGAATATACAGGGTGTCCCAAACGTAATGGGACACAGAGCAACAGCAGGCTCCTTAAGGCGAAATAACGCGATTTATTTAAACTTGCATTATCCCAAAATTGATAACAACCAAGATAAAGGGTGTCAAACTTTTATTTTTGTTTTCGTTTTTTTGGGATTATTTATAATATGTTTTAATTAATATACAGGGTGTCCCAAACGTAATGGGACACAGAGCAACAGTAGGCTTCTTAAGGCGAAATAATGCGGTTTATTTAAACTTGCATTATCCCAAAATTGATAACAACCAAGATACAGGGTGTCAAAGTTTTATTTTTGTTTTCGTTTTTTTGGGATTATTTCCTAACGAAATGACATGGGTAGCAGCACGAAATTAAGGATTTTGGGGTTTTTTGAAGTGAGGAATTTAAAATTATCTATAGTTTTTATGTAACCAGTACTGTAAAATTAAAGAACATTTTTTAAACTTTTACAAAATCCAAATTAGAATGTGGGCTTTAATTACAGGACATAGGTCATTAAAATTTTAAAGCTGTGTCAGGTATTTTCAATACATAGGATGCTTGCGTAAGGTGCAAGATCTGTGAATTTTTTCTTTAGACGATTTTATGCTTTGTGTCTGTGTCTTTGAGTCCAAATTTGCTTTTTTGTGTATTCCATTAGCGTCTTTATAATATTAACTCAAGTAGGACTAAAGCAATCAATTTTATTCACTAGTATAATATACTAAGTAATTTTTTTATTAGAAAATGGTGAAAATGAAATAGGTACAAAGGATGGTTGTAGATTAAGAATATTATCTGATAGGCGTTTAATACACTTGGATGATTATAATGATCCCCGCTTATTATGGTCTACATTATACCCTCGTTATTTGGAGATACTAAAATGCTTTATGTGCTTTTAATGAATAGCAAAATAAATATTTCGTAAGTACTTAATTTTTATCCAAAAAAATATTTTTTTACTTCATTCTTTGATTTTAATTTCAATTCCTATTTTTTTTGCAGATTGTGATACCTTGATAATTACGAATAATTTTATCCTCACAATGTCTTTTAGACATATACCGTGCGAGCAAAAATTATTTGCATCAAAGAGGGCTTGGATTAAAAAACGTAGGGCTTAATTTAGGTCACAATTATATGGATACGATATATCTAACCAAATCTAGGTTAAAATTTTGTCAAATTCATATTATGACATGATATGCCAAACTAATGAGAAATAAAATAAGTTGACGAATACAAAATTTATTTTTGTTGTTTACAAAATTAACAAAGTAAGAATATACAGAAAGAAAAATAATTACATTAATTGCTGAATTTGGTTTGACATTGACCAAAAACCGATTGACATGCTCCAAGCATTCCATTACATTCCATTCTTCCCACTTCTTGAGATAGGCGTCTTATACAATTTGTTGGCGTATTTTGCATTATTTCACGAACGTTTGTAACAAGTTCTTCTGTTCTTACAGATGGTCTTCCTGCTCCTTTTTTGTGTTAAATAGAACCTGTTTCCCTAAACACAGCCACGGTTCTCTTCAGGCAATGATAAAAATCCACGACAATAAAAGCAACGTTAGGAAAATGTTCGTGAAAATGGTCCATGCACAAACCCGGATTGTATTGCCACTCACCATTTACTCTAACCCCGTTTCGAAAATACGCTTCCACCATGAATGTTTTGTGCTGTTCCGTAAAGCCCATTGTGTGAATTGTTCAAGAAATTGGAAAAATTAGCGATGAATCAAATTACTTGTATAACTGTCAAAGATGACGGAATAACTGATTGATTGTTAATTCAGGTAGTTACTGACACCCAACAGGTATTAAGCTCTACGGCTAAGCATTACGTCCTTAGATGCAAGGCCCTCCTTGATACACGGTACTTAACTTACTTAAATTTTCTTCGACGCCTTCTTTTTAGAAAGGTTTTTTGTTCTTCCCCAGTTTATTTGGTTGGTTTCGACCCCATTTACTGACTTCTCACATACTCAGTATGTTTTAAATTTTATCAATTTCTCCATATTATATCTCTTTTACACATAATTTTTTAATTCCATAAAGCTCCATTAAGGTTCTTTACCATTTTCTCTTCTGTTAAAACCATCAGCACTAAATATATTTTCTGTCTCCTGATGATGAACGTTTCTACGTTCGAAACATGTAGATACCCTTGACGAATTTTATTCTATTAAATTTTGTGGAGGAAGACTTTTAATTTTTTCTTTCTTTCCCATTTTAAAAATAGTTTCATGCGTTAAGTTGATAGATAAAAAGTAAAATTGTGTACAGAATGTCGTTTCTGCAAATACCTATATTTTGATAATACAGCTGTTTTCCTGGTATCGCACATAGTCAGAACGAAAAGGGGGACAATCAGTGAAATAGAGTTATTGGGATTAGAATAATTGATATTCGTCGGGCAGATGATGTTATTCCTGCAAGCCAAACGGGCGCTACGCTTTGGATGCTATAAATTGTATTATTCTGTACCCGGATTGTACAGGATATGTTGGCCGAAAATCCGATGGCGGAAATGCAAAGCTTTTCGATAAAGTGGAAACTAATGGAGAGAGAACCACTAGTCGATGCAGAAGATAAGTAGGTACATTTTAATAAAACTTTATTTGATTTTATGTGATAATATGTCGACGAAAAAAGGTGTCAGGTTTTCAAGGTAACAAAGAAACCCGAAACAATCACTTGTACGTAAGTGCAACAAAATCTCCACATCGTTTAAAACCCCCAAATGAATACGAAACGCATTCAAGCAAAAATAAAGTTGCCTCGAATTACTCACAGACATGTAACTTCAGTAGTTACTCACAAACACAACTCCATACAGGCGAGTCCTCGTGCACACTCGAATACAAAGTAAAAAAAGAAGTCGAAAACATTATAACATTGAAGTGGTTTGTTCGCAACTCCACTTCAACCGAATACAGGGAAATAAGTATTTTTTACCACTCGAGAAGTTTATCAAAAAAAGTTACTGTCAGCCCCTATTCGGAAGTTTGGCAAGTTGTATTCGAGACAGGTCTCATCGTATTGACATTGTCTCAGTTTTAGTAATTAGAAGGCCTTGTTGAATTAGCTAGCTCGAATTATTGTGTTTGTTTGTTCCAATGGCGTACTTAATTTCACGATATTGGGTTAGATAACGCGATGCCCAGCACCAGTGGCGTAAGGAGCCACAGTATTCGTAGGGGGGGAGGGGGCACAAGGCCCGTAGCTCATGTTACCAGTGACAAAACTAGGCTTTTAGTCTGGGGAGTCTCATGTTGCAAATGTAGCAATATTATAATAGCATTACAATTTGTTCATTATGGAAATAAGTTAAAAGTTTTAATAAACATTAATAATAATCAAAAAGTTATTTCCCTTTGTTTTGTCAGAACCATCCACCGCCATATCACGACTGTGAACAGTGTTGCAACAGACTCATGTATTTTTGAGCGAGATTTGCTGCTAAAATCGAGCGAGATTTGTCTTTAAGGAGCGAGTTTTTTTAACAAATAAATCAGCGTCGCATGCGAAAATTTTTTGGGTGCCACGCCCTTTTTTGAATCATGGTACTTGGTTTTCAAGTGGGAAAAATAAAAAAACAACACAAAATCCTCGAGAAAGCACAAAAACAAACCCGTTTTGTAACATTGTAAACATGTTGTTTTTGTAAGTTTTATAAGAATGGTCTCGAGTCTCGGGGGGGCTGCCCCCCCCCCCCCCCCTAGCTACGTACCTGCAATCAAGTTGGGTTAATTAAAAATCAGAATAGTTTGAAAAAATCACAAAAAAAAAGAAATGCGCTTTAAACCACAATAAACAACCGCACCCCAACAATCTTTCTGTGCCCCAAGCTATACACAATAATTCATTAGTGACGGTTTGGGGAGGAGATAGGCATTAGAAAACTCTTTATTTTTCTGTAGGCATTAGAAGTGGTGCCATATATACCAGAATAACAAGAATAAATTAAATCCATAATTAGAGAATTTACAGGCCGTGGATTATGTTCTGTGATTTTGGTTTTGTAGATTTAGAAACTAGCGAGATTTGGCAAAGAGGAGCGAGTGAGTGAATTAGAAAAGAAAGGAGCGATATCTCGCTCAATCGAGCGAGCTGTGGCAACACTGACCAGTGTTGCCACAAGCATTTTTTTTTTCGAGTCAGATGATGTGAAGAAAACGAGCCAAATTCATACCGGAACGAGCTTTTTCAAACAAAAAATATTTATCAGTGATTTTTGGAATTGGAAATATTATATTTTTAAGTACTCATATGACTAGCTTGTATTTCAAGTAAATATTCAACAGAATTCATTGCTTTCGGTAAGTATTCAGAACGGATTCGGAAATAAACGCATGCGCAGACTCAAATCCTTACAGTGAACAGACCCAACACGCAAACCCAGAATGTTGTGTACACACATTTTCACACTGAATGTGCGACTTCAAAAAATCCTATCAGATTTCACTGATTTCAGTCACTTTGACAGATGCTTTTTTTGCATTATAAGTTAAATTGTAAAGTGGCCAACTACGCCATGAATGACGTAAATTCTTTTGTTCCTCGGTTTGACAGATTTCGACCAAGTGGAGCTTCCTATAATTGGGACGATTTCAAGTTAAAAAAAAAACAGCTTAAAAATGTTCGTCATGTGGCGCTAACGTACTAACGTCAGAACTATTTCAGAGGGAAATTCAAACCTGTAAATTGATTTTCCTTAAGTGTCAGGTTTATGAACCGTCTTGTTAGAAATTAGGAACAATCATGCATTGACGAGTTCAAACACAATTATTTTATTTGTTAGGTACACACAACAAAAACATAAATTATTGTAACAGTTACTGAAAACTGCGCCATTCTGCGTTCACTCAGTTCAATTTCACTTCAGCAATACTCAAAATAATCAAACTCAACAGATCGACCGCGAAATCAACAACAAAATTAACCGAATTCTAATAAAGAGTCAGTTTTACTAAGGAGGAGCCAACGAGTAGCTTTGAGTCCAAAAGAGCCAAATCTGGCTCGAACGAGCCACCTGTGGCAACGCTGACACTGACTGTTAAGCTAGGATCTGACCAAAGAAAGGAAACGGTGGGTTCAATTTGAACTCTTCCCGTCGAAGGCCAAAGAGAGGATGAAGAGTAGAGTGACATCTACCATCGTTATTACTTAACACAACGTTTCGGTTGCTTAGTATTTCTAACATTTTTAAAGTGTAAACTAAGTGTAAGGTTACTGTTCTAAATACTATCCGTGTGCAATAAAGCTCGATGACTCCTCCTACGCGTTTACTGGAGTATCAAGTTTGATCTGTTGGTTTTGGAAAAGAAGAGGCTTTCAGATATTGGGGATATCTATACTTGGTTAACTAAATATATGGGTATTTTGATTTAGCTTCTTTGAATT
This sequence comes from Polydrusus pterygomalis, assembly GCA_963969555.1. NCBI lineage: Eukaryota > Metazoa > Arthropoda > Insecta > Coleoptera > Curculionidae > Polydrusus > Polydrusus pterygomalis. The sequence goes on from OZ018381.1 coordinate 53,833,292, forward strand.
TTCGTTTTCTTTAGTGCTGTTCAGTGTCCAAAACCTTGGCTTCTGACCTCTGTATATTATGTTGTATATTATGGCCATACATGTTCCGCTATACCTACCTGATCTCTTTTGTGTATATCTCAGGCATTCTTTAACTCACACGGGAAGGGTTTCTCCAATGTACGATTTGCCACGCTCGAATGCGATTCAATAGATGCAGTTTTTTGTGTTTTCATTAGGTTGAGGTTTTACTTTTGTAAAAAAGCTTCTGGAGCGTATTTCCGAATTTAAAGGGAGTCCTGATGTTATAGTTTTATCCTAATCTTTTCAGAAATTCCCTTAGTATAAGGTATTTGTTTTCTTTAAATTAGTTCTAAACTATATGTTCTTTACGACACCACTGGCTCGTTGACAGTAATAAAACAGCAAAACTTTAGAAAGAAATAAAATCTCCTTATAATCAAGAACGAGTATCTGCCAAAATTACACAAAAGCCTTTTTAGCGACGAAAAAGATTCAAATTAGATTCAAAATAACGAATTTAATTATGGATAAATTAATTACGGCCATATTTTTTCCCTTTTATCTTCTTGCTCTTTTTGTGTCTTCTTTTTAGTATGGTAAATTTATATAGGGTTTTTTAGATTTTTAAAATGAAGCAATTAAAGTGATTTGTAAAGGGTTTTTGGATTATTTAAAACAATCACGAAGCAGAAAGTGAAATAATGAAAGTAAATAATTTTGATTTCCTATCTAGATGTTACAGTTCTTAAATAGGGAGTTTCTGTTAAAAAATTAACGTAGATCTAATCCAATGATCCATAGATGTTTACCTTTAGTAGATCCATACAGCTTATCTGGTGTGCAATACAAAAGTTAAGTTTTATGGGTAAAAAAACATCTGTACGCAGATCCCTTAGAGCCCAACATGGATGGGCATGCGTACAACCCTTTTGTTATTAGGGTTTCCTTATTTAATAACCTCATATAAATACACTCCAGAACCGGCTCGGCGCCATTTTTGTTGTTACGTTTTCTCTGTGGTTTTCTTGTATCCTTGCTATTAGGTACTTTCCTTTTTCTTTTTTTTTAAAGCATAGCTAAGTAAAAACCTTGGCTTAGATAAGTCGTTAAAGGAACGCTTCGCGGACAGCTTCGTATAATCGTATGAGAAATAGAGAGTGGCATACTTAACCGCGGCAAGGGAGGAGGAAAAAACATTTGCTGAGCTCAACTTAGCCTTTTGCTTTGCTAGTCATAAGCAACTTAAAAAACTTGGTTATTGTTAAAATTGTGGCTGTTTAATATTTCGGATTTCTAGTATTTGTGTACTTTTGTATTGGGTAGTAAATTGTGTTTCTGCTATAAACATGACTGGTACCGAACACTTTTTTAAATTTTTGATCAAAAAAATGTGTTTGAAAATGTTGTTTTACAGGTACCCACGTTTTTGGCAAACTGATAAATAGTACCAACCAACATTTGACTTGAGGTTAGAAACGCGATAATATCGGGATTGCTGTTTTATTTGCTTTTTATTTTTGATTTGATAAGGCAAGTTTAATTGACTTGTTCTCTTGCTTTTCAAACTAGAAACACAACGGCGTAACATTATTAAACAAATTTTAGAGACGAAACATTAAAAACCATTTTCTAACCTCAAAGTTTGATAGGTTGGCAGCCACTAAAAGCACCAGAAATCACTACCTTTTTCCCAAATTGGAAAAAAAATAAGAACAGGTTCCAGTTTCATGACAATGACTAGTGGCAAGAACTTGGGGGCAAATTTTAGCTGTTTACACGTGAAGATAAGAAAGGTCAACTCAACTTCAACTTGAGCAAGAACTAAAATTTTTAAATTTAAGCCCGGACCTGTCTATTTTCCCATTCGTTAAATAGTAATTTTGCAGTGCGCATGCCTATTCCTGTGCAACATGCGCAAGGTCCTAAATTTGCCACTTTCATGATTATTGATTGCTAATCTAAAAGTACATGTTAAAGGAACGCTTCGCGGACAGCTTCGTATAATCGTATGAGAAATAGAGAGTGGCATACTTAACCGCGGCAAGGGAGGAGGAAAAACATTTGCTGAGCTTAACTTAGCCTTTTGCTTTGCTAGTCATAAGCAACTTAAAAGAACTTGGTTATTGTTAAAATTGTGGCTGTTTAATATTTCGGATTTCTAGTTTTTGTGTACTTTTGTATTGGGTAGTAAATTGTGTTTCTGCTATAAACATGACTGGTACCGAACACTTTTTTAAATTCTTGATCAAAAAAATGTGTTTGAAAATGTTGTTTTACACGTACCCACGTTTTTGGCAAACTGATAAATAGTACCAACCAACATTTGACTTCAGGTTAGAAACGCGATAATATCGGGATTGCTGTTTTGTTTGCTTTTTATTTTTGATTTGATAAGGCAAGTTTAATTGACTTGTTCTCTTGCTTTTCAAACTAGAAACACGACGGCGTAACATGATTAAACAAATTTTAGAGACGAACCATTAAAAACCATTTTCTAACCTCAAAGTTTGATAGGTTGGCAGCCACTAAAAGCACCAGAAATCACTACCTTTTTCCCAAATTGGAAAAAAAATAAGAACAAGTTCCAATTTCATGACAATGACTAGTGGCAAGAACTTGGGGGCAAATTTTAGCTGTTTACACGTGAAGATAAGAAAGGTCAACTCAACTTCAACTTGAGCAAGAACTGCATGCAGTGCGCATGCCTATTCCTGTGCAACATGCGCAAGGTCCTAAATTTGCCACTTTCGTGATTATTGATTGCTATACTAAATATCACGAATAGTCTCGTTTTAAAACAGATGACAGCGGTTATTTGTCATCGATCAGCTGATATTGGGACATATTAATATCCCTAGATTTGTAGCGGACCGTAATGAGCCCAAACACCGAGTTATGAATTGCGTTTTTGTTACATTTAATTACATTTTAAAAATTTTAATTTAATTACTTTTGTGTAAGTACCTACAATTATTATTCATTTGACCAAAAATTTAGATACAGGTTAAACATTTTTAATTCTTTTTCATTAGGGATCATAATTATTAATGTGTGCCTTGCTCGTTAAGTTGATTTCATCGATAAGTAATAAGTTTTATTTCATCTGAACGCCGTTTTTGTCGAAAAGTTAGTTTGTAAAATTTTTGTTCTTAAAATGTTTCTTCGTTAAGGTTAGGTTTCTAATGTATAATTTTCGCATTTTACATTATCTAGGTATCCTTTTCTGTTTCAAGAAAAATACGTAGAAATTAAGTATTTCCCTGACTTAGGTAGGTAGGAGAGAGTTGGACAAAGCCGGGTAGGTTGATAAAACCGGGTATCGCCTAGTTCTACCATATGCCAAAACAGCTTTCCATATTATTAACCTTTAAAAAGCAGCTATTTGATTTTGAAGGAATTATTTTTATTATTGTTATTAGTAAATATTATTATTGTTTGGCAATAGTAAGGTAATAGTAAGTAACATTATGTTACTATAGTAGTTAAAATAGCTAACCATATTAGTATGTAATAGGATAGCGAACAAATATATAATTCTATTTTCTGTGTCTACGTACCTTACATAAGTGAAATTATTATTTGATATTACTATTATTATTGTTTGTATGACAATAAAATAAAGTTTTTAACATAAAGTTAGCCTACATACAAGTTTAGAAATGTAACTGTATCAATTAATTGCATTTTAACAAACAAATTCCATAAAAACCACTTTTGGGTCTACGTACCTTACGTAAGTCATATATGGGGATTTTCTTGACAGTGAATGCAATAACTTGAATTCAATTAGATTATGTTGAACTGTAGGTATTTTACCTATAGGTATAATCTGATCAAATAAAACAAAAAAAAATCTATTCTAAATATGAGTGACAGAATCCTATTTTAAGTTGTGTTTCAGTTAGTTTAGTATTTTTAAGGTTTGGATATTTATAATATTATAAACTTTTTAAATCTATTTTGACATTTTATCTTTAAACCATATAGAAATTTATGCTTATAACCTATTACCTACCTTAAATTATAATATTTATAAAACATAACTTTCAAAAGAAATTATTACCTACCTATTATTTATTATTTGGCAATATTAAAGCGGTAGAACCGATAAGGCTATTGCATAAATTGTTTTAGAAGGTATCACATGTATAATTTTCAAGTCCGGTCCTGTAATTCATGCCAACTTATAAAAATTTAATAGACCAAAATTGACAGAGTGTCACGTGACTTTGCCCCCATTTTGCGAGAGTATTCAAGATTTTTACTATAATCTAAAAGTACATGTCTATAGTGGATTTCACCTTAGTTTTTAATGCTTTGACGTCTCTCTTGTCAAACATATTAGCCAACACGTGATTTTAAAATCCCTAATTCTATAAACGGCTTTCAGGCACGGGCATTCGCTAGATTAACAAGAGATGTATATATAACTGACCGTATAGTTACATGTACATGACGAAGATGCACACTACACAGTTCAATACGTTGCCCTTCAATAAGCTCAAACTCGTCAAAAGCACAACATCGCTCGTATATGCCGTTAGTATGTGCATCTTTGTCTTACGCATTTGCTCTCGCATATCTCTTTTCGTACTTCATTAATTCGATTGTCTCGTCGCGTTCTTTAAATATCACAGAGCCGCATTGGGACTTGGGACACACCGCGCACCGCGTGCATTCTACTGTTAATTCTTAGAGTCTTTAATTCTTGATCGTTCGTGTTATTGTTTTTGGTATTTTTCAGACAGCATTTTGCTTATATTTTGTGCGTATTAGACTTTTTGGTTTTAAACTGCCGGACTGTGTGTATCTGTGACGTGTTTCTTTTTATGCAAAAGTAAGTAAATAATTAGTAATGTCTCGGACGGTGACGACGACATCGACAGCTTGTCAGATGAAGACCAAAAATAATAGGGAACTTGCAACAAAATTAAATTTGAAAACCACAGTGAACCATTATGCTAAAATAAGTTTTACATACAGTTGTATTGAAGAGTGCTTGAGGTATCTGTTCTGCAAACGCATGGACAAAAATCTTTTTTTGTAGTATCTACTTACATTATTTTTTCTTTATTCATTAAAAAAAATACCTAATTCAATAACATTACAAACTTTTATTGTTTTATTATAAACCAACGAAAAGTTAGACCTATTGTAAACTTCAAACTCTTTAGAACCGAGTCTAAAGAAAAAAATATCTACCCGTGAATAAGAAAATAAAAAAGTAAACAATAAGCTATTAAATATAATATATAGATTTTTTCAACTTAACACTGCATGGTCTAAAATCAAATTAAAAAACAAAATAATGCTTTAATAAAAAACGTAGTTAATTATTGATGATACTAGATTCACGACTGCCCCTTGTATATTTTTTATTGTACTAAATTAAGAGTGTGCTTTTACCAAAATAACAGCACTATATTATATTATGAATAAAAATTAAATGAATTTTTTTTTCTGATATTCTATCCTATTTCCATTCCCCTTCAGTGTTTTTTTTTTTGAAATATCTTAAAAATTGCTTAGGTAATTCTCGTTTCCATCCATAATTATTACAACTACAAATAAATTGACCCATGTTCACACATAATTTTTAAGTCCGGCCCTGGCCAATCCTTAAGTTCTGTAAAAAGAAATGTTATAAATGACATGTGTCAGCGGCGGCCATTAAAAACTAAGGTGAAATCCACTATACGATGAAAGCTAATTATTTTTAATACGGTGACATTTTTAGATACCGTTTCTAACTTCCTATTTTTTTTTGGCGCTAATGAAAATCCTATACAACTAACAATTAATCTTACTTATAAAGTTCTCTTCAAAGAGGCCTAAAATAATAAGAACAACATTTAAACAAACACAAAAACCAATAAAAAAAAAATCACAAAACCCCTGTCGACTGAAATTTAATATGAGAAGCTTGTAAAATTGGGCCATCTTGAAAAGAAACCGCTAAAATAAATAATATATCGAGTTTCAAAGTTGCACGCTGTGGCATTAAGAGGAAAAAGGATCCTTTTAAAAGAAGTGTGATCGTTGGAAGGTTTGGTTTGTATGAGTCTAAAGTATTTGAAGTTATTGAAGTGAAAGATGTAATCAGGTTGGCCTGGATTTTTAGAAAAAGAAACTATTGAGAGATTCGTTTTAAGTATTTTAAGTAGCTATGTGTTTCATAAAACGTGTATGCTGTCAGGTTATGGGTGATTTTTTTTTCAAAATTTTAATTTTCAGAAAAAATTTTCCAGACTTAGATGAGAAAAAAGCCTTCTATTCCTTATAAGAATTCACATACTCTTTATACAACTGTTTAATACTATATGTGATAGCAACGCGCTTTCCTACTGTAAGACAACGAAAGTGCTAGAATGTTGTGTAGTGATAATATCACGGTAATTTAGCCAGTAGAAAATAGGAGTCAATGCTACCATAGAATGGTTTATAGCCATTATTGCTCTGAATACTTACAGTAACTATCAAGTTCTATTGGTGGTGTAATCTGGTTTTATATACTCAATTAGTTCCGACTGACAGTTGTAATAAAACTTGACATTGATCATAATAATATTTGCTTGCTACAGTTAATAAAGCATATAATTACGACTAAAAATCAGTACCTACTGTAGTTCTCAAAAATATTAATAGCTTCCAGTGTAATATTGTTCTTGTCGTTTAACATTGCATATGCAATTGCTATGCAATGCTATTATGCAACATGGTTTACTGAGATGGTAAAATTTGTTCAAAGATTATAAAGTTCATTACCTATGATCAGGGTTGCAAAAAATCACGATTTTTTTGAAAAAATCAAAAAATCAGATTTTTTTGATTAAATCATGATTTTTTTGATTTTTATCAATATACAAGGTGTCCCAGGGTTAAGCGGCCAAACGTTCAGGATCGCTTGTTTAGGTAAAAATAAGATTTTTTTTCTATAAGCATAAGGCCTAACATGCTTCGTTTTCTAGATACAGGGTGTCAAAGTTAAAAAAAAAAATTAGTTTTTGATTTAAATCATGATTAAAATTGAAAAATCAGTTGATTTAAATCGTCGCAACCCTGCATGGGTCGTGCGAATGCAACCCTAGGTTTTTATTGACTATTTTTAAAGGGCATATTAAGTTATACATAAATATCTTTAATATTTTTCGACAATAAATGTTGTCCATTCACTATCTGACATTATCCTAAACGCAAGTAAAGCTCGTTTTGAATTACTTTGGGAGAAATTAACCTATTTCAATTCCTCAATATTTGCCGGATTCGAACCTTTAATATGACTGTAAAGAAATAAAAATACCTATTAGTTGAATAAATCTAGAATTTTGAGTATCTACTCATTTTTGCCTGTTTTAATAAAATAAACCTCTGTGAGAGGCCCCATTTCCTAAAAGTGCCCATCAGGACCTCAAATAAGTTAAAGACGGCCCTGACAGTAATAACATTTTTTATATTCCTTGCATATACAAAACAAAACATTACAAAAACAAATTCGATTGCTAAAATATATTGCTTTTTTATTTAATGTTACGGATTCGAGTACTAAAAAAGTTCGTAAATTTTTAAAGGCCTTCATTTAAAATATAAAATTTATAAAACAATTTCTAAATTAATATGGCCTTTGAAAAAACAGTAATGGCTAACATGTATATACAATGAAGTTAAATATTGTTGCAGTTTTTGTTGATGCTGATTTGCTTTGATATTTTATTTCTGTTGGGGGATGGTTTTAAATTCAATTCAAAGTATATTCGATTAATAACAAAAATACTAATAATAATCTTCTTCTACAGTGTCCGCACATATGGAATTTTTTTTTATCAATAACTTTATTCGAAATTTGACTTTGGTATCAAGTTCTGCTTCGATCGAGACGAAAATTAAGCAAAAAAATAGTAGTTACGTGATTCGCATTATCTGTCAAATTTTAATTTTTTCCAAGAAATAATTCTAAAGTTTCTTTCTAAAATTTCTGAAAATATCGAAAAAAGTTTTTTTAAATGCAGTTTCTAGCCCACTTGCAAAAATTTCAGCTGCATAAGATAATTTTGATTTTTTACCCATATTTTGTAAATTGCACCACTTTTGCAAAATAAGACTTAAAGTTAAATTTTATTTGCAATACATTTTGCCACGCTCGTGATATTTTGACGAAATTTCGTATATGGAGCTTTTTCGGGTTGAGGAATACAAATTTGCCCACCGTTTTTTCGCATTTTGTAGAGGGCGCTACATAGGAGCCTATACTTTAATTTGAATGATCCCAACTTTTTTATCCTACACTGTATGCGCATTTTGACTGAATATTTTTATTTTCCTAACCTTTTGACATAAAAAAGGTATACTACTTTTGTTTCGATAAATCTAACCGTTTTCGAGAAAAATGCTAAAATAAGATTGCTTGCAAGTGATGAATACGAAATCATTTTAATTTATTTTCAACCTTAAACATAGCTAGCAAAGGAAGGAACATTCCATGGAGTTCGTCGGAATTTTTTAAGAAGAATTAATTTATGCGTTGAAGAGGAAGGAAGGACGTCACTTTGAACATTTGATTTGAATGTTTAATTTATTGTTTTAGTAACTTATGTATTTTAAAACTGCAAATTAAATTTAACTTTAACACCCTGTAACTCCGTAAATAATCAATTTTCGAAAAAATGTTATAAAAGAGATAGCATTTATTTTCGGTCTAGAATTATCCTCTAAATTTTTTGCTCATCATTTCACCTTAATTCCTATATTTATACTTTACTTTTAAAAATTTATTTTCTTTCTAGCAGAGCAATATTTCATTACTTAAACTCTATTCGAAGTAAAATATTATTCACCCTCGGGGTGAACTCTATTCTTAAAGGATAGGGAAAGTCGTTCGCTGCTTGTGGAGTAAAGTTACTTAAATTTAAAATCGGGATTTAAAACAGCTTATAACTTTGGAAACGTGTATAAATACTAGTTAAGATATAAGTGACATAAAAAAAAGGAAATAAAATAAGGAGAATTTTTCCTTCCACGTTAAAATAAAGTGGATTTAGGAAATATAATACTTCCGGTTTGACTGGAAGTTGTTACTTTTGGAAAGATAATAAAAATCGAAGATAGGGACATGTAAGCCGTTTTGCTCTCAGACGTACAGTTAAAAAGCTAGAAGCTGTCAAAGTTCAAAAATGTCATTTTTCAAGAGACAATATCTCGGAAACCATTAAACATAGACTAATAATGTTTTTATTAAAAAATAATTATAATTTTATGTAGAATTTAAAAATTTAATAATATATAGGGTGTTCCATTTAAAATATCGAAGCAGCTATTATTTTTGTGTGGAAGCGGCAACACTGTATTGTTAAAAATATTTTAGATAGGTAGAGCGTGTCCGTTTATGTAAAGGACCAAATTTTCAGAGCGATTCCTTTACTGGTTCGTCAGAAACGTCTAACGTTTCATCCACCGTGAATCGCCCTGTATATATATATTATTTATATATGGCATTTGTAATAAAAACTATGACAATAATTATTATTGAAAATAATACACGCGGGTATCTTGATGTTGTGAAAGAATTCGAATTTTAATCATATTTATATCGATTTAGGCTAAAAAAATAAAAAGAAAGGGCATGTATGGTATATTTTCGTAATCAGAAAAAAAATGTTTTTCTCAACATGTAATGATATACCGGGCGTTCCATTTAAAATAAAGTAAGTTATGTCAATAATTTTGACATTTTACAGTTTAAATTATTTTTTACTCAACAACACAAAGTTCTAGTTCAAAAATAGGTATTTTACAGCTATTTAAAAGTGGGACAAATTAAAATGGAAGCACTGGTACAGGGTCTTCCAACGAGGACTAAACAGGGGCTCATTTTTGAACTTCCTTGTATTTAAAGAAAATCCAAAATAGCCAATCGATGTACTTTTTCCTGCAGAATTCAAAAATGAAACCAAAAATGTATTTGAACCAGAAACAAAAGAGTTACGCTATGGATAAGGTGTTTTTTAAATGGAACATAGCTTTTTTTATACGATTTTTGGAACGAGTGATTTTTTTTTTGTCCGTTCTGATTAAAATATTTAATATTGTGACACCTATTTTTATTAAATTTTAATGTTTTATCCAGTATAATTTAACTTTAACCTGTTTAAAACATACACTAGGTAATAAAGGTATAATCACCTTTGAATCCTTCAAAGTCAAAAAATTTGACAAATTTACTATAATATTGCCGAAATGACTTTGAAGGATTCAAAGGTGATTATACCTTTATTACCTAGTGTATGTTTCAAACAGGTTAAAGTTAAATTATACTGGATAAAACATTAAAATTTAATAAAAATAGCTGTCACAATATTAAATATTTTAATCAGAACGGACAAAAAAAAATCACTCGTTCCAAAAATCGTATAAAAAAAGCTATGTTCCATTTAAAAAACACCTTATCCATATCGTAACTCTTTTGTTTCTGGTTCAAATAAATTGTTGGTTTCATTTTTTAATTCTGCAGGAAAAAGTACATCGATTGGCTATTTTGGATTTTTCTTTAAATACAAGGAAGCTCAAAAATGAGCCCCTGTTCAGTCCTCGTTGGAAGACCCTGTACATTTGCCTTTTCATTTTCATATCAAAATCAAAATTATCTTATGCAGCTGAAATTTTGTCTGTTTGATAAGAACTGCATTTGAAAAGACTTTTTTAAATAACTTTTTTAGATATTTTCAGAAATATACATTTGAATTATTTCTTGAAAAAAAAAATATTTTACAGATAATGCGAATCACGTGACTACTTTTTTTTGCTTAATTTTCATCTCGATCGAAGCAGAACTTGATGCCAAAGTCAAATTTCGAATAAAGCTATTAATAAAAAAATTCCATATGATGCGGACTTTACTGATGGCCAAACTGTATATGACATATAATAATATTATCTATGTTTTTTTTAGGTAAACGTCCACGATCACACATTGTCTAAAAAAAGTTAGAGTAAGGGTAAGTTCCGAAGTATTTTTCTATATGGATATAATTAAACAGTTATTTCTTAGCTTAGTTAGATGTACAAGGTTTCTAGTACTAACAAATTTCCATAAAAATACCTTGGTATATTATGTCTTATTTATTGCTGTTTAAAAATGTATGTAAAATTTTATTAAAAAGCATTACTTAACGAGTAAAAGCAATTTTTATGTTTACAGTAAAAAACGTTGACCAATGCCAATGGTTCGCTAAAAATTTTATGGTTTTTATTTTACACTGGCTATAACTCTTTTATATTTTACTATTTTTAAAAGCGTATAAATCTTTTACGATTTCTAAACTTTAAATTTTATCGCAGAATCATTTGAATAGAAGAATAATAATATAGATAAATGGAATTTTTACGATTTTCTATCAAAAGAATGCATCATGAGAAATGATTGAACAAAAGACGCTCTCTAATAAAAACACGCATAAACAGCGATCTATGTCATAACAAATTCACTAGTCGCCGGGACTTGCACTGAAGGTCGACCCGCCTGCATCTACCTGAATAATATCTCGCGTCTAGTCCCTATTTAAGTCATCGAAGCAAAGATAACAATGTAATCGACCTCAGGAATGCAAAGTATCTGATGTCATGTTTTCAAACTTTCTGCTTTCTGTCCGTCTTGACACACGTTCTAAGTTAGGATACAAATGCAGAATATGTTACGTTTGATTATACAAGGTGTCCGGAAATGATGAGCAAAAAATTTAGATGATAATTCTAGACCGAAAATAAATGCTAACTCTTCCTATAACATTTTTTTGAAAATTGATTATTAACTAAGTAACAGGGTGTGAAAGTTAAATTTTATTTGCAGTTTTTTTTTTGCAATACCCACCTTTTGCAACGCTCATAATATTTTGACGAAATCTCGTATATTATGAGCTTTTTCGGGATGAAGAATACAAATTTGCCCACCGTTTATCGCATTTTGTAGAGGGCGCCTATATGCTTTAATTTTAATGGTCTCAACTTTTTTTCCTACACTTTATGCGCATTTTACTGAATATTTTTATTCTCCTAACCTTTGGACATAGAAAAGGTACTACTTTTGTTTCGATAAATCTAACCGTTTTCGAGAAAAACGTTAAAATAACAGTGCTTGCATGTGATGAATACGAAATCATTTTAATTTATTTTCAACCTTAAACATAGCATAGCAGAGGAAGGAATATTCCATGGAGTTGGTCGGAATTTTTTAAGAAAAATTAATGTATGCATTAAAGAGGAAGGACGCCACTTCGAACCTTTGATTTGAATGTTTAATTTATTGTTCTATTCTAGTAACTTTTGTATTTTAAAACTGTAAATAAAATTTAACTTTAACATCCTGTAACTCCTATAATAATCAATTTTTGAAAAAATGTTGTAGGATTATTTTTGGTCTAGAATTATCCCTGCTTACCATTTCCGGACACCCTGTATAAAAGCCTCATGCTGTTTACGGCAAATCAAACCAACACTATTTTTTCATTTGATATCACCAAATATCTCTAGATTTGTACATGCGATTAGCAGGAAATATTTATGCTACTTTTAGTAAAAAGTAAAAATGTGAAATCATATTTTAAGCACGCTACTGTTGCCCTATTTTAAATGCGCAAAATTGAGGAGTCTGTTTTCAATTTGGTCTGCCGAGAAAATATTGAAATTCAAATATATTCATGGGATTTTAAGGAATTACTCCTGTTAGTTGCCGTTAGCTGGCATTAACTTTTACTTTACTTCAGATATTACATGAAATTTTTATGGATCTTTATTTTATCAAGGAAAATTGTTATTCTTTTCGTTATTTTGAAAACAGATTTTTAAATTCATTAGTTTTTTTTTGTGGACATCCTTAGAAACGTGTCAAAACGAAGCAAAAAAGTTTTTTGATAATGTCATATTTGGAATGGATAGGAACTTTAACTAACTTCGTGAAAAACGTATTTCTTATTTTTTTTGGAAATCGGTCCCGATAAAGGGGTGAAAAGGGATATAAAAGTTTATATCGGTAAACATATTTTTGGTACCAATTTCTTAAAACTTAATATAAATAGTAGAAATAATGAAATAGTTATTTCTTTTTTATAACGTAAGTAAAAGGATATCTGTAAAACGAAATAAGTTTGTGGCTTTACAAATACAGTAACAATATTTTCTTTAAAATCCAGTTGTATTAATCGCTATTTAAAAGTGCAATTTATAAACGACCTCATATGATTATGTTTCCTTTGGAGGAATATTTCCTCTATACTCTCTATTTTCTAGTATGTATTTATTTATTTATTTGCTTTAGATGTGGAGGGTGTGTGGATAACGATGCTGTTTTTGTATCATTTAGAGTTTAATTGATTCACAACAAAACAGCGAAAACATTTTATCGCTACTGCTTTATAAAATTATAAATATTAAATAATTGTTCTACCAAGATCTAACAAAATAACATGTTTTTGAACATAGCCAAGATAAATATTTCAGTTGAGTCAAACAGGTAAAAATTTGGTATGACTGAGCTAACCGTACAAAGATTGTTCGTCTTGTAACATATTTTTAATTTACACCTTTCTTCTGGAGAAAATACATTTTATACGAACACAAGTTATAGTATATTTTGAAAAGGAACGGCTAATCGAAAAATCTGCTATATAGGAAACGTATGCGATGATGAACCCCTAAAAATAATTGTTTTTTGAAGTAGAGAGATAGTGGTTTTTCCTTTCATCAATTAATTTTTTTGTTATTCCAAAAAGTATAGTACCTACCTATAGAAAAAAAGGAAAAAAAAAAAGCTTACCAAGTTTTAACAACGTTTTTACATTAAAAACGTCTACCTGGCATACAGGCACATGTATGTGTATCTATGTGATATCGTTTTAAAAAAGCAATTTGTTTGGGAAACGTTACCTTCTTTTTAAGTTTTCTAGTTCCTTTGTAAATTGAATTTTTTTTGATGAAACTATATTATCCTTTTAATCCCGGATATGTTACTCATTCTGGAAGCAATCTAGCCAGTGGCGTAGCGTGCAGGGGGCCAGGGGGGCGACCGCCCCCCCCCCTGCCCTTTGAGCCTTTCCCAAACGGCGCCCCCTTCCCACTCTCCCAGTAGTTCCCAGTTCAATTTTACTTCACATGATAATTGATAATATTGTTGACCTATAGCAGCAAGAGGAAATTTACTATGTTTATGAATATAAATAATAATTATATAACAAAATCCTCATTATTTATTACTATTATTATTATAATTATTTTTTAGTTCTTTGTTTCTGTTTATATTATAAGATGACCATTATCAGAAGAATAGTATTGGCAAATATGGTATTTTGTGAAGCTCTCTTTCTCTTTGTTTTTAAAGTATTTTTATGGGGTTTAATTAGCGTTATTATTAGTTTATAACTTTTAGAGTAAAGAAGGAGATAAAATAAACCTCTTACTCTGTTACCTATTTTGAGATTCTATTTTATTTTCACTATTTGATTTACTTTATAATAAAAATATTTTGGCACGACCAATATTGTATTCTTTTAGTTATTTTGCTTTATTTTAAAATTAAAAATTTGCTTGAAATCTTTAATTTACTAGAGACTAAATTTTATGCGTGTTATTGTCGCCAATGAGAATGAATATAATATGCTCATATTATTATGTAATAATTATGCCTAAAATATTTTATAGAGTTTTAACAAAATTCCCCTTGCCGTGTTCATATTCTGTTTTCATGTGGCCATTTTAGACATGACGAAACAAAAACTTTATTTCTCAGGCCAAAATTTACTAAATAAACGAAATTATACATTAGCAGTGAGGCGCCCTTTGAACAAGGGCCCATAATGAGCCATGAAAACGAAGCACTTTTTTTTACTTGATCAATTTTTTTGTGATTTTCTTGAGGATCTTGTTTATTTTATATTTTAAGGGCGTGGCACCCAAAATAATTTCGCCTGCGGCGCCTTTTTTTTTACCCCTCCCCATAAAAAAAAATATCTACGACCTTACCTTTGAAGCTTTCGCCCCCTCCGCCCCTTCAACCACGCTACGCCACTGAATCTAGCAACGCTGGTCTGCAGCAAGTGCATTTTTTTGTTGCATTTCTGTTATATTTTTTTTGTTTCCCTATTGTTTTAAATAATGTATCTTGTTTAAAAAAGCTTTCTAATTTATTTCGTAAGGAATTCGATTACAAGACAACGATATTTAAATGATTCCCATTAAAATAGGTTTCTATAAGGTATCTCTAAAAATATTTAAATTCTTGTCGATTTTAAATTTTCTACACATTTTCACTAACCCATAAATAAAACAATATGTCAATTAAAAAATTACAGCGATTCTGAAGACAAAACATATGTATAAAAATATATTCAGGATTATCTTGGGCTTAAACCAGCCTTCTAAAATTTGACTGCGTTCTGTACTTCTATTTAAGTCGTTTCGTATTTCAGGCAAATATAGGCATTTGGATGGGTTAAGAAGGTTGTGGGTTTGTTTTACTTCTTGGGGGTCCTATAGAAATACTTTGTTATTCTATTTTAATCGAATTGAATTAAAATTTGGGTAAAAAATCCTAAAATCAGCACATATTTTATATTACCGCCAATATTCCCCCTACACCACTACGTGCTTCACGCTTTTCTGAAATTTCGTCCCTTTAATGCAGAAGCCTGACGCCATTTTTGTTGTATGGTATGGTAGTAACGGGGGTAGCAGTGATCGAGCCTCATAGAATCCAAAAGACAGAAAACAGTAAAACACATGAATACTCAACAAGTCTGCACAAACGTTGTATTACTAAGTACTATACAAGGTATTACACAACACGACCAGATGACCAGATCGTCGAGAGTTTTTTTTGCAAAATCGTTTATCATTTCGTCGATATTTAATGTTTTAATTTTAACAAACTCGTGTTCGATACTGACTAAGGATAAATCCGAAAGGCGTTGTTGTCCCATAGTATTACGTAAATAGGTCTTTACTATTTTACGTTTGAAAAAAAAACGTTCCGCTGATGCCGCACTAACTGGTAAAGTTAGAAATAACATCACTGCACTAGATACATCTGGAAGAAACACACTGATTTTTGATTAATAAATGATCCGCAAGTTCATACACTGTTTTTAATTTTGAAATACTATATCCAAGTCCCTTGTTGCTAAGGCTTAAAATTTGACTAGGAAGTCAATGGACAAGTCTTATAGTATATCGTTTGTAAATTCCGCGCTTTCACGTAATATAATAAAATTAATTATGAAATGAAATACCTCAGAAAAGCAAAGCTGGCAGCAAATTTTGGAAGAGACAGTCAGTGTGGGCTCCCCGGTTAGCCAGGCCCCCCCGCGGTGCGCCACTGGTAAGTCCAGTAACTTATATTATTGTTACGCAGAACTATTACAAGTAGATATAATGCCAAACTCATGTAAATACGAAGAGAGGACTTGGGTTTGTCCTGCATAGTTTAACAATGCTATCTGTTGACATAGTGTGCAGACATAGGGAGCATAGGCTAGTTCTAATTTGGCGACGACTTCATCTGTAACAGTAAAAAAGTAGTAGCAGAAAAGAAATCTCCTGTAATATTTACTTTTTGGGCAGCGTTACAAATCAGGTTAGGAACCGAAACCATTTTTTGACAAAAGAAAATTTACTGATGAACCATAAGCCATGATATATATGCCAACATACCTACATGCTTTTCGATAAAATATAAAAATTTCGCTTTTCTTCTTGCAATGCGTATATCTAATCATCTCCTATGTATACAAAATTTTTAAAAAGAACATGTTTTTGGTTCAGGAACGTAGCTCCCATTCGAATCTTTACCAAAATAATCAAGACACAAGGGAAAGTGTAATCCGAGCATTTGTTTACGTGATTGGAGCGTCCCTATCTGCTTAATCCGATTAAAAATCTTAAACTTCTTTTAACAAGATAGAAAAGTAGCACTTAAAAGTTTAGGTTTTGTGTTTTGGCTGAGCCGATAGACCCAAGCAGGAAAGCGTCAAGTAGTAGTGTTTTTCTTCTTTATCTCAGTTCAGATGTTTAGAAAGCCTATTAGCCAGTCGCTGAAGGTTGCGAGAAAATCTTGTTTACAAAGGCAGTTTCCCCCTTTGAGGATTTATTTTCGAAAACTTTTAGATAGATTTTTGGTAATAGAGGGTAAGAGAAAAACATAAATACTAATCGATTTTTCCACGTATCAAGCACCGTTTTGTCTTTATCCGTGAAAAAAATTAATTTACAATAACGAATTACAACTAACAATAAAATAGTTAGTTAGTCCACATTATTAACTAGTTTGTCAATTTATGGACGTCCAAATTGTTCCGGCTAGTTTCCGATTTGCTCGCACTCGCGCTGAATGCAAAATCGTCTTATTGGCGCATGGGTGGTTCCTAAATTACGCTGGCTGCATCCAAATTTATTTGTCCATTGGCGTAGCACAGTGTAAAGTAAAATGTACGTAAAATTACCAAATGGAATAAATTCGATAATATAAATACATTTCTAGTTTCGCATTTTTTTCAATAAAAACTTTTTATACAGGGTGTTTCATGTAACAGTGGCCAATAACAACTTTCTTATTTTAAATACAACACCCTGTATGTTATTCAATTTTGGATTCTTCAGATAGTTTAAGACATATTTTGTGTATAATATCCTATATTCAACTGTTTCGGAAATATTAACTGTTATTAGATTTATTGTATTTCACCGTTTTTTTACTGATATGAAATTAAAAAAAAAAGCATAAATAGTTTTGTTTACTTTTGATTAAAACTCCTGACCTTAGCAAATTGTTGTCTGTCTGCATGACAGTAGTTGTCAGTGTTATAGTCGTTTGAATGCATTTGCATTTCAGAAAAATAGTTTAATTAATAGAAATGCACAAAACAACAATTTTACAGATGATTGGTTATGGAGATAAACCACGGACACAAATGGAAGTTGCTCGCTTATTCCATGAAAAATTTCCAAATTTGCCGCCTATAGCTCAAGGGAAAACTAGTAAAATAAAAAAGCAGTTTCGCCAGCTTGGACATGTAAAGCAGATAAAAAAAAGTAGCTGCCAATGCAATGCCAATAAGTGATGATACCAAATTAGATATTATGCTGAGTTTAAGAAAAACCCACATACTTCTAGTCGATAAACAGCCCCAATGTCTAATCGATGGAATGGCCAGCACGATCCCCTGATCTGACGCTGGAATGACGTTTTGGAATTGTGAGACGCATCATCGAAGGAAATAAATTTACTAAGGGATTAAACCGTAGCTTATTTTTAGATATACCTAACTGGATTAATTTTATGTTTTAATGAAGCTGATGGAACACTAGCGATAAGTTGGACTACGGCTGGAAATGTGTTAAAGCAAGCTTAAAAACTACAGATCAAAGGTTAATTCAGCCAAAGCCGGTACTGCCCATATTCAATATTCCATCATAATTGTAAAATTACAAATAAATTTCAAGCCTCTAACGGCCCTTGTTTCAACCCCAACTCAATAAACTCAAAGCAATATAGACGAAGTGGAATTAAAATAAATTTTAATGGTTTGAACGTCAAATATGTATTGAAAAACCTCGGTCGATTTTTATGCCAAATTAAAATAATATTTGATTTTATTTTTTGTAAATACGAGGGAGTGTATGTGTAACCTTCTTTCGCTGAACCACCAAAAATAGTGTTTTAAAGGCTGAGAGAAATACTTTTATTTCTACCGGCACAGGTAACCTAAGAGCTTTGAAGTTAAGGTAGATTATGTTATTATTATCATCAAGACATTTTTATGTTATTACTTATCCCCAATTTCATAGTTTTCTTATATTCCTCTCTTGAAACTAAAGCTCATTTCAGCACTATTAGAGATCTATGGTAAACAACGCTAATATTTTTAACTGTCTTACCAATTTAAGACTGTATTTTTCTATATTTCTACCAGCCACGTCGGCATTTACTTTTAACCACAACATCTTGGAAAGCACCGTCTCAACAAGCTCATCATTACTGCACAACTTACCATCTCACCAAGTTATGATGTGAATGGCTATCCAAAGAGGAGATTTAGACTGGTATGCATGTGCTTTATAAAATTATATTGATCAATGTTTACACAATACCCAGGCGTATAATATATATTATAATAATATTAATAGCTTTATTTGAAATTTGACTTTAGCATCAAGTACTGCTTCGATCGAGATAAAAATTAAGCAAAAAAATAGTAGTCACGTGATTCGCATTATCTGTCAAATTTTAATTTTATTAATACTTACTTAATAATTCAAAAGTGGGGTTATTTCTGGAAATATCGAAAAAAAGTTATTAGAAAAAGTTTTTTTAAATGCAGTTTCTAGCCCACATGCAAAATTTCAGCTGCATAAGATAATTTTGATTTTTTACCCACCACAAAAATTTATTTTCCACTTAATGAACACTTTACTAATGACACTGTGTTCTTTTTTGTCTTAACGTTAACGTGTATTACTTTCAGACACAAACTATGTTTTCAAAAATACTTATTTTACAAAGTTACCTTATTACTCAATGTAACATGAAATCTTACGTTTTTCAAATAATTAAAGTATAAATTTTAATAAATAGCTCAAAATTGTATATAATGATTTAAAAAAAAATTCGGATTCAAGTTTTTTTCGTTTTTTTTTTGCATTTTTTGAGAACATTTAATATAGTAATGTATATTTTTTTTACACTATCAGAAAGTAGAGATTTCAACGAACAAAAAGCTCACCGACTTTTTAAAAAAAGCAAATATTTTGATGTGAGAATTTTCGATTGAAAATTAGGGTGCTTTTTCGATATTAAGTCAAAATAAGGTGAAAAGAATAAATATTTTAAATCAAAAAAATTACAGTGTGTTGTGGACATAAAAAGTTTTCACCTAATTTCGGGAAAAAAGATAAAAATAAAAACCAAAAACTTGGTTATTTGAATTTTTCACATAAATTTTGAGGTTATATGAAAAAAGTGTAAATATAAAAGTTGCAGATCTTTTTATTACCTACAACTTTGCCATTTAACTTTTTTTTATAGGACTTGTAGTTTTACCGGAAATCGAGATAAATGGTTTTCTACCCTTAAAAACTCACCCCCTTCCAATCCCGCCCTCGGATCGCCCGTAAATTATTTTTCCTTTCATTTTTGTTATATTTTCTTCCTTTTCCAATGGGTTTCATCCTACTATTATTTTTTTTGGTTTCAAAAATTATCGACCCTGGTATAAAATGCGTTCCCAAAAACAAAAAATTGCAAAATCTCTCTATTACCTTACTCCTTTAAAATTGCCCCCGACCAAACGCGAAATTACGGCGTACACGATTAAATATTCGCGATACTTGTGCGGCACGTTGCCTAAACGACTTTTATTAAGGGCCATTTAATCCTAAAGGGTGTCCGTGTAATTGGCGATCATATCCGCCACCTGTTCTTTTTACCCTGTTCAGTGGTTATTCAACCCCACGCGCGATTAACTTTCCCGGGTCATAGTTTGGTCTTGTCTTTGCGTTAAATACCGCTGTTGTAAGTAAAGTGGGCAAAATGAGCGATTTAAATTTATTTAGAGTTGTTCACGAGAGAAGTTTAAAATGTAGTATCAACTACAGATTGTCCCGATTTCGATGTTTTTATAGGGTCGTCATTATTAGGGAAGTCCCATGGACGTAGTTTGCACAAAAGCTTCCGGACACAGGACGTAAATCGTATACAGGGTTTTTTTATAGACATTTGGAAAAGATATGACGACATCGATCTTTGTTTTAAATAAAAACATACATGTTGTGATACATATATAATTTGGAAGCTAATATCTCGTACAGTATGCTAATAAATTTTGGCACTATTTTGTCAAGCTATTTCAATATGGTGACTGTTCGAATTTTTAAAAAATCTCTATTTTAAATAAGCGGAAATGATAAAACATTGATGTTTTTTTAACCTTTCAAGGTAAGAAATCATTATTGTTTCATGTTCTGGCATTTTGTAACAACAATAGTTATGGTTTATTTGTTATTTATTTTGTCAAAAAAAATAAAAACAGTAACGAAGCAAAACAAAACACAACAAAAAAGTGGTTTAACGTGGCAAATGCTGAAAATGTCCTCCACCCTCTACTTGGCATGCTCCCAGACGATGGTAAAATCCGTCGACGGAATTCCGAATGGCTTCAGCCGGTATGTTATGTGTCTCCAATCTAATTTTGTATTTCAAATCTTCAATATTATTTGGCCTATTTTGGTAAACTTTTTCTTTTAAATATCTCCAAAGAAAATAGTCTAGAGGCGTTAAGTCTGGGGACCTCGGGGGCATTTCAATTGTATCACGTCGTCCAATCCAGCGATCTGGAAATATCTCATCTAAATATCTTCTCACATTGACACGAAATTGCGGAGAAGCACCATTTTGCTGAAACCAAATTGTTTCATTAGGCATATCTGAATCTACTTTGTTGGGAAAAATTACAGCTAGAGCAAGGCATCAACTCGAAGATTAAGAAATCCAGATACCGTTCCCTTAAAAAAAGAATGGCCCCAGAATTCGGTTAGTAATGATAGATGCCTATACATTTACTTTCTGGGGCAGCTGAGTATGCGCTTCACATATCCATCGTGGATTTTTTTGACTCCAGAAGAAACGATAATGTCTGTTAATCTTCCCGTTTAAATAGAAAGTAGCTTCATCCGTAAATAAATTCCTAGGCAAGTCCCTTACTGTGCCATGTTCATCAAATTTGTGAAATATTTTACTTACAAGCGCCCTGTGAAATTTGAATATCTGGATATTTAGCATTAAATAAAGTGCACGCTTCACTTCCTTCTTATTTTATCTCCACATCCTAACAATATCAAGACTTCGATAAGCTGTCTTTCCAATAAAACCATTTTTGTTTAGAAAGATGTAAAAGAATACCTCGGAAATACCTAAATTAATTTTACAAGTTCACAATGTCACAAAATGTCAGAACGTGAAATAATGAAGATTTCTTACCTTGAAAGGTAAAAAAACATAAATGCTTTATCACTTTCGCTTATTTAATTTTTTTTCGCCATTTTGAAATAGCTTGACAGAATCGCGTCAAAATTTATGGGCACACTGTACGAGATATTTGCTTTCCAATGATGTATCACAAGTTGTATGTTTCCATTAAAAAAAAAGATCGTTGTCGTCATATCTTTGACAAATTTTAATGCCTATAAAAGAACAAACGAATAACGTCAAAATGTGAGCATCTTAACATAGTATAAAACAAAGTCACTGTCGCGTCTGTCCTATATGTGCTTAAATCTTTAAAACTACGCAACGGATTTGGAAGCGGTTTTTTTTAATAGATAGAGTGATTCAAGAGGAAGGTTTTTATGTATAATACATGCATAATATTGTAGAGAAACACTGATAAATTTAGAGGTTTGTTCGGGTTTGTATTTATAAATCTTGACGTGATGGTGAACTCGCCTTATTATTATTTCAAAGGCGTATAATGCCTGGCATTACAACGCAGGCCGGGTACACGCTAGTAATATATAAAACTAAATTGACGTGTCCGAGCGTTTTCTCAAAAGTTACAGGTTAAGGCTATATTAATTTTAGTCCGAATTTCTGGGCAACCCTGTATACAAATATAATGTAATATTTTTACGAAAAGGTAGGTTTCCTAACTACAGACCTGGAATAAAGGTGTTAAAAACAATTTGTCGACCTTTGTGATGAGCATTTTATATTTTTAATGTTAATATTACTATAATATTACCTATTTCATTTCTTGTCGTCATAATCCTAAAAACGTGATTGCGGAAAAACAACATTTTTTTCACTGAAGTATCCAACAACAAAATAACGAATAAATCCAGACAAACCATGCACATTTCTTACCGGAAGAAATTTAATAGAAATAAGTAATGCCCGGCCATTATTCCGAATGATACCTCTCAGGCAAAGCATTTGGCAATAACGTTAACAAATCGTCCAGGAACAAACTATCTACACTACAATGTGGCTGGAGAAGTAGACAAAGACGGATAAAGGACGTCCAGGGAAAAGAGAAACTATAAATATGGAACAGGATGAAAAGGGGAATCCAGAATGCTAAAAAAGATTACTTTTGCGGTTGAACGTTTGAAATATTTGGGGAATCAGGAATCTATTTACAAGCAGGAATAGCCTTTTGTGAAGGATTTTAGTGTAACCGTTGGTTATCACACAAAACATAAGGTATTTTCTAGAATTCTGTCTTTTATTATTGGCACTTTGTTCATGTAAAAAGGCCTACCAGAATAATAAGTATACAGGGTGTCGGGGAAAATGTGGGAAATCTCCCGGATATGAAAAAAACACGTGAAAAGAAAACTACAAGTTTATATAAACTTCTTTCGTATCGGCCTCCTCTTCGGAGATCTTGGCTCCCAAAGAGCTCCCATGGAATTAAGTTTTTGATACATATTTATTAAACCAACTGGTATATTTCACTTTTTTTTCATATGATCTATACCAGGTAAGACCTTTCAAATTTCTATCCCAGAAAGTGTTGCGAATTACTCAAAGCTGCAGGGACGGACTAGCTGTGACACTAATGTGCCCATTCTTTTTACGCCCTGTATGATAAAAACTTTGGACTACGTTTTTTACATATCTTTAACTATTGACTAAAAATTAAGTACTCTTCATTCATGTCGCTAATCCTAACCGTTTTAGGAAAACCGTCATTTTTAACATATTTACATCATGTATATTTAGCGTATTTCAATAAAAGATACATCTTTGTTCCTATAAATTATAAATGTTCACTTTTAACTGCTTAATATTAATTAATACATGATCGCAATAAAACGACGTTTTTCCGAAAACGAGATTAGCGACATGAATGAAGAGTACTTAATTTTTAGTAAATAGTTAAAGGTATGTAAAAAACGTTGTCCAAAGTTTTTATCATACAGGGCGTAAAAAAATGGGCACATTAGTGTCACACCTAGTCCATCCCTGCAGCTGTGAGTAATTCGCAACACTTTCTGGGATAGTAATTTAAAGGGTCTTACCTGGTATACATCATATGAAAAAAAAATGGAATTATACCTGTTAAGGTTAAAAGTGAGTGGGTTACAGCTAACCCTCCACTGCGACCATACTACGGTCTATCTATATAATACCTGCTGATTTAATAATTATGTGTCAAAAACTTAATTCCATGGGAGCTCTTTGGGAGCCCATATCTCCGAAGAGGAGGCCGATACGAAAGAAGTTTATATGAACTTGTAGTATTCTTTTCACGTGTTTTTTTCATATCCGGGAGATTTCTCACATTTTCCCAGATAAACTATGTAAAATATTATACAATTTTTCTTACCCAATTATTATCGTGAACCTATTCTGTAATTTACAACACTGGCTAACTGATTTATAAAACGAAATTGCCAAAAATAAATAGATTTATGAATTTTCTTTAGATGAATATTAATAATTGAACCGTCTGCGTTCCCATTTAATGCCCCTACCATTAATTTTCCGAAAGGGGTGGGTCTGACTCGTTTTACCCATGCCAATTATTCTTCACATTATTTATAATTAACATTTGCCAACCCTCACGATATTAATGCCTTTACTATTTTCGTAAAAGCAGCAGCGTTGCATTTATAACGTTAGATATTTTGGTACGCGAGCATTTTTTTGGGATGTGGCATAGGCGTAGTCAAACAATTTGTCATTTAATTATAATAAATATAGTTTTAAAAAACTAAAAAACACGCTTTAATAATTAAGTAAAAAGTGGAAAATAAATATAGTTTAAAAAGCTAATTATTGCAATTCTTAATATAGGCAGAAAATAATAATTAACGATAAACATAAGTATTATTGTAAAAACAGCGTGGGGTGCTCGATACACGAAAAATACGCTTTATTTCACAATTAATACTAATGTTTATCGTTTATTATTATTTTCTGCCTATATTAAGAATTTCAAGAATTATTTTAAACTTATTTATTTTCCGCTTTTTAGTTTGATTAATTATTAAAGCGTGTTTTTTAGTTTTTTTAAACTATATTTATTTTTCATTTTTTAGTTTGAGTTATTGTTAAGAAAAAAATTTTTTTTTAGTAGATTGAGCTAGATTAGTAGATTATTGTATTGTCAGCGGTTCTTGATAAGTCTACAAAATTTAAATTAAATCTGACCGTTTAAAGTGTGTCAAAATCGGGTTCAAAGAAGTCAGTTACGGACAAACAAACATATAGGTGAAGCTAATAAAAGCGTTTTAAAAAAACGTATAAATGTTCAATTGCTCATAATTTTAAAAGTGACTATCTATTTAGAAGCGACCGGCGATATCTAGCGATGTCCGATGTCGATATTAGACAGCTCCGAAACGAGAGGATCGAACGCATCCTCCGCCCCAATTAAACTTCATCATTAACAGAATTCCAAAAATACAAAATTATGTTCCTGATAATCAAAGTCTAATAAAAACGTCGTACGGCGTTGGCGCCTTTTTACGCGTCAATCAAACAACTGAGAAAAACACAGGAACGTCATTTGTTCCTCTCGAAAACTTTAAAACAAAAAACAATCGTCGAAACAATGGCCTTCGTGCACCGTGACACTTTTCGCACTCAATCCAAACGGTCTCGCCATCCATAAAACAAAAGATAGAATTGAGGCTCGGCTATAGGAAACAAAAGCAAAGCGACGCGTGTCACACAGTTAAGGGTCGCAGGTGGCCGAGCACTAATTGCTCGCCCCCCGCTCACCCGCTGCAATGTGTCACGTGGTGCAGGGGAACCCCCGAGGGGTGGAAAATGGGCTGAAAGACGGCGAATGTGCCTGTGAACTACGGAAGCTTCATTATTTTTGACAGTAGTAAATTGATTTATATAATGATGGCTGGATGTGGTGAAGAAAGGAAATTGGAACAGTGGGGGAGGAAAAGGGTGTAAATATTTGACGAGGCATGCAATTTTTACCTTATAATGTTAAAGTCAGTTTTGTAAAATACATTCTATCAAGGCAGGTAAGAACTGAATACCTTGATGCAAGAACCGGACAAATCCATATTGTATAAGTGTTGGGAAATTGAAAAAACTTTCTATTTTTGGA
Organism: Polydrusus pterygomalis; assembly: GCA_963969555.1. NCBI lineage: Eukaryota > Metazoa > Arthropoda > Insecta > Coleoptera > Curculionidae > Polydrusus > Polydrusus pterygomalis. The sequence goes on from OZ018381.1 coordinate 53,859,400, forward strand.
TATTTATAAGAAACAGATAGCATACATATATTTTTTGTAGGTATATAGAATAAAATTGACAGGGAAACATTAAAAATCAATATTATAAAAAAACATAAGAGCTAGAATTTTTTGAAATTTTCGACTTGTCCGATTTTTGCACCAAAAATACTATAAAAAATAAGTTACAACGTAAATGATAACTTTGAAGAGCTTTATTTCAAAAACTGAAAACTCTCAATAAATCACAGCAGTTACTGAATAAATAAACCTATTGCCAGCGAAACCCTGACTGTTCCGTATATTCCCCCACCCAGCCAAGTCCCTACGCTTTGTGAAGCTGTTGGTGAAAATACCGAACAAGTCCTGGACTTAGCTGTTTTTTGCACCCAAGAATGCCAGCTGCCTAGTCCTAAATATATATATATATAAACGTTGCATTCTTTGGACTTGGCTGATTCTTGTACCAATCGATCGGCGATATTTTATACATACATTTTAACGGAAATCGTTATTTCGACCAAAAATGGACTTGTCCGGTTCTTGCACCAAGGTCTTTAATTATATGTGTGAAGTTAGCAACGTTCATCAGCACCGTTTATGCAGCGACGAATTCTTTTGGGGCACGTGTCAATTCCGCCTGTAGCGTTTGTAAACGGATTTTAATTTTCTTAATGGCGAAGATTGAAATTCTATCATTTGAATTTATCGTCTTTAGTTTTCGCCATGCACTAAAAAAATTAAAATTCGTTAACAAAAGCTACTTTTCGAAGATTTTATCCTGTAATTTTTTTCCTCCGGGTTTTTGGAAAGTCGTATTTAGCAGGTAATTTAACCACTATGGGGTTGTTTACTAATGATGATAAATCCAAATGGTAGAATTTCACAATCTTCACCACTAAAAAAATTAAAATTCGTTTGCAAACGCTACTGGCGGAATTGACAGGTAACCCTAAAAAATTCAGTTGTTGCATAAGCATTTGCTAACTTCACACATATCAAGAAAGACGTAGAACACAACAAAGATGGCGCCGAGCCGGTTTTGGAGTGTATTTAGAGGATGTCGCTAAACCTAATAACAAGAGGGTTGTGCGCATGCCTGTATGGCGGCGAGCTGTGCATACAGACGCATTTTTTACCCATAAAACCTAACTTTGTTGGCGCACGAGATAAGCTGTACGGATCCAGGGCCGTAGCCAGACCTGCGTTGGTACCAGGGCATTACTGTTTATTGTCAGGGCGACATTTTATTTGGAACTCAAATTATTATACATCAAGTACCTATCAAAGTAGTTGTATTTATGGGAAAAACAGCGTATTTAGATCCTGTCTACTCGTAAAACTAACTTCGTTGCACGTTATATGACCACTAGCACGGTATAATAAAGTCGATATATGTACTCTGCCACTAGTAAATCTCATAAAATGCGCATGGTGTAATTGATGACGTGCAACGATTTTAATTATATGCATTTTTTGACATCATTATTAGGTATAATTAAGTAAATTAAAACATAACTAATGTCAAGAATAATAGTGTAATAAAAAATCACTATTTAATTTATCCGTTTTTAGTATTAAATTTATCAAATAAAATATCAATGGGGTAAACCCGAAAACATAACAGCTAAACACAAAATTTTAATATACCCTGATTTAAATGTTTAAAATAGGGGAAGCTTATTTTTATTAGCACAACTGTGAAATTTTCGCAGAAACAAATCTAGGTCTAGTACAGCGGCCCTTCTTCGTTCAAATGCTAAATAGGAAAGGACTCGTCAGATAATTCTCTAAATTTTCTGTCAGGGCAAAATATTTGTCTGTCAGGGCGGCGCCCTGATCCGCCCTACGGCCCTGTACGGATCTAAAGGTAAATATCCATGATGAAAACCCTAAATTTCAAACGTATATGGAAACGTTATTTTTACATGGATTAAAATAGAAAGTTTCCACAAAAAAAAAAACATATGTATATGTACCATCATATTTTAAATCAGCCAAACAAAGAACAACAAATTCATCCGACATCAAAAGTAAAACGTTATCTTCCCCCAGCAGCACGACAAACGCATGCCCACACTCCTTAAATTCTTATCTAAATCGCATTCATCGTGCATTTTTCTATAATTGAAACTTCAAAGAGCCCAAATACTAATTCCAGGCGTAACTAAAACAGCGCGCGGGGTCCATAACGATTAGGGCGCCTATAATTTGTGCATATTTGGTCCTCCAGAGACCATATTTTGCATTTCGATGTACAGTTAGGGGAGATAGGGGTCATCCGGTGTCGGGAGAGATGACTAATAGCCACTAATAGATTTCGATATGCCACAGAATCGATTTTAAAGGTACATCATCGCTGCTAATCCTGACCAGGAGGGTTACTAAGAGCAGGGGAGGGAGGCGCATAGATATTTACCTTTAGATCCATACAGCTTATCTCGTGAGCAAACAAAAGTTACGTTTTATGGGTAAAAAAATGCGATCTGTCTATTTTCCCATTCGTTAAACTCTAATTTTGCAGTGCGCATGCCTACTCCTGTGTGGTTTGGTTAAATTGTCTCAAATATTACGTATCATTTTGTTTTTTTATTAAATGTAATTTTAAAGTTTTTTTAAATAGTTTTAATGATATTTGAGATTTAATAGAATTTTCCAAATTATTATATCCTATCAAACCTTTATGAAAAATAGACTTATAAACTAATGTTTTAGACTTAAGACACTCTATCCACATAAAAATTTTGATTAGTTCTTGTTTTATAATTATGATGGTCATAATTAAAAGAACAAACTTTTTTTTAACAATCAGGCAATTAATATTAAGTTCTGACATTCAACCAATCTAAATTTTTTAACATAATTAAATTTTGTATATTTATCACCATTTACAATAATCGGCATTACCGTATTTTGTAAAATTTGTAATTTATCAAATATTTCCTCACTAGCAAAATATAAAATGGAACTGATTCTTTTAAAATAATCTACTTTTCCGGCAATCTTATATTATCTTCGATATAATACTTTCAAAATAATTTTTAAAAATTTAATTTTGAATCAATGATTATCCCTAAATATTTAAAACTGTTTACTAATTCCAATTTTTCACCATCAATTACAACATTTATATTTTGACAATTTAAATTATTACCCATAACTATACATTTAGTTTTTGAAATATTTAATTTTAATCTATTTACTTTTAGCCAATTTAATAATATATTTATCTCAGAAATTAAAATATTTAGACCATCGAAAACCAGCTTGAAAGGAAACTAAAATTTTATTGGCATCAATAAATTCTAGTAACTCATATTATACGACTTCTTCTAATTCAACATCCGCAAATAAATTATCCCCTTTTTCGGGCATCGCCATGCTTTGTTCACGCCGGTAACACTAATTCATCTGTTGTCCTTATTGCGGGAGTCTAAACATACTGTTTACTCTCTCATACAGTCACATAAAATATCACTGTAGAGTCTGCCTGTAGTGTATGCAATTTATATATTTTTTAATATGAAAAAAAATACAAAATTTCTGTAATTTATACATAAATTATACATGATGATCACTCCGCCATAAATTAAAAACACATTATCTAAACAAAAAGTCCGTCGACCCTATTTTGAGGCGAGTTTCCGTCTCCGGTCCCTCGCACGCATCTAACGTCGCGGAGAATGTCATTCGCCTATTCCTGGGGCGATTTTCGTTTGTTTGTGCTTTCAGGAACGCAGGAGGCCGTGAAACCGTTTAGCAAGTCCTATATTGTATAGCTATTGCTGTTAAATCGTTAACGCTTAACGGCAAAACAAACGGAGTTGCTAAATCATTTATGAGAATACTTAACATCTAATTAATATTATATTTAAGTGTTATTTTAGGTTTGAGGGCAGCGGCGTAACAAACACTCCCGCACATTGGGGGCCCATTGACGGCCCCTTCAAAATTTGCTGCCAGCTTTGCTTTTCATAGGTATTTTATTTCATAATTAATTTAATTTTTTTATATCCTGAGAATTTAACTTCGTTAGTGAAGAAGAATTATACGTGAAAGCGCGGAATGTTATAGGTAAAAAAGTTTTTCCATCTCTGCTCATTTGAACTAGCTTGGAGAGGCAATGATGCCGCAAATTGCAAAATTCAATATTTTCAAAAGGAGTTTGATACCATGGGAGAATTTACCGGACGAATTGAATATAACAGCATATTTTCCAAGACAGCTTAAGGTGGGTCAAGATTGGCAAACAGCAAATGGTTGGTAAAAAATCATCAAACAAAGACTTATGCCGTGTAAGATTATTTTTAAAATTATTGGAAAAAAGAGGACCACACATTTCCACAGACAGACTATTTCTCTCCGTTCATCCAAACTGGCAGAAGGGATGTTGGTTCAAAAATACTCCACTTTAAATAAATACAGTATCTAAGTGGACCAAAACTTCAGCGGAAAGAATTGGAATAGATACGAAGAAGCATAAAATAACAAATAATTCTCATCGATCTTCCGCTGTGTCTGCCCTATTTAAACAAGGTGTTGGGGAACAAAAGTTGATTAGGTTAACAGGCCACTCAAACGCAAATTCCCTGAAACCATATCTGCAGCTAGATCCTAGTCATCATCTGAAGCTTATCGAAAATCTCAGAACAACAAAAGAAGCATGTGGACCTTCGACTTCTCAAATCCAAGTCAATCATACCCAAAACCATGCTTTGATAGAAAAGAATGGACAAACTATTACTTATAACAACTGTACGTTTAATAGTAGTAATAAATAAAGTGTCTAGTTTGCTAAATAAACACTGTATTTTTATTGTTTTCTCGTAAAATAGTCTTGTCGAATATCATTCGAGAGAAAATTTTGTATCGGCAAAATGTTGTTGCTTTTTGGTAATTTCGCTAATGAAATTTTTGACAAAATAAAATCACGAGCCGTTAGGCTTTCATTCCCAAAATTGTCAAGTAACAAACTTTCATACTAGTCGAAAATTTTACCTTCAAAATATTCTCTCTTATGATATTATATACGAAAAAGTCCATTTAACTATACCTAATTATTAATAAATAAATATTACTCTCCAGTCGACGCTGGCCAACGGGCGACATCCGACATCATTTTCACGGTACATTGTTCTTTGTTAATGGGTTAATTGCAGAGCACGACTTCTGGAATGTTTTCCGCGGTTGACATCAGACAGACAGGTTTAAATTGTACGGAACATCTGACCGATGAACATTTTTAGGTTAGGTTAAAACTTTACTTCAATGGTTTCGTTTTGCCTTGAGGCGTTTACAAGCACAGTATTTGTTTGTTTCTTGTTTGTCGGTCAACCTAGGTCAAAGTTTTAAAGTGGGTAAATATCGAGGGGAAACGTTTCGTTTGAACAAAATAGTAGTAGTAGTAGTAGTAGTAGTAGTAACATCTTTTATTTAGCAAAAAGCTACAATTAAATATTTTTTAATACATTTTTTAACACATTTTTATAGATTTATTTATAAATTTTAAAACGCAACCTTCTTTTAACAAAAACAGACAGAAAAGTCAAGCATTTTGTAAATTGTATCAAATATTACGTATCATTTTGTTTTTTAATTAAATGTAATTTTAAAGTTTTTTAAACAGTTTTAATAATTTTTGAGATTTAATAGAATTTTCCAAATTATTATATTCTATCAAACCTTTATAAAAAATAGATTTATAAGCTAATGTTTTAGACACTCTATCCACATAAAAATTTTGATTAGTTCTTGTTTTATAATTATGATGGTCATAATTAAAAGAACAAAAAATTTCAATCAGGCAATAAATTATTTTAAATTTTATGTATAAAGATACATACTGAATAAAAAATTAAATTTCTGATATTCAAGCAATCTAAATTTTCCAACATGAAATTAATTTTTTTATATTTGTTACAATTTAAAATAATCCGCATTGCCTTATTCTGTAAAATTTGTAATTTATCAAATATTTCCTCACTATCACAATATAAAATGGAAGAACAATAAAGAAAATGTGGTAATATAATAGTATTAAATACAGTTTTTTTGGAAAACAAACTTAAATAAGAACTGATTCTTTTAAAATAACCTACTTTTCCCGCAATCTTCGATGATACTTAAAAAAAAGGGATTCTGTATACCACATTTAAGCATCAAACCCGACTAGGAACTATAACTCCTCCCAGAGGTGCTATTTTAATAGCATAGATCTTATGGGGCTTAGGAATTCTACTAACCTCAATACTTAGTAAAGACAAGCAAGAATCTAAAAGTTTTTGGTTAATTTTGTCTAATTTCTGAGCAGGGTGCTCTGCTCCTCCCTCCCCGACCCCCTTTTTTCTGCTTATCTCTTAAATTTCGTTTGTACAACAAGCAGGGATAACACTATGTTGTGTCCCAAATAACCCGGTAATTATTGAATTTCCATTCCAAATAAGCAGCATTGTCAGTCTCATTTTCGACATTTTCTTGGCCAGAATTTACATTTAATGTGTTTCGGGTTCGGCTCCCTCTTAGATATTCACAACCCCCTGCTTCGAGCGGATGTGTGCGTCATATTACGCGAGTGATTTTACAAATTCCCACCCTTCAAAGTTTATTATCAGTGATGCCAAAATTGTATGAAAATCGAATAAGTAGGGAAATTTCAACAATTATTCTTATTTGAAAAGGAAAAAGTTTAAATAATATAAACATTTATACAATAAGCATTTTCGCACTGCATTTTTAACCCTGCATCAAAATCGTATGCATTTTGGCATTCACATTTATGCATTTCAGCATGAGTGAAAGTTGCAGCGTTTTTCACCCTTGCAATATAGAACAAGACAAGTTCTAATTATTTGCACACCCCCATGCGATTTTGTTAAAATTCCTGGAAATTTCTGTTGGTGGAAGTAGTAACATGTTTTATTTAGCAAAAAGCTACAAATAAATATTTTTTAATACATTTTTATAACACATTTTTATAGATTTATTTTTAAATTTTAAAACGCAAACTTCTTTTAACAAAAACAGACAGAAAAGTTAAACATTTTGTAAATTGTATCAAATATTACGTATCATTTTGTTTTTTATTTAATGGAATTTTAACGTTTTTTTAAACAGTTTTAATGATTTTTGAGATTTAATAGAATTTTCCAAATTATTATATTCTATCAAACCTTTATAAAAAAAATAGATTTAGAAGCTAATGTTTTAGACACTCTATTCACATAAAAATTTTGATTAGTTCTTGTTTTATAATTATGATGGTCATAATTAAAAGAACAAAAATTTTTTAAACAACCAGGCAATAAGTTATTTTTAATTTTATGTATAAAAGATACATACTAAATAAAAAATTAAATTTCTAACATTCAACCAATCTAAATTTTTCAACATAAAATTAATTTTTGTATATTTGTCACAATATTAAATAATCCGCATTGCCTTATTTTGTAAAATTTGTAATTTATCAAATATTTCCTCACTAGCATAATATAAAATGGAAGAACAATAAAGAAAATGTGGTAATATAATAGTATTACATACAGTTTTTTTAGAAAACAAACTTTAATTAGAACTGATTCTTTTAAAATAACCTACTTTTGCGGCAATCTTCGATATAATACTTTCAAAAAAATTTAAAGATTTAAATTTTGACTCAATGATTATCCCTAAGTATTTAAAACTGTTTACTAATTCCAATTTTTCACCATCAATTACAACATTTATATTTTGACAAGTTAAATTATTATTGGAACTGATATAAACATAACTTCTCTCATTTGACAAAAAAATAAACAACACATTTGTCAATTTTCAGTTTTAAGCGCGTTTTTCTGTTGCTTTTTGAGTTTGGGAATGACTTATCTGGAGCAAAGACTCCGTCAATGCACTTATACAGGGTTAGGAAAAATTACCAGAACGGTCGATTATTTCAAAATATACAGGGGTTATCAAAAAACGTCTTATATAAAAAATGTAGGGCTGTTAAAAATCTACATATCGGTGAAAAATTGAAATATACAGGGTCGCCTACAAAGTTGTGGAGAATGATAGTTTAATTTTTTTAAATGGAACACCCTGTATATTTTTACATTTTTCAGTTCCACATAAAATTATAATAATTTTTTATTAAATGCATTATTAGTCTATACTACATAGTGTCCGAGATATTGACTCTCGAAAAGTGACATTTTTGAACTTTGACAGCTTCTAACTTTCTAACAGTACGTCTTAGAGCAAAACGGCTTCCATGTCCCTATCTTCAATTTTTATTATCTTCCAAAAAAATCAACTTCAAGTTAAACCGAAACAACTATATTTCCTGCTTTCGTGTTACATCCGGTTTAACCGGAAGTTGATTTTTTTTGGGAATATATTAAAAATTGAAGATAGGGACATGTGAGCCTTTTTGCTCTAAGACGTACTGTTAGAAAGTTATAAGCTGTCAAAGTTCAAAAATGTCACTTTTCGAGAGTCAATATCTCGAAAACTATGAAGTATAGACTAATAATGCATTTAATAAAAAATAATTATAATTTTATGTGGAACTGAAAAATGTAAAAATATACAGGGTGTTCCATTTAAAAAATATAACTATCATTCTCCACAACTTTGTGGGCGACCCTGTATATTTCAATTTATCACCGATATGTAGATTTTTAACAGCCCTACATTTTTTATATAAGACGTTTGATAACCCCTGTATATTATGAAATAATCGACCATTCTGGTAATTTTTCCTAACCCTGTATATGCACTGTATCAAAATTAACCTATTTTGTATTCTGTCAAATTGCACCAATATTAAAACAAATAATTACCAACATCGATATTTCAAATTAAAAAAATCATTAATGTGGACATATCAGGACTTTGATGCATATGCGTTAAAAAATCATAAAATCAGGTATTGCAGCCACGATTCTAAAATACAGGGTGAAAATGTATAGGCCTGTAAAGATGATTTGGTGCTATAATTTTATCTGTGAGCTCCCCCAAAACGAAATTTTGTCTACGGCTTACGAGACAACTTTGATTGTGGCATCAATGATATAAAAATGTTGCAAAACATAACTTACTTACATTTATTAAAGTGTGGTTAGTACAGGAATAATTTAGCTAACCAAAAAAAATCATTTCTGCCAATATCATTATTTATATCAAAGTCGTAAGTTGGCTGATTAGTTAATTACTGTTAAAAATCTTTATGCAACTCAACCCGACATTAATCTACTAGAAATCCTATAACTAATATTAAACTGTATAGGTTTCGCCCTTTTTGGCCGTTCTCAGTCCAAAATATTGTTTTTTTTTTCAATGCAATTTTTCCATCCATTTTGAAAGATTTATGTAATAAGTTGGTGGTGAAATTGGCTAATGTACAATATCTACTCTTTTAATGGTTGTAAGGAAAAATTGAAACGTGACAACGTTGTCTTTCTATGCATTATGTAACTAAGTAGTGCATCATTACTAGTTAATGAATGATTTTAATGTAGGAAGCAGACGCAACAAAGTGCATACGAAGTGATGTGCTCGGTTTTAGTCTATTTGCCCAAGTATCTTCTTATATGCATGGGGAATAATATGGAAACTTAATGGTTTTTGCTATTATAGTTAATGCACGATCCAGAATGGGTAAAGTCTGCGGATATGGGGATAATTATGCGAAATTTATCAGAGGGAATCGAGGTTTGGGTTAGTTGTACAAGGAGCACTAGAATACAAAAACAAAGAAATGAAAAGGTTTTTCCATTCCTTGCTTCGTTAATCTTTATTACGACATTAATTTAACAGACGTAGGTACAACGTGCTTCCCTAGGGATAGTTGGGATGTAAGTAATTTACTCACAACCCTGGGAAAGTAAATAAATAATTTTGAAGAAGTAGTCCATGCTCAAAGTGGAGTTAAATGTATAGAAAAAAGAAAAGCAAAAAGTATTTCTCCACAGTTTATTAGAATAACTAGGCGAACCTAGAATAATTTTTAATAATTCGACATGTTTCATCATCAGGAAAATAAAGTAAATAGTATGCTGATGTTGTTAGCAATAGAGAAAATAAGGATTGAGCCGTAATGGAGCTTTATTTTGCTCTCTTCATTATTCTGCCCAAGACAGGGCCTTTTCACTACCCCTTGACTTTCCAGAATGCTGAATTCTTGTCGTTCTTCTAACTATTCATATTTGACACCTCGTGTACACCATTAAAAGCTCCAATACGGCTCAATGACACTTATTATTTTCTCTATTGCTAACAACATAGGCATTGTACTATTTACTTTGTTTTCCTGATGATGTGTGATAAGTGTTTCTACACTCGAAAAATGTCGAATTATTAAGAATTATTCTAGGTTCGCCTAGTTATTCTAATAAACTTGTGGAGAAAGACTTTGTGCTTTTCTTTTTTGTATAAATAAATAATGTTAGGACATTCAACTGCTCAAGACAAAGTTCGACAAATTGTTGGTTTAACACCTTTATTACATCCATAATCTAGCTATATAAATAAAGTTTACGCTATATAAGCTCAAATTCATAGCTATAGCCTATTAAACCATGCATGCCTTCTACTCCAAAGTAACAATAAATTATAAGATAGTTTATCAGTTGCAAAATTTAAATTAAACAGAATAGTTGGTCTCTTCTTGGCATTTTGACCGATAGTTAACAATTTTCATTGTTAAGCCGCAGCAATTAAATCGAAATTTGAATCGCAGCGATTTAAACCTGATGCGAACAGGAATTTCGAGCTAAATAAGTTTCCCTGCTATTAATTAGAAAAGTTTACAGAGTAATCAGTCACCTTTTGTTAAACAATCGTAAAAGCATCGAAACTTTGGGTATTTTTCCTAAAATTGGGGTATAATGGGTCCACAGGAAGTACAACAACTGGGATTTAATCAAGAGTTGTCAGGGAAATGTACCAAACTTAACATTGAAGCAGAATACAGTAGATAATTTAAAGAACCTTTTCTGAAATACAACGTGGAAAGGCTTTCTAACAAAGGATTAAGTTTTTGTTACAATGTTTGTTCACATACTTTACTTATAGTAATTTTTTATATTTTTTGTGAATTAGGCAACATCATAGAGGAATTGTGGTTAATGGCTAACACAATCTAATTTCTTCCTTATGGAAGGGATTAAACTCTATGCCTCAGATAGAATAGAAGCTGTGATAAGAAACGCAAAATTAAAATTTGTTTTTGGTAGTTCCTGCCACATCCTCATTCATCGGTTGTTTATCCTGACAGATTTAAAGCTACCGCGGTCTATCGTTGTCTTAAAACTCAAATATATCACTCACAGACGGCCGATATAAATTGCCCTCTTTATAGCATGATTTACCTCCAAAGAAAGCCACCCGTCTAATGTTTGATGCTTCTTAAAAGCCCGCATTTAAACCCGTAATCGCTCCTCGGGGAGCATTTCGGGAAATTAGAAAAGGGTTGTCTAGGACTAGATTTTTATGACTACGTCGAATAGGGAGAAAATTTACTGCAGTTTCAATAGGGAGACCGCAAGATTCCAAGTTATGTTCGCTATAGGTTTTGACTAGTAGTTGAGGGAATTTTTTAGGCTTTTATATCGTTCTTTAATAGCGCACAAATAATTTTAAATAATGTAAAGATCAGGTGAATATGTATCCTGAAAATATTTACTATCCAAATTTGAAAGATACGGCTTTACTTGTCCAATTTCCACATCACAATCCTTTTAAATTTAAATAAATGCCTGCACAACGCAAAATAAATCGTTCAAATAAAACAATCCATTTTTTTGGCCTCGCATCCAATTTGATTCAATTCAACCTATCAAACTTGACGTTGCGATAACACAAACCTTCACGTACGGGCGCGGAGGCAAATTTGCTAAAGAGTGCTCTTTTCGCAGTTGTCAGCTCTGGCGGGAGCAGTCGTTTCTCTATTCCAAACTGCACTTGGGCGAATTGATGGCTTTAACAATTTTGCAAATCTCGTATTAAACGATCATTGATGCATTTATTTTTATTCGGGTTTGTTCCTCTGTTGGTATTTTTTCGTGTGCATATTCATCATTCTATACAATAACCGACCGAAAAAAAAAATGTATACCTTGTATTATTTTCTTCGTTTTGCCTTTTTGTTGGACCTAGTACCGTGCGAGCAAAAATTATTTGCATCAAAGAGAGCTTGGATTAAAAAACGTAGGGCTTGGTTTAGATCACAATGATATGGGGACGATATATCTAACCAAATCTAGGTTAAAATTTTGTCAAATTCATATTATGACATGATATGTCAAACTAATGAGTATCTAATAAAATAAGTAGACAAATATAAATTTATTTTTGTTGTTTACAAAATTTACAAAGTAAGAATATACAAAAAGAAAAAGAAAAATAATTACATAAATTGCTGAAATTGGCCACCCCCATGCTCCAAGCATAAATTCACGCGTCTCTTCACATTTTCGAAAGTGTTGACCAGCATCTCTGGAGAAATGTTACCACATTCTTGGATAATCCTTTCTTCTAATTGTTCTTAATTTGCAACTTGTGTTTTAAAAATAGTGTTCTTTAAATGAGGAAAAACGAAGTAATCCATAACCGTTAAACAAGGTGATCTAGGTGGGAATTCAATGTCTGATCGAAAATTGATCAATCTGTCGTCGAAAAAATTGAGTAAGTAGTTAATAGTTTCGGCGGCTGTATGGGCGGTTGCACCGTCCTATTAAAATATCCACAACGTAGTTCGTCGTCAAGTAATTGCTCCACAAATATATTCAAAATATTGTCTCTATACCGCTGTGCTGTAAATGTGTCATGGAAGAAAATAGGACCAACAATTCTTCTTCGGGAAACAGCTAACCAGACACCAATTTTTTGACGGTGCAATGTGGACTCTACAAAAAAATGGGGCTTTTCACTACTCCACATGCGTGTATTCTGAGAATTCACATAACCGGAGAGGTGGAACCAGGCTTCATCCGAAAAAAATGTCAGGTCTAATAAATCATATCGTTTCCTGCGTCTTTCAAAATCTGCGGCTTGTATTTCTTGGAATACTTGCACCTTATAAGGAAATAAATTTAGCTGGTTCTTAAGAATAGTCCTGCATATTCCATAAGACCTTCCCACTTCTTGGGACAGGCGTCTCACACAATTTGTTGGCGTATTTTGCATTATTTCACGGACGTTTGAAACAAGTTCTTCTGTTCTTACAGATGGTCTTCCTGTCCCTTTTTTGTGTTGTATAGAACCTGTTTCCCTAAACACAGCCACGGTTCTTTTCAGGCAATGATAAAAATCCCCAGCAATAAAAGCAACGTTAGGAAAATGTTCGTGAAAATCGTCCATGCACAAACCCGGATTGTATTGCCACTCACCATTTACTTTAACCTCGGTTCGAAAATACGCTTCAACCATGAATGTTTTGTGCTGTTCCGTAAAGCCCATTGTGTGAATTGTTCAAGAAATTGGAAAAATTAGCGATGAATCAAATTACTTGTAACGACTGTCAAAGATGACGAAATAACTGATTGATTGTTAATTCAGGTAGTTACTGACACCCAACAGGTTTTAGGCTCTACGGCTAAGCATTACGTCCTTAGATGCAAGGCCCTCTTTGATGCAAATAATTTTTGCTCGCACGGTATACCTATCACTATTGTAAATAATATGATCAGCTCAACAAAATCCTCACGATTCGCACCTTGAAATTTTGCAGATAATAAAAATATTCTCGTTATCACTTCGCTAAATAAAAATTCCCTTGCGAACTACATTTTAATCCAGACCCCCATCTCGTCAGAAATCTTTTACTAAAGAAGCGCAACAAAAACACAAAATCTTTTATATCTCCCTGTAAAGTAGCTTTTAGTTGATGAAAATCCGGCAGTAAAAATCGAATTGACGGTCGTTTCTAAACATCCTCTCAATTTGATTTCAATTTAATTGGTTTTGGAAGTTCATTATGCGTTTTTACGTTGTTCCTTCAATGAGGAGCTTTTTATGGGTCATATATTTTATTTACCACTTATAAATTAATTAAATGGTTGTTGAATTAATTTTATAATGTGTTTGCAGAGAATAACATAGTGATGGTAAACACCTTAAAACTGTTATTATTGATATATAATTGAAGATTCAGGTGTATACTATTCATACAGTTTTTAGTATTGAAAATACTACTGGGTGCGTATATACGGGTCTATTTCATGAAAAATGAACGCGACATACGACATGCACATAAATAACACGGCGGTGAAGTCTAAACAAAGATCCGAGCAGCACAGGATCGATGACATCATCTGCTGAGTATTAATATTGTTTTGTTTTGGGTTTCAGCATTTATTATTATATTTGTTTATATTAAGATAATATGGCCGGGAGAAAGAACAGTAGAAGTCTGAGAACAGTTAGTAGATAGTTATTAATGATACTATTTCGATTAACACTATAATGAAACGTGTGCAACGTTATTTCGATAAAATTGGAAAAAAATAAACAGTGAATGTCGCTGAAACAAAGCGAAATAGCGCGGCGGTCTTGGCGTATTACACAGAAAGTCGGGCGAGAATGGATATACCAATCCAAAACATTTCATAGCCGAGTTAAGATTTAGACATTTTATGAACAAAGAGTACAAGGACCAGCAGGTAAATGGCTGTGTATAGCTAAAGAAATAATTTTGTCGCTATTTTTGAAAAGGTGGTTTTGTGCTCTCTTCAATATGTACTAATATACAGATTATCCTATATTTTTTATTTTAACAAAACAGTCAAATTTACACATTTCTAAGTATAATTTACGCATGTCTAAGTATAATAATTTAATTATTATTTCAAACTAAATCGGAGCATCCATGCCGTCATAATAACGCGTGATAGCGGCACGTTACATACTCACAGATAGGAGTAATCTGTGCTGTGACATAATGGTTTCCTTCTCGCCACTGTATGTGGTAGGTATTTTCAATACGCCTATGATACTTGCGTAAGATGCAAGATCTGTGAATTTTTTATAATGTTTATAATGCGGACGGTTACAAAATAACGTACCCTGTTGTGCTTTTATCAGTTTCTGTAGATCCTGACTTTGTCTCTAAGGTACTGATGAGTGAGGATGATACTTCATCATTAAAGCCCAGAAACAAATTAAGAATTGATGGGTGCACACGGTCTTCTTCTGGGATCAAGCAGGACTTATTTTTGTTAAATCCAGATTGTTAGTCTATAAAATCATTCCGAACTACATGGACATACACAATAACAGCTGCAACCTTATAAGCAATTATTATTATAATATGGTATGACATATCCTTAGGACCTTACTTCTTAACAAATTTTGTTTTTTTTAACTCAAACTGTTTATCTATTATGCATTATTGAAACTAACCCAGGAGGACAAACAATAATTGACATACGAACTTTATGTTTATTTAGGGCCCTTAACATAAAATAATTAACAGATAAAGTTTAATAACTTCCAAGGGTTTAATAAACTTAAAGTCAAAATGTTTCTGGTTTTGACGTCGCACCAGGAAGGAGTATTGGATGATTCGTTCAAGAAGAATTTAAATTAGATAACAACAGCAAGTTAGGTATAATATTAAACTTTTTTGATACACATTTCACCTTGATGTGTAATATCCTATTAAAGAACTCTGTTTGTAGGCAGTACAGCTGTTTCCCTAGTAATAAAAAGTGTCTTTATTTACCGGCGTGTCGAAATGGCATTATTGATGTGTGTGATTTTTTGGTTTAATTGCTTATTTGAAAACTTTCTTGTGGTGAACAAACAATGGGTAGAGATACCTCCGATGAGTTATTGCCACGAATAGCTGCAGAAATCTTCCTTTTATTTTCTTAATCGTTCTCAAATATTTTTCTGCAACAGCCTGGCTTTTCCAACCGCCATGGTATGGCATGGTATAAATTTCCAATAATATCAATATCTATTGGCCTCTTAGTACATTCATTATTTCTAATTAATAAAACGAATTGAAGAAGTTCTACATCGCTGGGTAACATATTTTCGACTAAGTTGGACCATATTAAGTTACATAATATCCTTAGGAGTTATAAAAAATTGCCGGGATATTTTGGTTTTTGTATTGGGTATAACAATTCTAAATACCGACCTTTCGTTATTCAGATCTTTAGTCCCTAGGTCTCCAGACACCACTTATGTCAATTACCATTCTTTTTCATTTCTTTCGGTTAATATTCATCAGAACTATGCTTTAAAAGAGCAACTAATTGAATATATTTACTGATATCAGCATTTTTTCTAATCGACAACATGCTCCGTGCCATCGAGTAATGGCTCCATAAAGTTGACGATGATTACTTGATAGTTTTTTTTAAAAATGCATACATTAATAACGTTTTTCTGATAACATTAAACTTTTGTACCAGTCATAACTTTTTTCATATCAGCTTTTAGCCCTTTCAAGAAGAAGGGTAGCAATTGCGTTTTCAGCCAGTTCTTCGATCTTTGGGGTAAACCATTTTCTAACTTGTTACTGAAGAAAATTTCAACAAAAATCGGCCGGAAACTGCCCGTTTTCTACTTTGAAATAGAATTGTTGACCTTTTTACATAAATATCCATTATTATACAATTAATATTGTTATTTTAACCCTGCGATGTTAATGCTATGTTATTCGTGATGTTGGAATTAACGAAAGATAAACAAAACTGTCCCTAAAGCCTGCTTTGGGTTTACATGTTTGTGTGTGGACTTCCTTAATATAAATTAATTACGAGATAAGGCTTACTAACTTTTGAGGGTTTAGTTAACTTTAAGTTGAAATGTTTCTGCTATTAAACTTATTGTAATGATATTTTATCATCATTTCCAATTTTTTTTTTATAAATTTCACGTTTAAAATCGAGACAACAAAACTTAACAATTATCTAATAAATATATTATACAATGCATTATGACATTTTGTGACATTGTGAACTTGTAAAAGTAAGTAAGTATTTCCGAAGTATTATTTTACAATTTTCTAAACAAAAATGGTTTTGTCGGAAAGACAGCGTATTGATATTGTTAGGATGTAGGGCATGTCAGTAACGTGAAGTGGGCACTTAATTTTATGTTAAATATCCGCATAATCAAATTTCACAGGGTACTGTTAGTAAAGTATTCCACAAATTTGATGAACATGGCACAGTAAAAGACTTGCCTAGGAATGGACGGCCACGTGTTTTAGGCAACGATCAAAAATTAGATATTGCATTATCTCTGCAGGATAATCCGCACGTTTCAACAGTTTTATTGGCTCAAAAGCATGATACATCTAGAGGTACTATTGGAAGATTTTTAAAAGCAGAAAAATACCACCCTTATAAAGTATATCTTGTCCAAGAGCTTTTAGAAGATGACTTTGACAGTTTTATGAGCATACTGTACGCGATATTAGCTTTTAAATGATGTATCACAAGCTGTATGTTTCCATTTAAAAAAAAGATCGATGTCTTCATATCTTTGACAAATGTCTATAAAAAACAACCTAATAAAGTCAAAATGTGAGCCTATATAAAACTAAATTGACGTGTCACAGCTATATTAATTTTATTCCGGACTTCTGGGAATCCCTGCATATTATATGAAATATTTTTTTTTTATTTCTGAGGCCAGAAATCGAACCGCTATATAAGAATCAATACCATTCCGGCGCAGCTTCAATGTTTTTTTTTTTAAATTGCCTGAATAGCCAAAAAGAACTTATCATCTGAAATCGCAAAGAAGGAAATTAAACTATGGTCCCGATGCACAAAAGCGTTTTGATAATAACTCACCTGCAGTCGGACACGGGCCTTTGTAAATCCGTCACAATGGCGTCATTGTTGGTCGATTATTATGAGTGGCTCTGATTAAAACCGGCGGCTGGACAAACGGAAGCACGAAGGCGGAAGTTGGAGAAAATGCATGATCGATTAAAATACGCCATGCAAAAAAGTCATTAAAAATTGGCGCCTCTGTCGAATTATTGTGGGTTGTTTTGGGAGTTCATGTAACGACGTGCGAAATGGAAATTATTACTGCTCTTCACAGTGGCGTATTTAGGGGGGGGTTCGAGGGGTCTGGACCCCCCCCCCCCCCGTGGGCTCAACATTAAAAAAAACTCAGAACAGATCAGATGCCTTGTTCCATTTAATGTATAATTCGATTAATTCCTCGCAGGAGGTAATTTGTGATTTTTTCTTAAATATGACCTATTCCGAAAATGCTTGGTTTTCGAGTTATTTCAATTTTTTTCTTGTTTTCTACCTGCGTGTCTAAATTATTTAATTTAAAAAAATTGAAATGATGTTCACTTAGTTTTGTAATTTTTTTGCAAACTAGAACTATTAGCAATACTTTGTTTTTACAAATAATTAAGTAACTGTGTCACAGATAACAAAACAACATGGCCAAACTTGGCAAAAAAAAATGGCAAAAATAACTTGAAAACAAATAATTTTCGGAATCGGTCGTATTATGTAGAAATATATATTTTTAAACATAAATATTTAAAAAAAATATATATATTCCCATTATTGCGTTTATATTTAAAAATTTCTTAATTTCTTCCTTTTTTGGGTTCAGCTATCAAAACATAGAAATTATAAATTTTGATAGTTGAAAATAGGGCGTGGCACCGAAAAAATTTTCGCCTGAGGCGCTTTTTTAAAGAAAGAAAGAAAGAAAGAAAGATAGAACAAAAGGTATAGACCCCCCCGTGGCAATATTCTAAATACGCCACTGGCTCTTCATAGTCCTTCCACTGTCATTTATCCAGGATGGTACGTACGGGATTTTCAAATTAATTAATCACTAATTTTTAAACTTATAAGCAGTAAAATCGTTTACTTAGGAAAATAATCTAATACAACAGGTTTGCTAAGACATAGTTTCTAATGATAGCTTATTTTTTTATTAACCCATATTAAATAAATTGCTAGAGTATTAAACCCGCTTTAATTCCAGATTTGCTAGAACAGTGTTTTTATTGGTAGTACTCAGTTCCATTAGCAGCACTTGTCTTGTTGAATAATGAACTACTTTTAATACAGCAATTTTGTTAAGAAATAAATTGTATCTTCTTAATGCGACGCATTTCGTTCCCAGTAAAGCGCTTTCTTTACAATTAAGAAAGCAGAACAGCATCCCCAAAAACGAATTGTATCAGTTAGAACCTGCAATCCATAAGACGTTGGTGGGGGTTCGTAGCGATCGGTAATTGCCGCGCTCCATAGTATTAATTCTAACGTATTTGTTGCGCAGGTCACATCGTTGTTCGGAGTCTTTTAGCTGTCCTGTCTGAATTTGAATTCGATTGATCATACCAATATCTGTTTCAATTAATTTATTTTTTCTTTATATCTCAGTTTTTTTACACTTGGCATGTCAGATAAAGCAATAGAAGATTCTTATTTTGCACAACCCATCATTAGTATTAGACTTTATAATCTATGGACGAATTTTACCATCTCAATAAACATACATAAATAATAGATAATCATATGCAATGTTAAACGACAAGAACAATATTACACTAGAAGTTTTTAAAATTTTTGAGAGCTATACAGTACTGATTTTTAGTGGTAAGTATATCCTTTATTAACCGTAGCAAGCAAATATTATTATGATTAATTTTAAATTTTATTACAATTGCCAATTATTGTATTAAACAGTTGTATAAGGAGTATGAGAATTTTTATAAGGACTAGAAGGTTTTTCTCAGTGTTAATTCTTAGAAATTATGTTTACACAATCTAAATCATAAATGTATCTTAAAGGACATGCGATGACTGCAATCGTTTTTAAAGAAACATTACAAAAGTAGGAACAAAAAAATAATGAATTGAATGAATGAACATAGATCAAGAAACAATAATCACAACAAATGCAAATTTTTGGCCTGGCGCATGTAAATAAAGTCCATTATACACGGACGTATAATATTTCGCAATAATCTTTAAGATCGAAAAACTTTCTTGTACATAGAAATTTAATAATTTTATTTCAAACTCAGACACGCCTTGAAGAATGCGACTCTCTCGTTCACTTATAGAATTCTCCATCCATGAGGGAAGTTTTCCCAACTTCACCTCGCGCTTCAATAAATCTAACGAGAAATCTATGTGATGGACTGTTACATTAGGAGATTGTTTTCAGTTTTTACCCCTTTCTAGAGTAAGGTCGGGTAATGTGTTGATTCGGGGTGATAAATCGTTTTAGCGAGTATTTCATATGGAAACCAGCGAAGAATAAACCAAAGAAGTCGCCGTAACATTTTTTACTAAATAGTTATTTTAAATAATACTTCCTATTCAGTTAAATAATTATAAAGTTCCGTATCCAGGTTTTTACAAATGCTTCAGAAGTGTAGTAGTCACACTTCTAGATGCTTTGGAGGGTTCAACTTTGATATGGGGGTCAAGATTACAACCCGAAAGTAAGGAGAAAAGTCTAAAATTGACGAAATTTCTATCCTAAAACTATAGTTTTAAAATAATTCTGTTAAAATGTTCCTTGAGGCGATGGTGAACGTACTTTTCCTTTCGCCAGTTGAACGGCTGCATCGACGGGGCGACGCTTGAGCAGTGTTGCCAGTCAGTTTTAACCATGACACGAGTTATGTAATATATTTCTTGACGGGGACGTATACGGGAGAGTATACGGAACGGAAACATCGACGGCAGTCTATGGGTCGTCTACAAGATAGTTTAGGGAGAGTTTACTGATTTATTTTTTAATGGCTTTTGGCACATCATAAACCCCTATTTTCTTTTTCTTTTTTAACTTATGGATACTTGCATTTAACGTAACGTAAGTCTTCTGCGAAACTCTCTTTACTTATTTTTATACGCGATAAAAATAATACAAATTGAAGAACTTTTTTGAATTAACTTAGCGATGTAGAAAATTTAACATCTTTAACAAATTAGGTTTATTTTTCCAACAACAGAATCTAGGTATCTGTTTTTGTTTCTCTTCCAGCTTTTTTCACGAAACTCTTGCAAACGACATCGTATTAATTATTCCTGTCGAGTCGTGGTTCATCCAGCAAAAAAGGCGCTCGTGTTCCAGATAATGCATGACGCAAATGCACAGATGGCGTCATATATTTTATCAACAAGCGACTGTGACAGGAAAGAGAAATACTAAGATATATATGCACCTCTTCCTTCTTGGAGCGCTCTGAGATAGAGGCTTATGAATATACATAAAGTTGGCCGGTGTGATTTTAAAAGGTGTTTTAGAAACAATACATACGGGCGACTTCTGGAAAACTATAGCGGCTATATAATATATCAAAAAATCGAAAATACCATTTTTACAAAAGCAAGGATTATCCGGCTTAAGATAATTGATGCTTGTTGGACGACGGCATTTGAAAATCGATTTTATTTCTGTTTTTTTTCGAGGAGAATCTTCTCTGTGAAGCAGAATACTGTCGGATTCAACCCTGATGGGGCTGCCCACCGACTAAACTCCTCGTGTTCCTACGGGTTCCGAACCATAGGCGTATAAACCTTCAGACCACTCGATTAGTATTTCTGCTCTTCACGCCTAGTGCGTGCTTTGCTTCGTACTTCACCTAGACCTAGGTACCGGTGCACCTAGGTTTCTGTTTTGTCATATCACTATTTGTTTGTGTACAGCTTACTGTGTAGGTGTAAGGCTTTTGATGCAGTGTACGTGTTTGTGCTTCAGAAGAGATAACACGTATCCATGCTTCACGGCTATGAGGACCCCACTATTTCAGGAAGAGTACTCGCAGTGCTGATCTGAAACAGTAGTAAGTTGTTGTAGAAGTGTGATTTCTGTTTAAAACAAAATGAAAATCATTTGGAGCACTTAACAAAATTGAATAGTCTTACTCAGAATGTCAAATATAAATATTTAACTACATAGTTTACATTTAAAGATAGACAGGGACCCTTTCCTTTTATTTTATACTCAATTTAAGCGGCCTCTACACATATGATGCAATATTAAAACAATAACAAATAGAGGACCAATCTGCATGTTTAATTTCCGTTGTCCTTAATGTTGATGCCCAACTAAAAAGGGTCTAAATCCCTGGAGATATAACGAGTCAGTAGCGTAGATGTTGAATATATAAAATAGTGTTTTTTCGATTATATCGTCATCATGATTTTTATTGGAAACGACCTCTCCACGTATTAGCGTTAGCAACTCTCGGGGAACCACCAGAGGGACGTGCATTTTCTTATTTCAAAAGAGATGCTTTTTTATTGTTTATATTTGCCTATTTTAACAAAAAACCAGGAGAAAATCGAGGTTTAGATACTAAGAGAACTATCGTTCCTGTGAGCCCACGTTTGAGGACCAAAAAGCACACATGCTACCTTTATTTGAATCTCCTGTACCTCTTAATCTTTCGACATATTTTCAGCCCCCGCCACCTGAAATCTGTGACCAATTGTCTTCCTTAAAATGTTTGCCCTTTGACTTAGCTATAACAAATAAAGGAAAATATTTCAGTTTATTTTAAATTATTTAGGATACATAGATTGTCACAGTCTAACACCTTTGCTCGTTCGTTAATAACATTATCAGCATAAATTTTTTTGGTAAACTCAATGGCAAATATTATTCGCAATATTTCCGTGCGCCAATGAACGATACAATAACAAAGAAGCACTTGGGGACAAACTTTGATGAAACTAGTCCACCCTATGCAGGAAAAATTAAAATTATGTATGTGTATATCTCGCACCCGCTGCGAGTAACCAAATTACAGAGATTATGGGATTAGTGGGGCAAATTTTTGTAATGAGTTTTTAGTTTAGTTATGTGCGAGGGGAGACTCATCGCTTTGATGTATTATTTAGCAAAAGAAAATGCTATTACGACTTTAAAATATAAAATTTTATACAATTCTGAGCTAATATGAAATGAAAATTGGAAAGGAGCAAGCTCAGCGTTCTCGTCGGATTTGGTACCGAGGAATGGAAACAACACCCCGAGAACCAGCGCCAACTGATGGCATGAAAGCGATCTACAACTATAAATAACCATTTAATATTAGCTGCGACTCTTATACAGTGTGACCAGTAAGGTCCGCATCATATGGGATTTTTTTTATTGATAGCTTTATTCTAAATTTGACTTTGGCATCAAGTTTTGCTTCGATCGAGATAAAAATTAAGCAAAAAAATAGTAGTCACGTGATTCGCATTATGTGTTAAATTTTAATTTTTTCCAAAAAAATAATTCAAAAGTAGGGTTATTTCTGAAAATATCGAAAAAAGTTATAAGAAAAAGTTTTTTTAAATGCAATTTTTAGCCACGTGCAAAATTTCAGCTACATAAGATAATTTTGATTTTTTACCCACCACTAAAATTTATTTTCCACTTAATGAACATTTTACTGATGACACTGTGTTCTTTTTTGTCTGAATATTAAGGTGTACTCCTTTCAGACACAAACTACGTTTTCAAAAATACTTATTTTATGAAGTTACCTTATACAGGGTCAAAAACAGATAAACTTTGCATCCCATGCGACCAAATTTTAATAGCCCAATTTTGATTTTGTAGAAAAACACACATTTAATATGGCGCTACTTTAAAGAAAATGTATCTGAAATAAAGCATTGTCAAAACTAAGAAGTTTTATGTAGGTTGCGTTGAGTCTTATTTTCCAAAAGTGGTGCAATTTACAAAATATTGGTAAAAAATCAAAATTATCTTATGCAGCTAAAATTTTGCGTGTGGGCTAGAAACTGCATTTCAAAAACTTTTTCTTATAACTTTTTTCGATACGTTCAGAAAACTTTTGAATTATTTTCTGAAAAAAAAATAAATTTGACAGATAATGCGAATCACGTGACTACTATTTTTTTGCTTAATTTTCATCTCGATCGAAGCAGAACTTGATGCCAAAGTCAAATTTCGAATAAAGCTATTAATAAAAAAAAAATGCCATACGATGCGGACTTTACTGGTCACACAGTATATGGACAATACGAACACGAACCAACCTACTAATCAACCGACCGAGACAGCTTTTTTTGGGGTACTGTATTGTCCTTTACTCTTTGTAGATACACAATTAGATAAGTTTACATGTATTTTTTTCTGTACTGCTTTTTATAATACCATTAAACTTCTTTTTTCTACGATCGTTCAAAAAATGTAATTTTGTATATGAATTACTAATGACAAAAGTAAGTCTTTATTGCATACTATGCAGTAAAGTACTTTTTGCCCTAGTGCAATAAGTAAGTTACCTAGGAAACGAACAATTTGTTTACAGTATGTGTATTGTGTGTTGCACACCGTCGATACCCTATCGAAATAGAATTGACGTTGACAGGACGCCATAATTTTATTATGTTGAAGTTAAAGGAATCTATGTACAACTTTTGCACACAAAGGAGAGGTAATACAGAGCGAACTTTTTTTTGTTAAATAAAAAAACGATCGTAAAAAAAATAGTGTATGTAACATGTGCAAAAATAACTATTATTTCTTATTATTCGGTTTTAAATACCCTTAGACCAGCTATACTCTAAGTGTGTTCCGCGGAACCCTAGGGTTCCGCGATACCTCTGTAGGGGTTCCTCAAGAATTTAGAAAAAAAATCAAAACACCTCTCTCTGGTCGAACGTTTTGACTCCGCAGCCGCGCGTAGGTATATTTATTTATTTATTTATATTTGTATAAACATGTGTTACAATAGCTGGTACAATATCTCATAAGTTTGGTATCAACATGTATACTTGTATACTTGTGAGCGCGCAGTCCCTTTGATAAAAGCCGCCTCTGAATTGTTTACAACGCAATTTTTATATTTCTCTTTTTATTTTTGCTTTTTGTTTATCAAAGGCGCCGACTCGAGTATTTTCGAGAATATTCGAGATCGAGTCTAGGACTAAGTATAAAAGCGGCGATCGCGCGTCGCGCCTCGTCAGTCAGTTGACGATTAGCGTTCGGAGCGACAAGTTCCTACCTACCTACTTACAAGCTCGCTAGCGAGAAACTAGTGTTCATTGTTCTACTGCCTGCTGTATTATGTTGTCTCAGTTTTATACATTTCTTCATTGTACTAAACTTAGTCTCTTATACGCAGTAACGATTGTGCATTATTTAGACCCGACCATCCTGACGTGTAACATTATAAATAAAGAAAAATGGAACGTTGGCTTAAAGGTGTTAAACGTGTTGCAACAACATCTTCTAATAACGCTGAATGTTCAAAAGCAGTACGCGCGGAGAATATAGCAATCACCGATCCAGACGATGATGCCACGACGTCAAGCTCGACGGTTTCAAAGACGAAAAAAGGAAGTATGATGAATGAAAGTCAAAAAAATATGATGCATGTAACAAAAACTATCAACGAAAAGGCCACGGAGGCATCATATTTAGTTAGCTATCGCAATGCACAAGCAGGTAAGGCGCACTCTATCGCTGAGAATTTAATAAAGCCATGTGTATTAGACATAACAAAATGTATGCTCGATGAAAAATCTGCAAAGCATCTTTCTACTGTGCCGCTATCAAACGATACTGTTTCACGGCGAATCCATGATCTGGCAAGCTACGTCAAACAAGAACTAGTTACACGTCTACAAAAAACACGATTCGCCTTGCAAATGGACGAGTCAACTGATGTCGCTGGTTTGGCTATCTTGCTGGTTATCGTGAGATATCCATATGAAAGTTCTTTTGAAGAAGACATGCTTATGTGTTCACCGCTGCTCACAAACACTACCGGGGAAGAAATTTTTAATAAAATAAATATATTTTTTGAAGAAAATAATCTCAGTTGGAACAATTGCATTGACATTTGTACAGATGGGGCCAAGGCGATGTCAGGTAAAATAGCAGGAGCAGTGTCACGAATAAAAAATAAAGCGCCTAATTGTAGTTCCAGCCATTGTATTCTGCATAGACAAGCACTTGCGATGAAGCAAATGCCGTCAAATCTAAAATTAGTTATGGATGAAGCGGTAAAAATAATTAATTTTATCAAATCACGACCACTACAATCCCGATTGTTCTCATTATTGTGTGAAGATTATGGCAGCAAACCTAAAACACTGCTGCTCCATACAGAAGTGCGATGGCTGTCTCGGGGTAAAACTTTAACAAGGCTATTTGAACTTAGAGCCGAGTTACAAATGTTTCTTTCAGCAGATACTTCTTTTAATTTGAAGGACCGTTTGTATGATAAAACTTGGTTGTTCCGATTGTCTTTTATGGCGGATATCTTTCAAAAACTGAACGAATTGAATTTATCATTGCAAGGTAAACAGACAACAGAGTTTCAGGCCTATAACAAAATAACTGCCTTCAAAAGAAAATTAGATTTTTGGATTATTTGCGTTGGTAAGAAAGAAATAGAAAGCTTTACGTCACTCAGTGAGTTTGTTAGCGATAACGACTCAGAAATGTTTCAAGATGATGTGTTTGAAGAATTGGTCCAATATCTCAGTTCGATGCGCGCATCTTTTGAAAAGTATTTTCCCGAAGAACAG
Organism: Polydrusus pterygomalis; assembly: GCA_963969555.1. Classification (NCBI taxonomy): domain Eukaryota; kingdom Metazoa; phylum Arthropoda; class Insecta; order Coleoptera; family Curculionidae; genus Polydrusus; species Polydrusus pterygomalis. The sequence continues at coordinate 53,885,871 of OZ018381.1, forward strand.
AATACAAAAATGAAACTGAATTCATGGATTCATAATCCTTTTTTACCCAACTTGGAAAAGCCCGAAAGTATGTCAAACGAGATATATGAATCTCTTTTAGAAATGTCATCAGACACAAGTATGGAGTCACTGTTCAAAACGACGCCTCTCAACGATTTTTGGTGCAGAATCCGTGATGAATATCCAATGCTTGGCAAAATGGCTCTGAATATTCTTCTCCCGTTTCCAACAACATATTTGTGCGAAACAGGATTCTCAACCTATGCAGCCACGAAAACAAAATATCGCAATAGACTGGACGCCGAACCTGATATGAGACTTCAACTGTCTTCTATCAAACCTGATATCAACCAATTGATGAAAAATAAAAAACAGTTTCATACCTCCCATTAGTTAGATTTTTTCTTTTTTACTATCTTCTATTATTCTACTTGCCATGTGGTAAAGTAAGTAATAATTAGTAACTGTTACATTGTACTTTTATTATGCTTATTAATAAAGAATACACCTTTAAAAACTATTGTTTTATTGTAGGGTTCCATCAAGTATTTTGCTTCCCAAAAGGGTTCCGTCACCAAAAAAGTTTGAGAACCGCTGCCTTAGACAATAAGTAAGCGCATCAAAATCCACATACAGTAAATTTACCTTCGAATTTGCATTTGTATAAGTACCATGTATTTCAATAACATTTTCGGTAGTTTAAATATTAATATTTAAATTCGCCATTTACCATCACGTGAAATTATGATAATTTCCCACTTTACCTCTCGGTATGCTTCGTGTTTCAATCTGTTTTGAATTTGAATAATAATTATTCAAAACGAGGAGCTCGGATCCGGGTTTTAAAAATTTTATCAATAAATCCTGAAAATCCGCAACGCATCATCCTCACAATAAGCTCTTAAATCGGGTTGAGTTTAAATCGAAAAATAATTGAAAAGTTCTTAAATTAAGATGAAACGTTGAAATTGCTTTGATTTGCTAAAAATACGTATCAATTTTTTTTTAATTTATGAATTGAATATCATATCGCTTTTCCTAGAAAAGAAGTGAATTATAACCTACAAGCAACTGTTCTGTAAAATGTAATTTATAGGAAATCATACCGTGCGAGCAAAAATTATTTGCATCAAAGAGGGCCTTGCATCTAAGGACGTAATGCTTAGCCGTAGAGCTTAATACCTGTTGAGTGTCAGTAACTACCTGAATTAACAATCAATCCGTTATTCGGTCATCTTTGATAGTCGTTACAAGTAATTTGATTCATCGCTAATTTTTTCAATTTCTTGAACAATTCACACTATGGGCTTTACGGAACAGCACAAAACATTCATGGTTGAAGCGTATTTTTGAAACGGGGTTAGAGTAAATGGTGAGTGGCAATACAATCCGGGTTTGTTCGGGATTGTTTGGGTTTGTTGTCTGTAAGAACAGAAGAACTTGTTGCAAACGTTCGTGAAATAATGCAAAATACGCCAACCAATTGTATAAGACGCCTGTCCCAAGAAGTGGGAAGATCTTATGGAACATGCAGGACTATTCTTAAGAAGCAGCTAAATTTATTTCCTTATAACGTGCAAGTATTCCAAGAAATACAAGCCGCAGCTTTTGAAAGACGCAAGAATTACTCTTAATGGTTTACCCAAAATTTATTGGAAAGAAATGATTTATTAGACCTGACATTTTTTCGGATGAAGCCTGGTTCCACCTCCCGGTTATGTGAATTCTCAGAATACACGCATGTGGAGTAGTGAAAATCCCAATTTTTTTGTCTATATTGCACCCTCAAAAAATTGGTGACTGGTTAGTTGGTCCTATTTTTTTTCCATGACACAGTTACAGCACAGCGGTATAGAGATAATATTTTAAATCCATTTGTGGAGCAATTACTTGACGACGAACTACGTTTGTATATTTTCAACAGCACGGTGCAACCGCCCATACAGCCGCCGAAACTATTCACTACTTATGCAATTTTTTCGCCGACAGATTGATTAGTTTTTGATCAGACACTGAATTTCCACCTAGATCACCTTGTTTAACGGTTATGGATTACTTCGTTTTTCCTCATTTAAAGAACACTATTTTTAAAACACCAGTTGCAAATTTAGAACAATTACCAAAAAGGATTATCCAAGAATGTGGTAATATTTCTTCAGACATGCTGGTCAACACTTTCGAAAATATGAAGATACGTGTGAATTTATGCTTGGAGCATGGCGGTGGCCAATTTCAGCAATTTAAGTAATTATTTTTCTTTTTCTTTCTGTATATTCTTACTTTGTTAATTTTGTAAACAACAAAAATAAATTTGTATTTGTCTACTTATTTTATTACTCATTAGTTTGGTATATTATCATGTTATAATATGAATTTGACAAAATTTTAACCTAGATTCAGATATATCGTCCCCATATCATTGTGATCTAAACCAAGCCCTACGTTTTTAATCCAAGCCCTCTTTGATGCAAATATGCATGCTCGCACGGTATATTAGAATACAATTAGAAACATAAATTCTCAGTAATAACTATGCAATGAGAATGCCAGGAGCAAGAGCGGTGCCCCTTGGCATCAGAAACTTTTGTCTTTCTCTTCTAAATTACTAATAACACCTTGTCCATCAGGACCTTAAAGTGCTGGTCTCTTTTTATGACAGTTTGACCAACAATTGTAATAACGGTTTCCGGGTTTAGGTGCTAGATAAGCTGTGTTAAAGCTTGTTCACCAACACTGATTGACACCATGTCAGTTACTGAATTGGAGCTTGTAAAATTGAATTGTACAGTTTGAAGTATTTAATTCTATAATTTGCATCTTTACTCCCTCCGCCTAGACAATTTTAAAGGTGCTTTAAAGCCGAATAATTATTTTAATTGGAAGGTTGAAAATCTCTTTTCCTTTTCAGAAACAGGAGACTTCGAAATAGAGAAGTAATTTGGACGGTTTTTCGTTAGTCCTGTTCCTGCTGAATTATCATTTGGTTTAATTAACATAATTACAGGGAGAGAAGTGGAATCAGGACTTTTCAGAAATAATTATGCCATGGAATTCCTGTGAAGGGATGATGTTCGCTTAGCGGCACCAGCTTAAAATGCTGACGATTCTCTTTTCACGATCTTTTGACCGATTCTAATGCATAATAATATATTCTTGACAGAAAGCAATCTACAGTATCACCAGTAAAGTCCGCATCATATGGGATTTTTGAAGTGAAAACTTCTTTAGGCGGGTTTAGCACTTTTTGTGGGCACTGAATTAAACTGAGCCGTCACGCGTGACGTGACGTCAGGCGACTCGGGTGTGCTACGCTCGAATTCAACTGCTATATTTAATCCGAACTGACCCTGATCCGAATGAACGTTATATGAAAGAGCATGCCGCCATCGGTCGCATTCAGTATCGACGTATCGACGTGGAAACAGTCAGTGTGCGTTGTCTAGACACTCGTGTATTTGATATTGTTAATTTCACCTTGTTGAAGTTTTCACTTCTGTCGTGTCGTCTTAAGCACACACAATTTTTTGAAGTGAAAACTTCTTTAGGCGCGTTTAGCACTTTTTGTGGGCATTGAATTAAACTGAGCCGTCACGCGTGACGTGACGTCAGGCGACTCGGGTGTGCTACGCTCGAATTCAACTGCTATATTTAATCCGAACTGACCCTGATCCGAATGAACGTTATATGAAAGAGCATGCCGCCATCGGTCGCATTCAGTATCGACGTATCGACGTGGAAACAGTCAGTGTGCGTTGTCTAGACACTCGTGTATTTGATATTGTTAATTTCACCTTGTTGAAGTTTTCACTTCTGTCGTGTCGTCTTAAGCACATACAATTTTTTGAAGTGAAAACTTCTTTAGGCGCGTTTAGCACTTTTTGTGGGCACTGAATTAAACTGAGCCGTCACGCGTGACGTGACGTCAGGCGACTCGGGTGTGCTACGCTCGAATTCAACTGCTATATTTAATCCGAACTGACCCTGATCCGAATGAACGTTATATGAAAGAGCATGCCGCCATCGGTCGCATTCAGTATCGACGTATCGACGTGGAAACAGTCAGTGTGCGTTGTCTAGACACTCGTGTATTTGATATTGTTAATTTCATTTTTTATTTTCATTTTCATCTGAAATAAAGTATTGTCAAAGCTAAGAAGTTTTATGTAGGTTGCGTTGAGTCTTATTTTGCAAAAGTGGTGCAATTTACAAAATATAGGTAAAAAATCTAAATTATCTTATGCAGCTGAAATTTTGCATGTGGACTAGAAACTCCATTTAAAAAACTTTTTTTGATATTTTCAGAAATAGCCCCACTTTTGAATTACTTTTTGAAAAAAATTAACATTTGACAGATAATGCGAATTACATGACTACTATTTTTTTTCTTAATTTCCATCTCAATCGAAGCAGAACTTGATGTCAAAGTCAAATTTTGAATAAAGCTATTAATAAAAAAAAATTCCATATGATGCGGACTTTACTGATGACACTGTATATATCGTGCCAGCAAAAATTATTTGCATCAAAGAGGGCTTGGATTACAAAACATGGGGCTTGGTTTAGATCACAGTGATATGGAGACGATATATCTAACCAAATCTAGGTTAAAATTTTGTCAAATTCATATTATGACATGATATGCCAAACTAATGAGTAATAAAATAAGTAGACAAATATAAATTTATTTTTGTTGTTTACAAAATTAACAAAGTAAGAATATACAGAAAGAAAAAGAAAAATAATTACATAAATTGATGAAATTGGCCACCGCCATGCTCCAAGCATAAATTCATACGTCTCTTCATATCTTCGAAAGTATTGACCAGCATCTCTGGAGAAATGTTACCACATTCTTGGATAATCCTTTCTTGTAATTGTTCTAAATTTGCAACTGGTGTTTTAAAAATAGTGTTCCTTAAATGAGGAAAAACGAAGTAATCCATAATCCGTTAAACAAGGTGATCTAGGTGGGAATTCAATGTCTGATCGAAAACTGATCAATCTGTCGTCGAAAAAATTGCGTAAGTAGTTAATAGCTTCGGCGGCTGTATGGGCGGTTGCACCGTCCTGTTGAAAATATCCAAAACGTAGTTCGTCGTCAAGTAATTGCTCCACAAATTGATTCAAAATATTGTCTCTATACCGCTGTGCTGTAACTGTGTCATGAAAAAAAATAGGACCAACAATTCTTCGGGAAACAGCTAACCAGACACCAATTTTTTGAGGGTGCAATGTGAACTCTACAAAAAAATGGGGATTCGCACTACTCCACAATGCGTGTATTCTGAGAATTCACATAACCGGAGAGGTGGAACTGGGCTTCATCCGAAAAAAATGTCAATTCTAATAAATCATTTCTTTCCAATAAATTTTGGGTAGGTAAACAATTAAGAGTAATTCCTGCGCCTTTCAAAATCTGCGGCTTGTATTTCTTGGAATACTTGCCCTTTATAAGGAAATAAATTTAGCTGCTTCTTAAGAATAGTCCTGCATGTTCCATAAGATCTTCCCACTTCTTGGGACAGGCGTCTTATAGAATTTGTTGGCGTATTTTGCATTATTTCACGAACATTTGCAACAAGCTCTTCTGTTCTTACAGATGGTCTTCCTGCTCCTTTTTTGTGTTGTATAGAACATGTTTTCCTAAACACAGCCACGGTTCTTTTCAGGCAATGATAAAAATCCCCAGCAATAAAAGCAACGTTAGGAAAATGTTCGTAAAAGTCGTCCATGCACAAACCCGGATTATATTGCCGCTCACCATTTACTCTAACCCCGTTTGGAAAATACGCTTTAACCATGAATGTTTTGTGCTGTTCCGTAAAGCCCATTGTGTGAATTGTTCAAGAAACTGGAAAAATTAGCGATGAATCAAATTACTTGTAACGACTGTCAAAGATGACGGAATAACTGATTGATTGTTAATTCAGGTAGTTACTGACACCCAACAGGTATTAAGCTCTGCGGCTAAGCATTACGTCCTTAGATGCAAAGCCCTCTTTGATGCAAATAATTTTTGCTCGCACGGTGGTAGCTTTATTTTAGCTTGCATACCACAATATGTGTAGGTACTGTTTGACACTTTTAAATTTCCATATTGACGGTTCGGTCTCAATTATTTCTATTTTCTAATTTGTATCTTTAGTCGCATCATCCTACATGTGAATGGACAATAATTTTAAAGGTTCTTCAAAGCAGAATAATTATTTTAATCAAAAGGCTTCAGGTTGTTCTTTTTAGAAACTTCAAACTAGAGAAATAATTCTGAGGGCCTTTCGTTAGTCCTGCTGCTGGTGCTGCTGAATTGTCATCCGAAGTAATTAACATAATTACAAGGAGCTTTATGGAAAGAGGACTTTTCAGGAATAATTATGCAATGGAAAGCCCGTAAAGGAACAATGTCTGTTAGAGAGAATCAGCTTAAAGTGCTGACGATTTTTTTTCCATGACCCTTTGACCGTATATGGACTTCTCGGGGGCTAAGCATAAATTATAAAAAAACGACGTTTCACCACATTACTCCACAAGGCTATACCGTACGAGTAAAAATTATTTGCATCAAATAGGGCCTTGCATCTAAGGACGTAATGCTTAGCCGTAGAGCTTAATACCTGTTGGGTGTCAGTAACTACCTGAATTAACAATCAATCAGTTATTCCGTCATCTTTGACAGTCGTTACAAGAAATTTGATTCTTCGCTAATTTTTCCAATTTCTTGAACAATTCACACAATGAGCTTTACAGAACAGCACAAAACATTCATGGTTGAAGCGTATTTTCGAATCGGGGTTAGCGGTTAGAGTAAATGGTGTGTGGCAATACAATCCGGGTTTGTGCATGGACGATTTTCACGAACATTTTCCTAACGTTGCTTTTATTGCTGGGGATTTTTATCATTGCCTGAAAAGAATCGTGGCTGTGTTTTGGGGAAACAGGTTCTATACAACACAAAAAAGGAGCAGGAAGACCATCTGTAAGAACAGAAGGACTTGTTGCAAGCGTTCGTGAAATATTTTTATATTTTATATTTTGTTGGTCAACTCTTTCGAAAACATGAAGAGACGTATGAATTTATGCTTGGAGCATGGCGGTGGCCAATTTCAGCAATTTATGTAATTATTTTTCTTTTTCTTTCTGTATTCTTACCTTGTTAATTTTGTAAACAACAAAAATAAATTTGTATTTGTCTACTTATTTTATTACTCATTAGTTTGGCATATCATGTCATAATATGAATTTGATAAAATTTTATTAACCTAGATTATTTGGTTAGATATATCGTCTCCATATCATTGTGATCTAAACCAAGACACACGTTTTTTAATCCAAGCCCTATTTGATGCAAATAATTTTTGCTCGCACGGTACTTAAACAGAATAAACTTGAAACCAAAATATTGATTGAAGCTTTTAAAAACAAATAAAAATATTTGGTTTCGTCGCTCTTTTTCGACTGGATACACTGGTATCCTCAGAAAGATACATAGATATATATAAGTATAAAATAATAAACTTTTTAAGAGTTACTATTAAAAATTTTAAAAGAATAATAAAAGTGTTAGAAGGCCGTTTAAAACTAGAATTAACGTTTAAAACTGGCTTAATAAACTGTTATTTCTACGGCTATACAATAGGAAAACTTTAATTACTGTTGTCATAACAGGCTTAAGGTTAGAAAATACTAATTAGGGATGCTACATTTTATAAAATCATAGTAGGGGAGCACGGTTCCCGTTTTAGTCTCTAATTATAGGCACCAGACATGATTATTTTGCATTTACTTATTTAAAGAAGTAGGTAAGTAAGTATCCCCTATTTATAAGCCACCGATGCTTCATAATTATCTATTTAAAACTAAAACTTAATTAAAATTTAATATTAAAATAATACAGACCTAAAAATAATAATTTCATTTTTAGAACTTCAAACAAAAAAAAAATAATATCCAATTAAAACCGAACCCAAGAAATATTACAAAACTTCTCTTTTACCCTCGATACCGCGTCTCTAAATTGTAAATTTTTGCAAATTTGCCCAGCGGCTATAAATTCAGTATCTGGATAATTGAAGAATACTGTTGGCGAATTTCTTCTACTTTAGAGCGCTGTAACTTTCATAATTAAGTGTTTTAATGAAAAAACTTGCCAGCAGCGGTGGTTTTGGGTCCAGAAAAGTGAACAGTAGCTTACGTCGAACTTGTACACTATTTGAGACAGTGGCGGCACGTCAGGGAAGGCAGTGACTCTCCTCCTAAAAAATAAATAATACCTTATTTATTAAATACAGGATGTTACAATTAGGGCTGGGCAAAAATTCGATATATCGATATTTTTATTTATCGATATATCGAATAACGATATTTAAAAAATAAAATATCGATAAATCCATATTTATCGATATTTTTTTTAATTGAACCATAGTTAAAAGCAAACATATATGATGTGTTCATATTCATAAACTTGTATTTTTTACCTAAATTTTACATTTCTAACATAAGAGTACTAAAAAAAACTTATTATTGTGATAGCAACTATCATTGAATAGAATTGAAATACAAATTTACAGGTTTATAACATGTTTATATTAAATTAAGTGATTTTGCATTTTTAAAATATATCAGAATACAGATGAAATAACTTAAAAATATTTAAAAATATAAATAAATATCCAAATTTGGATATATATCGGATATATATCGATACGGGTATTTGGAAATTTATATAAATATCATGATATTTGCCAACCCTGTTTAGTCCAAACTCGTGTTCGATATTGATTAAGGATAAAGCCGAAAGGCGTTGTTGTCCCATGGTGTTACGTAAATGGGTTTTTACTATTTTAAGTTTGAAAAGATCGTTCCGCTGATGCCACACTAACTGGTAAAGTTAGAAATAACATCACCGCACTTAGATACATCTGGAAAATTTAAAGAAACACACTGATTTTTTATTAATAAATGATCCGCTAGTTCTTACACTGTTTTTAATTTTGAAATACTATCTCCACGTCCCTTTCTGAGGCTTAAAATTTGACTAGGAAAGTCAACGAAGAAATCTTTATGGTATATCGTTTGTACATTCCGCGCTTGCACGTATAATTCTTCTAAGCTCCCTAATATATAATTATAATTATTCCCAAAACGTCTTGCCAGCAGCGCAGCATCCTTACCTGTTTCTTAGAGTCAACAGAAACAATCGTCAGTTTTTCGCATGATAAAAACAGCATCAGGGAGGTGATAATATACCCACTATGTTTTAAACCAGTGACAACACTTGTCTGTTTCTACAATATCTTGAATCTAAGACCAATCAAAATGTAAAACGTCTCTTTACTAATTTTAAATTTGACCTTTTTCAAGCGCCACTGTTTAAAACCAAAAATGTTTTGCCTGAGGAACTATATGAAGAGCTATAAAATGTAAAATGGTCCAACTCTTTTGGTCTTGTTTGCCGCGAAAGTTTTAAATTTAAAACTTGTACTTATAGACACTGAAGACTGAAAAGTTTTATTAGATTTGTTCATAACAGCTTTTATTCACATTTCTTATAAATCTGTTTATGGTTCCTATAATTTCTTTGTGGTAATATTTGTTTATAAACTATTTATCTTTTTCTTCATTGATATATTACATTGACGAATAAAGATGTAGCGCAGCGGTTTTCACTATTTTAACTGTAAATTTAATTTACTATTCGATTAAAAGAAACCAAAAATAAAGTCCCTTTAATCAGTACACTTTCCCTCTCCCCCTGCCCTTATTTTGCGTCCTAGAGTAAAACGTAATAGACTAAAAAGATGCAGAATTTTAATAACATTACCACGGTAGCATTTATTTGGAAACTTATGGGCATATTTTCAACAAAAGTATAAATTTATTGAAACTTTGCTTTATCTCATTAAAAGTTCGAATTTTATTGGAAAAATAGACACGAACAATAAAATTCATCTTCCATCGAATCTTAGCTGTCTGAAAGGAACATAAAACCACTTTTTACAATTTTATTTCAGACACTTAAATTTACCCCTAGTATGACTAACTAAAATGAATCGTGTTATTTGTCATTAAATGGATTTTATGAACAATAATAAAAATTTAGTGCTAACTCTTGGTATCTCTCTTGTAAACCACGGCCTTGTTACCCTTATTAGTCATTAATAAAGTTTTCAGCTGGGTAGTTAAAAAATTACGGTTTCCTTTTAGCATAATTTTTCATTTATAAATTTATATGTACCCGAATTTAATTCTAAAAGTTTTACATATAAAAAATATTTACAGAATCAGAGTTAAAAAAGATTAAATAAAGAAATAAGAGGAAAAAAAATCTAAATATCTTACTAGACCAGTGCTGAAGCCTTTGAAAATGGTAAAAAGTGAAAAAAAATAATAGTAGGATGAAACCCATTGGAAAAGGAAGAGAATAGAACAAAAATGAAAGGAAAAATAAATTACGGGCGATCCGAGGTCGGGAAGGGGGGAGGGGGGGGTTTAAAGGTAGAAAACGATTTATCTCGATTTCCGGTTAAACTACAAGTCCTATAGAAAAACGTTAAATTGTAAAGTTGTAGGTAATAAAAAGATCTACAACTTTTGTATTTACACTTTTTTCACATAACCTCAAAATGTATGTGAAAAATTCAAATAACCAAGTTTTTGGTTTTTTATTTTTATCTTTTACAAAAAATTTTTTTTATCCAAGAAATTTGGTGAAAACTTACCTCTTTATGTCCTAAATACACTGTAATTTTTTTGATTTAAAATATTTATTTTTTAACCTTATTTTGACTTAATATCGAAAAAACACCCTAATTTTCAATCGAAAATTCTCACGTCAAAATATCTGCTTTTTTAAAAAAGTCGGTGGGCTTTTTGTTCGCTGAAATCTCTACTTTCTGATGGTGTTAAAAAATATATACATTACTATGGTAAATTTTCTCAAAAAAATGCAAAGAAACGAAAAAAACTCGAATCCGAATTATATTTTTTTAATCATTATGTACAATTTTGAGCTATTTATTAAAATTTATACTTTAATTACTCGAAAAACGTAAGATTCCATGTTACATTGATAAAAAAAGAGTATAAATCTTAATAAATAGCTCAAAATTGTACATATTGATCTAAAAAAAAAATTTCTGATTCGAGTTTTTTTCATTTCTTTGCATTTTTTTGAGAACATTTACCATAGTAATGTATATATTTTTTAACACCATCAGAAAGTAGAGATTTCAACGAACAAAAAGCCCTCTGACTTTTTAAAAAAAGCAGATATTTTAACGTGAGAATTTTCGATTGAAAATTAGGGTGTTTTTCGATATTAAGTCAAAATAAGGTTAAAAAATAAATATTTTCAATCAAAAAAATTACAGTGTGTTTAGGACATAAAAAGGTAAGTTTTCACCAAATTTCGTGGATAAAAAAAATTTTTGTAAAAGATAAAAATAAAAAACCAAAAACTTGGTTATTTGAATTTTTCACATACATTTTGAGGTTATGTGAAAAAAGTGTAAATACAAAATTTGTAGATCTTTTTATTACCTACAACTTTGAAATTTAATGTTTTTCCATAGGATTTGTAGTTTTACCGGAAATCGAGATAAATCGTTTTCTACCCTTAAAACCACCCCCTCCCCCCCTTCCCGACCTCGGATCGCCCGTAATTTATTTTTCCTTTTACTTTTGTTATATTCTTTTCCTTTTCCAATGGGTTTCATCGTACTATTATTTTTTTTGGTTTCAAAAATTATCGACCCTGGTCTATACCCCATATCTTTCGCTATACAATTCTCCTAAAATAATTTATGAAATAGGGAACTTGACAAAAATTTTAAATGGGGAAAAAATTCTATAAATCATAAGTACATATTGTCATAAAACATATGGCAGCAAAAAAAACAACATATTTCGTCCCAAAAGACCGCTAGAAAGATTTAAAAATGCCCCAAAATTCAAATTATTCCAAGCGGGTAAAAACGCGCTGCTAGTAGTCGAGACGTCAAGGGGTATCATTTGTCAGATTTGTGTGTGACATCCACGAAATAGGTTATAGGTTTTCAATAAATTTAATGATTTGTCAGATTCGACATCCACGCGTCAAGCGACAGGACCTTAAAGCAACAATACAATAACAATAACACACGGCAATCCAAATGCAAATTGGGTCGCTCGGCACCTGTCAGGAGTGTCAGGATGACGGATGACCAAAAGTCATACCCCCTGACGTCATCGGGCTTCGCACGCAGAGATCGTTTGAAATGCTTTCGACACGCGCAAAACTTTAAAGAATTTTTACCAAGTTATTTTTGATTTTTAAGGAGTAATAATTGGGGAATACTTTTTTCAGGCCTAACAAAATCATATTATTGAAAAAAAAAAATTGGAAAGTGGCCTATTCCTTGATAATTATTATTTAATATTTCAATTATTACCTACCTGTAGTATATGCAGTCGATATCGATGAGCATAGTGTTCTTACTCGCCACAGGGATTTGTATAGTGTTCCCAGGCACAACCATGCTTTTTTTCAGCGTTCATTCCGCTATACGGCCGTTACCACTTTTAATTCTTTGCCAGACTATGTCAGGATGGCTCCCAGCTCTGCTGCCTTTTGTAGGGATGTTAAAGAGCATCTGCTGGCGGGTCGCAGTCCGCGCTAGCGTTTGCGCAGCATGTAATTTTTCTATTTTTTTTTTCTATTTTTGTTTCAACTTATTTCACTTTTACATTGCTTTTAGTTTTCAACTTTTTGTTTATTATTTTACTTTTTACTAATATAACATTAAGTTTATATTAGGCATACTCTTTTTTTTCCTTTTATATTCAAAAACATGTATTTTCCATGTTAGAACTTCTGCTTTTGTTTTTTTTATATTTTTGTTGTTTCCTTGGATTTCTATTTTATTTATTTTTATGAATTAGGTGGTTGTATGAGCAGCTGTACTTGAATACCGCCACCTTTATTAATATTTTTTGTATTAATATTTGTGTATAAAATAAAAGGCATTATTATTATTATTATTATTATTATTATTATTATTATTATTATTATTATTATTATATGGATTTTATTTCAATTTTGTGTATACAGTTTATTATGGGAATTTTTTTCTAATCGGTTAAGGAAAATTTTGATTATGCAATTTGTTTTTGCTTTAAAAACTGATGTCAAATGACGTGCAAATGAGTTGTCACGTGACTTTTTTTACCTGTCCAATTTAACATTTTTTTCAAAAAATTCCAAAATATTTAATTTTTTTTTTCAGTTTCGAAGAATGTTACACTGAGAAAAAATCCTTCTCCTTGTAAGAATTCACATACTCCCTATACAACTGTTTAATACTACATGTGACAGCAACGCGCATTCCTACGGTCAGACAACGAAAATTGCAAGACCGTTGTGTATTGATAATATCACGATAATTTAAGAAAAAATAGGAAATAGGAGTTAATGCTACCATAGAATGGTTTATAGCCATTGGTGCTCTGAATACTCGCAGTAATTATCAAGTTCTATTGGGGGTCTAATCTGGTTTTATATTATACTGTATTAGTTCCGACTGGCAGTTGTAATGAAACGTGATATTAATCACAATAATATTTGCTTGCTACGGTTAACAAAGCATATACTTACCTACCACTAAAAATCAGTACTGTGGTTCTCAAAAATTTAAATAACTTCTAGTGTGATATTGTTCTTGTCGTTTAACATTGTATATGATTATCTATTATGCAACATGGTTTACTGCGATGGTAAAATTCGTCCATAAATTATAAAGCCCAATACTAATGATGGGTTGTGCGAAATAAAAATCGTCTATTGCTTTATCTGACATGCAAAGTTAAAAAAAAACCCAAATACAAAGTAAAAATAAATTAATTAAAACAGGTATTGGTACGATCAATAAAATTTAAATTCATACAGGACAGCTAGAGGACTCCGAACAACGATGTGACCTGCGCAGCAAATACGTTAAAACTAATATTAAAGCGCGCGGCGATTTCTGATCACTACTAAACCCCATCAACGTCTAGTGGATTATAGGTTCTAACGGATACAATTCGTTTTTGGGGACGCTGTTCTGCTTTGTCAATTGTAGAAAAAGCGCTTTACTGGGAACAAAATGCGTCGCATTGAGAAGATATGATTTATTTCTTAACAAAATTGCTGTATTAAAAGTAGTTCGTGCTGCTAATGGAGCTGATTACTACCAATAAAAATACTATTCTAGTATAACTGGAATTGATATAGTACTAAAGCGGGTTTGATACACTAGCAATTTATTTAATATGGGTTAATAAAAAAATAAGCTATCAATATAAACTATGTCTTAGAAAAACTGTTGTATTAGATCATTTTCTTCAGTGTATACAGTCTATGTTCTTCATAATTTTTTTAGTTGTGGTGTGAACCTAATAAGCTGACACTTAATATATAATGGGTAGGTCTTGAGTTTTTTCTTATTCTTCTTCTTCTTCTTCTTCTTCTTTTTCTTCTTCTTCTTTTTTTTTACAAAAGTGTCTAGTAATTTTATTATAATCTCGAAAATAAAAACATACATGTCGTAGCAAACGTCATCCATAAATACTTTTCCCAATTCATTTTGTACGACATTATTTGTGTGTGACGACAAACTGAAAATTGAAAATAATGGTTTCGGTATAATTCGGAAAGGGGGAATAAGATGCAACAAAGATATAAGTTTAATCAAAGTAATGTACTTGGGAAAGTATGTTTCGGGATTTTGTTTACTTGGGCAACTCTATCAGTTTTACGCGATCTATATAAATAGTCTTTAATTTAAATTTAAGACATTAATTATGTATTTGTTCGTATTGTTCCTGATAGTACGTTAAATTTCTGTTACTAAATTTGACAGTGTGAGTATATAACTTGGAATAAATTGAGTCAATCCAGTACAATTTTATTTGGAAAACTGCTTGGGCACGGGTAACGGGTAATAACAGTTTATACAGGGTTGCCCAGAAGTCCGGAATAAAATTAATATAGCCTTAATCTGTAACTTTTGGAGAAACCGCTCGGACACGTGAATTTAGTTTTATATATGCTCACATTTTGACGTTATTCGTTTGTTTCTTTATAGACATTTGTCAAAGATATGACGACATTGATCTTTTTTTTTTAAAGGAAACATACAGCTTGCGATACATCATTTGAAAGCTACTATCACGTACAGTATGCTCATAAATTTTGGCGCGATTCTGTCAAGCTATTTCAAAATGGCGACTGATAAAAGTTTTTAAAAAATATCTATTTAAATAAGCGGAAATGATTAATAATTGATGTTTTTTTTAACTTTCAAGGTAAGAACTTTTCACTGTTTCACGTTCTGACATTTTGTGAAATTGTGAACTTGTAAAATTAGTATTATTTTACAATTTTCTAAACAAAAATGGTTTTATCGATAAGACAGCGTATCGAAGTCTTGATATTGTTAGGATGCGGAGGTAAAATATGAAGTTACAGTGAAGTGTGCACTTAATTTAATGCTAAATATCCGAATAATCAAAATTCACAGGCCACTGTTAGTAAAATATTCCACAAATTTGATGAACATGGCACAGTAAAAGACTTGCCTAGGAATGGACGGCCACGTGTTTTAGGCAACGATCAAAAATTAGATATTGCATTATCTCTGCAGAATAATGCGCATTTTTCAACAGTTTCATTGGCTCACAATCATGATACATCTAGGTACTATTGGAAGATTTTTGAAAGCAGGAAAATAACACCCTTATAAAGTATATATTGTCCAAGAGCTTTTAGAAGATGACTATGACATTAATGATTTATTATTTCCGCTTATTTGATAGAGATTTTTTTAAAACTTTTAACAGTCGCGATTTTAAAATAGCTTCACAGAA
This sequence comes from Polydrusus pterygomalis, assembly GCA_963969555.1. NCBI lineage: Eukaryota > Metazoa > Arthropoda > Insecta > Coleoptera > Curculionidae > Polydrusus > Polydrusus pterygomalis. Next base: position 53,901,750 of record OZ018381.1, read on the forward strand.
TCGCACCAAAATTTATGGGCATACTGTACGACATATTAGCTTTCAAATGATGTATCACAAGCTGTATGTTTCCATTTAAAAAAAAAAGATCGATGTCGTCATATCTTTGACAAATGTCTTTAAAAAACAAACGAATAACGTCAAAATGTGAGCAACTATAAAACTAAATTGACGTGTCCGGGCGTTTTTCCCAAAAAGTACAGGTTAAGGCTATATTAATTTTCTTCCGGACTTCTGGGCAACCTAGTATAATACCAGCTATTAAAATACATGATAAATATGTTGTTAGTCGTGGTTCTCTCTGATTACATGACGCTGTGTTTTTTATTGTTTTCAGTCAGTTTTTTTTTTAATGTAACATGCCCCATCTGTGTATTATGTTAAATTATTAACTTTATTTGATCAAAGTGCGTCCTACTTGGTCCCTGTGTTTTTGGACCTCACTGCCTGTAAGTTTTTAGTTTGCTATTATTTTAATTTTGTACACCTTTTTTCATGTTTCTTACAGCAGTCCTGATGATGGCCTATTTGGCCGAAACGCATAGGCACTAATTTTATTTTGAATAAATTTAAGGAAGATAGGGTTTTTTCCCAACCCCTAGATGACAATGTCCCTTCCGGAGAGTAGTTACGACTTCGTAACAAAATTATTTAATTTAACACGCTTTTAATTATTCGAAAAAGCTCAACAATTACGCGATATATATTTTAACAACCGTGGAATATGAAATAATATGTAAAACCGCCTGATATGCCACTGCATAAATAAATGAAAAGTTCATTTAACTGCGCTGGCATTAAAATTAAAATAAGTAGATACAGTAGTAGACACGACAGATTGTTAACACCCAAACAAAACAAAAATTATCCTTATGAATTTGACTAAGCCTATTATTATCTTTTGTTTAGATCTTTGACATTGACAAAGGATGCCTTATTTGGCTGTCATTTTCCGGAAGTAATTGAGGTGTACGTTTCAAGTCACGGCGGCGACATGTCGCACGGTCTATTGTGTTGCTTTTGTTTCTTAATTGGGTCGTGTCATAGGTCATAAAACTTTAGGTTATAAAACAGTATGTTTTTGTTTAAATTTGCGCATTAGTATTAAAAGTGAAACATCAAATTTTAAAAAACAGCCGCGAAATAAGAAAATTATAAAATAATACCAGGAAAACTACAAAAGTATAAAGCCAAAAAGGTTAAATTTATCAACAAACAACAAACAAAATACTAATATTTAATTCCTGCGCCATTGGATTCTAACACAACCTAATCGTAATCTTCTTGGTATTGACAAAATAATACTTCTGGTGTAATCCGGAATTAGCCCTTCCCAAATTTCTTCTATTTTATCAAATAACTCTATTTCATTCTGTGGTTTAAAATTTATTTTGTACATTCTTTTACCGTCAATCCCCAAACATTTTTAATGGGATTTAAATCAGGACTTCTTGAACACCAACGTTGTTTTGTCTAAACCAGTTTCCTATATTTCTTGCAGTATGCACAGGGCAGTTATCCTGTTGGAATATAAATTCATTTCCTTCAAAAACTATCGCGGCAGAAGAAAGAAAAACATTTTCCAAAATTCGAAGATATATATTACTGTTTAGTGGTCCACCAATATTCCAGCATATACCTGCACCGTAAACACTTATCCATGCCCACACATTAACGGAGAAACGTCCACTGGTTTGCTTTTTTTGAGTATACTTCTCATCATATCGGGAATTTGGTGGTTTATATTCTCGAATCCTTCCATTATATGTAGACTGAAAAGTTTTTTCATCGGAAAAGATAACATTTTGCCAAAAAAAAAATCATTTTCTGGTAAATATTGCAGAGCAAACCCAATTCTTTGTTCCTTATCACTATTTTTTAAAAACGGTTTTGATGCAGCTGCTCGATTTCTTAATTCGGAACATTGTCTTACTTGGCGTTGCGCAGTTCTAGATGAAGCAGGGAATCATGTTATGTTCATAGCGGATACTGCAGTTTCAAATTGATTTTGCCTTAAATACTCCACCAAATTTCGGTCTTCTTCATTTGGTTTTCTATTATTTAAACCAGAGCCAATAGACCTTTCAAGTGTTTGATGATAGCGCCATTTTTTTACAATTCCTTGAACAGTACTTCTAGGTACTCTGAAATGATCAGCTATTTTTTCATAAGACCACCCTATTTCTACTAAACATATTATTGTTGCTTTTTCAATAATACTTAAATGAGGCATTTTTAAATCAAATAAGATAATGACATTACTTTGATAGATATCATGATAACAATTAACACGTTACAAAGGTAATAAAGGTAAAAAGTTGCATTTACAATATCACAGTTTAGTGTACAAAATTGTATGTCGTCAACTGTACGATGTGTTTGAAATTTGATATATTATGTTGCATTTCGAATTAGAAATGTGAAAAGTTAACTATTTATTAACTCTTAAAAGTGCTAGTCGTGAAAAATAAAAAACCTTATGCCCTTTTTGCAGAAATAACTATTTGGTAACGGTAAAACTGAAAATCACATTAAAGCTATGCAGTCGATACTGTCGAAAGCGTCTCGTTGGGCAATAATAATTCATTTACGAAATTCCATTGCACTTTTACCTGTTTCATAAACTGGCCATCAAAAGCGACCATTAATAATTTTCATCCCCTCAAATAACCTATCGCCATGTCATCCCCCGACATGCACATGTCACATGCTTAAATCGCATGTACAATAACAATAAAAACCAGCGCACATATGACGGCAATAGCCCGTATTTTTACGGTTTTCGGAAATCGAAAGTGCCCTTGTCGAATAAACAGCATGATGGGGCGCGATTTTTTACCCCATTATTTGGGATTCCGTTTGTGAGGAAGTGAAAATGCAAAAAGTCTAGTGTTTGCGTAAAAGATTTAGGAGTGAACGCTCAAAGTTCGCGTAATACCGGAAATCAAAGGATATTGGTGCATAGGGAATGCTCTTCGACTTATTTTTTATTCATGCAAAAGCAATAGAAAATATTCTTTTTAAAATAAGGGAATTTATGAGATTTTAAGTGCTAGTTAATATTTTTTTAGGGATTAGGAAAGGTTGCCTATATTAGACCATGCTTAAAATTTTTTTGCTGTTGGTTTTGAAATAGCTTAACAACGATTTCAGATAAGTTGTGCGAAATAGGAATCGTCTATTGCTTTATCTGACATGCAAAGTTTTAAAAAAAACGTATATAGGGTAAAGTGGGCAAATCCCGGTCAGGTGGACAATGCCGGTCAGGGCTTCAAAGTATTTATTGTTAATTTTGGCAACAATGCAATGTGCGTGCACATGTGCCAGCTGACCTCTGATTCTCGATAACCGATTTGTGAGCAGTTTGCATTAATACCTTTTTTAGTGCAGCGGACCACGTGTTTTCGACAATTCTGATGTAATATTTACGGTAAGTGAAATAACACTTGAAGATAAAATCTTTCTATTGTTTTATAAAAGCTCAGTTACTACGTAAAGATTGATTATTTTTCTTTCTTTTCTTGTATAAAAAAGAATAACAAAACATTTTTTTTTCTTGGAAAATGAGGCAAAAGAAAAATTTTCACAGATGGGTAATGGCGGTCAGGTGCACCCTATGTGGAAGATGGGCGCATTCTGAATGCAGTTGATGGGACACATCAGAGGGATACGTCTGTGATGAGTGTCAGCCTGTTACTTAAGGAGATTTATTCTAGCTATTTAAAATTTTCAGCTATTTTAAATTCAAATTTTGTTTCATTTTTAGTTGTAAAAAGTAAATATACCTTTTGTTCTTAAATAGATATGTTTTTTATATCAATAAATTTTTATTTTTTATAAAGAAATACGCATTTCCAGCTTATTTCATTATTCCTAAAATATTTTTCTGCATGACCGGCATTGCCCGCATAGCTGACCGGCATCATTCCCCCATATGTATGGCAATGCCAGTCAAAAGCACATTTTTGTATATTTTGTTGTAATTAAATTATACAAATAATTTTCAGATTCTTTCGCATCAAAAACGTTAGTGAGTGCACTAGTGACTTGCTATTTTAAAATCATTTACCGTTATGTGTAATTTTTGATCTTAGGATAACAAATTTTTCTTAAGTGACCGCCATTTGCCTACTTTACCCTACAAAGTAAAAATAAATTAATTGAAACAGGTATTGGTACGATCCATAAAATTCAAATTCAGTAAGGCCAGCTAGAAGACTTCGAACAACGATGTGACCTGCGCAACAAATACGTTAACACTAATACTACGGCGCGCGACGATTGCCGATCGCTACGAACCCCCACCAACGTCTTGGTTCTAACGGATACAATTCGTTTTTGGGGACGCTGTTCTGCTTTCCCAATTGTAGAGAAAGCGCTTTACTGGGAACAAAATGCGTCGCATTGAGAAGATACAATTTATTTCTTAACACAATTGTTGTATTAAAAGTAGTTCATTATTCAACAAGGCTATGTTGCTAATAGAACTGATTACTACCAATAAAAACACTGTTCTAGTAAATTTCAAATTGATATAACACTAAAGTGGGTTTGATACACTAACAATTTATTTAATATGGAATAATAAAAAAATAAGCTATCAATATAAACTACCTATGTAAAAAGAACATTTTCGTTAAAATTTAGAATGTGACAAGGTAACCTAAAAATTTGTCTTGCAAACAAACCAAAATGTACAACCACCCACAATTAAATATTAACAAAAATTCCACCAGACACTTGTTTAATAAAATTTATTAGAACAAAATTATTAATGAATTTACGAGAAAACAACAGCCTCTTGTTCACGAGACAATAAAATATCTCATCCTTATTGTTTTACTAGAGATAAAAATTAACAGCAATAAATTAAAAGCGTCCCAAGACGAGGGCTTTTATACCACAACAAACAATCTACTTATTACTAAAATTTCTTATGTTATGTGTCAAGAGATGATATAAATTTTAACAGTTTACACCACATTTTATTACCGTAATTTTTTCATTGTGATTGTTATTCATTCATTATGTTGCGCCCATTGAGTTAAATATTATTCATTAACTCGTTATTATAAGATAAATACATAAAATATACGGACTTTAAGATTACGAATAATAAGGTTTTTTTATAAGAATTGTAATACTAAGATTACTAAGTCAAATCTGGAATGGCGTCGACCAAACTGATAGGATGCTATTCACAAGCGACAATTACCATGCACTACACTGAGATAAAAACATCCTATTCCTTGTAAGAATTCACATACTCTTTATACAACTGTTTAATACTATAATATGTGACAGCAACGCGCTTTCCTAATGTAAGCAAACGAAAATTGCTAGACCGTTGTGTAGTGATAATATCACGGTAATTTAGCCAAGGGGAAATAGGAGTTAATGCTACCATAAAATGGTTTATAGACATTATTGTTGTGAATACTCACAGAAATTATCAAGTTCTATGGGGTGTGTGATCTGGTTGCTTGCATATGATTAGATATCTATTTTGCGACATGGTTCACTGAGATGGAAAAATTCATCCATAGCTAAAAAGTACAATACTGATAATTGGTTGTGCGAAATAAGAATATTCTATTGCTTTATCTGGTTTACTTGAATATGAGTAAAAATCAACAAAAGATTATCATGAGGAAATGACTGCTGACGTCTTCGAATCATCTTCCTAAGAAAATGTTTTATAAAACGATTTTTGAAATCCGAATAGGTTAGTGCTTATATCAGACTTTATATTGTTATACATTATTGAACTATTATATTTAACAGAAGTGTGGTATTTTTCTTTATGATGTGTTGGTATTTCCAAATTATTTTCACACCTAGTGTTTATGTTGTTGTTAATGCTAAATGACATTTTTTTATATAAATAATCTGGTTTTGTAGTAGAAATTATTTTATGAATAGTGAATATTTAGGTGAATTTCACGCCTAAATTTAATATTATGTTGTCTAAAGATTGGTCATATGGTAGTCGAAAATCTTGTACAATTATTTTGTAATATGTGTAACTTCGTTTTTATAATTTATATTTTTATGAGAGATAACATCGCCATAGTCTAAACTACTTAAAATTTACAAGCCTTCATTTTATATCAGTGTTTAACTGCAATTTAAAATTATATAAGATTTTAAATGCTTTAAAGGTCAAATATGGATCAAAAATGGTGCCAAGTTTTCTAGCTGATGTTACCAACGGTGTCTTATAATCACTAATTGTAACTTAAAAATACCCGAAGCAATAATTAAACCTATTTTTATCTAATTTTAAAGAGTTTAATTTTTCTTCCCATTTAGACCGCTTTCACTTAAAAAATAAAATGATAGCATCCGATTATTCAAATAAATTGGGACATTTTTTAAAGGGGACTTATAGTTGACGAAACGATTCCAATTTTCTTAACTATGTTGTAGTCATTTGTTATACCACTTGATTAATTTAATATGGGCTTCTACTGCATTTCAAATGTTTTTCGTTAGATTTATTGTTTTTACCAGGTGAACAAGAAACACGCTTATAAATTACATCAGTGACGTATCAAAAATGTAGGAGAGGAGAGGAATAGCTATTTCGGGCCTTTAATGGATTCAGATGGGAGGGTGCCTCCGAGGAGTCAGCTCGCGGTCAAGTGGTGACCTCCATGCCAGCGGCACGGGGGTTGAACTAAATTAGAGGTTAGTTTTGTTTGTCGAATGATGACATGTTGGTTTGTTAATTTAAGGTTAGTTTTATTCAAATGTTTGCGGATGATACTTTATCTTAACATAGTATAAAACAAAGTCGGTATCGCCCGTCCTGTCCCTATATGTGCTTAAATCTTTAAAACTACGCAACGGATTTTGAAGCGGTTTTTTTTAATAGATAGAGTGATTCAAGAGCAAAGTTTTTATGTATAACTTGCGACCCGCCCCGGCTTCGCACGGATGCAATTTCAGAAAGTGGCATGCCGGGTACTAATATATCGGGTTTGTTCGGGTTTGTATTTATACCAGCGGGTTGCAACGCATGCCGGGTACACGCTAGTTGTATATAAAGGGTAAAAATATTCTTGATTGTATAGAAATTTTAAATTTTGAATTAAAAACTAGGTATATCAAACTGGTTAAAGGTAAATAAATTAAAATTAAACGTTTCTAAAACAAAATTTTTGGTTATTGGAAATAACGTGAATAATATTAAATATAAATATAGATATAAAAAATTAGAAGTTATACACTCTTTTAAATATTTGGGAGTAATTTTAGATTCTAAGTTAAAATTTGAATTACATTTTGAAAATCTTGTATCTAAAATTGGAAAAAAAATTAATTATTTAAAAAGAATGAGTCAAAATTTAGGTCTATTTTCACGAAAAACAATTTACAACACTATAATTTAACTCATTTTTTATATTGTTCAACCATTTTATACACAGCAAATGATGGAGTTTTTAATAGACTCCAAGTTTTGCAAAATAAAGCTATGCGTATAATTTTAAATGTGGATAAATATACGAAAATAAATTTAATGTTAGAGAAACTTCAGTGGTTAAATGTTAAAAATTTATTATTTCTTTTGATTTGTACTTTTATTTATAAAATACAACATAACTTACTGCCTTCTCATTTGAAAGATTTTATAACTCAAAATTTTGAAAATCATAACTATTCAACCAGATATAAAATAGCTATTTATACAATAAGTTGCGAAATGAGTGTCTTTTAGGCACGCGACGTGAAATTGTCCAACGAGGCAAAGCCGAGTTGGACAACACGTCAAAGTGACTAAAAGACATTGTTTCGTAACGAATTGTATACAATATTTTTTTTACTGTGGTTTTATAATAAAAAACTTAATTTTACTAACATTTTATTACCTATGTTTCATTGACACTTGCCAAAAAATATTAAATTATACCTAATCTGTGGTTACGTTTTAATTGTACATAATTACCTGCGTTACTTTTAAGCACGTTGCTCCTGGTAACGTGCTTAAACATTTTTTAAGCACGCTGCGCTTAAAAGGAGGTTATTAAAAAACCATAATGACAATCGAAAAGAGGTTATTATAAAACGTCAGTAGAAAAAAGATTTTTGTCTAAGTAGGGTATCAAAACATTTAACATATAAATCGGTTCTCCATAAAGGATTAAGTGAATATAACAATCTGAATAATTCCATTAAATCACAAAGTTCTTTGAAAAATTTGAAAAAATCATTAAAAAATTATTTATTTAAAAAACAAAATACTGGCTGATAAAAAAATTTTTAATACTTCCTTCATAGATGATATTTTGTTAAATAATTTAAAATAATTTGTAAAACTTGTTAAATTGTAGCACATCGCTAAATAAATCTTGTTACTACTATTACTTATGACAGGACGTTGACATTGGTATATATTTAGGTTATGTTTGTTTGCCAAATCATGACAATACGTCAAAATATCAAAAATTAACTACCATTGCTTGCACTGGGTTTGTCATTTATAAAAAATAAAAATGTTCCGTTTATTTATTTTAAAAAAATGGAGAACGGTTTTCTTTAAAACATGGACATCTATATAGAAAAAAAAAATTATATACCTATATATGAATAAATTTTTTGGCTATTCCCGGTATACAGAAAGCATAACTCCTCTTTTTGAAACGTATATTTTACTGGAAGGCAAGTTATTTTGGTAACTTGGGAAATTAATTCCTACAGACAGCTGGAACAAATTCGACAAAAAATAAATTTAATTATGTTTGTCCCCAGAGTTTGTTTAATTTCGTTTTCGAAAGCTCGATTGTCAGTTTCGATTCAATTTTTTTCTTTTGTAATTGTGTATTAAGTTTATTGATATAAATAAATGCTTTTTAATGTTTCTTTTAAACCCAAATTATGTTTGATATATTGTATATCCTGTTATGATGCTCCATGACGGCGGTAGCCAAAGGGTGGGAATGGATGTCAAGAGCGATTTACCAATTCAATTTGAAAAAAAATAGGGTCACCCTTGCCTTCTTGTATATACAGAAATTAATTTTCACCCTATATCAGACAAAAACAATGGTGGTTCAAATAACAAAGGACTAAATTATGTTTCAAAGGAAAATTCTACTACACAACACCTCTTGATACACCCTAATCGCAGCCTGTGTTTCGTAATTTAAAACAATGGGTTTTTGGGATCATTATTTTGAGAACAAAAAATTCTATTTCAAGGTCCATGGGCGAGTTTTTAATTTTAATATTTTGTACATAAAATTCCAAGAGCCGCTGAGCCGATGCGGATTCAAAACCGCACGCACTGCTGTCTGTGTTTTGCATCGTTTAAGCAAATTATTTATTATTCTTTAATTGGATCAGATGAAGGAATACCAGGAATAGTTCTGTTAATGCATACTTTTCGATGAAATAGTTCTTATAGAAGAAAATTTAATATTTTACTACACTGAGAAAAATGATCTAATACAACAGGTTCGCTAAGACATAGTTTGTATTAATAGCTTATTTTTTATTAACCCATATTAAATAAATTGCTAGTGTATCAAATAGGTATACTTACCTATGCAATAATAGATAATTTAATTACTTAAGATCACATACCTGTCCTGTTATTGTGACGCTTATGGTTTATTGAGGTTTTACGACTCATGACCCTCAGCTGTGCTGTCAGGCTTTAAGAAACAGAGTATAATTGTTAATTTTTTTTTACCAATAGTTACTTTTGGTTGTTTAATTATAATATACACAGTGGCGTAGCGTGGTCAAAGGGGCGGAGGGGGCGAAAGCTTCTAAGGTAAGGACGTAGATATTTTCTTCTTAATGGGGGGTAAAAAAAAATAGCGCCGCAGGCGAAAATTTTTTGGATGCCACGCCCTTAAAATATAAAATACACAGTATCCTCAAGAAAATCACAAAAAAATTGATCAAGTAAAAAAAAGTGCTCCGTTTTCATGGCTCACTATGGGTCCCTTGTTCAAAGGTCGCCTCACTGTATAATTTCGTTTATTTAGTAAATTTTGGCCTGAGTCCTTGAGTAATAAAGTTTTTGTTTCGTCATGTCTAAAATGGTCACATGAAAATAGAATATGAATACGCCAAGGGGAATTTTGTTAAAACTCTATAAAATATTTTATGCATATTACTTAATATTCTTAATAATATAAGCATATATTCTCATTGGCGACAATAACACACTTTTAAAAAGATAAAATTTAGTCTGTAGTGAATTAGAGATTTCAAGCAATTTTTAATTGTTAAAGCAAAGTAACTGAAAGAATACAAATTATTGGTCGTGGCAAAATATTTTTATTATAAATTAAATCAAGTAGTGAAAATAAAATAAAACCTCGAAATAGGTAGGTAACCGGTTTATTTTATCTATTTCTTTACTCTAAAAGTTATAAACAAATAATACCCTAGTTAAAACTCATAAAATACTTTAAAAACAAAGAGAAAGAGAGCTTCGCAAAATATCATACTTGCCACTATTCTTCTGATAATGGTCATCCTATAATATAAACAGAAACAAAGAACTAAATTATAATAATAGTAATAAATAATGAGGGTTATTTTGTTATATAATTATTATTTATATTTATAAACATAGTAAATTTCCTCTTGCTGCGATAGGTAAACAATAATATCAATTATCATGTGAAGTGAAATTGAACTGCGAAACTACTGGGACAGTGAGAAGGGGGCGTCGTTTGGGAAAGGGCTCAAAGGGCGGGGGGGGGCAATCGCCCCCCCTGGCCCCCTGCACGCTACGCCACTGAATATACAGTGTGTCTACTTAAGTTAGAACCATATGGAAAACTTTTTTACTATGGGTTTTATGGAAAAAGTTATTTTTCATAAAAAGTTTTGCATGGTCTAAAACTCAAAATGTAACCTTCAGTTATTAATTTCCCATTCATATACGAGGTATATCAGAAATTACGAATTTTGCCCAAGAGTAAAGTACCTTTATTTTTGACAATACAGAAGAATGTTATGAAGAAAAGTTATTTTGAATTAAAAGTTATATTTAAATATGCAATTACAGTTATTTAGTATGAAAATTTAGGTTTTGTGATTATTTACGTTTTACATTTATAAATTATTTGTATTTATCTCTCTTATCTGTTAATAAAATTATAACCTTTTCATGTGTTAGTGTTTTTGAAGAACCTTGCAATTTAAATACGTTATGAATGCATAATAATTATTTATTTCAGGGAAGATTATTGTTTTTTAGCAGATCATAGAGATAAATACAAATAATTTATAATGTAAAACGTAAATAATTAGAAAACCTAAATTTTCATGCTAAATAACTGTTATTGCATATTTGTATATAACTTTTAATTCAAAATAACTTAGCTTCCTAACATTCTTCTGTATTGTCAAAAATAAAGGTACTTTACTCTTGAGCAAAATTCGTAATTTCTGATATTCCTCGTATATGACTGGGAAATTTTGATAACTGAAGGTTAAATTTTAAGTTTTAGACCATGCAGAACTTTTTATAAAGATTAACTTTTTTCCATAAATCCAATAATAAAAAAGTTCTCCCTATGGTTCCAACTTAAGTAGACACACTGTATATATTTTTTAAATTTATTTTATTATAAAATTTATATTTTGGCACAAATAAATACCTTTATTATTATTATTAATACGTACAACGTTATATTTCCCATAAGAAAAGGACCTACAATGGACGTCCTTTGGAAGAGGTATGAGGTACCTATCTGATCTATAGTTTGTTGTATCCCAAGTACTGCTATATTACAACAAAACAAAAAAAAATGGCACCTCGAAATCCCAGAAATTCTTCTTCAATTTTATTATTCCCATACCCTCCCTATCCATCCCGAATAAAATACACACAAAGCAAGCGCATTCAGAATTTCGTCGGTTGCTGCGACCGAGCCGCACTTGAATTCTTGAATTAGTTGTGCGCCACGTATCGAGTCAGTGGGAGGTGCGTCACGTTACTCTGAAATATTACGACAAACGGCGGCAAAACTTGAAATTTGAAAAAATAATTAATTGATCATAGTTTTTGGTTAACCAAAAAAATGCATAAACACTGTGTTTCACTGGGTATGTTCATGACATAACTCTCTATTCAAAATCCGAGTGTGTCGTGGCGGAGACATAAAAAATTTTGTTCGCTTGTTTGAGAAAAGTGTTTTTGTTTTTTATTTCGATACAAAGTGTGGTGCGCTAGACAAGACTAGAGAAGTCTTTATTTAATAGATTAATAATATGTGATTTTATTAATTGGTAATTATCAGGCGACTTCTAGGATTTACCAGACTACAATGTGTGATAATAATTCGATTATAGAAGGTACTGTAAAATTTAGAGATGGAAAAAAGGTATGTTGAAAATTTTTTTACTATTTTTGCTTGATTTTGCGCGTCTGTTGTTTTTACAACGTTGCTGATAAAGTTTAAAACATGTTTTGTGCTGGGTTTATTTATTATTACTATACTTGCATTGAGCTGTGTTGTTATCATTATTATTTTTCCAACTTATCAATAATGTCAGTCTACCATCGCCATTATTCGCGACATGCTTTTATACCATTTACTCGAAACCCTCTAATAAACCCATCGCTATCGAGTTTATTTCAAGATATAAGTAGGTATTTGTTTACTTAGAAATAATAGAGTTTTATATCGCCAAAATACACGATAAATATCACCTGTAAATTTTTATTAAACAGGTATCCATTTGGTAAATAATTTTTAAATTTTGCCCATTTTTACTACCTATTTATAGTATATTTTAAATTAATTGCGTTTATTTTTGTTTAGGCTATCTTGTTTAACTCCTTGTTGGCGAAAAAACAGACCAGCATGTATATTGTTGTTATAGTTATGACACAGTTGCTGGTAGGCAATTTTTTTTAATCTACAGGGTGTCGAATGAGTAGACCGACACAACTGATTTTAACGACATTTGGCATAGAAATAAGAGACACATGTTTATTTTTTCAGTTACTTTAAAAAATCTTATATCATATATACTAACCTATATAAGGTTTATAGTCTATAGAATATAAATTAATAAAGAAAATGTGTGTTAATTTATTTCCTACATACAGTGTGTCCACGGATCGAGTTTGAAAGAGGAAAACCTTTTTTATTAGTACCTAGGTATAGAAGGAAAAGTAATTCTTTATAAAAGCGTCTGCTTGTGCAGAAACTACAATTTCGAATATTAGATTTGCGATTACTATACAGGGTTCGTCAGAAAAGACATTTTTAGTTTTTTGGATTTTGTTTAAAAAAAAATTACGTTAAAACAAACAACTATTGTTGTTTTCTTACTTCGAATATGATTTTATATCTGGCCTAGTAACGATTTTGTTGCAAGAAAACAATTTTTTATTTGCCTACTTTTAAAGTATTATTTCATTCGTTCAGTCATAAATTTTATTTCAAACGTGGTACCACCCAGTTAGCGCATAGTTCAACTCGACATCTGAATTTCCGATAACAGTTCCTAACTTGCTTTATTGGGATATTTGCAATAACTACTCTTACTTTTTATTTCAAGAGATTTAAGTTATTATTGAAATTGGTTTTATACACATGAATGTGCCTTCAGTTATCCCATAAATAAAAATCGATAATTGTAAAATCGGGACTCCTACGTGCCAACTGATTTGGACCATAGGTACCTTTGAATTCATTTGTTCCCAAAGTGATGATTTAGACAATCATCAAATAACAAATCTAATAGTTGAAATTGTAGTTTCAACACTAGCAAAATTCATTTAATAAATCAAGGAACAGAAAAAAAAAGATCCAAAAAATTAAAATGTTGTTTGGGACGAACCCTGTATAGTAATCGCAAATCTGATATTCGAAATTGTAGTTTCAGCACAAGCAGATGTTTTTATATAGAGGGACTTTTTCTTCAATACCTTCTAATAAAAAAGGTTTTCCTGTTCCAAACTCTATCCGTGGACACACTGTATATGACTTAGGTAAGTAAGAATTGCGATAAAGAAAGAGAAAAAATTTAAAAATTGCATCATTGATATCAGCGACAAGATTACTAGTATTGGTATTAATATTTTTATAATAATATTATTAATAATAAACAACTGCCCTGTACCTCTTGTACCGTCTTCCTTCTTCTACCCTCTTAATACAAAAGAAAGCAGCTTGAAAAACAAAGGTTATATAAGTATATTTTATTTTACTCAAAAGTGTAAACTAAGGGAGATAGTTGGAAAAATGTAAGAAGTGGCCACAAATAAAAATTTTTTGAAATTTACTTTAAAAATTCGTAAAAAAATTATTTAACTTACCTACTTTCTTCGGTACTTTTAGGTTTTATGTAATATTTGATGCATAATTTAGTTACTTTTTTAAATTTCCATTTCAAAAATCCAACAAACCCGAACTAATTTAAATTAACCCGTTATCAAACTTGGTACCACCGGCTCAAGTCGCCCCCCTCCCCCACCCTTAGCCAAATCCTGGATCAACTACTCACAGTACGTAAGAGAAAGAGTTGCAACACACCTATATACAAAGACAGCAGGGAACTGCACATCAAAAACTTTCCGACTAAATTGTTTATAAATTTATTCATCCATTAACCTCGGCGTTCAACTTTCAACGTTTTACATTTGTTCAATTTTATGCCGCTTTGTATATGTGCAGTCAAAATTCTATTTAGCTATGCACCACCCAATAGCAGATCATAAAAGTAATTCCCGAACAACTGTCGAAAAATGTTCGCTGCATCCCCCGAGGGACGAAGGGGCACTTTGTGTGGCCATTAGAGCCTAATCGATATAATATGAGCCAATTTTGCGAATCTCCGCGATTTTTAGTGCTTGTTGAATAAATTATTTACCATTGTGAACTTAAATGCGTAATTCCTCTTAAAACACCTTTGGGTTTTAACACATTATACCGAAAGTTGCGGGGTTGTGGGGATTACTGCTACTATGGTAATATTAAGGAGACAAAACATGCCATCAAAAACCATCTGTTTACAATCTAAACATACTGAGATTACTTTAAAAAATTGCTGGAAAAAACGGGAAAACTGTAAGCTGTAAGAACGCTCTGTTATCCTTACAGTGCATTGAGCCTAATGAATAAAAATATAGCAATTGCTTTTTCTTATAAAATCGAAGTTATTTCTTGAAGGCCAATGAATAAAAACTAAAGGAGCTAATGGCTTTTGCGTCCAGCGATTGCTTAAAAGTGCAGGAATTGCTACTAGGCAATGCTTTTTCTTAAAAAATAAAACAATCGCTATCGTTTGCTTAAAATATGATGAATAAATTAAGGAATTGCTTTTTCTAGTGTAGCGATCGCTTCCAACTCTTTAAGGTAGGTCGGGTCGACCCCTGCATCATTTGCTTGGTAGCAGTCAACTTTAGTTCTCCGTGGCATACACGTGCGATGCTCTTAATTTGTGTCTTCAATTATGGCTGAATGTATGACCGTGCATAAAAGAAAAATCTACAGTGTACGTAAAAATTGCAGATATGATGATTTCAGAAAGTTATATCGATTTGACTGCGAAAATGTTGAGTAAGTAGTTGGCAAATTATATTTTGAGTGATACTGGTAAAAGGCGAGGGGGTGCACTGTCGCCTTTAAATAAAATTAAAGTCTTTCTGCGAAAATTGTCGGATCCGGGCTTTCAAAATTCTGTAGGTGAAGAACTGGGTGTTCACCTAACTACTGTCTGTAAGATATATACTTCTGTAATGGATGCAGTTTTGGAGAAGGCCAATATTTTTATTAAATTTCCTACAAGTGCTGAAGCTGTTGTGGAAGCTAAACGGTTGTGGTCAAAGAGATTTATTTATGTTCCTTCAATTTGTGAACGAATATCAATTGCTTGTCTTTAATTTCTTCATCACTACTATCACTTTCCTCATTTTCACTGAAATCTGCCATATCACAAATATAAGTTTCCTATTTTCCACAAAAACGTAACAGATTACTATTGTACTAAATAAATAGACCAAGGTTGTTGTATTTACGTCAATTCTTTTGCAAATTAGGCACCAAACTAAATATGAAATCTATAATATGAACAAGTGGATAAGCCACGTCTGAACTTGTGTTGAATCAGCATTTGCTACAAAGGTGTAAGAAAAACAGCGATTGCTTCAAAATTTTATTCATATCCAGATCTAGCGATTGCTTTTACATATAGCATTTGCTAGTCAAGCGATTGCTTTTACTTAAAAGTAATTGCTTAATTTTTATGCATTAAGCTCATTGGCTAGCGTTTTTTTCCGTTTTTTTAGGACCAAAAACAATGAATATATTTTGCAACATTTTCTTAAAATTCAGAACTATTTGCACCATTGCTTTTAAGCTAACCTTAGTAACCTCACTTACCGCTGAAATATTAATCCAGTGTTAGAATGGTCGGATCTAATACACACCACGCACTGGCAAACGATGGTATATATTATGTAATAGATAGCACTGAATAGTTCTAGTTCGAAAAAATACTAAAAATTATTCGAAAAACGCATGAATTACAAACACAGCTTACCAACACGTTAGATAATGAATGAACATCAAAAATTCTGCGTCACTCGTAGTAAAAATGTCCGTACAGCGTTACCGTTGTGATTTCCCTAAAGCATTATAGATTGATATCATTAGAAAACTATAAATAATTTAACTAGTAGAAAATTTAAAAAACACATATTTTTTATTTTTACTTTTTTACACATCACAAATGCATATAATATAATAATTATTATTATAACCTTCGTTTTTAAACACAGGCGGTAAATTTAGGGCCATCAGCCGAAATTTGTAATCATTGATTTCTGTTAAAAACCATTTCTGATCGGGACAAAATGTAGACAATTTATATATTACATGTACATATACCTAAATCTTAAATCTTTTCATGCTGACCATACAAAAGAAACCTTGTTAAAACATCCAATAAATAATGTATAAGGCCAGTTTCGTTCAGCAAAAGAGAACTTTTTTTTTGTAGGAGAAACAGAAATTATTATCATATCCTTTCCTGTCTACTTTTTATCCAATTTGCCAATCTGATCGAAAGATTTCTGTGTCAATTCATAAGAACAAGAATCTATTTGGGACGAAAGTTTTAAAAAGTTAGGTCGATTTTTAGAAGCCATCATTGATGAACTTTCGACAAAAAAGGTCCGACAAAGTTGGTCCATCTAAAAAAAGGTTTAATAATAATTTAGTTCGACAAAAAGGTTTCGATGGGGATTTAAATATTCATTCTTGTATTACACAATTACCATTATTCTAAGCAATAGGTATAACATTATACGAAATAAATCGCTGCAAAATTAAATAAAACAGTTAACATTCAAAAAAAATACCTTGTCGGAATTCCATTGTCTTTATTTTGTTACTTAACACAACAATTCGGTTAGTTAGTATCTCTAACCGTTTTCAAGTGTAAACCAAATTATAATTACTGTCTATAAGGCTACTGTCTTAAATACTATCCATGTGCAATGAAGCTTGATGACCCCGCCTACGTGCTTATTGGAGTGTGAAGTTTTTAAAGCTGTTGTAAGACGAGGCTTCCAGATATTGGTGAAAGCTATACTTGGTTTACTAAATATATGGGTATTTTGATTCACAAAAGATGGTTCTCTGAATTTTCATTTTCTCTAGTGCTGTTCCGTGTCCAAAACCTTGGCTTTTGACCACTGTATATTATGTTGGTTGCTCTATACATGTTCCGCTATACCTGATCTCGAAGTTTCACCTCTTTGAGTATATTTCAGATGTTCTTCAACTCGTACGGGAGGAGGTCTTTTTGTTTCTCCAATGTACGATTCGCCACACTCGCAAGGGATTTGATAGATACAATTTTTGTGTTTATATTACGAGGGGTTTTACTTTTGTAAGAAAGTTTCTAAGCGTATTTCCGGATTTGAAGGCTATTTTGATATTATAGTTTTTCGTTATCCTTCTAATCTTTTCAGAAATCCCCTTGGCATAAGGTATTGTAAGAAATGCTTGCTCTTCTTTCGTTGCTGTATTAGTTTTTACTTCGCGAATTATAATTTAGTTTATACTTGAAAACGGTTAGAGATACTAACTAACCGAAACGTTGTGTTAAGTAACAAAATAAAGACAATGGAAGTCCGACAAGGTAATTTTTTTTATATTACTTCATTGTCTACCACCTTTAAACAAACAGTTAACATTGTTCGGGGTGCTCAATTTCTCAGGGAAGCTATTCTTACAACAGTAGGGGCTAAGCTTCCTCTATCTAGCCCCTCTAGCCCCTCTAGCTAGGCCTATGGAGAATATAAAAGTATCTAATGAATATGCAGCAGTACAAAAAACTTTTTTAAACAAAGTCGCAATAATAATTTTATGACCAAATCCCAGGTAAATCTTAATCTGGGTTACTCCCGAGTTTTAGCCTTAAACATTCAGGCTCCCTTTTAAGCTGTTTTCACTAAATTTTTTCCAGAAAGGGCCCAAAAGTCTTTTATGTGACCCTTTTTACATAAACACTACCGAGGCAAGGAAGGAAAATCTCCAATTTGCCGAAAACGGCGAATTTTCTTTTTAATTTCATTCGGGGGTATTTTAAGAAGTAGAACCGTATTTCGACGGCTGGTTTAGAGTCGATTTGAAAAGTTAGGGCCTTAAAGCTTTTATAGGGATGTTTTACCCCGGACGGAATGGAGCAAGTGTAATCTTTAAGGGTGTGATTATGATAATGCCTTTGTTTTATTTTTAAAGCGATAGAAAAAATTTACATTTTCTGCGACTTTTTATTTACTTTTTACAGAATCAATTTTACAGAAGATAGTAACTTATTAATCACAGACTGCCCCTAGACGAACATTCGATTTGCGCAAAAACTCACAGTCCATGTTTTCAGTACTTACAGTACACTAAGAAAATAGCCTCCTATTCCTTATAAGAATTCGCATACTCTTTATGCAACTGTTTAATACTATATTATGTGACAGCAACGCGCGTTCCTACTGTAACACAACGAAAATTGCTAGACCGTGTGTAGTGATAATATGAGGGTAATTTAGCCAATAGGAAATAGGAGTTATTGCTACCATAGAATGGTTTATATTGTATTATTGCTCTGAATACTCACAGTTATTACCAAGTTCTATTGGAGGTGTAATCTGGTTTTATATACTGTGTTAGTTCCGACTGGCAGTTGTAATGAAACTTGACATTAATAATATTTACTTGCTACGGTTAATAAAGCATATACCTACAACTAAAAATCAGTACTGTAGTTCTAAAAAATTTAAATAGCTTCTAGTGTGATATTGTTCTTGCCGTTATGCCGTTTAACGTTGCATATTATTATGATTATCTCATATTACTATTACGTATTATTTGTAAATCAGTTGTATGATTTTTATACTATTATTAAGACAAAATAATCATATTGGATTGCTTTAAATCGGTACTGATCAATTATTGTATAAAATATGCCAACCTTTTAAACCAAGTTTGATTTCAGGGATTGGCGGAATCATTTTTTTTAAGTAAAAAATTTAATTATCAATGGATCTTACGTTTTTTGTTTTATTATTAGGGTCAAGAATTTTTTTATTTTCCCTTATAAGTGGTTTTGGATTAAGTATATGGTTTAATATTAAAAATTTGATATTTTCGTTATAAGTAGCCCTTAGTTTCAAGTTACGATCTTATTAGACATTTTTCTTAAATCTGGGAGTTTTCAATTTCGCATCTTAGGCATAGGAATACTAATTTATTTTTATTTACTAAGTAACTTGTGTAATTTTAATTTCCGAAAATATTTTGTGAGAGTAGACCTAATTAAAAATGCAATCGCTACAAGCAAACAAATAGTTAATTTAATGTCGAAAACTTCCTTAATTTAATTACTGTAGTGCGATTCAGGAAAGTTGGTAGTTGGAGATTAAAGTTTTTATTCAATACTAGAAAAGAGAATAACTTTTCAATGAGCTATGTTCCGTAGTTTTTGGTAGAATGAATTGTTTTACGAAAAGATAAATATATTTTGATACATATTAAAGCAATATCAAGTGTTTGACTGTTTGTAGTGTTCCTACTTTGCCTGTCTCTCCCAAGATAACATTTAAACTAGTTATCCGATGTGACCTAAAGTTGGGTTACTTCTGTGAAATGGGTATCTGTTTACGAGGAAAATACGAAAAATTCCGTATACCCGCAGCTTCGCTCGCGGTGATACCCTTCTATAGTTTTTTTTTTAAATTTAAATTCGAGAAACAATAAAAAACAAGTAAATTAAATAGATACCTTACCTGTAATAAAAAGAATGCGGTAATTATCTTTTATTTCATTTCCCAATTGAAATTAAGAATATTTTTTATAATTTTGTTAAACAAGATTCCTACTTTGCCTGTCTCTCCCCAAGATAACATTTAAACTAGTTAACCGATGTGACCTAAAGTTGGGTTACTTCTGTAAAATGGGTATCTGTTTACGAGGAAAATACGAGAAATTCCCTATACCCGCAGCTTCGCTCGCGGTGATACCAATCTAAAATTTTTTTTAAATTTAAATTCGAGAAACAATAAAAAACAAGTAAATTAAATAGAAACCTTACCTGTAATGAAAAAAAAATGTGCTAGTTATCTTTCATTTCATTTCCCAATTAAAATTAAGAATATTTTTTATAATTTTGTTAAATAAGATTCCTACTTTGCCTGTCTCTCCCCAAGATAACATTTAAACGAGTTGACCGATGTGACCTAAAGTTGGGTTACTTCTGTAAAATAAGTGTCTGCTTACGAGGAAAGTACAAGAAATTCCCTATACCCGCAGCTTCGCTCGCGGTGATACCATTCTATAGTTTTTTTTTTAATTTAAATTCGAGAACAATAAAAAACAAGTAAATTAAATAGAAACCTTACCTGTAATGAAAAAAAATGTGCTAGTTATCTTTTATTTCATTTGCCAATTGAAATTAAGAATATTTTTTATAATTTTGTTAAACAAGATTCCTACTTTGCCTGTCTCTCCCCAAGATAACATTTAAACTAGTTAACCGATGTGACCCAAAGTTGGGTTACTTCTGTAAAATGGGTGTCTGCTTACGAGGAAAATACGAGAAATTCCGTATACCCGCAGCTTCGCTTGCGGTGTTACCATTCCATAGTTTTTTTTAATTTAAATTCGAGAAACAATAAAAAACAAGTAAATTAAATACAAACCTTACCTGTAATGAAAAAAAATGTGCTAGTTATCTTTTATTTCATTTGCCAATTGAAATTAAGAATATTTTTTATAATTTTGTTAAACAAGATTCCTACTTTGCCTGTCTCTCCCCAAGATAACATTTAAACTAGTTAACCGATGTGACCTAAAGTTGGGTTACTTCTGTAAAATGGGTGTCTGTTTACGAGGAAAATACGAGAAATTCCCTATACCCGCAGCTTCGCTCGCGGTGTTACCATTCTATAGTTTTTTCTTTAATTTAAATTCGAGAAACAATAAAAAACAAGTAAATTAAATAGAAACCTTACCTGTAAAGAAAAAAAATGTGCTAGTTATCTTTTATTTCATTTGCCAATTGAAATTAAGAATATTTTTTATAATTTTGTTAAACATGATTCCTACTTTGCCTGTCTCTCCCCAAGATAACATTTAAACTAGTTAACCGATGTGACCTAAAGTTGGGTTACTTCTGTAAAATGGGTGTCTGTTTACGAGGAAAATACGAGAAATTCCCTATACCCGCAGCTTCGCTCGCGGTGATACCAATCTAAAGTTTTTTTTAAAATTTAAATTCGAGAAACAATAAAAAACAAGTAAATTAAATAGAAACCTTACCTGTAATGAAAAAAAAATGTGCTAGTTATCTTTCATTTCATTTCCCAATTAAAATTAAGAATATTTTTTATAATTTTGTTAAATAAGATTCCTACTTTGCCTGTCTCTCCCCAAGATAACATTTAAACTAGTTAACCGATGTGACCTAAAGTTGGGTTACTTCTGTAAAATGGGTGTCCGCTTACGAGGAAAATATGAGAAATTCCGTATACCCGCAGCTTCGCTCGCCGTGATACCATTCTATAGTTTTTTTTTAATTTAAATTCTAGAAGCAATAAAAAACAAGTAAGTTTAATAGAAACCTTACCTGTAATAAAAAAAAATGCGCTAGTTATCTTTTATTTCATTAGCCAATTGAAATTAAGAATATTTTTATAATTTTGTTAAACAAGATTCCTACTTTGCCTGTCTCTCCCCAAGATAACATTTAAACTAGTTAACCGATGTGACCTAAAGTTGGGTTACTTCTGTAAAATGGGTGTCTGTTTATGAGGAAAATACGAGAAATTCCCTATACCCGCAGCTTCGCTCGCGGTGTTACCATTCTATAGTTTTTTCTTTAATTTAAATTCGAGAAACAATAAAAAACAAGTAAATTAAATAGAAACCTTACCTGTAATAAAAAAAAATGTGCTAGTTATCTTTTATTTCATTTGCCAATTGAAATTAAGAATATTTTTTATAATTTTGTTAAACAAGATTCCTACTTTGCCTGTCTCTCCCCAAGATAACATTTAAACTAGTTAACCGATGTGACCCAAAGTTGGGTTACTTCTGTAAAATAAGTGTCTGCTTACGAGGAAAGTACAAGAAATTCCCTATACCCGCAGCTTCGCTCGCGGTGATACCATTCTATAGTTTTTTTTTTAATTTAAATTCGAGAAACAATAAAAAACAAGTAAATTAAATAGAAACCTTACCTGTAATGAAAAAAAATGTGCTAGTTATCTTTTATTTCATTTGCCAATTGAAATTAAGAATATTTTTTATAATTTTGTTAAACAAGATTCCTACTTTGCCTGTCTCTCCCCAAGATAACATTTAAACTAGTTAACCGATGTGACCTAAAGTTGGGTTACTTCTATAAAATAAGTGTCTGCTTACGAGGAAAGTACAAGAAATTCCCTATACCCGCAGCTTCGCTCGCGGTGATACCATTCTATAGTTGTTTTTTTAAATTTAAATTCGAGAAACAATAAAAAACAAGTAAATTAAATAGAAACCTTACCTGTAATGAAAAAAAATGTGCTAGTTATCTTTTATTTCATTTGCCAATTAAAATTAAGAATACTTTTTATAATTTTGTTAAACAAGATTCCTACTTTGCCTGTCTCTCCCCAAGATAACATTCAAACTAGTTAACCGATGTGACCCAAAGTTGGGTTACTTCTGTAAAATGGGTGTCTGCTTACGAGGAAAATACGAGAAATTCCGTATACCCGCAGCTTCGCTCGCGGTGATACCATTCTATAGTTTTTTTTTAAATTTAAATTCGAGAAACAATAAAAAACAAGTAAATTAAATAGAAACCTTACCTGTAATGAAAAAAAATGTGCTAGTTATCTTTTATTTCATTTGCCAATTAAAATTAAGAATATTTTTTATAATTTTGTTAAACAAGATTCCTACTTTGCCTGTCTCTCCCCAAGATAACATTTAAACTAGTTAACCGATGTGACCTAAAGTTGGGTTACTTCTTTAAAATGGGTGTCTGTTTACGAGGAGAATACGAGAAATTCCCTATACCCGCAGCTTCGCTCGCGGTGATACCATTCTATAGTTTTTTTTTAAATTTAAATTCGAGAAACAATAAAAAACAAGCAAATTAAATAGAAACCTTACCTGTAATGAAAAAAAAATGTGCTAGTTATCTTTTATTTCATTTGCCAATTGAAATTAAGAATATTTTTTATAATTTTGTTAAACAAGATTCCTACTTTGCCTGTCTCTCCCCAAGATAACATTTAAACTAGTTAACCGATGTGACCTAAAGTTGGGTTACTTCTGTAAAATGGGTGTCTGTTTACGAGGAGAATACGAGAAATTCCCTATACCCGCAGCTTCGCTCGCGGTGATACCATTCTATAGTTTTTTTTAAAATTTAAATTCGAGAAACAATAAAAAACAAGTAAATTAAATAGAAACCTTACCTGTAATGAAAAAAAATGTGCTAGTTATCTTTTATTTCATTTGCCAATTGAAATTAAGAATATTTTTTATAATTTTGTTAAACAAGATTCCTACTTTGCCTGTCTCTCCCCAAGATAACATTTAAACTAGTTAACCGATGTGACCTAAAGTTGGGTTACTTCTGTAAAATGGGTGTCTGTTTACGAGGAAAATACGAGAAATTCCCTATACCCGCAGCTTCGCTCGCGGTGTTACCATTCTATAGTTTTTTCTTTAATTTAAATTCAAGAAACAATAACAAAACTGCTTTATTAAAAGTAGTTCATTATTCAACCAGGCTGTGCTCCTAATAAAACTGATAACCACCAATAAAAACAGTGTTTTAGCAAATCTGGAATTGACATAACACTAAAGCGGGTTTGATACACTAGCAATTTATTTAATATGGGTTAATAAAAAATAACCTGTCAATACAAACTATCTCTCAGCCAACCTATTGTATTTTAGCATTTTTCTCGGCGCACTTTTTTAAATTTTAGTAACCGCGTGACTAAAAGACTGGAATTAAAAAAATATAATGAAGCCAAATTATCTAGGAGTTATACCAAGCTCTGTTAATTTTTTTGATACGATTAAAACGTTTTCACAAAAGCAAATTCGGGTCACATCATTATCGCGATTAATTTCTCAATATAGGTTAAGAGGAAAACAATTTAAAAAATAATCGCTTACCGATTCTTATTAAAATCTTAATAATATTGATAGCTAGCTACGATAATGAGATGTCTCAATTGGGTAATACAACGACAGGTTACATATATCTTTTTTAATTTCTCTTACGCAGATTTCAAGTTCGACCATTTAAATAGCTGCGGGTTATTCAATAAATTATACTAATAATAAACTAATCCTTTAAAAGTTTATTTCAAAATTTATTTAGTGTTTAATGCCATGTCAAATATAGTTTCCAATTAAGTGGACCTGATAAATATTAATGTAATCGATTGTCACATAATTTTATTACGGATCCAATTTAATTATTGTTTAAATTCGCATTAATTAAGGGCCGACATTCAACTTTTTTTTCGTTGCGCTACTGATTAGCTACACGCCCTTAAAACATTTATTACGATATTATATGTTTCTCCTTTACCCTCAAACTAACAAGGAAACGGTAATAAAACGGGCAATAGTTTCTTCAGTTGGCGTGTGGTGTAAGGTTACACACAACCGATAAAAACCAATGCCTCAGAGGAGGTAAAAGTGGTCCATGGGCTAATAAATAAGGGATGAATTAACACGCCTGACTCCAGTGACGTACAATTTTCAAGGGAATAAAATAGTAAAATCCTTATTTTCATTCTACCGTTTGATATTACCGAAAAGTCAATAAGTAAATGAAATTGTGGGGAAATAGTTTGACTTTTCAATAAAATTATGTTGCACCGGTAAAGACTGCACAGACTACATCAGTGTAGCACGATTAATAATTTAATTGAACTAGCATTTATAGAAAATTGTAATCGTCTTCTAGGAATATGTACTAGATGCTGTATCTGTAAATCGTAATAGATTTGCAGTTAACTGTAATAGAAATTTCGGATTTTGTCCCTCTATACTAAGGAAAATGATCTAATACAACAGATTTGCTAAGACATAGTTTGTATTGATAGCTTGTTTTGTATTAACCCATATTAAATAAATTGCTAGTGTATCAAACCCGCTTTAGTGTTATTATCAATTCCAGATTTGCTAGAACAGTGTTTTTATTGGTAGTAATCAGTTCCATTAGAACAGCGTCCCAAAAAACGGATTGTATCTGTTAGAACCACAAGACGTTGGTGGGGGTTCATAGCGATCGGCAATCGCCGCGCGCCGTATTATTAGTTTTAACATATTTGTTGCGCAGGTTACATCGTTATTCGGAGTCTTCTAGCTGTCCTGTATGAATTTGAATTTATTGATCGTACTAATACCTGTTTCTATTAATTTATTTTACTTTGTATTTAGGTTTTTAAACTTTGCATGTCAGATAAAGCAATAGAATATTCTTATTTCGCACAATCCATTCTTAGTATTGAAATTTATAATCTATTGACGAATTTTACCATCTAAGTGCAAATCATGTTGCATAATTAATCATATACAATGTTAAACAATAGGTATCACCCTAGAAGCTATTTGAAATTTTGAAAACTACAGTACTGATTTTTAGGGGAAAGTATATGCTTTATTAACCGTAGCAAGCAAATAATATCAACGTCAAGTTTCATTACAACTGCCTGTAGGAACTAATAGAGTATATAAAACCGGATTACACCCCCAATAGAACTTGATAATTACTGTAAGTATTTAGAGCAATAATGGCTATAAACCATTCTATGGTAGCAATAACTCCTATTTCCTATTGGCTAAATTACCGTGATATTATCACTACACAACGGTCTAGCAAT
This sequence comes from Polydrusus pterygomalis, assembly GCA_963969555.1. NCBI lineage: Eukaryota > Metazoa > Arthropoda > Insecta > Coleoptera > Curculionidae > Polydrusus > Polydrusus pterygomalis. The sequence goes on from OZ018381.1 coordinate 53,928,133, forward strand.
TTTCGCTGTTTTCCAATAGGAAAGCGCGTTGCGTGCGCGTCACATATTGTATTAAACAGTTGTATAAAGAATATGTGAATTCTCATAAGGAATAGAAGGCTTTTCTCTCGTTGTAACATCGGTTTGGTAATCCATTCGCAAATAACTAAATCAATCTCCGGGGTCCAGTTTCAGCTCGTTAACAGGTTAATATGGGAAAACTGATTTGTTTTTAAAGCTCGCTAACTTTGTCCTTTTTTTATGACTGCATAATAATACGCACGCTCTGGACAACAGTACCGGTCGGCGTAGAAAGCTGCCAACAAGTACGTGGTGTATGGGCTCCTTTAAATAATGTTTTAGTTTTTCCGAAACCAAATAAAAAGTTTTACTTAATTGTTCTGTTAAAGTTTAAAGGAGTAAAATTGTTGGTGAATGCAGAGAATTGAATTTCGCGGCGTTATTCTGCGGCGCCTTTAAAATAAACTCTTTTGACACTCGAACAATAAAACAACTGAGAAAACAACCGATGCACTCGAACGTGATTTGAAAAGAAAATATTTTGTACTTTGTTATAGATGTATTTATCCGACATCGACAGTTTGTTGCCTTTTTATGCAAATAGACATTAAACAATATTTTCGTGTTTCGAATTTTAAATATTTTATCGATATCTTCTTGAGAAACCCTGAAATCCAAAAATTAACACCTATAACAGCATACGGAAAGGTACTTTTCTTTTGCTTCTTTTAAACAGCATACCAAAGTACCGTGCGAGCAAAAATTATTTGCATCAAAGAGGGCCTTGCATCTAAGGACGTAATGCTTAGCCGTAGATCTTAATACCTTTGTTGGGTGTTAGTAACTACCTGAATTAACAATCAATTAGTTATTCCGTCATCTTTGACAGTCGTTTCAAGTAATTTGATTAATCGCTAATTTTTCCAATTTCTTGAACAATTCACACAATGGGCTTTACGGAACAGCACAAAACATTCATGGTTGAAGCATATTTTCGAAACGGGGTTAGAGTAAATGGTGAGTGGCAATACAATCCGGGTTTATGCATGGACGATTTTTACGAACATTTTTCTAACGTTGCTTTTATTGCTGAGGATTTTTATCATTGCCTGAAATGAAACGTGGCTGTGTTTAGGGAAACAAGTTCTATACAGCACAAAAAAAAACAGAAAGACCATCTGTAAGAAGAAGAACAGAAGAACTTGTTGCAAACGTTCGTGAAATAATGCAAAATACGCAAAAAAATTGTATAAGACGCCTGTCCCAAGAAGCGGGAAGTTCTTATGGAACATGCAGGACTATTCTTAAGAAGCAGTAAATTTATTTCCTTATAAAGTGCAAGTATTCCAAGAAATACAAGCCGCAGATTTTAAAAGACGCGGGAATTACTCTCAATGGTTTACCCAAAATTTATTGGAAAGAAATGATTTATTAGACCTGACATTTTTTTCGGATAAAGCCTGGTTCCCCACTCCGGTTCTGTGGCGAATAACTTAGAAGAATATTGGCCTCGTTGCGGAAAAAGGCCGACGTAAAATAAATAAATTAAAAAAAAAAAAAAAAAAAAAAAAAATATTGGTTTGCAGCTCATTCAATTCATTATGCTGTTGATAATCTTAGTGAGTCGACCCAGTTAGCTTAGTTTATCCAGGTTATTAAAGAATGGTTCGCCCAAGGCATTCAATCATCTTCTTGTCTGGATGTCTGGTCAGGATTGTTGAATACTTGCAAGAAATGTCGAATACTTTCCTCCTCTCCTTTATCTCTGCAACTTCTGCCGAGGTCATTTCTTTTCAGCAAAGCAAAAATATTGTTTTCGGAGCTAGTCGTTTCGCGAATATTTCAGTTTGAAGAGTCGTCAAGCAAGTACCTATAATAACTTCGGTATTTATTGTTACTTTTCCAAGCGGCTATCGCGTAGGTACTAATCACTATTAAACATCGTGTCATGTGCTTTTGCAATGAAAATTCTTGTAATTAAGTAACGTCGACTCCGACACGTCACTTTGCTTATTCTTTTTCTTCTCTTTGCTGGCCACCTTTCGTTACCAGGATGATATTAATTATAATCTTTCACCAACACACGATTTTTTTTAATTTCTGACATTTGTAGCCACAATGAGATTAACCTTGAACGGGAATAAAATTATTAATAGACATGTTTTGCAGTTATTGACCCTTTTTATTGTTGGTATTGTTACCATTTTTAGATTAATATCATTTTTTGTAAACGTTCTGCATATCGAATTTCTATATCCGTACCGTTATCAGCGAGGCGGAACGATTTTAGTTATTTTAAAATTGTTAATGTGTATAATATGATTGTATTTCAGGTTTTTACACAATTTTTAGTTAAATAATATCGGCCTTGTAATAAACTTGGCAAGAGTCTTAAGCTCCTTGCCTGCAGAATCGACTCGAAACGGTCCGCTAGGCAAGTTTCGTCCAAATAATAAAAACATTCTGGTGAGAGGGATGTCCAAGGTAAATGTATATGGGTGAGGGGCTTTTAAGACCGTTAAGATCAAAATTAGAAAATAAATACTGAGCCTAATGAATAAAAATTAAGCAATTACTTGAAGCAATTACTTTTTAGTTAAAGCAATTGCTTGATTAGCAAATGCTATAAGTAAAAGCAATTGCTAGACCTGGATGTGAATAAAACTTTGAAGCAATTGCTGTTTTTCTTACACCTCTGTAGCAAATGCTTATTCAACACAAGTTCAGACGTGGCATATCCACTTGTTCAGATTATAGATTTCATGTTTAGTTTGGTGCCTAATTTGCAAAAGAGTTGACGTAAATACAACAACGTTGGTCTATTTATTTAGTACAATAGTAATCTGTTACGTTCCACAACAGCTTGAGCACTTGTAGGAAATTTAATAAAAATATTTGCCTTCTCCAAAACTGCATCCATTACAGAAGTCTATGTCTTACAGACAGTAGTTTGGTGAACACCCAGTTCTTCACCTACAGAATTTTGAAAGCCCGGATCCGACAATTTCCGCAGAAAGACTTTAATCTTATTTAAAGGCGACCGTGCACCCCCTCGCCTTTTACCAGTATCAGTGAAAAAATAATTTGCCAACCACTCAACATTTTCGCAGTCAAATCGATATAACTCTCTGAAATCATCATATCTGCAATTTTAACGTATTACGGACGTTCATATATTCAGCCAAAATTGAAGACACAAATTAAGAGCAATGCACGTATATGCCGCGGAGAACTAAAGTAGACTGCTACCAAGCAAATGATTCAGGCTTCGACCTACCTTAAAAAGTTGAAAGCAATTGCTACACTAGAAAAAACAATTCCTTAATTTATTCATCACATTTTAAGCAAACGATAGCAATCGCTTCTATTTTTTAAGAAAAAGCATTGACTAGAAGCAATTCCTGCACTTTTAAGTAATTGCTGGTCGCAAAAGCAATTATTTTAGTTTTTATTCATTGGCTTTCAAGAAATTACTTCGATTTTATAAGAAAAAGCGATTGCTACATTTTTATTCATTAGGCTCATTAACATTGTACATTCCTTATAGACTCCGCCACTGCGCCACTGCACCTTTTAGAGGGCGGATCACTTGGGACACCGTCAAAAGCAGGCCATCGGGCCAGGGTGCTAAAATGTCTTAAGATTGCCAGATGGTCGGGCATGCATTGACGTGTTCCGTCGATAAGGGGCCTGTTAGTTACGGTTTGTTCTTGGCTTGTGTTAGATAAACATAATAGAGATAATGGGATAATCGATTTGGACACGATGACTTGGTCAGAGAAGGAGGAGGGGGGGTTGAAAGAACTTTTGATTCGGTGGTTTCAGATTTATAATTTCGATAATATTTTTAAGTATAGCTACAGCGTTATGATAAAGAAATGGATCCTCCTTTTATATAGAATACCGCCCAACTAATCAAGAATCGCCTAGACCCGTGAAAATAATTTGGTTGAAATGCATTTTTTTTAATGAAACATATTGTATATTGTTGCAATTTTACATTCCACAATTAATTCTAAAACATTTTTCATAAATCATGCCCTATATATATTATACCGTGCGAGCAAAAATTATTTGCATCAAAGAGGGCTTGGATTAAAAAACGTAGGGCTTGGTTTAGATCACAATGATATGGGGACGATATATCTAACCAAATCTAGTTTAAAATTTTGTCAAATTCATATTATGACATGACATGCCAAACTAATGCGCAAAATAAGCAGGTAGACAAATACAAATTTATTTTTGTTGTTTACAAAATTTTAATATTTGCACTTTATAAGGAAATAAGTTTAGCTGTTTCTTAAAAATAGTCCTGCATATTCCATAAGATCTTCCCACTTCTTGGGACAGGCGTCTTATACAATTTGTTGGCGTATTTTGCATTATTTCACGAACGTTTGCAACAAGTCTTTCTGCTCCTTTTTTGTGTTGTATAGAACCTGTTTCCCTAAACACAGCCACGGTTCTTTTCAGGCAATGATAAAATCTCCAGCAATAAAAGCAACGTTAACAAAACAAAATACACTTCAACTATGAATGTTTTGTGCTGTTCTGCAAAGCCCATTGTGTGAATTGTTCAAGAAATTGGAAAAATTAGCGATGAATCAAATTACTTGTAACGACTGTCAATGATGACGGAGTAACTAATCGATTGTTAATTCAGGTAGTTACTGACACCCAACAGGTATTAAGCTCTACGGCTAAGCATTGCGTCCTTAGATGCAAGGCCCTCTTTAATGCAAATAATGTTTGCTCGCACGGTATAATATACGTACTACTCTGGTCACATAATATTTGTATTATTACTCATGTTAATCATGTATCATAAAAAAGCTACGCAAATAATAAACGTGCATAGGTCAACGATTAAATTTAATTTTGTGAATATAACTACTTTTATTTAATTACTTTAAAATATGTACGTCGTGCTAAAATACTCTGATGAAAACTGCAAAGTTCATCAAAGCCTTTGATATTAAGAGAAATATTCTCTATTAATTACTTAACTATAAGTTGTCGTATCGGCGTCATTCAGAGAGGTTTAATGGTTCATTATAGGACCTCTTGATTTTTTATCGGTTATAATAATCGATTATTGTATATTTAACTATTTTGTAAAACAGTCAGTTATGCGTTATTTTATCAGCAACGTTGGATGGACCCGCATTGTCGACCGAACAAAAATTAAGTATTATTTCCAGGACAAATGTGACTTGTAACCTTTTTCTTTTTTAGTGGAAATCAAGATGGTGTGTCATGCGAAAGCTGTCACCGGTTGCAGGTAATGTTGATAATTTTTTAACATCTGCTGTAACAAGGTGTTTTAGGTTATATATTATTGTAACTAACATTCGTATTATGTAAATTTTTTAGTTTGCAGGTATTGTTGTTTACTAAATATCTATGTACTATAAAACGGGGTTTTCTTTAATTATAAATATTTAATTATGGGCCCAGTTCTCAAGGTCAATTATGTATAAAAAATACCAATAAATGGCTTGGATGCAGGGGTAACTTCCGGAACCTTGCAATTATTAAAAAAAAAAAATAGCATCTAATTTTCACAGGGCTGTTCAGGGAGGCGTTGACGAATAGTATGCTGGTATTTTTTTTTTAAATAAATGCACAGAAACAGTTTTATGAAACCACTAAAATTGCCACTATTTACCTTAAAATCCTTGAAAGTAAACACGTCGATTTTCAGAACTGAAGTAAAAACAACAATTTTTATTGGTGACACAATATTTTCTAGTCTATCTAAGAATTCTAATCTCTCCTAACAATTGTAGAGAATATGTCGTGTTTGCTTTCACAGAAAAGGGGTCGTAGTTGCACAAAACACGAAAGTAAACAAAACTATGACCGGCCGACTAACATCAGCCTTGCTCTACCAACTCCAGAATATGTCTGTCGTTCTTCTTCGTATGCCAAAAGCATAAAAATAACTACTCGGATCAACACAGCACTGCAGTGCTTATGCGAATCGTCAATAGTTAGGCAAATCGAATTGATAGTTTAAAGCTAGAACATGGCGTCGTTAATCCCACCTTAAGGCTAAATATACCAGTCCGCCCTCACCTGTACCATTTCTGAGATAGGTTTCTATCTCGGTTTTTAGTCCCTTTAATGTCGAGTTTTACCTCTCCACACAAGCTTTCTTCCATAAATAAAATTAAACTGAGTGTTAGACGAAAAATTAGATTTTAATAAAATTAGACCCAAGGTTCTAAACTCCGGGGGGGGGGGGGGGAATTAGGTTCCCCCCTACTGATTGCACCACGCTTAATAGTATACAGTGTCCGCTAGAAAGTTCGCATCAAATGGGCTTTTTTTTTTATTATTAAGTAAAGGTAAAAATTTAAAAAAGCAGTTAGTTTTTGCTTACCTGAAAACCAAAAATGACGTATACTGAAGCAGCTGCACGACTTGCGTTACCTGTCAAATTTGACAATTTTAATAAAATAGGTTCAAAAATGCTCTTATTTATCAAAATATCGAAAAACTTTATTCGAGAAAGTTGTTTATTTAGGCATTTTTAGCCTCTGTACGAAATTTTGACAGTCTAATACAATTTTTATTTTTTGCCAGATTCTTGAAAATTTTGATCAACCCTCGTAGATTAACTGTTATACATCGATGTAAAACCATTTGCCTTTACTTCATTTGTAATCTTAATGCAATTTTGTGTAAAATTTTTGTTTCCAACTATTTATTTTGCTTCAAAAACTGAAATTGTTGTTGATCAGTATGTAATGTTTGATGCAAAGTTTATCTAATTACATCAGTTTTGCCAAAACCGACGTTTCTCATTTTTCTTAAGTTAGTAAACAGAGATACAAAATGAAAATATTAGGAAGCTTTCGTTGAAATTTTGTGTAAAATTTTTGTTTTCAATTATTTATTTTGCTTCAAAAACTGAAATTGTTGTTGATCAGTATGTAATGTTTGATGCAAAGTTTATCTAATTACATCAGTTTTGCCAAAACCGACGTTTCTCATTTTTCTTAAGTTAGTAAACAGAGATACAAAATGAAAATATTAGGAAGCTTTCGTTGAAATTTTACTTAATTAATATTGGATCAAAAAGAATAAATATTAATCGCTCGAAACATTTTATTCAACAAAAATATAGTTTAATATAATTAATTTAATTTAATATTAATTAAGTAAAATTACAACGAAACCTTCCTAATATTTTCTTTTTGTACATCTGTTTACTAACTTAAGAAAAATGAGAAACGTCGGTTTTGGCAAAACTGATGTAATTAGATAAACTTTGCATCAAACATTACATACTGATCAATAACAATTTCAGTTTTTGAAGCAAAATAAATATTTGGAAACAAAAATTTTACACAAAATTGCATTAAGATTACAAATGAAGTAAAGGCAAATGGTTGTACTTCGATGTATAAAAGTTGATCTACGAGGGTTGATCAAAATTTTCAAGAATCTGGCAAAAAATAAAAACTGTATTAGACTATCAAAATTTCGCACAGAGGCTAAAAATGCTTAAATAAACAACTTTCTCGAATAAAGTTTTTCGATATTTTGATAAATAAGGGCATTTTTGAACCTATTTTATTAAAAATGTAAAATTTGACAGGTAACGCAAGTCGTGCAGCTGCTTCAGTATACGTTATTTTTGGTTTTTAGGTAAGCAAAAACTAACTGCTTTTTCAATTTTTACCTATACCTAATAATAAAAAAAAATCCCATTTGATGCGAACTTTCTTGCGAACACTGTACATGTGTGACCAGTAAAGTCCGCATCATATCATAAAATTATTAAAAAAAGTTTTTTTGAATGCAGTTTCTAGCCCATATGCAAAATTTCAACTGCATAAGATAATTTTGATTTTTTACCCACCACTAAAATTTATTTTTCTACTACTGTATAAATAAATTAACTTTCGGGCCCTAGCAAAACGAAAGTAAATGTTACAGTTACCTGAATATTATCCGTTGCTAGCTACGAAAGTAGGTTGCTAGCTACGTAGTAATACTTTCGGTGCCAGGACAAAAAAATCGAACTGACAGACTCTGACAGTACTCAAATAACTAGTTGTCAACAATACTGAAATAACTAGTTGTCATGGATTATTTTATAGGTGAAAAAAAAAATTTATTTTATCATTTTAATTTGAATAAAATCAAAGTTTATTACTTAATAATATATTGATCAGAGAACAGTAGTAGAAAAAATTTAATACATTACACGATTCGAAAGCCTTTTTTGGTGGTCGGAGGTATTAAAATCACCTCGGCTTTGCCTCGGCAATTCAAAAACCTCCTCACACCAAAAAATTAACTTTCGCATCTAGTAATGTAAATAACTATTTCCACTTAATGAACACTTTACTGATGACAATGTGTCCTTTTTTGTCCTAATAGTAAGGTGTATTGCTTTCAGACACAAACTACGTTTTCAAAATTACTTATTTTATAAAGTTACCTTATACAGGGTCAAAAACAAATAAACTTTACATCACATGGGACCAAATTTTAATAGCCCAATTTCGATTGTGTAGAAAAATACACATTTAATATGGCGCTACTTTAAAGAAAATGTATCTGAAATAAAGCATTGTCAAAACTAAGAAGTTTTATCCTGTTGAGTCTTAAATTGCAAAAGTGGTGCAATTTACAAAATATGGGTAAAAAAATTTTCTTATGCAGCTGAAATTTTGCATGTGGACTAGAAACTGTATTTAAAAGAAACTTTTTCTGATAACTTTTTTTCGAAGCATGATGCCAAAGTCAAATTTCGAATAAAGCTGTTAATAAAAAGAAATCCCATATGATGCGGACTTTACTGGTCACATTATAGGTAGCAGTACAGCGAATCTATTAAAAGAGATCAAACCGGACACGCAGTTGATGCAAGCTATTACACTACATGAGGGACTTGCAGCAACTTTAAGATTCCGTTCTACAGGCAGGAGTTACGAGCATTTAAAATATTCAGTTGTATTTTGACAGCTGTTATTTTGACAATTTCAGCAATATGATTTCTAATCATAATCCGAGGGCGAGCCAGAGGGAGTTTAATACAAAAAAGGCAATAAAAAAAATTTAATTTTTTGGCTTGTCTATAGGTTTTTTCCAACTAGTCGGCAACCCTTTTTATATGTAAAGTGTAAAATTTAGATACTTAATTTTAAAAAAAAAACTAATAAGGGTAATAAGTATTCCTTAAACAGCTATTAAAGACTTAATGATGCAGATACCAGTCATTAATCTGAATTAAAGCCAACCAAAGTAACGCCGTTATTAAAATTTATACAAATTAAAACGTACAAGAACTTTATTAAAATAAAGTAGCTTTCTTCAGAAAATCTCGTTAAAGGTCTAAGAAGGTTTCGCAAAAAATTGATTAATAAGGTTGACGTCATTGGCGTAGCTAAACTATTAAATTAAGGGATGCTGTTGTCTTCACGTTCTTAAAAGCAGTTCGTAAATACAGAAATTACATTACAATTTTTTTTAAATCTTTGGTAATTGACCATTGTCTTGGTTAAATAACGTGGGATAACTGCAAAAGCAGCTGTAAGCAGGAAAATAATGATGAGTGAATGGTGATGGAAGTAGATTTTTTATGGGAATTCATGAACCCAAAGTAAATATTTTAAAAATATTGGCTTAGCAAGAGTGTTTTTTGTTTAAATAATTATCTATGGAAGTAGATTTGTTTCAGTAAGACGTATCATAATATAAGACTGTTTAAGAGCATGGCTGATATTATACTGTTTATTATTATAGGTGAGAGTGTAAGCGTAGTAGTCCAAGATCCTAGAGCGATCAGACATAACTTATTTTCACACGAATGAAACCTTAAGTTTTCAGTAGCGTCTCGTGTGCCTTGAATACCTACGCGCTTGTGGAACTTGCCGAGTGACACCTGGGCAGGTACCAGGTGAGAAAGGTAACTAAAAATAAGAATTATTTAACTTAAATTCACATGGCTGATTTTTATATATATCATGTAGAATCTTATTTTAAAGTAATATCATAAGTGTCAGACACTTTTGATGGACCAGAGCGTTTGTCAGACACTTTTAAGCTACCCAAAAAATAAATGAACTTTACTTATTTTTACATGTCTGATTTTTGAATATGTTATTGAAGTATTTATTTAAAAGTTATATTCAATCAGTCAGACAAATTTGAGTGACCAAACATCCCGTAAGACAAAAATTATTCAGCCAGAAGTAAGAGGGCGAGAGCACTATGCATGCGTTTCAGAGTGAGTGAGACGTCCATAATAACTCGGTTCCCCTTCTTAAACTCACCACCTGTTTCAATCTACTGTGTATGTGCTGTTTGCGTGTAATATAACTTATAGTATACAGTATAGTTCGAGCTTGCGAGCACATGTTTTTGTTGTTTACATCGGGTTATTTGTGATTGTTTTATTAAGTTGTTTGTAATAGTGATAATCATGGAAGAAGAGAAATTGAAATGTACATTTTGTAAACAATCTCATGATAAACTTATATTATTCTCCGAAGAAATATTGAAAAAGTACAAAAACATTTTAAAACAGCGAATAATCTATAACCTCAAATTCAAAGATGTAGTTTTACCGGATGATTTGTATGACAATGGTTACCATCGAGAATGTTATAAAAATTTTACTGCTCTGTCAAAAAAATATTTTTCTGCCATACCAGAAAAACCAAAAAATGCTGAAAAAAAATTATCGAGTATTGTTGAAAATTCATTAGTTGCATCGACATCAAGCCAACCTTGTAATCTTAGTACTAACGATGATCTATGTACAGCGTCAACCTCAAGTAAATAAAATAATTCAACAGTTCCGGATTTAGATGTAGTGTCAAAGTCAAGTCCAGCTAATTCTATGCCTGAACCAAGTGTATAATACTCGATGATTTTTTTCCAGCATTTTTGGTTTTTCTGGTATGGCAGAAAAATATTTTTTTTGGCAGAGCAGTAAAATTTTTATAACATTCTCGATGGTAACCATTGTCATACAAATCATCCGGTAAAACTACATCTTTGAATTTGAGGTTATAGATTATTCGCTGTTTTAAAATGTTTTTGTACTTTTTCAATATTTCTTCGGAGAATAATATAAGTTTATCATGAGATTGTTTACAAAATGTACATTTCAATTTCTCTTCTTCCATGATTATCACTATTACAAACAACTTAATAAAACAATCACAAATAACCCGATGTAAACAACAAAAACATGTGCTCGCAGGCTCGAACTATACTGTATACTATAAGTTATATTACACGCAAACAGCACATACACAGTAGATTGAAACAGGTGGTGAGTTTAAGAAGGGGAACCGAGTTATTATGGACGTCTCACTCACTCTGAAACGCATGCATAGTGCTCTCGCCCTCTTACTTCTGGCTGAATAATTTTTGTCTTACGGGATGTTTGGTCACTCAAATTTGTCTGACTGATTGAATATAACTTTTAAATAAATACTTCAATAACATATTCAAAAATCAGACATGTAAAAATAAGTAAAGTTCATTTATTTTTTGGGTAGCTTAAAAGTGTCTGACAAACGCTCTGGTCCATCAAAAGTGTCTGACACTTATGATATTACTTTAAAATAAGATTCTACATGATATATATAAAAATCAGCCATGTGAATTTAAGTTAAATAATTCTTATTTTTAGTTACCTTTCTCACCTGGTACCTGCCCAGGTGTCACTCGGCAAGTTCCACAAGCGCGTAGGTATTCAAGGCACACGAGACGCTACTGAAAACTTAAGGTTTCATTCGTGTGAAAATAAGTTATGTCTGATCGCTCTGGGATCTTACTCTATAGCATGATACGTAGCTTGTAGAAAGAGTGATAACACAACCATCTTGAAAGAAGCCGTGAAACAGAAACATCGACAACACTGCTTGAAGATCCATGTGTCACGTGACTTTTTTGAGGTTAACCAATATTAGCCATGGTTTAGTATGTAATTTACGCGCGAACTAGGTATAGGTGTCGTATTAATTTGTATTTTTATCCGGTTTTCGATTGATATCTAATAGAAAATTTAAGTGACATGATTGCTAACAACCTTTACAAAATACTGATGAAAACTTTTGGTGCGGGTTTGCTCTAATAGCATTAATATAGTGAAAAATACAATAGTCTGGCCGGCCTGGCTTGTTTACGGGTCTTATAAATGGCGGCAGAATTTTATTTGTTTTAATTTAAAAGTTGTGTTTTTTTGTATTCTAGTTAGCTCTAGGATAAACTTTATTAGATTAGATAGGCTTGATTGGCTCGCTGACTTGCCGTGGTTCGGCAAGACTCGTGTTTTTGTTTGGCGTTAATAAAATTACAAGCGATTGCCAACTTTTTTCTAGTCACGATATTTTTATAAGGAAATCGTATGTTATTTTTATAGTTGGTAATTATTATTTCGCAAGGACTTTTTCTATGGTCACTTTATTAGGTTATTGAAGTGTTTGCCACCCATAAACACCTTCGAAACTACGCCCATGGTTAATGTGCATTACGTACAGACTTAAAGACTTTAATTTAATGAACTTTTACCCCTGTTGTCATTTATTCCCGTTTTAAGGATATTATTTTAAGTTAAAGGGACCTAAATCCGGATTAGGGAAGAATTAAGATTCTTGTTTAAACAAATTATGCGATAACTTTGGTGAAAATGGCAACCTAATTTTTCAGGGAATTAGGTTAAAAAATTGCATATCGATATAAGAAAAATCACTTATATTTAGAAACATAACCCTAAATAAAACATATTTAGGATGTGAGAGGAAGCAGTACATACATAATACAGTGTGACCAGTAAAGTCCGCATTATATGGGATTTTTTTTATTAATAGCTTTATTCGAAATTTGACTTTGGCATCACGTTCTGCTTCGATCGAGATGAAAATTAAGCAAAAAAATAGTACCTAGTCACGTAATTCGCATTATCTGTCAAATTTTAATTTTTTCCGAAAAATAATTCAAAATTGGGGTTATTTCTGAAAGTATCGAAAAAAGTTAAAAGAAAAAGTTTTTTAAATGCAGTTTCTAGCTCACATGCAAAATTTTAGCTGCATAAGATAATTTTGATTTTTTACCCATATTTTGTAAATTGCACCACTTTTGGAAAAAATTTCAATTTGACAGATAATGCGAATCTTGTGACTACTATTTTTTTGCTTAATTTTCGTCTCGATTGAAGCAGAACTTGATGCTAAAGTCAAATTTCCATATCATGCGGACTTAACTGGTCACACTGTATAAATACGATAGACTAGATAGTCTTGTTTTGCCACTTGCATGCATATTGTTTTTGTGAAATAAACTAGTAAATGTTTGATTTAATTTTTCTTTTGCCTCTTACGAATTGTTTTCATTAACTTGATAAGAAAATCGTGATCTACTTATCATGTCATATTTATCTGAAAGTAATTACGGAGTTGAGAGTTTTTTTTCTAATTTTTTTCTATTGCTAAACAAATATGTCAAGGTTCTAGAATAGACAACACCATAATTATTTAAGAACAGTTTTCGATGACTTCCTGTTTAAATGAACAAAGTATAAAGTTGTAGGTAAATTATTTATCATTACTAGGGTTTTGCAATATTATAAATTAACTTTTATTAATAATAAGTAAAAATGTTTAATTTAAATATAGAAAAAACTTACCGGCAATAATTAAAGACATAACCTTTGTGAAACGAATTATAATATTGGCCAGCATGGATAAATTCAGTGATCAGAGATACAAAATAGAATTGTTGGATTTTATAATTATATCAATATTAACATTAATATTCGTTGTTGACAAATGAAGCAACTGAGTGACTTATCAGACAGGGTACACCTAAGCTGCTTTCTCAAAGATACGTGCTTCCCATAGCTTTCTAGATTGCCGAAATGCAAAATTAAATAGTGGGTCGTATTTCCTTTTTTGTGCCCTTTCCAACGAACTATCACAATACATACCTATCCGTTCGAAAAAAAAAGTTTAGGGCGGTTTCTACCCCAAAAAGAGGGGTAAATTTCATGAACGCAGCAAAGTTCTGTATTGTTTCAGCAAAGGAAGAGGCTTCCTAATAGTAAATTGTAAGTTGTAATTGTTAAACATTAACTTTTCTCAAAATCCAGGCATACCTATTTCTATATTTTTGACCCTCCGCAGGTTGGACAGCCCAGCTGTAGATGAAAGCCAATTAGTTTTTTTAAAAGTTTATATTGAAAATTCTCCTAGCTTATTTGAGATTAATCATTTGATTTATTAATGGGCAAAATACAAGCTGTTGTTTAAAATTGGGTTTAAAAACTTTTAATCATAAATTGCTGTAGAAAAATCACGTTCTTTTAGCTAGCTATTTTAATTTCAGTTCAATCGACTTCATTTTATAAAATCCGATTGAAAATCTATTCGAGTATTAATTTTTCCTTGGCGTTTTTATTTCAGAAAAATTCAATTTCCTTCACTTATGTAGAATAGCTGTTCTTTAAGTCGCTTTTCGCTTTATAGGGTTTAAATTAATAAAAAGTTGTTGAATGAATAAGCATTAACCTTACTGACTTTTTGACAATTTCGCTTTTTAAATTATTCTCCCTTAACTTTAACACACTTGCACCTCTCTATGTTGCCAAAACTTTATTGAGAGTTAGATGCAAGAATAGCTACTAGAGTTAAACCTCACCCTGATATGCCTGTGTGTTTTGTTGTGAAATATAAACAACAACACTGTGATCTGAACAAACATCCATGAAAACACGATTATTATTATTATTATTATTATTATTATTATTATTATTATGATCGCGATAGTCTATAGCCTATTAACCTAATAAAATTAATAAGTGATAATTTTTGTGTCAAAAATGAAGTGCTTTATTTTTATGGCAAACGTCACTCAGAATAAAATCAAAATACATTTTGTTGCTAGCTTATAATTTTTATTGAGAATAGGTCGTAGGTCTCATCATCTCATCATATTAAAAGAAACTCCAATTTATGAAATTTTCTTACCAAATCTCCCACGCAGCAGAATTAATTCCTGATAATTTTTTTCTCGGTTTCACTCATGTTTTTGTTGATAGAAAATTATTCCGAGTCGAAGACGGTAATAATTCTGCTGCTAGGGAGATTATAAGTGATTATTATTATTATATAGTGTAACCAGTAAAGTCCGCATCATATGTGATTTTTTTTATTAGTAGCTTTATTAGAAATTTGATTTTGGCATCAAGTTCTGCTTCGATCGAGATGAAAATTAAGCAAAAAATAGTAGTCACGTGATTCGCATTATCTATTAAATTTTAATTTTTTCCAAAAAATAATTCAAAAATATCGAAAAAAGTTATTAGAAAAAGTTTTTTTAAATGCAGTTTCTAGCCCACGTGCAAAATTTCAGCTGCATAAGATAATTTTGATTTTTTATTCATATTTTGTAAATTGCACCACTTGTGCAAAATTAGACTCAACGCAACCTACATAAAACTTCTAAGTTTTGTCAATGCTTTATTTCAGATGCATTTTGTTTTAAGTAGCGCCTTATTAAATATGTGTTTTTCTACAAAATCAAAATGGGGCTATTAAAATTTGGTCGCATGTGATGCAAAGTTTATTTGTTTTTGACCCTGTTTAAGGTAACTTCATGAATTAAATATTTTTGAAAACGTAGTTTGTGTCTAAAAGTAATAGTACACCTTAATATTAAGACAAAAAAGTATACTGTGTCATCAGCAAAGTGTCCATTAAGTGGAAAATAAATTTTAGTGGTGGGTAAAAAATCAAAATTATCTTATGCAGCTGAAATTCCGCATGTGGGCTAGAAACTGCATTTAAAAAAAACTTTTTCTAATAAATTTTTCGATAATTTCAGAAATAACCCCACTTTTGAATTATTCTTTGAAAGAAATTAAAATTTGACAGATGATGCAAATCACGGGACTATTATTTTTTTTCTTAATTTTCATCTCGATCGAAGCAGAACTCAAAGTCAAATTCCGAATAAAGCTAGGTATTATTAAAAAAAAAATCCCATATGATGCGGACTTTACTGGTCACACTGTATATATATGGAAATCAACTTTGACACAGAAAGTAATAGCCAGATAAATATATGTAATAATATCTGGTTTTTCCACGTACCATATAGATACTATTTCAGTTGTTTCTCCATGTGGTGTCGATATCTTCACAAAAGCTCGTCTGGTTGTATCCCATCATCCATTATGTCCACCGTTTTATCTTTTCAAATGTCAAACTGTCAGTGTGCAGCATCCTGTTTAATTTGCGGACCCAATCTTGTATTTATATATACCTTCGAGTAATAAAAAACATTTTTTACTCGCCATTAAAAATCCCTAAATCTTTTTCTGACGGTTTTATCGTGCCCGAAGAAACTGCTACCACATGTGGAATATTAGATTACAGCTCTATAACCAATATGAACGAGTATGTATATGGGTAGGTCTTCAAGTATAAAAGCATATAGAGAAGGAAGCGTTTGAGAAAAAAATGGTCCTGAAGATTACAGATCACGACAACTACTTAAAACGGGTTGCTTGTCGCGGCTCACAACGAGCGATATATAGGTTCTTTTAATTCAGAAATTTGAAAAAACACCTCGAGGGACTTCATTATACAAACGATCAACATGCATACAATTACAAAATGTAATTGAAGTTGAAAAGGAATCTTTTCTTTATGATTACGTTATAGATTAGGTATGTTAAAAAATTAGATCTCCTAAAATCTAATGTCTTTATTTTTATCCATCCGATTCTAACCCAATGATATTATGTAATATTGTTTCATCTATAGGTATCAGATCAGTGAGCCTAATGAATAAAAATGTAGCAATTGCTTTTTCTTATAAAATCGAAGTAATTTCTTGAAAGCCAATGAATAAAAACTAAAGTAATTGCTTTTGCTTCCAGCGATTGCTTAAAAGTGCTGCAGGAATTGCTTCTAGTCAAAGCTTTTTCTTAAAAATAGAAGCGATTGCTATCGTTTGCTTAAAATGTGATGAATAAATTAAGAAATTGCTTTTTCTAGTGTAGCGATTGCTTTAAACTTTTTAAGGTAGGTCGACCCCTGCATCATTTGCTTGGTAGCAGTCAACTTTAGTTCTCCGCGGCATATACCGTTGCTCTTAATTTGTGTCTTCAATTATGGCTGAATATATGAACGTCCGTAAAAGAAAAATCTACAGTGTACGTCAAATTGCAGATATGATGATTTCAGAAAGTTATATCGATTTGACTTCGAAAATGTGGAGTGGTTGAAAATTATTTTTTTACTGATACTGGTAAAAGGCGAGGGAGTGCACTGTCGCCTTTAAATAAGTTTAAATTCTTTCTGCGAAAATTGTCGGATTCGGGCTTTTAAAATTCTGTAGGTGAAGAACTCGGTGTTCACCAAACTACTGTCTGTAAGACATACACTTCTGTAATGGATGCAGTTTTGGAGAAAGTCAATATTTTTATTAAATTTCCTACAAGTGCTGAAGCTGTTGTGAAAGCTAAACCGTTGTGGTCAGAGAGATTTATTTATGTTCCTTCAATTTGTGAACGAATATCAATTGCTTGTCTTTAATTACTTCATCACTACTATCACTTCCCTCATTTTCACTGAAATCTGCCATATCACAAATATAAGTTTCATATTTTCCACAAAAACGTAACATATTACTATTGTACTAAATAAATAGACCAACGTTGTTGTATTTACGTCAACTCTTTTGCAAATTAGGCACCAAACTGAACATGAAATCTATAAACTGAACAAGTGGATAAGCCACGTCTGAACTTGTGTTGAATAAGCATTTGCTACAGAGGTGTAAGAAAAGCAGCAATTCCTTCAAAATTTTATTCATATCCAGATCTAGCAATTGATTTTACTTATAGCATTTGCTAGTCAAGCAATTGCTTTTACTAAAAAGTAATTGCTTCAAGTAATCGCTTAATTTTTATTCATTAGGCTCATTGTTCTAACCTTTAACATAAATCCAGACACTTTTCTGTATCAAGTACTAATGAATATACAAAACGGTCTTTCAGTTAGACAAGTTTATGTGACATGTCGTGTATTTACTTTTAAGTTTAAGTGTACGTATAGAATAAGTCACTAACAAAGAGTCCAATAATTAGGAAGGAAGTTTTATGACCTCTATAACTTTTTTAACCTTATATAGTTGCTCGTAGCTTCGATGGTAATGAAGGAATTTATGATTTTGAATAAAATATCCATATAACAAGAAGGTTCCTAGAAACGAGGTTAAAAAGGAAATAAAAAAGTCAAAAGGTTTTATTGTGATGGTTTATTTAAGTAAGGTAATTAAAATGTTGGTAGAAATTCAAGCCGACGTGACAAGTGACTTGCTCTATTTTGCACGAGGTGGGGTCTGGCTCGAATGTATCAACATTTCAAACTTAATTTTAACCGCATGTTTTTGAATCACATTTTATTGGTTGGTTTCCTAAAAGACGAAACGTTTTTGGCAAGACTAGAAACAACACCTCATTTTAAGTGACTTCTGTTTGCTTTTATTAGTTCAAGCATCTGCCGCCTCTCTATAAATTAAATAAGTTTTCAAGAAATTACAGTAAATTTTTTTATTTTTTTTTACAAATATTTCGAAAATCTCACAAAAAGTTAAAAACGTGAAACTATTTTCTAGATGGTTTTGAACGAAAACTGTCGGTAGTGTCGGTAGTATCTGTCCGGCAGTTTGGAAACTTAAAAACCCTATTTTGTTAAGAAATAAATTGTATCTTCTCAATGCGACGCATTTTGTTTCCAGTAAAGCGCTTTTTCTACAATAGCGAAAGCAGAACAGCGTCTCCAAAAACCAATTGTATCCGTTAGAGCCTATAATCCACAAGACCAGTTGGCCTTAGTATTAGTTTTACCGCATTTGCTGCGCAGGTCACATCGTTGTTCCGAGTCTTCTAGCTGTCCTGTCTGATTTTGAATTTTATTTATCGTCAATACCTGTTTCAATTAACTTATTTTAACTTTATATTTAAGTGGATTGTGGAAAGTGGAAGTGGACGAATTTCACCATCTCAGTAAACCATGTTGCATAATAAATAATCATATGCAATGTTAAACAGCAAGAACAGTATCACACTAGAAGCTATTTAAATTTTTGAGAACTACAGTATTGCTTTTTGGTGGTAAGTATATGCTTTATTAACCGTTGGAAGCATATATTATTGTGATTAATGTCAAGTTTCATTACAACTGCCAGTCAGAAACTAAAACAGTATATAAATTCAGATTACACCCCCAATAGAACTTGACAATTACTGTGAGTATTCAGACAATAATGGCTATAAACCATTTTATGGTAGCATTAACTCCTATTTCCTATTGGCTAAATTACCGTGATATTATCACTACACAACGATCTAGCAATTTTCGTTGTTTTACAGTAAGAAAGCGCGTTGCTGTCACATAATTGTATTTTGTATTTAACAGTTGTATAAAGAGTATGTGAATTCTTATAAGGAATAGAAGGCTTTTTTTTCTCAGTGTGCATGGGCTCCATTTTAATTTTATTACCTTAATTTTAATTTCTAGGATTCAATCCTTTTCTATCTTTATAAAAAACCCCGTAAAATAGATTAATCTCTGTCTAAGTATTCTAGAATATAGATATAAGTAATTACAAGAGAATTATTAAGAAAATAGAAACATAATATATCTATAAAGTAATTCCAAAGTCACGCGAAATCTCAATTAAAGGGCGTGGCCGGGTTATCTGCTATTTTCTTAATTACCGCATAACATATAGCCTCTGATTTATTAGATTTGGTCAATGGGGTTGCGTTCTGACAATTGGAGAAATATGGGTTTATTCGGCGAAATCTGTCTTAACGAAAAAATGCGTGATTTTCTGGATAAGAATTGAGATATATCATGTTTATATGACGTCGAATAATATAAATGATGAAAAGTATTGAACAGAGTTTTGATTAATGTGGCTCGGCACAATGTGGATATTAAGATATTAAAAAGGAAACTTCCCTAAATAAATAACTTTCTATTTTTTACTGAACATAAAGGTTTTATACAATATTTACGACCAACCTAAAACCACTAAATTTATTTAATATTAATTAAAAAAGTTTTATACGCATAAGTTTAAAAAACAAAAATATCAAAAACTATTCAAATAAAAAAATAAATAATATAGGAGTTCCTTAAGGAAGTATACTAGGTCCAATTCTATTTATTTTATACAACAACGATATGCCTTTAGTTTTAAGTGTGTAAGTTACAAATGTTTGCTGATGACACCTTAATTTACATTAATGTTTTAAATATTTTTCATGGTATAAAAAGATACTCTAAATTCTGAGATAAATATATTATTAAGTTGGCTAAAAGTAAATAAATTAAAATTAAATATTTCAAAAACTAAATGTGTGGTTATGGGTAATAATTTAAATTGTCAAAATATAAATGTTGTAATTAATGGTGAAAAATTGAAATTAGTAAACAGTTTTAAATATTTAGGAATAATCATTGATTCAAAATTAAAATTTTTGAATTATTTTGAAAGTATTATATCGAAGATAGCCGAAAAAGTAGGTTATTTTAGAAGAATGAGTTCTAATTTAAGTTTGTTTTCTAAAAAAACTGTATTTAATACTATTATATCACCACATTTTCATTATTGTTCTTCCATTTTATATTGTGCTAGTGAGGAAATATTTGATAAATTACAAATTTTGCAAAATAAGGCAATGCGGATTATTTTAAATTGTGTATAAAATATATTGTAAATATATATAAAAAATTAAATATACAAAAATTAATTTTATGTTGAAAAATTTAGATTGGTGAATGTCAGAAAATGTGTTAAAAAATGTATTAAAAAATATTTAATTGTAGCTTTTTTGCTAAATAAAACATGTTACTAATACTACTAAGATGTGGCGTGAGTCAGTGTCAACTCGTACAGTAGGGGCACAGTGCCATTGCCCCTACCTACCTACCTGAAGGTACATTTATTCACATTTGCCCATGCTGTTAATCGCATAAAATATGTTATTATAAAAGAGAAAAACCATAATAAATAATATATCTCTCTCTTTTACTGGCGCATAAAAATTTTTGTGCCTTGGCCAGATTACCCAGATCAGACCACGATTGGCGGATTTTCACATTCTTTATTTTATCTAGTCGGCTAGTACCAATAGGGTTAGTCCTACGTCATTGCTACCGCTATGAGTTACCATTTCTAATTATTATAATTAAGATTTTTAAAAAATTTCTAGCGCTTATTCTTACGGTGGTCCAAATTTCGGGAACTTTGACTCCAACAAAGAACTCTAGGTCTCAATGTGCCACACATATTATTTTCTGTCTATAAAGAGACGAAAACATAACTATAATATACTAATCCCCGTCGAGATGGTCTGGGCCATCATTAGGCCTTTATTTGTCAGCTTTTGTGCTCGAAAGCGACTGTTCGATGTTATATTTTATAATTCTGAAATTTTTCTTCTCTATCGGAACTTAAACTCTGACTCTCAGTACTTGTGCATGTAGATAGTACCAGATGGTGCCCCGCCAGACTGGCCATAGGAAATCCTATGTATTGTCTCCCCTTAATTTTACATGAAAATTGTAATGGATTTTTTTTAAGGTCCTGGTATGATGGATACATCAATGAAACCACCATCACAGAATATACAGGGTTGCCCAGAAGTCCGGAATAAAATTAATATAGCCTTCACCTGTTACTTTTGGGGAAAACGCTCGGACACGTCAATTGAGTTTTATATATGCTCACATTTTGACGTTATTCGTTTGTTTTTTTTATAGACATTTTTGTCAAAGATATGACGACATCGATATTTTTTTTTAAATGGAAACATACAGCTTGTGATACGTTATTTGAAAGCTAATATCTCGTACAGTATGCTCATAAATTTTGGCGCGATTCTGTTTCTTCTATTTTAAAATGGCGACTGTTAAAATTTTTAAAAAAATTTTGTTTTGCTTTGTTACATTTTTATTTTTTTTTGACAAAATAAATAACAAATAAACCATAACTATTGTTAAGTCACAAAATGTCAGAAAGTGAAACAATGCAGATTTCTTACCTTGAAAGGTAAAAACATCAATGATTTATCATTTCCGCCTATTTAAATAGAGATTTTTTAAAAACTTTTAACAGTCGCCATTTTGAAATAGCTTGACAGAATCGCGCCCAAATTTATGAGCGCACTGATATTCGCTTTCAAATGATGTACCACAAGCTGTATGTTTCCATTAAAAAAAAGATCGATGTCGTCATATGTCTATAAAAAGACAAACGAATAACGTCAAAATGTGAGCATATACAGGATGTCCCGAAATTAGCTGACAATATTTTAAGGAGATAAAGTACTTCCAAAAATAAGACTAATACCTTCTTCAAAAACGCTTCGTTATGGGGCTAGAGCCCCCCGAATTGGAACCATGATAAGCAGTTTTTTCACAATATCTCAAAAACCGATTAGGGTATCGAAACAAAATTTGATACATGTTTTACCCATGACAAGACGCAATAAACGATTCAATTAGCTTAACTTTATTTCTTCCAGTGGCGTCCCAGTAGGTAGTTGGAAGAATATTGCCCTAAGTTTTTTATTTTTAGGAATTTTTAACTTTAGGTGCAATTTTTAGAAGCCTTGAAGTCTTTTGTTGAAAAAAGGTACTCTTGTTTCATTGCGGTAGGATTCACCATTTTCCAGTAAAATCGATTTTAAAATTTTCGGTTTTTTGAAATCCGGTGAAAAGGCTAAGGTTTTTTTTTTGCATATATCAGCAAACACTTAATATTAAAACATGAAATTTATTAGAACTTCTACTAGCGACAAGGCATATGTATTAAAGGATGTAACTTTAAAATATTTTTCCAGTGACGTCGCACGGGGTGGAGCCTTAAGTAAATATTACTATTATTTTTTTTTTAATTTCATAGTTTTAATGTATTTTTTTTTAATTTTAAATTTTTTGTTAATAAAACCTTCCATTATTGTAATTTGACACAATGTAACGTTTTTAAATTAAACATATTTTTAGATTCCTTTGTTTTTTAAATATTTATTTTCATGACGATTTTAAGAGAAAACCCTCTAAAATAAAACAAAAAATAATAACAAATTGCAAATCAAATTTGATTGTGAAACTAACTACATGGGAAACTAATTCTTAAGCAAGTACCAGTCATGTGTCCCCAAAAATAATAATCAAGGGGATTTAAATCAAGTGATCTTGGTGGCCAGGCTATGGCTACCAATCCATCTGGTAATTTTCTTTAAGCCAATTCCTCACTTGACGTCCGTAGTGAGCTGGTGCCCCATCATGTTGAAAGTTGTGCTAGTAGAACTTCTAATAAATTTCATGTTTTAATATTAAGTGTTTGCTGAGATATGCAAAAAAAAACCTTAGCCTTTTCACCGGATTTCAAAAAACCGAAAATTTTAAAATCTATTTTACTGGAAAATGGTGAATCCTAGCGCAATGAAAATAGAGTACCTTTTTTCAACAAAAGACTTCAAGGCTTCTAAAAATTTCACCTAAAGTTAAAAAATCCTACAAATAAAAAACGTAGGGCAATATTCTGCCAACTACCTACCCAGTGGGACGCCACTGGAAGAAATACAGTTAAACTAATTAAACCATTTATTGCGTCTAGCTATGGGTAAAACATGTATCAAAATTTGTTTTGATACCCTAATCGGTTTCTGAGATATTGTAAAAAAACTGCTTGTAATAGCTCCAATTCGGGGGGCTCTAGCCCCATAACGAAGCGTTTTTGAAAGTATATTAATATAGGATTTTAGTCTTATTTTTGAATGTACTTTAACCCCTTAAAATATTGTCAGCTAATTTCGGGACACCCTGTATAAAAATAAATTAACGTGATGTCAGAGTGTTTTTCCCAAAAGTTACAGATTAAGGCTATATTAATTTTATTCCGGACTTCTGGGCAACCCTGTATATGTTCCGAGACATTTTACTTTCTAGTTTCCAGCTAAAATGCTCAACTATTTAACACAATTCTTATCACAGATAAAATAGAAATGCCACCCATGATTTAACTTTAAAGGCTCCAACAAATTTAATATTCGGTTTGATATTAAAAAGGTCCAACTATAAAAAGATAAATTTGGGTGTTTTATTGGGCCATACATTTGTACGACTAGCCGCACACAATGGCCCTTAATAAAAGGAAAAAAAGATAAATATTTTTGTGTCTTGTGCATTCTGTCCTTTTCATTTACAACCAAATAAAGTGGCCTATGGAATCTGAAGAATAACGAATGAAAATTAATATCGACCAATTTGTCTTCATTAGGGCATCTTTTACATTTTTATAATAGTAATAGTCGTAAATAATGTAGACTAATTAATGTAGAACTCCTAAACAAGATGGAATCTACAGTGTCACCAGTAAAGTCCGCATCATATGGAATTTTTTTTTTGATAGCTTTATTCGAAATTTGACTTTGACATCAAGTTTTGCTTCGATTGAGACGAAAATTAAGCAAAAAAATAGTAGTCACGTGATTCGCATTATCTGTCAAATTTTAATTTTTTCCAAAAAATAATTCAAAAGTGGGGTTATTTGTGAACATATCAAAAAAAGTTATTAGAAAAAATTTTTTTAATTGCAATTTCTAGCCGACATGCAAAATTTCAGCTGCATAAGATAATTTTGATTTTTTACCTACATTTTGTAAATTGCACCACTTTTGCAAAATAAGACTCAGCGCAACCTACATAAAACTTCTTAGTTTTGACAATGCTTTATTTCAAATACATTTTCTTTAAAGTAGCGCCATATTAAATGTGTGTTTCTCTACAAAATCAAAATTGGGCTCTTAAAATTTGGTCGCATGTGATGCAAAGTTTATTTGCTTTTTACCCTGTATAAGGTAACTTTATAAAATAAGTATTTTTAAAAACGTAGTTTGTGTCTGAAAGTAATACACCTTAATATTAAAACAAAAAAGAACATAGTGTCTTCAGTAAAGCGTTTTTTAAGTGGAAAATAAATTTTAGTTTAACAACGTAAAGTTTATCTATTTTCAACGATTTAATTTAAAACCCCTATATTATAATTTATTAATTATAATTAATTTTTAAAATTATATATATCTATAATTTATTTATACTTATTTTATGAAGTTACCTTATACAGGGTCGAAAACAATTAAACTTTGCATCACATGCGACCAAATTTTAATAGCCCAATTTTGATTATGTAGAAAAACACACAACTAATATGGCTCTACCTTAAAGAAAATGTATCTGAAATAAAGCATTGTCAAAAATAAGAAGTTTTATGTAGTTGCAATTTACAAAATATAGGAAAATAATCAAAATTATCTTATGCAGCTGAAATTTTGCAAGAAACTGCATTTAAAAAAACTTTTTCTAATAACTTTTTTCGAAATTTTCAGAAATAACCCCACTTTTAAATTATTTTTTGGAAAAAATTAAAATTTGACAGATCATGCGAATCACGTGACTACTATTTTTTTGCTTAATTTTCATCTCGATCGAGGCAGAACTTGATGCCATAGTAAAATTTCGAATAAAGTTATTAATAAAAAAAAAATCCCATATGATGCGGACTTTACTGATGACACTGTATATATTAAATATTCCACCGTCGACGAAACTTCCAATATATTGCTCATGCAGCAAAAAAACACACAATCTCTAAAGACAAAATAAAGAGAGATATCAAACGACCTATAGCAGCGCTTTTCCCTATATAAAGTTCCTGGCAGAACCGTCAAGCTAATAAACTGTTTAGTATAGGGACACAATTTGCGTCCAAAGGGACACTTTTTCCCTTTTTCATTGATTTTGCCATTATAGGCCCTACATTGGAGTTTTATTAATCATTAAAGTCGATCCCCAGTTGGGACTGCACCGGAACTGTTCGCTGTTCGATCGTTTTGCAGCGTCGGACTGTGTCAGACCGGAGAGGCCCCATCGGTCTAGGTCTCTGGGGGCCCACGGCCTCAGGTTCCCATCCCAAATTCTATAACGACCAAAATTTTATTTTACTAAAGTGTAAACATTTTATTTTTATTACATCCGTCCTAAAACGTGATTGTATGGGGTTCTTGGGACTTTATATTCTGCACACATGGTTTGCTGAGATTATTTATTTATTTATTTGCAGGTTCTTTTATAATAATATTAAAAATCAATAACATTGTTTTTTTTTAATAAAAATAAATCCAATGAAAGCATGATTACAAAACCATAGATTAACAAATCGGTCTGATTTTGTAATGAAAAAATAGACACCCATTTAGATTATTAATTTTAATCACATCATAAATATATTAAAAAATATAAGTAAGTAATTCAAAAATATTTCACCCAAAAAAAAAAGGGAAAAATTATAAATAAGGGAGAAATTATAATAGAAAAATTTTAATATTTAGTATTATTACTATATTATTACCTATATAAGTTGGCTTACCTTTATATAATTTTGCATAATCCATGATTTTAATTTTCTTTTAAATGTTAAAAAACTCATAGTTTTAAAATTAGTAGGTAATATACCTATTAAAAATTTTGATGCCAACAAATAAAGCATTATTCTTTAAAAGTCTTAAATTAAAATTATCATAACATAAACATAGATCTGTTTTTTATATTGTTTGGTATATATAAGTAATGTTATGTAATAATTTTTTATTTTTATATATAAGAGTGTTAATTTGATGATCCCATTTTAAATTTTGGTCAATCAATATTGCTAAATATTTTATAAATTCAACTTTTTAAATTTTATTTTTGAAAGAACAGTTAGCATAATGAATTTTAACTATATCTGATATTTCTAAACAATTTAAATCATGAATTTTAATTTCTTTTAAGCTATTCGGCTGAGTTTGTTTTAGTTAAATTTAAGTTTAATAGAACATAACTCAAATTATTTTTTATTATTAAAATGTCTAGTTCTGAATTTAAAATGCATTAATTCCAATTATTAGCTGGTATTATTACTACAGTATCATCTGCATATGAAAATATTTTTCCACTTAACTTTGATTTTAATATATAAGAATAAAATTGGTCCCAAAACAGTACCCTGAGGAACACCACAAATTAAAGTAGTTTTTTTACTACTGAAATTATCTATATTTACTTTCTGTTCTCCATCTGATAAGTAACTTTTAAATAAATTATATGCGATACCTCTAACTCCATAAGATTCTAGTTTAGATAACAGTTTATTGTGTGATACTGTATGAAACGCTTTTTTGCAAATCTAAGAATATTAATATTATTAATTTAATATTCTAATATTAAACTGCATTATTTCCTCTCTTTATGTCCAGCTAGTTTGCCGGAGACTTTACTACCAATATTTGCCTTCCTCTTTTATTATTTATACTTACTAACAATAATTAATTTTCGTCTGGATAAGGTTATTATATGGCGATTTATTTACATAAATTATTGTGTCATTCGCGACTTTCTGCGCTTTGCTTGGAAGAAAGAATTGGGTCCTTCCTTGCCCGATTTGTTTATAACATAAACTCAAAGTAAGGCGAAATCGCGGTTTCGAAATTTAATAGGACTGTTTATTCTATCTATGTTTTTCTTTCGAACATCCAGAAATACACTTTATTTTATGTGTTGTGATTTATATATTATGCTGCATTTAATCATTCACTAAGCAGAATCCATGAGTATTTGGATCAGTAGGCCAAATGCCCAGTCCAACACTGTCCTTTGGACATTATACAAAATTTATTCACTGGCTCTTTCCGACGTTGGAAAGTGCCGCCAGTATCCTGGATTACCTATTTGGAAGGCATAAACGTTTTCTAATCCCGTAGACTGGATACTCGTAAAACCTTTTCCGGAATTTAATAATGTATAGTCCTTCAGAGTTTCCAGATTTGTTTCAATGTGTTGTTTTAATGAACATCGACTATCTTACAGGACAAGTTTATCACTTATTGATGACATTTAGGAGCTTTAACCATAATAAACGTTTCCAGACAAACACCGTCCGAGCATCCAAACTTTCTTTAATAATGTTTCTTTGTTCGTTTTGGTTTTCAAATTCAATCCAGAACGCAATTTGGAATGACAGGAATTCAAGCAGGAATTTCAAGATGATTGGCACTGCCACAAGAGGAAATTCCTTTGTCGTGGACGTGGATATTTTCTATCTCTCTTTTTCTATTGATGATTTCCAGGATTAGCCTCCAGCTCGTTTGGAATGGAAATTTACCATTCTGTATAGTAAAATACCACTTTCCGGACCAGTCATGTAAATGTATTAACTAAATTATTACCTAGTTAAAATATTTCTCGAGCTTCCCATCACACAATAGCCCCAAGCAGAGAACACACAGAATATTCTGTGATCCAAACTTTCTTCAATAATGTTTCTTTGTTCGTTTTGATGGATAAAACTTTTGGTTTTCAAATTCAATCCAGAACGCAATTTGGAATGACAGGAATTCAAGCAGGAATTTCAAGATGATTGGCACTGCCACAAGAGGAAATTCCTTTGTCGTGGACGTGGATATTTTCTATCTCTCTTTTTCTATTGATAGTTTCCAGGATTAGCCTCCAGCTCGTTTGGAAATACCACTTTCCGGACCAGTCATGTAAATGTATCAACTAAATTATTACCTAGTTAAAATATTTCCCGAGTTTCCCATCACACAATAGCCCTAAGTGTCATTTTCCATTAGCCGGACTCCGTGCTCTTCTCTGGCAGTATAAGTAGAAGTTCCAAGTTATTTCGTTCTCGTGTCGAAATTTAAACAGAGACTTCTTGAAACTCGCCTACAACAGATTGCGACATCTAGTTTTCACGGGCATTTTCATTAAAACTTCCTAAGCAGAGTTTCTGCGCCACAGCCGCAGCACGCTGCAACTTGTCGAACGAAATTTAAGTTGGGAGAAACTTTATACGTTACTTTGTAGTTTTTTAATGTTTGTTCAACTCGCTACGAAACAAAAGTGCTTGTTCGCGGATTATAATAAGGAATCGTGCGGAAAAACTATGTTGCTAAGTTTTATAGTGTAGAGAGTTTTCGTGTCGAAGGTAGAATTTATGAAACTAGAGTTTATCGAGCGTGTTCATAAACAATATCGATTATACAGTGTCACCAGTAAAGTCCGCATCATATGGGATTTTTTTTTTAGTAGTTTTATTCGAAATTTGACTTTGGCATCAAGTTCTGCTTCGATCGAGATGAAAATTAAGCGAAAAAATAGTAGTCACGTGATTCGCATTATCTGTCAAATTTTAATTTTTTCCAAAAAATAATTCAAAAGTGGGGTTATTTCTGAAAATATTGAAAAAAGTTATTGAAAAAAGTTTTTTTAAATGCAGTTTCTAGCCAACATGCAAAATTTCAGCTAGATAAGATAATTTTAATTTTTTACCTATATTTTGTAAATTGCAGCACTTTTGCAAAATAAGTCTCGACGCAACCTACATAAAACTTCTTAGTTTTGACAATACTTTATTTCAGATACATTTTCTTTAAAGTAGCGCCATATTAAATGTGTGTTTTTCTACAAAATCAAAATTGGGTTATTAAAATTTGGTGGCATGTGCATTTGTTTTTGACCCTGTATACGGTAACTCCATAAAATAAGTATTTTTGAAAACGTAGTTTGTGTCTGGGAGTGATACACCTTAATATTAAGATAAAAAAGAACACAGTGTCATCAGTAAAGTGTTCATTAAGTGGAAAATAAATTTTAGATTAACTTAACGTAAAGTTTATCTATTTTCAACGATTTATTTTAAAACCCCTTTATTTTATTTTTTATTTTTTTGCTTTCAGACACAAACTACGTTTTCAAAAATACTTATTTTATGAATTAACCTTATACAGGGCAAAAACAAATGAACTTTGCATCACATGCGACCAAATTTTAATGGCCCAATTTTGATTTTGTAGAAAAACACATATTATTTAATATGGCGCTACTTTAAAGAAAATATATCTGAAATGAAGCATTGTCAAAACTAAGAAGTTTTATGTAGGTTGCGTTGAGTCTTATTTTGCAAAAGTAGTGCAATTTACAAAATATAAGTAAAAAATCAAAATTATCTTATCGAGTTAAAATTTTGCATGTGGGCTAGAAACTGCATTTAAAAAAACTTTTTTTATAACTTTTTTCGATATTTTCAGAAATAACCCCACTTTTGAATTATTTTTTGGAAAAAATTAAAATTTGACAGAAAATGCGAATCACGTGACTACTATTTTTTTGCTTAATTTTCATCTCGATCGAAGCAGAACTTGATGCCAAAGTCAAATTTCTAATAAAGCTATTAATAAAAAAATCCCATATGATGCGGACTTTACTGGTCAGTGTCACCAGTCACCATATTATAATTTTTAGGCTTTATCAAAAAATTCAGAACGTTAATGGTTTAATGTCCAGTTCGGTAATTATTTCTGAGATTTTCCAATCTGAAGATTATAAAAATTATATTTACATTTTTTTGGTAATACACAAGGTATTTATTGGGGGTTCCGGGGTTTGCTGGCATATTGTTAGGGGTTGTTTATTGTCACCTACAAACAAGCAAACTGTACTTATATCGATTTGAAATTTAAGTTTAAGAGACTCAATTAGTGTTGTTGAAATTTTTTCCGCTAAATGTAACCAACATTCCCGGTAAAGTGGGAGGTCAAGTAAAGAACAAATTGAATGTAACTGTAAAAAAGAATGAAGGATTTACATACGTAACTGCAGTAAAAAGTTACGAGGGTAATCATCCAACGAAGTTGTATCTTGGCTGCTTGGTTGGCTTGGTTGTATATTTTGCTACCTAAGTTGCAGTATTGTCCGATTACATCAGTAAAGGTTAAAAGAAGCTTCTCTTTGTATAAACATATTTTTACTATTAGAAGACAATCCTTTTTAGTTGAAAATTTTGAAAAATATTTAGTAATAAATGCCTTTTATACAATTTTATGTTAAAAAATTGTTTACTTTTATTGTTCTTTGTTCTTTTTTGCATTTTTAAAAAAATAAACATATTTTTTAGAACCCAATGTGTTGCTTTACCTCAATTTACTATAATAAATTAAGAAATATTGCATTCCAGTATGCAAATTTGGTAAAAAAATGCAAATAACTGCATATTTTAAAGGCAAACAAGGCACATTTATGCGCATATTTTGGCTGAATTTAAGTGCATATAATCCGCCCTTTATGATATAATGTATGGTCTATCTTTGCTATCGTCGTTGATCTCAACAACGCAACAAAAGAAATCAAAGTCCTGCCTAAGAATAATCCGATTAAATATTAATATTCATTTAATCAGAATAATCAGATTAAATACTACTTTAAAGGCCATGACAAATGCGCTAAATAATCACAGAGATATTCACTTAGCATCGATTTTACAGTTTAAGAACTTGTTTGGATCGCCAGACAAATAAAGTGAGCGGTTTGTAACATAATGGTTCAATTAGCCGTGCGTGCGCGGCAGCCTTTGTGTTATAGTTGATGGACCACGAGTGGCTTTTGAGTTTAACCTCTTATACAAGGAGAGCACATTTTAAATTGACTGCGTAACGTACTAAGTATGGGAACATCAGTTTTTGGGTTCGTTAAAACTTTTTTGCAGTCCCTTTACCTGCATTTTCAACACGGTCTATTTCGTATTAAACGGCGATATTGTCAACTAAAACATACAGTGGCCCGGTATATTTAGAATACTCAACAACTGTACGTTGTTGAGGTCGCGTCCCACTGTACCCATATCGGGGTCAAGTGCGTTGCAACCTCAACAATAATTCGCCTATATAAACCGGGCCAAATTTAGCAGCAAGCATCGGTGATCATTGCCCGGTCAAATTACATTTACTAACAATTGGCCAAACCTTGGGCTTGGCCAAGTGACGTCTCTGCCCATTACCCTAACCGACATACGCGTCATCAGACAAGACATGCTGGTTCGCCTTCTAGGATAGAAACTATGAAGAATCCAATAGACGCCTTTTTCTAACTTCAGACTTTTATTCATATATCTACGTCCACGGACCACGAAGAGAAATTCGTGACATGGTGGAGGCGCCTTATTGTAAATATACAGTTACATTGTAGAAAAAGGAAAATCAGCATGTCTAAGCATTGGGGGCCAATGCTTTTCAGAGGGGGGGCATGTCAACTAAAACTCACAGTGGTCCGGTATATTTTGGATACTCGACCACTGTGCGTTGTTGACGTCGCGGCCCACTGTACGCCAATCGGGGTCAAGTGCGTCGCAACCTCAGCGTTTATTCGGCTATATAAACTGGGCCAGCTTGAGCTGCAACCATCGGTGATCATTGCCCGGTCAAATTACATCTACTAACAATTGGCCAAGCCTTGGGCTTGGCCAAGTGATGCCCTGCCCATTACCCTAACCGACATACGCGTCATCAGACAAGACATGCTGGTTCGCTATCTAGGATAGAAACTAAGAAGAATCCAATAGACGCCTCTTTGTAACTTCAGACTTTCATTCATCTATCTACGTCCCCGGATCACGAAGAGAAATTCGTGACAATATTAAACACCAAATACTAAAATCTTTGGACGACATTTATTTGCTGCTTTTTTATTTGGTGAAACCATTTAATAGGCCTATTCCGAACTTCGTAAATGGGTATAATTATTATAAACATACATACGGATAACTAATCCCCGTAAAAAAAGAATGATGACAAATCCATTAACCAACGTGTATCGAAATCACCTGATAGTAAACCAACTGATCCTGGATCACAGTTTAAAAACTTCACTTCATTTAATTGAAATGGATCATGATAAAATAATAGAAATAATGCTATAAACACATCAAAATTGCAAATGATGTAAGTCTTCTCGCCTTGTACAGACCAAATAATTCGAGGTATATCAACGGCCGACAAACGAGCACGCCCAATATACCTACTTCTCTCGACAAGATCAGTTATTCATTTAGGCTATAAATAATGCAGTAGGCATGATTGTTAAAAATACGACAGGCTACTTAAAGAATACGTCCTCATCCTCGTCTTGGTCTCAGGCTGGTGATAACACAACACTTTGATGCAATGAAGATATTAAACATAAATCAAAGAAGAATAAAAGAGTGAGCACAATATTTAAAGATAGTGCCTGAAGGTTTATGTCAAAGATCCATATCTCGGGAAGATCGTGGTTAATCGGTAAGAAAAATTTAGTAGTCGTTAATGTTTTCAGTCAATGACTGGGCAGTTTTATAATCTCTTATACAGGGTTAGGAAAAATTACCAGAACGGTCGATTATTTCAAAATACAGGGGTTATTAAAAAACGTCTCAATTCTCTCTGTTTCAGTAAGTAAAAATGCCATGCTATTTTCTTTTATGTCTATTTCTGTCAGAATTTGAGTTTCAGATGTCAAACTATTAATTATTTATTGGTAACCATGGTCGTGCCTTATTTGTTGTTCACTATGTTCGAAAATCGCATCGTTATACGTTATTATTTGAAACGCCGATTTCTAGGAAAGTAATGAATTTAGGTATAACACATGGTTAATAAAAAATGTTTAATATTGAGTCGACAATCAAAATCAGTAAAAATATACAGGGTGTTCCATTTAAAAAAATATTACTATCATTCTCCACAACTTTGTGGGCGACCCTGTATATTTCAATTTATCACCGATATGTAGATTTTTAACAGCCCTACATTTTCTATATAAGACGTTTTTGATAACCCCTGTATATTTTGAAATAATCGACCGTTCTGGTAATTTTTCCTAACCCTGTATGTCTTTATCATTTAATGGTGTTTATGGCTTTAATGAACTTTGCACACTATAACCAACGTTCTGATCAGCCTCTGGTGAATAGGATTGTGACAAGGACTAGATTAAAGAAAATTAAATAGGTACTACTTATAAACGTTCTACAAGAAAACTGTCGGGACAATGCCTGGAAAGTCGACAATGAGGTAATATTTTATGACATTTTCCATTGTGCATTTAATATAGAAAACTATTAGGTATAGGTAAGAAAACACCAAGATCTTAAAAAAAATACAGTCTCAGGGTTATTTTCAAGTAACATTTTAAATTAGAATGAAATTAAGGTAGTCTGAACTACACTCGTAAATAAATCGGATATAAGTAAACAAATTAATTATTTATCATAAATCAGTTATACTCATCTAAAAAACAATTAGGTATTAGTTTTGACCATGAGCATGTTATGGATGGATGACTTCGGTAGTATCTCAATATTTAAATTGAAATCGTTAAAACATGTTATCTAAAATTAGAATCTTCCATGTTCAATAACACTTGGATTATTTCGTGGTCTAGATGTTGAAAAAAATTACATAATCTATTTACAAGCAAGAATGTTTCGATTTAGCATTTGTGCAATGTATTGAGTGATGAAGGACGTTGTAAAATACCATGGTTATATTTTATTTCCTAAAATTTATTGTCCTTTTTAACTTATAAACATGACAAGTTTTATTAACTGTTACAACTAAACATTCATTACAGCCTTCCATCAACCTATAGACAGCACCAAAAAGTTTAATCACTGGAGTTAGACTATTAATATTTAATCCAGAAACTTTCTGATATTACTCTATCATATTGGTAATTAATCCGATTTAAAGCAATTTTCATCGAATCCTTGCCCATAATTAAGTACATGATTGTGACCAATAAAACACAGTCGAAAGACCGTTATTACTCACGTCCTTTGTATTCTGGAATTTTATTTCCCTTGTATTCTCCAAAACTAAAAAGCAAAACAGGAACGGAACCGTCGGGCGCCATCACTTTTATTATCCCAGAAAACAAAAGGTGTGGCGGTATCGGGAAAATTTTATCGTTAAAGAGCAAAAGAATTTTATTGCGGACCAGTTAATATATCTATTGTTGGATTTTAAGTGGTTGTAAAAAATGAATGGGGTGATAAGTCCAACAGTAAAAGACACAATAAAAATCTTTTGTTTGGTATACAGCTTATGTGTCTTATTATAGTAAGACAATAAGGGATAAGGACGAGACCTCTAATTTGCTATACCTAATCTGAGCTTTAATTAGACAAACAAAGCTCTGCTTGTAACGTCCCGTACTGTGCAGCTTGGGACTCGCCGCCGGTTTTGGATCTTTCCGAACCCTTTCTTGGAAGTCGTTTCCTGTCCTGAAACTCATTGCAGTGTTACTAGTTCCTCTTGGTATTCCCAAACTAGTGTTGATATCACCGTGTTTTTATACGCACATTGTAAGATGATGTATATTTCTACTTAGAACACCGTGGGAGATACCCAGAGAAAAGTAAGCTTCCTTCTTTGGTCTTACTCCATGTATTCCTGCTGCGATGCCTTCTTTGATTTTTGAGCCGTCTGTGTACCCGATTATTTTCCCTGGAATATCTGGTGTTTTATTGTTTCACGCATTCGTCAATTACGGTCTTGAATGGTATGTAGTAGCGACAGCAGGGATTTATATAATCTTATCTCATTTCTAACTCAGGTCCTCTTATCGTATCGCATAGGAGGGTATGTCCAGTTCTCTACCCCCGAAAAGGAACCAAGAATTTGCAGTCGATATAGTCAGATTTTTGCCTCTCCCGCTTGGAATAGGAGCAAGTCTCCTTCATTCATCTTATTAGTAACTAATACCTTTTAAAATCTTTAAGCACCCTAAAACATAAAAGTATGCTCTTAAAATAATAATTTATGAAAAATATGCATTTTATTATAAAATTGACAAAATATGCAAAATATGCATATACAGAGTGTCCGGGAAAATGTGGGAAATTTCCCGGATATGAAAAAAACATGCGAAAACAATACTACAAGTTCATATACACTTCCTTCGTATCGGCCTCCTCTTCGGAGATATGGGCTCCCAAAGAGCTCCAATGAAATTAAGTTTTTGACACATAATTATTAAACCAACGGGTATATTTAAATTTTTTTTTATATGATGTATACCAGGTAAGACTCTTCAAATTACTATCCCAGAAAGTGTTGCGAATTAGTCACAGCTGCAGGGATGGACTAGCTGTGACACTAATGTGCCCATTTTTCTTACGCCCTGTATAATAAAAACTTTGGACAACGTTTTTTACATACCTTGAACTATTGACTAAAAATTAAGTACGCTTCATTCATGTCGCTAATCCTAACCGTTTTCGGAAAAGCGTCATTTTATTTACATCATGTATTTAGCGTATTTCGATAAAATATACATCTTTGTTCCTATAAATTATAAATGTGCACTTTTAAGTGCTTAATATTAATAAATTCAGGATTTAATAAATAGTTTCGATTGACTAGTGACGAATTTATATTTACTTTTTCTCATTTTCATTCCTCTTGTAAACATGCATTCGATTTGTGTTTAAAGACTAACCCCAATACAAAGTAAGTTACTTTTTCCTTTGAACGTATATAGACCTTTTAAATTTTCCAATTTCCTTTTAAATATTTTCAATAAAGACAAATCCGCAATTTTGAAATTGATATTTAACAATAAAAACAATTTTCCTTTGGCTCTGCCTGTTTGTTTCCATTGTTTACTAAAAATTCTGGAGTATTTATTTAATGTGTTTCCAGTTTAGAAATGTCTCTTTTGTCGTTTTTCTTTTTTTAAGGAGTTCGATATGGAAGCTTTAAGAAACTCGACGCAGCCTGTTTCTCGCAACTCTTCTCTGATAAAGTAAACAATTTAAAAATATAAAATTTGAAAAGTATAAATTAACTTTATACATTTTTCCTTACTTTGTGAGGACTATAAATATAATTATAAAATTTGTTAACACAAGACATTTTTTTTTTGAAATATAGATTCGCATTTTTATTGTCAATTCATAAAAATGTAGTTGTGTAAAATTTTAATATTATTCTTTTATTATAAAGTTTCTCTATGCGGTAGTGATGATAAAGTCCGCATAACATCATTGTGTCATTTCTGTGGTAGGTTCGTAGGTTGTGGACGTTTCCAGCTAGGTATCGCCATCGTCAACTGGCACTTGGGGGGGATAAGTCGCCCACAATACTTATAAATTCATTATCTACCCCTGGGAAAAGAGATATAAGTCATTTAAGCCCTAAATATGTGCCATTTTTGATTGTGGAAAAGGATATAACTACAGAAAATGTATATTTTTTTGTGAAAAGGGGGTTAAGATTTGTTAAAGCCTACTGACGAACTGAATTTTAACAAAATTATTTGTGGAAAGGAATATAAGTACCCTCTCCCCTAAAAAGTTGTTTGGCCTATTATTGAGGAAAGGGGTATAATTAAATGATGAAGAGTCGAGCGATGAATAAAAATGATATAAAGTTTTGTTTTTGAACTCTGCGTTTATTACCATTTGTTTCTTATCATATTTAATACAGTTTTGAAGAAAGTACAATAGCAAAATATTATTTAATTGGTGTAAAGAGGTATATGTAAGTTTTTTAGAATTTTTCCTGTGTAAATGGGTACAAGTAATATTTTTTTTCATAATAGTTATTTTATTTTAATTACTGCTATATACAATGTATAAAGGATCAAAAAATGCCTATTTTAATCAAAAAATTGACTTTCAAAAAAAAACCGTTATCCAAACGAGAGTATTAAAACTTTAAACTCAATTTCCCAAGATTGTCGATTTAGGACATATACCCCTTTACCCCCCCAAGTGCCAACTAATTGACTTCCATCACCAATATAGCATAATTAAAACTATTACTTGCATATTTTTTATTATGCAGTTAATATAGATAACATCCCATTACAACCAGTGGCGTAGCAAAAGAAGGAGGCGGGCAGCCGGCCCCGATTACCATAACAACACCAACTTTAACCATGACCTAAAATTAATGGCATTGCATTGGCAGAAATGATTTTCTCTCAACCAGAATAGCCTGGATAGATTATTTCTTCTTATACTAATCAGGCACCTTCGATTGTGACTAAGTAATGTTTGCCAATATTTGTGTCACAGTCCAAGTAGCCACTGGTTCTTCCTAGTATCGAGACCGGAAGGTTCTGATGGGTGGACCCTATGGACGTAAACATGGATAGGCCACTGCATACACGTGGTTCCATGCTAAACTGTAGATCCCGTGTGGATGACGTTGCCCAGGCGACAAGGAATACAATTTGCTTTTATATTGACTCTTCCGCCAACCCATGCTTACAAAAAATATTCAAAATCTTCGGAAACATTCGACGCGGCGATAACCTCCCGCATGACAAATTTGGAAGAAAACTACTGGACCTCGTAGCAGGAACAAACGTTTTCTAACAAGACTGGGGTGCACAATAAGCCAGAAGGCTGCAGTATAAGAAGCTTGGGCCACAGGTAGAACTCGACCCCCGCCTTTAACCAACCAACCAACCAACATAATATTTTGCCACCAAAGGTGGTGGTGGTTTGTGCGCTTTTTTTCCTTTATTGCTTGTCGAGGGTTGATGATGTTGATACCCGCCCCTGGTGTCATCCACCATTGCTACGTCAGTAATGACAGCTGCGTATATATACGATGGTATCTCCGTCTACATTACATATACATACTTTAAACACTCACGCCAGCGAAAAACAAAAGGTTGATTAACTTTATTTTCCCTAATATAATTTTTCCGTCGTACATGCTAAGTACGCGTTAAAGTGCTGATCAATCATTCTGTTTGACGTACATTTGTTGTATTACATGAAGAATTATGCAGGGTGGATTTTGGTCCCCATATTCACGTTGTAAATTTTTAAATAAAAACTCAAAAGGAGCCGAATCAGAATTTGGCTCAGTATAGCTTTATATTTAACTAGCGTGTATCCGGCATGCGTTGCAACCCGCTGGTATAAATACAAACCCGAACAAACCCGATATATTAGTACCCGGCATGCCACTTTCTGAAATTGCACCCGTGCGGGTCGCTATTATACATAAAAACCTTCCCCTTGAACTACTCTATGTATTAAAAAAAAAACGCTTTAAAATCCGTTGCGTAGTTTTAAAGATTTAAGCATATATAGCTGGTAGGGGACGGACAGACAGCGACAGCGACTTTGTTTTATACTATGTTAAGATTAAGATTAAGATTCAGTAATTTGAAAAATCATCTAAACTTTGAGGTGATGATGATAACACATTGAAAGGTAAGAACATAACCTAATAATACTAATAATACAAATTAATACAGATTTGAAACATATTTTTAATATAAACTCCCCCAATTGTTCCTGTATATACAGTGTGACCAGTAAAGTCCGCATCATATGGATTTTTTCATTAACAGCTTTATTCGAAATTTGACCTAAGCATCAAGCTTTGCTTCAATCGAGATGAAAATTAAGCAGAAAATAGTAGTGACGTGATTCGCATTATCTGTCAAATTTTAATTTTTTCCAAAAAATAATTCAAAAGTGGGGTTATTTCTGAAAATATCGAAAATATCGAAAAAAGTTATTATTTAAAAGCAGTTTCTAGCCGACATGCAAAATTTCAGCTGCATAGGATAATTTTGATTTTTTACCCATATTTTGTAAATTGCACCACTTTTGCAAAATAAGACTCAACGCAACCTACATAAAACTTCTTCGTTTTGACAATGCTTTATTTCAGATACATTTTCTTTAAAGCAGCGCCATATTAAATGTGTGTTTTTCTACTAAATCAAAATTGGGCTATTAAAATTTGGTCGCATGTAATGCAAAGTTTATTTGTTTTTGACCCTGTATAAGGTAACTTCCTAAAATAGGTATTTTTTAAAACGTAGTTCGTGTCTGAAAGTAATACACCTTAATATTAAGACAAAAAAGAACACGGTGTCATAAATAAAGTGTTCATTAAGTGGAAAATAAATTTTAGTTTAACTTAACGTAAAGTTTATCTATTTTCAACGATTTAATTTAAAACCCCTTTATTTTATTTTTTACTTTTTTACTTTCAGACACAAACTAAGTTTTCAAAAATACTTATTTTATAAAGTTAGCTTATACAGGGTCAAGAACAAATAAACTTTGCATCACATGCGACCAAATTTTAATAGCCCTATTTTGATTTTGTAGAAAAACACACATTTAATATGGCGCTACTTTAAAGAAAATGTATCGAAAATAAAGCATTGTCAAAACTAAGAAGTTTTATGTATGTTGGTTGAATCTTATTTTGCAAAAGGGGTGCAATTTATAAAATATGGGTAAAAAATCAAAATTATCTTATGCAGCTAAAGTCTGGTATTTACGGTAGTTCGGTAAGATAAACGCAAAGTTAACTTACCCAGTAAATAATTGACCCATTCTTGACAAACTTTGGGATGTAGCGAGATTGATTGTATTGACAAGATAGACATATCGAGAGGTGAAAAAAACTAAATATGTTACGGAATCTATCCCGATTATTTAAAAATTATTCATATTTTCCGTGCAAAAGCTTTTTCAATTATTGATGTGCCTTTTGGCAGATTTCCATTCATTCGGTAGAATAAAACTGAGGAAATGGGACTGTTGAAAACAGGTATGAATGAACGTTTCCAAATTGATTCATTCATAATAGATTTTTATAGACCTTTCGCTGGAGTGACCTTTTAATTTGTTGTAAATTAATTATGACGATTGTATTGGTTATTTGAGCTTTTAATTCTTTAGTATGCTTTCTCATGTAAATTGGGCTTAATGGGCTAAATCCATTATATTCACATTTCATTATAACACTCATATTTTATATTTTAACTACGCCATATAATTCAAACCATTCCTGAAAATATTAAATCTGATACGTCTCATTAAAACATTGAAAATACCTCATAAATTTTTAAAATTCTGACCCTCGCTAACGTCCTTTCAAGCAAGTGTTAGGGTATAATTTACAGCCCCCGTCACATGAGACTTCCCTTGCAAAGCTTTTTTATTATTCGAAATGTAGATTAGGCCTAACGTTTTGCCCTAAATACGAGAAATGCAGTGACAGGGGAGGACAAAAAAAGGGGTTGTTCATGATTTCGTGGGCTCCTTAATTTAACTGTTAAACAGATCGAGAAAAATTTTGAATCCCGATAGCTAACAAACAGATAAAATTTTCAGCATTCAAACAGTATGCCCTAATAAGATCTTATCAACGGTAGTAGTATAGTAGGCATTCTGCGTTAAAAATATTCCAGTTATGTTGATTTATAGCTATTTTTTAACACGGTTTTATTAGCTTCACCTGTATGTATGTTTGTTTGTTTGTTTGTAACCGACTTCTTTGAACCCGATTTTGACCCACTTTAAACGGTCAGATTTAATTTAAATTTTGTAGACTTATCAAGAACCGCTGACAATACAATAATCTACTAATCTAGCTCAATCTACTCAAAAAATTTTTTTTTTCTTAACAATAACTCAAAATAAAAAATGAAAAATAAATATAGTTTAAAAAAACTAAAAAACGCGCTTTAATAATTAATCAGACTAAAAAGCGGAAAATAAATATAGTTTAAAGTAATTCTTGAAATTCTTAATAAGGCAGAAAATAATAATGAACGATAAACATTAGTATTATTGTGAAAAGAAGCGAGGGGTGCTCGATATACGAAAAATATAGCACAAAGCGCCCCACGCTTTTTTCACAATAATACTAATGTTCATCGTTCATTATTATTTTCGGCCTATTATATTAAGAATTTCAAGAATTATTTTAAACTATATTTATTTTTCATTTTTTATTTTTACTTAAAACCACTTATACTTTTATAATAAAATTGTGATAGCTAGGTACTTGCAACAGGCCTAGGAAAAAAACTGCTCGCATGCTAATTGTGGTGTTTATTATTATTATTTTCGTGATATATAAACTTTCAAAATAATATAGGCATTAACAATGCCACTGTGTTTATTGCATAATGGTTTTAATAGTGAGAAAAGTGTGGCAGAGGGTATTTCTTTCAACAGGAAATGAATCTCAGTAGGTGGATCACTACAAACTTACAGTCAAATGGAATAATGCTGCCAACTCAAATTAGTGGATCGCATTCTATAAAAACCAAAATCCTGTTAGTACAGAGATATTATAAGGTGTCATTGATACCACCTATTAAGCCTTTGGCATTTTTTCTATAGGCCTGGGATACTTACTCACCTTAGGCTGATTACTTATCATTCTTTTTACAAGCTAGACTATTACGTACATACTTTAAATAAAAAATTATGCATTCGTAACCAATTTTTCATTTTCTCTGATTTAATTTTTATGGGAATCAATCGCAATATTCTTCTACGAAATAGGAGCTTTGAGGAGTAGCTATCGATTTAAATATTTGCATGCAGCAGGATTTTTACAAGTCAAATTACTTTCCGTTCTCGTTATGTTTGCAAATCTACACCAGTGTTGGGTATGTATTATTTATGTCTGTATCCGTTAGAAATTACGAGTTTATGAGTTTCCAGTTTTTTTTTACTTAAAAATTCATTTCTGTACAAAGCTTGGTTGTGGCATATTAATTTGTGTTAAAAACAAGTTCTTTTAATTTCAAGCGCACGAAAAAAATCAGTATATAATTAAAAATTTTATGCGAGAGTCTAGGTTAGTTTTACATAATGTTCCTGATTTAAGCATGTGAAATTACAGTTGTATTCATAAAAAAAAGCGTACACGAATTAGAATGGAAGGAAACCTTAACCATATTGGCGTAAAACCGGCTTAACGCATGTTAAAGGTTATTAAAAATGCAAAGCATTGGCGTTGGGCGTTAGTTAATAGAAAAACAAAAATTATTTTTTTTATTTTATAATATATCTTAACAGTTTTATAAAAATTACAATAAAAACAAAAAACGTTTAACAAGAATAAATAAAATCTAATATTTGGTCATATATCCCTGTTTTTATATTTCTTGAGCCAGTCTATTCGGAATTGACTGAATTATATTTGATACCATATTTGGATTAAGCTCTTCCAAGCACGCATATATTATTTCCCATAAATCTGCTCAATTTTCTGGCCTAAAATTTCGATTATATATTTTTTTACGATTATACCCCAAATATTTTCAATTGGATTGATATCGGGACTATAAGCGACCCAAGGCAGCTCTTCCACATTGTCAGTGGGTTACAGCATTGGCAATGTGGACTGGACAATTATCTTGTTGAAATATGATAGTATTATTGGGATATATTAAAATGTCATTTCTGGCATTAAATCTTCCCTCTATTCGCCAGCAAAAACACCAGGTCTATGAACAATTATCCAGACCCATACATTTACAAAGAAACGCCCATGTCTAGAAGTGAGGGGGTTAGTATATCGCTCTTCAAACCTGGTATTGTTTGGACGGTACACACGAATTTGTCCGTTATAAGTCGACTGGAACGTCTTTTCATCAGTAAAAATGACCCTGTTCCAAAATTGATGATTGCGGTATATATAATTTCAAGCAAAAATAATCCTCGATTGTCGCTGTTCTTCGGTAAGAAATTTTTTTTTCGCAGCTGGGCGACATTTTAGTTCAGATTCCTTGACTCTCATGCTAGCGGTAGATTTGGAGGCAGGAAATGCTGTATCAATAACAGCATCCCTTGCAGATGGATTATTTCTTAAATATCCCAAAAAAGCAGCATCCTGTTCAGTGTGGGAACGTTTGGGACGACCTGAACCAATTTTCCTCTTTGGGGATTCTTCTTGCTCCCAGCGTTTCTTAATTTTCAATATAGTTTTTTTATTTCTATTATACAACTGCGCTACAGCACACGGATTGACTTCCATTCTTGATACAATTTGAGCCATTTCAACTTCAGACAACTGACGAGGCATTTTTATGTTCTTCTGTCAAAGTTTATCAAACGTTACCACCATGCAGTTTCAAAGTTAATTACACCGACGCCAATGCTTTGCATTTTTGATAATCTATGACGTGTGATAACCTAATAGCTAATAGCCCCCCATACACCAACATATAAGTTGGACCGATTTGATCCGTTCGGTTTGGTCTGCGAACTAGGCCCGGCACGTACCAAAACTCTCGTCATTTTTGGGCAGCCGAATTTGGCTCGTCGACTTTAAAAAATGACTTTGACTTTTAGACATTTGTTAAGTATGGTTATATGCCCTATTTTTCAAATTTGTGTTCATGTAAGCTTTGCATTTTACTTGCCACAAACATGGATAACTTTGGTAAATGTTAATAAATTCCATTATAAACTCTTCTGATAAGTAAAGTGAATCGGCAGACATTATTTGTTATTAGTATTATTTTAATTTAACCTCAAACCAAGTTGGATGACTTTTTATGATGATGACAAACTAACCTAGCTAATCTATTAACGGGTTAAAACCGGCTGATTTCATCCGTGGCAGATATTACACGGCCCGAGCAAGCTCGGCTCGCCACATACACTTAAAGTTTTATCGGCGTATTTGGCTCGTGCCATATCAAATTCGTTAAGTTATCCGCTGGTGTATGGGGGGCTATTAAGCCGGTTTTACGCAAATATGACAACACTTACCTCTCATTATAATTCTTGTACGCTTTTTTTATGAATACAACTGTACATGTATCCCAAAGTATTGTGGACCCATTACCTCCCCGGATCGTCGCCCTTCTATTTTGCAGGACTGGAAAAAGAACATGCTGGACATGACCGGCATTTCACTTAATTAATGGCCACTTACAATTAAAACGGACAATAGTGCTAAAACTCCAATATGTTCATGCCAATTACCGCAACGTTGCCACGACAGCATAATTTAGCTGTAGCCTCTCCATCGTGTGCATGTTGGAAAGTTTGAATTTGACGGGTCAATTGACTGTAGGTATATCTCGGCACGATAGGCAGGTTTGCCTGTTTTAATTGGGAACTTACTCATCTGATTCC
Source organism: Polydrusus pterygomalis (assembly GCA_963969555.1). Lineage (NCBI taxonomy): Eukaryota > Metazoa > Arthropoda > Insecta > Coleoptera > Curculionidae > Polydrusus > Polydrusus pterygomalis. The sequence goes on from OZ018381.1 coordinate 53,972,974, forward strand.
GTCCGCTGTGCTAGTTTTATACTTTTTAATTTGAGTTTTTTGTTGCCCCGAATGCCATTTTATTTGCTGAGTAATAACTAAATTTTGAAATTTCAAATTTACAAAAATTGGGTGGGTTCTGATCGAGGTTCTGATAAACGACGCACAAGCAAAGATAGACAACTCATCTAATTCATAAACGTACTTTTGCGACGAGTCGGCATCTTATTGCTTATATACAGATGACATTCTATCAAGTCTATGAACACTATGAACACACTGTTTGTAAAAACAAAACAATACCCTGGCACTAAACCAGTAATTTTACAGACCTAATATACGACCAAGATTAAACCTAAACTTTGGCTTAGATATGTTGATGATAACTTTATTATCTGGACAGACAGCAACGAAGAGCTGATGCGGTTTTTGGAACATATTAATAGTATAAGACAATCCATTAAATTTACCATGGAAAAAGAAAAACATTTCACTCTACCTTTTCTCGATGTTCTTGTCAAACGAAGTGCTGAAAACATAGAAACTTCAGTGTACAGGAAACCCACTCACACAAGGCAATACCTTAGTCACGGATAGAATCATTCAAACTCCATAAAACAGGGCATAATTCAAACTCTTTATCACAGAGCCTCTAATGTTTGCAACAATCCGGAAGACCTTATATTATTGAAATTTCAAACATCAAAAAATATTTAAAACAGAATGGTTACCCTGAAACCTTTGTAACTAATACCATCTCAAAGCCTAAAAATCGCGAAGTAAAAACTAATACAGAACGAAGGAGGAGCAAACATTTATTACAATACCTTATGTCAAGGCGATTTCTGAAAAGATTGGAAGGTTAACCAAAAACTATAATATCAAAACCGCCTTCAAATTCGGAAATACGCTTAGAAGGGTTCTTACAAAAGTAAAACCTCCCGTAATAAAAACACAAAAAATTGTATCTATCAAATCCATTGCGAGTGTTGCGAATCGTACATTGGAGAAACAAAAAAAGACTCTTCCCGTACGAGTTAAAGAACATCTGGAACATACTCAAAGAGGTGAAACTTCGAGATCAGGTATAGCGGAACATGTTTGGACCAACCAACATACTATATAGTGGTCAGAAGCCAAGATTTTAGACACGGAACAGCACTGGAGAAAACAAAAATTTAAAGAAGCAGCTTTCATGAATCAAAATACCCATATATTTAGTAAACCAAGAATAGATATCCCCAATATCTGGAAGCCTCTTCTTGTCCAAAACCAACAGCTCAAACTTCACACTCCAATAAGAACGTAGGCGGAGTCATCAAGCTTCATTGCACATGGATAGTATTTAAGACAGTAGCTTTAGAATTATAATTTAGTTAGAGATACTAACTAACCGAAAAGTTGTGCATGTTAAGTAACAAAATAAAGACAATGGAAGTCCGACAAGGTAATTTTTTCCTAATATTATACTGATTTCTAACATGTTTTGTCATAATATTTACGCAATTCGCGTGGTTTCATTGTGGAGCTCGCTAGAAACCTAATTGACCTTTACATTAGACGTCTCATCGGCTTGTTATGATAAAGAGAATGAAACGGTTCTCTTGCTCTGTTATCGTTGTAAAAACCTTGCAGTTAAAAACTTTGTCAGATATCACCTTCAGCAAATCTGAAATTAAAACTATATACTTTTAAATTTTGATCGTCATCCGTCAGGAATCCTGCCACTTGTAAAAAATTATGTTAAGCCTATTTAATCTTAGCCTTTTAATTTAAAAGTTAATACATTTTCTCACCTCCTCGCTCAGCTAAAGACACTTTTTGTATATTTTTCATTTTTAATTAATTTCCAGGCTAATTTTAAATTCCGTTCTTCTTTCGGGTTTCAAAGTTCCTATTAATTAAAGAAAAAAAATGCAAATACAGAGACAAACTAATTAAGAACCTTCCTTTTAAGTCGTTGATTATTCCATCTTTCAGCAAATAATGAGGCCTTCAAAATTTACTGGCAGAATTTGTAGTATCATAGTGTACACTGTAATAGCACTTGAATTTAACCAAATAAACCAAAAATTACACGATTAACGAACTCAAAAATTCATAAACCTAAACCTAAAAGTAATTCGACTAGTACAAATTGTACACCTTAATGAAAAAAAAAACTCCTATAATTAACAGTTTCAGCGTAAATTTGTATTCCGGCATTCCGACCTTGATAAGAGTGGAAGAAGTTATTGAAAGTGTAAACATTAAAATCGCTGTAACTTCTAAACGACTTATCCGATTTTACTAAATTTAAGCTTGTTTGGAAGGGGAAAATAAGTATATTCAATTGCCGTATCCAACAGTACACGATAGTGTTTAATAAAGTTGCTAGAGGGCGCAACTTGTAATAATAACAGTTTTTCGATTTTATCCCGAAAATTCAAATCATACGACATAACTATGACATCATAATCGAAAAGTAGATGAAATTTGCAAGAAAAGATGTTAAGACCGCAGTTCGTTTCAGAGTTATTGCCAAAACAATAATTTTTAATACAAATTGCGCCCTCTAGCAATTTTATTAGAAACTATCGTGTACCATTAGATACGACAATAGAAGGTACTTTCAAACAAGCTGAAATTTAGTAAAATCGGATAAGTCGTTTAGAAGTTACAGCGATTTTAATGTTTACACTTTCAATAGCTTCTCCCACTCTTATCAAGTGAAAGTGTAAACATTAAAATCGCTGTAACTTCTAAACGACTCAACCGATTTTACTAAATTTAAGCTTGTTTGGAAGAAAAAGGTAAGTACCTTCAATTGTCGTACCCGATGGTACAAGATAGGTTCTAATTAAATTGCTAGAGGGCGCAATTTGTATTAAAAATTATTGTTTTGGTAATAACTCTGAAACGAACAAAGATATCGAACTGCGGTCTTCACATCTTTTCTTGCAAATTTCATCTTCTTTTCGATTATGATGTCATAGTTATACCGTATGATTTGAATTTTCGGGATAAAATCGAAAAAACTGTTATTATTACAAATTGCGCCCTCTCGCAATTTTATTAAACACTATCGTGTACTGTTGGATACGGTTATTGAAGATACTTATTTTCCCCTTCCAAACAAGCTTACATTTAGTAAAATCGGATAAGTCGTTTAGAAGTTACAGCGATTTTAATGTTTACACTTTCAATAGTTTCTCCCACTCCTATCAAGGTAGGTACGCCAATGAGCTTTAAACCAAAATGATGCAGAATTGTCTAAGCTTTTCAAAGATGTAATCAGAGTTATACCTTAATATGGGAATTTTCGGAGAAATTTAGAATTTAACAAAACAATTTTTAATTGTGCCCCCTTGCGGCGAAATGAGGAACTTAAAAGTAATTTCCAGCAATTTCTCTTGGCCACTTTACTCGTAAAAAAATCTTTCCGAAAGTTGTACGATTAATGGTTTCCGAGATAAAGCAGACGTCCTCGCTTATTTGACCACCCGGTACACATTCTCCAAAAGAATATTTTTTGTTGTTCATGTCGGAAACGATTTAAGCACAAATAAAGCCAAATGTTATATGCCTTACTTTTCATTTAACCTATTTACAAATGCTAAAATGATTCCATCATCAACCACTTTTCATCGACTGTTAGATCGGACTCTGTGTATTTACTAGTTTTTCCTTAACTTTCAACTTATTTAATATAATATCTGCATCTGCTAGTTTAAACTGTGCATTTTCTCAATAAGCTCAAAAGTATAATAATAGTTCATAAATCATTCCAGAATATTATAAATCAATAATACTTCTCAACTTTTAGTGCTTATCCTTCGGGGACCAGATATATTCCCCCAAAGTTTTAAGATATAACTGCTAGTCTGCGACCACCGATACACTTAAGATGTAGAAGATTAAGAGGTTTATATAGGTTATTGTTTACTTCTAAATCGCTTATCTTACTTTTTCATATATCCTGGCTCCCCTCGTTATCAGTATTACTCCCTCGGTGTCTCGTATATATACCATACACCAAGGGCTTCAGATTTAGGGTTATAGTTATTGTCCTTTTTAAGGTATATAATACGGCTTTTATGCGGGGTTATATTATCAAAAACAATTTGACGTTTATTGGGACATGCATGGTATGTTTCGTTTTGCCTCGGACAAATCTAGAATTTTAAAAAGTATTAGAAATTGGAAAATTGGAAATTTGAAGTGAGAAATTTTTTTAGTTCAGAGGCAAAAGAGCAAAAGAACACGAACAACGTGTATATACATATACACCTTTCTCGACAATACTCATGCAAATGATCTAAAACGTTATTTTCCTGGTATGGTTTTACTTTTGCAAAATACCCATATTCCCACAATTATGACAATGTCGTAAACCACCACTTAATGGAGTAAGGTAACAAGTTCACCAATTCGTACCATGAAGCACCTCGTTTATAGTGGTATACGTTATAATATGCTTTGTTTCCTGGTATTTGTTGGTATTTTGTTCGCTAACGAACGCGAGTGACATAACCGAGATTATATTCGCGTTGTCCTTGCCGACAAATTTTAATTTAAAAGTTTATTGCTATATACCTGTTAAAAGACAGTGGTGGACGAAAACTTTACAAGGTTACTACTTTATTTTCCCATTAGCCAACGGCGTAGCTAGTGAGGGGGGATGGGCGCAAAGAAAAACCGAATTTTTAAGACCTGACTGATAAAAAAAACCTTAATTCAAAGATAAAGGCAACTTTTTTTTAAAAACAACGCGTTTCGACAGTTGACACCCACACGTGACATTAACAGCTGATACTGGTTTCTTCCTAAAAGTTCCCAGTTCAGTAGTGGGCCTTAGCAAACTCACGCGTCAGTTTTCAGAGACAAAATTTTCTTGGTGTTTATTATTTAAGTTAAACGGTGAGTGAATAAACTAGTTTGCGTTAATTAACTCTCCTACTTCCAATAACAAACATTTCATTTATCATCATTTGCTTTTATAAATTTAATATTATTAGTTTATTCATCTTAATTACGGTACAATAGGTTGCCAAACCTTGCTCTTACTGCGAACTAATCCAGCTGTTTTAAAAACGCATGGCATTTCGGCGGCTTTGTACTACGCTGTGAACGTTAATTATAGAATGGCAACGCAGCATTAAACGCGAAACATGCGCAGGCGCATCGCTGGCTCTTCTACAACTCTACGGCTCTTGTATATGGTTGTTCGCAGCGTTTCCATTGGTAAGTTTAGTGAATTTTGAAAAAAAGCAGAAATTTGACTATTTGAACAATACAAAAATTTTGTCGTCACTTTATTAATTTCAGTTTACCGTTGTTATTTTTTGTGAATAGACACTTCCCCCGTTTGTCCCGGTTAATGAAACAAACAGCATTATGGCTGGTACAACGTGACGTCACACCGTTTGACATAAATCATCTCAGGTCCGGATGGGAATCTGTGTCGTGCATAATCGAACATAACATCGACTCTGCCTGTGCAAATCATTCTCTTTACATCTAATACTCGACGGCAGAGTCACGATGTTGCATGGATATTGTTTTTGAAACGTCAGGGTAATGTTGCGATGTGTCGTCGGCAGATAAAAATTATGGGATAGTAAGTTCGTGCCGCGAATTTATCGGTAACAACCAATGATCTGATACCTATAGATGAAACAATAGCAAATGAACCTATTGCCAAAATCGCATTCCATTCTCAAGTAAATCAAGATCCGAATTATGCCCTTCAGCATTGGTTGTCAAACTTACCCTGTCAAAAGTATTATCATGATGTGGGAAATTTAAATCATTGAGCCTAATGAATAAAAATTAAGCGATTACTTTTTAGTAAAAGCAATTGCTTCACTAGCAAATGCTATAAGTAAAAGCAATTGCTAGATCTGGATATGAATAAAATTTTGAAGCAATCGCTGTTTTTCTTACACCTCTGTGGCAAATGTTTATTCAACACAAGTTCAGACGTGGCTTATCAACTTGTTCAGATTGTAGATTTCATATTCAGTTTGGTGCCTAATTTGCAAAAGAGTTGACGTAAATACAACAACGTTGGTCTTTTTATTTAGTACAATAGTAATCTTGTTATGTTTTTGTGGAAAATAGGAAACTTATATTTGTGATATAGAAGATTTTAGTGAAAATGAGGAAAGTGATAGTAATGATGAAGAATTTAAAGACAAGCAATTGATATTCGTTCACAAATTGAAGGAACATAAAGAAATCTCTCTGACCACAACCGTTTAGCTTCCACAACAGCTTCAGCACTTGTAGGAAATTTAATAAAAATATTGGCCAAAACTGCATCCATTACAGAAGTGTATGTCTTTTCAGACAATAGTTTGGTGAACGCCGAGTTCTTTACCTACAGAATTTTGAAAGCCCGGATCCGACAATTTCCGCAAAAGACTTTAATCCTATTTCCTTTTACCAGTATCAGTCAAAAAATAATTTGCCAACCACTCAGCATTTTCGCAGTCAAATCGATATAACTTTCTGAAATCATCATACCTGCAATTTTTACGTACACTGTATATTTTTCTTTTACAGACGTACATATATTCAGCCATAATTGCAGACACAACTTAAGAGCGACGCACGTGTATGCACGGAGAACTAAAGTTGACTGCTACCAGGCAAATGATGCAGGGGTCGACCTACCTTAAAAAGTTGAAAGCAATTGCTACACTGGAAAAAGCGATTCCTTCATTTATTCATCACATTTTAAGCAAACGATAGCAATCGCTTCTATTTTTTTAAGAAAAAGCATTGACTAGAAGCACTTTTAAGCAATTGCTGGACGCAAAAGCAATTACTTTAGTTTCTATTCATTGACTTTCCAGAAATTACTTCGATTTTATAAGAAAAAGCAATTGCTACATTTTTATTTCATTAGGCTCGTTGTCTAGAATCTTATAAAAAGTATGCAGTATAGCAACGCAGCGGTAAAAGATCCGCTCCAAAGATGAGGCCATGATGATGTTGTTTCAGACAAAATGTATCGCGGAAAAACATCGATGTTTTGCGATGCATCGAAAAAACATTTTAATACAATAATTACAAAACAAATCATAAGTACGGTACGAAGCTACAGTCAGTCGGAATGATGCTGCCAACGCAAATTAGTGGATGGTAACCAATAAAAATCAAACCCCGAAAGTACAGAGATGTTATAGTGTGCCATTGATTCCGCTTATTAAGAAATCTACTTTTCTTTATAGGCCTGTAATAATACTGCTTGGCTTGGCATAATATTATTATTTTTCTGTTTAAATCACTGCTCTCCTTACATCATCTCATACCAAGGGCGGATTTAGGTCCAAATCATGGGGGGGGGGGTAATTAAAGACTTTTTTTTTTAACAAAATCTATAGGTATTAAAGCGCCGCAGGCGAAAATTTTTTGGGGCCACGCCCTAATTTTGCTTTATTCCCAGTTTTTAAAATAAAGAATAATAATAAAACGCTTTTTACAGACGTTTACGTATGTACAGAGTCTTCCAACGAGGACTGAACAGGGGCTCATTTTTGAGCTTCCTTGTATTTAAAGAAAAATCCAAAATAGCCAATCGATGTACTTTTTCCTGCAGAATTCAAAAATGAAACCAAAAATTTATTTGAACCAGAAACAAAAGAGTTACGCTATGGATAATGTGTTTTTTAAATGGAACATAGCTTTTTTATACGATTTTTGGAACGAGTGATTTTTTTTGTCCGTTCTAATTAAAATATTTAATATTGTGACAGCTATCTTTATTAAATTTTAATGTTTTATCCAGTATAATTTAACTTTAACCTGTTTGAAACATACACTAGGTAATAAAGGTATAATCACCTTTGAATCCTTCAAAGTCATTTCGGCAATATTATAGTAAATTTGTCAAATTTTTTGACTTTGAAGGATTCAAAGGTGATTATACCTTTATTACCTAGTGTATGTTTCAAACAGGTTAAAGTTAAATTATACTGGATAAAACATTAAAATTTAATAAAAATAGCTGTCACAATATTAAATATTTTAATCAGAACGGACAAAAAAAAAATCACTCGTTACAAAAATCGTATAAAAAAAGCTATGTTCCATTTAAAAAACACCTTATCCATAGCGTAACTCTATTGTTTCTGGTTCAAATAAATTTTTGGTTTCATTTTTGAATTCTGCAGGAAAAAGTACATCGATTGGCTATTTTGGATTTTTCTTTAAATACAAGGAAGCTCAAAAATGAGCCCCTGTTTAGTCCTCGTTGGAAGACCATGTAAAGTTGCCACAGTGGATCTTTGCCCGTGCGTCATCAATCAACGATCAGGACTCGACGTGGTTAATAACTCTGCATTCTTGTTTATTACAGTAACAAGTTTGAATAAAAGCATAAAAGAACGTCTCCAAAATTCCGCAATAATATAACGTGCTAGACAAGGATAAAACTATAAACGTCAGTTAATTACTTTCTTTATTTGTTTAGTTGACAACCGTTGTATTTTAGAACGTCATTGTCAACCTTATTTTGATCTGCCAATCTAATTCGTATTTTGTAAATCTGTATGCCTTAGAACTGTTCCTGTTTCTAAAAATAGTTCTTTTTAGAGGTAATTATACCCACCATCTGTTTTGGCGGTAAGTATTTATGGATTTTTATAATAACTAATTTATTTATTTTAAATATTCTAACCGTGAAAGTTTTTTGAAACGTTTACGGCAGTGGCTAAATTCCCTTAAATGAAAGGATGTTAAAAATTTGACTTTTGCGATTTTAATAGTCTATAAAACACCAAACTTTTGTAGATTTTAAGCTTTAAAAATAGTATTAAATGTATAAACATTTGTTTGTCAATTTCTTTTAGATAATAGAGAATGCCGGGCAAAACTTAAAATAAATAATAATTTTTCGTGATATTATGTAGGTACGTCAAACGGTAGGCAGGCACGTCCATTTTATGAACTTAACTTAGTTTTGACTTTTTTCGTCTCGTAATTTTGATTTGATTCATACGATTTTGATGACGTAAAAGTGATGACGCACGGGAAAAGAACCACTGTGGCGACTTTACCTATTTCGACCGTATGGTCGGGGATTGCAGACGTCGAGTTTGAAAATCTATAATTACGGAACCCCTAAAATTCATGGGGTGAGGGGGAGGGGGTAATTACCCCGTTACCCTCCCCCCGTAAATCCGCCCTTGTCTCATACTCGATGGTAAAGTCACGATATTGCGCAGACATTGTTTTTGAAAAATCAGATAAATATGGCAGTGCGCCCGATGATATAAATTTTGGCATCATTGTTTCAGTTGTAATAGTAAGTTCTATTCTTAAAGATGGTAATACATGTGCGCGACCTTTTAGTTCGTATAAAAGTGAAGTCATGATTTTGTAATGCAATTCCCTGTATAATTACGGCTATAATAGATCTATTATTTTTATAATGGGAAAGATATGTCCTTTCTAATTTCATAGGTGCATTCATGTTTTACGTAATGTGTCGTTTAACCTTTAGTTTTACTGTGTAAACTATTTAGTTTCTCATAAGAAAAATTAATAAAATTGTTATTTATATTATTGGAGCCAACTAATCCTTAGAATATGTCTAGTACTTAAGGTAACTAATTAAAAAAACAACTTGCAATTAACCAGTTAACAGTTTTGCCCTTGCAAAAAACGAAATTAATTAACCAAAATTGCTTCCCACGTGTATTTTAAGCAATATTTGATGATAAATAATATTGGCCGAACGTGCATGGGAATATTTCAAACCAATATTAATTGCTGGCTTATGATGAGAAAACATTCTATTCCTAAGTAGGGTCAAAGGTTTAGCATCTTTGTTAATACTATCGGGGTCCGGTCACACGAGTTCAGATCTGGATAGATTGCCGGCAATAATAAATATAATATGACATAAATGCAATTGAAGTAAGGTGTGTTTTACAAGTCGATTGTCATTGAAGGTAAAAGGATTTATCGGGAAGTTAAATCAGTAAATTTAAAGATAAATATTAATGTTGTCGATTTTAAAAATGTATGAGATTAGTCAAGTTACTAGGGAAATGTACCGTCAATTTACATTTACGTTGTATCTAATACAATACTTTCTTCATTTACTCTTACATCGAGAAACATGCTGGGTTAGACGCGTATATACAGGGTGTCTTGGAAATTAATTATTATATTTAAATGGTTGTCCTAGAAAAACCCTGTATATTTGCTTCGCAAAAATGTCCTTCTTCGCGATAGTAAGGCTTGCTTGTGTATCATCTGAGCAAGGAGAAGCACCCCCACCGCAGCAATGGAGATCATACTGGGACTAACACCCCTAGATATACACATTAGAATGAAGGCCAACTAGGATGAAATAAATGACCCATTGAATGCAAACTTTGCGGTGAAAAGTACAAAACCGCCCCTCATAGCATCGCATTACAGCTGCGAATCATTAACCTGCAAAAAATACACACAAACTGCTTCAAAGTTATTTAAGCTATCGTAAACAATTTGTTCAAATTGGGGAAAGAAAAAGTTCGGAAAAAGAAATAATACTTTCCACAAGGATCAATATTAGGTCCGTTATTATTCTTAATTTACATTAATTTCGTTTCCAAATTGAACTTAAAGGGAAATATAAGGCTATTTGCAGATGATACAACAATTATTTATTTTGCTGAAACTCTTGCAGAAATGTATTTTGATATTAATAATGATTTAAAAATACTTTTTTCTTGGCTTCAATCAAATAAACTTAAGTTAAATTTTACAAAATCTTCTTTTATGTTTATAAATTCCATCATTAACCCCTTAACATTTAATAATGAAAATATTCTATATTCAAAAACGACAGAATTTTTAGAATTAGTTTTAGACGAAAATTTAAATTGGAAATGCCATATCCAGTATATTATCAACTCGACATTTCCTTTGGTATCTGTTTTGTACAGAGCTAGATATTTATTTCCTTTGAAATACTTAAAAAATATATATTTTTCATTAATATATTCAAAATTACAATACTTAGCTTCTGCATGGGGATCTGCTTGTTTGTCAAACTTAAAACCATTACAAAAATTGCAAAATAAAGTTATTAAATGTATACACAAATTACCACATTTAGAACCAACTGTTAATCTATATAGACCGAAAGGGTATTTACACGTTCAAAACATTTATAAATTAAAATTTTGTATTCTAATTCACTCTATTACTTTAAAAGAAAAAAAATCAAACATAACACTTCAGGAGAATAAGACATTACATGATCATAAATTGTCAAACTATATCTACCAGTAAAAAGTAATTTCGGAAAAAAATCGCTTTTATGTGACGGAATAATAAAATATAACAATCTTCCAAAAAAATATCAGAAAAATTAAAAAATTGCCAACTTTTAAAAAACAATTAAAGAGATATTTACTAAATTAAATTGTTTATACTATTTTTTTTTTAATTGATTTTATTAATGAATTAAATTGGATTAACTTCCTTTTTTATTGTTATTTTTTTTATGGTTATTATTTTCTATATTAATGAACTGTAAAAGTTAGTTTGGAATAAAGACACATTTTGAAAAAAAAAATAATTTTTGAAAACATTCAACGCGGCGACAACCTCCCGCATGACAATCTTGGAAGAAAGCTGTTGGAGCTTGTAGAAACATTTTCTAACAAGACGCACATTAAACCAGAAGGCTGTAGTGTAAAAAGCTTGGGCTACACACCGCCTGTAACAACAACCAAACAACCACGACAGAAAGCGAGTACAAAGGAGTAAAAATTCAACTTTTGGACTTCGTGACTTGAATGGCAGTATTAACTTAACAGATAGTAGGTCGAACTGTAAGTCCTATAAAACTTATGTAATTTCTTCCACCAGCTAGCGCAGCTCCTACTCGTATTGTGTAACTATAAAGTTTGAAATCGCCTCGATCCCGAATGGGATATCTTGATAGCACACGATCGCCATGTTTAATATTTAGATCGATTTGGCGATCACAATGGCGGATCTTTTGTACAATTTAGATTAAGATCAGGTGTTTTTGGTCCCACGCACAGTCACGGTCGAATGGGGCATGCAGTCGGTGCGAGAAATTGCATTCGGTTTAAACAAATACCCTAGATCGGGGAAACTGTTTACGAGGGGACATTTATTTTGATTTCTGAGCTACACTGGAAAATTACTCACTTGACATAGGGTAAAGTCGGATGAGATGGCCAGCCGGGAGAGATGACCAACAGCTAAAACTCAATAACGTGCCGTCCGATGGCGCTGAGTGTCCTCCCCAGCGACCAACGTTTATATGTACACACGGTCAGTGTGTTTTTGACAACGTCAAAGCACATTAAGAGCACTCCGAAAATAAAAATATTATCGCGTCCTTGCAAAATTATATAATAGTTTCTTAGTGCTTACTACTGTGAATGTGTGGAAGAAAATTTACCGGTAATTTTAACATATTAGGTGAGTACGATGTTCATTCGATAATTCTAACCTCTCAAAATCGTTAAAAGCATGCAGTGGATTTTGTTTGTCACGTTGGCCATCTCTCTCTAGCATTTGGGAGAGATGGCCACCATACTTATAGGGATAGATAACCATTTATTTTTTGGAGGAAAGTGAAACCCTTTCCGAGATAGATGATACTGAATGTTCAGGATGTGGAGAAAGCTACAACAGTACCCGAAAGGAAGAAGATTGATTGCAATGCATAATCTGCCAGATGTAGTTTCATGAAAATTGCTCTTCTTTTTTCTACACCTGTCAAAATTGTGGTAAAACCGCGTTTAAGAAGAAGAAAAATTAATACCAAGGAAGAAAATATTATTTTGACATTATAAAAATGTGTTATGTTAACGTTTATCTATTTTATTTTCATTTTTATTTTGTGGCCATTTCTCATTTGTTGCATTGGCCAACTAAACCCACAGGACTGGGATAGATGGTCACATACAACTTATTTTTATAACTAATAAAATAAAAATTCTAAAAATATTTTGACCCGATTTATTTACTTACCTGTTGGGATGATAGTTAAGCTGTTACAAAAAATGATGTCATAATCCTAACCATTACAAAAAATTTACAGGCGCATGCTGTTCAAAACGGTGGCCATCTCACCCGACTTTACCCTATATATTTTAAGAATAAACGTTATTTTAACGTTTGACAATTGGCGTTACATTAAAACCCTAATTTTACATTAATTTAGAAAAAAATATGCGGGGTTGCCCAGAAGTCGGGAATAAAATTAATATAGTCTTAACCTGTAACTTTTGGGGAAAATGCTCGGACACGTCAATTTACTTTTATATATGCTCACATTTTGACGTTATTCGTTTGTTTTTTACAGACATTATTTGTCAAAGATATGACGATATCGATCTTTTTTTTAAATGGAAACATACAGCTTGTGATACCTCATTTGAAAGCTAATACCTCGTACAGTATGCTCATAAATTTTGGCGCGATTCTGTCAAGCTATTTTAAAATGGCGACTGTTAAAGTTTTAAAAAATCTCTCCGTGCGAGCAAAAATTATTTGCATCAAAGAGGGCCTTGCATCTAAGGACGTAATGCTTAGCCGTAGAGCTTAATACCTGTTGGGTGTCAGTAACTACCTGAATTAATAATCAATGGGCTTTACGGAACAGCACAAAACGTTCATGGTAAGTAAGTAAGAACAGAAGAACTTATTGTAAACGTTCGTGAAATAATGCAAAATACGCCAACAAATTGTATAAGACGACTGTCCCAAGAAGTGGGAAGATCTTATGGAACATGCAGGACTATTCTTAAGAAGCAGTTAAATTTATTTCCTTATAAAATGCAAGTATTCCAAGAACTACAAGCCGCAGATTTTGAAAGACGCAGGAATTACTCTGAATGGTTTACCCAAAATTTATTGGAAAGAAATGATTTATTAGACCTGACATTTTTTTCGGATGAAGCCTGGTTCCACATCTCCGGTTATGTGAATTCTCAGAATACATATAATTATTTTTCTTTTTCTTTCTGTATATTCTTACTTTGTTAATTTTGTAAACAACGAAAATAAATTTGTATTTGTCTACTTATTTTATTACCCATTAGTTTGGCATATCATGTCCTAATATGAATTTGACAAAATTTTAACCTAGATTTGGTTAGATATATCGTCCCCATATCATTGTGATCTAAACCAAGCTCTACGTTTTTTAATCCAAGCCCTCTTTGATGCAAATAATTTTTGCTCGCACGGTATATTATAGAAGCCACCCTGTTACTTTGGGATTTTCTTACTTAAAATGTTTCTGCAAAAGATAACATGTTTACATATAATTTCTTTGGCTTTTCTATTTTTACCACCTCTTTCGTCCTTGTGAATGTATTAAAACAATACGGTTTTAGAGACCCAGCTAAGGTGTGCCGTAAAGAAATTTTTCCAAATGAATTGCAATACATCATTTCTCGTGTCCAATTGTTTGCTTAAGGTGCAAGGTTTGTTCCTGAGTTCCTAACATGTTATACAGGATGTTCCTTAAAGATTTTAATGATTTTACAAAATAATGCTATAGCAAATGCTTTCATACAGTTTTGCCAAGAAGCCTGGCGTTAATTCCCGTATTTTCTTCTACATAGACTAAAAGTTATAAATCGGCATTATCTCTATTGGCTCTACCATCAAGTACACAACTATTTTGCTCTTCTAAGCAGTTGCATTGATTAATTAGTAGTAGTAACATGTTTTATTTAGCAAAAAGCTACAATTATATATTTTTTAACAACATTTTTATAGATTTATTTTAAAATTTTAAAACGCAACCTTCTTTTAACAAAAACAGACAGTAAAGTTAAAAATTTTGCAAATCGTATCCAATAGCACGTATCATTTTGTTTTTTTATTAAATGTAATTTTAAAGTTTTTTTAAATAGCTTTAATAATATTTGAGATTTAATAGAATTTTCCAAATTATTATATTCTATCAAACCTTTATAAAAAATAAATAAATTTATAAGCTAATGTTTGAGACACTCTAGCCACACAAAAAATTTGATTAGTTCTTGTTTTAGAATTATGATGGTCATGATTAAAAGAACAAACATTTTTTAAACAATCAGGCAATAAATTATTTTTAATTTTATGTATAAAGATGCATACTAAATAAAACATTGAATTTCTGACATTCAACCAACCTAAATTTTTTAACATAAAATTTATTTTTGTATATTTGTCACAATTTAAAATAATCCGCATTGCCTTATTTTGTAAAATTTGTAATTTGTCAAATATTTCCTCTAACCACAATATAAAATGGATGAACCATAAAGAAAATGTGGTAATATAATAATATTAAATACAGTTATTTAAAAAAAAAAAACTTAAATTAGATCTGATTCTTTTAAAATAACCTACTTTCCCGGCAATTTTCGATATGATACTCTCAAAATAATTTTAATTTTGAATCAATAATTATCAAATATTATCACACTGCATATTTTTTTGCTTAAAAAGCACGCAAAACACTTACCAAACCAACAATTTCCCCAAAAATGTTACCCGGAATAAATCCACCACGTAATATATGCTAAGCAAACAATTGCGTGAAAAATACAACCTAAATAATAAAATATTTGTCGAAAATTTTTATTATGACATAAGGCGGGCAATATAAAGCACTCGAAAGTATAAATCACATCCATACGCGGTATTGTGAAAATTTAATTTTGCGGCCCATAAATATTAGTTAGATGTGATGCTGCCGCTCTGCCTTTTAATCTTTGCGATTCTGAGAAGCGGGACGGCGCCTTTTTAAGGTGACCGTTAGAGGTACAAGATTTAAAGAGACATGAGCCTAATGAATAAAAATTAAGCAATTATTACTTGAAGCAATTACTTTTTAGTAAAAGCAATTGCTTGACTAGCAAATACTTTAAGTAAAAGCAATTGCTAGATCTGGATATGAATAAAATTTTGAAGCAATTGCTGTTTCTCTTACACCTCTGTAGCAAATGCGTATTCAACACAAGTTCAGACGTGGCTTATCCACTTGTTCAGATTATAGATTTCATGTTCAGTTTGGTGCCTAATTTGCCAAAGAGTTGACGTAAATATAACAACGTTGGTCTATTTATTTAGTACAACAGTAATCTGTTACGTTTTTGTGGAAAATAGGAAACTTATATTTGTGATAGGGCAGATTTCTGTGAAAATGAGGAAAGTGATAGTAGTGATAAAAAAATTAAAGACAGGCAATTGATATTCGTTCACAAATTGAAGGAACGTAAATAAATCTCTCTGACCACAACCGTTTAGCTTCCACAACAGCTTCAGCACTTGTAGGAAATTTAATAAAAATATTGGCCTTCTCCAAAACTGCATCCATTGCAGGAGTGTATGTCTTAAGACAGTAGTTTGATGAACACCGAGTTCTTCAATCCGTTATTATTCTTAATTTACATTAATTCCGTTTCCAAATTGAACTTAAAGGGCAATATATAGCTATTTGCAGATGATACAACAATTATTTATGTTGCTGAAACTCTTGCAGAAATGTATTTTGATATTAATAATGATTTAAAAATACTTTTTTCTTGGCTTCAATCAAATAAACTTACGTTAAATTTTACAAAATCTTCTTTTATGTTTATAACTAAAAATAAAATAAATTCCATCATTAACCCCTTAACATTTAATAATGAAAATCTTCAATATTCAAAAACGACAAAATTTTTAGGATTAGTTTAAGACGAAAATTTAAATTGGAAATGCCATATCCAGTATATTATCAACTCGACATCTCCTTTGGTATCTGTTTTGTACAGAGCTAGATATTTCTTTCCTTTGAAATACTTAAAAAATATATATTTTTTATTAATATATTCAAAATTACAATACTTAGCTTCTGCATGGGGATCTGCTTGTTTGTCAAACTTAAAACCATTACAAAAATTGCAAAATAAAGTTATTAAATGTATACACAAATTACCACATTTAGAACCAACTATTAATCTATATAGACCGAAAGGGTATTTACACGTTCAAAACATTTATAAATTAAAATTTTGTATTCTAATTCACTCTATTACTTTAAAAGAAAAAAAATCAAACATAACACTTCAGGAGAATAAGACATTACATGATCATAAATTATCAAACTATACCAGTAAAAAGTAATTTCGGAAAAAAAATCGCTTTTATATGACGGAATAATAAAATATAACAATCTTCCAAAAAAATATCAGAAAAATTAAAAAATTGCCAACTTTTAAAAAACAATTAAAGAGATATATACTAAATTAAATTGTTTATACTATTTTTTTTTAAATTGATTAATGAATTAAATTGAATTAACTTCCTTTTTTTATTGTTATTTTTTTTAATGGTTATTATTTTCTATATTATGTTGTCACTTTCGATGTAATGAGCTGTAAAAGTTAGTTTGGAATAAAGACACATTTCGAAAAAAAAAAGATTCAGAATTTTTGGAAACATTAAACGCGGCGACAACATCCCGCATGACAATCTTGAAAGAAAGCTGTTGGAGCTTGTAGAAACATTTTCTGTATGAACTGTAAGTCCTATAAGACTTATGTAATTTTTTCCATCAGCCAATGCAGCTCCTACTCGT
Source organism: Polydrusus pterygomalis (assembly GCA_963969555.1). Classification (NCBI taxonomy): domain Eukaryota; kingdom Metazoa; phylum Arthropoda; class Insecta; order Coleoptera; family Curculionidae; genus Polydrusus; species Polydrusus pterygomalis. The sequence goes on from OZ018381.1 coordinate 53,990,540, forward strand.
ATTATGTAACTATAAAGTTTGAAATCGCCTCGATCCCAAATGGGATATCTTGATAGCACACGATCGCCATGTTTAATATTAAGATCGATTTGGCGATCACAATGGCGGATCTTTTGTACAATTTAGATTAAGATCAGGTGTTTTTGGTCCCACGCACAGTCACGGTCGAATGGGGCATGCAGTCGGGGCGAGAAATTGCATTCGGTTTAAACAAATACTCTAGATCGGGAAAACTGTTTACGAGGGGACATTTATTTTGATTTCTGAGCTACACTGGAAAATTACTCACTTGACATAGGGTCAAGTCGGGTGAGATGGCCAGCCGGGAGAGATGACCAATAGCTAAAACTCAATAACGCGCCGTCCGATGGCGCTGAGTGTCCTCCCCGGCGACCAACGTTTATATGTACACACGGTCAGTGTGTTTTTGACAACGTCAAAGCACATTAAGAGCACGCACACTTCTTAGTGCTTACTACTGTGAATGTGTGGAAGAAAATTTACCGGTAATTTTAACATATTAGGTGAGTACGATGTTCATTCGATAATTGTAACCTCTCAAAATCGTTAAAAGCATGCAGTGGATTTTGTTTGTCACGTTAGCCATCTCTCTCTAGCATTTGGGAGAGATGGCGACCATACTTATAGGGATAGATAACCATTTTTTTTTGGAGGAAAGTGAAACCCTTTCCGAGATAGATGACACTGAATGTTCAGGATGTGGAGAAAGCTACAACAGCACCCGAAAGGAAGAAGATGGATTGCAATGCATAATCTGCCAGATGTAGTTTCATGAAAATTGCTCTTCTTTTTTGTACACCTGTCAAAATTGTGGTAAAACCGCGTTTAAGAAGAAGAAAAATGAATACCAAGGAAGAAAATATTATTTTGACATTATAAAAATGTGTTATGTTAACGTTTATCTATTTTATTTTCATTTTTATTTTGTGGCCATTTCTCATTTGTTGCATTGGCCAACTAAACCCACAGGACTGGGATAGATGGTCACATACAACTTATTTTTATAACTAATAAAATAAAAATTCTAAAAATATTTTGACCCGATTTATTTACTTACCTGTTGGGATGACAGTTAAGCTGTTACAAAAAATTATGTCATAATCCTAACCATTACAAAAAATTTACAGGCGCATGCTGTTCAAAACGGTGGCCATCTCACCCGACTTTACCCTATATATTTTAAGAATAAACGTTATTTTAACGTTTGACAATTGGCGTTACATTAAAACCCTAATTTTACATTAATTTAAAAAAAAATATGCGGGGTTGCCCAGAAGTCGGGAATAAAATTAATATAGTCTTAACCTGTAACTTTTGGGGAAAATGCTCGGACACGTCAATTTACTTTTATATATGCTCACATTTTGACGTTATTCGTTTGTTTTTTACAGACATTATTTGTCAAAGATATGACGATATCGATCTTTTTTTTAAATGGAAACATACAGCTTGTGATACCTCATTTGAAAGCTAATACCTCGTACAGTATGCTCATAAATTTTGGCGCGATTCTGTCAAGCTATTTTAAAATGGCGACTGTTAAAGTTTTAAAAAATCTCTCCGTGCGAGCAAAAATTATTTGCATCAAAGAGGGCCTTGCATCTAAGGACGTAATGCTTAGCCGTAGAGCTTAATACCTGTTGGGTGTCAGTAACTACCTGAATTAATAATCAATGGGCTTTACGGAACAGCACAAAACGTTCATGGTAAGTAAGTAAGAACAGAAGAACTTATTGTAAACGTTCGTGAAATAATGCAAAATACGCCAACAAATTGTATAAGACGACTGTCCCAAGAAGTGGGAAGATCTTATGGAACATGCAGGACTATTCTTAAGAAGCAGTTAAATTTATTTCCTTATAAAATGCAAGTATTCCAAGAACTACAAGCCGCAGATTTTGAAAGACGCAGGAATTACTCTGAATGGTTTACCCAAAATTTATTGGAAAGAAATGATTTATTAGACCTGACATTTTTTTCGGATGAAGCCTGGTTCCACATCTCCGGTTATGTGAATTCTCAGAATACATATAATTATTTTTCTTTTTCTTTCTGTATATTCTTACTTTGTTAATTTTGTAAACAACGAAAATAAATTTGTATTTGTCTACTTATTTTATTACCCATTAGTTTGGCATATCATGTCCTAATATGAATTTGACAAAATTTTAACCTAGATTTGGTTAGATATATCGTCCCCATATCATTGTGATCTAAACCAAGCTCTACGTTTTTTAATCCAAGCCCTCTTTGATGCAAATAATTTTTGCTCGCACGGTATATTATAGAAGCCACCCTGTTACTTTGGGATTTTCTTACTTAAAATGTTTCTGCAAAAGATAACATGTTTACATATAATTTCTTTGGCTTTTCTATTTTTACCACCTCTTTCGTCCTTGTGAATGTATTAAAACAATACGGTTTTAGAGACCCAGCTAAGGTGTGCCGTAAAGAAATTTTTCCAAATGAATTGCAATACATCATTTCTCGTGTCCAATTGTTTGCTTAAGGTGCAAGGTTTGTTCCTGAGTTCCTAACATGTTATACAGGATGTTCCTTAAAGATTTTAATGATTTTACAAAATAATGCTATAGCAAATGCTTTCATACAGTTTTGCCAAGAAGCCTGGCGTTAATTCCCGTATTTTCTTCTACATAGACTAAAAGTTATAAATCGGCATTATCTCTATTGGCTCTACCATCAAGTACACAACTATTTTGCTCTTCTAAGCAGTTGCATTGATTAATTAGTAGTAGTAACATGTTTTATTTAGCAAAAAGCTACAATTATATATTTTTTAACAACATTTTTATAGATTTATTTTAAAATTTTAAAACGCAACCTTCTTTTAACAAAAACAGACAGTAAAGTTAAAAATTTTGCAAATCGTATCCAATAGCACGTATCATTTTGTTTTTTTATTAAATGTAATTTTAAAGTTTTTTTAAATAGCTTTAATAATATTTGAGATTTAATAGAATTTTCCAAATTATTATATTCTATCAAACCTTTATAAAAAATAAATAAATTTATAAGCTAATGTTTGAGACACTCTAGCCACACAAAAAATTTGATTAGTTCTTGTTTTAGAATTATGATGGTCATGATTAAAAGAACAAACATTTTTTAAACAATCAGGCAATAAATTATTTTTAATTTTATGTATAAAGATGCATACTAAATAAAACATTGAATTTCTGACATTCAACCAACCTAAATTTTTTAACATAAAATTTATTTTTGTATATTTGTCACAATTTAAAATAATCCGCATTGCCTTATTTTGTAAAATTTGTAATTTGTCAAATATTTCCTCTAACCACAATATAAAATGGATGAACCATAAAGAAAATGTGGTAATATAATAATATTAAATACAGTTATTTAAAAAAAAAAAACTTAAATTAGATCTGATTCTTTTAAAATAACCTACTTTCCCGGCAATTTTCGATATGATACTCTCAAAATAATTTTAATTTTGAATCAATAATTATCAAATATTATCACACTGCATATTTTTTTGCTTAAAAAGCACGCAAAACACTTACCAAACCAACAATTTCCCCAAAAATGTTACCCGGAATAAATCCACCACGTAATATATGCTAAGCAAACAATTGCGTGAAAAATACAACCTAAATAATAAAATATTTGTCGAAAATTTTTATTATGACATAAGGCGGGCAATATAAAGCACTCGAAAGTATAAATCACATCCATACGCGGTATTGTGAAAATTTAATTTTGCGGCCCATAAATATTAGTTAGATGTGATGCTGCCGCTCTGCCTTTTAATCTTTGCGATTCTGAGAAGCGGGACGGCGCCTTTTTAAGGTGACCGTTAGAGGTACAAGATTTAAAGAGACATGAGCCTAATGAATAAAAATTAAGCAATTATTACTTGAAGCAATTACTTTTTAGTAAAAGCAATTGCTTGACTAGCAAATACTTTAAGTAAAAGCAATTGCTAGATCTGGATATGAATAAAATTTTGAAGCAATTGCTGTTTCTCTTACACCTCTGTAGCAAATGCGTATTCAACACAAGTTCAGACGTGGCTTATCCACTTGTTCAGATTATAGATTTCATGTTCAGTTTGGTGCCTAATTTGCCAAAGAGTTGACGTAAATATAACAACGTTGGTCTATTTATTTAGTACAACAGTAATCTGTTACGTTTTTGTGGAAAATAGGAAACTTATATTTGTGATAGGGCAGATTTCTGTGAAAATGAGGAAAGTGATAGTAGTGATAAAAAAATTAAAGACAGGCAATTGATATTCGTTCACAAATTGAAGGAACGTAAATAAATCTCTCTGACCACAACCGTTTAGCTTCCACAACAGCTTCAGCACTTGTAGGAAATTTAATAAAAATATTGGCCTTCTCCAAAACTGCATCCATTGCAGGAGTGTATGTCTTAAGACAGTAGTTTGATGAACACCGAGTTCTTCACCTACAGAATTTTGAAAGCCCGGATCCGACAATTTCCGCAGAAAGACTTATAATCTAATGTTTTAGACATAAATATAAATCTTATTTAAAGGCGACAGTGCACCCCCTCGCCTTTTATCAGTATCAGTCAAAAAATAATTTGCCAACCACTCGACATTTTCGCAGTCAAATCGATAAAATTTTCTGAAATCATCATATCTGCAATTTTTACGTACACTGTAGATTTTTCTTTTACGGACGTTCATATTATATTCATTCAGCCATAATTGAACACACAAATTAAGAGCAACGCACGTGTATGCCGCGGTGAACTAAAGTTGACTGATACCAAGCAAATGATGCAGGGGTCGACCTACCTTAAAAAGTTGAAAGCGATTGCTACACTAGAAAAAGCAATTCCTTATTTTATTCATCACATTTTATTAAGCAAACGATAGCGATCGCTTCTATTTTTTAAGGAAGAAGCATTGACTAGAAACAATTCCTGCACTTTTAAGCAATTGCTGGAAGCAAAAGCAATTACTTTAGTTTTTATTCATTGGCTTTCAAGAAATTACTTCGATTTTATAGGAAAAAGCGATCGCTACATTTTTATTCATTAGGCTCATGGCATCACCCGACAGGCCTACAAAAAGAAAGAAGGTAAACCTGGGTTATTACAATACCTTCTCTAGGAAATACTGCCTTATCGGGGAATTAATATTTTTATGTAGAATTTTTTTTACGATGCTATATTGCGGAACTCGCATATTTTATGGTCGCTGGTATTTTATTTGAAAAGAGCATCTCGGAAAACTTCATTATCCAAATTTTCACGATTCAAATCGCATTACTTTCCGAAATATTCTAATGGACCGTGAGACACCCTCTTCCCAGCGGCTTGAGTCTTGAGCATGTGGTATCCCCTACAGTTAGTGGTGGGCAAGACGGATCTATTTTGGGATTCGGGTCACCAAATCCCAATCAGCACAAAGATCCGACTCAATGAGCCGGATCCCGGGTCTTGTCCCAAAAATCATAAAGAAAATCTTATCGGTTCTCGGCTCGGTTATTCTGAGTCACGATCCGTGTCATTGAACATTATTTTAAACGATCTTACGCGGTAGCGCCATTTAACATTATTCAAAAAATAAGAACCCCCAGTGATTACAGAAATGGACAAACATTTAAATGAACCGCTTATTAAAAGATACGAAGATTCTTTACTATGGTGGTTTCATAGAAAAAACTTACATTCCAGACTCTATGAAATCATCAAGAAATAAGTGACGCAACCCACAATACAATAAACACAACAGTAATAAATCGCCACGCTTCGTTTTCTTTTCCAACGCTGCGACCCGCATGTCAGGCATCGGAACGACTTTAAAAAATCTTTTAACGGATCCGAGAGCCACGAGCCACTCTCCATCGCATCGCAGCTCGTAGCGCCGGGCGCCGTAGCAGTGAATTCTACCCCTACGCCGAACGTGAACCTAGCGGTCGACAATCAAATCAAATAGATCCGTCAGATCCGTGATCCGTCTATTTTATTTTGAGAGTCGGATCAGTATAAATCTTTCTTAAGATCCGACTCACCGATCCGGCTCAGATCCGATCCGCCCATCGCTGCCTACAGTTCTTTCTTAACTCTACGTTTCAAGCCTTTATAATTCCCTCCAAGGAGGTAGATAAGAGCTTTGCTTATTTTCGTTTTTATTCTGAGGATGTTAATGTTTCACGTTTTACGCTCTCCTTAAAAAATCCTGCACGACAACGCTATTTTTAAAGTTATACCGCTTGACACAATTTTCTCTAAACAGTTGCAAAATACGTTTAAACATTACATGTTTCTCGACGTTAAACCGATAGGTTTATTGATTTTAGATACCGCAACCGTGATATACATGCACACCAACGTATCTACATAGATTATCTGCTATTTGCTGTAGGTTAATATGGTATTATGTAGTTTATATTTATATACTTATATCTGCTATATCGAACTAACTTTGTATCTGATAAATAAGAACCCACGATCCATGCATTATGATTCCATGCATCCCGTCTCAATTCTCTCTTTTCTAGGTTTTTTGTTATATTATATTTTTTGTTCAAAGAACTGTTTAAATTAATTCAATTCTTGTGGCCAGCATTCGGGATACGACCAGTCTCTGCCGACAAATTCTTTTCAATGGTTTCCTTGCTAAGTTTATGATTTGAAGTAGATTAAAATTCATTTGATAAGAAAATATCTTATGAAATATTTAGTCAGAATTCTTCACAGGGAGTTTGCATTTTAATTTAAAACCGGAAAAGAAGTCATTAACTGGGGAACCTTAAGCCAGAAAGGAAGGAACTCTTATAAATTCATATTTCTAGTTTTAATTTTAAAGCGGAGTTGAGTTTATAGCGTGTTTGTTTGTATATACCGGATGGTGCACTGCAATATTGACCATAGGAAATCCTGTGTAAATTTTTTTCCCCTTAAATAGTGGCTCCGCTATTCATTTTACATCCAAATTGCATTAGACTTTTTTGACGGTCCTTGTATGATAGACTCGCACACCAAATTGTATTATCTTAACATAGTATAAAACAAAGTCGCTATCGCCCGTCCTGTCCCTATGTGCTTAAATCTTTAAAACTACGCAACGGATTTTGAAGCGGTTTTTTTTAATAGATAGAGTGATTCAAGAGGAAGGTTTTTATGTATAATACATGCATAATATTATAGAGAAACACTGATAAATTAGAGTAGGGAGAACGAACGACCCAACCTAATCGGTCCCCGGCCCGTTCAACGATCGATCCGAAGCCGGAATAGACGAAGACAGACTATGTTTTATGCATGGATGTGAATTGTGGACGGGCCGGCAAACGGTTGAGTTTGAGGTTTGTTCGGGTTTGTTCGCCTTATTATCTCACGTCGTATAATGCCGGGCTGCAATCTTAACATAGTATAAAACAAAGTCGCTATCGCCCGTCCTGTCCCTATGTGCTTAAATCTTTAAAACTACGCAACGGATTTTGAAGCGTTTTTTTTTAATAGATAGAGTGATTCAAGAGGAAGGTTTTTATGTATAATACATGCATAATATTATAGAGAAACACTGATAAATTAGAGTAGGGAGAACGAACGACCCAACCTAATCGGTCCCCGGCCCGTTCAACGATCGATCCGAAGCCGGAATAGACGAAGACAGACTATGTTTTATGCATGGATGTGAATTGTGGACGGGCCGGCAAACGGTTGAGTTTGAGGTTTGTTCGGGTTTGTTCGCCTTATTATCTCACGTCGTATAATGCCGGGCTGCAATCTTAACATAGTATAAAACAAAGTCGCTATCGCCCGTCCTGTCCCTGTATATGCTTAAATCTTTAAAACTACGCAACGGATTTTGAAGCGGTTTTTTTTAATAGATAGAGTGATTCGAGAGGAAGGTTTTTATGTATAATACATGCATAATATTATAGAGAAACACTGATAAATTAGAGTAGGGAGAATGAACAACCCAACCTAACCGGTCCCCGGCCCGGTCAACGATCGATCCGAAGCCGGAATAGACGAAGACAGACTATGTTTTATGCATGGATGTGAATTGTGGACGAGCCGGCAAACGGTTGAGTTTGAGGTTTGTTCGGGTTTGTTCGCCTTATTATCTCACGTCGTATAATGCCGGGCTGCAACGCAGGCCGGGTACACGCTAGTTTTCTAATAAATCAATTAAAAGTTATTTGGGAAATTTCTTCGGTAAATTCTTAAAAATGAAATACGGTTCTGATACAAACCTCAATGAGCACCAGTAATGTTCAACATGTTTTACAGTATTTAAGAAAAAATTACACTTATTATAAATTATACTATGTACATGGAAAATGGTTCTCGGAGAGTATCTGCAAGCAAAACAACAGTACCGAATATTGTTCGTATTTTTGAGAGTAAAGGTACTGAAATAAAGAGAAAAATGAAAATGTTTAGCTGTAATTTTGGATTTTAAGCGGGCATTCGAAACAATTGACAGGGCTAGATTATTGAGTAAATTGTATGAGTATGGTATTCGCGGAAACGTTTATAAATGGTTTAAAAATTGTTTAAGTAACAGGTCACAAAAAACAAAAATATCAAAAACATATTGAAATAAAAAAATAAATAATATAGGAGTTCCTCAAGGAAGTATACTAGGTCCAATATTATTTATTTTATACATCAACAATATGCCTTTAGTTTTAAAAATGTGTAAGTGACAAATGTTTGCTGATGACACCTTAATTTACAATAATGTTTTAAATATTTTTGATGGTCTGAATACTCTAAATTCTGAGATAAATATATTAATAAATTGGCTAAAAGTAAATAAATTAAAATTCAATATTTCAAAAACTAAATGTATGGTTATGGGTAATAATTTAAATCAAAATATAAACGTTATACCTAATTGATGGTGAAAAATTGGAATTAGTAAACAGTTTCAAATATTTAGGGATAACTATAATTATTGATTCAAAATTATTTTTTTTTAATTATTTTGAAAGTATCATATTATCCAAGATTGCCGGAAAAATAGGTTGTTTTAAAAGAATCAGTTCTAATTTAAGTTTGTTGAAATAATTTTAGTTAATCCAGTATTTACAGTTTTTTTTTGGAGAAATGTTTGGACACAGGTATTAACATTTGAAGTTGTGGCGTTTTTTATAAAAAAAAATATTGATGCAGTGTGTCCCACATTATAGGTATGACGATATCGATATTTTTTTAAACGACAATCCTATTTTTTTTGTTGACTATTTTTATTGTGCATATTGATTTCTACATAAGTAGGGTAAGGTGGGGCAAGTTGACGAGGTTAAAGAAAAAAACGCTCTAAAAAATAAACTACAAATATTTTAAAAGAAAAAACAAGTGTAATAAATTAACGGAACATTAGTTAATTTTTGGTGAACAATCCATAAACAAAACAATAAATCATAAAGAAAAAAGTTAAAAATTAAAAGTTGTCGCATTTTCGTCATCTTGCCCCAATAGTGGGGTAAGATGACGAGCACATTGGGGCAAGTCGACGATTACATAAAAATGTCACATTTAAAAATACCCCGATTCTCATAACTCGTGCAAGCTTCATGCCACCAACTTTCGCACACATCACACTTTATCCAATCTTCAACTGGTGGATCAATGTATCGTTCTTCGCAACTGGGACATAGTATGTCCTCTTTAAACGTTGTTGCAACCTTTCTAATACATTTTTTTTGAGTCTCATTAAATATATTTTTTTTCACTCTTTCTTCGCATTTTCTTTTCTTGGCTTCATTTTTACTCTGTTTTTCTCGTTCTTTCTCTTCAAGATCTTCTTTATTTAGATACACCTGCAACAGCCAAATCTCCTTGAATCCCATGTTCCGGTTTATTCTCTGCGTGTATTTCTTTATCCTTAGTTAGAGGGCCAGCATTGCAAGGCAGTTTTTGCAAGCCGGTTGAACTAGCTGAATCTGATGGAATTTTAGATTTTGTTTCACTGTCTTGTTTCTTTTTTATGTTAATGAGAGGTTCATCATCACTAGACCCTTCACTTTCTGCGGTAATATGTCTGCGGTCACTTACCGAACCTGAGTCAAAATCTGCCTCACCAAATATGTCAGGATTAAATGGTTCAATGCCACATTTAGTAAAGCTTTTAACTGCGGTTCCTATAGTGGCTGCTTTTAAATAAGCTTTTCCGAAGAGCTGCCCAACGTCTTTATCTGTAATACGTTTACCTGGGTTATTTACCAAATAATTGTCACATGCCTGGTTGTAAAATGTTTAAGGGGGAAAAAAATCCCACGTCCAACGGCTGCAGTCGGTGCCTTGTATGAGGGGGCAAACCAACCATAATTACTCCACTTTCTCTGCAAAAAATTGATCGCTTCTAAGGAAGTATGAGATGAATGATTATCAACAATTAATAAAATTGGCGTATTTTTGGATGGAGAGGTGTATTTAATAAAATGACGGAGATATTGAACAAAAGCATCGGTGTTCATCCATCCACTTTGCTGAGCTATACCTTCGGAACCAGGGGGGACTCCATGTAAAAGCTCAGGACGCATCCTTACCAAATAAAAAAGGGTGGAATGTATGAACCTTGTGCGTTCTCTATTAACTGCCAAATTCCCATTTTTGATAGCATATATGGCAGCAATTAAACGGTCTTCTGACCAAGACCTACGATCAGTTTTTCTCTTATAGTTGCGTACCATCTGTAAAAAAAAATGTTTATAACTGCATGGGGAAAGATAACGAATTCGCCAATATGTTCCCGGGGCAAGTTGACGAATTCGTCAACATGCCCCCGTCAACATGCCCCTTGGACCATTTACAACAAAAACCTAAAGTAAATAAAATAAACAAAAAATAAAACTGATTTGGGCTATGAACATTACCTTTTAGGGTTCGAGGAACAATATAAATAATCAACAGAACAAGACTGGCTTCTTTACTTTTTGCGCAAAACTCTATTTCACTGAACAAACAAATTATAACGACTAACCTCTAAAAACATTTGGTAGCACAAATTCGAACATATGTAAACTAGCGCCATCTATCATTTGAGGTTATATCAAGGTCCCGAGACGGCAATATAGAGATGGGTACCTACATTACAGATTTATGCTTTAGATTTTCATTAAAAGTAAATTCGTTACCTTGCCCTGTGCGTCAACTTGCCCCACCTTACCCTACCAAATTTCTAATTTTTTTCCCGCTAAAGAATAACGGAATTAAAAAAAAAAACATTTTCGGCGTTTTTATAGATATTCGTATTTTTCGTTTATTATACAGAAGTTGCAAAAGTTCACCCCGTTGCACACCTTTAATTTTACTGCAAAAAAGAGCACGTATATTCCGACATCGTTTTTCGTTAGAATCCGTGTTCGAAAACAATTTTATTAAGATCTCCGCTCTGTTTCGTTAGTTACTACTCTTTCCCCATCTTCTTTCCCCCATTCTTATTTTAGCACATTCTTTCTATCTTTACACAGACTTTATTGCAAATATACAGAGTTATCATTTCCTTTCGCACAAAATGCCTCTTGCTAGTTTGATTAACAAGAGAAAAAGCAATCAAAAATAAAAATAAAAAATTAAATTAAAGTTTAAAAAAAAGAACTACTCCACAGCCACAACCCGAAAATGTATTTAGCTCTTCTTGAGTTATCGAAGCTTATTATTTCACACCAGACCGACGAATTCCAGCTTCTAAACAATCCTAATACTAATTTTTAAATTGAAATATACCGAAAGTTATGTTTTTCTACTCTAGCTTGATATAAGAGTAAGGGGGGTCCAAGATTTGATACTAGCTACTAGCTATATTTAGAGTGCTGTAGTTTTTTTTGAAATTCGGTAAACACGATTTATCGAGTTCCTGGATATGTCTATTACCAGGCCCGGTTCTAGACCTCCTGGCGCCCCCGGGCAAGGGTTTTATTTAGCGCCCTCGAAATTTTTATTTCATATTTTTTTCCTGAATATATACGGGGTGTTCATTTGAAAACTTCCCACCTCGATTTCCTGCTTTAAAATGAAAATGTGGAAAATCGTTCGGGCCCGTCGATTTTTATTTCGAGGGGGACATATTTTGCCTATATTGTCAATATTGTTACTTCAAGCCCCTAGGAGGGAGGGGGGGTAAGATCTAAATCGTAAATGGATACCCCTATTTTATATAATTTTTTTGGATTCTGCATAAAATCTGAACATTTTTTAATAAAAGCATTATTAGTCTATACTTAACAGTTTCCGAGATATTGACTCTTGAAAAATTACATTTTTGAATTTTGACAGCGTCTAGCTTTCTAACTGTACGTCTTAGAGCAAAACGGCTTACATGTCCCTATATTCGATTTTTATTATCTTTCCAATAGTGTCAACTTCCGGCCAAACCGGAAGTACTATATTTCTTACAACCGGTTTTTTAATTTTTACATCAAGTTTTCAAATGAACACCCTGTATATCGAGGTTTAAAGATCATCGATGTTCCATTTTCGATGTTTTTTTGGCCCCTATTAAATGGGTTAAAGGCACCCGCTTTGTTTCAGAATTTATAAAATTGCTTGGGCGCCCTTATGTTTTAAATAGTATATTATATATCAAAGGTTATACAGACGCTTATTTGTTTTACCTTTGGCAACATTTTGCGCCCCTCTGACTTTGCGCCCGCGGCGTCTGCCCGGGTTGCCCGGGCGCTGGAACCGGGCCTGCTATTACCTACTTTAGTCCGTATCAAGTTCAGACAAAGACCAAATATATGGGATCTGGGGAAATCTAGACTAGTATTTTATTTGTTTGAAAAACACCAGAAGACTGACGACCATTTAAACATGTTTTTATTTTTAGACAATCATGGGGACGACGATGAAATAAGGATTAGTGTGTCCAAATGTAATTGCAGTAAAAATAAAAATGTAGTGTTTATGCATTGTCGTTTTTAGAATCGAACAGTAAAATTTAAAAATAATATTATGATGATAATAATATAAAACTAGTTTTAATTTTAAACTAAATATTCTTATTTTTGCAGGTAAGCCAACTAAGCGATACCTAATATAATGGTGTTGGTATCTAGCTCCACATTTTCGGTAAGTAAAGTAGAGTTTCAGACAAGTTAGAAGGAGATGGGTTTAAAAAATGGCTTGAAAAATGGCAACACTGTAAGCTGTAAAAGCTCGCTGTTATCCTTACAGTGCATTGGCATGTGTTTTTTTTAGGATCAAAAACAATCCATGCATTTTATAGCATTTACTTAAAATATAGAATTATCTACATCATTGCTTTTAAGCTAAAAATGATAACCGCTGAAATATTAATCCAGTGTTAGAATAGTTGGATCTCTTATACACCACCGCACTGGCGAACGATTGTAAATAATAAATAGCACTTTTTATTTCGAAAAAATACTAACAATTAATCGAAAAACCTAATTAAAAACAAGCACAGCTCACCACCACTGCAACCTTAGATAACGAACATGAACATAAAAAATTCTGCGTCACTCGTAGTAAAAACGTCCGTACAGCGTTGCCGTTGTGGTTTCCGTAAAGCATTATCATTTGATATCATTAGAAAACTATAAAAAAATTGACAAGCAGAAAATTTGAAAAGCACAAATATATTTAATATATTATTTTTTTCTTAATAGGTACACATCACAAATGCATCTAATATAATTAATATAACCTTCGTTTTTAAACACTTCAGGCGGTGGATCTAGGGAAAATTTGTCATCCAATCTTATCTCCCTATATACATGTCTTTGGTATAACCACCATATCTAGGCTAAGAAGTTCATTTAATTTTCATTATTTACTCGATTCCAGACTTCCAGATATCGCGGCTCTAAAAAACGCATTTTAATTTTAATATTATATATTCTGTGGTGCACACTTTGCTAGTTTAATTTTGTTAACTCTAATTTCAAGTGCTTTATTTATTTCGCCAAACCAAACAATCCATTTCGTCACAATAACTTTCATTGATTGTGCAAAATTGCAGTTGAAAATAAGTTCATTGGAAATTATCAGAGAGGAATTGAGTTCGATAATTGCGTTTATTTTTTTTTTAATGCTGGAGGCGACATTGCATTTTCGATTGTCATGAACATAAAAGTGTTGAATAAAATCGGAAAAAGAGCGTGCGTAAACCTGATGTTTTACACACGTTCATTTAAAATTTCCATTGATGGCGTAGTTTTATATTAAAGGGTACCAGTAATTTTTTTAACTGTGATAATTGGTTGGTATACCACTTTTTTATAGGATTGTGGTTATAAGGCACTATAAAAAAAATTAACCACTAGCACAACCACCTTGAAAAGAAGCCATGAAGTGACATCGGGCAACGCCGCATCAGCTGAGTTGCGGATCCACAAGCTATTATTATGACGAGCGGCAACGGGCGAGTTTTTTTATTCTTTCTGATATTTTTTGTGTTTTTTTTGCTCTGTTGCCACTATATTGATTTTGAAAAATGTACAAAAAAGTAATAAATAGTTTTGGCTAACAAGAACAACTTACCTAATTATTAAATAATAGTAATATTGCGTTGAGAAGCTGTTTTTGTTTCACTACGAGTAGATTTATTTGATCGATCAAAAGTAATATTCTATTATATACAAATTATTATCTTCTGCGTTTAAATTACAGGATTGACGATCATCTTCTGAAGTCTCCAAATTTAGTAAGCTTAAGGCTTTGTTTAAGAAATCTACGCTTGTCTTAAGAAAGTCACCTACTATCTGGGTAACTTCGGTACTTTCACAATGTATGAATTGGTACCGAGACAATAAGTTTTCAAGCTGAGATCACCTGCTTAGTTTCATTTTAAAGGTAAAATCCATTTCAAATTATTGTAAGCCAATTCATTACCTCTTAAAAAAACCTTTACCTTCATATCAATGTCCACTGAAACCTGATTAACAATATTTATACAGTCATTGGTCAAATATAAACTATAAAAATATATTACACTCTCTTCACCTGCTTTTAAAACACTTTTATAGTTGGGTCAAGGGCGTCCATAGGGGGGGGGGGGCAAAACGGGCACTTGCCCCCCCCCCCCCCTAGGCGTCCACATTACTATTTTATTTCATAATTCAGTATAAATCGAGGGGTAATTCACTGAGAAAAATTTGTACACCATTTTCCATATTGCCGAATTTTCTTCGTATTTTCCTTGTATTTTCTTAATTTTTCTCGTATTTTCTGTATTTTCCTTGTATTTTCTTAATTTTTCTCGTATTTTCTGTATTTTCCATGTATTTTCTTAATTTTTCTCGTATTTTCTGTATTTTCCTTGTATTTTCTCGTATTTTCTAGAACTTGTACACCATTTTCGCCAAAAAAAATTGGCTTTACTAAATTTGTTTTTAGAAGTCAAAGCAGCATTGTTCCAGAATCTTAAGTTGGTTATTCCCATTATTAAAACCGTCGAAAACCCGGCAGCGTTAACGACTTTACGTCATTGCCAAATTGATTGGCGCGCGTATTTTCCATATTTTTCTTATGTTGCCTGTATTTTTCTCGTATTTCCTTTGTATTTTCTTCGTATTTTCTGTATTTTCTTCGTATTTTCTGTATTTTCTTCGTATTTTCTGCATTTTCCTCTTATTTTCTGTATTTTCTAGAAGTTGTACACCATTTTCGCCAGTGAATTACCCCTCGGTATAAATATTCAAGCGCGGATCCAGGGGGGGGGGTCATGGGGGTCATGACCTCCCCAAAACAGAAAATAAATAAATTAATTTACTGTTTTGACTACCTCTGCAGCTTTTTCACAAGATTCATGACAACATTACTATACCATAAATTAGTTATATTTTTTCTTTTTTTGAATTCACTTTAACATTAATTTACATGCATCCTTTTTAATGTAAAAATTATCATTGGGCGTGGTCGCAAAAATGTTTCGCCTGCGGCGCTTTTTAACTTCATTTATATCATGAAGACCCCCCCCCCCCCCCCCAAAGCAAAGTTCTGGATCCGCGCCTGTAAATATTGAATAGTACAGTGGTTAGTTAGTAGAGACCAACAAATCACTAAACTGATTATGATTATTTACAAAAAATAAAGAAAATTTAATAAAAAAAGTAATCAACGAGTTTGGCAAGACGTCTAGGAATTTAACATTTTTATTTTATGATGAAAACTTATAAATTGTAATTTTGTGTTTATTTTTTACGAATTCTGTAGGTTCCGTTAGGCATAAGGTATATATATATATGTTAAATAATTAGTCATATATAAAAAAATATTGTTTAAGTTTTTGCCCCCCCCCTGAAAAACGCTCTATGGACGCCCTTGGTTAGAGTTACACCCAGGAATACAGCAGGGGCTTGGCATGTTGATAAATAAACAATCTAAAAGAAAAAAATAGTAGGGGAGAGTGCTGTACCTTGGAACAGTTATTGGTTTTTATTTAATTTTTGTCCAGTTTTTGTCTCCATCGGGTGGAATTTTTTTTTGTCATATAGCCCTAAATTTTGCCCTTGCCTCCGAATGGTTTTCAGAACGTATAAATAAACATGTCGGTACTTACTATTTTTTTATTACCTAGGCTACAAACGTTCCAAGGTACAAAACCGTCAGGTACCTTGGAACAGTATATCATGTACCTTGGAACGTAACAACTATTAAAATACTGAACATTTTTTTCTTATAAAATCATATTAATTACATATCAAAAATACTAAATTAAAAAAAAAAACTGAAATTCAGAGAAAAAAGATTTTACATTCCTGAAAAAGGAATACAAAAATTAAGAAAATTGTGCAATTTATTCCAGTTTTAACAGTTCAGGAACGACATAAAACCCTCTTTTCGAAACCTGCTTGGGAGGCATGATTAAGCCAATAACATCTACCCACGGATAGTGTAACAAATCTGCCTTTTCTGGCCATTTCCACGACTTAATGGACTTTATCATGGAAGAAATAGTCGCCCCTTCGTCATCAAAAGCTACAATCTTCCCAGGATAGATTTGTCTTTGGTATACAAATGCCACGTATTTGCCAATCTCCTTGACCACATTTGGGAGACCCAAAATATCTACGACATTTTTTTTCCCAGCTGCGTAGTCTACGATTTCTCTTTCAATTTCATCCTCTTCAAACTCCGCCATAATGTCATCGTCATCAGAAGATCCTCTTAAAGATATTTCTTCATCATTTTCTTCATCGCTCTCTTGTGACATATCGCCATTTTTTACTGCCCCTACAGCTCTTTCCATATCAGTTTTTGAAACTTTATATCTTTTCTTCCCTTCCTTATTTCTTGGCATTTTCCAATTTCCATAAAAAAAATTCTCTAATTATTGTAGGCACTCCATATCCAATAATTTTCACAATTTCTGTATATGCATTGTTGGTGTTTTGTACCTTGGAACACTTGTTGCTGTTCCAAGGTACAGCAGTAAGCATGTTCCAAGGTACAAGAATGCGCCATTTTGTAAAGAAAGTCACTACAGCACTTTGCAGATTAAACTGATAGAATTACAATATATCCATACCGTACTAAAATACATGCAGAATAATAATAACCAAGTAGTAAATTAATTGATTCCTACCTTTTGACGTAAAACTCGAAATAACAGCTGCCTTTATTTTTACTTTCTCAGACGATAAACATATTTGTCTGACTGAGAAATAAAACGATGATGTAAAAGACAGTATGACAGAGTTATAGTATTCTTTACGGCCGACTTCACTGATATGTGATGATGAGAATCACGAGGTGGCGCTATATGTCTTGAAATCGCACCTGTTTCAAGGTACAAATGTTCCAAGGTACAGCACTTTCCCCTACTACTTACCTAAGTACCTAGGTATCTAGAGGTATCCTACCGACTTATGAACTATCTCTATTAGTGATATTTTTAAACTAATTCACATATACCTTCTAGTTAAATAAACACTTCAATATTTAATAAGTTAACTGTAGCCACAAAACAATAAAGTTTATCCCAAAGAGCTAACTAGAATACAAAAAACACAACTTTTAAATTAAAACAAATAAAATTCTGCCGCCATTTATAAGACCCGTTAACAAACCGCCAGGCCGGCCAGGCTGTTGGATTTTTCACTTTATTAATGCTATTAGAGCAAACCCGCACCAAAAATTTTCATCAGTATTTTGTAGAGGTTCTTAGCAATCATGTCACTTAAATTTTCTATTAGATATCAATCGAACCTCAAAAAAGTCACGTGACACATGGGTCTTCAAGCAGTGTTGTCGATGTTTCTGTTTCACGGCTTCTTTCGAGGTGGTTGTGCTACTAGATTAGACAATCTTGTTTTAAAAAAATTATACAAAAAAAATATATACTGATAAAATTTTAATACACGCAGGTTGCAGACTCGACTTGTACTTGACCGCCTTTTTTATATTATTGTTTTGGCCCTTTTGCAAAATGTCGGCGAATCAAACTGTTTATTCGGTCATATTAACTCGCTTTGATTGAGCAAAATTGCGATTGAAAACAAGCAAAGTGAATTACAAAAAGGAAATTGAATAATGGCTTTATATATGTATTTGGAAAAAATGACGATGATAAACAAGTCACGTGTGTCATTTTAAATCCTGAAAACATTGTTATATTTTTAAAGCTGTTTTGTATATTTAAATACTTTTGCACGCTCATAAAAACGAAATCCCATGCATAAGCGTAACAGATTGAACGTAGGATTGAGCTGAGCTACACACATTTCAAGTTATTAAAATTTGTTTAAAGTATACTTTAAATTCAGCTCTTGTTTCTAATCAAAAACAAAATCTGTCTATATGTAGGGACAAATTATACCGGGTAATCGGGTTGTGCACCGCCAGACTGGTCATAGGAATTACCGTGTAAATTTTGCTACCCTCAAATATTGGCTAGTAGTAGTAACATGTTTTATTTAGCAAAAAGCTACAATTAAATATTTTTTAATAAATTTTTTTAACACATTTTTATATATTTATTTTTAAATTTTAAAACGCAACCTTCTTTTAACAAAAACCGACAGAAAAATTAAACATTTTGTAAATTGTATCAAATATTACGTATCATTTTGTTTTTTAATTAAATGTAATTTTAAAGTTTTTTAAATAGTTTTAATGATTTTTTAGATTTAATAGAATTTTCCAAATTATTATATTCTATCAAACCTTTATAAAAAATAGATTTATAAGCTAATGTTTTAGACACTCTATCCACATAAAAATTTTGATTAGTTCTTGTTTTATAATTATGATGGTCATATTAAAAGAACAACATTTTTTTAAACAATCAGGCAATAAATTATTTTTCATTTTATGTATAAAGATACATACTAAATAAAAAATTAAATTTCTGACATTCAACCAATCTAACTTTTTCAACATAAAATTAATTTTTGTATATTTGTCACAATTTAAAATAATCCGCATTGCCTTAGTTTGTAAAATTTGTAATTTATCAAATATTTCCTCACTAGCACAATATAAAATGGCAGAACAATAAAGAAAATGTGGTAATATAATAGTATTAAATACAATTTTTTTAGAAAACAACCTTAAATTAGAACTGATTCTTTTAAAATAACCGACTTTTCCGGAAATCTTCGATATAATACTTTCAAAATAATTTAAAAAATTTAATTTTGGATCAATGATTATCCGTAAATATTTAAAACTGTTCACTAATTCCAATTTTTCACTGTCAATTACAACATTTATGTTTTGACAATTTAAATTATTACCCATAACCATACATTTAGTTTTTGCCAATTTAATAATATATTTATCTCAGAATTTAGAGTATTTAGTTTAGACCATCAAAAATATTTAAAACATTAATGTAAATTAAGGTGTCATCAGCAAACATTTATAACTTACACATTTTTAAAACTAAAAGCATATCGTGTATGTTTAAAATAAATAATATTGGACCTTGTATACTTCCTTGAGGAAAGTAATATTATTTATATTTTTATTTGAATATGTTTTTGATATATTTTTTTTTGCTCCCCTATTAATTTGACACCAAAATTGTATTAGACTTTTTTGAAGGTCCTTAGACGATGAACGCGCACACAAAATTTTATTATTTTCTAATACGACAATTAAAGGTTATCTAGAAAAACTCTTCGTAAAATACCTCGATAAAACCATCAGTAATAATTATTATGTAAATGTAAAATTTTACGAAGAAGAACTTAGCTAATGACACGGTTGGTCGCGCTAGTTCGACAGGCCCATGACAACTTTTTTTTATGGTTTTGGCTAAATCAATGCTTTTTGATGTCGCAATTCAGTCTATAAATCAATTTCTGGAATGCAGCTCTGATTTTAAAAATAATAAATTTCGATCGCTGTCACTAAATCAGGCCTACTGACAAATAAGTCTCAGTTTTTAATGTATATCTGGAATAATGGCAATTTGTAACTGTTTTCGGGTACAAATCAAAAGTTCAAAATGATTTATGAAATGTAGAAATATTCGAACAAACAACTATTCTTGTAAGTGATGTGGCATTTTTCATTTTTAAAATTAATTACTTTTCACCATTGTTTTATTTGTTTTTCGGTCCTTTTCATTTATTTTTATACAATGGCCCTTTAAAATAACTACTAAATCTATTGTACCTTTTTTTGTCATTGGATGATTGTTGCTATTATTAGAATAACTTTTGTAATAGGCACAGTGTGATCAGTTCAGCAGAGGTTAACCAAATTTTTTTATAACCATTATGCTCTATGCCAGTTTGGAGAAATTCAGTTATACAGGGTGTCAGGAAATGATGAACAAAAAATTTAGGGGATAATTCTAGACCGAAAATAAACCGATATGCAATGCAGCTTTATCCCTATAGTTTCGAATTTTTTTTACGGGGCCAGGTAAAATACATATAAAATATTTTATTGGTATGTGCAGAAGGTATATAATATTTCGCGTCACCTGATTTCGATATGGTTTCAGTTCGTCGAATCGATAACGTAAAAATAAATACGATATTGTGGTGTTTTTACTGCGTTAACATTATCTACATACAAATGTGCAAACACTTGCATTATATTACGGATATCGTTATTTTTAAATATAATATGCATTACAAAGAACTTTAAATTGTTCTTGAAAAATTTAATATTTAATACTGTAATGAGCACATTAGGGCAAGGTAGCCACACCACTTTTCCAATTATTTCAGATTTAATACTGGATTTTGTAAGTTAATTTGTGATTCAATATAAATATTATTGAATCACAAATTAAATCAATAAAAAGACGCATAAACGTTTCTGTTTTATGGAATAAAAGCACACTTTTATATTATCCTAGATTTGGAAAATAAATAAGAAAACACTTTATCGTAAATACTTTTTTCTATGTTTATTTATAAATAAAAACTGCATGGACAACCATAACAAAAAATAACTGTTTAGAACAAACTAATGTTCTTAGGTAACGTCTCACATTACTCACTCATCAGGTATTGTCTCAATTCATATAATATATCACAAATACTATATAAAACACAAGCACTAGACTGCAACGAGACACATACTAACCATCCATAAGCTATCAGGTGATTCTTACAGCATTCTCTGAAACAAAAGAAACAGTATTGGGTTGACATTAAATTTTTAGGTAAAATTGGGTCAGTGGCCAAGTATGTAGGTACTCATCGAGTTAGCTCAAATCATTATCCTTGTGCGATCATGTTGCTCGATGTAAAATAGTTCTTAAAACAAACAAATTAGTATTAAGTAGTATAAAATATAGGTACTTCTAATCCACTCAGTAAAACAAAAATATTAAAATTATCTTTTCAAGAGCCTAACTTATCAGTTCGTATAACTTATCAGTTCGTAACTAGTAGATTGTTAGGTATTACCTCGGGCACAAATCTGTTGCAGTTGTCTTCCGGCTGCCCAACGATAATTTGTTAATATTGGCTTGTAAACTAATAATAAATATGTAAAGCATTTAATTTTAATTTATTTATTGTAAACTTACATTTCCAATATAAAAAAAATAGGTATAAGTGTAAAATGAATTTAATAAACAATAGAAAATAATTACCTGCATGGTAGGCTGGAATAATAATTGAAAAATTACACACATAGGCGCAGTTTTCTGGAGTGGAAACTGATAGTAATTGTATTAAATATTAAAATGATATTAAAAACGAATTTAATTTCCTGATAAAAAAAAAACTTGGACAAGAAAAATTGACAGCTTTCACATGGCGGACATATGGTTTATTCTCGATATTGCCAAAACGGCATGGTAGTTTTAACAGATATTGTACTATGTGGTATTCCGACATGAAAGTAATTAATCAAATATAATATTTCACATTACAAGGAAAAAGCCTATTTTATAAAAGCACTATGATGTTCATAACTGTAACCCCCATACAGCTAATACAGCACTTAGATATGCATTGAAAATAGGTAATATATCTATTAGTGGTGTAACCTTGTACTTTGATCGTAATTATTGTATTAAGTTTTAAGGTGGAAACCTATATTTATTAACATGTATTTACAACTTTATATTCTGCTAATGTTATACATTTGTTTTGTGCAGTTAATATATTAAATTAAGTTACATAGTTTCACTTTAACTAGACTTTTATGAAAACAATGCTGATATTAAAAAAATAAAATACATAATTTCCAGCCAAACTGTTTGTTAATTTAAAAAGAGCAACTATCGTTTCTGCGTACATATAATTCAATTTCATAACGCCAACTCGTATTTGTTCAACTAACAAAAGACTGTATTGCTCTTTTGTCGTGTATGTGTACCGCGTTTCAAAATTTGCAATTTAAGGACAAACATTTTGTTAAAAGTATAAATAAAACTAGTTATTTCAACGATGCTATCCATATGAAATTACAATGGCAGAAAAGCAGCGCGGCAATGCATCACTTTGCGCACTTAATAGACAAATAGCTTTTGTTGCCGTTACGAGAAACCCCATACACTTTTATAGAATATACCGTGCGAGCAAAAATTATTTGCATCAAAGAGGGCCTTGGATCTAAGGACGTAATGTTGCTTTTATTGCTGGGGATTTTTATCATTGCCTGAAAAGAACCGTGCCTGTGTTTAGGAAAACAGGTTCTATACAACACAAAAAAGGAGCAGGAAGAACATCTGTATCTGTAAGAACAAAATAACTTGTTACAAACGTTCGTGAAATAATGCAAAATACGCCAACAAATTGTATAAGACGCCTGTCCCAAGAAGTGGGAAGATCTTATGGAACATGCAGGACTATTCTTAAGAAGCAGCTAAATGTATTTCCTTATAAAGTGCAAGTATTCCAAGAAATACAAGCCACAGATTTTGAAAGACGCAGGAATTACTCTCAATGGTTTACCCAAAATTTATTGGAAAGAAATGATTTATTAGACCTGACATTTTTTCGGATGAAGCCTGGTTCCACCTCTCCGGTTATGTGAATTTTCAGAATACACGCATGTGGAGGTGAAAATCCCCATTTTTTTGTAGAGTCCACATTGCACCGTCAAAAAAATGGTGTCTGGTTAGCTGTTTCCCGAAGAAGAATTGTTGGTCCTATTTTTTTCCATGATACAGTTACAACACAGCGGTATAGAGACAACATTTTGAATCCATTTGTGGAGCAATTACTTGACGACGAACTTCGTTTCAGATATTTTCAATAGGACAGCCGCCGAAACTGTTAAATACTTAGGCAATTTTTTCGACGACAGATTAATCAGTTTTTGATCAGACATTGAATTCCCACCTAGATCACCTTGTTTAACGGTTATGGATTACTTCGTTTTTCCTCATTTAAAGAACACTATTTTTAAAACAGCATTTGCAAATTTAGAACAATAACAAGAAAGGATTATCCAAGAATGTGGTAACATTTCTCCAGAGATGCTGGTCAATACTTTCGAAAATATGAAAAGACGTGTGAATTTATGCTCGAAGCATGGCGGTGGCTAATTTCAGCAATTTATGTAATTCTTTTTCTTTTTCTTTCTGTATATTCTTACTTCGTTAATTTTGTAAACAACAAAAATAAATTTGTATTTGTCTACTTATTTTAGTACTCATTAGTTTGGCATATCATGTCATAACAAAATTTTAACCTAGATTTGGTTAGATATATCGTCCCCATATCATTGTGATCTAAACCAAGCCCTACGTTTTTTAATCCAAGCCCTCTTTGATGCAAATAATTTTTGCTATTCTATGTGGAACCCGAAATGATTCTCGTCCTTCTCCGTCGTTTTTAATACGTGCCGCCCCGACGCGATACAGCAGTTTTTCTTCAAAACTTGATTTTCGTAATATTTTGTAAATTTTGACAATAACCTTATATGGGACAAAGCGAGTTAAACAATAACCATTCTAGCATCTTGAATTATGTATTCAAAGTAATAACACGAGCTGTTCGGGCGTCGTCAAACCTCAAAACCGCATTATTTGAGGCAAAAGTGGACTTCAAAGGAGTTGCCCACCACAATGCTATAATACCGTTTCGGTTAGGGGAAACAGACATTTAATTTCGGTAACTTTCAATATTACATTTGGCATTCGGCTCGCTATATCGTCGGAAATTTAGCCATTATACTACCTATTCTACACGTTTATGTGCAGGATATTATGTAGAATATATTGTCAATTAAATTAATGGGAATTATTTTCATTAATTAAGGGTCAAGTTTACAAAAAACAATAAACAAACAACCCGTGACAGCGGGAAGCCCAATGTGGCCGTATTTTATATGCGGTAATTTATGAACTTTTACACTGAGGACAATGATCTAATACAACAGGTTTGCTAAGACATGGTTTGAATTGATAGCTTATTTTTTATTAATCAATGCGACGCATTTTGTTCCCAATAAAGCGCTTTCTCTGCAATTAAGAAAGCAGAACAGGGTCCCCAAAAACGAATTGTGTCCGTTGGAACTTATAATCCACAAGATGTTGGTGAGGATTTGTAGCGATCGGCAATCGCCGCGCGCCGTATTATTAGTTTTAACGTATTTGTTGGGCGGGTCACATCGTTATTCTTCTAGCTGTCCTGTCTGAGTTTGAATTGTATTGATTGTACTAATACCTGTTTCAATTAATTTATATTTACTTTGTATTTAAGTTTTTTTAAACTTTGCATGTTAATCGACAAGAACAATATCACACTAGAAGCTGTTTAAATTTCTGAGAACTACAGTACTGATTTTTAGTGGTAAGTAATAAGTACAGTACAGCTTCGATAGTCCGGGCAGATATCGTTCCGGCATATGTCCGGACTATCGAGGTGTCCGGATTACTGGAGTTACTTAAAAAAAAAAAATTTTAAAAATGAAACCAACTCAGAATTTGTCAAAACCGTAGTGTTTATTATAAAATCGAATACCTACATATTCTTATAAAATAGAACGAAAGTATACAAAATGTTAAAAAAGAATTTCTACATACATACGTACATACACATGTATGTCCCTAACATAATAATATGCACATAATACATATACATAACGTGTGTAATTAATCTGCGGAAAAATCTACTTTTTTTAAAAATAGTTCTCTATTTTAGTTTGAGTCATTTTTGATGTAACTACATCAATTGCTTTTTCCTTGAGCCTTTTCAGGAGCAATATATCTTCCATGGGAAGATTGTTCTCTTCAGCCCACATGATAGTTAATGAGAACGCGTTAACAGCGTCTGAATGTTTCACTCTCTATATTTACATCATCCTCTGATTCAGAAGGCCCTTCTACATTTTCAATATTGCTCCTTACTGCATCATGGATAAGCTCTTCTTCAGTTAAATCAATGACATATTCTTTTTCTTCCACAGCCCATTTCGTAATGTCCTCACTGTTAATTATTATCTGGATCAATTATCCTTAAAAATTCGGTAATTTTTTTTAAATCTTCTAGACTTATTGGACGAAATTTTTTTTGAAGCTCTGAGAGTGGAATATTTTCGTCATCGGATTCTTCTCGTTCCGTAATTTCAGGCCACAATGGTGTCCAACTTTTTTAAATATTTTTTGAAGTTCTGGTCCTCCGGGATTGATCAAGATTGTTCACTGCATCTCTGCAAATTCTTGTTCTGCAGCGTTTTAAGTATATAATATTTCGTGCCCGGATTACAGAGGCAAAATCCTCAAAACGCCCGAATAACAAGAGTGTCCGGATTACTGGAGTGTCCGGGCTAGCGAGTGTCCGGACTATCGAAGTTATACTGTATATGCTTTATTAACCGTAGCAAGCAAATACTATTATGTTACCAAGTTTCATTACAACTGCAAATCGGAACTAATACAGTATATAAAAACGTATTATACCTCCAATAGAACTTGATAATTACTATGAGTTGTCAGAGTAATAATGGCTTTGAACCATTTTATGGTAGCAATAACTCCTATTTTCTATTGGCTAAATTACCGTGGTATTATAACTACATAACGGTCTAGCAATTTTCCCTGTCTTACAGTAGGAAAGCGCGTTGCTGTCACATATAGTATTAAACAATTGTATACAGAGTATGTGAATTCTTATAAGAAATAGAACGTTTTTTTCAGTGTAAATAACGTGCTGCTGACACTATTTTTTTTTAAGTATCTCACCTCTACGAAAAATTACTGTACTAAAGTTATGACGGTGCCCCTCACTGATTTTATGTAACAACTTTTAAGAATTCCGCTCTTTCTTTCGGCACAAAAAGGGTCATGTCATAACTAAAAGCTGACCCTACCGTTTCTGGAACGCAACGTCCCGTCATCCCTAAGGACCCTTAAAACTCGAATGGGTATTACTTTTCCGGAAATGACGCTGTGATCAAGACGCGGACCGGCAAGGGGAACGGCAAACTGTAAAACGGCAGTTTTTAGGAGATCAGAACGATAAAACTGCCAATTGTCTTGATTAAAAGATATTTTCTAGTGACACAGAAAGACAAATAATTTTGTAACCTGGGATGGTGGTCTGTCAGAGAACATTAGTTTCGCCAGGACGAACAAGGTACACTGAGAAAAAAACTATTGAGGGTGTAATCTGGTTTCATATACTGTATTAGTTCCGACTAGCAGTTGTAATGAAACTTGACATTCATCATAATAATATTTGCTTGCTACGGTTAATAAAGCATATGCTTACCATTAAAAATCAGTACTGTAGTTATCAACAATGTAAATAGCTTCTAGTGTGATATTGTTCTTGTCGTTTACCATTCTATATGATTCTCTGTAATGCAACATGGTTTACTGAGATGGTAAAATTCGTCCAAGGATTATAGGGTCCAGTACTAATGATGGTTTGTGCGAAATAAGAATATTCTATTACTTTTTCTGACATGCAAAGTTTAAAAGAACTTAAAGTCAAAGCAAAAATAAACCCCCACGAACTTCTTGTGGATTAAGGTTTTAACGGATTCAATTCGTTTTTGGGGACGCTGCTGTGCTCACTTAATTGTAGAGAAAGCACTTTACTGGGAACAAAATGTGTCGCATTGAGAAAATACAATTTATTTCTTAACAAAATTGCTGTATTAAAAGTAGTTCATCATTCAACAAGACTGTGCTGTTAATGGAACTGATTACTGCCAATAAAAACAGTGTTCTAGCAAATCTGGAATTAATATAACTCTAAGGCGGGTTTGATACATTAGCAATTTATTTAATATGGGTTAATAATTAATAAGCTATCGATACAAACTATCTCTTAGCAATTGTATTAGATCATTTTTCTCCGTGTAGATCGAGATTTACTAAAAAAATTTTTTAAATCATTCTAATAGAGCTTTTCTACATTTCCCATTACCAATAGTTGCAAACCAATATGATTTTCTACGATAATTGACAACAATTTAAAATTATTAACAATAAAGTACCTTAAATTAACATAAATTTAAAGAGCTATGGGTAAAAACTAGCCTTGAAAAATGTTATATAACAATTAACGATAATAAATTGATTGATATGTAGTTTTAAATGTCATAAACGAAGTCGCAGACAGTCGCAAAAAATGACCTTTTACTCAGCAGGTTAAACATCATAATATTATATTAGATTAGGTTTTTATTTAAAACAAAGGAAGGTTCCTGCTGACGTTCTATCTTGGCTGCTAAAATGCAAAAAATATTTTACCTGAATAAATTGCATTGAAAAGGTATCTGACTGACACTGATGGACGTCCCTAGCTAACATAATAATCAGCGGCGGGTCGTGGTAATTTTAAGTAGGGAGTAATTTAGTATTATAAGCAAATATGAAAAGCGCCGTATTGTCATTGACCAAATGACCTTATGGAAGAGCTGCCACTGAATAATAAAGAACTGGATTTGGTCATTCATTGATAAAAGGGAAAATGTTATAAGTATCTGTATTTTTGGATTTTAAGCGGGCATTCGAAACAATTGACAGGCCTAGATTATTGAGTAAATTGTATCAGTATGGTATTCGCGGAAACGTTTATAAATGGTTTAAAAATTATTTAAATAACAGGTCACAAAAACAAAAATACCAAAAAATAATTCAAATAAAAAAATAAATAATATAGGAGTTCCTCAAGGAAGTATACTAGGTCCAATATTATTTATTTTATACATCAACGATATACCTTTAGTTTTAAAAATGTGTAAGTGACAAATGTTTGCTGATGAAACCTTAATTTACAATAATGTTTTAAATATTTTTGATGGTCTAAATTCTCTAAATTCTGAGATAAATATATTATTAAATTGGCTAAAAGTAAATAAATTAAAATTAAATATTTCAAAAATTAAATGTATGGTTATGGGTAATAATTTAAATTGTCAAAATATAAATGTTGTAATTGACAGTGAAAAATTGGAATTAGTGAACAGTTTTAAATATTTAGGGATATTATTGATTCAAAATTAAATTTTTTAATTATTTTGAAAGTATCATATCGAAGATTGCCGGAAAAGTAGGTTATTTTAAAAGAATCAGTTCTAATTTAAGTTTGTTTTCTAAAAAAACTGTATTTAATACTGTTATATTACCACATTTTCTTTATTGTTCTTCCATTTTATATTGTGCTAGTGGGGAAATATTTGACATATTACAAATTTTACAAAATAAGGCAATGCGGATTATTTTAAATTGTGACAAATATAGAAAAATAAATTTTATGTTAAAAAATTTAAATTGGTTGAATGTCAGAAATTTAATATTTTATTAATTAGTGTGTATCTTTATACATAAAATTTGAAAATAATTTATTGGCTGATCGTTTAAAAAATTTTTGTTCTTTTAATCATGACCATCATAATTATAAAACAAGAACTGATCAAAATTTGTTTGTGGATAGAGTGTCTAAAATATCAGCTTATAAGCTGAGCTGAGTGTCTAAAATATCAGCTTATAAGCTGATAGACTTATAAGTCTATTTTTCATAAAGGTTTGATAGAATATAATAATTTGGAAAATTCTATTAAATCTCAAATATAATTAAAACTATTTAAAAAAACATTAAAATTACATTTATTTAAAAAACAAAATGATGCGTAATATTTGATACGATTTGCAAAATGTTTAACTTTGCTGTCTGTTTTTTGTTAAAAGAACGTTCCGTTTTAAAATTAAAAATCAATCTATAAAAATGTTGTTAAAAAAATGTATTAAAAAATATTTAATTGTAGCTTTTTGCTAAATAAAACATGTTACTACTTCTTCTACTATTTAATAAGATAAATTTTGAAACTTGTTCACTTCATTCAAATAAATCGGTTCAGTGATTTTTAAGATCATAGAGCACAAACAATAAACCCGAAAAGCTTCTTTTTATAATATATTATAGATGTGCTTTTAAATCCGACTGAAAGGGCCCTTAAAGCAGCTAACTGATGAAATATAACAGAGTCTGTACCGGAATATTTTTCTATATATTTATGCACTCCTTCGCTGAAAGCCCTTGATCCAAAACAGAATCAAATTATTTCCAAAAAGGGAGTAAAGTTCAGCAGCTTTTATATTTATTAGTTCCCCTACTTCGCGGGCCACGCGTCCCCCCGGTATCGGTATCGTTTTAAATGTCGGCAAACACTTGATGTAATTCAATTAGTTTAGTTTACGCGCGGCCCTGTTCCGATGGAAAGACAGGGGCGTACTTGCGCCAAACCCGAACAAACCCAACTACTTCCTTTGCACTCTCAACCTATATAATCGTTTTTGTTCTTAGAAATAAACCATTTGTATTTATTTCTTTACATTAAAATTACTAGTGTATCAAACCCGCTTTAGTGTTATATCAATTCCAGATTGGCTAGAACCTCAGCTAGTGCTTGGTCTGAGGCTAGAACAGTGTTTTTATTGGTAGTAATCAGTTTCATTAGCAGCACAGTCTTGTTGAATAATGAACTAATTTTAATACAACAATTCTGTTAAGAAAACAGAACTATATACTAGAATTGTATCCGTTAGAAACTATAATCCATAAGACATTGTAGTATTAGCTCCAAATTTGTTGCGCAGGTTACATCGTTGTTCGGAGTCAGTGGCGGAACTACCGGTGTTCAATGTGTGCGAAGCACACGGGCCCGGGCTAAATGGGGGCCCGGGAGCGAAGCCACAAAAACATAAAAATGCATAAAAATGTTCTTATAGAAAAAAAAATGCAATACCTACTCCGGAAACGTATCCGCAAAACTACTCTACTCAATACTTTTATAGATAGTAACTGAAAGAATCACATAAAACGTATATAAAAGCTATTTAAAATTTTGAGAACTAAGGTAGATACTATTACTAATTTTAAGTATATGCTTTATTAACCGTAGCAAGCAAATATTATCAATGTCAAGTTTCATTACAACTGCCAGTAGGAACTAATACATTATATAAAACCCGTTTACACCCCCAATAGAACTTGATAATTGTTGTGAGTATTCAGAGCAATAACGGCTATAAACCATTCTATGGTAGCAATCACTCCTATTTCCTATTGGCTAAATTTCCGTGATATTATCACTACACAAGGAACGGTCTAGCAATTTTCCCTGCCTTACAGTAGGAAAGCGCGTTGCTGTCACATATAGTATTACATCGTTGTATCAAGAGTAAGTGAATTCTTATATCTCAGTGCAACATTTTGAGCATTTCTTGACAAAAAACTATGAAAAATAGACTGACTAGAATGTGTCAATTACCTGTTGGGTCAAAATTATTATACTTATATCCTAAATTAATTTATAAAACGATTTTTTTGGTAAATCTCTGCAAGGGGAATAAAATTGCTAATCGATAAAGGACACGGAATAATATTTTTTTTGTGAAAATCAAACGAGCCGTATAGAAAATAACGACCTCCTTTCACAATGCTCTCAGAATTGTTTTATTGTCTCTGCTCCCTTTCTAATTGCTTTATGCCCTTTGCCCCGTATAACGTTTCTTTAATAAACCCCACCATTTTGGCAATTTTATCTTAGTGCTTCGGGGAATTTTCTGGATTAATTATTTATTAGAGACAGGAATTTTGAACAGAATTTATAAATTTGAATTGGTAATGTTCGAATTACAAGTTTACAAAAGTACACAGAAGTATCAGTTCGTTTGGACGGAAGTTTCGAAGTCATTTGCATCTTTACTTTTACGTACAAAAGGTTTAAAAAATTGTGATACGAAAATCCAAATATTAGGATTTGAAACAGAAGAAATGGCAGTCGTTTTAAATGATAATATAATTAAAGAAAAAATTTTACTGATTTTTTTAAATTTATTTCAAAGCCAGAAATGTGTAAATTTTGTTTAAAGCTACTGCTTGTCAAAGGATAAGACCTTTGCCTATTATATTCTTCTATACTTATGTCAGTATATCTTAATTTCTTCCGAAGTAATTAGAAATGTTCAAAACATGTTTTACTTTCATTTGGGATATTGAAAAATAGTGAATGGACTCAACGAGGAAAATGATCTAATATAACAGATTTGCTAAGACGTAGTTTGTATTGATAGCTTATTTTGTATTTACCCATAATAAATAACTAATTTAGGGAAAAGAAAACCATAAAGTCTTTCTCCACAATTTTAATTCAATAGCTACGCTATAATCTACATGTTTCGAGTGTAGAAACACTCATCATCAGGATGTTGAAGTAAAAATTATGAACAGCTGATGTTGTTAGCAAAAGAGAAAATATAATAAGTATACATACTACAATATGTGTCAGTTTTGACTCCTGCTGGGGTAACTGGGCCGTAACAAGCTTAGTGCCCCAACAGCATTTTTCTTCAAGCTAAATGAAAGCATCTATACTCAAATATAAAAAACACATTTTTTTCTTTCTCCCCCCCCCCCCTCATATCTGACTTATTCTTTCACACCTCCTCGACATAGGTGAATTTTTCAAATCAAATCAAACTATAATGTTTTCATCACACACACTTTGAACTGATTTCCACAAAACACTTCATTTGACATGGAATTGTATTGATATGTCCTGTTTTTCTCTTCATTTCCCGCCCATAGTGGCTTTTTACTGGTCCCTGACCTTTCAGCGTGCTGATAGATTTTCCGCCTCTTGACTGCAAAAATTTTTTCACTCCCTATACGTGCTATTGAAAGCTCCATTATGGATTAGTTCCACCTTTAACTTTATTATATTTTCTCTTTTGCTAACAACATCAGCTGTTCATAATTTTTACTTCAACATCCTGATGATGAGTGTTTCTACACTCGAAACATGTAGATTATAGCGTAGCTATTGAATTAAAATTGTGGAGAAAGACTTTATGGTTTTCTTTTCCCTATACTATTCAACTCCACTTTGAGTATGGACTACTTCTTCAAAAATAAATAATTGCTAGTGTATCAAACCCGCCTTTAGTGTTATACCAATTCCAGATTTGCTATAACAGTGTTTTTATTGGTAGTAATCAGTTACATTAGCAGCACAGTCTTGTTGAATAATGAAGTACTTTTAGTACAGCAATTTTGTTAAGAAATAAATTGTATTTTCTCAATGCGACGCATTTTGTTTCCATTAAAGCGCTTTCTCTACAATTAAGAAAGCAAATCATCGTTCCCAAAAACGAATTGTATCCGTTAGAACATCAAGACGTTGGTGGGGGTTCGTGGTGATCGGTAATCGCCGCGCGCCCTATTATTAGTTCTAACGTGTTTGTTGCGCAGATCACATCGTTGTTCGGAGTCTTCTAGCTGTCCTGTCTGAATTTGATTTTATTGATCGTACCAATACCTGTTTCAAAAAATTAGTTTTACTTTGCATTTAAGTTTTTTTAAACTTTGCATGTCAAATAAAGCAATAGAAGATTGTTATTTCGCACAACCCACCATTAGTATTGGACTTTATAAGCTATGGACGAATTTTACCATCTCAGTAAACCATGTTGCATAATAGATAATCATATGCAATGTTAAACGACAGGAACAATATTACACTAGAAGCTATTTGAATTTTTGAGAACTACAGTACTGATTTTTAGTGGTAAGTAGGGGAGAGGCGTCGAAGATGGCGCACCTAAGCGAAATACTGTATTACATAAAGATTATACCTACAAGCAATAATTTTATTTGGTTAAATTGTAGCTTTATATGTTTACTAACGATGTAATCATGTTAATCTGATAAATCTTTACAAAAAAAAGAAAAAGCACAAATATTTCATTTATGTGTCTTTGCGCCATCTTTTCCTCTTATGCGGGAAAGATGACGCATATAGTCGGGAAAGATGGCGCATAAAGTAGCATAATTATGTCGCGTGGGAAATTAAAAAAAATAAGTTATGGTTTAAGGTTCCAAAACTTTAATAGGTATGTATTATCTTTTGTAAGTCACATACTAAACTAACTATTATTAAATACGTTTAATGTCTACAAAAGTCACAGATATATTTTTTTGGAGTGGACTGACCACCGCAGGCTTTATGAGACCAATCACCACATGACACACACCGATACCATTTTTCCCCAGATTTGCCAAATTCTCCACAAATATTGCAACAGTTTTTAGCTTCTCCATTATCAATATCGTCCAATTCATCATCATCGCACAGGTCCTTTTCACTCAAACTTTCTTTTTCACTTTCGCTGTCGGTTTCTATAAATACTTTTTTTTTAACTTTCTTTTTAGCCTTTAGGTCAATTTTTTGAATTTTCTTAGATTTTTTAAATTCAGCATTGTTTTTAAAGGAGTAGCCGTCAATATTTTAGAATGCGCCGCTGCTTTGCACGACTATTCTTTTGCTGAACTCCTTTCTTCTGTGGTGCTGGTGAAACCACTTTAACGCTAACATGATTGTGTTGAAGAGGATTTTTTTTTGCTGGAGGCCGCTACATGACGGTTGAGGTGAATGTGGTTCAGAAATGTAATTTTTTGTAGTAGTGTCACGTTCGTTTACAGCATAACTGATTTTCTTAAAGCGGCTAAGATGGCGCAGTGCGCAATCTTTGCCGCATCTGAGTTTAAATTTTTAACCTCCATTTATTTTTCTTATTATTATTTTTCTTATAAAAACGTTACATGACAACAAAAGTAACTAATATATAATTAGGCATGCAGTGAGACATTTTTCTTATTAAGAAAAATAAAATATTTACCGCTTAATTTTTCACGAGTAAAAATAAGATCGGCACAACGATAAACACGTTTGTGGTTCTTTGCCGAACTAAACACGTCGCTCGCGGCATACAATGTTGCTAGCTATCTATGTTAAGACATAGTATTCGAATAAAATTTAAATTAATTTTTTAAACCTTTAAACAGACAAGTTATTGGGGTGCGTCATCTTTCCCTCTGCGCCATCTTTGACGCCTCTCCCCTATATGCTTTAGAAAAATGTTAACACCGACTTATAAGCATTTTTCAAAAAAAACACTCTACCGGATTTACTAAATTTATTCCAAGTTACAAAGCCACACTGTATTTAACACAATAGATTGGCGATTGTTTTTATTTCCTCTATCTAAAGCTATTTAAAAAAAACACCCTATTTAATCACAATTTACTCTTTTTACCCATCTCGCGCGTCTTTTTTAAACGGGAAAAATATGCAGCAGATTTATCACTACCCCCGAGGAATGTAAATTCTAAACGTAGGCCATTTTTCAGTGGGAATATCTTGATGTAAAGCATCTACGCCCTTGCCTCATGTTAGCTAATGTGAGAGAAGAATTATTAGCAAAAAATATGACATAAAAATCTTTCCATATTATAAACAGCGTTTTGTGCGGTTGTCCCAAATGTCATAATATTTCGGGACACATTTGAGATATTGCATTTATATTTCAGAAAAAGCGTTAGGGGGAAAAATGAATGGGTTGTGCAAAATTAGTTAAAATTTAATCAGTTTGACGACTTATTATTCCTTATAGTACCTATACGCTGTTTACTTCTTTCACAAAAATCGATAAAATCCTATGAGACACACTATTATACAGGGTGAGTTGGGATGAATGGGCCAAACTCTAAGGGTGTAATCTATGCATCAAAATAATAAGAAGAAACTCAAATGTTGTTATCGAATATTCGAATATCAAATTTTCAAAAATACCGCCATTGACTTCCAAACATTTCCTGCTTCGTTTAGAAAGGGCGCGCGTGGCTCTTCTAATTGATTCGTGCCTTTCTTTAATATTGAGTGCAGCATTTCTAATGCGTCTAATTAATGCATCCCTAGTATCTACTTTTACTTTGTATACCTCATTTTTTAACCAACCCCATAAATTATACTCAAACGGTGTGTGGTCTGGCGATTTAGGAGGCCAACTAATAGGACCACCGCGACCAATTCAAACCTCTGGAAACCAAAATAATAAGAAAAAACTAAAATGTTGTCCTATTAGTTGGCCTCCTAGATCGCCAGACCTCACACCGTTGGACTATAATTTATGGGATTGGTTAAAAAATGAGGTATACAAAGTAAAAGAGGATACTAGGTATGTATTAATTAGACGCATTAGAAATGCTGCACTTAATATTAAATAAAGGCACGAATTAATTAGAAGAGCCACGGGCGCCCTTCGTAAACGAAGCAGAAAATGTTTGGAAGTCAATAACGGTATTTTTGAAAATTTACTAAACCAATGATTTATTTAAAACAATGTTAATGTTGCATATTTTGGTTTAACAATATTATTATTTTATTTAACGCTGTAATTTAAAAACAAATGAATATTCGATAACAACATTTCAGTTTTTTCTTATTATTTTGATCCATATAGTACACCCTTAGAGTTTGGCCCATTCCTTCCGACTCACCCTGTATATTTCTTAGACCTAAGAATAGTACAAAATATATAGCTGGTGGCTATATATTCTGTGATAGTAGCATTTGCAACTCTGTATATTTCCAGAGAGTACAACGTGAACAATTCTACCTCATTAAAAAATTAAGTGCATGAAACAATCCGTCTTAATTCCGCTTTAAAATCTGGCGCCTGTTGCTATTAATTGCATGAATTGTATGAAAATATATTATTATGCATTAGAGGCAATCAAGCCTAGAGTAATGCGGCTACTAGCATTTAAAATACTATTTAAGTTTCTCTTAAGTGTTTTTATGGCCTGTTATGTGATGGTCTCTTAATGAAATTGTAATAAAAGAGCTTTTGCTTTTGTCGACAAATGATTGCTCTCATGCTTTGGGAGGTAATTTTGATTTTTTTTCTGGATGCGGTGCTGCAATTATCAGAAAACAGTTTCCATGTAAAATTGCAATTTTTTTTGGCAGTTGGCAAAGGATAAAGGAAAAACAAACTTTCATTGAGGTATATGTATCACAGCTGTATTTAATTTTTTTTAATTTTACGAATATTTTTGGTTTAACGCATTAACTGGTTAATATTAGGCCATTATAGTTAACACTATTTCGACGTTCCTCTATAAATCACGTTAAAAATTGAGAACAACGGCTGCAATTTAATGCCAAGGCACAAAAACAACAATTTTAAGTCGAACTTCAATTTTCTAAATCCCAAAAGCATTTTCGCCGGCCGGACTCGTCAATCTTGCAGCATTTCGGAGGTTTCGGCAGCTGCTCGGAAACCGCCTTTCAATTTCAGGTGTCGAGGCGTAGTCGAGATAGATAAGGCTATTGTGATGAGTGTTAAAATAAGAATAAATGCGGTGTAACTACGGTTAAGACGAAAAAAGTAAGGTAAGATTTATATTAAAAGAATAGTAAACTAAAAGTAATATTACAGAATACACAGTAACAAATTCAATTGATAACAGGAAGGAATGTCTCATTTAATTTACCTGATTATATTTTTTTATTGAAATTTTAATAAAGAAATAAAAAAAAATTTAAGACCGACCAGAAAATATACACTTTCTGGACAATTTTTCGTCCAGAAAATAACGTTTTGTCGATCAAGACCGGTAAATGGACGTGGGACCGGCAAAATATTTTTCCGATCCCTGTTTTTTCATTTTTCCAATCGCTCTTTGATAATACAATCTACCTTGATTTCGTTACTATGACAACAACATTTCGATGTATTGTCAAGTGACAGTTCGTTGATTTTTATTTTGTTGTTTATGTCAAACTTGTTTCGCGATTTTGAATTATCCGACACGGAAAATGATGAATATATTGCCAGTAAAATCAAAAGCCCGTTACGAGAAGTCATACGACGCATTTAGAATCGCATCAAAGAAATAAATGTATATCGAAGTGTCGGTCTTAAAAAAATATTGTACGTCACGCAACCGGAAATTAGTGTTTTGCAGGTCTCTCCAAGCCTCCAGTACTCGCCTACGGCTCGCCGTGGAAATGCTTGTCTCGGCCTGAAAAACACTACTTTCCGGTCTTGTAACGTAAATTATTATTGTTTCTATAGTGTTGTTCTTTTCCTAGCGTTGACATCTTGCAATTAAAAATTCTAGTTCGTAATATATGTTTATAATAGTAGATTCTAACCGAGTAGCAGACTATATTTTCTCCACGACCATCCAGTTCCATATCTGATTCATCCGATTTTTCACTTATTTTTTGACTTGCACTAAAATTTGTCTGAAAATAATTATTACAACGCGGCCATTTTTATCTGACACTGACAGTTTCGAAATTCATGGCAACCTATGTCGTTTATATCAATTACAGAATATTCATTCCGTATATTGTTATGGAATGAAAATACACGCAAAACGCATAAGAAGCCAGTGTTTCAGAATAAATATTCCAACTCAAGAGCGAGAATTTTTACATTCTATTATCAAAAATGATTTTGGAATTATTGCATTCAGTAATGGTCGTACAGAAAATCATTTATATACCCTTCCCCTGATACTCCTTTAAACTCGAAAGTATAGTTTTCCATAATCCCTACTAAACGAAAAAGATCGCCATTTTCTCGAAAACAAAGGACAAAAAACATACAATAAAAATTTCCATTTTCTTAACAGGAAAGGCAACATTTTTCAGCTCTGCCGATCATTGCCAACACATTTCAATTTCTATCATTTCGAAAACGATATTTTATTTGAGGGATTTTTCAATCTATCGTCGACCGTCCTACTGCGTGTGAAATCATTTTTGCTTTGAAATTCGAATATTTGGCTGCCATTCTGGTCAGATATTATATATATATATAGGCATTATTGGCGTTTTGTATGCCAGTTTGATGTTGGATATCATATTCATACATAAAGGTAGAAAGTCGATTTGAGATTTGCAGATTGCCCGAAATTGATGTTGACAGTATTGCGATCTCGGAAACTATAAGAGATGAAAAGATGGTTAAATGGGAAAAGTAGGCTTGATTAGAGTTGGGCATGGTCAATTGACCGTCAATTGACCATGACGTATTTGACCGGTCAAATTCGGTCAAAATATATCAATTTTATTTTATTATTTATGCATTTGTGAGCTATCCAGATTCCCTCCTACCACCAAGGATAATGTTTAGTGTATCGTTATAGCGTCGTTATTTAATAAAACAATAACACCTGATTCTGGGAATCCCAATAGTGGGCCTCGTTTATTAGTGGTTCCCGGAACGGATTCAATCACAATGAAGGAAAGGAGGAATGGAGAAGTTATTGTCATCCTTTTTTTATACCATTTTCATAGATATTTCCTTCTCAGTCTATTTATTTTTATTTCGTATTTGCCAGAGTTAGGGTTTGCACTTGCATTGCATTTTTGTGAACTAACGACGCGACGTCGCATTTACGATGAGTTTGGGAAAGTCCAAAACCAAAATTTGGAATTGTTTTACCGAAATAAGAAAAGAAAACAAAGTAAAAGGGAAATGTATCTACTGTGGAGCAATTTACATCACTCATGCAGATAGAATGTTCATGTTTTTATGTTTTCATGGTTATATAAAAATAAACTAGTGAGATATACACTTATAGAATGTGTACCTGGATGGACCTAACTATATCATCCATTTGACCACCCTGTATAAAATTTAGCTATGGCAATAGACTTTTTAGAACAAGCAAAACTTGTTATAAAAAATTAATTTTTTTCAAAACGCAAAATAAGAAAGAACCCCGCACTTCTCTTATGGAAAATGGCCCTCGGTTAAATTTTCTAAATTTTTAGTATGTTGTAGAGAATGCCATTCTGATCAAAAGTGTTCATGCCACAACAATATCTGCCGACCAGTTTCCAAGTTGCAAAATATAGTTTATAATATGAATTCGTTTTGTTTTTCTAAATTTTTGATGGCCCTATCGTAGAAAGGATAGAATACTATAAAAATATTTTAAAAATTTTTATTATACAGGGTGAGTGACGAAAGTTATTTAATATTTTTTGTTAAATCGTTGTATTTTCGGCATTAAATTAAATGTTTACAAAGTAATACTATAGATGACATTAGCTTCAAGCAAGCTATCAGAATTTATATTATTTATATTTATACAGGGTAACTCAAAAAAGTTAATATTTTTTTTATTAGTTTTGAAAGAAATTTTGTAGATATTTCTTTATGAACTACTTGTCGCTTATCGTACGCTTCCAAATATATATAATTATCAAGGTAATACAGGGTGTTTCCGATGATAAGCGTAACATAAAAATGCATGTATTTCTAAATCACCCGGTATATTAAAAATGGATCGGTTAAATTTTGTTATTTTTTAATATTTTTTGCTTGAAGTATCTTACTAACATGTTTGCTATTGATTTCCCTTTTCCTATGACCAGTTCTGGAGATATACAGCGTCGAACAGACTCAAAACTCGAAAAATAATGAAATAAAATAGCAATTTTTTTTATTTTCAATAAAAATTGTTATATAAGTTCATTGTATGGTTAGTAATAAATATATTTAATGCTATACAGGGCGAATAATTAGGGTCGTACTTATTATTTTTGGATATAATAAATTGTTCATAGTTTTTATATATATTTCTTATTTGCAATAAAGTGTTAGAATACCCTAATTATTCGAAACACCCTGTATAGCATTAAATAGATTTATTTTTAACCATAAAATGAACTTACATAACAAACTTTATTCAGAGTAAAAAAAATTGCTATTTTATTTGCTTATTTTTCGAGTTTTGAGTCTTTTCGACGCTGTATATCTCCAGAACTGGTCATAGGAGAGGGGAAATCAATAGCAAACATGTAAGTAAGACACTTCAAGCAAAATATATTAAAAAATAACGAAATTTTACCGATCCATTTTTAATATACCGGGTGATTTATAAATACATGCATTTTAATGTTATTTTTCTATCGCTTATAATCGGAAACACCCTGTATAACCTTGATAATTATATATATTTGGAAGCATACGATAAGCGACAAGTAGTACATAAAGAAATATTTACAAAATTTCTTTCAAAACTAATAAAAAAAATATTAACTTTTTTGAGTTATCCTGTATAAATATAAATAATATAACTTCTGATAGCTTGCTCCAAGCTAATGTCATCTATAGTATTACTTTGTAAACATTTAATTTAATGCCGAAAATACAATGATTTAACAAAAAATATTAAATAATTTTCGTGACTCACCCGGTATATAATAAAAAAATTTAAACTATTTTTTTAGTATTCTATCCTATCTACGACAGGGCCATCAAAAAATTAGAAAAACAAAACGAATAGTTTTTACGTATGTTGAAATGTAAACCGCCCAAGGGGGGGGGGCATGACCCCCCATGACCCCCCCCCTGGATCCGCCCTTGCTCTCCTACAAAAGATGTTGTCAACACATTTTAATAGCGTTTATGATATGTGCCTTCTATAGGTACACCGAATCATTGCCAAAAACAAACTTAACTTACCTACCAAATAAAAAAAAAACACGTTACTTCAGCTTCATACAATAATTTTAATAAATGTGTGTATCTTTCGTTCGGTTCGGTAAAGCCTCCTATCAGCTTCAATTTTAGATTGAATTTCATTTTTTCCCATTTGTTCATTCTCCAAAAAAGAAAAACTACGTTTGTACCGTTTCGGCCCGCTACATCGGATTATTAAATCAGATCACATGTATCAATTAAACGGACTGTTAACGTACCTTTACTGTTATTTTCACCTGGGAATCTTAATTAGTCTACTTGGCGTTTGCTTCATGGGCCACCAATCAAATAATACGATTGAAAGGTTCGATTGTATAATCAGCTTGCCGGTTCTATTGTTTTCTAAATGTAATTTGGATCAATAGCACACACACAACGTTATGATAATTATACGGATCAACCTTTTATATAAAATACCGCCCACTTAATAATCAAGAATCGCTCAGACCCGTCAAATAATTCAACAACAGGTGCCAAAAAATTTTTAATAAAATACAATTATTCAGAACAAATTCAAATTTTGTCTAGCGTACCTCAAGGATCTATCCTTGGACCTCTTCTATTTATTATCTATACCTCAGATATTTTAAAATCTTTAAAGCACTGTAAGGTTCAGGTATATGCAGATGATACACAATTTTACCTTCATTTCGATTGCCAAAAGACTATATAAACGGAACGAATTTGCTGAACGAAGACTTAAGCATGTTTCTCTAGATCACAACCTAAGGTTGAATCCATTAAAGTCATCCTTTATGCTTTTTGAAAATAAGAACAAAATTGGCTTTTTGAATGATAATATCAATATAGTTATTGATGGTGTTAGGCTCTCCGTAGTTAAAACAGCTAAAAATCTGGGTATAATCCTGGATACTGAACTAAGGTTAAGGGGGTATGTCAAAAAACTAATTCAAAAGTCATATATGTCTTTAAGAGATTTATACAACAATCGTCATGCTATGTGAAAGTCTCGTTTGGTCCAGCTTTAACAACTGTGATTTTATTTATGGGCCATGCCTTGATGTAACAGATAGGAATAGGATACTAAAAGTAGAGAATACATGCTCACGCCTTATTTCTGGACTTCGAAAATTTCTCCTACGTTTAAAAATTTCAAATAGCTAGTAATGAACAACCGTAAAACTTAACATTTGGGATATTTTTTTGTTAAAATTCTAAATAATCCGGCTCTGCCTCTTTCTTTAAAAAGTGGGTTTTTGTTTTGTGAAAATGTACATTCCCGTGACATGAGGTTTCCTAATAGGTTGACGGTGCGTCAGCATCAGAGTGCCATGTTTCAGAGATCATTTACCTTCAACTCTGTTAAATTGTACAACTCCTTACCTAACGAAATGGTTTTCCTTGATAGTAACAAATTTAAATTGCAATATAAAAAGTATCTACTCAGTTTTCAAAATGAACAATTTTGTTAATTATTTTTTGTTAAATTATTATTTTTATCAATGTTTTGCTGGTCATTCTTCGAATGATGTATTTGTCGTCTTCTCCATCAGGTTAGAATGTAGCGTATTGTTCTTTCTAGAATGTTAACTATTTGAACCAATTTTTTTTTATTTCTCCTTTCTACGATATTTATATAATATCTGTATATTCATAATTCTTTATATTTTTTTTTTATTATTATTTTAGCAAGCAGTGTGGGGTTCAGTAGAGTAGCCTTTGTGGCTAGACTGCGCCCCGCTTTTGCTTGTCTGCCTATTATTAGTAGTCTTTGTAATTGTTTTCTTTGTTCATCATAATAAAAGACGTTTATTATTATTATTAAATGGTTGCCAACTTTTTCCTAGGAAAAAAGATTAATTCCCTGACCTTACAGCCTCTCCATGAGATGCTTTTTTAAATATACAGGGAATACGCATTCTACTTTTTTTCATAGGCCTATGTTCTCGACTTGACAACCTTCTGTTTTTAAAGTTTGAGATGTCAAGAAATGTCAGTGAATGTTAATCAAATGTGAATTTGGCTCTGCTGATATTACATTTAAAATGCTCCGCGCTGAAGACAAACGCATCAAAATTTTGATTATGTTGGGTCGGTCGGTGATATGTTCAATAAAAGTACCAGTTGAAACGATGCGATTTAGAACAAGTAAAAGCAATGCAAGTTCTTCTATCATTAAACCAATAACAAGTAAATTAGCACTCCACAGACCAACTACGATAATAGGTTCCAATTTTTCAATTTTTGGAGATGCTCGCTCTACTTTACATTGCTTTTTATTTCAAAATTATTATTATTTGTGTCGTTCTTTATGCAAGAATA
Organism: Polydrusus pterygomalis; assembly: GCA_963969555.1. Classification (NCBI taxonomy): domain Eukaryota; kingdom Metazoa; phylum Arthropoda; class Insecta; order Coleoptera; family Curculionidae; genus Polydrusus; species Polydrusus pterygomalis. The sequence continues at coordinate 54,034,020 of OZ018381.1, forward strand.
AATGTAATCTCGGATGGTATTAGCGGAAGTAAGAAATAAATTCCATGTCAGATCTTCGCTTTTTTTTTGGGCACCTGACATGTTGTTTGTCTTGTCATTTATTTAGAGTAAAGCGAGCCTATTTGTGTTTATATACTTGTTAACGCCAAGCCGCTTTACTTTGGAATTAGAACACGCTTTGATACTTCGGTTTTGTTAATAGGTTTACGTATTATTTGTTTCCTGCTGTTAAGCATGATGTCTCGTCAAAAAATTTCGTTAGAGATACCGGATCTGCGTTTTGTTATTTTCGTTTCGAAATGTTTACGTATGGGAGATTTAAATAGGGCTTTGAAAAATATTGAATTTTGGATAATGGGAGTAATATTTTAACGGTTCGATTAAATTAATTGAATAAGTGATTGATTTGATGGAGAAAATAGGTTAATTGTAAAAATTATTAATTGCTTGTTTGATTATTTTTCGTGCACTTACTTAAGTACACTCCAAACAACCATTATTAAATAATTGCATTAAGGCAAGCATTGAGCGTTCATGATCGCTGTTTGTTATTTGTAACGCATCTCATTTTCAGAATTTTTAATTAGAAATACAATACATATAATACACCTAGGCACAAAAACGTTATGACGCTTGAAATCTAGGCGATGTGCTGGTGGTGTCCTCTGTGATGTACGTCGAAACTGTGATGAGATCTCGATTTATCATCCTAAAAACCTCTAAGTATCAAATTTCATTCGGGCTAAAATAAGTATTTGCAAAAAAATTGACAAAAGTAATAACTTTAATGATATCATGTATATTAAATAAGTATTAGGAACGAGTGTTTATTTAACTGTTGGCAGTTAACTGCTGTAAAATACGTTTATTATACATTAATGGTGAATTTTAAATATAAATATAATGTTGTTATGTTGAAAACGAATGTCATAAGATAACCTTATAAACCCATAAATGTATATGTGTATGATTTAAATGAATTATAAAACTTTTAATAGATTTATTATAATTTTATCTAAACTCTTATTGTTGCTATAGAGAAATCGCGTGTAAAATATTTTTTTACTTTATATTTGAATAGTTTTTGGTAAGAAACGATTAGAGATACTAACCGAAACGTTATATTAAGTAACAAAATAAAGACAATACAGCAGGTTTGCTAAGACACAGTTTGTATTGATAGCTTATTATTTATGAACTCATATTAAATAAATTGCTAGTGTATCAAACCCGCTTTAGTGTTATATCTATTCCAGATTTTCTAGAACAGTGTTTCTATTGGTAGTAATCAGTTGAATAATGAACCACTTTTAATAAAGCACTTTTGTATACTTGTATTTTTAAACTTTGCATGTCAGATAGAGCAATAGAAGATTCTTATTTCGCATAACCCATCATTAGTATTGGACTTAATAATCTATGGACGAATTTTAGCATAATAGTTAACCATGTTGCATAATAGATAATTCTATGCAATGTTAAACGACAAGAACAATATCCCACTAGAAGCTATTTAAATTTTGAAGAACTACAGTACTGATTTTTAGTGGTAAGTATGCTTTATTAACAGTAGCAAGCAAATATTATTACGATTAATGTCAAGTTTCATTACAACTGCCAGTATGAACTAATACAGTATATAAAACCAGATTACACCCCCAATAAAACTTGATAATTACAGTGAATATTCAGAGCAATAATGGCTATAAACCATTCTATGGTAGCATTAACTCCTATTTCCTGTTGGCTCAATTACCGTGATATTATCACTACACAACGGTCTAGCAATTTTCGCTGTCTTACAGCAGGAAAGCGCGTTGCTATCACATATAGCATTAAACAGTTTAAAGATTGGAGACAATGATGTTTCTTGAATGATGAAAGAGTTTTGGACTTCCATTGTCTTTATTTGTTTTAAATCTTCTTAACAAATGATGTGCTATTTCCTTGGAGAGGTTTGAGTAGAGGGAGTAGAAATCTAGCTAGCTCGTATGTTGAAGAATTACGGGAGCTCGTAATGGGTCTTAGAGGCATGTTGTGTTTATGTATCTTAGGCAGGCCATAGAGATGTGGAGGCTTACTGTGGTGTGGTGTGAGGCGTGTCCGTGTCTTTTCTGGTATATATCGTTCATAATTCTTAAGTGTTTGATAGATTCTTCTCTCGATGGTAGAGGTCGGATCCTTGGCCGTAAGAAAGTAGTTTCCTTTCTGCAGGACTTCTTCGATTTTCTGATCGTAGGTCTGAACATCCATAATGACGGTCGATTTTCCCTTGTCGGCTGGTAGAATCTTAATAGTGGAGTCTTTGCGAAGGTTTGCAAGGGAGATATTTTCTTCCTTACTGATATTTGGTTTTGGAGGCTTCGATTTTTCTAGAATTTAAAACAAATAAAGACAATGGAAGTCCAAAACTCTTTCATCATTCTAGCATTAAATAGTTGTATGAAAAGTATGTGAATTCTTATAAGGAAGAGAATGCTTTTTCTCAAAGTGGAAGTCCGACAAAATAATGCTTTTCAAAATTAAAGTAATGATTTAAATTGAACCAATACGTTTCTACATACTTATCAACCAAACAATTCCATTCTGTTCACTGATGTAATTGCCAGTAATACTAAAAATTAATCCGGACTATCCAAAACAAATACACACATTACATATGCAATTCGTTTAATTTTTCAAATATTATATCTCAAATAATAATATAATACACAACTCTGACAATACATTTTTGTGGTTGAACCGATATCCAGTTTTCATTTTTTTTTAGTGAATACATTAATCCGGACAACGGTCCGGAAACGCCGCAAAATAAATAACTGGAATCAGTAACGCTAACGCAGCTATGCGCTGTTATTATTGGTCGAAATTAACAGTAAACTAAAGCCTTGTATCCGTTTAGCCAGTTTATGTTGTGCTACGTATAAATTGCGACCGCCATTTGCGACAATATATGAGTTTATGATACTCATTTTGTCTTTACGTCGTAAATTTGCAGGTGAAGGCACCTTACTGTTTAGTAGACGGACACGATGCTTCAATGAATACATTGTATATTTTACTTATATAGAGAACTTAATGTTAATGTCTCTATTATGACTGGCCGACTACCGCCTGGTTTAAAAGGCTTAAAAAAAATCTGCGGAAAGTGTAAAATTATATTTTTTTTTATTTATTTTATTTTTTATTTTTTACCATTTATTTAACACAATTAACATTTTTCATTCCTTACTAGCTGGCAATTCAAGTGTTATAAGTTCAAAATCAAAACAAAGCAGCTGGTACCATACTACCCAATCGAACTTTTAATAATATAAATATAATTTTAAAAAATAAATTTTAATACCTACTGGTACGATCAATAAAATTCAAATTCAGACAGGACAAACCCCCACCAACGTCTTGTGGATTATGGGTTCTAATGGATACAATTCGTTTTTTGGGACGCTGTTTTGCTTTTTTAATTGTAGAGAAATAGTGTTGCCGCCGAGACGAGAGATTCTCGTCTCTCGTCTCGTCTGACCCTCTCTCGACGAGACGAGAGAGATATTTTCTCTCGAATAAAGCTCCGAGGCGAGACGAGAGAAGTACCCTCTCTCGTCGAGAAATTCTCGTCTCTCTCGATCTCTCTCGAGCAAAGAACGTTACTTTTTTGAGCTTTTTTAAATCTTCTTAAATTCCTCTTTGCAAAAATATACATAATGTCTATATTTGGATCAGCGGTTTTCGAGTTATTTAACTGCAAATAGTTTCATCTAGTTAGCCGTGCCTGGCCATTCATCAGAAGAACATATTATTATATACGTTTTATCGCTGGATAAAATTATTTGCAGTCAAATAACTCGAAAACCGTCGGTCCAAATATGGACATTATATATTTTTGATAAGAGGAATTTAAGAAGATTTTAAAAATATCATAATAGACAGGGTGTCTTTTTAAATTTGCTGATTGTACATAAATTTATAATTACTTTTATTAAATGCATTATTAGTCTATAGTTAATAGTTTCCAAGATATTGACTTTTGAAAAATTATATTTTTGAGTTTCGACAGCCTATAGCTTTCTAACAGTACATCTTAGAGCAAAACGGCGCATATGTCTATATCTTCCATTTTCACTATCTTCCCAAATCAATCAAACTTCCGGCTAAACCGGATGTAACTCGAAAGCAGGAAATATAGTTCTTCCGGTTCAACCGGAAGGTGATTTTTTTTGGGAAGATAATAAAAATGGAAGATAGGGACATGTGAGCCGTTTTGCTCTAAGACGTACTGTTAGATCTGTCTAAACTCAAAAATTACATTTTTTAAAAGTCAATATCTTGGAAATGGAAATTTCTTACCGTGCTGGTGTTTTGGAGCACCCTGTATAGACAAAAATAATTTTATAAGAGGAACCTCTTAACCCTTAATAAGCATCGTCAAAAGTTTTCCGCTATCTTAGTGGTACAGGAGATATTGACCTTTGTCGCACTAATGGGCCACCCTGTAGTAAATACCAAGCAAAGTTTTAACGCATTTAGGTTAGGTTCTGTCATATTTGACATATATTGCACACAATTTATGTCAAATATGATAGAACCTATCCTTAACGCGTTAAAATTTTGCTTGGTTTTTAATTAGGGTTGCCAACCGTCCTCTATTCTAGAGGACAGTCCTCTCTTCTATCGTTCTGTCCTTTTTTCTCTAACATATAAAAAATGTCCTCTTTTATTACCTACTTAATTCGAAATATAAAAATTATTGTATATCACCACGATGCAATGCCTCTGACAACATGACAACAATGGATTAAAGGTGAGCTTCTAATATATTTTAATTTAAAATATAATTGCGCTGATTTTTACAAAGAGATAAAAAGAATAAAAAAATCTTAGAAGCTGCGAAGAGGCAGAAAAAATATATTTGGAAGCAATACAATAGGTAGATGTGTATTTTTATATTTTGTTTTGTATATTTTCTAATTTTGTAGAAAGTCGCTTGTTTTAATAATAATAATAATATTTCAAAAAACCAGGAAACCCTGAACTAGCAAAAACGAGAAAGGTTTTTATTGTTTGTTTTTAAATAATACAAGAGACAAGAGTTTTTTATATTTCGCTAAAAACATGAAAAAAAAATTTTTGCATTTGGGCCCCCCCCCCCCTGGTCAAAATTTTGCTTGCCCCATGTGACAATTCTGGATCCGCCACTGGGTCCTCTATTTTGAATGTTGAAAGTTGGCAACCCTATTTTTAATATTTGGTTTAAATCACTAGTCTCTCGTCTCGTCTCGCCCTCTCTCGACCAGACGAGAGACCCATTTTATCTCGTCTGACGAGACGAGATAAAGCCTCCTCTCGTCTCGTCTCGTCTCGCGGCAACACCATAGAGAAAGCGCTTTACTGGGCACAAAATGCGTCGCATTAAGAAGATAAAAATTATTTCTTAACAAATTTGCTGTATTAAAAATGGTTCGTGCTGCTAATGGAACTGATTACTACCAATAAAAACACTAATCTAGCAAATCTGAAATTGATATAACACTAAAGCGGGTAAGATGCGCTAGCAATTGATTTAATATGGGTTAATAAATAATAAGCTATTAATACAAACTATGAGTAGCAAATCTGTTGTATCAGATCATTTTCCTCGATAAGTCTATTTACTATTTTCCAATATCCTAAATGCAAGTAAAACACGTTTTGAACATTTCCAATTACTTGCTACCAATAACAACACTAGTCTAGCAAATCTAGAATGGGTTAGTAAACCTGTTGTATTAAATCATTTTTTTCTCAGTGTGAGATACAAAAATTCCTATAAAAATTTCAAGCCCGTTTTGACCCCCTTAGGTGTTAATTTTCAAGAAATCTCTTCCTTGTGGATGCCTTAGTTATAAGGAGTAAGGAGAAGACATTCGCGAAATTTCAGATTTTCGGTTTATGGGTATAGGTTGACGAATCAGTCAGTCAGTTAGACACTTTACTATTTAATATAATACTTAAGTTTAATGGTTTTTTTTATACTGCAAAACCATCAAATATCCCTTTTTAAAGAAAGGAAACGATTTCACAAAAAACCGTCTAGCCCATTTCAAAAACACCGTTGCTCAAAACCTACACGCTAAAAATTATCGTTCCCCAAGGGGCTCTGTCCAAAGTTTGTTTTGTTTAAAGCGATATGGCCGATCCCTACAGGAAACCTTTTACTATTTTGATTGAAGAATCAGGTTTTGCAATACCGACAGCGTCTTTGAGAGTTTTTATGTATGTTATTCCTTTAAAAGAACGTATCGTCAATTTGGAAAAGTTTCGATCTAAGAAAAATGTTTCTGATATAAATTTAACAACTTTTTGCAGCAAGACGCGACAGAAAAAAATATAAGATCGGACCGACGACGTGTTAGGGTCCCTAGATGAAAAAACGTATTTTTTCCTTTTTCGTCGATGTATCGTCTACGGCTGGACGATATTGAAATTCCAATATCGATATAGTCGATATTTCGATATTTTATTTTTTAAATATCGTTATTCGATATATAGATATTTTATTTTTTTAATATCGTTATTCGATATATTGATATATCGATATTTTATTAAAATTTTTTAAATATCGTTATTCGATATATCGATAAAACATAAAAATATTATTTTATAAATACAGTGTCACCAGAAAAATCCGCATCATATAGGTTTTTTTTTATTAATAGCTTTATGCAAAATTTGACTTTTGCATCAAGTTCTGCTTCGATCGAGATGAAAATTAAGCAAAAAAATAGTAGGCAATGCGAATCACGCATTATCTGTCAAATTTTAATTTTTTCCAAAAGATAATTCAAATGTGGGGGTTATTTCTGAAAAACTCGAAAAAAGTTATTAGAAAAAGTTTTTCTAAATGCAGTTTCTAGCCCACATGCAAAATTTCAGCTGCATAAGATAATTTTGATTTTTTACCAATATTTTGTAAATTGTACCACTTTTGCAAAATAAGACTCAACGCTACCTACACACAACTTCTCAGTTTTGACAAGGCTTTATTTCAGATACATTTTCTTTAAAGTAGCGCCATAATAAATGTGTGTTTTTTCTACAAAAACGTTATTATGGCATAAGTAGCTTAATATTAAATTATAATATAGGGGTTTTAAATTAAATCCTTGAAAATAGAAACTTTACGTTGCTAAACTAAAACTTATTTTCCACTTAAAAAACACTTTACTGAAGACACTGTGTTCTTTTTTGTCTTAATATTAAGGTGTATTACTTTTAGACACAAGCTATGTTTTCAAAAATACTTATTTTATGAAGTTACCTTATACAGGGTCAAAAACAAATAAACTTTGCATCACATGCGACCAAATTTTAATAGCCCGATTTTGATTTTGTAAATTAAGCTATTAATAAAAAGAAAACCCATATGATGCGGACTTTACTGGTGACACTGTATATCAATACTGTCTTATGTGCCCTGTAAAACTCCGTACCTTCATTTCAAGGGGAGACTCTAATTATGAAAACATGAAGAAAGAAGATTGCATTAAATATTAGTCCTTAAATGTGTTATAAGGACGATATTGATATTCCAATCGAATATCGACAATATCGATAATATCGATATATCGATATTTTATTTTTTAAATATCGGTTATCGATATATCGATATATCGAATTTTTGCCCAGGCCTAGTATCGTCTGTCTGTTTGTCTATCTAACTGTAAGCGCAACAGCTTTGAAACTAATAACAATGATGTCCCTTACGTAAAATACTAATTCAAGTTTATTATTTCACAACAGTTTTTTTTGCTTAAATCCCAGCTATTAGAGTGGACAAGTTAAATGCTCGCGTGAGACCATTTCGCATTCGCTGTGTTTCGGTGTGGATTACGTTAGCTTTAAATTGTTGTAATTTAACACACATGTGGCTGAAAAATTGAAACGGAAATATAAAATGTATTTAAAAATCTGAAATGAACGGGAAAATTACTATTTTGGATCTGTAGGAAAATCCTCAGATCAATGCTTGTTCAATATATTAATCACCAGTGGCGTGCAGTCAATGTAGGCAAAAAGGCATTGCCTACCCTAGTAAAATCATAAATTTACAAAAAAAATTATAACATTTCCCAATTTAATTTTTACAGAAAATCATATTATTCTGCGTTTCCTTATCTAAGTTTTTATGAAACTACTAATCGTCTATACTATATTTCTATAATAGTATCAAGGATTGTCCCAACATAAACATAAATCATCAAACAAACGTAATAATCGCATTTAAAACCGACCGAAATCAGCATAATATCTCCTTTGTAGGTGGCCTATATGAGCAGGACGAAGGTGTTTTAAAATTTTTAATGCAGGCTATAGCTTCGTTTGAAGGCAGCACCTATATTTTCAGGTTTCAAGTACGGATTTAAAGGCAGGGATGTAGCGCCTTATGTTAAAACGAGACAGAGCGATTGGCAAATGTCGTAGCGCAATTAATTTTATCACGTGTGAAACGACAGGTCGCATTGTTTTCGGTTATGTAGAACTGACTTTATATTATTATTTTCAAAGACATTATTGATATGTAAAGTTTGGCTCCTTCGGGCCCATATAAGTATCATGTTACGCTTAGAATTAGTTTTGTGTATATAAACATACCAATTTTTATGAGGTTTAAAAATATCAAGGGTAGGGATAGAAGTAGGTAATTTTGGTTTTTGTAAAGCCGTCGTGCAGTAATAAAGCTTTTATATTTTTACGGAATTTTATTAAAAGAGAGTCTTACAGTTCCGTTCGGGATTTTGCGGAAATTAACTGTTTACTTACTATCGCCAGCGCGGCCCAGCGACGCAGTCCGGACACGTGCGCGATTTGCAATTATTGCGTTATAAAGATATTTCTTTTTTAATAATAATTTTGCGTTTTTATTATCCCGTATATTTTTTATTTTACAGATAATTAGTGTTTGTTACCCTGTTACCCATAACAATGCAGTGTCAGTGCAGTGATAATGAAAATTGCGTACAAGGGCTAAAAACAATTCCGTTTCGGTCCAGAAGTTTTAAAAATAAACAAGCCATAATTTTAACGAGGCGTCCTGTTTTCTCCCTTAAAATTGTGCTGCAAAAGAAAAAATGCAACAGGTATTTTAGCGATAAGTTTTATGATAATCATAAGTGGCTTACAGGTTGCAGTCATGTTAATAAAATGTTCTGTTGGCCGTGTTTACTATTTTCAAAAAATATTCGAACAACCAAATTTAATTTAATTTAATTTCAGAAATTTAATAATAGTTCACCGAATTTTTAACGAAATTTGGGCGTGACATCAAAAAATTTTCGCCTGCGGCGCATTGCCTCCGGTGGTTTTCCTTTTTCCCCGCCAAATCTTTATGCCTACCCTGTTTCCAATGTCATTGCACGCCACTGTTAATCACAGTTTTTTTTTATTTGTTTGGTCTAGTTTGTCGTCCCATAATAACTAGAATAACTACAAAGATTCAATGCGATACAAATTGGTTTTTTATAAAAAGCAGCCGATAATCAAACGATTTTGCGTTGCAAATGACATAAAGTGAACATGGAACTAACTAACCAGACAGCATGTAAAATTAATTGCTGCTTACCAACTTGACAAATAACAAATAACAATGGTTGCTCTTTAACTACCCTAAACACAACACTAATTTAAGTTTATTATTTTGTTGCAGTTTTTTGTTTAAATTCAAGCTATGAGAATGAATAGTTTAAAACTTCTTGTGGGACCATTTTGTATTCGTTATGTTTCGGTGTAGATTACGTTGGATTTAAATTGTGGTAATTTAACAAATGCGGTTGCAAAATTGTTATAAAAACGTGAAATGTAAAGTAGTTAAACAGATTTATGTTCTTCTCTACTGATTTACTACATGCACTTCTTTATAGGTAACTAGCGGGGCTACCAGAGGCTTCGCTCACTCATTTGTTATAAGGTCGCTATTGAAATGGAGCAGCGGGTACTATTCATATTATTCAATAGAACCTTTAGTGTGTATCCATATTATTTTTAAAAAGTGCTTTCTTAGGTTAGGTTAGGTTAGGTTAGAGTGGCAGACCTCTGGCATTGTCCAAACAGTCACACTTATTCCTATAAGGACCGTTGTGGTACCACACATGTTCCGCGGAACCTATCCGCATCAGCTTCCTGATGTTTAACACGATCGTAGAAGAATCTTAACAGCTCACTCAAACCAGCCACTGCTGTTAATAAACTTAGTAAGTCGACCCAGTTGCAGGCTGCTCACTTCCTCCAGATCATTAAAGAATGGTTCGCCCAGGGCATTGAACCTTGGGACATTCACACAAGAAATGCTGAATACTTTCCTCCTCTTCTTCATCTCTGCAACTCCTACAAAAGTCGTTAGTTGGTATTTGCATACGTTCAGCGTGTCTACCGAACAGGCAATGTCCAGTGACTACAGCAGTGATGTTTCTTAGGTCCTTCCGACTGTGCTGTAATAGCGCTGCGGTTTTTCTGCCGTCAAGTAGGGGCCACAATTGCCGGGAGATGCCACAAATTGTCAGCCCTGTCCATCTGCTTTGCGCAAGTTGTTTAGCTGTTCGATCTATTTCCTTTTTGACTGATCCCAGTGGTCTAGCCACAGTAGTCTCTGCTTGTCCGACAGACATGCTTGCGCCCTCCCTGGCGAGCGCATCAGCAGTCTCGTTGCCATATTGCTGTGATTCGATGTTGAGCACCCAGTGTGCAGAGATTGTTGCGACAGCGTCTTACTAATTTTGACTTAGTACTGCTGGAGCAAATTGCCTTTATGGCTGCTTGACTGTCTATATGAAAGCTATAGACGCAGGTCCTTTCAAGCCAGGGTGATCCCGCAGGGTATTGACTGCTTTATCTACTGCAAAAATTTCTGCCTGGAAAATGCTGCAGTAGTCAGGGAGTCTGTACAACCTCTGTATTAGCTGGTGCTTTCGTTCTCTTTCAATAAAAATGGCATTAATCTCTTGCTTTGTATATTGTTATAGTAGTAGTAGATTCAGTAAATTTCTTTTTATGTAAAAACTTTTAAATGTTGAAAACAAGTGGAAGTACCACGGAGTCAAATCTGGCGAAGTGGGTGTATTAGAAACGCTTTTAGAATTAAATTTTGTTATTTTTTATAGCTCTTTTGAAAACAAATATGACACTATTTAGCTGAAAGTTTTTTAAATCACATAATACGCTTACGTTCTTACATATTATATAATCGTGAAATTATGCAAAACCATCGCATCGTTGGCTCGTGCATAACAAATTAAAATGATGTCTCTTGCAAAGAGGATTACGATATTTACATGAAACAGACGTACTTTTCTGCTGCTATTTTAGGATGCTTCAAAGCTCTTTTCGGCAAAGCGGGATCGTTGAGAGGACATGAAGATGACATTTCTTTGTAATCGTTTCTGATTTAAAAGATTTGTAGTTGACTTAATCCGTAAGTCTCCCTTGTTAAAGCGATACAGCCTTGAACCTACCCAACACGAAAATAAAATAAAGTCGATTTGTCGTTAAACTTTAACGTTTTTTAATAATATATCTAATGTTAACAAAATTAAGTAAGTTTGCAACATTCTGTGAACTGTTTGTCATAAAAACTAATAAATCTACGCTCTTCCCCATAAATCTTTTAATAATTCGGGGTAATCACCTACTTATAATTATAAATAAAGGCTATTAAAATACTTTTTAAAACTGCATCGCGTAATAGGAAAATATTGTTGGAGTTATGAAAGATTTATTAAACAGGAAGAGAGGTATGTGTTTTATGAAAAATCTTTTCGTAACATAAAAGTGATACGACACAGAGACGTTATAAAAGAGTATGAAATTTTAAGTAAAATAAACTGTAAAAAGCTTTGTAAAAGTTACCTATGCAAATAAATGTATTCTATTTTAAAAGACTGAGATGACAGAGTGGCTGCACCTTAAGAATTTTAAAAATACTTTACGTTAATTGTTTCACAGTATGTATATCCCAAATTCGCTTAGAGTGGCAATGTCGATTCCAAAGGGGTTCTGGACAAAAAGTCTGGGATAAGAGGTAATTCCTCGAGGTTCCTAGTTCATTTCGAAGGAAATTAAGATATCTATCGGTAGGGAGGCTCTCATCAAAGAAAAATTATCCAATCGCCCTGTTTTCAATGCCCGCTCAAACCCTTTCATTATACTTGAAGTAATTTTCACTTATCCCGAGTTGAAGACGAGGGAAATTTCCTATCAACAAAAACATGAGTGAAACCGAGAAAAAAATTATCGGGAATTAATTCTGCTGCGTGGGAGATTCGGTAAGAAAATTTCATAAATTGGAGTTTTTCTTATTGTATTTTTTTTTTGCTAAAATGCTACAAAAACATATTTCCGGCGGCTTTAGTTAATTGTAACTAATTAGAGTTTTAGAAATGAAGTTCATTTTAGCCGTTAGTAATTCATTTTTATTACTAAAATGTGAGAAACATTAAATAACAAATTTGTTATCTGAAATCCAATGTCTTTATAGTTTTTAAATTCAAATAAAACTTTAAAAAACGTATTTCCGATGAGTTTAGTTTAATATGACGCACTGTATTTTTACAATAGAAGTTGATTTTACTTGTAAGTAACTAACGTTTATTACTAAAATTTCAGGAACATTAAAAACATTAATTCGTTTCAACCATAACATCTGATATTACATGTCTACATTGTTTCAAATGAAACTAAAAAAAACATATTTCCGATGAGTTTTGTTAAATTTTTGATGTGTCCCTTTTAGCCCCGGTGTTCGATATGTAAAGCAAATTGGTTAGTATCAATAAAAATATAAGTTAGCAACAAAATGTATTTTGATTTTATTCTGAGTGACTTTTGCCAATAGATAAAAAGCACTTCATTTTTGACAGAAAAATTATCACTTATTAATTTCATTAAGTTAATAGGAACTAACCAAATTATCGCGATAATCTCGCGTTGCTATAAGCAACGTAAACAAAAAGGAGGCTTCTAGTTGGTTGAAAATAAATTAATGTAATTTTCTAAGAAACAGTGACAAATTTTTCTGCGCCTAGTATCTGTAGTTTTGTCTATTAACATGCTCATTTAAAAAAAAATGGAGCTTCATCTGAAAAACAATTTTTTGGACAATTCGTGCGTGACTATTTATTAGCTCAATCATTATTTCACACCAGGATCATCGTCCAACAACTCTTGTACAGTTACTGGTTTATGGGGACGAAACTTCTCTTTTTAAAAACATTTAGGTACGGTGGTTTCGTGGTGAGCATCATAGTCACACCCAAGTTGTGTGCTTGAGCTATAAGAACCTTCCCGTAATGATAATAATATGTTTATTTTTTCTTCTCAGGTATACCAGGACGACCATTTTCTGTCTGGGATGCTTTCTACTTAATTGCTACCCTACACACTGTCGATTGGCTAATGGACAGGCGATTTGGGTATTTTTCATTGAACATATCACGAACATATGACTTCTACTTGTGCCTCCACAACCCAACGTAATTAATTTCTATGCGTTTGTGTTCATGTAATATCCGCAAAGCTAAATTCAAATTTGATTAACATTCACTGATATTTTGTGGCGTCTCAAACTTAAAAGGCAAATTGTCATTGTCAATTCCTTAAAGATTGTAACTTAAGTTCAGAACCTTGCTAAGTCGAGGAACATATCAATGGTGCATACCAGCATCCAGGTATTAAATATAGAATTGATTGAATGTGAAAATGAAGTTTTTTCCGAAAATAATTCATTTAAAAAAATTTGACGGGTCCGAGCAATTATTGATTAAGTTGGCGGTATTCTATATAAAAGACTGATTCGTTTCTTTATCATAACGCTGTATACTGTATAGCTTCTCTCCATCTTCGATGCTAATTTTCGCAAAGTTTCATAATTCCTCTAGACTAATAGTTATTCCAGCTATTTACTTTTCATTCAACATAATTGTTCAATTTAAATAAATAAATATACATACGGCGCGGCGTCTCGGTTGTTCAAAAGACGGTCCGCTTAATAAATATGCAGAATTGTGGCTCTTTTCGAATGCTAATCTTGATAAAGCGCAATAAGTTGCAAGTTGGGAGGTGCGAAAAATGCCTTTTAATCCCCGGCGAGAATAATAACGGCTCTTGCACATTATTCGTGTTCAGTGGAGTCTGACTACGGAAACGATTATTGATAGTTCAGGAAAAACAAAATTCTTGAGCATGGGTTATTTAAAATGCAGAGAATTGGATTGGGGCCAGGTAAATATTTTCCAATAATTTTTGGTACCCTATAGGGTTTAAAAAAAGATGGAACAACCCAGCGCTTTGTTAGTCATCTAGAGGCTATTTAAATGTCTCCGCTATCTTCAGTTTTTCTTTCTTAAAAATCTAGCTTTTACACTAAGAAAAATCCTTCTATTCCTTATAAGAATTCACATACTCTTTATACAACTGTTTAATACTATATGTGACTGTCTACTGTAAGATAACGAAAATTGCTAGACCGTTGTGTAGTGATAATATCACGGTAATTTAGCCAATCGAAAATGGGAGTTAATGCTACCATAGAATGGTTTATAGCCATTATTGCTCTGAATACTCACGGTAATTACCAAGGTTCTATTGGGGGTGTAATATAGTTTTATATACTGTATTAGTTCCGACTGGCAGTTTATAATGAAACTTGACATTAAAATCATAATATTTGCTTGCTACGGTTAATAAAGCATATATTTACCACTAAAAATCAGTACTGCAGAACACGCAATTCCACTGACTTCGTCTATTAATTTGCTGGGTGTCAACCTGGGAGGAAATATGTCTTGGCATAATCACGTTGTGGCAATCGCCAAGGCAGCTTCTCAGAAGCTCGGTGTACTATTCCGTACCAAAAAGTTGTATACACCTCAACAACTTTTGACACTCTATAAAGCCCAGATTCGACCATCACTGGAATACTGCTCTCATATCTGGAGTTCTGCACCGAAGCATACCCTTCGGTTGTTGGATTCCATCCAAAGGAGAGCCGTTCGTCTAATCGGCGACTACGAGCTGACTAAGAACCTCGACAGCTTAGAACATCGAAGACAGGTTGGTGATTTGACTCTCTTCTACAGATATTTCCATGGCAAGTGTTCGACAGATATTGCCCGCTCGATTCCACCTAGAGCAATACATAGCAGAAACACACGACGAACCACTGCCGCTCATCCCTATGTGGTTCAACTTAGTACACCCCGAACATCATTGTTTCAGAACTCTTTCATTTGGAGGACGTCATCTTTGTGGAACGGCCTTTCTGAGACCGTGTTTCCAACCGAATATAACCTCCAACGATTCAAGAAAAACGTGAATCGCTTTCTTCGCACACGCACCGCTCCCAGAGCGCCTTAAAGGATTTTTCCTACAGTGCTTGTGCTCGATAATAAAAAAAAACTGTAGTTCTCAAAAATTTAAATAGCTTCTAGTGTAATATTGTTCTTATCTTTTATCATTGCATATGATTATCTATTAGTTTGCTGAGGTGGTGAAATTCGTCCATAGCTTAAAAAGTCCAATACTAATGATGGGTTGTGCGAAATAAGAAGCTTCTATTGCTTTGTCTGACATGCAAAGTTTAAAAAAAGTTAAATACAAAGTTAAAATAAATTAATTGAAACAGGTATTGGTACGATCAATAAAATTCAGATAGGACAGCTAAAAGACTCCGAATAACGATGTGACCTACGTAATAGAAATGTTATACCTCGTTTTCAACTCTTTAGGGGCCGAGTTCCAAAAAACATAAGAACTACATTTTTACTATTTATGTTGTAGAGTACTTATTCCTGCTAAATTTCAAGAAAAAAATATATTTCCAATAGGAACATTTATACTCCTGTTTACAAATACCACAGAATATATAGCTACGCTATATATGGGTGGGGAGGTTTGGGGCACTAAGTTAAAAGGATCGTTTATTTTGAATTCACGATACTTTCTTAATACATATATATGTTTTATATACATGGCAAATTTTTAATTCCAACAATTTTTAGAAATAATTGTTTCTTCTTCCTCGTGTTTATTTGGTCGTTTTGGACCCTTTTCATTAATTTTTCCCATACTCAATATGTTTTAATCTATTTCTATTTTTTCTTCACATTATGCCATTTCGACACACCAATTTTTAATTCCATAAAAGCTCCATTAAGGTTTTATACCAATTATCTTTTTCTCTTCTGCTAAAACCAACAGCAATACCAGTGGCGTAGATATATCATAATAAAAACGTCAAAACGTTCGCGTTAGGTTACATAAGAAATAGGTATATTTTTTTAAAAAATCTATCCATTTCAAAATAACAGGGAAAACTTTGTTGAATTGATACTTTGAAGCTACATTTTTGAGAGCTCAAAATAAAATTTTAGGGCGTGGCACCCCAAAAAATTTTCGCCTCCGGCGGTGCGCCTCCGTCAGGACGCCTCCAGCGGGAAGATAGCCCGAGACCCCCCCCCCCAGAATGAAAAGCTATCTACGCCACTGAGCAATACATTTTTCTGTCTCCTGATCGTGAACGTTTCTGCGTTCGAAACATGTAGAGACCTCTGAGCAAATTTTTTTTTTGTTCTATTAAATTTTGTGGAGGAAGGCTTTTAGTTTTTTCTTTCCTTTCCATACTTTCAACTCCACATTAAGCATGAACTATTTCTTTAAACATGTTTATTTGTTTCAAGCAAAAAATTTGTCTAAATTTTTTTATATCTTTTCTATCAGGGTTGCGTCATCAAGGACCCATCCCTCTGAAGATTATTCCTTGGCCGAAGTCAGTGGAGTAACTACTAAGATAAAGTTTTTAATTACATTTTTCACTTCCCCCCTCTTCATCTCGGTCTTGTTACGCTACTGATTGAAGCGAAGCGCTCTATATATTTTCAGATAAAGAAATTTAGTCCTACAATTCGAATGTTTATCAGCCAGCGCCGCCTTAACCAAATTCAATTTATTTACAATCGGCCCGAACACAACAATTTGTTCGGCCCCCCCGTCGCAATTTCTCAAAAAATTCTCATTTTCGCTAACCAACCCGGGGCTCACCGGAGCGAATTTATCCAATTTAGTTAACGATTGTGCGATGCCGTTGATTTCGGGGCCCTTTTCAGCCCTGCGAGACCGCAAGGAGTGGATTAGCCTCTACGGCATGGCGGTCACAAACTTGCGCGTTTGCCAAGTCGTGTTAAAAATAAATAGTTTAAGGGTTTTGCTATTTTTTAGTGTAGCGACGTATTTAGGGCAAGGGGGTAATAGAATATGCATTACGACAAAAAGAAGTTCGAGTCGCGAAATATCAAGGAAATAATGACAAAATTAAATCGGAAATAATACGCACCAACACTTATCTTTACATTGCACAGGAAGAAAAAATAAAAAACTACTTGTTATGTTTTACAAATTTAATCAGTTTCCTGACACGTGTTTCGGCACTTGCGGGTCATTATCAATGGAGTACAAGAGGATACTAAATTCTACGTGACATTATAAAGGTATTAATATTATATTATGGTAACCATGAACATGTCATAAAATTAAAATTAGGATTAGAAGACTGAATGGTCAACTGTGGGTTTTCCTAATATTTAAAGCTACAGATACATATTTAGTTCTAAATAAGTGTGCTATTAAGAATTAGGGAAGCACCTGAACCTGAAGGTATTTCGATTTGATTATTAACAACATAACATTTGTTTTTATGGCTTTTTTGATAGCTATTGTTTCTAGTAGATTGAGTTTTCTGCTTTTATTGTGTGTGCTAACCCTATTTTTATTTTTTTTTAAATAGATGTTTTGTGTTCTTTAAGCCTGGTGTCAAAAATTCTACCTAATTGTCCAATGTAGATAGCCTCGCAGTTGTCGCATTCTATTTGGTAGACCCCACTTTGTACAAGTTTGTTTTTTGTTTCTATTTTAGCATTGGATATGTGTTTGTGTAAGTTGTTTTTATTGACTTGTATGAAATGATATTAAGGTTTTTAAGTTTTTTGGAGATTTTTTGGCTTGTGTTGCCTGTATCTTATTGAGCAGTATTTGCCCTTAATTGGAGTGGGATGTTATTTGTAAAGAAGTTTTTTTTTGTTTTTTCTTTATTATTTGGTGGTATTATTTTCAGTATCTTTTTGTACTCCTATGACAATGACCCGTAAGGGCCGAAACACGTGTCAGGAAACTGATTAAATTTGCGAAACATAACAAGTAGTTATTATTTTTTCTTCCTGTGCAATGGAACAACAGTTTCACCAAGCATGTAGCACAACACAAATTAATTAAGTAGGTACTTAACATTTGTATTACATTATTTGCTATAAAATTTATTACAATTTGGCATATTAAAAATTCTATAGTTACAAATTGGGTCATTTTAAGCTCAAAAATGAATATTTTCACGTGGTTTCATAACTGGGAACATTTAGGAAGAAACCAGTATCAGCTATTAATGTCACATATGAGTGTCAACTGTCGAAACGCCTTGTTTTTATAAAAGGGTTACTTGCTGTATCATTGTCGGTTTCAATCATAGACAATTTTATTTACCTTTAGATACCTACAGCTTATCTCCTGCGCAAACAAAAGTTACGTTTTATGGGTGAAAAAATACGTCCGAGCGCATGACTCGTCGGTCAGCTGTCTTCATTCGGGGAACCTTCGTGCATGCGCACAAACCTCGTGTTATCGGCCGTCCTACTTTATCGACAATAATCGACGCGCTCAAAAATACTCTCCAGAACCGGCTCGGCCGCCATTTTTGTTGTTGTGTTTTAAGGTTTCTCTTCTCTGCGGATTCCTTGTAGTTTTCTAAAGTTTTCAGCTATCGGATCGGCTATCGTGGATTGTGGGACTGGTGTTTAATATTTATGGATTTTTGGTTTTTGTGTAGTTTAGTTAGTGAATTGTGTTTGTGCTTTTAGTGACTCGGATTGTAATATAAACAATGACTAGTACGTGTTGCAGCCGTTGTATAATTGTATTATGCCCAAATAGGGGTAAAATAAACCCTCTATGGTGGCATATGAGCAAGAATTTAAATTTTAAAGCCCGGACCTGTCTATTTTCCCATTCGTCAAACGATAATGTTGCAGTGCGCATGTCTAATAGTTCCCAGTTTTGTTTACATGCGCGAGGCCATAAAACTGCCACATTCGTGATTATTGTTTGTTTATCTAAAGGTAAATTGTCTATGGTTTCAATTCTGTCTATTCTGACAGTAAAACTTTTATGGCATTACGAAAGCTGAGCTGGCAATATCGCGTGGGCTGCCGCATAGCAGTAATATTTGTGTCGACCACGCTTTAGACAAAAGTAAGGAGTAGATCCTAAGGCCCAAATCGCTATCCGCTATACGCCTATGGACAATGGAATTAATACATTTGCTTATTGGATCTTGTTTCGAGCCTATGTGTTCAATGCGGTTTGTTTTGGGAATTAGGACCTCGACAAATAGATTCCTCCCGGTACAATTTAAGTTTCTGTGGGATTAAGTCTGCTTAGATGCGACCCAAGAATTTCGAAAAGTTTCGATTATTATTTCAACGCGGATTAACGGTTATAGTGAAAATTGATAGTGCTCGTCTTCTTACGATGGACACTGCACTGACGAAAATAATTTAATACAACAGGTGTGCTGAGAGACGGTTCGTATTGATAGCTTTTTGTCTATTATCCCATATTAAATAAATTGGTAGTGTATCAAAACCGCTACTTACTTTACTTTTAAAATCTCTTTATTGTCCTATATTAATTTTCATATTGCATTATTAAATACTAATTAAATTATATATTTGTATTAAGTTCTTCCTGGTTATGTGATTACCAGTGATACGCCCTACAGTGCAGGGTGGCTGTTATTGGCCGTGGTATTTAGAAAATGCATTTTAGTGCATTTATACAGCCAGTTTCAGTGACCTTTTACGGCTATGCAAGAATTTGGTTTTTATTTATTTAGAAGGGTTTTTTGTTGTTATGTTATCTTAAATATATAGGTTTGTGTTGGGTTTCACTGGAAAAATAGATGAAAAAACCAGCTTGATTCTTATTACTGTCAGGTACACCGTAGCTTTGCTTATGATAGCTTTAAGATATTTTATTGGTGGGCGTCCTAATTTTGGGGGCGTGGTGTTTGGATTTTGGGAATTTTTATGATTGTTCGTGGAAATTGGAACTTTTAATTATTTTGGAAATATATAGGTAATTTTGAATGTATAGGAAGGTGAATGCGATATTCGTCGTGCCTTTCGTTTGTTATTTGTTGTGTCAGTCTTGAATTTTGGGGGTGGGTATTGTAGAATTTAATTGCATTTTGTCGTACAAAGTCTGTTATGTAAGGTGTGTCTGTTGCCTGGTGTAACTGCCATATTGGAGTTGTTCTCGGTGCCAATAGTACTTGCCTTAATATTTTATTTTGTAACACTTGCAGTTTTTTAAAGTGAGAATCTGCCATGCCACACCAGACTGGTCCTGCGTATGTTATTATAGGTCTTATATATCAATGTATACATTGATTGTATATTATTTGTTTGTTTGTCGGTGCTAGTGCTGATCTGTTATTTAGTAATTTGTATAGTTTTTGGGTGGTCATGTAATATTTTTGTACTAATTTTGTCGTGTTTTTTTGAAATCTAAGGGTTTTGTCAAGTACTACCTCCAAGATATTTTAGGTTGTCTTTAGGTATTATTTGTCTGTCATTTATTATTATGTGCTGATTTATATGGTCGTTGGTACGTTTTCTTGTTAATACTAAGCATTCACATTTATACTTACTTAGTTCCAATTTCCACTTTTTATACCATGGTATAAGGGTATGTAGGTGATTTGATATATGCTGTCTGGCCACATTTGCGGAATACGAACTGGCGTATAATAGTACGTCATCGACAAATATGGCCAGTTGGGAATTTGGATGGGGTGGGATGTCGGCTGTGTACAAGTTAAACAGTGGGCCTGCCAGGGTTGTGCCTTGTTGTAATCCAGCATGGAGTTTTATGGGATCTGAGAGGTTGCTTTCCACCCTGACCGCGAGTGTTCTGTCTGTTATGTATGACTGTATTAGTGCAATGAAGTGTAGCGGGAAATTGTGTAGTGTGATGAGTTTATAGAGCAATCCATTGAACCATACGCTGTCAAATGCCTTTCTAATGTCCAGAGAGAGGAGTACTGCATTTTGTTCAATTTCCATTTTTTGGATGGCTTTTTGTACTACATGGGCTATGAGAAGTACTGCTCCTCTCCCTGTTCTAAATCCAAATTGTTCCTCTGGCAGCCCGTGGTCCAATTTCATGCTCTTTAGTCTTATGTGTATGATTTTCTCTGCAACCCTTCCCAGAGCGCTTAGGAGTGAAATAGGTCTGTATGAGTCTGGTCTATTTGCGGTTTTTCAAAACCGCTTTAGTGTTATATAATTTTGTTTTTATTTCGATGCTTACAGCATTTGCATCATTTTATAGATTCTTTCATTAGGAATGTGTTGTATCTTCTAAATGATAATCCATGTTCGATATAGGGCGATGTATACTACGACGAATCATTGTCTTTTCGTCCTAAGTTTTAAATACCCTGTGGAGAAATTAGAGCTATTATTTTCATACTAATAATTTATGGAAATTATTTTAATGGATCCTTAAAATTTTCCATTGTATTTTATTCTCGCTCTAATGTTACATAACTGACGACTAAGCAGAATAATAATATGTCTCTTGTTCGAGGCCTTAATCAAAATTTTAAATTAAATTTTCGTTTTTAATATAAAAAATTAGGTCAATAAATTTGGCAGAATGACACGGGAAGAGCACTTCATTATGCTTACTTAACGTATAAAAACATCGTCTTAGGGCTTAAAATCACGGCCCGTTGTTGGATGGGATTAGATTTAGCTGGCCTTTGCTGTTTTCTCTAAAAACCGTCGAAGCTTCATTATTTGAGATTAAGCGGGCTTGCAGCTAAACAGCTTCATCAGAGGATTTAGTTGGTGCGTCAGCTGCACGGCATTTCCGAAGTAAAATTATTGTACTTCGTCCTGACTGGAATAACCTTATGAGCGACGACTATGTTTACGCAGTATAAAGTTATTGATTCGAAACATAATGCCTAGGTTTGACAATGTTCAAAGGACTCAAATAATTGGTTTTTAAATAACGGAATACCTATACGAGACATTGCCGCTATAATGCACGTAGCAAAAAAAAAAACGGTAGAAAATATTAAGTACAGATGGGAAGCGAATGGAACTTTGGATAAGAACCTCCTGAAAGACCAAGAAAAACAACGCAATAACATGACAATGGTGTTGTGCAATACTTGGAGGAAAATCCCCTTCAAATAATGTGAGTTGCTATCCAGCAAACAAATTTTCCTGGTTCGAGACCGACAGGTTGTGGTAGGGTAAAAGAATCCCATTTAAATAATTATGTTGCCGCCAAAAAAATGGAATTAGGGGAAGAGCACAAACAGGCACGAATTATTTTTGCCTTAAATAATATTTTGCGGCCAGACTGGAAGAGAGTAGTCTTTACTGACGAAAAAGTTTTTCAGTCTACGTTCAACGGACATATCAGGGTATACAGACCTCGCATTACAAGATAATATACTGAAAATTTTATCAGTAAATCCGAAAGATCAGGGAGATTTTCGGTGAATGTATGGGCATTGGTAAGTTATCATGGAGTGTGTTGGATTGTAAATGAAAGGTTTAATGCAGTCACTTACAAGAACATTTTGGAATATATTATAATGCCTAGTGTATCGCAACATTTCCCTGGTCAGAGCTTTATTTTCCAACACGACAACAGCCCGCTTCACAGCGCGGGTATGGTCAAAGATTGGTTCCAGAGAAATAACGTGGAAACTTTGCCGTGGCCTTCAAAAAGTCCAGATATTAATATAATAGAAAACGTGTGGGGGTCTAATGACGCGAAAAATATATAAAGCAAATTTCAGTCCAGCTAACCAAAATGAATTTGTTTCATTTATTGAAGAAACGTGGAACGAGTTAAGTGATGATCTTGAATTTGTGAGAGGTATATACGTATCGATACCCAATAGACTAAATGAGCTTTTACAAAAAAATGAAGCGATTACTAAATATTAAATAGGTGTAATTTTCTTTTTTAAATTAATTATTGTGTAAAATAAAATGTTTTAATTAAGTTAGGCCTGTTAATTTTTAATGAAACGAAGAAAAAATGGTAATAAAAATTATAAATATGACACGTTTAAGTCTAGCCCACTAAATAAAAAGTTTAGTCGGTTATAATTTAAACACAGTCAATAGCTTGTCCTACTTTTCTATGAATTTCGGGGATTATGGGTAGGTTTACAACGCACAATCGATGTCCTACTTCTTTCAGAACTCAACGGTACGTTCAAAATACCTCATTATTGACTCACATATTGAACTTTATCCATTCGTTCCCGTCCAATTCAAAATCGATATATTACCGTCAAGGACATAACAGCACAAAACGTCTTGTGTCCCTACGAAAGACATTTTTATATCATGACCGGGCATTTTTCTCCCGAGGGTCCCAATTCATATGCGACACACGCAGGACTATATCTTGGCGCCCTGGTAAATAGTGGGCCATATAAGACATCCTTATCCTGATGACTCCAGGGTGTTGAAATATATACTCTCCTTTTCGAGCAAAACGGGACGAATGTGTTTATGTGACGTGCTTTTAATGGTAAAGTTTATAGGGTGAGACGTCTTTTAATGTTTGAAAGTGTGAGTATAAATATGTATGTAACCGTCGATAATTTAATTGTATTGACAATTTTACGGATACTTTCGCAGTGTTAGTCGTTACATTGAATATCGAACTATATAAGAATGACGGATGTCCGAGAAAAGTTGACAACCCATTTTTTGACGTATTGGAGCTGGTTTGGCCGCCATTTTGGAGCTGATCGTAATTCTAACCTTAAATCGCCTGTCTGTCGTTATAATGCAGCGCCTCGGCAACAGATGTCTCAAATTCACTGATGTGATGTCGTAGTGTTGCCGCATATCGTATTTTATTGGAATTTTTAAGAATTCAATCATTTTTAACAGACAATAAAATAGGAGGTTCTCAATTCCAGCCGAATGTATATTTTTGATAATAATATGTACGCTGATTACTCCGGGGTAATTATTGGACCGATTTTCACAATGATTTTACCGTTGCACTGGGTGTTAAATGTTAAACAAATAAAAGTAGATAAAAAGCGACAGCAAGTATAACTAAAATAGGTTTTATTTCGTCGAAAAATAGCAAAATACGTAATACACTAATACAAACAAACTGAATGTTTCTTAAGTAAGAAAGTAAAACCTACTTCTTTTAACCATTTTAAAAAGTAGTAATAATTGCAAATAAAAACCAAGTTATGCAAACACGCACATCATTCATATTTTACCCAACATATACGTTGTAGCCTAGGTAGGTATTGAATAGTGAGAGTCGTCATTTAGTTCTGTTAGAAATAGAATACATGGCGGTCAATATGTTTTCATGTAATTAACGTTGGGACGTCAAAAGGTTGAAAATATTATATGCTACAAAGCAATTAAAAATAGGTACATTTTTAGGTCTAGACGTGGATAGGTGTAGGTACTTATGTGAAATCAAGTTTTATGATTAGCTATAAAAGTAAATTTCAAAAACTCATGCAGCAAGTCAAACAGACAGGCGGCAACAATGTTTTAATTTAGCAGTGAAAAGGTTAGTCGCTTTCTTGTTGGTGAACTCATTGTGCCATCTATGAATTTGACGTAGCAGATTTAGGAAATCGGCTCATATGGCCTTCTTATAGTTTGATATTCAATGGTCGTTATAACTTAATACGCATGCATATACTCTATTTATATCCTTTAATTTAACAAATTATCAACTATTTAATGTATGATTTACATTTTTTTATAAACGTTGAACAACTTTTGAAGTTATGATTCGCATTTCGTTAGTTAGTTACCGAGTAGGATTAAAGTCTCCTGTTTTAATTTTTTTAAGGCCGGTAAGATGGAGGTAAATTAGGAATATAAGGCGGGTGGTCATGTTCGAAAAAGTCTGGCTGATTTGCTCATCGAGTTGCTCGACGAACAGTCTGTTTGAACTAAAACGACTCACAGTTTTTTATAGTTTAGGTGGCAGTAGCAAAGCAGCCAGCAAAGCCACATGCTGTGGTCTTACGAAAAATGTTCCACACCAAGAAAAAAGTCTTCTATTCCTTATAAGAAACCACATACTCTTTATACAACTGTTTAATACTATATGTGACAGCAACGCGCTTTCCTACTGTAAGACAACGAAAATTGCTAGACCGTTGTGTAGTGATAATATTACGGTAATTTAAATGATATTTTTCCTTTAAGGTCATTTTTGCTACATTACTTTTTTTTCCTGTCAAATGGTTTTTGAAATTTTCGATGATACAGAAACAATTGCCAACATCGGTATTTATTAGAAATAAAAATGTTTCCCATATGCTGCGTAATTTTTGACCATCACTGAATATACAGGGTGCTACAAAAACTAGTGTCGTATATGGGGATCTCGAAAATGGTACTAGATACAAAGAAGGCACCCTGTAAACATTAACAATATTAAATGATAAATGAATTTAAATAAACTAATATTTTAATTACTGTAACGTGTATGCACAATCCTGTGTATATTGTGTAAATTATGTTTAATAACATTAATTAATTTTATAAATTATTGCCAAAAAAATTTAGTTCAAATTTAATTTTGATTTGTTGATTCATAATGTAGCGAATTCACTTTATAAGTAAAGCGATAAAGTTTTATTTACAGCGTTAGGTTTATTTTAGAGCGTTTATGAAAAAAAAAGGTTATATAAAATATGCCATTATTGTAATGATTTTTTGAAACCGCTAGAAAAACGCCGTGTGTAGGTGTGTATATGAGTCAATGCCCTTAAAGGGTATTCCATCTTATTTTAGGAAAAAACTATGGCTGTAGTTGTACCTATTTAATACAGTTAATACTGTCAACAAAATTTAGGATTTGCAAAATTATTTAGACCAAGCTTTACTGGTTCTAGACTGTAACAATTTTTATTGTTAAGGCAGCTTGTGTACGTATATCCAAAGGCTAGTTAGTGCTATTTTGCTTGCATTTTGGTAAATAAGGTTGATTTATGAGAACATTAAGTTTCGTAACTGCACCACGGGAATGCAACGGTGTTTTTGGCAATTTGTATTAAGTGACGGAAAAGCTCAACGTTAGGTTGGCTTATTATTTGTGTTTTTCGTGCTTTTTTTCGTGGAAAATAGGAATACATTAATTTAGGAAAAACTTTACCAAATCTGGATAGCACCATGCAAATGTGTGAAATGTAATGTTTAGTCTCAAGGAAAGCAACTTAAAAAAACTAACTTCATTTTATATTGTTTCAGGTAAGCTTCCAGTTTCCTTGAATGCATCAGTTAATTCAGGTTAAGGATAGATAAGTAAAATCGCTTTTTAAATCGTATAAAATAAGGTAGTAGTAGTAGTAGTAGTAGTAGTAATTAAGGGGAGGTTCCGAAACCTGGTAAGTAGACCAACGGCGGAGTCTTCCCCCGGTCACTCTAACCACCTTGGCCCCCGCCAAAGCGTCCCGACCTCCTTATGAAGGCAAGTATGTCGCTCCAGGCCAGCGCCATGATTTCTTTCTCTTGGAGAGACGCCGCCCCTAATACCTGATGCCTGAGTCTTCCCAGGGTCTTACAGGTGCCCAGAAAATGCAGCGGGGTCTCTTCCTCCTCCACGCATCCGGCACAGATTGGGTCCTCTTCGACACCAATCAGTGCTAGGTGCTTCCTCAGCTTGCAGGGTCCTGTAAGTGTTTCAATTAAGGGGTTTAGGGGACATCGTCGTCAGTTTAAAATCCATTCTAGCTTAACCTTGCTCGGCCAAGTTCTGAAATCCTTCTTGAACCATCCGCCATTGCATTGCATAAAATAAGGTAAGCAGAATCTATAAATAAAATCCTGAAATTTAAGTATTTACCTATGAAAAGATAAATAATCATCAGATATCATTTTAATGAACTTCTCCATACTCGAGCAGCCATATTCGCGGAAAAATTTGCATTATTCATACACCTACACGCCGACGACATGCATTTAATATTAAAATTCAAAACCACCAACGCCTATGATCAGAAAATGTGTCACATCCAGGTGAAATATTAAATAAGAAACCGCGTTTTTTTCTCTTCTCCATTCTTTCCGCACCATGGAAATCTCTCGTTTCCAATTTTTGCGTCTTTGTGCCTCCGAATTTATCGTTTCTTTGGATGATCATTAATTATTTTTCTTTGGGCCTTGCGTTTGATAAGAGGCCCCAGCTTCTCTTAGTCTTGTCACTATTCCGTCTTATCTCGTACTTAATCCCTTTGATAGATTCAGAGACGTGAAGTTTTCATTTGATGCGGATTAATTGACTTTTTCATAATTTCTTCATTTATAACACTTAAATGACGTTGTAATTGACTTCTTGATGGAAGCAAAAAAAATGTTATCGTAACAATATTAACGTTGCTTGGCCGAGTCATTGACAATTTGAATTAATTTATGACAAAGAGATATTATAGTGTACACAACCAAAATCGAGTCAAGAAGCCCAATGTGACTTTGCAACTTGGGATAAATTGAGTAAATGCAGTACATTTTCTTTTGGAAAAATACTTGGAGACGGTTATTAACATTTTAAGTTGTTTTTTTAATAATAATAATAATAATAATAATAACAATAATAATAATAATAATAATAATAATAATAATAATAATAATAATAATAATAATAATAATAATAATAATAATAATAATAATAATAATAATAATAATAAATGTCTTTATTGTAATTAAGGACAAAATTACAAAAGGCGAAGTTAAAGCTAGGCTTCCTCACTTAACCTAACATTATAACTAATAACATGGTAGTAATATTTGACAGTAGTTATGATACTTATAGGTTGAAAAAATTACGTAATAAGCAATGATAGTAACAGATTTTACAGTTAAATCCTATTTACTTTAACGTGGGCATGTGAAGGGCATTGAGAGGCAGTACAACTGGACTGATCTAATATGTGTCAGAACATATTTGATGGACAAGAGGACGAACGGCGTTTTTAAATGTGTGAATTGGCGCAGATTTTAAATTAACTGGAACTTTGTTGTATATTAAAGACACCTGATAACTAAATGATCTTTCAAATAGTGTGGTTTTGTGTAACGGAGGAGTAATTGTGGATTTATGTCTGAGGTCGAGGTCATGAGAGTCATATCTAAATTTTATTTTTTGATATAGATATTCTGGACATTTTTTAACGATTATTTTGTTATACAGTGCTAGGCAATGAAGCATTCTTCTTTCACTCATATTCAACCATCCAATCTCCTTTATCTTGGCACTCACCCCTCTATCATACTTTCTAATTCCCCCTATCATACGTACACAGCAGTTTTGAATCATTTGTATTCGTTTGGCATCCCTCTCTAAAAGACATGGACCAGACAGTGTATCGCAGAATGTAAATTGTGATAAGACCAGACACATAACGATTTTTTAAGGTGTGTATTTAAAATATGCCTTTGGTTAAAAATAAGCTTTAAGT
The DNA here is from genome assembly GCA_963969555.1 of Polydrusus pterygomalis. Lineage (NCBI taxonomy): Eukaryota > Metazoa > Arthropoda > Insecta > Coleoptera > Curculionidae > Polydrusus > Polydrusus pterygomalis. The sequence continues at coordinate 54,062,638 of OZ018381.1, forward strand.
TGGTAAAAGCTTTCTTTATGCAGTTATTGATATGCTCAGTAAATCTTAGGTTAACATCTAGCAGCAGTCCAAGGTTTCTCGCATTGGTTGAACATGACAAGGTTTGACCACCAAAGTCAACGCGAAGGATATTTCGATATTGCTCCCTACTCTGTGCATGACCAAACAGAAGTAACTGGTATTTTTTTGGATTTAGTTCGAGACAATGCTGTGTAGATATTCTTAACAGAAGATCAAGGTCAGCTGCTCATCTGTCAATGGTCTCAAAAATGTTTTTAGGGCAAAAGAAGATGTATAATTGGGTATCATCCGCATAAAGGTGCACAGTGGCGAACCTCAGTTTCTCAATTAGTTGAGAGGTATATAGAGTCAAAAGTAAGGGGCCAAGAATAGATCCCCGAGGAACACCACATGATACATCCATAAATCCTGAAAGATTCGAGTTAAGTTTTACAGATTGTGACCTTCCGGTAAGGTAACTCTCAATTAGTTGGCAAGCATTGTTTTCAAAACCAAGACACTTTAAAATAGCCAAAAGGAGCTTATGATTTAATTTGTCAAAGGCCTTAGAATAGTCAAGCAGAACCAAGGCAGTATATTAAAAAGAATATTGATACAGTGTGTCCTAAATTAGAGATATGATAAATATACTTTGCTAATTGCTTTAAAAATAAGAAAAAAAGGTGTACTCTGGGAAAAATGATCCCCACCCCAACTAAAAACATAACACTTTTTTAAATTTTAAAATAGTTACACACTACCTAATAAATAATACAATACAGACAATATACTGATAATTAAAGTAAAGAAAAGGCATACAGACTTGAGAATAGGTATATATGCTTAACCCCCTGAACTTTTATAGATAAATCGAAGCAGCAATGCAGCACCATCCTTTCATAGTATAAAGTTAAAACGTAGTAGTCCCGTATATCCACGGTTCTATGCAAATTTGGAGAAGTATTCCAATTTTCGTTTAGCAAACTTACCCCGTTAAACCGTCTATTGACTGACGAAGTTAGATGCAGACGAATATAGAGAGATGCATCATGTGAGGTTTACTTTATATTAGATGAGATTTTGGTCGGGAATTTTGCTATAAATTTCGCGATAGAATTTTAATTATAAATTAGTAGAAGGAAGTTTTTAACGTATTTTGTTTAAACTTTAAACCAAGCATGTTTGGAATGTGTTTGTCACTTGGCTTGCCCCCATGTAAAGGCAAATGCACGTAAATATACGGGGTTGTGCATTCTTGTTTAAGAAAATTTAAAAAATTAAAACATTGATGTGAAAAAGGAGGGAATTTTTCTGTATTTATTTGCAAAATTTATATTATGTCAACTCTGATATAGTTTTTAAGCATGATTTATGGATTTTTTGCCTTAAGGTTAAATTCTCAACGTCATTCAATCTATTGCCAACCTATAACCTATTTCCCGTTGATTTTTTGAGTTTATTATTTTAATAACTAAAATTTAAAGAAAATCAATACCATCGGTACATTATTTAGGTAGTATCTGATATATAACAAAAATATCAATTTATTTCATTGCTAATTTTGGGAAAATTGTATAGTAAAAGAACAATGAGTGACAATGACATAATAATGTTAAAAAAAATCTTACCCGATATTTTTCGCTATACAGTTTTCCTAAAATAAGTTATAAAATTCCTTGATATTTATTAAATATGTCAATTATTACCTATAGAATATCAAGTCGATACTGATTTTCTTTAAATTTTATATAAAAGCTAGAAAACATAAATAAATCAACGCGAAATAGGTTATAGGTTGGCAAGCATGTTGATACTCCTACCTTAATGGAGGTTTTAACGACTTAAGGGCGTCTGTCAAATGTTTATGTAGGTATCATAAAAAAACATAAAAACATTTACATATTTAAAAATTAATCTTAAAAATAAAGGCGCAGCAATTTTAAATGCTGACGACCTGACGACCTTTGAAAACACGAAATACTGAAATATTTTTAGACAAATTTTATATACAATACATATAATAACAATATATGCGCCACCACTGCATTTAAATCCCTCCAAGACCAAACAGCTTAACTCTTAACTTCTCTATCATTCACAAATTCTTTTTCCCCAATACAAAAAATTATCTTTCAAAGAAGATAAACCGAAGCCTAAATGGCATTTCCGATTGCCGGTCATAATTATTTGTTAGATCGGGAATCTGATCGGAAAGACGATCGAAACCACGAGAACGACTAAGGGTTTTATTTCTACCCGTTGGGCAACTTTAATTGGAGGTTTTTAACTTCCGATTATTTAGACAGGAAATCTAACTGTTCTTATATTTTATTCTTAATTTGAGACACACTGCATTAATATTTTTTTTTTATAAAAAGTACCACAACTGAAAATGCTAATACCGGTGCCGAAGTATTTTTCCGTGCTGGATTTACAGCATTTATTTCAAGTTACAAACTCACATTGTATTTTAAAGTACCTAATTGAATTGCTGAGTATTAAGAGGAACTTACTCCAAAAAATAAAAATTATCAGTAATTTTAAAAAATCGATTGCCAAACTGAAAAATATTACTCCCCATGTTCAAGCCAAAATGGACAAGTTACGTAGTTAATTCTACTTAATACCTTGTAATTCAATTTCAATTATATTTTATTTAAATTTATTAGACCAACCAGATCAGGCGTAATGTAAATAAATAAACAACCAATACGACAAAACCGGTACCTAGGCATAGGTGAAGTACGAAGCAAAGCACGCACTAGGAGTGCAGAGCGGAAATACTAAGCGAGTGGTCTGAACACTGGGAGTTTAGTCGGTAGGCAGCCCCATCAGGGTTGAATCCGACACTACTCTGCCTCACAGTCTTTAGAAGGTTCTCCTCGAAAAAAAAAATGTATGTATATTCTTATCCCTCAGTTAATTTTTATGAATTTAAAACAGGTCCTTAGGAACAAGAAAGTTGCTACCCCCAATAAAACTTTAAATTACGATTCATATGGGTCGGATTACGTTATCAGATATTGGTTTCTCTTTGTGCTGCTTAACATTTTACCGGATACGTGCATTTTGTATTTTTATACTTGGGAAATATAAATTGGGTCGACTCAAAAATAAATGATTTTTTTCTTTATTACAACAAGCCGACAATACCTAAAATACCAACGTCCAGCAGGTTCCTCGTGACTTCATCAAGCCTGGTACCCCCAACAGCATTTTCATCATCATCATCAATCAGCCCTCTGCGTCCACTGTTGAACATAGGCCTCCCTAATCATTTTCCATTCCAATCGATCCTGTGCTGTTTGTATCCAGTTGCTGCGGATCCTCTTGATATCGTCCGACCAACGCGTAGGCGGTCTTCCTCTACTTCGCTTGTCCATTCTGGGTCTCCAGTTAAGAAGTCTCCTTTCCCATCGGTCATCTCGCATCCGTGCAACGTGGCCAGCCCAGTTCCACTTTAGCTTCGCAATAGTTCCAACGACATCGCTGACACCGGTTCTTCCGCGCAAATCCTCGTTTCTTATGTGGTCCTTCAAGGTAACACCATGGATCTCTCCATCTTCCTCTGTGTAACTCTAAGTTTCTTAGCTGTTGCTGTTATTAGTGTTAGGGTTTCTGAGCCATATGTCATCACCGGCAGCACGCACTGATCGAAAACCCTTATTTTTAGATTGACGGGAATGTCACTCTTGAACAGCATTTTACTTTAAGCTAAATGATGCTTTGACTTTTACGAAACCCATTTTTTTCTTTCCCTCTCATTTCACTACTTTTACATGTCTCCGACAAAGTTTATTGAAACTTAAGATTTTTCTTTCCCCCAATTCACTACTTATACCTAAATGATTTTAACAAAGTCTGTTAAAACCCTCTAATTTTCTTTTGCTCGCTTCATTGTTCTGCCCAAGACAGGGTCTTTTTCACTACCCCTTGACTTTCCAGTATATTGAATTCTTGTCGGTCTTCAGACAATTCATATTTAACACACTATTGAAAGCTCCATTACGGCTCAATCCCACTTATTATTTTCTCCATTGCTAACAACATCAGCATTGTACTATTTACTTTGTTTTCCTGATGATGAGTGTTTCTACACTAGAAACATGTCGAATTATTAAGAATTATTCTAGGTTCGCCTAGTTATTCTAATAAACTTATGGAGAAAGACTTTGTTGACTTGTTTTTCTTTTTTCTATTAATCATAATATTTGCTTGCTACGGTTAAAAAAGCAGATAGGTACTTAACACTAAAAATCAGTACTGTAGTTCTCAAAAATTGAAATAGCTTCTAGTGTGATATTGTTCTCGTCGTTTAACATTGCATATGATTATCTATTACATGGTTTAGTGAGATAGTAAATTCGTCCATAGCTTATAAAGTCAAATACTAAGAATATTTTATTGCTTTATCTAACACGCAAAGTTTTTAAAAAATTAAATAGAAAGACAAAGTAAAAATAAAGATAAGAAATAGGTATTAATAGGATCAATAAAATTCAAGTTTAGATAGGACAGCTAGAAGACTCCGAACAACGATGTGACCTGCGCAACAAATACGTTAACTAATAATACAGCGCGCGGCGATTGCCGATCGCTACGAACCCCCACCTACGTCTTGTGTATTATAGGTTCTAACGGACATAGTTCGTTTTTGGGGACGTTGTTCTACTTTCTTAATTGTAAAGACCAACCCATATTAAATAAACTGCTAGTGTATCAAACCGCTTTAGTGTTATATCAATTTTAGTTTTGCTGGAACAGTGTTTTATTGGTAGTAATTAGTTCCATTAGCAGCACTTGTCTTGTTAAATAATGAACTACTTTTAATACATCAATTTTGTTGAGAAATAAATTGTATCTTCTCAATGCGGCGCATTTTATTCCCAGTAAAGCGTTTCCTCTACAATTAAGAACAGAACAGCATCCGCAAAAACGAATTGTATCCGTTAGAACCTATAATCCACCAGACTTTGGTGGGGGTTTGTAGCGATCGGCAATCGCCGCGCGCCGTATTATTAGTTTTAACGCACTTGTTGCGCAAGTCACATCGTTGTTCGGGTCTTCTAACTGTCCTGTCTGAATTTGAACAACCCGTCATTGGTATTGGACGTTATAAACCAGTAAACCATATTGCATAATAGATAATCATATGCAATGTTAAACGACAAGAACAATATCACACTAAAAGCTATTTAAATTCTTGAGACCTACAGTACTGATTTTTAATGGTAAGTATATGCTTTATTAACCGTAGCAAGCAAATATTATTATGATTAATGTCAAGTTTCATTACAACTGCCGGTCGGAACTAATACAGTATATAAAGCCAGAGGTTACACCCCCAATAGATCTTGATAATTACTGTGATTATTCAGAGCAATAATGGCTAGAAACCATTCTATGGTAACAATAACTCCTGTTTTCTATTGGCTAAATTACCGTGATATTACCACTACACAACGGTCTAGCAATTTTCGTTGTCTTACAGTAGGAAGCGCGTTGCTATCACATATAGTAATAAACAGTTGTATAAAGAGTACGTGAGTTCTTATAAAGAATTGAAGGCTTTTTTCTCAGTGTATCGAATCTGCATCATATCATCCAGCAAAACTTACAAGAAGGCTCAACCCTTTCAGAACGCAATACTTTGCCGTTAGATGGGGTGATGGAACAGCTTATCAAACATATAACTTTGATTGGAAATAAATCATTCTTTCAACGTCATTGATGTCATAATCAAATTCGTCACGTAAATTATCCATTGTTTAACATCTTTCTGCCACCCCAACATAAAACTTCTCTCTCTTCTTTAAGATACATAATATTTACAAATATTCCTTTAGAAGAAAGTAAATCCTTGTCTCTATAGCTACTTCTTCTAGGTGATAAAAGTTTATGACCACCTTTAAACCATCATTCTGCCGTAACTGTTTCCAAAACAACAGAAAGTAAAAATACAAATTTTGCGTCCCCTATGTTTTAAAACCTGTCCATAATAAATTTACATCATGTATCCATCTTGTTTTTGTAACGTTAAACCTTCCAGGGGTTTCATTTTACTTAGGAAATTAGAAAGAAGGTGCTGTTGTTCAAACTTTAGGAAGCAGATAAATTTAATTGATACAGAGAGGTAATATATCCGGGAAGCATTATATTTAACAGTTTTACGTTTTTCCAACCAACTAGATTGGTTGATTGGTTGATTGGTTAGTTGATTAATTAGTTGGTTGATTAGTTGGTCTGCATTCAATTAGTCCATTGTAAATTTATATTCATTGAAGGCGTTTTATTGATTGACCATGGCCTGTTAACAAGCGAGTCACTTGTTTTAATTGGCTCTGAAATGAAACAGCGCTTTACAAAACAGCGTAGTACAAAATAGCGCGTAACAATAGAGCGCTGTAACAAAATAGCGTGTAATAGAATAGCGCTGTAACAAAACAGCGCGTAATAAAAAAAAACGTAACAAAATAGCGCTGTAACAAAATAGCGCTGTAGCTAAATGGCGATACATTAAAAGAGCGCTGCAACAATGAAGTCAATACCTGTTTTTCATTTTGTTGAATTATTAGTTACTGTCTTTTTAAAATTTGTTTACTTAGTGTCAAGTTATTATAAAAAATGTCAGACAGCGAGTACACTGAATCCCAAAAGGGTAAGAAAATGCTTCTTCTAGATGGATATAAATACAGAAGGGACAAAATAAATATCTGCAGTGAAACCTGGAGATGTTTGAAAAGTGGGTGTAACGGAAGAGTTATTACTAAGGGAGGTGTGCACACTGTAAGAAAAGAACATGATCACGGACCGAACATACCACAAAATAATGTATGCATTATAAAAAATCAAATAAGAAACATGGCCAAAAGCAGTGAAGATCGACCAAGGAACATAATAGCTCATTGTTCCCGTAAAGTTACCGATGAAAGTTGCACGGCTTTACAGACCTACGACGCTGCTAGACAAATGATCTACCGTGCAAGAAAAAAAGAATCAGGTCATGCTGGTACATACGCGACCTCAATTTTCGAAGTTGACATTGCAAAAGAGTTTCACAGAACTATTAAAGGAGACGTTTTTTTGCTTTATGACTCTGGAAAAGAAGATGGAAACAGAATCGTAATTTTTAGCACGAATACTAATCTGAATCTCATGCAAGAATTTAGTGACTGGTGTGCAGATGGCACCTTTAAAATTGCACCAAAGTTTTTTCAGCAGGTATACACTGTCCATTGTTTAGTAGATTTTAAAGCCATCCCCATGATCTATGCATTATTGTGCAACAAATCAAAAGAAACCTACATAAGGCTTTTTGGAAAAATTAAAGAGTTGGCTCCCGATTTAAATCCTACATCGGTCTTATCAGATTTTGAAGTGGCAGCTATTTTAGCCTTAAGAGAAACCTTTCCCGATACAGAAATTGTCGGATGCTTCTTTCATTTGTCGCAAAACTTATGGCGGCAAATACAGAAAACACCAGGGCTAACTGCATTATATAAAGAGCGTGAAGAAACTAGAGTTTTATGTAAAAACCTTCTGGCACTCAGTTTTGTACCCGAAAGAGACGTTGCCTTTGCTTTTGAAATTCTTAAAGACCATGGTTTTCCAGAAGAAATGACACAAGTAGTAAACTATTGGGAAAAAACCTATGTTGGCAAAAGATTAGAGAATATCCCGCCAATGTTTCCAATTTCTTTGTGGAATATGTATAACCGAATACAATCCAATCTACCAAGAAGCAATAATTCGCTCGAGGCGTGGCACAACGCGTTCCAGCAAACGATAAACTGTTGCTGTCCATCAATGCCAAGACTTCTTTCAAAATTACTTCAAGAACAAAGTAAAACCGAATCATTTATGGTTAGATACCGTTCAGGATTTAGAACAACAGAATCACCAAAATGCAAATATGTTCAACAAAAACGAAGAATTCTGAACATAACAGAAGACTATACATTAAGGAACATTCAAAACTATTTAATTTATATTTCAAACAATTTGTCTTTGTAAACTTGTTACTACAATTGCTTTTTTTTTAATAATAAACGATTATTTTTTACTCGTGCTGTTTTATTACAAGCGCTTATTTGTTACTGGCGCCTATTTGCTACTTGCGCTGTTTTATTACGCGCTGTTTTGTTACAGCGCTATTCTATTACACGCTATTTTGTTACAGCGCTCTGTTGTAACCGCTCTTTTGTACTACGCTGTTTTGTAAAGCGCTGTTTCATTTCAGAGCCGTTTTAATTGGGTACGCGTTAGATGTTCCAATATCACATTTTTTGTAAAACGCTTTATAAAATACCGAACGAATTGATATTAAATTTGACAAAAAAAATAAAAAATTGTTGCCACAATTGAACGTTATCATCAATTCAATCAAATTAGATAAATAATTGACATGTATTTTTCCTATGCATTACAAAATAACAAGGTTGCTTTTTTACTGCTTATTTTAAGTTTGTTAATTATTGAGTTTGATTAAAGTGCACGGAAGTAAATCGTTCTATTTAATAAAACTGTCGATTTTTTCCGAACTTAAAGAATATTCAGGAAACCTACCCAATGAACCACATGTTGTATTTTTATAATTACGGTGTAGGGAAATTATGCGTTGATATTCTGATCTAAGTTCAAGAATTAAATCCTCCTTGAAAACTTACTTTTTATATTTCCATTTTAGTACGTAATCTTTTAGCAGCAACATCTTTTGAACATAAACAGAATTTGAAAGAAGCAAGCACAAGTAAAACCGATTTAAATAATGTAAGCTCTCTTAGACATTTTATAAAAAAAATGTTAAGATGTGTTTTAAAACATTTACAAAAAATTTCCTAATAATGAAAAAAAAATTTTTAAACGTAATATTTGACCATTTTAGGTGTTAAAATTGTATTTTCTTGGCATATACAGTGTGACCAGTAAAGTCCGCATCATATGGGTTTTTTTTATTAATAGCTTTATTCGAAATTTGACCTGGCATCAAGTTCTGCTTCGATCGAGATGAAAATTAAGCAAAAAAAATAGTAGTCACGTGATTCGCATTATCTGTCAATTTTTTTTTTTTTTAAATACTTCAAAAGAGGGGTTATTTTTCAAATGCAGTTTCTTGCCCACATACAAAATTTCAGCTGCATAAGATAATTTTGATTTTTTACCCACCACTAAAAATTTTTTGAACACTTTACTGATGACACTGTGTTCTTTTTTGTCTTAATATTAAGGTGTATTACTTTCAGACACAAACTACGTTTTAAAAATACTTATTTTATGAAGTTACCTTATACAGGGTCAAAAACAAATAAAATTTGCATCACATGCGACCAAATTTTAATAGCCTAATTTTGATTTTATAGAAAAACACGTGATTCGCATTATCTGTCAAATTTTAATTTTTTTCAAAAAATAATTCAAAAGTAGGGCTATTTCTGAAAGAGTCGAGAAAAGTTATTAGAAATAGTTTTTTAAAATGCAGTTTCTAGCCCACATGCAAAATTACAGCTGCATAAAATAATTTTTCTTTTTTACCCATATTTTGTAAATTGCACCCCATTTGCAAAATAAGACTCAACGCAACCTACATAAAACTTCTTAGTTTTGACAATGCTTTAGTTTAGATACATTTTATTTAATGTAGCGCCATATTATATGTGTGTGTTTCTACAAAATCAAAATTAGGCTATTAAAATTTGGTCGCATGTGATGCAAATTTTATTTGTTTTTGACCCTGTATAAGGTAACTTCATAAAATAAGTATTTTTGAAAACGTAGTTGTGTCTGAAAGTAATACACCTTAATATTAAGACAAAAAAGAACACAGTGTCATCAGTAAAGTGTTCAAATAAATTTTAGTGGTGAGTAAAAAATCAAAATTATCTTATGCAGCTGAAATTTTGCATGTGGGCAACAGTGGCGGCTCGTGCCATTTTAGTGAAGTAGGGCCAGGTAAACCCTTAGCGCCGCAGGCAAAAAAATTTTGGGTGCCACGCCCTTTTTTGTTAATAGTTCTTGCTTTTAAAGTAGGAAAAATAAGCAAAAAGGCACCTAATTTAATTTATGAATTTACAATCATATCTTGAATATACCTAAACACGATAACAAGTTGAAACACACAAGCATTGTCAGTGGTTTCATCTGCGATAACAGCGATAAACGGAGAGTCCTTTATTTCTTTTATGACTTCATCATGATACACATCTAACATACAGTTCAGAAGTTCATTTTGTAGGGGTTTTAATGTTCCTTTAAATACTTTCGATTTTTCAATATGATCTTTAAGAGTTTTGTCTAATTCTGAGCTGAAATTTATTAATTCACGAAATATGCCCCTATTTTCCGACGTCTCTTTTTCGTCATGACCTCTCAAAGCCAACTCAAATGCACCACAAAACCGAACGCAGTTTATAATTTGGTTTAATATGTATCTGTTTTTATCAATTTGTTCGTTTTTCTTCATTATTTTATTGTGATATGCAGAATTTAATTGAGTTTTAATGTTAATTTTACCAAGCATACTGAAATTAAATATATTGTTTAAATGTACCTTCGATTTTTCATGTGTCTTCATTTTGTCCCAGAAATGGACCAAATCATCTGTACCTTTTTGGGGCCAAGTTTGCTTCCCACCAAATAAAACACACATAAAACAAAATGGTCTATTAGATTCATCACAACCGCACACCCAAGTATTTTTTCCATAAAGTTTTCTTTAAAAATCCAATAGTATTCATTATAATACTTATGTATTTCTAAAATAAAAAGTTCGTTAACCCTACATTAACTCAGCCGGCCGAACCAAAACAAATCGAGACGCGACGCGAACATCAGCTGTTTGCTGTTTGAAACGTCTAACATCAAACGGTCAAACGAAGAGAGCCTGGCTACCCGCCGGGATTTTTGCCTGCTTGCATTCAAGGTCATTTTTCAACGTTTTTTATTGATGTGATGGCGTTTCGTCACCTCCCGTGTGCCTCGTCGCGCTTGGCGCGGAAGCTACATTACCGTTTTACGCATAATCGCTTCCTTTTTGATGGAAATTTGCACCCGACTGTGTTCCATTTTTAAATTATTTTGCTAATTGCTTTAAAAACGAGAATATTAATTTTAATAGGTTTTGGTAATTTGTAAAGGGCAGGACGCTAGACAGGAGGGCAGGTAGTGCCATGGCACTGTGGCTCTACCCCACGAGCCGCCACTGGTGGACAAAAAACTGCATTAAAAAAATAACCCCTCTTTTGAAGTATTTTTTGAAAAAAATTAAAATTTGACAGATAATGCGAATCACGTTATTACTATTTTTTGCTTAATTTTTCATCTCGGTCGAAGCAGAACTTGATGCCAAAGTCAAATTTCCAATAAAGTTAATAATAAAAAAAAAATCGATATGATGCGGACTTTACTGGTCACACTGTATATACCCCATAACAAATTATGAATGTAAGCATTTTCTTCATAATTAATTTTTCCTCTTTTATGTATATTATAAATTTCATTAATATAATAATTATCAAACATTTTTTAACAATGTTTCCCATTAAAATTTTGTTTTTTTCTATTTAATTTTGACACTAAATCTATCACTATTTAAGTGTCTTTAAGTTAACAGCCGATAAAAATCTGTCTGAAACTAAAAGAATTTTTAGACGATATGTAAACGTGATGATTATGGCCTTTAAAGCGTTGACATGGGTATCTAACACCTTCTTAAAATAAACAGGAATTGGATTCTAAACGCTCCGTCGGCGTCACGCGTCGCGGCGGTCGCCCGTCGGGCCGTTCGGCATTCAGACGACAATTTAACGGTAAATGCAGAAAAATAATGCAGGGTATATTACACTTTCCGGCAGAATTGTAGCGCGTCCAAGTCAGTGGTGGTCCGTGAGGTGAAGCCACAGCGCCATGGTCCTACCTACAATTTATATTTTTATAACAATTAGCAAAGCGATTTTGCATAAATCGGTAACATAGTACTCATAGTATCAATATGTATGCAGTTTTTCTTCAATTACAGTGAAGTTTATGGCAACAATAGCGAGGTACCTAACTTTTTAAGCGTGCCGGCCACGCGGTGGCTCGGATTTTTCCAAAGCCTTCGACACCATAAACCACGATCTGCTTTTGGCCATTCTATACTATATAGGTCTTTCTGATAATGCAGTAATGTTTTTTAAGAACTTACTGAATAGATCGCAATCTGTCCGTGTCGGCGGCGTTATATCGGATCCGGTTACTATACACAATGGTGTGCCGCAGGGTTCCATCTTGTCACCCCTTTTATATGCTATTTATACTGCATTTCTCTCCAACTCGCTGGAGGAGTGCTCGGACCAATAGGTACTATGCCGACGACACGCAGATTTACAAGTCCTTTAACAAGGCTGATGCTGCCGTAGTAAGTAAAGAAGTAAAGAACTAAATTCTCTAAGCAAATTGTCACTGGAGCATTCCCTTAAGCTTATTCCTAATTTTTGTTCTGTAATGGTGTTTGGCCGCAAGGCTGACGTGGACTTAATTAAGGACGAAATCAGGATTGAAATTGACAACACAATCGTGCCAGTAAAGGACAATGTTCGCAATTTGGGTGTGATTTTTGATAGTGATTTAAGGTTTAGTGCACACGTTTCCAACTGTATACAAAAGTAATTTATTAGACTGAAACTGCTATATCACCTGCGCCATTTCTTATCCCGAAGGGTTAAGTTACTACTATGCGATTCTCTAGTGCCCTCTGTCTTTAACCATGGCGACGTCCTATATGGAAATTGTAATAATGCTAAAGATATGCGACGAATTCAACTTATTCAAAATTCTTGTTTAAGGCTTGTTTACGGAGTACGAAAATATCAGCACATCTCCCACAAGCTAATAGAGTCGCGGTGGTTGAACATGGCGGAGAGAAGAGAACTGCATCACCTATGTTTATTTCATAAAATTATAAATCTTAAACGTCCCTCGTATTTATATAAACGAGTTATTTTCCGATCACATATACATAACCTTAATATTAGTGCTAGAAATAAAATAACACCACCATATCATCGAACTGCCATTTTTGAGCGCAGTTTTTCGTATAATATAGCCAAATTCTACAACGCTGTGCCAGATACTTTTAAGGACCTTTCCCAATCTGCTTTTAGAAAAAAGTACACTAAATATATAATGGATAGAAGATAGTAAGATAGGGACCTTATATCCTATATTGCCGATCCTGCTCTACTTAATAATTACTCATAAATGTTCTTTTCTTCTTAAATATGACCTAAATCACCTTTACATCACAAAATTTGTTTATTTTTTTTTCTACAAGGGTTGAGTTTGATCAGGGTAACATAGATTTCGTGAGCTTAGCTCAGTATAATTACTGTATCAATATGTATGCAGTTTCCCTTCAATTACAGTGAAATTCATGGCCAACAATAACGAAATACCTAACTTTTTAAGCGTGCCGGACACGCGGTGGCTCGATTCAGTTGTTGGTTCATAGGTCGCGAATGCGTTGTCCGCCACTGATCCAAGTTTAATATCTCGAAAAACCGATTTTTTGATAATTAGTTTATTTTTCTTCATAATCTCCATTAAACCTTAACACTTGTCCCACCTACGTTATTTCGTCAAAAAAAAGTAATTTTTTTTGTTAGTCTACAAATTAGGCAAACGTAATTTTAAAATTTCTGAAAAAAAAAACGGTACAGCTTAAGAAAGGTACACTGGTTGAGGATGGGTTGCGCCTCGCCTGCTTGGCGCACAAGCGATGTTTATAAACAATTGCCGTTAATACCTTAGGTAACAAATCTTTACTTTTTTGCCGATAAGCGTATTTTCTATTTTGTTTCGCTTCTTTCTCTTTCTTTATATCATTAGTGCTAGTGTTTGTCACTGCCAAACACATGTTTAAGGTAGGGTGTATAAAAGCTCTGGGGTGGTAAGTATGACTAATGACGCTTTTTGATCAGGGGTGGATACACTTTTATGTAAAAATATCGATTCTTTCGTTAAGAGCGCATTAGGTGACAGATAGTTTCACTTGATGGTGACGAAAGATGCAATGAATTATCGTAGTTGTCACAGATTTAATGACGGAAACACAAAAAAAACACCATAGTTTTTTATTGACTATTTTTTAAAGTCCATGTTAAGTTTTAAATCAGTACCAAATTTCATGATACTATTAGACCACCTAAGACAGAATTTTCTAGCGAGGAAAAACAAAAATTGCTCTACAAGACGACAGTATGTCAATCGTGAGAAACATTAAAGTTGTCTTTTGATGTCATCTCGCATTCTGTAAGATCCCTGTCGGTAATAAAGGACGCTAACACGGCGCAATTAGTTTTGGAATGTAAATATATGGCCGCCGGCAAAGGTGTTTCAAAATTAACCCTGGATTAGTCAGTGGCGTGCCTTGCCGATTGATGATGAAGCTATATTTTCTTTAAATGATCAGGTTAATAGACAAAACTGCAGATAATCGAACCATTTTTCTTTAATGTGAGCCTCACTGGAGAAAGATATCCAAACGTCCTTCCAAATGATCTGGTTTTAGCTCTGGCCACCCTATTTCCAGATGATAATGATCCCGATTTACCAAGTTTATTTAACCTTATGGTTTCAACGGATGGGTGCTCACCCGAATTATGCTGCTCAAATAAGGAAGTACTTAGATACAGTTTTTCCGGGGCGGTAAATAGGTAGACGAGGGTCAATAGAGTGGCCACCAAGATCGCCCGATCTTAACCCATTGGACATTTTTTTTGTGGGACTACGTCAAAAATTTAGTTTATAAATCTAATATAAACTCGATAGATAGGCTTGAGGGTCCATTCGATGAGTAATACGGAAAATTTCTCCACAAGTAATACAAAATCCATAACGGGAATTTAGGATCGATTGATTTACTGCAGAACAGACGGTGGAAGACATTTTTAACATCTTATAAAATAGTTTATTTTAATACTGCATTTTTTAGGGTTTACTCCTTCACTGGCTCTGTTCTATTCTAAATATACACTAACGTAGCAACAAAATATGTGTTGTCCACAGAGGAAATAAAATTAGATCTTCAAGAGGTAGACAAACTTTCGTTTTCAATTGCACGAGAAATGCGGTAAAAGTATTTTGATTGGGAGGAATTTTTCAGGAAAGAAGGGACTAATTAAAATGCTCGTTTCAATGCCGAGAGAAGAGGGTATGAAAAGAGTGCATGTTTTTTAAAGATCGTACATGTGTTCCAATTAAGGCGGTCATGAATCGTAAATTAAAAAATAAAGAACCGTTGAAAATATATTTTATTTATATACAGATCAATTTCTAATTTTATACTTCTTTCTTTCTTCTATAAATTATTTAAACTTATTACCTTGCCAGGGATAAATAACGTGCAAGTTATAATATTTACTATACTATTTTATAATATCTAATTTATATAGGTTTCATCCACTTAGAAGAAGTTCAAAAGGTTTATTTAGGCCATAAATTTTCCTTTCATTTTTACACAAAATATTCGACTATTTTTCTATATTTCCATTGCCGATAAATCGCAGGAAATCTCTTTTCTGATGAGGCAATTTGTTTTTATTAGATTTCGATGGTTAACAGGGCTGGAAAGTATGAGATTCTGATGATCGAAGCAAACAAAACCTTATAGGCATGGGGAATATCTAAAATATGAACGTATTGTACAGGTCCGTCAAACTTCCAGTCCATGCAAGCGCTCGCCAATTTGACCACAACTTCAAAGTAATTTATTTATTTATTTATTTATTTGTTTACAGACTCTACAGTAAATCCAATTACAGAGTAGGATAGTTAACAGAGAGAATAAAAAAACTAAAATACTTCATTTAACATTTTCCTAATCCTAACTTTACTAATATTAAACAAATCACATTGGTTTTGCATAGAATTATATAGTTTACACATTTGTGTGATCGGTGAATTCCTATAGTAATTTGTACGGGCGTTATCAACATACAATGTCAGAGGATTTCTTGTTCTATAAGACGGTACATAAAAATTTAAACAAGATAATAGACTGGTGTCATCAATTAAGTTATTTACTAGCTTGTGCAAGAAAAGAACAGAGGCTATTTTCCTTCGATTTTCTAAGCTCTTGAGATTGTACGCTTTCATAACATTCATTTTTGGTATATGAATCTGATATATTCCAGTTTCTTTAAAATAGATATATCTTAAAAACTTATTTTGAATCTTTTCTATGGAATATTTATGGTTCTTATAGTATGGACTCCATATAATTGAACAATACTCCAAAACACTTCTTACATACGCAACATATAGAACTCTTATACATTTCATACTTGTAAACAGTCTGCAATTTCTAACTACAAAACCATACATTCTGGAAGCCTTTTTTGTTTTTTCAAATAAATGGGTTTTAAAAGTTAATTGAGAATCGAAAACAACTCCAAGATCCCTCATCTCAGTAACCCGAGCCAATGCTGTTCCATTAATTAAATATTCATAATGTATTATGCTTTTTTTTCTACCGTAACTAAGAACATTACACTTATCTATATTAAAATACAACCGATTTTTAATTGTCCATTGATATAGTGTATTTAAATCTTTCTGTAGACGTTGACAATCATTGGCATCTTTAACTATTATATAAAGTTTTAAATCATCAGCAAACATTAATACATTGGAGTGGTTAATTTCTTTAACTAGGCTGTTAATGTATAAAAGAAACAGTAATGGCCCCAGGTTAGAGCCCTGCGGGATTCCAGAAGTAGCCAAAAAATAATTAGAATTATATCCTCTAACAACCACCCGTTGTTTCCGATTTTGCAAATAGGATTCGAAAAATGTTACCATGTTTTCATGAAATCCAAATTTAGACCGCAGCTTTTTTATGAGAATAGAGTGTGATACCTTCTCAAACGCCTTAGCAAAGTCGGTATAAATCACGTCTACTTGGCATTTTTTGTCTAGACTTTCAGCTATATATTGAGTGATATTACATAGGTTGGTAGTGGTGGACTTTTTATTTAAAAAACCATGTTGCCAATCCGTAATCTTATTTCTGACATGACTGTATACATACTTATACATAATAAATTCATATATCTTAGCCGGACATGACAACAAAGCGACTGGTCTATATATTGATAGATAAGAAATGAGATACCTACTTTAAGTCTTGCTCCACTGGCATAGTTAATTAATTTTACACATAACTGAAAGTATGTATTCAATAATTTCTGACAAGATTGGAAGGATAACTAGAAACTATGACATCAAAACAGCCTTCAAATCCGGAAATATGCTTACAAGCTTTCTTACAAAAGTTAAACCGCGCAGTTATGACAAGAAATTGTATGTATCGAATTTATTTTATAGACGACATACGATGCGGAAGTACTGATTGTCGTTGTCAGTGGCGCACCCAGGGGGGCCTTGCCCCCCCCCCCAAAATCCCCAATGAAATAAAAATTATGAAAGTGGATAAGTATTTTAAAAAGTAAATTTTCTTAGATTTACCTCACGGGCCTCGTTTGAAGGGGGCCAGGTGGGGCGTTTGCCCCCCCCCCCCCCCCTCCCCCTGGAAGTTGACTTATTGAGGTTTAATATGGTTTGATTGAATTTATGAATTTATTATTTCGAGTTTTCCTTTATATTTTTGTTATTATTTTGGGGTAGTAAAGACTTATTTTAATAAAAATAAACAGTTTTAATGCCAAAACGACTATGAATGTTTGAGAAACAATTTTAGCTCATTAAGTAGAGCAAAAAATTGAAATTAAAATTAAGGGAAGACCTAAACTCTCGAAATTAACTTGATACATACCACAAAGTGTAAATCTAGGGACTTTATTGTTATTGATAAGTTTGCTGCAAATAAAAACAGATGAATGAACTTTACTTTTAAACAATGTACCCACTAATGAAAAATAAATTAGCCTTTCTATTTTTTATCTTATTTCATTTTCAATAGAATAAGAACGTAATCATAAATTTTTAAAATATTTACTATAATAATTATTGACCAAATTTGGGCGTGGTCTTAAAAAAATTTCGCCTGCGGCGCATTTCGCCTACGGCAGGCTTTTAGTACACCCCCAAGTTAACAAGTCACAAGCCGCCAATGCCCCCCCCCCCCTTAAGAAACCGTTTAACGACTCCCATGACTAGGCTATTGCGATCTTCCCTGCAAGAGTACCTGTTAAAAAAGCTCCAAAGTTCTAGAAAAATGCGTAACTTAAAAGTTTATTAAAAAATTTGCTTCCAGCACTGGTTGGTGGCCCCCCCCTAACATAAAATCCTGGGTGCGCCGCTGGTCGTTGTTTAAGGTAATGTTAATTGATGTCAAATTTAGTCCTTTTAAAATTTAAATGTTATTTAAAGTCAAACAATTTACATAATATACCGATCTTTCACTGTGCATGCAGACCCATCTTAATAAAATATCGGACCAAAAAGCCCTCTTTCAAAATCCCATATCCTTTCCTTTCTCAAGCTTTTGCGTCACTGACCATCTCATTTATCGGCCTCGTTTCGATTCGGCCCATCGAAATGTAATAAAAACAGATCGCCTCATCAAAAAAGGGATTTCGTGCGATTGATCGACAACTGGAATGTAGAAAAATAATGGAATATTTTCATGTAAAAATGTCAGCCATTTAAACTTAGTAGTACTATAGTTAGTAGTAGTAGTTTTTTTTTTTTTTTTTTAGGGAAGTGGTAAAAAAATCTTCAAAAGGCTTCCGACCGATTTATCTTATATTGCCGGGGTATGTCGGATTTTTACCGACTAAAAACTTCCCCTCCCTGTTCGTCTACTACTATCTGGCACTACCGTAGCTGGGTATACCTCAGATAGCAGCCTCTATCTTTCATTCCTCCGTTGTCTTTCGTTTCTTTCTTTTTCTTTTATATTCATTATCTTTCTTATCATATTTTGCACGATATTCCATTTTTCTTAACTTTTTTTACTTACTACTAGTAGTAGTAGTAGTAGTAGTAGTAGTAGCAGAAGCAGTAGTTCCGGGGAGACGCCAACCAGACCAGACCTATAATTTTACGTACACTCCGACCCACAATTGTACAGTGTTATCAATTTAGTTTGTCCCACTTTTAAGAGCCTGTAACTTTATTGTATTTTGAGTTAGTGAGCTCATTTAAGAAACAAGATGTACCATTTCTAGCCAAGTTTTTATGAGTGTTGTCAAAAATGACAGTAGGTGTCACATGTCACATTTAAAAGCAAAATTTTTTTTTAATGGGACACCCTGTATATTAGATGCGCATTAGATGGTCCCTTTTCTTCCGATTTCAAAAATATAACACACATATGCATTATTTTCTTCATTCCATCAAACATTGACAAAAATATGAAAAAATATATTATTGTTAAAAAGCATCAAGATAGCTATGCAGTTGTTTTGGTTGTTAGCTTATATTATGATTAATGAAACACGACACATTGAAACGAATAAAATATCTCAAGTTAGTTACTTTTTACATACAAAATAACTTTTCTACAATATTCGAAACGATTAATAATGCTGAAAATGAAAGACTGAAATATAACTGAAGATAAAATCCATAGCAACCAAAACAGTTGCATAGCTATCTTGATGCTTTTTAACAATAATATATTTTTTCATATTTTTGTCAATGTTTGATGGAATGAAGAAAATAATGCATATGTGTGTTATATTTTTGAAATCGGAAGAAAAAGGACCATCTAATGCGCCTCTAATATACAGGGTGTCCCATTTAAAAAAATTAAATTTTTGCTTTTAAATGTGACATGTGACATCTACTGTCATTTTTGACAACACTCATAAAAACTTGGCTAGAAATGGTACATCTTGTTTTTTGAATGAGCTCGCTAACTCGAAATACAAAAAAGTTACAGGCTCTTAAAAGTGGGACAAACTAAATTGATAACACTGTACAGGCGGATGTAATTCGAAACTGTTTTTACGGTATTGTTGTAACATCTTTTGACCTCGACGAAGGCAGCCTATGTCGTCTATCCGCACTGATCCTTTCACCTACACCGAGAAAAAATCCTTTTATCCCTTATAAGAATTCACATAGCTTTATAAAACTCTTCAATACTATATGTGACAGCAACGCGCTTTCCTACTGTAAGACAACGAAAATAGCTAGACCGTTGTATAGTGATAATATTACGGTAATTTAGCTAATAGGAAATAGGAGTTAATGCTACCATAAAATGATTTATAGCCATCATTGCTCTGAATACTCACAGGAATCATCAAGTTCTATTGGGGGTGTATTAGTTCCGACTGGCAGTTATACGGTTAATAAAGCAAATTCAGACAGGACAGCTAGAAGACTCCGAACAACGATGTGAACTACGCAACAAATACGTTGAAACTAACACTACGGCGCGCGGCGATTGCCGATCGCTACGAACCCCCACCAACGTCTTGTAGATTATAAGTTCTAACGGAAACAATCCGTTGTTGGGGACGCAGTTCTGCTTTCCTAATTGTAGAGAAAGAGCTTTACTGGAAGCAAAATGCGTCGCATTGAGAAGATATATACAATTTATTTCTTAACAAAATTGCTGTATTAAAACTGGTTCATTATCCAACAAGACTGTGCTACTAATGGAACTGATTACCACCAATAAAAACACTGTTCTAGCAAATCTGGAATTGATAATAACACTAAAGCGGGTTTGATACACTAGCAATTTATTTAATATGGGTTAATAAAAAATAAGCTATCAATACAAACTATGTCTTAGCTTAGCAAATCTGTTGTATTAGATCATTTTCCTCAATGTGGTTCAGGTGTAGCTCATGCGACATGCCAAAGGATCATCCGAATGAGGCTGGAGGAGCTCAAGAGCCCCACAGCTGTACCGTATCGTTTCAACTGTAGTAATTTTGCCATTGAGAATTTGAGAATACTAGTGTACTTGCCTCCCAAGCGAACTAAATAAGTCTAAGGTCCGCCAAACCAAAATTATTTTAGTCTTTGGGATGTTGTATTTAACCTGCATAAACCATAAAGTTAACTGAAATGTCACTCTTATCTCTGCGAACGCAAATACAGTAGACAAGCTTTACCTATACGTAAACAAACATGCATACATTTTAACCGCCCAAGTTAATATCTCTATTACGGGCTAGAATTAGCATTAAGCATTAGCAATGTCGCTCTAACAATTGTGGAATTCACCATATTCGTCGACTTTAAGCCGACAATGAATCCGTTAGCTTAAGAATAACTTAGCTTTAGCCGCGTGTAAAGTTACATTGTAAACCTGTCAGTGGCGCATGTGGAAAGAAGTGGATGTATGTGAGCATTTGTGAAAGAAATACTGATGGGTGTATGTATAGGTATGTAGATCAAATCAGATAACCAATCGATACTGCTAAGATGTTTTTAAAAACGGCTTCAGTCTATGGCTTCGATAGAAATTTAAAACAGTTAAACGCGCTTCTGTAGAATCCACATACCGTGCAAGCAAAAATTATTTACATCAAAGAGGGCTTGGATTAAAAAACGCAGCACTTGGTTTAAATCACAATGATATGGGGACGATATATCTAACCAAATCTAGGTTAAAATTTTGTCAAATTCATATTATGACATGATATGCCAAACTAATGAGTACTAAAATAAGTAGACAAATACAAATTTATTTTTGTTGTTTACAAAATTAACAAAGTAAGAATATACAGAAAGAAAAAGAAAAATAACTACATAAATCGCTGAAATTGGCCACCGCCATGCTCCAAGCATAAATTCACATGTCCCTTTATATTTTCGAAAGTGTTGACCAGCATCTCTGGAGAAATGTTACCACATTCTTGGATAATCCTTTCTTGTAATTGTTCTAAATTTGCAACTGGTGTTTTAAAAATAGTGTTTTTTAAATGAGGAAAAACAAGGTAATCCATAACCGTTAAACAAGGTGATCTCTGTGGCAATTCAATGTCTGAACGAAAACTGATCAATCTGTCGTCGAAAGAATTGCGTAAGTAGATAGTTAATAGTTTCGGCGGCTGTATGGGCGGTTGCACCGTCCCGTTGAAAATATCCAAAACGTAGTTCGTCGTCAAGTAATTGTTCCACAGATGGATTCAAAATATTGTCTCTATACCGCTGTGCTGTAACTGTGTCAAGGAAAAAAAAATAGGACCAACAATTCCCCTTTCCCTAAACACAGCGACGGTTCTTTTCAGGCAATGATAAAAATCCCCAGCAATAAAAGCAACGTTAGGAAAATGTTCGTGAAAATCGTCCATACACAAACCCGGATTGTATTGCCACTTACCATTTACTCTAACCCCGTTTCGAAAATACGCTTCAACCATTAATGGTTTGTGCTGTTCCGTAAAGCCCATTGTGTGAATTGTTCAAGAAATTGGAAAAATTAGCAATGAATCAAATTACTTGTAACGACAGTCAAAGATGACGGAATAACTGATTGATTGTTAATTCACGTAGTTACTGACACCCAACAGGTATTAAGCTCTACGGCTAAGCATTACGTCCTTAGATGCAAGGCCCTCTTTGATGCAAATATATTTTGCTCGCACGGTATTAAAATACCTTTATTCTTTATAATCTTAAAAAACCACATGTCTCCGTACAGTTAGCGGACGCGCATATTACCATCGTTGCCATTTTTTAAAGTCATCTCTTTCTAACGTATCTGAACATGTGTAACTATGTATGATTGTAAATAAAAGGCATTTCATGAATGGAATATTTTGTCTCTCCTTATATGTCTATGACTAGAACAGTCTGATTGTAAGGCGACGATATGTCACCGGAGCTGATGTATGTCACGTCTCTAAAGGTTAATGTCAACCTAATGGAGTTATGTGAAACCCACATTAGGAGGTAGCACATAATCCGGGAAGAAAAAGTGAAACGTTACAGAAAATAAATGACCCGAGTGAAAAAATATCCCCTTGGACTGTTGACATGGAAAACATAATGATCTTTCGGCAGGGAATTCTAAAGTATCGGTGCCACGATGTCTACTGGTTTTCTTTACGACCGTTCCGGTCATTTATCACTCGATTTCAAGTTAACACCCCGAAAAAGTCAAGTTCCAAACGCGGTTTCGTAAACGATGCTCTAATTATGAAACTATGCGCAGGAAGGCGAGCTTTTTTTGGCTCCGTCCCGTAAAAGTTTGCTCTAAATTACTATTTTTTTGACTAGTTTTCACATTTCCCAAACGAAAAAACTACATTTAGAAAATAAAGATAAAATCAATTATACATTAAAATAAAATTTAATTTGAAGAAATAGTCCATGCTTAAAGTGGAGTTGAAAGTATGGAAAGAAAAGACAAAACTAAAAGTCGTCCTCCACAAAATTTAATAGAATAAAATGTTTTGTTCAAAGGTCTCTACATGCTTCTAATGCAGAAACGTTCATAATCAGGAGACAGGAAAATATACTGCTGATGGTTCTAGCAGAAGAGAAAATAATAAGTGATAGAACCTTAATGGAGCTTTGATGGTATCAAAAATTGGATTGTTGAAATAACATAGTGTGAGGAAAAATAGAAATAAAAATAAGTTAAAACATACTGAGTGTGTGAAAAAGAAAGTTGAAAGTGTTTAAAACAGCCAAAAAACTGGAGAAGGAGAAAAACTCTTCAAAAAGAATATGTTAAGGTTGAATTCTCAACGTCATTCAATCTATTGCCAACCTATAACCTATTTCGCGTTGATTTTTTGAGTTTATTATTTTAATAACTAACATTTAAAGAAAATCAATATCGTCGGTACATTATTTAGGTAGTATCTGATATACTACAAAAATATCAATTTATTTCATTGCTAATTTTGGGAGAATTGTATAGTGAAAGAACAATGAGTGACAATGACATAATAATGTTAAAAAAAATCTTACCCGATATTTTTCGCTATACAATTCTCCTAAAATAAGTTATGAAATTCCTTGATATTTGGTAAATATGTCAATTATTACCTATAGAATATCAAGTCGATACTGATTTTCTTTAAATTTTGTATAAAAGCTAGAAAACATAAATAAATCTACGCGAAATAGGTTATAGGTTGGCAAGCATGTTGATACTCCCACCTTAAAAGGGTTTTTTTTAATAAAAATAAGTATGTCTTTAGGACATTGTAAACTATAGAAATTTGTATGTGTAGAAATTAGGTATTAGCAAGCATCATGCCACAGAATATATAGCTACGCAGCTATATATTCTGTGATCATGCATGCAAAAGGAAAGATTTTTCAGAAAATACATTAATTTCAATTTAAAGAAAATAACTACAAATTTAAACAATTTAAAAATATAAAAGGTTAGTCTATTGTCCACGTGTTATGATAAAAAGCAATAATTGTTGTTTTAAACCCTTTCATCAACTGACTTTTTCAAATACTCAGTATGTTTTAACTTATTTTTATTTCTATTTTTCCTCACATTCAACAATCCAATTTTTGATACCATCAAAGCTTCATTAAGGTTCTACCACTTAGCATTTTCTCTTCTGCTAGAACCATCAGCAGTATATTTTCCTGTCTCTTGATGATGCGCGTTTCTGGGTTCGAAACATGTAGATACCTTTGAACACAATTTTTTTATTCTATTAAATTTTGTGGAGGAAGACTTTTAGTATTTCTTTCCTATTCATATAGATTATAGGTTAAGAGCAAACACTAGTGACGCCTTCGCCATTTCGTTTTTTGATCAAGATTTCGTTACCTCCAAAAATCGGCCAAATACCCTTTTTTGAGAAGCAATTAACTGATAAATTAATAAGAACATAAAA
Source organism: Polydrusus pterygomalis (assembly GCA_963969555.1). NCBI lineage: Eukaryota > Metazoa > Arthropoda > Insecta > Coleoptera > Curculionidae > Polydrusus > Polydrusus pterygomalis. The sequence continues at coordinate 54,087,414 of OZ018381.1, forward strand.
CGAAATTTTGTCAAATTTGCCCATATTTCTTTTTTTTGCTTTTATTAATTTATAATTCCAACCCTTTTTTACGTAAAATTGTATGGTAATTGTACCCCAAACAGGGCTATTGGGCCGATTCTTGGATAAAACAAGGAAGTAACGCTTTTAAAAGTAAGAAAAAAAATGCATAAAGCGGTCTGAAATGTAGACCATAAGATACCTACCTGAAAACACACTCTGTTAAAATAAACTATAATATGATAAATAATGATTGGTGCCTGGCGTACATCATTAAGGCGTTCATGCAATATAGTACAAAAAAAGTATGTTGTTTCAGCTTTATCTATTTTTATGATGGATCATTTGTAATTGCCCTGTTCTAAGATTAAATTGGCTAAAAAATGTATGTGTCTACAGGATGATCCAAGCAGAAATTACCAAATATACCGATAGATTTTTCAATTTTATAAGAATATCTATTACAACATTAAACATTTAAAAATGTCTGACTTTCGAACCTTTTTTTACAATAACCTATCATTTTTTTAATCACTGTCAAAATTGCCATTTCATTTTTATGGCATGTTAGAGTGTATCAAAACAAACAATTTTTAATTGTTGAATAGTATAGAATTGATTCGGCTTTTAGTTGGTGGAAATCCATTATTAATTGTGTTAAGGTTGAATTCTCAACGTCATTCAATCTATTGCCAACCTATAACCTATTTCGCGTTGATTTTTTGAGTTTATTATTTTAATAACTAACATTTAAAGAAAATCAATATCGTCGGTACATTATTTAGGTAGTATCTGATATATTACAAAAATATCAATTTATTTCATTGCTAATTTTGGGAGAATTGTATATTGAAAGAACAATGAGTGACAATGACATAATAATGTTAAAAAAAATCTTACCCGATATTTTTCGCTATACAATTCTCCTAAAATACGTTATGAAATTCCTTGATATTTATTAAATATGTCAATTATTACCTATAGAATATCAAGTCGATACTGATTTTCTTTAAATTTTGTATAAAAGCTAGAAAACATAAATAAATCTACGCGAAATAGGTTATAGGTTGGCAAGCATGTTGATACTCTCACCTTAAATAAATGGTAAAAATTTTTTTAAAAAATATATAATTTTACACTTTCCACAGATTTTTATTTTGACTCGACATGTTTCGCAACACAGTTGCTTCTTCAAGGGAGTATTTAAAAATGGTATTTTAAAAGTTATGTTTTCAACACTGTGGTTTCCTGAAGGTAGAAAATTATTTTGATTCAGACGATGACCTGCCATTAGCCGAATGGCTAAAAAAAGTTGGACAAGAAGATGATAATAATATTCTAGACAATCTTTCTTGTTCTGAAAATGAATTTGTCCATATTGATATAAGTGTCGAATACTTGGATGATGATGCCACTGCCGCTTCTGTGTCTTCTTCAGTTTGTATTGATGACGATGAGGAGTAGGAGGCGGAAAATGAAGAATCTGTGAGTACAGATTTAAGACAAGTTCCAACCACATCAGAGACATTTCAGCATATTGACGACGTTCGTCATTTCCTTCAGTCACGAAATACTCCGCAAAGTGTTCTTAATCGATTAGCCGAAGTAGAATTGCATATTAATCATATTCATTTCACAAAAATAAAACAAACTAAAATAAAAGAATTTTTTAAATTAGACTCTTAAAAACAGTCGTTAATGTATCTACTTATTACAAAACATTTTTTAAGTGCCTTCACCTGTACAATATATGTACTTATGTATGTATGTTTATTAATAAAAATACCACATTTTTGATATGTAACAGCATTCAACGTTTATTGCGAACTTCGCTTATAACGAACCGTTTTCGTCGGTCCCATGAGGTTGGTTAGAACCGGACATTACTGTACTTTATTTTATATTCTGGTCATACTTGCTACACCCTGTATATACATGTAAACTATTTATACAGACTAAATAAAAAGCCAAAAATTTAAATTACCAATTTAGGAAGTATTTGTAACGCAATTTTTTTTTAAAAGCAATTTATTCTATAATAATACGTCGTCGTTCTGGTTTTACAGAGAAGTAAATAAAAAACTCGAACTGCAACTTATCATTTTAGCTTTCTAGGTATTTCGACATTTATAAATTGGCCAAGTTTTATTATTTCTTACTTTGATAAATTACATTTTTGGTTGAAGGAAGCGCCTTCGTTCGTTGCTCAGATGTTTTTAGTCGCAATTCGGGAGTCCGCATTGTGTCTTGCGGATTTGACAAAAGGGGTTGGTGAATGCGACGACGAGGACGTGACAAAAATTAGTTTAATTCGGACGGACAAGTGGAAGAAAACAGTTTTGTCCTGATGTTATTTATTTGCCCACAGCGGAACTTAGATTTATCATAAAAATATTAGCACTTAATAGACATGCGAGGAGGATATAAGAAAAGTGTCCATAATCGCCTAATAATCCGCCAAAATAGTCCGGTGGTAATTTGAATTTTTCCCATCATCAAACTGGCAGGTTTTTTTATAATTATATAAAAAAACGGACGAGGTAATTGATTTATCTGAAATTTTATATATTTTCCAGGCCAAATATTGTGGCCTTATGAATCAAACTTTCCGGATTTTTGGGGTGGCAAAATATGACAAAATTTACGACAAACAAGGGTTGGTAATAAATACTTAATCCCTCATACATACACTGAGGGTTGAAAAGCAATTTAATGTTGCGTCGTACTTGGGGGGTAAAAATTAATGAAACATGTGTGGAATTTCGTATAAAGTGTGAAAAGGGGATGCTTTTCGTATAGCTGCACCTCGTTTTGTGACTCACTTGGTCTTGCAAACGAGATAAATTGGTTTTGATTGAAATGTTATTAAATTGAGAAAGCTCTTCAGGTATTTTTATTACTTGGACGATGATGCAGTCTTAGCCTATATAGGTAGGAAATTAGAAACTAAGATTTAAATGTAAGAACCGTTTTCCTTGGAGGATGTCAAAGTTGTAAAGGTCCACCTATAGGAAAACTTTTTCCCTGTCCCTGCGTCAAAAAAACTTGTGTTCGGTGAGCGTGGGGACCCCTAAAGGTGCAGATTATAAAAAAATTCTGCAGTCCTTCAAAAATTCCCCAGGACCTAGTTATGCAGGTTCACAAATTTTGGGGGCCTGTTTTCCTGGAACACATGAAACGCCGGTAGTTATGGCAAGGAGGCTTCTGATACGCTCGCCAGGGAAGGCGAAGACATGTCTGTCGAACTATAGCAGAGAATAAAGTGGCTAGACTACTGGGTTCAGTCGAAGAGGCGTTAGATGGAATAGCTAAGCAACTTACGCAGAGCAGTTGGACAACAACCTGTAGCATCTCAAAGCAATTGTGGCCCCCACCAAATACCAGCTATCGACTTCTGCAGAATATGCAGAGATGAAGATAATGAGGAAAGTATTCAGCATTTCTTGTGTGAATGCCCCGGCTTCGCAAGAAGAAGGATCAATGCCCTGGGCGAACCATTCTTTAATGATCTGGAGGAAGTGAGCAGCCTGCAACTGGGTCGACTCACTAAGTTTAGCAGTCGCTGGTTTGAATGAGCTCTCAAAATTCTTCTACCATCTACGTCACGTTAACCATCAGGAAGCTGATGCAGATAGGTTCCGCGCGGTGTGGTATCACAATGATCCTCATAGGAATACTTAAGACTGTTTGGACAGTGCCAGAACTAGTACCTTCTCAAGATAAAATAGACCTAGGTATAATTTATCCAAAGTCAGTGTAATGACATTCCAATCATTCCATACGCTTGCAAACGGCGGTTACTAGCCGCGTTCGGCAATTACCTCAGACCGCTTGGATTGATCTAAATCGTTCGTTTATGACATCTAAATGGAGGGGAAATAAATCTCAACAGTTCGGCAATTAAAATCGGAGCGCTCCGAGGATAATATTTTTGCTCGGAGTATTTTGACCGAGGAAAGCGATTAATCTCATCTGAATTTGTGAGGTTAAGTTTGATGTTTATATTTAGGTTTAAAATGTTGGTAGTTTGATTGAACAAAGCCTTTATTTTTCTGTGATTTGACTGAAAATATTATGCAGGAAGTGGAACTATATGATGTGGAAGAACAAAAACGCTATACCATGTTTATTTGACCATAAATACACAGAAATATTCTATATGTTTTATATAAGACGTCCCAGCAGGTTGACTTGGTTATTCCAAATCGATCAGCGACTGATCTAAATTGAAAATACACATTAGGCAAGGCTAAGAAAGGCATAAACTCTGGTGGGTTTAACCTAAAACTTTCCAAATTTGATAAACACCAGATTGCTATCATGGTCTGTTTATCCAATAACATTTCCGGATGGCCAGCACCTACAGCTATCAATCTTCCCTCTGAAACTGCATTTAATTTATTAAGCAAGTCTTCAAAGGTAGTTGGGTCAACCTAAAGTGCTGTCTGAACTGGTGATGTGCAAATCGGGCTACCGTTTCTTCGGCAAAACCGTCTAATACCTTTTCCAAAATCTTGACGTATTCCTCATTATCGTCTTCAAACATTAGTTGATATAGCCTCCTTCAATTAAGGCCAATACAACGCTAGGAATACTCATTTTTAGTAACTTTACAAAAAGGAAAAAAGGTTAGGTTTCTTAGATCAAAACAAAAATATTACATTTTTGACTTTGACAGAGGTCAGCTGTTAGGTACCGTTCGTTTATCACAAAATTCTCCGACCGATCCGAGGTCACGTGACAAAATATCCATCGCATCGCAGATGTAATTGCCGAACGCGGCTACTCTTTGAGACTGTTTACCGCCGTATGGAATGTCATCACACTGACTTTGGATAAATTATACAAGGACCTTAAAGACCAGTTGGACATTTATGTTTTACATATATTTTCGTGGTAACCTTTAGTTGAATTACTTATAGATAATTATTATTTCCAATTTTAGTTTCTAATGTACTCGATGCTAAATGCAATAATAAAAATAACAAAGTTCACTTTAAAAACAATTTAGCCTTGTACGTAATAGTTGGTGCGGCACATTTGCCCATGTTTTGTTCGATGCAAATTATTAACAAATGCAGCAGGCTTTTGACATTTTAAACCGTTCGAATTAATAACGACTCTTTCGCGAACTGTATCGTGCGGAATAGTCATCTAGCCGGCTGCATTTATTCGGTAACTTTAAAACTAAATATTAATTAAACACAGTACGAGACTGGATTTTTAACGATCATGTTATATCCGATTTTTTTAAATTGAGATTTAACGACCCATTTAGATTATCTTTAAAATATATTGGCATAAATACTTTCGATTGTCATCGGACCAGTACCGACAGTTTTGCTTATTCACATGCCCATTTACTAAGAAACAATAATATCAAAACAACTTTCAAATCCGGAAATACGCTTAGAAGCTTTCTTACAAAAGTAGCCCCCCCACCCCCGTAATGAAAACACAAAAAAATGTATCTATCGAATCCCTTGCGAGTGTGATGAATCGTACATTGGAGAAACAAAAAGACCTCTTTCCGTACGAGTTAAAGAACATGTGAAACATACCCAAAGAGGTGAAACTTTGAAATCAGGTATAACGGAACATGTATGGACCAACCAACATAATATACAGTGGTCAGAAGCCAATGTTTTGGACACGGAACAGCACTGGAGAAAACGAAAATTCAAAGAAGCAGCTTTCATGAATCAAAATACCCATATATTTAGTAAACCAAGTATAGATATCCCCAATATCTGGAAGCCTCTCCTTGTCGAAAACAAACAGCTCAAACTTTACACTCCAATAAGCACGTAGGCGGAGTCATCAAGCTTCATTGCACAATGATAGCATTTAAGACAGCCTTAGAATTATAATTTAGATTACACGTGAAAACAGTTATATAGATATAGATACTAACTAGCCGATACGTTGTGTTAAGTAATAAAATAAAGACAATGAAAGTCCGACAAGGTAAAAAAGGTAAATATAATATGGGATTATTTAAAAAGTCGCTTTTTTTTAATTTTTTCTAGATTATCAGGTAACAGTAAAACAAACCAGTAAATAGTAGGGTATATTCCATTTTTATGCGATTTCTACGAGCATACCACATGCATTTGAAAAAAGAATGGGATGAGTTCGATTCCCTTGAAAAAGTTCCCGAAAATGCAAAAAAACTGTTAAATAAAACAAAGGCACTTATTTATCTGTGTTTTCAGATTTTTTCAAGGAATTGATGGATTCTTTGTTACGAAAATTTATTCCAGCTTTATAAATAATTAATATTTTACCGAACAATGGTTTTAAAACGGCCAATTTAATCAATAAAATAAAGAATGAAACAAGACAATTTGAATCAGAAAATAAAATATCGTGAAACTTTACTTAAATTGAATATTGTGATTTGCGATAGTTGCGTAGGGTCGATTATACATATTTGTCGGCAATAACTTTTGCACTATAGATCACACAATAAAATTATTATTAATGGCCATTAAAATTCACTGGCGTATAAAGGTTTAATTGTAAATTTGTGAGGTTGAATTGAAACAATGGGCAAGAAAGAGCAAGGCATAGAATAAAAGCGACGCCACATGCCATATAAACATGTAATTTTAATGCGGCATTTGGAAAATTAATAATTTGATTGTTTTTGAAATATTTAATGCATTCGCTTTTTGAACCAATACGATAAGTATAATTTATTGTTAGGTATACAGGGTGACGCATGGATTGATTGGCATGGTGGCAAAATATTTTTTGCGCCATTATTTATTGTAGACCGACAATTTCACTGGTAAAACACCCTATTAGAAAATACCAAAATCGTAGTTTGTTATCGGCTAAATTGGAAGGAAGATTTCTTCATTTATGTCGCTAATCCTAACCGTTTTCGGAAAAACGTTATTTTCAACATATTTACATCATATATGTTTAGCGTATTTCAATAAAAAATAAAAGGTACATCTTTGTTCATATAAATTATAAATGTTCACTTTTAACTGCGTAATATTAATGCATGATGGCAATAAAATGACGTTTTTTCGAAAACGGTTAGGATTAGCGACATGAATGAAGGGCAAAAAAGCGAATACAATACAGCAAGTTAGGAACTGTTATCGGGAATTCAGATGTCAAGTTGAACTATGCGCCAACTCGGTGGTATATTTCATACGTCAGTTGAGACAACGTTAATATTGGTAGTACGATCAATTTACTGCATCACACAGTGAACCTACAATACAAATATACCAAATTTGTCTTGATCGCTCCCTATACAGATGTTCGAAGATAGTAAACGTGGACTTGACAAGTCTGTCATCATTTTTTTTTTAGTTTTTTTGTCTGTCTTATCCAAGATCGACGAACCCTTTATAGTAATCGCAAATCTGATATTCGGAATTGTAGTTTCAGCACAAGCCAAATTCATTTCATGAATCAAGGAATTAAAAAAAAAATCCTAAAAAGTAAAAATGTTGTTTTTGACAATTCCTATATATGTAGTAATCGCAAATCTGATATTCGAAATTTTAGTTTCAACACAAGCCAAATCCATTTCATGAATCAAGGAATTGAAAAAAAATCCATAAAACTAAAAATGTTGTTTATGACGAACCCTATATAGTAATCGCAAATCTGATATATGAAGTTGTAGTTTCAGCACAAGCCAAATTCATTTCATGAATCAAGGAATTGAAAAAAAAATCCTAAAAAGTAAAAATGTTGTTTTTGACGAACCCTGCATAGTAATCGCAAATCTGATATATGAAATTGTAGTTTCGGACATGCCAAACTAATTTCATGAATCAAGGAATTGAAAAAAAATCCTAAATAGTAAAAATGTTGTTTTTGACGAAGCCTGCATAGTAATCGCAAATCTGATATATGAAATTGTAGTTTCAGCACAAGCCAAATTCATTTCATAAATCAAGGAATTGAAAGAAAAATCCTAAAAAGTAAAAATGTTGTTTTTGACGAACCCTGCATAGTAATCGCAAATCTGATATATGAAATTCTAGTTTCAGCCCATGCCAAATTAATATCATGAATCAAGGAATTGAAAAAAAATCCTAAAAAGTAAAAATGTTGTTTTTGACGAAGCCTGCATAGTAATCGCAAATCTAATATACGAAATGGTAGTTTCAGCACAAGCCAAATTAATTTCATAAATCAAGGAATTGAAAAAAAAATCCTAAAAAGTAAAAATGTTGTTTTTGACGATCCCTGCATAGTAATCGCAAATCTGATATATGAAATTGTAGTTTCAGCATAAGCCAAATTCATTTCATAAATCAAGGTATTGAAAAAAAAATCCTAAAAAGTAAAAATGTTGTTTTTGACGAACCCTGCATAGTAATCGCAAATCTGATATATGAAATTGTAGTTTCAGCACATGCCAAATTAATTTCATGAATCAAGGAATTGAAAAAAAATCCTAAAAAGTAAAAATGTTGTTTTTGACGAAGCCTGCATAGTAATCGCAAATCTGATATATGAAATTGTAGTTTCAGCACAAGCCAAATTCATTTCATAAATCAAGGAATTGAAAGAAAAATCCTAAAAAGTAAAAATGTTGTTTTTGACGAACCCTGCATAGTAATCGCAAATCTGATATATGAAATTCTAGTTTCAGCCCATGCCAAATTAATTTCATGAATCAAGGAATTGAAAAAAAATCCTAAAAAGTAAAAATGTTGTTTTTGACGAAGCCTGCATAGTAATCGCAAATCTAATATATGAAATGGTAGTTTCAGCACAAGCCAAATTCATTTCATAAATCAAGGAATTGAAAAAAAAATCCTAAAAAGTAAAAATGTTGTTTTTGACGATCCCTGCATAGTAATCGCAAATCTGATATATGAAATTGTAGTTTCAGCATAAGCCAAATTCATTTCATGAATCAAGGTATTGAAAAATAAATCCTAAAAAGTAAAAATGTTGTTTTTGACGAACCCTGCATAGTAATCGCAAATCTGATATATGAAATTGTAGTTTCAGCACAAACCAAATTCATTTCATGAATCAACGAATTGAAAAAAAAAATCCTAAAGACTAAAAATGTTGTTTTTGACGAACCCTGCATAGTAATCGCAAATCTGATATTCAAAATTGTGGTTTTAGCACAAGCAGACGTTTTTATAAGGAATTACTTTTTCTTCTATACCCACTAATAAAAAAGTTTTTCCTCTTCCAAACTTTATCCATGGACACGCTGTATATTCACCTTGGATTTTTCTTTCCGTTTTAAAATGTACGAATCTTAAAATATATCTGGCCAATAAAAATAAAAGGAGCTCATACTTCCAACTTCCATACGTACATACATAAAAGGCAACACTATAGATTTTCTGAACTGATGATCATTCGCGTAAATCTACTTTAGTTCGATCGGATCGCCCTTTGGGTCTCTTTCCTCCTTTTGTCGGTCTTTGTGCCAGGATTCCGGAGCGCCTTAATCCGGATTCCGGGCTCCGGAGTCCTGCTGAGAGAGAATTTGTTGCGATACTTGTTTCCGAGTGAATACGGGAAAAAAAATTACGAACATTATTAATTTCTAGGCTGCTTTTTTTCCCCGTTTTTGTCTGTTGGAATTTATAGAAATTATATTTTTACATTACTTTCGCCTGTCCTTGGTATACGTGGGCTACTGGATGACTTTGGCTACACTCAGTTATATTTGTTTAAGTTTTTGAAAATAAGGTTGCCACTTTTCTAATTTTAAATTGGCTTTGGTTGATAGGTATCTATCTACTACTACTATCTATTTACCTAGTATAATACAAGTCAACATTATCATTTTTCGAGGTTAGTTTAAAATGATCATTATGTATTATACTTTCACGGGTAATTATATTATATTGGAGTGTCCCAGAATTCTGTGCTAGGACCACTTCTTTTTAAAAAAATTCATAATCACAGCTATACAGGGTGTCCGGGAAAATGTGGGAAATCTCTCGGATATGAAAAAAACACGTGAAAAGAATACTACAAGTTCATATAATCCGAAGAGGAGGCCGATACGAAAGAAGTTTATAGGAACTTGTACTATTCTTTTCACGTGTTTTTTTCATATCCGAGAGATTTCCCACATTTTCTTGGACACCCTGTATACGCAACGGGTTTGTGATTATGTTGCAGATGACTCATTTTTGAACGCTGCTTCGACTAGTAGGAAATATAAATTTTCATTATTAATTTAATTTGGACTAAAAAAAAAAAAATCCCAGAAAACCAATAAATTCATTACTCTCGTAACTCCTCTAAAGTGATGAAATTCTTATCACTTTAAATAAAGAAACCTAAAGACCTATTATAGTAAGAGCGCTTTAGAAACGTTCTTTTAAAAATCTAGCTAATTGACTCACTTTAGGGGACCAACGAAGAGGTCGTTAGAAAATTTAATTGTATTAAAAGTTGCTCCTTATAAAAGTTTGAAAAAACTTTCTTAAGTAATTAAAAAGTTTACGATTCTTCGGAAATTTGTTCATTGATTTTCTGCCATTAATGAAAATTAAATAGCCAGTTTTTCAGTGTAGGTGGTAGGTGAACATTATGTTAAGAATATTATGTACAGGACCTATAAAGTCAAGCGCGGATCCAGGGGGTCATGGGGGTCATGACCCCCCCCCCCCCCCAAAACAGAAAAAAAATGGATTTACTGTTTTGACTACCTCTGCAGCTCTCTTAATCTGTTGAAGAATACTTTCGTAGGGCCATATACATTCCTTTATTAGATTCAATTATTGCCGACCTAAGTGAGAGACTCGCTCCAGATGTGCTGGCTTTATTTGAATGTTTTTTTACCTAAAATATCTTATATGGAAGCAGACATACTGACTGTAAATGAAATTGTTAAAACGTATAAGCAACTTTTAAATTATTCACTAGTTTCTGCGGTAGTGGCAGAATTTCAATTATGGATTGCTAAATGGAAACGTGAAGTAAAAAATGGCTGTAAAATACCTGAATTACTTCCCCATATAATTGATAATTGTGATTCTGATTTATTCCCCAATATTAAGATTCTTCTTCAAATACTTGCTACACTACCTATAAGTGCAGCAACAGCGGAAAGGTCCTTCTCGACTCTACGTCGCGTTAAAACGTGGCTTAGAGCAAGCATGGTAGAGAAACGCCTCACTGGCTTGGCTTTGTTGAACATTCATAAAAATATAATCATCGACGTTGATGAAGTTACAACCAGATTTGGAAATAACAAACAAAGAAAATTATAATTCGTGATTTAAGAATCAATGCCATGTTATGTGTCTGGATCCGCACCTGTATACAGTATGAGTTTGTAACTTGGAATAAGCTCAGTAAATCCAGTCCAGTTAAGTTACAAACTCAAAGTGTCAGTGGCGCAAAAAAAAAGAGTGCTTCCCCCCCGCAAACGTTTTCAGGGGCCCCCTCTATATAACGAATGGAAAATGATAATTCTTATTTTCATTACTAGAAGGTTCAGGTTTATGAATTTTTGAATTCATTAATCGTGTAATAATTTAATTAGGGTTAAACCCACATAATGTGTTAAGTACCTACTATTAAAGCAGCAAACAATTCGAATTTATTTTATAATAATAGGTAGACTGGTAGACATACAATAGTTAGTTATTAAGTCATCATACGTAATATTCCTGCAAACATGATCCAAAATAAAAATTTTAAAGCACCACTTATAATGTTGCTTACCATGTATGGTAGTATAATATAACGGGGGTAGCAGTGATGGAGCCTCATAGAATCCAAAAGACAGAAAACAGTAAAACACATGAACACTCAATAAGTCTGCACAAACATTATGTCTCTAAGTACTATTCAAGGTATTATACAAAACGACCAGATCGTCGAGAGTTTTTTTTGCAAAATCGTTTATAATTTAGTCGATATTTAATGTTTTAACAAACTCGTGTTCGATGCTGATTAAGGATAAATCCGAATGGCGTTGTTGTCCCATAGTGTTACGTAAATAGGTTTTTACTATTCTAAGTTTGGAAAAAGATCATTTCGCTGATGCCACACTAACTGGTAAAGTTAGAAATAACATCACTGCACTAGATACATCTGGAAAACTTGAAGAAACACACTAATTTTTATTAATAAATGATCCGCAAGTTTATACACTGTTTTTAATTTTGAAATACTATCTCCCAGTCCCTTTCTGAGGCTTAAAATTTGACTAGGAAAGTCACTGGACAAGTCTTATGGTATATTGTTTGTAAATTCCGCGCTTTCACGTAACGAAGTTAAATTCTCAGGATATAGTAATTAATAAAATTAATTATGAAATAAAATAAGAATTATATGCCATTAAAGATTTCCAGGATGTTTTTAAATAATATATTTTATCATATGTGGGTAGATTTATATTAAAATTTTGTATTCTAATAAAGTTTGCAGAAATAATATTTTTTTCATGTTACAAAATCAAATTAAAATCCTTTTAAAATTACTTTTTCGGTTGCAGTATTTCATTTCATTTTTCGCCTAAAACTTCTTTAAAGTTTTTAAATTTTTATGGTAATAAGGAAATAAGCTTCAGTAATTTTTATGGGGAAAAAGGTAAAATTCATCTTACGGTGCTCTAGGAAAACTTAAAATAACAGTTGAAAGTTCGATTATTTTTTGTTAATTTTACGCTAGCGAAGTTCTAATACCTCAGCAGTACTGTGGCCCGAAATATTAAAAAAACTGGAATAATCCGAAATATATACTTATATAGACCGTTTCTAAATGGACACTGAGAAAAAGCCTTCGATTCCCTAAAATAATTCACATACTCTTTATACAACTGTTTAATACTATACAGTGATGGGCTAAAATATGGAACAAATTCATTTAAAAATCAGGTATTCATTTTTTGAAAAAACGCTCGGACACGTCGATTATAATTCTTTCTTCCGGATTTTTTGCCTCAAAAAGAAATTATACCGGGTGTGTGAAAAAGTAGATGTAGCAAAATTTTTTTGTTTTTTAAAAAGAACCCCCCTATTTTTACTTATTAAACTAATTCTACATCAAATTCTGCGCATAATTCATGTAGCATACTCTATCCTTATCTTTAACGGTTTTAGAGAAAAATTACATCATAAAAAAAATTCTTTAAAAAAGGTACATGTACCTACCTAAAGGTAAACAGGTAAATTTAAATGAATTGTTACTACGATAGCAAGTCATGTGTCAATCAAAAATTAGTTTAGGTATAATTTTGAAAAACGGTGATCATGGTGCATTTAAATGAAACACAAAGAATCGAAATTTTAATTTTAATTGGATGTGGAGACAAAACAAGAAGTCAAGAAGAAGTTTGTAACTTGTTTAACGCTAAGTATCCAGAACGGCCGATTACAAGATCTACAGTAAGTAAAATTGAGAAGAAATTCAGGGAAACAGGGAATGTAAAGGATCGTCTACGGCCAGGTCGTCCAAAAATTAGTGAAAACTCACAATTGAACATTTTGTTAGAGGTTGAAGATAATCCTCATAGTGCATCCACTGAAGTAGCCCTTAATAATGATGTTAGCCGACGATCTGTGTTGCGGGTATTGAAACAAGAAAAGTACCATCCGTACAAAATAAGGTTGCTGCACGAGCTAAACGAAGATGATCCCGACCGCCGACTACAGTTTTGCGAAACTATGATGGAAATTTGCAACCTAAATCTATTTTTCCATCGCAACATACTTTTTAGCGATGAAACCACGTTTTGTTTGAATGGTTCGGTAAACAGACAAAATTTTCGGTATTGGAGTACAAATAATCCCCGTTGGATGAGAGAACAGTACACGCAATACCCATAAAAAGTAAATGTTTGGGCAGGGATATTAAATGATAGAATTATTGGACCTATTTTCTTCGATGGAAATCTTACAGGAGACCGGTATTTACAATTTCTTCAAAATGAATTAATTCCCACACTAGCAGCGGATTTTCCAAATCCGAATCAGCCTCATCTACCAGAAGCGTCTATTTGGTTTCAGCAGGATGGTGCTCCGCCTCATTTTGCTCGACAAGTACGAGAGTATTTGAATACTGTATTTCCCGAACGATGGATAGGTAGAAGACGACCCATAGAATGGCCTGCAAGATCTCCCGATCTTACACCCATGAATTTCTTTTTTTGGGGTTATTTGAAATCAAGAGTGTATAAGGATAAACCACAAAATTTGGACTTAAAATTTAAAATTAGATATGAAATTAGGCAAATTAATGAAAATACTGTAAATAATGTTTTAGAAGGGTTTTTAAGTAGATTAGCATATTGTCAAGAAGTTAATGGTTTGCATTTTCAACACTTAATAAACTAATTTTTTAACCTTTTTTTAAAGAATTTTTTTTTATGATGTAATTTTTCTCTAAAACCGTTAGAGATAAGGATAGAGTATGCTACATGAATTATGCGCAGAATTTGACGTAGAATTAGGGTAATAAGTAAAAATAGGGGGGTTCTATTTAAAAAACAAAAAAATTTTGCTACATCTACTTTTTGACACACCTGGTATAATTTCTTTTTGAGGCAAAAAATCCGGAAGAAAGAATTATAATCGACGTGTCCGAGCGTTTTTTCAAAAAATGAATACCTGATTTTTAAATGAATTTGTTCCATATTTTAGCCCATCACTGTATGTGACAGCAACGCGCTTTCCTACTATAAATAAGACAATGAAAATTGCTAGTAATTATCAAGTTCTATTGGTGGTGTAATCTGGTTTTATATACTGTATTGGTTCCGACTGGCAGTTGTAATGAAACTTGACATTAATCATAATAATATTTACTTGCTACGGTTAATAAAGCATACTTACCACTAAAAATCAGTACTGTAGTTCTCAAAGTTTTAAATAGCTTCTAGTGTGACATCGTTCTTGTCGTTTAACATTGCATATGATTATCAATTATGCAACATGGTTTACTGAGTTGGTAAAATTCGTCCATAGATTATAAAGTCCAACACTAATGAGGGGTTGTGCGAAATAAGAATATTCTAGTGCTTTATCTGACATGCAAAGTTTTAAAAAAACTTAAATACAAAGTAAAAATAAATTAATTGAAACAGGTATTGGTACGAGCAATAAAATTCAAATTCAGACAGGACAGCTAGAAGACTCCGAACAACGATGTGATCTGCGCAACAATTACGTTAAAACTAATACTACGCAGTACTATGAGAATATTGTCAACTAAAACACACAGTGGCCCGGCATATTTAGATACTCAACCACTGTACATTGTTGAGGTCGCGTCCCACTGTACACAGATCAGGGTCAAGTGCGACACGACCTCAGCATTTATTCGGCTATATAAACTAGGCCAGCTTTAGCAGCAGGCATCGGTGTTTATCGCCCGGTCAATCAACAACCGGTGACAAGCCTTGGCCTAGGCCAAGTGACGCATCTGCTCATTCAGTTATCAATAGGTGACAAGCCTTGGTCTAGGCCAAGTGACGCACCTACGCGGAACAATAAGAGACATGCTGGTTCGCCTTCTAGGATAGAAAGTAAGAAGAATACAATAGACGCCGTTTTGTAACTCCAGACTTTCATTCCTCTATCTACGTCCCCGACACACGAAGAGAAATTCGTGACAATATTACCCAATTTACCTCAGTCAAAAATATGATAGGTTCAAAAATACTTTTTAAACTTTTATTTGTAGGGCTTTATAACTGTTTATTGCTTAGGAACTACATGAGTTTCAGTACCTACGCAATTTTTTTTCTATTTTAAAAACTTCTTTAAACCAACGTCCACAGGTTTAAACTTTTTCGCTTTCCTTTTCGATTTTTGTTGAATGCATAATGAACCAAGGAAGTTTTTTCGACTAAAGCGTTTTTATTATTCTGTATTAACTGGACCGTTACAAATGGACTGGGCGTCTGGAACAGAAACAGTTTTAATTTAAATATAAAATACTTCAATATTGCATTATTAGTCCAAGTTTGATTTTTTATGACTAGTAATCCATACTTCTATGCTGTATACTATATACTATTATATAATATTGTAAAGTGCAGCACATCGATTTATAACTACGGATTAAGTAATTAGATTTTAAACAATAACATAGGGGAAGGTTGCCTATATTGAACCGCTACCTAAATTGGACCACAGTACATTTCTCCGAAACTAAACAAGAGCCATATTATCTGGCAACACTGTAACATACTTCTACCCCGAACCTTTGATCGGCAACAAACTCAACGAGTTGGCCGTTAGTGCTTGGCGTGTACAGAGCAAAACGTAATTTACACAATTTTAATGTAATATTTTTAGGATTTTCCTAAGAATTTACCTTAGAACCATAAAACTCTAAGCAAAATCTTTTTTATTGTATTGTATTTATTTGTATTATTGTATCATAATTATACCGTATTGCCAAACAATAATTTTTAATACAAATTGCGCCCTCTAGCAATTTTATTAGAAACTATCGTGTACCAATAGATACGACAATTGAAGGTACTTCCAAACAAGCTTAAATTTAGTAAAATTGGA
The DNA here is from genome assembly GCA_963969555.1 of Polydrusus pterygomalis. NCBI lineage: Eukaryota > Metazoa > Arthropoda > Insecta > Coleoptera > Curculionidae > Polydrusus > Polydrusus pterygomalis. The sequence goes on from OZ018381.1 coordinate 54,103,904, forward strand.
TAAGTCGTTTAGAAGTTACAGCGATTTTAATGTTTACACTTTCAATAGCTTCTCCCACTCTTATCAAGTGAAAGTGTTAACATTAAAATCGCTGTAACTTCTAAACGACTTAACCGATTTTACTAAATTTAAGCTTGTTTGGAAGAAAAAGGTAAGTACCTTCAATTGACGTATCCAATGGTACAAGATAGTTTCTAATAAAATTGCTAGAGGGCGCAATTTGTATTAAAAATGATTGTTTTGGCAATAACTCTGAAACGAACAACGATATCGAACTGCGGTCTTCACATCTTTTTTTGCAAATTTCATCTGCTTTTTGATTATGGTATCATAATTATACCGTATGATTTATTTTTTCGGAGTAAAATCAAAAAATATATTGTTATTGCAAATTGCGCCCTCTAGCATTTTTTTTGAAAACTGTTATGGACAACTTAATACGATTGGTGAAAGTGCATACATTTCTCTTCCAAACAGTCTTTAGTTTGCTAAAATCGGATAAGTCGTTTATAAGTTACAGCGATTTAAATGATTACACTTTTAACAGCTTCCCCCACTCTTATTAAAGTCGGTACGCCAATGAGCATAAGACCAAAATGATGCATAATTGTCCAAGCTTTAAAATGGTGTTATCAAACATATACCTTAATGTCGGATTTTCGGAGTTATGTAAAATTTTAAAATTTACTTTTCAATTACGCCCTCTTGCGGCAAAATGCGGAACCTAAAAATTATTTCCAGAATTTTCTCATGGCCACTTTAATTATCATTTTTTTTTCCTGAGTTTCTATGCCCAGTAGTTTCCGAGATATGGCCGCTCGTCGACCTTAACAAAACACCCTGTATTGTGTATAGCCACTATTTAAATTATCTGTAATTTAATAGTCACAAGACACTCTTTAGCCCACTTAACCATAACCAAAAAAACCCATTTTCATTTCCATTTTTTATTTAATTAATAAACAAGTCCATTATTCCATGTGGGTTTGACGATTGTACGTCGTTATGAATGAAGACGTGCGTGCAAGTTCAATAATTCTAGTAATAATGTCGGTAATAAAATTTAAGTCAACAGGACCACCTAAGTGTGAGGTTATGAGAAGGAAACTACTAACGGCTAAGGAATGGAGGTCATAATATCGCACGTTGCCACTTTGTGGTAAATACGACAGACTCTAATGACTGTACTAACTACTACATTATTATTTGACAATTATTGGGAAAATAGACAGGTCCGGGCTTTAAAATTTAAGTTCTTGCTCAAGAAATTGTAAAAGTTGACATGCAATTTATTTTTACGTGTATACAGCTAAAATTTGCCCCAAATTCTTGCCAAAAAATTGGATTTTCTTCTCAATTTTTGATCAAGTTGGGAAATAAGGTTGCTGGCATTTTTAGTAGTTGCAAACCTATCAGATTTTGAGGATAGAAAATTGATTTTAAGGGTTTGTTTCTAAATTTTCTTTAAAAATTATTTGTAGTAGTGTTTTCAGTTCAAAAAGGAAAAAAAACAAGTCAATTAAACTATAAAACTTATAAAATCGAATATAAAAAACAAACAAAACCAGCAAAATAACCAATCTTTGATGTTATCGCGTACCTAACCTCAAGTCAAATATTAAATACGTCACTACTCTATGACTTACTGAAAATACGAAATACCCGATATTTTACCCCATAATAAAACCATACAACTTCTGTTACTAGTCATTGTGTATATTCCAATCCAAGTCACTAAACGCACAAACACAATTCACTAAACTAGACAAAAACTTGAAATCCGTAAATATTACACACCAACAATAAACAGCAAGAAATTCACAGAGAAAACTTAAAACACAACAACAAACCCGAGCCGGTTCTGGAGTGTATTTTGATCATGCCGCTAAACAAGGACAAGCCAATAACAAGAGGTCTGTGCGCATGCCCGATGCTGCTGGGAGGAAAGGCATCATAACTTTTGTTTGCGCAAGAGATAAGCTGTACGTATATAAAGGTATATGGTTTTGACAGATTTTATTTGCAACACTGCAATGATTCTAATTAGGTACGGTTATTCTCCTTGTATATTGTTTTAAAAAGTTTAAAAGATACTTTTATTTATATACTTATTTTTTTAAGAAAAAAGTAATAATATATGTTTATATTAGTGCAAGTGCAAGTTTTAGAGTCCGGACCTGTCTAACTTCCCGATGATAATTTTTTAGTGCGCATGCCCAATACTGGGCTTTATTTAAATGCGCAAGGTCATAAATTTGTCACTTTCGAAATAATTATCGTTTGCCGATTTAAAATTATACAGGGTGTTCCAATGACGTGCTAATATTTTAGGGTGTGATTCCTCAAGTCATTTTATGAAGAAAAGTTCAAATAAACATATGTCCTTCAACCAGAAATAATATCCACATGGAAAAATGTCAGTGGTGTACCACTTTTTTTTCTAAAAAATATCAGAGGACATGTTTGCAGGGACGCCACTGGTGGGACAAAAAAATAACTTTTATAACTAAAACATGTGGTTTTATATCCTATTAGCACATGCCAAAATTGAAAATATTATCTAAAGTACTTTCGGAGATATTACAAAAAACTCATTAAAAAAGAAAAAATTCAACACCCTGTAGCAAAACATTTAAGCCGTTTACGACATAATATGTTTATATGAACTTTTTTTCATAAAATGACTTGAGGAATCACACCCTAAAATATTAGCACGTCATTAAGGAACACCCTGTATGTGTGATGACCTGGACGAAGACATAAAATAAAATTTATTTTGACCGGACACATTTGCTGTATGATTTGCGAAGCGGAAAATCCACGACACGCTTCAATAAAGCAGGATCTTTGTTCTAATCCTGATCCAATCACCTGGATTTTGAAAAATATCCGGATTACCCATTTCTAGCCTTAGTGAATAGTTGGTTCACGTGAGTTACTTTTTTACGATTACATCCAGGACATAATGACAGGCGAACTGGCAACGAGGCATAGCTTGTAAGATGGATGGTGGTAAAATTTGTGGGGGTCGTGCTTTAGACGAAAGTGTGACAGGCGGGTGTTAATGAACAGACCAGTTCATTATATGTAAATGAGTAGGCCATGACACGCGACTTATGACTATTTATTAAAGAAAATGATCTTAACTGCTGATTATGCGTTGATTATATTGTTTAAAGCATGTTTTTAATTATTGTAAGCAGTGCCGGAAGTACCTACTGATTAATAAAATGCTGATGATGGTAGATCTATAACTAAGCATCAACACAATTTGTTTTTATTACTTAAAGCAGCACAAGGTGTGAAGTTGCATAGGTTCACAACGAAGGTATAGTTAACAGACATAAATTTATCACAAACAGCTCACCACCACTGCCAATGTAGCTATAGATAATGAATGAATATCAAAAATTCGTAGTAAGAACGTCCATACAGCGTGACCGTTGTGATTTCCATTTCTGATTGGGGACAACATGTTAACAATTTGGTCTTCTTATACTTACAGTGTGTCCAGTAAAGTCCGCATCATATGTGATTTTTTTTTAATAATAGCTTTATTCGAAATTTGACTTTGGCATCAAGTTCTGCTTCGACCGAGATGAAAATTATCTGTCAAATTTTAATTTTTTCCAAAAAATAATTCTAAAGTGGGGTTATTCCTGAAAGTATCGAAAAAAGTTATTAGAAAAAGTGTTTTAAATGCAGTTTCTAGCCCACATGAAAAATTTCAGCTGCATAAGATAATTTTGATTTTTGACCTATCTTTTGTAAATTGCACCACTTTTGCAAAATAAGGCTCAACGCAACCTACATAAAACTTCTTAGTTTTGAAAATGCTTTATTTCAGATAAATTTTCTTTAAAGTTGCGCCATATTAAATGTGTGTTTTTCTACAAAATCAAAATTTGGCTATTAGAATTTTGTCGCCTGTAATGCAAAGTTTATTTGTTTTTGACCCTTGATAAGGTAACTTAATAATATAAGTATTTTTGAAAACGTGGTTTGTGTCTGAAAGTAATACACCTTAATATTAAGACAAAAATGAACACTGTTATCAGTAAAATAAATTTTATTGTTGGGTAAAAAATTAAAATTATCTTATGCAGCTGAAATTTTGCAAGTGAGCTGGAAACTGCATTTAAAAAAACTTTTTCTAATAACTTATTTCGATATTTTCAGAAATACCTACTTTTGAATTATTTTTTGAAAAAAATTAAAATTTGACAAATAATGCGAATCACGTAACTACTAGAAGCAGAACTTAATGCCAAAGTTTAAAAAAGCTATTATTAAAAAAATACCATATAATGCGGACTTTACTGGTCACACTGTATATTAGATGATGCGTAAGATATCTTTGTTTAATTATTGTTATTAAATGATTAAAAATTGCTTAAATGGCAGATTAAGCAAATAATTTGATGAGACAATAACGCACTCTGTATAAACCTTCAATATAAAAAGCATGTTTTTTTATTCTTGTCGTCAATGTCATTCGCATTATATCGCGAATTATTATTATTATAATTTATAATTATAAAGTTTTCATTGTTCTATTTGTAAACTTTTTTTTATAACAACCAGATCCTGTCGATAATATTTTTAATTTACTGTAGTTTTTTGCCTAACTCGAACTTTTTTCTATGTTTATAGTCTTATACAAGATTTTCCACTTTCGGCAAGTCAACAAAAATTTATGTAAAAACTTATCCGGGACATTTTTCCTCGGCAAAAAAAGACTCCTAAAAGGACTTGGCCATTATCCTGGTGATTTCTTTGAGAATCTGCATTTTATTGTCGAATTTATAGCCTACTAACGGCCATTTTGGATGAAAACTAACTTCACGAGGTATTAATAATAAGAAGATTTGGCACAATAAATTAAAATCTAAAAACGATAGGAAATGCCATTTTATAAGTTGATCCGTTTTGATGGTAAATTATCTCCCTTAATATAGAAAAGTGAAATGGAAATTGTAAAAAATCCTGCATTAAGGATAACTAATTCAGTTTACTTCTATACCGGGTGGTACTTTTTCTGGAGCATCATAGGAAATCTCATGCAAAATTGTCAAATGTTGAGGATAAAAGCACAAAAAGGACATGACATGAGTGTTAGGTATGGAGGACTTGAGGTAGGAGGCCGATCGCAATGCATTGGATTCGGTCCCAAATTAGCATCAGTAATTCAGCTTTACGAGTCGCCGTAAGATGGCGCTCGTGTTCGAAGTGGGCTATCAAATAAATGGTTTCTTATGGACGCGATCACTATTTTTATTTAAATTAGTTAAGGAAAATTTAAATTATTGACATCATCAAGATCATTTTGCATTTGGGTGAGAACAAATGCACGTATTGACATGAACCAAAAACCAAAATGTAAAGAATATTTAAGGCTTAATGGAAACTGATATTTCGAAGTAATTTCGCTTGTTAATTATTCCACAGGGTGTTTTGACACTAGGCAAAAAAAGCAACTTTTCGATTATCCTTGTATAATATGTCAAAAAACAAATTTCTCTTAAAGTTTGCATAGGCATGTTAAAACTAATAAATGTATCTCGAGCTCTCTAAAAAATCACTTCAATCGGAGTACAAATAAAAAAATTATAAATGCCTAAACTTAATTCAAATTTTATGATGCCCGTTTTTTTTGCACTGGAGTGTATATTAATTTCTCTCGCTGTAATTAGAAATTTTCAGAGCAAGTTTCACTTGCGTCTAGGATATTGTCAAATAGTGAATGGACAACATTTTAAGCATTTATTGACGAAAGAATATTAAAGTTGTATAAATTTTTTTTTATTTCCAATTAATTTATTTTTGTTTGTTTAATATCTTATAAATTACGAATAAAAATATGAAATTTGATTCTGATGTATAACTTCAAATGCACTGTTAAAATAGCCAATAAAAACTAGTGTTGACGGTCAAAAATAACCATGGGAGCCACCCACACACACACACACCCTCACCGCCACACACATTTGACCACTTTAAATTTTGCATGGGACTTCCTATGGTGCGCCAGCCCATGCTCCACCATGCATGCATTATATAAATATAGTATATTTTTTCCGGGTACATAATGATGGACTGTATCATGTTTCTCATGTCCTAAAAAAATATACATTACACCCATTTATGGGTTTTATCCGGTACACGATTCAGCACTTACCAATTTAAAGATAAATAGTACTTTTAGCACTTGTAGTTTTTATCATTTTATCGTCATACAACAAACTATTTAAGGAAATCCCCGGTGGGTAATCAGTCTCTATTTATTTAGACATAACGTATCATAATAAATATGTTTTAACAGTAAAACGATAGTATTATGATGCTCAAAAATTTCTTGTTAAGAAACATGCCCACTTGTTACTTGTCAGTTTATAACTAAATGTTTTACAAAGGTCGAAAATAAATAAACTGTCATTAAGATACTATAAATAATCTTATACTGTCGTGTGATAATTGGGGTTGGTAATGAAAACATTTTGGGCCACCCAGAATTTTTAATTTAATACGATTCATTGATTATATAGTGGTTGCCGACGAGTATCAAAGGATTAACCCTAAACATTTAAGATATTATTAGATCATACTTCAACAACACGTGCCAAAAAAACTTCAATAAAAACAACTATTCAGAATAAATTCAAATTTTGTCTTGTGTACCTCAAAGATCTATCTTGGACCTCTTCTATTTACTATCTATACCTCGGATATTTTAAAATCTTTACAGCACTGTAAGGTTCGGGCATATGCAGATGATACACAATATTACCTTCATTTTGACTGCCAAGGCTATATTATAAACGCATCGAATTTGCTTAACGAAGATTTAAGCATGTTACATCAACTTTCTCTGGAGCACAATCTAAGGTTGAATCCATTAAAGTCATCCTTAATGCTTTTTGGGAATAAGATTAAAATTGGCTTTTTGAATGATAACATCAATATAGTTATTGATGGTGTTAGGCTCCCCGTAGTTAAAACAGTTAAAAATCTGGGTATAATCCTGGATACTGAACTAAGGTTTAGGGAGTATGTCCAAAATTTAATTCAAAAGTCATATATGTCTTTAGGAGTATTATACAACAGCAACAGCCGTCATGTCCTAAATTTTAAATTTCGTAAAATGCTCTGTGAGAGTCTCGTTTTGTCCAGCTTTAACAACCGTGATTTCATTTATGGGCCATGTCTTGATGTAGTAGATAGAAATGGGATATAAAGGGTACAGAATACATGCTCACATCTTATTTATGGACTTCGAAAATTTGATCATATTTCTCATACGTTTAAAAATCTCAAGGGGCTAGTAATGAACAACCGTGGAACTTTACATTTGGGGAATTTTTTGGTTAAAAATGATCTGTCTCTGCCTCTTTCTTCAAAAAATAGGTTTTTATTTCGTGAAAATATACATCCCCGTAACATGAGGTTTCCTAATAGGTTAACGGTGCCTCAGCATCAGAGTGCCATATTTCAGAGACCATTTACCTACAACACTGTTAAATTGTATAACTCCTTACCGTAACAAATTTAAATTGCAATATAAAAAATATAAACTCGATTTTCAAAATAAATAAAAAAATTATTATTTTAATCAATGTTTTGCTGGTCATTCTTTGAATCATGTATTTGTCGTCTTCTCCATCAGCTTAGAATGTAACGTATTTTTCTTTCTTTTTTCTAGAATTTTTTTATTTGAACAATTTTTTTTCTTCTTTCTATACGATATTTATAATATAATATCTGTACTGTACATTCATAATTCTTTATATTTTTATTTTTTTTTAGCAAGCAGTGTGTGGTTCAGTAGAGTAGCCTTTGTGGCTAGACTGCGCCGCTCCGCCTTTGCTTGTTTGTCTATTATTATTAGTTTTTGTAATAATTTTTTTTTTGTTTATCATAAAAAAAGACGTTTATTATTATTATTATTATTTATTATTTTATAAGGAGGCCAAACATTCCATTCATAAAAAAACTATTTCTTTATGTATATTAGATAATGAATAAATATTAAAAATTCAGGGTCATGCGTAGTAAAAACCTCGGTACAGCGTTGTCATAGTGATTTCCCTGAAACATTATAATTTGATATCATAAGGAAACTATACTTATTTTTTTAATTAAATATTACAGTTGCGCAAAAATAAATCTATTCTAGTTATTTCTAGCTTCTTGTCCAATTTAAAAAGTTCCATCCTTTAGCAATTTATTTTAATATTGTAAGAGTTTAAAAAACGTACTCCTGTATTCCAAAGTTGTTATTTTTAAAAGAACAAGATGTTATGTAAGTATTTGACTTTATCGCATTAAAGTTTTAAGAACTTCTTTAAAATATTTCCTGGAAAGATAAAATCAACTCGGATAAAACATTCAAATGGTTGACAAAGAGCTCGTGATTCCCAGTGACCATTAAATTATGTCACACTGCAGTCAGCTGTGTTACTTGTCGAACAAGACGGGATAAATGGATAAATAAACAAGAAACAACAAAAATACATTTAGAGGCAACAAGTTATGTATGTATATTTTTTTAGTATCCGATCAGAGACGGAGAGATAATGAGTAAATTTAAATTATTAAATTTAAAAATTACTATGAAATATTTTTTTTGTAATCCGGGCCACCGAATTTACCCAGATTGGTACAAGAAATAGCCTCAATCAAAAACCAGGGTTGGGCTGATTTAAATCACTTTATTTTAAAAAAAATAATGATTTAAATCAATTATTACTTTATTTTTTTTTTAATCATGATTTAATGAAAGTATTTATGTTTAATTCAGAACAATGAACAATTAAAAAAAATATTTTCAAAAATCAACAGTATATGTACCGGGTGGTCAAATAAGCAAGGACGTCGGCTTTATCTCGGAAACCATTAATCGTGCAACTTTCGGAAAGATTTTTTTATGAGTAAAGTGGTCAAGAGAAATTGCTGGAAATTACTTTTAAGTTCCTCATTTCGCCGCAAGAGGGCACAATTAAAAATTGTTTTATTAAATTCTAAATTTCTCCGAAAATTCCCATATTAAGGTATAAATCTGATTACATCATTGGAAAGCTTAGACAATTCTGCATCATTTTGGTTTAAGGCTCATTGGCGTACCGACCTTGATAAGAGTGGGAGAAGCTATTGAAAGTGTAAACATTAAAATCGCTGTAACTTCTAAACGACGTATCCGATTTTACTAAATTTAAGCTTGTTTGGAAGGGGAAAATAAGTATCTTTAATTGCCGTATTCAACAGTACACGATAGTGTTTAATAAAATTGCTAGAGGGCGCAATTTGTAATAATAACAGTTTTTTCGATTTTATCCCGAAAATTCAAATCATACGGTATAACTATGACATCATAATCGAAAAGTAGATGAAATTTGCAAGAAAAGATGTGAAGACCGCAGTTCGATATCTTTGTTCGTTTCGGAGTTATTGCCAAAACAATAATTTTTAATACAAATTGCGCCCTCTAGCAATGTTATTAGAAACTATCGCGTACCAATAGATACGACAATTAAAGGTGCTTTCAAACAAGCTTAAATTTAGTAAAATCGGATAAGTCGTTTAGAAGTTACAGCGATTTTAATGTTTACACTTTCAATAGCTTCCCCCACTCTTATCAAGATCGGTACGTCAACGAGCCTTAAACCAAAATGATGCAGAATTGTCTAAGTTTTCCAATGATGTAATCAGAGTTATACCTTAATACGGGAATTTTCGGAGAAATTTAGAATTTAAAAAAACAATTTTTAATTGTGCCCCCTTGCGGCGAAATGAGGAACTTAAAAGTAATTTCCAGCAATTTCTCTTGACCACTTTACTCATAAAAAAATCTTTCCGAAAGTTGTACGATTAATGGTTTCCGAGATAAAGCCGACGTCCTCGCTTATTTGACCACCCAGTACATACATATAGAACTCGCGCTGTAAGAAATAAAAAAGTTTGAAAAAGTAGTTCATACTTAAAGTGGAGTTGAAAATGTAGGAAAGAAAGAAAAACTAAAGTCTTCCTCCACAAAATTCAATAGAAATAATTTCTTTAGGGGTTATAAATATTTTATGTACAACCAATTAATTATGGTCGCATATTGCTTGCCAAAATCACTAGCAGATTCCCGGACTATCTAATGTCATTCACGTCGTGCCTTATTGCTGTTACTATGGAAACTAGAAATGTCAATATACCTAGGTATTTTGATTTAAATGCTAAAGCTCGCAAGGGCGGATCCAGAAATTAATCCTGGGGGGGTCAAACAGCGCCGCAGGCGAATTTTTTTAGAGGTTTTCAGAGGAAGAAGATGAAACAATTAAAAATATGATAAACCTTATTTGTGCCGAAGCTGAAATGATATCCGCAGGCCGACCATTAGTTGAGAATCTCTTCGGTTCAGAGAAAGTGTCCAATTTTGCGACATCCGTGTGTGATTGCTGGCCTTTAATTCAAGAAATTTCAGACATTGATACTCCCGATGAAGGCACCAGACTTGCTAATAAATTAGGAAAACTTATAGTTTGCACTTAGGATATATTACAAAAACTTTTAATCTCGTTATTGCTAATAAGTCCTCATTCGATGACTACTGAGATGATTATTTCCCTTTACAACAAATTAAAAACGCCAGGAAGAATTTCATTAAATGAAGATACAATGAATGATCGCCTCTTAGTGTCATTGAATGGAGTTGGAACAGCCCATTTTGATCCAAGACCGGCAGTCGCCGAGTTTTTAATGAATAAAGAACATGGGTTTAGAGAACCAACTCCTCAAATATACAAAACTAGAGATTTTATTAGTACATTTTTTAGAGATAATCCTAAATTATAATCTTATTAATAATGTTCCTTTCACAATGAAAATGAGTAGGTACCGAGTTCCCTTTCCTTTTAATTTGTGTTATTTTTTATTTTTATGTACTGTATTGTTTTGGTTTTGCACGACGACGCCGTAAAATAACAGTGTTTTCAATTTGTAGAAAAAATGTGCACGGGGTATGAACTCACTCTTTTTGACTCCACAATAGTTTTTACGTATGTTGAAATGTAAACCGCCCAGGGGGGGGGGGGGGGGGGTTTGTTCGGGTTTGTTCGCTATTATCCTTACAGTGCATTGTCATGTGATTTTTATAAAAACAGTCCATATATTTCGCAACATTTGCTTAAAATACAGAACAATCTACATCATTCTTTTTAAGCTAAAAAACATTGGTTTTTAAAAAACGGTTTGCCTTTTTAAAGCAAAAATAGTTTCTTTTAACTCCGCCTATGTTCAAAAATCTAAACCAACAAATACAATATAGGAAAAGGAAGCCCCTACGAGCTACACTAAACATTCACTTAAACGTTGAGCCTTATAAGCTTTTATATAGAACCGCTTTCTGACAATGGCCGCCATTCAGAAGTAAACTTGAAGATCTGATATTAAAACGCATTGGATGTATTATACGGTCTATTTAGTTTTCACATCGTGAGTTTTTCGGTGCCTGCGGGGAGAAACACTTAGGCAGCAGTTAAATTATACGGTGCAGCGGGTAATAAATTACTTTTTAAGACTTAGAAGTTGTTATTGATTGTGATGATAACATGAATAGATATGGTGGGTTGCCATCGGGGAATATTGACACCAATAATAACAGTACGAAAAAAATGGACTGTCAAAATGAATAGCGCTTATAAAATCAACACTATAATATAATAGATCTTCCTCTCATAGCTCTATTTTCCGAAGATCTCTTGATGTATTTTGTTAAGAAATAAATTGTATCTTCTCAATAGGACGCATTTTGATCCTAGTAAAGCGCTTTCTCTACAATTAAGAAAGCAGAACAGCGTCCCCAATAACGAATTGTATTCGTTAGAACCTATAATCCACAATACTGTGGTGGGGGATCGTAGCGATCGTCAATCGCCACGCACCGTAATATTAGTTTAACGTATTTGTTGCGCAGGTCACATCGTTATTCGGAGTCTTCTAGCTGTCCTGTATGAATTTGAATTTTATTGATCGTACCAATACCTACATGTTTCAATTAATTTATTTTTACTTTGTATTTAAGTTTTTTTAATTTTGCATGTCAGATAAAGCACCGTAGCTTGCAAATATTATTATAATTAATGTTAGGTTTCATTACAACTGCCAGTCGGAACTAATATAGTATATAAAATCATATTACACTTCGAATAGAACTTGATAATTACTGTGAGTATTCAGGGCATGTATACAGTGTGTGTATAAAGTCTGGAAACGGCTTAATAACATCACAATTTACTGGCCGATTTAAACCAAATTTGGTACACTTGTGTAAGAGGATCTAACGCACCGAATGACGATATTGGCGTTGTTGCCAGCTTTTTAGTTTGTCTGGAATTCGAACGAATTTTATATTTTTAAATATAACACCCAGTATATTTTTACATTTTTAAATTCCACATAAAATTATAATTATTTTTTATTAAATGCATTATTAGTCTATACTTCATAGTTTCCGAGATATTGACTCTCGAAAAGTGACATTTTTGAACTTTGACAGCTTATAACCTTCTAACAGTACGTCTTAGAGCAAAACGGCTTACATGTCCCTATCTTCAATTTTTATTATCTTCCCAAAAAAATCAACTTCCGGTTAAACCGGATGTAACTCGAAAGCAGGAAATATAGTTGTTCCGGTTTAACTGGAAGTTGATTTTTTTGGGAAGATAATAAAAATTGAAGATAGGGACATGTAAGCCGTTTTGCTCTAAGACGTACTGTTAGAAAGTTATAAGCTGTCAAATTTCAAAAATGTCACTTTTCGAGAGTCAATATCTCGGAAACTATAAAGTATAGACTAATAATGCTTTTAATAAAAAATAATTATAATTTTATGTGGAATTTAAAAATGTAAAAATATACTGGGTGTTATATTTAAAAATATATAATTCGTTCGAATTCCAGACAAACTAAAAAGCTGGCAACAACGCCAATATCGTCATTCGGTGCGTTAGATCCTCTTACACAACTGTACCAAATTTGGTTTAAATCGGCCAGTAAATTGTGATGTTATTAAGCCGTTTCCAGACTTTATACACACACTGTATATCCGAACTGTTCGGATACGTATCCAATGTGTTTTCGAGAAAATGTGTTGTCATATTTTACAGTATGAATATACAGGCTTAAAGACCCTTTTATTGACCCTTGATAAAGTTTTTATATAAAACGAAACGTTGAGATAAATACAATTGTGTCATTTCATTGCCTACCCTCATTCCCGCTAAACTTATTCGAATCTACTAGTAAGGGCGCTATACTTACCTAACTTAATAAATGTATTATTCATTAACTGGTCTGTCACTTTTTGAAATTTACTTTTAACCTTACTTTTTCTAATGTCATAAATCGACTTGTAAAATCTTTCTCAAGATAGTTCAGAAAATTGCGTTTTGTAAATGTTACCTTTCTACTAAAGGTTTTATCTGAGATCTGGGTTTGTGAATGTAATAGCGCATTGAGTGAACTCCTCGCAGAGGAAGATTCTTGGTGCGCTACTAGGTGTAGTGTATACCCTTAATAAAATAGGGCAATTTTTTTTAATTAATAAAAAAATATTGATGCTTTCTCTTTTATTTGGTACCTTTTACCTGTCAGAAAGTCGAATGATATTTTTGTTCTATAACTTTCTTACAAATACTCGACGCAAACAATAATCAATTTTTCACGACTGCTTCGTGTTGTTTTGTTAGAAGCAATATTTAGGGATCGAACAGCTATTTCTTAAATACACACTTTGTTGTATTATGTTTTTCTGTCAGCAGAACGAAATTACAAACAGGTACATAACTTTTATCAGGAAAATTTATGTTTGTGTTTCGATGATTCGAATATGTTTGAAAACAAAGAGGAAAAGAACTTTGTTTAAAGTTATGTTTGTTCGAAAGTTGACAAGGCTTAAATTGTATCAAGAATCGAAGAAGGATGGTCAATCCGTGCTGTAGCGCAGTTGTATATAGAAATAAAAAACTATATGGAAAAGTAAGCAACGCTGGGAGCAAGAAGAATCCCTAAAGAGGAAAATTGGTTCAGGTCGTCCTAAACGTTCCAACCCTGAACAGGATGCTGCTTTTTTGGGATATTTAAGAAATAATCCATTTGCAACTGCAAAGGATGCTGTTATTGATACAGCATTATCTGCCTCTCAACCTACCGCCAGTAGAAGAGTCAAGGAATCTGAACTAAAATGTCGCCCAGCTGCGAAAAAAATGTTTCTTAGCGAAGAACAGCGACAATCAAGGATTATTTTTGCTTTAAATTATATATACCGCAATCCTCAATTTTGGAACAGGGTCATTTTTACCGATGAAAAGACGTTCCAGTCGACTTATAACGGACAAATTCGTGTATACCGTCCAAGCAATATACCAGGTTTGAAGATCGATATACTAACCCCCTCACTTCTAGACATGGGCGTTTCTCTGTAAATGTATGGGGCTGATGTTTGCTGTGGAATAGAGGGAAGATTTAATGCCGGAAATTACATTAACATTTTAGAAAATATATTAATACCATCTGCTGAGCAAATATATCCCAATAATACTTTCATATTTCAACAAGATAATTGGCCAGTCCACACTACCAATGCTGTAACCCACTGGTTTCAAACCCATAATGTGGAAGTGCTGCCTTGGGTCGCTTAGAGTCCCGATATCAATCCAATTGAAAATATTTGGGGTATAATCGTAAAAAAATATATAATCGAAATTTTAGGCCACAAAATTCAGAAGATTTATGGGAAATAATACATGCGTGCTGGGAAGAGCTTGATCCAAATATTGTATCAAATATAATCCAGTCAATTCTGAATAGACTGGCTCAAGTAATAGAAAAACAGGGATATATGACCAAATATTAGATTTTATTTATTCTTGTTAAACGTTTTTTGTTTCTATTGTAATTTTTATAAAACTGATACATTATGAAATAAAAATATTTAATTTTTGTTCTTCTATTGAACAAACCCAACGCCAATGCTTTGCATTTTTAATAACCTTTACAATGCGATTAGCCGGTTTTACGCAAATTAGGTTAAGGTTTCCTCTCATTCCAATTCGTGTACGCTTTTTTTTAATGAATACAACCCACTCTTCCTTCCATATGTTTATAGTTTTATTCTTTCTAATTTCTTCACATATAATATAATCATAACGCCAAAAAAGGTCAAACCAGGGTCGATGAATGTTTAAATATATCCTCCTTTTCATCAGTCATGCATTTACATACATCCAAGCCTTTATTTTGCCTTCGTAGAATTTTAAACATTTTCTCTGCAAGAACAAAAGTCACCGGAATTATTAACCGTCATGTAAATGTCTAGATAAACGGAGTTTTACGAGTTATTTAAGTGAATTATTTAAATTTTCAGTGACTACCTGAATTACGCCATGAATTTTTAAAAGAAGAGCTTTTATTATTTTCGAATTCCATGTTTGGCCTAGTTCGTGAAAATTAAATTATATATTTGCTTTCTGTTTATTTTACAAGGTATCATTAAGACGTGTAATAACATGGAAACTTTGCCGTGGTCTTCAAAAAGTCCCGATATTAATATAATAGAAAACGTGTGGGGTCTAATGACACGAAAAATATATAAAGCAAATTTCAGACCAGCTAACAGAAATGAACTTGTTTCATTTATTGAAGAAACGTGGAACGAGTTAAGGATAATCTTGAATTTGTGATTTGGACACAGTCAATAGCCTGTCCTACCTTTTTATGATAAACTTTCGAGGATTATGTGTAGGTTTGCAACACACAATCGATGTCCTACTTCTTTCTGAACTCAACTGTACTTAATATTTTAGACTACTTTTTTAGCCATCCTGTATATTTTCTGTTGTACTTTTTACTTGCTTTTATCCCTTTGTTTTAATATATTTATATTCTCTTTGAGAACAGTCGTAGCTTAAATTTTAAAACCTGAGATCATTACCTTTGTGTACCTTTTAAAAAATAAAAATATTTTTCCTGAAAAATATAAAGGTATCCCACTCCACATGAAGAACTAAAGCCGCAAATGCATAGTCATATCGTGTAAAACATAAGGGCGTATAAAGGATATTTTTACCTACACAGGGTGTCCCAGCGTTGTAGAATGACTAAACGCCACTATGGCGGTAGTTCTACAGTCTACAAGTCTAAACTTACATTACATCTAAAATACCTACTTTGAGCAGCCAAACACTATTTATTTTGTAATTATACCTTGTATATTTATTTACTGGTAGGTACTATTAAATTTCTGTAAATTTAAAAATATGCCTGTTTTTTTTGTATTTTTGTAGAAGTTTGTTTTATACATTTTATTCGTAAGCTTTTTCTGAATTCGTTTCCTTTTTGTTTCAGGTACGTACATTACAGAATCCATTAGCACGTAAGTTGATATTTTTAAATTTTAAAAATTAGCGTTAAAAACATCAACAGGGTCAGTTTACAATTCATGAGAATAAGGTAAGGTAAGGTATTACTATAGGTATTTTAGGATTGACATTATTAATACTGTCAGTCATACTCATCGCTAATGTATGTATATAGGACACCAAGATAATCTATTTAAAAAAAAATTCTCATCCTTATATTATAAACAACGCTGTTTTGAAGGACGTAAGTAACAATTACCAAAAAGGTATTGATTGCCCTTGACGACGGGTTGTAAGTCAACTTACCACCCTTGGGTGGTAATAATTTATGCCATATAAAAACAATGATTTATAAAAATTGAGCAATATTAAGTGATATGAATATTAATAGTAGAATTATTACAATTATGAACAATATATACAAAATTTGGAGAAATGTTTTCTCGTTTTTTCTCAATTTGTATGAAATGTTCAGACTCCATAATTTCTCCATCTCTAACCAAGTTTTCTGTTACTCTTGAAGTACTGCAGTAGACTTCTGGATTCGTTATATTGTATAAAATTTTATTTGAAACTTCCTTTTTATTGTTGGCTCCCTCCGCTACATAACTTTCCGCAATAGTTGCAGATTTCCATCCGCCATGTCGCTTGAAGTCTAAGACATCAACTCCAGTAATCGCTAATAAAGTGGTCGACGTTCTTCTAAGGTACCAGTATACTCCATAAAGTTCTGAAGGCTCAGATATTTAGCAATTTTACTTGGAATTGAAGAAATCGAGTTTTTCCCGAGAGGCTGGTTTAAGCAGTTTCCATTTTGATATCGCATGAAAAAGCGAGGATTAAAATTCGTCATGTGGAATCTTATATCAATGTAGTTTCGAACTATTTTGAAATAACAAACCTTCTCATCGTCACTTTTAGTCGCTATAAATTTACGTGCCATTCCATTTTTGGAATCAGGAATAGTAACAAATATGACTTGATGCCTTAATTCAACATTGTCCATTTTCATTGCACAGAGTTCACTAGAACGGCACGCTCAAGCAATTTCCATTATCATTACAACCTCATTAAATAAATATCATCAGGGGCTTCAAACAGGAATTTATTTACATCTTCCCTGCCAAACACATTAGATTTTTGGATTTATATCCGTAATTTTTTCTTTTAAAAAATGCTTCAAGTTTGTTATATGTTTTCCTCTATAAAAATGGTGGACTTCAGCATGGAATATTCACTCCATAAGCTTGATGGAGACTTTAATACAGCAGATTTTTCGTGAAAATACGCAAAAAGCACTGTTTCTGAAATTGCAGTAGCAGTCTTTGTTTGGAACCATTTCTTGAAGTATTGATACGTTGCTTCATACATCTTCCTCGATTTTTCTGGCAGCAGCGACAGATAAGCGATATTTGCTGATTCTTCTATATCCATTTGGCTGTTATATAAATCAATAATTTCAATTTCTCTTAATTTTTGATAATCATCGTCAGCTTGACGTTGTTGTTAAAATAACAATGCTTAGGATGCTATAGAAACCGGTCAAAGCTGTCCATAATTTCATACGAATAGTTTAAGTTCAAAAAAATTCAAGAATAAATTCTGCGGGGAGGAGAAAAAAAAACTTATATACTTTACGGGATGTAAGTATATTTACTTATATCCCTTGTAGTATAAATAACTATTTTCGACTTGTTTTACAGTAAAAAATTCACAGATCTTGCACCTTACGCAAGCATCCTATGTATTGAAAATATCTGACACAGCTTTAAAATAAACCGCATTATTTCGCCTTAAGAAGCCTACTGTTGCTCTGTGTCCCATTACGTTTGGGACACCCTGTATATTAATTAAAACATATTATAAATAATCCCAAAAAAACGAAAACAAAAATAAAAGTTTGACACCCTTTATCTTGGTTGTTATCAATTTTGGGATAATGCAAGTTTAAATAAATCGCGTTATTTCGCCTTAAGGAGCCTGCTGTTGCTCTGTGTCCCATTACGTTTGGGACACCCTGTATATTCACTAAAACATATTATATTAAATGTATGGTTTTATTTCTAAGAATAATTAATATAAATTTGTTTATAAACAATAATATTCACATAGCAGACCAACCAAGGTGAACTATAAATAATCCCAAAAAAACGAAAACAAAAATAAAAGTTTGACACCCTTTATCTTGGTTGTTATCAATTTTGGGATAATGCAAGTTTAAATAAATCGCATTATTTCGCCTTAAGGAGCCTGCTGTTGCTCTGTGTCCCATTACGTTTGGGACACCCTGTATATTAACTAAAACATATTATATTAAATGTATGGTTTTATTTCTAAGAATAATTAATATTAATTTGTTTATAAACAATAATATTCACATAGCAGACCAGCCAAGGTGAACAATTGCCTTATATTCAATCAGTCATATTGTCTAAGCCTACTTATGCTATGTTTTTAAATTATACTTATTTACCCAACGGTACAATAACATTTTCTGAGAAATCAATAATAAAAAAATTATCCCATTTGTTAACCTAATTTGGGCGGACCCTGTAATATGCAATTATTGTGCTCCAACTTTTTGCCTCCCGCTTTTTTTTTTCGATATAATATTCCGATTTAAATAACGTGAACTTACCTTAGTTATAACTTATCTCAATAAAACACTTTTTAACAAAGTTACTATGGCGTTCTTTAAAACACAAACTAAACTAAACATTATTCATTATTTACTTGCCGACTTTACGCTGATTCATATTTATATTTCTACCAAGGAGTATTATGTTACAAGACCGATCTAGATATTGCGCTGTTGGCCGCGACATCGACATGAGCGACATTGACATGCAATGCAAAGTTTGCGTAAACACGATCCCAATAGTATTTTCAATACTAAAAATTCCTCGACAAGGAAAAAATGTATCATTATATTATTATGAACTTACTCTGACAGATTTTATATGAAATTTTTATTCTTTCAGAAAAATTTAATGTAACCTATAGAAACCAATTCCGAAAAAATCAAAAGTTATTTTAGTATTTCCCGTTTCTGAAGGCAATTTTTTAGAAATACGTTTCCATTTCGTTTTATATAATTTCCACTCTTGATAAGGAAAAACGGTCGGCATATATCAAAATGTTGACGCCGCCGAGTAAAAAACGGCAAATAAACAGGACCTTTTAAGCATACGGGTTTTTCCATTAAAATTTTCTCTGTTGATGTATGTATGTATACCCAAAATAAGGCAATGTGGTAAAAAATGTTTCCATTACATTCCAGACCACAGACAAATGTAGGAATATTCCTATACCTATTCTTACACTTAAACAAACCACCAAAACCAACCCTTTCCTCTACAAGAGCGAAACAGGATATTATCCGGAATCAATTCGGAAGTAATGTACTGATCACTATTAAAGTTTAATTGCTTCACAGGGTTTTGTGGCTGTAAGGATTTTAAGAGATGGGGGAGTTCTAATTGAATTTGGGGACACACCTGTATTTACTCACGTATAGAAGCGAAAAGATAGGCATATTGTTTCCAAAAACTAAAATTTATACCGTGACCGTCCTAAATAATTATATAATATTTTTATTATGTTTGTACATTAAGGGTCATTTATGGTATGTTACGCCACTGTCCGTGCCAACACTTCGGAACGATGGTTCTTCAAACTTTTATTAAACGCTGGATACTTTAAGGTATATTCTGTCCGCCTCGATGAAGGTAACGTCGGGTAAAATATAATAAATTGAGATTTTTTGCCTAGATATTTGAAAAGTAAAATGCAGCGCGTCTTTTTCGATGCTGTTGAAGGGAAATTAGGAAGAAGATCTGGTGAAAAAATCTTGAATGGTTATATTGTGAAGTCTCAAAAAATATACATATATATGTGTGTATCTAGTTGGTATAACAATAGAAAAAATACTTATAATATACAGGGTTGCCCAGAAGTCCGGAATAAAATTAATATAGCCTTAACGGAAAATGCTCGGACACGTCTATTTAGTTTTCTTTATACTCACATTTTGACGTTATTCGTTTGTTTTTTTATAGACATTTATCAAAGATATGACATCGATCTTTTTTTTAATGGAGACAGGCAGCTTGTGATACATCATTTGAAAGATAATATCTCGTACAGTATGCTCATAAATTTTGGCGCGATTCTGTCAAGCTATTTCAAAACGGCGACTGTTAAAAGTTTTTAAAAAATCTCTATTTAAATAGGCGGAAATGATAAATCATCGAGGTTTTTTTACCTTTCAATGTAAGAAATCTTTATAGTTTCACGTTCTGACATTTTGTGACTTAACAATAGTAGTATTTTATCAAAAAAATAAAAATGTAACGAAGCAAAACAAAACAGAACAAAAAGGTGGTTTAACGTGGCAAATGCTGAAAATGTCCTCCACCCTCTACTTGGCATGCTTCCAGACTATGGTAAAATCCGTCGACAGAATTCCGAATGGCTTCAGCCAGTATGTTATGTGTCTCCAATCTAATTTTGTATTTCCAATCCTCAATATTATTTGGCCTATTTTGGTCAACTTTTTCTTTTAAATATTCCCAAAGAAAATTGTCTAGAGGCGTTAAGTCTGGGGACCTCGGTGGCCATTCAATTGTACCACGTTGTCCAATCCAGCGGCCTGGAAATATCTCATCTAAATATCTTCTCACATTGACACTGCAGAGATAATGCAATAACGTGGCCGTCCATTCCTAGGCAGGTCCTTTACTGTGCCACGTTAATCAAATTTGTGGAATATTTTACTAACAGTGGCCTGTGAACTTTGATTTTCTGGATATTTAGCATTAAATAAACTGCACACTTCACTTTCACTTTTTATTTTATCTCCACATCCTAACAATATCAAGACGCTGTCTTTCCGACAAAACCATTTTTGTCAGAAATACATAAATTAATTTTGCAAGTTCACAATGTGACAATGTCACAAAATGTCAGAACACCATACAACACCAAGTCCAATTAGTTAAGGTAGCTGAGAAACAGTGTAGACTTTTAACACTATGTGCATTTTTATTCAGAGGGCTAAGACACCAAGGTAATAATATCTGTATGCCTAGGATCTTTAGTAATATCTTTAGCAACACAGTTATGGGCATAGAACACTATATATAATCACTTGGTATTATATGCCTCTAACTAGATCTATATAATAGTAGGTGGGGAGTACACATAATGTTAAACGCCAGTATGACTATCGGCATTTAGGCTGCAATAAGTTTTTATTTTGTTTACTATTACTTTTCGTTTTACCAAAATGCATACGATTTCCATTTATTATACTAATTTTTTTGTAAAAATTGGACATAATATCGTATGCCTCCCGAGTATAGAATTATAGCTTATAATTTTTTACAGGTATAGAACACTATGTCCATCAAAATACAAATTATGATAATTAAAATTTTAAAAAAGATTATTTACAAAGAAACACTAAATAATTAATACTTTGTGTAGTGAAAGTAAGAAAATACATTCATAAATCAACACTAACCTCAAAATTATGTTAAACTTAATTGTTTTACTAAATATCCACAAATCGAGCTGATGGCACATATAGTGTCGTATGCCTTCCGAGTACAGAATTATTTGATGATTTCCTCTGTTAGTACTAAAAGGACAAATATCCATTCTAACAATTAACCTGGTAGAGGTGAAGCACTTTTAAATAAAGCCCTTTAATATCCGTGGTTAATAGCATACCGATAGGTCGAACGTAGACACGTCCCTTAACAACGAATAAATGCTTGGCAACTGACGAGCAAAATAGGCGTCCACCCCACATTCATTAGACGTTCCACATTCAACTAGTAAAGTCCTTTTTTGTATACGCCACTGGGTTTCTAAGGAGGCATACCATAATATGATCACGTAAGAATTTTAAATGGTTTAAGCTAAAAATGCACAGGCATTCTAAAATGTCGGCGTCTCCCGACTTGCCGAAATTAAATTGTGAATAACAGCCAATCACAAGTGCGGTTGAGTATAAATCAGGAAATTTATCCTGCCACTTACCCTCCTTATCGGACAAGGCATCCGACTAGAAGGGACCAGATAAGTTACCGGCATTTCCGAAATTGGTAGCTGCTGCTGCTGTTGCTGTTAATGTTATATTTTCCTGATTTAAACTTTTAATTCATTTATTAGACGGAAGGGATGTGATTTGTGTAGTGTACTTTGGAACCGGATAGTCTGGATGCTCCCTTGCAGGACAGGAACGTTTATTTCGGTACAAAACTAATCCATTACACTTTTAAAAAGGCATTAGGTAAAGTAAATCTGAAGCATTTTGGGAACTGTATATTCTCAAACTTATTCCGTGATCCAATTTAAAGGCTTTAATCCGATCGTATTCAGCAGCTCAAAACGTTCAATCTGATTAATTTAAATTTATTACATTTAAAACTACACGACGTTAAAAGTTTTTCACAAAAAGATGCTAAGTAAGACAGATTTAAAGAAAACTTTCGTTTCTAAGAAACTTTTTAGCCGTCTTTAAGAACCTTCCACGTTATTACAGATAGTTTAGTTTTATTAAATTAAGGAGAACTTAATGGAATGAAGTATTCTTTGTTGATAGCACGTAATTTGATTAGCTGAAATGCGGGTATTAATGAAATGTTTGTTTTACAGCAAATTCATTAATTAAAAAAAAATGGAATTGATATTGATGGATGCAGGAGTTTAAGAGCATGACAATCAATGGGCGTGGGAGAGATAGTGATGGGATGGGGTTATGTTAACTGATGAACAGGATTCAGAAGAAGTAGTTTAAATTCGTACACTCCACCCATACAAAACTCAATTACAACAAAATTGCGTAAAACGGGTTTCTCACCTAGCTGCTTATATCTGAATAGAACACCAGCTATATACATAGCTGTAAATTATTGTTTGTACGATTTTTTACCATAAGTAATAATGGTTATTTACAAATATTTTTGTGTTTAAATTACAGCCGCGAAATAAGAAAATTATGAAATAATACCAGGAAAACTACAAAAGTATAAAGGCAAAAAGGGTAAATTTATTAACAAACAACAAACAAAATACTAATCTTTAATTGCTGCGCCATTGGATTGTAACACTAATCGTAATCTTTGTGGTATTGGCAAAATAATACTTCTGGTGTAATCCGGAGTTAGCGCTTCCCAAATTTCTTCTATTTTATCAAATAACTCTATTTCATTCTGTGGTTTAAAATTTATTTTGTACATTTTTTTACCATCAATCCCCAAACATTTTTAATTGGATTTTAATCAGGGCTTCTTAAGCACCAAGGCAGACATGTTACGTTGTTTTGTCTAAACCAGTTTCCTATATTTTTTGCAGTATGCACAGGGCAGTTATCCTGCTGAAATATAAAGTTATTTCCTTTAAAAACTATCGCGGCAGAAAAAAGAAAAACGTTTTCCAAAATCTGAGGATATATTACTGTTTAGTGTTCCACCAATATTCCAGCATACACCTGGACCGTAAACATTTATCCATGCCCACACATTAACGGAGAAAGGTCCATTGGTTTGCTTTTGAGTATACTTCTCATCATATCGGGAATTTGGTAGTCTATAATATACTCGAATCGTTCCATTATGTGTGGACTGAAAAGCTTTCTCATCGGAAAAGATAACATTTTGCCAAAAAAAATCATTTTCTGGTAAATATTGCATAACAAACCGAATTCTTTGTTCCTTATCATTATTTTTTAAAAACGGTTTGGATGCAGCTGCTCGATTTCTTAATTCGGAACATTGTCTTACTCGGCGTTGCGCAGTTCTAGATGAAGCAGGGAATCCTGTTATGTGCATAGCGGATACTGCAGTTTCAAATGAATACTCCACCAAATTTCGGTCTTTGTCATTTGATGATTTTCTATTGTTTAAACCAGACCCAACAGACCTTACCTTACAGAAACAGGTAGGGTACACATTCAAATCAAATTTTCTGGCTATTACTTACAATATTAATGCTTACTTTGAGAACCAATAAAAATACGGTAAAATGGAATCCACTACCTACTACAAGAGGAACTGTAGTCATAATTATTGGTAATTAAGATTATACTCATAAGGTAAGCCAAATTATAGGTGCGCTGGGTATATATATTATGGATTACTGCAAGGAACAAGAACATAGTTGAAGCGGGAGAAATAGAGAGGAGGAGGGAAGAGTTATCCTGTATCCGAAACTGACATATTTATAATAGGTTTCTACCGTGTACCTTTGTTAGCAAAAAAAGTTCAAAACTTTTCTGGCCCGGTATTATTACTCCCAATATCGATTTCCCAAGGCTGAAAAAAAAAGTTTTAAAAGCAAAAATTCGTTATTTCTTTAGATGAAAAAAACGAAATATTAACGTTGTTGAAAGTTCAAACAGATGTGTTTCTCAACTCACTTTATCCCCTTTGTGATATACGTAGTCTCTGGGGAGAGGGTTGAGAAAACTCGCTTTTTCCCTCAAAGAAAAAATTTCAAGCCATTTGCATGTCAATGAGGCCAATAGGCATTAACGATCCTTTCTTGAAAAATTTACCGAAAAAAGGAAACGTAAAAAAATATTTTGATCTTTAAAAAAAATACAAAGCATATAATATGATAGTATGCTTGTATGCTTGTCCAGTGACGTAACTAAAGGGGCTCAATGAGGGGGGAGCGTTCCCGCGTCTAATATTTTCCGCGATGTTAAAAAAATTACAAATTCCAGGAATAAGTATAGAATTTTTAAAAACTTCCATTCATTTTCATTGTTCGAAATATTGTTTAAACTTCATTCTGCTTTACCATTAAATTTTTCGTGTTATGTCATGTGATATAAAAGATATTTGATGGTATATATAAACATTTGACAGATGCCTTTATGCCTTCAAAGCTTCCATTAAGGGGAGAAGCCATATCTCATGCTAAAAGACTATACTAGAGTGAAATAATATATTCTGATTTTGCAAGCAGTTTTAAATTGTTTCGAGCTTTTTTCCATCACTACTCCTTTGATCGAATATCATTACCACAATATCCTAAATACCTCCCCCCCCCCTCTAAAAACCTTTATGTCAAGCTGCTGTCCATAAAGTTATGCATCCGAAATTAATTTTCACCGAAATAATTGAGGAAGTAATAAAGAAAGGTAGATTGCAACTGGTTAGAAGACCTAACAAATTTCTGACTTCTTATTACGCAAAGGGCCAATGAAAAGGGTGAAAAACTCATTTACGTCTACTAAAAAGCCCTTTAGCCGAAATGAGGACAGGCCTCTGAAAGGGCATTAAAAACTAATTTATGGCGAAAAATTTAACTTTGGACATCGTTTCAATGAAACTTTTAAAAGGTCGTAAATTTTATTGCATGTTTATTAATTTCTAGTTAATATTTTGTTTCCGTGCGTTTTTTTTATTTATTTAATTTATAACCTCAAATCAGTACAGAGATACTGGCACCGAGAGCACACGTGCAGTTGACGACAGATAATTTCGCACACTAAACTGTGACACTGTAAATACAACTTTTTTTACCTTTATTACCTTTGTAACGTGTTAATTGTTATCATGATATCTGTCAAAGTATTGTCATTATCTTATCTGATTTAAAAATGCCTCATTTAAGTATTATTGAAAAAGCAAGAATAATATGTTTAGTAGAAATACGGTGGTCTTATGGAAAAATAGCTAAACATTTTAGAGTACCTAGAAGTACTGTTCAAGGAATTGTAAAAAAAATGGCGCTATCATCAAACACTTGAAAGGTCTGTTAGGTCTGGTTTAAATAATAAAAAAATCATCAAATGAAGAAGACCGAAATTTGATGGAGTATTTAAGGCAAAATACATTTGAAACGGCAGTATCCGCTATGCACATAACAGGATTCCCTGCTTCATCTAGAACTGCGCAACGCCGAGTAAGACAATGTTCCGATTTCGAATTAAAAAATCGAGCAGCTGCATCCAAACCGTTTTTAAAAAATAGTGATAAGAAACAAAGAATTGGGTTTGCTATGCAATATTTACCAGAAAATAATTTTTTTTGGCAAAATGTTATCTTTTCCGATGAGAAAACTTTTCAGTCTACATATAATGGAAGGATTCGAGTATATAGACACCCAAATTCCCGATATGATGAGAAGTATACTCAAAAAAAGCAAACCAGTGGACGTTTCTCCGTTAATGTGTGAGCATGGATAAGTGTTTACGGTGCAGGTGTATGCTGGAATATTGCTGGAACACTAAACAGTAATATATATGTTCAGATTTTGGAAAATGTTTTTCTTCCTTTTCGAGTTATTTCTAAAACATATATTTTTTCAAAAACATCGGATGTCTAGAAAAGTTATTTTTAAAAATCGTCCAATTTTTTTTAAAGTAAGAACCCCTTTAAGGGAAAGTGATGCAATGGTTGTATTTGATAGATGTAACAATAGGTCTAAACATTGTATTATATCTCTTGTTTCTGTCGAAATTGCTCCACATTCCGAAAACATGGCTATTACCATATGGAAATTAACATCTCTATCTCGCGTAACATGCATCCCGTTCTTTTTTACTCCCTGATTTATAGACCCTGAGCCGTGCCACAACCCTGCCTAACAAGCAAAAAGTTTGTAAAATATTCTGTTGGTCCAATAAAAAATAAATAAATAAAACGTCTGCGTGGAACATTGTTAAACAAGATAGAGAATATGGAATTTACGAATGTTTTTGCGCAAATAAATTGTAACGATAAAATGTCTAAAAATGTTCCGTTTAAGAAGTTTAGTATAAACTGCCAATAAATTTAGATGCATTTTGCCCCAAAGTATTATCTTTATCAAGGACCGGGCGTGGTAGCTACCGGAACCTTGCAATTATTAAAATAAAAGAATTAGTATCTAATTTTGGAAGGGCTGTTTAGAGAGGCATTGACCAATAATGCCGTTTTTTTAAAATAAATTAACAGAAACTTTTAAAAAGCAGTTTTTTGAAACCACCAAAAATTGCCACAATTTACGTTAAAATCCTTGAAAGTAAACACGTCGATTTTCAGAACTGAAATAAAAACAACAATTTGTCTGGTAACATGATATTTGCTAGTCAATCTAGATGTCATCTCTCCTAAAAATTCTAGAGAATAGGTGTATGTTTTAACAGCAAAGGGGTCATAATTGCACAAAACACGAAAGTAAACAAAACTATGACCGGCTGACTAACATCTGCCTTGCTCTACCAGCTCCAGAATATATCTGTCTTTCTTCTTCATATGCCAAAAGCATAAAAATAACTACTCGGATCTACACAGCACTGCAGTGCGCATGCGAATCATTAGTTAGGCAAATCGAATTGACAGTTAAAAGCCACAAAATGGCGTCGTTAATCTCACCTTAACACCGTGCGAGCAAAAATTATTTGCATCAAAGAGGGCCTTGCATTTAAGGACGTAATGCTTAGCTGTAGTACCTGTTGGGTGTCAGTAACTACCTGAATTAACAATCAATCAGTTATTCTGTTATCTTTGACAGTCGTTACAAGTAATTTGATTCATCACTAATTTTTCCAATTTCTTGAACAATTCACACAATGGGCTTTACGGAACAGCACAAAACATTCATGGTTGAAGCGTATTTTCGAAACGGGGTTAGAGTATATGGTGAGTGGCAATACAATCCGGGTTTGTGCATGGAAGATTTTCACGAACATTTTCCTAACGTTGCTTTTATTGCTGGGGATTTTTATCATTGCCTGAAAAAAACGGAGGCTGTCTTTAGGGAAACAGGTTCTATACATCACAAAAAAGGAGCAGGTCGGCAGGAAGACCATCTGTAAGAACAGAAGATCTTGTTGCAAACGTTCGTGAAGTAATGCAAAATACGCCGACAAATTGTATAAGACGCCTGTCTCAAGAAGTGGGAAGACCTTATGGAACATGCAGGACTATTCTTAAGAAGCAGATAATTTATTTCCTTATAAAGTGCAAGTATTCCAAAAAATACAAGCTGGTCAACACTTTCGAAAATATGAAGAGACGTGTGAATTTATGCTTGGAGCATGGCGGTGGCCAATTTTAGCAATTAATGTAATTATTTTTCTTTTTCTTTCTGTACATTCTTACTTTGTTAATTTTGTAAACAACAAAAATAAATGTGTATTTATCTACTTATTTTATTACTCATTATAGTTTGGCATATCATGTCATAATATGAATTTGACAAAATTTTAACCTAGATTTGGTTAGATATATCGTCCCCATATCATTGTGATCTCAACCAAGCCCTACGTTTTTTAATCCAAGCCCTCTTTGATGCAAATAATTTTTGCTCGCACGGTAGGAGTTTAACTCACTGTTATACTTAAATTAAATAAAAAACAC
The DNA here is from genome assembly GCA_963969555.1 of Polydrusus pterygomalis. Taxonomy (NCBI): domain Eukaryota; kingdom Metazoa; phylum Arthropoda; class Insecta; order Coleoptera; family Curculionidae; genus Polydrusus; species Polydrusus pterygomalis. The sequence continues at coordinate 54,132,666 of OZ018381.1, forward strand.
CTACAGACAGACAATCTAGGCGCTGAAATTTATAAAATTCAAAAGTAAAAACAACACATTTTATTAGCTTTTTTCGTAGATGAATTATTCGAATAAACGAAAAACCCAAAAAAAGGTACCCACACCTATACGAATTTCACATCCCTTTATCAACTCCATTACTCCATTAATTTCCAATTAGTCATTTTCAAAGCGCGAAGCGTCGATGACAAAAACACAGTGACGCCACCTGCTTGTAACATCACTTTTTTGTCAGCTATGATGTAACACTGTCACAGCGTATAAACACCCTCTTTCTGCTACATTTACCCAAAAGTCAATTAATATGAAAACCATCAGCCCCCGAGGTTCGCGTGCGCCTCTCGCAAAAAAACACCACCTGGGCCTATTGTTCGCCGTAAGCTTTGATAGAACAAAAACTAGTGGGGCGAAACTAATAATATAAAAAACCGGGGTTACTAACGGGGGTATCAAAGAAATTTATGATCTAAAATTCGGTTTTTCTTTTAATTTGTCGTTCACCATGTTGACATGTTTATTGTTGAGGTCGCAGACCCTGAACGCTGAAGGTCTGCCCACAGTAACCAACGAGGAGCGTTCATACAAAACAAGACAGATCCACTTTTTGCATAAAATGAGATATATATGGATTTAGGGTATTTTTTCAAGATTTTATCGATTCGTTTCATAAAAATCGTTCTAAATCAGACCAAAACCATTTAAATTTGTATGTAAATGTTCAGCGTTCAGTCAAAATCAGACAAATCCAAAATTAAAATTATTTTTAGCCAACTGGTCAAAACTAGACATATCCAATCATACTTTGATACTGTATCTACAAGAAATAAAACAAACCAAGACATATCCATACACAAAATTTTTTATAGAAAGCTTGTATTATTTTTTGTATAATAAAAATGTTTAAAAAATATTTTGTCGGATGTATTATTGACAAATTAATAATATTACTTTTTTACAATAAAAGTATGTTTTTTAAAGAAAACGCCGAATAACATAAGAAATCATACCATTATCACGCAAAACGAGACATATCCATCTTGCGTTCAGACAAAATCAGACATCTCCATTAACTTTTTTTAGTTTTCTACACTTACATATATTTTTTTAAATATGAGTATGTGCAAAACACGTATCATCCTATGCTCTATAATATTTAATAATTTAGAAAATTTTCCTTTAAAGGCCCTAAAAGCTAAAAGTTTTTGTGTTTTTCTCGAAATTAGTTTATGAGGACATGTCTTGTTTTGTATGAACGCTCCTTATTTTTAGTTTACGAAATATTTACACTTTAATGCTGATATGTACAGTTGACGACATATAAATTCGTACACTCCACCCATACATAACTCAATTACAACAAAATTGGGTAAAACGGGTTTCTCACCTTGTTGCTTATACCTGGATAGAACACCAGCTATATACATAGCTGTAAATTATTGTATGTGCGATTTTTACCATAAGTAATAATGGTTATTTCTAAATATTTTTGTGTTTAAATTACAGCCGCGAAATAAGAAAATTATAAAATAATACCAGGAAAACTACAAAAGTATAAAGCCAAAAAGAGTAAATTTATTTACAAACAACAAACAAAATACTAATATTTAATTGCTGTGCCATTGGATTCTAACACTAATCGTAATCTTCGTGGCATTGACAAAATAATACTTCTGGTGTAATCCGGAGTTAGCTCTTCCCAAATTTCTTCTATTTTATCAAATAACTCTATTTCATTCTGTGGTTTAAAATTTATTTTGTACATTTTTTTTACCATAAATCACCAAACATTTTCAATTGGATTTAAATCAGGACTTCTTGAGCACAGGGCAGTTATCCTGCTGAAATATAATGTTATTTCCTTCAAAAATTAACGCGGCAGAAGGAAGAAGAACATTTTCCAAAATTTGAAGATATATATTACTGTTTAGTGTTCCACCAATATTCCAGCATACACCTGCACCGTAAAAACATATCCATGCCCGCACATTAACGGAGAAACGTCCACTGGTTTGCTTTTTTTGAGTATTCTTCTCATCATATCGGGAATTTGGTGGTCTATACTCGAATCCTTTATTGTATGTAGACTGAAAAGTTTTCTTATCGGAAAAGATAGCATTTTGCCAAAAAAAATAATTTTCTGGTATATATTGCATGGCAAACCCAATTCTTTGTTCCTTATAACTATTTTTTTAAAACAGTTAGGATGCAGCTGCTACGTTCACTTCCACTATTATTTTAAGAAACTCGTGAAAAATACACAAAAAAAATAGTAAACAACAAACAACCACTGTTTAATGCTTCACGCATCACATACCTTAAAAAAAGTAAACTCGGAATGGCCTTGGCGCGAATTATTATCAACAAGTCTGTGCAGGATTTTGCACGCTTTGAAATAATTAGAAACTAACAGCAAAATAACCCATTGGAGATTGTACACCTTGATTTTTAAAATTGAAATGAAAATGAAAACAGGAGATTGTACGGTTCGCAACCTAAATGTCAATGGAGCTTGTACATTTTAAATTTTCTGCCATCAAAATCCGTTGGAGCTGGTCCGTTTTCACAGGAAATTATGAGTTATTTTGATTCGGGTTAAACTACATCTATCTCATTTTTAATGAAACATGGAGATTGTATACTTTGAATCTATACTCCTTAATTATACAAGAGTTATTTGACGATGATTCTGATAGGGGAGAGCAATTTTTTTGAAATAACGATTGAGTTAACAGATAATCATACACGATTGTAAACCAAATAAAGTGAGTAGTTCATCTTATTCTTCCGCACGCTGCCGTGAGTAGCCTGTTCTCCCGACCGTAGAAAAACTCATAAAAACCTCAGAATGAACGGTAAAGGTCCCTTGGTTTATATATTTTATTAAAAGGTTTAAATTAAATTTTCAGCTTATCCCGATCGTAAAAAAACCCAAAAAGTCGCTGCAGAAATAATCTAGCCAAGCGTTATGGCCGATATAATTCTTCCAGGTTTCGGCACAGACCTTAATAGAAAGAAAAAAGAAAAATAAAAATAATAAAAAGAAATATAAAAAGAACCTTGGCTCAAAGTTTTACTTATTGTGTGTGTGCGTAGGGGAAGGTAGCCTAATATCGAACGCAGTTTCAGTGTTGATATTTTTAGCGGTCCATGTTACAATTATTGAAAAACTGAATAATCTGGAGTTGCGTGTGGAAGCTGAAAGTATCTGTAAAATTAATAATTTAGAGTTGATGCTGAATTACAATTAGTATTTTAACAATTAATGTTTAAAGGTGAACCGGAATGCGATTGAAAGCAATTTACACAGATTGCCAGAAGATTGCACTAGTATCGCTGTGTGAATGAACGTCAGTAGCCGGGTCGCTCAACTTCCTTGAAATTTCTAATATGTGTGTATATGACTGCTTGTATAGTGTAAGGTGCAAGTCAGGTCAGTACATTTCTTCTAATCTCAAATGGAGAATGCTCATAACGAAGATGGAAAAAAAGAACATGATGATTGTACTAAAGAGTTCATAAAACCATCTTTTATCATCATCGTCATCAATTAACGATTAGTTTCTGATGAGTAGTTAACAATTGTTTTATTTTAATTTTGGCCAATGCTGACTGGTGTCCAGTAATTGAAACTGTCCCGTATTAGATCATCTTCCCCTATACCTCGGATCTGCTCGACCAAGCGTGGAAAACACTAGCGAATTAAGCCCTATCGTGGCGAAGCCATCTCATATGGCGTTAACTCGAGAATGTTAAGAGATAAGAAGCGTTAATTTAACTTTTGGAACCTTTTGCGGTAGTATATATAGAGATATAATTCTGGTTATTTCTGTTATAAAAATTGTTTTTTTGAAACAGCCCTGGAAAGGCAGCTATGTACACGGTGTTAAGTTGATTTGGTAAAAACTTTTGAACCTTCAGTTTTTGAAAATGACCAAAACTACAATTCTTCTACTTCTACTACTATTCCTAAACAGTAAAAATACTAAATAATCTATATCTACATACTACTTTTATTCATCTACTCATCCCTTAATTATGTTATATCAATTTTAATAATAATTTTTCTTCCCCATACTTAGCGGTGCTTACCCCCAAGTTCTGGTTGCCATATACTCTTCAGTCTTTTTACATGGAAGTATACTCATGGATAATATAAAATAACCCTCTACTTAATCACTTTGATCCTCCTCTTTTACATTTTCTGTTTTTATTTAATAACAATCATTTTTGCATCTATACATAGTCTTCATTTCTTTATGTCGTCTTAAAGCTCCGTTAAGACGGTATGCATCTTTTGTGTTTCTAATATTTTTCTGTTCTCCATAGGATGAAACATGTAGAGAAGTTCCCATAATTTCAACTTCTAAATTAAATATACCAGTGGAGACTTAAAGTGTCTCATTTATTTCTTTTCAAATTTACACTACACTTCAAGTATGAACTATTTCTTCAAGTTAACTTACGTCAATTCAGTCTCTCGCGTAATCCACTGGGCCACCACTGTTTTCTACTGATTCTATACCATTATGTTTTCATAACCTCCTTTTTCAACAGAAAGTTTAAGCAAAAGGCTTAGTCGATGAGTATATTTGAATTTCATAACCAATGAATTCTGTATGTTGACTTCTATTAATATATCCGTATGGATTACTGCGCGTAGGTTTAGCTTATTTGCTTTTATACCCTACGTATGTAATTCCTTGTTTAATTAAATTTTACACACGGATTAATGAAGGTAATTTTAACGCTTTAATTGGAAAAGACAATAGTTTTCAACCAAGTGTACGGAATATAATAGAAACTTGTGGTGTGGATAAGTGGTTAGAACACAAACCAAACACTCAAAAATCAAATGAGGCGATGAATAAAGACTTCAGTGTGGTATTTTTACTCGTTGTTTTTTCAAACTTTTGTCTGTACAGTTTCATGGTCCTAGCGAACTCCCACAGCATCCAGCGAGTACCACTCAACCTGGTTAAGTTCCACCTTCAATTGCTGCCTTGTGCAACGTTACATCGATTTCAACGAGACTGCTGATGCGCTCGCCAGGGAGAGCGTAAGCATGTCTTTCGAACTAGCAGAGAATACTGTGGCTAGACCACTGGGATCAGTCAAAGAAGAGATAGATCGAATTGCTAAACAACTTGCGCAAAGCAGATGGACAGGGCTTACAACTTGTAGCATCTCCAGGCAATTGTGGCCCTTACTTGAGAACAGGAAAACCGCAGCGCTATTACAGCACAGTCGGAAGGACCCAAGAAACATTACTGCCGTAATCACCGGACATTGCCTGTTCGGTAGACATGCTGAACGTAAGCAAATACCAACTAACGACTTCTGTAGAAGTTGCAGAGATGAAGAAGAGAAGGAAAGTATTCAGCATTTCTTGTATGAATGCCCCGGCCTCACGAGAAGAAGGTTCAATGCACTGGGCGAACCATTTTTAATGATCTGGAGGAACTTAGCAGCCTGCAATTGGGTCGACTTACTTAGTTTATTAACAGCAGTGGCTGGTTTAATTGAGCTGTCAAGATTCTTTTACGATCGCGTTAACCATCAGGTAGCTGATGCAAATAGGTTCCGCGGAACATGTGTGGTACCACAACGGTCCTTATAGGACTACGTGTGACTGTTTGGACAATGCCAGAGGTCTGCCACTCTAACCTAACCTAACCTAACGTTACATCGCCAGGAGTAGACATGGCGGCTTTCTCTAGACTCTGCCGGTGCTCGGTGCCGTTCATATTTGCTTTGCAGCATGTTGTCCAGCGTAAGCCTCTTGAACCAAGTGTTCTAGTGCTGCGAACAGAGGCCCATGATGTAGAATTGCACGTCTGATACAGGATGGATTGTGGAACGTGCCAGATTTGCGATTGTTTTTTAAATCGAATGACATTTAAATCTATACAGGCGGTTTCTCATTAATATATACCCCCCAGAATAAAAGCCTACGTATCGTAAATGTGGACACGGCAAACCGCCATTAGGGAATTGAAATTATCTGACTGATCGATAACAATTTTTCGTTGTCAGTCGCTGGGGTACGTTTTAATTTCATCGTCGGCCAGCCTTGTCGGTGTGACGCGAATTAAGAGAGATGTTGATGGCCATTTTAACATTTAAAATTGCTTTGTAAACGTTGTTTTTAGGTTGTTTTCGTGGATTAATTCAGCTTTTTAACTTATTATGGATTGTTATTGTATTATTCTCATGGGATCCGTTTGCAATATATTTGCTTAGTTAGGTGGTTTAACATTCGGTACACTAAGGAAAATGATACAGGCTTGCTAAGACATAGTTGGTATTGATAGTTTATTTTTTATTAACCAATATTAAAATAAATGCTAGCCTATCAAACCCGCTTTAGTGTTATATAAATTGCAGATTTGCTAGAACAGTGTTTTATTGGTAGTAATCAGTCCCATTAGCAGCACAGTCTTGTTCAATAATTACCTATCTACTTTTAATACAGCAATTTTGTTAAGAAATAAATTGTATTTTCTCAATGCGATGCATTTTGTTCCCAGTAAGCGCGTAAGAGCATCCTCAAAAACAAATTGTATCCGTTAGAACCAATAATCCACAAGACGTTGGTGGGACTTGTATCTATCGGCAATCGCCGCGCGCCGTAGTATTAGTTTCAACGTATTTATTGCGCAGGTCACCTCGTTGTTCGGAGTTTTCTAGCTGTCCTGTCTGAATTTGAATTTTATTCATCATACCAATACCTGTTTCAATTAATTTATTTTTACTTTGTATTTTTGTATGTTGTCATAGAAAGCAATAGAAAATTTGTATTTCGCACAACCCATCATTAGTATTGGACGAATTTTCTCAGTAAACCATGTTGCATAATGGAAAATTACACATCGTGTAAGGTAGAAACCGCTTATTGATATATTAATTGTTAAAATTATAATGGTACGTATGCTAACGATCTATATCTAGCATACAATATATAGAGCTAACAATATCCTTTGCAGATTTACACGTGCAATCAGCCATGCTGTTTGCTTAGGACCGGGCAGGAAGTCCTAAGAGAGCTTGTTTAGTTTTTTCCCCGCCCGTCCCCGCGCGCGTCTTTATTTGGTTTTTCTTGTTTGTATTCATTTGTCGAGTGAAGTCCTTAGAAGTGGTCCTGAATTTGCTATAGACATTGTGTTGTTCGAGGAGTCTGGGGAATAACGGAAGAGATTTTGCAAACACTACTGGTAGTTAATAAAGCAGTAAAAAGAATGCGAGTAGAGTCGTTTTGTTATACGCATACCGACATTAGTAAAACAGCATTTTTAAAAGCATTGCTGCAGATTTTTAGTATTGAAAATACTACTGGGTGCGTATATACGGTTCTATTTCATGAAAAATTAACGCGACATGCGACATGCACATAAATAACACGGCGGTGAAGTCTAAACAAACATCCGAGCAGCACAGGATCGATGACATCATCTGCTGAGTATTAATATTGTTTTGTTTTGGGTTTCGGCATTTATTATTATATTTGTTGATATTAAGATAATATGGCCGGGAGAGAGAACAGTTAGTAGATAGTTATTGATAATACTAGTTCGATGAACACTATAATGAAACGTGTGCAACGTTAAACCACGAGGCGTCAGCCGAGTTTAATTGCACAAGTTTCATTAACAAAGTTCATATCGAACGTGTATCATTCAAAATTTAATCTACCACAGTGCAAATAGATTTTATTCGTCTAAATTTCATTGATATCAGATAACGTTTTCGTAATTTTTAAAATTTTCAGGTGTCCATATTAGTCGATATCATGGTAACCGCATTTTTGATTATTCCAATGTTCCAATTTCGATAAAATTGGAAAAAAATAAACAGTGACTATCGCTGAAACAAAGCGAAATAGCGCGGCGGTCTTGGCGTATTACACAGAAAGTCGGGGGAGAATGGATATGCCAATTCAAATATTTCATAGCCGATTTAAGATTTACACATTTCATGAACAAAGAGTACAAGGACCAGCAGGTAAATGGTTATGTATAGCTAAAGAAATAATTTTGTCGCTATTTTTGAAAAGGTGGTTTTGAGCTCTCTTCAATATGTACTAATATACAGATTATCCTATATTTTTTATTTTAACAAAATAGTCAAATTTACACATTTCTAAGTATAATAATTTAATTATTATTTCAAACTAAATCGGAGCATCCATGCCGTCATAATAACGCGTGATAGCGGCACGTTACATACTCACAGATAGGAGTTATCTGTGCTGTGACATAATGGTTTCCTTCTCGCCACTGTATGTGGTAGGTATTTTCAATACGCCTATGATACTTGCGTAAGATGCAAGATCTGTGAATTTTTTTTAAATTCCACTGTATTTGGTGAATTCGCGGTTCGTAATAAAATTTAGTATGTTTTGCCTTGGTACTAGATATATTTCATTCGTACAAATAGAATTACAAAGCCCAATTTTATTAAAAGAGCATACAAAATATTTGAGAAGTAATAATTATAAGTTCATTTTTGTTTTAACACCTGAAAAAGATTTTGTTTAGCCCATCAGCTGTTTAAACAAAATAATATACATGATTTCCTCGTTCATCAATCATCATAACATTGGTGATGTTTTCGTTGACAGCTCTATTTAGGGGAAATCATTCATTTTGTACAACCAATTACGTACTTGTATATTTCTGGATCGAGTTTATTGAACCAATTGATAACAAAACATCCGACTATGTGGTTTTAAACTGAATTTCTTCAAATTAGAGTTGAACGATTCACTTCCGTTCAAAGATAATAGAAGATGCATGAATTGTAGATGCCATTGCGGCTAAAAATGGGACAAAGAAATTTGTCTTAAATTTCTAGTAAACATTTATAAAAACCGGGTTCCGGTATTAAGAAGATCCGGGTTCCTTCAGAATAGCAACACGCCCGTCGACATGGAGCGTAAAAAAGTAGTTTTGACTGATGGCACCAAACACATAATAAGGGACTATTTCATCCAGAATAATTTATGGAAAGAGCAATATTTTCTAACGAAAAAACATTCCAATCGTGCAACCACAAGATTCGTGTATACCCACTAAAAAATATGCGTTATGATGAACGGACAAACCCGAACAAACCCATAAAAGTAATCAAAGTTGACGTTCTTGGCGGCAATTATACCTACACTGAGGAAAATAATCTAATACAACAGGTTTGCTAAGACATAGTTTGTATTGATAGCTTTAGCTTATTATGTATTAACCCATATTAAATAAATTGCCAGTGTATCAAATCAACTTTAGCGTTAGATCAATTCTAGATTTGCTAAAACAGTGTTTTTATTGGTAGTAATCAGTTCCATTAGCAGCACAGTCTTGTGGAATAATCAATTACTCTCAATACAAGAATTTTGTTAAGAAATAATTTGTATCTTCTTAATGCGGCGCATTTTGTTCCCAGTAAAGCACTTTCTCTACAATTAAGAAAGCAAAACAGCGTCCCCAAAAACGAATTGTATCCGTAGGAACCTATAATCCACCAGGCGTTAGTGGGGGTTCGTAGCGATCCACAATCGCCGCGCGCCGTACTATTAGCTTCAACGTAATTGTTGTGCAGGTCACATCGTTATTCGGAGTCGTCTATAGCTGTCCTGTCTAAATTTGAATTTTATTGATCGTACCAATACCTGTTTCAATTAATTTATTTTTACTTTGTATTTACGTTTTTTTAAAACTCTGCATATCAGATAAAGCCATAGAAGATTATTATTTCGCACAACCCATCATTAGTATTTTGGACTTTATAATATATAGACGAATTTTACCTTCTCAGTAAACCATGTTGCATAATAGATAATCATATGCAATGTTAAACGACAAGAACAATATCATACTAGAAGCTGTTTAAATTGTTGAGAACTACAGTATTGATTTTTAATGGTAAGTATATTATGCTTTATTAACCGTAGCAAGTAAATATTATTATGATTAATGTCAAGTTTCATTACAACGGCCAGTCGGAACTAATACAGTAAATAAAACCAAACACCCCCAATAGAACTTGATAATTGTTGTGAGTATTCAAAGCAATAATGGCTATAAACCATTCTATAGTAGCCATAACTCCTATTTTCTATTGGCTAAATTACCGTGATATTATCACTACACAACGGTCTAGCAATTTTCATTGTCTTACAATACGAAAGAGCGTTGCTGTCACAATAGTATTAAACGGTTGCATGAAGAGTGTGTGAATTATTTTAAGGAATAGAAGGTGTTTATCTCAGTGTACATAAGTCGAACAAACTTCAATAGTTCCCAATAAACAAATACATCGTAAAATAAATTTGATTGCTTTAAACGTCTCTGAGTAAGCGGTGTAAATAAAAGGCGTATAAAAAATACCCCGAAACGATGAAGTTTCCGTAGAAACAAATCGATGAAATTATGCTTGATACAACAGCTACATCCAAACCATAAACACAACGTGCCGAGTGTGGCTGAGATAGAATTGTTTCATCTGACAAATTAGAGCCGAAATCCCTAAACTAACAATAGGAGAGGCCCTTCATTCGGAGAGCAAAACATTCTCATTATCTATGATGAATTATTACCTCGAAATAATAGAAATACGAAAATACGATATGCCTTAGTCAACCCGTAATTAATTTTTTTTAAAAGTTATTGCAATGTTTGTAATTTTATTATGTGCGACAACGCACTTACGTCAGCTGTGGCTGCAATGACTTGATAACATAAAAAAAAAACCTGCGTTGTCATTCCAACACTACCAATAAAACAATAAAATCGACACTTCCTACACTAAGAAAGGAAACCTTCTATCCCTGATAAAAGTTCACATACTCTTTATACAACTGTTTAATATTATACAGGGCGTTCATTTGAAAACTTCCCACCACGGATTTTCCTGCTTTAAAATAAAAATGTGGAAAATCGCTCGGACCCGTCGATTTTTATTTCGAGGGGGACATATTTTGCGTATATTATCAATCTTGTTACTTCAAGCCCCTAGGAGGGAGGGGGTGTAAGATCTAAATCTTGAATGGATACCCCTATTTTATATAATTTTTTGGGATTCTGCATAAAATTCTGGACATTTTTTAATAAAAGCATTATTAGTCTAAACTAAACAGTTTCTGAGATATTTACTCTTGAAAAATGACATTTTTGAACTTTGACAGCGTCTAGCTTTCTAACAATACGTCTTAGAGCAAAACGGCTTACATGTCCCTATCTTCGATTTTTATTATCTTTCCAATAGTGTCAACTTCCAGTTAAACCGCAAGTACTATATTTCTTACAACCGGTTTAACCGGAAGTTGACACTATTGGAAAGATAATAAAAATCGAAGATAGGGACATGTAAGCCGTTTTGCTCTAAGACGTACTGTTATAAGCTGTCAAAGGTCAAAAATGTCCATTTTCAAGAGTCAATATCTCGGAAACTGTTTAGTATAGACTAATAATGCTTTTATTAAAAAATGTTCATAATTTTATGCAGACCCCAAAAAAATTATATAAAATAGGGGTATCCATTTAAGATTTAGATCTTACCCCCCCCCCCCTCTCTCCTAGGGGCTTGAAGTAACAAGATTGACAATATACGCAAAAGATGTCCCCCTCAAAATAAAAATCGACGGGTCCGAGCGATTTTCCACATTTTCATTTTAAAGCAGGAAAATCCGTGGTGGGAAGTTTTTAAATGAACACCCTGTATGTGACAGCAATACCCTCTCCTGCTGTAAGACAACAAAAAATATCACGGTTATTTAGCTAATAGGAAATGGGAGTTAATGCTACCATAGAATGGGTTACAGCCATTATTTCTCTGAAAACTAACAGTAATTATCAAGTTTTATTGGGGGGTGTAATCTGGTTTTATATATTGTATTAGTTCCGACTGGTAGTTGTAATAAAACTTGACATTAATCATAATAATATTTGCTTGCTACGGTTAATAAAGCATACTTATACTAAAAATCAGTACAGTAGTTCCCCAAAATTTAAATAGCTTCTAGTGTGATATTGTTCTTGTCGTTTAACATTGCATATGATTATCTATTATGCAACATGGTTTACTGGGATGGTAAAATTCGTCCATAGATTATAAAGTGCAATACTCATAATGGGTTGTGTGAAATAAGAATTTTACAAAGTTTAAAAAAACTTAAATGCAATGTAAAAATAAATTATTGATACGATCAATAAAATTCAAATTTAGACAGGACAGCTAGAAGACTCCGAACAACGATGTGACCTGCACAACTAATACGTTTGAACTAATACAACCGGCGCGCGGCAATTGCCGATCGCTACGAACCCCCACCAACGTCTTGGTGGATTATAGGTTCTAACCGATACAATTCATTTTTAGGAACGCTGTTCTGTTTTCTTAACAGTTGAGAAAGCGCTTTACTGGGAACAAAATGCGTCGCATTGAGAAGATACAATTTATTTTTTAACAAAATTGGTGTATTTAAAGTAGTTATTATTCAAGTATTTTAGCAGCAAAAATGTGTGCCAGCTTTCGCAGTATCCTTTAAAATAGACACCCTGTACCCAGGGGCGGCTCGTGGTATTTGAAAGTGGTGAGGCACAGTTAAAAAAAATTTTTTTAGCAAGGTTAGATTTTAAAGTTTAGACAAGTTTTTTAAATCGCTATAACCACATTTTGACCAAACTTTGTCGCTATTATTTGTTGCAAACAGAATACACGACCAGCAAAATAATTTGTTTAACGTTACACTACCAGTAAGCCAGTCGTACTTTTCGTACCAAGTGTTTTGAAAGCTCCGATTTGATTTCCCCACCCCACCGATAGTAACAAGACGTTTACTCAAATCTGGAACAGGTCGCTTTACTTCTTTTACTATGTACAATTTATCTTCATAGGAATTACTTAAAAAATTCTGCTCATTTACTAAAAAATCAACAAGATCACAAGTAGGAATGCGAATGTTTACATTTACCTGGGAAAGTTGTGACGCTGTGCTAGGTCCTGCTGAATCTATTTTTCGCTAGTAAGCACAAAACAAAATAAATGAACTAATAAGTAATAAAAGTAATGTAATATTAGTATTTTAGAAAAATCACTGCCCACTGTTGCAAAAAAGCAGTACGGAAAACCACAAAAGTATTTACCGAAAACTATAATAAAATACAATGCACTATGCACTCTCTAAACTTTCAACGACAACCTGTTAATCTAATAATAGCATTTCTCCAAATACCGTGTCGCGGCGTTCATCTTTATAGATTAGATTAGTCCCTTCGCGTTCGCATTAAATTTACGTAGAGAGTTAAGGCTGGCTTCAGAAAAATGTTTTTATGCGCTAATTAAAACTAGATTCGACTGGACTATTACGGGTATCATACAGCACATTACTAATACGCTAGACAAGGAAGCGTGAGGCCGGGCCTCTAACCATATACGACCGCATGCAGAAATGAGATGGATGATATAAGAACAAAACACGCAGGCAAGGGATCGTAAAAGACAAGGAAGCGCGAGACCGGCTTCTACCATATACGACCGCATGCAGAAATGAGATGGATGATAAATGATATTTCTAGCGAAGCGCGTTAAGATTGACGGCATTAATTCTAATGGATGTATATTTATGCAATTAGTAAAGTAATATAAATTTATAATTTATTTAATTTGCAAAATTATTGGTGAGGCACTGCCTCACCTGCCTCATAGGAGAAGCCGCCACTGCCTGTACCTATATAACGTGTTGAGTGTGGATAAAATAATGATTGTGTCCCAATCGACAAATTAGAGGAGAAATCTCAAACCGACAATAATAAGACACCCCTTCTGATCTCGAAAAGCATAACGTTTTCATTGTCTATGATGAATTATTACCCAGAAATAATAAACGAAGTGCCTTTTCTTGCCGAAAACGAACGCAACGCGGCAAAATTGAAGTTTCTTCCGCCTTTTGTTCGGGTCTCTGAAATAATAAGCGCTCGTCGTGTCATAACTTCAAATAATTATAAATATTGTCGTTTTGGAAAAGCGGGCGGCAAAAACGAAACGAGACCTGCTTATATTTGGAATTTTCCTCCCGACTTGTCTCACAGTGATTAAATTAATCTTCGTAGCGCCAAAGCTACATGAAAAGGAAAGAAAAAAATTAAAAGTCTTCCTCCACAAAATTTAATAGAAAAAAAATTAGTTCAGAGGTATCTACATGTTTCGAACGTAGAAACGTTCATCATCAGGAGACAGAAAAAAGTATTGCTGATGGGTTTAGCAGAAGAGAAAATATAGAAAAAAGAAAAGCAGAAAGTCTTTCTCCACAATTTTTTATTAGAATAACTAGGCGAACCTAGAATAATTCATAATAATTCAATTCGACATGTTTCGAGTGTAGAAACACTCATCATCAGGAAAACAAAGTGAAAGGTACCATGCTGATGTTGTTAGCAATAAAAAAAAACAATAATGGGATTGAGCCGTAATGGAGCTTTCAATGGTGTACAAGAGGTGTAAAAATTGGATAGTCAAAAGAACGACAATCAAAACTTCAGCAAACTGGATAGTCAAGGGTTAGTGCAAAGGCCCTATTTTGGGCAGAAAAATGAAGAGAGTATAAGAAAAATGAAGGGGTTTTAACAGACTTTGTGAAAATCATTTATTAAGTAGTAGTGAAAAATCTTAAGTTTTATTCAGCTGTAAGAGATGTAAAAGTATTGAAATAAGAAGGAAAGAAAAAGAAAAAAATTGTTTTTCAGAAAAGAAGTAAAATACTGTTGGGGTACCAGGCTTTTTACGGCTCAGTTACCCCGGCAGGAGTCAAAACATACACATTTTGTGCAAAATTAATAGTTTTAAAAACTTTTTAAAAAGTTTTTTGTTTTACTAGAACATCTTTGTTAAAGAAGTTCCACTGCAACCAGCACGTGTCAGAAGGGAAAAAAATTAATTTCTCAATCCCACTATTATTTTCTCAATTGCTAACAACATCAGCATTGTACCTTTCACTTTGTTTTCCTGATGATGAGTGTTTCTACACTCGAAACATGTCGAATTGAATTATTATGAATTATTCTAGGTTCGCCTAGTTACTCTAATAAAAAATTGTGGAAAACGACTTTGTGCTTTTCTTTTTTCTTAACTCCATTTTGAGTTTGAGTTTGAGTAAGAAGAGAAAATGATAACTCGTATAAAACATTAATGGAGCTTTTATGGAATTAAAAATTGGTGTGTCGAAATGCCATAATGTGAAAAAAAATAGAGATAAGGTAAAACATACTGAGTATGTGAAAAAGTCAATTAAAAGGGTCTGAAACAACCAAATAAACCGGGGAAGAAGAAAAAATCACTTCTTAAAAGAAGATGTCAAAAGGGTATTTTTATGTAAGTATGTCTGTAAAGACATTGTAAAAAAATTTAAAACTTGATATGTATAGATAGAGATTAGGTATAAGGAAAGTGTCATGTATTAAAAAAAAACATCCTTTTAAAGAAGGGCGGTTTGGGGCACAGGGAGTTAAATATTTTTCTTCACATTATGTCATTTCGACACACCAATTTTTAATTCCATAAAAGCTCCATTATGGTTTTATACAACTTATCATTATCTGTTCTGCTAAAACCATCAGCAATACTTTTTTCTGTCTCCTGATGATAAACGTTTCTACGTTCGAAACATGTATAGACCTCTGAACAAACTTTTGTTCTAATAAATTTTGTGGAGGAAGACTTTTAGGTTTTTCTTTCCTTTTCATACTTTCAACTCCACTTTAAACATGGCCTATTTCTTCAAGCCAAAGTTATACTTTTATTAGGACCGAACTGTTAGTTTTATAATAAGTGTTAAATACAAATTTACTTTGATGATAGTACACTAAAACACTAAAAAAATTAACAAAAAAATTGCTTTTTTTTTCTAATCCATAATATTAGTAATAGGTTTGTTTGAGGCTGGTAGATAATGTAGTATTATCATATTATTAATATAATATTTCTGATTAATAATGGGCTCTTTTACATGATTTTTACCCTTATATATCTGGCTTTCCGCCCACCGCCATGTCGTTTTCTTTCCACCCCTCTCATCTTTTCAGATTTACACAAATGTATGAATATTAAAATACATTTTCCCTTTCTCGCCTTTTGTGCATTCCTTAAAGAGAAACTCCTCCAAGAATGTTTTTATCAAAGTGTCATTCGGAAGGATTTCAAGGGACAATAATTAACAAAGGGAAGGCACTCTAAATGGGAAAGAGCGGTGAAACAGAAAACAGAAACAATAACAAACTCGCCGAAATATTTAAATTCAAATTAAAATTAAAATAATAACAATAAAATAGCGGTGGGTTCGTCAAACGCATAGCTGTAATAATAAGATAACCACAATCGTCTTTAATTAATCAAAAATTTTAAATTGCAGATATACGTAGTCTATATTGCGTTAGGTATAAAGGGTGTTTGGGGAGGAAACCCAGATGTTTAGTTCGATTCTCAACCATTTCTGAAATAATCGGTTATGATTTTTTTTTATATTGAAATAATGAAGGAGGCTTTAGTTTTAAACGTCCGATACATTTTGATTGATAGTTTTGACATGCATAGTAGTTGTTAGTTAGCTTCATATTGAGCGTATCGACTTAAACCAAGATTTTCATACTTGCAATGCCCCACACATTCAGTCACAGGGAGTATGCCGACATGACATTCGTGTATGGTTACTGTAACGGTAATGCGATGTGCGCAGTTAATGGAATATCGACGTCGTTTTCGTTTTCCAAATAAAAGAGTTTTACAAAAAGTATTTGCAAGTGTTCAGGAAACTGGAATGTTCCCAAGTGTGAGAATTATTTCTGAAAGAGTGCAGGGTCTAGATGTGGAAAATGAAGAAAATGTTCTGGATATTGTCACAGAGAACTCAGGTATAAGTACAAATGAACTTTATATACCATCACATCTAGCCGTATGGAAGTCACTTAGAAAAAAACGGTTTAAAACCTTTTCACGTTCAATCCGTTCAACATCTTCTAGATGGTGATCCTACTTCAAGGGTACAATTTTGTGAATGGATCCATCAAGATCGAAGTCTGCACAAATACATTTTATTTAGCGATAAAGCTCAGTTCACTCGTGATGGAATTAATAATTGCCACAATGAACATCGGTAGTCAGATGAAAACCCTCAAGCTACATTTGAACGAAACTTTTAACATCGATTCAGTATTAATGTCTGGTGTGGAATGCCAACGACCAGTTGTTTGGTCCATTTGAAATGGATGGGCGTCTTACCGGAGAAGGATATTTACAGTTTTTGGAAGACCATTTGATACCCATTTTGGATGATGTTCCGTTAAATGTTCGACAACGAATATACTTCCAACATGATGGAGACCCTCATTTTATTCTCCGTGTGCGAAATTTCTTAAATTATCGTTTTCCTAATCTCTGGATTGACAGAGGTGTCATTTGTCTTAAACCCGCTTGATTATTGCCTTTGAGGATGGATGAAATCGCTGTGCGGCTTGCACGTTGAAGCAAAACGCTTTAAGAAACCCAGAAGGCTGCTAAAAAATGCCCGGGACGACCCAAAAGACCAGGGCGTGTCGTGGGATAACAGGACGCTTGGTAAACCTAGACAAATTTCAACATTTCCCAAGTTTTAGAGGTATCAATAAATTCTTTTTACGTTTTTTTGTTGCAGAGCCACGTCAGGTCAAAAAACCCTACACCCTCATGAATTTTATTCCCTAATTCCCAATCTTGCTTGACCATTCTGCATCGCTTGCACGGCACCGGCTCATCTCCATAACCAAATTCCTTCTAGCCGTCAAATTTGTCGTATAAAGGGCCATACCTTACGGCCAATTTGTTCCCTTTAGTCCGCTATAACTTATTCCAACAATGCAATAGGGAATGTTCGCATTGCAATTTCGAAAGGAATACGCTAAATAAGTCTACTGTCCGCCCCCATCGTTTTCATTGGTGTCAAGCCTATCCACAGGCCTTTTTAAAAAAAGTACAATGCTTATTATTCCCCATATGACCTGTATTATTGAAATAGCACCTCTGGGAACGGCTCTCTGGTCATGAATAGTAATTTACGTTACAAGTTCGGAAAATACTGTTTTTTCGGACGAGTCGACAAAATTCTAGGACGAGCCGTAGGCGAGTCCTGGAAGTCTGCGAGTCCAAAAAAACTGTTTTCGGACGTGTTGCGTACACTATTTTTTCGGCAACCGTGTAGAATAACAAATCAATGAGACACATTTCTTTATTATATTTCTTTGTAGAACAAAATTTTCGAACATTTTAATTCTTATTTGTATTAAATATTGAAATTCGAACAGAAGATAGGTACTAACAAAAACATTATAATTCTTATTTATATTAAAATTCGAGCAATTGCTAATATTGATGTGATTCTTTCCGACCTAGTCCGGGAGGCATGTACTTCCCGGACTAGGCCGGAGAAATGCTACTTTATCAAAGGAAAAGCGTCCGGGAAGTGGGTACTTCCCGGACGGTTGCCGAAAAACTAATTTATAACTTGGCAACCATTTAAAATGACATTAACGCTAACCAAAAACACGAGTCTTGCCAAACCACAGCGACCCGGCGAGCAATTTGTTGTTATTTTTGCGATATACAGGATGCCCGGAAATGATGGGCAAAAAATGTAGGGGATAATTCTAGACCAAAAATAAATGCTATCTCTTCTTATAACATTTTTTCAAAAATTGATTAGTAGCGGAGTTAAAGTTAGTTAAAGTTTAATTTTATTTGCAGTTTTTTTTGCAATACCTTTTTCCACGCTAATAATATTTTGACGAAGTTTCCTATATGGGGCTTTTTCGGCATGAGGAATACAAATTTGCCTACCGTTTTTTCGCATTTTGTAGAGGGCGCCACATAGGAGCCTATACTTTAATTATGATCTCAACTTTTTGTCCTACAATGTATGCGCATTTTGACTGAATATTTTTATTCTCCTAACCTTTTGACATAAAAAAGGTATACTACTTTTGTTAATCGTTTTCGAGAAAAACGCTAAAATAACCGTGGTTCCATGTGCTGAATACGAAATCATTTTAATTTATTTTTAACCTTAAACATAGCATAGCAAAGGAAGGAATATTCCAATTCGTCGGAATTTTTTAAGAACAATTAATTTATGCATTGAAGAGGAAGGACGTCACTTTGAACCTTTGATTTGAATGTTTAATTTATTATTCTAGTAACTTATAATATATTTTTAAACTGCAAATAAAATCTAACTTTAACACCCTGTAATTCCATTAAAAATCAATTTTCGAAAAAATGTTATAGGAAGAGATAGCATTTATTTTCGGTCTAGAATCGTATTTTTATTAGTTTTTTGAAAAATGTTTTTTTTAGAGCTAAAACTGTTTTTAACCCTTTACATAGTTAATAGGAGGCTCCGAAGTTCTGTATAGATAAATAGAGATATCAGCCACCGTCTTAACTTCGTGTTAAAAGAGCACTCCAATAATGGCTTTTCCAAAGACTCGCTGACTTTAGATATAAATAAAACCGAAGAGCATAGATTTAAAGCCAGCAGCGTCGGCGTCGCAACGCGTCTCTCTGAAAAATTTATCTGTTTCTATAGTTGAAAAATCAGAGAATGCCGAGAATAGGTTAGAAACATTTTAATCTGAAGTAGATATGTACAGTTGACGACAGATAATTTCGTACACTAAACTGTGACACTGTAAATGCAATTTTTTTACCTTTATTACCTTTGTAACGTGTTAATTGTTATCATGATATCTGTCAGAGTATTGTCATTATCTTATTTGATTTAAAAATGCCTCATTTAAGTATTATTGGAAAAGCAAGAATAATATGTTTAGTAGAAATAGGGTGGTCTTATGGAAAAATAGCTGATCATTTTAGAGTACCTAGAATTACTGTTCAAGGAATTGTAAAAAAATGGCGCTGTCATCAAACGCTTGAAAGGTCTGTTGGGTCTGGTTTAAATAATAGAAAATCATCAAATGAAGAAGACCAAAATTTGGTGGAGTATTTAAGGCAAAATCCATTTGAAACTGCAGTATCCGCTATGCACATAACAGGATTCCCTGCTTCATCTAGAACTGCGCAACGCCGAGTAAGACAATGTTCCGAATTAAGAAATCGAGCAGCTGAATCCAAATCGTTTTTAAAAAATAGTGATAAGGAACAAAGAATTGAGTTGGCTATGTAATATTTACCAGAAAATGATTTTTATGGCAAAATATTATCTTTTCCGATAAGAAAACTTTTCAGTCTACATATAATGGAATGATTCCAGTATATAGACCACCAAATGATGAGAAGTATACTCAAAAAAAGCAAACCAGTGGACGTTTCCCCGTTAATGTGTGGGCATGGATAAGTGTTTACGGTGCAGGTGTATGCTGGAACATTGGTGGAACACTAAACAGTAATATATATTTCAGATTTTGGAAAATGTTTTTCTTCCTTCTGCCGCGATAGTTTTTGAAGGAAATAACTTTATATTTCAGCAGGATAACTGCCCTGTGCATACTGCAAGAAATATAGGAAACTGATGGTTTAGACAAAACAACGTAACATGTCTGCCTTGGTGTTCAAGAAATTCTGATTTAAATTCAGTTGAAAATGTTTGGGAATTGATGGTAAAAAAAATGTACAAAATAAATTTTAAACCACAGAATGAAATAGCGTTATTTGATAAAATAAAAGAATTTTGGGAAGGGCTAACTCCGGATTACACCAGAAGTATTATTTTGTCAATGCCAAGAAGATTACGATTAGTAGAATCCAATGGCATAGCAATTAATTATTAATATTTTGTTTGTTGTTTGTTAATAAATTTACCCTTTTTGGCTCTTTACTTTTGTAGTTTTCCTGGTATTATTTTTATAATTTTCTTATTTCGCGGCTGTAATTTAAACACAAAAATATTTAGAAATAACCATTATTACTTATGGTAAAAAATCGTACATACATTAATTTACAGCTATGCATATAGCTGGTTTTCTATCCAGGTATAAGCAGCAAGGTGAGAAACCCGTTTTACCCAATTTTGTTGTAATTGAGTTATGTATGGGTGGAGTGTACGAATTTATATGTCGTCAACTGTATGTACTAGTGATTGACATTTATTTTTTTATACAGGGTGCTATACTTTTGTGATCTCGAAAATGGTAAGAGATACGAAGGTATTTAAATTGGGGCAAAGTTGCTTAAAAGAAAATTGCAAATTATATTTATTGAGTTATTGTCAAAATGATAAAGTCTATTCAGCCAGTAAACCTGCAAGATGGCCGACATGTCATATGACAAAAGTCATTGAAAATGCAAAAATTCGTTTTATTTAGCTGGAATATGACTTTTGTCATATGACATGTCGGCTATCTTGCAGGTTTACTGGGTGAATCGACTTTAATTATTCTTAGATAATCTATAAATACTGGTTTTTATAAACATCTAAAAAACGCCTAAATCATTATTTTACTCACGCGCCCTTACAATCTAATTACGGATATTTTATGCTCTGGGAAAACAAAGAAAAGCCAAAATTTATGCCGAAGGCAAAACGGCATTTTACCCTAAATTTTCGCTGCAGGAAAATTTAAAGATATTGCTCTAATTTAACGTTTTCATAAAGGCTTTGGACAGCGAACCAATTCTTTAAACTAACGTAAAATAATGTGGCATTGTTCATTACAAAAATAAAACAGATTAATGATTTTTGCAAAACGCATCCATTTTATTGGTTAATATCACAGGGCTATAAAAGAACGTAGAATGGTTAATAAGCTGTATAGTTGGCACAGTATAACATCTCTGTACTAACGGGGTTTTGATTTTTATAGGTTGCCGTCAGTGGCGGCTGGTTAATGAAGGGCTCTGGAGCGTCGCCCTCCCTGCAATTATTTCAAACAGAATCCAAAAATAATTTACTTAAAAACCCAATAAAGCAATCTATGTAAGCAATCCATTAAAATAATTCAAACCAAACGTAGCCCTATTCTAACGGGCAGGCTATACTCATAGACAAGCGAGTTGCGCGCTCTCAAGGTTATACTAAGCGCGGGCGGCGGCGGGCGACCGATTATCCATCCCGATTCAACGCGCCTTCTCGATGGGTTGTCATGACGACGGAGGCCTGACGTCACCTACACATCGCACAACGAGCGGCCACGGAGAGCTCCAATTTTCCGCGCCCACTGTTCGAATCGCGATGCGGCCTGTCGTCTGTCGATGCCGCTGACTCGCTGACGTTTTGTTTGTATTTGTTTTGAGGTATTTATTAGTTGTTATAAAGTTGAAAAATTTTGTCGAATGTGAAGGTCAGTGATTTACAAAAGGTTGTGTTTAGTTCTCTGAGCTTAAGTGAAAAACTTGATTTAAAAAATGCAGGGCGGCCACTACCAATATTGAACATTGTACAAGTGCAATCAAAATGTTAAAGTAAGGCACAGTTTACGCGTAAGTTTGACAAAGAAATATATAATGAAATATTCTGGATATGCGGTTGTGAGGCCAAAAATTTTTTTTTTGTTTCGTGTGTCTTCTTTTTGGCGGGGATGATAATTGGACTAAAAATGGGGTGCAGGACTTAAAACATCTTTCAGAGAAAATAAAAAACATGAAAATAGTGCAAAACATCGTTATAATGTGGTAAGTTTTGAGATGTTAGGACAAACTAATATTTTAACTTGTTTAAGTAGTGCTTATGCTGATGAAACTAAAATTCGCAACGAGAAAGTTAGAAAAAACAGACACGTACTTTCGAAAATAATAGACATTTTAATTTTTTTTTCATTTAAAGCCAGCGCCCCCCTGACTCACTAGTCACGAGCCGCCACTGGTTGCCGTCCACTAATTTGAGTTGGCAACATCATTCTAACTGACTAACTTTGTAGCGATCAACGCGCGCCATCTTTGACAATACAGGGTTATGTTATTTGGGTTTGTCGAAAGGTTAAAAAAACGAATAATATCTGGACATCATCAGGCACAACAGTTTATCATAAATATTTTTTCAATTTTTTTTTATATTTATTATACTGGGTTGCCCAGAAGTCCGGAATAAAATTAATATAGCCTTAACCTGTAGCTTTTGGGAAAAACGCTCGGACACGTCAATTTAGTTTTATATATGCTCACATTTTGACGTTATTCGTTTTTTTTTTATAGACATTTGTCAAAGATATGACGACATCGATCTTTTTTTTAAATGGAAACATACAGCTTGTGATACATCATTTGAAAGCTAATATCTCGTACAGTATGCTCATAAATTTTGGCGCGATTCTGTCAAGCTATTTCAAAATGGCGACTGTTAAAATATTTCAAAAATTGCTATTTAAATAAGCGGAAATCATAAATCATTGATTTTTTTTTACCTTTCAATCTTCATTGTCTCACGTTCTGACATTTTGTAGCATTGTGAACTTGTAAAATTAATTTAGGTATTTCTGAAGTATTATTTTACAATTTTCTAAACAAAAATGGTTTAATGCAATATCCAATTTTTCATCATGTTTATAAAAAATAGTAAATGAGTTATTAATATTAGTAGGTAAGTAATAAGTAAAAAGTACTAAATATCTTTATTTTTATTTCCTCTTTCATTCTTCGTAAAACTTTTGTCATTTGGAACTTTTTAATTTCCCATTCATTTATCATTTTTAAATAGGGAAACGTTTAGGCCCTAATTACACGAAAACTTTTGAGGCAACTTCAAAGGGAAATTTAAGTTTGTCAAAAGTTTTAACTCTTCGTTACATATACGCGAGATGATGCGGTGAAAAATAAAACGATGTTTTTGGCTCTATGGAGGCTTTGAGTTGGTTAGATTTTGAGTTAAAGCCGAAAGTTATGAATTTCTAGTCGAGATGAAAGCTAAACATTTACCAATATAAGGGTAACTAGGAAATAAAAAAAGTTTTCTTCCTGACAATAAAACAAATAGTATATTATTTTATTAAGAGTATAAGCAGTATGCAGATTTGCAGGACGAACAAGTGAGTCCTGCAATTACAAACGAGTCATAAGAAATTGCTTTTACTCCGAATAAAATCATCGTTTAAATATCAAAACATAAAGATACAAAATTATATATTTTATTTATGATAGTTTTATTTCCGCTGCTATTTCACTGAGAAAAAAGCCTTATCCCTTATAAGAATTTACATACTCTTTATACAACTGTTTAATACTTAATGTGACAGCAACGCGCTTTCCTATTGCCTACTGTAAGATAACGAAAATTGCTAGACCGTTGTGTAGTGATAATATCACGGTAATTTAGCCAACAGGAAATAGGATTTAATGCCACCATAGAATGGTTTATAGCCATTATTGCTCTGAATACTAACAGTAATTATCAAGTTCTATTGGGGGTGTAATTTGGTTTTATATACTGTATTGGCAGTTGTAAAGAAACTTGACATTAATCACAATAATATTTCACTTGCTACAGTTAATAAAGCATATACTTATCACTAAAAATTAGTACTGTAGTTCTTAAAAATTTAAATAGCTTCTAGTGTGATATTGTTCTTGTCGTTTAACATTGCATATGATTATTCATTACACTGAGGCAGTAAAATTCGTCCATAGATTATAAAGTCCAATACTAATGATGGATTGCGGGAAATAAGAATCTTCTATTGCATTATCTGACATGCAAAGTTTAAAAAAAAAGTTAAATACATAAAAAAGTAAAACTAAATTAATTAGAACAGGTATTGATATGATCAATGATATTCAAAATCAGACAGGACCGCTAGAAGACTCCGAACAACGATGTGACCTGCGCAATAAATACGTTAAAACTAATACTACGGCGCGCGGCGATTGCCGATCGCTACGAACCCCCACCAACGTCTTGTGGGTTATAGGTTCTAACGGATACAATTCGTTTTTGGGGACGCTATTCCGCTTTCCTAATTGTAGAGAAAGCGCTTGATTGGGAACAAAATACGTCGCATTGAGAAGATACAATTATTTGGCACTTGGGGGGGTAAACGGGTATATGTCGTAAATCGACAATCTTGGGAAATTGAGTTTAAAGTTTTAATACTCGCGTTTGGATAACGGTTTTTTTTTAAATGAATTTTTTTATTAAAATATGCATTTTTTGATCCTTAATACATTGTATATAGCAGTAATTAAAATAAAATAACTATTATGAAAAAAATATTACGTATACCCATTTACACAGGAAAAATTGTAAAAAAACTTACATAAGTATACCTCTTTACACAAATTAAATAATATTTTGCTATTGTACTTTCTTCAAAACTGTATTAAATATGAAAAGAAACAAATGGTAATAAACGCAGAGTTCAAAAACAAAACTTTATATTATTTTTATTCATCGCTCGACTCTTTATCATTTAATTATACCCTTTTCCTCAGTAAAAGGCCAAACAACTTTTTAGGGGAGAGGGAGATAAATATACTTACATCCCTTTTCACAAATAATTTTGTTAAAATTCAATTGGTCAGTAGGCTTTAACAAATCTTAACCCCCTTTTCACAAAAAAATATACATTTTCTATAGTTATATCCTTTTCCACAATCAAAAATGGCACATATTTAAGGCTTAAATGACTTATATATCTCTTTTCCCAGGGGTAGATAATGAATTTATAAGTATTGTGGGCGACTTATCTCAATTTTGAAAATTTTCGACTTATACCCCTTTACCCCCCCAAGTGCCATTTATTTCTTAACAAAATTGCTATATTAATAGTCATTATTCAAAAAGACTGTGCTACTAGTGGAACTGATTACTACCAATAAGAATATCTTGCTGTTTTAAGAGAAAAATCTATATCTTCGCAGCAAAGTCTGCATTTAATGGGTCCCTATTGTAAATTCCTATTTGTTGAAGGTGTTTTTTTTAAGTGTTGTTAGCAAGCTAATCTATACCAGAAGTTTTTAAGACATCAATAATGTTTTTTACTCGCAAGGGGTCAAGCATATAATTCAATATTTTACCTTCGCCAAAGAAAAATGACGTCGTTTAAGCCAACGCTTTTTAGGTCCCAAACGATCTCCCCTAAATAACTAACAAACTATAACCGGAACACAAACAAAAATCTTTCCCTATAAATTCACTGGTAAGGTCGTTCCGTTATTACCGGGAAAAAAACTGAAGGTATAAATCACCTCAGCTATCCAATAAGGACGCCCGAGCGGCCCGGTTCGAATAACATTGCCATTCCTTTGTTTTTGTCCGAAATAATTTCAGGCGAGTTTTTTGTCCGCGCTCGTATTTAATCTTTCGACTTGACAAAAGCTTTATAATTAGACTGCCCTTTTGATTATATCTACGCTGAAATTACAAACGTAACAATGAATCAGTATATAGTAGGAACGTATGTTTCGTCCGACGACAATGCTTAGTTTTTTATGTTACATACTACTTTTATTACAGCAATTTTGTTAAGAAATAAATTATATCTTGTCAATGCGACGCATTTTGTTCCCAGTAAAGCGCTTTCTCTACAATTAGGAAAGCAGAACGGCGTCCCCAAAAATGAATTGTATCCGTTAGAACCTATAATCCACAAGACGTTAGTGGGGGTTCGTAGCGATCGGCAATCGCCGCGCGCCGTATTATTAGTTTTAACGTATTTGTTGCGCAGGTCACATCGTTGTTCGGAGTCTTCGAGCTGTCCTGTCTGAGTTTGAATTTTATTGATCGTACCAATACATGTTTCAATTAATTTATTTTTACTTTGTATTTAAGTATTTTTTAAACTTTTCACGCCAGATAAAGCAATAGAAAATTCTTATTTCGCAAACCCCATCGTTAATTTATGGACGAATTTTACCATCTCAGTAAACCATGTTGCATAATAGATAATCATATGCAATGTTAAACGACAAGAACAATATCACACTAGAAGCTATTTAAATTTTTGAGAACTACAGTACTGATTTTTAGTGCTTTATTAACCGTATCAAGTAAATATTATTGTGATAAATGTCAAATTTTATTACAACTGCCAGTCGGAACTAATACAGTATATAAAACCAGATAACATTAATTAGTGTGAGTATTCAGAGCAATAATGCCTATAAACAATTTTATTGTAGCATTAACTCCTATTTCCTATTGGCTAAATTACCGTGATATTATCACTAGACAACGTTCTAGCAATTTTCGTTATCTTACAATAGAAAAGCGCTTTACTGTCACATATAGTACTAAACAGTTGTATAAAAAGTATTTGAATTCTTATAAGGAATAGTATGTATTTTTCTCAGTGTACAAATATTATAGTTTCAGTAACATTCGATAACTATAAATACCAGTCATAATAAAATTAATACGTTTTGGATATTCGAAAATAATACCTATTTTTAAAAATAAGCATTCTAGTAATTTATAATTTTTAATTTTAATATACAGGGTGTTAGTGAATAAGTGAGACAAACTTCAGGGGGTGCTTCTTTAAGTGATTTTAAGAAGAAAAGTTCATATAAACATGGGTCCGAAAATGCATAGTTTTTACGATACAGGGTGTCAAACTTTAAAAAAAAATCGGATGTTCGTAAATATCTCGATACTCTTGTATTCAATTTTGTTGAAATTTGGTAATTCTATTTGTAATAACAAGACGATAATTTAGCCTCAATTAGATTAAAATTTTTAAGTCCAGTGGCGTCCCGGAAGACAGTCCAACTAATATTTTTGACAAAAAAAATGCGCGCCACTGGCTTTTTTAAAAATTATGTATTTTTTTTGAATTAAACAACTACAAATACAAATATTTTATTTCTTGAGTTTTTTTCATATCTTGCTTTGTTTTTGAGAAAAAAAATAAAAACCACTTTATTGTATGTCCCCGGGACAATAAGAGTAAAAATTTAAACCACTTACTATGCTAATAACCAATTAAAATTACACAAAAGTTCTCTTTCGCATTTTTCGCATAGATTTTAAAATATTAAAATTCAAAAGAGGACTTTCGTGTAATTAATTGCTTAATAGCATAGTAAGTAGTTTACATTTTTTACTCTTATTGTCCCGGGGACATGCAATAAAGTGGTTTCTATTTTTTTTCTCAAAAACAAAGCAAGATATGAAAAAACTCAAAAAATAACATATTTGTATTTGTAGTTGCTTAATTCGAAAAAAATACATAATTTTTAAAAAAGCCAGTGGCGCGCAGTTTTGTTGTCAAAAATGTTAGTTGGACTGTCTTCCGGGACGCCACTGGACTTAAAAATTTTAATCTAATTGAGGCTAAATTATCCTCTTGTTATTATAAATAAAATCACCAAATTTCAACAAAATCGAATAAAAGAATATCGAGATATTTACGAACATCCGATTTTTTTTTTAAAGTTTGACACCCTGTATCGTAAAAACTATGCATTTTCGGACCCATGTTTATATGAACTATTTTTCTTAAAATCACTTCTTTAAGTGTACTAATTTAGGGGGTGCTTCTTTAAGCACCCCCTAAAGTTTGTCGCACTTATTCACTAACACCCTGTATAATATAATCACGGTTTCGAAACGTTTTGTTATATAGGTTGTAGGTAACGAAGTTTTACTCTCAAACTTTAATCTCAGAATAAGATACATTCAAAAGTTGTTCTAGAGTGTTTACATTACTCTAAAAGCTTCTTGTTACGCTTACCGGTGAATCCAAATATAATTTGTTGCTTGGGGTCTAAAGGTCTTACTTACACGGTTTCGGTAACTTGGGTTTATTATGAAACTTTTGAATAAATTGTCTAATATTAAGGTTAAGGATGAAAGCGTTTAGCTTGTGCTAATAATTAATTAGTTTACCTTTTGCCTTTCACCAATTATGGAAGTTACCGAAATTAAAAGTTAAGAGTTAAAGGGATATTTCATTGTACTCGTATACCACCACGCAGAAGATTACTTGGCCCTTGTTTATGAAGCGCAATTCTCCTAATGACAGGTGTTTTTACCGGTTTATATATTATTTGTTCATGGTTGTCTAGCTTCCTTCATGGTTGTCTAGCTTCCTCAAGGACCGCTCTCTGCAAGTGGCGATTGACGGGTTTCTCTCAGACACCTTCACCATCAATGCTGGTGTTCCTCAAGGGTCCATATTATCTCCCACTCTCTTCTTACTGTACATTAACGACCTTCTAGCGAAAACAGAAAATCCATTATATTGCTTTGCTGACGACAGCACACTTATCTCATCTTTTACTTTGAAACCTCAAACATCGGCTACTGACGCACATCTTCGCAGACAACATGAGGTATCACGCCTCAATAAAGACCTGGAAGAAATTTTGTCTTGGGGTGACAGTAACCAAGTCGAATTTAACGCTCAAAAAACCCAGGCTGCAGTTTTCTCTAAGAAGGTCAACATTGCAGAACCCGATATCGTTATGACAGGACACGCAATTCCACTGACTTCGTCTATTAATTTGCTGGGTGTCAACCTGGGAGGAAATATGTCTTGGCATAATCACGTAGTGGCAATCGCCAGGGCAGCTTCTCAGAAGCTCGGTATACTTTTCCGTACCAAAAAGTTGTATACACCTCAACAACTTTTGACACTTTATAAAGCCCAGATTCGACCATCACTGGAATACTGCTCTCATATCTGGAGTTCTGCACCGAAGCATACCCTTCGGTTGTTGGATTCCATCCAAAGGAGAGCCACTCGTCTAATCGGCGACCACGAGCTGACTAAGAACCTCGACAGCTTAGAACATCGAAGACAGGTTGGTGATTTGACTCTCTTCTACAGATATTTTCATGGCAAGTGTTCGACAGATATTGCCCGCTCGATTCCACCTAGAGTAATGCATAGCAGAAACACACGACGAACCACTGCCGCCCATCCCTATGTGGTTCAACTTAGTACACCCCGAACATCATTGTTTCAGAACTCTTTCATTTGGAGGACGTCATCTTTGTGGAACGGCCTTTCTGAGACCGTGTTTCCAACCGAATATAACCTCCAACGATTCAAGAAAAACGTGAATCGCTTTCTTCGCACACGCACCGCTCCCAGAGCGCCTTAAAGGATTTTCCTATAGTGCTTGTGCTCGATCATAAAAAAAAAAAAAAAAAAAAAAAAAAAAAAAAAAAAAAAATTACCATTACCTTGGTTTTATTCCCCACTAGGTGATTAAGTGGTTTATGTTACTTACTTCTGACTATGTAAAGAGGCCTGCCTGTCTGGCTTTATACCGTGCGAGCAAAAATTATTTGCATCAAAGAGGGCTTGGATTAAAAAACGTAGGCTTGGTTTAGATCACAATGATATGGGGACGATATATCTAACCGAATCTAGGTTAAAATTCAAATTCATATTATGACATGATATGTCAAACTAATGAATAATACAATAAGTAGACAAATACAAATTTATTTTTGTTGTTTACAAAATTAACAAAGATACAGAAAGGAAAAGAAAAATAATTACATAAATTGCTGAAATTGGCCACCGCCATGCTCCAAGCATAAATTCACACGTCTCTTCATATTTTCGAAAGTGTTGACCAGCATCTCTGGAGAAATGTTACCACATTCTTGGATAATCATTTCTTGTAATTGTTCTTAATTTGCAACTGGTGTTTTAAAAATAGTGTTCTCTAAATGAGGAAAAACGAAGTAATCCATAACCGTTAAGCAAGGTGATCTAGGTGGGAATTCAATATCTGATCGAAAACTGATCAATCTGTCGTCGAAAAAATTGCGTAAGTAGTTAATAGTTTCGGCGGCTGTATGGGCGGTTGCACCGTCCTGTTGAAAATATCCAAAACGTAGTTCGTCGTCAAGTAATTGCTCCACAAATAGATTCAAAATATTATCTCTATAACGCTGTGCTGTAACTGTGTCATGAAAAAAAATAGGACAACAATTCTTCTTCGGGAAACAGCTAAACAGACACCAATTTTTTGAGGGTGCAATGTGGACTCTACAAAAAAATGGGGATTTTCGCTACTCCATGAACATGCGTGTATTCTAAGGTTCATTTCTTTCCAATAAATTGTGGGTAAACCATTGAGAGTTACTCCTGCGTCTTTCAAAATCTGCGGCTTGTATTTCTTGGAATACTTGCACTTTATAAGGAAATAAATTTAGCTGCTTCTTAAGAAAAATCCTGCATGTTCCATAAGATCTTTCCACTTCTTGGGACAGGCGTCTTATACAATTTGTTGGCGTATTTTGCATTATTTCACGAACGTTTGCAACAAGTTCTTCTGTTCTTACAGATGGTTTTCCTGCTTCTTTTTTGTATTGTATAGAACCTGTTTCCCTAAACACAGCCACGGTTCTTTTCAGGCAATGATAAAAATCCCCAGCAATAAAAGCAACGTTAGGAAAATGTTCATAAAAATTGTCCATGCACAAACCCGGATTGTATTGCCACTAACCATTTACTCTAACGCCGTTTCAAAAATACGCTTTAGCCATGAATGTTTTGTGCTGTTACGTAAAGCCCATTGTGTGAATTGTTCAAGAAATTGGAAAAATTAGCGATGAATCAAATTAGTTGTAACGACTGTCAAAGATGACGGAATAACTGATTGATTGTTAATTCAGGTAGTTACTGACACCCAACAGGTATTAAACTCTACGGCTAAGCATTACGTCCTTAAATGCAAGGCCCTCTTTGATGCAAATAATTTTTACTCGCACGGTAGTAAGAAAATATTAGACTATAATAATTGTTTGTTGGGATTTCTTATATATTTGAGACTTAAATTATCGCTTTAAGTTTTATTTTTTGAATTAATAATATTTGCGATTGCTGCAATGCTTTTTCATTTATTTAACCAATTGAAATCATCGCATAGAATTTTTAAAACTTTTTATCTACTGCGCTATAAATTATTAACAGCAGTTTCACGTAATTCACGAGTTCGAACTGTTAACATATTATTAATTAACTAATTACGTTTTAGTTTAATTGGTACAATTAAATGGACTAAAATGTTCGCAGACCTCAACATTACAAAGCAATAACGAAGGTTGGATAATTTCCCACGCGCTTGCTACACAGAATTTCCACAATAGGGAAAATAAGACTCAATTTTGTAGTAACTTTTAGTCACGTATAAGCCGGAAACGTGAGTCTTCAATTTTACAAATGACGTCTCTTTTATTCGATTAAAAGTACACCGCACAGACTTAAAAAAAAAACTTAGAAGGAAAACTGAAATTGTTAATTCAGTATCTACAGATAATTCAGAAAATTTATTGACGATGAGAACTTTAAAAAGTATGATATCATAATAATTTTTAGAATTCACTCAGCAAGAAAGTATGCAACATATGGGAAAGTTTTTTATCACCGATTTCTCAGAAAATTTTATTCTTTATAAAAGTTGGATGCATATTTCATATTTCACCTGCCGCTAATAGTAAGAGAGTAAATGCAATTTTTTTGAAATTGCCTTAAGAGTAAAGTACCTTAATTATTAGAAATACAGCAAAATTTTATATGGAAATGTTCTTGCAAATTAGTAAGTTAGTCCAAATACGAAATTTGAATTAGGTGTCACAATTTTTTTTTGGTTAATCTCTATTTTCCCCTAAACGGTACACCTCTGGTCGATTTTTTGTTTACGCAATTTTAATATATTTATTAAATAACTTAAACGTGGGTTTATAATAAAAATGGATTAAGTAGTTGCTAACTTTTTAAAACCTTTCAATGTTATGAGTTGGTTCAGATATTAGCGTATTGCACGCCTACTTTAACACATTTTAACCAACTTGTATTCTAAACAAAATTATGATAGAATCCAATCTATTCATATTACTGGAAATAATAAATAATTTATTTGTCATTTTCACTCAGTACGCTGAAGTCCAAAAACCTATTTTAAAGAAATGCATATAAAAAAAATTAAAAATCGACACACCTAACTCAAATTTCGTATTCGGACGAAGATTTTAATTTGCAAAAACATTTCCATATAAAATTTTGCTGTATTTCTAATAATTAAGGTACTTTACTCTTAAGGCAGTTTCGAAAAAATGGCATTTCGTCGGCGACACAATAAAACCTCGTAACTCCATTTTGTTAAAGTTTACAAAACGACTGTTAGCAACAAGTAAATAAACCCTCTTAACTCCATGACAAATGTAAAATAAGTATTATAAGTTTGTCGATAGAAATCCTCGTAACTCCATCAATAAAGTAAAACAGGTAAATACACACTAGAATCAAAACATATCAGTTAAAAATATATAAAATAACTTACCTAAGATAAATTAAAATGATTATACTTATAATACCAAATAAAAACAGTAAAAATTCAACTAACAAGCACGTGTCGATGTATCTTTGACGTTTACCTATTAACAAATAATGGCGCCAATGACGGAGACACGAGGTTTTTCGTGTCAATTCAGAATGCATCGGAGTTACGAGGTTAACGCGACGTAGATCGTACAAGAATCTTGACAGCTCATTTAAACCAGACACTGCTCTTATTAAACTTGGTGAGTCGACCCAGTTGCAGGCTGCTCACTTCCTCCAGATCATTAAGAAATGGTTCGCCCAGGACAATGAACCTTCTTCTAGCGAGGCCGGGGCATTCACACAAGAAATGCTGAATACTTCCCTCCTCTTCTTCATCTCTGCAACTGCTACAGAAGTCGTTAGTTGGTATTTGCATACGTTCAGCGTGTCTACCGAACAGGCAATGTCCGGTGACTACGGCAGTGATGTCTTATGCTATGTCCGCCCATTTTTTTTTGGAGTTTGCCTTTACGGTAGATATTTCTGTGGCCCGTAACACCCCTGAAAATGTCGAAACCGTTCATAAACTTTAGCAACCTTTTCGGAACGCCAGGAATTTTCGCGCTCACGGGCCTCACAAAATTTTGCACAATAGAAAAATTCGATTTAATTTGACTCCAACTTTCCGGCACGTATTAGTAAGAGACGTGCGTCTACCATTTTCCAAATTATGGACCTTTCAGTCGATTAAAGGCCGGAGCTTGAGGAAGAGATAAAGGAAGTTGAGGAATTATGTTCGGAAAAGAGGGAATTTTAATACGAATTGGATCATTTGAAGGGTAGGTATTCGAAATTTTATTCGGCGTAAAAGTTTTGGTAATTTTGAATTTAATTTTTTTAGGGACAGAACAAGAACAAACCAGGAAATTAAAGGATTCAACTAATGAGCCTAATGAATAAAACTTAAGCAATTACTTAAAGCAATTACTATTTAGTAAAAGCAATTGCTTGACCAGCAAATGCTATAAGTAAAAGCAATTTCTAGATCTGGATATGAATAAATTTTTGAAGCAATTGCTGTTTTCCTTACACCCCTGTATTCAACACAAGTTCAGACGTGGCTTATCCACTTGTTCAAATTATAGATTTCATGTTCAGTTTGGTGCCTAATCTGCAAAAGAGTTGACGTAAATAGAACAACGTTGGTCTATTTATTTAGTACAATAGTAATCTGTTAGTTTTTTTGTGGAAAATAGAAACTTATATTTGTGATATGGCCGATTTCAGTTAAAATAAGTAAAGTGATAGTAGTGTCGAAGAAATTAAAGACAAGCAATTATTGATATTCGTTCACAAATTGAAGGAGCATAAATAACTCTCTCTGACCACAACCGTTTAGCTTCCGCAACAGCTTCAGCACTTGTAGGAAATTTAATAAAAATATTGGCCTTCTCCAAAACTGCATTCATTACAGAAGTGTATGTCTTACAGACAGTAGTTTGTTGAACACCAAGTTCTTCACCTACAGAATTTTGAAAGCCCGGATCCAATAATTTCCGCAGAAAGACTTTAATCTTATTTAAAGGCGACAGTGCACCAGTATTAGTCAAAAAATAATTTGTCAACCATTCAACATTTTCGCTGTTAAATCGATATAACTTTCTGAAATCATCATATCTGCAATTTTTACGTACACTGTAGATTTTTCTTTTACGGGCGTTCCTATATTCAGCTATAATTGAAGACACAAATTAAGAGCAACGCACGTGTATACCGCGAGGAACTAAAGTTGACTGCTACCAAGCAAATGATGCAGGGATCGACCTACTTTAAGAAGTTGAAAGCAATTGCTACACTAGAAAAAGCAATTCCTTAATTTATTCATCACATTGTAAGCAAACGATAGCAATCGCTTCTATTTTTTAAGAAAAAGCATTGACTAGAAGCAATACCTGCAATTTTAAGCAATCGCTGGATGCAAAAGCAATTACTTTAGTTTTTATTCATTGGCATTCAAGAAATTACTTCGATTTTATAAGAAAACTAGCGTGTACCCGGCCTGCGTTGCAGCCCGGCATTATACGACGTGAGATAATAAGGCGAACAAACCTCAAACTCAACCGTTTGCCGGCCCGTCCACAATTCACATCCATGCAAAAAACATAGTATGTCTTCGTCTATTCCGGCTTCGGTGCTTCGGATCGATCGTTGAACGGGCCGGGGACCGGTTAGGTTGGGTCGTTCGTTCGCCCTACTCTAATTTATCAGTGTTTATCAGTATTTCTCTATAATATTATGCATGTATTATACATAAAAACCTTCCTCTTGAATCACTCTATCTATTAAAAAAAACCGCTTCAAAATCCGTTGCGTAGTTTTAAAGATTTAAGCATAGGGACAGGACGGGCGATAGCGACTTTGTTTTGTACTATGTTAAGAAGCGATCGTTACATTTTTATTCATTAGGCTCATTGTTTTTCGAGGGCATATTCTTCAAAATAATTTAAATTTCATATTAGAGGGAAGAGTCGTCTTCCAAACGGTCCGAACACTGTTATGTATTATTAATGTTATTTGCATAAGTTACCTCCCCCCCCCCCCCCGGTTACCCCATATATTTTAAAAAAGTATTCGTTTAGTACATGATCCAATATATCCGATGTCATACTTGAACAGTTGTTTCTAACGCAGCAAACTTCATGCACTAATGCATTAATGGACAATTTACTATTAAGTTTAAAACAGTTGCCAAAATGTAAATATTTAGTTTGCTCTCTACTTTCAATATCGCTTTCGGCGTTGACAGAGACGTTTTCGCTCGTAGAGCGATTCAATCAACACTAAACAGTTGTAAACGTTGCCAATTAAGCAGTAGAGCTAATAAACGAAACGATGATTTTAAAGTTTTCACCCATTAATTGCCCCTAGTTCGAAATTATTCCCTCCATTAACCCAAACCACTGCTCCATATTTTCGAAACCCCATAACCACGTAACAGCGAAATTCACTAGCCTGAAAATCAGTACAGTTCGCATTTATTTGCCAGTTTTCGACCTGACACGCTTTAATTTTCTAATTACGTTCTGTGTTATTCTAGTGTTGGAGTTCGGTTTTGAAAAATCCATTCCGTCTTTGACGCTGTGTTACTTTTTAAACTAATTAAGGAAGGAAATTGAAATTCACGCGTCAGAGTTGGATTCCTTTCCTCAACTTTACCCTAACATCTCGTCCGAGATTTTATCTGCGTAGTGAGAAATTTTCCTGTAGAATTACATCCTTCATTGTTAATAGAAAATATGAAAGTAAACTTACAATAAAAAGTCAAAACCAGGTTTATTAACGAGACCATCGATATACACCTACTTGGGGGAAGGTACATGGTTCTCCCTAAAACAAAGGAGCAATGTAACCACTTGGCACTGGTCTTTTATATTGAACCACTTGCAATGATGGTTCATTTTTTGTTATAGTAATAAGGTTGTATCAGAAAATGCTAAAAGAAGATGCTGTAAGTGGGCAACATATTATATTAATCTTCAGTGTATCAAAAAATTACCTTGTAGGACTTCCATTGTCTTTATTTTATTACTTAACACAACGTTTCGGTTCGTTAGTATCTCTAACCGTTTTCAAGTGTACACTAAATTATAATTCTAAGGCTATACTGTCTTAAATACTATCCATGTGCAATGCAATACGTGCTTATTGCCGTGTGAAGTTTGAGCTGTTGGTTTTGGACAAGGAGAGGCTTCCAGATATTTGGGATATCTATACTTGGTTTACTAAATATATGGGTAATTTGATTCATGAAAGCTGCTTCTTTGAACTTTCGTTTTCTCCAGTGCTGTTCCGTGTCCAAAACCTTGGCTTCTAACCACTGTACCTATATTATGTTGGTTGGTCCATATACATGTTCCGCTATACCTGATCTCGAAGTTTCATTAAGTATGTTTCAGATGTTCTTTAACTCGTACTGGAAGAGGTCTTTTTGTTTCTCCAATGTTCGATTCGCCACATTTGCAAGGAATTTGATAGATACAATTTTTTGTGTTTTCATTACGGGGGGGTTTTACTTTTGTAAGAAAGCTTCTTAACGTATTTCCGGATTTAAAGGAGGTTTTGATATATGTGTTAAGTAACAAAATAAAGACAATGGAAGTCCGACAAGGTAATTTTTTTGATATTCATTGTCTACCACCTTCAAACAAACATCTTCGGTGTAATTCTGAAATCGCTATAAAGGTGTCTTCCGTATGTATTTCGGCCCAGCTCGAAAGTGCTAGTCCCACTAGTTTCCGTACCGACAAATATTTTTTACGGCAGTCTTCTATAAATAACGTATGACACGTTAAAATCACCTGTTTTCGCGAAAACTTGCCAACACCATTAATGATGCGGAGTCTCCCCGAATGTTTAATAAAGTTTTCCCAGAGCTGAAATATTTACTTTTCTGAAATCTCGCAAACTGTGTGTTCTTCGCTTAAGCTGCAAGTCGCATCTTGTTTAAACACCGCTAAAGGATCTTGGTGCTTTTTCTCGATCTTCAAGCAACAAGTTGCTGATGTAATTTAACATATGGTGTGAGAGAAAAACGTTTTAATAAAATCTTACTATTAGTATAAGGTGGCAAAGGAAAATTTTTCTTTTGGTGTTTGTTTTACACAATTTCTTTATAATATAGTTTGGCGTCGAGCGATAAGCATTGTAAAGGAACCCACATACTGTGGATTTGCTAGCTGCTTTGTTCGACGAGTCGATTAACGAGCATTCAATTGGAACAAAAAAATTTCACGGTGTATGTTTTAGATAATAGGTAAGATCAGGAATCATATCGCCTAAATTGTCAAAATAACAACCTGTCTTGTTTTATGATAAGAATACAATAGATTTCATAATCCCTTCGTAAATAATTAAACCCATCTCCTAGTAGCAGTTTCATTTCTTTTTATAGGTTAATATGAGAAAACTGGTTTCTCTTTAAAAGCTATTCCTACACCCACTTTCTTGGTTTCTTTTTTTTTGTGTTGTTCCATCACCCACCCATACCAAGACTTGAGAATAAGAAAATACCGTGCGAGCAAAAATTATTTGCATCAAAGAGGGCCTTGCATCTAAGGACGTAATGCTTAGCCGTAGAGCTTAATACCTGTTGGGTGTCAGTAACTACCTGAATTAACAATCGATTAGTTATTCCGTCATCTTTGCACAGTCGTTACAAGTAATTTGATTCATCGCTAATTTTTCCAATTTCTTGAACAATTTACACAATGGGCTTTACGGAGCAGCACAAAACATTCATGGTTGAAGCGTATTTTCGAAACGGGGTTAGAGTAAATGGTGAGTGGCAATACAATTCGGGTGTGCGCATGGACGATTTTCACGAACATTTTCCTAACGTTGCTTTTATTGCTGGGGATTTTTATCATGGCCTGAAAAGAACCGTGGCTGTGTTTAGGGAAACAGGTTCTATACAACACAAAAAAGGAGCAGGAAGACCATCTGTAAGAACAGAAGAACTTGTTGCAAGCGTTCGTGAAATAATGCAAAATACGCCAACAAATTGTATAAGACGCTTATCCCAAGAAGTGGGAACATCTTATGGAACATGCAGGACTATTCTTAAGAAGCAATTATTAAGCAATGTAATTATTTTTCTTTTTCTTTCTGTATATTCTCACTTTGTTAATTTTGTAAACAACAAAAATAAATTTGTATTTGTCTACTTATTTTATTACTCATTAGTTTGGCATATCATGTCATAATAATTATGAATTTGACAAAATTTTAACCTAGATTTGGTTAGATAACATATCGTCCCCATATCATTGTGATCTAAAACAAGCTCTACGTTTTTTAATACAAGCCCTCTTTGATGCAAATGATTTTTGCTCGCACGGTATAATATGGTTGATTATAAATGAAATTAAACCAATATATTAAGGTCAAACATAACTTTTAATATCTCATTAGAGAAATCCTTAATCAAATGTACTAAAAGTATTCAATCATTACGCATTAATTAAAGAATTCTTTACCCTCATCAGTCTGGGGCGCAGATTTACGGAATTCGATTTTATACCAAGGTTAAATCACGAGCGGTTTAAATGGGACAGTACATTTCTGTTGCAGAGGAAGCTTTACACGGTAAATAAAATGTTTTACGGCTCTCGTACGTGTCAACCTAAAAAAATATATAAATACATTTTTTTCGAAATTTATTAGAAAATTTCTTTACCCGTATCACAGTGTGGATTGATACAATTCTGTCATATTAGTATAAACTTTGTCATTAGGTAATAAAAATTCGTAAAGACAGTTTGTCAATAGACAAAGACGTACGTGTTCTATACTTGTATGCGTATTATTTTACTTCCACTTGCCTGCCAACACGTTTGAGTGACAGTTATTATTCCCCTAATAATGCTTCTTATCTGGACATGACAAATATATGTTTGTTGCTGCATAAACTGGGACTAGTCGTATTAAAACGTCTGACAATGGGACAAAAGGGGATTAGCATGTTAGGTTTCCAAGAGCAGTCAAGTTAAATCGGCACACGATTTGATATAATGGCTTTATGAATTATTGTTTGATCTCCATTTTAAAACGGGTGAATTTTTTCATTTTTATCTCCTAACTAAAGTATAGATTTTATGGCGGTCCGAAAAAATTTCCAATTAGTTGCCTTACTTATGTTTAAATTATATATTTGCAACATTGTTTCCTTAATACTTAAGGTTTTATTGCGAAACAAAAGCAAGAGTCTTGCAACGTAATTAAGCGGAGGATATAAAAAAATCGAATGACTTGAATAAAATCCCTAATTTATTTAAATCTTTTTCATTTAAACTTTATTTTAGTTTTATCTTTCAATATATTCGCTCTTATTAAGATAAACCCTACGAAAGCCAGCAGGAATTTCATTGACTGAACGTGACAGAAGGGCGGCACACGCAGGTTGCAGGTGCAGATTCGGCAGTAAAAACAGCCCGAACGTAAATCAGACCGTTTAATATCTTCCAGTGCGTCCTGCTTCTTGGGAATAACTGGGGAAGTTGACGTTCGGACTTTGTATTATCGCAAACAGGCCGGAGTAATATATATATAAGTAGTAACTGCCAGTTTTTTTTTCACTTTAAACTGAAGTACTACCACATAAGCCCGGTCGTAGCTCAGTGGTAGAGATACCGCTTACGGCCGTGGCGATCCGGGTTCGATTCCCGGAGTGGGCATACGCATAATAAAAAAAGTATGACCGAATTTTAGTTGGTTGGTGTAAGATCGTCTTCCGGAGGAGACGTAAAGCTGTCGGTCCCGGCCATCTCTGGTCGTTAAGTCACGCTAGAGGCGCTTGCGCGACCTAAAAACTCTAGCACCAGACTTGAGCACCATAAGTTACACGAACTTTACTCTACTTTACTACCACATAACCCTTTTCTATTCAAACTTGTGTGGTACTCTATGCAAAGAAATGTCCGCGCTTCAATCCCATGCTAGATTATCATCGGCCTTATTTAGTTAGCTTTGCCAGACTACCATACTACTCATTGTTGTACAACAATCACCGACCGAACAAACCCGATCGTGTCCTTCGGGTCTACGACAGCATGTCAAGAGTAACAAACCAGAACAAACTCCTTTATTTGATTCAAGGAAGCTTGAATCAAATAAAGGAGTTTGTTGATGTACATGATAAAACTACGTCATCAGTCGTCAACCAAAATTCTACAATTTGCAATTGCGAATTTCCACTTGCGTGGTGACAGCATTCGCATTTCGAAATTGAGTCAGTCGGGCATTTCTGTAATTTTTACTGTAACATTATTATCAATTTAAACAATTTTAAATTGAATTCTGGTCGAAAATCAAATTAAAGGCCTCCTGAGTTGTCTATTCGGAAAACAGATAGACTAAAGCCAGCGGCAATGGCGGGGTAATCTCCTGTGGGCACCCGACACCTGTGCCCGACCATCCGGGGTCGGAATGCCGTATTTTACGCTTTCTTTGACCCCACGTTTAATTTTAGGCAAAACCGTGTGGCTTCAACTTTAGGGCTGACTAATTGAAACGATTTTGTAAATCAGTTCCAAACCAGTGTACCTGTTCCGAAAATAGGTTTCAGTGTTAAGTTCTCGTCGAAGATCAAATTCTTATTAGTCCAATCTCTATATTTTGTTGTTTGGACTAATATGGAATTCTACAAATCCATCATACATTTAAAAATACATCATCGGTAGGTTAGGTTAGGTTAGATTAGAGTGGCAGACCTCTGGCATTGACCAAACAGTCACACGTAGTCATGTAGGACCATTGTGGTACCACACGTTTTCCGCGGAACCTATCCGCATCAGCTTCCTGATGGTTAACGCGACGTGACAGCTTATTAAAACCAGCCACTGCTGTTAATAAACTTCGTGAGTCGACCCCGTTGCAGGCTGCTCACTTCCTCCAGATCAGTAAAGAATGGTTCGCCCAGGGCATTGAACCTTCTTCTAGCGAGGCCGGGGCATTCACACAAGAAATGCTGAATACGTTCCTCCTCTTCTTTATCTCTGCAACTTCTACAGAAGTCGTTAGTGGGTATTTGCATACGTTCAACGTGTCCACCGAACAGGCAATGTCCGGTTAGGTCCTTCCGACTGTGTTGTAATAGCACTGCGGTCTTCCTGCCGTCAAGTAGGGGCCACAATTGCCTGGAGATGCTAAAAGTTGCCAGCCCTGTCCATCTGCTTTGTGCAAGTTGTTTAGCTATTTGATCTATATCCTTTATATCCTACATTATTGGTAGGTAGTCCTGTAAAATCATCATATTTTCCTATCAGAGGTTCGCTATTATCACAGCTATTGAAACAGTCCCTCAAGTTTTTAAGCTAGGACACATGGCGTCTGCCAATTATTCTCTTTCCACTTAAACTACTATCAATTTCCAAATACACGTTGCCAATAATTTAACAACCTATACAAACATCCATCCAAGACACTGTTATCATCCTAGAAACCGTATCAGTTCCATTGAACTCAGGTGCTGGATTTATTCCGCGAGATCAGTTCCAGCGTTCTCATCCATATTCTACTTACAAAGGAGGGAGGATAAACGCGCTAAAAGGGAAAGCGAAAACGTTACTTGTTTTTGTAAATTTCCCTTTCTTTGTGTGTTGTGATTTGGTTAGGTTGCGGCTTAAAAGGGATGTAATGCCTTTGGTACAATTCTTTTACGGGGCAAAGGAAAGAAAAGCGGATATAGGTACCCTTGATTTATTTACATAAATGTGATTTTACACCAAAATCGGGGTTTACGAAACAAACCCCTTATATTTAGGAAGTAAAAACGTTTCGGCAGCAACATAAACAATTTATTGTTTACACTGGAATCAGGGTTTACGCAATAAAACCCTTAATAAAGAGAGAAAGGGAGTGTTTACAATTGGCGCTAGGCAAAGCTTGTATTGAATTTGTGCAAGTCAGCTACGCGAAAGACCATTCGACCCAAGCCTACGGCACGACTGAAACATATCCCTCAAAATAATGGGGATTTTAGGATCCAGGGTTTTCTATTTATTTAGTTTCTGAATAAAGAGTTTTTTGACTGTTTGAAGGTTGGAGACAATGATGTTTCCTGAAGACTATTTATACTAGCTAGGTGTACCGAAGCATAAATAAGGTGGGTGCAGTCATGCGTTCAGTTGGCACGCGATCTTATCCTAAGATTACATCTATCTAACAAAGGTTTCCAGATATTTCTTATGTCTAATGATGGTTTACTAAAGCAGCCTGGATCCTGGTAAATAGCAGCAGCTTCCTTAAACTATCTTTTCCTCCAGTGTGGTTCCTTATGTAGGATTTCAGCTTCTGACCACATGATATGGTGACCATGTTTCCATGCATGGTCAGCTACACCTGACTTTTCGGTCTCTCCTTTTAACGTATTGTTTTTGTGTTATTTAATCCTTGTCTCGAGTGGCTTTAATGTCTCACCTATATAAGATTGGCCGCACTCGCAGGGGATCTGGTAGACGCAGTTTTTCCTATCTTTTTGACTAATAGGCTTTGTCTTCGTCAGGTGGCTTCTTAGGGTGTCCCTCGAGTTGAATACGGTGTTGATGTTATATCGTTGTCCTAGTCTTCTTATTTTCTCAGATACTCCCTTGACATACGGAATATTGAGTGTTGGTTGTGCCTCTCTGTCTGCTTCTTGCGCGTTGGGTCGATTCTTACGATTTTTCAATATTGTGTGAACTAATCTTGTGGGGTAACCATTTTTGTTGAGGTCGGTCTTGATGTGGTGAGCTTTCTTTTTAAGTGCTTCTTCCGGGTTACAGATTGTAATTAATCTATCCACGAAGGTTTAACTATGCCATGTTTCGTGTTGTTTGAGTGATTTGATGTAAAATTGAGATACTGACCTGTATCCGTGTACCTGTATAGTCTTGTGGTTACTTTACTTATTTAGTATTCACCTGAAGACGACTGGAGATACTTACCAGGTTGCTCTTTCATCATTAAAGAGTTTTTTGTGCATGATGGTGGATCTTTAAAACATTTTTTATTCATTCCTCTTTGCATTTTAAAGGGGCAATAAGATTCTAGATACACGATATCGAATAACGTACAGCTTGATTAAGCAAAGGCATATTAATTATCCATTAACTTGTTTGGTCATCGATGTCCTGTCCAAATATTTACCGGACCGGTTTTCCAGTTAACATATTAATCAATTTTAATCACATTTGCCGTCCACCCTTCACGTTGGCCAGTTATTAAGATAAAACCTACAAAACTGGCCAGAAATCATTACGT
Organism: Polydrusus pterygomalis; assembly: GCA_963969555.1. Taxonomy (NCBI): domain Eukaryota; kingdom Metazoa; phylum Arthropoda; class Insecta; order Coleoptera; family Curculionidae; genus Polydrusus; species Polydrusus pterygomalis. The sequence goes on from OZ018381.1 coordinate 54,176,663, forward strand.
TGTAGGTACACATGTTTTCTGTTCCACATAGGGATAAAAGCAAAATTGGAAATCTGCAGAGAATTAAAGGGATCCGGTTTTTAGGGGTTTGCAAATTGATACATTTTGTCGGAGTTTATTTAACCGACACATGTGGAATAATTGCAGTTTGTGTAGTGTACTGTAACTGAAGTAAATAATTGTTTGTAGTTTATGCTTGTGTGACCTGCTATAAAGTTTTATTAAGGAATATTTTTTGAACCTTTTACTATCTCATGACAACAAATTTATAACGGACAGCTTGAGTCGTTTTTGAGTAAGCAACATTATATTCAGTGTTAGTTTGTAACTGGGAATAAATTCAGTAAATCCAGTATAGTTTTTTTTTTGGAAAATGCTTAGACACGTGTATTAACATTTTACGTTGCGATATTTTTATTAAAAAAATATTGATATAGTGTGTTCCAAATTAGAGATATAACGATATCGATAATTTTTTAAATCGCAACCCTAGTTTTCAAATTCATTTCAAGTTACAAGTTAGAAACTCACACTGTATGCAATGTGTACAGTTGACGACAGATAATTTCGCACACTAAACTGTGACACTGTAAATGCAACGTTTTTACTTTTATTATCTTTGTAACGTATTAATTGTTATCATATCTGTCAAAGTATTGTCATTATCTTATTAGATTTAAAAATGCCTCGTTTCCAAGCAAGAATAATATGTTTAGTAGAAATAGGGTGGTCTTATAAAAAAATAGCTGATCATTTTAGAGTACCTAGAAGTACTGTTCAAGGAATTGTAAATAAATAGCGCTATCATCAAACACTTGAAAGGTCTGTTGGGTCTGGTTTAAATAATAGAAAATCATCAAATAAAAAAGACCGAAATTTGGTGAAGTATTTAAGGCAAAATCCATTTGAAACTGCAGTATCCGCTATGCACATAACAGGATTCCCTGCTTCATCTAGAACTGCGCAACAGCTGCATCCAAACCGTCTTTAAAAAATAGGGATAAGAAACAAAGAATTCGGTTTGCTATGCAATATTTACCAGAAAATGATTTTTTTTTTTGGCAAAATGTTATCTTTTCCGATGAGAAAACTTTTCAGTCTACATATAATGGAAGGATTCGAGTAAATAAACCACCAAATTCCCGATATGATGAGAAGCATATACAAAAAAAGCAAACCACTTGACGTTTCTCCGTTAATGTGCGGGCATGGATAAGTGTTTACGGTGCAGGTGTATGCTAGAATATTGGTGGACCATTAAACAGTAATATATCTCAGATTTTGGATAATGTTTTTCTTCCTTCTGCCGTGATAGTTTTTGAAGAAAATAACTTTATATTTCAGCAGGATACTGCTGACAAAACAACGTAACATGTCTGCCTCGGTGCTCAAGAAGTTCTGATTTAAATCCAATTGAAAATGTTTGGGGATTGATGCTAAAAAAATGTACAAAATAAATTTTAAATCACAGAATGAAATAGAGTTATTTGATAAAATAAAAGAAATGTGGGAAGGGCTAACTCCGGATTACACCAGAAGTATTATTTTGTCAATGCCAAGAAGATTACGCTTAGTGTTAGACCCAACGGCGCAGCAATTAAATATTAGTATTTTGTTTGTTGTTTGTTAATAAATTTACCCTTTTTGGCTTTGTGTGTGGTAGTTTTCCTGGTAATATTTTATAATTTTCTTTTTTCGTGGCTGTAATTCAAACACAAAAATATTTAGATATAACCATTATTACTTGTGGTAAAAAATCGTACACACAATAATTTACAGTTACGTATGGGGTGAAACCCGTTTTACCCAATTTTGTTGTTATTGGCTTATGTATTTATGGAGTGTATGAATTTATATGTCGTCAACTGTACGTGTGGAAAGTACGATCATTTGTTTCTATTAATAAATTATATTGTTCTATGCAGCTTCCCTATTTATTCACCATCTAATAATTTTAAAAAATGTAATGATACTTTACTCCGGACTTTAACGACAAAGGAGCTGGGAAGCCACAGTTCTACACACTTCATTAGTCAGCAAAAGAAGGCGACATTTTTCGTTGTCAAGGCAACGTTGAACTACTTCATCAAATTGATTATAATTATGAAATCCGTTTTTAACGAATGATAAAGCTCCCTGTTATGAGCCTCTAAAGTTTAAGGGTACGACATTTGTTTCGCACTTTATCGTATATAAATCATCCTTGTTCACATTATTAATTTCAGTTCGGCAAGGGAGTTTAATTAATTTATAGGCAGCAGCAAAAAGTTGCCCATCAACGTTAAAAGTAAGTTATAATATCTATATTATCTATATAAACTTGTATCAGACATGTATAAAGCTTATTAAAATATAATCAGTGCATTTTTTGAACCCTCAGACAAGAAGGTATGTTGAGTATTGTTCAGGTGTGTTTTGGTAACTAAATATGCAAGGACCTAAAACCTGTAATTTATCAAGAAATTATAATTTTTCCTGAAATTGGAACAGGATTACTGTTTCAACGTGAATTAAAGATCCTAAACGATGCACCTGCCCAGTTTTGTTCCAACATTTTTCGTAGAACAAAAGTTAACATGGGGTGAAGAAATTACAATGCAAATCTTATGGCTCGAGTTCTCGAGTTTACGAAAAAATGCAATGTATACAGATTATAAGATTAATAGACGTTAATTCATTTATTTTTTGTTGCAGGTGAGTGGGCACTATAAAGAGGTAACAATACTAGTTTTGGCTGTATAGGTAAGTAGCATCTATTCAACAACCCGATTTCTACATCGTGCCAACAGCTTCAATTTTTTAAAAAGTTGTTCAACAAATGTTGCTGCTACCTTTCAAAGTTCTTCTAATTAACATTTATCTTACCTTCGTCCTTCGAGATGAATGTTGCTTCCTATCGAACGTCCTATCTTCTTTCTACGTACCTACTGTTTCAATTGGATAAAGTATTACATGTTATGTTTTGTGTGTCCTGTAACATAGGCATTTTAAAGCTTCCGCATTGACATTTGGCCAAACTTCTATCCTTTTAGTTATCTTTACGAAGCTACACAACTTAATACTTAATCATTTTACTTTTTTATTTCGAGGTTTTACGTGGTTTAAAATGCGCGATAAGAATATTCTTAAATAAATAACTCCAACTTATGAACATCTTTTTTGTGGAGCAATATTTTTAAATAATTGCCCGTAAAACGGACATGAAGCTATTTATTTAGTTATCTAACGACCCATCGACAAACATTGACATAGCGAGCGCTTAATTGCTAACCAGCGCTGACTAAAAGGCTTTAGTCGTTAATTGCTATGTTTAATCCTCGTTTTTCATTTAATAATAGTTTTTTAAATAGTCAGAATTTGTTTTATTATAAAAGTAATTGAATCCAAACACGTTGACAATGGTAATTTTATTGTTTTTGTTTAACGTAATATAGAAATGTGTTAATACAATTTAATTTTTGTTTTTGTATGTTAAAAAAATAATTATAAAGCCATTGTTTTTTTTGCAATGGTGTTTGTTTAGCTTTTTGTAAACTCTGGGAAACTATAATTTTATTACCTTCATCTGACGGAGATATCGGACCACATCCTTCTGGTTTTATTGTTTGAACTAACTCATATCTTTTCATATAATTTTAAGATTGGTTCTACACGGTTACATTCCATGTCTCAGGGAGAATATTATACCTTTTTTTCTGGCTTTTTTCTATGGCAAATTTAAAGATATTGCAGAAACTTTAAATCTTCCTTGACACAAATTAAACAGCTTTTACCACGTACTCTTTCCTCTTTGGGTAGCCTTAACCCTCAAGACAATAAATCACTGTGTTTTAATCAAATCTTAAATAAATTAACCCTTACAGTAGTAACCTGCATGCCGTTTTTGTCCCCTTGGGACGTATCTTTGTCCCTAGCATTTAAGTAAATTAGTCTTAACAGCGCCAGTTGTCAGTTTGAATTTCTTTTTAAAAAGATGTTAAAAGTCCTTATCTCATACTATTAGCTAATGGTCAGTGTCAATAGAGTTGCCACTAAGATCGCCCGATCCTAACCCACTGGGCTTTTTTTTATGGGGCTACTTCAAAAATTTGGTTTATAAATCTAAATCCGGCTCGGTAGATACGATTATGGAGTCCATTCGACGAGCAATACGAGAAATTTCTCCACAAGTAGTACAAGATGTACAACAGGAATTTTTAGGTTGATTAATGGAGTGCCGAGCAGTTGGTGGAGGACATTTTTCACATCTTATCAAATAGTTTCTTTTCATACTTAGTCGTTTATCTATTTTGTTTTAAAAGTTAATAATGATTGTAAAATGTAAAAATATACAATATCTTATATAATTTTGATTATGTAGTCGGTATTTTATATAAAAAGGTGATCCGTTCCTTTCTCATGACCCTATAATATTATAATAATCATTATAATTACTCATTATTTATTAGAAGCAATTTGGCAACATCGGTAATTATATGCAATCAGCCCCTTAGTCAGTAATTAATATCTTCTTGTACGGAAGTCTCTAAGGTATCCGCCTCCGCATCGCAGTGTAAGCGTTATGCTCACATTCTCGCATCATTGGCTGATGATAAGGTATCTGTATATAATATGCGATTATTATCGGGAAGAAGCTTTATACAGGGTGCTACCATTGACTTCTTATAAAATAGACTAAGTCATTAATTTATGAATAGCCAATTTGTTGGCATTAAACATTTGTACGTGTGAAACAAAAACAGAAGAGAGAGTGTTAAATTTCCGACTCAATGCTCAAGGAGCGGAGCGATTAGTCAACACCAGCGGCGTAGTGTGTGGCAACGATTTCTAATATAATAAATAAGTAATAATTAAAAAAGTATTAATAAATTGTTACTTAAGTGAAGATTAAAAGAATCCTTTGAAAAAAACCTAAGTTGTAAATATGCAGCTGTTTTTGTTGCTACCCGTGAATGGCCGACGCGTGCAAAAGGAAAGCGACGTTGCCGCTATCATTCTAGACTTTGTCACCAAGGAAGTAAACTTTAAATAAGTAGGTACTTAATACAAAGACCTAAAATAATTATATTTATTTTATTTAAACCGACAAAACAACAACTTTTTCTACCTATAGTAACTTATTAACGTCTGTAATTTATCCGAATTATACTAGTGAAACGTGTATTTTAATAATTTTATAAATGTGACTTAACAGTAAGTTTGATAACAGCTCTTGTTTTGAGGCAAGTGTTAAGTATACGTGAATCATACAACTAACCAGATAAATTGTAAACGCTGGAATCTTTGATTTCTTTAAAACGTAAGCAATGTAGTATATTCTATAAGAAGTCTATGGGTCCTTCAAGTTCGTGTTGGTACACTGAGAAAAAAGCCTTCTATTCCTTATAAGAATTCCAATACTCTTTATACAACTGCTTAATACTATATGTGACAGCAAAGCGCTTTCCTACTGTAAGACAACGAAAATTGCTAGAACGTTTTGCAGTGATAATATGACGGTAATTTAGCCAATAAGAATTGGAAATGGTTTATAGCCATTATTGCTCTGAATACTGACAGTAATTCATCAAGGTCTATTGGGAGTGTAATATGGTTTTATATATTGTATTAGTTCCGACTGGCAGTTGTATGAAACATGACATTAATCGTAATAATATTTGATTGCTACAGTTAATAAAGCATATACTTACCTAAAAATCAGTACTGTAGTTCTCAAAAATTAAATAGCTTTCAGTGTGATATTGTTCTTGTCGTTTAACATTGTATATGATTATCTATTATGCAACATGGTTTACGGAGATCGTAAAATTCGTCCATAGATTATAAAGTCCAATACTAATGTGCAAAATAAGAATTTTTATTTCTTTAAGTTAATAAAAAATAAGCTATCAATACAAACTATGTCTTTGCAAAGCAAATTAGATCATTTTTCTCAGTGTAAATATTATGTATCTTGAAAACGGAAAGAGATCGGACAATGGTTAAGTTAAGGAAAAGTTGCGTATTTTAGTGCTTACTAGTGGTGAAAGAAAATTTCGTAATACTCTCGGAAATATCCAAAATAAAACGAAATTTTCAGTTTGGGTTTTTAATTTTTGACTTAAGAAGAACACTTTTTTATAGCCGTTTTTAACGTTCTACAAGATGGCCTCCTTAGTTTCGTAATTTGACGTTTTATTCTGCAGATACCACACTCAAAGTCAAGTCAAATTTTTAAAATATACGGCCGTGTAATAAATAATAATTCTTTTCACAAAAAGAGCGAAATTTTCGCCCCTCCTTCCTTGCCTAGCGCTAAACGACTATACGTGTTAAAGTAAGCGACAATAAAACTTTTCACACCGTCTCTTTTGTATCCAAATTAGCCCTGCTCCGACCAAACAATGCCCCGATGAGTGTCGGGCGTCTCGTCTTTCACGCGGCACCGGGCCCGCTATCTAGATCCGGTCCCTTTTGATGTTCGAGTCGGATTCTTCCGATTTTCGCCTATAGCACCAGAGCCAAGAAAATTAGGTAATGGAGCCCTTCCTGAAATTTTCTCTTTTGTACGTCGCATCGTTTGTCCGACTTTTTGTCTCAGCTTGTTTGTAGAGAGATGGGACGGGGTGATATGAAGGCGCTGGAAGGTCTTATTTTGCCATCAGCGAAGTAGTAGTGTGTCTGCGATTACAGCGAGATATTTACTAAATTAATTAAGGATTGACACAAACGCATCTATTTAACGGGAAATAATCAAAGTAGCTTAGCTATCGGTAATAGTATAAAAGTCAAATGTACAGGGTTATCCAACCAAGACTAGACAAGGCGATTTTTTGACTTTTCCTGTACTTTTATAAATAAAACTGAAATAGCCATCTTAAGTCATTTTCTCCCGCGAATTCGAATATCTTCAGCAAAAAACAATTGAACATCAAACAAAAGTACTAGGGGTCACTTTGGTATTTTTTTAAATGGAACACCCTGTATATTTTTACATTTTTAAATTCCACATAAAATTATAATTATTTTTTATTAAATGCATTATTAGTCTATACTTCATAGTTTCCGAGATATTGACTTTCGAAAAGTGGCATTTTCGAACTTTGAAAGCTTATAACCTTCTAACAGTACGTCTTAGAGCAAAACGGCTTACATGTCCCTATCTTCAATTTTTATTATCTTCCCAAAAAATAAACTTCCGGTTAAGCCGGATGTAACTCGAAAGCAGGAAATATAGTTGTTCCGGTTTAACTGGAAGTTGATTTTTTTGGGAAGATAATAAAAATTGAAGATAGGGACATGTAAGCCGTTTTGCTCTAAGACGTACTGTTAGAAGGTTATAAGCTTTCAAAGTTCGAAAATGTCACTTTTCGGAAGTCAATATCTCGGAAACTATGAAGTATAGACTAATAATGCATTTAATAAAAAATAATTATAATTTTATGTGGAATTTAAAAATGTAAAAATATACAGGGTGTTCCATTTAAAAAAATATCAAAGTGACCCCTAGTACTTTTGTTTGATGTTTAATTGTTTTTTGCTGAAGATATTCGAATTCGCGGGAGAAAATGACTTAAGATGGCTATTTCAGTTTTTTTTATAAAAGTACAGGAAAAGTAAAAAAATCGCCTTGTCTAGTCTTGGTTGGATAACCCTGTACAAAAATTACTTTATTATTTCAAATTACTTTATTATTTCTAAATAAACAAATATACGGAACTATTGGAGTGTTGTCTACGTAGTTCCTACTTTCAAGTAAAAGATAGGTTCTATGCCCAAGATGACGGTCTTTCAATGGGTTCATCTCTCTCACCGGTGCCGGTGGTGGCTAACCTGTACACGGAATGGTTTGAATCACACGCTATTGATACTGCCAAGATTAAACCTAAACTTTGGCTTAGATATGTTGATGATATCTTTATTATCTAGATAAACAGCAACGAAGAGCTGATACGGTTTTTGGAACATATTAATAGTATAAGACGATCCATTAAATTTACCATGGAAACAGAAAAACATTCCACTCTACCTTTTCTCGATGTTCTCGTCAAACGAAGTGCTGAAAACATAAAAACTTCAGTGTACAGGAAACCCACTCACACAGGGCAATACCTTAATCGTGGATCGAATCATTTAAACTCCATAAAACAGGACATAATTGAAACTCTTTATCACAGAGCATTAAACGTTTGCAACAATCCGGAAGACCTTAATATTGAAATTTCAAACATCAAAAAAGATTTAAAACATAATGGTTACCCTGAAACCTTTGTAACACTAATACCATCTCAAAACTAATACAGAAACGAAAGAGGAGCAAGCATTTCTTACAATACCTTATGTCAAGGGGATTTCTGAAAAGATTAGAAGGATAACCAAAAACTCTAATATCAAAACAGCCTTCAAATCTGGAAATACGCTAAGAAGCTTTCGTACAAAAGTAAAACCCTCCCGTAATGAAAACACAAAAAATTGTATCTATCAAATCCCTTGCGAGTAAGGCGAATCGTACATTGGAAAAACAAAAAGACCTCTTCCCGTACGAGTTAAAGAATATCTGAAACATCTCAAAGAGATGAAACTTCGAGATCAGGTATACGAACATGTATGGACCAATCAACTCAACATAATATACAGTGGTCAGAAGCCAAGGTTTTGGACACGGAACAGGGAACAGCACTGGAGAAAATGAAAATTCAAAGATGCAACTGTCATGAATCAAAATACCCATATAGTTAGTAAACCAAGTATAGATATCCCCAATATCTGGAAGCCTCTTCTTGTCCAAAACAGACAGCTCAAACTTTACACTCCAATAGGCACGTAGGCGGAGTCATCGAGCGTCATTGCACATGGATAGTATTTAAGACAGTAGTCTTAAAATTATAATTTAGTTTACACTTGAAAACGGTTAGAGATACTAACGAACCGAAACGTTGTGTTAAATAAAAAATAAAGACAATGGTCCGACAAGGTAATTTTTTTGAAACAAATTTGATCGATCTAGAGGGAGACTCTTAAAATACATTCAATAACTTTCTTATTATTATTATTTCTTGATATTTATTTAACATGTTAAGTATTACCTATAAAATATGAAGACGATATTGATTTTATTTAAATTTTGTGTAAAAGTTTAAAAAAATATATAAATCTACGCGAAATAGGTTATAGGTTGGCAAGCATGTTGATACTCCCACCTTAAGATACATTCAATAGCTTTATTATTTAATGGCTGATGAAAGTTTGAATTTTTAAGTTCTAATGAAACAAAAAAAATGCTACTAACGTTGAAGGTAAACACTCAGTAAAAAGACCGAAATTACCGATTTATTTTATTTTCAAATTTCTATGTAATTAACCTGATATTAGTTTCAAATTCAGGTTAATCGAGTTATAATATGACCCATTTAACAGATAATTAATACATCCTTGTCCGGAAGTCTCCGAGGTCGCAGTGCAAGGGTTAATCTACGACCCTCGTACCCCTTATACCGCCCCCCCCCTCCCCAACAGCCGCCCCTAACAACGATATGATATCTTACACACTTAATTACATTTAGATAAGAAATTCGGGGGGATGACCTAAGGAGGTTGCAAATGTAGATGTGGGTTTATAAGAGACTGCTTGCCGAGAAATGTCCAGATTGCGAGTTTCTTGGATTTTGAAGAGGGTTAATTTCGTTTTGTCTTAAAAATATAACCTGTCATGTTTTATTAAACAGGCTGACGTCGACGTCGGTTGTAATTTGTTAAACATGACACTTTAAGAAAATGTACTTGTCATCGCCATCGCCCGCAATAATAATTTATTCCGCCTACGAAGGGCATCAAAGACTTAAAACGTAAAAAATGTTAATTCCTGAAAATTTATAAAAAAATTCTAATTTTCGAGGATCGATTGTAATGATGGTGCGTTGGTAGGTAAGTTCAAAACACATTCCTGATCTTTTTAATATTAATACAGATGATATTTATATTTATGTAACAACTTGCGCAGAGCAGATGGACCGGGCTGACAACTTGTAGTATCTCCAGGCAATTGTGGCCCCTACTTGACGGCAGAAAAACCGCAGCGCTATTACAGCACAGTTAGAAGGACATAAGAAACATCACTGCCGTAGTCACCGGACATTCCCTGTTCGGTAGACACGCTGAACGTATGCACATACAAACTAACGACTTCTGTAGAAGTGGCAGAGATGAAGAAGAGTAGGAAAGTTTTTAGGATTTCTTGTGTGAATGAGCTGTCAAGAATCTTCTACGATCGCGTTAAGCATCAGGAAGGTGATGCAAATAGGTTCCGCGGAACATGTGTGGTACTATAACGGTCCTTATAGGACTACGTGTGACTGTTCGGACAATGCCAGAGGTCTGCTACTCTAACCTAACCTAACCTATCCAACAATTTTGCCAAAAAGCCTGTATAAAACCTTCGATTTTTCTATAAAATAGTTTATACATTTTCCCACTTAATAGCCTTTTAATTCCCACTTTCGCCATCTCAAAGTAAGATTTAATTATCGAAAATTGAAATTGCCGGAATCGCCTTGAGACCGGGCTTTGTTTTATTAGCGAACATCTCTTAAATTCCCCCGGAAAGTTCCGAGCTCTGGTCGGAGAAATTAATGTAATAGAAATTTAATATGTATTGTTCCTTAGAATATTCTTGGCGCAATTCTCCCGGGTTAGCCTCTAACGAGGACTGGAGTGGCTCAACAGTCGGCCCTTTGACACAAAAGGTACGGTTTTTAGATGACAATTAAAAACTAAAATAGGATTGGAAACTCTCCACAACTTCACTTCACTTCACTTCACTAAAAATAGTATTCCTTAAAGGCCTTTACATATGTATTTCGAACATAGAAGCGTTCATCATAAGGAGACTTTGCTGATGGTGTTAGCAAAAGAGAAAATGGTAAAAGGTAGCCAACCCTCATGGAGCTTTTATGGAACATAATACGGTGTGTTGGTATATGAATAGTGAAGACAAGCAAATATATTCAAGATCGCAAAGCAAACGGAAATAAGTAGATTATGTTTTCCCATTTCATTCTATCGCATCTCGCGGATCGTTCTGCTGATGTCACGCCTTAATTTTAAAAATATTCCATATATTCAATTTTTAAATCAACTAATCTATATTTTATCTTTTAAAAAAAAAATTTAATTAATATTTATAATAAATTTTGCTTCGACTCAATATTAACACTCAAGCCCCGTTTTGGTTTTAGTTATTTTATTAGCACATTTTTTGACGTCTCAACGAAATAAAAGTGACATTCTGTATAAAATAACATAGAATAGTAATTTACGTTACAAGACCGGAAAGTAGTGTTTTCCAGGTCGAGACAAGCTTGGAGAGACCTGCAAAACACTAATTTTTGGTTGCGTGACATACATATTTTTTTAAGACCGACACTTCGATATACATTTTATTTTATTTTATATTATTTTTAAATGCGTCGTATGACTTCTCTTAACGGGTTTTTGATTTTACTGGCAATATATCGTAAGTCGCTTTCCTTGCTGCTTCCTAAATTTCTTCTGGAATCTCATTTTCCGTGTCGGATAATTCAAAATCTGAATTCATATTGTTAAATATGCGCACTCGCGAAACAAGTTTGACATAAACAACAAATTAAAAATCAAAGAACTGTCACTCGACAATACATCGAAATGTTGTTATCATAGTAACGAAATCAAGGTAGATTGTATTATCAAAGAGGGATTGGAAAAACGAAAAAACAGGGACCGGAAAAATCTTTTCCCGGTTCCTCACGTCCATTTTCCGGTCTTTATCGACAAAATTATATTATCTGGACGAAAAATTGTCCAGAAAGTGTATATTTTTTGGTCTTAAAAAAAAATAATGAATATTTACTTAATATTATTTGAAACGAAGCTGGAGGAGTCACACCAGAGAACGATGAGCAAGATAGTGGGGGAAACATAACCTACCTATTTCTGCTATTACTAGCATACGGACGGACAACGCATTTCAATACCTGTATAGTCCAACCCTGTCTTTAACGAGTTTATAAAGTTGTTTGTCTGGCTGGTCTCTAATTGCCAGTTTAACAATTTTGGGAACTAGTGTAGTAGTGTATAGTAATTTGTACGATTATGGGGTGCGAATAGACACAGCTTGGATGAAGCGGTCTATGCATAAATCTCGATGGCTCGAGTCTTGTTGCGATTGTGCGATTGTTGTAACAATGGTTGTGGAGTAGTTAGCTAAAAAGTCTATATTAATTAGCACAAATTATTATTAACGAAGGTAGACGACGCGCTATCATTTAGTGGCTTAACTAGAGGGGTCGTCGCCTGTAGTGTTTCACTTTCGTCAAACATTTTTATCGTTTCCCTTAAACGGAATGAAAAATGCATTATATAATATTGTATACCGGGTATTTCTCAAAAGACGTTCACCCCTATAACTTTTCTGTATTTATAGATATTAACTTTTAATATTTTTTTAAATTAATTTTGAAGAAATAGTCCATACTCAAAGTAGAGTTCAATGATATAGAAAAAAAAAGCACAAAGTATTTCTCCACACAATATTAGTTTTCAAAGAAATATAGTAGATAAAACATATATTTCTTAATGTACTACTTGTCGCTTATCGCATTATGGTTCCAAATATATATAGTAATTATCAAGGTTATACAGGGTGTTTCCGATAATAAGCGATAGAAAAATAACAGAAAAATGCATGTATTTATAAATAAAATTTTGAGATTATGCATTTATTTTCAATTTGTTGCACTTCCGGTTTCACCGGAAGTGACCTTGACTTTGGTATTTTAAATGGGACATCTTATATATTTTTACTTATTGGGATTCAGCATAACATTCTAAGTAAAATGACACCTCATTTGTAATTTTTTGACAAGCTTGTTATTTGTTTACGATGTAGGGCAGAGGAAGAAAATTAATTCCTTTAGAATTTTATTTTACTTTAAACTTTTTAATCTGTTTTCGTCCAACAATCAAAATGTCCTCGTCTTATTCAAGTTTTTAGTTTTTATTTTTTAAATCTTTTACATTTCGTTTACATTGCTTGTAATAGTGGCACTTGGGCCCTTCGGTGCTGATGATGGTACTCCCTAGTACCGAAACATGTACACCAAGTTAATCTAACTGTTTCAGTCAGTATTTGTGGAGACGACTGTGGGTTTAATTTCTTTATATCTATACAGCTCCACTTTGAGATAATGGACTACTTCCGCAAAAAAGCTTAATTTTTTGGTTACTAGCCAGGCAACTTACTAACCAACAACTGAATCGCGCCATTGCGTGGACGTCCGGCACGTGTATTGGTGAGAGCCCTGGCTCTTAAAAAGTTAGATACCTGCCTATTATTAGACACTGTAATTGGACGAAAATCCACCTTTGCCCTGTAGCTGCGCCACTGCAACTATTTCTGCAAACACGTTGGCTTCCTTAGTTATTAATGTGTAGACATCAGACATGTCTTTCGCAGCATCGTATTTACGAGCTAGATGCAAAGCGCGAACAGACACGCCGGATGAAACTGCATCCGTCATATTTTCCGTCGCGGCGCGTTATTTCAATTAATATTCATGTCGTTAATGCAAAACTCTGATTTTATGGCTTTTCTTTGTACGGAACTTCCAATATTAGGACGCGATTTTAGATACGACAAACGGGCGATTTTGGATGGTTTACGATTCGAAAGAATCCATAAACCTAATGGGATTCGGTTGTCAGATATAGGTTTAACGACTCAAAATTTGATCGTCTGAAGATTGCAACAATGTAGTTTTGAAAATACAAACAGAACAGAGAGGATCGTGCTCGGGGGTTGACGTCCCAATAAGATAGCAGAGCTTATTCGGTTTCGAATAATCTTTATCGTTTTTGTGATTAATTGTGTTTTACTTTTCAAAATAAGTGAATAGTTTGTTTGAAGGTGGTAGACAATGTTTTTGGAACATAGTAATAGTACAGTGGCGCAACCAGAAATTTAGTTCGGGGGGGGCTTTTTTTGGGGTGCCACGCCCTTTTTTGGGTAAAATACGTATGATTGAGGAGAGCGACAGCCCCCTAAAACTTCTGCAATAATACGCCGCTGGCCCTAACTAAATATTTATGAAAAAAAAATTATAGATTTCATTTTAATTAGTAAAAATGTATTTAAAATAAGTAACGCATAATTATATTAATCATACTTATACTAAAACAAACCAAAACCTTATACAATAAGTTGTAAGTAATCACTAATAATACTACCTAATATTAAAGTAAAATTCTTCGTTTTGTTTTTGCCTTTTCGTCCAGAATTTTTTCCACGGTAATATCAATATCGTGGTTCGCATAAAGAACTGCCAAACCATTTAATCTGCAAAACAAACAGCTCAATCTGCTGCATCTTCCGAGGTGCTACGCAGATATGTCTTTAAATATTTTAAATTTGAAAAAGGACCTTTCAGATGTGGCGGTTGTAATAGGCAAAGTTAAAAAATTTGTAAAAGCCTTTTTATATTAGGAAATATAGTGGCATCACATTCGGAATACACTTTGTCCAAATCTTCCCTCAGTTTTTGTTTTTGCATTTTTTATACCACAGCTCAAGTTTAGCTTTCAACATCGTTTTATTGGAAAACTCTTCAAGGAACTCATTCTTGTAGAAGCTGTGAAGTTTTGAAAAACATTTAAATTGACTATCAAAATCTTGATTATCATATGGAAAGAGGCATTCAAAATTTTGAATGGTTTCTCGATGTTTTAAAAACCGATCCTCGAGATTTGCTATGAGGCCATCTAAAAACGGAATAAAAATTGTTATTTTAAAATACTCAGCAGCGGAATCGGTTTTTATAACCAATCTTTGTGTTTGTCTTGGCGGTAGTCTAGGTACTCTGATTTCAATATCGTATTCCGAAAGTAGATCTTGAGCTTCCTTAAAAATATTTTGAAAATTATTATCTGCCAGGCATCTTATTTCTTTAACTTGATCTGTTACGTCATTAGCTAACTGTAATGCTTTACAAAGGTTTAAATCGACTGTTTGTAGAAGGCAGTGTGTAGGCATATATTCTTTCTGTACACATTAGTGCGATCACAAATTTGGGACTTATAATGCTGGCCAGTAATCCAGATGCCTCAGTGGAAGTATTGCCGTCGGTCCATTCAATCAGACGTAGTATAATTTCACTATTGATATATTGATAATATGATTGATGTAAATTATGTGGCTGAATATAAAATATTAGTAAAAGGCGTGACATGAAAAATTGGTTTGCAATTAAACGAATAGGCTAAGTTTCTAAGCGCTGGGGGGGGGGGGGGGGGCTGCAGCCCGGCAGCCCCCCCCCCTGGTTGCGCCACTGTAATGGTATAAGACAATCCATTAAACTTACAATGGAAACAGAAAAACGTTCCACTCTACCTTTTCTCGATGTTCTTGTCAAACAAAGTGCTGAAAACATAAAAACTTCAGTGTACAGAAAACCTACTCACACGGGGCAATGCCTTAATCGTGGATCGAATCATTCAAACTCCATGAAACAGGGCATAATTCAAACTCTTTATCGCAGAGCATCTAACGTTTGCATCAATCCGGAAGACCTTAATATTGAAATTTCAAACATCAAAAAAGATTTAAAACAAAATGGTTACCCTGAAACCTTTGTAACTAATACCATCTCAAAACTTAATAATCGCGAAGTAAAAACTAATACAGAAACGAAAGAGGAGCAAGCATTTCTTACAATACCTTAGATCAAGGGGATTTCTGAAAAGATTAGAAGAATAACCAAAAACTATAATATCAAAACAGCCTTCAAATCCGGAAATATGCTTAGAATCTTTATTACAAAAGTAAAATCCCCCAACACAAAAAATTGTGTCTATCAATTCCCTTGCGAGTGTGGCGAATCGTACGTTGGGGAAACAAAAAGACCTCTTCCCGTACGAGTTAAAGAACATCTGAAACATACTCAAAGAGGTGAAACTTCTAGATCAGGTATAGCGGAACATGTATGGACAAAGCAACATAATATAGAGTGGTCAGAAGCCAAGGTTTTGGACACGGAACAGCACTGGAGAAAACGAAAGTTCAAAGAAGCAGCTTTCATAAATCAAAATACCCATATATTTAGTAAACCAAGTATAGATATCCCCAATATCTGGAAGCCTCTTCTTGTCCAACACCAACAGCTCAAACTTCACACTCCAATAAGCACGTAGGCAGTGTCATCAATCTTCATTGCACATGGATAGTATTTAAAATACCAAATTTCGTTAATTATGCTATAATGAAAATAAATATTTACAAAATAATAACTTGGATACCCTGTTTTTGGAACCTTATCACTTTTAGATAAAGATAAATTGGGGTAGATGCATGCTGGAATTTGTGCTAGTATTTTGTACACACCTTCTATACATGAAGTGTAAAAGGAACCACAAAAGACAGTTTTTTGATATACAAGTGTATTTTGATTTTACTAGTACATACTTATAAAAACCAAATTTGAAAAATAGCGTGAGGTATTTGCATTCTTCTAATTTAGAATTTTATTAAGAAAGCTTTTTATCGCACATAAAACTTGAAATATATATTTTTACAGTTATATAGGTAGGTACTCAATTTTGAGCTGCTTGCCTTGAATCAGTAAAAATTTATGTCTTGATTTAAATAATAATTTTTTAGCCTGTATCTTATGCGAACAGCAAAGATCTAAAAATTACTTGAAATAAACTATTCAGTGGCGTATCAAAAAAACAATTTTTAAGGGAAACCCAAGAAATAATGCTAATATACATCATGCTAGTGACTGCTCGTGTCTATTAGCCCATTGGACACGGTATTGTTAAAATATGAAAAAACAAAGCAACCCATTTTCTTTTAAATAAATATCCAGAGTTTACGTTCAGTGAGGGAATAACAGTGGCACTGGACCGGGTACACGTACATTTTATTCTGCTTGACGCTTTTGCACCGCTATGCTTATACGTGCGAGCAAAAATTATTTGCATCAAAGAGGGCTTGGATTAAAAAACGTAGGGCTTGGTTTAGATCACAATGATATGGGGACGATATTAGATCTAACCAAATCTAGGTTCAAATTTTGTCAAATTCATATTATGACATGATATACCAAACTAATGCGTAATAAAATAAGTAGACAAATACAAATTTATTTTTGTTGTTTACAAAATTAACAAAGTAAGAATAAACAGAAAGAAAAAGAAAAATAACTACATAAATTCCTGAAATTGGCCACCGCCATGCTCCAAGCTTAAATTCACAAGTATCTTCATATTTTTGAAAGTGTTGACCAGCATCTCTGGAGACATGTTACCACTTTGTTGTAATTGTTCTAAATTTGCAAATGGTCTTTTAAAAATTGTGTTCTTTAAATGAGGAAAAACGAAGTAATCCATAACCATTAAAAAAGGTAATCTAGGTGGGAATTCAATGTCTGATCGAAAACTGATTAATCTGTCGTCGAAAAAATTGCGTAAGTAGTTTAATCGTTTCGGCGGCTGTATGGGCGGTTGCACCGTCCTGTTGAAAATATCCAAAACGTAGTTCGTCGTCAAGTAGGTAATTGCTCCACAAATGGATTCAAAATATTGTCTCCATACCGCTGTGCTGTAACTGTGTCATGGAAAAAAATAGGACCAACAATTCTTTTTCGGGGAACAGCTAACCAGACACCAATTTTTGAGGGTGCAATGTGGACTCTTCAAAAAAAATGGGGATTTTCACTACTCCACAAGCGTGTATTCTGAGAATTCACATAACCGGAGAGGTGGAACCAGGCTTCATCCGAAAAAAATGTCAGCTCTAATAAATAATTTCTTTCCAATAAGTTTTGGGTAAACCATTGAGAGTAATTTCTTCGTCTTTCAAAATCTGCGGCTTGTATTTCTTGGAATACTTGCACTCTATAAGGAAATAAATTTAGCTGCTTCTTAAGGATAGTCCTGCATGTTGTCTTATACAATTTGTTTGCGTATTTTGCATTATTTCACGAACGTTTGCAACAAGTTCTGCTGTTCTTACAGATGGTCTTCCTGCTCCTTTTTTGTGTTGTATAGAACCTGTTTCCCTAAACACAGCCACAGTTCTTTTCAGGCAATGATAAAAATCCCCAGCAATAAAAGCAACGTTAGGAAAATGTTCGTGAAAATCGTCCATGCACAAACTCGGATTGTATTGCCACTCACCGTTTACTCCGTTTCGAAAATACGCTTCAACCGTGAATGTTTTGTGCTGTTCCGTAAAGCCCATTGTGTGAATTGTTCAAGAAATTTTGAAAAATTAGCGATGAATCAAATTACTTGTAACGACTGTCAAAGATGACGGAATAACTGATTGATTGTTAATTCAGGTAGTCACTGACACCCAACAGGTATTTAGCTCTACGGCTAAGCATTACGTCGTTAGATGCAAGGCCCTCTTTGACGCAAATAATGTTTGCTCGCACGGTACACAAGTTTACCAACTGCATCATGTGGGCCAAAAGCCAGTGGCTGAGAATGTGGAATTATTATAACATAAGTTGTTTTTTGTCGCCGCTGCATCAAACGGCATGACGAAGTTATAAAAACATGAAAAAATAAAGTGCCACGTTGTAGAGATTTAATTTTCGAAGCTACTGATGTAAATATAAAATTACAGCGGGACGAAGGAGAGGTAGGAGATATTACTACGTCCCCTTCTGGATGCGCTCCTGTATATTAAGCGAAACACGAACGATAGGAAAATTATTTAAATTAAACTATTTCACTTTATCCCCTAGACCAGTTTTGTGAAATTTTCACTTTAATATAAAACTGCAAATATGTCTGAAATCCTGAACACTTTAGTTGATGCATAGAATCTAAAGTGCATCCACATAAAGTGGCTTTAAAATTGCTATAAAGCCTTAAACTAAACAATTTTTCAAATCGCTAAGCTGCTGAAACCTTTACACACGTCTCGTTCTTTTACGACTTGCCACAAAAAAAGTTATTATGTTGCAATTTTTCAATTCTTTGAAGGTGCCCCAGAAAGCGGTTGCTTTATTAAGTATTTACATTGTCTCACGTGCAATCAAAGAGGCAAGATAAAAGTTTGATGTTGCCCATCAACTTCTAACCATTTTTTCAATTATACAGTGCTTACTATTCGTTTCACTATAATCTAAGAGCGTCTGAATTTCCTAAAGTATATGGCCAGAAAATAAAACTAATTTTCAAATTCCTTTAAATTCCTATAATGTTTTCATAGAAAAGTAATTTGGCGTAGAGTTTATATCGGGATTTCGTGAACTTTTTATTACTGCAAGTTTATAGCTGTCTGGGAAGCACTAGTAAACGTTTTATTTGGAATATAAAGGGAATAATATCCGACTTATTAAAATATATGTATTTTTCCGTCAATATTATGTTATCTTCATAGGTTTAATGGTCGTAATCGGATATTGCTGACCATGGGCTAGGCTAGGTTATACTTAACAAATTAAACAAATATCTTTAGTTACAAATGTCGCATAATATTTTCCTAAAGTCTATAAAAAATTTAGTGGAAATAAAGGGTCTCTTAAATATTTAATATTTAAATATTTTTGATGGTCTAAATACTCTGTTCTGAGATAAATATATTAATAAATTGGCTAAAAGTAAATAAATTAAATCTATTTTTTTTTTTTTTTATTTATTTATTTTACGTCGGCCTTTTTCCGCAACGAGGCCAATCACCGACGCCAGGGAATTTGTCACACACTATCTGGTAATTTTGCCGAATCCCTCTTTGTCGAGGGTAGGGTTCTTTAACGTGCCAACATTTATTTCAAAAACTAAATGTATGGTTATGGGTAATAATTTAAATTGTCAAAATATAAATGTTGTAATTGATGGTGAAAAATTGGAATTAGTGAACAGTTTTAAATAGTTTTTAAATTTTCTAGAAAAATGCGTGACTGAGGAAGAATTCCCGGATATTAATTCAAGGACGCGGGGGGGGGGGGGGGGGATTCGGTAAGAAAATTTCACACCTAAAATTTATTTGAATTATTTTATTGAAATTATCCATAATTATGGGAATACTTTCAAAAAAAAGTGTCCTCACCGTTTAGTTAAACGAAATGCAAAAAATATAAGTAAAAATTATCCTTTCTATTTATTTTTACTACATTTCATTTACTAAAACAAAGGGAAAGCATAGTATAGTCTAGTTTAGGCTAGTTATGCCAGATAAAACAATTTCTAAAATCTAGGTAGATAGTAGATACCACAGTCAAGTAGGCTTAGGCTTGTGATGTCAAAATCGTCTCTGCTATACGTCACGTCGGCAGTTATTTCTTAAACGTGCTTCTTTAGTTCACAATCATTAAATCATGGCAGTAAACAATCAAGAAACTAATTTTAAGCCCTACGGTGTTTGTAAATCTTGCTCTGAAATAGGGGACATTAATGTCTAATAAAAATTTAAAGTATTTGCAATGTTTAATGGAAAAAACTGAATTAAATCCCCATCAAGAAAACCTTATCTCAGCTATCCAGAAGATTTTGGAAGAAGATATCCCATCCTTTTTAAGAAAAACCAGAATTCAGCAGAACAAAATTGCATCCAAATATTACATCTATTATATTAAACATAGACATCTCATAGAAGTGGAAAGGGAAGATAACCATTATCCTTGTTATTCTCCATTACGAAGAGAAGAGTTCGAACCAGAATTCCAAAAATATTTAGCCTTAATGAAAGAAATATTTGGAAAATAAATATTTGTATTTATTTAGTATTATAAAATGAATAAAAACATTAAATACCAAAATTTGATCTTGAATACTGATTTTCGGATCATATGATAGCTGTCAAGAAAAAATTTCCACTTATTAATTTTGTTCGCCTAGCTTGGCAGGAGGAGAAAAATTTCCGAAAAATTTGAAGGTTGTCCTTGGTAACTGTCGAAATGAAAGTGTGTGATTAGCTTAGAATGACAGGTGTGAAATTTCCCAAGAGATCAACTTCATAAAATAGAGCAAATGCTTGCGTACCACCCACCACTTGAGGCCTCACGTACCTGATGGTGTTTAGTTTATCATTGCCTTATTTTGTTCATCCTATACTGATTGGTTTCAACGCCAACTACATCAAGAAAAGCTTGTCAAATCGACACGGAATCCTCAACTTGATAAAAAGTTATACGGATTCTGAATACATAACTCCTAAGAGTTTGATGGAGTTATCTAAAAGGAGGAAAACTTTTGTTCGTTTATCGGCATTCCCGAATATAATAATAAATTATTTTTCGGGTGTTGCTTCCAGATGTGAACAATTTATCGATGTTAGCTACACATATAGAGTCTAAAAAAAGTGTAATATTTTGCACTGATTTTAGTGTGGAAATTTTGTTTTTCTTCAACTATTAGGAAATGTGTATATTATTGTCTGCTTGTAGTTGTAGTAAAAATATCCGTACAGCGTGTCCGTTGTAATTTCTCTGAAAAAATATACTTTTATATCATATAGGAAACTATAAATAATTTGACTAGTAGAAAATTTAAAAAACACACTTATATTTATTACATTATTTTAACTTAATAGGTACAGATCACAAATGCATCTGATATAATATATCCTTCGCTTTTAAACACAGAAATTTGGCAGCTTTGCTTTTCATAGGTATTTCATTTCATAATTAATTTAATTTTTTTATATCCTGAGAATTAAACGTCGTTAAGTGAAGAAGAATTATACCTGAAAGCGCGAAATTTACAAACGATATAGGTACCATAAAGACTTGTCCATTGACTTTCCTAGTCAAATTTTAAGTCTCAGAAAGGGACTTGGAGATAGAATTTCAAAATGGAAAACAGTGTTAGAACATGCGGATCATTTATTAATAAAAAATCAGTGTGTTCTTCAAATTTTCCAGATGTATCTAGTGCAGTGATGTTATTTCTAACTTTACCAGTTAGTGTGGCATTAGCGGAACGATCTTTTTCCAAACTTAAAATAGTGAAAACCCATTTACGTAACACCATGGGACAACAACGCCTTTCGGATTTATCCTCAATCAGTATCGAACACCAGTTTGTTAAAACATTAAAAATATCGACGAAATTATAAACGATTTTGCAAAAAAAAACTCTCGACGATCTGGTCGTTTTGTATAATACCTTGTATAGTACTTAGTGACATAATGTTTGTACCGGGTGAACAACTAAGAATGGTCGTCGGCTATATCTCAGAAACTGGAAGTCCTAGAGCTTTTAAGTAAAATATTTTTTAGTAAAAGTGCCCAAAAGAAAATGTTGGAAATTATTTTCGAGTTTCTAAACTCACCGCTAGAGGGCGTAAACCCAAAATTTTCCATTTTTTGAAGGGTACACCCTGTTTGGTTTTTAATTTTCAAATTACATATAAAATTATAATTTTTTTATTAAATGCATCATTAGTCTATACTTCATAGTTTCCGAGATATTGACTCTCGAAAAGTGACATTTTTAAACTTTGACAGCTTCTAACTTTCTAACAGTACGTCTTAGAGCAAAACGGCTTACATGTCCCTATCTTCAATTTTTATTATCTTCCCAAAAAAATCAACTTCCGGTTAAACCGGATGTAACTCGAAAGCAGGAAATATAGTTGTTCCGGTTTAACTGGAAGTTGATTTTTTTGGGAAGATAATAAAAATTGAAGATAGGGACATGTACGCCGTTTTGCTCTAAGACGTACTGTTAGAAAGTTAGAAGCTGTCAAAGTTTAAAAATGTCACTTTTCGAGAGTCAATATCTCGGAAACTATGAAGTATAGACTAATGATGCATTTAATAAAAAATAATTATAATTTTATGTGGAATTTGAAAATTTAAAAACATACAGGGTGTACCCTTCAAAAAATGGAAAATTTTGGATTTACGCCCTCTAGCGGTGAGTTTAGAAACTCGAAAATAATTTCCAACATTTTCTTTTGGGCACTTTTACTAAAAAATATTTTACTTAAAAGCTCTAGGACTTCCAGTTTCTGAGATATAGCCGACGACCATTCTTAGTTGTTCACCCGGTACATGAGTGTTCATGGTGTTTTACTGTTTTCTGTCTTTGGGATTCCATAAGGCTCGATCACTGATGCTACCCCCGTTAGTCCCGTTACTACGATACATGGTAAGCAACATTATAATTGGTGTTTTAAACTTTTGATTTTGCCTCATGTTGGCTGGAATATTACCTATAATGGCCTAATAACTACCTATGTTATGTCATGTCTATCAGTCTACCTAGGATTTTAAATTAAATTCGAATTGTTTGCTGTTTGAATAGTATAGGTAGGTACTTAACACATAATGTGGGTTTAAGCCTAATTAAATTATTACACGATTAACGAATTCAAAAATTCATAAACCTGAACCTAATAGTAATGAAAATAAGAATTATCATTTCCTATTCGTTATAGAGAGGGGGCCCTAAAAACGTTTGCGGGGGGGGGGGGGCACATTCAGTTTTTGTTCCGCCACTGATTACCACGTTGGTCCAATGGACGAAGACGGTGCAATATAGGCAAGCTTCCCCCTACGACTGGTCCTAAAATGATAAGGATCCAGGACGGTTGTCTGTTTAAAGTAATTCAAATTTCGCCCTATTAGTTTCAATCCTCTCTCCGGTTTACCTTTTAACCCACTCCCAACCCCGATTAACCACTTTCGAGCTTTTCAATTGCACCTTCGCTCCGTTAAATTAGTCCTATATAGTCAATCCGAAATAAAACCTGCATTCGGTTTTATTTCGGATTGAATGAATCGTGGAGTAAAAATCGGGACTGAAAAGCCGCATCAAGTGGAACTCATTTTCGTCTAAACCACGACACTCACAAATTGGATCGGTATGCCATGTTGTCAGTGGATAGATACCAACTCCTTTTAAGGTTGAATTCTCAACGTCGTTCAATTTATTGCCAACCTATAACCTATTTCGCTTTGTTTTTTTCAAGTTTATTATTTTTTAAACTAACATTTAAATAAAATCAGTATCGTCGGCACATTACTTAGGTAATATCTGATATATTACAAAAATATCAATTTATTTCATTGCTAATTTTGGGAGAATTGTATACTGAAAGAACCATGAGTGACAATGACATAATAATGTTAAAAAAAATCTTACCCGATATTTTTCGCTATACAATTCTTCTAAAATAAGTTATGAAATTCCTTGATATTTATTAAATATGTCAATTATTACCTATAGAATATCAAGTCGATACTGATTTTCTTTGAATTTTGTATAAAAACTAGAAAACATAAATAAATCTACGCGAAATAGGTTATAGGTTGGCAAGCATGTTGATACTCCCACCTTAAATTCTTATAAATTTTTGCAAGAATATACAGCGAAGACGTAAAGTCTGGAATAAATTCTTTATTTAGGAAACGCTGAATAATTTTAAAAATCGCTCGGACACGTCGATTTTGTTTTTTTAATACGAATTTTTTTCAATATTTTTTATTATACAGGGTGTCTCCGAAAGCACTCTGCTAGATTTTGACAGGCGGCTTGAATTTTGTGAAATTTTACAAGAAATGTGCATGTGCACCCAATTTTGTTAAAAACATTGTTTTGTCTGATGAATCCACATTTTGCTTGAATGGTGAGGTCAACACACAAAATTATAGGTATTGGTCGGATATATAAACCCAAATTGGATGAGGGAGGGACATACTCAGTAGAGACAAAAAATAAACGTGTGGGCAGGCATTGTGGGTGATATCGTGATAGGATCATTTTTCTTTAATGAGAATCTAAACGGTCAACGATATTTAAGTTTTCTACAAGTTGATCTTACTCCAGCTCTTTCGACGATTTTTTCTGATGAAGAAAATCCCGATTTACCACATCAGAATATTTGGTTTCAACAAGATGGTGCCCCGCCTCATTATTCAGCAGAAGTTCGCGCTTGTCTTAATACTATTTTTGAAAATAGATGGATTGGAAGAAGGGGAGCTGTTGAATGGCCGCCGAGGTCTCCCGACTTAACTCCCCTTGACTATGTTCTGTTGGTTACCTTAAAGGTAAAGATTTTCAAACTAAGCCAATGGACATGGAGGACTTAAAGAATCGAATTGTTCATGAAATACGGTCAATTGATGAAAATGATAACTAATTAATTGTTGTATTTATTTTCGAACTTTAACTGTCATGTCATGTAACATAATGACATGTTAGATAAAAAATGTTCACAATTATTATGCACAGAATCCTAAAATTAAAAAAAAAAATGGGGGTTCCCATTTAAAAAATTAAAGTTGGTTCAAGCAGAGTGCTTTCGAAGACACCCTGTTTAATAAAAAATATTAAAAAAATTCGTATTAAAAAAACAAAATCGACGTGTCCGAGCGATTTTTAAAAACATTCAGCTTTTCCTAAATAATGAATTTATTCCAGACTTTACGTCCTCACTGTATTAAGCAACTTCCGTACAATTATTTGTAACAAAATAATATGATTGTACATTTGTTATAAAAAAAAGTTTTCCCCCGTTTCTGAATTACCGCTTTTGTCGTAATTATAAGGCAATTTGGCAACAGGCAAAATTGTGACTGTCGCAACGTAGACGACAGTGTCGGGCACTCGATGCCGATGCAGTCCAGCTCCAGCAGATGGGCGTTGTTGCTCCTGACAAATGACCATCGTCAGGAAAATAATTTTTTTTTGCTCCGCAATTCTCATAAGGGAATAGATGGATTTCATTGGCGCAGTGGGAAATGTGAAATTAATCCAAAAAAAAAAAGTAAACTGTATAAACATGAAAACGTTACTTTTTTATGATAATGGAACAGACTCAGTTCTTTTACCTTCGCCATCTTGTGAAGTCCTATTTATTAAACCTTTCAAACCGTAAAAAGGAATGAATTTGAAATCCCTTTATTTCCGATTACATTAATAAATACAACAGTACTAACAAATATAAAAAAACAATGAATCTATGGTTCTAATCAATACCTTATAGTAGTGTTTGTATAATCACTCTAACATCTCTGAACCTATTGGTTTATAATTTAAAAAAATATTTCAAATTAATTTTAACCTACGTTTTTGAATACTCCGTAATTTTTCACTGTGCATAATACCATAATATAATGTATTATATCCATTTCAAAACTTATTTATTGAAAACGCTTCTAAAGTTTTGTGGTAAAGGCGCAGAAGATCAATCGTGGCCCTATTAGTAATTATTACAGTAGATACCTAATCAATTAAGATAAAATTATTCTCAACATCATTCTCAATCTATTGCCAACCTATAACATATTTCGCGTTGCTTTTTCAGTTTATTATTTTATTAACTAACATTTAAATAAAATTAATATCGTTGGCATATTATTTAGGTTGTTTAGTAAAAGAATAATGACATAATAAAGTTTAAAAAAATCTTACCCGCGATATTTTTCGCTATACAACTCTTCCAAAATAATTTATCAAATTCCTTGATATTTACCTAATATGTCAATTATTGAAGACTCACCACTGTCTTGTGGATTATAGGTGCTAAAGGATACAATCCGTTCTTGGGGACGCTGTTTTGCTGTCTTAATTGTAGAGAAAACGTCTTACGGGGAACAAAATGCGTCGCCTTGAGAAGATACAATTTATTTCTTAACAAACGTGCTGTATTAAAAGTAGTTCATTATTCAACAAGACTGTGCTGCTAATGAAACTGATTACTACCAATAAAAACACTGTTCTAGCAAATCTGGAGTTGATATAACACTAAAGCGGGTTTGATACACTAACAATTTATTTAATATGGGTTAATCTTAACATAGTATAAAACAAAGTCGCTGTCGCTGTCTGTCCGTCCCTACCTATATATGCTTAAATCTTTAAAACTACGCAACGGATTTTGAAACGGTTTTTTTAAATAGATAGAGTGATTCAAGGGGAAGGTTTTTATGTATAACTAGCGACCCGCCCCGGCTTCGCACGGGTGCAATTTCAGAAAGTGGCATACCGGGTACTAATATATCGGGTTTATTCGGGTTTGTATTTATACCAGCGGGTTGCAACGCATGCCGGGTACACGCTAGTACAAAATAAAATAAGCTAGCAATACAAACTTCGTCTTAGTCTTAGCAAACCTGTTGTATTGATCATTTTCCTCATTGAACGTTTACCGATTTTCTACAGTTTCGTAACACATACCTTCAATTTAAGAATGAAAAAAAAAATAAAACAGCATTGAAGCCCTCTTAAATCATTATCTAAGCTTTCAAAGCGAGTCGCTTTTCAATTAACCTAAACCAATTTCTTCGGAAACGCCTACAAGAGCGCTGCTAACATTGTCAAACTTTCACCGTTCCCTACTATATATACTAGGCATCAAATAATCGCCGACTAATAGACTATCAAAACTCATCCGAGCTAATACTGATAGTTTTAGATGGAAAAGTTCAGCCGCGGGGATCCAGGGATAATCTTTGGAGCAGAAATGAGGGAGACAAAGTAAGAGGGGGAGGGAAAGGGGAGGAACTACAAGCTCCCCGCTTTAGTAGCGGGGCTTCCGCAATTAGCCAGTTTAAAGTTGCGTGTGTTTAGCTTTAGTATCAACCGGAGTTGAAACTTTAGGTAAATATGAGGGATCCAGAAAACTTAACTAGCTATTATGAAAGTTTTAACTAATGCGAGAAGAAAATTTAAATTAACTTAGATAAAATAACTTTGGGCGAGAAATGTATAGCGTTTACATTATTACCTACATATATCTCGAAAACTCGGAACATAAATTATACAGGGTGTTATTTAAGTATGTGGTCAAACTCCAAGGGCTGCTTCTTTAAGGTGGAATTATCACTTATAATCTCCCTAGCAGCAGAATTATTACCGATAATTTTTTTCAAGCCATTCGTGACCTTGAAAAAAATTATCGGTAATAATTCTGCTGCTAGGGAGATTATAAGTGATAGTCTCCCGTCGCTATAAGCAACGCAAACAAAAAGGAGCCTTCTAATTGGTTGAAAATAAATTTATGAAATTTTCAACATCATTCAATCTTTTGCCAACCTATAACCTATTTCGCGTTGATTTTTTGAGTTTATTATTTTAATAACTAACATTTAAAGAAAATCAATATCGTCGGTACATTATTTAGGTAGTATCTGATATATTACAAAAATATCAATTTATTTCATTGCTAATTTTGGGAGAAAAAACAACAATGAGGTAATAAAAAGAAATCTTACCCGATATTTTTCGCTCTACAATTTTCCTAAAATAATTTATAAAATTTCTTAATATTTAGGTATTTAATATGTCAATTTACCCATAGAATATGCAGTCGATATTGATTTTATTTAAATTTTGTGTAAAAGCTAGAAAAATAAATAAATCTACGCAAAATAGGTTATAGGTTGGCAAGCATGTTGATACTCCCACCTTAAGTGATTTTAAGAAGAAAAGTTCATATAAACATGGTTTCGAAAATGCATAGTTTTTACGATACAGGGTGTCAAACCTTTAAAAAAAATCGGATGTTTGTAAATATCTCAATAGGTACTATTTTATTCGATATTGTTGAAATTTGGCAATCCTATTTGTAATAACAAAAGGATAATTTAGCCTCAATTAGGTTAAAATTATTAAATCCAGTGGCGTCCTGGAAGACAGGCTAACTAATATTTTTGACAAAAAAATTGCGCGCCACTGACATTTTTTTAAATTATGTATTTTTTCCTCGAATTAAGCAACTACAAATGCAACTATTTTATCTTTTAAGTCTTTTTCATATCTTGCTTTGTTTTTGAGAAATAAAATAAAAACCACTTTATTGCATGTCCCCGGGACAATAAGAGTAAAAAATTTAAACTACTTAAGCAATTAAAATTACACGAAAGTCCCCTTTTGAATTTTTTCGCACACATTAAAACTGTTTTCGATAAAAGAAAATAATCGCATAACGTAATAATTTATTACTGCCATATTTTAAAAGTAACAGAAAAAGAATAAGAGTGCTATGGTTGGTTGGTTGAAGGAAGGGTTAGCATGTTACCCTTTGTTTAACATCTGGATAACGTCAGCCAGAAAGTTAATCGTAGGTACCAATCGAACCTGATGAAATTCCACGACAGAGAAAAACAAAAATACCGTTTTCCCATGGGTTTACGAACTTATTTCAGCAGCGCCTTTTAATAAACATACTTTGGAAATAAGCTCGCCAATAAATTTCAATTTGTGATGTTATTGACGTTTATACAAATGCCAATTCTAGCGATTCCAATATATTTCGAGTTAACTTAGTAGAACGCCAATTTTCTCGGGAACAAGTCGAAAATAACTTTATTATCTTACCGAAGACGTCTTTACGATAAAGCTTATCGCGTAAAGACTACGGAAAGAAAGGCATCGCCGAGGAAAAAAGCTCGTTAAAATCCGGCACCTCGAGAAGATTAATCAGTAGGGTATAGCGTAAGAGGAGATTGCCCGATGCAGATAAGGGCTTAATTAGTCAAACAAGGATGTCATCTAATAAGTGACAGGTTCGGTCTTGGGTTTTGTGTAGGCTCGTGGCGATGACGTCAGGACCGACTCGAGAACTTGGAAAAAAACTTATTTAAGGAAATTTAAGCTTTTAAAGAATTTATAATTATTTTTACTATTCTATATTAAAATATAATCTCTTACAAACCAGGTCTTATTCGATGGTATACCGGCGATAGATAGGGTTGTAGCTTATAAAGTCCAACAATAATGATGGGTTGTGCAAAATAAGAATCTTCTATTGTTTTATCTGATATGCAAAGTTTAAAGAAACTTAAATACAAGTCAGACAGGACAGCTAGAAGACTCCGACCAACAATGTGACCTGCGCAAAAAAGACGTTAAAACTAGTACTACGGCGCGCGGCGATTGCCGATCGCTACGAACCCCCACCAACGTCTTGTGGATCATAGGTTCTAATGGATACAATTCGTTTTTGAGGACCCTGTGCTGCTTTCTTAATTGTAGAGGAAGCGTTTTACTGGGAACAAAATGCGTCGCATTGAGAAGATACAATTTATTTCTTAACAAAGTTGCTGTATTAAAAGTGGTTGATTGTTTAACAAGACTGTGCTGCTAATGGAACTGATTACTACCAGTAAAAACAGTGTTCTAGCAAATCTGGAATTGATATAACACTAACACGGGTTTAATACACTAGCAATTTATTTAATATGGGCTAATAAAAAACAAGTTATCAATACAAACAATGTCTTAGCAAACCTGTTGTATTAGATCATTTTCCTCAGTGTACTAGATACACAACCTGTTTTCGTCACTGTAACAATAATAAATGCATCAAAAAATCGCCTCAGGATATTTCAAATATAAGTTCAAAATGTCTGTTACGGCGATATTCAGCGCTTTACAAAAATAATGTAGTTTTGCTGACATAAATAGCGACCTTTTGTTTTCACTCTGCGGCACTCTTTTGAATAATTTACATACATATTTGTTTAAAGTGCAATTTTACATGTTGTATGCGCGCCTCTAGATTAGAAAGCGTGCAACACGGCTGTATTTTAATGCCCCAAATTATGCTTCCAAGTAAATTAAATATATGGCAGCCTATTTCAATTATTTCATGTATGTGTTTGTATGAATGCGTCGGATTCAAAGGTGTTTAAATTAAATTTTATGTTTATGATTTAAACGCAAACTTTACATCAATAAAAAGTTGCTAAATATGTCATAAACAAGCGTATAGTTGTTCCACTAAAAATTCATCAATGAATGTGTTTTTCATATAAATAAGTAACCAGCGGCGTAGCTACGGGGGGGGGCTTTCCCCATTTGCAGACGTTGCCACGTAGCACTAATAAAATCTCAATAGTTACAGATTAAGCGAATTTAAGCTAAAATAAAACCCAAAGGGGTGCGTCCTTGGAGTATTCGGCAACATCGTATTATTCTAGAGTGAAAATTGGTGTATATTACATCATCACGTGGTTTTATTATGGAACTCGTGAGGACTCTGGTGTATTGATCTGTAGAGTTTAAAAGAAATTTACCACAATATAAAAGTGTCTGATTAGAACTTTTTCCCTGCATGCCACAATTACATGAAATACGACCTACATTTTGTTAATTGCCCTCAATATTTCCTTACCTGTAATAAAAAAAAATGCGCTAGTTATCTTTTATTTTACTTGCCAATTGATATTAAGAACATTTTTTATAATTTTGTTAAACAATATTCCTACTTTGCCCGTCTCTCCCCAGGATAACAGTTAAACTAGTTAACCGATGTGATCTAAAGTTGGGTTACTTCTGTAAAATAGGTGTCTGCTTTCGAGGAAAATACGAAAAATTCCGTATACCCGCAGCTTCGCTTGCGGTGATACCATTCTATAGTTTTTTTTTTAATTTAAATTCGAGAAACAATAAAATACAAGTAAATTAAATAGAAACCTTACCTCTAATAAAAAAAAATGCGCTAGTTCTCTTTTATTTTACTTGCCAATTAAAATTAGGAATATTTTTTATAATTTGGTTAAACAATATTCCTACTTTGCCCATCTCTCCCCAGGATAACAGTTAAACTAGTTAACCGATGTGACCTAAAGTTGGGTTACTTCTGTAAAATGGGTGTCCGCTTACGAGGAAAATACGAAAAATTCCGTATACCCACAGCTTCGTTCGAGGTGATACCATTCTATAGTTTTTTATTTAATTTAAATTCGAGAAACAATAACAAACAAGTAAATTAAAGAGGAAAATTTACCTGTAATAAAAAAAAATGCGCTAGTTTTTTTTTTATTTTACTTGCAAATTGAAATTAAGAAGATTTCTCCGCTCTTGTTGCCAAAATAACGATTCTAGAAATAGACTCCGTTACACAATGCGACACTGTATGTGTATTATTTTTATTTAAACTAATCCAAAGAAATGGATTGGGGAAACTTTCCAACCCACCAGATATTCCTGAAGTGACAAAAAAATTAATTTGTCCCTCTGTGTTATCCAATGTCATAACATAAATCACAAATTTAAAAAAATACGACACCCGGCACCGCGATACGGCACATGCATCAGACCTCGCTATTGGTACGTGTACGACAACCTTTAGAATGCACAATTAAGTCGTATATCATTTTTTGCAGTCACGCACACGCTTCCTTGTTAATTGCGACATTTCCATCGCGGTTCCGAAAATGAGCCACTCATGACTATTACCCGGAGGGGGGGTTTGTGTGCCCCCGCTTTTCACCCCCCTCGTTAAAGGGGAACTCTATAAGTCTGTCTGTGTAAGCGCGCCTTGCCTGTTCGGTTCTTAATTACTCCGGCTTGGTGGAATATTCACTCTGGCTCTTAGCCGCCTCTTTGTTTGAAATGAACTTCACGATTGACAGTTCTGATTTCAATAAAATAATTGTGTATACCTGGATATGATGACGACGTCGTAAGTAGATATTTGTTGAGTCCGTTGGCAAATATTTGGTTAGGGTATATACGACGGGCTCTAACAAAAATTGGCTTGTTTTTTCGATGTGCAAACATCGTACTACAATATATTATACAAGGTGGATCATAAAAATGCTACGTGTATTAACTTCAATTTTTTTACTGAAACATAATGTCGCATATCAAAATGGTATGCGACTGGGTTCAGTAGCTTAGATGGTTTTGATTTATTCTTATTATTTGATGTGCCCTTGTGGTGCGCTATTTAATCACTGAAACACTAAGGATTTTTTTAGAGATTTATTTAATGAACAGCAAAGCAATGAAAGATTATGTACACTAAATATTGTGCATTAAATTCAAATTAAATAGTTTTCTAATAAGAAGAGAGATTGCCCCTTTTTACTCACTTTAGGAAGGTCTTATTCCATTATGACAAAAACGAGAACTATACAAATTTTATACAATAAACAATTAGTTAAATTACTAAAAGAACACTTACGCAATGGGAGCAAAATAAACTGGTTCTGGTGCGGAACTCTTCATAGGTTCAACAATTATTAAATTTAATCTTGACTTTAAACTGACTAGACAAACGGGCAGAGGTTACCCTTACACTTGAATAATTGATACAACTCTAAATGTTCTTTCGAGTTTTTATACAGTTTTGTAGCTATTATCAACTGGAAGAAGGGGTTCCGTTTTGCTATGTCAGCAATAATTTTGCATAATAATAAAAGAGGGGATTTCCCTAAATGTACTAATAAATGGAACCCTTTATTCTAACCAATTACAAACAATTATTTCTTATCACTCTTATCAGCTTCGTCTACTAACTCCTCCTACGAACTAGAAATGGCTTTGTCCTTGTTCTATACACTATCTTTCCACTACACCCCTTCTTATCAAGTTCAACACCCATTAAGAGTCTTAGCACCACAGCGAAGTATGAGATGAGTAATCCATCCTTAAGAATACCAATCCATATCCGACATTATTTAATATTTTTTCATTCTACAATAAATCAAAATACCTGACATGAGTAGCATAAGGCGGGTGATCACCATCCTTTTGAAACCAAGGCTTAGACTTGGTAATTCAGGATCATTATCATGTAGAAGCAGAGTGGCAAGAACTGGAACCAGATAATTTGGAAGGGAATTTAGATATCTTTCTCCATTGAGGCTCTCATCAAAGAAAAATGGTTCAATTACCCTATTTTCAACATTAACCTTTTCATTATTCTGGGTGTGATTTTCTATGGACCAGTAAGGATTTTCCTGATGCCCAGTATCTGCAGTTTTGTCTATTAATCTGACCATTTAAAGAAAACGGAGCTTCATCTGAGAAATACATTTTTTGGACAATTCGTGCATTAGCTCAATAATTATTTTACGAAATTTCTTTCGCCTATCAGGATCGTCATAAAATAATTCATGTACAATTACTGGTTTGTAGGGATGAATCTTCTTAGGTATGCCAAGATGATCACTGGTTTCGGCTACAAGCATTGAACATATCACGGACTTCCCTATGACTTCTATTTTTATCTCGACAACCAAACATAATCAAAATTTTTATGCGTTCATCATCCCCGAGGAGCATTTTGGATGTAATATCAGCAGCCCAAAATTCACATTTGATTAACGTTCACTGACATTTTTTGACGTCTCAAACTTAAATAGCAAATTGTCATTGTCAACGCCTTATAGGTTGTGACTTGAGACAGAGCGTTGCTCAGTCAGCAATGTTGTGCATACCAGCAATAGTGCTAATATTTCGTTTGAACGGTTGAAATAATAATTTACGTTACAAGATCGGAAAGTAGTGTTCTTCAGGTCGAGACAAGCAAAGCTTGGAGAGACCTGCAAAACACTAATTTTCGGTTGCGTGACGTAAAATTTTTTTTTAAGACCGACACTTCGATATACGTTTAATTCTTCATTTTATTGTATATTATTTTTAAATGCGTCGTATGACTTCTCGTAACGGGCTTTTGATTTTACTGGCAATATATCGTAAGTCGCTTTCCTTGCTGCTTCCAAAATGTCTTCTGGAATCTCATTTTTCCCTCGCGTCCATTTTCCGGTCTTGATCGACAAAACGTTATTTTCTGGACGAAAAATTGTCCAGAAAGTGTATATTTTTTGGTCGGTCTTAAAAAAAAGGTTAAGGGTATGATTTATAAAAAATGTTACTATTAAAGTTGAGCATTTTTATGATATAATGTATAATAATATCTCTTTTAAAAAAAAATCAAAACTTGATTACCGCTAGTAGGTACCGTAGAAAAAATATTAATATAAAATTCATAGATTATCGGTAGGTATGTAGGAGCTTAAAGTAATTTCGGGTTTGTTTGTCGTCTGTATAATCTGTTATCCGTCTAGTTCTCTAGTTGAACGATTATCCAAATGGTCGTGCCATTACCATATTAA
Organism: Polydrusus pterygomalis; assembly: GCA_963969555.1. Taxonomy (NCBI): domain Eukaryota; kingdom Metazoa; phylum Arthropoda; class Insecta; order Coleoptera; family Curculionidae; genus Polydrusus; species Polydrusus pterygomalis. Next base: position 54,211,483 of record OZ018381.1, read on the forward strand.
CGTCTTTAATCATACACGGATGGTCTATTAAATTACTGGAAATCAATGTGACCCATTATGGAAATTTAACGGTTAATTTCCTTGACTTAGGTATATATTACTTGGTGTCCTGAAATTGTCCCCCTATATTTAGACGGAACATTTTGTCATACAAAAGACCTTTGCGCAAATGGCAATCGGATTAATCCGAGCTGAGCCCCTCAAGCTGCTCATTACTTGAAGGCACACTGATCTTTAAATTAAAGTGATGTGTATAGAAATTATTTTTTCGAAGAAAAAAGGTTGTACGCCTTAAAACATTTTTTTTTATTTATATTTTCTCGCAATTTTGCAGACCCGAAGCTCCCTCTCGCCCCATTCAAAGTGCCTTGTTAGAATCCATCTACATTCAAAATCCGCCATTCTTGTATATTTCAGCCTTCGCACAAATCCATAAAATCTGAACATTCGCGCCCCCTGCTTATCCCTAATTGGTTTCATTTTGGAAAATCATTCGTGTTTATTTTCTAACGCAATTTTCTCGAGTCGCACGCCCCGACTGGAATACGTCTGTAGTTGCTTGTTGTTAAATTGAAAATAAAACAAAAAAAATGAATAGTGACAAATATTTGTAAATGATCAACACGTTTTTAAAAAAGTATAATTAAATAACGTATAATCTCCCTTTTATAAGTAATTAAGTTTCTATCTATCTATAAGTATCATACACTGAGAAAAAGCCTTCTATCCTTATAAGAATGCACATACTCTTTATACAACTGTTTAATACTATATGTGATAGCGACGCGCTTTCCTACTGTAAGACAACGAAACTTGCTAGACCATTGTGTAGTGATAATATCACGGTAATTTAGCCAATTGGAAATGGGAGTCAATGCTACCATAGAATGGTTTATAGCCATTATTGCTCTGAATACTCACAGTAATTATCAAGTTCTATTGGGGGTGTAATCTGGTTTTATATACTGCATTAGTTCCGACTGGCAGTTGTAATGGTATGGTTAATAAACCATATACTTCTTCTTCTTCTTCTTTGAGTGCCTATCCGTTCCGGATGTTGGCTATCAACCCAGCAATTATCACCTTGTTGACCGCAGCTCGAAAAAGACCAGTGGTGGTCATTGCAAACCATGTTCTTAGGTTTTTCAGCCATGAAATTCTTCTTCGTCCTGATCCGCGTTGTCCAAGGATTTTTCCTTGTAATATCTGTTGAAGTAACTGGAATCTGTTCGGGTTTCTCATAATATGTCCTAAATATTCGAGCTTTCTGGACTTTACCGTGATAAGTACTTCCTTTTCCTTGTTCATCCTCCTCATCACCTCCTCGTTGGTAACGTGATCGGTCCATGATATACGTAGCAATCTACGGTAAAGCCACATTTCAAAAGACTCCAGTTTTTTGCTTGTAGCTTCAGTCAGCGTCCACGACTCTACCCCATACAGAAGAACGGCGAGCACATAGCAGCGCAGTAATCTTATCTTTGTTGTTAGGGTTAGATCCCTGCTTCTAAAAACATTTCTCATTTTCAAGAATATCGCCCTGGCCTTCTCTATACGACATCGAATTTCCTGTGAGTGGTCCCACTTATCGTTAACGGTAGTTCCAAGATAGGTGTAGTTACTAACTCTTTCAATCTGCTGCTGGCCTATTGTTATTCTTCCTGCTGCCACTGCGTTTTTACTGATCACCATAAATTTTGTTTTACTAATATTCAGATCAAGGCCATATTGTTTTCTTGTTTGTGTTATTTTGGTCATGATTTCTTGGAGATCTTCCAGGCTGTCCGCGAACACTACAGTATCATCCGCATATCTAATGTTATTAATGCGGTTTCCGTTAATTAGTATACCACATTCCGTTTCCTCACATGCTTCTTTAAATATTTGTTCGGAGTAGATGTTAAATAATAACGGTGAGAGTATACAACCCTGCCTTACACCGCGCAGTATCTCTATTTCTTCTGTTTTCTCTCCTTCCACTCGAACAAAGGCAGACTGGTTCCAGTACAGGTTGATAATTATTCTAATATCCTTGTCGTCCATACCAACGTTCTTCAGTATTTTAACCATTTTTCCATGTTGAACTGTATCAAATGCCTTTTGGTAATCTATAAAACAGGCATAGATATCGCAGTTAACATCTCTACTTCTCTGGAACAGTACCTGTATGCAAAATAATGCCTCTCTTGTTCCAACAGCATCTCGGAAGCCGAACTGTGTATTTGACATTTGCCCAACCATATACTAACCACTAAAAATCAGTACTGCAACATGGTTTACTAAGATGGTATAATTCGTCCAATACTAATGATGGGCTGTGCGAAATAAGAATCTTCTATTCTATATATTGCTTTATCTGACACGCAAAGCTTAAAAAAAATTAAATACAAAGTAAAAATAAATTAATTGAAACAGGTATTGGTTAGATCAATAAAATTCAAATTCAGATGGGATATCTAGAAGACTCCGAACAACGATGTTACCTGCGCAACAAATACGCTACGATCCCCCACCAACGTCTTGTGGATTATAGGTTCTAACGGATACAATTCGTTTTTGGGGACGCCGTTCTGCTTTCTTAATTGTAGAGAAAGAGCTTTACTGGGAACAAAATGCGTCGCATTGAGAAAATACAATTTATTTCTTAACAAAGTTGCTGTATTAAAAGTGGTTGATTGTTCAACAAGATTGTGCTGCTAATGGAACTGATTACTACCAGTAAAAATACTGTTCTAGCAAATCTGGAATTGATATAACGCTAAAGCGGGTTTGATACACTAGCAATTTATTTAATGTGGGGAAATAAAAAAATAAGCTAGCAATACAAACTATGTCTTAACAAATCTGTTGTATTAGATCATTTTCCTCAGTGTATTTTTCGGCTAATGAAAGTTTTGTTTTTTGATAAATATTTCGGTATCAAAAATTTTAAAAAGCCGAAAAAGAAATATCATTGCTTGCTTTTGGTAATTTATCAACCAACTTTTTTTAAACCTTAAAGCTAATTTTCTAATGAAATTACAAGAGCATCGCTATAGTACTAATAAAGGTCCTAAAATTATTTTTTCTGCGGCACTGACCCCGTACCAATATAGAATAAAAAAGGCCTATTTATTCATTTTATTCAACAAACACTCGCGAAAAAAGGAATGAATGCAAAAATATGTATACCGCTTAGTATTCAGAACAGATAGAAATGATTTTGGTTGAATGGGGTGCTGAGGTGCGTTTTATTTGAAAAACGAATTTCTGCAGGTGACAGCAGGATTTGATCGAGCGATCGATGAAACACGTAAACATGGATAACCTCTAGTTACTCAATATTATAAATAATAAGTTTAATAACGGCTATTAGAAAACAGTATACTATACAGGGTGCCCGGAAATGACGATGAAAATTTTTAAGGTATGATTCTACATAAAAAGATATGAAAAAAGGTTCATATTAACATAGGTCCGGAAATGCTTCCAGAGGGAGCTACAGGGCCTTGAAGATGGTGTCATAAAAGTGGTTTTTATTTAATTTATTAGAATCTACTTACAATACAGGAATTAACTTCTACGTATAAGTTAGAGATTAGACTATCTATATAGACAGTCAAGCAGCAATAAAGGCAATTTGCTCCAGCAGCACTAAGTCAAAATTAGTAGGGCGCTGTCGCAACAATCTCTGCACACTTGGTGCTCAACATCGAATCACCTTGTGTTGGGTTCCTGGACACAGCAACATATATGGCAACGAGACTGCTGATGCGCTCGCCAGGGAGGGCGCAAGCATGTCTGTCGAACTAGCAGAGAATACTGTGGCTAGACCACTGGGATCAGTCAAAGAAGAGATAGATCGAGCAGCTAAACAACTTGCGCAAAGCAGATGGACAGGACTTACAACTTGTAGCATCTCCAGGCAATTGTGGCCCCTACTCGATAACAGGAAAACCGCAGCGCTATTACAGCACAGTCGGAAGGACCTAAGAAACATCACTGCCGTAATCACCGGACATTGCTTGTTCGGTAGACACGCTGAACGTATGCGAATACCAACTAACGACTTCTGCAGAAGTAGCAGAGATGAGGAAGAGTAGGAAAGGGGAGAAGAAGGTTCAATGCACTGGGAGAACCATTTTTTAATGATCTGGAGGAAGTGAGCAGCCTGCAACTGGGTCGACTTACTAAGTTTATTAACAGCAGTGGCTGGCTTGAATGAGTTGTCAAGATTCTTCTACGATCGTGTTAACCATCAGGAAGCTGATGCAATAGGTTCCGCGGAACATGTGTGGTATCACAACGGTCCTATAGGACTACGTGTGACTGTTTGGTCAATTCCAGAGGTATGCCACTCTAACCTAACCTAACCTAACCTAGAGTGATTGGAGGTTACTCTTTGAAAATATCAGGTGATCCATAATTGCAACCAGTGGCGTGGGAACAAAGGGGTGGTTAAGTATTTAGGGTTATATTTTTTCGCCGAGTGTATTTTCGCTATATTTTAAATAAATTATGATTCTCTGAACATTTTTACGTAAAAAAAGTTCCCTTGGTATAAAGTCGTATGGTCGACCGTTTTCGAGATAAACGGACTTTAATGCTCATATTTTTTTTATGGTGTTACCTAAAATCCTTAGTATACGAAGTACCAGTTCGCAGTGTTGAAGAATTAGAGCAGCGGGTGTTTGCTTGTTGTGAAGTTATATAAGAAATAAACCTGGTATTTTTAGAAAAGTTAGAAGATCCATGAGAAAACGAGTTCGAGGATGCATTGAAATGAACGGAAATCATTTTCAACACTTATTATAAAATTTATAATAACATTGAAAATGATTTAAAAATTTAGGGACAGCGTTGTTTATTATTTTGTTATTGATTTGTTGGTATTTTTATTAATAAAATTATTATTAAAAAAAAATCTGAGCATAAAAGTCCGTTTATCTCGAAAACGGTCGACTATACGACTTTATACCGAGGGAACCTTTTTTACATAAAAATGTTCAAAGAACCATAATTTATTTAAAAAATAGCGATAATACACTCGGCGAAAAAATATAACCCAAAATAACTAACCACCCCTTTGTTCCAACGCCACTGGTTGCAATTATGGGGCACCTGATATTTTCAAAGAGTGACCTCCAATCACTCTAACTTATAGGTAGAAGTTAATTCCTGTATTGTAAGTAGATCCTAATAAATTAAATTAAAACCATTTTTATGACACCATCTTCAAGGGCCTGTAGCCCCCTCTGGAAGCATTTCCGGACCTACGTTAATATGAACTTTTTTTCATATCTTTTTATGTAGAATCACACCTTAAATTTTTTCATCGTCATTTCCGGACACCCTGTATAATTTTTCGATTAAATGTAAATAAAATAGCTGTATGTATATACCGATAAGGTTTCCTGTGGCGTCACGTAGTATAAATAGCCCGCTCACGCGCTACGTATTGTAGTACGCTTTGGCGTCACAAGCAAACTTGAATAATTTCTTCTGTTTTATCCAGAGGATTAAAAAAATATTTCTTTGTAAACTGTGAGTCTTTTGATAATAATAGCTTACTCTTAAGAGCGTTATTTTTCGAATTTAACTTTCATGCAAGATCCCTATTCAATTAATTTATCGCCTAACCACACCTCTAAATTATTATCAGGAACAGTATCGCAATTTTCCACACCAGGGTAAACTAATAAAGGTTATCATACACTATAGAATTTTTCAAACGGTTATACCGTGCGAGCAAAAATTATTTGCATCAAGGAGGGCTTGGATTAAAAAACGTAGAGCTTGGTTTAGATCACAATGATATGGGGACGATATATCTAACCAAATCTAGGTTAAAATTTTGTCAAATTCATATTATGACATGATATGCCAAACTATTGAGTAATAAAATAAGTAGACAAATACAAATTTATTTTTGTTGTTTACAAAATTAACAAAGTAAGAATATACAGAAAGAAAAAGAAAAATAATTACATAAATTGCTGAAATTGGCCAGAATAGTCCTGCATGTTCCATAAGATCTTCCCACTTCTTGGGACAGGCGTCTTATACAATTTGTTGGCATATTTTGCATTATTTCACGAACGTTTGCAACAAGTTCTTCTGTTCTTACAGATGGTCTTCCAGCTCCTTTCTTGTGTTGTATAGAACCTGTTTCCCTAAACACAGCCATGGTTCTTTTCAGGCAATGATAAAAATCCCCAGCAATAAAAGCAACGTTAGGAAAATGTTAGGTATTAGAATAAATTCGATAGCTTTAGTGATGAATGGTTGTTTTTTCACAAGATTAAACTCTTCATTATGAAATGACGCTTTAATCATGATTATTGTAAACGTAAAAACCACGCTTAAAATAATTTATACCCAATAGGTAATTTTCGAGAATTTACTAACACTAAAATCCTTTTTAGTGCAGTCTTAGATGGCATACGAACGACATCGCCAAGAATTTATGTCCGAATGAGGATTAGAGGATTAAATAAGGATGTTCCGGATCAAACGGACGTAGCAAGCGGGATCTAGAATCGGCGCAATTTATCTACGAAAGGAAAATTGCAAGGCAATCAGTGCGCAATCTAAGAGATATCAGCGTTGCCAAAAGATAAAAATTGCCGTTAATATTATTAAGTATTTACGGATTTTTTTCTGTGATATATTTTTAAAATAAAAAAATAAAACACTCTTCAAACCTGGTATTGGTTGGACGGTACACACGATTCCTTGATTCTCCTGCTGGCGGTATAGGTTGGGAGGCAGGAAATGCTGTATCAATGCACCCCTTGCAGTGGCAAATAGATTATTTCTTAAATATCCCAAAAAAGCAGTACCTATCCTATTCAGGGTTGGAACGTTTGGGACGACTTGAACCAATTTTCCTCTTTTTAGGGATTCTTCTTGTTCCCAGCGTTGCTTAATTTTCAATATAGTATTTTTATTTCTATTATACAACTGCACTACAGAACGGATTGACCATCCTTCTTCGATTCTTGATACAATTTGAGCCTTTTCAACTGCACACAACTGACAAGGCATTTTTATGTTCTTTTGTCAAAGTTTATCAAACGTTACCGCCATGCAGTTTCAAAATGAATTACACCGACGCCAATGCTTTGCATTTTTGATAATCTATGACGTGTGATAACCTCCAATAAACATTTATTTAGACAAGCCGGTGTTACGCAAATATGACAAAACTTACCTCTCATTCTAAGTCTTGTACGCTTTTTTTATGAATACAACAACTGTATATCATTGCCATTTTTTTTTATTTGATTAGTTTTTCCTGGATAATACATTATTTAAGACTCTACTAACATTTAATTGGTCCCTGCAGACGGTAGAAATCAAACTACAGAATCGCTGGTAAAAACTAAACTACATTACTTTAAAAATAATTTTTACAATAAATGTGAAAAATAAATATGGCAATGCAGCAGGAGTGACATATAACCTTTAATCCAAAAGCCGAGTGTTTTTCCCAGATGTCGTAACTAGAAGTCTTATTATAGAAGGATTAACCGTAATGCTACAGCGAAAGCTTTACTGCAAAGCTGTCTGAATATTTCCTGCAAATTGAAGAGAATGTTTACAGCGTAAACTTTGACAATATTGCACCTACTTGTTTTGCAGATTTTAATTTAAATATAACTTTAATGAAAATATATTTTAGAAGATCATAGAAAAAATAAAATTATATAATAGCTTCGTTCCAGATCGGTCATTTCCATTCGCTCAACTATGCCAAGGCAGCAATCGATTGCTAAGAATCTCTGTCTGTACAGTTCCCCCCATTTTATGCCATGTGACTATGCATTAAAAATCGGTTAAAAGGCTACCAGAAGAAAAATAGAAGCCTGTTGTTAATTCCATTATTTCCTTCTACATCGAGTAAAAATCTGCATTATTTTCATGTGTCTACCATCGATTACATAATTATTTTGCTCTAAATAGTTACATTTATTAATTACAGTCTCTTTACTCTCCAAATTACGAACAATATTCAGGACTGTTGTTTTGCTTGGAACGGTTCCGACAGGAAACATCGCAGAGAACACAGAATTGTACGAGTATGTTTTCTAAATAACTTTTAATTGGGTTATTAGAAAATAATTACATTCCACCATACAAGGGACCTTTTACACACTTGGTCCATTGTTTAATAGGAAGGTGCATTCGTGGGTAAAAGAAACATTGCATGAAAATTCCCTATCGTTATTTACCCTTTCCCCTAACGTTACAACATTCGTTCTCGTTTGCTCTTCTTATATTTAATATTTGAGTATAAAAAATATGCTGTGTATACGCTGGGTGTGACTTTTTTCGGTTCGTTTTTCCGCTAATCTCTTTATAAACCTTTGATTCATTCGATGCCATCTTTCTTATTTAACTGAAAGGGCTTTAGCTTCGTTCATCGATTAAAAAACAAAGTCCAAATGCAGTCAAAGGCTTTGCAACAATCCCGGGTCTTTACGTTTGAACCTAAACCCGGACACGAAAAAGGGATCAAATTTTCACCATTTGAAACGAGACATTCGCCCCGGTTGCCGTCCTTCGGAAACCCCCTCTAAAGAAATCCCGTTTTCAAGATATTGGTGCAATCGAGCAAAATGCCTTGTTAAAGAAAAATTCCTTTTATATCCTGAAGGCTTATATTGCCGGGAAAACCCGTGGTCAGCAATAAAAACGTTTTTGATGTCGGATTTGCGAACGACACAAAGCGGGGCGATACTTTAATTATCCTCTAAGTTGGCTTGTTAGATTGTCGAAAGGAATTTCGTCGTGTCGGCGAGGTAAAGGGTTTTGGGAAAGGATTTCGTTATGAATGTCTGAGGAATTGAAAATTTTCAAATTGGTACGTGACTAAACTACAGAAGGTATGCAAATTCGAGAATTTCTCCTACATCGTTATAAAAGCGCTGCGGAAAGTTAAAGAATCAAGTACTTAAGGGAACAGTTATCAAGGTCAAAAAGACCTATAAGTGGCTTGAACGCAGGGGTACCTTGCAATTATTAAAAAAAAAAAGTATCTAATTTTGGAAGGGCCGTTCAGGGAGGTTAGGTTAGGTTAGAGTGGCAGACCTCTAGTATTGTCCAAACAGTCACACGTAGTCCTATAAGGACCGTTGTGGTACCACACATGTTCCGCGGAACCTATTTGCATCAGCTTCCTGATGGTTAACGCGATCGTAGAAGAACCTTGACAGCTCATTCAAACCAGCCACTGCTGTTAATAAACTTACCCAGTTGCAGACTGCTCACTTTCTCCAGATCATTAAAGAACCCCAGGGCACTAAACCTTCTGCTCGCGAGGCCGGGGCATTCACACAAGAAATGCTGAATACTTTCCTCCTCTTCTTCATCTCTGCCACTTCTACAGAAGTCGTTAGTTGGTATTTGCATACGTTCAACGTGTCTACCGAACAGGCAGTGTCCGGAGACTACGGCAGTGATGTTTATTAGGTCCTTCCGACTGTGCTGTAATAGCGCTGCGGTTCTCCTGTTATTTGTTTTTTCTTCAATAAATGCACAGAAACTTTAAAAAAGGCAGTTTTTTGAAACCACTAAAATTGCCACAATTTACCTTAAAATCCTTGAAAGTAAACACGTCGAACTCTACCAGCGGCGTGCCGGGGAGCAAGCCTTCCACTCCCTGCCCCCTAGTTAAGAAGTGCGCTCCTCCACCAATTACTGATTTTCCATAACATTTCAAGCTATAAAGAATCTGCTTTTCAGGCATTTTATGGATAAAACATTGAGTCTAAAGTTTATTAGGTCTTTGGAGCAACCCTGTTTATGTGGGGGGAGGATATTAGGATTTTTACCTTGGTGGGGGGGGGGGGTGTTAACCAAACAGAGAGATGGGACCAGTAAATGTGTCATGGGATGTTGAGATATTATTAGAAGAAGTCGTATATGAACAGTTATTGGAATTCATTGATGTCAACAATATTTTAGTTTCCTTTCAAGCTGGTTTTCGAAAAGGGTACTGTAGAGTAGAGACAGTCATTCAATGTGTGATTGATATATGAAAGAGAACCAATGATCAGGGGAAAATGTTATAGCTATATTTTGGCTTATTAGAAAATAATAAATTTTGGTGTGCGAGTCAATCATACAAGAACCCTTAAAAATCTAATACAATTTTGATGTAAAATTAATAAGGGAGCCAATATTTGAGGGTAGCAAAATTTACATGGGATTTCCAATGGCCAGTCTGGGGGTGCACCATCCGTTTTATATAATGTGGATGATAACCGGATTACTCCAAATATTTATTTAATTTAGACCAATTTCCAGCAAACATCGAAGGTAGAAGAGGGGTAGAAAATATATAAATTCCTTTCTAATTCCTGTCCCGTCCCTCAACGGTCGGTTTTCTTTGCGAACTGGGATATATCCAAACGCAATTATTTAAATTAACCTGCGGACAATAAAGGGAAAGTGGAAATTAACCTTGCACCATTTCGTTTTTTGTATTCAAAGGGAACCCCTGGGAAATTTCATGGTTAGCCGCTTTCCGGTCGAGGTTAGTGTAAGGAAAGAAAGGCGCCGTACACGGTTGCACAGTGGCCGAAATTTTAAATTTGGGTTGGAAAAGAGAGGTAGGAATTAAATCTGGATTTTAAGGTTATGAAATAAAATACAGTGTGTCCCCGGATGGAGTTGACAAGAGGAAAAAGATCCTTATTATTGATTTAACGACGAAAAGTTATTTTTTAAAAAAAATCTGCTTGTCGAGAAAATGAATTTACCATATAAAATTTTTAGATCAGATGTACAGGGTGTTGATAAATTAAGAAAACATGAAATGCTTTAAGAGAGAAGTACCATTATTTTAGACAAAATGTTTATGAAACAAAATTGTTTATAATCCAAAATAATGCCTAAATACAAAAATTTTAATCTGAATTTTAATTTTTATTTTTTACAATAGAATTTATGAACGTTCAAAATGTACAATTGTGCCTCCGAATAAGGCATCAATTACAATTACCAATTACTAACAGTATGATAAAAATATTTAAATTATACCCACTAAAAGTAATTGATTCCTTGATCAATTACCGCATTCGAATTACTGAGTTCAATTCAATTACTTTTATACTAGAATAATTACTTTATAGTAATGGAACTACCCTAAAAGTAATTGAATTACTCTGAATCTATAAATTACAGGCACTTTTTTGGCAAATAAATTACTCTGAGTAATTTAATTACATTTTGGTAAGTAATTGAATTACATTTTGGTAATTCAATTACATTTTGATAATTGAATTACATTTTGGTAATTGCATTACAGTTTGGTAATTGAATTACATTTTTAAAATTGAATTAGTATATGAGCAATAGAATTACTTTTTTTTTAAATTTTACAAAAAAATAGTTGTATAGGTAAGGCATTATTTTTTTAATAGTAGTAGGTCCTACTATCACACTTTATTATAGAAAGAAATTTCAAAAATTTCGAAATTTATAGTTAAACTTGATCTCCTAATTTTGATAAGTACCTACTTACCTTTAACAAATTGACCAATAATAAATGTCTTTTTTATTTAATATGATTTATTTGTTTAAATAAAACAAACCCAATATTAGGGAAAATAAAAAATATTTTTTTCTTTCTAGAGTAAAGGGATTATGAAAATTTTTAAAGGAATTGAATTATTTTGGAGTAATTCAATTACTTTTAATCTAATTGAATTATTCGGGAGTAATAAAATTACTTTTTATGTAATTGAATTATTTGGGAGTAATTCAATTACTTTTTAAAATAATTGAATTACTTTTAAGTAATTCAATTACCTCAGATTTCTTTAAACCAACTACCAATTACAATTATTACTTTATCACAGTAATTGGAAAATCAATTACAATTACTATTTTCAAAAAGTACTTCAATTACAGTAAATCAATTAGTGAAAGGTAATTGAACACGATTTTTCAATTATTTTAATTCAATTACCGACAGCTCTGATTATATGTGACTATTTTTTTTATAGTTCTTTGATTGAATCCTTTGATAACTTTACGAAAAAACTATGTAATTAGTTTTAAAAAATATCCAAATTAAGATTCGATACTTTTATTTGTTACTTGCGTGTAACCGGCCTGCGTTGCAGCCCGGCATTATACGACGTGGCTTTCTCTGAGATAATAAGGCGAGTTCACCATCACGTCAAGATTTATAAATACAAACCCGAACAAACCTCTAAATTTATCAGTGTTTCTCTACAATATTATGCATGTATTATACATAAAAACCTTCCTCTTGAATCACTCTATCTATTAAAAAAAACGCTTCAAAATCCGTTGCGTAGTTTTAAAGATTTAAGCATTCAGAGGGACGGACAGACAGCTACAGCGACTTTGTTTTATACTATGTTAAGATTAAGAAAATGCATACGTTTTCTGATCGAAATTCTCATTCGATCCACTGTCATGTCGCCTTGGCCGAACTTTACCGCCGGATATCGGGCCAAGAACTTTTAAACTATACCGTATCGGTGATGGAAGTTGCGGCCTCACGGCTCGGCGGTTTTTAATTTGATTTTTACTATTTTCACCCCGACGAAATTGATTACCGCAAACTTTAAAAACACGTTAGATTCGGTTAAAACTTCCCTTAAAAGTTTCGGCATTAGTCTTCCCGGTATTTGCGACAAAAGTTTGTTCGTGTGAGCAAATTATTTGTGGGCTGCGAGAGGAAACAATTCTTGCAATTGGCATTGTACTCTACGCTCCGAACATATAAACTAACTTTATTCTGGGTAACGTATAAATTATGGGAGTTGTGGGATAAACTTATCGTCAAAATGACCGCAACATACGACAAAACAAATATAAATACATAGAAAAAAGAAAAGCACAAAGTCTTTCTCCACAAGTTTACTAGAATAACTAGGCGATCCTAGAAATAATTCTTAATAATTCGACGTTTCGAGTATATAAACACTTATTATCAGGAAAACAAAGTAAATAGTGCAATGCTGATGTTGTTAGCAATGATTGATCCGTAATGGAGCTTTCAATGGTGTACACGAGATGTAAAATATGAATAGTCAGAAGACCGACAAGAATTCAGCATAGGGGATACCGGGGCAAGAAGATCCCCTGGGGTCAAACGATCCCACGTCTTTTTGTCGCCACTGTATGCACAAGAGCATCCGTAGACTTGGCAACAGTGCCTTTCAAGTACGGCGGGTTAGTACAATAAATGACAGCGATCAGTATGCAAGTGTTTTGGCAGCATTTTATGATTTTTGCCGACTTGATAATAGGTGTAAGCATTTCCTATTATCCATGTTCGTTACTAAGAAACAGTTAGGTATAAAAATATTTGATAGTAGCTATGAGAAAGTATAGTGTAGTGAACAAACTGGTCGATAGTTTTGCAAATTTTAGTACGTTTAAAAAAAGTTAGGTTAATTTTATTATGCCGCTGACAAATGGGGCAAAAGGATCCCGTTAACAATGGGGCAAAATGATCCCCTACAACAATGGGGCAAAATGATTACAGGGATCGTTTTACCCCACACGTGTTTCGAAAATAATATGCAATATGTATTGTGGGTAATTTTATTAAAATTAAAATTTTATTAATGTTTTCCGCATACGGACAAGAACTATTTACCATAATTTTGTTTCAAATCGCAACAATGGTCAGAAGACGAATGAAGAGGCAGCCATGCCTCCCCGGGTAGCGGGGCAAAATGATTACTTTTAGGGTTTTGTTAGTTTTATATTTTTTTCGGTTCATTTGGTTCTTTTCTTTAATAAAAATGCTTAGAAAACGGCTTGTTAATTTTATATCCACAAATTTAGCTTTAGAAAAAAAAAACAAGAAAATTTCATTTAATTTGCATAGGGAATCATTTTGCCCCAAGTAGCGGGGCAAAATGATTACTTTGCATATGTCTACTTTACTGGCTGAAATTTTAAAATCAACCTAACCAAAAATATAGAAAAATAAACAACAAATAAACAACATAAAAAAACACATGCTTGCAAAAAGACAAACTCCTAACTCTCAGTGGATAGGACATGTAAGGCCAAAACTATTAGGGGAATCTTCTTGCCCCGGTCTCCCCTACTGGAAAGTCAAGGGGTGGTGAAAAGGCCCTGTCTTGGGCAGAACAATGAAGAGAGCAAAAGAAAATTAGAGGGTTTTAACAGACTTTGTCAAAATCATTTAGGTATACGTAGTGAATTGAGGGAAAGAAAAATCTTAAGTTTCAATAAACTTTGTCGGAGACATGTAAAAGTAGTGAAATGAGAGGGAAAGAAAAAAAATGGTTTTCGTAAAAGTCAACTCCACTCCACTTTGAGCATGGATTACTTCTTTAAAATTTATACATCAGTTCAAACCAAAAAAAAAGAAAATAAGATCTTTTTTTCTACATGTTCTATGTTTCGACATTGGACTTCGACCTAGTAAATTTTATTAGATAAGCTTAGATAAGTGAATTAGATGCACCCTGCTTAGATAATAAACTTATCACGTAATCTTGCACACCCTCTATATTTGATATAAAATAATACGTCCACCCCTCCTTCGACTTTTGTAAATTATTATGCCTAGATTAACACGCATCAACGAAATTGTTAAGGACACGTGCGCGACCGACTGCGGAACCAATGGTCGCGTGCCACGTCTGAACGACATTAATCACGTGACAGTGAATTTAAACCTGACAAATGACGCGGCGACGTAATGAGTAATGGAGCACAAAGGGACGATGACGTCACATTATTATACCGTTTGATTTTACGTTCAGGGTCAAGGGCGCAGTATATTGTATTATATCGATTCGTCTTAATATTTAGTTAAAGTCGCCACAGTGGTTCTTTTCCCGTGCGTCATCACTTTTACGTCATCAAAATCGTATGAATCAAATCAAAATTACGAGACGAAAAAAGTCAAAACTAAGTTAAGTTCATAAAATGGACGTGCCTGCCTACCGTTTGACGTACCTACATAATATCACGAAAAATTATTATTTATTTTAAGTTTTGCCCGGCATTCTCTATTATCTAAAAGAAATTGACAAACAAATGTTTATACATTTAATACTACTTTTAAAGCTTAAAATCTACAAAAGTTTGGTGTTTTATTGACTATTAAAATCGCAAAAGTCAAATTTTTAACATCCTTTCATTTAAGGGAATTTAGCCACTGCCGTAAACGTTTCAAAGAACTTTCACGGTTAGAATATTTAAAATAAATAAATTAGTTATTATAAAAATCCATAAATACTTACCGCCAAAACAGATGGTGGGTATAATTACCTCTAAAAAGAACTATTTTTAGAAACAGGAACAGTTCTAAGGCATACAGATTTACAAAATACGAATTAGATTGGCAGATCAAAATAAGGTTGACAATGACGTTCTAAAATACAACGGTTGTCAACTAAACAAATAAAGAAAGTAATTAACTGACGTTTATAGTTTTATCCTTGTCTAGCACGTTATATTATTGCGGAATTTTGGAGACGTTCTTTTATGCTTTTATTCAAACTTGTTACTGTAATAAACAAGGATGCAGAGTTATTAACCACGTCGAGTCCTGATCGTTGATTGATGACGCACGGGCAAAGATCCACTGTGGCAACTTTATATAATGGGCTTTTTCTAAAAACAAAGCGGTTCGACAGTTGACAGACACATGTGACATTAACAGCTGATACTGATTTTTCCTTAAAAGTTTCCAGCTTGAATTAAAACTAGTAATTTCAAAATTAAATTCAAATAACAACTATGGAGAAATATTGAATAAAAAGGTGTTAAAAGAAACGTTTGGCATTATTGGTTATCCATTATTAAATTTTATAAATTCTTGTTTAAAATATGGAAATATGCCTGATAAATTAAAATGTTCTTACATTACACCAGAGCCAAAAGTAAAAAACACTAAAAGATGGGATGAGATGAGGCTAGTAAATGTTTTATGGGATGTTGAGAAATTATTAGAAGAAGTCGTATATAAACAGTTATTGGAATTTATTGATGCCAACAAAATTTTCGTTTTCTTTCAAGCTGGTTTTCGAAAAGGGTATTCGACAGAGACAGCCATTCAATGTGTGATTGAGACGTGGAAGAGAACCATTGATCAAGGGGAAAATGTTATAGCTGTATTTTTGGATTTTAAGCGGGCATTCGAAACAATTAATAGGGCTAGATTATTGAGTAAATTGTATGGTATTCGCGGAAACGTTTATAAATGGTTTAAAAATTATTTAAGTAACAGGTATCAAAAACATATTCAAATAAAAAAATAAATAATATAGGAGTTCCTCAAGGCAGTATACTAGGTCCAATATTATTTATTTCTTACATATATTTAGTTTTAAAAATGTGTAAGTTACAAATGTTTGCTGATGACACCTTTATTTACATTATTGTTTTAAATATTTTTGATGGTCTAAATACTCTAAATTCTAAGATAAATATATTATTAAATTTGCTAAAAGTAAATAAATTAAAATTAAATATTTCAAAAACTAAATGTATGGTTTTGGGTAATAATTTAAATTGTCAAAATATAAATGTTGTAATGATGGTGAAAAATTGGAATTAGTGAACAGTTTTAAATATTTAGGGATAATTATTGATTCAAAATTAAAATTTTTAAATTATTTTGAAAGTATCGTATCGAAGATTG
This sequence comes from Polydrusus pterygomalis, assembly GCA_963969555.1. Lineage (NCBI taxonomy): Eukaryota > Metazoa > Arthropoda > Insecta > Coleoptera > Curculionidae > Polydrusus > Polydrusus pterygomalis. The sequence continues at coordinate 54,228,137 of OZ018381.1, forward strand.
CCGGAAAAGTAGGTTATTTTAAAAGAATCAGTTCTAATTTAAGTTTTTTTCGTATTTAATACTATTATATTACCACATTTTCTTTATTGTTCGGGTTTGTTCTATTTTATATTGTGCTAGTGAGGAAATATTTGACAACTTACAAATTTTACAAAATAAGGCAATGCGGATTATTCTAAATTGTGACAAATATACAAAAATAAATTTTATGTTAAAAAATTTAGATTGGTTGAATGTCAGAAATTTAATTTTTTATTTAGTAGGTATCTATCTGTATACATAAAATTAAAAATAATTTATTGCCTGATTGTTTAAAAAAATTTAAGACCACCGTAAAAGTTTAAAATATGGTAAATGCGATGGTAAAAGAACTAAGCCCAGTCCTGTCTCTGTCGCCAAAATAGACCAGACTTCAACAGGGTGCCATAAATGACAGGTTATTTAGCCACGATGCGGTGTGTTCTTCGAGAAATTTAACTTTATTTACCCAACGAGTGCGGAAAATGACGAGACAGCGATGCGGTCCGCAGTCGACTATAAAATATACACTTTTCGCATCGTATATAAATTGCAGTTGTTTTATTTTTATGCACAGGAGGAACAGGAAGCTAAAAAGAATTCCTCACCGATGGTTACCGGCTTCGAGATGTTGGGGGAACTTTTATTTATGGATTATGGAATGCCGGGGTGTCTATAATAGATATCAAAGGAGGTTTTTGTCGTGATGCAAGACCGAGAACATCTCCGCCCTTTAAAAGACTGCGAGGGGACAAGTTCAATGTTTTAGAAATGATTAATGTATACGGTTTTATTGAATGCACTACGAATAATGAAATTCTTTGTCAAATTATGTCAAATATATACGTAATAGAGCCGTCAAATGAAAATAGAAAGCGGTCAAACGGGGAGGTAATAGATAGCATTACATGCACAAATCTAAACAAATATAGTACTCTAATATGCACATGCTGACTGCACAACTGATACAACTGATTTTAAATAAAACTTTTTGGAAACGTATTTTCGCCACGAAAGTTAACAAAGTAATGAATTATATTTTAAACTTATTAGAACGACATTAAATTTCCAGTAACCCTAGTAATCAAGACAAATTAAGATTGATACACGTTTGTGTGGATGTGCCCTGTTTCTGTAAAAAAAAATTTAAAGGAAAAATTAGGTATTTAAATTATAATTAAAATTAAAAATAATAATTACGTTTTTTATCTAAAGCCAGTTTATAATAGGCTTATAATATTTGTGATAATAAAAGAATTATGCTATGAATAATGCACCTGGGACTAATGTAAATTCGTAATAATTCGAGAGCCACAACTATAAATTTTGGGTAATTTTATTCATAAAGTTCTTACCATTGAGAATACATCAAAAAAACTTAAAAATAAGTTCGTTTCCAGAGACAACATTCACAATAGAAATATCAGATACAAGAACAGTTTTACCTTACCCCAATTTAAAACATCATTATTTCAAAGAAGTTTCACTTATAATGCTATAAAATGTTATAACTCAATTCCAAACGAATTTAAGTTGTATAATATTAATAAGTTTAAGTTTAAGCTTCGTGCGTATCTGTTCAATAAGCAATAATACATTAATTTATTGTTTCACCACTTTTGCTGCCCAGGACCGCGCTTATGGGGACGGAATCGTTACCCATATTGTCGTTAATTTAGTTATACCATTAGTTTATAATAAATATCATATTTATCAGACCAATACATCCGCTGCTATGCATTACACTGTTATTATTTTTTTTTGTATTAGTATATTTCGAGACCACTACATTCTCAGTTTAGTGGTTGGGTTGGAGTAGCCCAGTTAGCTAGACTTCGCCACTCTGCGTTTGGTAAATTTATTTTTTCTTTCAGCTATGTACATATTATTTTCTGTTACTAAAAACTCCTTATTATTATTACTATTATTATTATTAATATTATTATTATTATTATTATTATTATTATTATTATTATTATTAAATTGCCATAGCTCAACCTACCGCTGGTGTTCCAGCCTCATTACAACATAAAATTAATCTTATTATAACTAAAAATAAGCAACAAACAGCAAACTACATTTTAAAATATACAGAAAAGATACACAAACTGATCACATGATTCCTTCTAACTCAAACCACCCCTTCAATCACAAAATGGCTGCCCTTAACTGCTATATCAACAGGTCTCTTAACGTCCCTATGTCACAGAATGACCGTGACGAAGAATTAAATACCATTAAACAAATAGCAATCAACAACGGCTATTCACATGAAATTGTTGATAGGACTAAGAATAAAATACAATTAAAAAAAGATCAACAAACTGCATTTAACCCTCAGCAAAATAACTTACATAAAAAATATATTTCTTTATCTTACAAAGGTCCAATTTCTACTCAGATAGCCAAAATACTTAATAAAAACGTAAAAGATACAACAATCTCCTTTAAAACAAAAAACAATATTCAGTCTCATTTAGTCAGAAATAAAGAAAACGTTTCACATCTTGACAAAAGCGGAGTTTACAAATTATCATGTGGTAGTTGCCCAGCTCTATACATTGGAAAAACCGTAAGAAAACTCGGAACAAGAATAAAAGAACATGTCAACCGACCAGGTACATCTGTATTTGGACAGCACTTAAAATTTAATAATCACAGTTTCTCACCAACTTCTAACAGCAAAATTTTACATCAATTTGATCATAAAAACTTCAGAGAGTTGGACTATCTCGAGGACCTTGAAATCCATAGACATTCAATGAATTATCCAGATTCATGTCTAAATTTAAGACTCAACGAAACTAACAACCGAAATCCAATTTTTAGACTCTTTCAGCGATAAGAATTTATTGTTTACCTTAACCTACGCTTGTGGACTTTTGACTCCTCCCATTTTAATAACAATAGGACGGTTTTGCAGAATACAGATATCATAATTTAAAAATCTTGTTTAAATTATTTTCTTTTAAACAATTGACGGAGTTACCTACCTTTTTATACAATTTTATTTATTATGACTCATTTAAAGTTTTTATACCACCTTTCTGTTTTTATTTTCGTGACTTTGTGTATATTAACTACGTTTTAATCTGAGATGTCCCTGGCCACTTTGTGTCCATTTGTCAAATGAAATGTCAATCAGGTGTTGTTTATAATTTGAAACCTGTACCAGGAAAATTTGTTCAGAAATTTTCAAAATATCTTTTTAATATGTTTCTTGTCTCCTGGACATAATTTGACGAGTAAGTATTCTCACGTAGTTTGTTCCTGCTGTTTTTTACTTTTGTTTGTGTTTTCTTTTAGATCCTAAGCCCTGATGATGGCCTTATAATAGGCCGAAAGCGCTAGGCAATAGTGAATATATTACGCTAAATACAAAAATAATGTTTTATTTGATAAAATACGGCGTACAACCGACTCTCCTTTTCATATAAAAATAAGGTATAAAAATTACTCGTAGACTCCCGAACTATTTAATGTCATTCACGTCGCGCCGCATTGTCGTTTCTATGGAAACGAGAAATGTTAATATACCTAGGTATCTTAATTTCAATTTTAAAGCTTTGCTTTTTGTGTTTAATAAGTAATAATGTATTTTGAAAATAGTGAAAATGAAATACGATGGAACAAATTTGACTTTACGCTGGTTAAATTATATACTATTAATTTTTGCTTGAATACTGACATTAACCAAAAGCTTTATTAGGTAAAATAATATTATCGTAATCATGCTCTTCCCGTGCCTGTAACCATTGAATGTAATATTTTGTTCGCATTCGAAATTTATAAATAATAAATTAAATTCGACAGTCTGACGGCACGTCAAAATGATTGAGATAAATTGAGATTGATTTCGAAATAATACTATAATATTTCTAACATGATACACAGATGATATTTTTCTGACAGAAAATTTAATGCCAGTTGTAAACTACACTCGAATGTCGTAAAGTTTCTTCTTTAAAAAAGGTTTTTTTTTCGAGGAGCATCTTCTAAAGACCTGGCACCCTGTGAGGCAGATTAGTGTCGGATTCAACCCTACTCCCCGTGTTCCTGCAGTTTCCGCGCCATTGGCGTATCAACGTTCAGACCACTCGTTTAGTATTTCCGCTCTGCACGCCTAGTGCGTGCTTTGCTTCGTACTTCACCTACGCCTGGGTACCGGTGTACAGTTGACGACAGATAATTTCGTACACTAAACTGTGACACTGTAAATGCAACTTTTTTACCTTTGAAACGTGTTAATTGTTATCATGATATCTGTCCAAAGTATTGTCATTATCTTGTTTGATTTCAAAATGCCTCATTTAAGTATTATTGAAAAGGCAAGAATAATATGTTTAGTAGAAATAGGGTGGTCTTATGGAAAAATAGCTGTTCATTTTAGAGTACCTAGAAGTACTGTTCAAGGAATTGTAAAAAAATGGCGCTATCATCAAACACTTGAAAGGTCTGTTGGGTCTGGTTTAAATAATAGAAATGAAGAAGACCGAAATTTGGTGGAGTATTTAAGGCAAAATCCATTTGAAACTGCAGTATCCGCTATGCACATAACAGGATTCCCTGCTTCATGTAGAACTGCGCAACGGCGAGTAAGACAATGTTCCGAATTAAGAAATCGAGCAGCTGCATCCAACCCGTTTTTGAAAATAGTGATAAGGAACAAAGAATTGGATTTGCTGTGCAATATTTACCAGAAAATGATTTTTTTTGGCAAAATGTTATCTTTTCCGATGAGAAATCTTTTCAGTCTACATATAATGGAAGGATTCGAGTATATAGACCACCAAATTCCCGATATGATGAGAAGTATATTCAAAAAAAGCAAACCACTTGACGTTTCTCCGTTAATCTGTGGGCATGTATAGGTGTTTACCGTGCAGGTGTATGCTGGAATATTGGTGGAACACTAAACAGTAATAATATATCTTCACATTTTGGAAAATGTTTTTCTTCCTTCTGCCGCGATAGTTTTTGAAGGAAATAACTTTATATTTCAGCAGGATAACTGCCCTGTGCATACTGCAAGAAATATGGGAAACTGGTTTAGACAAAACAACGTAACATGTCTGCCTCGGGCTCAAGAAGTCCTGATATAAATCCAATTGAAAATGTTTGGGATTGATGGTAAAAAAAAATGTATAAAATAAATTTTAAACCACAGAATGAAATAGAGTTATTTGATAAAATAGAAGAAATTTGGGAAGGGCTAACTCCGGATTACACCAAAAGTATTATTTTGTCAATGCCAGGAAGATTACGATTAGTGTTAGAATCCAATGGCGCAGCAATTAAATATTACTATTTTGTTTGTTGTTTGTTAATAAATTTACCCTTTTTGGCTTTATACTTTTGTAGTTTTCCTGGTATTATTTTATAATTTTCTTATTTCGCGGCTGTAATTTAAACACACAAATATTTCTAAAAAACCATTATTACTTATGGAAAAAAATCGTACATACAATCTGGTATTCTATCCAGGTATAAGCAGCAAGATGAGTAACCCGTTTTACCCAATTTTGTTGTAATTGAGTTCTGTATGGGTGAAGTGTACGAATTTATATGTCGTCAACTGTACCTAGGTTTCAGTTTTGTCATATTACTTGTTTATTTATTTGCAGCTTACTGTCAAGGTGTCTGTGTAGGTGTAAGGCTTTTGTTGCAGTGTACGTGCTAGAAAAGGTCTCCTAATAAAGAGTAGCTTCACACATTTTTAATTCTCCTGAACTTTTTACCTACTCCGAAAAGTAAATACATTAATTTCTCATCTCTATCAAAACTGTTGTTCAACGGATATCCAAATTAATTGGGTCAATGGAAATATTGAATACGTAGGTATTCCCAAACGACTATGTTTTGAAACAATTAATGACTAAAACGCTACGTCATTTGGGCATTGTTATGTTTTGATTTAATGCATTCTATTTATTGAATTCAAATAATTCGTTAGTAAAATATGCACCTGTTAGCAAATGGGTTAATTATTTTTATTATTAATACATAGAAACCATTAAAACCTTTCATTTAATTTTATTGTAAGCGTTGTTAGAGGCATTATACACATTGGCGTAGCAAGGTCCTGGTTTGAGCTTGAGCCTATGCCTCTATAGGACCCCATCCCAATGGTCCCCCACGGCAATCATCATAGCACATTGCCTAGTCTAAGTTTTTCCCATTTGAAATAGTAATTTAGGTTACAAGACCAGAAAGTAGTTTTTCAGGTCGAGACAAGCATTTGGAAGCTTGGAGAGACCTGCACAACACTAATTTTCGGTTGCGTGACGTGCAATATTTTTTTTAAGACCGACACTTCGATATACTTACATTACATTATTTTATTTTATATTATTTTTAAATGCGTCGTATGATTTCTCGTAACGGGCTTTTGATTTTACTGGCAATATATCGTAAGTCGCTTTCCTTGCTGCTTCCAAACATTCTTCTGAAATCTCATTTTCCGTGTCGGATAATTCAAAATCTGAATTCATATTGTTAAATTTGCGCACTCGCGAAACATGTTTGACATAAACAACAAATTGAAAATCAACGGACTGTCACTCGACAATACATCGAAATGTTGTTGTCATAGTAACGAAATTAAGATAGCTTGATATTATCAAAGAGCGATTGGAGAAACAAAAAACAGGGACCGGAAAAATCTTTTCCGGTCTCTAACGTCACTTTTCCGGTCTTGCGATCGGAAAAAGGTTATTTTCTAGACGAAAAATTGTCCAGAAAGTGTATATTTTCTGGTCGATTTAAAAAAAAATATAATGTCGTGTTCTACATAGATTTTAAAAATAAATAACTGACCAGCAACTTTAACTGTGGGGCGCTCTTTTTTTTTCTTAATTGCTGACCAAGTGGTGATAACGTGGAGTTATTTTTCTCACACTTTCTCAAAAATTATGGGAATCCCTATTTTTTAAGTACCCTTAATATTTCTAGAAGTTTTGGGAAAGAAAAGCAATATTTTTTAGTAATAAATCATTGACCGATGATCACCATCTAGCTAACAAGATCTTATTTTTATTAATATATTTATTTATTTCTGAAAATAAACAGTAAAAATGCCGTTTATATTATTTTATTGAATTCCCAATATTTATTTATCAAATGTTCATAAAGAACAGATGTTGTATTATAAATAATATTTATCGCAAAAATAAATTAAAAACATCGATTAGTACAAAATGTACGGACGACAAAACAGAGTTTAATTTATATTTAAATTTATTCGTAAAAATGTGATGCTTTGTTTCGTAAAATTCATATTTACGTATAAACATTGTAAACTTTTTCTACTTGAATAAATATCAGTTCGTAGTCGTCATATGCCTACATATATTATACAGGGTGTTCCATAACTAATGGGCCACTCAGCAAAAGGAGATAATAGATTTAAATATAGGTCATTATTGCTTAATTTCTCATGTCACAATATCCACGGTTAAAGAGCTACAGGGTGATCCAAGTAGATTTTATTTTAAAAAATTGGCGATGATTTGATATTGGTTAAGCGGATATAAATACAATTTGCAATACAAGTTCATATAAACTTCTTTCGTATAGGCCTCATCTTCGAAGATATGGGCTCCCAAAGAGCTCCCATGGAATTAAGTTTTTGACACATAATTATTAAACCAACAGGTATATTTCAATTTTTTTTTTATATGATCTATACCAGGTAAGATCCTTCAAATTACTATCCCAGAAAGTGTTGCGAATTACTCACAGCTGCAGGGACGGACTAGCTGTGACACTAATGTGCCCATTTTTTTACGCCCTGTATGATAAAAACTTTGGACAACGTTTTTTACATACCTTTAACTATTGACTAAAAATTAAGTACTCTTCATTCGTGTCGCTAATCCTAACCGTTTTCGGAAAAACGTCATTTTATTGCGATCATGTATTAATATTAAGCAGTTAAAAGTGAACATTTATAATTAATAGGGACAAAGATGTATCTTTTATTGAAATACGCTAAATATACATGATGTAAATATGTTAAAAATGACGTTTTACCGAAAACGGTTAGGATTAGCGACATGAATTAATTTTTAGTCAATAGTTAAAGGTATGTAAAAAACGTTGTCCAAAGTTTTTATTATACAGGGCGTAAAAAAAATGGGCACATTTGTGTCACAGCTAGTCCGTCCCTGCAGCTGTGATAGATGGGATAGTAATTTGAAGGGTCTTACCTGGTATAGATCATATAAAAAAATTCAAATATACCTTTGGTTTAATAATTATGTGTCAAAAACTTAATTCCATGGGAGCTCTTTGGGAGCCCATATCTCCGAAGAGGAGGCCGATACGAAAGAAGTTTATATGAACTTGTAGTATTCTTTTCACGTGTTTTTTTCATATTCGGGAGATTTCCCACATTTTCCCGGACAACCTGTATATTTTTTGTCACTAATATTTCTAACTGTTTTACCACAAATTATGAAAGAGGGATCTTTTATATATAAAAATTGTACTTCATTAATTTCGATATTTCATCAATGATTACATAAATCAAAAAGTTTTTGTATTATTGTTGTCAATCTTAGTATGATATAGAATATCCATTACAGTGAAAAACATCAGCCTCCTCTTCCAATATAGAAGCTAATATAGCCAAAATGACACTTGTACATTTTATTTAACTATAAATGTACAAAAAGGGGTTTGTTCATCTGTTTATTTTTCCTGTTTATCCAATTAGTTTAGTTTGACGTCTGCACAGTATTTTCTCGTTAAACCTTTAAGCGTTATTTACAAAGTAAGCAGCTCTTTTATTACAAAAGTGGAAAATACATCCTCTTATATCTACTATGACTGCGAAATATGTACGCCAACTAAAATAATTCTCAAACTATTTTGCGAAGTAACAAGGAACTTTGAATAGAATAATATACCCTTACCTTCTATTGTATAAATTGTAATAGTTATTCTCTCGCAGGAAATTGTTATGACAATAGTATTTAAACTTTGTTATTTCTGGATGTGTGTACATGTACCGGGTAGTCAAATAAAAACGATCCTCGGCCGTATAACAGGAAACCTTAGTTTCTAAATTAACCTCTTGCGGGGGCTACTGAGCTTTAACCCTCAGTACCACACAAAACACTTTTGTTAGAATGCAATTCTATTTTGATGTCTTCATTATTTTGACTAATTTTACCCTTACAATGTCTTACTGACATACACCTAAAAATGTGAAATTTTAAATAATCTTCGACACTTTCTTTTTAGAAAGGTTTTTTCTTCTGCCCGAGTTTAATTAATTAGTTTAGACCCCTTTACTGAGTTCTCACATACTCAGTATGGTTTAATTTTCATCAATTTCCTTCATATTATGTCTTTTCAACACTTCAGGTTTTAATTCCATACAAGCTCCATTAAGGTCCTACACCACTTTCTCTTTTGCTAAAACCATCAGCACCAAATACATTTTCTGTCTGCTGATGATGAACGTTTCTACGTTCGAAACATGTAGAAACTTAAAGAATTTTATTCTGTTAAATTTTGTTGAGCAAGACGTTTAGTTTTTCTTTCTTTCCCCTAGTTAGATGTGTTTAAATTGATCATAATAAAATAAAATTACTTATCAAGAACTACCCCTACTTTATACTTACTGAAAATACGAAATACCGTTTATACAGGGGCACGTATGAATTGAGATGAGTGGTCTATCTTTGCTTAAAATTGTCGTTGTTATTTTACAATGAACAGTCTGCCCTATAAAAGACAAATAACCCAAAGACCATTAAACAAAAACCTACTTTTCGTTCGAGATTATAATTTTTCCACACGATTAATGCCAGAAAACTCCGGCATTTTAAAAATAATAATAGCTATTATAGAAAAGAAGTTCGTGTCCATTATGGAACATCTTTTTCCGCGCGCGAAGGAATATTCTTTCGCTGCTAACGAGTCCATTACCGTTTTCAATTCCTATTAACGGCGTTTAACGGTGGGAATATTAAGCAGTCCGTTAATTAATCGAGCTATTTGGAGCCGCGGACGGCATATTAAAGACCACTCGGTCCTCGCATCCCAATTGAGGGAAAATTTACCGACTTCGAGCTGCGTTTATCTGTTTTGTTGTTGCCAGAGGGCGGCCGGCAGATGTGCCTGATTTTCGTGAAAACTTATTTAATAGTGTACATAGACAATTTACCTTTAGATACGTACAGCATATCTCCTGCGCAAACAAAAGTTACGTTTTATGGGTGAAAAAAATACGTCCGAACGCATGACTTGCCGGTCAGCTGCCTTCCCTCTGTGCATGCGCACAAACCTCGTATTATCGGTCTGTCCCACTTTACCGACATGCTCAAAATACCCTCCAGAACCGGCTCGGCCGCCATTTTTGTTGTTGTATTTTAAGGTTTCCCTGTGGATTCCTTGTAGTTTTCTTTGCTATCGTGGTTTCTGGGTGTTTAATATTTACGGATTTATAGTTTTTGTGGAGTTTAGTGAATTGTGTTTGTTCTTTTAGTGACTAGGATTGGAATATAAACAATTACTAGTACACAGACAGCCGTTGTATTATTTTGTTATGCCCAAATAGGGGTAAAATACCGGGTATTTCGTATTTTCAGTAACTATGGAATAGTCTTGTATCTTGATTTATAACTTTATAATATTATGATAAATTTAAACACATCTAACTTGTTAGCAACCTCTAATTGTGAAGAATTTCATTTCGCGATAAAAAATAAATTTAGTTTCTTTACAACCAACACATCAAACTAGGCCTAGGCTACACAAACAAGGTATGAAAATAAAGAGAACCCCACACCAAGACAGATTATCGCGATGCATCTTTTGGTATATTTTATTTGCAGTCCTGATGCAATCTTCAAAAAGTTTAAAAGACACTTTTCTCTATACTTCTTAACATAGTATAAAACAAAGTCGCTGTAGCCCGTCTGTCCCCTTTTATATGTGCTTAAATCTTTAAAACTACGCAACGGATTTTGAAGCGGTTTTTTTCAATAGATAGAGTGATTCAAGAGAAAGGTTTTTATGTATAATACATGCATAATATTGTAGAGAAACACTGATAAATTTAGAGGTTTGTTCGAGTTTGTATTTATAAATCTTGACGTGATGGTGAACTCGCCTTATTATCTCAGAGAAAGCGCTGCAACGCAGGCCGGGTACACGCTAGTATATTATATAAAGAAAAAATTTAAATACCTAGGTAGTTTATATTACTCCACGGGTCAAGTTCTCGGGCAAAAACTTTTTCAAATTCTTGAACAAGAAATTGTGCTTCAAAATGTTTTACACGTACCCAATTTTTGACAAATTGTAAAAATCAATACAAGTTATATATCAACTAATATTTAACTTGAGGTTACGTTCGCGATGATAACATCAAAGATTGGTTATTTTGCTGGTTTTGTTTGTTTTTTTTTATATTCGATTTTATAAGTTTTATAGTTTAATTGACTTGTTCTCTTCCTTTTCGAACTAAAAACACGACGACGAATCATTTTTAAACAAATTTTAAAAACAAAACCTTAAAAACAATTTTCTATCCTTAAAATCTGATAGGTTACTTGTAACGACTGTCAAAGATGACGGAATAACTGATTGATTGTTAATTCAGGTAGTTATTGACACCCAACAGGTATTAAGCTCTACGGCTAAGCATTACGTCCTTAGATGCAAGGCCCTGTTTGATGCAAATAATTTTTGCTCGCACGGTATGTATTACTACAGTGAACGGAAGGCTGTATTTTTATAATTTTTGTTTGTCAGGTGCCTAAATTTTGCAAAGAATTTGTTAAATATTTATCTGTTGACAGGCACAGAGCCTATTTGGTAGTTTCCTACTGGGATTTCTAAAGGAAAATATCATACTATAATTTTTTATATTATTTTGGTGTGAAATTTTCTTACCGAATCTCCCACGTTCTTGAATTATAACCGGAAATATTGGACCATTTTTGCAAAAAAATTTGGGGAGGAAAAATTTTTTGGTCCCGCAGAAGAAGTTGTCCATCGAGTTTTTATTAGATCCATGGTTCATCATACACGGACTAGTCTAATTAATACAATTTTAATGTAAAATTAACAGGGGAACCAATATTTCAGCACCCTCCGGTATAATATGGAAACAAATAGCTGCAACTTATACAAGTAAACAAAAAAAATTCTCGAATGGGGACCTTACAAAAAAAAACCTGTGCTTGACATTTCCAAGAGCTTTATAGGCCGACTACACGAAAACACATTTTAAAAGTTATCGATATTTCATTTAGTTCTTGAGGCCCAAAAAATATAAACACTTTTGGGTTTTAGGTTTTTTAAAATATAAAAAGCTCGAATAGCAAAAACAGATGACAAATGGCGGGTATTGAGAGTTAGATCGAGAAAAACACGAAAGTCTTTTGACATATGACCTTTTCCTCCCTAGTATTTATATTCCGTTTTCCACCAGTTTCTGCCAAACTATTGACGGCGGTTTTTTTTTTCGTTTCAATTTCATTTCTTTTTGATTGGCAAATTCTATACTTACAAGACTTCTTTCCTCGTACTTTTCCCATTATTTTTTTATTATATCCTTGTATTTTATTATAACGGCGTTTTACTCCTTCTTGACTATTTCCAACCTACATTGAACATTACTATTTTCGTGAAAAATAATGATTTTAAATTACTGGCGAATCGTAAAAAGTTTATTCGATACAAAAAGAAAAGGCGTTAGTCCATTTCTCGACGAAAGATATACTAGACTAGAGAGTTACAGTCGTATAATATATAAAACTATATAAAATGAAATGTTACAGCAAAAATCCATTACGAAAACGACCTTATACCGTGCGAGCAAAAATTATTTGCATCAAAGAGGGCCTTGCATCTAAGGACGTGATGCTTAGCCGTAGAGCTTAATACCTGTTGGGTGTCAGTAACTACCTGAATTAACAATCAATCAGCTATTTCGTCATCTTTGACAGTCGTTAAAAGTAATTTGATTAATCGCTGAAATCAATGAAACATTCATGGTTGAAGCGTATTTTCGAAGCGGGGTTAGAGTAAATGGTAAGTGGCAATACAATCCGGGTTTGTTCATGGACGATTTTTACGAACATTTTTCTAACGTTGCTTTTATTGCTAGGGATTTTTATCATTGCCTGAAAAAAAGGAAGGCTGTGTTTAGGGAAACAGGTTCTATACAACACAAAAAAGGAGCAAGAAGACCATCTGTAAGAACAGAAGAACTTGTTGCAAACGTTCGTGAAAGAATGCAAAATATGCCAACGAATTGTATAAGACGCCTGTATTAAGAAGTGCGAAGATCTTATGGAACATGCAGGACTATTTTTAAGAAGCAGCTAAATTTATTTCCTTATAAAGGGCAAGTATTATAATTTTGTAAACAACAAAAATAAATTTGTATTTGTCTACTTATTTTATTACTCATTGGTTTGACATATTATCATGTCGTAATATGAATTTGACAAAATTTTAACCTATATTTGGTTAGATATATCGTCCCCATTTCATTGTGATCTAAACCAAGCCCCACGTTTTTTAATCCAAGCCCTCTTTGATGCAAATAATGTTTGCTCGCACGGTACTGGATGGTGTTAAAAACTAAAATAATAGATTTCACGATAAGGAAATGAATATAGCGGTTTCATTGTGGAATCTGGCGGACCCTTGCATTTGACATCCTGTCGGCGTGTTGTGACAAAAAGAATACGATGTCTATCTTGCTCTGTCAATGTTGGTTATACTTGTACAAATTAGTGAGACGCGTAGAGGCAAACAGGGCCGTCGAGAGCCAGGTCAGGCCCGGGGGCTGTGCGGCATCCCGGGCCCGCTCCTAGGGCTGCCAGATTTAAAATAATAAAAAGCGGGAGGCAGAGTCCTAGCCAGTGGAGGTTTTTGACTTATTAACTTGGGGGTGCACTAAAAGCCCGCTGCAGGCGAAATGCGCCGCAGGCGAAAAATTTTTAAGACTACGCCCAAATTTGGTCAATAATTTTTAATAAATATTTTAAAAATTTATGATTACCTGCTTATTTTATTGAAAATGAAATAAGATAAAAAAAATAAAAAAGGCCAAATTATTTTTCATTAGTGGGTACATTGTTTAAAAGTAAAGTTCATTCTTCTGTTTTTATTTGCAGCAAACTTATCAATAACAATAAAGTCCCTAGATTTACACTTTGTGGTTTGTGTCAAGTTAATTTCGAGTTTAGCTCTTCCCTCAATTTTAATTTCAATTTTTTGCTCAATACTTAATGAGCTAAAATTGTTTCTCAAATATTCCATATTCATAGTCGTTTCGGCATTAAAACTGTTCATTTTTAATAAAATAAGTCTTTACTACTCTTTACTATAATATAATTTTTAAATAAGAAACCCATTGTTGGTCAATTCTAAAATGTACAAAATTTTCGGGTAGGTTCTCCAAAAAAGATGAGAGTTTTATAAATTCTTCGAATGATAAATCGATGTTAATACAAAATATTGGGCCGGACGGGCGAGGACAAAATGTATCGATATTTGATATTTAAAACATTAATTATTCGCCAACTCGCCTAACAATTTACATACCTATGTAATATTTACAAAGTAATTTTTTGTCAACAGAGATTTTATATTTTTTTTTATAAATTTTCTTTTTTTTTTAACTGCGCAGCCCGAGTACGGGCCCTTAAGAGAGTCGTGGGCCCGGGGAATTTGCCCCCCCATCCCCCCCCTCTTGTCAGCCCTGGAGGCAAAGGAACCCCAATCGGCAGGTCGTCCAGGTCAGGAAAGTTACTTTAGCGAAAGATGAGTTTGACTTTTGTTGCTTTGCGTTTGTGTATGACTTTTTTTAGAGGGGGAGAATCCTTCTACTTATTCCTTGGGCTCCAGTTTTTTTGAGAAAAATATGTAGAATTTTGAAAAGCAACTTCATTTTGCAGCCGATAATCAATGGAAGATTATTATATTTTTAAGCTAGATCAAAAAATGTTTTGCTTAATTATTGGAAATAAGTTTTTTTTTAATACCCTCGTATAATTTGTCTGCACGGCGAAAACTAGAAATATTAATAAAGTTTCTATTTGAAGTTCAGTCTGAAGCCATAATTTTCACCATCTCGTAAACTTGTCCATTTTCATGAAATATAAAGTTGTATCTAGCAAATATCTCGGTCTAAGCCGATGGCGAATCGTAAACTGAGAAATTTAGGAGATAAATACGTTTTCCAGTTTCTTTTTAGAATGATTTGGGAGACAGTTCTAGCCATAAAAGGGTTTTAAATGTAAAGTTGACAGCTAAAGCACATTACATAAAGTTGATTATGTACGTGTTAGATTAGGATGTTTTTATTTACAAAACTATACACGGTGTTCTCAAAGTTGAGTCATTTATTTTACCAGGTTGTAGAACTCGTAAAAATAAGTAATTGTACCAAAAATCATTTAAAGTTGCCACAGTGGATCTTTGCCCATGCGTCATCAATCAACGATCAGGACTCGACGTGGTTAATAACTCTGCATCCTTGTTTATTACAGTAACAAGTTTGAATAAAAGCATAAAAGAACGTCTCCAAAATTCCGCAATAATATAACGTGCTAGACAAGGAGAAAACTATAAACGTCAGTTAATTACTTTCTTTATTTGTTTAGTTGACAACCGTTGTATTTTAGAACGTCATTGTCAACCTTATTTTGATCTGCCAATCTAATTCGTATTTTGTAAATCTGTGTGCCTTAGAACTGTTCCTGTTTCTAAAAATAGTTCTTTTTAGAGGTAATTATACCCACCATCTGTTTTGGCGGTAAGTATTTATGGATTTTTATAATAACTAATTTATTTATTTTAAATATTCTAACCGTGAAAGTTCTTTGAAACGTTTACGGCAGTGGCTAAATTCCCTTAAATGAAAGGATGTTAAAAATTTGACTTTTGCGATTATAATAGTCAATAAAACACCAAACTTTTGTAGATTTTAAGCTTTAAAAATAGTATTAAATGTATAAACATTTGTTTGTCAATTTCTTTTAGATAATAGAGAATGCCGGGCAAAACTTAAAATAAATAATAATTTTTCGTGATATTATGTAGGTACGTCAAACGGTAGGCAGGCACGTCCATTTTATGAACTTAACTTAGTTTTGACTTTTTTCGTCTCGTAATTTTGATTTGATTCATACGATTTTGATGACGTAAAAGTGATGACGCACGGGAAAAGAACCACTGTGGCGACTTTATATAAAAGTTGCAGAATAAAGAAGTCATTAACAATTGAAAAAATCAAAAATATCACGCACTTTAGCGAATTATTTACCACTGGTCAAATCGAAATTCGCACTAAAACCCGTAAAATGAATGAATAATAAGTAATTTTTATCCTACAAAAAAATAAGCCATACCCAGTATCGCCAGTAAACAAAACATTGATAACGCAGTGGTCGAGAATATCAAACAAGCAGGTCTTACAGTTTTTAAATTTTACATTTTTTTCAATTGTTAAGAACTTCTTTATTCTGCAACTTTTATATATAAATGATTTTTGGTACAATTACTTATTTTTACGAGTTCTACAACCTGGTAAAATAAATGACTCAACTTTGAGAACACCCTGTATAACACCGAGAAAAAAGCCTTCTATTCCTTATAAGAAATCACATACTCCTTATACAACTGTTTAATACTATATGTGACAGCAACGCGCTGTCCTACTGTAAGACAACGAAAATTGCTAAACCGTTGTGTAGTGATAATATCACGGTAATTTAGCCAATTGGAAATAGGAGTTAATGCTACGAAACGACTGATGATGCTAACCGGTTGAAACGTTGCGTTTTAAGTAAATAAAGGCAATGCAAAATTTTAACGTATTAGATATCTTTTATTGCTGCTAGCTAATATTAGTCAGTATTTTCAACAATATAGGTCATTATTTATTAAAAGCAAATATAGAAAGCCGAGATAAGTAACAAAACTTGTTTCAGCCAGCCAGAATGGGAAATGGGACTTGCATTTCACCGGAAGCAATCCGTAACCCCAATTGTTAGCTAGAGAAGACTGTAAACGTAAAAACCACCCCCAGTAAATTACGCCGGGCACCACCCGGCAGCAAAAAGACGTAAAAAGCACTTTTCGGCAAAGCCAGAAGGAATCTGTGCAGAGGACGAGCACAGAACACAAAATCATCCATTTTCGGAGACTGCACAAAATTCCGGCGTCATAAATAAAGCGGTTGTTTTCCGTGGCAGGACGTTTTCGGGAGATTCATTTGGCGACGGGGTTGGGGGTGTGGCGGGGGTGCGAAGGGGGTATGCGTGGCCCTCTTAAATCATGAACGTCCGATGTGAAAAAACATTTTAAAATGTTGCTTGGTAAAATGTAGGATTAATTCCATGGTCCTTGTCTACCACCTTCAAACAAACAAGTTTTTCTTTATTACTGTTTTACAGAGCAATAATAAGTAATCAGTAATAGTTATTTACCTAACAAGTGCGGAAAGTGGTACTTTTCCGCACGCGACGGCAGTTGCACGAACAACGCGAAGCGGAGTTCGGACAAGCCGTCAAGGGCGGAAAAGACACTTTCCGCATGTGTTAGGTACAGGGTTTTTCCGTATATTTTGGAGCACCCCTGGAGCTTTTATTTAAAGACCTAGAAAAAACTTTAAATTGCCAAAGTTGCATTATTTCTCCTGAACTGTCAGAATTTGTTATCGGACAAAACAAATGAAGTGAGAGAGAGAGAGAGAGTGTTTTAGATAAGGTATTCATTAATTTAACAAATCGTGCGGAAAAGTTACTAGTGCTAGTAGTCCTGAAAAGTTACTTTTCCGCACGATTTACATATAAAGACATATTTACATATAAATATTACAAAAATCTTTATTTTAGACTAGGAGAATAGAGAACTGAAAACAAATTAAGCATATTATTAAAGTTAAACGTGCATTTCATAATATACTTTATAGGATAACAAAAAACAAATTAACGATAAATATTCCATTTTACCACAAAAACTGGAAAAACGCTATAGTTGTTGATTGTCAATGTTCGATTGTTTGACAGTTGCTAATACATAAAACAATATTTCCACCTGCTCCAGAACGAGGTGATGTGTATTTGACATTTTAATCACAACCTGCACCTCATTATTGTAATATATACCAGGGGTGTCAAATTAGAACATTTTATATAAATTCTGTCACAATTTCAAAAATAGTGTGGTAAAGTAAAAATTGTGCGGGCAAGTAAAATCGTGCGAAAAAGTGATACTTTCCGCACGATAAATCGTGCCGAAATAGTAATTTAACAAACTAGTGTATTAATCGCTATTTAATAAACGCGTTAGTTACAATATTTTTCCGTCGATTGTCTTGTTAATAGATTATATTTTTTTATTTAGAACCAAACTACATATTATAACAAATTTTTGAATTTCAAACTTATTGACATCGACAGAAACTATGGCAACGCCATTATGTACGCGGCAGTGCGTGCTTTGTAGTATGTTTGGTTGCCTAAAATCGTTTATTAATAAAAAAGATCATGCATTAATGTATGATTTTTTATACAATAATTATTAAGGTTGTAAATACACGGTCGACGGAAAATTAACTTTTTTCCCACGATCGTAGGAAAAAATTTAAAACCCTTAAATTGCTACTGTATCGGACGTCCTGTATAAAGTCAATTCGTCTGTGGTACGTATCAACCTCAAAAGCTAACAAATAATAATAATAATAATAATAATAATAATAATAATAAGTTTATTTAAAAATTTAGTAATATAATAAATATGTTTTTGTTGTCTTATAGAGAACATCAAATTATATTTGACCCCCTTTAATTCTGCGTGGGATCACAAAAGTGGCAAATTTTTGGCCTTGCGCATGTAAACAAAGCCCAGTAACCATGGGCATGCGCACTGCAAAATTTTCATTTAACGAATGGGAAGATAGACAGGACCGGACTTTAAAAATGTAATTTACACCATACATATACGACTCTATAAAATAAAGCCTGGTTTGATGGGGCTCCCTGGGTCTTGGCATCAAGTTCTGCTTCGATCGAGATGAAAATTAAGCAAAAAAATAGTAGTCACGTGATTCGCATTATCTGTCAAATTTTAATTTTTTCCAAAAAATAATTCAAAAGTGGGGTTATTTCTGAAAATATCGAAAAAAGTTATTAGAAAAAGTTTTTTTAAAAGCAGTTTCTAGTCCACATGCAAAATTTCAGCTGCACAAGATAATTTTGATTTTTTACCCATATTTTGTCGTAAACGTGTTTTTGGTGCATCATTGTAATTATTTTTTTTGGAAACTGCACTTAAATAATAAAAGATTATTTTTACTTTTTTTTATGACATAGTTTAATAACAAATTTTTATAAAAGGGTTTTAAATTAAATCGTTGAAAATAGATAAACTTTACGTTAAGGTTGAATTCTCAACGTCATTCAATCTATTGCCAACCTATAACCTATTTCGCGTTGATTTTTTGAGTTTATTATTTTAATAACTAACATTTAAAGAAAATCAATATCGTCGGTACATTATTTAGGTAGTATTTGATATATTACGAAAATATCAATTTATTTCATTGCTAATTTTGGGAGAATTGTATAGTAAAAGAACAATGAATGACAATGACATAATAATGATAAAAAAAATGTTACCCGATATTTTTCGCTATACAATTCTCCTAAAATAAGTTATGAAATTCCTTGATATTTATTAAATATGTCAATTATTACCTATAGAATATCAAGTCGATACTGATTTTATTTAAATTTTGTATAAAAGCTAGAAAACATGAATAAATCTACGCGAAATAGGTTATGGGTTGGCAAGCATGTTGATACTCCCACCTTAAGTTTAACTAAAATTTATTTTCCACTTAATGAACACTTTACTGATGACACTCAAAAATACTTATTTTATGAAGTTACCTTATACAGGGTCAAAAACAAATAAACTGCATCACATGCGACCAAATTTTATCAGCCCAATTTTGATTTTGTAGAAAAACGCACATTTAATATGGCGCTACTTTAAAGAAAATTTATCTGAAATAAAGCATTGTCAAAACTAAGAAGTATTATGTAGGTTGCGTTGAGTCGTATTTTGCAAAAGTGGTGCAATTTACAAAATATGGGTAAAAAATCAAAATTATCTTATGCAGCTGAAATTTTGCACTTGGGCTAGAAACTGCATTAAAAAAAACTTGTTCTAATAACTTTCTGGATATTTTCAGAAATAACCCCACTTTTGAATTATTTTTTGGAAAAAATTAAAATTTGACAGATAATGCGAATTACGTGACTACTATTTTTTTGCTAAATTTTCATCTCGATCGAAGCAGAACTTGACGCCAAAGTCAAATTTCGAATAAAGCCATTAACAAAAAAAAATCCCAGATGATGCGGACTTTATATACTGGTTACTCTGTAGATGCTATTGTGACAGCGACAGTTTTAAAAAATTCTTCTTGCTGCATTTGTTTTTTTATCGTCAAGTAAGAATTAAAATTTAAAATAAAATAAAGAATTAAATTCTGGACGCCCATGTAGTTGTAGACTCCTCTTTGTAATTAGGACAAAACGCGTGGCGAGGAATAAGTTTTATGGAAGGCGCTGGAGGACCGACAAAAAACGATGGAGAGTGGTTTACATTTCCTTGTTTTCGTCTAATGCTTAATTGACTTTGCAAAATCTGTGACAACTTATTGTTTGTCTTTTGTGAAATAAATCGAGCGATAAATATAGCGGGTCCATGTCGAAACATTCCAAAAGAAGTATTGTTCTTTACATTAAGGATACTATCCTTTGTTGTAAAAGAAATTTCGTCGGTTTTCCGGAAAAAGATTTCTTAAAGCTTTCCAGATGTTATGTCTGTCGACTAGTAGCGGAGGGGAGAAGAGAGTATCTACAGCACCGGCCAAAAACCGATGCCCTTTTTTTCTGCTTTTATTATTTTGTTTATTAAATATTTTTTTAATTGAAACTGCAATTTAGTTGAATTAATTCAATCTACCTAAGTCGAAATGTCGTAACTTTCAATATTTCAAATATATCTACTAAAGTACTAGGTATTTGGGATATGAATCAACTCATACAGATCAGATATATTTTATTTTTCCGTTTAGTCCAAAAACATTTTGCAAATAACTGAAATATGCAAAGATTCGAATTGTCATTGATAAAACGAAAATATCTCCCAATTTTATTTTTATCAGGTACGACCTTTTGTCTTAGCACGGCAGTGTTAGTACTGTTTGTAAATAAATAAGCTTCAGGTAGACCAAAAGTTGAGTCAAATAAAACAATTTGCCTCTACGATAATGTTTATCTGCTGCGTGTTCCAATAGGGGAATGTTCCCCCCGTTACCCCAAAACTATTTCGCGCAATAACCGCAAATTTATGCCCCACTAAAGGGATTATCGGCGCACAGTCACATGCAGCTCTTACGCCTTTCGCCCGCTTATCGGCACCTACAGAATTTTCTTCCCAGGATTTAGGATGGGCGATAAGAAAGGATAATGCATCTACTTTGTCGTCTTGCCTCGCTGAAGTTTCCCGTTACAAGATTTTCCATATTGGGTGATGCACCTTTGCAGCTTTCGCGATCTGTTTTTAAAAGCGCGAAAATAAAAGTGTCTTCGTTTTGTTTCTAACTTTACAAAGTGGAAAAGTTGGGAATTGGGTTTTTCTCGTTATGTTGCTCAATTTACAGGTACTAAAAACATTTATTTTTTATTTGATTTCGGGCCCTTAGCGCTGCCAAGCGGGACCTCTGTAATTAACTTTCAAAATGTCTTTATTCCAAACTAACTTGTATAGTTCATTACATGGAAAATGACAACATAATACAGAAAATAATAACCATTAAAAAAAATGGAAGTTAATCCAATTTAATTCATTATTAAAATCAATTTTTAAAAAATAATATAAATAATTTAATTTAGTAAATGTCTTTTTAATTGTTTTTTAAAAGTGGCCAATTTTTTAATTTTTCTGATATTTTTTGGAAGATTGTTATATTTTATTATTTCCCTCATATAAAAGCGATGTTTTTCCGAAATTACTTTTTACTGGTATAGTTTGATAATTTATACAATATCTGGTGTTATGATCATGTAATGTCTTATTCTCCTGAAGTGTTATGTTTGATTTTTTTTTCTTTTAAAATAATAGAGTAAATTAGAATACAAATTTTTAATTTATAAATGTTTTGAACGTGTAAATACCCTTTTGGTCTATATAGATTAACATTTGGTTCTGAATGTGGTAATTTGTGTATACATTTAATAATTTTATTTTGCTATTTTTGTAATGGTTTTAAGTTTGATAAACAAGCAGATCCCCATGCAGAAGCTAAGTATTGTAATTTTGAATATATATTATTAATGAAAGATATATATTTTTTAAGTATTTCAAAGGAATGAAATATCTAGCTCTGTTCAAAGCAGATACCAAATGAGATATCGAGTTGATAATATACGGGATATGGCATTTCCAATTTAAATTTTCGTCTAAAACTAATCCTAAAAATTTTGTCGTGTTTAAATATTGAATATTTTCATTATTAAATGTTAAAGGGTTAATGATGGAATTTATTTTATTTTTAGTAATAAACATAAAAGAAGATTTTGTAAAATTGAATTTAAGTTTATTTGATTGAAGCCAAGAAAGAAGTATTTTTAAATCATTATTAATATCCAAATACATTTCTGCAAGAGTTTCAGCAAAATAAATAATTGTTGTATCATCTGCAATTTGCTTTATATTGCCCTTTAAGTTCAATTTGGAAACGGAATTAATGTAAATGAAGAATAATAACGGACCTAATATTGATGCTTGTGAAACTCCACATATTAGATATTTATTTTTCCGAAGTTTACTTTACTTTACGATTTTTTCCAGAAAGCTGTAAGGTAACGGGTTACGTAATCGCACCATTATACTGTTAAAGTGGAAATTTCTGTAATTAATTTGTTGAACAAAAAGTCACTTGCAATAATAGCTGTAAAATTCTTCTGAAATACTGTCACAAATAATCATTAATTATTCAAAACGACTTAATGAGATGACCCAATAGAATTTACTCTGTTTACAGCTTATGGGAAGCCGACATGCATAATAATGCAGTTATTCGAAATGCATTTGCTAACTGAAAATTGCCAACATATTGGGACTAAAGTGTAAAATTGTGTACCTAGATGGTCGATCAAAGCTAACAATAGGATATATTATGATGTTCATCAACTGGAAATTTTATTGAAATTTTGCACAAATTGTACATTTTATACTGTGTTTAAAGAGACAATGATTCCAATGAGGAGGTCGACTCTCCGCACCCCCTAGGAGTTAGTGAGACACTTAAACCTAAGCAATAGGTACCTAACTGCTTGCAATTGTTGCAACAAAATATTTTTTTAATGATTTTATTTTTTACACTGAGGAAAATGATCTAATACAACAGGGTTGCTGAGACATATTTTTTATTAACCCATATTAAATAAATTGCCAATGTATTAAACCCCCTTTAGTGTTATATCAATTCCAGATTTGCTAGAACAGTATTTTTATTGGTAGTAATCCGTAGTCTTGTTACATAATGAACTACTTTTAATACAGCAATTTTGTTAAGAAATAAATTGTATTTTCTCAATGCGACGCATTTTATTCCCAGTAAGCGCTTTCTCTACAATTAAGTAAGCAGAACAGCGTCCCTAAAAATGAATTGTAACCGTTAAAACCTATAATCCACAAGACGTTAGTGGGGGTTCGTAGAGATCGGCAATTGCAGCGCGCCGTATTAACGTATTTGTTGCGCAGATCACATCGTTGTTCGGAGTCTTCTAGCTGTCCTGTCTGAATTTGAATTTTACTGATCGTAGCAATATATGTTTTAATTAATTTTTTTTACTTTGTATTTAAGTTTTTTTTTAAACTTTGCGTGTCAGATAAAGCGATAGAAGATTCTTATTTCGCACAACCCATCGTAAGTATTGAACTTTATAATCTATGGACGAATTTTACCATCTCAGTGAACCATGTTGCATAATGCAATGTTAAACGACAAGAACAATATCACACTAAAAGCTATTTAAATTTTTGAGAACTACAGTACTGATTTTTAGTGGTAAGTATATGCTTTATTAACCGTAGCAAGCAAATATTATTATGATTAATGTTAAGTTTCATTAGAACTGCCAGTCGGAACTAATACAGTATATAAAACCATATTACATGCCGAATAGAACTGGATAATTACTGTGAGTCACAGCAATAATTGCTATAAACCACTCTATGGCAGGACTAACTCCTATTTTCTATTGGCCTAATTACCATGATATTATCACTACATAACGCTCTAGCAATTTGCGTTGTCTTACAGTAGGAAAGCGCGTTGCTGTCACATATAGTATTAAAAAGTTGTATAAAGAGTATGTGAATTATTATAAGGAATAGAAGGGTTTTTCTCAGTGTAAGTGAAAGGCTCAGTGCTTCAATATCTACAATTTTGAACATTTGGTTCAATACAAAAGAAAAACTTCTCACACTTTTAATAGAATAAAATATTCAGTTATGGGTCTCCACATATTTTCGAACGTAGTAACGTTCATCATCAGGAGGTATACATAATAAACCTTTAATGGAATATAAAAAAATGATGTAAAGGTTTATCCAGCGGTTTTGGGATAAAATCTTCAGTATAAATCCTAAAAAAGCAATAATAATTACCAACTGCCGATGGTTGCTTTGTTCAATTCCATAACGCCGATAATGTATACTGTATAAAGCAATTTCCATTACAAAATAACAGTAATTTACTTGTGACAGTTACAATATAATATCTATTGTTATGTATCCGCTTTGATCAACCATCTAGGTACACAAATTTGTACTGAACCTCCATCCTCCATATGGAGGTCGATTTACTCTCATCGCAAATGCATTACAAATATTCCCGAATTATGTTTGTCTGCTGCATGTTAGTGTTATACGCTGCAGTTAAAGCAAATTCTATTAGGTAAATGGAAATAGTAATTAGGTCCAATTTGAACCGAATAAATTGAATTATTATTTTTATAAGATACCTTAGTCAGTCTTACCCACCGAGCAAATAAAACCACGAACACGAAAGCCAGTGGCGTAGCGTGGTTGAAGGGGCGGAGGGGGCGAAAGCTTCAAAGGTAAGGGCGTAAATTTTCCTTATAGGTTAAAAGAGGGGAAGAAATAGCGCCGCAGGCGAAAATTTTTACGGTGCCACGCCCTTTTTTCAATGATGTTGCCTGATTTTCGAGTAGGAAAAATATAAAATACACAAGATTTTCAAGGAAATCACAAAAAAATTGATAAAGTAAAAAAAAAAGTTCATCGTTTTCATGGCTCATTATGGGCCTGAGGGGGGCGGGGGGTTCTTACCCCCTTCTCTACGCCCTTCAAAGGGCGCCTTACTGCTAATGTATAATTTTGTTTCTTTAGTAAATTTTGGCCTGAGAAATAAAGTTTTTGTTTCGTCATAATGGTCACATGAAAACAGAATATGAACACGGCAAGGGGAATTTTGTTAAAACTCTATCAAATATTTTATGCATATTACATAATAATAGGAGCATATATTCTCATTGGCGACAATAACACACTTTTAAAAAGATAAAATTTAGTCTCTAGTAAATTAGAGATTTCAAGCAATTTTTAACTGAAAGAATACAAATTATTCGTCGTGGCAAAATTATAAATTAAATCAAGTAGTAGAAATAAAATAGAATCACAAAATAGGTAACAGGTTTATTTTATCTGTTTCTTTACTCTAAACCCCATAAAAATACTTTAAAAACAAAAGGAAAGAGAGCTTCACAAAATCTCAAATATCATATTTGCCAATATTCTTCTGATAATGGTCATCTTATAATATAAACAGAAACAAAGAACTAAAAAATAATAATAATAATAATAATAATAATAATAATAATAATAATAATAATAATAATAATAATAATAATAATAATAATAATAGTAATAAATAAAATAATTTTAAATTTTAACAACCAAAAATAAAAGATCTGCTAATGAAATTTAAAATATTACCATATTGGCAAATGGCCAACTGTACATTTTTGCCTCTGGGAACTGGGAGAGTGGGAGAGTGGGAGAGTGGGAGAGTGGGAAGGGGGCGCCGTTTGGGAAAGGGCTCAAAGGGCGGGGGGGGGCGGTCGCCCCCCTGCACGCTACGCCACTGACGAAAGCATATAATGTTAGCTAACACTCCTATTCTTTTTTTGCAAATTTTTCTTAACAAATTGTTTGTACAGTCGTATACATAAAAAAAAGCGTACACGAATAAGAATGAGAGGAAACCTTAACCATATTTGCGTAAAACCGGCTTATCGCATGTTAATGGTTATTAAATATGCAAAGCATTGGCGTTGAGCGTTGGTTCAATAAAAAAACAAAAAATACTTTTTTATTTTATAATATATCTTAACAGTTTTATAAAAATTACAATAGAAACAAAAAACGTTTTACAAGAATAAAATCTAATATTTGGTCATATATCCCTGTTTTTCTATTACTTGAGCCAGTCTATTCGGAATTGGCTGAATTATATTCGATACAGTATTTGGATCAAGCTCTTCCCAGCACGCATGTATTAGTTCTCATAGATCTTCCGAACTTTGTGGCCTAAAATTTCGATTATAATATATTTGTTTTACGATTATACCCCAAATATTTTCAATTGGATTGATATCGGCACCATAAGCGACCAAAGGCAGCACTTCCACATTATGGGTTTGAAACCAGTGGGTTGCAGCATTGGCAGTGTGGACTGGACAATTATCTTGTTGAAATATTATTGGGATATATTTGCTCAGCAGATGGTCACTATATGTTATTAAAATGTTAATGTAATTTCCGGCATTAAATCTTCCCTCTATTAGCCAGCAAACACCAGGTCCATCCACACTTATCCAGCCCCATACGTTTACAGAGAAACGCCCATGTCTAGAAGTGAGGGGGTTAGTATATCACTCTTCAAAGCTGGTATTGTTTGGACGGTATACACGAATTTGTCCCATATACGTCGACTGGAACGTCTTTTCATCAGTAAAAATTACCCTTTTTCAAAGTTGAGGATTGCGGTATATGTAATTTAAAGCAAAAATAATCCTTAATTGTCGCTGTTCTTCGGTAAGAAACATTTTTTTCGCAGCTGGGCGACATTTTAGTTCAGATTCCTTGATTCTCCTGTTGGCGGTAGGTTGGGAGGCAGGAAATGCTGTAACAATAACAGCATCCCTTGCAGTTGCAAATGGATTATTTCTTAAATATCCCAAAAAGGCAGCATCCTGTTCAGGGTTGGAACGTTTGGGACGACCTGAACTAATTTTCCTCTTTAGGGATTCTTCTTGTTCCCAGCGTTGCTTAATCCTCAATATAGTTTTTTTATTTCTATTATACAACTGCGCTACAGCACGGATTGACCATCCTTCTTCGATTCTTGATACAATTTGAGCCTTTTCAACTTCAGACAACTGACAAGGCATTTTTACGTTCTTCTGTCAAAGTTTATCAAACGTTGCCGCCGTGCAGTTTCAAAATTAATTACACCGACGCCAATACTTTGCATTTTTGATAATCTATAACGTGTAATAACCTCCAATAAACAATCATTTA
Source organism: Polydrusus pterygomalis (assembly GCA_963969555.1). Classification (NCBI taxonomy): domain Eukaryota; kingdom Metazoa; phylum Arthropoda; class Insecta; order Coleoptera; family Curculionidae; genus Polydrusus; species Polydrusus pterygomalis. The sequence goes on from OZ018381.1 coordinate 54,255,818, forward strand.
GACGAGCCAGTTTTGCGCAAATATGACAAAGCTTACCTCTCATTCTAATTCTTGTACGCTTTTTTTATGAATACAAAACTGTACCTAACAGAATTGAAGAATCCGAACGTCCAATATAAAAGATATCCGTACATAAACCATTTGCCCTAGACAAAGTCAAGTAGACCACCAAGACCACTGCACGTCTCGGGCACGTCGGAAAAATACATTAACCAAGTTCTTAATGACGCCGAAAGAGGGCGAAACTGCACAAGATTGATGGTGTCGCGTTCCCCCTCTCGCGTGCTAATGACAGCGCCATCTGTGCCCCTAATGTTTATTGCTTCGGGTCGGTTTCGATTTCGCGAATTTTCATTTAATTGGTTTTTAAGAGTTCGAAGAGTCGAATTAATTCGGTTAAAGGGGTTAAGGGTAAATATTTTTATTAAATTTTTAATTTTGGGTTTGTCCTAATAATCCAGGGCTGAAGCCTTTGAAAATGGTAAAAAGTGAAAAAAAAACAATAGTAGGATGAAACCTATTGGAAAAGGAAGAGAATATAACAAAAATGAAAGGAAAAATAATTTACGGGCCATCCGAGGTCGGGAAGTGGAAAGGGGTGAGTTTTTAAGGGTAGAAAACGATTTATCTCGATTTCCGGCAAAACTACAAGTCTCATGGAAAAACGTTAAATGGCAAAGTTGTAGGTAATAAAAAGATCTACAACTTTTGTATTTACACTTTTTTCACATAACCTCAAAATTTATGTGAAAAATTCAAATAGCCAAGTTTTTGATTTTTTATTTTTATCTTTTACAAAAAAATTTTTTTTACGAATTTTGGTGAAAACTTACTTTTTTATGACCCAAACACACTGTCATTTTTTTGATTTAAAATATTAATTTTTTCACCTTATTTTGACTTATTATCGAAAAAGCACCCTAATTTTCAATCGAAAATTCTCACGTCAAAATATCTGCTTTTTTAAAAAAGTCGGTAGGCTTTTTGTTCGTTGAAATATCTACTTTCTGATGGTGTAAAAAAAATATACATTACTATGGTAAATGTTCTCAAAAAATGCAAAGAAACGAAAAAAACTGTAATCCAAATTTTTTTTTTATTATTATTATGTACAATTTTGAGGTATTTATTAAAATTTATACTTTACTCGAAAAACATAAGATTCCATGTTACATTGATAAACAAAAAAATTACAAATCCATAAAACATAAAGATCGCAAAAAATATGCGAAAATAGTTGTTCTAAATATAATTAAAGGTAGGATTTAAAGGGGATCTCATCACATTTACCATAGTAATGTATATTTTTTAACACCTTCGGAAAGTAGAGATTTCAACGAACAAAAAGCCCACCGACTTTTAAAAAAAAAGCAGATATTTTGACGTGAGAATTTTCGATTGAAAATTAGGGTGATTTTTCGATATTAAATCAAAATAAGGTGAAAAAATAAATATTTTAAATCAAAAAAATTACAGTGTGTTTGGGACATAAAAAGGTAAGGTTTCACCAAATTTGGTGTATGAAAAAATTTTTTTGTAAAAGATAAAAATAAAAAACCAAAAGCTAGGTTATTTGAATTTTTCACATAAATTTTGAGGTTATGTGAAAAAAGTGTAAATACAAAAGTTGTAGATCTTTTTATTACCTACAACTTTGCCATTTAACGTTTTTCCATAGGACTTGTAGTTTTGCCGGAAATCGAGATAAATCGTTTTCTACCTTTAAAAACTCACCCCCTCCCACTTCCCGACCTCGGATCGCCCGTAATATATTTTCCCTTTCATTTTTGTTATATTCTCTTTCTTTTCCAATGGGTTTCATTCTACTATTATTTTTTTTGGTTTCAAAAATGATCGACCCTGGTCTATAATAGGCCTTATATTATTGCCACGATAATTATTGTGGCAATAATATAAGAAAAATTTTTGTTCCCTTTTGACACGTGCTGCTTGCAACTCTTTCTTTAACAAAGAAAGGGTTACCTACCCTGTTCTAGTAAAACAAAAAAGTTTTTTAAAAACCTTTTAAAAACTATTAATTTTTCACACAATGTGCATGTTTAGACTCCTGCCGGGGTAACTGGCACGTAACAGGCTTGGTACCCAAAAGCATTTAATTCAATATAAATGGTGCTTTGACTTTTATGAAAAACAATTTTTTCTTTCCCTCTTATTTCAATATTTTTACATGTCTCTGACAAAGTTCAATGAAACTTAAGGTTTTTTCACTAGGTACTTAATTAATGATTTTCACAAAGTCTGTTAAAACTTCCTAATTTTCCTTTTGCTCCCTTCATTTTTCTGCCCAAGACAGGGCCTTTGCACTAATCCTTGACTTTCCAGTATGCTGAAGTCTTGTCGGTCGTCTGACTATTCAATTTTACACCTCTTGTACACCATTGAAAGCTCCATTACGGCTCAATTCCACTTACTATTTTCTCTATTGCCAACAACATTAGCATAGTACCATTTGCTTTGTTTTCCTGATGATGAGTGTTTCTACACTCGAAACATGTCGAATCGAATTATTATGAATCATTCTAGGTTCGCCTAGTTATTCTAATAATAAAAAAAATTGTGGAGGAAGACTTTGTGCTTTTTTTTCTATAAATTTAACTCCACTTTGAGTACCTATGGACTACTTCAAAAATAATATAAGGTTTCAATAACAAAATGTGTCTAAGTTTAATTAGCTTCCCAGCAGATAAATCTCAACTCCATCCAACCCCATATCTTTTTTCCTGTGTGAGATTAACCTCTGACCCAAGGTTTACTCCTAATCCTGTCCCATTCGCCATTTTAAAAGCAGCAGAGGGATTGTCCTTGAAACTTGGATTGTGTAGTTCTGACGAGGATTTTGCGTGACGCCATTAAGAGAAACGATGAATGTTGGAAAAAAAATCCTTGCAGGATCTCTTCGTGCAGAAGTTTATTCTTTTTTCGCCCGATGCGGATGTACTGCGATGATAGGAGCAGGAAATTTGATGAGTCGGAAATCTTTGTCCTAAAGTGATTTTTTACGTGAGTTGTGTTTTCAACAAACTGAAAAAGCAGGATTGAATAACTTCGGACATGTCAAGTTCCTTATTTATTTAGTAATATTGCAAATAGTTTAAGCATCTCCGATTTTTTTAACAAAAGGAGGCAACAACCTCGGGTTTCCTGATATATTTTTCTTAACTAGTAGTCTATCCATAAGAGTAAAAAAAGCTATTAGCGCCCCTATTGTTGAGCAAACAAACTAACCTTAGCATTGATTACAATGCAATTTAATTCTATTGAAAATACCTTTATGTTAAGCCATTGTTTGTAAAAATTGGTACAGGAAAACCCAAGTTACAGCATTTAAAGTTATTTGAATTGTTACACTTTAAATAAGTAGTCTATTGAGCAGAGATTGTAGTGGCGTGTGTCAGACCTAGTGGCGTAACAAAAACTGAGTGGGCCTCCCCGCAAACGTTTTCAGGGGCCCCCTTTCTATAACGAATGGAAAATGATAATTCTTATTTCATTATTAGGTTCATGTTTATGAATTTTTGAATTCGTTAATCGTGTAATAATTTAATTTGGCTTAAACCCACATTATGTGTTAAGTACCTACTATGAAAACAGCAAACAATTCGAATTTATTTTATAATCCTAGGTAGACTGGTAGACATAACATATAGGTAGTTACTATACGTAATATTCCAGCAAACATGATACAAAATCAAAATTTTAAAATACCGCTTATAATATTGCTTATTATTTAAAAGATGATATAGTTATAGTGTCCGCGAAAATAATGAAAAGAAAAAGAAAATATAGTGGCATATCGGACAAGTGTGTAACTATTTTTTATATTGGAATACACAGGGATCCAAGTACGGACGGCGCTAAGGCGTATAGAGGGCCGCCTTGATTCTACAAGTAGGCTTTCAGTACATTTTTCCGTCGTTCTTGGAATTGCTTGGGTTATGGCTGCCCGTCGAGTCCTAACAAGGACGAAACGGCCGTCGTGGTCTACCCGCCCCAGGGTATCCATTGAACTTGGATCCCTGTGTATTCCAATATAAAAAATAGTTACACACTTGTCCGATATGCCACTATATTTTCTTTTTCTTTTAATTGCTTACTATTTATGGTAGTAACAACGGTAGCAGTGACCGAGCCTCATAGAATCCAAAAGACAGAAAACAGTAAAACACATGAACACTCAATAAGTCTGCACAAACATTATGTCATTAAGTGATATACAACGTATTATACAAAGCGATTAAGGATAAATCCGGCTTTGTTCTCCCATGGTGTTACGTAAATGGGTTTTTACTATTTTAAGTTTGGAAAAAGATCGTTCCGCTGATGACACACTAACTGGTGAAGTTAGAAATAACATCACTGCACTAGATACATTTGGAAAATTTGAAGAACACACTGATTTTTTATTAATAAAATAATTCGCAAGTTCATACACTGTTTTTAATTTTGAAATACTATCTCCAAGTCGCTTTCTGAGGCGTAAAATTTGACTAGGAAAGTCAATGGACAAGTCTTTACGGTCTATCGTTTGTAAATTTCGCACTTTCACGTATAATAAATATGTTTATGTTGTCTTCTATAAACTTATTCTTCAATCCCCTGAAGCTGAGCTTGTTAGGGGCAAATTTTATTTTTTGTTTTAGTATTTAAAATCATAAATACTTATGCATTTAAAGCAAGTTTAAAAATTTATAGTATCAACGCAGTTTTTTTGAAGAAATATATTACCTATAAAAAAATTATTAATTTACAATTTTTAAGTAAAAAATATTACTTAATTATTCGGAACAATATTAATTAATTAAAGCATTTCTAAAAATATTTTCAAATAGTCTGTTTTTAATATCCATGTTTTTATTTCGACTTTAAATTTTTTTAATGAAATCAATTTTTTTATTTTTGTTGGTAAATAATCGTTTAAATAAAAACATAAATATTTGAAATTTTTTTGTCCTATGGACTTATTTATTTTAGGTTTTATGGTTATTTTATTTGTATGACGTGTATTATTATTATGGTTTTTAAATTATATAAGGTTTTTATTTTTAAATATATATATTAGGATGTTATAAATGTAAAGTTGTCTTATGTTCAACTTTTTTGTTTCTGAATATAATTCTTTTGAAGGATAAAGATAATCTTTCTTGAATATAATTTTTAGAAACCTTTTTTGTAATATTGCCAATTTGTTAACTAAAGTTCTATTTATTCCTCCCCAACCTAAAATTCCGTAATTTAAATGAGTTTTAACTACATTTAAAAACATTTTAACGTTTTTGAAAATCGGTAGTAAACTTCTTAATTTTTTAATTAAGTATTCTATGTGAAAACTAAATTAACTTTAAAAATTTGAATGTCTTCATTTATTTGAATACTATTCATATTTCGTTGTAGGTTATTTAGGTTTAAAGTAAAAGGAATATAATTTGTTTTATTAAAATTAATTGTCAACAAATTGTTATCAAACCAATTTTTTATAATTTTAAAATCTTTTTTAATTTTATTATTTAATTTTTCCCAATTTGTATCGGTATAAAAAATTGTAGTATCATCTGCAAAACTATAAATTTGTCCATCGCAATGTATACTAAATAAGTCGTTAATATAAATATTAAAAAATAATGGTCCTAAAATTGTTCCTTGAGGAACGCCATACTTAAATACTTTTGGATTGCTTTTTTCCTAATCTATTTGAACATAAGTTGATCTATTTTTCAGATAATTTTTAAATAATTCTAATTCCTCTGAATCCAATATTTTCAAACTTTTTTAACAGTAAATTATGGCTAACTGTATCAAAGGCTTTTGCTAAATCTACAAGAATACTAATACAAGGTTTTTTATTATCTAGTGCATCATATATTTTTTCTGTTAGATACAAAATAGCGTTTTGTGTTGATTTATTTCTTTTTTTTTGAAACGATCTACAAGCTATACTTAGGCAATGGACTTTTTCACTATGATTCGTACCCTACATTTTGAGGAAAGAGGAAAAATTAAATCTTGAATTGTTGACTAAAAAATCATGTAAGAAGAATTCGGTTACAGAGGAGAAAGCCCATTAATCTTTCTCCCCTATTGATAATCTAAGTTTATCATTATTATCACCGATAACTTTCGGTTTGTTTTAACAAACCAAAACGATAGTATACCCACTACCCTTTCTTACGTTTCCGTTTTCGCTTATATCCTTAAAAACACTTCTCACGTAAAAATCCACTTTAAGCCTGGATTCCCGGTATCATCAATTTTTCTATTCCCACGTTTTCGGCACAAGAATAAACCCGGGCACGTCGAGATTCTGCAAAAGTTTTTCTAAGCGTTACAATCCATCGTTACTCGTAATGACGTCACGCGAGATCCTCGTCAAGACTTGCCGGGACTATATACGGTCCTTTACAACCCTCAAGGACAAGCCGAACCCGATCTCTGTGTCGTCTTTGAAATGGCAAATGAAACGGGGGTAAGGGTCAAGGGGTACATACTAAAAAATGTGTCTTTGGGATGTTATCAAGTCGATTACCTATATAGTTTTGTCACAAATTATTGGTTGCGAAAGAATTTTTCAAAAGGATAGTTTTTCCTGAGTTTTTGGTCTTGCATACTCGCACAAAGGTTGAAATTTAGGACAATTATCACCTTCTCCTTACATGCTCTTTTCCGATAGAAAGTAATTGGCATTGATATCTGAAATAACCAATTTTTAACTTTAAGAAATGGGGTGCAGCTTAGCGGCAGTGTTATTATACCTAATATCAAAATTACAACCAGACTCTGCTTACGTAGGGGAATCTAATACTCGGTGGTCTCAGTTCTCTGGTCTGGATATGCCTCCAGGTTATGGATACGGTACACAACGTTAATACTTAACGGAGCAAGGTATAACCGCAACTGATTTATTATTTATTGGATATTTCTGAAGAACAGGGTTAAAATTTTTCAGGGGTAAGTTTGCTCGCCTAAGGCGTCTGTGAGTCATAAGGTAAAGTTCGAACCTTTATAAAAGTTCAAATATGATGGCGTCGATGAAATAAACAAAGAGAGAGTGGGGAGGGGAATAAAAAGTAGACATTATTCATTGGCATCTGCATTACCTATTATTAATAGTATATCAATTATTGAATCGAAACGTCTGCAAATATAGTCCCAAGATGTTTCCAATCTTTATTTTATCTTCCCATTTACTTCTCCATTCTCGCTATTACTTTAGCTTGTTTTTTACTGGCCAACTTATTCGCATCAAAGCCAATTGAGTGAACAAACCATTTTGATTAAATTATAAGGGCTACAGGAAAATTCGGTTGAATTTTGGTTTTCGGATTACACAAAGCTCGGGAAACAAAGCAAAGGGCGTTCGAAGTTGCTGTTGTTGTTAGTAGTAGAGCGAAAACGTGGATTATTGGACAGGCATTATTTCAAAATCGTAACTTTATTTGGCGGAAAATTGGCTATAGACCAGGGCTGAAGCCTTTGAAAATGGTAAAAAGTGAAAAAAAAATAATAGTAGGATGAAACCCATTGGAAAAGGAAGAGAATATAACAAAAATGAAAGGAAAAATAAATTACGGGCGATCCGAGGTCGGGAAGGGGAGGGGAGAATTTTTAAGGGTAGAAAACGATTTATCTCGATTTCCGGAAAAACTACAAGTCCTACGAAAAAACGTTAAATGGCAAAGTTGTAGGTAATAAAAAGATTTACAACTTTTGTGTTTGCACTTTTTTCACATAACCTCAAAATTTATGTGAAAAATTCAAATAACCATGTTTTTGGTTTTTTATTTTTATCTTTTACAAAAAAAAAAATTTATACACGAAATTTGGTGAAAACTTTCCTTTTTACGTCCCAAACACACTGTAATTTTTTTGATTTAAAATATTTATTTTTAACCTTATTTTGACTTAATATCGAAAAAGCAACCTAATTTTCAATCGAAGATTCTTACGTCAAAATATCTGCTTTTTTAAAAAAGTCGGGGGGCTTTTTGTTCCTTGAAATCTCAACTTTCTGATGGTGTAAAAAAATATATACATTACTATGGTAAATGTTTTCAATCCAATTCAATTCCCCTTTAAATCCTACCTTTAATTATATTTAGATCAACTATTTACGCATGTTTTTTGCGATCTTTATGTTTTATGGATTTGTAATTTTTTTGCTCATCAATGTAACATGGAATCTTGCATTTTTCGAGTAATTAAAGTATAAATTTTAATAAATAGCTCAAAATTGTAGGTACATAATGATTAAAAAAAATATTTCGGATTAGAGTTTTTTTGCATTTTTTGAGAACATTTATCATAGTAATGTATATTTTTTACACCATCTGAAAGTAGAGAAGAGATTTCAACGAACAAAAAGCCCACCGACTTTTTTAAAAAAGCAGATATTTTGACGTGAGAATTTTCGATTGAAAATTAGGTTGCTTTTTCGATATTAAGTCAAGATAAGGTTAAAAAAATAAATATTTTAAATCAAAAAAATTACAGTGTGTTTGGGACATAGAAAGGAAAGTTTTCACCAAATTTCGTGTATAAAAAATTTTTTTGTAAAAGATAAAAATAAAAAACCAAAAACTTGGTTATTTGAATCTTTCACATAAATTTTGAGGTTATGTGAAAAAAGTGCAAATACAAAAGTTCTTCTTCTTTTTATTGCCTACAATTTTGCTAATTAACGTTTTTCCATAGGACTTGTAGTTTTGCCGGAAATCGAGATAAATCGTTTTCTACCCTTAAAAAGGAGTGGAGTATAGAGATCGGGGTAACGCATTTTCTACCTTACATTTATATTTCTAATTTGACAGGCAACTATAGTAGAATAGTTCTATTAAAACATGTGAGTTACTTTTACTTAATACGAATTCCCGAGAAATAAAAGCCAGAAACTTTAATTTTGTGAGAGAGAATCGAACTGCTATGCAGCCCTTTCTTGTTCCAATTCGACACGTTTTTATAAAAAGTTGTCAGTTAAATCGGTCATTTTAATTTAATTATGGCGAATGGAAGGAAGTTCGGGCTGAATTGTGGCCCTCGGATTACGATAAGCTTAAAGCGAACAAAGCTAAGCGTTCAAAGTTGTTGCTTTTAGCAATTCGGGGCGAACGTCGCCGATCGGAAAAGTATTTTCAAATTTGAATAGTTCGCTTTAAGTCCGGATTGCGGTAATAAAATGATGAAGGATAAAACGGTATTGGCGGTTTTAATATTTTTGATCTAAGTACTTGTGAAACTTTGTTAATCTGGTTGAATAATTCGGAACTTCTTTAAAAGATTCCTGCAGTACAGTATTTGGCTATAGGAGGGGTGTGCCCCCCCCCCCCCCTTCTAAAAGCATTATTAATAAATTCCGATAAAATAATTTGATTACAAATGTTTTGAAGCTCCTAACTTCACTGCTAGGGGGCGCATTTGCTGCAATTAAAAGTGGCTAATTTTCCCTATATTTCATACATAATATAGGTCTGACCAATGGCGTAACAAACCCCCGCACACCCCGCACCCTTTCAAAACTTGCTGCCAGCTTTGCTTTTCATAGGTATTTCAAATTAATTTGATTTTTTATATCCTGAGAATTTAACTTCGTTTTTTTTTTTTTTTTTTTTATGATCGAGCACAAGCACTATAGGAAAAATCCTTTAAGGCGCTCTGGGAGCGGTGCGTGTGCGAAGAAAGCGATTCACGTTTTTCTTGAATCGTTGGAGGTTATATTCGGTTGGAAACACGGTCTCAGAAAGGCCGTTCCACAAAGATGACGTCCTCCAAATAAAAGAGTTCTGAAACAATGATGTTCGGGGTGTACTAAGTTGAACCACATAGGGATGGGCGGCAGTGGTTCGTCGTGTGTTTCTGCTATGCATTACTCTAGGTGGAATCGAGCGGGCAATATCTGTCGAACACTTGCCATGAAAATATCTGTAGAAGAGAGTCAAATCACCAACCTGTCTTCGATGTTCTAAGCTGTCGAGGTTCTTAGTCAGCTCGTGGTCGCCGATTAGACGAACGGCTCTCCTTTGGATGGAATCCAACAACCGAAGGGTATATGCTTCGGTGCAGAACTCCAGATATGAGAGCAGTATTCCAGTGATGGTCGAATCTGGGCTTTATAGAGTGTCAAAAGTTGTTGAGGTGTATACAACTTTTTGGTACGGAAAAGTATACCGAGCTTCTGAGAAGCTGCCCTGGCGATTGCCACTACGTGATTATGCCAAGACATATTTCCTCCCAGGTTGACACCCAGCAAATTAATAGACGAAGTCAGTGGAATTGCGTGTCCTGCCATAACGATATCGGGTTCTGCAATGTTGACCTTCTTAGAGAAAACTGCAGCCTGGGTTTTTTGAGCGTTAAATTCGACTTGGTTACTGTCACCCCAAGACAAAATTTCTTCCAGGTCTTTATTGAGGCGTGATACCTCATGTTGTCTGCGAAGATGTGCGTCAGTAGCCGATGTTTGAGGTTTCAAAGTAAAAGATGAGATAAGTGTGCTGTCGTCAGCAAAGCAATATAATGGATTTTCTGTTTTCGCTAGAAGGTCGTTAATGTACAGTAAGAAGAGAGTGGGAGATAATATGGACCCTTGAGGAACACCAGCATTGATGGTGAAGGTGTCTGAGAGAAACCCGTCAATCGCCACTTGCAGAGAGCGGTCCTTGAGGAAGCTAGACAACCATGAACAAAATCGACCGGGCATACCATAAGAACGCAGTTTGCTTAGGAGCCCCTCGTGCCAGACACGGTCAAAGGCTTTAGAGATGTCCAGTGCAATAGCCCGGGACTCCCCATGATGTTCGATTGCGTTGCGTTAAGTGAAGAAGAATTATATTATTAAATTTGAAATAAACTTATTATTATTATTATTATTATTATTATTATTATTATTATTATTATTATTATTATTATTATTATTATTATTATTAATATTATTATCGTTAGTACCTAGCGTAATTAATTGTCAGCTTATCGTACCTATACCTTTCGAGAAAATCAAATTTTCCTTCGCCCGCTCTAATCACCGCAAATCATTTTCTGAAATGACAGAGCTACTCTACCTATAGCCGTTATTGCAATAAGATTTTAATAACCCCCCGGGCTGTCTTTGATCTTTCTTTCAGGGCGTGCTTAATTTCATTAGCAGGAAATTAGATTACACTCGACGAGCCCGTTGCTAACTCGTTAAATAATCATGAGCCTCCGACTCTGTGATCCCCGTTCAATTCTCTATCAGTGGGTATTTGTCTGCTGCATATTTAAACGACGTATAAAGCTATTCGACACCTGTACGATGGATAGAGTTACTTAATACCCCGTTAAATAATCCATTTGGGAAGCCCCCAGGTGCGAGTCTGTCTATACCTTGCATGTTACAAGGGTTCGATTTCGTAACCAGTTGTAAAACTACCTAATAATACACATACATAAGTAATTAAAAATATTTATTTCTTGTTTCAGATTGTCTTCACTTACAACTCTACAGAGATTCCAAAGATCGCTACAAACAAGGTCAAACCAAAGCTTCCTTATCGCTACAACAGTTCCTCGGCCTGGAAACTTGTTTCACGTTGGACAAGGAGTCTCATACGGTAGCGATTGTCTGTCAGGACGTCGTTGTGGTACTGGCTTTTGACAATCGGGAACGTCTGATGCAATGGCAGATCAAGTTGAGCACACATCTAAACGACGGACCTCATTTTTTAGTTTTGGTTTCCAGTTCGCCGCTAAAAACAAAGTAATTATAAAAATATATTATGGGAAAGAAATAAAAAAATAAAAGTCTTCCTCCACAAAATTTAATAGAATAAAAATTCTTTAAGAATCTTCGCTTTGCTAAAATTTTGCCAAAAATTAGTGGGGCTAAAGGTTATCAGGTAGGCAGAATATGAAAACAAGTCAGGGAAACTTCCAAAAAGTAAAACAGTCTACTTAATCTTCTTCTTGAGGCGGAGATTGTTGGTGCGTCCGCACTTGGTCTTATACGGCATCAGTACCTTCTTTATGAAGAAAATTGAGAAAAGTTAAAACATACTAAGTACCTATGCGAAAAAGTTAGTACAGGGGGTCTAAACCAACCAAATAAACTGGGAAAGAAGAAAAAACCCTTCTAAAAAGAAGGTGTCGAGGTTTATTTCACATACTTTTCTCAATTTTCTTCATATTATGTCACTTCTACATATTAATTTTTTAATTCCATAAAAGCTCCATTAAGGTTCTACACAATTTTATCTTCTGCTAAAAACATCAGCATTAAATAAATTTTCTGTCTCCTGATGATTCTACGTTCGAGACATGTAGAGACCATTAAAGAATTTTTATTTTATTAAATTTTGTGGAGGAAGACTTTTGGTTTTTTCTTTCTTTTCCATACTTTCAACTCCACTTTAAGCATGGACTATCTCTTCAAATAAAAATATATGTTCTGTATAAGAATCCGAAATAAACAAATTCCGTGATTTATGTATACCTGGATACTTTTTTAGGCTTCCCCCAGGCCCAGCCAGATTACACGTCCAAGAACGAAGTTTCTGCCTTACAACTGGGGTGCCTCCCCGGGTGGCTGGCCAATGGCAGATCGCCGACTTGAGGAGATACGGGGTGGTGGACGGGCGCTTTTGTTTCGAAGGGGGTTCGAGGTGCCTCAAAGGAGAAGGGTTGTACGTGTTGTTGGCAGATCAGGGAGATGAGATTATGGCTTCGCTACAGGCGGCTTCTACAGGGAATTTGCATTCGTCGAGGAAGAGGCCCGTTTCTAGAAACATGTCAGGTAAAAAATTTTAAATATTAGTCCAGAGTAACATACCCAACTATACTAGTATTTATAATTAGAAAATGCATTGTATTGTAGTTATAAAACCTATTTAATACAAACACATATTTCTAGTTCACGATAGTCCAGCTAGAAGACCGCAAATGAGGCAAACTGGTGGCGTGGCTCTAGAGCTAAGAGAAAGTGAGGCCTCTCTTACGTCGAGGGCCAACTCTCCCTATACCGACTTGGAAAGCAACTATGGCTGTGGTGATAGCATCTCCAATGATGGTTGGAATCAACCCTCAATTGAACGCTGTATGAGTTGTATAAGTAAATTAGGTAAGTGGTGTAAAAAGATAGCATAAAAAGTGGGTAAGTCATGTTAATGCTGAACCTATAGTATATCTTACAGTTTCGTTCATTCTAAAATTGACACTGTTAGACACCTTATATTTTTTATTATCTCTTTGCAGGTGCTATGTCTCGGTCATCTACAGCTACTGTTACCGTAGGACCCACCCTAGGCACCCCTTGCTGGGAACACACTTGCGACAGACATTCAATAAGCAGCTCCAGCGACAGTTCGGGCTGGAGCCAGGCTGTGACCAAACCTCCCCAGCGACCTCCTAAACCGGGATCTAGTTCACCTTCGCCAAAGAAACCAGCTGCTCCTCCACCTCCTTCTTATGATAATTATGATGTTCCTAAAATGCCGTTTCCCGTAGTAAGAATTTTTTTATTACGCTTTCTACATTTTATTTTTCTTTTTCTATTTACATTATTTAAATTATCATACGATAATTTTTTCAGTATCAATTACGTGTCTTTATAGTAATTAATTAAATGTCAACGGTGTGGTTTTTTATTAATATTCGCCGCTACAAAAATATTTGCCTTAAATTACCTAAGGCGAACACTAAACCAATATTTTCTAGGAGCCCAACGAACACTACGACACCCCTCGGAAGCTCAGAGAATGCATTGGTTTCGAAACCGTTCAGAAACCTTGTGGCTGTATATTGAGAATCCGACAACCGGAACCGGAGAGACCGTGCGTCTGTCAACGTCTCATGAGTTGCTGGTCGGCTCCTGAGGATTCAGTCCACGCAGTCTATGCCACTGTAGATTATAGTAAAAAGACTTATCGGTACGTATACGTACGGCTTTCTTGTTACTTATTTTTTCCTCACTCCCTCCTCCTCTGTCCCATTTGGTAATACCTCCCGAGCGATAAATATAAAAGGGACAAAGCAGATTTCAAAAACCGTACCTTTGCACATATTACCATAAAACCGTATTTTTTAGATGCCATCCAAATCCGGGCTCAACGAACTACGCCAATTTAACACCAGTTGTCAATTCGGCTAATAACAATTCGAATCATAAAAATCACACAACGACTGCCCAGCCCGGGTGCAACTATGAAAATATGGATTTTGCTCAAACCCTTCAGCTCTACGAAAACAGCAAGGAAATATCAGAGAGAGCCAAGGCCTTATGCACCAAGTGCGGACACGCTCAAAACGATTATTTGCTGATGGAACCGAGCAAGACAATTAGTCAACCACATCCTGGGTAAGAAGCTAGAAGCCGGTGGGGTTTTAAAATATATATTCCATCCAGTTCCTATCTTAGTTTTTAATTTATTATTTACAAAAAACAATTAACCACGTATTAACAAGAAATATTATTCCACATACGCAGAGCTGTCGATAATTGAATTAAAATAATTGAAAAATCGTGTTGAATTACTTTTTAGTAATTGAATTACTCTAATTGAATTAATTTTTAAAGTAGTAATTGTAATTGATTTTCCAATTACTAAAGTAAAAGTAATTCAATTATTTTAAAAAGTAATTGAATTACTCCCAAATAATGCAATTACATAAAAAGTAATTTAATTACTACCAAATAATTCAATTACTTAGAATAAAGGTAATTGAATTACTCCCAAATAATTCAATTACATAAAAAGTAATTTAAATACTTCCAAATAATTCAATTAGATTAAAAGTAATTGAATTACTCCAAAATAATGCAATTTCTGTAAAAATTTTCATAATTCCTTTACTCTAGAAACAAAAAAATATTTTTATTTTCCCTAATACGTTTGCTTTATTTCAACAAATAAATCATATTAAATAAAAACGACCGTTGTTATTATTGGTCAATTTCTTAAAGGTAAGTAGGTACTTATTAAAATTAGGAGATCAACTTAACTATAAATTTCGAAATTTTTTTAATTTCTTTCTATAATAAAGTGTGATAGTAAGACCTACTACCATTAAAAAAATAATACCTTACCTTGTCTTTTTTTGTAAAATGTAATAAAAGTAATTCCATTGCTCATATACTAATTCAATTTTAAAAATGTAATTCAATTACCAAACTGTAATTCAATTATCAACATGTAATTTAATTATCAAAATGTAATTAAATTATCAAAATGTAACTCAATTACTTACCAAAATGTAATTAAATTACTCAGAGTAATTAAGTTACTCAGAGTAATTTATTTGCCAAAAATGTGCCTATAATTTATAGATTCAGAGTAATTCAATTACTTTTAGGGTGGTTCCATTACTGTAAAGTAATTGAATTAGTATAAAAGTAATTGAAGTAGACTCAGTAATTCGAATGCGCCGGTAATTGATCAAGGAATCAATTACTTTTAGTGGGTAATTTGTAATTTAAATATTTTTATCATACTGTTAGTAATTGGTAATTGTAATTGATGCCTTTTTCAGAGGGTAATGGGTAATTGTAACTGAATTACTTTTTAAGAGTAATTGCGACAGCTCTGCACGTACGCAACAACGTTTGTTACCATTGACTCTTACTCCCTTTCCAGCTATATCCCCATGTCGCCGGCCGTCAAACAACGCCTCAGCAAAGCGCTATCCAACAGCAACCCGAACCTGGGCCCAGCACTGGACCGTTCCAGCAAACCGGCTCCTGGTTCAGCAATGCTACATGCCGGCGACGTATATCAAAGGAAGCAGATTATGGATAACGCCGACGACTTGGACAGCATCAGAAGAAAGAGATCGAATAGCGCAGATTCGAGTACTAGTCGCGTGGAACCAGAAGCGGAACCGGATGTCGCGTCGCCGTGCAAGTGCTCCGGACAGGTTGCTCATCAAACGGCGCTGTTAGGTAAGGTTTCGGTGTTTTGTATTGTATTTTTCCCAGTAGTACCATCAGTACCAGACCCATGAACCCCGTGCTAGAAATATAATAAAATGATGCATCAAAAAGATAACAACTAACTAGTTATCATTTTATAACAAGCACTAGAACTAGTATTATAGTATCACAGTACTGTATTTAGAACAACTATACCTAGACTTTAACTAGTGCTAGAACCAGGGAGGTGTCAATCATCAATATATACAGAGCGAATTAAATAATTATTTATTAAATTTTTTTAGTTCGTCGATCATCTAGTGTGCCATGCAAATCAAACCGCGATTCGTCCAGCTCCAACGATTCCGGGGTCTTCGAGCTGCCAAGACGTGTGCAAATGTCCGCCAACCTGACGCTGCCCAGAAGGTCCAAGAGCTCCGACCCCCTACGGGACCTCAGTTTTCAATTCAACAAGGTCAGCGAGGGCAAGTCGGCCAGCGCCGAAGCTGAAGTACCGGTAAGGAATCGTCGAAAGATCTTCTTTATGGATCAGGCAGTTATGTATTCGTGTGCCATAATTTCACTGTCTATCAAAAAAATTACCTTTTCGGATTTCCATTGTCTTTATTTTCTTACTTAACACAATGTTTCAGTTAGTTAGTATCTCTAACCGTTTTCAAATCTAAACTAAATTATAATTCTAAGGCTATACTGTCTTAAATACTATCCATGTGCAATGAAGCTTGATGACTCCGCCTACGTGCTTATTGAAGTGTGAGGTTTTGGACAAGAAGAGGCTTCCAGATATTGGGGATACTATACTTCGTTTTCTCCAGTGCTGTTTCGTGTCCAAAACCTTGGCTTCTGACTACTGTATCTTATGTTGGTTGGTCCATACATGTTCCGCTATACCTGATCTCGAAGTTTCACCTCTTTGAGTATGTTCTTTAACTCGTACGGGAAGAGGTCTTTTTGTTTCTCCAATGTACGATTCGCCACACTCGCAAGGGATTTGATAGATACAATTTTTTGTGTTTTCATTACGGAGGGGTTTTACTTTTGCAAGAAAGCTTCTAAGCGTAGTTTTTACTTCGCGATTTTTGAGTGAGTTTTGAGATGGTATTAGTTACAAAGGTTTCAGGTTAACCATTCCGTTTTAAATCTTTTTTGATGTTTGAAATTTTAATATTAAGGTCTTCCGGATTTTTGCAAACGTTAGTGATAGGAGTTTTAATTATGCCCTGTTTTATGGAGTTTGAATAATTAGATCCGTGATTGAGGTATTGTCCCGTGTGAGTGGGTTTCCTGTACACTGAAGTTTTTATGTTTCCAGCACTTCGTTTGATGAGAACAGCGAGAAAAGGTAGAGTGGAATGTTTTTCTGTTTCCATGGTAAATTTAATGGTTTGTCTTATACCAATAATATGTTCCAAAAACCGTATCAACTCTTCGTTGCTGTCTGTCCAGATCATAAAGGTATCATCAACATATCTAAGCCAAAGTTTAGGTTTAATCTTGGCAGTGTTAATAGCGTGTGACTGAAACCATTCCATGTACAGGTTAGCCACCACCGGAGAGAGAGATGAACCCATTGGAAGACCATCATCCTGGGCATAGAACCTATCTTTTACTTGAAGGTAGGAACTACGTAGACAACACTCCATCCAGCGGCAAACTAAAGCGTTCTGAAAGGGTTGGGTCTTCTTGTAACTTTTACTTGATGATATGCAATGATTCCCCTATTGGGACGTTGGGCTTTCTATACATGGAAACTGACAAATGTGTGAATGCTTGAAGGTCGTAGACCTTCAAGCAAGACCGACCTTAACAAAAATGGCTACCCCACAAAATTAGTTGACACAATATTGGAAAACCGTAAGAATCGACCCAACGCGCAAAAAGCAGACAGAGAGGCACAACCAACACTCAATATTCCGTATGTCAAGGGAGTATCTGAGAAAATAAGAAGACTAGGACAACGATACAACATCAGCACCGTATGCAACTCGAGAGACACCCTAAGAAGCCACCTGACGAAGACAAAGCCTATAAGTCAAAAAGATAGGAAAAACTGCGTCTACCAGATCCCCTGCGAGTGCGGCCAATCGTATATAGGTGAGACATTAAGACCACTCGAGACAAGGATTAAAGAACACAAAAACAATACGCTAAAAGGAGAGACCGAAAAGTCAGGTGCAGCTGACCATGCCTGGAAACATGGCCACCATATCATGTGGTCAGAAGCTGAAATCCTACATAAGGAGCCACACTGGAGGAAAAGAAAGTTTAAGGAAGCTGCTACTATTCACCAGAATCCAGGCTGTTTTAGTAAACCATCGTTAGACTTAAGAAATATCTGGAAACCTTTGTTAGATAGATGTAAGCTTAGGATAAGATCGCGTGCTAACTGAACGCATGACTGCACCCACCTCAGTTGTGCTTCGGTGCACCTAGCTAGTATAAATATTCTTGTAGTTACTTTACTTATTTAGTATTCACCTGAAGACGACTGGAGATACTTACCAGTTGAAACGTTGTGATTTTAAACAAATAAAGACAATGGAAGTCCAAAACTATTTCATCATTGACAAATGTGTCTTGTGATTCTAAATTGACGGTTTTTAGAATATTTACAAAGTTGTTAAAGTTCTGAACAAAAGAAAATGACTTACCCTGTAACGGTTTAATTATCTCAAGAAGAAATTTTGATAATGCGCTTGTAGGAGGATCCCTGGAAAACGCTTAGAGATACTAACTAACCAAAACGTTGTGTTAAAAAAAAAAATAAAGACAATGGAAGTCCGACAAGGTCATTTTTTTGATATTACTTCATTGTCTACCACCTTCAAACATTCACTGTTTTTGTTTTAGGTATGCCCCAATGGCAGCACGAGCAGCGGCACGTCGGACATGTCCGATTACTTCGAAACGTTGTCGCTTTCGTCGCACAGCTCCAGCGTGGAACCGCCTCCTCCATCTTGCACGTTGCGACCTCGATCTGGCAACGAGTACTTAAGCATGCAAAGGCTCATCGCTCCAGTGCCCGAGGAGCATCACTAGAGACGAAACTAGTCATTCTACCATAGCGAGCAATAATGGATACCGTAACTTTTTTAGGTTTTTGTGTGGGGACGGAATGGGCATTTTATCATTTACGTTTATTTGCAAAGGTTAGATAGAAATTAATGAAAAATGTAAAAAGTGTGTAAATAAGTTATACAGGGTGTCCCGAAATTAGCTGACAATATTTTAAGGGGATAAAGTACATTCAAAAATAAGACTAAAATCATCTATTAACATACCTTCAAAAACGCTTCGTTATGGGGCTAGAGCCCCCCGAATTGGAACCATGATAAGCAGTTTTTTCACAATATCTCAAGAACCAATTAGGGTATCGAAACAAAATTTGATACATGTTTTACCCATGACAAGACGCAATAAACGATTTAATTAGCTTAACTTTATTTCTTCCAGTGGCGTCCCACTGGGTAGGTAGTTGGGAGAATATTGCCCTAAGTTTTTTATTTTTAGGATTTTTTAACTTTAGTTGCAATTCTTAGAAGCCTTGAAGTCTTTTGTTGAAAAAAGGTACTCTTATTTCATTGCGGTAGGATTCACCATTTTCCAGTAAAATCGATTTTAAAATTTTCGGTTTTTTGAAATCCGGTGAAAAGGCTAAGTTTTTTTTTGCATATCTCAGCAAACACTTAATATGAAAACATGAAATGTATTAGAACTTCTACTAGCGACAAGGCATATGTATTAAGGGATGTTACTTTAAAATATTTTTCCAGTGACGTCGCACGGGGTGGAGCCTTAAGTAAATATTACTATCATTTTTTTTAAATTAATGTATTTTTTTTTTAATTTTAAATTTTTTGTTAATAAAACCTTCCATTATTGTAATTTGACAGAATGTACCGTTTTTAAATTAAAAATATTTTTGGATTCCTTTGTTTTTTAAATATTTATTTTCATGAAGATTTTAAGAGAGTTTTAAAATAAAACAAAAAATAATAACAAATTGCAAATCAAAATTGATTGTGAACCACACGGGAAACTAATTCTTAAGCAAGTACCAGTCATGTGTCCCCAAAAATAATCAAGGGGATTTAAATCAAGTGATCTTGGTGGCCAGGCTATGGCTACCAATTTACCTGGTAATTTTCTTCAAGCCAATTCTTCACTTGACGTCCGTAGTGAGCTGGTGCCCCATCATGTTGAAAGAAGTGCCCTAAACGTAAATCCAGTGGCACATTATCTAATAAATCCCCAAGTTGATTATGTATTATTATTATTTGTCGCTAGTAGAACTTCTAATAAATTTCATGTTTTAATACTAAGTGTTTGCCGAGATATGCAAAAAAAACCTTAGCCTTTTCACCGGATTTTAAAAAACCGAAAATTTTAAAACCAATTTTAGTTAAAAATGGTGAATCCTACCTCAATGAAACAAGAGTACCTTTTTTCAACAAAAGACTTCAAGGCTTCTAAAAATTTCACCTAAAGTTAAAAAATCCTACAAATAAAAAACTTAGGGCAATATTCTCTCAACTACCTACCCAGTGGGACGCCACTGGAAGAAATACAGATAAGCTAATTAAACCATTTATTGCGTCTAGCTATGGGTAAAATATGTATCAAATTTTGTTTTGATACCCTTATCGGTTTCTGAGATATTGTAAAAAAACTGCTCGTCATAGCTCCAATTCGGGGGGCTCTAGCCCCATAACGAAGCGTTTTTGAAGGTATGTTAATAGAGGATTTTAGTCTTATTTTTGAATGTACTTTATCCCCTTAAAATATTGTCAGCTAATTTCGGGACACCCTGTATACACAATTAGGTAAGCCATTCGTCGATCAATTTTTTGATACTACTATTATAGCGAATTAATATACAGCCATTTCCAATCTGTCTCAATAACATTTACCTTTTTTTTTTCATTTGTGGTTTGCAGATCACCTCCTTAAATATTTTTTAAGATCTGTGGGTTATCGTAATACGACAACGAAATCGACGAAGTCAAACACTATAAATGAATATAATTGAATCTTTATTTACCATAGCTGTAATTTATTGTTTCCATACACTATCAGATTCTATAGTAAAAAGTTTTGTAACTCAATGAATAATATACCTAAGGCAAATACGTTAAACGCAAACATAAACTGCACGTTCCATCCCCACATGCAGTTAGAGCGCTGAGAACGCAGGTTTGTTATTTAAAAGTAACTTTTAAATTTTATGTTTTACTGAAATTAGGGCATCTACCGATTGCGCCGACAAATCGAGCTGTTTTAGTCGTTTACACCACCCGTGTGTACTACAGTACTGTCTCTACAGAGACAGCCGATCGTATATATTGAAAGCTCTGTTAAGCTACGACCTAACTCACAGCTGCTGATACCTTCGTGAACCAAATAGGTTAATAATATGTCAGGATCAAAAGTCTTAAAATATCTATAATGCAGTTCAACAATGAAAGTACGTGAAAATATATAGCAATTTTTGCTCTAAAACAATACGTTGTTGTCAAAGTTCATGAGCTGAAATTTACTCAATTTGTATCTATTAACAATTTACCAGTGCTAGTGCTGTTTATATACTATTGAGTTGTCAATGCGAGCAGTGGCGGCTCGTGGGGTAGAGCCACAGTGCCATGGCTTTACCTGCCCTCCTGTCCAGTCCAGCGTCCTGCCCTTTACAAATTACTAAAACCTATTAAAATGAATATTCTCGTTTTCAAAGCAATTACCAAAATAATTTAAAAATGGAACACAGTCGGGTGCAAATTTCCATCTATTTAGGAAGCGATTATGCGTAAAACGGTAACGTAGCTTTTGCGCCACACGGCGGAGGCCCGAAGTGATGACGAAATCGCCATAACACATCAATAAAAAACATTGGAAAATGACCTTGAATGCAAGCAGGAAAAAATATCTAAGTAGCCAGGCTCTTCGCGTTTGACCGTTTGACGTTAGTCGTTTCAAACAGGTGTCCCCGGCGTCGCGATTTGTTTGCATTAGGTTAGGTTGTTTGTAAACTAAATAATTTTCGTTCGGCCGGCTGATTTAATGTACGTACCTATGTTAACGACCTTTTAATTTTAGAAATACATAATGAATACTATTAGATAAGGTGTGCGGTTGTGGTGAATCTAATAGACTATTTTGTTTTATGTGTGTTTTATTTGGTGGGGTCCATATCTGGGAAAAAATGAAGACACATGAAAAATCGAAGGTACATTTAAACAATATATTAAATTTCAGTATGCTTGGTAAAATTAACATTAAAAGGAGCCTTTTTGCTTATTTTTCCTACTTCAAAAGCAAGAACTATTAACAAAAAAGGGCGTGGCACCCAAAATTTTTTTGCCTGCGGCGCTAAGGGTTTACCTGGCCCTACTTCACTAAAATGGCACGAGCCGCCACTGAATGCGAGACACAGGCACGTCGCGTCGCTCAGCCCCTCAACCTTCTCGATCCCGGAATATGTCAAAACTTTGAAGTGGCCGGATTATGTCCTTATCTACTTTTAAACATCCTAGAGGGTCGTAAAGTATAATATCAATACTAAATTTTTATATTTAGAGGGCATCTTATGTCGTACAAGGTTGTTTTACCTACGCCAATTGAATAGCGTTTGTTCAAATGACAAACTGGCACCAAAATAAGGTCACTGTGAAGAAATTTAAAGTAACTAAACGGAATAAACCTAGCTTTATCGGCGTGTCGGTGCAATGGGCCTTTGAAGGACTTTTTAAAACGATTTTACACTGTAGATTACTAGAATTTATAACTAGTCCTATTTTAAATGTAAAAATTGTAAACATTTTAAATGTTTTTTTTTTGTATATTATATATATTATATTTATTATTTTATTAGTTTGGAAAAAGTATACAGGTTTTACTTGGTGTCTAACTGAAACATTTTATTACAAAGTAAGGTCCTATATGATACAGGTGTATACATAAAGTACTATTTAATATTGCATACCATGTATAATCAATTAACCATTTTCCCCTGTATAAATATAATGTATTTACTTAATAATGAAATAAATTATTCGGTATATATTTGATTTTTAATTTATATCACCCAAAATTATTACAATACAGTACCAGGGGTCTGTAGAGTAATTGATTTAGTGCCAAGATGTTCATTTTACAAGTAAGTGTCCATGGACATCTCAGACGATAGAATGTTCTCTATAAACAGTTAGGTGTCAGCTCGTCGCAAAAGTACCTTTATCAATTAAATGTGTGGTCTGTCTTGGCTTTGTCGTCATTGATCAAAATCAAAATTTAGTGAATAGACCCATTATAGTCTGTTTTCTATTGGGTGACAGCTAAAAACCCTCATTAAAAATGGAAAACACAAATTTTAGCTTACCATCAGGTGAACATATTATTTTTCGCCTGAAAGTATATATTTTTAGTAACAATACAGGTAGTTTAAACACCATATAGAGTGGCACACCTCTAATTTTACCTTTCACAATAGGGTCTTAGGATTGTAGCAATAGGGCAAGCCGATGATTTAGAATAAGTCTTCGGACAGTGGCAGTCGTTTAGGTTTTTATTTATGAAATATAAATTCCTTTTGTTTTCTGCCCGTGTTGTAAATAAATTAAACATTGTAAAAATATTTAGTTCTAGCCGATACTATACATTAACAAAACAAGGTGATAGAAGAAGAAGCCTATAGATTGTTGATTCACTAAATCAGTGGCGTAACAACGTAGCCACGGGCCCGTGTGCGAAAACTGTGCCGGGCCCCCATTATGATACGGAGTATTATTATTGATAACCATATTAATTTATGAATTTTGAGTAGGTACACAAAAAAGCAATAATTATTGTTATGCTAAGTAGTTATATTCCTGAACATAGAAAAATATCTGCAAGTACATATTATCAAAAACAAGGAATTATAATTTATATATACAGTGTCACCAGTAATAAAGTCCGCATCATATGGGATTTTTTCTTTATTAATAGCTTTATTCAAAATTTGACTTTAGCATCCAGTTTTGCTTCGATCAAGATGAAATTAAGCAAAAAATAGTAGCATTAGCTGTCAAATTGTAATTTTTTACAAAAAATAATTCAAAAGTAGGGTTATTTCTGAAAATATCGAAAAAAGTTATTGAAGAAGTTTTTTTAAATACAGTTCCTAGCCCACATGCAAAATTTTAGCTGCATAAGATAATTTTGATTTTTTACCTATATTTTGCAAATTGCACCACTTTTGCAAAATAAGACTCAACGCAACCTACTCTCAGTTTTGACAAAGCTTTATTTCAGATATATTTTCTTTAAAGTAGAGCCATAGTAACTGTGTGTTTTTCTACAAAATCAAAATTGGGCTATTAAAATTTGGTCGCATGTGATGCAAAGTTTATTTGTTTTTAACCCTGTATAAGATAATTTTATAAAATAAGTATTTTTGAAAACGTAGTTTGTGTCTGAAAGTAGTACTAGGGCCTAGGGCCTAGGCCGAGAATAATATATTCCCGTATCGTTATATGTCTCATTGCGTAGCAACGGTTAACAATACGGGAATAATGAACTTTTTTTTAAACCGACCAGAAAATTTACACTTTCTGGACAATTTTTTGTCTAGAAAATAACGTTTTTCCGGTCTCTAATGTCACTGTCACCCTGTTTTTTGTTTTTCCAATCGCTCTTTGATAATACAAGATACCTTGATTTCGTTATTATGACAACAACATTTCGATGTATTGTCGAGTGACAGTTCGTTGATTTTTAATTTTGTTCTTTATGTCAAACTTGTTTCGCGTAGATTATAAAATATATCGAAGTGTCGGTCTTAAAAAAAATATTGTACGTCACGCAACCGAAAATTAGTGTTTTCCAGGTCTCTCCAAGCTTCCAGGACTCGCCTATGGCTCGCCCTGGAAATACTTGTCTCGACCTGAAAAACACTACTTTCCGGTCTTGTAACGTAAATATTACTATTGTGCATGGCGTCAAATCACGCCAGAAAGATGTCGGTTTGTGGAAAAATTTTTTTTCTTGCTTTTGCATGCGCAAAGTTTGAAATCAGGTTAGAAATGTCTATTTTTTGAACTTCCTCATTTTCGATAGAAATAATTGCTAAAGCTGATAATTTTTTATCGGTCATGCAATTTCTCAAATAAGTTTTAATTAACTTTAACTTGGAAAAAGACCGTTCAGCTGATGCAACCGAAATACGGATGGTCTAAAAAAATAATGCAGGCAGTTACAATTTCACTAAAACTGGAAGATCAATTAGAATTACTATCTACAAAAGTATTGAGTAGAGTAGTTTTGCGGATATTGCATTTTTTCTATGAGAATATTTTGTTTTGCATTTTTATGTTTTTGTGGCTCCGCTCCCGGGCCCCTTTTCCACCCGGGCCCGTGTGCTTCGCACACATTGAACACCGGTAGTTACGCCAATGCACTAAATACCGATACTAGGTTTCTGACAGTACTAGATGGTATTTGGGGCACAAGTGCATCGTGTTAATTTAAAACTTATTGTCTTTTCTCTTAGGTCAAGTACACCTTTACAAAACACTGGGGTAAATTATTATAAATATATAATAACATAGGAATATGACATATAAAAAATAACGACGATGTTGCCATGTTTTCAGCATTATAGGGAGGTACATCTGCTTGCTTCGGCTAACGCAATTCTTGTCGGTCTTCTGACTATTCATATTTTACACCTCGTGTACACCATTGAACGCTCCATTACGACTCAATCTCACTTATTATTTTCTCTATTGCTAACAACATCAGCATTGTACTATTTACTTTGTTTTCCTGATGATGAGTGTTTCTACACTCGAAACATGTCGAATTATTCTAGGTTCGCCTAGTTATTCTAATAAACTTGTGGAGAAAGACTTTGTGCTTCTTTTCTATACATTTAACTCCACTTTGAGCATGGACAAGTAGTCCAGTCAAAATTTAAAAAAATGTTTGGGTATTGTGAAAATAGTAATGAAAATTGAACGTTTTTTGTGTTGTTACAAAACAATATAACAAGACAGTGCCAGTATTTTAATTTTACAAGTAAGTGTTCGTTGTCATATCCTAAGATAGAATGTCCTCTATAAATAGTGTGTATCTTTGCTATGCCAAGCCGGTTCTTGACGACACTTGACTAAGATAATAGTAATAGTATAAACTAGAATAATGTTAAATTTATTCTTCGCAAAAAACATTGAACCCATGGACTTTCAACTTTCTCATACAATATTTAGTGTCATTATAGTTATTAATGATACTAGTTCGATATGAACACTATAAAGAAACGTGTGCAACGTTAAACCACGAGGCGTTAGCCGAGTGGTTTAATTGCACAAGTTTCATTAACAAAGTTCATATCGAACGTGTATCATTCAAAATGTAATCTACGACAGTGCAAATAGATTTTATTCGTCTAAATTTCATTGATATCAGATAACGTTTTCGTAATTTTTAAAATTTTCAGGTGTCCATATTAGTCGATATCATGGTAACCGCATTTTTGATTGTTTCAATTTCGATTTTGACAACGTCATTATATTGCCGCCTAATTTTCTATTGTATGCAAAGTGTTGGCCAAAAATAATTTAAATATGGGAGATTCTGAATCTGAAAGTGTCCCTTCGGATGTTTACAATAAATAAATGCAATCCGTTTTTCTAAGTAATAATTACAAATAAATAGTTTGCATCCACTTTCTTTTTGTTTTTGTATCTTAACATTTGGATGTTATTATGAATTCATAATGGCACTGAGTGCTATTATGAAGGTCCTAATGACATTTAAATGATAATAAATACGTCATAATGGCACTGCCTAGATTAAAAAAATAATAGTAGAGGAAAGTGCCCTAATATGGGACACCTTTTGTAAAACTGTCAATATTTTAGGGAAAAATTAATCAAATTTTTTTTATGTGTTGACATTGCTGCCACACGCATTGACATAACTTTTGTGTACTATTTTTAAAAGAAACAGGCGATTTAGGCTAAAATGTCATTTTATTGATTTTCAAAAATGGTGTCCTAATATTGGATATACATAATGTATACAATATTATGAATGTATTTAAACAAAAAAAAAACAATTGCATTTTCCATGTTTCGTATGTCCCACTGTTTTCTTTTTTTCGTTGCCATTCTAAAAATAAATATATAGATAATAATTTCCTAACCGTTTGATTCAAATCCTAATATTGGATATCCAATATTGGGCGCACCGCTTATGTCCAATATTAGGCACCCGATCATATTATTAGGTTATATTTTCTACGGAAAAACTAACAACATGTATAATTTCGCAAAACCTTAATAAATACAATGCCTACCACAGTAGCAGTAGCTTCAACACTGACATACAACTACTGATACTGATTTTCGACATTTCGACGCGGTAAAATATTGTCAAGCGTGAAAACTAACAAAGTGCCAATATTACTTTGATGGACTGTACTAGCAGGTTGAAAAACATCGGCCATGCATTTTGAGGTTTAAGTGAACTAGTTGTTAATAGATGGCTCCCCATATTTATCTGGTTTGGAAAATACAATGGTGTCCAATATTAGGAGCTATACCAATATTAGGCTACTTTCCTCTATAATATCAATGACTGGTATTTAATTTATTTCTCGGCAACGCAGCTAAGTTTATATTCGATATTCGACCGAAATTTATTATATCGGATTTCATTTTTGCGCAGTAGGGAACAATTCTAAGTCAGTGCCCAGCGATTTTTTTAAATCATAAGTCACAGTATTAATTTTATATACAGGGATAATCAAATATAAAGTATAAAATATTCGATAAAATAAGTGGCGAATGGATCACTAACCACAACTCTCAAGGAATGATCGATCGAATGCTCTCCCCCAAAAAAATATGTAAATACCAAGAAGATAAACGAAAACTTTCTAAAAAACAATTACATATCAAAATTACACATTACTCTTATCTTTTAAGTAAGTATTTTTTATCTTTCCGATTTTCCCGATAGGCATGTCCGTCCATATCTGCATCCATTGCAATAGAATGTGAGCTTGTGCAACCGCAGTATTTGTTCAAGAATCACAATCACCCTGTATAGAGACGTCTAAGCTAAGTGGGAAGATATTTTCTCATATAAAGACAAACGCTTCGAAAATATTTTTTTAGTACCAGCACCCAATAAGAGATAACCTAATTATAGAATAATACAAATTAACAAATAATGTGATATATTGAACGCAGTACCTATATACAATAACCTGATTTAAAAAAAAACAGTCTGATAGTTCAAGAATATGACCAGTTTATTTATTATTGTGTTGTGTACCTCGATTATTTCAAGTGTTGCATGGAAATTGGGCAAAAATGGATACCCAAAATTCCCGGCTCCCGTTAATTCTTGTGGGAGGAGAATTACACATTGGCGTCCCGATAGAGAACCCAGAGTTATAGGGGGCGAAGAGACGCCGAATGGGGCAGTTCCGTGGCAGGTTAGTCACATTTTATAATATCAAATCTTAAGGTTAAACAAAAAAAGTTTTAGACCGTGAAACAAGGAGGCCTAAAAAATGTTGCCGTTGCAAACACAATTATTTCTTGTTGCCTATTAAATGGAAAGTACTGACAGATGAACCTGTTTTACTAATTTTTAGAAAAATTAATTATGTTTTTTTGTTTTACATGTTGTCAACATGAGGAATCTGAAAATATATTATAAATTATGCGTATTCAAAAATGTAATATTTAGAAGTACGTGACCGTGCAAAAACTCTCCAAAATTATCTCCTATTTTCTATTAAAAAATACCATTTATACTCCACGTTTGGAAACAATAATTAATCTAGATGCAGGATTTAAAAAACCAATAAAAAATGAAAGTGGTTTCGTCACGAGTTATTTAAATATTAATTTGCATGTATAAGATAATTGACTCGCGTTCTTCTATTTACAAAACGGTGAAAATAGGAACTTGAAATTTCAAAAACACAATCTCATACCCAATTAACTAAAACATAATTTGTATTTTTGTATTAATTAGAATGAATCGCACTTCAAGAATTTCATAGATAAATATGATTTTCTCATTTACTTATTTTAATTATTCGCCAAATAAATGTTTCGTGAGTAAGTCTGACGTTTCGAAAAATGTATTTCCTTTCTCAGGGCTCTGGCAAAATTAAAATTGAGTTTCATTTGCCATCCAAGATCCTTAAGCCGATAAAAACATCTACACTATAAAGTCTAGTGGTGAATCATTAACAAGTATTAATTATTGATAATGATAATGTTCTCTACCTAATTTGATGCATCTACGTCGCAATTTTAAATAATAAAATGCACAAAAACCACTTAGGCGGTCAAGAAACTTTATTAACCAGCTTTGCTGCCTTCAAAATATTTATAACAATATTATGACTACGAATAAAGAAATATGTACAGTCATGGACAGTCTGAAGTTTCAGATAACCATATAAAAACAACAAACTATAAACTTATCTTCCAAAAAGGATACATATATATACAGGGCCTATTTTCCCAATAGGCCCGGTACATATAAGGCCTTTGCTCAACCCTTTTCATTAACATTTTAGGTCGCCCTAAGGTACCACGGAAAATTCCGTTGTGGTGGGGTTATCATTTCCCGAAGACTCGTTCTGACTGCAGCACATTGTTATATAGAAAACATGGCGGTAGTAGCTGGTACTACTAATCATCATGACTACGGGATCCCCAGACAGCACATCAAGGTTGAAAAAGGAATTATCCATCCAGATTATAAGAAATTGGGACCTTATAGCTTTGATATTGCTGTTTTAATATTATATAATCCAGGTATGTTCCTACAGGAATTGACCATGCATGGTTCTCAAAAAAACCGAATTTTACATTCTCGGTCTGATTGTTTTTTAGGTCTTAAACTGAACGAACACGTAAAACCAGTTTGCCTGACACACGAAACACCCAGCCCCGGAACTTGGTGTGAGGTTTCCGGATGGGGAACCCAAGACCCCCGGGCACCAGGTCGACCGTCAGCCATCCTGAGGTCTGCTGCAGTGCCCATACTATCCTTAGAAACGTGCAGGAAAGAAGGGGTCTATGGAGGAAGATACCAACCAATATTGGACAGCATGCTATGTGCTGGACATTTAAGAGGTATTTATCCTAATTCTTTTTTAATTTAAAAACTGGTGTTGGAATTTGCTTTCTCTTATTAATTGAACTAATGCGCTGCTTTGGCAGATTCGATAGAGATGCGCAAAGTTTTTTATTTGATATTTTTTTAGGTGGTATCGATGCCTGTGGTGGTGATTCGGGCAGCCCGTTAGTGTGCGAAATAAATGGAAGATACCAACTGGCAGGGATAGTGTCCTGGGGCGAAGGATGCGCCAAAAAGGATCGTCCTGGTGTCTACACCAACGTTGCCAGCTTTTTAGATTGGATCAGAAGAAGTGCCATAGAAAACAACCTATATTACGATTTTTAACATTTTTCAGTCCAGATTCACCTGAACTAATAAGAAAGCACAATAAAAAGTGACGAAAAATTTGAAATTTATCCTGGATTTGCTTGTTGAACTGCTTGCTTTTGAGCCCTACTAACTAAATGTAATGTGCAATAACTTAAATAAAATTGTCCTAGGAGTGTTTTTTTCTACTGGCGTAAAGTTCACTTTTTCTTAAAACAAGGCGTTTCGACAGAAGACAAACGACATTTGACATTAACAGCTGATCTGGTTTTGTCGTTAAAGTTCCCAGATCAGCACTGGGCCGTAGCAAGCTCACGCGTCGGGTTGCGTCATATTATATTTTCTTTCTTTTTGTGTTTTTTAAGTGTTTCTGTGGATGTTTTTTGCGTAGTGTGTGTTTTAAACATTTTGCTTTTGGATTTTAAATATTTCAGAGACAAGACTTTCTTGGTGTTTATTATTTAAGTTTAATAGTGGTTACAAACACCATCTATTATAAAATCAATAAAGTGCCTTTAAATAAAGTGACCGGCAAAGAGTTCGCAACATATGGGAAAAATTATTATTAGCGGAATATTGAAAAATCTTTTTTGGGGGATTGGATGTGCATGTCCCATAACCTTAAAATCGATTTTGACATAGGTCACGTGACCAATGGTATGGCGGGAAAGTTGAAAAAACCAATATGAAATCATCATAAATCAGATAAGTTGATGAGATATCGAAAAAATTCCAAGAATAAAAAGTGTTTAGAATTCCATTAGAACCTTAAATACAATGTTTGGGATATCTACTTAAAAAAACATAAAATCGAATATTTTTGTAAATATTTTTTTATCGAATTAAAAATTTCCATATTTTTCCTTTCTTAGAGCTTCATTAAAGTAAAACTGACATCTGGTGACCACAACTAGAAATATTCTTTTGTTTTTCTGACAATTTGGAGCAATAATTCAAAAAATTCGTTTACACTTGGATACCCAGCTGTTACAATAGTCTATTTCTAATAACCTTATCGATATTTTTTATATCGAAATATTCTATTATGTTAAGAAATCCTTAAATTCATTAATCCAAAGCAAATTTCATTTATAACCGTAAAAAATAATTTAAATTTTTATTAATTTTTAGATTTTTTTAAAGATTTTTGCGAAATTCAAAATTATTTTTTACGGTTATAAATAAAATTTTCTTTGGATTAATGAATTTAAGGATTTCTTAACATAATAGAATATTTCGATATAAAAAATATCGATAAGGTTATTAGAAATAGACTATTTGCAACACCTGGTATATCCAAGTGTAAACGAATTTTTTGAATTATTGCTCCAAATTGTCAGAAAAACAAAAGAATATTTCTAGTTGTGGTCACCAGATGTCAGTTTTACTTTAATGAAGCTCTAAGAAAGGAAAAATATGGAAATTTTTAATTCGGTAAAAAAATATTTACAAAAATATTCGATTTTATGTTTTTTTAAGTAGATATCCCAAACATTGTATTTAAGGTTCTAATGGAATTCTAAACACTTTTTATTCTTGGAATTTTTTCGATATCTCATCAACTTATCTGATTTATGATGATTTCATATTGGTTTTTTCAACTTTCCCGCCATACCATTGGTCACGTGACCTATGTCAAAATCGATTTTAAGGTTATGGGACATGCACATCCAATCCCCCAAAAAAGATTTTTCAATATTCCGCTAATAAAAATTTTTCCCATATGTTGCGAACTCTTTGCCGGTCGATCACTGTATATAGTTAAACCATTTATTGGTACTTATTGTTATATACAGGATATGTCTCATAACGAAGGGGCAGCAATAGGAGATAAGTATAGTAGACTTGAAAATATGTCAGAACGTACAGTTGATTTTCAATAAATATGTTTCGTTAAGAAAGGTGCTTATTTAAATGTTTCTTGCCATCTTGCATTTAAAAATTTAGAAAAATCTACTACATAGATAAGTTAACTTTCGGCAACACGACAGATAACGAAAGTAAAACATTCAAGTTACCTGAATACCAACGAATACTTACCTGAATACTATACGTTGCTAGATGTAAAGTAGCGTCGCTAGCTATGTTAAGTATTACTTTCAGTGCCAGGACAAAAAAATCGAACTGACATACTCTGACAGTACCTTGAAAGTGCGCAACTTGCTTGTCTATGGACAGTACTCAAATAACTAGTTGTCAACAATACTGAAATAACTAGTTGTCATGGATTATTTTACAGGTGGAAAAAAACTTATTTTATAATTTTAATTTGAATAAAATCAAAAGTTTATTAATTAATAATATATTGATCAGAGAACAGTATAGTAGAAAAAATTTAATACATTACACGATGCAAAAGCCTTTTTTGGTGGTCGGATCGGAGGTATCACCTCGGCTTTGCCTCGGCAATTCAAAAACCTCCTCACACCAAAAAAACAACTTTCGCATAAGGTCAGTTGGGGTAAAAGTGCGACACAAAGTTAACATAGTTGAAATATAAAACATTTTTAGGTAATCTAAATATTTCCAGTGCTTAATACAATTTTTTCTCATAAAGGATACATACATTTAAGTACTCCTTGGGTACTTGAAAACATTTATTTTATTTCTTGGTTATGAGATATAAAATTTAATTCTTTTTAAGTCCCCTGGTCGCACTTACCCCGTGATATTGGGGTAAGTGCGAATTTGGTGATAAATTAGCATATAAAGCATACATAGTAATCTAGGGGGTAAGAGTGTTTTACTTGCACTTTTCTCAAAAAAATTGTGTTTTTAGACTTAAAATATCTTATTAAACGCAAAGTTGCAAACTCGTTAACTGAAAAAAAACAAAGCAAAAACTTTAAAACAGAAAAAAAAAAAACACGTCTTTGATTTAACGTAAAAATTTATTGTAAATGTTATTCTTACAATATTTTGGAAAACTATAAACTAAAAATAAAATAGTTTTTAAATAAGCTGATGTGGTCGCACTTACCCGAAATACGCTCTCACCCGAACTGACCATGCAGTAATGTAAATAACTATAAATTTCAACATACAATAAAATTTTTAACAAGTTTCGGTTTTGGCCGAATCGAAAACAAGGCCGAAGATTCGGTTTCGGCCGAATCTGAAAATCTTGATTCAGTCGGACACTAATAAAAATAAAATAATAGGTTGCCCGGTTGCCCCTCAAGACACCTGGGTTTGATCTGAGGGTTTCCCGTTTTTAGGATATCGACACAAAGAACAGTGCCATTTCCTTCACCGCAGGATGGCGTTAGTATAGACTCTATACTAACGCCATCCTGCGGAGACGTCAAACTTTGAGGTTAGAGCATCATTGCTTTCTGTGTGAGTTTTTCACAAATTTATATATGCCAGCCATCTGCTAGAAGTAAAACTGAAATTACAGATACTAGAGACTCTGTAATTTTTTTAATATAAAATAATACTAAACCAAGGTTACTAAAGTTGTATTTTTAGTACAACTGCCAACAGTATAAAAAAAAAAGACCCCAAGTCCCAAACGTTAACCAACAACGCAACCAAAAACCAAATGTCAACCAACTAGAAATTGTCAAAAAAAAAGCGTGTCCTACAGAAAATTAGCAAATTTCCAAATTATTTTCAATAAAGCCACAAAACATAATAAATAAACCTAGAGATGAGTAATAAATACAGCGAGGACAGCAGCAGCTCACAGGGTAATATTATCAGGTGTAATTTAATTTTAAAAAATCCAATGTTTTGCATGATTTTTTAGTGTTCTCTTCTAATAGATATTTAAATTTTGTCAGTGTTTATTAGGGAGCAGAGACAGATCCAGGAGTCGTTCTCCTAGAAGGGACAGTAAAGAATCTGAAAAAGGGGACAGAAACAATAAAAAGGTCGAGAATGTAGGATTGGGTGCAAAGAGTCGACTCAAGAGCATGAGCATTCAAATGAAGCTCGGTGCAGCTAAAACTAGTACAACAAATAAGCCGAAAATGACTGTTGCGGCTGCTTTTAGCCAGGATAGTGATGATGAACCTGAGCAGATGCCACCCGAGGCAAGAATGCGGATGAGGAACATTGGCAGGTCAGTTACGGTTAGGTTAAGGGATAAATTGTTTACTGCTACAATATGCAGTATACAATTCCATAGCCTTGTGTTGCATCGTATACCCTACCCATTAGTGTTTTTAAAAAAATTAAATTAGCGTTATGTATGTTTGGTATTTTATAATCAACATAAGCAATGAAGATTGGTCAATGGTTTTACCTCTTAGTTGAAGTATTTGTTTTGCATATTAAATTGTAGGGAATGTTACAGGAACAATCCAAAGAACCTACCCAACTAAAGTTTTAAAAAAATATAGGTACGCTTATAGACCAGGGCTGAAACCTTTGCAAATGGTAAAAAGTGAAAAAAAATAATAGTGGAATGAATACCATTGGAAAAGGAAGAGAATATAACAAAAATGAAAGGACAAATAAATTACGGGCGATCCGAGGTCGGGAAGTGGGGGGCGGTGAGTTTTTAAGGTTAGAAAACAATTTATCTCGATTTTCGGCAAAACTACAAGTCCTATGGAAAAACGTTAAATGGCAAAGTTGTAGGTAATAAAAAGATCTACAACTTTTGTATTTGCACTTTTTTCACATAACCTCAAAATTTATGTGAAAAATTCAAATAACCAAGTTTTTGGTTTTTTATTTTTATCTTTTACAAGAAATTTTTTTTTTCACGAAATTTGGTGAATACCTTTTCATGTCCCAAAGGCACAGTAATTTTTTTGATTTAAAATATTTATTTTTTCACCTTATTTTGACTTAATATCGAAAAAGCACCCTAATTTTCAATCGAAAATTCTCACATCAAAATACTATCTACTTTTTTAAAAAAGTGGGTGGGCTTTTTGTTCGTTGAAATCTCTACTTTCTGATGGTGTAAAAAAAAATACATTACTATGGTAAATGTGATGAAATCCCCTTTAAATCCTACCTTTAATTATATTTAGAACAACTATTTTCGCATATTTTTTGCGATCTTTATGTTTTATGGAATTGTAATTTTTTTGTTTATCAATTTAACATGGATTCTTACCTTTTTCGAGTAATTAAAGTATAAATTTTAATAAACAGCTCAAAATTGTACATAATGATTAAAAAAAAAATTTTGGATTCGATTTTTTTTCGTTTCTTTGCATTTTTTGAGAATATTTACCATAGTAATGTATATTTTTTTAACACCATCAGAAAGTAGAGATTTCAACGAACAAAAAGCCCACCGACTTTTTTAAAAAAGCAGATATTTTGACGTGAGAATTTTCGATTGAAAATTAGGGTGCTTTTTCGATATTAAGTCAAAATAAGGTGAAAAAAAAAAGGTAATAAATATTTTAAATCAAAAAAATTACAGTGTGTTTGGGACATAAAAAAGTAAGTTTTCACCAAATTTCGTGTATAAAAAAATTTTTTTGTAAAAGATAAAAATAAAAAACCAAAAACTTGGTTATTTGAATTTTTCATATAAATTTTGAGGTTATGTAAAAAAGTGCAAATACAAAAGTTGTAAGATCTTTTTATTACCTACAACTTTGCCATTTAACGTTTTTCCATAGGACTTGTAGTTTTGCCGAAAATCGAGATAAATCGTTTTCTAACCTTAAAAACTCACGGCCCCCCACTTCCCGACCTCGGATCGCCCGTAATTAATTTTTCCTTTCATTTTTGTTATATTCTCTTCCTTTTCCAATGGGTTTCATCCTACTATTATTTTTTTTGGTTTCAAAAATTATCGACCCTGGTCTATAGGCGAAATTTTTCTAAATTAAAATTATTAAGAACTTATTGAGGTTTTGAAACTTACCACTCTCGTTTCCATTAGGTATACAACTATTAAACAGAAACTAGTAAAATTCCATTTGGCACCAGCATATACCTAATGCTTTCCTTTCATAACTACATTTGATATATATCTGAAACAATGAATAACTTTATATTGGAGGCCACATCTCCAACTTTGATTTATAAAATCTGCAATAAGAAAATATAGTTTCAGTTCACTTTCCTTTTGTTGTTTTTTGTAGTTTTCATTTGTACCTTATCGTAATTATACAAATACTTAAGCTTCAAATTTAATATTTTATTTTAGAGATACTCCCACTTCATCCGGACCAAATTCCTTTGGAAAAACAAAGCACGGTTTCTCAGACGCGAAAAAGATTTTTGAGAAAAATCTTAAGGAAGCGATGGAGGCGGCAAGGGCAGATGATTAGGAAAAAATGAACAGAACACAATTTTATGTAGACTGTAAAAATTTATCATAACATAGACTAGGAAAATTCCCATGGATGACTAAAGAATGCATTTGTATTGTGTTTTTTACTATTGTTAGATGCGTTAATATTTATACCTATTATTTATTAGTGAATTGTAGGTACACACCACCAGTGTGTAAAGATTGGTATTTTTCATTAGATTAGGTGTAAGTTTTATTAATTTCGAAATTAAATTAAGTAATTAATTACCTAAGTATTTAAATAAAAGGACCTGATTTGGCAAAAATAATTTATTTGATTCTTAATTATAATAAAAATCTACAGAATTATAGTACTGTTTTATTTTTAACCCATAACATGTGATGTGCACATTGAATAAAGAATATTCTTTATTCTGTGGATGTGCAAAATAGATACCTACTTTATTTTATTAAGGTGGGAGTATCAACATGCTTGCCAACCTATTTCGGGTAGATTTATTTATGTTTTCTAGCTTTTATACAAAATTTAAAGAAAATCAGTATCGACTTGATATTCTATAGGTAATAATTGACATATTTAATAAATATCAAGGAATTCCATAACATATTTTAGGAGAATTGTATAGCGAAAAATATCGGGTAGGATTTTTTTTAACATTATTATGTCATTGTCACTCATTGTTCTTTCACTATAGACAATTCTCCCAAAATTAGCAATGAAATAAATTGATATTTTTGTAATATATCAGATACTACCTTGTACCGACGAAATTAATTTTCTTTAAATGTTAGTTATTAAAATAATAAACTCAAAAAATCAACGCGAAATAGGTTATAGGTTGGCAATAGATTGAATGACGTTGAGAATTCAACCTTAAAGATAAAATACATACATATGAAAACAATTAAGAACAAATAAAAAAAGAAACTAAGGTGTTAGTAAAGAAATTTTAAAATGTTAGCAAAAGTATAGAAAGAAAATGTAAAGGATTTTCAAGAAAAAAGGCCATAATATACATACATAAGTACTACATTTAAATTCTTTGGTAGGATCAAAATTATAGTCTGGCCATTAAATTTATAGGCATAATGCGTACACAATAGGAGCCCAGTACCGAAATTGTAAAGCTAATGACCTGACTATGTACAATGTTACACTTGAGTCTTATTTCGTCTGTATGTCGTCTAGTAGGTACTGTAAAATAATGTAATTAAAAGTCGGTGTCAGTCTTACTTTTAAAAATACCAGACCTACAGGAAAATTTAGAAAACCTAATTTATGCCATAAAATCCAATTTCGATTAGCCAAGCTTTATCCTTATCAAAGTTTTTAAAAACCTATAATGTCTGGTACATAACTACAATACTTTATTTCACGAATGATGGTATTCTTCAGTCAGCGTGAGAATAAACAGGGAAGTCGGCATACCAGCCAAAAGCTCCATGATCTCCAGTGTGAGCCCCAAAATCTACGGCATCGTGGTGGTCGCCCCCCGTCTGGCGTTGCTGACGAGCCACCCCTGCTTCGTCTTCATACTCAGCTGGGTAGGCAACCACGAATACGCATACGAATGCAAGGGTGTATAGGAATGCCAAAAGCTATAGGGGAAAAACAGAAACATTTAAAATTAAGATATTTTCTTGACACAGATTTGAAGTATTATTTTTCCATTTAAACCGGATACAAATTGGAATATTTACAAAATATAATAAAGATTTACTTACATATTTCATACTTTAGAATTAAATATTCGTTTTTATCACAACATGCAGTATTTTCAACTAAATTATAATATTGCGCTATAGGGCTATATATAGGAAACAAAACCGCTTTCACTGTTGCCGAAAACCGTACCAGTAACTCTTTTTTGCCCGAAATCGATTTATTCTAATTAATTTTCAGTACTTTGGTCAAAACAAACAAATATTTGCGGTTTTTTTGGAATTTAGAAATCGTTATTATACCAAACAATTTAGTTTAACACAAAGAATTTCACAGTTTTACGCCTCAATCACCAACACTTACTTCCTTGAACTAATGTAAATGTTCATATTTACCGCCATGACCAAACCGGTCGCGCTACCAACCTTAAAACGAATGTCCCTAACTCAAACTTCCGTTTCGTCGCTCTTTTCCGAAGTGTCAAAAGTAATAGTGACATCAACATGGTAAATTTTTGTGTTTTTAATTCAAAATAACCATTAAGCGTAAAAAAATGCGGAATTTTCAGTTAGAACTAAGCCATACATTTCTAATTTCACATTTGCGATACATCTGGGTCTTTAAAAAACCACCTAAAAAGCATTTTTGTAAACCTAACCTATAAACCATCCTTGCATGCATGCTCAGTTGCAAAAAACCTTGTAAAAAGTTTTAAGGGATGTTTAATCAATTAACATCCGTTTATCAGACAATATTTCACCAAATGTATGCTGTTTTCTTTGTAGACTTGTAAACGTAGAAATGGCGGACGCGCCAAGCATGGAAGAGGACACGTAAAACCTGTTCGTTGTACCAACTGTGCTAGATGCGTCCCCAAAGACAAGGCTATTAAGAAGTTCGTTATTCGAAACATTGTCGAAGCTGCTGCTGTAAGGGATATCACTGAAGCTTCAGTTTACACACGTAAGTTGAAAGTATAATATTGTCTCTATAAGAACAATTCATAGACGAACCCAGATTTGTTTAGTCCTTTCACAAAATATAACATGAACTGTCTTTTCTTTCAGAGTATGTTTTACCAAAACTGTACGCAAAGCTCCATTACTGCGTGTCGTGTGCTATCCATAGCAAGGTGGTACGTAACAGGAGCAAAAAGGATAGGAGAATTAGGGCACCACCTCAGAGGAATTTCCCTGGTCGTGACAATAGGCCTCAACAAAACCAAGCAAAATAGTTTGTATGTTGTAATTTAAGTTAAAGTGTTTTAATAAAGTGTCACTTTATTTAAAAAAATTTCTAGGTTTTATTTTAGCAAATGTAAAGAACAAACCTAGTTGGTTGATTTAATAGATATTTCCGAGGATATTTCTTATTTCACATTAGGGGTCAATAATTTGTAAGCTTCTAAAGTACCTACCTAAGTAGTATGGTTTTTAAACAGTTATATGACTTGAAAATAAAACAATTATAGGATTTCTGGATAGGGACAGGTCAATAATTTCAAATAAAATACTACATTCTCCAAATAAACATGTCATAAAACAAAAACTACTTTTCAGTAGAAAAACCTTACCAATTTTACGTTAATTTTATTTTACCAAAAACCAATCAACAACAAACTTGATATGTTCATAAAATTTAATTTTAGCCCTGTATTTTAAAATTATTACAATATTTTATAACTTAACGGTAAGTCTTTTCTCTTAATACTGATCATAACAATGCTTGCCAATCTTTACACGTTATCCTAAGCATCATCTATGCCTAAAAATAATTAAATTTAACATAGATAAAAAGCATTATTTATAAAAATAACGTGTGACTAGATCTTGATCTAATATTCCTTATTTATTTTACTAGTATCACACCCAACTATTTTTTAACAATATGGGGAAACTACATATTTATTGAAAATCATCTTCACCCCTTTAAAAAATATTTCCTATCAGCCTAATTAACTATAACTAGGTATACAACTGATATTAATAAAAAAAAAAAAATTGGCCATAGACGATGTATTTTGGTCAGGGATTTGTGGATTATAATTGAGGTCTAACATGTTTATCATGTCAATGATGGCCACTATGATTAAAATCACAAAATAAGATTTTACTTAACCTAATAAAAATTTATGATACTAAAAGTTATTATATTAGCACTTAACACCAAGCTTAATGCAGGAGGTATAAAAATTATTTTTGCAAACTATGAAAGGGTTCAAATCACACGTTTTATATCATTATAATACGCATTGGAAGAACATTTATAAATTGTAGAATTGCTTGTAATTAATGGAATAACAGGCCTGTTCCAGGCTCAAGAATCAGATAAGCTTGGTTTTAAATAATTTCTTAAACTATGCAGAAATTTCGAATTTTATAATAATCGTACATTACCTATATTTAAAATAATTTTGGCTTTTTAGAAAGATTTGAAATAGGCCTAAGTATTGTTCAAAGTTGTTTTAGCATAGTTGTTAGTTTTAGATAGAATTTTTTTTAAGAAAATAGTTTATGGCACACATTATTCCAATGGTTCTTTGTGAAACTTATCCCCCTGAAAGACAACCTGACCATAATTGCCAATAGGTTCTCTGCTCCTACGTAGCTATATAATACATAATTATACACAATCTGTCATGTTGCAACAATTCCTTTGATCTTAATAAGTATGGTCCTATATATATATGCAAATGGGTTCTTATATCCTACATTCTATTCCTAAACCCCAATCACGGTGGTAGCTTTTACTTCTATGGTTGCCAGCCCATAATAACCTTCTTAAATGGTGCAAAGATTCCATGATATGGTTCACTAAAAAAAGGAAACAGTATGAAAAAATTAATAGGAACTTTTTTTGTATATCCCTACAATGTTTTTTTTTGAAAATTACTTTTACACTTTTATGATAAAGATAATGAGATGTCTACCGTGTTGTATCGTCGTTGAGTACTTTACCAACCTGCCAATTGAAAATGCGAAACCCAGAACACAGACCCAAAAAACCAATTGTAATAATCCGAAAAAAATATAAAATTTTAAATAATTGTACCTACCATTGAAAATATCTTCTACCCCCATAAGTCCCATCGCTAATCCCTTCTGGGCAAGTCAACTGCACCCCCACAAACTGTTCCTGGCCCTGCGTGACCACAGGACCGACGTACCTAACTCTCCCGCCCCTTACGCGACCTTCCGGGGTGATAACTTTTACCCAGTTGTCCAGTTTTAGATCTCGGGGTTGGCGGGGTAGAAAGGGTTGCCAGCCTGATGGGGGTACATTGTCCCTGGCGGGCTCGGGAGCCGAGGCCCTTCGAGGTACTGATCGTTTTGTTTCCCTATAAAGGAAAAG
Source organism: Polydrusus pterygomalis (assembly GCA_963969555.1). Lineage (NCBI taxonomy): Eukaryota > Metazoa > Arthropoda > Insecta > Coleoptera > Curculionidae > Polydrusus > Polydrusus pterygomalis. Next base: position 54,297,425 of record OZ018381.1, read on the forward strand.
GAGGTATACTAAGAAAATAATTATTTTGTATAGGTGTATAACAGCCCTAAGAAACCATTTCAACTGTAGGATAAGTAGTCGAGAGATGATTTTTTTTTACTTTTTAAGATTGTTTAGTCTTCCTATAAAAAAAAAGTGTAGACACAAATAAAAAAATCATATAACTTACCCATAGGGTGCCGATTCTTTGGTAGTTACAATACAATCTATAGATCTCCTTAAATAATTTTCAGCTTCGTCTACTAAAGAATCGGTACTATCACCACTGTCAACGGTGGTCCAATCAGTTCTTAGCTCTGGCATAGAACCGTTTGCAAAACGAACCTAAAAAATTAAGATGGTATTTTTTTTGCAGAAGAAAGACCTGGTATATATTTTAAAATAAACTTTACCCAACTAATGTAATAACATTATTTTTGCAGATGATACTACAATTTTTTATACCGATACAAAGTGGGAAAACTTAAATAATAAAATTAAAAAAGATTTTAAAATTTAAAAAATTGGTTTGATAACAATTTGTTAACAAATAATTTTAATAAAACAAATTATGTTCCATTTACTTTAAACCTAAATAACCTACCACGAAACATGAATAGTAGGTATTCAAATAAATGAAGACATTCAAATTTTTAAAGTTAATAAAATAAAATATTTAGGAATTATTTTTGATAGTAAATAAATTGGAATTTTCACATAGAATACTTGATTAAAAATTTAAGAAGTTTACTACCGATTTTTAAAAACATTAAAATATTTTAATAGTAAGACATATGGAAATATTATATTACGCGTTAGTTAAAACTCATTTAATTACAGAATTTTAGGTTGTGGAGGAATAAATAGAACTTTAGTTAAAAAATTAGAAATATTACAAAAAGGTTTCTAAAAATAATTATATTCAATCTTTATCCTTCAAAAGAATTATATTCAGAAACAAAAAAGTTGAATATAAGACAACTTTACATTTATAACATCTTAATATATATATTTAAAAATAAAAACCTTATACAATTTAAAAACCATAATCATAATACACGTTATAAAAATGAAATAACCATAAAACCTAAAATAAATAAGTCCATGGGACAAAAAAATTTCAAATATTTATTTATGTTTTTATTTAAACGATTATTTACCAACAAAAATTATAAAATTGATTTCATTAAAAAAATTTTAAGTCGAAATGAAAACATGGATATTAAAAACAATTTGAAAATATTTTTAGAAATGCTTTTATTAATTAATATTGTTCTGAATAGTTTATAAAATATAAGTAATATTTTTTACTTAAAAATTATAAATTAATAATTTTATTGTAGGTAATAACTTTCTTCAAAAAAACTGCGTTTATACTATAAATTAACATTTTTACTTTAAAACGTAATTTTTAATGCATATTTATGATTTATGATTTTACATACTAAAACAAAAAATAAGATTTGCCCCTAACAAGCTCAGCTTCAGGGGATTGAAGAATAAGTTTATAGAATACAACATAATATTAAATTTTTAAATAAGCTTATTATTATTATTACATTATAAATGTAAATTTCTTACTTTTGAAGGTGCGGACCTTAAGAGTGCCCTCCTAGACGGTGACACGGGCGCAGAACACCTCCTAGAAGGTGCGGGCGGCGACAGGGGGTAAATACTACTATACCGCGACTGAGTCTGACTACATTCGCTGGGCGTCGCTGTTGTAGCTGTCCAAGTAAACTTTTGAGACTAAAAAGAAGGAGAAAACGTTGCTACGTCTTTTAATATAATTTAAAATATACCTTCAGTCTTACCGTGCACCCGGGCGAATACAAATCTGTAGCTTTTAAAAATTGTCCATACGACGTCACGGTAGGAGGCTTCAGGGCACCGGGGAACAAGTGATCAGCTGACCTGGATAGTTCAGGAACCATGCTGGTAAAACCGATGTCTGAAAGTAACACTCGTCTGGCCTCTACTGTTTTTTCTGATAACCTCAGTCTTGAACCCGGCATTGGATATTTCGAGGGTAAAGTTGTGAAGTGTTCACCCAATTTCGCCTGAAATAAAATAAAATATTGATAAAACTACTATAAAGAAAAGTTTCTAGTTCTGTGATGAAATCTGTAGGAGATATCATAACAAATATTCAAGCTAATGTCGACAGCAGTAAAACATGTTTACTATCCCTAGATCTGTGTAAGGCTTTTGACACCGTAAACCATGATGTTTTATTGAGAAAATTATATTGGGATAAGGGGAAATACACACAAATTTTTAGGATTAGCTTTAGACGAAAATTAAATTTGAAAATGCCATATCCATTAGTATATTATCAACTAGATATCTCCTTTTGTATCTGTTTTGTACAGAGCTAGATATTTCATTCCTTTGAAATACTTTTAAAATATATATTTTTCATTAATATATTCAAAATTACAATACTTAGCTTCTGCATGGGGCTCTGCTTGTTTATCAAACTTAAAACCATTACAAAAATTGCAAAATAAAATTATTAAATGTATACACAAATTACCACATTCAGAACCAACTGTTAATCTATATACGAGTAGACTGAAGGGGTTATATTTACACGTTCAAAACAATTATAAATTAAAAATTTTTATTCTAATTCACTGTATTATTTTAAAAGAAAAAAATCAAACATAACACTTCGGGAGAATAAGACATTACATGATCATAACACCAGACGTTGTATAAATTATCAAACTACCAGTAAAAAGTAATTTCGGAAAAAATCGCTTTTATATGACGGAATAATAAAATATAACAATCGTCCAAAAAATAACAGAAAAATTAAAAAATGGCGCAATTTTTAAGAAAACAATTAAAGAGATATTTACTAAACTAAATTATTTATACTATTTTTCTTTAAATTGATTTTATTAATGAATTAAATGGATTAACTTCCATTTTTTTTTAATGGTTATTATTTTCTATTTAGTTTGGAATAGACATTTTGAAAGTTAAATTTAATAGGTATAATGCTCTTAATTTTGTTCCTATATTAATAATATAGTAGGTAAAATGCCTGTTTATGAATATCATTTTATTAATTAATTAATTACCTTTTTTAATAAAGATACAAAATCAATTATAGCTCTTGTATGTGGTATTGATTAAAATATGTTTTCACATGTTTAGGAAGCTCCGATTCGATATCCTTTAATTGGCGCTCAGCGCTTAAATGGTATTTTTTTAGTCTAGACTACAACTAATTTACCTTATTTGCAAGACTACTTTCAGATCTCCACGACGACCCAGGCAGAGCAGATATATCGGTCTGCGCCCCAGACTCGCGTCTAGATGCATTCGAATGAGTCAGAATAGGCCTAGATTTTCTTGGATTCAGGCCTTTGGAAATAGCATCCCTAAAACTCACATAAATTAGCATAAAACGAGAAACAATGTCACATTTAAATACCTATGAGATAAAGGTCTATACTGTAATGGATTGGGACAAGTATTCCTCCTTCCAACCATATATTCCATCTCGTGAATACCGCATTTGGAAATATCAGTCTCTACAATCCTTATTCTTTCATCAAACCTATCAAAACTTTCGTCCTTTTCTAAAGACTTATTTTCAAAGCTGGAATCCTGATATGAATAATAACTTTTTAAGCTTTTTTCGTGATTTATAGAATTATCAGAACGCGAATTAAATATGGAATTGTCCCTCTTCATTTCAAAGGAGGACTGATGGTAATTCGTATTTTGATCTTGAGGGTATTCATCAACAGTGTCGTTAAAAACATCGTCGTCTAGTTCTCTGTCTGATATCTGATCAATGTCACTCAGAGGCAAGTTGAGAAGATTGGAATTGGATTCTCTAGAATCTATAGGCACAAGTTCCTCTTTAAAGTCTTGATCTTTAGTTTCATCTGTAGTAAAAATCAACTCAATATCGTCCACTTCCTGGTCCATATCATTTTGGGGACTCAAAGGTTGTTCTTGATACTGATTCTCAGTTGCTTGTTCCTCCTGTGGGTCAGTCATTGTATCATCAATATTTTGACTAAACCTAAATTCCCTGGTTACTGATGCTAAATTGGAAAAGCTTACCGTTTTGGTAAAAGATAACTTTTTGTCTAACGGCGATTTAAGTACTGTTAGGCTCTCCAAAGATCTGCAAGTACCAAACCCCTTTTTCTTTGCCTTTAGGAAAATTCTTGTTTCTAGTTGGCAGAGTCTTCTGGGGCTAAGTTTGGGACTTAACTTAGGTGATACTATGGTTACTTTTTTTGTTTTCGGTGGATTTATTGATTTTGGACTTTCATTTGGCCCATCTGCCTCTAAATCTTCAGAAGCAGAAGCACATAGTGTAATCTTTTCTTTCTCTTCAGAACTATTTTCAGCTTGTGTTCCAGTTTCTAGCAATCTCTCCTTTGTTAGAAACGACTCTGATACATTACTTTTTTCGTTTGTATATTTAAAAACTTCCCTTGTGTCTATCTCTTCATGTAACTGATCTTCTATGCATACTTCATCTGTGGTACCTACCTCATCAACCTTAGGAGCCTTAAGAACATCTTGAAATGGCCCTACAGCTTCATCAGCTACTTCACCACTGGAATAACGTTCTTTAAGAATATTTTCTGGACCAATAGAACTTCTCTTGGGCGATCCCAAGTTAGCTTCAGTTATTTGTTGCCTAAGAACATGGTTTTCTATAGATAACGCCTGTATAACGTCCTGTACTGACTCAATCGGCCAAGCCTTTGATTTTAACTCTAGAATTTCAGTTTTACTTTGCTCCAACGCTGCTCTTAAGGCTACGATAGTTTGATGCAGTACCCTTACCGTATCTAGTCCTCCGCTTTGAGACACTGCACCCCCAAAATCCATGTTAAGGCGTTTTCATCCATACTGTGACTTTATTTAATATTTTATTGTCTTTACATAATCATATTGGCACTGTTTTTCCTGCTGTTTTGTAAACGACTGTCCCAGATTAGGCAGCGACGACACACGGTTGCATGACACGCCACAAAATCTATACTGAAAGTTTTAGCAGCCGCATTGATTCCGATCAAAAAAGACCCGAATTTTAAAGTAAAGAACCTAGTAACGCGCTAAACAAACCAATTAACATGTTTCGTACTGCCCTATAGACAAATTACGAGTATTTCAAACATGCCAAATCAATACTGGCGAGGGGTCCGATTTTTATACAACCCCGGGAATAGCAGGAGGCTAGTTCCGACTTACTGCGCATCTGCCAGCCTTGTCGGGCATGGGCGTAAATCTGTATCTACGTAAGTGGCGTGTGTCTTAGCTGGCAAATCTTTACGTCTGGGATGGTGAAACGGGAATTTCTTATCTTTTTTTCCTAATTTAAGATTAGTTGGACGCAATTAACCCAATTTCTTAAAATGCAATTATACATGGACTAATTAATTTCCAGCAAGACGACATAAACATTTATTTTAGTTAGAAATGCAGTAAGACACTGATTGAACCCAATGCAATAGGTAATATGGGGCAAATTTAAAATTCCCGCATTTATTAACAGCTGATCGTCAAAGTATAGTTTTTCTAGGTTAGGTTTTAAAAGTAATTTTTGTTTTGCAGGATTATTAATTTAACATGCTTTCTTACAGTGTTTTAAAACGAGTTAACCAAGTTACAAAGACATTTGTAAGGTACAAACATCCACCTAATCACTGGGTATGTAATGAAACAATTTTATGCCACACTATTTACAAAATATATATCCTACATTGGCAAAATTATTATTAACTATAACTAAAATTCTATGTTTTAGTCAGTACTGCGTAAAAAAATACACCCAGTTGACAAGGCACTAGCCCATTTTGATGATTTTTACAAACAAGTCTTCAATAAACAGTGGCCTTCCATCCGAGATGGTCTTCTTGCGAAGCAAAAATATGTTGCTGTCATCAACAACTATGGAGACAGTGAGAAAACTATGGCAAAACTGGAACTCACGGGCGCACTAAATGTGCGAACATTATTCCATTTAGAAAAAACATACATTCGTGAAGAAATCGAACAGAACAGAAGAAATGCTGCTTTGGAAAAAATATTTAAAATGGATAAACAAATGGAAAATAAACAACTGAAGGCTATGACTAAGGAAGAAGAAAATCAAATTCCTGAGGCCAAAGAAATCAATGCTAGCCAATATTCACTGCAAAGCAGTCTCAAGAATGCTGAAATAGATGCTAGAAGGATTGTTGATTCAAAAAATGCCCTATCATCAGAAATTCTAAACGAATTCGTCCCTGCTACTAAAATAAAGGGCAAAGAAGATTTTATTCCTGAATCTACACACTATAAAATGTTTGATAACTCCTCAACATTTCAAGTTAAGGTAGAGAGGGAATATGATATTCACTTTCCGGAACATCTTAATGTATACTGCTATGAAATAGATAATTACAGCACTTTTGATCGAGCCGAAAACGCGTCAACTGGAGTGCTAAATTACTACCTCATGGATGGTGGTTCTATATTACCCGTCCTGGCTTTAGACTTGAAACCAGGTTGTAATGTGTTAGATATGTGTGCTGCTCCGGGTGGTAAAAGCCTAGTGGCTCTACAAACTTTATATCCGGAGAGAATTGTGTCAAATGATAGCTCAAATTCCAGAGTTCGTAGAATAGAGAACGTATATAAGCAATTTTTATATGACTTAGATGAGAGATGGTTAAAGACTGGGAGAGTTAAACTGACTAATACAGATGGAAGATCTATTGTGACAGAAAATTTTGACAGAGTTCTTGTAAGTTTAATTGTACAGATTTAAAAAGAAATTTTTACCCCAAACACTTATTATGTTGTTTAAATGTTTGTCAGTGCTAGTCTAAAAGAAGTAAACTTAAGCTATTTTTGTTTCTTAAAAATAGGTACCTAGGTACTCACCTACAAACAATTTTGTAAAAAAACTGGCAATCAGTTGCTAAGGAGGCATATTTATCACTCCAGTATCTTAACCAATCTTCAGGTACTCTACTAATATCTGAAATAAAATTACAAATGTAATTTAGAATAAAGGGTTTCACTGTCACATATTTCCTTGATATGTTTAAAGAAAAATCAATTTTATTGTAGGTGGATGTACCATGTACAACAGACCGCCACTCTTTAAAGGAAAATGATAACAATATTTTCAAGCCAGCTCGAATAAAAGAAAGACTGATATTACCCGAGTTACAATCAGAACTACTATTTAATGCTCTTAAGTTAGTAAATAAAGGTGGTATTGTGGTCTATTCGACTTGTTCCTTGAGCCCTATTCAGAACGATGGTGTTGTGCATATGACTTTGAAAAAGCTTTGGGAACAAACAAACCTGGAAGTAATAGTTAAGTGAGTATAGGTCATAGGTTGAGTGATCATTTTGAAAATTTTATACCTAACAAGCAAAAAAGTTGTACCTACCAACTAGAACAGAAACTTAAAGAATGTTTACCAAATCTTCAAAATAATGATCTCTCTCTGATTGATGAAACTGTTTTAGAGTTCTATAACTAGGTATAACTAAATACTTATTCTGAAACAATATTACCTAACTTATTAGCAGTTTCAATGAACCAAACACAAAACTTGGAGAGGCTTGTGTCTTTTACTACATAAACCTTATATATGTAATTATTTTTTAGAGATCTAGGTCCAGCACTGCTACAAACGAGGAGAGTCTATAGATTAGCAGACCAAAAACTACTAAAATATGGACATGTGGTTTTACCTTGTAAAGATCAGAACTATGGCCCCACTTATTTTTGTAAACTACAGCGAATCAAATAAAAAAGAACTATACGTAATTTAGCATCTAGTCTTTTCCCAGAACTTTTCTTTTACTTGTAGGAGTTTTAAACAAAATACTTTAGAGCGTTTAAAGTTTCTTACTGCTTCTAAAATTAAATAAACATTCAAAAACACAAACATTTTATAATTTGGCGGTTTTTGTACATGACCAGCGATGGGCGGATCGGATCTGAGCCGGATCGGTGAGTCGGATCTTAAGAAAGATTTATACTGATCCGACTCTCAAAATAAAATAGACGGATGACGGATCTATTTGATTTGATTGTCGACCGCTAGGTTCACGTTCGGCGTAGGGGTAGAATTCGCTGCTACGGCGCGCGGCGCTACGAGCTGCGATGCGATGGAGAGTGGCTCGTGGCTCTCGGATCCGTTAAAAGATCTTTTAAAGTCGTTCCGATGCCTGACATGCGGGTCGCAGCGTTGGAAAAGAAAACGAAGCGTGGCGATTTATTACTGTTGTGTTTATTGTATTGTGGGTTGCGTCACTTATTTCTTGATGATTTCATAGAGTCTGGAATGTAAGTTTTTTCTATGAAACCACCATATTAAAGAATCTTCGTATCTTTTAATAAGCGGTTCATTTAAATGTTTGTCCATTTCTGTAATCACTGGGGGTTCTTATTTTTTGAATAATGTTAAATGGCGCTACCGCGTAAGATCGTTTAAAATAATGTTCAATGACACGGATCGTGACTCAGAATAACCGAACCGAGAACCGATAAGATTTTCTTTATGATTTTTGGGACAAGACCCGGGATCCGGCTCATTGAGTCGGATCTTTGTGCTGATTGGGATTTGGTGACCCGAATCCCAAAATAGATCCGTCTTGCCCACCACTATACATGACCATACCATAACCAACCTTTCGTCAGTCACAGAGAAATAATGGATCGGCCACGGTCTCTGAGAGTTATTCGCCACCTAGTGGCTTAACGAAGAGCTATAGGAATACAGGGACGGTAACATTTATTTGAAATTTTAGGATATTTTTCGATACATAAACCTTATATACGTAATTGTTTTTTAGAGATCTAGGTCCAGCACTGCTACAAACGAGGAGAGTCTATAGATTAGCGGACCAAAAACTACTAAAATATGGACATGTGGTTTTACCTTGTAAAGATCAGAACTATGGCCCCACTTATTTTTGTAAACTACAGCGAATCAAATAAAAAAGAACTATACGTAATTTAGCATCTAGTCTTTTCCCAGAACTTTTCTTTTACTTGTAGGAGTTTTAAACAAAATACTTTAGAGCGTTTAAAGTTTCTTACTGCTTCTAAAATTAAATAAACATTCAAAAACACAAACATTTTATAATTTGGCGGTTTTTGTACATGACCATACCATAACCAACCTTTCGTCAGTCACAGAGAAATAATGGATCGGCCACGGTCTCTGAGAGTTATTCGCCACCTAGTGGCTTAACGAAGAGCTATAGGAATACAGGGACGGTAACATTTATTTGAAATTTTAGGATATTTTTCGATACATAAACCTTATATACGTAATTGTTTTTTAGAGATCTAGGTCCAGCACTGCTACAAACGAGGAGAGTCTATAGATTAGCGGACCAAAAACTACTAAAATATGGACATGTGGTTTTACCTTGTAAAGATCAGAACTATGACCCCACTTATTTTTGTAAACTACAGCGAATCAAATAAAAAAGAATTATACCTAATTTAGCATCTAGTTTTTTTCCCAGAACTTTTCTTTTACTTGTAGGAGTTTTAAACAAAATACTTTAGAGCGTTTAATGTTTCTTACTGCTTCTAAAATTAAATAAACATTCAGAAACACAAACATTTTATAATTTGGCGGTTTTTGCATGACCATACTATAACCAATAACCATAACCAACCTTTCGTCAGTCACAGAGAAATAATGGATCGCCCACGGTCTTGGGGAGTTATTCGCCACCTAGTGGCTTAACGAAGAGCTATAGGAATACAGGGACGGTAACATTTATTTGAAATGTTAGGATATTTTTCATGGCCAAATAGTAAATGCTAGAAACATAAAATGTCGAATTAGTGGTATTCCTTTAAAAAGTTAATTTTCCGTGTCGTGGATTCGTTAATATTTTTGCATTTATCACGTAAATATTCAAAGACTGTGTGTACTCTGTGTACCAAGCAAATTTTAAAAAAACATAGGAATGCAACTTTTTAGTTTAATTGTTTGAACATAGATGGCACTACTTGCTAATTTAGACGCTAAGGAGAATTTACAAGTGGTCGGTTGCACAAATACGTTTTAAATGCAGTTTGCGCAAGATATATACCTAATGTTTTCGTAAGCTAACGCCTCGCACAACAAATTGAAGTTAACTTGGAAACGAATATGACCAAATTTCGTAGAAATATATATAATAGTGACAATAAACAAACAAACTATATGTTTCTCCGTTAATAACTTTAATGTGATCAATTTAACAGCGTTTTAATGACAGACTTACGCTTATATGTTGCTACTGATTCTTTTTTAATTAAATTAACACTGTAATTTACACTTTTTTTCTAATTTTCGGCCAATTAAACAATGAGAACACAGCATGAACCTATATCCATGACACGCGCTTTTACACATTATGGGAAGTTTCGCGGTGAAATGATCTTTTCGCGCTTGTTTTTCTTCTAGATGTTTCGCATCTTGTTATTTACAGTTTAAGTTTGGTTGAAACTGTCAGTTTATTTAATATTGTTTTCAATAACTATTTTTTAAATTAACGTCTGTGAAAATTACAGACTGGAAACGATCAACAAACGAAGTCAGTGTAGCCACGATCACAAAGTCAAATTTATTCCAACAAGCCGCGCAGCTGGCCACCAGATGAGTTAAATTGTCGCTGTCGTCGCTTAATGATTCTGCAGCTGGCCGAGAAACCGGGTTCTATCGCATATTTTTGACGTATATATGTCGTAGGCTGATAGTGAAATCCGTCATTTCATGAAAAGCTTAGTCATATCAGGAAGCGTGGCTAAAAGGTATATTGCAACTGGTTTGTTCGTTGTTCCCCAGAGCATTTTTTCAATTCTTTCAACTAATATTATTTTATAAAAATTAAATTTAAATTAAATTTTAAAAAAATGCAAAAAAATGCTCTGGGGAACAGCGAACAAACCAGTTGCGGGTTGCCAATATACCTTTTAGCGTGCAGCATGATATGACTAGGCTTTTCATGAAATGACGGATTTCACTATATATCAGCCTACAAGATATATAAGAGAAGGACAGTTCTATTCCGACCTGCTATAACGCTTCCTGAATCGAGCCAGTTGCTAATTGGAACAAACCAGCCAGCCCGCCATGTCAAAACTGTCAATTTCTCTTGTCCATCTTTTTTTTCTCAGAAAAATAAATTCATTTTTTGATTATCATTTTATTATTTAATACAATTCTATATGTTTCTACTCTAGAAAATTTCGCCGATGTGTTTAAATTTTCGATTATTATTCCAGCCTATATGCAGCTCATTATTTTTTATTGTTTATCAAATTGATTTTATACTTGTTTTTATATTAAAAATGTTAGTTTACAATAAATAAATTAACATGAAATGTTTCACATATTTGTTATTTTTACAAGCTACAATTAGCTTAACAAATTATCGTTGGGCAGCCGTCAGACAACTGCAACAGATTTGTGCCCGAGGTAAACCTTAACAATATCAGTTACAAACAGATAGTTTACGCTCTTGAAATGATAATTTTAAAATTTTTGTTTTACTGAGTAGATGAGAAGTAATATATTTTATACTACTTGAGACTGGATTGTTTGTTTTAAGGAATATTGTACATCGAGCAACATGATGGCACAAGGATAATGGTTTGAGCTAACTCCATGAGTAGATACCTACTTGGCCACTGGCCATATTTTACAGAAAAATTTAACGTTAACCCGATACTGTTTCTACAAAAAAATAGTATTTACGATAAAGTATTTCCTTATTTACTTTCCAAATCTTGGTTAATATAAAAATGTGCTTTTATTCCATAAAATACAAACTTTTGTGCGTCTTTTTATTGATTTAATTTGTGATTCAAAAATATTCATACTGAATCACAAATTAACTCAATAAAAATTCGTTCATTTGCCCCCCCCCCCCCCCCCCGCAATTGCGCTACTGGTGGCCAGCAGACACACTAAAACCCGTCTTCTCTCGCTCTCTCTTCTTTCTCTCTCCATTTTGTTGCGATTGTTTAACAAAGGACTTAACATGTCTAACCCTATACAACAAACCCGAACAAACCCTATAAATTTTCTTTGCCCTATACATTTTCTTTGGTCTCACTGTTTCTAGAGGTTAATTAAATTGTCTATAATAATATAGTATATAACATATAACTATATTAAATATACATTAATAATTATAGATCTTAGGATTTCACATGCCTCAGGAATACCAACCATAATAATCCCGATGAAGATACATTATTTATCATCAACCCCGGATTAAGGTATCTACTTTTATGACTTGTCAGCATTATACATACTTAACAGATTTACTTTAACTCTGGAGATATGATATCTTCCCACTTGCCGCCTATAATGGGCGATACAATTTTTAATATTTTGCGTTAATTATGGTTTCTTAATTTAAATTTATGACTTTTCGGTTTTATGTTGTACCTAATTAGAGATTGCATGGCAAATATTATTACACAGGTTGGGATACGTGACAAAAAGTCAATGAATGTAATATAATTTTTTTTAAAATAGATGTTTTTGTAATGAAGCAGGTGGCGCCAGCTCGTTGAAGTTAAGGAAGGTCGATTATGATAAAAAATAAAAGTTTCAAAAAAATCGTTCTGTCGGCATTTGTATGGCTTTTGTAATCTAAAGTCAGGACCTGCCTGTAGAGTAGAGTGGGGCAAAACGACGCACTTAAGGGTTAATTTGGTATTTGCAAATAACTTAAAGGGTTATTCCTTTTGCTATACAAAACAAAATATTTTAGAGTTAAATAAAAAATCCTTAACTAATAAAAAAATAAAAATAGGACAAAATACAAAATGATACTTTTGCCCCATATGTGGGGTAAAAGTCCGATTAATGTGGGGCAAATATCCGCATAAACTTTAAAAGCAGAGATCGCATTGAAAAAGTCCAACTGCACTGAATCCATTCTTCAATTGGAGGGTATATTATTCATTGCATCTTGGGCACATATGATTAGTTATTGTTTTTTAAATTTTTGGTTTGTTTTCTGATTCTGTCTTGTCATGGTCTACAATTTTTTTTTATTGTTGCACCACTTGGCTTTAAGTTTTTCTTTATCAACTTCTTTTCAGCTAGAGCTTCCAGTTTTAATTTATTGGGAGTACTTTTCTATCTGTTTTCGTTTTATATGTCCTAAAATAAATAAGCATTGAAATATATTTATAATCTATTCCAATGGGGTAGAAGTCCGCGGAATTTTGCCCCATCCTGAATTCGGACTTTAGCCCCATAGGTAAATTTTAAAAATATTTGCCACTGTTATATACCGCGATAATGAAGACACTACAATATACATTTTAGAGACTTAACCTCTACCTGAAAGTTGCCTATATACTATTCCGTCATTTAAGCTAAGGATTTTATTCAATAACTTAGAGTTTAAAACAAGAAAATAAGATACTGTCTATAAAAAATGTAACTTACCTCATATTTTTCACAACAATTATCAAAACTTTGCATGAATTTTGTAGCAAGTCGGGCACATGGAAGGCTAATAAAAACTGGTATACATGTTGCCCGATTTTGACACTGTGGGGTAAAATTCGTAGATAGGACTTTTGCCCCGTGCGGGTTTTTGCCCCACTCTACTCTACTATATTATTCATTTTCTGAAAATCACTAATGTGAAGTTAATTAGGTAAACAAACATTTATAAGTATAACGACATAATTGGGGTAACTATATACATGCATGAATGTATTGCTTTTTTATGTCCAAAAATTCCATCCACCCCGCAAATGGGTATCTTGGTTACCAGTAAATTATCTGAAACAAGGTAGCATACCTGCGTTAACCAATTTACAAGTTAATGGTTATGCCAATTAAATTTTTGCAAATGATCTCGGTAATCCGAAAGTGGAAAAGTAATTTGTCAATAACCTAGTTAACAAAAATGCGCTAATTCTATGTTATTAGCATTGTTTTTATTCTTGAAATGAGATATCCATCTTTTAAAAATTTACATGAATAAATTGTATCTTAGCGTATGTTTTGAATACTAGGTACTACTTTTTTTGGCATTGTAGCTTACTAGATACAGTGTGTATCAGCCAAATGGAATAAATTCGATAATAAATTTATGGAGGCGTGTCCGAAAAAACGCTCGGACACGTCGATTGGTATTTCTAGTTGCGCATTTTTTTCATTAAAAACTTTTTATACAGAGTGTGTCATGTAACAATGGCCAATACCAATGTTCTTATTTTAAATGCAACATCCTATATATTATTAAATTTTTGGATTCTTTAGAAAATTTTTTAGACATATTTCATGTTCCATATTCTATATTTACCTACCTATCTTCAACTGTTTCGGAAATATTGTGTTTTCAGATTTATTGCAAAAATTAACAACACACTCAAAAACTAATAAGTACCTAATACTGTTTATTTCTTGATAATGTAAAAAACAAAAAAAAAAACATTAATGTATTAGATGTTGAAAATGCTTGCCGCGAACGTTTTGGCAACATCCTAATCTTAAATTGAAATTTCTTCTAATAAGTATTACTGAAGATCTTAGGCGTGACTTTTCAGGATGTTGTGCATGTTCTTTTCTAATCCAGTGAGGATTTTCCCTAGACCAATAGCGGCAATTGTGACGATTAGCATGACCGTGAAGTTTAAAGGTGCACTCATCAGAAAACAAAACAGGTTCTAATTGGATGACATTGACATTGTTATCTAGCACTGCCATCATTTGTTCACAAAAGTACGTTCTCCTATCAAAATCGTCTTCCATGAGCTCATGAGTAGGTATCATTTTAGAGGGATACATTTTATTTTCTTCTAATGTTCGAATAATCGATGAATGGCTAACATCGAACATTTTTCTCAATCTCAAGCATAATATCTAATTTTGTATCATCACTTATTATTGAATTGGCAGCTACTTTTTTTATCTGCTTTACATGTCCAAGTTGGCGAAATTGCTTTTCTACTTTACTAATTTTCCCTTGAGTTATAGGGAGGCAAATTTGGAAATTTTTCATGAAATAAGCGAGCAACTTCCATTTATATCCGTATTTTATCTCCATCCATAACCAATCATCTGGAGAATTGTTATTTTGTGCATTTCTGTTAAATAAATCATTTTTCGGATATGCAGTTAATGTATTCAAACGACTATAACACTGACAACTACTGTCATGCATACAGACAACAATTTGCTAAGGTCAACAATTTTAAACTAAAGTAAACAAAACTATCTATACCTTTTTTTAAATTTCATATAACTAAAAAGAAACGATGAAATGCAATAAATCTGAAAACACTTAATATTTCCGAAACAGTTGAAGATAGGTATAGGATGTTGTAACATGAAATATGTCTAAATTTTCTAAAGAATCCAAAAATTGAATAATATACAGGGTGTTGCATTTAAAATACGAAAATTGGTATTGGCCATGGTTACATGACACACCCTGTATAAAAAGTTTTTATTGAAAAAAATGGGCAAGTAGAAATACCAATCGACGTGTCCGAGCGTTTTTTCGGACACGCCCCCACGTATTTATTATCGAATTTATTCCCTTTGGCTGATACCCACTGTATAGCGATTCTCTGTGACTTTTGTCAGCTATTTTTGATATTATGTCTATTAACGAAGAAAACTTGGAAGTAAAAAATTAGTGATGTACAGTAGGTAACACTTTAATACGGTAATTTTGAAAAAACAATTCCGACGATAGTATAGAGCTCCCCTGTTCGGCAATGATGCGAAAAAGTGCATCCTTCGTCATAAAATATGCGTGTGGAAAAGTATTGTTTTCTCGGCCTAGTGAGAAGGTGTTCCTACCAAGCAAATGAGTGGAAAAGACAAATTTTTTACATGATTTTATTAGGACAGCCGGTACGTCCATGTTAATACGAAACAATCACTTTTAATGCTTTTGTTAACATTTTATTTCGGTTAGTAGATAGCATTTTTACGCCATAGTCCGCCAATAACAATGTTTTACATTTTTGAAGCTCATGTTGAGAATAAATAAATAGACGTTTGTGGTAACGGTTGTTAGACGTTGCAAAAAATGTTAAACCGTGTTTATCGCTGAATTAATTGATTAAAGTCTACACGGTCCAGATTTCGTGCTTTATTGTCTGTAACGTTTATATGGCTTCATTTTATTTCGAGTTTTACTGTTGGTATCTAAGGCGTAAACAAAATTGTTATCCCTAAACATATTTATTTAACTGATTTGTGTACAAATTACAAATCAACAAATGTATACAGCGTTATGATATATACAGGGTGTCCGGGAAAATGTGGGAAATCTCCCGGATATGAAAAAAACACTACTCTTCGGAGATATGGGCTCCCATGGAATTAAGTTTTTGACACATAATTATTAAACCAACAGGTATATTTCAATTTTTTTTTATATGATGTATACCAGGTAAGACCCTTCAAATTACTATCCCAGAACGTGTTGCAAATTACTCACAGCTGCAGGGACGGACTAGCTGTGACACTAATGTGCCCAATTTTTTACGCCCTGTATGATTTTTTGGAGAACGTTTTTTACATACCTTTAATTATTGACTAAAAATTAAGTACTCTTCATTCATGTCACTAATCCTAACGGTTTTCGGAAAAACGTCATTTTTAACATATTATTAACATCATGTATATTTAGCGTATTTCAATAAAAGATACATCTTTGTTCCTATAAATTATAAATGTTCACTTTTAATTGCTTAATATTAATACATGATGGCAATAAAATGACGTTTTTCCGAAAACGGTTAGGATTAGCGACATGAATGAAGAGTACTTAATTTGTAGTCAATAGTTAAAAGACTTAAAGGTATGTAAAAAAACGTCCAAAGTTTTTATTATAAAGGGCGTAAAAAAAATGGGCACATTAGTGTCACAGCTAGTCAGTCCCTGCAGCTGTGTAATTCGCTGCATGAGTAATTCGCAACACGTTTTGGGATAGTAATTTGAAGGGTCTTACCTGGTATACATTATATGAAAAAATTGAAATATACCTGTTGGTTTAATAATTATGTGTCAAAAACTTAATTCCATGGGAGCTCTTCGGGAGCCCATATCTCCGAAGAGGAGGCCGATACGAAAGAAGTTTATATGAAGACATTTTCCACGGATACCCTGTACATAATAAAAATGATAAATCCTCACTGGTTATATATGGTGTCCATTCAGATCGCCCGATCTTAACCCATTGGACTTTTTTTTGTGGAGCTACGTGGAAAATTTAGTTTACAAATCTAAACCCAACCCGATAGATATACTTAAGAGGTTCATTCGACCAGTAATAACGAGAAATTTCTCCACAAGTCGTACAAAATGTACAACAGGATTCTTTTTGAATGATGAAAGAGTTTTGGACTTCCATTGTCTTTATTTGTTTTAAATCACAACGTTTCAACTGGTAATAAGTATCTCCAGTCGTCTTCAGGTGAATAATATAACAGTATTCACCTGAAGACGACTGGAGATACTTACCAGTTGAAACGTTGTGATTTAATACAAATAAAGACAATCGAAGTCCAAAACTCTTTCATCATTCAAGAAACATTATTGTCTCCAACCTTCAAACAGTCAGGATTCTTTTTGATCGATTGATCTAATTCGTAAACGGTTGTGGATAGGTATAGGGCAATATTTCATTAAAAAAAGTAAAGTTGACGGGTCCGTGGGATTCTTGATTAAGAGAGCGGTATTCTATATAAAGGGCTGATCGTTTTTTCATCATATAACATTGTATAAAATAATTACTTATTTGGTTAAATATCATTGGGAATATTTTGTGAGTCGAACGCCTACTACTATTTTTGAAATATTTATCGATAGATTTTTGTTTTCAACACAAATTAGGTAGGCATTGTTCTGTAATGAATAGAGCAAGCAAGCAAGCATTCAATAAACCGGAAAATAAGATGGTAGCCTTTTAATTGAGAGAAGAAAAAGTTGAGATTTTAATGGTGGTTGGATATGGAAACCTAAGAAACCTTACGAGCGACCTTTTTTGCAAGTTATTTTCCACATAAGCATCTATAAAATGCTACCAATAAGTAGTACGTTTCTTAAACTTTGATTCCTAGAACGAGGTATATAATTAATCAGTTATCAATATATTTCTTGACAAATTAGTGAACTTCAACGTCGTCGAGTCGAATGGGGCTCCAGACGAAGAGGCTAACGACGAAGCTACTAGTAACGCTGGCTGAACGCCGCGCCGCTAATAAGTTCTGTAAAATTTATCATGCATTTGAGAAAACAATTTAAAACCAAAAAATAGAATGTTTCGTGAAAAGGAGTGTACACATATTTCAAATACCTATACATATAGCTGTCAGCGAATAATTTACAGGTTATTGCCTTGAAAGCAATTTCATTTTGTTTTAGTATTTTAAATTTCAATTTTAAAAGGCATGCAACATATTTAATTACACTCCCCTGCAAAAAAAAACGGGCATCATAAAATTTGGATTAAGTTTAGGGATTTATAATTCTTTTATTTTTACTCCGATTTAAGTGATTTTTTAGAGAGCTATAGATGCATTTTAGTTATTTATGTATTAAGGGCATTATAATGGATTTTCCGTTGAGGGCATTAGAAAATTCCTTAAGGGAGTATCAACATGCTTGCCAACCTATAACCTATTTCGCGTAGATTTACTTATTTTTTCTAACTTTTACACAAAATTTAAATAAAATCAATATCGTCTTCATATTCTATAGGTAATAATTGACATATTTAATAAATATCAAGGAATTTCAACTTATTTTAGGAGAATTGTATAGCGAAAAATATCGAGTAAGATTTTTTTTAACATTATTATGTCATTGTTCTTTCACTAGGTATACAATTCTCCCAAAATTGGCAAGGAAATAAATGAATATTTTTACCATACTATCTACATAATGGATTACTTTATGCCCGTGCGGGCATAAAGTACACATTATGGCCCGCGCGGGCATTAAGTGTTGCATTAAGTGTGCATCTTGTTCCATTTTTGATTTTTGACTTTGACACATTAAACATTTTAATAATGTCAAGGTACCTAATGTCGCAGGTAAAAATAAAAAATTGGTAAATCAAATTAAATTAAAAAAAAAAAATTATTATTCAAAACGAAATGGTATGACATAAAATTTTGTATGCACCACGGGTTTGTTGAATTACTAGATATATACCCTCGGGCGACTTACGAATCCTCGGGCCAGAGGCCCTCGGCTTTGTAAGACTGTCGCCCTCCGGGCATAATCATCTACTTAGTACCCTTGATACATAAAAACACAATAATGTACTGGTATGACATAAATAACTATTATGTCCTACTTCAGATAATTCCAAGTTAAATTCAAATAAAATTCAAAATCACGAAAGGTTGTTTACCTATAAAGTTGCTAAATAAACAAAGGTTATAAGTGTTCATTATTGTGCTGTGTCAAATTCGAAACTGAAATTCATATAAAATAATGGATTTTCCGTTGAGGGCATTAGAAATGCCCTAGGGCCCTAGGGTATTATATACCATTCAAAGTGGCGACGTGTGACGATAGAAATTATTGAGATGTGTTTAAGTGAAAAATTTGTTGTTGTTACATTATGTTAAGTTTGTTTTGCGAAAATGTTATTTTTTAAATCTTAGGTATACGCACCTTTTTCCGTAAATTTATTTGTTTATTAAGGTGGGAGTATCAACATGCTTGCCAACCTATAACCTATTTCGCGTAGATTTATTTATTTTTTCTAACTTTTAAACAAAATTTAAATAAAATCAATATCGTCTTGTCATTGTTCTTTCACTATACAATTCTCCCAAAATAAGCAATGAAATAAATTGATATTTTTGTAATATATCAGATATTACCTAAATAATGTGCCGACGATATTGATTTTATTTAAATCTTAGTCAATAAAATAATAAACTAAGAAAAACAAGGCGAAATAGGTTATAGGTTGGCAATAAATTGAATGACGTTGATAATTCGACCTTAAACCGTGATTATTACAATTATATATTATATTATTTGTTTTTTTATAGTCTATTTTATTTTGATTGCAATGGCAATAAGAAAATTAGGGAAAATTTAAATTATTGACATCATCAAGATTATTTTGCATTTGGGCGAGAACAAATGCACGTATTGACACGAACCAAAAACCAAAATACAAAGAATATTTGCAGCTTAATGAAAACCGATATTTTGAAGTACTTTTGCTTTTTAATTATTCCACAAGGTGTTTTGACACTAGTCAGAAAAACAACTTTTCGATTATCGTTGTATAATATGTCAAAAAAACAATTTCTCTTAAAATTTGTAAACTATATACTACTATGTATATTATGACGATCGAAGAAAGTAATAATTTTGAATTTTATAAAGAACTTTAAATGAATTTATTTATACCACAATATTTGGGGGAAAACATACGAGCTTCGTACAATACTCTGCTGATACTAATAGGATTTCCTGTGTTACAAGTTACAATAACAAATACCCATAAGAAGAGTTTGTAAAGTTTACATCAGTGTAAATTGTGTCCCATACTAATTAGTAGAACCATATACAACGCCTATTTAAAATAAAGTATTACTTCCCATATGTTGCATCCTTTATGTCTGTCATTGTATGTAGAATAATTATTGTTATTCTCATACAGTTATATTTGAAAAATAAGACCGTGGAAAAAAGACCAAGACGTTCATCTATCATCTGAAATATATATACCACAACAATTTCATATATTTAGATTACTTTAGATATATTGTATAAGATTACCCTAATTGACAATTGTACTTTTTTGAAAACCTGCAATCACGGTTTTATATTAGAGTTATTAAAATTTGAAAAAAATAAAGGCAATTTAATAATTATAGAACAATAAACTTGTACGTCTGAATTACCTTTATGAGATTTATTATTTACGGTAAACAATAAAAGGAACATCAAAAAGGCGTACGAAAAACAAAAAAGTTAATTTTATTTGCATATCCTACAGTAATATGAAGTTAGAGGTAAAAAAATAAACTTGTATAATTGGGCAGTGGCGTAACCACGGGGCAGACCACGCACCACGGGGTGGGGGGAGGGGCGGCCAGCCGGGGGGCCCACATCGACGTCCCCTTCAAAATTTGCTGCCAGCTTTGCTTTTCATAGGTATTTTATTGTTTTATATCTGAATAATTTAACTTTGTTAGGTAAATAAGAATTACCTATACGTAAAAGCGCGGAATTTACAAACGATATACCATAAAGACTTGTCCATTGACTTTCCTAGTCAAATTTTAAGCCTCAAAAAGGGACTTGGAGATAGTATTTCAAAATTACAAACAGTGTATGAACTTGCGGATCATTTATTGATAAAAAACACAGGCCTGCATTTTTTAACACTTTGAAAGTTGATTTAAAAATTTTAAGTGTTTTCTAGTAATTGGGTAGCGCTGATTTCAAATCTGCTTTCAGTTTTTTTATTTCACGTAAGGTTATTTTTCAAACCGGTAAAATCCAAAAGTATAGAAAAAACACGATTTATTTCATTTATCAGCTAGTTTTTTAATATATTAAGGAAAAAAATACAAAAATATACAAAATATACACATATAAACTATTATAAGTGGTTATTTATTCGTTACGCTTCTTCAAAAAATGTTTTCTTTTTTCAGAAAAGCTTCTTTTGGTTGTTTTTCTGTTCCAACAGAAATCGGCCATCATTTTTGTGTCCCAGCGCCCCTGGTATCGTTTTTTCATCTCTTTAATATATTGATGAAATCTTTCACCTTGCTCTTCACCCACGTCCCCAAGATTTTTCGGGAATTAGTCCAAATGGGAATGTAAAAAGTGAATTTTTATGCTCATATTCTGAAATTCCTGAAATTTTCCAGCATATTTTCAACGATCTCAATGAGATCATTGAAAATATGCTGGAAAAATCTCAACATATGTAGTAGTAATTTATGTTCAACTTCTTTAAAAGCATTCTATGCATGTTTTTCCTTATCTTCCATTACCTTTTCAAATTCTGTATCTTTCATCAAGCTGCTAATCTGCGGCCCTACAAAGATTCCCTCCTTTAATTTTGCCTCTGACAGAGCCGGAAATGTTTTACACAAATATTTAAAACAATATCCTTCTTTGTTTAATGCCTTAACAAATTGTTTCGTACGTCCAAGTTTTATGTGAAGTGGTGGAAGTAAAACTTTTTGAGGGTCAATAAGACTTTCGCGAATTACATTTTTGTTTCCAGGTCTTTGTGACCAGTCTCTTTTTATCCAATGCTGTTCTCGCTAGCTAGACCACTCGCACGGGAAACATGGAAATTTAGTAAATCCAGACTGCTGACCTAAGAGAAGACTTAAAATGTTTAGATCTTCACACACTTCCCAGTTGTGATTTTCATATTGTATTCTTAAAAGTAATTCCTCTAAATTTTCATAGTTTTCCTTTAACTTAACTGTATGGCCGACCGAAACAGAAGCAAAAACATTGTCATTATGTAAAAGAACAGCTTTAAAGCTCCTTTTTGGAGTCGATAAAAAGTCTCCGGTGGGAAGGTGTGTAGCACCACAGAAAATCATTTTTTATTCATCGGAATCATTTAGAATTTGAAGTACTATATTAATTTTAAAATGTATTAAAACGCCTATTATAAGTTTTTTTTATATTTTTTCTTCTTTTTGCAAAAAAAAATCTGTGGGTGAAAGAGACCAATTGTATTTTAATTAGTTATTTCTATATAAAAACTAAGCGCAACAAACAAAAATCACGTCATCACAAATTTCATGCAGGCCTGTGAAATCAGAGTATTTCTTCAAATTTTCCAGATGTAGCTATTGCAGTGATGTTATTTCTAACTTTCCTAGTTAGTGTGGCATCAGCGGAACGATCTTTTTCCAAACTTAAAATAGGAAAAACGTATTTACGTAACACCATGGGATAACAACGCCTTTCGGATTTATCCATAATTAGTATCGAACACGAGTTTGTTAAAACATTAAATATCGACGAAATTATAGATTTTGCAAAGAAAAACTCTTGACGATCTGGTCGTTTTGTATAATACTTTGTATAGTACTTAGTGACATAATGTTTGTGCAGACTTGTTGAGTGTTCATGTGTTTTACTGTTTTCTGTCTTTTGGGTTCTATGATGCTCGATCACTGCTACCCCGTTACAACCATAAATGTAAGCCACATTATAAGTGGTGTTTTAAAATTTTAATTTTGCATCATGTTTGCTGGAATATTACGCATAACTACCTATGTTATGTCTACCAGTCTACCTAGGATTATAAAATAAATTCAAATTGTTTGCTGTTTTAATAGTAGGTACTTAACACATAATGTGGGTTTAGGCCTAATTAAATTATTACACGATTAACGAATTCAAAAATTCATAAACGGGAACCTAATAGTAATGACAATTTTCCATTTGTTAAAGAGAGGGGGCCCCTGAAAACGTTTGTGGGGGGGGGGGGGTACCACTGCGACGGCTTTAGGACAAGGATAAGGATTGGGGTTGTCTAATTGTTATCACAATGTTTTCCTTTTTACACATTTTTTATTGAAATATCCACTAACCCGCGCCTGGATTTTTCTTTAAAAAAATGCTCATTTAATTGAAAGTTGGTTTTATTGTACATTTACTTATCGAATTACAAAGAAAATTTCTTGCATAAATATTTCAAATTGTCACGAGCGCGAATCGTTTTGATTTTGACCACAAGCAAATTAAATTTGTGGTAAAGAATTGCCTGTCAATTTAATGCAAAATACCCATAAAAATAAGAAAATTCCGTATAAACTAGAGATGGATTAAACTCTTTGTATTGCGACTATCGATTTTATTATTGAGTTAAACTATAGTTTCTTGATTTTAAAAGCGTGAGACATGATCCACTTCGCAACTGCACTTTGACGTGTACAGATCAAAGCAGGGAATCTCCGGGCATTTTTTTTACGCCCTGTATGATAAAAACTTTGGACAACGTTTCTTACATACCTTTAACTATTGACTAAAAATTAAGTACTTTTCATTCATGTCGCTAATCCTAACCGTTTTAGGAAAACCGTCATTTTTAACATATTTACATCATGTATATTTAGCGTATTTCATTAAAAGATACATCTTTGTTCCTATAAGTTATAAGTGTTCACTTTTAACTGCTTAATATTAATACATGATCGCCATAAAATGACGTTTTTCCGAAAACGGTTAAGATTAGCGACATGAATGAAGAGTACTTAATTTTTAGTGGTATATAAAAAACGTTGTCCAAAGTTTTTATCATAAAGGGCGTAAAAAAAATTGCACATTAGTGTCACAGCTAGTCCGTCCCTGCAGCTGTGAGTAATTCGCAACACTTTCTGGGATAGTAATTTGAGGGGTCTTACCTGGTATACAACATATGAAAAAAAATTGAAATATACCTGTTGGTTTCATAATTATGTGTCAAAAACTTAATTCCATGGGAACTCTTTGGGAGCCCATATCTCCGAAGAGGAGGCCGATACGAAAAAAGTTTATATGAACTTGTAGTATTCTTTTCACGTGTTTTTTTCATATCCGGGTGATTTCCCACATTTTTCCGGACACCCTGTATACTGTATAGTAACGGTCGATATCGTATCATACAACATCTTATAATTCCTAGAAAACGACGTGTCCTACCCATTAGAATCAACGGAGTGTAACAGAAATCGGTATGAAATTTTAAAATTCCCCGCGTTACCAATCGACCGAGCTTGTTCGTGACAATATGCAAAAAACCCAACTCTCTATAGATGCGTAAAAATGAATAATTTTAGTTGTTTTTAAAAATAAGTACAGGGTTATCCAACCAAGACTAGACAAGGCGATTTTTTGACTTTTCCTGTACTTTTATAAAAAAACTGAAATAGCCATCTTAAGTCATTTTCTCCCGCGAATTCGAATATCTTCAGCAAAAAACAATTGAACATCAAACAAAAGTACTAGGGGTCACTTTGATATATTTTTAAATGGAACACCCTGTATATTTTTACATTTTTAAATTCCACATAAAATTATAATTATTTTTTATTAAATGCACTATTAGTCTATACTTCATAGTTTCCGAGATATTGACTCTCGAAAAGTGACATTTTTGAACTTTGACAGCTTATAACTTTCTAACAGTACGTCTTAGAGCAAAACGGCTTACATATCCCTATCTTCAATTTTTATTATCTTCCCAAAAAAATCAACTTCCGGTTAAACCGGATGTAACTCGAAAGAAGGAAATATAGTTGTTCCGGTTTAACTGGAAGTTGATTTTTTGGGAAGATAATAAAAATTGAAGATAGGGACATGTAAGCCGTTTTGCTCTAAGACGTACTGTTAGAAAGTTATAAGCTGTCAAAGTTCAAAAATGTCACTTTTCGAGAGTCAATATCTCGGAAACTATGAAGTATAGACTAATAGTGCATTTAATAAAAAATAATTATAATTTTATGTGGAATTTAAAAATGTAAAAATATACAGGGTGTTCCATTTAAAAATATATCAAAGTGACCCCTAGTACTTTTGTTTGATGTTCAATTGTTTTTTGCTGAAGATATTCGAATTCGCGGGAGAAAATGACTTAAGATGGCTATTTCAGTTTTTTTATAAAAGTACAGGAAAAGTCAAAAAATCGCCTTGTCTAGTCTTGGTTGGATAACCCTGTACAATACAGTTGGAAATTTATTTTGCTTTCTCCAATAATTGTAGATTACTTTAAATTTGTTTGTTCTAAAGTCACATAACGCTGTTAATTAAACTGCCCTGTGCCCTGTTACCATGGCATCAACATTTTTAATATATTACCTACTAATTTGGAAACTATGAGTTTTTTTGGCATTTAAAAGAAAATTAAAATCATGGATTATGCAAAATTATACAAAGGTAAGTCAACGTATATAATATAGGTAATAATAATACTAAATATTACAATTTTTCTATTATAATTTTTTCTTTTTTTTTGGGTGAAATATTTTTGAATTACTTACTTATACAGTGTGACCAGTAAGTCTTGACTTTGGCAGCAAGTTCGGCTTCGATCGAGATGAAAATTAAGCAAAAAAATAGTCACATGATTCGCATTATCTGTCAAATTTTTTTTCAAAAAATAATTTAAAAGTGGGGTTATTTCTGAAAGTATCGAAAAAAGTTATTAGAAAATTTTTTTTTCAATGCAGTTTCTAGCCCACATGCAAAATTTCAGCTGCATAAGATAATTTTGATTTTTTACCCATATTTTGTAAATTGCACCAGTTTTGAAAAATAAGACTCAACGCAACCTACCTAAAACTTCTCAGTTTCTTTAAGGTAGCGGCCATATTAAATGTGTGTTTTTCTACAAAATCAAAATTGGGCTATTAAAATTTGGTCGCATGTGATGCAAAGTTTATTTGTTTTTGACCCTGTATAAAGTAACTTCATAAAATAAGTATTTTTGAAAACGTAGTTTGTGTCTGAAAGTAATACACCTTAATATTAAGACAAAAAAGAACACAGTGTCATCAGTAAAGTGTTCATTAAGTGGAAAAAAAATGTTAGTGGTGGGTAAAAAAATCAAAATTAGCTTATGCAGCTGAAATTTTGCATGTGGGCTAAAAACTGCATTTAAAAAACTTTTTCCAATAACTTTTTCGATATTTTCAGAAATAACCCCACTTTTGAATTATTTTTTGAAAAAAATTAAAATTTGACAGATACCTAATGCGAATCACGTGACTACTATTTTTTTGCTTAATTTTTATCTCGATCTGGTTTGTTCGGGTTTGTGGAGACTTGCAAATTTTGCATTTTTAAAACTGTTATGTCGTGACGTTTAGAAAAGGAAGACAAAATACTGTTGGAATTTCCGTGTTAAATTTGTTTTTAAATGGGGGAAAATACCTTGCGGCAGCTTTCTACTAAAAGAATACATCCAATAGAAACAAACCTTGCAACTTTTACTGTTTGATTTGAATACTTAACTTAAAATAGAAAGGAAAATTGGCTCGTTCGCAATCTACTGAAAAAATTGGGAGTGAAATGAAAACGAACATTTAAATTTAGAAAACTAGCTCAAAAAATAAAGATTTAACTTTGCTAATGAATAATAAAAAATCCTTAACAAATAACTTGAAATCTATGTCAATTTACAGGCACGTATTCTTATTAAGAATGATGACGATGATGAGAGAGAATGGTCTTTTATTTATAAAACTGTTGGTTCTGTTATACAGTTCAATGCTTTTAAAGACCATGTATAAGTGACGAATAGAAAAACAATCAAACAAAATAAATTGGAGGTGAAGTTTATAGTAAGTCCTTTAAGTGATCATAAAATACAAATATTAAACACACCTAAACAAAATACAAAAAATAATAGAAGTTTAAAAAATATTAAAATTAAAAAATATTTCATAGACAAATTAAAAAATTACTTGCTAGAATTACAAAATAGACAACATTTAATTAGCGAACCAGACATACTCTACAATGAGATATTAGAAACATTTGAATCATCATCATCATCATCATATACAAATGTAATAAAACTTAATGAAAAGTCGAAACCACGGTTTTCCAAATATTCAATGATTAAAGAATATGCATAGACTTATAATAAATTAAATAAACTTGTGAAACAAACAATAAGAGCAACGAAACAATAATATTTTAAAAACATTTTCTTAAAGAGTCACCAAAAAAGTATTTGGGAAAATTTAAATTTGCTATTGACGAACAAATCAAAAAACAAAAAAATAAACATTGACAGTATTTTAACAAATGGTATTAAAATTATAGATCAACTAAATATATGCGAAGAAATAAACAAACAAATTTATCAAGTCAAATTCCATTTATAAGAAGATCCAGCGAAACTACAAACCCAAACTCTATATTTTTAAACCCAGAAAACATATCCAAGGAAGAAATCGAAGAGATCATAGATGACCTTAAGGTTGAATTCTCAACGTCATTCAATCTATTGCCAGCCTATAACCTATTTCGCGTTGATTTTTTGAGTTTATTATTTTAATAACTAACATTTAAAGAAAATCAATATCGTCGGTACATTATTTAGGTAGTATCTGATATGTTACGAAAATATCAATTTATTTCATTGCTAATTTTGGGAGAATTGTATAGTGAAAGAACAATGAGTGACAATGACATAATAATGTTAAAAAAAATCTTACCCGATATTTTTCGCTATACAATTCTCCTAAAATAAGTTATGAAATTCCTTGATATTTATTAAATATGTCAATTATTACCTATAGAATATCAAGTCGATACTGATTTTATTTAAATTTTGTATAAAAGCTAGAAAACATGAATAAATCTACGCGAAATAGGTTATAGGTTGGCAAGCATGTTGATACTCCCACCTTAACATGAAAAATCAAATCAGAAATAACGCCAATTTTACATAATCTAACCAAATTATCTGTTAAAAATGGTATTTTTCCATATAAAATGAAACTAGCTAAAGTATCACCAGTTTTTAAAGTAAATGCAAAAAATGATCCAAATAATTATCGGCCAATATCAGTTTTGCCAGTTTTTTTCGAAAATTTTAGAAAAAGTTATGAACAACAAATTAACAGATTTCTTAGACAATCAAAATTTAATTTCTGATTGTCAATATGGTTTTAGAAAATCTAGAGATACTGAAATTACTGTTTTAATTATAATAACAGATATTCAATTAAAAATAGATCAAAATAAAAAATGCTGTTTATTATCTTTAGACCATTGTAAGGCATTTGACACAGTTAACCATAATATTTTATTACAAATAATTCATACCTTTGGCATAAGGGGAAATATTTATAATTGGTTTGAAAGTTATTTAGGCAATAGAACACAATACGTTGAAATTAATAACAGTAAAAGCACTCAAAAAAGTATTAAATGTGGTGTTCCGCAAGGGTCAATTTTAGGTCCAATATTATTTCTAATATATATTAACAGCATATCTAAATTTAAATTAAATGGCAAGATACAATTATTTGCTGATGATAGAACTATTATTTACTTTGGCGATGATAACTTTGACATTCAAAATCAAATAAAAAATGACTTAAACATAATTTTTTCCTGACTTCAATCATATAAATTATCAATTAATTTTACAAAATCTTCTTTTACATTTATTAGGGGAGACCGGGGCAGGTTGTAACACGGGGTAAGTTGTAACACAACAAATATTTTCCTAATTTAAAAGCTGGCAACCCCGTACCCTATGTAGGCTTCTGAAGAACACTGTGAAGCTCAGTTATGTCTAGACAGTCGAGCAACAGACTTTGTGGTCAAGGTTATTTCCGATATTGTTTATATTGTGGCACGTAAAGTAAAAATCGATATCATAATTTCGTTTCAAAATAAATGTTACAATAAGCTGCCTGCTGAGTTTTTTTTGTCATAAATGAATCATTGTAGTCTAGGTTATTATATTGGCAAAGCTATGCATGATTATATATTTACGTTTTTTTCTGCAAAGACAAAACGAAAATATTCGATCCGGGGGTAAATTGTAACAATCTAATTGGGGCAAAATGTAACATGTTACAATTTACCCTAATGTGATAAATTATGCATTAACAACAGCACCTTCTGAAATAGCTGAACTCGAACCCGTTGCTTCAACATCAGGATTAAGTTGACGTTACTTCCCAGATGGAAGGCAATATTACATTCTCTCCAGAGTTTGTTCGTCCACTTCCTAAAGCTGATCAGCGAAAGGCAACCCTTAAGGGTCGAAAAAAAAAGATCAGCGGTAGTAACTGACACACCAGAGAAGGATGCACTGGAAGAAGAACGAAATGGTCGAAAGGCCAAAAAGTCCAAAATTATTAAGTCGAAAGTGAAAAGAAAAGTTTACATATAATCAGACGATTCTTTCAGAAGAAAAGTACTTTTGTTTATTTGCACTGAATAATATGGGCGTAACGAAAAATGGATTAGTTGCCACAAGTGTAAAAAGTGGTCACATGAAACTTGCACTGACTTGAAGTTCCCATCATTGCGATTCGGAGAGTGAATAGATAACCAAAAATAGCTACATCACGTTAAATAATGTTTATTTATGTTTGTTTAAAATGTTTTTTATGTTCACGTTCCTATTTAAGTAAATATACCAATAAAAAAATATGCGTTACCACTTACCCCGCTTACTGTTACATTTTATCCCGAGACGGGGCAATTTGTAATAAAGGTTCGGATCTATTTAAAAAAAAGCTGACAGTTTAATTTTTGAAAATATTGTCATATATATTTAATCAATTTGTTCACAACATCTGCAAGTAGACATTCATGACAAAAAAAAATTGATTAGTGAAAACAGCTCCAAGGAAAAAATTTTCAAATATTTTTCGTTACAACCTGCCCCGGTCTCCCCTACTAAAACAACAATGAACAGCTTGCTACCAAAAAAAATATTATCATAAAATATGCAAATTATTTTAAAATTTTGGGACTATATATAAATGAAAATTTAAGTTGGAAAAGACATATGGAATATATTAGAAAAAATATATCTCCTTTGATTGGAATTTTATACAAAATTAGACATTATTTACCAATAACACTTCTGAAAAATATTTATTATTCCCTAATTTACTCTAAAGTGCAATATTTAATTTCAATATGGGGATCTGCTACCTCTACAATCATAAAACCTTTAAAAAATTACAAAATAAACTTATTAAATGTATATAGGTACAAGCTTTCCTTTTTGGAACCCACAATAAATTTATACAAACCATTGGGATATTTAAACTTAGAAAATTTATATAAATTAAAAATATGTGTTATTATTATTATTATTATTATTATTATTATTATTATTCATTCAATAACCATTAATAAAAAAAAATCAAAAATAATATTTAAAAAAATTAATACTTTACATAATCATCATACCCGGCAAACTGAAACTATTTTGGCAGTAAATATTAGAAGTAATTTCGGTAAACGATCATTAAGATACAATGGGATTATGATCTATAATAACATACCAGATAAATTAATATAAAAACATTAAAAAATTAGTACTATTTAAAAATCAAACTAAATTGTATTTTTTAACAAAATGAATGATTCCATTTATTTTTTTTTAATTGAATAATATTTGACTTTTTTTTATTAATTTCGTTACATATACATATAAATAATTATAATAAATATATTTATGTGTTTTTATAAAAATTGTTAATTTTTAAGTTTGTTATTGTTTATAATTTATATTCCCTGTACTTAATGGACTTTTAAAGTTCGTTGGGAATTTGTTCATAAATTTAAAAAAATGCGGTGGTGCACATGTAAAGGTCTCACCATTTCGGAAGGGTCAATAGCAACTAAACAACAGAAACAAAACTTTTGTGTTCAATTTCTGGTTCATATATTTACCTACTAAACCATATAAAAAACAATTAAGTATTTTCAAGTAGGTACTGCACATCAACATGACAGCTCTAAAATTGCCGGTATTTCTGTAAAATATCCCAGGAAGTTATTTTGCGGTAGAAAACAATGCCTGGCTTTATTTCCAGTAAATTGTAAGTATTACTCGTAGCACATAAGCCTGGGTACCTATTATTTATTGTTATTGTTCCTGCAAACCGTTAAAAGTCTACTGTAAACTGTAAGTGTTATTAAATTAAATACACGGTACAATCTACATTGTTTCTTAAGTACTAAGGTTTTTTATACATATTCCGAGATTTTGTAATTTTTCATATGAGATATAATAGTAATTAGAACCTGTCTGGTCGACCAGACTGTTTTTTTTTTGGTTAAGTAGAACATCGCCTCTTAAAATAAATCATCGGTAGAATAGGCTTCTTTTTAGACGAAAAAAATGCCTATAATGTGAAAAGAATTAAAAGAAAGTGTGAAGTGAATATTTCAAATCCTACGAAAGTAGTAATTTGAAAAAAAAAATACTTCGGCAAATGTAATCTTAAAATACAAACTTAATTGTCAAAATGCCTTTAATCCAAACTAACTTTTACAGTTCATCACATGGAAAATGACAATATATTATAGAAAATAATAACCAAACAATAAAAAAATTGACGTACCTAATCCAATTTAATTCATTAATAAAATCGATTTAAAAAAATTAGTATAAATAATTTAATTTAGTAAATCTTTAATTGTTTTTAAAAGTTGTCAATTTTTCTGTTATTTTTTGGAAGATTGTTATATTTTCTTATTCCATCATATAAAAGCGATTTTTTCCGAAATTAATTTTTACTGGTATAGCTTGATAATTCATACAATGTGTTATGATCATGTAATGTCTTATTTTCCTGAAGTGTTATGTTCGATTTTTTTTTATAAAATAATAGAGTGAATCAGAATACAAATTTTTAATTTATAAATGTTTTGAACGTGTAAATACCCTTTCGGTCTATATATATTAACAGTTGGTTCTAAATGTGGTAATTTCTGTATACATTTAATAACTTTATTTTGCAATTTTTGTAATGGTTTTAAGTTTGATAATCAAGCAGATCCCCATACAGCTAGTCTTTTAATTTTGAATATATTAATGAAAAATATATATTTTTTAAGTATTTCAAAGGAATGTAATATCTAGCTCTGTACAAAACAGATACCAAAGGAGATATCGAGTTTATAATGAACTGGATATGTCCTTTCAAATTTAAATTTTCGTCTAAAACTAATCCTAAAAATGTTGTCGTTTTTGAATATTGAATATTTTCATTATTAAATGTTAAGGGGTCAATGATAGATTTTATATTTTTAGTTATAAATAGAAAAGAAGATTTTGTAAAATTTAACGTAAGTTTATTTGATTGAAGCCAAAAAAAAAGTATTTTTAAATCATTATTAATAATAAAATATATTTGTACGAAAGTTTCAGCAAAATAAATAATTGTTGTATGATCTGCAAATTGCTTTATATTGCCCTTTAAGTTCAATTTGGAAACGGAATTAATGTAAATTACGAATACTAATGGACCTAATATTGATCCTTGTGGAACTCCACATATTATTTATTTTTTCCGAACGGTGGAGGACACGAGCGTCTGACACTGACTGCCGTTTGTGTTTGTTGTTTGGTGTTGATACATTATTTAAAAATTTTGTGCAGTAATTTTTTAGATATTTTTAATATAATACCTAGCAATTATTTTTTAAAACCATAAACCTATTATTTGAGAAGAACTCTGGATTTACATGGAATTCGATCTATCTCAGACATACCCACTGCGTAGGAGCTTGGTGTGTAACGGAACAAAACGCCCGTTGGTCACGTCGATTTTGGAGTTGAAAGGTGTGGATAGTCCATTTCTATATATCATCTTAGCGATTGAAATTCAAAGTAAATATTTATGAAAAAAAGGATTTTCCTATAATAGCCGATCAGATATAATACTCAGACATTGAATATAATTTTCCCAGTCTAGCTTAAAGGATTAATAAATGACAACTTATCATGTAAACTACTAGTTTCGAAAATGCAAAATCTGCTTGATTTATTTCTACGATTACCGCCTTCTTTCCACAGCTCGCCTCTACTATGACGTTTCTCATAAATTCTTCTGCCCGGCAACTGTACGTCATTAACATTACAGGGTGTGATAGAATAAAATTGCAGAAAAATATTATAAGCGAAAAAATTCACCATATTTGTGTTTTACTAATAATAATTATTTAAAGACATGCCAAGTAGACGCTTGAGACTCAAGAGGTAAATAAAAATTAAATCTAACCAAAAAGTCCAAAAGTGATGGCACCTAATGTACACCTTAATAAATAAACAAATCATAAATCTAATTTACGATTGAAACTTTAAAAAAATTCCGGTATCCGACATTCTAACATGCACGATACAAACTTAAAGCTTTATTCAGAGTAATAAATAACTGTTTTAAACTGCTTACAGGCTTCATAGTAAACATACTTGTTATTAACACCCCTAAACGTCTGGTTGATATAACCTATACTTTTCGTTAAAACTAGCTGTTAGAGGACGCGGGCATTATGAAATAAAAGGCCTTTCCTTCTACGAATCACCCCGTATATCTAATACGCGATCATTACTCACAAACCAGTTGCCCTTTTAAAAATCATTATTAAATTATAGTAACGACACACGCAACAAAATTGTTATAAATATGCCTCAATTGCCATTTTCTTGTTGGAGAAACACTTAGCTATGTTTTAATTATACATAATCGGCTCGAATCATATTTTACCATTAAACCTTTTTTGCATTTTTGTTCGCATCTCGTTACATTTGTAATTTTCATATATTATGGGCTAGTCAGAAGAAGTTAAGGTATTCCCACGTGTAGGCCAGTCGAGTGGGTCAACCAAGGGGTCCAAGTCCCAGGATAGAACGTTAAATACAGGGTGTTACAAATTCGAAGTCATAGCATTGCTATCTCGGTAACTATAAGAGATAGAGAATTGGTTAAATTAAGGCAAAGTTACGCATTTCTGTGCTAAATAATAAGCTAAAAACAAAATATTAAAATTCCGATTACTTCCGGAGATATCCGAAATAAACTGAAAATATCATTTTTGGTTTTTATTTATTTGAGGCCTTATTACTAGTGATTTCAAACAACCAAAAGCACTTTTTTATTGCACTTTTTTATGCTCTTCAAGAAACTAATTTAATTTTTTAGATACGACGTTTCGTTTTTTAGATACCAACATCAACATTAATTTTTTAAATACGGACCTGCACTTTTTATTGCATTATTGAAAGGTTTTGACGTTCCGAAACCAGTAATGTATCGCACTTGTCAGTAACTTATTTGCTGTAGGAGTTATTTGAAGTTTTTTTAAAAATTAAAGAGTAGGCATTGACATTGAAACATCAGTAGTGTGCCTTGACTTTGACAACAGACAACAGTGTTGCTTAGATTTGATATAACTTAAAAGTGCAATGAAAAAGTGCTTTTGGTTTTTTGAAATCACTAGTAATAAGGCCGCAAATAAATAAAAACCAAAAATGATTTTTTCAGTTTATTTCGGATATCTCCGGAAGTAATCGGAATTTTAATATTTTGTTTTTAGCTTATTATTTAGCACATAAATGCGCAACTTTGCCTTAATTTAACCAATTTTCTATCTCTTATAGTTACCGAGATAGCAATGCTATGACTTCGAATTTGTAACACCCTGTATAGATTTACCCAGTCACCCCAACCGTTTGTACAGTGGTGAGATACCGAACAGCTTGTCTCTGCTCTCACTCAAATTGTACTTGTAAACACCCATATTTTAGGAATAATTTCAACAACTCTTAGGTTACCAAGTAAAATAGTATGCATGCAGTAGGTAAGCTATAAAAACACAATGCTGTAAGATAAATAGACGTCGTTTAAAATCACTTTGCCTGCATATTTAAAAAGAGATCTAGTGCATATAAGTAAACGATGCGTAGATATATAAAATTAATGATGTAACTAACTACTTAAAAATTTTAAAGACTCTGGAGATAATGAGATGACATTTAGAGTAACTTATTTATACAGGTAGAGAAATGCGTTATCCATCCATATCCTAGTAATAAGTTAAAAGAGTAAAGCTGTGTGATGTGTTTTGTAATAATTATATTTCTATTAAAAAAAAAAATCGATGAATAGCATGCATCGATACTTTTCGGTGACACATTTTCTGTAGACATCCCTAAACGGAAATGAACGAAACAACGTCACCATGGCCTCAGACCAATGTCGTGGTGGTCAAATCGTTTGGGGCCGATTTCTTACCAGATCATTAGAGTCATTACCTTTTTTAAACGTTTGTTCATGATTACGGCCCTGTAAATAAACGTTTAAGTTCACCTTAGACAAGAATGCGAAATATTTTCGCCATGAAATACCCACATTTATCAAGAAAGCGGACCTGCGGTTCTTAGCAATGTCGCCGGAGTCGGTGCGAAAACCATTTTTTTTTAAAGTAAAACATATCTGTTAATGTACCGTACTACCGTGACCTTCGAGTTACCTGTACAGATTGGATTCATTTATATGGGGTTTGTTGTTTTTTGACATGCCACACGAATGCAATTATTATCTATAGGGTGACATAGTAGTGCGACAAATGCACCGTTCCGCACTAACGAGGTTAGCAGTCTGCGTCGAGTCCACTTAGACCAGGGCTGAAGCCTTTGAAAATGGTAAAAAGTGAAAAATAAAAATAGTAGAATGAAACCCATTGGAAAAGGAGGAGAATATAACAAAAATAAAAGAAAAAATAATTTACTGGCGATCCGAGGTCGGGAAGTGGAAGGGGGTGAGTCTTTAAAGGTAAAAAACGATTTATCTCGATTTTTAAAAAAGCAGATATTTTGACGTGAGAATTTTCGATTGAAAATTAGGGTGCTTTTTCGATATTAGGTCAAAATAAGGTGAAAAAATAAATATTTTAAATCAAAAAAATTACAGTGTGTTTGGGACATAAAAAGGTAAGTTTCACCAAATTTCGTGAAAAAAATATTTTTTTGTAAAAGATAAAAATAAAAAACCAAAAACTTGGTTATTTGAATTTTTCACATAAATTTTGAGGTTATGTGAAAAAAGTGTAAATACAAAAGTAGTAGATCTTTTTATTACCTACAACTTTGCCATTTAACATTTTTCCATAGGACTTGCAGTTTTGCCGGAAATCGAGATAAATCGTTTTCTACCCTTAAAAACGCACCCCCTTCCACTTTCCGACCTCGGATCGCCCGTAAATTATTTTTTTTAAAACCGACCAGAAAATTTACACTTTCTGGACAATTTTTCGTCTAGAAAATAACGTTTTTCCGATCGCAAGACCGGAAAAGTGACATTAGAGACCGTAAAAACATTTTCCGGACTATAATGTCACTGTCACCCTGTTTTTTGTTTTTCCAATCGCTCTTTGATAATACAAGATACCTTGATTTCGTTATTATGACAACAACATTTCGATGTATTGTCGAGTGACAGTTCGCTGATTTTTAATTTTGTTCTTTATGTCAAACTTGTTTCGTGTAGATTATAAAATATATCGAAGTGTCGGTCTTAAAAAAAATATTGTACGTCACGCAACCGAAAATTAGTGTTTTCCAGGTCTCTCCAAGCTTCCAGGACTCGCCTATGGCTCGCCCTGGAAATGCTTGTCTCGACCTAAAAAACACTACTTTCCGGTCTTGTAACGTAAATTACTATTCTTTTCATTTTTGTTATATTCTCTTCCTTTTCCAATGGGTTTCATCCTACTATTATTATTTTTTGTTTCAAAAATTATCGACCCTGGTCTAACTGGTGAAAATGTTGATGAAACCTAGATATACAGTAAAAGGCTTTTAGGCGAAGTTGGAAAGGTGATACTTTCATAGATTTAAAAAAAATTGTCAGAGGGTGTACGGTATATTATTTTACATGCTGGTTCAGAAAACGGATTTGTGAATAATGCAAGTGTGATATTCAAGTCTGGCCTGAAATCGGGTGATTATCATGATTTGCTTCCAAATACACGTGGGTCAAAAAGACTACTTATTACATGGTTAGAACAAAGACAAATTCCGGTTTCGGCATTTGCAATGAAGAATCAGATCTGGATGTTAATGTTACAAATAATGATTTAAAAATACTTCTTTCTTGGCTTTAATCAAATAAACTTACGTTAAATTTTACAAAAATCTTCTTTTATGTTTATAACTAAAAATAAAATAAATTCCATCATTAACCCCTTAACATTTAATAGTGAAAATATTCAATATTCAAAGACGACAAAATTTTTAGGATTAGATTTAGACGAAAATTTAAATTGGAAATGTCTTATGCAGTATATTATCAACTCGATATCTTCTTTGGTATCTGTTTTGTACAGAGCTAGATATTTCATTCCTTTGAAATACTTAAAAAATATATATTTTTTATTAATATATTCAAAATTACAATACTTAGCTTCTGCATGGAGATCTGCTTGTTTACCAAACTTAAAGCCATTACAAAAATTGCAAAACGAAGTTATTAAATGTATAAACAAATTATATAGACCGAAAGGATAATTACAACGTTCAAAACATGTATAAATTAAAAATTTGTATTCTAATTCACTCCATTATTTTAAAAGAAAAAAATCAAGCATAATACTTCAGGAGAATAAGACATTACATGAGCATAACACCAGACGTTGTAAAAATTATCAAACTATACCAGTAAAAAAAGTAATTTCGGAGAAAAATCGTTTTTATATGACGGAATAATAAAATATAACAACCTTCCAAAAAATATCAGAAAAATTAAAAAATTGGCAACTTTTAACAACAATTAAAGAGATATTTACTAAATTAAATTATTTATTCTATTTTTTTTTTAAATTTCCATTATTTTTTATTGTTTTTTTTTTAATAATTATAATTTTTTATATTATGTTGTCACTTTTCATGTAATGAACTGTAAAAGTTAGTTTGGAATAAAGACATTTTAAAAGTTATGTAATCTGAAAAGTGCTGTTTATTTTATTTTTTAATTATTTTAATTTTATTTTAATAGGTTGGACGAACTAGCATTGCAACATGGACATCGAGTTTTAGTACTTCCTCCATATTATTGCTACTTTAATCCTATTGAAATTGTCTGGTCGGAATGTAAGCGGTATTATGATGCAAAAATAAGTTTTACGCATCCTGTAACAAATGTTTTTGGGGTCTGTGGAATAAAGCCATAGAAAATGTAACAGTGGAAAAATGGAAAAATTATGTAACACACAATAATAAAATTATAAAGGATGTGTGGGAACGGGAAAGATTTATCGATGCTTCAGATACTCTTCCCCTTATTATTAACTTGGACGAATCTGATGATGATGATCCTTGCGGCGAAATATTTATTTTAATTATTAAAAAACTGTATTTTGTTGTGTTGTCGTTTTTCATTATTTATTTTATTTTTTATTTATTATATTTTCTTCTTTATGATTCTATAAATAAGATAAAAATATTTGAAATAAAATTTATAGACTTATGCAATAGAGATGCACTAGACAAAACAAAAAAGTATATGATTCAATTTTAAATTTTATAAATGAGTTTAATTTATTTTGCAGTAAATTTAAATTGATTAAAAATTTCGTACTGATTTTCAAAAACAAAATGTTTCATTCCATGACACCTTTTACCCTAAATAAACTAATTATTTCTGACTTCAGTAGCAGTATAAAAATAAAAATTTGAAAAAACGCGTTGTATTGTCCTTGTTCACATGCATCGGTCTTTATGTAAATCAAGCCTAAGAAAAATCATAACCTTTACCACCGGTAAGTCAAACTGACTGAATTCATTTACGACGTACCGCAAATATGGAGAATATGACGTATAGTTGAATTTACATAAACTTTTAACGCCGTGACATTTCAGTTTTGTCATACTTGTCAAATACTGCAGCAACTCATAATAGTATATTAAAGTATAAGTGGATATTAAGGTCTTTAAAACACGCGCGATTTTGCAAGCACGACGGCGTAGCCGGAGTGCTTGAAATAGAGCAAGTGTTTTAAAGACCAGTTATCCACGAATACTTTACATTATTTTTTTTATTGGTATTTATATTACAAAAAATGAAATTAATAACTTAGTAAGTAAGTGAAATGGTCGAATTCGTGATGTGATATACCTGTCGTTGTCATGAAAATGAGGAGAACAAAAAATAACTTCCAATCTGTCACATAAGATTCATTGTTGTCACCTTGACATTGGTTATGTATTGATTAAAAAAATATTTTATTTGACGTTAAAAGGTAATTCTGTCAAATCAATAATTAAAAAGTTGACATATTTAGACTTCACGTTTCACGGGTTGTTGATGTTGCCATGGTAACTTTAAAACACGCGCGTTTTTGAAAGTGGGATTTAAACACGCTGAGGCGTACTTTAAATAAGCGAAATAGGGTATCAATAAAAAAAAATATAAATTTCTAATGGCTAAATTTAATTAGTATAATTGTACTGCACACAAAGTATGTCTATCTTGTATTATTTCATACGATTAAAAAGAGATAGAAATAAAAAGAGTTGGCCGAACAATTCCAGAAAAGAAAAAGAAAAAACACTGACCAATCTCAGCTGTATAAGAAATTTAGTAAGTTGGTGAAATCTAAAGTAACTAGACAATGACAAGTCTTGACATTTGGCATTAAAACTTTATGTCAATTTAACTATAACGGTCAGTGGTCATTGGGACTTTACCCACAAAATTTTAATAGGGTTACTGTCCTTACTGCTTGTCGTGCTCTTTCTCCATAATAGTCAAATTTCTTGCGTTTCTGAGTGAAAGGCACAGTTCTCAAGGTAAATCATGTATAACTATAACAAAAAAATGTCAATAGTTTGGCAAATCGAATTGACGATAGAAAATGGAGTCGTTAATCCCACCTTAAAGGTTCCTACCAGCTCAAAAGATATTTGGATGCTTACTATTATTTACACTAATTTTAGGATTACTACATGATATGCTATAACAACAAAAATTAGACCAAAATGCATTGATTTCTTTAGTATATTCGGTGTTTCCTAGTAGCCAATACAATAGAATTCATTTAGATCACCTTTTTTATGACGCAAATTTATTAGAACGATTCCACTGATAAATAAAAGAAAATCAGCAGATCTTAAACCGCACATTTATTAATTTATGTTATAAAAATAGATAGTGATAAAAAATAACGACTCCTCCATTCTAACCAAGTGTAAAATTGCCATAACAGAATGGGCTATTTAAAGTGGCTGTTTTTAAGACGGCGAAGCTTTAACACGTTAGAAAGTGTAACCAATTTATTCTAATAACCCAACAGATAAAAACGAGAAAAAACTCTTTAGAAGTATAAATTTAATAAAACTGGCAGATCATTTTATTTATTGATTTTGGATATGTTTAAATAATACCTTTTACTTGTAAGTACTTACTTTGGGAAAAAAATGTTAAAAAATTAATATCTGTGTGCTGTTTGTGTACAAGTAAAAGTAGGTTTCAATTTAAATCATTTCATTGGGAAAATTTGACGTGCTTGAATATTATTCAGATGTGAAATTATTTTTAGCAATTCGCAACGGCTAGAAGACTACTTTTATTTTCATTTTACCTAATTATAGAATCAGAAACATGGCAGCAGACAGTAATAACTGAATTTCATACAATGCCTTTTTTTAAAAGGCATTAAATAAAAATTGTACCGGGTGGTCAAATAAGCGATGACGTCGGCTTTATCTCGGAAACTATTAATCGTACAACTTTCGGAAAGATTTTTTGATGAGTAAAGTGGTCAAGAGAAATTGCTGGAAATTACTTTTAAGTTCCTCATTACGCAGCAAGGGGGCACAATTAAAAATTGTTTTTTTAAATTCTAAATTTCTCCGAAAATTATCATATTAAGGTATAACTCTGATTAAATCATTGGAAAGCTTAGACAATTCTGCATCATTTTGGTTAAGGCTCATTGGCGTAACAACCTTGATAAGAGTGGGAGAAGCTATTGAAAGTGTAAACATTAAAATCGCTGTAACTTCTAAACGACTTATCCAATTTTACTAAATGTAAGCTTGTTCGGAAGGGGAAAATAGGTATCTTCAATTGCCGTATCCAACAGTACACGATAGTGTTTAATAAAATTGCTAGAGGGCGCAATTTGTAATAATAACAGTTTTTTCGATTTTATCCCGAAAATTCAAATCATACGGTATAACTATGACATCATAATCGAAAAGTAGATGAAATTTGCAAGAAAATATGTGAAGACTGCAGTTCGTTTGTTCGTTTCAGAGTTATTGCCAAAACAATAATTTTTAATACAAATTGCGCCCTCTAGCAATTTTATTAGAAACTATCTTGTACCATTGGATACGACAATTGAAGGTACTTACCTTTTTCTTCCAAACAAGCTTAAATTTAGTAAAGTCGGTTAAGTCGTTTAGAAGTTACAGCAGTTTTAATGTTTACACTTTCACTTGATGAGAGTGGGAGAAGCTATTGAAAGTGTAAACATTAAAATCGCTGTAACTTCTAAACGACTTATCCGATTTTAATAAATTTAAGCTTGTTTGGAAGTACCTTCAATTGTGGTATCTAATGGTACACGATAGTTTCTAATAAAATTGCCGGAGGGCGCAATTTGTATTAAAAATTATTGTTTTGGCAATAACTCTAAAACGAACAAAGATATCGAACGGCGGTCTCCACATATTTTCTTGCAAATTTCATCTACTTTTCGATTATGATGTCATAGTTATACCGTACGATTTGAATTTTGGGGATAAAATCGAAAAATCTGTTATTATTACAAATTGCGCCCTCTAGCAATTTTATTAAAAACTATCGTGTACTCTTGGATACGGCAATTGAAGATGATTATTTTCCCATTCCAAACAAGTTTAAATTGAGTGAAATCGGATAAGTCGTTTAGAAGTTACAGCGATTTTAATGTTTACACTTTCAATAGCTTCTCCCACTCTTATCAAGGTCGGTACGCCAATGAGCCTTAAACCAAAATAATGCAGAATTGTCTAAGCTTTCCAATGATGTAATCAGAGTTATACCTTAATATGGGAATTTTCGGAAAAATTTAGAATTTAAAAAAACAATTTTTAATTGTGCCCCCTTGCGGCGTAATGAGGAACTTAAAAGTAATTTCCAGCAATTTCTCTTGACCACTTTACTCATAAAAATTTTTTTCCGAAAGTTGTACGATTAATGGTTTCCGAGATGAAGCCGACGTCCTCGCTTATTTGACCACCCGGTACATAAAAGAAACAAATAATTTATAAATTTATTTTTACCTACGTAGACGCATAAAACTTAAATATTTGCGAATCAGGGGCGTAACAAACACCCTTGGAGGGGTCAGCCGGGGGGCCCACAACGACGGCCCCTTCAAAATTTGCTGCCAGCTTTGCTTTTTATAGGTGTGTCATGTCATAATTAGTTTTATTTTTTTTATATAATCTGAGGATTTAACTTCGTTAAATGAAGAGGAATTATACGTGAAAGCGCGGAATTTACAAACGATATACCATAAAGACTTGTTCATGGACTTTCCTAGACAAATTTTAAGCCTTAGAAAGGGACTTGGAGTTAGTATTTCAAAATTAAAGACAGTGTATGAACTTGCGGATCATAATTTATTAATAAAAAATCAGCGTGTTCTTCAAATTTTTCAGATGTATCTAGTGCAGTGATGTTATTTCTATCTTTACCAGTTAGTGTGGCATCAGCGGAACGATCTTTGTCCAAACTTAAAATAGTAAAAACCCATTTACGTAACACCATGGGACAACAATGCCTTTCGGATTTATCCTTAATCAGTA
This sequence comes from Polydrusus pterygomalis, assembly GCA_963969555.1. Lineage (NCBI taxonomy): Eukaryota > Metazoa > Arthropoda > Insecta > Coleoptera > Curculionidae > Polydrusus > Polydrusus pterygomalis. The sequence continues at coordinate 54,340,733 of OZ018381.1, forward strand.
TCGAACACGCGTTTGTTAAAACATTTAATATCGACGAAATTAAAAACGATTTGCCAAAAAAAAAGTCTCGACGATTGAAAGCATTGTCACAGATTGCCAGTAGGTTCCTGTCTTTATATGTGTGCATGTGACTGCTTGTAGTGCAAGGTGCCAGGTGCCAGGTGCCAGTCAGGTCAATAGGTTCCTTGTCGTGTTTTAATACTTTTATTGGTTTTATCTTTATACGTGTTAAATGAAGAATGCTCATAACGAAGACAAAGATGTAAAAAAATAACGCGATTTCACTAAAGAGTCCATGAAACCAACTTTCTTAATTAGAAACGAACACTACGCCAGCGCTTTGACCATTTTAAAAATACAAATAGATGAATTGGTTTACAACCAAATTGCTTGGAAAGTCGCCCAATAAATGGACAGTTCCTGAGCAACCAGATTGCAAGGAAATACTCCCCAGCCCCCATTACGCTAAGCCACTGCTTAGTCTAAAATAACGAGGAAGCCAATATTTGACCACCTTAAATTTTACATGGGTTTTCCTATGTTGCGTCAGCGGTCTTCTTTTAGAATGAAGAAGAAGTAGAACCCAATAACTCTTGCAATATTTGACGTCCCTATTAAGGCTGTGTTTTAGTTTTGTGCTATTAACGAACGACAATATAAATATTTAAAAGTATAAGCGGTGAAAGGGTTTAGAAAACATTATAAAACAAATTGCAGTTAATAACGGATATAACTCAAATCTAATTGACCAAATCCTAAAAAAGAAAACTTACAAAAAGGCTATTGACTTAGTTTTTCCTAGAAGCAAAAACTCTGACCAATTTAAACTTATCACTTTCTTTGGGCAACCTAGCAAAGTAATTGGCATTGGTCTTCTTAACAAACTTGATATAAATTTGCGTTACAAAACTAATAACTCTTTAAGTAAATATATCAAAAACAATAAAACTAAAAGCGATAAAAACAAAAAATCAGGCTTCTATAAATTAAAATGCAAAGATTGTCCTAAAACACACATTGGCCAAACGGGTAGACATTTTAACAAAATAGTACAGGAAAATTATAACAGTTTTCTAAAAAACAAAACAGACTCAAAGTATGCTTACCATTTACTTGATTATCAACATAATTTCGATCCTTCCTTTAAAATCTTACATACAGCAAACAAACCCTTAAAACAAAATTTGTTAGAATCTATGGAAATTAATAAACTTTAAAATACGGACCTGTTACGTAATGAACCAGTAGATTTAAATAATTCACCTTTGTTAAATTTATTCTGTTGACCATATACCTACTACTTAAGATTTTGTAAATTACCATATTGTACCTTGTTTAATTAATTTTTAAACCCTCTGTTGGATTTTCCCGCTATTGTAACCCTTCCACTGTTTTATTTCCATCTTCAATAATTTAATTTTATTGCAACCCCTTTTTATTTTCACCTTTTAATAAATCATTGTCATCTGACCAAGCTACAGTGTTAAGCATTAATAGACCAGGGTCGATAATTTTTGAAACCAAAAAAAATAATAGTAGGATGAAACCCATTAGAAAAGGAAGAGAATATAACAAAAATTAAAGGAAAAATTATTTACGGGCGATCCGAGGTCAGGAAGTGGAAGGGGGTGAGTTTTTAAGGGTAGAAAACGATTTATCTCAATTTCCGGCAAAACTACAAGTCCTATGGAAAAATGTTATAGGTAATAAAAAGATTAACGACTTTTGTATTTGCACTTTTTTTACATAACCTCAAAATTTATGTGAAAAATTGAAATAACCAAGTTTTTAAATTTTTATTTTTATCTTTTACAAAATTTTTTTTTATACACGAAATTTGGTGAAAACTTTCCTTTTTATGTCCCAAACACACCGAAATTTTTTTGATTTAAAATATTTATTTTTTAACCATATTTTAACTTAATATCGAAAAAGCAACCTAATTTTCAATCGAAAATTCTCACGTCAAAATATCTGCTTTTTTAAAAAAGTCGGTAGGTTTTTTGTTCGTTGAAATCTCTACTTTTAGATGGTGTAAAAAAAATATACATTACTATGGTAAATGTTCTCAAAAAATGCAAAAAAAACTCGAATCCGAATTTTTTTTTTTTCATTATATACAATTTTGAGCTATTTATTAAAATTTATACTTTAATTACTCGAAAAACGTAAGATTCCATGTTATATTGATAAGCAAAAAAATTACAAATCCATAAAACATAAAGATCGCAAAAAACATGCGTAAATAGTTGATCTAAATATAATTAAAGGTAGGATTTAAAGGGGAATTAAATTGAATTGAGAACATTTACCATAGTAATGTATATGTCGTAGGCTGATAGTGAAATCCGTCATTTCATGAAAAGCCTAGTCACATCATGAAGCGTCGGCAGATTGTGTGAAAACATGAAATTACACGATCTGCCGCGTCACTTCATGAAGAGATCTTGACGTTTCGGCGTATTATGTATAACACAATCTGCCTAATTTTAAATATCGTCGTAAAGTAGAGATTTTAACGAACAAAAAGCCCACCGACTTTTTTAAAAAAGCAGATATTTTGACGTGAGAATTTTCGATTGAAAATTAGGTTGCTTTTTCGATATTAAGTCAAAATAAGGTGAAAAAATAAATATCTTAAATCAAAAAAATTACAGTGTGTTTTGGACATAAAAAGGAAAGTTTTCACCAAATTTCGTGTATAAAAAAAATTTTTTGTAAAAGATAAAAGTAAAAAACCAAAAACTTGGTTATTTGAAAGTTTTGAGGTTATGTAAAAAAAGTGCAAATACAAAAGTCGTTGATCTTTTTATTATCTACAACTTTGCCATTTAACGTTTTTCCATAGGACTTGTAGTTTTGCCGGAAATCGAGATAAATCATTTTCTACCCTTAAAAACTCCCCCCCTTCCCGACCTCGGATCGCCCGTAATTTATTTTTCCTTTCATTTTTGTTATATTCTCTTCCTTTTCCAATGGGTTTCATCCTACTATTATTTTTTTTTCACTTTTTACCATTTTCAAAGCCCTGGTCTATAAATCGACTTTGTCGCTATAGAAATTACGTTCACGGTTTGCGATCGAAAGAAAGAGACTTGTCGTCACAAATAGATCGCTTGGTTCCGTTCAACAAGGGGGTGTATGGTTTACATAATATTATGTAAGATGGTTTGGCGGTTCTAAAGTGACAACAGGACAGCGCGTGCACGCACCGTATTAGAATTTATTTGTGTGTGTAAAAAATTTTTAATTAATTTTTTGCTTGGCTAAAAATTCTCGACAACGGAATTCGAAAGCATCGTTGCAACTGCAGATGTGGTTACTGCAAATTAAACCGATTTATTTTTTGCAAGCAACATTTTTCTTTTACATTCGATTAATTACTCTTCAAATGGTATAAAACAAGTCGGCAGTTGGCACTGATAATGTTATTAATACGATTAGGCTTTTTAAGAACGGCTCAGTCTGCCGCATCTTGCTCACTGGTACTATTTATGCGAAGTATCAATACCTGCTTGAAAGTAGGACAATTATATCTTTATTTTTGGGAAAAAAATTCTATAGTTATTAAGACTTGTTTCTATAATCGATAATAGATTCAATATAATCGACACGTGATCGATAAAACATAGAGGGTGACTGATAAAATAGAAGCTACAAAACGTATAAGTAATTCCTGAAACGAAACATTTTAAAGACTATCCTATTAATTTTACATCAAAAATATATTAGACTTTTTTGAAGATAGTGGCCATGCACCATAAATTTTGTTATTTTCTAAACAGTAAAATAAAAGATATTTTGAAAAAAATTTCGTAATAAATACTTAAAAATTAAATACTGTTCTGATATACAGTGTGACCAGTAATGTCCGCATCATATGGGATTAAGTTCTGCTTCAATCGAGATGAAAATTAAGCAAAAAATAGTATTTACGTGATTCGCATTATCTGTCAAATTTTAATTTTTTCCAAAATATAATTCAAAAGTGGGGTTATTTCTGAAAATATCGAAAAAAGTTATTGGAAATAGTTTTTTAAATGCAGTGTCTAGCCCACATGGAAAACTTCAGCTGCATAAGATAATTTTGATTTTTTACCCATATTTTGTAAATTGCACCAGTTTTGAAAAATAAAAGACTCAACGCAACCTACATAAAACTTCTCAGTTTCTTTAAGGTAGCGGCCATATTAAATCTGTGTTTTTCTACAAAATCAAAATTGGGCTATTCAAATTTGGTCGCATTTGATGAAAAGTCTATTTGTTTTTGACCCTGTATACCAGTGATTCCCAAAGTGGTCCAGGTGGACCCCCAGGGGTCCACGGGAGACTCGACGGGGGTCGACGTTGGCGTGACAAAAAAATGGGGGTTCACAATAATTCGTAAGCGGGGGTCCACGAAAATTTATCTGGTTTCGATAGTGAAGAACTAAATTTTTTTGGTTTTATAGAAGTTACGTTACGTTTTAATGTTTATTTTTAATTATATTACGACTGTTATCATATTACAATGTAATGGAAACCTTACAATGTAATATGATAACAATAATAATTAATAGTGTAATAATTACATACAACACAAGAAAATTTACAATACTCCTTTTTATTTTTACCACTCCGGGAGTTTTCTAAATAAAATAAGTGAGAATTGATTGGTTTCTTGTGCTGTGAGTAGATGCTAGAAAAGTAAAGTTGGATGTAATCACTTTTTTGATTGGCCAACTTTACTTTTGACATCCACTCACGCACAATTAATTAAATAATTAACCAATTAATTCTCACTTTTTTTTTCGAAAACTGTTAATTCGTGGTTGGAACTCAGCCGCAACGCAAAATTTCCATAGTTAGATCTAATCTTCACATTTTTGTCGAGTTTTGGGAATATAGTAGAAATGCAGCTGCAGGGGGTCCACCGGAACCAGCAAAATTGTTAAAGTGGTCTATGAGAAAAAAAAGTTTGGGAACCTCTGCTGTATACGGTAACTTGATAAAATATGTATTTTTGAAAATGTAGTTTGTGTCTGAAAGGAATACACCTTAATATTAAGATAAAAAAAGGAACACAGTGTTATCAGTAAAGTGTTCATTAAGTAAAAAATAAATTTAAGTGGTGGGTAAAAAACCAAAATTATCTTATGCAGCTGAAATTTTGCATGTGTGCTAGAAACTGCATTTAAAAAAAAAAATTCTAACAACTTTTTTCGATATTTTTAGAGAGAATCCCACTTTTGAATTATTTTTTTGAAAAAAATTTAAATTTGATAGATAATGCGAAACTACTATTTTTTTTGCTTAATTTTCATCTCGATCGAAGCAGAACTTGATGCCAAAGTCAAATTTCGAATAAAGCTATTAATAAAAAAAAAATCCCATATCATGCGGACTTTACTGGTCACACTGTATTTAAACCGAACATGAGTGTGGGCAAGGAGCAATTATTGGATGGTTCAAGGATGCAGAAAAGCTGAGGACTTTATAGCTTGGTCGAGCAAGGCTAAGCTAGAATGGATTTTAAACAGAAGACAATGTGTCCTAAATCCCTTAATTGGGATACTGACCGGACACTGCCAGCTGAGGAAGCACCTAGCACTGATTGTTGTCGAAAATGATCCAATCTGAGACCCCGCTGCATTTTCTGGGCACCTGTGAGGCCCTGGGAAGACTCAGGCATCAGATGCTGGTATCGGCGGCTCTCCAAAAGGAATAAATCACGGCCCTGGCCAGGAGCGACATACTTGACTTCGTAAAGAGGTCGGGACGCTTTGGCGGGGGCCAAGGTGGTTAGAGTGACTGGGGGAAGACTTTGGGGTAGGCAAAAAGGATCGCCGTTTGGTCAGGTTTCGGAACCTCCCCTTAATTACTACTACTACTACTACTACTACTAAACCGGACATGAGATAAGAAAATACTTCCACTTTGCTTTGCAACTTGTTTTCGTAAATCTCGTGTTAGACATGGATGAAAATTCATGTGTAGTGCCTAACGACCATATCCCGAGAAAGTTTAATAAATCACAATTATTATTAAATATTAATATAAATTTGTTTTGCTCCAAATGGCCATTCCTACTTGCGATAAATTAACTTTAAATCTAATTTTAATTTATATCATTTTTCATTTAAACGACATTACAAGCCGTCCTTATCAATATTAAACATGAACCTTCATTTACATACCGATTCTCACAATCCGTTTTCCATACAATTACTGATGTAGAAAAAAAATTGTTTGCAAGATAAAAGATGTAGCATTTTGCATAAATAACAGTTATTTATAACTATAAGGTATTTATTTCGGGTAAACATCGCTAATTTTGCTTTTAGAATGACCTTTCATTGCTACAAAAAAGTTTAGTCATTATACAGTGGCGTATTTTATTTAGATCCATATTAAGGAGACATAGACCAGGGCTGAAGCCGTTGAAAATGGTAAAAAGTGAAAAAAATAATAGTAGGATGAAACCCATTGGAAAAAGAAGAGAATATAACAAAAATGAAAGGAAAAATAATTTACGGACCGATGTCGGAAAGTGGAAAGGGGTGAGTTTTTAAGGGTAGAAAACGATTTATCTCAATTCCCGGCAAAACTACAAGTCTTATGGAAAAACGTTAAATGGCAAAGTTGTAGGTAATAAAAAGATCTATAACTTTTGTATATACACTTTTTTCACATAACCTCAAAATTTATGTGAAAAATTCAAATAACCAAGTTTTACAAAAAAAAAATTTTTTTCACGAAATTTGGTGAAAATTTACCTTTTTATGTCCAAAACACACTGTAATTTTTTTGATTTAAGATATTTATTTTTTCACCTTATTTTGACTTAATATCGAAAAAGCACCCTAATTTTCAATCGAAAATTCTCACGTCAAAATATCTGCCTTTTTAAAAAAGTCGGTAGGCTTTTTGTTCGTTGAAATCTCTACTTTCTGATGGTTTAAAAAAATATATATTACTATGGTAAATGTTTTAAAAAAATGCAAAGAAACGAAAAAAACTCGAATCCGAATTTTTTTTTAAATCATTATGTACAATTTTAAGCTATTTATTAAAATGTATACTTTAATTACTCGAAAAACGTAAGATTCCATGTTACATTGGTAAACAAAAAATTGCAAGTCAAAATATACTACTATAATGAACAACAAAATAAGTTAATAAAGTTAATATTTAATATTTTATGAAGTTAATATTTATTTTTGAGAACATTTACCATAGTATTGTATATATTTTTTTACACCATCAGAAAGTAGAGATTTCAACAAACAAAAAGCCCACCGACTTTTTGAAAAAAGCAGATATTTTAACGTGAGAATTTTCGATTGAAAATTACGGTTCTTTTTTTGATATTAACTCAAAATAAGGTGAAAAATAAGTAAGTATGTTTTCACTAAATTTCGTGAAAAATTTTTTTTTTGTAAAAGATAAAAATAAAATACCAAAAACTTATTTGAATTTTTCACATAAATTTTGAGGTTATTTGAAAAAAGTGTAAATACAGAAGTTGTAGATCTTTTGCTTACCTACAACTTTGTCATTTAACGTTTTTCCATAGGACTTGTAGTTTTGCCGGGAATCGAGATAAATCGTTTTCTACCCTTAAAAACTCACCCCTTTCCACTTCCCGACCTCGAATCGCCCGTAAATTATTTTTCCTTTCATTTTTGTTATATTCTCTTCCTTTTCCAATGGGTTTCATCCTATTATTATTTTTTTTTGTTTCAAAAAAAAAACTACCCTGGTCTAACACTTATTGATCAGGCAATTTATATAAGTACAGGGTGACTTGTTCAGAATTTACAATGACTATATTTGCTACACTTAAAGCCTGACAGCACAGCTGAGGGTCATGAGTCGTAAAACTTCAATAAACCATAAGCGTAACAATAACAGGTATTGATCTTAAGTAATTAAATTATCTATTATTGCATAGGTATACAGGTAGGTGGCTTATGTCATAGAATATTTCCAACTTCAAGTGAGGTAGTTTAGTTTTATTTTTAACGCATAGTGAAAGAAAATAAGTCACTTTTTAAAAAATGTGTAATCGACGAAATGGCTAAAAAACGTGGTATCATTTTACTTAGGCTGTCGCCCTACCACTGTGAATTAAATCAAATTGAGTTAAAGGAATAACACTACATTTAAAATAAACAAATAAAAGATGTACGTGGGTTATTGAAGTATTCATTATAACGAAAGAAAATGGGAAAGAAGCTATAAAACATGTAATAAAAGAGGGGAAAAAAATGTGGGACTTCGACAACCTGATGGAAGAAACGGTAGAACCACTGATTATTTCAGCTGACTCCACAGATGAATCCTTCGAATTTAGTGATAGTGAAGAAACCTTTCTAGACCTTTAATTTGTTAACTCTTTATGAACTGTTTTTGTATTGAGGAAATAAAATTAATTCAGTTAATTATACAAATCTTTTTTGCATACCTTAAAATCTACATACGAATAAATTATATAAAGTTTAAATAATACATTGTTTACCATAATATTACAATTTAAGAGGACAGGTAACTCCATTAAAAAAATGGGTTAAAACGGTCGAATTTTTTGGCAAACCTGATCTCTTAAAACGATACACTATTTCACTATCACCTTGTTTTGTTAATGTATGTATAGGATCGTCTAGAACTAAATCAGATAAAGTTTTTACTATGTATAATTTATTTAAACCATGGGCAGGAAACAAAAGGAATTTATATTTCATAAATAAGAACCTAAACGACCGCCACTGTCCGAAGATTTATTCTAAGTCATCGGCTAGCCCTATTGTTACAATTTTACGACCCTATTGTGAAAGGTAAAATTAGGGGTGCGCCAATCTACATAGTGTTTAAACTACCTGTATTGTTACTAAAAAGATATACTTTCAGGCGAAAAACAAGATATAAAAAACCCAAAAATACCATTTCTACTACGCAGGGAATAAAAATACGAGAATAAACTCACTGACGTCACATCTGCCTCGACCTATGGGTCCCAGTTATTCAGCTGAAGATCGAACGTCGGGTCTACCTGAATATCGGGCGGGTTGTTTTCTATTTTCAAGCTGTTCTTGTCTTTTTAGCTTACCGGAACAAAGATAGCAATATAATCCGTCGAGGCTGACAAATAAAAGAATTGTGCGGATAATGGGACGACGTAATAAGGTTTTTATCTCATGTTTTTAAACTTTCTGCTTTCGCAGCGTCTTTTTAATTGTCTCTAGAAAAGGTTTGTGGGCCCTCTAGGAAGATTTTTATTATTGGGAAGTATTTTCAATAGGTTCTAATTCAGGATAAGATGAATATGATGAATTTGGTTATAGTGAAAAGGCCCATTATCCTCTTACGCAATTCTTCCAGAGAAATCGGCTAGGTTTTTTTTATATTAGTGACTTAATTTAACTCCACAAAAAAAGTCCATAGGGGTAAAATCAGGTGAACTTGACGGCCACTCATTATTGTATCTCTTCGGCCCATCCATTGGTTTGGATAGTTTTGGTCAAACCATCCTCATAGTCTGTACTGTGTAACTTGTAAGACTATTTGCTTTTTAAGTCCATGAACAATCGAGGTCTGCATAGTTTGGTTGAGCATTTTAGCATTAGACCACGACCGCAAAAATTTCATCGATTCGGGTTTTGAATTTCGGCATTCAAAATAATTGATGAAGCATTTTTATTTTGAAAACTGAAACATTTAATCCAGCCTCTAAGACTATTAAAACGTGTCCGCAATAATACTACTCGTCAGTTACGTATATGGATGTATTCGATTCCTCTGCCTTTATCTGACAATTAATGTCAGTTTTTATCAATGAATAAGTCATAGGTACGTGTAATGGGTACGTCAATAAATAGAAACTTGCAAGAATTATTAATTTAAAGTACTTAACGAGCGTGGATTACTAAAATTACTATTAAGTATTCTTGTTTTTATTTATAATTAAAGGAAGATGTCGCTTAAGTCAAATTTATGTCGAAATAATTGGATGAACTGTCATAAATATTGACTTTTTTATGGAAAGAATGCACTTCTTGTAATTAAATTCAATGTTACGCTTGACGGGATCGAGTTAAAACAAGCTTATGGACCATAGACGTTTACCTATAATAATATTGGGGTACCACAAGGTAGCATTTTAGGTCCATTATTGTTTATTCTTTATATAAATGATATGCCAAATGTTTTGAAACAAAGTTTTATTCAAATGTTTGCGGATGATACTTTATTGTATATAAAGGGTAAACATATTCTTGATTGTATAGAAATTTTAAATTTTGATTTAAAAACTATATCAAACTGGTTAAAGGTAAAGAAATTAAAATTAAATGTTTCTATAACAAAATTTATGGTTTTTGGAAATAACGTGAATAATATAAATATAAATATTTTTATTAATGATGAAAAATTAGAAACTATACACACTTTTAAATATTTGGGAGTAATTTTAGATTCTAAATTAAAATTTGAATTACATTTTGAAAATCTTGTATCTAAAATTGGAAAAAAAATTAATTATTTAAAAAGAATTAGTCAAAATTTAAGTTTATTTTTACGAAAAACAATTTACAACACTATAATTTTACCTCATTCTTTATATTGTTCAACTATTTTATACACAGCAAATGATGGGGTCTTTAATAGACTCCAAGTTTTGCAAAATAAAGCTATGCGTATAATTTTAAATGTGGATAAATATACGAAAATAAATTTAATGTTAGAGAAACTTCAGTGGTTAAATGTTAAAAATTTAGTATTTCTTCTGATCTGTACTTTTATTTTTAAAATACAAAATAACTTACTACCTTCTCATTTAAAAGATTTTTTAACAAAAAAATTTTGAAAATCATAACTATTCAACCAGATATAAAAATCATTTTTGTCTAAGTAGGGTATCAAAACATCTTAACATAGTATAAAACAAAGTCGCTATCGCCCGTCCTGTCCCTATATGTGCTTAAATCTTTAAAACTACGCAACAGATTTTGAAGCGGTTTTTTTTAATAGATAGAGTGATTCAAGAGGAAGGTTTTTATGTATAATACATGCATAATATTATAGAGCAACACTGATAAACACTAATAAATTAGAGTAGGGAAAACGAACGACCCAATCTAACCGGTCCCCGGCCCGTTCAACGATCGATCCGAAGCACCGAAGCCGGAATAGACGAAGACATACTATGCCCGTTTTATGCATGGATGTGAATTGTGGACGGACCGGCAAATGGTTGAGCTTGAGGTTTGTTCGGGTTTGTTCGCCTTATTATCTCACATCGTATAATGCCGGGCTGCAACGCAGGCCGGGTACACGCTAGTTTAACATATAAATCGGTTTTCCATAAAGGATTAAGTGAATATAACAACTTGAATAATTCAATGACACCACATGAAAAATTTTTAAAAATCATTAAAAAATTATTTATTGACATTAAATTTCCGAGCTTTGCTTATGAGTTCCGTTCTTTCAGTAACCAACTAGGAGTCTGCAATTATTGAGCTGATTCTTTCTTGAACTTATATAAAGATAAAATCTCAAGAATATGCCTAATCCTCATTGTAGGTATATTGTATAGTACAGTCGCCATTGTTCTTTTATTACTATTTACATTATTTGCAAATTGCATACCACCGATCATAAATAGTGTAGATACTTTACAGGTTATATTTAAATTTCTTGGGTGCTACACATGCATAATTTATGTGCGTATTTATGAGGATTCGGTATTAAATTTATTGAAGTTACTGTAAATTAATGACTGTTCGGTTATCGGATATTCAAGTTATAGAAAGTAACTAGTATGTTTTTGCTAGTCAATTAGTACGTCGTTGAGACGAATCTTTTCAGTACCAATTAGCGGCACCTTGAAAATAATTACGAATAGAGACCTTAGACATATACCTTTAGATCCGTTACAGCAAACAAAAGTTAAGTTTTATGGATGAAAAAATGTGTATGCATGTACCGGGTGGTCAAATAAGCGAGGACGTCGGCTTTATCTCGGAAACCATTAATCGTACAACTTTCGGAAAGATTTTTTTACGAGTAAAGTGGCCAAGAGAAATTGCTGGAAATTGCTTTTAAGTTCCTCATTTCGCCGCAAGGGGGCACAATTAAAAATTGTTTTTTTAAATTCTAAATTTCTCCGAAAATTCCCATATATACAGTGTCACCAGTAAAGTTCGCATCATATGGGATTTTTTTTTATTAATAGCTTTATTCAAAATTTGACTTTGGCTTTAAGTTCTGCTTCGATCGAGATGAAAATTAAGCAAAAAAATAGTAGTCACGTGATTCGCATTATCTGTCAAATTTAAATTTTTTCCAAAAAAGAATTCAAAAGTGAGGTTATTTCGGAAAATATCGAAAAAAGTTGTTAGAAAAAGTTTTTTTAAATGCAGTTTCTAGCCCACATGCAAAATTTCAGCTGCATAAAATAATTTTGATTTTTTACCTATATTTTGTAAATTGCACCACTTTTGCAAAATAAGACTCAACGCAACCTACATAAAACTTCTTAGTTTTGACAATGCTTTATTTCAGATACATTCTATTTAAAGTAGCGCCATATTAAATGTGTATTTTTCAACAAAATCAAAATTGGGCTATTAAAATTTGGTCGCATGTGATGCAAAGTTTATTTGTTTTTGACCCTGTATAAGGTAACTTCATAAAATAAGTATTTTTGAAAACGTAGTTTGTGTCTGAAAGTAATACACCTTAATATTAAGATAAAAAATAACACAATGTCTTCAGTAAAGTGTTTTTTAAGTGGAAAATCAATGTAAAGTTGATCTATTTTCAACGATTTAATTTAAAACCCCTATATTATAATTTATTATTAAGCTATGTCATAATAACGTTAACGCGAATTACTTTCAGGCACAAACTACGTTTTCAAAAATACTTATTTTATGAAGTTACTTTATACAGGGTCAAAAACAAATAAACTTTGCATCACATGCGACCAAATTTTAATAGCCCAATTTTGATTTTGTAGAAAAACGCACATTTATTATGGCGCTACTTTAAATAAAATGTATCTAAAATAAAGCATTGTCAAAACTAAGAAGTTTTATAAAGGTTGCGTTGAGTATTATTTTGCAAAAGTGGGTCAAATTATAAAATATAAGTAAAAAATCAAAATTATCTTATGCAGCTGAAATTTTGCATGTGGGCTAGAAACTGCATTTAGAAAAAAAAATTCTAATAACTTTTTTCGATATTTTCAGACTACTACTTTTTTGCTTAATTTTCATCTCGATCGAAGCAGAACTTGATGCCAAAGTTAAATTTTGAATAAAGCTATTAATAAAAAAAATCCCATATGATGCGGACTTTATTGGTGACACTGTATATAAGGTATAACTCTGATTACATCATTGGAAAGCTTAGACAATTAAATATATAAAACACACACTACATTAAAAACAGCCACAGAAACACTTAAAAAACACCAAAATCGGAAGAAAATAATATGACGCAACTTGATGCGTGAGCTTGCTACGACCCACTGCTGATCTGGGAACGACGCAACCAGATCAGCTGTTAATGTCAAATGTCGTTGTCTTCTGTCGAAACGCTTTGTTTTAAGAAAAAGTTAACTTTACACTCCAACGAGAATCAAATTCCAATTCACCTTTCTTCCACATTTCCAATCACAGGCCTGCATGAAATTTGCGATGACGTGATTTTTGTTTGTTGAGCTTAGTTTTTATATAGAAATAACTAATTAAAATACAATTGGTCTCTATCGCCCACAGATTTTTTTTTTGCAAAAAAAAGGAAAAATATAAAAGAAACTTATAATAGACGTTTTAATACATTTTAAAATGAATGTAGTACTTCAAATTCTAAATGATTGATGAATAAAAAATGATTTTCTGTGGGGCTACACACCTTCCGACTGGAGACTTTTTATTGACTTCAAAAAGAAGCTTTAAAGCTGTTCTTTTACATAATGACAATGTTTTTGCTTCTGTTTCGGTCGGCCATACAGTTAAGTTAAAGGAAAACTATGAAAATTTAGAGGAATTACTTTTAAGAATACAATATGAAAATCACAACTGGGAAGTGTGTGAAGATCTAAACATTTTAAGTCTTCTCTTAGGTCAGCAGTCTGGATTTACTAAATTTCCATGTTTCCTGTGCGAGTGGTCTAGCTAGCGAGAACAGCATTGGATAAAAAGAGACTGGTCACAAAGAGAGACTTTAACACCCGGAAACAAAAATGTTATTCGCGAAAGTTTTATTGACACTCAAAAAGTTTTACTTCCACCACTTCACATAAAACTTGGACGTAAGAAACAATTTGTTAAGGCATTAAACAAAGAAGGATATTGTTTTAAATATTTGTGTAAAACATTTCCGGCTCTGTCAGAGGCAAAAGTAAAGGAGGGAATCTTTGTAGGGCCGCAGATTAGCAGCTTGATGAAAGATACAGAATTTGAAAAGGTAATGGAAGGTAAGGAAAAACATGCATGGAATGCTTTTAAAGAAGTTGAACATAAATTACTATTATGTTGAGATCGTTGAAAATATGCTGGAAAATTTCAGGAATTTCAGAATATGAGCATAACTAGGTACTAGTTTCCTAGTGGTTTAGAGCCTTGAATAGGTAATTTGCTATAAATAGGAGCAGTTTATAGTGAATTGACATTCAGGACGAATGAACTACTCGTTTCCTAGTGGTTTAGAGCCTTGAATAGGTAACAGTAAATATATGATGGGCTCATACAACAAAACCTAAGAAAAAATTCACTTTTGGACTAATTCCCAGAAAATCTTGGGGACGTGGGTGAAGAGCAAGGTGAAAGATTTCATCATATATTAAAGAGATGGAAAAAAGATACCAGGGCGCTGGGACACAAAAATGATGGCCGATTTCTGTTGGACATTGAGAAGAGATCTTCCTTTAGCTGAAACAGAAAAACAACCAAAAGAAGCTTTTCTGAAAAATAAAACGTTTTTTGAAGAAGAGTAACGAATAAATAACCATTTAATAGTTTATATGTGTATATTTTGTATATTTTTGTATTTTTTTCCTTAATATATTCAAAAACTAGCTTATAAATGAAATAAATCGTGTTTTTTCTATATTTTTGGATTTTACCGGTTTGAAAAATAACCTTACGTGATATAAAAAAAACCGAAAGCAGATTTGAAATCAGCGCTACCCAATTACTAGAAAACAGTTTAAAATTTTTAAATCAACTTTCAAAGTGTTAAAAAATGCAGGATAATCATTCTGTTGTAGAAAATCTTTTAATAGAAACGATTCAATAAAACTTGCCCTTCCCCCCTTCCGCCCCTTCTGCCCCTCCCCCTCTTTCCAAATAAGGTCTATTGAACTCCCGTCCAAAACATATAAATACCCCCCAACCATCTCATGTGCCCCACAGTATTATCGCTGCCTCTCACGCGAAAATCAAGTCCCCCAAGTTGTCTTAAAACAATCGTGTCCCTTCCGTAACAGTATACCATTCTTCCTCTTCGCCGTTCTTCCTTCCAAAACAAACGAAATAGTACCTGCAACACGTGAACGAACGGCAACGGAAGAACAGCGGGAGATCGCAGTGGCCTTGCCTCTATGTGCTGAAACAAGTGACAAACGAACTGCTGGTGGAATCGTAGTAAGCGGTGGCGTAAAAGTGCAAGGCCGGGCAAGGTCGTTCTTCGATTGTTTTCTGCGGTCGTCGATTTTTTCGGCGAGTGTGCCGACTTTCGGCGGTTTCTTCGCGTGATAAGGCTGGAAAATTGGGATTTGGAAAATCGGGAGCGGTACGGGTAAAGGGTTTTTTATTTTTTCGGTTGTTTGTGACTATTGTGTGATACCGGAAGAATTTTGGACAATTTTTTGAGGGAGCAAAGGTATGTCATAGGTGCGGCTAATTTAATGTAGGTATACATTTTTAGAATATTTTTCTTACTTTCTATAAGTAGACAATTTTTTTTTAAATCTGTAAGTACGTACCGGATTGTTAAATAAGAACGGAACCCGGCAATATCTCAGGAACCGTTTTTCACAAAGTTTTGAAATAAAAATTTTTATTATAAAATAGACTTTTTTTTTGTATCTCTGGCTTAAATTAAGATATCGACACGCGGTTTTCACCAGTTTTCTTCGTTTTTAATCTATTTTTTATCTAAATAAATATTTATAAGTATATGGTTCTATTTGAAATTTTTGAAAAAAATTGATAAATCTGATGATTAACAAAACAAGTCATATAAAATTTTAAATGTTACTATATGATAAACTCGTTCAAACTAGACCAATATTGTCAAATTTGGTTAAGGAAAACCGGAGTTATGAGTATTTCTTTTAAAAGAAGTTTCCCCTCTTCCCCTCGGTCTATTTTGCGAGTCAGATATTTTAAAGAATACACCTAATTTTCTATATAACTATTTGTACAAAGAAATGAAAAATAGAGGAAATTTATGCGTTTCTCGCATAATCCCAATATACAGTGTGACCAGTAAAGTCCGCATCATATGGGTTTTTTTATCAATAGCTGTGATTCGCATTAAGTAGGTACCTATCTGTCAAATTTTAATTTTTTTAAGAAAATAATTCAAAAGTGGGGTTATTTCTAAAAGTATCGAAAAAACATATTGGAAAATTTTTTTTTAAATACAGTTTCTAGCCCACATGCAAAATTTCAGCAGTATAAAATAATTTTGATTCTTTATCCATATTTTGTAAATTATTGCATAACTTTTGCAAAATAAGACAAAACTTCTTAGTTTTGACAATGCTTTATTTCAGATACATTTTCTTTAAAGTAGCGCCATATTAAATGTGTGTTTTGCTACAAAATCAAAATTGGGGTATTAAAATTTGGTCGCATGTGATGCAAAGTTTATTTGTTTTTGACGCTGTATAAGGTAACTTCATAAAATAAGTATTTTTGAACACCTAGTTTGTATCTGAAAGTAATACACCTTAATATTAAGACAAAAAAGAACACAGTGGCATCAGTAAAGTGTTCATTAAGTGGAAAATAAATTTTAGTGGTGGGTAAAAAATCAAAATTATCTTATGCAGCTGAAATTTTGCATGTGGGCTAGAAACTGCAATTAAAAAAAAATTCTTATAACTTTTTTCGATATTTTCAGAAAAAATCCCACTTTTGAATTATTTTTTGAAAAAAATGTAAATTTGACAGATAATGCGAATCATGTAACTAGTATTTTTTTGCTTAATTTTTATCTCGATCGAAGCAGAGCTTAATGCCAAAGTCAAATTGCGAATAAAGCTATTAATAAAAAAATTAGTGATGGGATCACTCGAGTGAAAAATAACCGATCACTCGATTTTTTCAATCAATTGAATTATCCGGTTATCATCGGTAATAATTCGAGTGACGAAAATTCGAATTATTTTCTTTTTCAACGACCTGCATGCCATTCATACCAATCACCAATCACTCATCGGCGGCTACATACTACATAAACTGCTTAGTTTACGGAACTGGCGACCTTTTTTTTTTTTTTAGTTGTTTAAAAGTATGTGGTTGATTACTGAAGTGATTCGAGAAAAAACTGATTTTTATTACTTTGGCGACCAACATGTAACACGAACCGCCAGTGACAATTGATATTAGCATTTGAGTGAAAAGTCGATTTTAATTCGGTTTTTTAAATCACTTGAATACTCGGTAGTCGATTATTAAAATAACTCGATTTTTCCCATCACTAAAAAAAATCCCATATGATGCGGACTTTACTGGTCACACTGTATAGTACAAGGAGTTTAGTAGTTTCGTCCAAAACCTTTATTTTAAAAAATTAAGCCAAACAAGAAATAAATAGTTTTAATAAAATTATTTTATGTGGCTTTAAAGTAACTAAAAGGAGAAAACTTATAAATTTAAATTTTCCTTGAATTGACAATTATTTTTTTTTACTTTCACCTTCATAAATTGCTTCAAAAATTAAAAATACAATATGTTTTTATGTTTAATAATCGAAATTGGAAAAGACAGACTAACAACCATACTTCAACAGACTGACAGATGTGCATTCTCTATTTTGTTAATAAACACAAAGTTATAAAACTAAGAGGAACAGGCTGCAGCGGAAATATTTTATTGATAATATCATTTTTTAATTTGCAATTTTATATTTACATCTGCTAATACCACTTTTACTGAAAATAAATAGTTAAATCGAAATTTTAAAATCTTTTTTTCAATATGCAAATCTGGTCGTCACCGATTTTAACGACGTTAAGAGCAAGTAGAACAGCCAAAACTCGATATTTTTAAGGGATAACGGAATCCCGAAAAATGAAAAACTCGGGCTAAAGCTAACAGTAATGGGAACAGTTATAAAAATCGACTTTTGGAAATAAGTATACAGGGTGTCCCGGAATTAGCTGACAATATTTTAAGGAGATAAAGTACATTCAAAAATAAGACTAATACCCTCTATTAATATACCTTCAAAAACGCTTCGTTATGGGGCTAGAGCCCCCCGAATTGGAACCATAATAAGCAGTTTTTTCACAATATCTCAAAAACCGATTAGGGTATCGAAACAAAATTTGATACATGTTTTACCCATGACAAGACGCAATAAACGATTCAATTAGCTTAACTTTATTTCTTCCAGTGGCGCCCCACTGGGTAGGTAGTTGGGAAAATATTGCCCTAAGTTTTTTATTTTTAGGATTCTTTAACTTGAGGTGCAATTTTTGGAAGCCTTGAAGTCTTTTGTTGAAAAAAGGTGATCTTGTTTCATTGCGGTAGGATTCACCATTTTTCAGTAAAATCGATTTTAAAATTTTCGGTTTTTTAAAATCCGGTGAAAAGGCGGTTTTTTTTGCATATCTCAGCAAACACTTAATATTTAAACATGAAATTTATTAGAACTTCTACTAGCGACAAGGCATATGTATTAAAGGATGTTATTTTAAAATATTTTGCCAGTGACGTCGCACGGGGTGGGGCCTTAAGTAAATATTACAATATATTTTTTTTTAATTTTAAACTTTTTGTTAATAAAACCTTGCATTATTGTAATTTGACACAATTTAACGTTTTTAAATTAAACAAATTTTTAGATTCCTTTGTTTTTTAAATATTTATTTTCATGAAGATTTTAAGAGAGTTTTAAAATAAAACAAAAAATAATAACAAATTGCAAATTAAATTTGATTGTGAACCACACGGGAAACTAATTCTTAAGCAAGTACCAGTCATGTGTCCCCAAAAATAATAATCAAGGGGATTTAAATCAAGTGATCTTGGTGGCCAGGCTATGGCTACCAATCCACCTGGTAATTTTCTTCAAGCCAATTCCTCACTTGACGTCCGTAGTGAGCTGGTGCCCCATCATGTTGAAAGAAGTGCCCTAAACGTAAATCCAGTGGCACATTATCTAATAAATCCCCAAGTTGATCATGTATTATTATTAGTTGTCGCTAGTAGAACTTCTAATAAATTTCATGTTTTAATATTAAGTGTTTGCTGAGATATGCAAAAAAAAACCTTAGCCTTTTCACCGGATTTTAAAAAACCGAAAATTTTGAAATCGATTTTACTGGAAAATGGTAAATCCTAGCGCAATGAAATAAGAGTACCTTTTTTCAACAAAAGTATTTAAGGCTTCTTAAAATTTCACCTAAAGTTCAAAAATCCTATAAATAAAAATCTTAGGGCAATATTCTGCCTACTACCTACCCAGTGGGACGCCACTGGAAGAAATACAGTTAAGCTAATTAAACCATTTATTGCGTCTAGCTATGGATAAAACATGTATCAAAATTTGTTTTGATACCCTAATCGGTTTCTGAGATATTGTAAAAAAACTGCTTGTCGTAGCTCCAATTCGGGGGGCTCTAGCCCCATAACGAAGCATTTTTGAAGGTATATTAATAGAGGATTTTAGTCTTATTTTTGAATGTACTTTATCCCCTTAAAATATTGTCAGTTAATTTCGGGACACCCTGTATAATGATTATTAGTATATAAGTATATACAGGGTGTTTCAATAAAACTCCCAGGCCAATTATTTCGAAAACTAAAAGTGACATGTAAATTCTGTAAAGGCCAGTTTGTAGCCTCTATGATTGCCTTCACAACTGCGTAAAAAATGTGTTTGAATAATACAAGATGTTGGTGGCGCCACGGTGCAAAGAATTTTTTCGATGACAGGAACTTTTAAATATTGTGGTTCTTAAAGATAATTAGTTTTTGATCAAATTATGTCCCATAAAAATTTTTGATAAGTCCAACATGAACGGAGATATTTGGGGTTAAGTTTTTTTTGTTAAATAATTTTTACGAGTATTTTATTGGAGAGATTTTGGAACTCTTATTTTAGCCTGTCGTTATCGTTATCGTTATTCTGAGCATGCGCTGTACTAAAACGAGGCAACGATTCTTTTATTAACGACAACGAGCTTCGTTAATTACGGAGATATAAGAAAGGCTATAGTTATGGTTATTCTTATTTTTTTCAATTTGCCATGTTGCCAATACCTACCTATATAATTTAATAAGAATATATTTCGGACGCGATCATTTTTCGGAAAACACTTAAAAAAATTTAAATAACTTTATAACTGTAGTTCAGATAAAACCGAACAGAACAGGTTTTTTTTTATACATAAATTCAAAATTTTACTGTAAATCATAAAATTACGCTGCGGTTAGAAATATAATTATATTTGATTTGTAAACGACTTGGCAACATAACTCAGGAATCCAACATACCCTTACATTTTTGTACCATTTCCACGGTTGTTTTTTTTTTTGATTTCCATAAATAAATAAAAGTGGTGTAAAAATACCGTAATTTGTTTAATTTAGAAATGGAGGTCCAGAATATGGTTAAAAAACGACTGAGATTTCGTGATAAGGATGACTTGTCTTTATTACGGGAAGTGGCAGGTCAAACCCCATTCGAAAATACAGATTTATGGAAATACATACAATAATAAAGAATACAAAACACAGAAAATATTTTCATTTTAACATTATAAAAATTATTTAAAAAAAAACTTAACCCCAAATATCTCCGTTCATGTTGGACTAATCAAAAATTTTTATGGGACATAATTTGATCAAAAACTAATTATCTTTAAGAACCATAACATTTAAAAGTTCCTGTCATCGAAAATATTCTTTGCACCGTGGCGCCACCTACATCTTGTATTATTCAAACACATTTTTTACACAGTTGTGAAGCCAATCATAGAGGCTAAAAACTGGCGTTTACAGAAGTCACTTTTAGTTTTCGAAATAATTGGCCTGAGAGTTTTTATTGAAACACCCTGTATATTATAATCTATTGCACAGGAAGAAAAAATATAATAACTACTTGTTATGTTTCACAAATGTAATCAGTTTTCTGACACGTGTTTCGGCCCTTGCGGTGATAGTATCATCTTGTACTCCTTTGACAATGGCCCGCAGGGGCCGAAACACGTGTCAGGAAACTGATTAAATATGTGAAATATAACAAGTAGTTATTATTTTTTCTTCCTGTGCAATGGAACAACAATTTCACCAAGCATGTAGCCCCACACAAATTAATTGTAAGCAAGGGCGTCCATAGAGCGTTTTTCAGGGGGGGGGGGGGGGGGGGGCAAAAACTTAAACAATACTTTTTATACAATACGCATCATATGTAATTTTTTTTTATTAATAGCTTTATTCGAAATTTGACTTTGGCATCAAGTTCTGCTTCGATCGAGATGAAAATTAAGTAAAAAAATAGTAGTAACGTGATTCGCATTATCTGTCAAATTTTAATTTTTTTCAAAAAATAATTCAAAAGTGGGGTTATTTCTGAAAATATTAAAAAAAAAGTTATAGGGAAAAGTTTTTTTAAATGCAGTTTCTAGCCCACATGCAAAATTTCAGCTGGATAAGATAATTTTAATTTTTTACCCATATTTTGTAAATTGCACCACTTTTGCAAAATAACACTCAACGTAACCTACATAAAACTTCTTAGTTTTGACAATGCTTTATTTCAGATAATTTTTTTTTAAAGTAGCGTTATATTAAGTATGTGTTTTTCTACGAAATCCGAATTGGGCTGTAAAAATTTGGTCGCATGTGATGCAAAGTTTATTTGTTTTTGACCCTGTATAAGGTAACTTCATAAAATAAGTATTTTTGAAAACGTAGTTTGTGTCTGAAAGTCATACACCTTAATATTAAGACAAAAAAGAACACAGTGTCATCAGTAAAGTGTTCATTAAGTGGAAAATACGTATTTTATGAAGTTACCTTATACAGGGTCAAAAACAAATGAACTTTGCATCACATGCGACCAAATTTTAATAGCCCACTTTTGATTTTGTAGAAAAACACACATTTAATATGACGCTAGTTTAAAGAAAATGTATCTGAAATAAAGCATTGTCAAAACTAAGAAATTTTATGTATAGGTTGCGTTGAGTCTTATTTTGCAAAAGTGGTGCAATTTACAAAATATAGGTAAAAAATCAAAATTATCTTATCCAGCTGAAATTTTGCATGTGGGCTAGAAACTGCATTTACAAAAAATTATAACTTTTTTCGATATTTTCAGAAATAACCCCACTTTTGAATTATTTTTTGAAAAAAAAAAATAAAATTTGACAGATAATGCGAATCAAGTGACTACTATTTATTTGCCTAATTTTCATCTTGATCGATGCAGAACTTGATGCCAATGTCAAATTTTGAATAAAGATATTAATAAAAAAAATCCCATATGATGCGGACTTTACTGGTGACACTGTATAAGACTATTTATTTAACTTATTCCTAATGTATTAATTTATTGATATGTTTTTATTATGTAATTGTTCAGTTTAGTGATTTGTTGGTCTACTAAACTAACCACTGTACTATTCAATATTTATACTGAATTATGAAATAAAATAGTAATGTGGGCGCCTAGGGGGGGGGGGGGGGGGGAAGGGCCCGTTTTGCCCCCCCCCCCCCTATGGACGCCCTTGATTGTAAGTATATAATCATTGTTAAGTAGTTATTGTTATTAGGTAGGTGTTCAGTGGGCCCTGTTGGTAAAGGAAGCTTAACCGATGTTTATTAATTAATTAAAACGAAACTTGCCTCGCACCCAAAAATAGAATTTGTTTCGTGGCCTCGATTTCTGCGTAAATTCCAATTTTTAATAAAATGATGTCTTATGGCTCGTGGTATACAGATGTTTGCTACGAGCAACTACCAGAAATATTAAGTAGTTCATCGATGGTTAAAATCCGCTACTCGGTAATTCGAGAACACAAAATTAAATATAATTTTCCATAATTTTCGCAATTTCACTTTTGCGCTAAGTACCTATAATCGGTATACTTATATGTATATCTTTGTACGTGCAGAAGTTAACTGTACAGGGTGTCCCAAATTCGAGGGTGACCATTGGGATCTCGGAAACTATAATAGATACGAACAAGTTTAAATTGTGGCAAAGTTGCACAATTTGGTGCTTAATCAAATATCTTTTACAAATTCAGAAAATTCCTAGTCCTTCTCGAGATATTTGGAAAAAAGGTAAATTTCAACAATTTGTTTTTATTTTTTCCTGACTTTATTTAAAGAAGAATTTTAAAATGAATTGGACTTTCCTATTGCCACTTTTTATTCTTTACAAAATGGCATTATCAGATTTTGATCCGACGTTTCGATGTTTTGGGCCCATTATCAACTTCATTTATTTAAATACGACATGTATCACACTTGTTGGGTTATTGAACGTTTCGATGAAAAATTACATCAGCATCATCATTTGCCTCAATATAGATACTCAAAAAATATTCTTTAGGAAACAAAAATAATATAATAAAACCAAATAAGTCAACACAATCAAAAGAAATATTAATACAACAAATTAATTGCAAAATGCATTGAAGCTGATGGCTTACAATTTGAATATTTTTTATGAGTTTGTTTATTGCTGTTCAAGTTTTGTTATTCGTTTAATAAGATAATACTAATAATTAATTTGTTGTATTAATGTTTCTTTTGATTGTGTTAACTTATTTGGTTTTATTATATTATTTTTGTTTCCCAAAGAATATTTTTTGAGTATCTATATTGAGGCAAATAATGATGCTGATGTAATTTTTCATCGAAACGTTCAATAACCCAACAAGTGTGATACATGTCTGTTTTTAGAATGATAGGTTCTTTCGATATCCGAGGTAAAATATGCAGGTTCGTATTTAAAAAAATGAAGTTTATAATGGGCCCAAAACATCGAAACGTCGGATTCAAAATCTGATAATGCCATTATGTAAAGAATAAAAAGTGGCAATAGGAAAGTCCAGTTCATTTTAAAATTCTTCTTTAAATAAAGTCAGGAAAAATAAAAACAAATTTTTGAAATTTAACTTTTTTCCAGATATCTCGAGAAGGACTAGGAATTTTCTGAATTTGTAAAAGATATTTGATTAAGCACCAAATTGTGCAACTTTGCCACAATTTAAACTTGTTCGTATCTATTATAGTTTCCGAGATCCCAATGGTCACCCTCGAATTTGGGACACCCTGTACAGGGTGGACATATTTTTATTTTAGCAGAAATATTTTTTAAGTAATTTCATATCGTATAACTAGACAGGAGTAATAAACACCACCGCGCCGCGGGGGGGCCCAGCCGGCCGGGGGGCCCACATCGACGGCCCCTTCAAAATTAGCTGGCAGCTTTACTTTTCATAGATAATTTTATTTTTGTATATCCTGAGAATTTAACTTTGTTAAGCGAAGAAGAATTATACGTGAAAGCGCGGAATTTACAAACGATATATCATAAAAACTTGTCCATTGCCGTTCCTAGTCAAATTTTAAGCCTCATCAAAAAGGGACTAGGAGATAGTATTTCAAAATTAAAAACAGTGTATGAACTTGCGGATCATTTATTAATAAAAATGTTATTTCTAACTTTACCAGTTAGTATCATAATATGGCATCAGCGAAACGATCTTTTTTCAAACATAAAATGGTAAAAACCTATTTACGTAACACCATGGGACAACAACGCCTTTCGGATTTATCCATATTCAGTATCGAACACGAGTTTGTTGAAACATTAAATATCGGCGAAATTATAAACGATTTTGCAAAGAAAAACTCTCGACGATCTGGTCGTTTTGTATACCTTGTATAGTACCTACTTAGTGACATAATTTTTGTGCAGACTTGTTGAGTGTTCATGTGTTTTACTGTTTTCTGTCTTTTGGATTCTATGAGGCTCGATCACCGCTACCCCCGTTCCTACCATAAATGGTAAGCAACATTATAAGTGGTGTTTTAAAATTTTGATTTTGCATCATGTTTGTCCGAATATTACGTACAATGGCCTTATCATGTCATAATATGAATTAGACAAAATTTTAACCGAGATTTGGTTAGATATATCGTCCCCATATCATTGTGATCTAAACCAAGCCCTACGTTTTTTAATCCAAGCCCTCTTTAATGCAAATAATTTTTGCTCGCACAATTTGACACATATCGAAGCTTAGTTGCAAGATTTATGCTTTTAATAGCCAAAAAATTACCTCTAAACGACAGAATACCATCCCTTACCCTACTCTGTTTTATCAATGGGACTTTCCTTATTATTATTTTAAAACATTTACTATGCGGGGGCGGTGATAGTAAAATTGGGAAAAGTAGTACGAAGGTCAACTGTTTTATGAATGAACTCGGCTCGACTTCCTTCGGTTGACATGGTAACCCGAAATAAGGGCGAAGTGGTCTTCGACAAAAATCGTCGATTCAAAATGGCTTCTTCTAACGAGTTACAGGTGTTTTGGTGTTTTGAGTATTTTTCAAAAACTTTCGGTGTTTAGTAAGGGAATCTTTGACCATGTAACTGTTATTAAGTGTTAATATTGTGATATAAATAATATATCTCGTGTAAGTTGCCTGGTGAGTTTGTGATTTCTTCCTGGTTTTCTCCAAAATGCGGAGTTTTCAGAGTTTTGTCTTTAAAACTACGAAGAGGTAGGTGAAACATTTTTTATGTACCTATGTTATGTCTACCAATCTACCTAGGATTATAAAATAAATTCTAATTGTTTGCTGTTTTAATCGTAGGTAGGTACTTAACACATAATGTGGGTTTAAGCCTAATTAAATTATTACACGATTAACGAATTCAAAAATTCATAAACCTGAACCTAATAGTAATGAAAATAAGAATTATCATTTTCCATTCGTTATAGAGAGGGGGGCCTGAAAACGTTTGCGGGGGGCCCACTCAGTTTTGGTTACCCCACTGTAACTATAGACCTTAAGGTAAAATTGGGTTTTCTAAAGCGCTACGGAAAATTAAAGATTGTTTTAAAAAAATAAAGACCTTTTAAATTATGTAAAAATGTTTGCTATAGTGCTGGTTTTATTCTTCCTTCTTTTTACAAGTCTCCATAATTCTAAATTTAATTTTTATAATTTAATTTAATTTAATTAACATCTTTTGATTACCTATGTAAAATGTAATATAAATAAACTATGGTTATAAAAGTTTCTTCCTTTTTTAAGTGCTAATCACTACACATTTTAATTCGTTTTAGTTAACTGTAAAACTACTCATAATAAAAATAAACTCCTAAAATTATGATTCGTTTATTAACATTATGTAGCTGCTAGTGATGCTAAAAATGGCAAGTACATCCTATTCCGTTACGTTAATCCTTGTTTTTTTTAGTGTAAAAGTTTCTTACACACACAAACTATGTCTTAGAAGTAACACCTCATCTAAAGGACAATGAGTACTTCAAATGTTTTTTTAATTAGTTGGACATTTGTTTTTTGTATTTGTATTGTCTGATGGTAAATAATCTATGGGAAAGTAAGTTGGTATGATGTTGACGTTCGACCAATTTCAAGAACAAGTGACAAGCAAATAGTCAATTATGACATTATAATGTGTAATTTAGTAGGTGCTATAAATAGTCTTTAATTTGTATTTTTTTCACGGTACTAATAAACTACCAATGGTATTTGTTTTTATTGCATTTTACCTTGGTACCTAACATACAGGATTGTAATTGTTAACGACAGAAGGTGCCCAAAATATTTGCTTTTTTCGACCGAAGTCGTTAATTATGAGACAACCACTCTGCCCCATATGCAATAATTAATCATTGGCATAATTAATGTAATTAAGGTTTTATTTTTAACCGAGCTAGATTTAATAATAACCTGCATGATATTCTCACATTTTGGTAAACAATTAGACGTTTAAGCTTCAGCAATTAAAAGAGCGGTAAAACGTAATTAGTTTTGGCCCAGTTTAAAATGGACTGTATGTATTCGTTTTTGGCTATATTAATTATAACAGTTAACTTATATGCTTGTGCCTGCCTGACTGGTGTGATTGTCCTATCAATATTTAACAGTATTTAAACCGACCACTGATCTTGAAGAAAATATAATAATAATATAAGTTTTTAACTTAAATTATTGTTAAGGGGGGATTATTATCTTAGATAGATAGATAGTTCGTAGCCATTATTGCTCTGAATACTCACAGTATTATCAACTACTATTGGGGGTGTAATCTGGTTTTATAAACTTGACATTATTTATAATAATATTTGCTCGCTATACGGTTAAGAGCAGTTATCACTTGCCGCATTTAGATAAAAAGGTGTGACAAACTACAAGAAAACTATTAAAACGAAATTGTTTGAATTTTGAATCTATATAGGATTTAACAAGTTCGTTTATCAGTACAGGGATCTCGTAAACCGTAAGAGATACGAAGATGGTTAAATGGGGGCAAAGTTGCACAATTTGATGCCTAATCATAATCCAAAAAGAAATTATTTAGATTCCGAGTACTTCCGGAGATATTCGAAAGAAACCGAAAAACTGTCAATAAGATTTTTTGTTTTGCGCCCTTAATGTAGGAGATAAAAGAAAACCAATCACACCTTTTTAGGGCCACTTTTAATCCTTTCTTAGAATATGTAATTAGTTTTGCCATGCAACGTTTCATTTTCCTGAAACCATCATTAATTTCACTATTTTAAATACAGACATGGATTTTTTCAATTTTTCAATAAAATACCTAGGACATCTTTATTCAAAGCCTAGGCTACATATTAATTTAAAAAAAGAATTAACGCTCTAATGTAGATTTTATTAAGATTTTTCTAATCCGACCCTGTGTTACACAATACCCATTCGTTTTATTACCCACGTCATATTTTGTGTAACAATTTAAACTAGGTAGCTCCTTAAAAAAATACTATAAAATTCGTAAAATTGACAATAATCGTAATACAAATTCTTGCTAATGATATTAGATTTTATTTAATTAACAATATTTTATATTATTAATAAAATTAATTAAAACTTTAGGAAAAACAATATTAGCAAATTGAAAAAAAATACTCCTGAATAAAAGAAGTTGCCATATAAAAATTAATTATTAATTACGTGTTCAAAAATGTTTTCCTGGACAGCGATACATTTTCATGTCGTTATTAAAACGAAATGGTATTGTGTAACACAGGGTCGGATTAGAAAAATCTTAATAAAATCTACATAAGAGCGTTAATTCTTTTTTAAAATTAATATTTAGCCTAGGCTTTGAATAAAGATGTCCTAGGTATTTTATTGAAAAATGGAAAAAATCCAGGTCCGTATTTAAAATAGTGAAATGAATGATGGTTTCAGGAAAATAAAACGTTGCATGGCAAAACTAATTACATATTCTAAGAAAGGATTAAAAGTGGCCCTAAAAAGGTGTGATTGGTTTTCTTTTATCTCCTACATTAAGGGCGCAAAACAAAAAAATCTTATTGACAGTTTTTCGGTTTCTTTCGAATATCTCCGGAAGTACTCGGAATCTAAATAATTTCTTTTTGGATTATGATTAGGTATCAAATTGTGCAACTTTGCCCCCATTTAACCATCTTCGTATCTCTTACGGCTTACGAGATCCCTGTAGTGATAAACGAATTTGTTACACCCTGTATAGCTTCGAAATTTGATACTTACTACATGAATATATCGCCTTAAATTTTTTTAAATTGAAAAAAAAATCAAAATTAATTTTTTTTTCAAAGTTGATAACATGAAGGGGATACCCGAGGCGTTCCTCATGTTGGCAGTAGGTGTACAAATTTGTCGGCATTACACAGCAATACTAATCGGCAATTCAGCAATATTGTGAGAAATATGGCCATTCTTTCGACAATAAGGAAATACTGCCAGCAGTAAGGCAATATTATCGGCATTACGGGAATACGTTTCGACATTACGGCAATACTAACGGCATAACGGAAATATTGTCGGCATTACGGCAATATTGTCGGCATTACGGCAATATGTGCCGGTATTACGGCAATACATGCTGGCAATACGGCAATGCATGCCCGGCATTACGGCAATATTTTATCTACTACTAGAAAATTGTTAACAATTTTGCGCAAAAATGCGGGCTCGATTTGTGGCGATGTTGCCAAATTTAATAAAAATGCGCGGCACTTAGTTGATGCCTGATAAGTGGCAGAGTTGTACCGATCATGTTAGGATCCCATGCATGGGCGTACTGCAAATTCGTTGATTTTGGGGGGGTTTAGCAACAATTTTAGACGGTCAAATAATAAAAAAAGTATAGAATGCTCCTCTAGGACACCTAAGGAGTTATCCATTTAAAGTGCGGAAATACTATGGGAATTATGGCGATATTATTAGAAAATGCGGCCATATTATAGGAAATGCGGCAATATTATAGGAAATGCGTCAATACTTTTGGGATTACAGCAATACTATTGGGATAACGGCAATAGTATTGGAAATACTGTAATACTATTGGGATTCCGGCAATATTTTTGGAATTACAAGGTATTGCCGCAGTAGGTGTACAAATTGTTTAACTTGAGGAACCCCTCGGGGATACCAGTCATGTAGTATCAAATTTCGAAGCTAGATTCAAAATTTGAACAATTTCTTTCTAATAGTTTTCTTGTAGTTTGTCACACCTTTTTATCTAAATGCGGCAAGTGATAACTGCTCTTAATAAAGTATATACCTACCACTACAAATCAGTACTGTAGTTCCCAAAATTGTAAATAGCTTCTGGTGTGATATTGTTCTTGTCGTTTAACATTGCATATTATTATCTATAATTCAACATGGTTTACTGAGATCGTAAAATTCGCCATAGATTATAAAGTCCAATACTAATAATGGGTTGTGCGAAATAAGAATCTTCTATAGCTTTATCTGACATGCAAGGTTTAAAAAAACATAAATACAAGTTAAAAATGAATTAATAATTGAAACAGGTATTGGTACGATCAATAGAATTCAAATTCAGACAGGACAGCTAGAAGACTCCGAACAACGATGTGACCTGCGCAACAAATACGTTAAAACTGCCGATCGCTACGAATATCTTGGTGGATTATAGGTTCTAACGGATACAATTCGTTTTTGGGGACGCTGTTCTGCTTTCCTAATTGTAGAGAAAGCGCTTTACTGGGAACAAAATGCGTGGCATTGAGAAGACAATTTATTTCTTAACAAAATTGATGTATTAAAAGTAGTTCATTATTCAACAAGATTGTGCTGCTAATGGAACTGATTAGTACCAATAAAAACACTGTCCTAGCAAATCTGGAATTGATATAACACTAATGCGGGTTTGATACACTAGCAATTTATTTAATATGGGTTAAAAAAAAGCTATCAATACAAACTATCTCTTAACAAACCTGTTGTACCTATTAGATCATTTTTTAGATCGGTTTTTCAATCAAATCTCCTAATTTTTTTTGAAAAAAAAACTTTCTTTTCTATCACTATGCGATGTGTGTGAATTTTCAAAAGTCAGCTCATGGTAGCTGTTACTATTAAAACGTCTTTTCTAACGGTACAAACGTAAACCTTTTATCCATATTAATAAATACCGAAAATCATTATAGATGTCGAAATTTTGAATATTTTATTCAATAATTAAGTCGAGTCTATTTCTATTATAAGGTTAATAATTCTATCGACATAAGGCCTGTCGGTATCTACGTATCTATAAATAGGTTCCTCGTGATCAGCAATATATTAATTGATTATTTTCCCATGCCCAAAGAATTAGTGAGTTTATCCAATACGGCATTTTGTGTTAATAGTTGCAATTAAGCCTAGCACCAAGCTTAATAAGGTCTACTTCACTGATTCAACAACCACAGAACTTTGAATAGTGGTCTGCCAGGTTGCTAGATTACTACGAATTATGACATCGGTAAATATTTAGTTATTTAAATTTTTTAGACATGTCTGATGTGCGGTTAGCTGTTAGCTTACATACAAAGTAGTTTATTTACTTCAATTGGTCTGACTTGCTGGTTCGTTTTTCCATTAAAAATCGATGCCTGGTGCTTTGAGGATAATGTCATTGTAATGTTGGAATTTTAACAATACTTAATGGCTGATGTGACAATAGGGAACCAAGAAATAAATTGCATAATTACTAGCTTTCTACTTCGTTATCTTTACCCGACAAATACAGTTACATTATAATACTGCTCAAATTACATAAGTATAAATATCATAGGATAGTTATAAATAATAATATAAAAACCATCAGGACTTGAGGGAAGGCGATGCAAGACGAAGAGCAAATTTTTGTTTTGAAGTTATGCACTGAGAAAAATGATCTAATACAACAGGTTTGCTAAGACATAGTTTGATTGGATAGCTTATTTTTTATTAACACATATTAAATAAATTGCTAGTGTATCAAACCTGTTTTAGTGCTATATCAATTCCAGATTTGCTATAACAGTGTTTTTATTGGTAGTAATCAGTACCTCTATAAACCTAGCAGAACAAGGTGCTCAAAATTGAAAATTTTTGTATGGAAAATTAGGGGCTAGTTAGGTGCTAATTAGGTGCCAACTTTAAAATTTAGGTGCTCCTATGGTTTTTGAGAAAATTATATTTTTATTTTGTTCTGCTAGATTAACGTTAAGCTAGCAGAACATGACTGTCAAATAAGCTAATCAAGAACAAAATGTAGTACCAAAATTAGGTGCTAGTTAGGTGCTAATTAGGTGCCAACTTTAAAATTAAGGTGCTCCTATGGTTTTTGAGAAAATTAGATTTTTGTTTTGTTCTGCTAGATTAACGTTAAGCTAGCAGAACATTACTGTCAAATAAGCTAATCAAGAACAAAATGTAGTACCAAAATTAGGTGCTAGTTAGGTGCTAATTAGGTGCCAACTTTAAAATTTAGGTGCTCCTATGGTTTTTGAGAAAATTATATTTTTGTTTTGTTCTGCTAGATTAACGTTAAGCTAGCAGAACATTACTGTCAAATAAGCTAATCAAGAACAAAATGTAGTACCAAAATTAGGTGCTAATTAGGTGCCAACTTTAAAATTTAGGTGCTCCTATGGTTTTTGAGGAAATTAGATTTTTGTTTTGTTCTGCTAAATTAACGTTAAGCTAGCAGAACATTACTGTCAAATAAGCTAATCAAGAACAAAATGTAGTACCAAAAGTAGGTGCTAGTTAGGTGCTAATTAGGTGCCAACTTTAAAATTTAGATGCTCCTATGGTTTTTGAGAAAATTATATTTTTGTTTTGTTCTGCTAGATTAACGTTAAGCTAGCAGAACATTACTGTCAAATAAGCTAATCAAGAACAAAATGTAATAGCTATTTTGGGTGCCATGCCCTTTTTTGAATCACGGTGCTTGGTTTTCAAGTGGGAAAAATAAAAAACTACACAAAATCCTCAAGAAAAGCACAAAAACAAACCCGGTAATAATTGAGGTGCTTGGGTCTGTATAGGGCAATCCCGCACACCACGTTCAGATGTCTTCCCGTAATCAGTACGAGGCCATCGTCTATACTCACGCCTGCATTAAAAAAATTCGATTTTTTTCGTATTGGGTTTATTTGGTATTAAAATTTTAAACAAATGTTTTTTATTATTATACATATAGGTACCATTCTAGCTAAACATGACAAACTGTCACGAAGAAAATTTAATAGTGTAGGAAATTTTTAATGTGTTCCCTATATTGTCGAAATCAGAGCTCTAATAATAATATATGAATATTTCGCATAAAATTCTGTAAGTTTTATAAGTATGGTCCTGCCCCCCTCCCCTAGCTACGTGCCTGGTGTACAGTAAATTATGTAATATAAAATTTAAATAATGTATCTTTGACCATACGTATATATAATTTTCAGAACTAATCAAAAAATGGTAAAACAAAATTAAAGTACTCTCGATATTATAATGAAAAATCTCATTAGGATCTTGACAAGCCATAATAAGAAGACTATTCTTTAATGTTTTTCGAGCTCATCTATAATATGCAAGCATTGTAGAAGGTACATGCACATTAATGCATTTTATATAATATTTTCTACTAAGTAATAATATCCATTAATTACTAATATCCATGAAATATTAGTTCGAAAAGTAATTTAAAGTAAAAAGGTTGATTACCTGATGAGCTTTGCATCAACCAATCATAATTAATAAGATATTTTACAAATGTTAGCTTTTTTATAGTATTGAACACATCAACTGAATACGATTTACAAAACTCTTGTTGGGTCATGCCTTGCTGTGTGGTCACCGTCATATTTAAAACATATTCAAAATATCGAAAAGGTATAGAAAGATGTATCTAAGTATTGTTCTGTTGGTCTAAAGCGGAGACTCACTTTCTGTACGTAGACTCAAATTATTTGATATACAGGGTGTCCGGGAAAATGTGGGAAATCTCCCGGATATGAAAAAACACGTGATACTACAAGTTCATATAAACTTTTTTCGTATCGGCCTCCTCTTCGGAGATATGGGCTCTCAAAGAGCTCCCATGGAATTAGGTTTTTGACACATAATTATTAAACCAACAGGTATATTTCAATTTTTTTTATATGATGTATACCAGGTAAGACCCTTTAAATTACTATCCCAGAAAGTGTTGCGAATTACTCACAGCTGCAGAGACAGACTAGCTGTGACACTAATGTGCCCATTTTTTTATGCCCTGTATGATAAAAACTTTGGACAACGTTTTTTACATACCTTTAACTATGGACTAAAAATTAAGTACTCTTCATTCATGTCGCTAATCCTAACCGTTTTCGGGAAAACGTAATTTTATTGCCAGCATGTATTAATATTGAGCAGTTAAAAGTGAACATTTATAATTTATAGGAACAAAGATGTATCTTTTATTGAAATACGCTAAATATACATGATGTAAACATGTTCAAAATGACGTTTTCCGAAAACGTTTAGGATTAGCGACATGAATGAAGAGTACTTAATTTTTAGTCAATAGTTTGGGGAACGTTTTTACATACCTTTTACATACAAGTTTTTATCATACGGGCGTAAAAAAAATGGGCACATTAGTGTCACAGCTAGTCCGTCCCTGCAGCTGTGAGTAATTCGCAACACTTTCTGGGATAGTAATTTGAAGGGTCTTACCTGGTATACATCATATAAAAAAAAATTAAATATACCTGTTCGTTTAATAATTATGTGTCAAAAACTTAATTCCAT
Organism: Polydrusus pterygomalis; assembly: GCA_963969555.1. Classification (NCBI taxonomy): domain Eukaryota; kingdom Metazoa; phylum Arthropoda; class Insecta; order Coleoptera; family Curculionidae; genus Polydrusus; species Polydrusus pterygomalis. The sequence continues at coordinate 54,375,247 of OZ018381.1, forward strand.
GGGAGCTCTTTGGGAGCCCATATCTCCGAAGAGAAGGCCGATACGAAAGAAGTTTATATGAACTTGTAGTATTCTTTTCACGTGTTTTTTTTATATCCGGGAGATTTCCCACATTTTCCCGGAGACCCTGTATATTTTTATTTGAAATAGAGAATGGAATAATTGAATACCCAGATTTTTAACATCGGGTTAACTTCCCAGTTCCACTTAGGGACACAAGAAATCGCCTTCTTCCTGCATTTGACCATCATAGATGCAACTACGGTAAATCCTCTCTCAGATAGTAAAATTTCTCACGTTTCAAGAACACGCCGTATCCTAGCTAAGTCACCTGTTGAAGTCTGGTATATTTTAAGTTAAGCGGTTGGCTACAGAAACAGAACCGGACTAAGTTCTTTTGCCATTGCCTTCGCCATCTGTTAGGGGTCTTAATATTTTGTAAAGATATAGCGTACATACTAATTTTTGTATTTATAAAATGAAATATTAACATACTCGTACCTACCAAAATAAGTATGTGAAGACATTATAAAACTAAAGGAAAAAAACAACATGTATTTTAGTAATCTTAACATAGTATAAAACAAAGTCGCTGTCGTCCGTCTGTCCCCTTTCATGTGCTTAAATCTTTAAATCTACGCAACGGATTTTGAAGCGTTTTTTTTTTAATAGATAGAGTGATTCAAGAGGAAGGTTTTTATGTATAATACATGCATAATATTGTAGAGAAACATTGATAAATTTAGAGGTTTGTTCGGGTTTGTATTTATAAATCTTGATGTGATGGTGAACTCGCCTTATTATCTCAGAGAAAGCGCTGCAACGCAGGCCGGGTACACGCTAGTTAATTATAAAAAGCAAAAATAGGTATTTATGTATTTATTATACAATAAAAAAGTAGTACTTTTTTGCGAGGTGTAAGCTTTGTGGTGCACGTCTAATTAAAACACCATATTGGGGGAACCCTTTTGGTATTGTTACTTTTCTGGGACTTTTATATATGGATGGATATAGGGTGTCCCGTAACTAAGGGGCTATACAGCAACAAGAAATTGTGGACTGGAAAATATGTTATTTAATTTAATTTCTAATAAAGTTAAAGAGATACAGGGTGATCCAAGTAAATATTTATTTTATATAATTGGCGATGATTTGATGTTAAGCGGATATGAATCAAATTGGGTGTAGTTATGTTTTTGAGGGCAAGAAGGAGGATTCCATAATGAATTTTAAGATACCACCTAGAAAATGTTAGCTATATGAGTTTGATAAATTTTCACATATATTTTTTGTCTGCTCAGTGGCGGAACTACCGGTGTTCAATGTGTGCGAATTACACGGGCCCGGGCTAGAAGGGGCCCGGGAGCGGAGCCACAAAAACATAAAAATGCAAAACAAAATGTTCTCATTGAAAAAAAAATGCAATACTCCGGAAACGTATCCGCAAAACTACTTTACTCAATACTTTTATAGATAGTAACTGAAATAATCACATAAAACGGCCTTAATTTTTTTTATTATTATTAAACCGCAATTCGCAATATCGGCATTTAGTTTAACGGTATTTGTGTCAAAATAACTTTAAAATATTGACACCCATCTCGATGGTCATCGAGTCACGATGCATTAGAAGCTCTTCGTTTTAGATATATGGATATTTTTAAAAACATTGGCAAAAATAATTTTAACCTCTACAAATAAAGCGGAAGTTAATGAAGCAAAGTATTTAAGAAAACACATGGAAAAATTTAAAACCATTTTTCTTACTTATTTTTCAAAATAAAATTTTAAAGAATATTGATGCATTGTCAAAACTTTTACAAAAAAAGAGCAAAATATTGAAGCTGCGTCTAAAATGTTTACCACCGCCACTGAAATCATAAATCAAATGAGAAATAATTTTGATGTAATTAAAACGTACTCTGTTATTTTGGCTAGGCAATGGGGCACTACTCCTGAATTCGAAAACAAAAGGATATATCAAGACCAAAAATAATGTTTGATGATGTTAATAACCATTATCCAGTTCAAACAAGTGATGATTGGTTTAGAATAAATGTGTTTTTTAAAACTATAGATATAATTACAGCTCAATTAAAAAATCGAAGTTCTGGCCTTTACAAAATTTGTTCTTATTTTCGCGTTTTGTTCCCCAACGTTTTACGAGATCCTTCTCTTTCTGATAAGGATATTTACGATCTGAGTCAAAGCCATGCATCTTCGATATCTAGAAGATATCGCGGATAAAATTTCATCGCAAGTGCTTTCATTTAGAGAATGTTTTAGATAATTTAACTTCTATTTTTGATTTATTACATTTTATATTGGTATAAAATTATTATTCATCTTCCAGTTTTAGTGAAATTGTAACTGCCTGCATTTTTTTTGACCATCCCTATTTCGGTTTCTCTGCAATCGTCCACAAACTGGCATCTTTCTGGCGTGGTTTGACGCCACAACGTTCATTATTCCAGTATTGTTAACCGTTGCTACGCAATGAGACATAATAAGATAACGATACGGGAATATATTATTCCCGGCCTAGGCCGAGAATACAATATTCTCGTATCGATATGCTTCGCAACGGTTAACAATACTGGAATAATGACTTTTAATTAATTTTTTATTAGGCACCATCATTTTATTTTTGTATTTATTCTATTTTCTTTTCGATTGCAGAAAAAATAGTATGTGCACAATACAATAATTGCTTTTTTGTGTACCTACTTAAAATTAATAAATTAATATGGTTATCAATAATAATACTCCGTATCATAATGGGGGCCCGGCAAAGATTTCGCACACGGGCCCATGGCTACGTTGTTCCGCCACTGTGTCTGCTTTACCTCAAATTATGAAATAGGGATATCTTATATGTAGAATAACTTGTACTTCATTAATCTCGATATTTCAATTAGGGTTTGAGATAATTGCGCTTAAATGCTAGATGGCAAGAAACATTTAAATAAACACCTTTCTTCACGAAACACATTTATTGAATATTGCTGTCGCTTCTTCTTAGTTATGGGACATCCCGTATATAACGATTAGTAAATGGTTTAACTATGCATTTTATTGATTTGATAATAGATGAGTTAACCAAAATGGTGTTTGTACTCACTATTAAAATTAAATAAAAGTAAAATGTTTAAAACACACACTGCAAAAAACAGCCACAGAAACACTTAAAAAACACCAAAATCGAAAGAAAATAATATGACACAACCTGACGCGTGAGCTTGCGACGGCCCGCTGCTGATCTGGGAACTTTAACGACGAAACGAGATCAGCTGTTAATGTCAAATGTCTTCTGTCGAAACGCTTTGTTTTAAGAATAAGTTAACTCTATCTACGAGGTATTGTTTATTTAATGTTACATTTTAAAATCCATTACTTAGAAATTATTAATTAGCTTCAGTAAACATTACAAGGGACCTTTTCTTTTCTCTTAAACAGAAATTGTAATTACTAATTACCCACAGCAAATAAAATAAAATATTCTTTTGTAAGTAAAACATAAAAGTAGGTACTTTCGTCAAATCCGGAAACAAAAATAGTTAAAGTTTAAATAGAAGTACCTTTCCGTCGTTGTAAGAATTGCTAATTATAAAAGCAATTAGACGGGACGAATTAGCCTATTTTAATATTTAAAAAACATAAAATTCATTTATTTGTCATAACATGAAATGCCTACAAAGTAGGTGCCTACTTTAGGGAAAGCATTTACAAGTAGCTTACTAGTTATAGTTCATTACAAATCCTTAACGTCAGTTATAAATCAATTAAAAATACGCAGTCGTCAAATCAAATTTACAACCTAATATAATGAATATTGTATATAGGATAATTAGGATATAATATGTATAGTCCTTTCTAGTTTTAAATAGCTCTTCCTGGTACTACAGCATGCTATATATATACAGTTCGTTAGTATCAGTAATCTCACCGTTTTTACTTTTACAATCACATTCACATAGTTACGTTTTTGCTAGAATGAGATTTATGCCTGCGTTGAAGTGCTTGTATTATACCGACACCGAGGAAAATGATCGAATACAACAGGTTTGCTAAGACATAGTTTAACCAATATTAGTTATATCAATCCCAGATTTGCTAGAAAAGTGTTTTTATTGGTAGTAATCAGTTCCATAAGCAGCGCAGTCTTATTGAACAATGAAATACTTTTAATACAGCAATTTTGTTAAGAAATAAATTGTATCTTGTTAATGCGACGCATTTTATTCCCAATAAAGCGCTTTCTCTACAATTAAGAAAGCAGAACAGCGTCCCCAAAAACGAATTGTATCCGTTGGAACCTATAATCCACAAGACGTTGGTGGCGGTTCGTAGCGATCCGTAATCGCCATGCCCCCTTAGTATTGGTTTTAACGTATTTATTGCGCAGGTCACAGCGTTGTTCGGAGTCTTCTAGCTGTCCTGTCTGAATTTGAACTTTATTGAGCGTACCAATACCTGCTTCAATTAATTTATTTTTACTTTGTATTTAAGTTTTTTTAAAACTTTGCATGTCAGATAAAGCAATAGAAGATTTTTATTTCGCACAACCCATCATTAGTGTTGGACTTTATATTCTATGGATGAATTTTACCATCTCAGTAAACCATGTTACAAGTTAAAGTGTATACGATCTCAGTATTGAGACCACAGAATTGTTCTCTGATTGAGACAGATAAAAAAACTAAATAAAATTTGATGACAGACTTGTCAAGACCACGTGGACTATCTTCGAACATCTGTATAGGGAGCAATCAATACAAATTTTGTTATATTTGTATTGTAGTTTCAGTGTGTGATGCACATAGACAAGCGAGTTGCGCGCTCTCAAGGATAGATAGGCAACTTAACATACTAAATTGGTTCCCTGATAGCGCCACATGCGACCGGGGGCAAAACTAAATATAGTCGTGGTGGGGGTAGGCGCCGAGCATAAAAATTTAAATTTTATTATTACTTTGAATTCAAATTTTCGCGCTTCTAACTTAACGGAAAAGTTTGAAGCGCGAAACATCTGATTCAAGTTAAAATAATTTGGGAGAACGAAAGGAAATTATAACAACGTTTCTGATATGGCGACAAGATTTATTAATAATTAGATATTTACATAAATAGGTTTTAAATAAAAAAACAGCTTAAATTATTATATTATTATTTTCTGTAGATTTTTCTAACAATTCCGTGTTATTTTCAAAGTTTTTATTTAATAAACTAGTTATTGTACCTTGTAGTTCATTAAGTTGTGAAGTAAAGTTTCTTTCTATATCTTTAATAGCTTTCTCTGTACTTTCCTTCCAATCGTTGGGCGACATTATTGAAGTCTTCAGGAGGTTCCACGCTTTTGTTAATAGCCTTGGTTTTTCTTCCCGATTTCTTTGGTCGCGACATATTAAATATATATGATTCTCAAACTACCGACTGCGCCATGTTAAGTTTATAAATTATATATGAATAATTATTTAATAATAACTTTATTTTTTATATATTTTACAAATCAATCATAAAATGACAATGACAATATTTCACCAGTCCAGGTAAGACTTCAGGATCTGTCACAATAAGCCATATTTTTATCTTTCTCCCACATATGCTGGTACAGTTTAATACAGAGAGAGAGAGGTACAGAATGTTGGCCATGCTCATTCTAAATGAATATTCTGTTCCTACCAACGTTTAGGAGATGAACAAACTTATAAAACAAAATTCCTACAATAGCGCCACTAGCGACCGGGGGCTAAATTAAACGAACAGGGGACGACCTTCACCATTTAAGTTATCCTAGCCTGGTGATGCAGTAAATTGATCGTACCCCCAATATTTACTTTGTCTCAACTGACTTCGTATAAAGTAGTGATGGGATCACTCGAGTGAAAAATAACCTAGCATTCGGTTTTTTCAATCACTTGAATTATTCGATTATCTTCGGAAATATTTCGAGTGACGAAATGAGTGACGAACATATGGTTTTTATTTTCCAAGGCGTCTCCAAAGTTGCTGCCTGCCTGTCAATCACTTACTGCGGCCAGAGCCATCTCCTAGCGACCGGCTACACCGAGTGGTTTCTGTTATTATTGGCGATATAATTCAAATTTAATACTGCATTACGGGTTACCTTCCTGTGTAAGATAATATGATTTATTATTTAGATTTAAATACTGCATTACGGGTTGCCTGCGTAGGATAATAGGATTTTTTTATTTAGATTTAAATCGTCGGCGTCTACTGAAAACTTAATATTTAGTGGTGAGTATTCAGTACTCATAAATATTATGCATGAGTTATGCAATATCGGAATATCGTGACATCTCAAGGTCAAGTAGTTAAATTGTAAGATCTGGGAACTGGGAACCATGCCCAAAAATCCACAAATATCTCCGCCACATTTAATAATCCGCAAAAAATCAATCGATTAACAACACCGAGTCAGTTATTCCCAATACAAATGCTGTATATCAACATGAACGATGAACCGCCAATATTAATAATTAATATTAGAATTTGAGTGAAAAAAATCGATTATCATTCGGTTTTTTAAATCACTCGAATACTCGGTAGTCGATTATTAAAATAAGTCGATTTTTCCCAACACTAGTATAAAGTATACAATAATAGATAATCATAATGCAATGTTAAACGACAAGAACAATCATCGGTCACTAGAAGCTATTTAAATTTTTGAGACCTACAGTATTGATTTTTAGTGGTAAGTATAATAGTATGCTTTATTAACCGTGCCAACCACATATTATTATGATTAATGTCAAGTTTCATTACAACTGCCAGCCAGAACTAATACAGTATATAAAACCAGATTACACCCCCAATAGAACTTAATAATTACTGTGAGCATTCAGAGCAATAATGGCTATAAACCATTCTATGGTAGCATTGACTCCTATTTTCTACTGGCTAAATTACCGTGATATTATCACTACACAACGGTCTAGCTATTTTCGTTGTCAAACAGTAGAAAAGCGCGTTGCTTTCATCTATTATATTTTCAAACAATTGTATAAAGAGTATGTGAATTTTTATAAGGAATAGAAGGTTTATTTTTCTCAGTGTACAAATTTAAAAAAAAAATGTATACAGGGAAAACTCACAGATACATCCAGTTATACTGGTCATTGCTTGGGGAGGACGTCTGCTATCTTCCTCGCTGACATTGAAACACGTAAAAGGCATGGATGGCTGGATGGAAGATGGCAGTCAACTAGGGTGGCTGAAGGGCATATCGAGGAAAGCATCGCCAATAAGATAAACATTTCAAAAAGTATTTCGTCAGCAAGAACTAATGGCACCTCAAGATCTTTATTCAGGAATGCTGATGGAGATAATAGTTTTCCGGAAGAACCAATAAAATTAAATAAACTTCAATATAATAATAATATATAGCAATGGTCCCAATATTTAAATAAACAATTTTCTATTAAACTGTGTTTTTATGTGTATTATCGGTGACATTACTATACACTACTCACACTACTGTTTGGATGTCCGCAATAAGGGCAACAGACCAATTAGTTTTAATAAATAAATAAATAAAATGCGAAAAACCTATTGCATCTAACTAACTAACTTAAACTGCCTTAGAACCTACAAAATCCGAACAAAGCTGATTATTCATTGGATAAAAAATATAATCGTAATTCATGCCGCCTGTCGGACACCAATGTGCTTTCTTTTCCACCGCGATTTTATCAATTAAATGATTATAATTAAATAAATTAGCTAATCCAGTAGCAGATACGCGGCAAAAAAGCTTGACCAGAGATTGTTTTCAATTATACGCATGGCGGATCGTGATAATTAACTAATGAAGCTTGTCCAGAGTCGTTAAATTTATTGGTAAAAGATGGTGTCGGTCAGGGACGGCGAATTAGTTCACTTTTGAAAATATTATTTGCGAAAGATACCTTTGCCTGCTCTAGTGACTATACCACCCCCGCCTCCCGTGGTAGATTTAACAATGGCGAAAACCGAGCCGCAGGCGAAAAATGTTTGGACCACGCCCAAATTTTGCTAAATTTAAACGTTTTATAGTAAATACTAGTCAGTCGTTCGCTGAACATAGTATACTATAGTAGACTAGTATTTACCGATAAACTACACTGAGAAAAATCTTTCTATTCCTTATAAGAATTCACATACTCCTTATACAACTGTTTAATACTATATGTGACAGCAATGCGCTTTCCTACTGTAGAAAAAAGGAAAATTGCTAGACCATTGTATGTAGTGACAATATGACAGTAATTTAGCCAATAGGAAATAGGAGTTAATGCTACCAGAATGGTTTATAGTCATTATTGCTTATGAGTATTCATAGTAATTATCAAGTTCTATTGGGGGTGTAATCTGTAATCTGGTTTTATATACTGTATTAGTTCCGAATGGCAGTTGTAATGAAACTTGACATTATTCACAATAATATTTGCTCGCTACGGTTAATAAAGCATATACTAACCACTAAAAATCAGTACTGTACTTGAAGTACAGTACTGATTTTTAGTACTTCTCAAAAATTTAAATAGCTTCTAGTGTGATATTGTTTTTGTCGCATATGATTATCTATAAGTTCAATACTAATGATGGGTTGTGTGACATAAGAATCTTCTACTGTTTTATCTGACATGCAAAGTTTAAAAAAACTTAAATGCAAAGTAAAAATAAATTAACTGAAACAGGTATTAGTACGATCAATAAAATTCAAATTCTGACAGGACAGCTAGAAGACTCCGAACTCCGAAGAATCTACATTAAAATAGCTATCTAGAGAAGTTATTGAACTTAAAGTTTGTTTTTGTCAATTTTGCCATAAAATAAAAGGTTGCCTAATTTGAGAACACTACACCAAAAACTTTTGATTCTTTTAGATATCCCATCTCTTTATTACGTACAGCTTTCACCATAGCGTGAGGGTCCCATTTCTTGTTTTTTTTTTAGGCATCTGTAATAAAATACCACAATATTGTATTGTGTGCCTAATTTGAGATAGTCTTAAATACAGCACCATTTAGTATCTCAAATTAGAAATTCTCGTGCGCAGATATAAACGCGCTCAACGAATTCTTTACCACTGCAGTCTAGTTTATTTGAGTAAGTTTACGCCACTTTTGTTAGATGGCGTTACATATACGTTAATATGCAGAGCTATCTCAAATTAGGCGCCTATCTCAAAATTGGGTCTCTTCCTCTATTGACCAAATTTAGGCGTGGTCCAAAAATGTCTCGCAACTGATAAACCCTCATCCTATCAGGTTCGTACCCACGGAATTTTCCGAAAATACGCCACTGTAGTAGATCGGTGTACGTTATCCGCTATGGTTGTACTAATTTTTTTGCGCTTTCCTTACAGAGTCCATGAACGTTACTTGTGACGTTGTACCGAGTTCTTAGTTTTCAATAGAAATCGTGAACGCGGAAAAAAAAAGTTAGAACCATTCCAAGAATGCGTCGGCGGAATATCGGTTAATCAGTTTTTAAAGTTGGAACTACTTTTTTTTTGTTAGGTCGTGATCGAACTGTGCGATAGATGATTTTCATTTTGATAAATAATTCGCTAAATTAATTTAAAACAATTATTGTTTAATTGTGGCAATAATATCTCTAGTGGCTCGTATTCTGGATGACGAGCAATCTAAGTGACTGTTATACAGGGTGTCCGGAAATGACGAGCAAACATTTTAGGGGATAATGACGTCCTTCCTCTTCAATGTCGTAAACAATTAAATTAATTAAATTAAAAAATAATAAATTAAAATGATTTCATATTCATCACATACAAGCAATGTTATTTTAGCGTTTTTCTCGAAGACGGTTAGATTTATCAAAACAAAAGTAGTATACCTTTTTTTGTCAAAAGGTTAGGAGAATAAAAACATACATTCCAAATGTGCATACAGTGTAGGACAAAAAAGTTGGGACCATTTAAATTAAAGTATGGGCTCTTATGTAGCGCCCTCTACAAAATGCGAAAAAACGGTGGGCACATTTGTATTCCTCATCCCATAAAAGCCTCATATACGAGATTTCGTCAAAATATTATGAGCGTGGCAAAAGGTATTGCAAAAAAAACTTCAAATAAAATTGAACTTTAACACCCCGTAACGCTTACCTGAAAAATTCAGCCATGATAGAGAACAAAAACATAAAGCATCGCGTTGATAGCTTCGCTATCGAACCGTAAATTTTGGGACTTTTACTTTATATGGCTTATAAAAATATACAATATTTTCGCCTGCGAAACAATAGCATTTTTAGGTCTATATGACTAAGGGTATTTAAAAAACGCTGCGACAAATACACATGCACCTATAAACATCCAAGTTTTTTCCGTGTTGCGCTAAACGATATATATAGCTCACAAAAAAGAATTGCAGAAAATAATATTTATGTCCAGGAAACGCATAAAAATAAAGATATTATAAAATGTTTAATTTACCGCCAGTGGTGAAGAAGAATTGGCTTAAAGTATTTGCCTCTCAGATAACCGCCTCAACAATGACATCTTTGGTTAAACACATACATAAAAAATGCCGTAAAAGGAATGGATTTAAATGCTTCCTTAATGCTACGCAGCTAACAGAGAAGTACCTAGTACTTAACTAGCAATTATGGTTTTATTATTATGCTGCTGTACGTCCAAGGCAATGGTCGTTATTTCTAGGTCATTTATTCTTTTAAAATGCAAACCTATTGTCGAATATAGAAAATCAAAAATACGTTAATTTCAAAAATCATTATTTTAGTATATTCTTTTGAAATTATAAACATTTGCCTTCTTTTCCATGTACCCTTAAAAACATTTATTAAGTGTTGACAATGTTTCACTTCTAAAAAAATCTTTGAGAATAAGAAAAACTTTTTCCAAAGGTTTTTCAGTGACCTACGTGATACCCCCCCCCCCCCTTACTATGACTGGGTCTGTACGTACTGGAAATCTAAAACTTATTTGGATTATAAATTTTAATTCATATTTAAATAGCCCGCAATATTATGCCATAAGCTGTACTACTCATACAGAGATGGCGCTACAATACACGAGGAAGCGTCGGGTATTACGAGTTCCCTTCTGACCATGCATGGGTTAAGTAGCGGTAAAATTTTACTCTCAAACTTCTTGTGCATCAAAGAATTGCTTTACTTTTGTGGAACCGTAATCTACGCTCCGAGGTACTCTTACCCACTGCGCCCAGTTACCTCAAATGACTTTACACTCTGCCAGTTTTACTTTTGTAAATTCGAACTTGCCTACCTTAAAACTAAAACGTAAAAGTACTCGTTATATAAAAAGGCAAATGTGCCGGCATTTTTTAGCGATGCAAATGACGTAGGAACGACTATACCGTTGAAACGATGGTAATTTACAAGTTGGTATTCGTTTGTCTTTCTATCATACCGTATGTTTAAGGGTATTTCAAATTAACATGCATGAGAATCAACAACATGTTTTAAATAAACACTTTATTTGTGTGTTTATTTTACACTTGGCATGGCAAAGGTACCTATGGGTACAATAAAACTGCCGTATTGAGTAACTAAAAGCATTTTGCATTGATTCTACTTCCGCGATTTTTAAAATTCCTCGTAAATAATTTACAGCTTCCATCTTCTACCTATTATTTCTCTGTGCAACTGCAGATAAAGCATTTTCTTTTATGTCGTAACATAACCTTAGAAAATTTATTATTTATTATCTGACAGGTTTGTCACTATTTGAAATTCATTTCTAAAGCCGGAGTCCCATGCATACGATTTCCGACGATACGATGATACGTCGGCGCTGTCATTGGTCGAAAATTTTGGCGTCAAATTTTATCCGAATAATTTTAACAATTTACGACGCGTCGTACGAGTTGAATTTAGTTTAACTTTTGTCCGATGTCGGAAGTTTTTTAACCTCACTTTACTACGTATTTGACTTTTATTTGGTTTCGGTCTGTGGTTTCGGTGCTTTTTGGATATTTAACATAATAATGATTAAACAACGTAGAAAATACATTTGTACTGCCAATTAACGTACTGCTTAATGTTTGAAGTTTGAAGGTTATGTTTAAATGTCAGACTTCTTCGTCTTCTTTTTAACGTACTGTTTACAGAAATTCGGATCCGAAAGTCGTGTCCATGGGATATGCAAAACATTTTCGTACGAAAACCAACCTATTTTCGGATATCGGACGTCGGAAATCGTATGCATGGGACTCCGGCTTAATTGTCACGAAACGATGCGGATATAAATTCTCTATGGCCTATGGTGTAAAATGGGTTTTTCTACAGAAGTGTGGAAAAATCAATTTTCCGCACTGATATCCGTGCGGAAAAGTTTTTCGGCACTATTATATCAAAATCATTAATATATCAATATCACTTTTCGGTTACCTACCATGTTAATTTTAAGAAAGAATAAGTTTTTTAACAGTTTCCTATAACTTAATCTAGTTATTACTTTTTTTCTCAGAATTAGTTACTGTTACATATATGTTATGTATGTGATTGTTATAGTTAATTAAAAATTATTAAACTTCTTTGAAATATGTGCTACTTATTTCCGCATGTCTGTAGAAAAACTATTGTACCTGACACGTGCGGAAAATGTTTTCCCTGCACTCGGCTGCTTCACCGAACTCCGCTACGCGTCGTTCGGTGAACCGGTGAACGGCAGACTCATGCGGAAAAATTCATTTTCCGCACTTGTTAGGTAAATAGCTATTTCCTACAGAAGTGTGGAAAAAATCATTTTCCGCACTGATATCCGTGCGGAAAATTGGTTTTTCCACACTAGTGCGGAAAATTTTTTCGGCACGATTATGTGAAAATCAATAATATATCAATTATAACTTGTAGTTATTACTTTTTTTCTCAGAATTAGCTACTGTTACATATGTATGTAATTGTTATAGTTAATTAAAAATTATTAAATTTCTTTAAAATATTTGTTACTTATTTCCACACGTCTGTAGAAAAACTATTGTACCTGACACGTGCGGAAAATGTTTTCCCTGCACTCGGCTGCTTCACCGAACGACGCGTAGCGGGGGGACGGCAGACTCGTGCGGAAAAATTCATTTTTCGCACTTGTTAGGTAAATAGCTATTCTATTACGCTTCTCAAAATAAAATGAATACGTTATAGGTACCTATCTATTATACCTATTATAATTACCTTTTAAAAGCAATATACCGATATAAATTACTTTGAATTTTTAAAGGTTAATTGAAACGAAAAGCAAACCTGAACCAAATCTAATAGGACGGTTATATACTTCGTTAGTACTATTAGTTCTTCGAAAACTGGGTGGTCTATAATAATTAAAGTGAACCAGAGTAAATATAAATATACTCTGCATCGGTTTAAAACATAGGTACCTACATAGGTACCTACATAGGTACCTACATAGGTACATACATATGTACAGCGTGTCTGCTTAAGTTCGCAGCATCTGGAAAACTTTTTTATTATTAATTTTACGAAAAAAAGTTATTCTTTATAAAAAGTTTTGCATGGTCTAAAACCTAAAATGCAACTATCAGATATCGAAATTTTCCAGTCATATACGAGGTTTGTCAAAAAATGTGAATTTTTCCCAAGAGTAAAGTACCTTTATTTTTGACATTATTAAAAATTGTTATAAAAAAAGTTGATCAGAACTAAAAACCACGTCTAAATATGCAATTATACGCATGTATGTTGAAAAATTATTTTATTAATTTATTATTAATTATGTAATTTTTTAATTATTTAATTAATTTAATGCGTGTTATTGCATATTTAGACGTGGTTTTTAGTTCGGATCAACTTTTTTTAATAACAGTTTTTGATAACGTCAAAAATAAAGGTACTTTACTCTGGGGAAAAATTCACATTTTTTGACAAACCTCGTATATATGACTGGAAAATTTCGATATTTGATGGTTGCATTTTAGGTTTTAGACCATGCAGAGCTTTTTATGAAAAATAACTTTTTTTCGTAAAATTAATAATAAAAACGTTTTCCATATGCTGCGAACTTAAGCAGTAGTATATAGCGACCGGTAAAACTTTCTCATTAAAATAGAAAAAAAATTTAGGAAGGAATTTGAAAATCTACTTTACTTTTGCTTAGAACAAACTGGAAATAATTTTGTGCACTTAAGGTGGAATTTTAAAAATTTAACGTAATTTAATCTATTGCCAACCTATAACCTATTTCGCCATGTTTTTTTTAGGTTATTCTTTTATTTAGGGCACAGTTCTCAAAGTCAATCATGTATAAAAGACCTATAAATGGCTTGAATGCAGGGGTAACTTCCGGAACCTGGCAATAAATAAAAAAAAATTATTATTATCTAATTTTGGAAGGGCTGTTCCGGGAGGCATTGACGAATAGGTATGCCGGTGTTTTTTTTTAAATAAATGCACAGAAACTTGAAAAAAAAAACAGAGTTTTTTGAAACCACTAAAATTGCCACAATTTATCTTAAAATCCTTGAAAGTAAACCCGTCGATTTTCAGAACTGAAGTAAAAACAACTATTTTTACTGGTAACACGATATTTCCTAGTCTATCTAGATGTCATCTCTCCTAAGAATTCTAGACAATATGTGTTTGTTTTAACAGGAAAGGTTCCGTAATTGCACAAAACACGAAAGTAAACAAAACTATGACCGGCCGACTAACATCTGCTTTGCTCTACCAGCTCCAGAATATGTCTGTCTTCCTTCTTTGTATGCCAAAAGCATAAAAATAACTACTCTGGATCAACACAGCACTGCAGTGCGCATGCATGCAAATCGCCAATAGTTAGGCAAATCGAATTGACGATTAAAAATGGCGTCGTTAATTTAGATTATCAAAAATAATACTAATTGATCTATTTTAGGATGGTCCTTTGTTATATCCGCCCCTGAGCCACTGAGTCCGCCCCTGTACTGGGACCACTGGGCGCGAAAATTTCTGAATCCAATTTAAAATCTTATGGTTTTAATTTAGCGGTAATTTTCGATTCTGAAGTGTGAGCATGTGTCCTGATTGATTGGAAAATTATGTACTTTAGGTGTGAAGTTTTTATAGTCTGAGGCCTGTTTAGAATTTTTTTAAAAGTACCAATAATTAATCAGGATGTGTAATAATAGTGGGCCGGCCTGCCGTTTAACGGCTATCTCATATTTCTTTGAGAGATAATTATGTGGGCAAAACATTGTAATAAAACCGTGAGTGTTTCCGCCAAAAGATTTATGTCTATCTCCGGCACTTGCTCGGATTAGGTATGCCAGGTTGGGAGAACTGCTCACAATTTTTTTTCTATTTTACGGTAGTTTGATTATAATTTACGATAAGTTCAATGTTCTTTTGTCGCTGGGTCATAGCCATTTAAAATGTCTCATTGATGGATTCCCGAAATTCCACTGATACTAATTTTGATAGACATCGAGATAGTTAAACTTATTACATATTTCAAAATTGGTATAATAAAACCTATTTTTAAAAATTGAGATTCCAGTAAAACTAGTAATTATAGACCAATAACATTAATATCTTCGATAGCAAGTATTCGAACAAATTTTAAAATTAAGAATTGAAAATTATTTGGAAAAAATACATTTTATTTCTAATAAACAATTTGGGTTTCAAAAAACTAAATCTACACAAAACGCTATTTGCTATCTAACAGAACAAATATATGATGCACTAGATAATAAAAACATTGTATTAGTATTCTTGTAGATTTAGCAAAAGCCTTTGATACAGTTAGCCATAATTTACTGTTAAAAAAGTTTGAAAATATTGGATTCAGAGGAAAGCAATTAGAATTAATTAAAAATTATCCATATACTTAAATAGACCAACTTATGTTCAAATAGATAGAGAAAAAGTATCCAAAAGTATTTAAGTATGGTGTTCCTCAAGGAACAATTTTAGAACCATTATTTTTTAATATTTATATTAGCGACTTATTTAGTATAAATTGCGATGGACAAAGTTTTGCAGATGATACTACAATTTTTTATACCGATACAAATTGGGACAACTTAAATAATAAAATTAAAAAATATTTTAAAATTATAAAAAATTGGTTTGATAACAATTTATTAACAATTTTACTTTAAACGTAAATAGCCTACCACGAAATATAAATACCTATTCAAATAAATGAAGACATTCAAATTTTTAAAGTTGATAAAATAAAATATTTAGGAATTATTTTTGACAGTAAATTAAATTGGAATTTTTACTTAGAATACTTAATTAAAAAATTAAGAAGTTTACTACCGATTTTTTAAAACAGTAAAACTTTTTTAAATGTAAGACATATGGAAATATTATATTACACGTTAGTTAAAACTCATTTAAATTACGGAATTTTGGGTTGGGGAGGAATAAATAGAACTTTAATTAAAAAATTAGAATTATTACAAAAAAGGTTTCTAAAAATTATATTCAATTAAGATTATCTTTATTATTCAAAATAATTATATTCGGAAACAAATAAGTTGAACATAAGACAACTTTGCATTTATAACATATTAATATAGGAAGTACTATATTTCTTACATCCGGTTTAACCGAAAGTTCACACTATTGGAAAGATAATAAAAATCGAAGATCGGGACTTGTAAGCCGTTTTTCTCTAAGACGTACAGTTAGAAAGCTAGACGCTGTCAAAGTTCAAAAATGTCATTTTTCAAGAGTAAATATCTCGGAAACTGTTAAGTATAGACTAATAATGCTTTTATTAAAAAATGTTCAGAATTTTATGCAGAATCCAAAAAAAATATATAAAATAGGGGTATCCATTTAAGATTTAGATCTTACCCCCCCTCCCTCCTAGGGGCTTGAAGTAACAAGATTGACAATATACGCAAAAGATGTCTCGAAATAAAAATCGACAGGTCCGAGCGATTTTCCACATTTTCATTTTAAAGCAGGAAAATCGAGGTGGGAAGTTTTCAAATGAACACCCTGTATATATATTTAAAAATAAAAACCTTAGACAATTTAAAAACCATAATCTAATACCTACACGTCATAAAAATGAAATAACCATAAAACCTAAAATAAATAAGTCCATAGGACAAAAAAATTTCAAATATTTATGTTTTTTTACCAACAAAAATTTTAAAAATTGATTGCATTAAAAAAGTTTAAAGTCGAAATAAAAACATGGATATTAAAAACAGACAATTTGAAAATATTTTTAGAAATGCTTTAATTAATTAATATTGTTCTGAATAATTTATATAAGTAATATTTTTTACTTAAAAATTATATATTATATTAAATTATATTATAGGTAATATATTTCTTAAAAAAAAAACTAAATACCCGGTATTTTACCCCTATTTGGGCACAATAAAATCATACAGTGGTCTTAACTAGTCATTGTATATACACAAAACCTAGAAATCCATAAGTATTAAACACCCACAATCCGCAAACGTTGTGTTAAGTAACAAAATAAAGACAATGGAAGTACGACAAGGTAATCTTTTTCATATTACTTCATTGTCTACCACCTTCAAACGAAAACTATAATATGTTTTCAAAAAATTTAGAATATTAATCATTTTCTGGTTTCTTTTCCCTAATCTACCACAGACTGTGGAACTAATAGATAGTCAAATCAGAGTCAAATTATCGACTATATTTATACTTAGTCTATTCATATCTACTCATGTCGTCGTTTGTAAAAACCGATCGCTCACTGCACGAATTTAATGGTTGGTTATTCGTACCATTCACATCCCATTGATTTAGAGCTGTCAGTAAGGGGCCAATAAAATGTGATGTAACAGCTTGAGGCTTTCAAGTTTATAGACCCTAAGATCGTTAAAATACGAATTAATATACACATTAAATATTTATAATGCAAGGCCAGAAGCTACAAGGTATAATAAGACTTATAGCTCGAATCGATCGATCGAAAAAATCTATTTTTGTTAAGTAGGAGATCGGCAACTAGAAAAATTTTGGATTTCTCTTATTCAAAGATAAACAAAACTATATTAGTGGCCCGAAAGCCCGTCAATTGTTTTATTTTGTGTGCGCTTTTTTTGAAGGTAATTTTATGTATACGGTGGCTTAACAAAAGCTGCTCTCTATAACGAATGGAAAATGATAATTCTTATTTTCATTACAATTAGGTCCAGGTTTATGAATTTTTAAATTCGTTAATCGTGTAATAATTTAATTAGGCTTAAACCCACATTATAGAGGGTTAGGAAAAATTACCAGAACGGTCGATTATTTCAAAATATACAGGGGTCATCAAAAAACGTCTTTTATAAAAAATGTAGGGCTGTTAAAAATCTACATATCGGTGATAAATTGAAATATACAGGGTCGCCCACAAAAGTTTTGGAAAATGATAGTTATATTTTTTTAAATGGAACGCCCTGTATATTTTTACACTTTTAAATTCCACATAAAATTATAATTATTTTTTATTAAATGCACTAATAGTCTATACTTCATAGTTTCCGAGATATTGACTCTCGAAAAGTGTCATTTTTGAACTTTGACAGCTTATAACTTTCTAACAGTACGTCTTAGAGCAAAACGGCTTACATGTCCCTATCTTCAATTTTTATTATCTTCCCAAAAAAATCAACTTCCGGTTAAACCGGATGTAACTCGAAAGCAGGAAATATAGCTGTTCCGCTTTAACTGGAAGTTGATTTTTTTGGGAAGATAATAAAAATTGAAAATAGGGACATGTAAGCCGTTTGCTCTAAGACGTACTGTTAGAAAGTTATAAGCTGTCAAAGTTCAAAAATGTCACTTTTCGAGAGTCAATATCTCGGAAACTATGAAGTATAGACTATTAGTGCGTTTAATAAAAAATAATTATAATTTTATGTGGAATTTAAAAGTGTAAAAATATACAGGGTGTTCCATTTAAAAAAATCTAACTATCATTCTCCACAACTTTGTGGGCGACCCTGTATATTTCAATTTATCACCGATATGTAGATTTTTAACAGCCCTACATTTTTTATATAAGACGTTTTTTGATAACCCCTGTATATTTTGAAATAATCGACCGTTCTGGTAATTTTTCCTAACCGTGTACCTATGTTAAGTACCTAGCTATACTATTAAAACAGCAAACAATTCGAATTAAATTTAAAATCCTAGGTAGACTGATAGACATAACATAGGTAGTTATTAGGTCATTATAGGTAATATTCCAGCCACTGGCGGATCCAGAAATACTCCTAAGGGGGGGCCCGGCCCGTATGTAAAAATCAAAATAAATCAGTATATTTATATTTTATATTGTGAAAAACGTAACACAAATTTTTGTAACAGGTATTCTATTCAACTAAAACTAAAAAAGAATTTTCAATGTTTCAACGGACTTTAGGGGGAGGCCCTGGATCCGCCTCTGATTCCAGCCAACATGATGCAAAATCAAACGTTTATTTAAAACACCACTTATAATGATGCTTACCATGTTTGGTAGTAACGGGGGTAGTGATCGAGCCTCGTAGAATCCAAAAGACAGAAAACAGTAAACCACATGAACACTCAACAAGTCTGCACAAACATTATGTCACTAAGTGCTATACAAGGTATTATACAAAACGACCAGATCGTCGAGAGTTTTTTTTGCAAAATCGTGTTCGATACTGATTAAAGATAAATCCGAAAGGCGTTGTTGTCCCAGTCCCATGGTGTTACGTAAATGGGTTTTTACTATTTTAAGTTTGGAAAAAGATCGTTCCGCTGATGCCACACTAACTGGTAAAGTTAGAAATAACATCACTGAACTAGATAGGTACATCTGGAACATTTGAAGAATAGGTACACTGATTTTTTATTAATAAATGATCCGCAAGTTCATACACTGTTTTTAATTTTGAAATACTATCGCCAAGTCCCTTTCTGAGACTTAAAATTTGACTATAGGAAAGTCAATAATGGACAAGTCTTATGGTATATCGTTTGTAAATTCCGAGCTTTCACGTATAATTTTCTTCTTCACCTAACGACGTTAAATTTTCAGAATATAAAAAAAATAAATTATTTAAATTATAAAATGAAATACCTATGAAAAGAAAAGCTGGCAGTAGATTTTGAAGGGGCCGTCTATGAGGGCCCCCCGCGGTGCTGGGTCTGCGGGAGTGTTTGTTACGCTACTGACAGGGTGATCCAAAAACAAGTTATGACCACTCATTTAATTTTTGTAAACGAATTTGAATTTTTAAAAATAAAATTTGAATTGTGAATAGATACGTATTTCATTAATACCTAAATCATGAAAATTACTGTAAATAAAGTCATACTGACAGTGATGGTTAAGTCCTGCTTGGCGTCATTCTCAAAAAAATATTCTTAGAAAGTTCCGAAGGGGATAGTCGCCCTCTATGCGTCCCGTTCAACGTCACTGAATAAAATACCAGATAGCGTGTGTTCCGCTGTTTAAGAATGTCCGCAACCTGTGTTTTCGTATCTACATAAATATATTTTCACGACTTAGTTGCAAACTAGTGCATATCGTTACCATATAGATAATGAACAATATATTAGGCCAACAGTGGCTATTATAGACGAATAATACATTGACGCCAAGACCCGCAACGTTAAAGCTCAAATACAGATCCCTGAGTGAAAATAAGAAAATATAACCCCTTGGGCCCTTGACATGGGTATTTTGAGAATAAACGTTAATTTAACGCAAATTGTGTTAAAATTACGTTAAAATAACGTTTATTCTCAAAATATGTCAAGGCGGGTAGCCAATATTTATGTTTTTAAATATAATGAATGTGTATTTTCACAGTTCTCTTTAACTTTTATTTATCTTTTCAGATGCCTTCTAATCTAGTTTTGACTACTATCGTCTTAACATCAATCGTGCTTTTTGCTGGATCATTTGCCGCCCCTCCAACACTTCGACATAGTCTTCAAGAAACTAACAACCGACAAGCAAAAAATTTGGCCTATTACGACTACATCCAACCAGAAATAGACTACGACGGCTATCCAGTTGAAAACGATGACTACGTTTCCATGGCGGTGGACGCCAACGAACTTAGCCGAACGATCCCGAATAGAAAGAGAATAAGGCCCCAATATAACTCGCCTATTTATTACATTAGGCTGCCGCCACAGCCTTACATGTTTGTACCAGGTATATTACATTTTTTCACAATATTTAATTTCGCAAAAAAACAATTTAAAAAGTAAATTATGTCCCACAATAATTCTAATCATAATTTCCTTTTTCAGGTTTGGGCTACGTCTCACAACCCCCACCCAACCCAATGTCTCAATTTCTAAATGTACCGGTAAGCTTCATATCGAACGGAAAACCCAACGGAATTTACCAGTGGAGCAACGACATCGATATTCCCACCGTGGCGCCGCCACCACCTCCCACGCCTAAACCGAAACCTGTCAAGAAACCTGTGAAACCTGACTCAACCATTCACAGGTTGCCTGGGCAATTCACTTTTAATGGAAGGCCGGAGGATATTTTTGTGCTTAGGGACTCGTATAATTCGTTATATAGTGACGTTTTGCAAAATCTGTACCCTTAAGGTTTTCGAATTGAGTAGGTTTTGAGTCAGGCTTTACCCAGGATAAATTAAATCCAAATCTATATATTAATTTTTGACCTGTGCGAATTTCAATTTATGATCGATTGTTATTATTAGATTTTATTTGAGTTAGGAGGCTATTGTTTTGAGCTAGGATTCCTATTAGTCCTGTCTCACGTCTTTACTTTAATAAAAGATCGGAGAAGAGTACCCTTTATTAATGTAAGTAATCGATAAACGAATAATTTATCACAGGAAAATTTGAAAAGTTTGATCTAGGTATATATAGGTTTAAATTTTAGGTCAGGTTAGTACAGGTTAGTAAAGATATGAAGTAAATTGTATTTTTATTTATTGTTAATAATAAATTATTTATTTTATGTGTCTTATTATGACATGTATCACTTTAAGAAAAATAAAAATATGTTTGTTATTTTGAGTTAGGATATAGGTATATTAGCTGCGTCCGACACACCTCTATGGAGACGATATATCAAAGAGAGGTCAAGAGACTTGTTTGACGCGTTTACAATGATGATAAGTTACAAATCTGATGTACTTGTAGATTTGCAGTTTGAGTTAGGTTTAGTGAGTGAGTAATTTATGGAATAATTTTGTTGTAATAATTAATTGTAGAGCAATACAATTAAAACTATTAATATTAGGTCAGTATTTTTTGTTAAAGCTATTTACTATTATGATAATTTATAGGTCGATATCACCAATTGTTTATTTTAAAATACTTTACCATGAGAACATTTTGTGTATAGGTATATTATTTATGTCACATGTTGCACATACACAAGGAGAATATATAATTAGCCAAATATTTTGTATTACGATCGTTAGCAAAAATATTGTCAGTGTCGCTACTATATTTATACAGGGTGTCTGGGAAAATGTGGGAAATCTCCCGGATATGAAAAAAACACGTGAAAAGTTCATATAAACTTCTTTCGTATCGGCCTCCTCTTCGGAGATATGGGCCCCCAAAGAGCTCCCATGGAATTAAGTTTTTGACACATAATTATTAAACCAACAGGTATATTTCAATTTTTTTTTTCATACGATGTATACTAGGTAAGACCCTTCAAATTACCATCCCAGAAAGTGTTTCGAATTATTCACAGCTGCAGGGACGGACTAGCTGTGACACTAATGTGCCCATTTTTTTTACGCCCTGTATGATAAAAACTTTTGACAACGTTTTTTACATACCTTTACCTATTGACTAAAAATTAAGTACCTTCATTCATGTCGCTAATCCTAACCGTTTTCGAAAAAACATCATTTTATTGCCATCATGTACTAATATCAAGCAGTTAAAAGTGAACATTTATATAATTTACAGGAACAAAGATAATACTTACATCTTTTATCGAAATACGCTAAATACATGATGTAAAATAAAATGACGTTTTTTCGAAAACGGTTAGGATTAGCGACATGAATGAAGAGTTACTAAATTTTTAGTCAATAGTTAAAGGTATGTAAAAAACGTCGTCCAAAGTTTTTATCATACAGGGCGTAAAAAAAATGGGCACATTATAGTGTCACAGCCCAGACAGCACACAATGTCTTAAAGACGTCGATTTTAGGTCTTAATTATGTCTGAACGCCTGCAGACCTACAAAAGACATCTTAAAGACGTTTTTTTCAAGACATACATAAGATGTTGTAAGATGACGTCCATAAGATGTCGCTAAAATATCGTAAATATGACGTTCGTGTTTTTTTAGGTTATAGCACAGAAAGAGATTTGTCTCTCTTCTGCCTGTGTAGTATCCCTGTCTTTCTCTAGCTTATATATTTTTTAAATGGACACTTTGGGTTGCCGCCATCTCGGATCGTCAGCCCGAACAAACCCGACCGTCGCCGTTCTCAGAACTTTTATTATTTTTTTGTATACTTGTCTAATCGAATTTAAATGATTGTTACCAATTCGGACGTTTTCTTGAATAGTTTTTTTTTTGTAAACGACAAACAATAGAGTTAAATTTTAGAATCGGTAAATTTGGCAACATCGCGAACAACTTAGGATTGGCAACAAAGCGCTTCCCATTGCCATTTGAAATTGACGCAAGGTCAACACTGTCAACTGTCGATGGGCTTGATTTTTGATAGTTTTGCTGATGATGACTTGCAGTTTTTTACTTTCTACTTAGTGAACCGTTAAAAGAAAACGAATTGTAGATTAAAAAACGTTTTGTATGGTACATATTTTTCTGTGGTGTGGTGTTTGTTTTTAGTTTTCGAATAATTAAAATTGGTCTATAATCAGTGGATGCAGTGTCAATAAATCTGCTGACAAAACATGGCTTCAAAACAGTAGAAAAGATGCCGAGGATGCCATCGCGACGTGGCTAAGAAGAGCCACAGATAGGCGAAATTCATTATTAAAAAAGTTTTAATTATGTAATACGTTAATAAAACCAATTATTAAGCAATATGATGTTTCATGTTTAACAAACAAAACAAAATGTTTTAGGGCTCTGCGGTTTGGCCTATAAAATGTATCTAAGGTGTCCATAAGACATGTATAAGGTATTCATAAGACATTTATAAGATGTTCATAAGACGTCTATAAGGTATACATGAGACATCTATAAGGTGTCCATAAGATATCTGTAAGCCGTCCATAAGATGTGGTATAGACGTTGGGTTTTGTAACATACGACCTTTTTAAGATATCCATAAGATGTCTTGATGGCGTTAAGAAACGTCCATAAGACGTCATGAATGTCTATTGTTGACATCTTTTGGATATCTTTAAGATGTCTTTGTGCTGTCTGGGAGCTAGTCCGTCCCTGGAGCTGTGAGTAATTCGCAACACTTTCTGGGATAGTAATTTGAAGGGTCTTACCTGGTATACATTATATGAAAAAAAATTGAAATATACCTGTTGGTTTAATAATTATGTGTGAATTAAAAACTAAATTCCATGGGAGCTCTTTGGGAGCCCATAACTCCGAAGAGGAGGCCGATACGAAAGAAGTTTATATAAACTTGTAGTATTCTTTTCACGTGTTTTTTTCATATCCGGGAGATTTCCCACATTTTCCCGGACACCCTGTATATCTATTAAGCATATAGGTAGTAAGAACAAAACTTTATGTACCTATTTTCTGGTGTAAAAACGGCTTGTCAAAAAGTCGACGGTATCCTTGAACACTAAAATATGATTATAATGATTTTACATGATGTTATTGTAAAATATTATATACCAGTACCAGATGAAACATGACTTTTATTTCTTCTAAAACCCCGGCCATCCCAATTTATATATACCTATATATAAATAACCTATAATGCCCACATGGCTTTTGCTGGCATTGTTTTTTGTAAAAGAATAAGCATTAATATATAATTATAGCAGTGACGTGCGCTTCCTTAAGAGGCGGGAGAAGAGCAAGGTGATGAATTAAGGTGCCAAACTATATAGTTTCCTTCTATTAAAGATAATAGGCATATCTTTACAATCTACAACCATTGCACATAATACTTGTGGATATAGTAAGAACATTAAGCTATTCATAAGACATCTAGAACTATTATGAGTTCGTAATAATTCAAGTTTCACTTTATGTGTTTAATATAAGTACCGTAAAATGGGGTGACTTGAAATCGTGGTATGACTTGAAAATTTTTGTAAGGATAGTTTTAACACGCTGCTGACATCTAACGGCAACTTTCGGAACTGCATACTCGTTTTGGTATGAAACCTTACTTATCAAACACCTGTTACGACTAGTTGACATGAGTGTTTTCATTGAAAATTTGGGAAGAAAAGTGAAATATTTCAACATTTTCGTACGTTGAATACTTCTATGTGCACAGTATATATATATGTAAAAAGTGAGTATCTCCTAGTATTTTTTTATGTGTGTGTTTTAAGGAGATTAATTTAACCTTAAACTGTATTTAAAAAATGAAGTAAGGCAGTGGCGTCACATTTAATTTTTTTGTGTATTTTTAGGGGTGACTTGAAAAATATGGGAAGAACCTACAAAAGGCGTGTTGGCTCACGAAAGTACAGAACTTACTCGGACGAGACCGTGAGACGAGCAGTGGCAGCCTATAGAAATAATGAAGGAATCTTTTGTATGTTAATATATAATGTTGTTAATTATTCCGAATATACATAAATAAAGACTGTTTAGTAGAAATATGGCTATTTCTTATTAAAAAATGTGTTTTTTTTACAAAAATCGCAAAAAAATTGTTTTTTTTAGCTTTCCTCCATCTCCCCCTTGTTGTGCATAGAAATGAATTTAATAGCGAAATTTAGTCACCTTTGAACATTTTTTTCTCCTTAGGGAAAAACAGGATTAATTTTATTGATATCCCATAATGTTCCGTATATAGGTTAAAAAAAGGGTTGTATACCAATTTTTATTTATTTTTTTTTCTTTAAATTGTGGTCAAGAATGAAGCAAGTTTGTCGAAAGTGTTATCAAGTCACCCCATTTTACGGTATCTAATAATGGTTTTTAAAAATAGGGAAAATTAAACAGTATTTCTATCGTAGATAAAGCATAAAATTTAATTCTTGTATAATGAGCCATATATATAATATAATACACTCGACGGCACGAGGCTCAATTATTATGTCTACATTATACGCTCGTTATATAAATATAACTATTAAATTAAAATAAATTTATTTTAATATGGAGGAGGAGGGGGGGGGCGGTGCCAGTACAGAGTAGCGGATGCGAAGATAGGAGCAAGCCACTGATACGTTGGGGAAAATAAAGGCATATTTTGATCGCCATCATTTAATTAGGTGCAAAAATTCGCAATGTCATGATCTAGGCGAGGTTATTGGATTCGAAACTATTCTGTATATCGTCTTTGAAAAAAATTCGAGGCGATACGGTTTACGCCGACATAATCGTTAAAAAAAAACCAGAGACGACCTTCAGCGAGTCTTTTTATATTAATTTGCATCGTATTGTTTAGAGATTGAGTAAATTCATTGGCAATTTATTTTTTACACGTCTCTGTAAGCAATTATTGCTGTAAGTGATACCAGAGCGATCGCATAATGGAAATAATAGCGAGTAGGATACAAAAAAAACAAGCACAAACAAGAACCCAAGCTTTGAATATACTTACCTGATATTCAATTTTAATCAGTTATTAAAATGGGCCACAGATTCTATTTGCATTATTAATACAAGGCTATACTTTTCTGTCCTAAAACTAAAACCTCCCACAGCCAGGCACTTAGCTAGGGGGGGGGGGGGATCCAGCCCCCCCCCCCAGAAACTCGAGAACATACACCATACAAAAACCTTACAAAAACAAAATGAACTTTATGCGAAATATCCATATATATAGCTCTGATTTCGACAAAATAGCCAACACATTAAACATTTCCTACCCTACACTATTAAAGTTTCTTCGTGACAGTTTTTTCCCACTTGAAAACCAAGCACCATGATTCAAAAAAGGGCGTGCGCACCCACAAAAATTTTGCCTGCGGCGCTATTTTTGTTGCCGCCTTCGGCGCGATCTCGCTGCGAAGAGATCCTGGCTACGTGCCTGCTCCCAGCATGAAGCGTTTACAAAACATTATAAATGCGCATGTTATTATTATATCATACAAAGGCAGCAAAGCAAAATTCCCCAACGCCTAATAAGTTACAGAATATATAAATATGGCTACTATAGGTATACCTATATTCTGTGGATACCTAAGTATTGATCGTTATTCCTGTTAAAAAATGAACTTTTAGCACAGCGAAGATGTTTACTTTGCTAGGAAGTAAGAAGCAAATGGAAATTACCTAAAGTTCTAGGTTTATCACAGGACATGATTTGTGTCATTACCATTACTATTACTGTAAAAATATTTTTTCTACAATCCCTGCCCTGTCTGCCATCTAGTGTCCAGCGTCTAAAGCTAATATATACTTGTATTAGCTCATTATAGGCGAACTGTAAAATTTTACTGAATTTTACCTTCTGTATTTTGTGGTCCTAGTTTCGTACCCGTCTACTTCTGTTTCGTATTACTCATATTACTGAAATAAAAAGGATCGAAACCTTAGATCGAAACATACTCATACCACCAGCAGAGAATATATAGCTACGCATAGCTATATTATATTCTGTGCCACCGGTTCGTTTTTCTTACTATTGGCCACAGAATACGGATTGTGCCAACGAAATAAGAATACAAAGGAAGTAGGGTATGGTAGATTGACAGTTGTCCGGGATGGGGTCTGATGGCGGCAACATTTAACGCACGCGCGTTTCCGGTTTACCTGTGGCGTATCATTAAAATGGTAATAACAAAATGATTAATGAAATTTTATTTAGACGAAAAAAATAAAAAATATATTTAGATTCATATATAGCTATAAGATACGGTAAGGTTGGTGCAATAAAACAATACAACTATTTCTTTTAATTATTTATTTAAATAAGGTAACGGAGGTGAAAGGGTAATGTAAATATCTGGTTAAATAACTAAAAAACACCTGTTATTATACATTAAAAAAAAATTGCAGAAGACAAATTGTTTCAGATAATCGGCAAAATTATTGCCAAAACGTCTACGTTAAAAAATAAAATTTTAAAAAAACCTTACTCTTTCTTCATGAACCAAATCACAAGAAAATAATAAAATATAATATAATATAGTCCTGTTTATTATAATATGTACCTAAATAATATTAATGAGATTTCTAGTATACAAGAAAATTGTCAAATGACAAACTATGCAGATAATACAAACATTTTATTTATTTGTAGTATCAACAACTGAACAAGTTAATTATAGATACATAAACCCCATTTCTAAAAGCTATCCTAAGCTATAATAAATATTCAATTAGCATTTGCCCAAGCAGTTCATTCCTTAATTTTAATTTTTGATAGTTTAAATTATATATTTCAATGTCTCCACAATATTTATTAAAATAGAGCACAGTCACAGTGGTGAGTTTTTGTATAGATTTGTCCTCGGTGTAGGAATATAAAATACATGTGCGGATCTAGTATTGACTAAGCCTATTCTAAACGGAAGCAGTCCTAAGAACTCTTTATTATCTATTTTGTCTCTAAATATTTTATATAAGAAAATAATTCTTGCTTCTATACACAATAGTCTTAAAGAAGGGATATTAAACAAATTACACAAAAGCCCTTGATCTGTACCTCTTGGTGGATAAACTGAAAATGACTTGTAGTATAAAAATTTTTAAAATTTACGCTGAATAGATTTTGAAAGAGCAATCTTATTGGCATACTGAGGATCCCAAATAGTGCATGCATACTAAAGTTTTGTAGCTACCAGGGATTTATATAAAGTTATTATGGCGTTAACATTTTTAAAGTATTTACAAGTTCTTATTATAAATCCTAGCATATAAAGACCATGAGCTTCTCGAGCAACATATTTAACAATTTATGATTGAAGTAAATAATTATTGGTTTTCTAAAGATAAACTGATATTAAATAAATCAAAGACCGTTATCACCTTGTTTAAGACTAACCCATACACTTTGGAGAATCCGGAAACAGTAACCATTAATGATTGTCATATAAGATTAAAGGAATATACTAAAATCTTAGGTGTGTTGTTGGATAGTAAAATGTCCTGGAAGAACCATGTCCTGGAAGAGCCATATCCTGGAAGAGCCATGTCCAATATATGTTGTAACCAGACGGTGTTCCAGTTAGATTCACAGTAGGATAATTATCTTCAGGCAGGTTTTGACAGGGTGTCTTATAAGATATTGCATAGGAACGTACCTGCCAAAAAAATATAAGTTTTTTAATTATTTGTTTGGCACCTTTACCAAATGACACAAAAGTAACTATAACGTGATACTAACTCTCTTTGTAAAATTTTTTTTTTATATTTTGATATGAATTTCTTTAAATGATAGAAGGTTTGGGACTTGCTTTGAATTTATTTTTTTAATCAATGGTATCTCCAGTCGTCCTCAGGTGAATATTGAGAAAACGTTTCTATCATTCTAGAAACATCATTGTATTCAGTCTTTAAATATGAATTTCTTTGTTTATCGTATCTACACTTCCATATTTTATTACATTCTTTATCCATGGGTTTAAAATTTTAAAAGTAGATTAAACCAATAAAACATCTAAAAACTTTTATCGATACATAATTTATGAAAAAGTGACAAAGCAGCTTCCTCAGAAGCATAAATAAGGCAGAATTATTTGTATTCATATTCTTAAGTACCTACCTACATATTTTCCAATATATTATGTAATGACCCGATACAATAGTTTCAAAACTTACATTTTTTAACCTGGCTACTTCAAAAGTAGGCACTACTGCAGTTGGGACCAATCTAACTTTCAATCTTGAGGTTCTGTCAAAGCAATCTTCAGGAAAATGCTTCTAGCAAAGAACTGTATTTCGTGTAGGATCCCAATCACTTCGGTTTACAATTTTCAACCACGCCTTTTTTCTTAGGTAATTATTTGGAAAACTAAAAACCAATACGTATTTTTAATTTGCTTTTTTGTAGAAATGGGGTAACCCAGTCGATTAATAAATAAATAATATTTTTCTGGTTTTATAAGACGAACGCCCATGAATGACATGCGAGGTTCGGAGGTTATGTGTATTTTGATATTAAATTAAAATATATTTTTTTTCTATACAGATTAAAAAAGTTTATATATCTAAACATAAACTTACCGATCAAATGTAATGCCCAGTTTTTTACTTCATAGCGTTTGGGAGCACCCACAAGCAGCACAACGAACCATATTTAAAGCTTATTAATTAACCCAGAATAACAACTAATTAAAATGTTTTAATCGCTGTCCAGCGCTAAAAGTATACTCCACTGTCACACTAAAGTAATTATAAGTTTACTAGTATTCGTTAAATATGGTTGTTAACTAATTAAAATGCAAAATAACTCAAAAACGGCCAAGAAAGCAGAAATCACAGCTCGACCTGTCAACCACGGTCAAACACCAAAACAAACATGGAGTCATATTGTGGTGTCTCAAAATGGCCGACTTCCGTCGGTCGGTTTGTAAGGCGGTTTATGCAAAATCCTACTTCCTTTGTATTCTTATTTCGTTGGATTGTGCTAATGTGCTATTATTGGCACAAAGAAATGATAAGTCTACTGGACTCGTGATGTTGCCAAGTTGCAAATTGTTTATTATTATTTTTTCATAATATGGAAAATTAAATAGAAAATCTGGTTATACATAGGTATTCTTTTACAGCAGAATGATTTTAAAGAGAGCCACAGTTTGCCATTCATTCGACTTAAAATATTTTATTTGGTATATTTGTTTAAGCTTGGCATCCATGCAGTGTACACTGGAGCTAAATTCGGACAGCGGCCATGTTCGAATAATTTGTTCGTGGTGCAAAATTTGATCTGGAATTGAAATAGTGCTGTTCTAGAGCAAAACACGCAAAACTTTGGTGTTAATTTTTTCAAATACTAAGTTTTGCTCAGAAAAATTAATAAGTGTTCTATTTGACGCTTTTATTAATCTATAATAATGTCTCTCTCTGTAAACGACGTTGATTTTGGGGAACAAAACATAATTTATGTTGCAGCACCAGGTAGGAAAATATTTTTTATTAAATTCAAATATTTAAACATACTTACTTATTATACTTTTGTGTTCTGTGACATAAACTATCATTTAATTAATGTACGGTACGGTATGTTTTGGGGCCTTTCATACCGAAATATTGATGGTTAGGGCTTGTTTGAAGTAAAATACGACCTAACAATTATTATTTTTTATTGTGATTACTCTGATTTAGACTCCCTCCGTCCTCCGTCATACCTACATTATAATGAATTGCTCATCACAGTAACCTGTAAAATTGCTCATTTTAAAGCAAGCCTCGACCCCTCTGCATGTTTAGGTATTATTAGTTCGATAATAGTTTTCTACACTAATTAAACAAGATTTGAAAATTTAAGAATATCATTTTTTAGATAGAGACAAAACATATGGAGTAGAATGGACAGTACCATCCACAGAAAGTCTAATTTACTTTCTTAAAAGATATCTCAAATTATTTGTAATTGGGAAATTGAAAACGAAAAAACAAATATATGAAAATATATCTGCTGCCATGGAAGAGAAAGGCATGTTTTATTCCAGTCAACAGTGTGAAAACAAATGGAAATCCTTAAAACGAACCTACATAGCTCGATATGAAAAAGGGAACACTGCAAACAGAAGGTTAATCTTTGCTGCAGCACCGTATGTAAGGTACAAGTTCAACTAATAAATAAATAAATATAACTAAAACTCTGGGCTACAAAAACAGAGCCTTCTTTAAAGAAGGTTATAATAGTATATTATTAACCAAGGTTTAGACAGCCATCATTATTGCCCGAGCGTCAAGTTTAAATCACGAGGAGCGGAGCGACGAGGGATTTAGGGCGCGAGGGCTATAGGCTGTCTAAACCGTGGTTAATATAATTTTTTTTCCACTACTAACACTTTTATTTTGTACAGTATTAATAAATTATAAAAAATATTAGGTAGGTATAAATATATATTTTAATCAACTTACCTGCTTTGGCATATTGGCAAGATAATTTGTTCTCTTGTCAGTTGGCTTGGCGTCACCTTTCATGTTATTTATTGGGGAATTAACAAATCAAGTTACCGGGTTTTAAATAGATCGGTCAATAATGGATTTCAATGCATTATTATTGACCGTCGTCAATAGCAACTGAGAAGGGAGAGAAAAACGATTTCTGGCGTTAATTAATCGGTCAATAATGGCGATGTTATAGGTTAGTAGTGGAAAAATATAACCTATTTTTGTTGAAGTCAATCAAATTTTTCCCAGCTCTAATAATATAGTGTAGACACGTAGACGTCTATTTAGGAAAGAAGTTTTCTCAAATGGCAACTGTTATAAAGGTCCTATAAAACGTGTTTTTTATATTTTTCAG
This sequence comes from Polydrusus pterygomalis, assembly GCA_963969555.1. NCBI lineage: Eukaryota > Metazoa > Arthropoda > Insecta > Coleoptera > Curculionidae > Polydrusus > Polydrusus pterygomalis. The sequence goes on from OZ018381.1 coordinate 54,407,727, forward strand.
GGAAGTTGAAGAAATCCTGAAAATTGAGAGGCCATCTTTTAAAAAAGAGTTAGATTCACAATACGACTTAAACGTACCACCTGGATTTAGTAAAACTGAACCAGAGAGTGGATCGGAAAATGATGATATCGAGGAACATGTATATACAGAACAAGACGAGGCGTTAGTACAGATGATTCTTAGTGAACCACATCATATGGGCGATTCAATTTCGAAAGACAATATTTCAGTAAAACTAGAACCGTATCTCGGCCAACCTCAGAATGATATGGAAGAACACAGTTATTCATATTCATATGTAAACAACATTAAAGGTAAAGACACTAACGAGCTTGTAAACGAAGTTATAGAATTGAGAAACGTTGTAAAAAAGAACCTCAATGCTACTACAGAAGTACTCAAGAATCAGAATGCGACGCAAGAGCAAATTTTGACTTATTTGGATACTCTGGAAAAGAGAGAGGAAGAAAAGATGGAAATAAAAAGGAGAAAACTCGATAAGCAAGATGAAATGATTCAGCAGTTAAAAATACAAAATAGTTTAATAGCCAAATTAATACAGAAACTGGGTAGTAAGAAAGACTAGCCTTTTTTTTAGGTTTGAAATGGATTTGTATTTTATTAAAATTTTAAATGAATGTATATCATTTTCAATATACCTACCTAATATAAATATTTAAAAATAAATTTTATTTTTAAGGTTTTATTGTACCCTATAGTTCTCCATAATTGTACCCTATTAACCTATATTGGACAATTAGATGTTTTTAACGGTATTTTTGTCCTAAAAATAATATACCTACGATTACCTCGCCAAAATGTTTTTTTTTCAAAGGTTGGATTTCTGATGCAAAATTCGCACTCACTATATCGTTTTCTGTATTCTACAACAAGAAAAACTAGTCTAATTCCAAGTTTGATACTTGATTTTCCATCTTTTGGGAGCTATTTTCCTATTTTTAACCACACTATTCAAGACAACAAAATTATTTTGCCTATTAATAAGTAGGCTATGAAAGAATAAAACAAATGAACAACATTTCAAAATGAAAGAATGGACATTTTTAAAATAATAATCAGGTATATTATTTTAATTCAAAAACGAACATTCGGGGTCTTTTCTTTGATTTTTTTAATGTATAAGAACTTTATTAATATCGTGTAACAGGAACACTAATTAATAGTGCTTAATTCCAATAAATAAGTGGGTGAGTGGAATATTTTGCGGTGATGACATAACCCCTAAAAAACGGCAGTTTCGAGAAGGATTATTTCAAAAACTAACAGTTGTCAACGGAAATCGTGTTCAGATTAGTGATTTACGCCCCAAAATCCCTCATGTGTTTAGCGTAGAAGGTTAGAGGTATCCTTTGTTTAATTTCTAGGTATTATTCGATGCGCCGTATCGCTGTGAATTGTTTCACTCTATTTGCGATCGCGTTGGGGATCGCTATAAGCACAGAAAAATAAAGGGTTTATTGCTATAATAAGTGCCTATATAGTTATAGAATATACTGACCAAAATAATAGGCAGTGACGTAGCTGTCATAACCATGGAAACGGCCAAAATACTGTATTGTCATTGGTGGTTTGCATTGGTTTCCATGGTTATGATAGCTACGTCACTGCCTATTGTTTGGGGTTTAGCTATACCCTGGTGTAAGTATTCGTTGGCTATACCCTGCGCGCGTTGCTAGGCTACTTATTAGTACCCAGCATTCGTTGCGCCACTTTTTTTTTATGCCGAAACCTTCCTCGGCCTGCACACAACTCAGCAAATTTTTATCGTAACCGGATAAATGGTATAGGAATGCATACGGGACATACAGACAGACAAACATTCATTTTTATATAATATATATAGATTTACTATAATATATTAAACATATATTTTCAAAATGTTAGAAAAATATTTTTCTAATTTTTGCATCCAGTTTGTAAACGAGCATAAAATAAAAATCTAAACACTTTTTCGGCCAAACGTGTAGTCATGTTCTGCAAGTAAAAAAACCCAAATGATCTGCCAGGCCTGTAGATATGTCTGTTTTAAATGGTTTTATACATATGTGATTAAAAGATTATGTATATTATTACCTAATACTAGAATCTGAAGTTAATAAATTGGACATTTCAAAATCAAAATTTTATTGAAAAAATAGGCTACACCACAGAAATCAGTTTCTTATCGTGTTATTCTATTTAAATTAATAATTAGCCAGATAATCATTTATCTCAAGGCAGTTTCTTTTTGATAATATAAATCATAACTTACAGTTTACATCATATTGTCTTAATAAATAAATACAAACATAATTATTAATAAAAAGGACAAATAAATATATTTTCGCTTAATAACAGATTTCAAAACGCGCACAACAAATTTAACAATAAATGTAGTATAATCTTTACAGTATTGGAGATGATGAAAACCGTAAAGATAGCCGAACAAAAAAAAACACTAGCAAATTTATAGAGTGCCCTTAGTGATATACCTACTTACCTAGCAGGCTAGCTACTTGAAAAAACTAAAAAGATGCCACTTATAGTTAAGTTACATTACATCACACACCCTGTAATTCTTGTTACAAAAGCAGGAGTATTTAATCCAACCTCAAATAAAAATATCTAGACTACTAACTAGAAGTTTTATTTGAACATGTTCCGAGGTTCCTGGGTATAAATTCTTGACGCTAACAGAGTAATAAAATAACATTTGAATTATTTATTGGTTACAATAATTTTCTATTTTAAAAAACCATCAAAGGCAAAGGAGTAACAAAAGAGAGCATTTTTAATATTTTAACAAAAATGTAATATACATTGTTTAAACTATTAGCATCAGGAATTTGGAACTTATAGTGAAACACTCGTTATTGTAACATGCCTCTTATCTAAAATTAAAGTTAATTGGCTGATTTAAAATATTCTTTGCTGTTTTCTACATCGGGTTTAATCGTTTTGTTTCCAGGTGTCCATCCGACAGGACACACTTCACCATGTTCATCAGTGAATTGGAAAGCCTGGACTAGTCTAAGAGTTTCGTCCACTGAACGACCAACTGGTAAGTCATTAACAGTGATTTGACGAAGGATTCCTAAAAAGCAAGTAAATTGAAACCGGTACTTTCAACCACCAAACACTAAGCCTAAAACCCTTTTTACAGTCGGCAATACTATTTGCAACTCAATTGCTGCAATGCATTGCAGGCGCAAGACATTGCCTGAAATTTTTCTTGCAGGATGTTTTACAGCTGGCAATTCTATTTTTATTGAAAAGGATCGCCAACATTACAAAAATAAATGCCTCTGTTGTTAATCTGTCGATACGAAAACAAAATACCATACATAACCTTTGTTTTTTCACCTTATTTATAAGAATATGCGCAAAGAAACAGTGAACTCACAACAAAAGAGAAACAACCCAAACTCTGACAAAAGTAAAAACTCAGCTCGAGCGCGTTCTCTCTAGGAACTTTCGTTTTTGTTGGTCACAATGAAAATTACTATAAATCCACCAGAATTGCAAACGCACTTGCAACAAAAATCGAGCACGACCGATTTTTCGCAATAGCAAGAGAATTGCCAAATCCGATCAGCTGGTTCTCTACTGCGCATGCTTATAAGCAAGACAATTGCAACTTGCAAATAGTAATGCCGACTGTAAAAAGGCCTTTATGAATAAAAATGTAGCGATTGCTTTTTCTTATAAAATCGAAGTAATTTCTTGAAAGCCAATGAATAAAAACCAAAGTAATTGCTTTTGCGTCCAGCAATTGCTTAAAAGTGTAGGAATTGCTTCGTCAATGCTTTTTCTTAAAAAATAGAAGCAATCGCTATCGTTTGCTTCAAATGTGATGAATAAATTAAGGAATTGCTTTTTCTAGTGTAGCGATCGCTTTCAACTTTTTAAAGTAGGTCGGTCGACCCCTGCATCATTTGCTTGGTAGCGGTAGCAGTCAACTTTAGTTCTCCGCGGCATACGCGTGCGTAGCTTTTAATTTGTGTTTTCAATTATGGCTGAATATAAATTTATTTATTTATTTATTTATTTTCAAATAAACGGGCATTGCCCAATAAAATACAATCTATAAAATTAAAGTTATATACAATTTGTATATGCAAAATAACATACATTAATGGCAATTACTTACGTAACTTACAAAGTACAATTATATATAATATTCATTAATATCATTCTAATTATTTCTTTTTAAGTAACCCTTCAATCTGGCTACAGACGTATTAAATAAATCAGTATTTGCAATATTGCAGTTATTCATCATTCTGTTCACCCCACTGTTTTGACCATATCGAGTTCGATGATGTTGAGGTTCAAAAATCTTACTTTCTCGAAGAGATCTAGGTGGAACATAAAAACTGAACTTCGATAGTAATTCGGGACAGTTACATAGACCGTTAATCAATTTAAAAACAAATATAACGTCCATGTTATTTCGCCTGCTTTCTAAAGAGCCTATATTAAGATCCTTTTCCAATTCAGAGTAGTTAATGTTATCTACTAATATATGTCTCTTATAAGCTACATATTTAAGAAATTTCCTTTGAACACCGTTCAACATATCTTGATAAATATTATAACACGGGGACCACACACTGTATCCATTTTCTAGATGTGGTCGCACCAGTGAGGTATACAGTAATGTTATTGCCTTGACGTCAGAGAAATCCCTGGTGTTTCTTTTTATAAATCCTAGCATTTTCATAGCCTTATTTCTACAAATCTCAATGTGATGATGGAAACTTAACTTATGATCAAAAATCACTCCAAGATCCCTAATAACTTTCACGTTTTCTAATATGTTATTATTAAAATGATAGCTATTTACAACACTATTCAAAGATTTACTAAATTGTATATATTTACACTTTGATATATTTAAAAACAGTTTATTCCTACAACACCAAGTGTAAAATCGGTCAAGGTCGCTCTGTAGTTTAAACATTGAAAAAACATTAAGTAACGGTAAAAAGATCTTTATGTCGTCAGCATACAAGAGAAAATAGCAAAAATGAAAACAACCAGCAACCTCATTTATAAAAATGTTAAAAAGAATGGGCGCTAAATGGGCGCCTTGCGGAACACCCGATTGAACCTTGATTGAGTTAGACACATAGTTGTTTATCCTTACAATTTGAGTTCTGTCAAGTAAGTATGATTTCAGCCAACGCAAAACGTTTCCTTGGATACCATAAGCATAAAGTTTGTTTAAAAGGATATAAATATTTAGCTTGTCGAAGGCTTTAGCAAAGTCTGTGTAAATAGAGTCAACACTATAGCCACTTTCCAAAGCTTCCACTATCTGCTCGTGATATACTAGAAGGTTGGAGGCAGTTGAACGACCCTGAGAGAAACCATGTTGATTTGAAATTATAATATTTTTAAAAGTTTTCTTGAAAAAGTCTGCAACAATAGATTCAAAAATCTTAGGAATAAGTGACATTAATGAGATAGGTCGGTAGCTTTCAATGTTTTCTCTACTTCCACTATTTTTAAAGATCGGTACTATATAAGAAGTTTTCCAGGTTTCTGGAAATAATCCATTAGAAAGAGATTTATTAAATAATAGCCATAACGGCCTGGACAATGGAAATGCACAATTTTTGAGAAAATAAGCAGATATTCCATCAGGGCCCGGACCTTTAGATACATCTAGGGATTCTAACTTATTGAAACATCCATCAAAGAAAAATCTACAGTGTACGTAAGAGTTGCAGATATGATGATTTCAGAAAGTTATATCGATTTGACTGCGAAAATGTTGAGTGGTTGGCAAATTATTTTTTGACTGATACAGTAAAAGGCGAGGGGGTGCACTGTCGCCTTTAAATAAGAAAAAAGTCTTTCTGTGGATATTGTCGGATCCGGGCTTTCAAAATTCTGTAGGTGAAGAGCTCGGTGTTCACCAGACTACTGTATGTAAGACATACACTTCTGTAATGGATGCAGTTTTGAAGAAGGCCAATATTTTTATTAAATTTCGTACAAGTGCTGAAGCTGTTGTGGAAGCTAAACGGTTGTGGTCAGAGAGATTTATTTATGTTCCTTCAATTTGTGAACGAATATCAATTGCTTGTCTTTAATTTCTTCATCACTACTATCACTTTTCTCATTTTCACTGAAATCTGCCATATCACAAATATAAGTTTCCTATTTTTCACAAAAACATAAGAGATTACTATTGTACTAAATAAATAGACCAACGTTGTTGTATTTACGTCAACTCTTTTGCAAATTAGGCACCAAACTAAACATGAAATCTATAATCTGAACAAGTGGATAAGCCACGTCTGAACTTGTGTTAAATAAGCATTTGCTACAGAGGTGTAAGAAAAGCAGCAATTGCTTCAAAATATTATTCATATCCAGATCTAGCAATTGCTTTTACTTATAGCATTTCCTAGTCAAGCAATTGCTTTTACTAAAAAGTAATTCCTTCAAGTGTATACAAATACACAAGTTGTTGCGGTGTGCCTGAAGGTTGATGATGAACCTATACCTTGTAGTTATTTGTATGTAAACAAAGTGTTCCTATATGGGGACTCAATCCGACTTTTCACAACCCCGCCCACCCTTTAATTATAAATTAGTTTTTACCTTTTGGATCAATGAGGAATAATCCACGGAAAGCAATTCCAGATTCTGGATCTAGTACTCCATAAGCCTTAGCAATTTCCATATTTTTGTCAGCCAAAAGGGGGATTTTCATTTCACCAAGACCACCCTGTTTACGGGGCGTGTTGATCCACGCCAAATGACTGAAATGGCTGTCAGTAGAACATCTAAAAAATAATATATATATTATATAATGTAATGTGAGTAGTAGTAGTAACATGTTTTATTTGGCAAAAGCTACAATTAAATATTTTTTGACACATTTTTTAAAAACATTTTTATAGATTTATTTTTAAGTTTTAAAACGCAACCTTCTTTTAACAAAAACAGACAGAAAAGTTAAACAATTTGCAAATTGTATTAAATATTAGGTATCATTTTGTTTTTTAATTAAATGTAATTTTAAATTTTTTTTCAATTGTTTTAATGATATTTGAGATTTAATAGAATTTTCCAAATTATTATATTCTGTTAAACCTTTATGAAAAATAGACTTATAAGCTAATGTTTTAGACACTCTATCCACATAAAAATTTTGATTAGTTCTTGTTTTATCATTAAGATGGTCATAAATAAAAGAACAACATTTTTTTAAACAATCTGGCAATAAATTATTTTTAATTTTATGTATAACTAGCTATACTCTGCGCGCGTTGCTACGTTACCCGGTACCCGGCATGCGTTGCGCCACTTTTTTTTTATGCCGAAACCTTCCTCGGCCCGCACACAACAACTCACCAACTTTTCATCGTAATCGGATAAATGGTATGGCATACGGGACATACAGACAGACAGACATTCATTTTTATATATAAAAACCTTCCTCTTGAATCACTCTATCTGTTAAAAAAAACCGCTTCAAAATCCGTTGCGTAGTTTTAAAGATTGAAGCACATTTAGCTGGGGACAGCACTTTGTTTTATACTATGTTAAGATTTCCTCACTAGCACAATATAAAATGGAAGAACAATAAAGAAAATGTGGTAATATTATAGTATGAAATACAGTTGTTTTAGAAAACAAATTTAAATTAGAACTGAACCTTTTAAAATAACCTACTTTTCCGGCAATCTTCGATATGATGCTTTCATTCAACATAATTAAAAAATTTCAACTTTTAATCAATAATTAAGTATCCCTAAATATTTAAAACTGTTTACTTAGTTTACTAATTCCAATTTTTCACCATCAATTACAACATTTATATTTTGACAATTTAAATTATTACCCATACCATAACCATACATTTCGTTTTTGAAATATTGAATTTTAATTTATTTACTTTTAACAAATGTAATAATATATTTATCTTAAATTAAGGCGTCATCACTGTCATCAGAAAACATTTGTAACTTACGCATTTTTAAAACTAAAGGCATATCGTTCTATCGTTGATGTATAAAATAAATAATATTGGACCCAGTATACTGGGAGCTCATTATTAATACTTAATTTAAACAAGCAAGCAAGTGATAAGTCGTTTCCAAGTCAAATAGACTATTGTTGTTGGATTTTGAGCGCAGATCATGTCTGGGGCGCAAATTCTCACCTAAATGTTAAATAAAAGCATACTCACCCAACCACTGACACGTTGATCTTCTTAAATTCATCGAAACGGTCAGAAAAGGCAATGATTTCAGTTGGGCACACAAAGGTAAAGTCGAGTGGGTAGAAAAACAGTACCAAATACTGGCCTTTGGAGAAAAAATATTAATGTTAATGGAAAAACCCAAATAACACTTGTGCAGTGTAACTATATAAAAAATATTAATAAATCTATAATATTATCTAAGGATATTTTGTCCCTTATTTTTTAAAGCCCATTTCTTACCCCTGTAATCTTCCAATTTGATATCTTTAAACATTCCATCGACAACAGCTACTCCCTTAAAAGATGGGGCTGGCTTTTGCAATGGGGGAGTCATTTTTGCTTTCTGTAATAAATAAAATATAGTTAGACTAAAACTTGAGTGGTATCATTAAAACGTGTAAAAAACTTGTTAATTCCCTGATAAGCAATAAGCATACTATTGAACCTTTGGACCAACTGATAAAATTTCTAGACTATTTAAAGTATTATTCACCTTTTTGTTTAAACAATAACTTTATTAATTGTAAGGATATTCTACGTAATGTTGACTTGCATATTATCCAATTATATGCAAGTGAAGGTAAAATATATATTACACATTTCGTGTTGCAGGTGTGCAACTTATCTTTTTAAACGTTTTTACCCAAAAGAAAAATTATGTAAATGTGCAATTTTCATGCCTGTTGCTAAAACCCTATTATGAATATTTTCAAACCCTGGCAATTATTTGTTTACAATATACCTATTAAACAACTTAAGATGTAATAGGAATAGGTAAAAGTAGCAAAAGGAAAGTACCTATTATTTTAAGCTATCGACTGAGTTCCCTTTAGTTACTAGCCAAGCTAAGCCAACGGCTAAGTCCAGCGTTCCTTTTAAAAATGTAACTTAGCACAGCAAAGATTTTTTGTGAGTTTATTCAAGCCTTATTCACAAGGACAACTATAAAGAACAATAGGTCGCTTTTCGCCCTTACATTTTTACTTTCTTAACATATTTCTCCATACAATAGGAATCACTAACCTTGCGCAATACAAATACATATACTTATGCCCAGATTAGCAAGTTTAAGTATTCTAATTTATTTTAGTAATAAAATAAATAAACAAATTTGTGTTCCGACCTAGATTATGGTTCTTTTAAAATTAAAGCGATAGGTCAAGTAATCGTTACAATTTATAATATAAAACACATTTTTTCAGGATTACATTTTCTTTTCGCATTTCTTGTTTTAAATTGGTTTTAGTTTAGCTATATAATTAAGTAGAATAACAGGAAATACTTTAGGCAAGAGAGACGCAGGAAACATTTATCTTGTAATGAATGTTTCTAGCGTTTCTCTTTGAACGTTCTTTTTGCGTTCTGACCTCTCTTTAGTAAGGTTTTGGACTTTGGATCTGCCCAAAGTTCTGGTGAGAACCACAAGATCAAGGGTTGCCAAGTTTTTCAGCAGCAGCAAAGGGAGGTCAGTTCTTCATCTAAGGGTGGGGGGTAAACACGTTGTCAGATTTGTAATCTACACATCTCAATAATAATCATTCCTGAAAAAATTATCAATTTTGGCGCGGTAAGCATGTAATAACTTTTTACCAAGATTAGTTGTACTAAAAACAAAATAAAATATGCATAATACCTATATAGCTACCTAATAATACCTCAGTTTGTTGATATTTGCTACGACATGTGGCTCTATGGGGCATATTGAAATTTGAAAGTATATATCAATGGAGATTGGCAACTAATTGGCAATTACTTGACAGCCTAATAACGCTTTTAAATAAGAAAGTATAGTAGGCCTTGTTAGGCGTTTTCGACAAACTTTGGTAGCCCTGATAATTAATTAGTAAATAAGGCTATTTTGTATTCACAATGAGTCGTTATAGACCAGGGCTGAAGCCTTTGAAAATGGTAAAAAGTGAAAAAAAATAATAGTAGGATGAAACCCATTGGAAAGGGAAGAGAATATAACAAAAATGAAAATCAGAAAGTAGAGATTTCAACAAACAAAAAGCCCACCGACTTTTTTATAAAAGCAGATATTTTGACGTGAGAATTTTCGATTGAAAATTAGGGTGCTTTTTCGATATTAAGTCAAAATAAGGTAAAAAAATAAATATTTTAAATCAAAAAAATTACAGTGTGTTTGGGACATAAGAAGGTAACGTGAAAATTTTTTTTTTGTATAAGATAAATAAAAAACCAGAACCTTGGTTATTTGAATTTTTCACATAAATTTTGAGGTTATGTGAAAAAAGTGTAAATACAAAAGTTGTAGATCTTTTTATTACCTACAACTTTGCCATTTAACGTTTTTCCATAGTTGTAGTTTTGCCGGAAATCGAGATAAATCGTTTTCTACCCTTAAAAACTCACCCCCTTCCACTTCCCGACCTCGGATCGCCCGTAAATTATTTTTCCTTTCATTTTTGTTATATTCTCTTCCTTTTCCAATTGGTTTCATCCTACTATTATTTTTTTTGGTTTCAAAAATTATCGACCCTGGTCTATAAAAGGATAAGAAGCACCTATAGGTATATTATTATAATATACTTATATATATTTTTTTCTATGTTAATTAGGTTATAATTTTATTTCTCTATTTGTATAAGTACTTATATGAGTTCCGCAATTCCTTATCTAGGATAGTAAGATTAATAACATTTTTTATACTTTACGCCGTCAATAGGGACCAACTATTATATGTTATATTTTTACATTACCATCATTTTCAACAAACTCAACAATAATTGAACAATTCACAAATAAACTCAAAATTAAACTGATTTGATCACAATCGTTAATGCTACAATATAACCATTAAATAAGCCTAATTGAATTTACCTAATCAATGAACATGAATATTGTAATATCTAGTTAATAATAAATAATCAATTTCCTGTATTGAAATTTGAATTATTTCTCACATAATTGAATTAATATGTCACCTTGACTAACTTTTTTAAGATTAATTATTCATGGTTGAAGTTAATTTAGTTTTTTTTTAATTTGGATTTTAGGAAATTGAATTATTGCATGTCTTCCTTCCCATTTCATTTCTTGACGCTTGACAACATTCTTAGTAGGTACATCCACATGTGCTATTAATTTTGTGATGTAGTAAAAGTACTGATATGATTTTCATCAACATGACAAAACTCTACTAATTATTAAATTTGTTTTATATACTTAACATTCTTATCTGTGGTTGCAAATATACTTAGGCAATGTTCTACTTAAATGCATTTTAAGTAATCAACAACAATAAATTATACAAGGTAATCATTGTATTGTAGATTGTAGCAAATAATACTGTACCAAGCAAAAATAGAGTAAACTTAGATGTTGGATACCTACTAACCTACCTACCTATTTACTATGTGATTTTTCTAGAGACTCTTTGCCATATTCTAAGGAAATATTTATATCTTCTTGTGAATTGATAATGTTATTATTGTTTTTAGTAGCAATCAAAAGTAGAGAAACATTTATTTTATGTTTATTATTCAGTTAATTTAAATTTTGTTTCATTCAGTTCCCAGGCGCTTACGGGAGAGCAACTTGCCTGCAAGACCATATCAAAGAAAATCAAACTGCCCATCTTTAGTTCACAAAAAATTATCATCTACCTAAACTGTTCAGGAACTAGGTAAATGAAAAACAGTTCTTCTCTTATGTTGCTAGAAAGTACATTTTGAGTACCATAAAACACAAAGCTTGGGAAATAGGTTTGGACAGTGGGGCTATGTAAAATGTTTACTAAAACGTATCCCTGAAGATGTAGTTGTATACATTGAAGGTAGCCTAGATTTCACTGTATACTACCCTATAGAGTTAACTATAATATCCTACGTTCATGGAGTTGTACAGGTTTTATACTAATAGTCATAATTTAATAATTATCAGATACATAGGAAACACATTACTTGCTTTACATAATATAAGAAGCAATACAGGCAACAAATGGCAATCATAAATTTCAACCTAAAGTTTCTCCTTGATTTAACCTTTCTTACCTAAACCCTTCTTTTTATAAAAGGAACTCTCTGTTTCGTTATTATAATGATATAATTGAGATAAAATTACAAGACGACTGTGAAAGTTGAACGTAACAGTGAACTAAATTGAAATTGGTTCAATCAAGCCGGTGGTTCAAGCTAAAAGTAAATCATTTTTTAAGGTTTGGTAGAATTTTATAATTATAACGGTATTTTTAGTAGCTCCAACTGCTAGATTTATAAATGAAAAAAGTTAAACATAAAACAATGACTTACCAGAATTAAACAGAATTAATACGCACTACAAGCAGCAAACAGCCGGTCAAACCTAGACAAATCGCCGAATGAAAATGAACGAAGATAACGGAAAACGGAATGGCGGTAAAATAAATTTTCTAGAAGCCGGCACGGAATTACGGATTGACCTTCAGTCGACGCAGAATCTTGTTTAGTCGACGCAGGCGTCACAGAACTAATACTAATAAAATTAATAATTGTAAATAATTATTTATTGTATGTTGTATGATTGTATATTCAATTTGAACTTTCAATTCCCACATTACATTAGATCTAAATATTAAATTGATTACTCTATTTTTGACTTCTGCCAATGTCATGTTTTTCTAATAAAAAAATGGTGATTTCCATTCCATTTATGTAATTCTTTTATTATGCGTAATGTGTTGTAATTTGAATTTGTAATACTGTTAATTATGCATAGAATGACTAGTAAGGAGTAATGAGAAACGAATGGCATTTAGGCATTTATTGTCATAATTTTTTTCTATATTAAATTTTTTTTTTTTTAATTGAAACCAATCACCAATCTTAGACAACCCAATATACACAAGTTGTCAAGTTAATACAGCGACTTTATACAAAAAGGGATGACAACCAATTACCTCTTGTAGAATAGGTACGCTGTCAAATTTTCGCCCGTCCCATGGCCATGGGGATCGTCTGAAGTTATGAATTATTAAAATTACCCTAATTATGGCCCTCTAGGATGTTTCTGTTCCTTTCAGATATTTGTAACCACAACAACCTCTTGGTTTTCGGCCGAACGCCAAAATGCATCGTGTTACTTCGTGAGTAGACGCATATAATTTTTGTTATGGCCTACATGCTTACATGCTTCTTTTAAACAGCCAAGCAAAGTAAATATCTTTGCTGAGCTAAGTGAAAATGATACTTTAGACCACCAATTAGTAGGTACGTTCCATTTGAAACTTTTAAACAGCAAGGTAAATATCTTTGCTCAGCTAAGTTGTCCGCGAACAACTTCGTATAATAGCATGAAAAATATAGAAAGGCATAGGTACTTAACCGCGGCAAGGGCGGAGGAAAAAATCTTCGTTATCGCTTGATTTGCTATTTAAAATTAATGTAAAACAAACTCGGCTATTATTATATTTTTAAAGTTGATAGGCTTGTAGAACAATAAACAATGAGAGTAGGACGCTGATCAAGCAATTTCCAATTTGCACATTAAAAATTTGCACATCTTGCATTATTTGAAACTGAGACTGCTGAGAGTTATCATATCAAGCAATGCCAAAACCATTTATTTTTTTATTTTATATTATAGGTGTTAGTGTGTTGTTAGGGTTAGGTGTAGAGGATTAGTGTCTGAATGCCGACGTAGATACTATACCAATAATGAGTTATTAAAAAATCAAGTCTGCAAAAAAAAAAGTAACAAGTAAAAATATAGGTATACTTAGTGAATTGATTTTAACAAAAGTGTAAATAATGCCATTCCACCTAAATTCATATCCCTACTTAGAAGGTAAGTCTAGTCCTTATTATAAAAAAGAATGCGGGTTTGTCTGACGTATAATATATACAAGTTTACGATAGATGATAGATGAAGAAATTAACAACATATAAACCTTTTCTTATAAATAGTTTTGCACTCATCGATTTTCTACACTCACAGAACTAAAAAAAATAGGTAGGTAGAATACTTTTGAGTATGGACTACTTCTTCAGAATACTTATTTCCCACAAGACCCTGTGTTTTAAAATAGCATCTCTAGCTCTAGGCAAGGCCATTAGACAAGTTGTCTAAAAAGAAAAAATTTGAAATTATTGATGTCAAAATATGTCAATTGCAAATTATTGTCGATTTTGTCTGCCTTTTTATATGCATAATTGAGGCGTGCCTTTCCAAAACGTTGTAAGCGCCAGTTTGCTTCAAATTGACTTTTTATGTTATTTAAGTTGTAAGTGCCATGCTTTACACTCCCACAAAGCACTTTGTGTGTGCAGTTAAAAATCAGTTTTTGCTTCTCCTATAAAATTCTAAAAATAGCACTTACAACGTTTTGGAAAGGCACGCCTCAATTGTTCTATTAACCAAAGAAAATTTATAGGGGGTGATTTATAGGGTTTAATTTATAACGTTAGGAATGTTAACTCCCCATGTTAAACAATCGCAACAAATTGGAGAGAGAAATAAGAAAGAGCGAGAGAGAGGGTTGTTAGTGTGCCTGCTGGCCACGGCCACCAGTGGCGCAATGGCGGGAAATTTGAACGGCGATTTTAGAATTTTTGAATTTTATTTATTAACTTTTGAACGAGTTTTTATTGAGTTAATTTGTAATTCAATATAAATATTATTAAATCACAAATTAAATCAATAAAAGCACACTTTTATATTATCCAAGATTTGGAAAATAAATAAGGAAACGCTTTATCGTAAATACTTTTTTCTATGTTTATTTATACCATACCATAATATAATAACCATAACAAAAAAAAACTGTTTAGAACAAACTAATGTCCTTAGGTTACGTCTCACAGGTCTCAACTCATCAGGTATTGTCTCAATTCATATACCTACTATGTATCACAAATACTGTATAAAACACGAGCACTATTAGGCTGCAACGAGACACGTAGGTACTAAAACATCCATAAGCTATTGGGTGCGGATTCTTACAGCATTCTCTGAAACAAAAGAAACAGAAACAGTATCGGATTGACATTAAATTTTTATGTAAAATAGGGCCACTAGCCAAGTATGAACTCATTGAGTTAGCTCAAACTCCATCATGTTTCTCGATGTACAACATTCCTTAAAACAAACAGCGACGACAGCGCCAATTTGACTCTGGTGGCCAGCTGCGCGGCTTTAGCTAAATATGACCTTGTGATGCAAAGGTCGCTAATTACAGTTTCACGGGGGTGCTAATAGTGAGAAAAGTTCGGGAGTGAATTTGTGTAAGCAAATGTAAATCAAATATCAATATAGGTCTATTGTTTTATTAAGATATCTATATAAATTTATAAATATTGCAAAAAGATTTAAAAAGTTGTTTATGATAAAAAAATAAATTGATGTCCAGTCAGATATAAATTTTTTTTTGCCATTCAACCAATCCAAACAACATAAATAACGTTGTATTTTCAAAGTTGGCGACCGTCTATCGCTACGAAATTACAGTCAATTGCAATAATGCTGCCGACAGTGCCGACTCAAATAAACTCTGCTACACATAATTATCGTTAAAAGAGCATTTTTTAGTCAAATTTGATACCGTGTAATTCCTGATATACTGAACGCATTTCAAAAAGCTGGTCACATTTCGAAAGGTATTTTCATCCTCTATTAAATCATTCGTAACAACTTCTTAGATTTTGACCGGGGGCTATAATATAGGGTAAAACAAAATGTCGTGCATTTTGAAAAAAATTTCACTTGCTCCCCATTTTGCAGGAAGACCATGCTGATATTTTTTGAACCTAACATTTCATAGATATGATCATACCTCGGGACCTTTTTGGGATTTTGCGAATATTAAGCAGGTAATAATAACTCATTATTAAGTGACCATAAAACAACCCCTAAAAATATACCTGCAAAACCCCGGAAACCCCCAATAAATACATTGTCTGTGACCAAAATGTAAATACATTTATGATAATCTTCAGGTTGGAAAATCCCTGAAATAAGTACCGAAATGACAGTGGCGGATTTACAAATTTGCCGCTAGTAGACTATGCCGCCCTTCAGTGGCGGCGCGTGACTTGTTAACTTGGGGGTGCAGCAAAAGCCCGCTGCAGGCGTTATGCGCCGCAGGCGAAAATTTCTGAAGACCACGCCCAAATTTGGTCAATAATTTTTAGTAAATATTTTTAAAATTTATGATTACCTATTTATTTTATTGAAAATGAAATAAGATAAAAAAAAATTAAAAAGGCCATATACCGGGTGTTTCAGGAGGTACGCTCGCCCCTATAACTTTTTTGTTGTTTAAATTACAAATTTAAAATTTTGTGTGTTTATATGTGATATTATTTTGCTTTTGATGACATAGCGGATGCCATTTTATCACTTCCGGTTTAACCGGAAATTATCTCAACCTTAGATTTTTAAATGGGACACCCTGTATATTTTTGGCTATATCGATTCAGAACACCATTCTAAACTCAACGACATCCCATACGTTACTTTTTGATACTTTAAATTATTTTTAATTTTATTTTTATTTTTTCGTCTAGATTGCTATGAACTCTCTAAAATTGTTTACTTCTAAACCAAAATCTTGATAAAAATGCAATTTTCAAGTTTTATTGGGTTTTACATTTTTTACATACTTTTTAACTTTTTAAAAAGGCTTTTTCCAAGAGAACTCAATTTTTCCAAATGGAAACATATTGGCTCACTCGAGCAAAAAGATAGAGCACTTTTTTTCCAACAATTTTATATCACACATCCTAATGTCAAGTTGCGATAATTTATAAAAATAACATTTTATGAGAAAAAATACACGAAGCGCAAACGGCTTTGCATTTATCTAGGTACACATGACGCCATAATGCTCATAAACAAATGAACATAATTACAAATTAAATATAATCATTGAAACAATAGGAACAGTCTAGTCAGTCCAGTTGTTCAAAATGCCTTCCTTGTTTTTCTTGACAAGCGCGAATGTTTTGAATTGTTTTTCTTACAACATTTCGTACATACTAATTTCAATGATGGCGGATTTTAAATTTGTAATTATGTTCATTTGTTTATGAGCATTATGGCGTCATGGGTACCTAGATAAATGCAAAGCCGTTTGCGCTTCGTTTTGTATTTTTTCTCATAAAATGTTATTTTTTATAAATTATCGCTGCTCTTTTAACTTGACATTAGGATGTGTGATATAAAATTTTTAGAAAAAAAGTGCTCTATCTTTTTGCTCGAGTGAGCAGCCAATATGTTTCCATTTGGAAAAATTGAGTTCTCTTGGAAAAATAAGCCTTTTTAAAAAATTAAAAAGTATGTAAAAAATGTAAAACCCAATAAAACTTGAAAATTGCATTTTTATCAAGATTTTGGTTAAGAAAGTAAACAATTTTTGGAGAGTTCATAGCAATCTAGACGAAAAAATAAAAATAAAATTAAAAATAATTTAAAGTATCAAAAAGTAACGTATAGGATGTCGTTGAATTTGGAATGGTGTTCTGAATCGATATAACCAAAAATATACAGGGTGTGCCATTTAAAAATCTAAGGTTGAGATAATTTCCGGTTAAACCGGAAGTGATAAAATGGCATCCGCTATGTCATCAAAAGCAAAAGAATATCACATATAAACACACAAAATTTTAAATCTGTATTTTAAACAACAAAAAAGTTATAGGGGCGAGCGTGTACCTCCTGAAACACCCGGTATGTATATGCATTTTGCATAATATATTCCGCTCTTTAGTCGTATAAACAATAGGCCGGGTTTATAGCACCCGATACAAAAACAAAAAAAATTTCAAAAATGCGACCATTTGCCCTTTATATATATATATTAGGCGTTCTCATTATTTTTCCTACGAGCGTGCGCAAAGTAGTACTTTGCGCACGCATTTTTGTGTGCAAAGTTACACTTTTCCGCACTAGTGCGGATAAGACTTTTATCCGCACTGGGTGCGGAAAAGTAAAACTATTCAAAAATCTCCTTGGTAGGGAATATATATAAACACTGTTAAAATGAGCAGCTCTGACGATAAATATAAATGTTATAAACAAATAATTAAGTTTCCTATTATTTTTTTTATTGTTATGTAATTTTTTAATTTTCTATTATTTTTTTTTGTTATGTAATTTTTAGTTGTAAGTATATTATAGTTCTTTCTTTAAAGTCGAATTAAAAATTATTAAATAAATTATCATATTTTTATTTTTGTTGTTATCTGATATGAAGCTCGTAGGAAAAATGTTGTTCCTAACAAGTGCGCAAAGTGCTTTTCCGCACGCAAGAACTTATCCGAACTCCGCTTCGCGTCGTTCGTCCAACTGTACTTGCGTGCGGAAAAGTATCACTTTGCGCACTTGTTAGGAAAATAACTATTTGTTGTCATTAAAGTGTCATTTTTGTGTTGCATTTGTAAATAATAATTTATTCTGCCATACGACGATCTATCATTTGGCGGCCGGACAAAATTAAATGTGAGGGCTTTTTCGTAAAGTAAAAATAGAGATTTCTCCGTGTATGTAATGGGGAAATCTTTGTTGTGTTTTGCATTGCTATTTAAAAGTAACGTAAAAGGTATTCGGCTAGTACTTATAATGGCGATAAATATATGTTTACATGATTGAGTCAAGCTACACACAGGGCACCTTATTCGGATCATCGCATCGTCAGAAATTTATATGCATGGGACGCCAGCTGCAGCTATTGTCCGCATGCCAGTGCGTCACTGATGCTTATTCTTATTACTTCAAGACGTCAATTGTGTTTAATTTGTATTATTTTGTATAGGGTTATTTCTTTCGACCTCCCAAGTCCCAATGCATAAGTAGTTGACATGGTTCCGATATTGATTCCTATTGGTTCTTGGTTTAGTGTGTCATGCAAGCAAACGCAATTTAGCGAACAACTCGTTTACTTGTGTGTCTTTACCTAATCTCTTTCTTCCAAACACAATGTTTTTAAATTTCATACCTTTATAGCACTATTTTATCGAACAACCGTTTGATCGGCAAGGCTTGAATGTGCAGACAAAAGTCAAGTATTTTTGGCCTCGCCGAATCGCAAATTGTAAAGAATCTTCTCTGTTATCGGAACCTTGAAACCGGACCGGATTTCATTTGACATTTGACCACAATAATCTGATTGCTTCCTGAGTACGATTACTTACAGTGTTCTGATGCCGCAGTGTCGAATGGGAATGGGTAATTCTTTTTGATCGGAGTAAGCGATGGACATGGACGTTTCTTTTCTTCTGTCCGGTAATGTTATTGTCTAGATTTTCAGCCATTTTGAATTTGAATTCAACAGACATGAGGAGGCACGATCAACCGCGGTTTCAAGGTAAGTTTTCTTGTATTAGTTCCCGATCTCATTTCGGGATGCCTGTCGCTATTGCATGCGTGCTATTAACACATGATTTCTGTAGGGATATAACTATTTAAACAATTGATGGTAGTTTTAGTAGAACCTTAAATTTATATTGACTATTATTGATTATTGAAATAGGTACCTACTAATTGAAAATTGACATGGAGAGACTTAAAGGTAATCTTTACAAAGATAATATACCCAGTGGCGTCACTATGCATGGAGGCCCTCTCCAGCAAATAAACTACTAAGCGCCTACTATAAAATCTTAAAAGGGGGAGGTTATTGGGTAAACCTGCCCCAGTGAACTCAATTGAGGGTTAGTTAGTGGGTTATGTTATAAATAATAATTAACCCCCCAAGGTCTAACTTTGTGAGATTATTTTTGAAACTTTTCATTTATAATAAATAGGTAGGGTATATTATTTACCTTTATATTTAAATACATTTTTATTTTTAGGGAATTCACCCTATCCTTGGGGCTGCAGACCTTTGTACAGACCACCATTTAATATGCAGTCTTTGCCACCCTTCGGCTTTATGCAGGTAAGGCTTTTACATTTTTTTTATATTTTTATATCCTGTTTATTTAACAATGTTTCAAAAAATCGTACTATATATACTTACTATACCTATTATTTATTTATTATTTATTGATCTATACTGTGTAGTCTAGGCACTATATCCTGCACTGTCTGTTTTTTTGATGTTGCTATAGTTAGTATGTCTTTATAAAATTTTGTTGGCAATAAAGGCTATTATTTTTATTATTATTACTATATTATAAGTGTAGTAGTAGTAGTACTAGTAGTAGTAGTAGTAGTAGTAGTAGTAGTAATAGTAGTAGTAGTAGTAGTAGTAAGTATTAACATGTTTTATTTAACAGAAAGCTACAATTAAATATTTTAATACATGTACGAGGTACAAATATAAATAAATACTCTACTTACTAAATAGTTTGATTTTAAATGTACAAGAGCATAGCAAATAATTATTGCAGTCATGCAGTTGATGATCGACGTCATAAAGTAGTCCATTTGATTAACATTGTTTTCTCCAGCACATACCTCGGGTAGGTTAAGTTGATAAAATAAATGCCCGACATAACTTGAAACTTCCACTGCATGTGTGGCCTAGGTAGTAGGTACTACCCAGGGTTGTAGTTTGTTTGGTATCACTTTAAAAATATACTTACAATTAATTTAATCACCAATATCTAAGTGATCTAAAGGTTTTGATTTTCAAGTTAGATATATAC
Organism: Polydrusus pterygomalis; assembly: GCA_963969555.1. NCBI lineage: Eukaryota > Metazoa > Arthropoda > Insecta > Coleoptera > Curculionidae > Polydrusus > Polydrusus pterygomalis. Next base: position 54,428,535 of record OZ018381.1, read on the forward strand.
TATACTGTCCACAATTATTAACAACAACCACATACAAATAAATATTTGCTTCTACTAAATATTTTATATCATTCCAACAATTGATCTGCTCTTATCATTGTTTTTACTACCATATTACAGCTTTATATTAAAGTTGTTTTTTTTTTATCACCTTTTGAACCTACACATATTACAGAGGCACACCTAAATGTGGAACCCAGACCTTGTTTGTTATCTATCTTATATAGTAACAACATTTAAGGTGTTTACGTTTTACGTAGGTAGTGTATTTTTATTTGTTGAGGTCACATTTTTATTTTGTAACTATTTTTATTGTGATTATCAGTGTTATATTTAGTCAAGTAGGCACCTATCTCAACGGTAATGCGGCGGCGGGTTGGTAGGCCATATAGTTTACATAGTATTTATGAAAAGTGTGCCTTGGTTTATTAGTAACAAGCTCAACGCGTCATCAGTGTCAGTACTGTCAGTTTATTGTTAATAATTTAATGGTGATTTAATGTGTCTGTGCAACAACTCCTACACACTCTAGGAGTTATTGGTCTGTGGTGAAAATAAAGATTCAAGGAACGTCTACACGGGTTAAAGAATAAACTGTTAATTCAAGTTATATCAAAAAAGAGTGCTAGCTATGGATTTTCCCGAAAAATACTATAAATATGTATTATTATTTAAAAATGAGAGCGAGGCAAAGAAACAGTATTATAACGACTTGCAAAGCTATTATGATCAACGACGCACGCGAGAGGAGGATGTGCTGTCCAATGGAGAAAGAGACCTAGTTTTTTTTAGAGATAGATACTTGGAAAGAGACTCTGTTTTGGTGAGGGAAAGAGACTTTGAGCAATATTACCGATCCTTTGAACGGGATTATAATATGCAAAGGAGTAACAGCTTGGAGAATCTAGTAAGTTTTTAAATTTTATTGTGATAATATACCTAGCCTTTCCACTAAATTCTTCTTGTAAGGCAATTTAAAAATACTTATGGGCCTAAGCAAAATTTAAAAAATCATCAATCAAAACTCGAGTCATAAGACCACTTCGATTTTTTATGTGAGAGTACCTACCAAACATTTTGATTTTAAAGTCTTGTTCTTGACGACAAGCTGAAGATTGTATTAATTTTGCAGTCGGTCACTGTGTGTTGCCTACCGTTTTCTACTGGCGTTTTCCATTATTTGTAAATATTCAATGTAACGTGGGGCGTGGGGGGCGTCTTTCAATTTCGTTTTAGGCGCAGGCGTTACCGATATAGGGTGACGCACCAGAAGACAAACAAACCAAATCAAATGAAAGTATTTTTATTAGATAAACATCGCAAGAAATCGAGTCTCGCCTCTCGCTCGGGGTCAGATCCAATAAGTGTAATAGTGTAAATACCTGCTACCTATGTTATTTAAAATTTTTGTTTCGCGTGTTTAAATAATTTAATTAAAATTAAGGTTAAGTGACAGTGACATAAAATGCAGTGATCTTTTTAATGTTGGAACTTTGCTTTTGGTGTAAAAATAAAATAAATAACTACCGTGAGCTTAGAAAATTATTGAGCTGTCTCCGTGAGCTTCCTGTAGGTACCTATAAGTTATCTTTAGGCCAACTTTCATAACCCTGCTTTTTTATATGTGTGAAACCGGCCTCTTATTTGACGATAATGAAGTCATCCGTCATACCTACCGACCCTACAGTCATTAAAACAATATTTCATAACAGAAAAATTAACATTTGTAATGTTTACAGGCGCGTCTGCGTATTGGCCGTAATGTCAGTTTTCGATTCTCGTTACAATTTATTTTATACTTATACATACCTACCTATATCTTTTTCACACAGTACCACAGCAGTGCCCGACAAGAATAGCATGGTCCGGATTTAACCAGTTAAAACCGGATCTCCTCCACGGTTTATTAAAAACATCCAAGGTCAAATGAAATAATTATTTGGTGGTTTTGTTTGTGCTTTAACATCGAGCATGGCCGTCTACGATGTAGCTGTCGACAAAGAAAGGTCGTGAAAGGGCAAAGGGTATTAGTGGGTTAACTGGGGGGGGGGGGGGGGGGGGAGACGCCCAGTGTCAAAATGTCATTTCCCCGTAGCCTAATTTCTGACTGAGCGTGCGCGACTATAAATCACCAATCACAAAAATAATAATGATAAATCGTACCTAGCTACTTGTTTTCATCCCGAATATTCCAAAACTTATCAAGTTCCAAGGATAGAGGATAAGATGTTTTTGAAATCAGCTTAGCAATTGATACCTACGAACTGTTAAAAAATCTAAAAAATAAACTTCGTGAAAATTAACCTTGAAATACCTCACAAAACACCTACTGCCGTTCTTGTAAATTAAATTGAACATACTGGTTGACCATGACCAATTTTTTTTGTTCAGTGTTACGAAAGTTGTCTAATGTCTAAAATACCTTATAAGAATATCTAATTGTAATTCGCAAGTGTCAGGGTACCTAACATAGTACCATAAAAAAACGTAGTTTTCTTTCAGAGAAATAATTATAAACAATTAAATAGTGGTGGCAGAACAGTGAACTCCGTCGTAGTGACAAAATTAATAAAATAAATGAGAATCTGAAAGATCGAGTGGACGCATTGAGATGTTCGTTTTCAATGACATTTCGAGTAAAAATCGTCTTAAAAATAAAATTACCACCCATTTAAGCGTTCGCGATGGACTATTCCGATGATAATTATCATGAATTAATATTCAGAAGGCAACTCGATGCCGACCAACAACATTATGATTATGATATCAGACAAAGATCGGGGCAATCCGACGGTACCCACGCTTTTGACCCGCAATGGTACTATGAAGAAAGGCGCGTGCGAGAGACACAAACATTGCAATATGAAGATAATATGCCCTATAGGGGAGAGAGGGACAGAGGTCATGTGATTGGGGAAGTTCCCATCCTTGTTAGAGAGAGAGACTTGGTCCGATACCAGCAAGAGTATGTGGGAAAGGAACACTCTATACGCAGACAGGGAGAATATGTAAGTTTTTACCTGGGTTTAGTTGAAAGCTCCGCTTAAAATTTAGTAAAATAATAATAATAATAATAATATAAATTAAATTTTTGGATTTTCTAGTAGTTTTACGTAAATCGAAGTCATCTTTTTGAAAGTTAAAAAATTTGCATGGTTTAGTGCATATTAAGCATGCCAGTGTTTTCCGAATTTGGGTTAACATCTTGATTTTACTGATACAGGCACAGCATGCTGTAATTCACCGCGAACGTCTCTTAGAGTTGTGAAAATGAGAAAGCCTGAAAAATTCTAGTATGATGTTTGATATAACTATAGGTATCCTCATGAACTTCCGGTTGTATAGGGGAAGTAGTAACTCAGCCGGCATTAGTTAAGAACTTAAATTTTGAAAACTAAATGGCAATATTGTTTATTGCATTTTAAACCTTAATGAACTAAATGCCTAGGATACATTTGCGCATAAATGCTCAGTACTCAGAGTAACAAAATAGGCCGTGAGAAAAGAAGTAATGCGGCAATAACGAACTAGAGAGTGGCGCCCCCTGTGTGAAATTCCGGTACCTACTCATTATTTTGTATCCTTGCACAACCTTGTGACTGTTTTCGTAGAAAAAAATATGATATATTTTTTATGGTTTTATCCTAATTCCCAACTTTTTAATCTTTATCAGTTACTTAGATAGCTATTTAGGTATTAGGTATCCTACTTACCTAACTTAGTTCATCATTAGAACGAAAGTTAGGGATTTAATGTTGGAATAGATAGGTAAATATTCAATTCAATTGTTACAAATTCGCTATCGAAACAGAGCAGCGGGCATCATTTTATAAATACTACCCAATAGGTACCCATATTATTATTTTGAAAAAGAAATTTCTTGGGTGCATTCTTCTTACATTATTTCATTCTTTTTCAATAAAAATGCCATTTATCTCCTACCTGTGTTCATGAAAATAATACCTAAAATATAAATATTGAAAAATAGATCTATTTTATTACAGATCCTTAATAAACGCTCACAGAAACAGGGCACATCCCAAAATCGCCACCAACCACAGGTAAAATTAAGGTAAAATATTTGACCTGCAAGGGTATAGCCATCATGCACCGTTATCTTTAGAATAAATTAAATAATAAGGAGCTTTTTGGGTATTTAATTTTATTGCACCTTGCTTGCAATTTTAGTTTTTCATATCCCGATCAGTATATGTCAAGTTCTTTTTTTTTAATTTAAATTTTATTAAATAATAGTTAAAAAAAATTGAATTAAAAAAAAATTCTCTGGGTAACAACGAACAAACCGGTTGCCGATATACCTTAAGTTCCATAAAGGCCCGTGGCGATTTTGGGTTAAGGGTATCCAGGTACCTGTGTAAGTCGTTGCGATTTTAGGCGACGATTTTAAGGGGAAGCAATCTTGGTAGCGATTTCGGGCAACCCCGCAGAAACATTCCATGGACTTTGCGTTTATAAACTTTTATACCCCTTTTTCCACCCCCTAGGGGCATACTTTTCATAAATGCCTAAACGTGTTTATTTCTTTCAAGCGAAGAATTTGGCCAAATTTTTTTACTTATTAGTTACATCTTTTTCTCTATGGGTTGCGTTAGAAACTTACCCTCTTCATTTCTTCCCTCTAGGGGCAAAATTTTCCAAAATGCATATACGTACTTGCTTATTTTAACAGAGTAACCATAGTACCAATTTTCAGCAATATAGCTTAGACATTTATATGTTCCCCCTAAAATGGGTTACACCCCCTAAGTGAATTTTGAAAAAATGACTAAATACATACATATTCTTATTTGATTAAAGGAACTTAGATGCCAATTCTTGGATCTCCATTACCAGTTTTAGTTTCTGAGATAGAAATTCCTATAAAAATTTGAATCCCCGTTCTTACCCCCTTAGGGGTTGATTTCAGAAAAATCCCTTCTTAGTGGATGCCTACATTATAAGGAGAATACATCCTCGAAATTTCAGGGTTCTAGGATCAGGGGTTTAGGCTGGGCGTTGATGTATATTAGTCAGTCAGTCGCTTTACAATTTTATATAATTTATTAGAATATAATAATATTAATCAGCGACACGCAACACCATCAGATAATGCATTGAACTCTGTTTTGCGCCGCGTGAGTAGTGTCAGACATAAATTTACAAGAAAAATTAAAATTATATGGATAATGATGCAATTTATCGTTATAAACCGCTGATAACCTAGTGTTAGTACCTTAGTGCATAAAGGAAAAATTGTGTGAGATGCAATATAACAATAACGAGTACCTACGTTAAAACTACTTTTGGCATTGATAAGTCGATTTACCAGCAAACTTATGTCGACTAGTGCGCGTACGGTTCTCGTAAGAAAAGCGATACTAGCCGGTGAAGAGGTTTTCGAACGGTACCAGATCACCGACCTTTTGATTATTTTCAAGTATTACACGGAAATGAACATGTAAGCCATGTAAGTACCTAATAATAAATTTTTTTTAATAAAATCAAAAAATTTTTATATTCGTTTTATTTTTTGGGTAAAATGTAATTTCCCATTATTTACCATAGACATTTATCTTTCAGATAAGCAAACAATAATCACGAAAGTGGCAAATTTATGGCCTTGCCAGGGTGACCACCTTGTATCCAGTTAAAAACCGGAGATATTAAATTTTCTTTTAAATTCGTTTAAGAATGCGCCGCAGGCAAAATTTTTTGGGTGCCACGCCCTTTTTGGGCTATCAACAGTGGCGTAACTAGGGGGGACCAGGGGAGGCCCGTCCCCCCCAGAGGTCTGACTGCCCCCCCCAGAATCCGCGAGAAACAAATTTATTCTGCCAGACCACCCAAATGCGAACGATAAGTCAAACGACAAATTGATTAATTGAATTTTTTTTAAATATTATAATTTACAAGTTAATCTTTAAATTTACTGAAAAAAATATTATGTAGTTCTTTGGAGGAAGGAATCGTGAACCTAAACCTAACCTTATTAAATTATTTGTTTTAATTATCTTAAATTATATGATAAAATTCCTCAAAACATTTTGTTTCAAATATGGCGCGGATCTAATCAGAATAAACATGTCCAAATTCAACTCGAAAAATTTCCAAAAAAAGTTTTCGACAGCTGAAAAATCTAACCGATAAAAAACGAGGTCTTGTGATATTACTGTTGATTATTGGTCAAATTTGTTAAAATTTGGGCGTGGTCCAGAAAAAATTTCGCCTGCAGCGCATTTCGCCTGCGGCGGGCCTCTACACGAGCCGCCACTTCAAATCACAACAGGGCCACCCCCAGGTTAGAGGGCTAGTTACGCCACTGGCTAACAAAACCTAGAGATTCTATGAATAACGGTCAACAACTTTAATAATTTATACCTAAATAGGTACACAATAAAAGCTGAAATAAAAAAATATTTTTATTTATAGTACGTCAGGAATTGCCTTAAAAACCAATAATTATTATGGGCGGTGCGGTAGTTCTTTAACCAGGTAAGGATTATTGTTTTCAAACCTTTTTAATAATTGCCACATTTAGATAAATTCCAAAATAAGTTTTTAGGTCCAAATTAAAAAAATAACAACAAACAAACTCTTAGTCAAAAGTTAACACAAACATAAAATAAATTCTAAAATCACGTTAAGTAAGTTACCTACTTAAATACAAGAGAATATAAAAAGCAAAATTTTCTTCACTAAAGTTATTTTGTAGGAAAAATACGAAAATTGTTAAAAACCGGAGCTCTTACTAAAAAAACCGGAGCCCGGAGGTCAAGTATAAAAAGCCGGAGACTCCGGGTGAAAACCGGAGAGGTGGTCACCCTGGGCCTTGCGCATGTAAACAAAACCACACAGGAATAGGCATGCGCACACTGCAAAATTATCGTTTAACGAATGGGAAAACAGACAGGTCCGGGCTTTAACATCTTGTTTGTATGGCCTAGGCCTAGATAGATGTGTTTAAATTGATCATAATAAAATAAAATTACATATCAAACAACAAAATAGTAATTTACGTTACAAGACCGGAAAGTAGTGTTTTTCAGGTCAAGACAAGCATTTCCAGGGCGAGCCATAGGCGAGTCCTGGAAGCTTGGAGAGACCTGGAAAACACTAATTTTCGGTTGCGTGACGTACAATATTTTTTTTAAGACCGACACTTCGATATATTTTATAATTTATAATCTACGCGAAACAAGTTTGACATAAAGAACAAAATTAAAAATCAACGAACTGTCACTCGACAATACATCGAAATGTTGTTGTCATAATAACGAAATCAAGGTATCTTGTATTATCAAAGAGCGATTGGACAAACAAAAAACAGGGTGACAGTGACATTAGAGACCGGAAAAGTGACATTAGAGTCCGGAAAAGATTTTTCCTGTCTCTAATGTCACTTTTCCGGTCTTGCGATCGGAAAAACGTTATTTTCTAGACGAAAAATTGTCCAGAAAGTGTAAATTTTCTGGTCGGTTTAAAAAAAAACATATGTGTGAATTTAGCAACGTTCATCAGCACTGTTTATGCAGCGACGAAATTTTTTTTGGGTTACGTGTCAATTCCGCCTGTACTAGCGTTTGTAAACGAATTTTATTTTTTTTAGTGGCGAAGATTGAAATTCTACCCTTTGCAACTACCCCATAGAGGTAGAATTTCAATCTTCGCCACTAAAAAAATTAAAATTTGTTTACAAACGCTACAGGCGGAATTGACACGTGCCCAAAAAAAAATCGTTGCCGCATAAACATTGCTTACTTCACACATATCAAGAAATCCAGAGAGAAATCGTAAAACACAACAACAAAAGTAGAGCCTAGCCGGTTCTGGAATGTATTTTAAGGATGCCTCTAATAACTAATAACAAGATTGCTGTGCGCGTGCGCATACCTGTAGAGCGGCAATCTACACCGTACAACATTGGGTAGTTATACAGTACTTATTTTTAGAATAAAGATTCATTTAAAAAAAAATAAATGCGTTTTATTTAGATTTCCTTTTTCCCTACACTAAGTGTGTCTGGGTAGGTAGGTATACCTACCTATTTACTTTTAGCTTAGTCAAAACAACAGATTTATTTTAGCATTACCCACCCTGTACTTAGGTATCTCTGGCTCAAAATAATAATGTATGAATTTCAATTACAATAACATTATTTTTTAAAATACCTACACTACATACTACAGGTAGGTATTGTACAAAATTTCATCCTTTTCCGTCACGTAGTTTTTGAGCCAATAATAATAAAATTGCTTCCACAACTTTTGCCATTATCTTCCCACCAACACTGAACTGAATAATTTATACTTGCCGATTTTCTCCCCTCAATGTCACCTTGAACATCCATCGTTAGATTGTTATATAAAAAGCGAGAACGCCAAGGTCATTTCTTTTGTTTGATTTCACCGCCTCGATTTGGCGGGTTACACATCATGGCGGCATAGGCAGATGCGTCTTTAGTTTTCCCGGACCAATCGGCTGTCAAAGAAAGCACGGCTTCAAGGTAGAGGGGGTTTTAGTATAAATATCGAATGGCGTCTAAATTTCTTACGTTATTTGATTTGTTAGTTCGTTGACTTCGTTGGATCATAGAGCGCTTTAGTTGTTTTCTGTTTGATTGAGGTGCATGGTGCATTAAAATGAAGTGTAAAATATTGAATCTTGCAGTTTTGTTATGCTTAGCCATATTTGAACTTTAGTGATTATTTTATCGGTGAGTAGGACATATTATTTATTGATGTATGATACCCGTGTCTCTATTGAAAAGAAGGGTTGCAAAGTTTTAGACCTAACTTTGTATTATAAATTGTTTTATAATTTGTATTATGGATTAACATTGTTTAAGTGTAATAATTAATATGCAACGAATCACCGACGTAGCTAGAGGGGGAGGGGCAAAAGACATAAAAATAAAGCATAGGTGTGTTGCAACACTCACATGGGAAAGTTTGATTTGACAATAATTATTATACTAAAGTTTGGGATTTTAAAAGTTGTTTATTCCAAAAATGAGTTGGTAAGTGTAACAAAAGAGAAAAATAAACGAGAATTGTTACAAAAGTTGTCATAAAATTAGGGAATTACCCAGAAAATTACTTATTTTCTTGCTTGGGAGGGCGCGCGAGTAATATGTCGTACAAAAATTACGACAACATCTGCTGCCTCCAGCTGCAGCGGCTTATTTATGAGTTACATTATGTAGGTAGGGTGTTAATTGCCTACTTACCTATTGGAGCCGCATAATCTTTTTTATGGGGGCGGCATAAAATTCATCCCAATTTTATTACCTGGTCAAGCTGTGAGGCAAAATTTATGGATGTCTAAAATTCGTCACGTATAAGGTATACCTACTTATCTCACCTTCAGTAGCAATATAAATTATATTTATTATATAATTATTAGGAATAATACCTAATACCTACCTAGTGTTTTTTCATTTCTGTTCAAATTTATAAAATTATTGGGCGGCTTTTTAACTTTGTAATGTGATGTCGCTTAGACTGGTTTTAGACTTTTTGGCCAAGCCTGTACGTCGCGGGGGATGGGGCTATTTAATAAAAACTTTCGAGCCAGTGGCGCACTGTTAAGTTACTTAAGATGCTAAGAGATTAACACTGAAAGCTATTGCAGCATGTAAAAAAAACCTCTTTGTATCATACAAATAAGCTCTTAGAATAATTTGGTCTGAGCAAATAAAGATGGGCTATTTTAAAAAACAACCAATATATACCTAGGTATAAACCAAATGTAATAAAATGATTTGTTATGTATGGCATTCGTTTTATTTATTCCCGCTTTAATTTTAGGATCTCAAGATCAGTTTTTTTTATTGTACCTACTGACTTTTTTTTTGATCAGGTTGATCTAATCTGTCCCTGAGTGACTAAGTAATTGGGAAAACCAAATTAGTGATAAGCCTGATCGATATTTAAGTCCTAAAATGGGACTTAAACATCGATGTTACTGATTTTGATGTATTAGCATCGCTGGCAGAAGTTTCAAAACATCGACGTATCGAGGGATATTAAAACTCTGTCCTATATTGTATATGTATAATATTTGTATCGGTATTTTTACTGTTAATTAAATAAGTACACAATTTTTTATTAATTAATATAGATAGACAAAACATCTATTTTTTTATATTGTTCCAGTCTTAAAAAAATATTCCTAAACGCTATTGCTATAAATTTTTGTGCCAATTAACCATTTCCAGGTACGCCATAATAATTCATGCTGAAATTTTGATTTTTATTATCGTGTACATATTCTAGCGCCATCCATAAGTACATCCCTGTACTACTGTTTTTGATATGGGATAACAATCATGTATCATCGATTTTTCAATTAATGTTTTAATAGCATTGATGTTATTAGGCGATGTCAGAATCGATGTTAGAGAACCGTGGTCTCCATCCAGTGAAAACCCTTAAACTAAACCTCCCGGCAGGCATTGCTACCTGGGAAAGCGTTCCCCCTCCGGTCCTTCATCTTTGGCGCCTGATTTCTAAGAAAAATAGCTCTTAAAACAAAGAATTGTCCTAGATCTTATTGACCCTCTTACATGCGTGTAAGAGCCGTCCCCTTTTGCATTCGTACGATCCCTGGTAAAACTAAAATTAGAAAGTAATAAAATCTCTATCCCTATTTTATGTCTATATACCGGCGGCGGTTCTTGGAAGTTAAAGAAAATGTAGGTAATTGATTTAAATGCATAAAACAAAATTTTGACACATTTGCGCATATTTCTTTTTCTGCTTTTATTAATTTTTAAATCCAACTTTTTTTTAACGTAATAGGTAGGTACCTAATTGTACTCCAAAGAGGGGTATTTGGCCGTTTTTAAATATAATATCAGTAAACGAAATACATTGCGAATGCCTAACTAGTGTTTGCCCTTAAAAATTATTTTACAATCTGTCACCGTCATTTTACACTCCTTCCGAGGGTGCCCGCATTCGGGGTAACAGCAAATCTCCGTCATATCTATGACGTCACAGAGCGTTCTATAAGCACTCAGAGTGGTAAACTGGCAATGCTATTATAATAATGACATTTTTATTACCCTTCTTGCCTAAATTATCCGGAATAAAGAAATATGTAGTAATATATGAACCTTATATATTATAGAATCGTAAAATCACCTATCTTTGTAACATTTTTTTCTAGGAAATCCAATAGGGGGTTAAAAATGTTAAATTCACTGGGCTGGGGCAACATTGAAGGGATTTTTCGGGTATAAAAAAGGACTGACGAGGTCATTGATCGAGTAAGACAATTTTACGGTTTCAATCTCTAAAATTTTGAATTATTTACCAAGAAAATAATTAAACAAAAGACGCTGCTTAATAAAAACTCAAACCAGCGATCTACGTCATAACAAATTGACCAGTCCCAGCGTACTTGGACCGAAAAGCGACCCGCCGACATCTACCTGAATAATATCTCGCATCTAATCTCCTGTTCTTGTCTATTTAAGTTATCGAAACAAAGATAGCGATATAATCGACCTGAAGAGTGGCAAATAACACATGTTTTCGAACTTCCTGTTTGTCAAAGCCGCTCGGATACATGAGAGAGACAATTATTAAGTTGTGCTAAGAAAAAATATGGCTCATCTGCATAACTACTTATTGTGTAACAATTGTAAAATGTTTGCCAAAAACCAACTTTATTTTCAGTTTTCTGGTCCGGAACACCGATTCCCGGAACCCAGGATGCCTTATCGCCCCAATCTACCTCACAGAGGCTTGCTGTCTTCCTCTGGACCGCGGGGAGGTTCTTCATCTTGGTAAATATAAAATGGCATTCTTATAAAAACAATCGTTTGTGTGGTTAGTGCTAATTTGGTTGGATTTTCGGTAAGATTATCTTACGGTCTGATTAATCGGTTCACCTACCTAAATCCAACCAATTATTCTCCATAAAGCATTGTTTTTTTTGGCATGGATTGCTTAGCCCTTTAACCAGTACCTAATACTATAAAGTTAATTGATAGTAAAGTACGTACATACAATATAAACGCAAATATTGCACAGGAGTGTATTCAGTATATTCATTAACAGCTTATTTGCCATAAAATGTTAAAAACAAATATTTCTTGATCGTTTGCAGTTTTCTGGTAAGGGATTGATGTTTTTTTGGACACATTTTAATATGTCTGCTTTTCGCCATGAATTATTAGGAACTTTGAAACTGCCTGAAGCATACAATATATCTAAGCGCAAAATTTGTCGGTGGTTTGATAAGTAATTATGGTAGATAAAGCATTGATCACTAATTTTGATTTATACTTTAATTCATTAATTATTGTAGTGCTTGCCACCTGGTTTTCCTGCAAATAAGGAAATGACTGACATCAGTTAGTAGAGAGGTGTATTTCGAAATATGTTATTTGTGTTTTTAAGGTGGCATTCTTAACGTCATTAAATCCATTACCAACCTATAACCTATTTCGCGATGCTTTTTTTAGTTTATTATTAGATTAACTATACTCAACACCCAATATTATAGGCCGTGACGTATTATTCGAAACCATGGAAACTAATGCAAACCGCCAATGACCATACAGTATTTTGGTCGTTTCCATGGTTATGAGAGCTACGTCACTGCCTATATTTTTGGTAATAGACTATAACATTTAAATAAAATCAATATCGTCGGTACAATATTTAGGTAATATCTGACATATAACAAAAATATTTAATAATTTTATTGCTAATTTTGGGATAATTGTATAGTGAAAGAACAATGGCATAATAATGTTAAAAAAATCTTACCCGATATTTTTCGCTATACAATTCTTCTAAAATATTTAAAGAAATTCCTTGATATTTATTTAATATGTCAATTAATACCCATAAAATATGAAGACGATAATGATTTTATTTAAATTTTGTGTAAAAGCTAGAAAAATTACATAAATATACGCGAAATAGGTTATAGGTTGGCAAGCATGTTGATACTCCCACTTTAATGAAAGTATTTTTTTCATACAAATGGACAAAAAGAAGTACCTCTATACTTTAATAGTAATATTACGAGATTCTTTTTGCAACAAGACAATGTGTATATTTTTAGTAGGTGATAGGTAAAGTTCTCATTAAATGGTTACTCTATTTTAATACTAGATACTTATCAAAGGACAGACAAATTTTGGCCTTATATTGTACTTACTTTAAATGAGTTACATTTTCTCTAAGAAGTAATAGTTGATTGATTAAAACTACTAATTTTTGTATTTGTATGTATTGGACGCAAAAAAAATAAGAAATGTATTTTTTTTAACCTATCGAAATATAACAAAAAACCGATATTACAAATTACAGTTGGGTAATGTTATATTAAATGATGTTTGTTGGATTGGGCACCAGGGCAAGCTTTTAATTCCCATAATAACGGGCCATTTTAGATATTTAATGATTTGTCGGCAAAATGAAATTAAAAACTTGCCCCGGTTTAAAGATTGCAAAAATAAAAATATTTACACCTAAACCCAATCAATAAGCTTTAATTCGTCATCTGTAATACTGGTGTTTATTCCAAGTCTCTTTGTTCAAAGAAAATAATTTTTATTCTTTGGTCCCTAACCTACATTGCGTCATACCACTTTGGGTGGTTATTGTTTATTTTTATTGTCTAAGAGTATAACTATACAATACTATACATAGCACATCGCCGCTTACTCATTAATATGTTTGGAATTTTAGTTTATCTTCTGTTCAAATTTTCGGGAGATAAAAATTATAAAAACATACCTACCTACTGCAATGGTGACAGTATTCAAGGTTCCTTCCTTCACCTTGAGTCCCCACATTCCCGCAGTTTTAAGATAGCTTATAATTTGTGGAAATTAAATATCGAAACTGCAATAATCTGGTTTTAGCTAGTTTTATCTGGACTTGCTCGGAACAAGGTTAAAAATAAATTTACCCAGATATTTGCTCTAGAAAAATGTTTGTTTAAAAACAGAAGGAATTTATTAATTTATAATATTACTAGCGTGTATCCGGCATGCGTTGCAACCCGCTGGTATAAATACAAACCTGAACAAATAACAACATTGGATTCTAAAAAATATGTTTATTTTAAAAAAAAATGCAAAAAAAACAAAGAAAAGAAAAATAAAAGTAAACAATTTTTTAATCTAAAATTGTATAAAAGGCATTTATGACTAAATATTTTTTTAAAATTTTCAACTAATAAGGATTGTCTTCTATTAGTAAAAATATGTTTATACAAGGAGAAGCTAATCGGACAATACAACTTAGGTAGCAAAATATAAGGCCAAGATTTGAAATTACTAGTTTCACACTGAAAATGCTGAAATCTTTCGACAAACTTAATAGTATTACAAGTCGATGTAAATAAATATAATATAATATAAAAAAATTATTATAATCTTCAGATTGGAAGTCCCTGAAATAAGTACCGAACTGGACATTAAACCTTTACCGTTTTAAATTTTTTGATAAAGCCGAAAACATAAAAATATGCTCTTAAAGTAATGATTTATGTAAAATATGCATTTTATTATAAAACTGACAAAATATGCATTTTGCATATATTCCGCCCTTCAGTGATCACAAATTCGTTAAATTCAAAACACAACAAAGATTAATATTTTTGGACAGTTACTATTTAATAAATACACCCTTAAAATAATATTTATTTGAAAATTACTCAATTATGGATTTTATTGAATTTTTTTTGTTATGAGCTCAGACTCCCACGGTTAAGAGCCCATAGTTACGTTTCTGCAAAAAGGCAGTAGCGTAACTTCAAATTAGAGGCCACCCCTCAAGCTTTTGCTCGGGGCCAGGGTTGGGCTGATTTAAATCATGATTTAAGTCACGATTTAAGTCACTTGATTTTAAAAAAAAAATCATGATTTAAATCACTGAGGTATAATTTATCCAAATGACATTCCATACGGCAGTAAACAGTCTCAAAGAGTTACCGCCGTTTGTATGTGCATGGAATGATTGGAATGTCATCACACTGAGTTTGGATAAATTATACCTACTTATCACTTATTTTTTTTTTAAATCATGATTTAATGATCCTATTTATTTTTAATTCAGAACAATGAACAATATAACATATTAAAGAAATATTTTCAAAAATCAACAGTATAAGTATTTATAGAACTCGCGCTTTTAAGAAATAAAAAATTAGTAGGTGTACCTATATAATACATAATATAAACTTTAGAAGCGCGTTCTGACGTTTTGGGTATATAGAATTTAGATCTACTATATTGTTAGACAGACATTAAAATAATTTGTATTAATTTAAAAAAAGAGAAAAATGTTAAATTTTTAATAAAATCAATTAATAAAAATCAAAAAAATCAATAATTTTTTATTTTTTTATTAAAAATCAAATTTTGTCCAACCCTGCTCGGGGCCCACATATGTTTAAAGAAAAAAACGAAATGAAAATCCCAGAGTCCCAAATAACTCGGGGTTCCTTTCCCCCGTGCATTTTCGGACCCATAGTTACGCACCTACATGTAGGAGCGGGGCCAAAGTTTCAGTGTATTTAAAAAAAAAGGTATTAAATTGTTTCGGCCTAAGACAAACATTTTTATACAAAAGCATTTGAAAATAACGTACCCAATTTAATATTGTACATTTTGAAAAACGTTATTTTATTAGGTACTCATATTTTTAGTTTTAGTACTTAATTTTATTTGTTATTTTGTTCATTCTAGTAAATAAGAAAAATACTTACTGCGCTAGCAGATATACTAGTTTTTAGCTGACTAATTATACAGGGCGATTTCTACTATTTCCTGGCAATCTGGTTGCTCAAGAACTACCCATTCATTAGGCGACTTTCCAAGCATTTTGGTTGTCAACCAATTCCAGTTTTTGTTTCTTGTTTCGTTTCTAATTAATGAAAAAAGATGTTTTCATAAACTTTTTAGTAAAGTATTTTTCACAATAAATGGTTGACTCCGTTACCTGGGACGTTTTGTAAGAGCTCGGCCATAAAAATGCAAATAAACTGTCTGTCAGGGTCGGATTATAATTTGTAATTATAGCAGGTAATATTTAACTATCTTGTGCTTGCGATAACATCTTTCAGTCTTTGTGTTTCTTAGGAAGTGTTCAATATCTAAAGTTCTACCCTGTAGTGTATTTGCTTGTTGATTGTGTATAACAATGGGATTAAACCGGTAGTTTTATTGCAGTCAATAAGTCGATACTATTTAGGGTGAAAAATACAATCGCGTTCTTTTTTTCAATTAGCGTTATGGGCATTCTACATTTGACACATAAAAAAGCGAGCGACGTCCATTCAAACAGCGATACTAGTACAATCTTCTAGCAATCTGTGTAAATTGCTTTCAATCGCAATCCGATTCACCTTCCGTCTGATAATATAAGTAATAGCTCGGCAATCAAAATATCTCTTGCAATTTGATTGACATCGCCCAATTGACGGGGCACTCTTTTGAAAATTCGATCGCAAGCGACTAGATTGTCAATCTGGTTGCTAGACCATCGCCTAGTGAATGGGAGCCCCTTTAGGATTTTTAGAAATCAGCCTTAAAAATGGTATGTGTGAAGGTTATGGTTTGGTTATGGTTAACTACAAAAGCTGTGTTTGTAATGCTTGTGGCTTGGCTGTGATACATTGTAATTATTGTAAATATTTTAAATCTGTAAATATATGATTTTAATTGCAAAAAATAAGATTGTTAAAATGTTTAAAGGTTTTTATTCGTTTTTGCTATTCGTAGAAAACACGAAAAATTAAAAAAAACCGGAAAATGTAAAATGTATCCCAACATTCGAAAATGTCTATGAAATTACAAAACAATCTTTTTAAATAAACAATTATTTTTACAATTCAATTTTACATATATTTCAATCATTTTCTCGACCTGAATGTGTTTTTTTTACTGTTATAATATCCATTTTCCCCTTCATTTCCAATTAACCAATCCTATTTTCCTCCCTTTAAGGCAAGAACCGTTTCATCGGAACCACCCTCCGCCGCGCAGAAGACACCACTTGGACGACATCTTTCTGCCAAATCATGACGATGAAGAGTATCTGGAACGTGGAGAGTGAGTGAGAGAAGATACAATTAAATTTGTTTTATTTGCACGTTTTATTATTTAGGCTTTTTTGGATACGGTGAATGAAAAAAATGAAGATAATTCCAAACCCATAGGAGCAGTTTCACACACAACCATGTTTAGTCTTGCCGATTAGTTCGGGTGCTTTCTTAAGTTATTGTTTCGGTCCACTCTTTATGTGAAGGAGTCCATTTTAAACAATAATGGCCTGAACGGATCAAGACTGACCATCAGTCGTGAATGTGATATTTGTTCACGCTTTCTTGCGGTTACGTGAATCGAAGAACGGAAAAATTAAAATTATTATGTTCTTTAGAACATCAGTAGAATAATCACCTACTGATAAGTGTTCTTTATTTATTTTTGTGAGTTAAAATAGTCCCTTAGCAAAGTGTAATAGGGTTTTATCAATATTTTACAAGTATCTCCAATTTTTCGTTTGTTCAGACGTCAGACGTTCTTTTGTTCACATAACCCTACTTATATCAAAATAGACTAACCAAACTACCAACCAAACCTATTTTTTGTTCAAATTAAGTTACTGGGATAGACTTTAGTTTAGTATGCCTTTAGTTCGGGTTCCTAAATGTCTTGCCAAATCAGCAATCATATAAGATATGACAGTTCTGTCAAAATTAAACTGTTACATTTCCACTCGGAGGATGTGACTTTTTAAATACGGTCAAACCGACCCAATGCACACAGAATCTGTATTATATTTAAAATCTATTAGTTTACTGCAATTTTTATCATCTTTTTGTTAAATTTGTTAGAAGACGAAAGGCACAAGTACCATATTATCGACATTTTAAATAGATGTAAAGCGTTTGGCCTTTTTTTTGCTTTGAGACAGTTTATTTTAAAAGTTTAATCGTTATCTAATATCTATACTTGTGGTAAAATGGTGTTAACATGCGAGCTAATATATTCCACAAATAATTACAGCAGTTCCTAATTGGGTCTTTTGTTTTAAGGGGATTCCACTCTCGCCATTCAAATTATCGAGCTCCGATACGAGGAGAAGTTAGGACTACTAAAGCCGAAACAATAACCAACGATAAGACTGCATCGACTTCAAAAACGCAAGAAAAATCAGGCGATCCAGCTTTTTACGAAAGGTTAATTTCGTCAGCTAACCCAAGAGTTAATATTAAAGATAATGTAGAAGTAAGTAAACAAAGTGAAATTAATAGACTGAGTGTAAAAGACTGCATAACACCCAAATCGTCGACGATCACTGAAAAAGGGAATAAAACAAGAATTAATGAAGATAAAAATATTACAATACAGAAAACGGAAATAATCGTTAAGGAACTAGAGAAGAAATGTGAGACAAAAACAAATGAACCTAAAATTGTATCACCCAAAGTTAGTGAAATAGGCAACACGGAACCTATAAGTAAAGATGGAACATCCGCTTATAAAAACAATAAAAAGGTTATATTGCACAAAAGCATTTCAACTATCGATAAAGAAAAGACACCTATAATGGATACAAAAGAAAAAGATGCTATTCAAAGCGAAATAAAAGTTAATAGTCTTGAAGCAATAGCTAGCAGTCGTCCACCCAAACAATCATCAGTCATCCATAGCAACAATGCAAAGAAAAATGAATCCGTTGGTGAGAAAAATGCATTGAAAAAACATGAAAGCTTAAAACAGGATTCACCCTCGACCAATACGGAAACAAAAGGCAATATAACAAAAATACCAAGAAAAGAAACTAGAGCAGGCGCCTCAAGTCAGGTTAAAACCCAATTTAAAGATGTTGCACTTCCTAAAATAACGGGCCATGATGAGGTAATTTTAAAATCAGCCAGTACTACGAAGAAGGACGCGCCAGTTTCTTTGAAAGATAAGTCTACCAAACCTATCGTCAATCAAGGAGAGAGTTTCAAAAGTAAATCTAATATCAACAAAGTTACAGATAAAAATTCTCAAAGTTTAAGTGATGCAAATTCTGGAGCAAGTGAAAAAAGTACCAATAATAAAACTGTTAAAACCCAATTGACTACTTATGGCGTTAACAGGGATAAAGAAACGTTACCAAATAGAGAGTGCGCAACCGGTAGTGTTACGAAAATAGTTAAACAAAAGAGTTACCGTACAAGTGATACAAATAATGAAAGCCATAATATCATTCAGACAAGAAATGATAACAAGTCGGAAGATTCTGGGAAAAAGCTTCAAGAGAAGCTGTCGGAAAATAAAAGTGTAAACATCAATACCAAAAATAATAAAATAAAAAACAGTGCCAGTAACCGAATGGAAAAGTATATTCCCGTAACAAATATAACAGAAGAAATCGAAAGTGAAACAGAAGTAGATATTGTAAGGGAACTTGAATCCTTAGTAAGCAAACCTGATAACGAGGTGACAACGGCAAAGACTACTTGTAAAGAACTGACAAAATATAGTAATGATGCATTTGTAAATTCTGCCGAAGCAACAAAAAAAATGACAGAAGGAAACCTTACACAAGACACGCCTACCTCGTTACCTTCGAGTCCTCAAGCCATAAAAAAAGACATTACAATCAAGTTAATACGGTCATCAATTCCAAAAAGCCCATTATCAGCTGATAAACATTCACCACTACAAAGAAGTTCGTTATTAACTGCTGACAAGGTATTAGGTTGTAAAAGTGTCAGCAATGCTCTAAGCCTCGAAACAACTAATCTGGCGCAACCAAAAAATGTTGATAATTCAACCGTATCTAAAAAATTGACTGACAGTTTAACCGCTAGTAAAAATTTAAAGAAGACAGACATTATAAATTCCAGTGGAGATAGTACAGGTTCTATAAGAACTTGTAATGATGCTGATAAGAGCAACCCAATTTTGGAAGATATATTTATTTTAGAAGACGCCTTAAAAAATATCGATGCTGCTCCTGAAATTATTGAAATACCTTGCTCGCCTCCTACTCAGCATAGGGAAACAAGCAAGGTTAATAAAAAAGATGATATAATAGTCATTTGTTCAACTCCCAAAAGAAGTGCGAGTGACTTGGATGACGTTCAAATAATTGAAGAAAAATGCGATACCATTGAAATAATTGATGATAACTCAAGTTGTACTATCATTGATGATGATGATGATTATAGAAAACCTACTACTCCAGTTGATGTTATAAAAATTGAAAGCCCAAATGATTTGGAACGCAATTCTAAAAGTTCCAGCGTTGAAAAATCCAAAGAACAAAATCGACCAGTTGAAGATTTTCGTAATCTCGACACACGAGGTTCTTTTCTTTGGACATTTCACCAACGGTTTGATGACCCTAGAATTGTAGATATGGATATATCACAATCGCCTTCGCCTCCGAATATTACAACGGAACCGATCAGATCAGATCAACAAAAGGAAACTGATAGGTTTTTACAGGATATGGATGATCTCTGGAATGAAATAAGCGACAATACAGATAGTAAAACGTCAAAAAATATCGACTTAAACCTCAATAATAAAGTTCACCAAAAAAGCATTCAAGTAGATAAAAACGCAAAGGTTTGTCAACTGCAATCGGATAGTTTTACTGTAGATGATCAGTTAGAAAAAAGCAGTAACTCTGGTTCGACACACAATGTGGAAGATACTTTATCAGAAGAACTATTACCTTTAAGCAAGAGAGTTAAAATAAGAGATAAAACTACAGAAAGCCTAAATGCATTACCTACCGTTGGTAAATGTTTTCAACTCGCCCTAGTAAATAGCAGAAATGGACATACGAATAAGCTAAGACGCTCAAGTTTTAGCCATAATAGTAATAGAAATAAATTTAAAACGCCATTGCGTAAGAGTAAATCATTAGATGGTATTGTTTCTGCTGCTAAAATTAATTCCCCCCCTCCTAAACCGCCAGTTGTCAAGTCTACAATAGAAAATTTAAAAAGTGTTACTAATAACGAAAGTTGCATCCAAAATGCAGCAAATAAGGGAATTGTGGTTTCTGATAATTTAATTTCAGAAAGCAGCTTATTAATAAAAACCTCTATTCAACATGTGAATTCGACTCCATTTGTCGACTATAAGGATGAGCTCTTATCATTACTTTCTTCCTCTGGCTATCAAGACCAAATTGATGATAAAATCAACTTTTTTAATAAAGATACACCAGATGTCGAAGGCAAAAGTAAAAAGTTGAATTTAACGTCAAATTCTGTGTCTAACAAATCAATTATCGCTGATAGTAATGAGTTAGAAGATTCTTTAGTTAAAAAAAAACGAAAAAAGGTTCGGCGAATTGAAAGTAGTGATGAAGAATCCACAGACGTAACGCCAAGATTAATAGAAAGAGAGAAAGACCAGCCGAAGAAAAAAAAACAAAAAACAAAAGAAAAATCGGACAGAAAAAGAAAAGGATCTGTGGAAGTTAAAAATAAAGAACCTAAGAAAGATGTAGACGTACGCAACGCTTCACCTGTAGATGAAAAAATTCCTTCAACAAACGCTAAGTTAACGTCTTTATCAAGAAAAGTTCTAAATAATTCGGCGCCAGAGATAGTATCCATAAGCCCCACAAAGTACGTTACAAAGGCTGAATATGTTAAAACCTTTGCCCAAAACAAGTCATTAGTACCAAATATATCCTTATCTATTGAACCAATACCTAAGATCCAAAAAATTCCAAAAAGGCGTGCCACGTTTACATGTGAGGCTGATAACGAGAAAATTTTAAGAAAAGTTGTCAGCGGAGCACGTTGTAAGCAAAAATTTTTAGACTTATTCGGCAGTATTTCGGACGACGAAGAAGAATTGATACAACTACCCATCAAAGACGTTGGCAATCCTTCAATTAAAGACAAACAAAATGCAAAAACCCAAATTGTTCCCGAAGCTAAGACACTCTCTGACAATGAAAAGTGTAAAAAAATCAAAACTGATAAAAAAAGAAAAAGACCATATTCTTCTAAAGCTTTTATTGAAGAGAGCGAGTCTTCTGATAATGATACTTCTAAGCCATCAAAGCAATCTAAGAAGCTCAGAAAATCTAGCAAGGAGGATGACGATAACTGTAAGAGGATTAAGGTCCATGAGTCGTCAATTAAAATCAAAGAAAAAACTGCTGATGAAAAACAAATGCCTCAATCAGAAGATAAAAATTTTAAAATTGATTCAACAGACAAATTAAAAAGACAAAAAAGCAATGAAAAGAACAGCGATACTAATTTCTATAAAGACACGAGGACGAAATCAAATCTAGAAAGTAGAAGAACCAGCTCTTCATCAACGGAGAGCAGATCAAGGGATTATCAGAAAGAGGACAAAGAAAGAAAACACAATATTAACTCAAGAAAAGATGAGCGAAAATCACGATCACAATCCAAAGAGTCTGACTCTAGCAGTAAAAGTGTTGCTGAAAAGCGCCAAAGAAAATTTATTTCAAAAGAAAGAAAAAGCGTTGATGAAAGCGGTAAAAGGGAAACGAATGATGGTGTTTTGAAACAGAAACCTAAGGAATTGACGAAACACTCGTGTAGAACTGGTTATGATTCGAATGTGCAGTTGGATGTAATTAAAAGTAATCAGAAAAACGCGGCCAAGCCCATTTATAAAGGAAACCAAAATTCGGGACTTAGCGATAATAACATGGCTGATAGTAAACAAATCTCTAAAAAAATAACTAATAAAGTAAATATTAGTCAAGAAATAAAACTTCGACCCAAAGATACTAAGGGTAGCGCTGATCCTATAAAAAGATTAAAGGAATCATGTAGAAGAAACTCTGCACCAGATATTTTAAGCAGTTCGTCTGAAAGTTCGTTAATTATTGGAGAAATCGAAGACCTACCCCTGTTATGTAGAGCATCAGAAGGTGAAGTCAATGAAACGTTTCAGATTTGTCAAGAATATACTCCGCCGGCTGTAAAATACAATAAAATTACTAAAATCTCGACAGTTTATATGGAATGTACAGATAAGGTTTATATTAATGAACCTATTGAAACTCACTGTGATGCTACGACTGGAACACAAAAGATCGATGACGATGATGTTATTGAAATACGACCTGATATCCCTCTTATTGACCTTACTGGAGAAAATGTAAGAACAAACCTGGAGCAGAGTCCGAAAGAGACTTTTAACAACCTATTATTACAGGCTAAGAAAGAAATCGAAGAATTATGTCAGGACCGAGGCACCATCACGTTGTACAGATCTGAAGAAGCTGATGGTAGCCAGGATGAAGACGTTCAAGCTATTGCTGCATCTATTTCGTTAGGGGCAACTGAAACAAATTCCTTTAAAATAAAAAATGATGAAAAATTGCCTGTATTGTCCTTAGAAGGTTGTCTTGAAGGCACAAACAAGAATGATAAAACTCCCTCTAGTTTAGGCAAAACACCAAACGAAAAATTACCCGATAGTGCAAAGGAGGCTGTTGAGAAAACATCTCCCGCTGCTTCGGAACTATTTTCTAACTTAGTTCAAAACCTTGAAATAACTAACATTTCCCCAGATAACACAAATTTCGAAAATTCACACCATAACAGTAGTAATATTGAAAATTTTCAAACGCCTGTATTAGAAGTTCCTACGTCGTTAAACGATGAAAACCAGGAAACATCTCTACCGTTACAGGAAGAAAACCAAGGAGTCTCTATGACATTAGAGGATGAAAATCAACGGGCCATCTCCTCAATTTTAGATATTCTGCAAAATAATCAATGTGTAAGGGTCACAGATTCAGGAGATGACGTACAAAGATCCACCGATCAAAATTCAATCAACTTACCGTCTGGTTTAGGAGCTACAGCATTACATGAGGATATAATCAATAAAAATTCAAGTATCATCGAAAAAATAAATCAATTGGAGCAGTCACGAGGTCACTTGCAACCCGTTAACATAACAAACCAAAATCATATCGGAACCGTTTCTAACAAAGAAAGTCTAGTCTATCCGGCAGACTTTGGTAAAACAACCGAGCAGGAAAATCACACTGAAACGCAGGACAGTCAAAATATTGCTGAATGTCAAACGACAGGAGTAACGAGTGAACGGCAGGAATCAAATCAGACACCATCTTTAAATATTATAGAACAACCAAGAATAATCGTTGGTCCGACCAGGACAGAAATGACCAACAACCAAGACAATTTAGTAGCGAGAGTTTCGGCAGCACAAAATCAGATTGTTCAAGAAGACTTATTTGGTCAGCATAGAGGGTTGCCACAAACGCTTCGAGAATATAGGCCTGCTCAGAGAACTAAAGTCACAAGCACATTCGTACCTCCAGCTCTAATAAATATAAACTTAACGCAAAGATCTCCACGAAATGATCAAATGACACAAACTCGCATTGCTGGTGTTCAAACAAAACGAACGGAAAATCCGGAGAATAATCAGTTGGGAAATCGCAATAATTGTAGCGATGCGAAAAATCAAGTTATTGACCTTACAGAAGATAATGGAGAATTATGTAAAACGGCAAAAAAAATAATAATAGATATTTTTACTAGACATACTTTCTTTTTAGCACAGCTGTATATGGCACAAAATGGTTATATTGAGTACCTTAGACGTCAGACTTTCTGTCAAAATTATTTTAAAGCAGAAATTACATTATTTGAGGAACAAAAACAAGCTCGCCTCCTGAGCCAATCATTAAGGCTCATTACAGAACTTCAGAATTTAAATATTAGAGCAACTAAAAATCTGGAAGAAACTGCTTTTCAGATTGTAGAGCAAGTTATCCACATTTTATTAAAGAAAGACGTTCCCAAACAAGTAACTAGGTCAATGATTTATTTACTAATTGCTCAACTTATAAAACCCCAGACAGATCTCTTCGCAAGAATTCCTCTTTTAAAAGCAATAACTCGTTTATGCCATATGGTAGTAAGTAAACTCTTCTCCAAAATCCCTGGAGCAATGACCGAAGAACAAAGAAAAACATTAACTCTTCAAGTTAAAGAATACAATAGATTGTTAGGTAAACCTGCCTTACCAGGCAACCAACTACCAATTAGTCCCGCAAATTGTCAACCTAACAATTTTTTTACTACCGATGTAACTCAGCCTAGAAGTCAAGCTGAGTATATGCGGCAAAATAATTCTAATTCTAGTATTGGACATCCAAAATTAAACGTCAGGTCGAATAGTCAATTAAGAAAGCTTCATCAACTACCTGCAACGGATAACACACTACAATTAAACCCCATTGTAAGATTAGAACGAGAATTTGGAGCACCTCGTATGTCACTTTTGAATTCTGGCGGTTCCTTATCAGTCAGTAGGGGACCACCAAACGTAACCATAGGACAAGACACACAAGCAGGAAGGTTGCCGGGTACAAATCAATCCCCAATTAGACCTAATTTGATGAATTCACCTAATTTTAATGTACCCATGATGCGACAACATAGATTTGCAAGTCCCAAACATCCTAGCTCTTTTATAGTTCCGAACAGTTCTCATCAATCTAGAAGTTTAGTTAGACCTGTACAAGATTTGCCTGGTGGTGCCAATACTAATACTCTGGGATGTACGCCAAGGTACGTAACTAATTATGACATGCCCAATCAAAGTCATGTGTATTCATCTATGGTGCCGCCGCGGCGACAACCTACACAAAAAGTAGATGTTACTCATACAACTCCAGTAAACAGCAGTCCGCCACTAAGTATTAACTCGCAAGTTAAGAGAGGTACACATTTAAGGCAAAATGATAAATCTCCGCTTGTCGAGAGCCCGTTGTTGTCGAGTTTATTAAATGACACTAATGAAGCTAATACTACCGCAACTTTAATTTCAACTCCTCAACAACAACGCTCTCGTCCACAATGCTCTCAGTTAAGCAGTCCTGAGGCAAGTTTAATTTCAGTTATGTCTAATAGACAAAGTAATATACCTCAAAGTCCTAGGCATAATATATCTCAAAGTCCCATGCAGAATGTCAGATTCCAAAGTCCTAGACATAATCTTCATACAAATTCCCCCAGGCAGCCTCCAAGTTACGAAGAAAGTATCGCTGCTAAATCGCCGTCCCCATCTGGTAGCTTTTTACCTGAGGAATTAAAGAAACGCAGTGAAAATTTATTAAACGAATTATTGTTTACACCTAATAGTGAACCACTTTTTGCGAAGCCTTCAAGTCCTAGAAATGAAAATTTTAGGATCAAATTACCATTTACACAACCCGATACAATACATTCCAGTACAGTCCATACTACCAGTGCTAATACTGTATCAACTTTAACAAGTTCCCAGTCAGTTACTCCAAATAATCCATTGACTACGTCTTCTCAATTTAATGTGCAGGGCCCGAGAATGGGTTCTCCTCACTTGCAATCTACTGCATCTCGGTCTTTATCACCTGTAACCTCTAGTGATGGTCGGCCCAAAGAAGCAGTAGTATTGAACCAGGGTTTGGCAGCTTTAAGTTCCATAGGTCCAGCATCAGCGATGTTAAATTCATCTCCACTACGAATTCAAAAGCCAGATGCAAATATTCAAAATGTTTATTACCCTCTATACACCTCTAACCAAACTTTTGTTGAAGGCAATAGTGCTAATCAAGGAAAAAGTCCTATTGTAATAATAAACGATTCTGCTGTCACGCCGCAGCCGCAGTACCAACCGTCCAGTAATCCTGTAAATCAAGCACTAGTAAATAGTAATCAATCGGACACGCCTAAAAACTCAAACATCATGTCTAAATTTTCTTATCAATTCAAGATTAAACAGTCCAAGCCTAAACCCAAGCCCAAAACGAAACCCAAGTCCAAAACGAAACCTAAGCCAATAAAAAGAAGTGTTCAAGCGAAGCGGAAGAAATGTTCCTCATCTAAAATAATAGAAACTGTAAATCTGTTAAGTAGTAGCGATGATGAAAATGAGATAACATCGGAAACCCATTCCTATAAAGAGTCAGAATCTGATCGAGTTAAAAGAGCGGAAGCCAAGTTTCAAGTGGAGGTTTCTGAAGTAACCCATGAGTGCATTAAATCAGGCATAAGTGTAAATCAATCTATGGAAACAGCACATTTAAGAACGATGCAGGCTACAAATGTTGCTGTTGTACCGGAGGCTACCTCTGTTACGCATAATAAAGTTCAAATTGTTGATACGTCTCAATTAAGCACGACGCAGGCTACAATTATTTCTGCTGTACCAGAGTCTACCTCTATTACGCATAATCAAGTTGAAACTGTTGATATTGCGCAATTAAGCACGATACAGGCTCCAATGGTTGCTGCTGAAACGGAGACTACTTCTGTTACGCAAAATCAAGTTCAAACTGTTAATACGGCGCAATTAAGCACAACGCAGGCTTCAAGTATTTCCGCTGTATCAGAATCCATCTCTATTACGCATAATCAAGATGAATATATCGATATTGCGCAATTAAGCACGATACAGGCCACAATTGTTGCTGCTGTACCGGAGTCTACCTCTGTTACGCATAATGAAATTCAAACTGTTGATACGCCTCAAGTAAGCACAACGCAGGCTACATTAGTTGATAATATAGCGACGACGCATAAGCAAGTTCTAGAACCCCATACCATGGACTCTCAAAGTAATAGTATTCAACCACTCGGTACTTTCGATCAACTTTTACAACCTTCTACCTCTAGTGGGGTTAGAAGGGAAAGTATAAGTAATGAAGAGGCCATCCAGACCATAGATTTGACTTGGATAGATGATTTGGATGACCAAGAGTTACAGCGTGAGATGGATTTCGTTTTCATTAAAAAGGAGGAGCCTAGAGACGAATATGATCAACCACAGGAGCCAAACAATATGGTGGTAGGTAATTGAAATATAAGTAGATAGTTCTGTAATTCGGGATTCCTAACGTTTCGGCTTTTCATAGTACTAGTACAGTCAGTGCGACAATATCGCTAAATTTAAAGTATCTCTACAATTTTGTTTGTTGTTTGGTCAAAACTAACATTTTTCAATTCACCCAGCGCATACTAGCACGTTTTATAAAAAAAATAATTATACTTTCTATCTTAGTCTGGCATGATAATAAAATTGAATTGGTGTTTGTAATGGTGTATCTCTTTATGCACTCCTGGCACTCACCTGCCGTCACGCATGCTCACATGTATGTCGAAATTCTTAATTGGTTAAGAAGCATGATAAAATGATCTTCCTATTCAGGGATAATAAGTAGATCATTAAACTATGTTTGCTTTAACTCATCCATACGGCTGGTTGCAGAAAACCAGCTGATTCATTAGTGAGTATGAAAAATAAATTTCGGATTCAACTTAATTTTTGAGATTCATTATTATTACAAAAACTCAGATCTAGTTAAAAAAATGGGGTTCTGCAAGCAACTGCAATCTTGAGCGTGGTAGCTCCACAATTATTTAAATCTTTTAACAATAATTTTCAGGTGCCATCTCCTGCTGATAGTGGCGTGTCTAGTCCTCCAAATCAGGTAAATATATGATGTTTCTTGTTGTCAAATATTGCAAAAAAAAGAACATCGTCTCATATATTTCTGAGAAAAGAATCTACAAAGATCAGTAAAATTTGAATCATTCCGAAATATTAATTAAACAGCTGTAAATCATTTACTAATGGTTTTTCTGTTAATATCCAAGATTCCCCAATATGCAGGGTACAAAAAAGTGTATATTTCTATTAGATAATTCGAGCCATCTCATGCACTCATTGGTAGACTGACAAGGTTCTCTAGCAATGTAGGTACCAAAAGTAGCACTTTAGATGAGTAGCTTAGAGAATTAACTTTTTAACAAAGCAGCTGGTTTGGTTTATGTCAATTAGTAATGAGTTTGGTTAAAAAGAGGGCTAGCCGAAAAGAGAACCTTCTTCTTCTTTGGTTTATGTCAATTAGTAATGAGTTTGGTTGAAAAGAGAACCTTCTTCTCTAATTGCCGGTTTTTATTTCAGGGTGAAGAAGACACAACTGTTTATACAGTAAACGTGCAGAGAATGTGCATTTGTGCAGCGCCTGCCGAGTACAATTGCGCCTGTGGAGAGGCCTGGTACTGTGGACAAGAATGCCAGGTAGGTTTTTTTTAGATTAGGCCCATGATAGGTAAATATTTTTTTTCGATTCTTGCGTACCTCCTGTCCGTTTCATAGACCTCTTAAAGAAAGTTCACCGTTGTTTCGACGGGTTAAACGGCGACTCAGTTCGACACCGTCTGTATTGACGGTCCGTAACAGTATTTCTTAGTATTAACTCAACAAATAACTTTTAGATAAAGGACTGGGAATCACATCAAAAAGTGTGCCACACCACACAGACAGCGGTTGACGCAGAAGAGGAAATGACGTTAAATGAACAAGAAGAAGTTCAAATGACCGATAAAACTTGAAGAATTTCAGAAAAATATTACTTGCTTTAAGACGTGGAGGGTGCCTATTGGTCGAAAAGAAATAAGCTTTTTAACAGTGGTTTATAGGTAAGTCAATGTTAGTAAGTCCCAGTGTCCCAAAAACTACTAGTACCTAGACCTAGAGGAATATCGGGTACAACTAAACTTTGCTCAAATAAAACACAATTTTTGGTTTTACAAAAAACTTTTTCTCCAATCATGGGGTAGAATGGTGTACACATACATTATGAGCCTGAATGCGTACCCTTACATCTAGGATATTACTTACATATTATCTTCTTTTTGCATTAACGTATCGAAAATAATAATAATAATAAAAGTTTATTCAAATATTTTTTTAACATTTAATGATAATAAGTATATATATTTTTTTGTATAAACTATCAATTCCGAACTCAGAAGTAAAATACTTGTTTTAAGCTAAATAATATATAATATTTACGGCCAAGAATATATTTCATAATTCAAGCACAACTAGATTATAATATAAAAGGAATATGACAATATTTTATTGGTATATTTTATATCACTATAGTATACGAAGATACAATACGTTATGTATATAATATATATATTTATTTATTTTATTCATTATTGCTGGGTATATTTATGATGTTCTTGAATATATCTCTTTGATTAGATAATATCCAATTTTTAATTTTATTTCTATAATTGCGCATCTCAATGATTTAATTATTTTAATTGACTGTGGTAGCATATCAAAAATATATGGATTGATGTTTAAAAAATGTTTGTGTGCTATTGTTTTGTTTACTCTATTTTTATATGTAATAGTATTTTTATGACGAGTTTCATGTGTGTGATTAATATAATTTATTTTATTTTTATGTTTAAAAATATATATTAACATGTTGTAAGAAAATATTTGTTTAATATCCATTTTTTTGGTATCTTTAAATAGTAAATCAGAAGAATATTGGTTGTCTTTTTTGTAAATAATTTTCAAAATGTATTTTTGAATAGTTTCAATATTATTAAGATAATTCTTATTTATGCCTCCCCATCCTAGTATTCCATAATTTAAATGGGTTTGTACTAAAGAATAATAAAGTATTTCTAATTCTTTTATATTTAAAAATTGTTTAAGGTGTTTAAGTTTTGGTATAAGAATTCTTAATTTTTTTACAATGTATAGTCACTATGTAAATCCCATTTTAAATGTTTATCAAAAAGTATTGCTTTGTATCTTTAGGCGCTGGTTACCTGAAGCAGTATCCGTCGAAGTTCGTCATGCTACTGTCAGAAAAATCAAAAAATATATATTTTTTTGTAAATATGGTTATAAGTTCCGGCTGCTACTAGTTAATTTATTTTTTGTAAGTCGTTGTTTTGAAATTCTTTTAGATAAGTGAATAGCAAATAGGTGCAAGCACCCCTTTCATTGTTTGATATCCGCAGGTTTTGCAAAACTGCAACAATCATTTACTACTCATATAATACCTGTAAATAATTACATATTTTTGCCTAGGTTCAAAGGATCTTATAAGTGTGCAATGTAGTTAGGTTAAACTTGACCATGCCTTGTATATTGTAAATTGACATTGTGTACATAGTGATAGTTCTCTACGAATATAAAGTAAAGTTATCGATCAGTAAATCTGCCATTTTGACAACTGCTGAGAAAAATGAACTACTTTGTAAAAAAATACGCTCACTGTGTGAGTACATATGTGCCTTTTGTACTTATAGGTAAATTCTGTGATAAATGTATTATATATTTATAGTATCATCTCATGTTATGTTCTTATGACCATCTCACTCTCTCTCACTACCTTTCGGGCTAAATTACGAACCATTTCTGGCTGTGAGCACCACCACCAGTTTGGGCTCCTCCAGAATTTTCACTTAATGACCTGCCTTGATTTAATGCCATTATAACGTTTTACGTGCAATAAAGGTGACATTTTTGACGTGAGACGATAATTTGCTGTATTGTCAAAAGTACCTAACTAATTTTGTTATCAATAATATACATCTTTATATTTAGCACCACAAAGTTTCAAATTAAGATTAGCAAAACGTGTTTTTCTCCGGCGTGTGAAAAGTTAGACTTTTCACACCCATTTCAGTGTGAAAAGTTTTACTTTAACGCACTAGTGTGAAAAGTAAATTACTTTTCACACGCCGGGTGAAAAGTCTAACTTTTCACACGCTCGTAGAAAAAATCTTGTACTTTTCACACGCTCGTAGAAAAAAATCTTGTATAATATAGGTACGTAAGAAAATATCTCGTTTAAGGCACTCATATGAATTGCGAAACTCGCTTCGCTCGTTCCGCAAATTTTCATGTGCATTCTCGTTTCATAAACGAGTTATTTTCACACTTATATCATAAATAGCTATTAGTTCAATGGTAGGGGAAGGTTCCCTATATTGGACCAGTTTTAAGTTTTTTCGCTGTGGTACTCGAAACAGCTTTACCGCGATTTCAGAATTAGAGCTGATGCCGACTTACAGTATTCTTTTTGACCTTTTACTATAAAAAAAAATAAACACCCTTGCCAGTGGTTTAATATAAGATACGGCTTTCTTAAATTGAACCAGTAGCTTCCTTTATTGGACCACACACTTATTTAAGCAAATTAAAAAATTAAGGATATTAAATTAAATAAATAAAAAATTTTATTTGGGAAAAAACTAAATGCAAAAATCACAAATACCATTTCTTAAGCTTAAACTGTAATTTTTTTTATATTAGAACTGTCTGAATCCAATGTAACATTTCGCGTATTTTTGTGTGGTGTCTGTTTAGTTTTAAGTTCATGTCTATAATATGCTTTTATAAGCTTCTAAAGCTTTTGTCATATCAGCTTCAGGCCACTCGCCTCTTTTACGCTTTTTCCCATCAGACATTCTAAAACAAAAATGTTAACTTTTATATATACAGTGTGTGTATAAAGTCTGGAAACGGCTTAATAACATCACAATTTACTGGCCGATTTAAACCAAATTTGGTACAGTTGTGTAAGAGGATCTAACGCACCGAATGACGATATTGGCGTTGTTGCCAGCTTTTTAGTTTGTCTGGAATTCGAACGAATTTTATATTTTTAAATATAACACCCAGTATATTTTTACATTTTTAAATTCCACATAAAATTATAATTATTTTTTATTAAATGCATTATTAGTCTATACCTTATAGTTTCCGAGATATTGACTCTCGAAAAGTGACATTTTTGAACTTTGACAGCTTATAACTTTCTAACAGTACGTCTTAGAGCAAAACGGCTTTCATGTCCCTATCTTCAATCTTTATTATCTTCCCAAAAAAATCAACTTCCGGTTAAACCGGATGTAACTCGAAAGCAGGAAATATAGTTGTTCCGGTTTAACTGGAAGTTGATTTTTTTGATAAGATAATAAAAATTGAAGATAGGGACATGTAAGCCGTTTTGCTCTAAGACGTACTGTTAGAAAGTTATAAGCTGTCAAATTTCAAAAATGTCACTTTTCGAGAGCCAATATCTCGGAAACTATGAAGTATAGACTAATATTGCATTTAATAAAAAATAATTATAATTTTATGTGGAATTTAAAAATGTAAAAATATACTGGGTGTTATATTTAAAAATATAAAATTCGTTCGAATTCCAGACAAACTAAAAAGCTGGCAACAACGCCAATATCGTCATTCGGTGCGTTAGATCCTCTTACACAACTGTACCAAATTTGGTTTAAATCGGCCAGTAAATTGTGATGTTATTAAGCCGTTTCCAGACTTTATACACACACTATATATATATATATATATATGATGCTTTAATTAGCGAAATAAATAAAGCAAAACTTACTTGTTTTAACCCGAATGAATGGTTAACATCGTGATGCTTACGGAAATATTAAAAAACATACATTGAATAAAGCTTATTCGATGAATTATCTAGTACTGACTGTTGATTGTTGTTAAGAAGGAGTCCCGTACAGTATTTTTAAGTGGCTCTATCCATACTTTGTTTAGGGATTACCACCTTCGTCCAATTTAGGAGGCGGTACAATATAGGCAACTTTCCCTTATGTGTGACCCAATCAAATTGGTTGATATATAACAAAGTAGGTATTCTACTGATATATACCCTAAAAGTTTTCTTCTACCTGATTGTGTTCTCTGCTTTTTCTAAATGCCTAAATAACTAACCTTAATAACCTTTGTGTTGCCCGTTTCATAATATACAGTTTCTACACAAACATTTTTGTCGAATTGGTATTTTTGATTTAATGTAAAAAATATTGTCATTGGAAGTTTTCAAAAAGTAAGTCACCCTGTATAAAAGCCATACTTCTTTATTTGCATCATGTTGGTTCAAGCTTGACTTAGCTAATCCACGTTTTGGATTTGTGATTTTGTAATTAACCTTACTGCCGTTTCGTGTATTTTGCAATATTTTGGTTTTGTTACGCTAAAAGAAATAAATCGCATTTTGGCCCGAAGACAATAATCACATAAATATTGTAATTGCATAATTTAACAAATTGTGAATCTTAAAATCTAGTATATAGAATTTTTTATGTTATAGCGTTATACGCGATTGTATTGACGTGATATATTTTGATTCTTCGCCTGTTGTAATTCTAGGTTTAACTTAATTTGTGTGTAAAAATACATTTGGTTTCTTAAGGTACCTATGTTATACATACAGTGTCACTAGAAAAGTCCGCATCATATGGGATTTTTTTTTATTAATAGCTTTATTCAAAATTTGACTTTGGCATCAAGTTCTGCTTCGATCGAGATGAAAATTAAGCAAAAAAATAGTAGTCACGTGATTGGCATTATCTGTCAGATTTTAATTTTTTCCAAAAAATAATTCGAAAGTGGGGTTATTTCTAAAAATATAGAAAAAATGTTATAGGAAAAAAATTTTTTTAATGCAATTTCTAGCCCACATGCAAAATTTCAGCTGCATAAGATAATTTTGATATTTTACCTATATTTTGTAAATTGCACCACTTTTGCAAAATAAGACTCAACGCAACCTACATAAAACTTCTTAGTTTTGACAATGCCTTATTTCAGATACATTTTCTTTAAAGTAGCGCCATATTAAATGTGTATGTTTCTACAAAATCAAAGCTATTAAAATTTGGTCGCATGTGATGCAAAGTTTATTTGTTTTTGACCCTGTATAAGGTAACTTTATAAAATAAGTATTTTTGAAAACGTAGTTTGTGTCTGAAAGTAATACATCTTAATATTAAGACAAAAAAGAACACAGTGTCATCAGTAAAGTGTTCATTAAGTTAAAAATAAATTTTAGTTTAACTTAACGTAACGTTTATTTATTTTCAACGATTTAATTTAAAACCCCTTTACTTTATTTTTTATTCTTTTACTTTCAGGCACAAACTACGTTTTCAAAAATACTTATTTTATAAAGTTACCTTATACAGGGTCAAAAACAAATAAACTTTGCATCACATGCGACCAAATTTTAATAGCCCAATTTTGATTTTGTAGAAAAACACACATTTAATATTAAAGAAAATGTATCTGAAATAAAGCATTGTCAAATCTAAGAAGTTTTATGTAGGTTGCGTTGAGTCTTATTTTGCAAAAGTGGTGCAATTTACAAAATATAGGTAAAAAATCAAAATTATCTTATGCAGCTGAAATTTTGCATGTGGGCTAGAAATTGCATTAAAAAAAAATTTTTCCTATAACATTTTTTCTATATTTTTAGAAATAACCCCACTTTCGAATTATTTTTTGGAAAAAATTAAAATTTGTCAGATAATGCTAATCACGTGACTAATATTTTTTTGCTTAATTTTCATCTCGATCGAAGCAGAACTTAATGCCAAAGTAAAATTTTGAATAAAGCTATTATTAAAAAAAAATCCCATATGATGCGGACTTTATTGGTCACACTATATACACGTTCTCTTGCCGACTTACAACTAGTACGGTAGGTAAGGTGTCTATTACCTCAAGGTGCCCAATCGATTTCAAAAAGTAAAAACGTTCATTTGAATCTTCGGTTATGATTATGAATGGATTTGCTTCAGGATAAGTCAATCCGGGCCTTTCTTTATTAGTAAGGCTGACACATACGACAGGCCTGTGCAATCGACGTAGGTAAAAATGTTCCTTGTATGGCATAAGACGCCTTTAAGTTAAACCTGTATAGTTTGTAACATTACTAGATAGGTTACACAATGTTACCAACCTTAACATATTTCAGACTAGCGTGTACCCGGCCTGCGTTGCAGCGCGTTCTCTGAGATAATAAGGCGAGTTCACCATCACGTCAAGATTTATAAATACAAACCCGAACAAACCTCTAAATTTATCAGTGTTTCTCTACAATATTATGCAATTTATTAAAAAAAAACCTGTTCAAAATCCGTTGCGTAGTTTTAAAGATTTAGGCACATAAGAAAGGGGACAGACGGGCGACAGCGACTTTGTTTTATACTATGTTAAGATGGCGTCCTCTTCGCCTGTCGTAAGAGTCAAACTAACAATAAAAGGAGGCCTGGGTTCATCATTTATGTGATAGTAGATGTATTTTTGTTAAGAGCAAAAACTAGTTACGTCATCGCCCATTTTGTTTTCCTATCAATTTTTCGTTTTTTCCAAAAAGCACCTATAGTCTGTTTCCTATTGTCTGACAGCTAACAGGTCTCATTAAAACGCAAAACACAATTATATACATATTATTTTTCGCCCTTTTTAGTAACAATACAGGTAGTTTAAACACTATATAGATTGGCACACCCCTAATTTTACCTTTCACAATAGGGTCGTAAAATTGTAACAATAGGGCAAGTCGATAATTTAGAATATAATAAATCTTCGGACAGTGGCGGTCCTTTAGGTTTTTATTTATGAATAAATGAATAAATTCCTTTTGTTTCCTGCCCGTGTTGTAAATAAATTATACATAGTAAAAACTTTATCTGATTTAGTTCTAGCCGATACTTTACATTTACAAAACAAGGTTATAGTGAAATAGTGTATTGTTTTAAGAGAACAGGTCTCTCGTTAACCCAGGATTACGTCTAGATAAAAATGGTCCTTTTTTCACTTCTATATCTGCTCATACCTCTTAGATACCGTCGTCTCCAAAAAATTATATCTTTTTTTATCCAATAATATTGACGGTGGTTTTTCCCAAGAAAAATTTAATTAATGTAAAATTTGCGACAATTTTTTTCTTCCTACTTTGGGTAAAATCTCGTCTTCTTTTACAGCATTTAAAGTTTTATCTAATTTTGGGATTTCTATTGAAATAAAAATTATGCACTTTTCTTCTTATAA
The DNA here is from genome assembly GCA_963969555.1 of Polydrusus pterygomalis. Lineage (NCBI taxonomy): Eukaryota > Metazoa > Arthropoda > Insecta > Coleoptera > Curculionidae > Polydrusus > Polydrusus pterygomalis. Next base: position 54,465,238 of record OZ018381.1, read on the forward strand.
AACTTTTCACATCCTCATCAATTTGTAGAGGTGTCCTTCCTGGCGACTGCTTAGGAGGGGCTACAGTTCCAGATTTTCTTTCCCTAAGATTGTTGATTCACCAACTTCCGTCATATTAGCACATGCTGATCCTAGGTTTCTGACAGTACCTACTAGGATGGTGTTTGGTGCATCAGTGCATCGTGTACATTTAAAACTATTGTCTTTGCTTTAAGGTCAAGCACTCCTTAACAAAATACTGGGGAATAATTATTCGCCATTTTTCTATTATTTTTATAATATGTATGTATACACACAAGCTATCGATAACACGTTAAAAATAAAACTAAACTACCTCACTTGAAGTTGGAAATATTCTATGACAAGCCACCTACCTGTATAGTTATGCAATAATAGATAATTTAATTACCTACTTAAGATCAGGTATCTGTTATTGTTACGATTATGGTTTATTGAGGTTTTACGACTCATGACCCTCAGCTGTGCTGTCAGGCTTTAAGAAACAGTATAATTATCCATGTTTGGGTAGCAGTTACATACAGTTTTAATTTTAAAAAATTCATTTATTTAAACGAAATTTTTTTTTCTGCTTTTATTATTTATAATTGCAACCTTTCTTGACGTCAAACTGTAGGTATTTGGACGATTTTTTGGATAAACCGAAGAAATAACGCAATATTGACTTAAGAAACGAAATGGCAGAAGCGCCACTAATGTTTGTTCTTAAACATAGGTAGTTTATAAGTTGTATTGTGAACTGACCAGTGTTGTAGAATGTACTGCTGTACATCTATTTCCCTGTCGTTATAGACATGGTTGTGTAAGTGTTCGATATATTTTAATTCATTCAAAAACCAATAAACTAAGGAAGACGTTTCACCTTAACAAGCTATTTGGAATAACAATAGTAAAGATATTTATTTGAGCCAAACCAAAAAAAAATTTTTAATTATAAAATATAACTATCGGTGACAGTAACATACTAGTTGGCACAAAAAGGTAGGATTTTGATTAATAATTAACCAGTCTTCCAATCCGATCCTAAGATAAGGTTTTTAAAAGGATTTAATTAATAAAGTTTTAACAAATATTTGCTTTACAATCAACAAAGCGTACAGAGCTTAAAGTCTAACTAAGAAGAGTAATAAATTTAAGGTTTGAACAACTTTCGTAATCTCGCGCCGAAGAGACGTATTCTGATTGGTTGGTGCTAAAGTCGGCAACCGATATGTAAACTCTTGTGAAGCGGGAGGCGTGACCAGAAGAGCGATCAGAGAAATGCGATGCAATGGAGTGGGGGAAACAATTATTCTTTGCTTTGCGATACTTAATATTTTTACACATCTAATTTCGAGCGAACAACGCGTTTACATACCTGTATGTTCTTGGCACGCCTTACATAGCGTTAATTTTGTGTACGTTGTATGCAGTGTGTCCCCGGATGGAGTTGACAAGAGGAAAAAGATCTTTATTATTGATTTTACGACGAAAAGTTATTCTTTATACAAAAAAATTCTGCTTGTCGAGAAAATAAATTAACGATATACAAATTTTAGACTAGGTAGTATAAATAGGCTCGTAGCTTTGTAACTTGTTTAGTATTCACCTGAAGACGACTGGAGATACTTACCAGTTGAAACGTTGTGATATGAAAAACTAAAGGCAATGGAAGTCCAAAACACATCTATGACTCAAGATACATCATTGTCTACAACCTTCAAACATTCATAAATTCTATTGTAAAAAATAAAAAACAAAAATTAGAATTCAGATTTCAAATTTTGTATTTAGGCTTTATTTTGGATTATAAACAACTTTGTTTAATAATGGTACTTCTCTCTTAAAGCATTTTCTTGTTTTCTTAATTTATCAACATCTGATCTAGAATTTTTATATGGCAAATTAATTTTCTCGACAAGCAGAATTTTTTATAAAGAATAAGTTTTCGTCGTAAAATCAATAATAAAGATCTTTTTCCTCTTGTCAACTCCATCCGGGGACACCCTGTATATTTTCTGTAATAGGACATGTAAACCAGTAATTTTTGTGGTTTTATTGCTTAGCTTCTCAGTAGGTACGTGGTAAAACGTTATTCTTATTTTATCAGTTTTTGTTTTAATATGAATTAAAACTTTTTTTTTATTACGAGTTCTAGATATTTAAGAGAAAACGCCATTTGAAGAAACCAAAGATAATAAAGAGAAGTTTTCCTTAATTTCTTAGTTTTTTTTTAATAGATCAAGATTTTACCTATAACTAGTGTCCGACCGAAACAAGATTTTTAGCCGAAACCGAATCTTCGGCCTTGGTCTCAGTTTCGGTTATACATGTTAAAATTTTTATTGCATACTGAAATTTAATTTATTTTATATAGGACGAGATCGATATTGGGAACGGATTAAACTCTTCCCACTAAAAAAAATCTATTTATATAAGCTTTATTCGGGTTTCGAAATGTTGACGGTTCTAGAACTGTTCCTGGATTGCGCAGGACTGTTGTGCAATAGCATAAATTCTAGAACGGTTCCGAAATTATCCGCGAATTATCAGAGAAGTGCGTAAACCCGAACGAACTTTGTGTTTTCTGAGAGTGAACCTAACCTAACCGAACTTTATTTTCACATTTCCGTCATTTGTTTACAGTTCTTTCTTGGATTCAACTTTATATTTATAAATTAAATTAATTTAAAATGGCTAGTGAAGGTAGATTCTGCTTAAAATAATTTAAACTAAGGCTATTTTATTAGCTCTTATCTTGTTTCAGATAGTATTAACGTAAAAAGAAAATATCGGCCAAAAAAATAAAATTTATAAACCAAACAATAATTAAAAATAAATTGTAAGGTTACACTTGCGAATTTTGACGTTTTAAAACTGCGGCAAATCGAAAATATATTTACACATGCGTCGTAAAATAATCCCAAACCAGTTCTTACTCTGGAGCAAGGACTGTTTCTGATAGTTCTCGAACAGTCCCAGAACAGTTCTTATTTAAACCCGAACAACAAACTGCTGTCAAAATATCAGTTCTAAATCGGTTCAAAATAACCCGAACGCGAGGAATTAGACTGCGCACACTCGTGACAGTTCTAGGACCGTCCCAGACGAAACCCGAATAAAGCTATAGACAACACTGCCCCTACGAACCCACCCAAAGTTAGCCGAACGGTGCGCGATCATTCACGAACACTGAGTTTCGGCATGGCCGAACCTTCGGTCGGTCTTTACCTATAACGTTAAAAAATATTGATATGAATGAAGTGTTCTGAGTAAAAATTCCAAATAGTCGTTTATAGCTTTTTCTTTATTGTGGCTAGCTAAATGGGTCCTCAAGATATTTAATTACAAAATTCCTGGGTTCGATACTGCATGAATGCAACCTTTTCCAGGAATTAAAAGGGTGTTTACGATATATCAATGGAAAAGGGGTCTGTTTAAATATTACCATTACTATTAATACATAAAACAACCTGTGTATAGACGGTTAAGAGTAGCATAACATAAAGTGCGCTATACATTTATTATTTGCAAATAAAATAAATTGGTGTAAAAATAGATTATTTTATTTAAATTAATAAAATCGTAAAATATGTAAATGCAATATATTAAAGAAGTTCACTTGTAGTGAGTGCGTCCCGTTGCTTTTTCCTCTGGGCAATTGTTCTGAAGCACTTCCACAAGCCATATCTTGCTTCCCAATCTTCAAAAAAAAGATCCGGCTTGTTCCATAGGATATGATGTTGAGCATAGTTATAAGTTACATTTATTGGCGGGTTCAAATGGGGAGATATTTCCGATCGTCTTTCCATAATAGTGTTTACGTAGTTGTAGAAAACCTGAAAATATTAAGTACCTATTTTTTTTATGTTTTTTACGTAAGGGAGCTGGGGCTAGTCACACTGGGAAAAGTCTTACAAAGAACACCTATAACAGGCTCCCCTATTGAACCTTTTTGAAGGTCCTTTTATGATGAAGTCGCACGCCAAATTTTATTATTTTCTAATAACCCAATTAAAAGTTAAGGTAAAACCGAGGGATATGACGCACGTTTGGAAATGTTTCAATTTCTCAGTTATCATTCACAAATTTCCCATATAGTTTAAATTTCTATCTACCTGCAACCCTAATGTATCATAAACAGGAAGTGTTGGTGATTCTTAATTGTGCTAACTATTATTAATTAAATTGTTTATGAAAATTGAATTTTGCGTCATATCCCCGACGGGGTTGGGGTTATGACTTTAGGGGGGCTAGGGATATTGCTTATGGCAGTTTATATGTAATTTTTAAAATTAAAATTTTTTTGATTGTTTCCATTTGAATGACTGATTCATCTTTTGCTTGCGGGAAAATAAACTGCTTCCTGTTTTTCACATTTCGTAACAATACCAATTAATGTAGTACAACAGTACTAAAACTAGGGATATGACGCGCGTCATATCACTATCCGCGATTTTATTTACAAAAATAAAAAATCATAACAAAGACAAAGATGACTAAGTCGGCTACATACTGTCAATTTTAGAAGTCGTATTATGCTATAGAATTTATAAAAACAATTAAAAATCTAAAAGGAGACCTAATACAGAGCTTTAAAAATAACGCTATAAAACTTTTGGAGGTGCTCGCTGATTTAGATGACGAAAATGCGTGTACTCTTGAAGGCAACTGATTCAACGCTGAATGGCGTGCTGTCGATGAGATGTTCGCCAATGGAACTAAAGGATATTCGACAATTATTAAGGTTCATGGATACCTACTTAAAGGAGATATCGCGATTGCGGCATATCCCCGACCGCGTCATATCCCTCGGTTTTACCTTATTTCGAAAAAACTTTTCGAAACCAAAAATAATTATGATAATATTAAATGTTACAAGACGTTTTATATTTTATTAGTTTCAACATATTTTAGAGTAAAGAATTGATTGACTGGTCCGTTACGTTGTGACAATACATTTTTGGGGAAAAGAACCACCGTGGCGACTTTATTATATAAAGTCGCCACAGTGGATCTTTGCCCGTGCGTCATCAATCAACGATCAGGACTCAACGTGGTTAATAACTCTGCATCCTTATTTATTACAGTAACAAGTTTGAATAAAAGCATAAAAGAACGTCTCCAAGATTCCGCAATAATATAACGTGCTAGACAAGAATAAAACTATAAACGTCAATTAATTACTATTTTTATTTGTTTAGTTGACTGCCGTTGTATTTTAGAACGTCATTGTCAACCTTATTTTGATCTGCCAATCTAATTCGTATTTTGTAACTTTTTGTGCCTTAAAACTGTTCCTTTTTCTAAAAATAGTTCTTTTTAGAGCTAATTATACCCACCATCTGTTTTGGCGGTAAGTATTTATGGATTTTTATAATACCTAATTTATTTATTTTAAATATTCTAACCGTAAAAGTTCTTTGAAAAGTTTACGGCAGTCGCTAAATTCCCTTAAATGAAAGGATGTCAAAAATTTGACTTTTGCGATTTTAATAGTCAATAAAACACCAAACTTTTCTAGATTTTAAGCTTTAAAAATGGTATGAAATCTATTAACATTTGTTTGTCAATTTATTTTAGATAATAGAGAATGCCGGGCAAAACTTAAAATAAAAAATTGTGTGTGCTTAAAACCACACGACAGAAGTGAAAACTTCAACAAGGTAAAATTAATAATATCAAATACAATTGTTCGGCGCAGACGAGCGTTACACATCCGAGCGTGACGGCTCAGTTTAATTCAGTACCCACAAAAAGTGCTAAACGCGCCTAAAGAAGTTTTCACTTCAATAATACTTTTTCGAGATATTATGTAGACGGTAGGCAGGCACGTCCATGTTATGAACTTAGACTTAGTTTTGACTTTTTTCGTCTCGTAATTTTGATTTGATTCATACGATTTTGATGACGTGAAGGTTATGACGCACGGGAAAAGATCCACTGTGGCGACTTTAGGTTAACAGAGTCATAAAATTATTGGATCTACCTTAAGTATAATATTATACACAATGGTATTTTAAAACATTCCTAATTATAAGGGACAGGCTGGCCAATGTTCATAAAATCTAAATGGTAAACATGCCAGATGAAAATTATAATAATTTTAAAAGTGGGGAATTTCCGAAATCTAATAATTAAGGTTGACATTATGGTCTTTTTTTATGTTTGTAAATTTCCATGTTTTATAATATATCTAATTTATGACCTTTTTCTTCCGTATGTAGGTAATATTTGTAAGTTGTTAATATCGGGAAAAACGTGGTTTGTGTCTAGAAAATGAATTGCAAAATTAGATGTTCTTTTTCATAATGCATGTTTTAGACTAAACAAACTGAAGTAGGTAAGTACAGGAAATGAACACAGATTAGCCTGTTATAGGTGTTCTTTGTTGGATGAGTTATTTCGTAATAAATACCCAGCTTATGATCATTTTTAGAAATTTTAAAAGGTTTACCTCTGCCTTATGTATGTAGCATACTAATGACATTAATGACAAAACTATTGCGTGTACATGATGACATGCAACCATAGACGTCATTTGCGGGCTCAGAATAAATTCTTGCATTGCCATGCCGAAACAGACTGTGCTCGAAGCTACGTAAGAACAAGGTATCTCTGCACATGTTATTGCTAACATCGTATATATGTTCTCCAAATTTATTCTTAAAAAAAATTGTAAGTATTAGAAATTGTGAGGGTTCATTATTTCGATTGTTACATTAAAATTTGGTTCCTGTTGGTACCTACCTTTTTTATTTTTTGTCATAATACACAAGCATATTAAGCCGGTAATATATTATATTATACTATAAGAATTGCAGGTAATGTCAATGTTGTAATCATACCTTGACAGTTTACAAGTTATAGTCATATTATGACAATTATTAATACCAGGCCGGAATCAGCACAGAATATAGCTACTCGAGCTATATTATTCTATAGTAATATTATTTTTACTTACTTATTGGTATAGTGATGTAGAATGCCAGACATTAGTGTTTTATAAATCATATGTCGGTGTTTTTTGTAGTACATTCGGTCCCTCGTACTATACTTTGCAATCTTGATTTGGTATTTTACTCCTCGGAAGAATATTCTACAATAAACATATTCATTGTCAAACTACAGAGGGTGTAACAGAGTTCTATGGTATTTCTTTTGTTTAAAGAATTACCTACTTATGTGCACTTTTCTAGTAGACTTAAAATTAGTTGCGTTAAAATAATCTCACAAACTCTGGCGGTGTTCCATAAGGACAAACTTTAGGGATTACTATTTTCTACGTTTCAGAGCAAAGCAGATTTGACTAACTAATTTATCAACAAATACTACTAGGTAAGGAATAAAGAAACAAGTATTTTACTTTGGCTTTTCAAATTCAAGTTTATTATTGTGGCGGTCCATTATATTCTCCAATATCCTATGAGCAAATAGATGATGGAACGAATTTTCAGATGCCATCATTGTCATTATGTTTTCCATTAGTACTTCTGGAAATGAGTCCATAAATCGTCCAGTTTTGAATCGATGCGCCGCGTATTCTGCAATGCTTCCGAATTCTAAGAGAGTGTCATCTTCCATTTCACGGAACGTAATTTTTTTTACTATTATCACAAGCTAGAATAATACGTTGAAAAACAAGGTTTCAAAACGACTCTTTGCACATGAGTGAGACAATTTACTGGACTGAGCCGAAAACGATGAGGTCCACTAGTGTGCAAAGAGTAATTTTCTAACGTGTTACTCATACTCACTACAACTTCCGCATATCTAGAATCTAGATAATGCTAGAATATGTAGGGAAATATCTAAAATTATCAAGTTTTTAATCATAATGGGGCAAGTTATAGAATAAAATAAATATGCAATCCTTTCTAGACAAAATGTGAACGTACACGGGGTGAGAGAAAAAGCAAATCGCACGGGAAAACGTGGAATTTTAAACTGGAATAAATTCAGTATTAGAAAGCCTCTTGATTTGCTGAAAAAAATACAGAACTACGACTGCGTTTTTTTCGTGTCTTCATGAAATTTACCCCTCTGTGTCAGTGTACCAAACAAAATATTTATGTCCGTTCCAAGCGAAGAATCGGAGCTTGTCAGAAGGAAAAACAGTGGCTAAAAGCTATAAGACTGGACTATATAGTCTTCAAAACATGGCTTCATTATTAGGTATCAAATTAATGAAAAGGAAGGTAATTTAAAAGTAAGTTCCAAAGTAATTCAAATGTAAACAAGACAAGATCGAATGACACCAGACAATAGTAGTCCCAGATCAGCAGTGCTACGCACGCTCACACGTCAGGTTGCGTCATATAATTTTCTTCCGATTTTGGTGTTTGTTAAGTGTTTCTGTCGATGTTTTTTTGTGTAGTGTGCGTTTTAAACATTTTACTCTTGGATTTTATGCATTTCAGGGACATATTTTCTTGGTGTTTATTATTTAAGTTTAATAGTGAGTACAAACACCATTTTGGTTAACTCATCTATTCTCAAATCAAATAAAGTGCCTATTTAAACGATTTAATTATCGTTATATACAGGGTGTCTCATAACTAAGGGGCAAATACAGCAACAGGAGATGGTAAACTCGAAGATATGTCATTTATGCTTAAGAGCGCACGGTTAATTTTCAATAAATATGTTTCGTTAAGAAAGGTGCTTATTTAAATGTTTCTTGCCATCTAGCATTTAAACGCAATTATCTCAAAAACTAATTGAAATATCGAGATTAATGAAGTACAACTTTTTTACGTATAAAAGATCCTTCTCTCATAATTTGCGGTAAAGCGGTCAGAAATGTGAGGGGCAAAAATATATGGAAGAATTTATCAAACTCATATTGTGTAGCTAGCGTTCTCCAGCCAGGAGATATCTTAAAACTCATTATGGTATCCTCCTTTTTGTCCTCAAAAATATAACTACACAAAATTTGATTCATATCCGCTTAACATCAAAGCATCGCCAATTTTATAAAGTAACATTACCAAAGGTTTCCAAATATGGTGTTAATTAGATGTGCAGCACAAAGCTTTTTGCTTTTTATAAATAAACTAGCGTGTACCCGGCCTGCGTTGCAGCCCGGCATTATACGACGTGAGATAATAAGGCGAACAAACCTCAAACTCAACCGTTTGCCGGCCCGTCCACAATTCACATCCATGCATAAAACATAGTCTGTCTTCGTCTATTCCGGCTTCGGTGCTTCGGATCGATCGTTGAACGGGCCGGGGACCGGTTAGGTTGGGTCGTTCGTTCTCCCTACTCTAATTTATCAGTGTTTCTCTATAATATTATGCATGTATTATACATAAAAACCTTCCTCTTGAATCACTCTATCTATTAAAAAAAACCGCTTCAAAATCCGTTGCGTAGTTTTAAAAATTTAAGCACATATAGGGACAGGACGGGCGATAGCGACTTTGTTTTATACTATGTTAAGATACTAAAAGAAATAAATATAGTTTTCTTCTTTTTCTTTCGTTTTATAATGTTTCCACATTATTATTTTGGTAGGTACGGGTCTGTCAATATTTTTTTTTATAAATAATAAAATAATTAGTATGTACGCTATGTCTTTACAAAATATTAAGACTCCCTTACAAAATTTAACAGATGGCGAAGACGAAAGTAAAAGAACTTAGTCCGGTTCTGTTTCTGTAGCCCACCGCTTAACGTAAAAGATTCCATACTTCAACAGGGTGCCATTAATGGCAGGTGATGCGGTGAGTTCTTACACTCTTCACCGTTTAAATATTACTCAAAAAACATCATAAAGATATTTATGAACAGAAGCAAGAGGTATCCATCAGATTTATTATTTAAAGAGGCTGACCTTCTATCAGTAAGGCAGTTGTATGTTAAGGGTACTCTTAGGTTTATGAAAAAGTGTAATAAATACAAAAGTAGGATCATGCACAATGCTCACACCGGATCTGTAAATAGTGGGTGTCTAGTCGTTCCACTAGCCTCATATACTGCCTCACAGAGGCACATTGTGTATCTCGGGGACACCGGGAAATCTCACACAACAATACAATAATCAACACGCAAAAAATTCTCCCGTCAAATTTTGACAGCTGTCAGGTATAAAACGAAGAAGCGATTTTGACGAAACAAATTATGGGGTCGTATAATATTTGATGCGGAGACTTAGGGAAAAATAAGCAAAAAATTCTTCTGTCAAAATTTGACAGCTGTCAATATGTCAAATCGTTAAAAAAAATGGAAATGAAAAAATTATAAGGTCGTATGCATATTAAAGGTGGAAAGTTGAAAAAATTACGCAAAAAATTCTCCTGTCAAATTTTGACAGCGGTCAGGTATAAAACGAAGAAGCGATTTTAACGAAACAAATTATGAGGTCGTATATTATTCGATGCGGAGACTTCGGGAAAAATAAGAAAAAAATTTTACAGTCAAAATTTGACAGCTGTCAATATGTCAGATCGTTTAAAAAAATTATATTAATGAAAAAACTATAAGGTCGTATGTATATTGACGGTGGAAAGTTAAAAAAAATACGCAAAAAATTCTCTTGTCAAAATTTGACACCTGTCAATATATCAAAATTATTACAATAACCGATAGTAATGAAACAAACGTGGGGTCGTATAGATATTGTCGCTAAAAATAGAGAAAAATTAAAAAAAAAAATCTACCCGTCCCGCCCTTAAATTTTGAAAAATTTTGTCGTTTGTTCGGGTTTGTATTGTATGTAAGAATGTTTGTTTGTAACCGACTTCTTTGAACCCGATTTTGACCCACTTTAAATTTAGTTTAAATTTTGTAGACTGATCAAGAACCGCTGACAATACAATAATCTACTAATCTAGCTCAATGTAATAAAAAAAAATTTTTCTTAACAATAACTCGAACTAAAAAATGAAATTTTTGAGTTATTATAAAAAATATGTCGTAATTGGATGAAAAAATACATATTTATGTCTTTTCATTTTTTTATTGGATCGACACGACGCGGCGCCGTTTCAATTGACTTCCCGCGCCGGTCCGAGGTGTCCCATCCGTCGCTGCTCGGTCCTAAATTGTTCAATATGTTGCCCTTGAATTTGGAATCTGTTGTAAATTTACATACTCTCCTATTGGGCATTTCTAGATGGATAAAGATAAATTATCAGCAAATAACCTGTACGGCGCCTTTATTAAATGAGTACTAAAGGGAATTTTGAAGTTCTATTTGATATCTATTAATAATAACTTTCAGTGAATCATTTTAACTTTAGTGATATTGTGTTTGGACTAGTTGAACTTGTGCTATGTGGTTTGTTTTTGGCATATCATCGTGATCTTTATTTCTCCTTTTTTTGTTCTTAAAGATTGTAAAAAACTATTCATAACCTGAAATCCGGACAAGCTGCCTGTAGCTTTGGATTTCAAACATGAATATTGTGTTATGGCATGTTATAGGAAATGTACATTTTTTATGAATACATTTATTATTATTATTATTATTATTAATTTGACATAAGATGCATTTTTCCTGCAATCGATTAAGATATGTCTCTGGTATTTGTTTTTATAAGATAACTTACCAACGCCATTAAATCTTGATTATTTAAATTTTTTGTAATGTTCCTTAAACAAATATTTAATCCACTTCTCATTGGACCATAATTGTATACATACTCCTCTTTAGGTACGATGCTTTTTCTGAGCATGATCAGAAACCTTCTGAGTAAATCCTCGGTCATACGCCCCCACTTAATTTTTCCTAGAATCTCGTAAAGCACCTTGATGAGCATTTTCGGTTCAATTTCTGAGTTTAGAGATGCGTTTTCTGCCGTAGCTAAATTTGATAAAGATACGTTTAATTAACATTAATTCCGTTTCCAAATTGAACTTAAAGGGCAATATAAAGCTATTTGCAGATGATACAACGATTATCTATTTTGCAGAAATGTATATTATATTAATAATGATTTAAAAATACTTCTTTCTTGGCTTTAATCAAATAAACTTACGTTAAATTTTACAAAATCTTCTTTGATGTTTATAACTAAAAATAAAATAAATTCCATCATTAACCCCTTAACATTTAATAATGAAAATATTCAATATTTATAAACGACAAAATTTTTAGGATTAGTTTTAGACGACAATTTAAAATGGAAATGCCATATCCAGTATATTATCAACTCGATATCTCGTTTGGTATCTGTTTTATACAGAGCTAGATATTTCATTCCTTTGCAATACTTAAAAAATATATATTTTTCATTAATATATTTAAAATTGCAATACTTAGCTTCTGCATGGGGATCTGCTTGTTTATCAAACTTAAAACCATTACAAAAATTGCAAAATAGAGTTATTAAATGTATACACAAATTACCACATTTAGAACCAACTGTTAATCTATATAGACCGAAAGGGTATTTACACGTTCAAAACATTTATAAATTAAAAATTTGTATTCTTATTCACTCTATTATTTTAAAAGAAAAAAAATCAAACATAATACTTCAGGAGAACAAGACATTACATGATCATAACACCAAACGTTGCATAAATTATCAAACTATACCAGTAAAAAGTAATTTCGGAAAAAAATCGCTTTTATATGACAGAATAATAAAATATAACAATCTTCCAAAAAATATCAGAAAAATTAAAAAATTGGCAACTTTTAAAAAACAATTAAAGAGATATTTACTAAATTAAATTGTTTATACTATTTTTTTAAAATTGATTTTTATTAATGAATTAAATTGGATTTTTTTTATTGTTTTTTTTAATGGTTATTATTTTCTATATTATTTTGTCACATTCCATGTAATGAACTGTAAAAGTTAGTTTGGAATAAAGACATTTTGAGAGTTAAATCATAACACGTTAATTTTTTAAAAAATTTTAGCTAGTAGCTATAGTTCTTACATAAAATATCTTCAATGGCTTCTTCGATATCGCTGTATAAATATAGCAATTCACTAATGAGGTCTGTCAGTCGGAATTCTATTGTCCACAGTCGTCCCTCCTTATAAAAAATAATCAAGGCATTTAGGACTATTCTGTAGGTGTGCTTTGGAAGCATTTGTATAAGTCGACTGTAGGTCTTCATACAAGCTTCGGCCCTTTTCCTGTAAAAGACATACGGAGACAGAAGCATGAGTTTAGATCTTTTACGAGTTTCTGCTAGTTTCACCAGAGTTATTACCAGAGAACTACTTGGTAGGTAGTTCTCTGGTTATTACCTTCTAGTCCATGCTATTAAGGATTTGGTCCTACTTCTGAATCTCAGCTGGAAATGATGTATGCAACTCATTATTGACCAAACTAAATGAACCACGTGTGGTGTTTTAATGCAACTGACATCCACCCGATCCATAAGCTCGTTCAGCATATCCAAAGCTTAAAAAAATAGTACGAATACACAGTGAAAAATTAAAGTTTGGGCGGTAAACTAAGATTAATAATTATGCCACTGTTTTAATAATATAATAATAATAATAGGTTTATTTAAAATTTAATAATATAATAAATATGTTTATGTTGTCTTCTATAAACTTATTCTTCAATCCCCTGAAGCTGAGCTTGTTAGGGGCAAATCTTATTTTTTGTTTTAGGTAAAATCGTAAATCATAAATATGCATTAAAAATCAAGTTTTTTAAAGTAAAAATGTTAATTTATAGTATAAACGCAGCTTTTTTGAAGAAATATATACAGTGAGGACGTAAAGTCTGGAATAAATTCATTATTTAGGGAACGCTGAATGTTTTTAAAAATCGCTCGGACACGTCGATTTTGTTTTTTTAATACGCATTTTTTTCAATATTTTTTATTATACAGGGTGTCTCCGAAAGCACTCTGCTTGGACCAACTTTAATTTTTTAAATGGGAACCCACATTTTATTTTTCATTTTAGGATTCTGTGCATAATTGTGAACATTTTATATCTAACATGTCATTATGATTTATCGACAGTTAAAGTTCGAAAATACATAAAACAATTAATTATTTATCATTTTAATAAATGTTGAAAATGTTGCCCAAAGGTTAATTGGCAGTAACCTAGACGATCGAAAAATTCTTTCTGCACATTTCTGACAACTTCCGGACTGATTGACCGTATTTCTTAAACAATTCGATTCTTTAAGTCCTCCATGTCCATTGGCTTAGTTTGGAAAACTTTACCTTTAAGGTAAACCCACAGAAAAAAGTCAAGGGGGGTTAAGTCGGGAGACCTCGGCGGCCATTCAATAGCTTCCCTTCTTCCAATCCATCTATTTTCAAAAGTTCGCGCTCATCTTAATACTATTTGTGAAAATAGATAGATTGCAAGAAGGGGAGCTATTGAATGGCCGCGGAGGTCTCCCGACTTAACCCCCCTTGACTTTTTTCTGTGGGTTTACCTTAAAGGTAAAGTTTTTCAAACTAACTCAATGGACATGGAGGACTTCAGTCCGGAAGTTGTCAGAAATGTGCAGAAAGAATTTTTCGATCGTCTAGGTTACTGCCAATTAACCTTTGGGCAACATTTTCAACATTTATTAAAATGATAAATAATTGTTGTATTTATTTTCGAACTTTAACTGTCGATAAATCATAATGACATGTTAGATAAAAAATGTTCACAATTATGCACAGAATCCTAAAATTAAAAAAAAATGTGGGTTCCCATTTAAAAAATTTAAGTTGGTCCAAGCAGAGTGCTTTCGGAGTATAATAAAAAATATTGAAAAAATTGCGTATTAAAAAAACAAAATCGACGTGTCCGAGCGATTTTTAGAAACATTCAGCGTTCCCTAAATAATGAATTTATTCCAGACTTTACGTCCTCACTGTATATTACCTATAACAAAATTATTAATTTATAATTTTTAAGTAAAATATATTACTTACTTATATAAATTATTCAAAACAATATTAATTAATTAATTAAAGCATTTCTAAAAATATTTTCAAATTGTCTGTTTTTAATATCCATGTTTTTATTTCGACTTTAAATTTTTTTAATGAAATCCATTTTTTAATTTTTGTTGGTAAATAATCGTTTAAATAAAAACATAAATATTTGAAATTTTTTTGTCCCATGGACTTATTTATTTTAGGTTTTATGGTTATTTCATTTTTATGACGTGTATTATGATTATGGTTTTTAAATTGTATAAGGTTTTTATTTTTAAATACCTATATTAATATGTTATAAATGTAAAGTTGTCTTATGTTCAACGTTTTTGTTTCTGAATGTAATTCTTTTGAAGGATAAATATAATCTTTATTGAATATAATTTTTAGAAAGGTAATGTTTCTAATTTTTTAACTAAAGTTCTATTTATTCCTCCCCAACCTAAAATTCCGTAATTTAAATGAGTTTTAACTAACGCGTAATAAAATATTTCCATGTCTTACATTTAAAAATTTTTTAATGTTTTTAAAAATCAGTAGTAAACTTCTTAATTTTTTTAATTTAGTATTCTAAGTAAAAGTTCCAATTTAATTTACTATCAAAAATAATTCATAAATATTTTATTTTATTAACTTTAAAAATTCGAATGTCTTCATTTATTTGAATACCTACTATTCATATTTCGTGGTAGGTTATTTAGGTTTAAAGTAAAAGGAGTATAATTTGTTTTATTAAAATTAATTGTTAACCAATTGTTATCAAACCAATCTTTTATAATTTTAAAATCTTTTTTAATTTTATTATTTAAATTTTCCCAATTTCTATCGGTATAAAAAGTTGTAGTATCATCTGCAAAACTATGAATTTGTCCATCGCAATTTATACTAAATAAGTCGTTAATATAAATATTAGAAAATAATGGTCCTAAAATTGTTCCTCGAGGAACATCTTACTTAAGGTTGAATTCTCAACGTCATTCAATCTATTGCCAACCTATAACCTATTTCGGGTTGATATTTTGAGTTTATTATTTTAATAACGAACATTTAAAAAAAATCAATATCGTCGGTACATTATTTAGGCAGTATCTGATATATTACAAAAATATCAATTTATTTCATTGCTAATTTTGGGAGAATTGTATAGTAAAAGAACAATGAGTGACAATGACATAATAATGTTAAAAAAAATCTTACCCGATATTTTTCGCTATACAATTCTCCTAAAATAAGTTATGAAATTCCTTGATATTTATTAAATATGTCAATTATTACCTATAGAATATCAAGTCGATACTGATTTTCTTTAAATTTTGTATAAAAGCTAGAAAACATAAATAAATCTACGCGAAATAGGTTATAGGTTGGCAAGCATGTTGATACTCCCACCTTAAATACTTTTGGATAGCTTTTTTCTTTATCTATTTGAACATAAGTGTTGGTCTATTTTTCAGATAATTTTTAATTAATTCTACTTAATTGCTTTCCTTTAATGGCAAGGACCCTCAAAAAAGTCTAATACAATTTGATGTAAAACTTTTACGGGAGTCAAGTAACAAAATTTATATAATGGGGGATTTCCCATGACCAGTATGGCGGTAAACCACCCAGTATAGGTATGTATATATATAGTTAATTTAATTACCACTTACCATGACCCCTTTTCAAATGTAATTCGTGCAAGTCTTTTATGTGCTTAAGGCAGCAGTTACAAATTTTCTTGACCAGAAAGTCAAATTCGCAACAGGACAATTTTCTTCCTTTCAAGCTAAACGCGTTACGAATCTTTTGTTGTATACGTGCTCCTCTCTTGATACTCGTGTCACAATCGGATATATGAAAGAGGACTGTAAAAAATTATTTAAAGTGAGGAGAAAAAACGTCCGTCAATAATTCAATAATATACCTAATACCTAGAAATAAATAAATTGGTTTTCTACTAATTTTTTCTACGTACGAAATAATGTTCGAAACTTACAATTTAATGATTCTTGTGAACCTGACGAGTTTGCGCCCTCACTAACATTATCCTCTAATTTTGCTTTGTCTAAAGTGTTAAAATAAGTTTCCTTTTTATTCATTTTGGGGTAAAGTGATCTTTGACTAAAAACTTTTAAAATGGAGACGAATGTCAACGTCAAGTTTTGGTTATGCTATTGTCAAAAGCGGGAATACGTCTTTTCATGAACCTTTATAATTATTTCGGTGAGTTCCTCTAGTATACAAGTCGAAAACAAAAATGATGTGAGTTCATGCTCATGGGCTAGCGGCTTCAATTCGATTCTCGATTCACGCTTAAAGAAATTAGTAAAAATATTTATAGCCTTCTCAATTTCAATCCTTAGTGAGACAGCATATACCGTGCGAGCAAAAATTATTTGCATCAATGAGGGCTTGGATTAAAAAACGTAGGGCTTGATTTAGATCACAGTGATATGGGGACGATATATCTAACCAAATCTAGGTTAAAATTTTGTCAAATTCATGTTATGACATGATATGCCAAACTAATGAGTAATAAAATAAGTACACAAATACAAATTAATTTTTGTTGTTTACAAAATTAACAAAGTAAGAATATACAAAAAAAAAAGAAAAATAATTACATAAATTGCTGAAATTGGCCACCGCCATGCTCCAAGCATAAGTTCACAAGTCTTCATATTTTCGAAAGTGTTGACCAGCATCTCTGGAGAAATGTTACTACATTCTTGAATAATCCTTTCTTGTAATTGTTCTAAATTTGCACTGGTGTTTTAAAAATAGCGTTCTTTAAACGAGGAAAAACGAAGTAATCCATAACCGTTAAACAAGGTGATCTAGGTGGAAATTCAATGTCTCATCGAAAACTGATTAATCTGTCGTCGAAAAAATTGCGTAAGTAGTTAATAGTTTCGGCGGCTGCATGGGCGGTTGCACCGTCCTGTTGAAAATATCCAAAACGTAGTTCGTCGTCAAGTAATTGCTCCACAAATGGATTCAAAATATTGTCTCTATACCGCTGTGCTGTAACTGTGTCATGGAAAAAAATAGGACCAACAATTCTTCTTCGGAAAACAGCTAACCAGACACCAATTTTTTGAGGGTGCAATGTGGACTCTACAAAAAATTGGGGATTTTCACTACTCCACATGCGTGTATTCTGAGAATTCACATAATCGGAGAGGTGGAACCAGGCTTCATTCGAAAAATATGTCAGGTCTAATAAATCATTTATTTCCAATAAATTTTGGGTAAACCATTGAAAGTAATTCCTGCGTCTTTCAAAATCTGCGGCTTGCATTTCTTGGAATACTTGCACTTTATAAGGAAATAAATTTAGGTGCTTCCTGCATGTTCCATAAGATCTTCCCACTTCTTGGGACAGGCGTCTTATACAATTTGTTGGTGTATTTTGCATTATTTCACGAACGTTTAAAACAAATTCTTCTGTTCTTACAGATGATCTTTCTGCTCCTTTTTTGTGTTGTATAGAACCTGTTTCCCTAAACACAGCCACGGTTCTTTTCAGGCAATGATAAAAATCCCCAGCAATAAAAGCAACGTTAGGAAAATGTTCGTGAAAATCGTCCATGCACAAACCCGGATTGTATCGCCACTCACCATTTATTCTAACTCCGTTTCGAAAATACGCTTCAACCATGAATGTTTTGTGCTGTTTCGTAAAGCCCACTGTGTGAATTGTTCAAGAAATTGGAAAAATTAGCGATGAATCAAATTACTTGTAACGACTGTCAAAGATGACGGAATAACTGATTGATCGTTAATTCAGGTAGTTCCTGACACCCAACAGGTATTAAGCCCTACGGCTAAGCATTACGTCCTTAGATGCAAGGCCCTCTTTGATGCAAATAATTTTTGCTCGCACGGTATATAATAATATGAATAGATGCACTTTTTGCAATATTTTTTTCATATAAAAAATGTATTTAATTATGATCTTGACCTCCGGTGTTAACGTCTTCGCGCTTCGGTGCACATCGTCGTATCGCAACAGGCAACGACGATGCTGTCGACGCCACAATCAAAAAAACGACGCCGCATCTTCTGCATCCGGACGCGCGATATGCTGACTCAGTTTACCGTCGCGACGCGTTGGCTGTAGTCGAATCAATTTCGACGCCTGAACACTTGTTGAAGCGCGAGACGCGCTTTCCGCGAGCGTCTCTGAAAATTTAGGATTGTTAATAATAATAATAATAAAATTTAAAAACTTTTTTAAAAATACTTTGCGTTTAACTGTTGAAATAAAAGTTGTTTTGTGAATTTTAATAATGATGGTTGACTGTTAATTAGGTAAGCATTTACTTATATCATTAACTGATCGACATACTTAATATACAGGGTGTTAATTAATGTCATGCAGATATTTCAGGGGGTGATAGTACTCGTCAAAATAAGAAAAATATGCAAATATATGCATGGTCTAAAACGCGTTATTTGCAGGGTGGCAAAGTTTCAATTTTTTTCTCGTATTTTGCGTTTTCTCTCTTGTATTCTGCGATAATTGTTTCAAATTTGGAACAACAGTTTTTATAATTTTGTTTTATTTTTATTTGATTAACTAATCGTTTGTTACACAGCTTTTTACTCTGCGTTATTTCGCCTACACTTAATTTCTATCGATGGCTATTTTGGCAAATAAATCGAAAACTGTCACAGATACGAGAATAGTGCAAGAGACCAGAACGCTAAACAAAGGAACAGAGAGTTCAAATTTCATACCGGAATTCATACAGGGAGCCAAAAACAAAAGTTCTGACAGATAAAATTGTAGCCGATTCAAGAAAATGTAAGACCCTGTATACTGCGACCGACAATTTTGATACTTTATTGTAGATATTTTTAAAAAGGGTTGATGTTCCAAATTTGAAACAATTAGGTATCGCAGAATATAAGAGAGAAAACGCAAAATACGAGAAAAAAAATTGAAACTTTGCCACCCTGTATAACGAAAATAACGCGTTTTAGACCATGCATATAATTGCATTTTTTTCTTATTTTGACCAGTACTATCACCCCCTGAAATGTCTGCATGACATTAATTAACACCCTGTATATATTATTTGCATAGAATAGCATTTTAGTAATTTTTTGTTTTAAGGTAGAATTATCAACGTCATTTAATCTATTGCAAACCTATTTCGCCTTTTTTTTTTAGTTTATTATTTTATTAACTAACATTTAAAGAAAATCAATATCGTCGGCACATTATTTAGGTAATATCTGACATATTACAAAAATATCAATTTATTTCATTGTTAATTTTGGGAGAATAATTGTATAATGAAAGTCGATATTGATTTTATTTAAATTTTGTGCAAAGGCTAGAAAAATAAATAAATATAAGTACGCGAAATAGGTTGTAGGTTGGCAAGCATGTTAATACTCCGACCTCAAATCATCCATAATAAAACTTTGATATGGAAGGAGTCAGCACGATGTCATTTTTGTTTTAAACGTAGCGAACTGCAATTTGGCAACTGCACGTGAATCTACGTCTACGAAAATAAATCCAATAAATTTTATTCTTATTGCTGAAAGTTGTGAAAATATGATCTAAAGGGCTTATTATTTCCAATACCCCCCCTCCCACGCCCGTGGTTCTTTACATCAAATTTAAAACGTCATGCATGTAAGATACGTAGGTACTTATGTTGCCTATTTATAGTATAATAAATAATTGAAATGAGTGTTTCCATGGTAGAACGTATTTTAAAAAATATGCCTTGTCTATGTGTACACAAGCTATAGGTCAAAGTTAAACCCGTTTTAATTTTTTACAGGTAACTGAAAATATCATTAGCTACAGCAATCAATATTTCATCAACTTTATTTACAAAATACTGGTATATATCAAACGAAATGAGAAGGAAAATCGAATTTTAAAAGTACCTTATTTAAAACTAAATATTTCAATTTTTAATGTACAGTTGACGACATATAAATTCGTACACCACCCATACATAACTCAATTACAACCAAATTGGGTAAAACGGGTTTCTCACCTTGCTGCTTAGATATGCCTGGATAGAACACCAGCCATACCTACATAGCTGTAAATTATTGTATGTACGATTTTTTACCATAAGTAATATTGCTTATTTCTAAATATTTTTGTGTTTAAATAACAGCCGCGAAATAAGAAAATTATAAAATGATACCAGGAAAACTACAAAAGTATAAAGCCGAAAAGTGTAAATTTATTATCAAACGACAAACAAAATACCAATATTTAATTGCTGCGCCATTGGATTCTAACACTAATCGTAATCTTCTTGGCATTGACAAGATAATACTTTTGGTGTAATCCGGAGTTAGCCCTTCCCAAATTTCTTCTATTTTATTAAATAACTCTATTTCATTCTGTGGTTTAAAATTTATTTTGTATATTTTTTTACCATCAATCCCCAAACATTTTCAATTGGATTTAAATCAGGACTTCTTGAGCACCAAGGCAGACATGTTAATGTATATGAAGTTAGCAAAACAACTCCGGACAATCAAGTTAAGTGTAACGGTAAAATTTACCGCTAATTAGCCGCTAATTAACTGTAAAAAAATTAATTTTGCCGCTCGTCTTTTTTAAAAAATACGACGTGTTTTGCCAAGTTCATATAAAGTTGGCAAAACAACTTTGGACCGTGCAATATTTTTGGGTGTTCAATACTATGAAAATTTACCGTTAATTAACCGCTAATTAACCGTAAAAAAATTAATTTTGCCGCTCGTCTTTTTTAAAAAATACGAGGTGTTTTGCCAAGTTCATATAAAGTTGGCAAAACAACTTTGGACCGTGCAATATTTTTGGGTGTTCAATACTATGAAAATTTACCGTTAATTAACTGCTAATTAACCGTAAAAAAATTTATTTTGTCGCTCGTCTCTTTTTAAAAATACGAGGTGTTTTGCCAAGTTCTCGAGAAGGTGGCAAAACAACTTTTTTAGACTAGCTAGTTAAGATTTATTTTTATACTACCTGAACAAACCCGAACAAACCAGAACAAACCTGAACAACCAAAAATATTGCACGTTCGGGTTTGTTCGGGTTTGTTCCAAAGTTGTTTTGCTAACTTTATATGAACTTGGCAAAACACCTCATTATTTTTAAAAAGACGAGCGGCAAAATTAATTTTTTTACGGTTAATTAGCGGTTAATTAACGGTAAATTTTCATAGTATTGAACACCCAAAAATATTGCACGGTCCAAAGTTGTTTTGCCAACTTTATATGAACTTGGCAGAACACCTCGTATTTTTTAAAAAAGACGAGCGGCAAAATTAATTTTTTTATGGTTAATTAGCGGTTAATTAACGGTAAATCTTCATAGTATTGAACACCCAAAAATATTGCACGGTCCAAAGTTGTTTTGCCAACTTTATATGAACTTGGCAAAAAACCTCGAATTTTTTAAAAAGACGAGCGGCAAAATTAATTTTTTTACGGTTAATTAGCGGTTAATTAACGGTAAATTTTCATAGTATTGAACACCCAAAAATATTGCACGGTCCAAAGTTGTTTTGCCAACTTTATATGAACTTGGCAGAACACGTCGTATTTTTTAAAAAAGACGAGCGGCAAAATAAATTTTTTTACGTTTATTTAACGGTAAATTTTCATAGTATTGAACACCCAAAAATATTGCACGGTCCAAAGTTGTTTTGCCAACTTTATATGAACTTGGCAAAACACCTCGTATTTTTTAAAAAAGACGAGCGGCAAAATTAATTTTTTTACGGTTAATTAGCGGCTAATTAGCGGTAAATTTTACCGTTACACTTAACTTGGTTGTCCGGAGTTGTTTTGCTAACTTCATATACATGACATGTTACGTTGTTTTGTCTAAATCAGTTTCCTATATTTCTTGCAGTATGCACAGGGCAGTTATCCTGCTGAAAGATAAAGTTATTTCCTTTAAAAACTATCGCGACAGAAGGAAGAAAAACATTTTCCAAAATTTGAAGATATATATTACTGTTTAGTGTTCCACCAATATTCCACCATACACCTGCACCGTAAACACTTATCCATGCCGACACATTAACGGAGAAACGTCCACTGGCTTGCTTTTTTGAGTATGCTTTTCTTATCATATCGGGAATTTCGTGGTCTATATACTCGAATCCTTTCATTATATGTAGACTGAAAAGTTTTCTCATCGGAAAAGATAACATTTTGCCAAAAAAAAATCCTTTTTTGGCACAAATACTTATTTTATGAAGTTACCTTATACAGGGTCAAAAACAAATAAAATTTGCATCACATGCGACCAAATTTTAATAGCCCAATTTTGATTTTGTAGAAAAACACACATTTAATATGGCGCTACTTTAAAGAAAATGTATCTGAAATAAAGCATTGTCAAAACAAAGAAGTTTTATGTAGGTTGCGTTGAGTCTTATTTTGCAAAAGTGGTGCAATTTACAAAATATGGGTAAAAAATCAAAATTATCTTATGCATCCGAAATTTTGCATGTGGGCTAGAAACTGCATTTAAAAAAACATTTTCTAATAACTTTTTTCGATATTTTCAGAAATAACCCCACTTTTGAATTATTTTTTGGAAAAAATTAAAATTTGTCAGATAATGCGAATCACGTGACCACAGTTTTTTTTTGCTCAATTTTCATCTCGATCGAAGCAGAACTTGACGCCAAAGTCAAATTTTGAATAAAGCTATTAAAAAAAAATCCCATATGCGGACTTTACTGGTGACACTGTATAAACAGGCTTTTAGGTGCAAGTGCAAGCAAAATTGTCTGTTACCACTTTTTAATCAGCTGATGCAATTTTAATCATTTAAAAGCGTCCATAACTTGCATACAGTACGTTGGACCTATTGTAAACATGCTTTAACTAATACTGATGCCAAGTGCGACATCTTTAATGAAAGTTTAATTAATTAGATATTCCCGTTTCTAAAACCCCAAACCCCAATTTCTTAATCATCTTATAAAGAGAGCATGTGGGACGACTAACAATGTCTAATCAACTTAAAATTCTATTTTAAGGATATATTCGCTTTGAAAAAGTAATAAACTTCTCTGAATATTGCTAGAAATCATGCCAAATTTCTGGTTCAATTTATTAGATTTAATATATGCACACAAAGTATATTCTAGATAGGTAATTTTAATAATAAAGATTTAACCAGGTTATTCCGTTTATAAAGGGAGCTCTTTAAATGACACATTTCTACGGGCTAATTATAGATATTATGTCAAATTAGCAACCGAATTATAGTTATTAAGGATGAGATTAATATATGTCATAGTTAAGAGTTTTTGCGATCTTAAATAAATTACAAAGTTAAGAGCAACGAAATATTGATAAGAAAATAATTTGGCAAAAGCGTCACTAGTGTTTGCTTTTAAGGTTTAGGAAAATAGGTACGTTTTTTTAAGACCGACCAGAAAATATAGGTACACTATCTGGACAATTTTTCGTCCAGAAAATAACGTTTTGTCGATCAAGACCGGAAAATTGGCGTGAGGACCGGCAAAAATTTTCCGGTCCCTGTTTCTTCATTTTTCCAATCGCTCTTTGATAATACAATCTACCTTGATTTCGTTACTACGATAACAACATTTCGATGTATTGTCGAGGGATAGTTCGCTGATTTTTAATTTGTTGTTTATGTCAAACTTGTTTCGCGAGTGCGCAAATTTAAAAATATGAGTTTAGATTTTGAATTATCCGACACGGAAAATGAGATTTCAGAAGAAATTTTGAAAGCAGCAAGGAACGCGACTTACGATATATTGCCAGTAAAATCAAAAGCCCGTTACGAGAAGTCATACGACGCATTTAAAAATAATATAAAATAAAATAATTTAATGTAAGTATATCAAAGTATCGGTCTTAAAAAAAAATATTGTACGTCACGCAACCGAAAATTAGTATTGTGCGGGTCTCTCCACTTCCAGGACTCGCCTACGGCTCGCCCTGGAAATGCTTGTCTCGACCTGAAAAACACTACTTTCCGGTCTTGTAACGTAAATTACTATTTCCGGTCCCTGTTTTTTCATTTTTCCAATCGCTCTTTGATAATACAATCTACCTTGATTTCGTTACTACGAAAACAACATTTCGATGTATTGTCGAGTGATAGTTCGTCGATTTTTAATTTGTATTTTATTTTATATTATTTTTAAATGCGTCGTATGCGTTACTGTTACTGGCAATATATCGTAAGTCGCTTTCCTTGCTGCTTCCAAAATTTCTTCTGGAATCTCATTTTCCGTGTCGGATAATTCAAAATCTAAATTCATATTGTTAAATTTGCGAACTCGCGAAACAAGTTTGACATAAACAACAAATTAAAAATCAACGAACTGGCACTCGACGATACATCGAAATGTTGTTGTCATAGTAACGAAATCAAGGTAGCTTGTATTATCATAGAGCGATTGGAAAAACAACAAACAGGGACTCTAACGTCACTTTTCCGGTCTTGCGATCGGAAAAAGGTTATTTTCTAGAAGAAAAATTGTCCAGAAAGTGTATATTTTCTGGTCGGTTTTAAAAACATTACTATTTTGGCCACCTTTTTTTGCACGGGAGTGTATAATAACTAATTTATTTCAAATTAAATAATTTTTGATATTTTTTCTAATAAGTAACATTAATACAAAAAAAAGTACTTAAATAGAACGTTATTTTTACTATTAACACAAATTTAGGAGTTATTATAGCTGATGAATTGTATTGTAATTGTACACTGTATTAAATAATATATAACCAGAAAATTAAACACTTTTTTATCCCTCCGATGGGAATCGAACCCAGAACCTAAGTTAGTATTCTCTATTATTCTACTTAATCATCTTATCTTCTTAACATAGTATAAAACAAAGTCGCTATCCTGTCTTATGTGCTTAAATCTTTAAAACTACGCAACGGATTTTGAAGCGTTTTTTTTAATAGATAGAGTGATTCAAGGGGAAGGTTTTCATGTATAAATAGCGACCCGCCCCGGCTTCGCACGGGTGCAATTTCAGAAAGTGGCATGCCGGGTACTAATATATCGGGTTTGTATTTATACCAGCGGGTTGCAACGCATGCCGGGTACACGCTAGTTGTAATATAATATATTCATATAGAGAGCTTAAATTATCGATATTTTTGAAAAGCCGAGTGTAAAAATGAAAGTATTTTTATACTTGCATTAGTATGAATTAGTAGCTTGATTGTCTAAACGTAAACGTAATAATTCTGATAAATAGCGTTATGACCATAAGACAGAGACTCTCTTCTATATATAATTATCCATAGGTACTTTACAATTATAGTATTTAATTCGCATTACAATAATAATAAAATCAGCAAAAATATATTAGGTACTAGATGTATAATAATTATTTTTCTTTTACAAGACAGGTATTTTCTGCGTATACCGCTTATGTTCTTTATTCCGCCCAAAAATATAGTAATCTTTGTTATTTTCTTTATATTTAAGTAAGTACCTATACCTAGTTATGAAAAATATTGAAGTGACATAAACATTTATGTTTTCTGAAATAAGGAAGTTATGCGTAATGAAAATATTTCAAAAATATTCAATCAAGTAACCATATCAATTCTAAATTTGGTATCACTGAATAATTATTATAGCAAAAGGTTAAGTTATCGTTATTTGTCACGTACCTAGGTAATAGATTTTTAATTTAAGACTTTCCTGCAGAAAAACGATACCTATTACATCATGCTATCAAATTTGAACAAAAAACGTTACCAATGTTTGGTCTGGCAATAGGTTTTCCGAGAACGTAAAAATAGGTCCCAATTTGTCTTTAAACAAATCGCTGCCATTAATAACTTTGTACTAACCTTAGGTACCAATCGTACTCGTATTCACAGGAGGTCGCCCATCATCCATTGCAAGGACACTTTTTAAAACGAGAGTTTACAATTATCTGTTGAAAGTGACTACACAAAAATTTACCTTGTAGCGTTGATTTTGCCCAAATTAGCGATGGTCCTGTCTATGTAATTAGCAATAAAGCATTATATCATATATCGCCGTTAAATTGTTGAGACCTACTGTACTTATTAATCATTTAAAGCACTAAAAAACACTAAAAATAACATAAAACACTTCAAATTACTCTAACAGGTAGCCATTTTTGCAAATGCAAACCACAGAAAAGAAACGGGGTGCGATGCTAACGTCAAAGTTCCTGATAGCGCCACCAAACGACCTCTCTACTAACCCTTTCATTCATAAATAGTATTAGACTATCTTTGTTTATCTTTATTTAAAAAAGACAAAGACAATAGGCGTCCAAGATGGCCCAGTCCGATTATCAATGAAGTTTCATGGCGGAATCGGTGTTTTGTCTTGTTTCAAAGCATGTTAGTAGAAAGAGATGCTATATAGGTCAAATGTTTTTAAGAATGGGATTTTTACTACGTGACCTTCCCAAGAATTTATAGTACTACGACAATTTTATGAATGAAAGTTGGGTTCTAAAGGGTAAAATGGAACATAATTTGGATGCTGCTTTTAAAAAGTTTTTAAAGTACTTTTAAATTTATCTAGAATGAGGCTTTTGCATTCTTTGGGTTAATTTTCATTAAAGGCATATTTTGTTACGTTTATACTGGCAAATAAACGTTTAAAATACTTTGTCAGGATCTTTAAATATAAAAATATTTTTAAATAAACCAGAAATATTTGAAAATATCTTTCTTATACGCAAACCACCCCAAAATAATTGATTTTCTACAAGGTTGTAGGATTTTAAGGCGACCATGTCCACGTACACGACAAAAATAGACTTTCAGCTATAAAATAACTGCAGGACGCTTATCTATAGTTACATATCGTTTTACAAAAATATTTAAAGCAATAAAGAAAAACTTTACGTTAACATATCCTACATTTATTATCCTTAAATAAAGTGTACATCTTCTTAGGTCTGAATGTCGCCTGACCTGACATTAGAGCGAGACTGTGAACTATCTAATAGACAGTTATTTTGGCATAATTTATGTACGAACATGTATTTAATCCTATTGTGCTTTCATCGAAAACGTTTTGGATACATTTCCTTACTTTTCGTGCATTGTGCGTAGGATAACTATCCATTTAAAACCAAATATCATCATAAGCAACTCCTAATGCAGGTGGAACTTGATTTTGTTAGTTCCAAAAAAAAATTTCACAAATTAAAAAAAAAAAGCTCCAACAATCCGAATAGGCCAGCCCAAACGTTTACCCTTTGAGGGTATTAAATCCGTGTTTGTACAAATCTGTGTTCATTTTTTGTACTTTAACATCTACAATTTTGAACATTTGGTTCATTAATTGTTTAATGTGAAGGTGCATTCGTCGGTACAACAAACATTGCGGGAGATTTCCCTATCGTTGTTCATTAAGTTCTAAAAATGTTATCAATAGTTTTTTCTCAATTACTTTTAATTGACTTATTAGAAAGTAATAAAATTTGGTGTGTGAGTCGATCATACAAGGACCTTCAAAAAAGTCTAATACAATTTTGATGTACAATTATTACGGGAGCCAATATTTGAGGATAGCAAAATTTACATCGGATTCCCTATGGCCAGTCTGAAAGTATACCACCCGGTATATAAAATTAATAAAATAAACAACTTATTTTTTAAAACATGTAGGCTATCGCCTTTAAATTGGAAAACACAAAAAGTAGATTAGAGACCTAGGTTTTAATAAATCGGATGTTTGAAAACAAGCTGTCAGTACCGGCAATAAAATCAAATGGAAAAATCAGCCCGGCAGTTTTCTCGCTAATATTATATTTTAAGTGGTTTACCAGAGTTTACCTTGTATTGAATAGACTAAGATACTTACCCATTTTAAGTAAACAAGAGAGAGTTTATTTTAATATTTTAGAATGGAAGGTTTTATTTTTTAAGGTTTAAGTTGTTCTCAAACAAATGTAATGATAATTAATTATGATATATAATGTAATATAACATTTTGAACACAAAAAATATCACAACATTTAAACATATTTTTCTGCAATTACACCTTGTAGCCAATAAACAGTGGCGGAACAATAACTGAGTGGGCCCCCTCTCTATTACGAAAGGAAAATGATAATTCTTATTTTCATTATAGTATTAGCTTCAGGTTTATGAATTTTTGAATTCGCTAATCGTGTAATAATTTAATTGGGCTTGAACCCACATTATGTGTTAGGTACCTACTATTGAAACAGCAAACAATTCGAATTTATTTTATAATCCTAGGTAGACATAACATAGATAGTTATTATACGTAATATTTCATCAAACATGATGCAAAATCAAAATTTTAAAACACCACTTATTATGGGCACAATAGCCACAACAACAATCATATACCAAATAATAAAGAAAAAACAAAGACAAAACACACAAAAACTTTTCTACAAAGAATATCCCACTCCAATTAAGGAAATATACTGCTCAATAAGATATACAGGGAACACAAGCCAAAAAATCGCCGAAAACCTAAAGACCTTAATATCATTCCTATACAAGTCAATAAAACAACTTACACAAACACATATCCAATGCTAAAATAGAAACTAAAAACAAACTTTTAGAAAGTGGGGTCTATCAAATAGAATGCGACAACTGCGAGGCTATCTACATTGGACAAACAGGTAGAAATTTTGACACCAGGCTTTAAGCACACAAAACATCTATTAAAAAAAACAAATAAAACAGTTTTAGCTGATCACTGCATTACACAATCACTCAATCTCTAACAACATAAAACCAATTTACATACACAATAAAAGCAGAAAACTAAACTTACCAGAAACAATAGCTATCAAAAAAGCCATAAAAAACAAATGTAATGTTGACTGTTTGAACCGACGACGAACTAGGAGATTTTATAAATCACCTCAATAGCTTAACACCAACAATCAAATTTACCATGGAGAAAGAAGAAAACAACCAATTACCGTTCCTAGATGTCAACGTGAAGAAAAATGGCAACAGCATCCAAACTTCAGTAAACCTACGCATACAGGTCAGTATCTCAATTTTACATCAAATCACTCAAATAGTACGAAACATGGCATAGTTAAAACCCTCGTGGATAGAGCAATTACAATCTGTAACTCGGAAGAAGCACTTAAAAAAGAAACTCACCACATCAAGACCGATCTCAACAAAAATGGCTACCCCACAAGATTAGTTGACACAATATTGGAAAATCGTAAGAATCGACCCAACGCGCAAGAAGCAACCAGAGAGGCACAACCAACACTCAATATTCCGTATGTCAAAGGAGTATCTCAGAAAATAAGAAGACTAGGACAACGATATAACATTAACACCGTATTCAACTCGAGGGACACCCTAAGAAGCCACCTGACGAAGACAAAGCCCACAAGTCAAAAAGATAGGAAAAACTGCGTCTACCAGATCCCCTGCGAATGCGGCCAATCTTATATAGGTGAGACATTAAGACCATTAGAAACAAGGATTAAAGAACACAAAAACAATACGTTAAAAGGAGAGACCGAAAAGTCAGGTGCAGCTGACCATGCCTGGAAACATGGTCACCAAATCATGTGGTCAGAAGCTGAAATCCTACATAAGGAACCACACTGGAGGAAAAGAAAGTTCAAGGAAGCTGCTGCTATTCACTAGAACCCAGGCTGCTTTAGTAAGCCATCATTAGACATAAGAAATATCTGGAAACCTTTGTTAGATAGATGTAATCTTAGGATAAGATCGCGTGCCAACTGAACGCATGACTACACCCACCTCAGTTATGCTTTAGTGCACCTAGCTAGTATAAATAGTCTTGTAGTTACTTTACTTATTTAGTATTCACCTGAAGACGACTGGATATAGTTACCAGTTGAAACGTTGTGATTTAAAACAAATAAAGACAATGGAAGTCCAAAACTTTTTCATCATTCAAATGTAATGTTGTTAATAATCAAACCGAAATACCTTCAGGCGCTTCCCTAATTCTTAATAGCACACTAATTTAGTACTAAATATGTATCTGTAACTTTAAAAGTTAGGAAAACCCACAGTTGACCATTCCATCTTCTAATTTTATGACATGTTTATAATTACCATAATATGATATAAATACCTTTGTAATGTCACATAGAATTTAATATCTTCTTGTACTCCTTTGATAATGACCCGCAAGGGCCGAGACACGTGTCAGGAAACTGATTAAATTTGTGAAACATAACAAGTAGTTATTATTTTTTCTTCCTGTGCAATGGAATAATAGTTTCACCAAGCATGTAGCCGAACACAAATTAATTATATAAAAAATGTTATATCGTTAATACGAAATGATACTAAGGATACATAATATGTATATTATATCGCTCATCGCGATTTTTGGTCTCAACATAAACTGTTAATTGTGGAGACCAAATTTTGGCGAAAATTGATTTATTTTCATTTGGGAAAAAGCCAAATTCGTTCTTTTTAAATTTTAATTGCATATAACTCTAGATGTTCCTTACAGTTTTACAGTTTATATTATCACAAAAAAATACCTCCGTCTAGTCAATTATAAATCATTTTATTTGGGTTTCCGGTATCGTTCCACTTATTAAAACAAACAGAAAAATATCTCGGGTAAATCATTACAAGCCGAAAAACAGTGGCGGATGTAGGGTGGGGAGAGCGCCCCCTAGAAGTTTACATAATCGATTTGAAAATAATATTTGTATAGAAATTAAAGGATTAATATTATAAATATTATAAACTTCATTCTCTTTTTCCTGCTCTACAGTTATATTTTCGAGTTGTGTGATACAATGATATAATAGTAATCTACGTAACAAGTCTTCTTGGAGCCGTACCCGAGTCATGGAACTGTGCTAGTCCAAAAAGAGCGTTTTCTGGAATGTTGCGTACATTATTATCGTCCGGAAAACGAAAAACCGTCCTGAAAATACCCACTTCCAGGACGCTTTTGTATTTCCCCGGCTAGGCCGGAAAAATGTTACTTGCTTAAAGAAAAATCGCTTGGGAAGTAAAAAACCGTCCTAAAAGTACACACTTCCCAGACGCTCTTGTATTTTCCGGGCTAGGCCGGCCTATAGAAAAATCGTCCGGGAAGTGGAGTATTTTCCTGTCGGTGGTCGGAAATAGTAATTTACGTAACAAGACCGGAAAGTTGTGTTTTTCAGGTCGAGACAAGCATTTCCAGGGCGAGCCGTAAGCGAGTCCTGGAAGCTTGGAGAGACCTGCACAACACTAATTTTCGGTTGCGTGAGGTACAATATTTTTTTAAGACCGACACTTCGATATACATTTAATTCTTTATTTTATTTTATTTTATATTATTTTTAAATGCGTCGTATGACTTCTCGGAACGGGCTTTTGATTTTATTGGCAGTAAGTCGCTTTCCTTGCTGCTTCAAAAATGTCTTCTGGAATCTCATTTTTCGTATCGGATAATTCAAAATCTGAATTCATATTTTTAAATTTGCGCACTCGCGAAACAAGTTTGACATAAACAACAAATTAAAAGTCAACGAACTGTCACTCGACAATACATCGAAATGTTGTTGTCATAGCACCTAACCAAATCAAGGTAGGTAGATTGTATTAACAAAGAGCGATTGGAAAAATGAAAAAGCAATGAAAAAAACGGAAAAATCTTTGCCGGTCCCTCACGTCCATTTTCCGGTCTTGATCGACAAAACGTTATTTTCTGGACGCAAAATTGTCCACGTTTATATTTTCCGGTCGGTTTTAAAAAAAATATATATTATGATAAATAAACATTTTACAGATGCCATTAAGGTCAAGAGAAGAGAGAAATCCAGGTTGATCGCAACTCGTTGCTTCCCCCTCTCCCCCTCTCCCCCTCCCCCCCCCCCCTCCCAGACCAAACCCTAAATCCGCCCCTGCCGAAATACCAAACAGTTGGTATATATTTATTTTCAGGTAATTTGTTTACTGCACGGAAATCAAAAACGATTTGAATTATTTATAGAAAATTGAGATGAAATAATTTTATTTCAATGCATGAAAGCCTATAAAATTTTATTTTGGATTTATTTTAGGAGAGCCACGTGCCGACCGATCAAATTCGGATTAAAGGAAATTTTACGAAATTATTAAGAGTTGGCAAAATTACGGTACCTACCCCTTTGAACTAACTATGTACCAAGCGAGCAAAAATTATTTGCATCAAAGAGGGCTTGGATTAAAAAACGTAGGACTTGGTTTAGATCACAATGATATGGGGACGATATATCTAACCAAATCTAGGTTAAAATTTTGTCAAATTCATATTATGACATGATATGAACAAACCCAAACTAATGAGTAATAAAATAAGTAGACAAATACAAATTTATTTTTGTTGTTTACAAAATTTACAAAGTAAGAATATACAGAAAGAAAAAGAAAAATAATTACATAAATTGCTGAAATTGACCATCGATCTTTCCACTTCTTGGGACAGGCGTCTTATACAATTTGTTGGCGTATTTTGCATTATTTCACGAACGTTTGCAACAAGTTCTTCTGTTCTTACAGATGGTCCTCTTGCTCCTTTTTTGTGTTGTATAGAACCTGTTTCCCTAAACACAGCCACGGTATGATCAAAATCTCCAGCAATAAAAGCAACGTTAGGAAAATGTTCGTTAAAATCGTCCATGCACAAACCCGGATTGTATTGCCACTCAACATTTACTCTAACCCCGTTTCGAAAATACGCTTCAACCATGAATGTTTTGTGCTGTTCCGTAAAGCCCATTGAGGGAATTGTTCAAGAAATTGGAAAAATTAGCGATGAATCAAATTACTTGTAACGACTGTCAAAGATGACGGAATAACTGATTGATTGTTAATTCAGGTAGTTACTGACACCCAACAGGTATTCAGCTCTACGGCTAAGCATTACGTCCTTAGATGCAAGGCCCTCTTTGATGCAAATAGTTTTTGCTTGCACGGTACAAAAACCTTTATTTTTCATTCCTATTATGTTTTTCTGTACACTCACTTCTTACATACTTGTTAAAGGGAATTATAGAGTTTGCAGGCGAATTTACTTCAAAGTTTTCTAGTTGTTTTACCACGTAATGCTACAAATACAATTTATGCTTCCTCTGGGACAACACACCATTTACTAAATTGAAATTACATCACACATAAGACAGTTTTAAATTGACATTTACATCATGGACGTCTAGTCACTTTCACTTTGTGTTTTCTGTTTATCCACTAAAAGTTCTACGTCCTGAAAACACTTTACAAAGTTCCATCGCTTTTGCTCGCGACGTGCATTTAAACCGTTTACTTGAAACCTATCGAATTTATTTCAGGATATATTTGTTTACTTTGAAATAATAATTCACGATAGCCAAGTTAAATACTTCAAAATAGTTGCAGGCATTCGGCTGTCACCAGATATCACCAGATATCACCAGAAAAACTTATTAAATACGTACAAATCTGGTAGCACTGGGTAAGTAAAGGTTCAAACGTTGTTTATCTTGCAACACATTTTTAATTCAGGCCTTTCTTTGGAACAAAATAATTTTTAAAGTTGGCATATTTTACTAACTCAAATTATGGCATATTTTTTAAAGAAAGAGGCAATCGAAAAATCCGCTTCATGAGAAACAAGGATACATCTTTCAATATTTTTAAATTGAAATAAATCGTTTTTGCGGTTTCGGAGAAATGACAGCAGAGGGCTAAAAAACTGGGTTTATTTTGCGGTAATGCAACCTTAAACACTGTGTTTAATATCAGTGGCGTAACAAACACTGAGTGGGCCCCCCCGCAAACGTTTTCAGGGGCCCCTCTCTATAACAAATGGAAAGTGATAATTCTTATTTTCATTACTATTAGGTTCAGGTTTATGAATTTTTGAATTCACTAATCGTGTAATAATTTAATACGGCTTAAACCCACATTATGTGTTAAGTACCTACTATTAAAGCAGCAAACAATTCGAATTTATTTTACAATTCTAGTTAGACTGGTAGACATAACATAGGTAGTTATTAAGTCATAATACGTATTATTCCAGCAAACATGATGCCAAATCAAAATTTTAAAATACCACTTATAATGTCGCTTACCATGTATAGTAGTAACGGGGGTAGCAGTGATCGAGCCTCATAGAATCCATAAGACAGAAAACAGTAAAACACATAAACACTTAACAAGTCTGCACAAACATTACGTCACTAAGTACTATACAAGGTACTATACAAAACGACCAGATCGTCGAGAGTTTTTTTTGCACAATCGTTTATAATTTCGTAGATATTTAATGTTTTAACAAACTCGTGTTCGATACTGATTAATAATAAATCCAAAAGGCGTTGTTGTCCCATGGTGTTACGTAAATTGTGGTTTACCATTTTAAGTCTGGAAAAAGCTTATTCCACTGATGCCATACTAACTAGTAAAGTTAGAAATAACATTACTGCACTGGACATCTGGAAAATTTGAAGAACACACTGATTTTTTATTAACCCAGATATGCCTATGGACATTTTGTAACGGATTTTTTAAATAGCTTTATTGACTAATAAAGCTTATCAACAAAAGATGGCAGTACTAACATTATTTAAGAACATTCCAAATCACATGTCTTATGATCCTACTTGGTGTTATAACGTTTTTTGAAGTGAATTAGAATATTTTAAAGTTTGTGATTTAAAAGCTAGTAGGGTAAGTGCTAACTTGCAAAGATTTATTTTTTTTACATGTTTGTTAGGTCAAATGGTTACACCTTTGGGTTTTTATGAAAAACTGAGGTTATGATAAAAAAAAACATATGTATTTAGCCTAATAATTTTTAGTGTCCTTTTAAAAGGACAATAGGCATTAGAGTGTATTTTTCTTATTTTTAGGGGTTTGAAGTTAAATGAACTTTACGAAGTCTGGAAGAAGATGACTACTTTTATTACCTTGAATACCTGAAATAAATATTGCCATGTTGCCTCCTATAAATTCAGTCGACGATTTGACAGATGAAGATTCCGAAGACGAGGATTATGTAAATATAAACAACTTGGCCGGTTCTCAGCTCTTGGCTCCCGCAGAAACTTTGATCAAAGGTACAGGCATTAGTGAAGATGAAAATTTAGCTATCGCAACTGCCGCTGGAACTAATTTGAATGCTCCCAGTGGAGAAAACTTGACAGAAATAGGGATGAAGAAGATGACATCCCTTTGGGTATTTTTTAAGCAGTAAAGAAAAGCTACATATGGCCTGAGACAAATGTATTCTTACCAGGGACAGTAGTGGAAACTTTGCTGGAAAAATACAAAAATAGTGGGAAAAAACGAGACAGGCCTAATTCGTTTGAACATTTAGAATCACGAATAGATAACAGATCCAACAACATTGTATCCCAACCAAAACAAACACGTTGTAGAGTTTGCCATAAAAAAGTTCAAAGAAAATGTATAAAATGTGATGTGGCTTTACATGTTGAGTGTTTTGTAACATATCACAATAAATTAGAATAGGTCTTATGCTAACTGTAGATCTTTTTTCTGTAACTAGGGGTTACGTATTTTTTATATTAACACTAAAACTCAGTTTTTTTACGTTTAGTAATAAAATGTTTTAAAATTATTATATATATTATTTTTTATTTTAGTAGTCTGGTATGCCTATTGTCCTTTTAAAAGGACATTGGTTTTTCAGAAAACCAAAATTCAAATATTTTTTTGAATATTTTTTTGGTAATATTTAGCCTTGAACTAAACATATTACCTAGTTTTTTTTTTTAATTTTCAAAAAAAAATATAATTCAGGCATATCTGAATAAATGATCTGCAAGTTCATACACTGTTTTTAATTTTGAAACACTATCTCCAAGTCCCTTTCTGAGGCTTAAAATTTGACTAGGAAAGTCAATGGACAAGTCTTTATGGATGGTACCTATATCGTTTGTAAATTCCGCGCTTTCACGCATAATTCTTCTTCACTTAACGAATATAAAAAATGAAATAAAAAATAAAATTAATTATAAAATGCCTATGAAAAGCAAAGCTGGCAGCAAATTTCAAAGGGGGCGTCAACGTGCCCCCCCCCCCCCGCGGTGCGGGGTCTGCAGGGGTGTGTGTTACGCCACTGTTTAATACGGTAGTTTGGAGAAAAATGTTTTTCGTGTCAGCAAAAATGGCGGCGCCGGCGGCGTTTTTCCCATAAAACCTAAAAACATCATAGCAGTTCGGCCAGCAAAATTTTTATAAATATGTACATTTATTTTTGGTAAGACTAAGCGGTATTTGTAATAAAATTTATGCCATTAAATTTTTCGTATATAGAAGTTACTGGCGCACGCGATATAAAAAGAAAATTGTAAAAAGAGTCGCTAACCTAATAACTGAGGTCCACTCGCAAAACAAAGAAATAAGCTGATATAAAGAAAGACCGGAAGAAAGGAAAATTATAAGTTTTTGTCGAAATTTAATATAAATGTTAATAAAAGAGGATCGAGCTGTGACCGATGGGGCGGTTAAATAAAAATAAATTTCCTGATGGCCAGTGGCGTACTGGCGTAACAAACACCCCTGCAGACACCGCACCGCGGGGAGGCTCACACTGACGACCCCTTCAAAACTTGCTTCCAGCATTGCTTTTTATAGGTATTTAATTTCATAATTAATTTAATTTTTTTATATCCTGAGAATTTAACTTCGTTAAGTGAAGGAGAATTATACTTGAAAGCGCGGAATTTACAAACGACATACCTACCATAAAGACTTGTCCATTGACTTTCCTAGTCAAATTTTAAGCCTTAGAAAGGGACTTGGAGATAGTATTTCAAAATTAAAAACAGTGTATGAAGCTGCGGATCATTTATTAAAAAAAAATCAGTGTGTTTCTTCAAATTTTCCAGATGTATCTAGTGCAGTGACGTTATTCCTAACTTTACCAGTCAGCGGAACAAACTTTTTCCAAACTTAAAATAGTAAAAACCTATTTACGTAACACCATGGTACAACAACGCCTTTCGGATTTATCCTTAATCGGCATTAAACACGAGTTTCAATTATAAACGATTTTGCAAAAAAAAACTCTCGACGATCTGGTCGTTTTGTATAGTACCCTGTATAGTACTTACTGACATAATGTTTGTACAGACTTGTTGAGTGTTCATGTGTTTTACAGTTTTCTGTCTTTTGGATTCTATGAGGCTCGATCACTGCTACCCCCGTTACTACCATACATGGTAAGCAACATTATAAGTGGTGTGTTTTAAAATTTTGATTTTGCATCATGTTTGCTGGAATATTACTTATACTGACTTAATAACTACCTATGTTATGTCTACCAGTCTACCTAGGATTATAAAATAAATTTGAATTGTTTGCTGTTTTAATAGTAAGTTACTTAACACATAATGTGGGTTTAACCCTCATTAAATTATTACACGATTAACGAATTCAAAAATTCATAAACCTCAATCTAATAGTAATGAAAATAAGAATTATCATTTGCCATGCACTCAGTTTTTGTTACGTCACTGCCGAAAGTGCACTCGGAACCAATAAAGTTTTGCAGAAAGTAAATTGTGTAAAAGCTAAAGCAGAATAATTTCCGACTTCCTTAAAAATATATTCAATCTTGTATTTGTGATATCAGCATAGAAAAACAAAATCAAGGGAAACCATGCAATGGAAATATTTTACCGCTCATAGTACGACGTACAAATCTGTAAGGCGATGGTAATTTTGGTGTATGTTTATTCTGGCTTGGGTAGGCTTTTCTTCTAATAAGACATTAGTCAATACGTCAGTGGTAATATCTTTTCATTGCAGCTAATCACACGTCCATAAATCCATACTACTCTGACATTCACATAATATATAAACGAAAGTACGTCATAATATGTCTATTTTTAGAAAAGCTCAACCATATTTTGTTTTAATTTTTGATGCATGGTTTCTATGTACTTTTCTTTTAAAGTTTGATTTTATTAGCTATTCCGTAATCGATAAGAGTATTAGTCAGGAAATGTCGCTTTCATGTAGTCGAAGCAATACTTTCTTTGAGGTGCGACAATGAACAGATAATAAATCTACCACTTTGATTACATAAATAAAACTCGATGTTCGGAAAACAGGAAACGAGAAATAACAAATTTATTTTCAATACTGTCCAGGATAAAAACCGAAATCCACATGTAAGTGTGAAGATTGAACCGAGGGTCCCCTTTTCAGGCCATAAACCGACCCTCCGGTGGACTATCCGAGGCAGTGAAAATACATCTGGTGTTTATTGAGTATTGAGCAATAAACAACAATAAACATTTTGGTATTTCCTACGGAACAATTTTTAACAAATGTTATTTATTAGGTACCTACACAAAAAACAAAAATTTCAAAAACCTATTCAAATAAAAAAATAAATAATATAGGAGTTCCTCAAGGAAGTATACTAGGTCCAATATTATTTATTTTGTACATCAACGATATGCCTTTAGTTTTAAAAATGTGTGTTACAAATGTTTGCTGATGACACCTTAATTTACATTATTGTTTTAAATATTTTTGATGGTATTCTAAATTCTGAGATAAATATATTATTAAATTGGCTAAAAGTAAATAAATTAAAAGAAATTCTGTTCTACAAAGAAATATAATAAATAAATGTGTCTCATTGATTTGTTATTCTACACGGTTGCCGAAAAAATAGTGTACGCAACACGTCCGAAAACAGTTTTTTTGGACTCGCAGACTGCCAGGACTCGCCTACGGCTCGTCCTAGAATTTTGTCGACTCGTCCGAAAAAACAGTATTTTCCGGACTTGTAACGTAAATTACTATTTTCTGCTGAATGTAGGCTGATGATGACATAGTTTCCCGATTTTCTAAAAACTGTTTGTTCTATTTTTGGTAACCAATCCAGGGGTGGCTTCATTGCCCCATGCCCTGGGGGTAATGAGGCCACTTATTTTTAAATGTAGGTGATAGAATCTTTTACCATTTTAATAACTATAGGAACAGGGTCTTAGCCCGTAAAGCTTAATCCTATTTATCTATGAAATTAAAATTCATTCATATAAAAAATATATTAAGAGCTATTCTTAAGGTGGTCCCAATAGCCCCGGGCTCCACTACTTTATTTCGCCCACCTATAGAAAGCTATCAACAAGAGGATTGCCACAGCATGGATTAGGCAAAAACTTAGGATTTTAAAGAATGCGGCTGATTTTGAAACAAAGAGTAGATGTGGGCGGTAAATTCTAATTTTATTTTTGTGATATAATTAACTTTTTTTGATTGAAAAAAGGAGCAATCTGATAAACGGAGAGAATAAAAACGCATAATATTATAAATTATAATTTTAATATTGTAGATATTAATAAATAATAATAATTTAAATAAATTAATTTTATTTTTCCATACTTTATTTCATGTAATTTCCTCAAACTAATTAAAAACTACTTATTTATTTTATCCATTGACCCATTGATATGTGGATAATAACGTGGAACACGGATTTTAGGCAGTTTCTTAAAAAAAACAACTAATTTATAGGTAAGTAGTGGTAATTCTAAATGTCAAGGATATTCGAAATATGTTTATTGATTTTATTTGCCCGATCTGGTTCATTCTGGACATTCAACAGTTGGATGGATAAATAGACAAATTTCGCTAAATAATAACAATAAAATGTATATCTATCTATATATCTTTATACAATACAATAATACATATAATAACATAGGTAGGTACATATAAAGTTGAATATAACGAAAAACTAAAAGAAACTAAACTTTATTATACTATATTTCAAACTAAACCTTTTGGAATATACAACCTTACATAAACACCCTTATTCTTAATGGTACATAAGAAATAATTACCTATAAAATTTAGGGGTTATTATTTTAAAATGTAGATTATTCGCAGTTTTTTTCAATTTAATTTTTAATCATATTGTTTGAACACCCTGTATGAATAGTATTAAAGAATATTATAAAAATCTATTGAAGCAGGCCATTTTCAACAAGGAATCCAACCCAAATTAAATAATTCCTTATAAGAAAAATTGATAATTATATTATGGCCTGCAAATGTCATTTTTGACATAAAAACTTCAATATGTCAAAAACGCTTAGACTTATGTATGGGATATGATATTCAAAAAAGGCATATAATTTTGGGTAGAATCCAAAAATTTAATAATATACAGGGTGTACCGTTTAAAATAAGCAAGTTGACACCTACTTCCGGTATAATCGGAAGTGCGACCATATTGAAGATATTTTAGCCGAGTTGCCCCCATCACCATTATTATACTGTCAAATTTTCAAAACTTTGCTATGTAGGTATAGTTTTCTTTTTCTATATACAGTGTGACCAGCAAAGTCCGCATCATATGGGATTTTTTTTTATTAACAGCTTTATTCAAAATTTGACTTTGGCATCAAGTTCTGCTTTGATCGAGATAAAAATTAAGCAAAAAAATAGTAGTCAAGTGATTCGCATTATCTGTGGAATTTTAATTTTTTCCAAAAAATATTTCAAAAGTAGGATTATTTCTGAAAATATCGAAAAAAGTTATAAGAAAAAGTTTTTTTAAATGCAGTTTCTAGCCCACGTGCAAAATTTTAGCTTTATAAGATAATTTTGATTTTTTACCCAACACTAAAATTTATTTTCTACTTAATGAACACTTTACTGATGACACTGTGTTCTTTTTTGTCTTAATATTAAGGTGTATTACTTTCAGACACAAACTACGTTTTCAAAAATACTTATTTTATGAAGTTACCTTATACAGGGTCAAAAACAAATAAACTTTGCATCACATGCGACCAAATTTTAATAGCCCAATTTTGATTTTGTAGAAAAACACACATTTAATATTTTAAAAAAATATACCTTTTTTCGATACTTTCAGAAATAACCCCACTTTTGAATTATTTTTTGGAAATAATTAAAATTTGACAGATAATGCGAATCACGTGACTACTATTTTTTTCATTAATTTTCATCTCGATTGAAGCAGAGCTTGATGCTAAAGTTTTGTTTTATTTATTAATGCTGCTTTCAGTGCTTTCGCTTAATAATAATTAATTGTGATACAAACATTTAAAAACAATGTTTTTAACACAAATTATTGTTCTAGTTTAGTCAACACCTAATAATCATTTGGTAATAAATAATAAATAAATATTTTTAATTAGGTGTCATCATCACAAATTCAAACTGTGTTTAACTGATATATTTTTATGTTTTTCCATGTTATTTCATTTCTCATATTTATTGACTTTAAACATGTTTCGTTTTATTTTAAGTTTTATTCCGCGAAAGTTGCAAAATTTGTTTTTAAATAATTTAAAATTATTTTGCTCTAAAATATCGGCGGATCTAAACAGGCTTTTTATGATATGGCCGTTCTTGAC
Source organism: Polydrusus pterygomalis (assembly GCA_963969555.1). Taxonomy (NCBI): domain Eukaryota; kingdom Metazoa; phylum Arthropoda; class Insecta; order Coleoptera; family Curculionidae; genus Polydrusus; species Polydrusus pterygomalis. The sequence continues at coordinate 54,507,466 of OZ018381.1, forward strand.
ACGTTTGAAGATAGGCAGACAGACTAAAACATTTATTTTGTTATGATACATTTTCATTAAGGTATACAGTTAAATCGAAATTTTTTTTTTAAATCATTGTAATAATATACATGCTGGAGGCTGGCACAATTATTTAAGGTGGTCAAGTTTGGATTAATTTTAGGCATTTATAATTTTTTTATTTTTTACTCCGATGTAAGTAATTTTTAAGAGAACTATAGATACATTTATTAGTTTTAAGATGCTTATACAAATTGTAAACGAAATTGATTTTTTGACATAATATACAAGGATAATCGAAAAGTCTTTTTTTTTGCCTAGCGTCAAAACACCCTGTGGAATAATTAAGATGCAAAATTACTTCAAAATATCAGTTTTCATTAAGCGGCAAATATTTTTTACATTTTGAGTTTTAATTCATGTCAATACGTGCATTTGTTCTCACCCAAATGCAAAATGATTTTGATGATGTCATGATTTAAGAAACGCAAAAGTAAAGCTCTTGATGACCGCTTTCTTGTACTTAAAACTCTTCGGAACCGTCGTTTCACGTCAATGCAGGTGAAAACCCATCTTCGAGAGGTTCGTATAAAAATGTCAGTTCTTGGACAGTTCGTCGAAGATTACACGAGGGTAATTTAAACTCACGCAGGCCAGCAACTGGACCTAAATTAATAACGCATCATAAGAGTCAAGAATGGAGGAATATTACCCAGGATGATATTCGTGGGCTAATTGATGGCATGAACCAACGTGTATAATTTATCCAAAGTCAGTGTGACAACATTCCAATCATTCCATACGGCATACAAACGGCGGTAAACAGTCTCAAAGAGACCGACCTCACAACCAGGGTTGTCAGATCTTTCTTCTTCAATTCTCTAAGTTTTTTTTATTAAAAATGTTTCTTTTATATCAGTATTCAATTGTTAGTCAGTAACTTTCTTTGAAAGATAGTTTGCAAATATACTTTAAACCGAGGAGTTTTGAGTGTGACAGAAAAAAATAACAAGCCATTCATTGTTATAATAATACATTTTTTAGTCCTTAAGAAACAATATAACTGAAATCAAGACAAAAAGGGTTTTCAGTGTTTAAAAACAACTAATTAACAAAACCTTGTTTCTCGAATATACTTACATTGTGCTTACAAATCCGAAAATTTTGAAGAATTGGCAACAGCAAGGGATATAAGCGCCAGTTAAAGCGGCTGGGATAAACTGAAGCGGTCTCCGACCCGTTCAACGATCGATTCTGTCAGACAGAGATAGGCCAGTGACCGCCGACGGCGTGGAAGAGACGAAGATAAAATATACGTAATTTGGAATTTGTGGACGGGCTGGACAATGGTCGGAGAATCTGGTAAAAAAATTAAAGCATTTTCTGAGCAGTGTCGTGCCGTGTCAGGTTTATTTTTCTGATTTTAGTTTTGTGTATAGAATTTTTGAGTTACCTTATATTTATTATTTTAATATAATATTATTATATATACAGTGGGTTTATAAAGTGTAGTATGTACAAACACCTATTGTAAAACAAACTTATAGGTGTGTATACGCATTTTAATTATTTGTTTGGGACGCCTATGGTTAGGAAATTCCTACAGTTTAATGTCATTAAATTGACCTAAGAAACACTATACCTACAGGCAGTGCAGTGGCGTACGCAAAGAGGAGCAGGGGGGGGGGGGCATTTGCCCCTAAATGTTGAAAATAATTTAATAATTTCCTAATTTCTAAACAAAAGATAAAAAGAATCAATCAATCAAGTTAAAAATTTAAACTTATACCTACCCATATAATATTATACAATACACTTATTCCTAGCTATATTTTACTATTTATGATTTCTATAATTTAAACGGGCTTGACGATGGAGCCGAATTATGATACAACTTATGGAAAGACAAAAAAATTAATAAAGAGGAGTTAAAAGGTTTGCAAGTAGCAGAAGTGGTAAAAGAAGCAGAATATTTTTTTCCATTAACAAAAACTGCTCTACATATTTTGTTAGCATTGCCATGTACAACAAGTACCGTAGAACGCTCTTTTAGTACTCTACGCAGAGTTAAAACTTGGTTAAGGTCCACAATGACAGACAATAGATTAAGCGGTTTGTGTATGCTGAGTGTACACCGGAAAAAGAAACACATAGAAGAAGAGGTTTTGAGCAGATTTGCAGAAGATCCCAGACGTTTCGTTTTGCTATAATAACTAGATTAAGATAAAAAAAATAATAAGTAGGTATGTATAAATGTTTATTTTCTAATTTTCGTTTTTTTTTTTGTTTATGTAAGGCGTATATTATTGGGACAAATCCTTAAAAACCAGAAACCAATTTAAGAATATAAATGCAGCGTGTAATTTTCCACAGACGACCACATCAAAATAATGACAGAGACGCTAGCGGACGATTTATCCACGGATTAAGAAATTGCAAGTCATAAAGTTGTTTATCCACGCAATCCAATGATGTTTGGGTTCGAGGACGAACCTATGTCAGGATGGTCGAACTGTAAGGCGTATATTATTGGGACAAATCCTTAAAAACCAGAAACCAATTTAAGAATATAAATGCAGCGTGTAATTTAGTCTGGACCCCGATAATAAAATAAAGTATCGGATTTCGAAGGGAGAGAACTAAAAGAAACGATGAATAGAAAATAGTTAGTTAAGCTTGACTTTTAACACGTTATAGAAGTACTTGTCCGTATATTTTGTATGAGAATAAGTTTTATTAAATTTAATAATTAATAAATAGTTGTTATTTATTATTCTCTTCCTACATTTATTTCAAAAAACACCTTTTTTATTTCTAACTTTTACTTTTTACATTTGCAAACAACTTTTCGATTATCCTTGTATAATATGTCAAAAAAACAATTTCTCTTAAAATTTGTATACGCGTATTAAAACTAATAAATGTATCTATTGCACTCTAGAAAATAACTTAAATTGGAGTAAAAATGAAAAAGTTATACTTAACTAATCCAAACTTAATCCAAATTTTATTATTCCCGTTTTTTCTTGCACGGGAGTGTAGTTTCCTAATGATATTAAATATAATGCTTTAGAAAAGGTACAATGACAATGCTGGACGGACGGACGGACGGACGGATAACTAAGTAGACAAGAACATGATACTAGACGCGAGATATTATTCAGTTAGATGCTGGTGGGTCGACTGTCAGTCCAAGTCTCATGATCAATTTGTTATGACGTAGATAGGTGGTTTAGCGAACTAAGTCATAACAAAGCGAAGCTATATTTTAGTTAATTCATATTATTTTATGATTAATATTTTTGTACAGTATAAATTCCCCGAAGATGCTTAAATCAAAAATAAACCTTTTTAATCGTTTTAGCGATGAACTTGACACAGTTGAAAACGTGCAGGTGCGGTCGTTTGTCGTTAGGAAATGGTCCATAAAAACTGCTAGTTTATATATTAAAAATATAATCCCACTTAAAATAAACTGCAGATCAGAAATCAGAGATTACAAAAATACTCTACCGAGTAGTAAAAATATTTTATGGTGTGACATGAATATAGACTAAAACATTAATTTAAAAATATAATAAAATTTTGGACCATGAATGAAATAAACAGTGAAATAACTGCGGAAAATACAAAGAAAATAACGGTAGCATCTGTTTATAGATGGAAACAAAGTAAAGCTTGGTCAAATAACTTAAATTACGGGTGCGTTAAAAACCCAATTTGAAAGAAAGACATTTTTCTACGAGGGTGTGAAAAGTTAGACTTCTCACGCCCATTTCAGTGTGAACTGTGAAAAGTTTTACTTTAACGCACTAGTGTGAAAAGTAAATTACTTTTCACACGCCGGGTGAAAGGTCTAACTTTTCACACGCTCGTAGAAAACATCTTGTATGATATACGTAAGAAAATATCTCGTTTAAGGCACTCATATGCAGGGACGTAGCGAAGGCCTCTGATTTGGGAGGGGTGAAATTCCTAAATTTCTAAACTGTTAAGTGTTGACATAATTTTTTTTTTAATTTAATTATCAGATAATATTCTAAATCTTCAATAAATTTAAAATATTTTTCGTATGATAATCATTCATATTATGACTAAATTCAACTGTTTCGGAAATACGGGTAAATGAATAGTACATTTTATTTAAACAAAATTGGTAATACTTTTTTAAATAAACAATAATATAAAATTAAAGTCATTTAATTAAATATTCAAAATGTCGTCCTTCAGCCACCTGCATGACAGTGTCCAATCCTCTCGGAAAATTGGGAAAGCACGTTTTGCGAATGTTCACGAGAAATAACATGCACAGCATCTAAAATACTGCTTTTATGATCCTCCAAATACTTAGGTTGTGTACGATACACGACAGTCTATAAATGACTGAAAATGCCAAATGTGTCTATCTATACAGGGTGAGTCGGGAGGAATGGGCCAAACTCTAAGGTGTAATCATTGCATCAAAATAATAAGAAAAAACTCAAATGTTGTTATCCAATATTTATATGCAACATTAATATTGTTTTAAATAAATCATTGGTGTAATAAATTTTCAAATATACCCCCATTGACTTCCAGACATTTCCTGCTTCGTTTACGAGGGGCGCGCGTGGCTCTTCTAATTGATTCGTGCCTTTCTTTAATATTGAGCGCAGCATTTCTAATGCGTCTAATAATTAATGCATCCCCATAGTATCTACTTTTACTTTGTATACCTCATTTTTTAACCAACCCCATAAATTATAGTCCAACGGTGTGAGGTCTGGCGATCTAGGAGGCCAACTAATATTACCACCGCGACCAATCCAAACCTCTAAAAAAAAGCCAATGATTTAATTAAAACAATGTTAATGTTGCATATTTTGGTTAAACATTGTTATTTTAATTAACGCTGTAATTTGAAAACAAATGAATAACAACATTTGAGTTTTTCTTATTATTTTGATGCATAGATTACACCCTTAGAGTTTGGCCCATTCCTCCCGACTCACCCTGTATATTACAGTCGGTCTTTACTTAACTTGAATTGTGTAGTGTGCGACGCAAGCAAAGCGATAGGCGATAGCTGCGCCCAATGATCTGGTACAGGTCATTGGCTGCGCCGCAGTCAGGATTTCGTCCTCCTACTAGTCCGATAATTTTGAAATTTAATACGAGACGATCCCATGTTAGTCCGGGCAACTAATGGAAGTTAAATAAGCTACACACATTTTTGTGTACCAAATTTTCCCAACTTCTAACGTTTAAGGTAACTTGGGGGGGGGGGGGGGCGTCGCCCCCCCTAGCCTCCCCAATAACTCCGTACCTGCTCATATGAATTGCGAGACTCGCTGCGCTCGTTCATCAAATTCTCATATGCGTGCCTCAAACGAGTTATTTTCACACTTAGGTATATCATAAATAGGTATTACCTTTAGATACGTACAGCTTATCTCGTGCGCAATCAAAAGTTTTATGGATAAAAAAAATACTTCCGAGCGCACTGCTCACCGGTCAGATGCCTTCCCTCCCAACAGCATTGGGCATGCGCACAAACCTCTTGCTATCGGCCTGACCTTAGCGACATGCTCAAAATATACTCCAGAACCGGCTCGGTGCCATTTTTGTTGTTGTGTTTTAAGTTTTCTCTGTCGATTTCTTGTTGTTTTCTTTGCTCTTGTGGATTGTGGGTGTTTAATATTTACGGATTTCTAGTTTTTGTGTAGTTTAGTGAATTGTGTTTGTGCTTTTAGCGATTTGGATACTCGGATTGGAATTTAAACAATGACTAGTAACTTGACTAGGCCTAAGCTACACAAACAAGGTTTTCTTTATACTTATCTTAACATAGTATAAAACAAAGTCGCTGTCGCGTCTGTCCCCAGCTATATGTGCTTAAATCTTTAAAACTACGCAACGGCTATTGAAGCGGTTTTTTTTAATAGATAGAGTGATTCAAGAGGAAGGTTTTTATGTATAATACATGCATAATATTGTAGAGAAACACTGATAAATTTAGAGGTTTGTTCGGGTTTGTATTTATAAATCTTGACGTGATGGTGAACTCGCCTTATTATTATCTCAGAGGCGTATAATGCCTGGCATTGCAACGCAGGCCGGGTACACGCTAGTATTATATAAAAGAAAAAGTAAATACCTAGGTATGTTTATATTAATCCAAGGGTCAAAGTATTCCACTAATCAAATTGTAGGGCAAAATTTTTTTTCAATTCTTAAACAAGAAATTGTGCTTAAAAATGTTTCACACGTACCCAAGTTTTTGCCAAATTGTAAAAAAACTGCTGCACATAATTATCGTTAAAAGAGCATTTTTTAGTCAAATTTGATACCGTGTAATTCCTGATATACTGAACGCATTTCAAAAAGCTGGTCACATTTCGAAAGGTATTTTCATCCTCTATTAAATCATTCGTAACCACTTCTTAGATTTTGACCGGGGGCTATAATATAGGGTAAAACAAAATGTCGTGCATTTTGAAAAAATTTCACTTGCTCCCCATTTTGCAAGAAGACCTTGCTGATATTTTTTGAACCTAACATTTCATAGATATTGATCATACCTCGGGACCTTTTTGGAATTTTGCGAATATCTACTGTCGTTTTCGAAAAAAACAATTTTTTCGAAAAATTAATTTTTTTTATTAATTTTATGTTTCTACACCAATTTGCTCGATTTTGTAAAGTGCATCATTAATCAAGTTATCTTTGCTAACTTCTATCCAGCGACGTATAAAGAAAGATGTTTGAGAGATATTGTTTTGCCCTTTGCAGATAATTTTGGGGGCGACTTTATTTTAGTCGAGGACAATGCTCGCCCTCATAGAGCAAGAATCGTGAACGACTTTCTTAGGGAAAACAATATCACGCGTATGATTTGGCCTGCTAGGTCGCCTGATATGAATCCTTTAGATAGAGCATGTGTGGAGTAACCTTAAGTTACGTATGAATCGGGAAGGGAATGAATTTCAAAATTTGTAAGAATTGGTGAATGCGATGTTGCGTGAATGGGAAGCTATTCCGCAAAACATGATTACAGTCTTAGTGGATTCTATGCCCGAGAGAGTAAGGGACGTCCTTCTAAATAGAGGCGGTCCAACAAGGTTTTAAATGTTCATTCGCCGAATATTTTTGTTTGAAGCACTCCAGATTATTTTTTTTTACATGAATGAACAAAGACCTGATTTTATTCTTGATTTAAGTTCCTAAATAAAACTATTGTAGGTATATATTCGCAGGGTGAGTTCTTTATTTGAGGAGGATAGGGATAGAAGTTAGCAAAGATAACTTCACACTACACACAATACTTTACAAAATCGAGCAAAATGGCGTAGCAACATAAAATTTAAAAAAAAAATTATCTTTTCGAAAAAATTGTTTTTTTCGAAAACGACAGTAGATATTCGCAAAATCCCAAAAAGGTCCCGAGGTATGATCAATATCTATGAAATTTTAGGTTCAAAAAATATCAGCATGTTCTTCCTGCAAAATGGGGAGCAAGTGAATTTTTTTTCAAAATGCACGACATTTTGTTTTACCCTATATTATAGCCCCCGGTCAAAATCTAAGAAGTTGTTACAAATGATTCAATAGAGGATGAAAATACCTTTTGAAATGTGACCAGCTTTTTGAAATGCGTTCAGTATATCAGGAATTACACGGTATCAAATTTGACTAAAAAAATGCTCTTTTAACGATAATTATGTGCAGCATCAGTTTATTTGACTTGAGGTAAGGTACGCGATAACATCAAAGATTGATTATTTCGCTGGTTTTGTTTGTTTTCTATATTCGATTTTATAAGTTTTATAGTTGAATTGACTTGTTCTCTTCCTTAAATAAATTTTAAAGCTTGGACCTGTCTATTTTCCCATTTGTCAAATGATTATGTTGCAGTGCGCATGTCTAATTGTGTCTAGCTTTGTTTACATGCTCGAGGCCATAAATTCGCCACTTTCGTGATTATTGTTTGCTTATCTAAAGGTAAATATTTATGACCTAAGCTAGATAACAAGTCAAGGCCAGTAACTAATAATAATAATAATAGTAATAGGCCCATTTATACTACTTAAGATAGTAAAAGCATTATGCTGTGCATAACAAATCTAGGACAATTATAATTTTTCATAAAACACCACTTGTGAAATAATATACTATCAAATATCGTTTTCTTCATTTTATTTCACTATAAAGCATTGCTTTTACAATGCCCCTTGCTCTCAGGTTTTTAAAAGGTTTATTCAAATAACACGGTTAATTATCTTAAAACATCCCCCTTGGGTCAAAGCTCCCCTTTTTTAATTACGGATTATGGCAACCTTTTAAAGATCTTTTAATGTTTAACACGAAAAAGCGCTTTACATTTTTGATCACTCACCGAAAATCCGAAAATAAAGCTTATTATCTCTGTTTGATTAGGGCTTTCTTTTTACTTGCAATTTACATGAACATTTTAATGACGACAATATTTAGTCCACTTTGTCGGAAAATATAGCAGATTTTTTGGTGTAAATGAGTTAAATAACTTCATACTACTATAATATACCCAGTGGCATAAGAAACACCCCCACAGACCCCGTACTGCGGGGGGCCCACATTGACGGCCCCTTCAAAATTTGCTGCCAGCTTTGATTTTCATAGATATTTCATTTTACAATTAATTTTATTTTTTTATATTCTTAGAATTTAACTAAGTTAAGTGAAGAAGAAATTTTAAGCCTCAGAAAGGGACTTGGAGATAGTATTTCAAAATTAAAAACAGTGTATGAACTTACGGATCATTTATTAATAAAACATCAGTGTGTTCTTCAAATTTTTCAGATGTATCTAGTGCAGCGATGTGATTCCTAACGTTACCAGTTAGTGTGGCATCAGCGGAACGATCTTTTTTCAAACTTAAAATAGTTAAAACCCATTTACGTAATATCATGGGACAACAACGCCTTTCGGATTTATCCTTAATCATTATCGAACAAGAGTTTGTTAAAACATTAAATATCGACGAAATTATAAACGATTTTGCAAAAAAAAAACTCTCGACGATCTGGTAGTTTTTATAATACCTTGTATAGTACTTAGTGACTAGTGACATAATGTTTGTGCAGACTTGTTGAGTTTTCATGTGTTTTACTGTTTTCTGTCTTTTGGATTCTATGAGGCTCGATTACTGCAACCCTCGTTATTACCATACATGGTAAGCCACATTATAAGTGGTGTTTTAAAATTTTGATTTTGCATCATGTTTGCTGGATTATTACGTATAAAACTACCTATGTTATGTCTACCAGTCTACCTAGGATTATAAAATAAATTCGAATTGTTTTCTGTTTTAATAGTAGGTACTTAACACATAATGTGGGTTTGTTCGGGTTTCTTCGTTAACGAATTCAAAAATTCATAAATCTGAACCTAATAGTAACGAAAATAAGAATTATTATTTTCCATTCATTATACAGTGTCCGCAAGAAAGTCCGCATCAAATGGAATTTTTTTTTATTATTAGGTATAGGTAAAAATTGAAAAAGCAGTTAGTTTTTGCTTACCTAAAAACCAAAAATGACGTATACTGAAGCAGCTGCACGACTTGCGTTACTGGTCAAATTTGACATTTTTAATAAAATAGGTTCAAAAATGCCCTTATTTATCAAAATATCGAAAAACTTTATTCGAAAAAGTTGTTTATTTATGCATTTTTAGCCTTTGTACGAAATTTTGACAGTCTAATACAATTTTTATTTTTTGCCAGATTCTTGAAAATTTTGATTAACCCTCGTAGATTAACTTTTATACATCGATGTAAGACCACCACTTTACTTTATTTTAATGCCATTTTGTGTAAAATTTTTGTTTCCGATTATTTATTTGGCTTCAAAAACTGAAATTGTTATTGATTAGTGTGTAGTTTAATGCAAAGTTTATCTAATTACATCAGTTTTGCCAAAACCGACGTTTCTCATTTTTCTTAAGTTAGTAAACAGATGTACAAAGAGAAAATATTAAGAAGCTTTCGTTAAAATTTTACTTAATTAATATTGGATCAAAAAGAATAAATATTATTCGCTCGAAACATATTATTCAACAAAAATATAGTTTAATATAATTAATTTAATTTAATATTAATTAAGTAAAATTTCAACAAAAGCTTCCTAATATTTTCTTTTTGTACATCTGTTTGCTAACTTAAGAAAAATGAGAAACGTCGGTTTTGACAAAACTGATGTAATTAGATAAACTTTGCATCAAACATTACATACTGATCAATAACAATTTCAGTTTTTGAAGCAAAATAAATAATTGGAAACAAAAATTTTACACAAAATTGCATTAAGATTACAAATAAAGTAAAGGCAAATGGTTTTACATCGATGTATAAAAGTTAATCTACGAGGGTTGATCAAAATTTTTAAGAATCTGACAAAAAATAAAAATTGTATTAGACTGTCAAAATTTCGTACAAAGGCTAAAAATGCCTAAATAAACAACTTTCTCGAATAAAGTTTTTCGATATTTTTATAAATAAGGGCATTTTTGAACCTATTTTATTAAAAATGTTAAATTTGACAGGTAACGCAAGTCGTGCAGCTGCTTCAGTATACGTCATTTTGGGTTTTCAGGTAAGCAAAAACTAACTGCTTTTTCAATTTTTACCTATACCTAATAATAAAAAAAAATCCCATTTGATGCGGACTTTCTTGCGGACACTGTAGAGAGGGGAGGGGGCCCCTGAAAAAGTTTGCGGGGGGGGGGGGCACTCAGTTTTTGTTACGGCTCTGAATACACCCTGTGCCCTGTGTAGATTGCAACAATCTGCTTAAAAACAAACTATCTACGACAGTGCGATTGACCCACAAACCCGAATTAAAGTTCGTCACGATCCTATGATTTTAGACAATCGGATCCGCCGGTTTCCTGTCGAAATAATCGTAAAAGGAAGCAGGAATTTAATCTTCAAAGTCAGCTTGAAAAGGGCTTTAAATTTTTTATCTGCTGCTGATACTATACAGAGTGGTGCATGTGCTAAAGAAAAAACGGTTTAAAAAAGCTATATCAGAAGTTTATTCTCAATACAAAGAATCAAAAAATAATTTTAAGACCTTGACTTATACAGGAAAATCCACCAAGAAAATTAAAACCTATTTGAATCAAAAAGAAATAAATGTAGCATATAAAACAAATAATACTTTAGATAAAAAATTAAAAAACCATAAAACAAAGACAGTGAGAACAAATTAGGTGTATATCAATTAAATTGCGGATCGTGTCCAAAAATGTATATAGGTCAGATAGGAGGTAGAACATTCAAAACCAGAATCGCTGAACATAAAAGAAGTTTTTGCTTCACAAAACAGACTCAACCTATTCCAATCATATTACCGAAGAAAGCCATACATTTGCAGATAATTTTAAAATTCTTCATACAGAGAATAAAAGCCCTAAACTTAATTTGTTGAAAAGTTTGGAAATTAACCGTCATAAAGACACGGGTCTACTTTTAAATGACCAAACAGATTTGAATAAATCGCTCTTATTAAACATTTTCATTGATTAACCATATTCTAAAAACAACTTTGTGGGTATTCCCTTAATATAATTACTTGTTTAAGAAAAAGATAATTTGTACCGTGCCAGCAAAAATTATTTGCATCAAAGAGGGCTTGGATTAAAAAACGTAGGGCTTGGTTTAGATCACAATGATATGGGGAAGATATATCTAACCAAATCTAGGTAAAAATTTTGTCAAATTCATATTATGACATGATATGCCAAACTAATAAGTAATAAAATAAGTAGACAAATACAAATTTATTTTTGTTGTTTACAAAATTAACAAAGTAAGAATATAGAGAAAGAAAATTTTTGGGTAAACCATTAAGAGTAATAGCGTCTTTCAAAATCTACGGCTTGTATTTCTTGGAACACTTATAAGGAAATAAATTTAGCTGTTTCTTAAGAATAGTCCTGCATGTTCCATAAGATCTTCCCACTTCTTGGGACAGGCGTCTTATACAATTTATTGGCGTATTTTGCATTATTTCACGAACGTTTGCAACAAGTTCTTCTGTTCTTACAGATGGTCTTTCTGCTTCTTTTTGGTGTTATATAGAACCTGTTTTCCTAAACACAGCCACGATTCTTTTCAGGCAATGATAAAAATCCCAAGCAATAAAAGCAACGTTAGGAAAATGTTCGTGAAAATCGTCCATGCACAAACCCGGATTGTATTGCCACTCACCATTTACTCTAACCCCGTTTCGAAAATACGCTTCAACCATGAATGTTTTGTGCTGTTTCGTAAAGCCCATTGTGTGAATTGTTCAAGAAATTGGAAAAATTAGCGATGAATCAAATTACTTGTAACGACTGTCTAGTGATGTGAGAGGAGAATATTCTCGAGAACGGGAATATTCTCGAGAATATTCTCTGTAAGAAAATTCTCCCGAGAATATTCTCTAGAGAAGTTTTTCTAGATAATTTACACCGCCTCGATTTACACTGAAAAATTTTGCAATGATTTTTAAAATTTTGAGTTTCTCTAACCTTTTCTATAACTCTGGCAACAATGTTTTACGTCTGGCAACAGTGATTCAGGGAAATCCCCTAGAAGCTCGAACGTATACTCGTATACAGCTGTGTGAATTGTAAATGGTGTGGTGGTGGTGAGACTTTTATTTCTTTACGTTTGGTTTGATTAATGCCGTTTGACATTTGCCGAAAATAAGCAAAATAGGTAATTTTTAATTTCTTTTTATTGCCATTTCTAGCGATTTTCTTGCCATTCTTAAAAAATTCTCTAACTTGAGAATATTCTTGACAATATTCTCGAGAATATTCTCAAGAATATTCTCCAAAAGATTATTACCGAGAATTTTACATCACTACGACTGTCAAAAATGACGAAATAACTAATTGATTGTTAATTCAGGTAGTTACTGACACCCAATAGGTATTAGGCTCTACGGCTAAGCATTACGTCCTTAGATGCAAGGCTCTCTTTGATGCAAATAATTTTTGCTCGCACGGTATATAAATATTTAGGTTAAAAATAGTACCCTACTCGATCGTAAAAATCCCTTGATAAAGTTACAGTGTAGCGAAACGCGTCGGGTGTATAAAATAAGTATTATGTGGAAATTAGACTAAAGTCCTTGTTGCAACAATAATAATGAATTTCCATCAAGTAAAAGCCAGCACTATTCACACTTATTGAATAAGTTTGAACTATAAGTTTGTAACGTTTCGTTTTACCAACCTACCACAATAATATATTCATTACTCGCTTCCGGACTCCAGTTGTTAAATTATAAGTTTTACCTGCAAATTTAGTTTCAATGCAAATTGCTGTCTGTCGGCCTCAAACCTTTCAACTTTATTACGCAACTACACGAGATCCACTGCGTACCGAGTTTCTCCGTTATAAAATATTAAACTTTATTATCGCTAAGTGTAGTTAATCGTAAAACTTCAGGATGCTGTTCAAAAAATACTTTATTTTAAAAGCGATAATAAACTTGATTAAAACCTTTGTTGCCCTAGTTAATAGAGGTAGAGGGTTTTCTGTTTTTATTAGGTCTATGGCTATGGCTAGTTCAGTAGTTAACTACACACTTCTAGTAAATAGGCATCAGGTCGTTTCCTGGCGACCGCAGGAACAGAGCCAAGCAGGATTCATTTATGCAATGTCACGAAGTGTATTTGATAATCTGAAGCAGGAACAGGCAAGGCAAGATAAACGAACGGTTTTATACGTCAAGTTAAAGTGAAGTATGATTTTTTACCCTATCTTTTTGGGGTGGGTAAAATATAATTATTAGGGCTGTCGCTACAGCAGAAAAATAAAATGGAAGTCATTCTACGATCAACTATAATAGTAAACAGTTTCGATGTGTGATTTCCTACCAAAGATATCACGAAAACCACAAGGCCTAGGAAGCCTATATTTTGCAAGTGGACAACTCTTACCCTCCCTGCCAAAAATGCTATTTTTGACCGATATACCTATAAAACTTCTATGAGCTTTTACAATTTATAAGGTATGCGGTTATAAGATTGATGATCTTATAAATTCCAAATAAATTAAGTCTTTATATACCTACATAAAACTTTACAAGAAATCTCATCACTACTCATAAATAAATTATGATAAAGCTCAGATTCTTATAAAATTTCTAAGAGAATTTATGAGGCTTTACGAAGTCTTGTGTGGCAAAGCATCGGCATAATATTCGTAATTCACGTTGATTTTTTAACGTGGTAAGTCTACAAGTTCCACCATATTATAAAGGTAAGTCGTTAATTTTGTCCGTCGAGTATGAATAATTGCTGTTTCCTTTCCATCAGCTATTAGCTTTCTATTTGTCTTCGTGAGGACATCAAAGAGAATACGCCAAGCCTAGTTTTGTGGTGGGTTATGAATTTTAATATCCAATTTATTGACTTATGATATCCGTTTTATTAAAGCGAGCTCGAGAAGATGTTTTGAAATATATTTTTGAAATAAACCATTGAAATATGGGCATTTTAGAAGTCTATCTATCAAGAAACAATATTTTCTTAGTACTAAATATGTAATGGACTTTGTATAAAACTAAAATTCGTCAGGATAGGTTTATATTATAAAAAAAGTTTAAGAAAAATATAAAACTTAGTTACACGTCGTGTCAAGAAAGTGAGAATAATTTCGCATGCCATCAAACATTAGCTGTATATTTTTCTCGATGGGACTAACAAAAGAAAATTTTCTTTCTTTCTTTCTTCGTAGTTTTGTGCGGAATGAATTTTAACATCCAATTTATAGGGTTATGATACTCGCTTCATTGGCGAAGGCTATCGACAAGATATTTTTATAAGAATTCAAAATTTCATATATCTGACAAGTGTTTTTATTGCGAAAGAAATAAAAAAAAAAGATTTTTTTTATTAAAATGTAATATACATGTCGCTATTTATAAATGATAAGAAATATTAAAAAAAATAAGTTTAATTAGGCAAGCTACAAACCTATTAGTCGATTTTATTTTCTTTGTCGAGTGTGAATAATTTCGCTTTCCATCGGCCATTAGCTTTCCATTTTTCTTCGTAAAGCGCTCAGCTCAAATAAGCCAAGCGTAGTTTCTGGGTTATGAATTTTAATATCCAATTTATTGGGGTCCGTTAAACGGTTCATTAATGGAACCTATTTGTGCTGTTATGTTTTTGAATTTTTTCGAAATGTAGCCATATTTAGGTACCCGCCGGGTTGTGATACTTTTTGCTAGATCAAATATTTTATTTATCATGTCCAGTGGCGTAAAAAACACCTCCGCAACGTGGGAGGGCCACATTGACGGCCCCTTTAAAACTTGCTGCCAGCTTTGCTTTTCATAGCAGTGGCGTAGCCAGGTGGGGGCCAGGGGGGCGCCTGCCCCCGCCCCTTGCATGGCGCCCCTTGCCGCTTGGTGCCCGTATGCAAAATATATATATACTTTAATTACACCCTGTAACATTTATTGAAATTGAAAATAATTTGGTATTCTATTATACAGGGTGTTCATTTGAAAACTTCCCACCTTGATTTTCCTGCTTTAAAATAAAAATGTGGAAAATCGCTCAGACCCGTCGATTTTTATTTCGAGGGGGACATCTTTTGCGTATATTGTCAATCTTGTTACTTCAAGCCCCTAGGAGGGAGGGGGGGTAAGATCTAAATCTTAAATGGATACCCTTATTTTATATAATTTTTTTGGATTCTGCATAAAATTCTGAACATTTTTTTAATAAAAGCATTATTAGTCTATACTAAACAGTTTCCGAGATATTGACTCTTGAAAAATGACATTTTTGAACTTTGACAGCGTCTAGCTTTCTAACTGTACGTCTTAGAGCAAAATGGCTTACATGTTCCTATCTTCGATTTTTATTATCTTTCCAATAGTGTCAACTTCCGGTCAAACCGGAAGTATTATATTTCTTACATCCGGTTTAACCGAAAGATCACACTATTAGAAAGATAATAAAAATCGAAGATAGGGACATGTAAGCCATTTTGCTCTAAGACGTACAGTTAGAAAGCTAGACGCTGTAAAAGTTTAAAAATGTCATTTTTCAAGAGTCAATATCTCGGAAACTGTTAAGTATAGACTAATAATTCTTTATTAAAAAATGTTTAGAGTTTTATGCAGAATCCAAAAAAATTATATAAAATAGGGGTATCCATTTAAGATTTAGATCTTACCCCCCCCTCCCTCCTAGGGGCTTGAAGTAACAAGATTGACAATATACGCAAAAGATGTCCCCCTCAAAATAAAAATCGACGGGTCCGAGCGATTTTCCACATTTTCATTTTAAAGCAGGAAAATCGAGGTGGAAAGTTTTCAAATGAACACCCTGTATGTATTTTGAAAAACAAACACCATATTTTTAATTATAATAATAATAGTGGTTCTAAAAAATCATAATGCGCCCCCATATATGTTCGCCCCTCCCGCTCCGCAAGGCTGGCTACGCCACTGTTTCATAGGTATTACATTTCATAATTAATTTGATTTTTTTATATCCTGAGAATTTAACTTCGTTAAGTGAAGAAGAATTATACGTGAAAGCGCGGAATTTACAAACGATATACCATAAAGACTTGTCCATTGACTTTCCTAGTCAAATTTTAAGCCTCAGAAAGGGACTTGGAGATAGTATTTCAAAATTAAAAACAGTGTATGAACTTGCGGATCATTTACTAATAAAAAAATCAGTGTGTTTCTTCAAATTTTCCAAATAATGTATCTAGTGCAGTGATGTTATTTCTAACTTTACCAGTTAGTGTGGCAACAGCGGAACGATCTTTTTCCAAACTTAAAATAGTAAAAACCTATTTACGTAAGACCATGGGACAACAACGCCTTTCGGATTTATCCTTAATCAGTATCGAACACGAGTTTGTTGAAACATTAAATATCGACGAAATTATAAACGATTTTGCAAAAAAAAAACTCTCGACGATCTGGTCGTTTTGTATAGTACCTTGTATAGTACTTAGAGACATAATGTTTGCGCAGATTTGTTGAGTGGTTATGTGTTTTACTGTTTTCTGTCTTTTGGATTCAATGAGGCTCGATCACTGCTACCCCCGTTACTATCATACATGGTAAGCAACATTGTATGTGATGTTTAAAAATGTTGATTTTGCATCATGTTTGTTGGAATATTACGTATAATGACTTAGTAACTACCTTTGTTATGTCTACCAGTCTACCTAGGATTATGGAATAAATTCGAATTGTTTGTTGTTTTAATAGTAGGTATATTTAACACATAAAGTGCGTTTAACCCTAAGTAAATTATTACACGATTAACGCGAATTTAAAAATTCATAAACCTGAACCTAATAGTAATGAAAATAAGAATTATCATTCTCCATTCGTTATAGCGAGGGGGCCCCTGAAAACGTTTGTAGGGGGGCCACGCAGTTCTTGTAACAACACTGCCCATGTCGTGATCATCCGATTATGATCCGATTTCAAATTATACTTTTTAAATAATATATCTATTTATTGGAGATGGTTGGTCATATTATAAAATGAAAACAGAAAAAAAATTGGGCAAAATTATGAAAATGTTATGATAAAATGTCGAATGCGTCATTTGTTTCTAATGAAGCCTTGACAATATTTAAAAATAAAACCTACAAGATATAGCCTAATTCGTTTTCAATCTTTGTAATCTTTTATCAATATTTTCATTAATATACCAGATTCAGACATGAAATATAGAAGGTGACTTTGTAATACAAGTTTAGTTTTACTCCCTTCGTGCTAATGAAGACAACAAACACCTTCACGATACCATCTAAAGGCGGAAATTAGTTGTCGTAGATTACTAATTGCCCCATCAAAGACTTTGTCTGCTACCTTAATTAAAGCTATTTGTACATTAATTTGGAATTCTAATTGAAGCCAAGAATACAGATAGTTTTGTCGTTACAGGATCATTATTTATTTTATCTACGACAATTTAATAATAGGCGTATAATACGTATGATAATAATATATATTATTATATACAGGGTGTCCGGAAATGATGAGCAAAAAATTTAGGGGATAATTCTAGACCGAAAATAAATGCTGTCTCTTCCTATAACATTATTTCGAAAATTCGTTAAAGTTGAATTTTATTTGCAGTTTTAAAATACATAAGTTACTAGAACAATAAATTATACATTCAAATCAAAGGTTCAAAGTGACGTCCATCCTCTTCAATGCATAAATTAATTCTTTTGAAATAATTCCGACGAACTCCATGGAGTATTCCTTCCTATGCTATGCTATGTTTAGGGTTGAAAATAAATTATAATTATTTTGTATTCATCTCATGCCAGCAATGTTATTTTAGCGTTTTTCTCGAAAACGGTTAGATTTATCGAAACAAAAGTAGTGTACCTTTTTTATGTCAAAAAGGTTAGAAGAATAAAAATATTTAGTCAAAATGCGCATACAGTGTAGGATAAAAAAAAGTTTGGACCATTTAAATTAAAGTACATAGGCTCATATGTGGTGTCCTCTACAAAATGCGGAAAAACGGTGGGCAAATTTGTATTCGTCATTCCAAAAAAGCCCCATTTCGTCAAAATATTAGAGGCGGTTATGTTTATATTTTGTCTTCGCTGTAAAGTATTTTGTGGTACTATACAATATTATTTTATTTTAATAGATATACTAACACATTTATTTAATGTAAAGGAATACTTTTTTATTATACCGATGCCGTCTAGATTACCTATCAGATAATATTAAAAGCAAATGAGATTTGTATGTTACCCAAAACCGTTTCTAAAAATAGCAGAAACAAGAAATAATAAAAGTAGGTACCGTAAAATGGGGTGAATAGGATCAGCGGGGTAAATAGGATTGAAAGTTACCTTCAAATTTCAAAAATCTGTAATAATTGTAATTTTAAAGTGTAGGTCATTTCAATGTACGGATTTTAAGTAACGGTTGTTAAAAGTAATTTTTATGACATTAAACTTAAAATAACTTGGCCACATCGCAGGCTGAATACCATAACCTAAAACGTCAAATTTAGCGGTTAAACTGTTGTCATATTATCTTTGCTTTTGTCTTACAAACATCCTATCTCTACAACTCTGCAGCACTTATAAAATGTAGGTAATATTATTTTTAGTACTTTTTTATATTACTTAAGATAAATTTGTGTGCAAAATTCTATACACCCCGCGGTTGTTTAAATGCGATACAGTCAATAAATCAATTAATGATCCTATTGACACTGCCTGCGGGGTGAATATGATTTGTGCACAAAAAATATATATATACAACAGGGTACACCCGGTATAAAAACTTATACCACCATTTAAAAAGTACCAACCTTAACTCATGTTTTAAGCTATTGAGAAATTTATTCAGGCAGGTAGTTTTCAAGTTACAAGCTTTCAAAGTGGAAAATTGATCCTATTCACCCCATTTTACGGTAATGTAAATATTCCTTATATTGAAATATTGTTGGATGTTACTGCAACAATTTTAATTTAATATATTATTTGGTCCTTTTGGTACCTTTCCTGGAATTGCAATAGGTACTGTTGTTACAAATTGAAATTTAAAAGATTTACCTACTTCCAAAGTTTATTTAACTACCGACTCTATGCGAACGAAGCCCACGGCTTTTCCATTCTAAACATCGGGTAATAAAACCACAAAAGTATTTTTTTAACTGTTGATAAAATAAACACTTATTAAAACAGTTCGGGTGCTTGATTACTATTGTTCCATCGTCCAATGCGATTTATGAACTTGCAAAACAATTGATGTAAGTAATAGTAAAAAACAATTAAACAAAATTATCGACAAAAAACAATTATCCAGAGAGTCCATTAAAACGAAAATAAGATAACATACTTTAAAAAGACAGTACAGTGGGAAAAAAGCCTTTTATTCCTTATAAGAATACAGATACTCTTTATACAACTGTTTAATAGTATATGTGACAACAACGCGATTTCCTACTGTAAGACAACAAAAATTGCTAGACCGTTGTGTAGTGATAATATCACGGTAATTTAGCCAATAGGAAATAGGAGTTATTGGTAGCATATAATGCTATAGGAAATAGGAGTTATTGGTAGCATAGAATGCTACTATTGCCATTATTGCTCTAAATATTCACAGTTATTATCAAGTTCTATTGGGGGTGTGGTCTGGTTTTATATACTGTATTAGTTCCGACTGGCAGTTGTAGTAAAACTTGACATTATTCATAATAATTGCTTGCTACGGTTAATAAAGCACAACTAAAAATCAATACTGTAGTTCTCAAAAATTTAAATAGCTTCTAGTGTGATATTGTTCTTGTCGTTTAACATTGCATATGATTACCTATTATGCAACAGGGTTTACTGAGATAGTAAGATTATAAAGTCCAATACTAATGATGTGTTGTGCGAAATAAGAATCTTCTATCGCTTTGTCTGACATGCAAAGTTTAAAAAAACTTAAATACAAAGTAAAAATTAATTAATTAAAACAGGTATTGGTACGATCGATAAAAGTCAATTTCAGACAGGGCGATTGCCGATCGCTACGAACCTTCACCAACGTTTTGTGGATTATAGGTTCTAACGGATACAATTCATTTTTGGGGACGCTGCTCTGCACAACTGTACAGGTAACATAAGGAATTATTAAATTAAAAAAAATATTAATAAAAATGCTATGGTGCGACTAGATATTATTGATTCAATTGCTTTAAACCGAAGCTTGTTATTTATTAATCAGCTGGTGCAGCTGCCATGAATCAACCTGAGGGATATTTAATTAGCATTTTAATATTTTTACATGATTGGGAGTAACCAACGAGTTTCTTGATAGTATTCATCGGCGTCGCTAGGGGGGGGGGGCAGGGGGCCTGGCCCCCCTGATGGCCCTGGGGCCCCCTTGAAACATTCAATATATTTTTTAATCCGCAATACACAGGGCCCTAGGCTCCCCCTGAAAACTAAGGCTAGCTACGCCGATGTAAAGTATATTATAGTCAACTAGAGCTATTTTATACTTTGGTGATCCAGACACTTTAAAATGTCGCTTCAACGGATCCCGTAAGTACCCCGTTTACACCGTCCCCGTCGTAGGACCTTCGCCGTCGTTTAAATATAGTTTTTCAATTACCCAGACATACTTTATATTTCAGTTTTTATGCCACAACCCCTTCACAGCCTTGACTTTTTTCAATTCTCGATAATTGGCGATCGGTTATAGATTCAGGGTTGGCATCAATTAATTCAGCAAATTCAATTCAGTAAACTGATAAAAAAAATGTAAGTAAAATTTTTTGAATGTAAGATTTTCGGACTAATGTTTTTGTTTAATTTGGCTTAGTTTTATTTACTAAAAAAATTATAAACTTTGAATCGTTGAGGCGTTTACTTGATGGAAATTCATTATAACTCAATGAAAGACAATTTATTTTGTCAAATTTCCACTTTTATTAAAAAACTTTTTCTTTACACGACGCTTTTCGCTACATTATTGTAGCTTCTTTGGGTGTATTATATATTATTAAATAATTAAGCTTGTAATGTGTATACCTGAATTGAGTAATTAAGTATCTAGACTATTTTGATATTGTACTGAAATAAAATTAGTTAGCACCATATACCCAAAGAAGCTACAATATAGCGAAACGCGTCATGTAAAGAAAAAATGTTCAATAAAAGTGGAAAGTTGACAAAATAAATTGTCTTTCATTGAGAAAAAAATTGTATTTTATATACCAAACAAAATGGTATTTCATATTTGCACCTTCTCCTCTATATGGTTTATAATATCCATAGTTTAGAGCTAGTATGATCATACGTAAAATAATAGTTTTGGGTAGGAGGGAGGGAGGGGGGAGGGAGACGTCCGTTACGTACTAATAGAAGAATAGAAGAAAGTATGTCTTTATTTGCACAAATTTTTATAAGGGGTTCTCACTGCCATTAGCACCCCTATATCTACGCCTTGGTTTTGGTATGCAACGTTGAAATGTCGAGTATATATAGAGGGTGTCCGGAAATGATGAGCCAAAAATTTAGGGGATAATTCTAGACCGAAAATAAATGCTATCACTTTCTATACCATTTTTTTGAAAATTGATTATGAACAGAGTTACAGGGTGTTAAAGTTAAATTTATATGTTATATATACTTAAAAATATCGGAATGCATTTTTAAAAAAGGATGACCGTTTACTTTGAATAATCCAACCCTGGATGGAACCCCATCCCCTATTTATTGGCCTATAAAAATCGATAGTTTGGTAATATCGCTATTTTTGTCTCCGCACACTAATACAACCTTTTCTATACAAGCCTATTCATTGATTGCGTGTCTATCTAAATGGGATATACGGGGTGTCCCAATATTGAAAATGTCGACATAAAGTGGATAACATTCGCAGACACGACAGGTTATAAGTAAAGTTAAGGGGCACTAATTATGAAAATTTTGGTCATGTTAAGGGTAATTAATTGAAATTGATGCTCCGAAAAAGTTTGACCCCCCTGACGGGCGACCGTTGCAGTTACGACAAAAGTTATAAGGATTAAAGTTGTAGTACTACCCTCTACTCTGATGTCTTAACTTTTGTTGTAGTTTCAATTAGCTCCGAGAAAATCTAAAATAAATTTTGACCTCCCTACGCCTTTCTGAACTCAAATTCTCGGGGATCACAAAGAGCATGGGGAATCTTGAAATAAATTTGATAGGTTTGGTAGTTTTTAAGTAAATGTTATAAATGCAAAACAAAATACCTTCTTCGTTCGAAAGGGAATTTAAAAATCATAAAAGTGATGTTCCCATTTCCCATGTGTTCACATTTCTGCTGTTTAGATATTATTAAAACCCTCAAACAGTCATACAAGATTGTTTACACACGATATTGTAAATAAACGGGGCAACATATTGATATTTTTCCTGTAGCGAACAAAATAACACAGAATCCCTTCGGCTGTAAGAAAATCATTAAACATTACGTTTACGTTACGTTATAGGTACTTTTTTTTGTCATAAAATACAAGGGTTTCATTACCAATAGATTATTTTTGCTTGGTTAATATGCTTCTAAAAAGTTATTATATTTTTAAAACGTCTATGTGAAAAATAAATAAAAGTTGCAATGGTAACGTAACATGTTACACTCAACGAGATCCATCGATTTGTGTTTTTTAGCATTTTGAAATACTAATAATTGGCAACCAGTTAAAAATTTCTACGCGTAAAAAATCCTGCTTTATAACTTTGGGATTAAAGCAATATTTTTCTTTTTGAGAAAAGGGACATAACTTAGAGAATATTTGTTTTTATGTATAATAAATCTAAATACTTACTCGAATTTATGTCCATATACTTACTGCCAAGACTCCGCGATTTATTATATGAATGTATTTAAATAAAACAAATTTGTTAAATTTTACAATATAAATAATGTTTAAAAATACGAATTTTATAATTCGGGGGAGGTGTTTATTATTGGTGTTGATTTGACACTAATATCAACAACACGTGTAATATATATTGATAAATTTGGATGTCCAGTATTACAGAATCAAAAATATAGAAACAAGATCGTGTGGATGGAACACAAAGAGAATTAGGGACAAATAGCTTGCGAGTGTGGCGAATCGTACATTGGAGAAACAAAAAGAGTTCTTCCCGTACGAGTTAAAGAACATCTGAAACATACTCAAAGGGGTGACATTTCGAGATCAGATATAGCGGAACGTATGGACCAACCAGCATAATATACAGTGGTCAGAAGCCAAGGTTTTGGACACGAAACAGCACTGGAGAAAACGAAAATTCAAAGAAGCAGCTTTCATGGATCAAAATACCCATATTTAGTAAATCAAGTACAGATATCCCCAATGTTTGGAAGCCTCTTCTTGTCCAAAACCAACAGCTCAAACTTTACACTCCAATAAGCACGTATAGGCGAAGTCATCAAGCTTCATTGCACATGGATAGTATTTAAGACAGTAGCCTTTGAATTATAATTTAGTTTATGTCATACCAGTACATTATTGTGTTTTTATACCTTAGATACCATCTACATAATGGATTACTTTATGCCCGCACAAAGTACACATTATGGCCCGCGCGGACATTAAGTGTGCATCTTGTTCCATTTTTGATTTTTGACTTTGACACATTAAGCATTTTAATAATGTCAAGGTAATGTCGCAGGTAAAAATAAAAAATTGGTAAATCAAATTAAATTTTAAAAAAATTATTTATTATTCAAAACGAACTGGTATGACATAAAATTTTGTAGGCACCACGGGTACTAATAGATATATACCCTCGGGCGACTTACGAACCCTCGGGCAAGATGACTAATTTATTTTAAAATTAATTTCTTGATTTTATTATGTTTAATATTATATTTAAAATAATGGCAATATAGAGTAAAATTTTGCTACTATTTTCATATATGGTGGACGTTAACTACAACGTTAGCAGCAAAAATAATTTCTGCTGACTTACAAAATAGCAACAATATTTTCATTCAAAAATATCGTTTCTTGCTAAATAAAGAACAAATAATTTAGGTCGCAAATACAGCCTCCTGGTAAATCCTATTTACGACTCGAGAATAATTGCGTTTCCTCTAAGTGCAGGATTTAAGTAAGCTATAGTGACATGGAGGTTTACAGGAGATTTTCCAGAATAATACAATTATCTCAATATCAATTGTCTTACTGTTTTATTTAAGAAAAAATAGATTCCTCTTTGACATGCCACATTAAAATTATTTGATTAACTTTTTTTTTCATTTCTTATAGTCTACTTTATGCAACGGGACAAAAAGTTAAACTGTTGACAATAAACCTGCAACCAAAGAATATTTATTTGTATCTATTTTATAAAAATATTACAGGGTCTCCAAAAAATACTTGTAAAACGTTTGATTGCACACTTGTGACGTCAAGATAGGTCGATTCAAGAGCAGGTGCTGTATATATATATAGCTAGCCCATTCACAACAATGTTGCCAGATGTCTTGGCGTCTATAAGCTCGGCCTTCTTCCAATCTTATCAGTGGTAAACTTTTTTTTGTTAAAATTTTGGGAAAAATATTATGAAGTCTGTAAATTCAATATGTCGTAAATATTTTTTAATCTTTTAGTACCGTGCGAGCAAAAATTATTTGCATCAAAGAGGGCCTTGCATCTAAGGACGTAATGCTTAGCAGTAGAGCTTAATACCTGTTGGGTGTCAGTAACTACCTGAATTAACAATCAATCAGTTATTCCGTCATCTTTGACAGTCGTTACAAGTAATTTGATTCATCGCTAATTTTTCCAATTTCTTGAATAATGCACACGATGGGCTTTACGGAACAGCACAAAACATTCATGGTTGAAGCGTATTTTCGAAACGGAGTTAGAGTAAATGGTGAATGGCAATACAATCCGGGTTTGTGCATGGACGATTTTCACGAACATTTTCCTAACGTTACTTTTATTGCTGGGGATTTTTATCACTGCTTAAAAAGAACCGTGGCTGTGTTTAGGAAAACAGGTTCTATACAACACAAAAAAGGAACAGAAAGACCATTTGTAAGAAGAACTTGCTGCAAACGTTCGTGAAATAATGCAAAATACGCCAAAAAATTGTATAAGATGCCTGTCCCAAGAAGTGGGAAGATCTTATGGAACATGCACTATTCTTAAGAAGAAGCTAAATTTATTTCCTTATAAAGTGCAATTATTAGTTTTGTAAACTACAAAAATAAATTTGTATTTGTCTAAGTACTACTTATTTTATTACTTATTAGTTTGGTATATCATGTCAATATGAATTTGACAAAATTTTAACCTAGATTTGGTTAGATATATCGTACCCATATCATTGTGATCTAAACCAAGCCCTACGTTTTTTAATCCAAGCCCTCTTTGATGCAAATAATTTTTGCTCGCACGGTACTAAGCAGAAGTAAGCACTATATGGCAACGCTGTTCTCATCTTTAGCCTCTCCTCATTCAAGCCCAATTATTTTTTTGTTTTTTCCAACGTTCTTTATAACTAAGTAGGCTGTCAATCGGCCTATTTGTAAGTCAGTAGTCTGTCATTAAACGTTGTACACGGTATATATATGTACCGTACACAGTATCATAAAACACTTTAATCCGCGCAAGATAACTACTCAAAATCTCCTGGAAACGCAACACAGTGCGATGTTGTTTCCGCATTTATGAACATTGTGTTGGCATCCGCCCGGGTAGAGGGAGATAAGGACAGTTTCAAAGGAGTCACGACTTGAAGAATCCTTTAGAGGTGCTTGAAGCTAAACCCTTTATCACTGTCAGAGTCTGGCTTGTCGTAAGTGAAGTACATTTCATAACATTTTTAGGGGTTTCATATAAAAGTGGATAGACCCATTCCAAGCAAAACAACAGTCCTTAATATTGTTGGTATATTTAAGAGTAAAGGTACTGTTATTAATAAATACAACTGCCTAGAGCAAAATAATAATGTACACAAAATTATACACAAATTGAATACATATTTGTACAAATAAGTACTTAAAAAATAACTCAATAATTTTTTAATAAAGGTAAATCATGTATTAGTATATTAAGAATCAGCACTAAAGAAAAGTTTCAAGATAAAATTCTGGTCAAGATTACTTTCTCTGCTTGGTTATTAAATAATTTAGTGTATCCACTCCACATTCGAAATAGGGATGTTACGGAATAGCTTTTTCTCGTACCTAGTTGGACCTGTACCTATTCCAAACCCGAACCTATTCCAAATACCTATTACAGGTCCAAACTATTCCAGGTCAAACTTAAACGCCGCTACGCCGATTGGAGCTATTCCGGCTGCATGGCCGACACGAGTTTTTAAAGAAGGCCGCTAGAACTCCAGCGTGGCCAGCAGTTTCCGATTATTCGAATTAAATTTAGTTATAAATTTTTGTAACAGATTAATATTTTTCGCACCAGACTTTTTTGGAAGATTTGATTGTAACGAAGGCCTATTATTTAAAGAAACATGAAGAATAGGCATAGGTACATCCACAATATTATGTTGCCTTTTTAATCAATTCCTCATTGCTGGTTGCATATCCTACATTAAATACGCTATATTTTGTTGCCCAATAAATTAATACAATATTTTTAGAAATATTTATTATTTATTACTATTTCCCTTTATCTTTATTTAATGAGATTATTTTAATTATTGCAATATGTTTGTAACGGCAACGTTTAAAATTATCAACTGCAAATTCGCCATATTATATGAATTTAAAGCAAAACCTGTAGCCGTTCCATTCCCTATATCGTACCTGTACCTGACAACTTGAAAAAGGAATAACAATGAAACCAGAGATTCAAACATGTGACAGTGCCAACGGACCTGGAATAGGTACCTGGTAATAGGTACGCGGAATAGGCAGATGGTACCTATTCTATTCCAAAAGAACAGGTCCAGTTCCACTGTAACACCCCTAATTCGAAACAATTGACAGGGCTAGATTATTGAGTAAATTGTATAAGTATGGTATTCGCGGAAACGTTTATAAATGGTTTAAAAATTATTTAGGTAACAGGTCACAAAAAACAAAAATATCAAAAACATATTCAAACAAAAAAATAAATAATATAGGAGTTCCTCAAGGAAGTATACTAGGTCCAATATTATTTATTTTATACATCAACGATATGCCTTTAGTTTTAAAAATGTGTAAGTTACAAATGTTTGCTGATGACACCTTAATTTACATTAATGTTTTAAATATTTTTGATGGTCTAAATACTCTAAATTCTGAGATAATTATATTAATAAATTGGTTAAAAGTAAATAAATTAAAATAAAATATTTCAAAAACTAAATGTATGGTTATGGGTAATAATTTAATTTGTCAAAATATAAATGTTGTAATTGATGGTGAATAATTGGAATTAGAGAACAGTTTTAAATATTTAGGGATAATTATTAATTTAAAACTAAAATTTTTTAATTATTTTGAAAGTATCATAAATATCGAAGATTGTCGGAAAAGTAGGTTATTTTAAAAGAATCAGTTATAATTTAAGTGTGTTTTCTAAAAAAACTGTATTTAATACTATTATTTTACCACATTTTCTTTATTGTTCTTCCATTTTATATTGTGCTAGTGAGAAAATACTTGATAAATTACAAATTTTACAAAATAAGGCAATGCGGATTATTTTAAATTGTGACAAATATACAAAAATTAATTTTATGTTGAAAAATTTAGATTGGTTGAATGTTAGAAATTTAATTTTTTATTTAGTATGTATCTTTATATATAAAATTAAAAATACCTTATTGCCTGATTGTTTAAAAATTTTTTGTTCTTTTAATTATGACCGTCATAATTATAAAACAAGAACTAATCAAAATTTTCATGTGGCTTGAGTTTCTAAAACATTAGCTTATAAATCTATTTTTTATAAAAGTTTAATAGAATATAATAATTTGAAAAATTCTATTAAATCTCAAAAATCATTAAAACTATATTTGATACAAATTGCAAAATGATTAAATTTTCTGTCTGTTATATACCATATACAATCTACATATCGGTGATAAATTGAAATATACAGGGTCGCACACAAAGTTGTGGAGAATGATAGTTACATTTTTTTAAATGGAACACCCTGTATATTTTTACATTTTTAAATTCCACATAAAATTATAATTATTTTCTATTAAATGCATTATTAGTCTATACTTCATAGTTTCCGAGATATTGACTCTCGAAACGTGACATTTTTGAACTTTGACAGCTTATAACCTTCTAACAGTACGTCTTAGGGCAAAACGGCTTACATGTCCCTATCTTCAATTTTTATTATCTTCCCAAAAAATCAACTTCCAGTTAAACCGGAACAACTATATTTCCTTTATTATTGAAGATATGGACATGTAAGCCGTTTTGCTCTAAGACGTACTGTTAGAAGGTTATAAGCTGGCAAAGTTCAAAAATGTCACTTTTCGAGAGTCAATATCTCGGAAACTATGAAGTATAGACTAATAATGCATTTAATAAAAAATAATTATAATTTTATGTGAAATTTAAAAATGTAAAAATATACAGGATGTTCCATTTAAAAAAATATAACTATCATTCTCCACAACTTTGTGGGCGACCCTGTATATTTTAATTTATCACCGATATGTAGATTTTTAACAGCCCTACATTTTTTATATAAGACGTTTTTTGATAACCCCTGTATATTTTGAAATAATGGACCGTTCTGGTAATTTTTCCTAACCCTGTATAAAATTCCCACAAAATTACAATACCAAAATAAGGGCTGGGTTCCCAATATGGTGTTTTAATTAGATGTGCACCACAAAGCTTACACCTCGCAATAAATGTTGTTTTCTTCTTTTCCTTTAGTTTTAGTTTAGTTTAGTATTTGGTAGGTACGGGTCTGTCAATTTTTCGTTTTATAAATGATATATCTTTACAAAATATTAAGACTCCCTTACAAAATTGAACAGATGGCGAAGGCGAAGATAAAATAACTTAGTCCGGTTCTATTTCTGTAGCTAACCGCTTAACCTAAAATATATCAAACTTCAACAGTGTGCCATTAATGACAGGTGATGCGGCGAGCAGTGGCGTAGCCATAGGGGGGTCAGGCGGGGCGGTTGACCCCCCCGCCCCCCTGGCTTGGCGCCCCCTTGCTATTTAAATAAAATTAAAAAATCGATCTTATTTGAATTTTAATAAACTTAACACAGACCACCGGCGGTTCTGGAAGAAAAGTCAGGGGGGGGTAAATGTCGAAAGCGTAGAAGAAATCGCGCCGAAAGCGCAAAAAAATGGCGCCGCAGGCGAAAATTTTTTGGGTGCCACGCCCTTTTTTCATTGATAGTGCTTGCTTTTCAAATAGATAGCGCCGCATGCAAAAATTTTTTTGCGTGTCACCCAAAAAATTTTTACACAACAGCCGTCGATGCTCTGAAAGTGCTGCTCTTGTGTATATTCTTATTGTAGCTCTGGTGTCTGGGGGGGGGGGGGGTAATTACCCCCTCTACCCCTCCCCCGTAGAACCGCCGGTGACACAGACACAAACACTAGCTGTGAGGTTTGAAGATTTTCTTTAAATTGCAAATAGATTTATTTGCTTAGAGGCAGACGTTATCTCTCCGACACTAGATAATATAAAATATCTTAGGGATCTGTCAGCCTTTTATGAATCTGACATAAATGGCAATTTAATAATCGATGAATATAAATAATTTTGCGCTTTGTTTCAACAATTAAAAAAAGAAAAGATTACCCTAAAAACAAATGAGATACTTCCGTATCTTATTTCAAATAAGCTTGAAAGTTCATTCCCAAATATATGCATTATTTACACGGTATACCTTTCTATTGCAACGAACAGTGCCATATATGTGCCAATGCGAAAAGGTCCTTTAATCGGTTAAAAAATATTAAAACTTATAATCGCTCGACAATGACGGAACAACGATTAAATGGCATAGCTATATTAAACATAGAAAGTGATTATGTCAAAAATTTAGATCTTTCTAACGTTTTAGATGATTTCAAAAGCCTTAAGACTCGTCGAATAGCTTTATAGTTATATGAAAACGTTTTATGAATTATTGATTGAAGTTGTGTAAGGTCAGAATATTAAAATATTTTTAGTTTTGTGTTTATTTTTGATTGTTTAGTACTTGTTTTTATTATAAAATTTATTTTTTGTTTTATTAAAATTAAAATAGTTTAACTGTGTTAAATGAAAAAAAACGTAATATAATATAATAATATATCAGAAAAAGCCTACAATGCATTTTTTTACCCGATGATGAAATCCTATGTTTTTTAGCTGAAATTTAAAACACGTCTTAGTTTGGAAAAATATCCTTCTATTGTCACTCACCAATAATTTAATAAAAGGCTTTAATGGTGCTTAATACCATGCCTTATTTTTTTGTCAATGTTTAACTGAATCTGGATTACAAAAAACAATATGACAAAATGTGTATTTAAAAATATAGGCGCCCCAAAAAGACTTCGCCCCCCCCCCCCCGCCCCAAAATCCTGGCTACGCCACTGGCGGCGAGTTCTTAGATTAATTTGACTTTACCTATAGTATACTAATTTATAATATGCATTTTTATTGCGTGATTCCATCCAGGATCCTACTAAACAAACCCCCACCTCTGCCACTTAGTTTCAAATAGCACTTCTTGTGTCTTGAAACTTAAACAAAGGATTTTGCTGCCGCGAAAGCTCGACCGGGCAGTCCTCGACTTTTTTCCAAGTATGCTCGAGTCTTGTTTATAAATGAACACTGACGGCCCTTTTTTGTTGCCAGGCGTAATATTTATAAAGATTATTTTCTGTTGAACTTGTAAATCGGCATTCATTGCATAAAGAACACGTTTATCAAGGTGAGCAGCGTGGCTTCCCCGCGTCTGAAGATGTAGTAGTAGTAGTCACATGTTTTATTTAGCAAAAAGCTACAATTAAATATTTTTTAATAAATTTTTTTAACACATTTTTATAGATTTATTTTTAAATTTTAAAACGCAACCTTTTTTAAAAAAGGGTCCCGTAACTAAAGGGCTATACAGCAACAGGAGATAGTGGACTTGAAAATGTGTCATTTAATTTCATTTCTTATATGGTTAACCCTTGAATGCCTAAGCGGGGTCCTTGCGGGACCCCAGTACAGTATTTTCCTTAGTATTTCTGGAATAAAAAAAATCTGGCAACTGCGCCTTTAGGTATGTGCTTGAAAATAGTGTTAGCACGTGTTAGTTTGGTTTGAGCCGCCGACGCCGCGACAGTGCCAGGTTATAACGCTATTAGGTAGGTGGGGTCCCTCAGAGATAATGGTATAATACCTACATATTAGTATTTGTTTTGCTTTTGTTAATATTCTTCAGAAGGTGTTGTAAGTTAATTTTTAAATATTTAATAAATATTTTGAACACTATAACCTTAAGCTTGTGTTTGATAATTAAAATACACTTTAATGCATATCCATATGTTTACTTACTATGGGGTCCCTTGGGGACCCCGGTTGGGCATTTACGTTGCTTTTAGTAGGCTGGGCGCTCAAGGGTTAAAGAGATACAGGGCAATCCAAATAAATATTTACTTTAGAAAATTAGCGATGATTTGCTGTTAAGCGGATATGAATCAACTTGCGTCAGTGGCGTATTTAGGATTTGTTCTAGGGGGAGGGGGGGCGCGAAAAGGATTAGCGCGAAAAAATTTTGAGTGCCACGCCCTTTTTTGGGTAAAAAAAATATCTGAAGTACCTACTTACTTTGTACTAAATTACAAAATCAAGTTTCCTGTTCTTAGAAGAGAAAATATTGTAAAAAATGTAATGTGCTTATTCAGTACCTAAAAATTGAAAATACATATCTGGGGGGGAGCCCCCCCCCCTTGTAAATACGCCACTGACTTGTGTGTTTTGAGGGCAAGAAGGAGGATGCCATAACTAGTTTCAAGATATCTCCTAGAGCGCTAGCTACACAATATGAGTTTGATAAATTCTCGCATATATTTTTTGTCTCTCACGTTTCTGACCGCTTTACCTCAAATTCTGGAAGGGGATATTTTATAAGTAAAATAGTTGTACTTTATTGATCTCGATATTTCAATTAGTTTTTGAGATAATTGCGTTTAAATGCTAGATGGCAAGAAACATTTAAATATACACTCTTCATATCGAAAATAATTAACACTGCGTTCTTAAACATAAATGACATATTTTTAAGTTTCCTATCTTCTGTTGCTGTATTTGCCCATTAGTTAAGAGAAATCCTGTATATATACCTAAGCAAATGGTTTAACTAAACGCTTTATTGAAAATAGTGTTTGTACCCATTATTAAACTTAAATAATAAACAGCAAGAAAATCTGTCTCTGAAATACACTCACCGACAAAAAAAACCGGCACCTACATTTTTTTAGTAATTTCAATATGGCATAACTTTTTTATTTTTATCTTTATTGCAATGATTTTTCACTGGGCGATAGATATATTCATTAAAATTACGCTGCATTTTGTTCTGATGTAATTTTGGTTGCTTAAATGTTTATATACCAGGGTAAGTCAAATTGATGTTTTTAGTCGGAAGTTTAAAACGTCCTGTGGAAAAACACGCCAGAGAACCTTGTTTAAACATGATTTACGATAAAGCTGGATGTATTCCTAGCATTTTGTTTTTTGAATCATCTGGTTATCTTGTTTCTTTTACGAGCTACGCATTTTTAATTGAAACGCTGCATTTAAAAAACATTTTTTACTTTGTTGGTTGTTGGCTAAGGTGGTTGATCTAAAGAAGGACGTACAAACCTAATATTTATGGAAAATGGAGCTCTAAATGCCCACAGATATATTGAAGAGATACTACAGGAAGCTGTCATTCCATTAGCCCCTTTCATTGGAGAAGAGTTTATGCTCATGCAAGACGACGCCAGATCACATATTGCACATGTACTAAATGAGTTTTTGGATGAAGTTGGAATTCAAAGGTTAGAATGGCCACCCTACCCAACAAACATGGATTGAGGGATTTTAAATGGGCCATTGATGGTATTGATGGTTTCTTGCTGTTGCAAATAAGCCAACTATGGTCCATTTATTTTTTTTAATTGGCTGACCGTTATATTTTTGCCATTTAAAGAACATTAACAATTGAACGTTGGCAAAATGGTGATTTATTGCCGGCAAAGGAACTTAAATGGTTTAACGTTGGTAAAAAGTGAAGCCATCATGTATGATGTGTATTGTCATTTCGCGGCTCCCGCTTTGGTTTGTTTGGACGGTTTGGTAGTTTAAGGTTAGGTTTTTGCGACGAACGTGTATGGTGATGTGCTGTTTTTTATTTTAAATATATTTGTAATCGATCTAAACGGTAAGTTTTTATAGTGATAACAGTGATTGGGGAAGATATTAGTAAAAGCTTAGACAAAAAACAGCATGCTATAATGTGTTTTTCTTTTTATTTACAGGTTTGGGTCGGTGAGATCATTCAGAGTTTTCAAAGCATGTCTCAACTCAAGAAACAAAAAAGTGAGTATTTCTACTTTTTTCTTAATAATAGATATAATAATAATGCCATTACCAGAAACTAGAGGTAGGTATTTATAAAAAGTATGATATTCTAGGAGATTTCTTAAACAAAATGTTAAGCGAATTGTTGACTCGGTTAAAACACAAGTTATCGCACCTCAATATTATATAAGTAATTTTATCTAAACCAAGCCCTACGTTTTTTATTGCCGGCCTTCTTGGATCAAATTGCTCTCTCATTATAAGTCTTTACTAGAACCTGTGTGTTCGGGTTTATTTATTTTTGTCTATATTACACTACGTTTTACGTAACTTTGTGTGGAGTAAATATTTCTTATAGATTTTAGAAAAGAGGTTCTGCGTCTTTAATTTTGTATAATGAATTGCAGATACACCGTAAGAAAAAACCTTTTGGCCCACAATACTACGCAGCAAGAAATATATACTGTTATAAAGCAGTGGCTGAGGGGAGCTATAGACCGAGGAGGTGGTCGACAGCAAAGGCAGAAGGTAATATTTCACTTTTTCTGTTATATATAAGAGGTGAGATTACAGAAGGCCCTGCAGGTCAACTTGCAGATGCAAGTTATAATTTAGAATATTGCCTATTCTTGTCTTTTTAAATTACTATGGCAATAAATAGTCGAATTTGCATTTGCAAGTTGACCTGCTTGACTGTAGTCAGTAAAAAGTTCGCAGGCGTTTATATATTTTAAACTACTGAAGGTAATAATAATTAGAAACTAATAGCAAAACTTCTCTAAATACTTCTATGAACCCTTTATATTTTTACAGTTAACTGATTAAATTACCTACACTTTGGATTTAATTTAGCACCAAAAGTTAACTTATATTTTTGAACGCGATTTAAGAAATTTTAAATTTATTGAAAATACAGATATTGCACAAAACGATTGTCAAAAGAATTTGACCGCAACAAGCATATATTATGTACATGTAAAGTTTGTTTCGAGCTTTTTTGATCAAGTTTTGTATATTGTTTTTTTTTTGCAGGAAAATGAGTAATGAATCAGGCAAAGATATTCACGATTATTACCTTATGTTAATGTATAAAACTGTCTTTATAAATATAGAGGCTTGTCAATGTATAATATTGTTATTTAATTTTTTTTGTTTAAAAGCCTCATCCTCTGGTTTACATTAAGAATTAAAACGTATTCGCCATTTCTTTTTTTGATCAATATTTCGTTACTTTTTCGTTTTATCCAAAAATTGGCTACTATACCTTCAGAGCATAATTACCTGCAGTTTAAAGTTAAGAGTTTAATTTATAAACAAATAAAAGCACAAAAAGAAATAGGGATAAATTTCACGAAATTTCGTTTTTTACTTTCATTCATCTATAAAAATGGCTACATATTAAAACTGTAGGTAATTGCTACCCTACTTTTTGGATAAGGGAAAAAGGATACCAAATATTGATCAAAAAATAAACTGGCGAATGCGCCACTGGCCTTAACTTTTAAAGGCTAAATACTGGAGCGCCACAATCAGATCTTAAGTGGCCTTACAAAGTAACTGTAACGTATGTTCATTGGTAAATGGAAAACTAACCAGTGATGGCCCTACAGTATTAAGCCTCAAGTGTACCATTAATGGTTCTTTGGTTGACCACAAAAACACCTTAATCACGATCCTACTGATGGCCCATAAGGAAGCCAGCGGACATAATGTAGGTGGTCCATAAATGGTTGCTATTTAAATGCCCAACAGTTCAATGGTGGCAACTGTTTGCGTTTCCGTTAAGGGGCCATTTATTCATGTTTGTTGGGTATAGGCCAGATCTCAACCCAATAGAGCATCTTTGGGATGAATTAAAAAGACGCGTTCGTCACCGTCCCAACAAACCTACAACTTTACCAGAGCTCAGGTTAGCATTAAATGAAGAATATGAAGCTATTCCTCAAGAAAAAATAATCACTCTAATTGATTCCATGCCACGAATAATGCAAGCTGTCATTGCGGCTAGAGGTGGACACACTCGTTATTAACATTTTATTTTTATTTTAAGTGCTCTAATGACAACTTTTAATGTTTGAAGTAAAAAAATTTTAAATGCAGCATTTCAATTAAAAATGCGTAACTCGTAAAAGAAACAAGATAACCAGATGATTCAAAAAATAAAATGCTATGAATACATCCAGCTTTATCGTAAATCATGTTTAATCAAGGTTCTTTAGCGTGTTTTTTCCACAGGACGTTTTAAACTTCCGACTAAAAACATAATTTTGACTTACCCTGGTATATAAACATTTAAGCAACCAAAATTACCTCAGAACAAACGCAGCGTAATTTTAATGAATAGATCTATCGCCTAATGAAAAATCATTGCAATAAAGTCAAAAATAAAAAAGTTATGCCATATTGAAATTACTAAAAAAATTTAGGTGCCTTTTTTTTGTCGGTGAGTTTATATAAAATTCAAAACTAAAATGTTTAAAACACACACTTCACAAAAACAGCCACAGAAACACTTAAAAAACACCAAAATCGGAAGAAAATAATATGACGCAACCTAACGCGTGAGCTTGCTACGACCCACTGCTGATCTGGGAACTTTAACGACAAAACCAGATTAGATGTTATTGTCAAATGTCGTTGTCTTCTGTCGAAATGCTTTGTTTTAAGGAAAAGTTAACTCTACATTAAAATTAAAGGACAACACGTTTCAGCAATTTTTTTTCTCAGAAACGAATGGTGTAGAATACAAAATCTCTCAATCAAAGTTATTGGAAATCAAGAAAGGGACACTGGGATGCTGTCGCGAACATCCCATTATCCAAATTTGCAAGATTTAAATCGCCTACGTTTAAATTTTAGAACTTATAATTATCAGGTTTTAGATTTGCTGCAACGGAAGTCTCCTAAACAGTTTATTAAGAGTTAAAATTATTAGGAAATTTCAATTAAAATTCCTTTAAATTAATTATATAACCAGAAAACAGCAGTCCAGGAGGCCTTTTGGTTCTATAAACAGAGCATGCAACATTATTGAAATTCCTGTTTCAGCTTAATCCAGTAATCCATATTATCGTATCAGCCATAAAGTGCTTGAAAAAGGGTTTCAGCTGATTAGACCCGATAAAGTGTTCGTTGCTAGTTGTTTCTATACAGTATGTGAATTTAAAAAAATGTACCAGAATTTTCTTACTGGTATAGGTAGGTGTAAGAGATAAGAGACAAGAATAACCTTTTACTTTGGAAAATTGAGTCGCCTGTTCCCAAGATTTTTATGTACTTTCCTGCGCTGAAAGTTATTAATCTTAACTTTCATAAAGAAGTGCTTTCGGATCCTGCTGCCAAAGCTCTTTTATGAGCGGGTTTTCTTTTCGCATTAGCGACGAGAATGTGTATCGAATGTTCTAGAAAATGGAGTTTTATTTGCTTCTTTGGCAGTAATACCGTAAATTTGTGAGAAGAATTTTAGTTATTTCCTTGGAGTCCGTCGGAGAGGTTTGAAGAGATTAAGTAATTGCAAAGTGCTCCTGTAAGGTAGGCGAGACCAATGTGTCTGTGAAGCATTTTAAGTGAGTGGATTAATTTCAGTTCATGATGAGTTCTGTTATTACGGGTTAGGATTTTAAGTGCTTCCTTCTCCACAAATTAAAAAACTTATTGCCTCGGAAATGGCCTTGGCAGGAAATGAAGTGGAAAAAAATTTGGTAAAACAAATATATACATTTTAAATAATAATAAATCAATTTTAATTAAAAAAATAAATAAATATATACAATACATAATATTTACACGTCCCCAAATTTGTTCAGTTTCAGGGTGGAACTAACAAACACCAAGCTTTTTCTATCTGTTTTGCCCGGAAAACTAAGGAATAATAATAAAAATAACACAAAAAAATCGCCAGATGCTGGAGGGTTCGCCGTTGAAGATCCCCCTTGTAAGAACATTCAGCTGGAGCACATGACACACGTACACTTAGATGGTTCTGCAACAAAAAAAAATAACCAGTTACTAATCAGACCAGTTACAACCATTATGAATCAGATTAACATTTTTGACACGCTTTTATTAGCTTCACCTGTATGTTTGTATGTATGTTTGTAACCGACTTCTTTGAACCTGATTTTGGCCCACTTTAAACGGTCAGATTTAATTTAAGTTTTGTAAACTTATCAAAAACCGCTGACAATACAATAATCTACAAGCAAAAAATTCTACTGTCAAATTTTGACAGCTGTCAGGTATAAAACGAAGATGCGATTTTGACGAAACAAATTATGGGGTCGTATCAACGAATTAATAATACAAAGGAAGTAGGGTTTTGTAGATTGACAGTTGTCCGGGATGGGTGCTGATGGCGGCAACATTTGACGCATGCGCGCACGACTTGTTTCCGGTCCACCTGTGGCGTATCATTGAAATGGTAATAATAAAATGATTAATGATATTTTATTTGGCGAAGAAAAGAAAAAAAATATTTAGATTCATACCTATATACCTATGATACGTTAAGGTTGGTGTAATAAAACAATACAACTATTTCTTTTAATTATTTATTTAAATAAGGTAATGGAGGTGTAAATATCTGGTTAAATAACTAAAAAACACCTGTTATTATACATTTAAAAAAAATTGCAGAAAACAAATTGTTTCAGATAATAAATACTGATGAAGGCAAAATTATTGCCAAAACGTCTATGTTAAAAATAAAATTTTAAGAAAACCTTACTCTTTCTTCATGAGCCAAATATCACAAGAAAATAATAAAATATAATATATAGTCCTGTTTATTATATTATGTAGGTACCTAAATAATATTAATGAGATTTCTAGTATACAAGAAAATTGTCAAATGACAAACTATGCAGATGATAGGTACAAACATTTTATTTATTTATAGTATCAACAACTTAACAAGTTAATTATAGATACATAAACCCAATTTCTAAAAGCTTATACCTAAGCTATAATAAATATTAAATTAGCATTACAATTAAATTGCCTAAGCAGTTCATTCCTTAATTTTAATTTTTCATAGTTTAAACTATATATTATGTCAATGTATCCACAATATTTATTAAAATAAAGCAGTCTTATATATATATATACATATAAGTGGTGAGTTTTTGTATAGATTTGTCCTACATAAAATACATGTGCGGATCTAGTATTGACTAAACCTATTCTAAACGGAAGCTGTCCTAAGAACTTTTTATTATCTATTTTGTATCTTATTCTTGCTTCTATACGCAATAGTCTTAAAGAAGGGAAATTAAACAAATTACACAAAAGCCTTTGATCTGTACCTCTTGGCGCATAAACTGAAAATACTTGTAGCTTGTAGTACAAAAACTTTAATTTACGCTGAATAGATTTTAAAAGAGCAACCATATTGGCATACCGAGGATCCCAAACAGTGCATGCATACCAAGGAGGTAGAAAAATTCTAACTCGATGATGCATACTGAAGTTTTGTAACTACCAGGGATTTATATAAAGTTATTATGGCGTTAACATTTTTAAAGTATTTACAAGTTCTTATAATAAATCCTAGCATATAGTGTCCTTGAACTTCTCGAGCAACATATTTAACAATTTATGATTGAAGTAAATAATTATTGGTTTTCTAAAAATAAACTGATATTAAATAAATCAAAGACCATTATCACCTTGTTTAAGACTAACGGATACACTTTGGAGAATCCGGAAACCCTAACCATTAATGATTAATGTTTACGCTACTGGGTGGCCTGGGCTGCTAGGGCTATTCAGCCATACCGTTGTTCCTAGATTGGTCCAGGGTGTGTGGGTTGCTGTAACTGTAAGGGAATTATTATTTGGCCTGGATCTAGGCTAGGCAGTAATTTTCTACTTTACTAAGAAGTACACAGGGTATTTATTTTGGGAAACTTTACATGGTAAGGAGGACTTTGTTACGGGAGCGGGTTCCAGGAACCAAGCAAATGCTGTACTACTACTTTAGAAAGCTATCAAGCTTTGAAGATCGCTATGGGTTTAAATTGCTTACATACAGGAAGTCTGAAAGATGCTTAATGGGTGAACTAGTGATGAACTGAAATAGTAAATCATGAAGCGTGACTGGGGATGAGGAAAAGCTGTTTGTTATGAGTGAGTAGAAATGATTTGTATTATTATAGTTAAGTGAGCATGCCCAAAGCGTATGAAGTAGGGTAGGTACCTCTTTCTCCACAATTACACAGGTCCTGTTGTTGGAGTCCAATTCTTCGATGGTGTGTGGGAATCAGGCTGTGTCAGTGTCCTGAACGCAGTCTGCAGAGAGTGACCACTTGCTTTCGTGTGAGGTCTTTGTGTTTCTTGAAATGTACGGCTCTTTCACCGATCTTACATACTCACTTCCTTTATTATATAAATTTATAGTAGTATTGCTGAATTTTGGGTAGAAATACCTTGTAACACCTTAAACCATGTTTCATTTAAACATACTTACTTCTATGTCATAGTCCCTGATAATATTTATCAAAGTGTCTTTATTTTGGTAGAAACTCCTTAAATTCCAATGCACGACATTCTTTGCCATTTGAGTGAGTAAGGTCATGTTATGTTTTGAGGTAGGACTATGTACGGGGTGGTTCCTTGGTT
This sequence comes from Polydrusus pterygomalis, assembly GCA_963969555.1. NCBI lineage: Eukaryota > Metazoa > Arthropoda > Insecta > Coleoptera > Curculionidae > Polydrusus > Polydrusus pterygomalis. The sequence goes on from OZ018381.1 coordinate 54,548,116, forward strand.
TTTCTTATATTAAGTTTTATTTAGATTATGCTAAGTGTTATTTACATATTTACAAGTAGAGTTGATTTTACTCAATAATTTATACAATGATATTTACATGTTGTAGTGTAGGACGAAGAGAAAAACAGATGTGTTATTCTCTTAAAGTTTTATTTGCTTTGTCTTTATTTCTGATGCTGTTGAAAAATTTATCAAGGTTAACTTGGTGTTCTGATGGGGGCTTTTTAGGGATTGTTAGTTTTAAGGTTGCTGGTTTTCCAAATGTGCTTTCCTGTTGGACTTCTGCGGTTCCTCTTCAGGGGTATTGTAAGGTCACTAGATATTGCTATTCCTTTCCTCATTTATACTGTAACGTTCCTTTTCATATTCTGCTGAAAACTGATTAAATTGTAGTATTGGTTCGGCAACCACTTTAGTAGTGGCCAGTAGAAGGGCTGCTTTGTGGACAACTTTATTATATCCAGTGGAATTAGTAGGGAAATATGGTCTTTTAAATGGATTTTGTTTAGGAGAGGTATGCTTTCTGTTTCCTTGTCTTTCATTGGGTCTCGTAGTATTACCACCTTGTGCTTGGTTAATTTGTCTATCCTGTTTTGCTGCTGTGGAAAAGTTTTGAAAATTCCTGTGTTGATGGTCTGTATGTTGGACCATTTTGCCTATATTGTCTTTCTGGTTTAAAAGGGTTTGGAAAGTTGATTGGCTTCATACATTAAAATATTCTTAGTAGCTATACCTTCATTGATATTTTTTTATCTTTGATACTCAGGGCATTCTCTCGATGTTGCTGAGTGTTCTTGTTGGCAGTTGCAACACTCTTTTTTTAGGGCCTTACATTGATTGATGTTATGATTTTCTCCACATCTAAAGCAGCGGGCTTTGCCTCGGCATATTTTTTTGGAGTGTCCGAATCTTAAACAGTTAAAGCATAGAATCACAGGTCTGATGTATTTATCAACTTTATAATTTACATCGAATAGCTTAACTTCTTTTGGGACTTCATTGCCTTAGTGTTTTATATAAGGAAGGCATGCTGAAAACCTAACCTATATTGTGTAAACATGCAAGTTGTATGTTTAGTTAAAAAAGGTGGTAGAAGCCAAGCAGTTAGCCACAGGGCTAGAAAAGGGTGTTTGTGAATGTTGTAAGCACTTACCACCACTCGATGGTAAAACCAGGGGGTTGAATTTGTTTGGTAGCCGCTCGTGATGTAGCAACCCAGAAAGGCCGTGAGGAAAAAAACCTTTAATGATTGTCATATAAATGTCCTGGAAGAGCCATATGTCCAATATATGTTTTAACGAAGTTGAACGCTGTATGTTAGGTACGCCCTTAGAGTATTAAGTAATATGTTAAATTAGAAACTAGGAAAATGATGTAATATGCTAACTTTGAATCTAGAGTAAGATATGGGCTAGTAATGTATGGAGGTGCCAAAGACATAACAAGGGTCTTTATTGAAGAATCATGTAGAGGTAAATTTAAACAGCAAAGAATCTTGACTGTGTCTGGAACGTACATACAGGAGTGCATACTGTTCTTTTTTACATAATATGTTATATTATAGGAACATGTTTCAAAACAGCAAAGCACAAAAGATATACTCTACGAGAACCCTAAACAATACCTACCCCAGGCATATAGATTGCATGGCTTTGTTTGTATGAAAGGGAAGCCTATATTATTAATGTATTAAATACTATACTATATTATACTATAATGCTCTACCGAACTATATAAAGCAAATTAATAATTGGTTTTTGCTTGATGACAAGTTTCTGTCAGCAGTTGGAAAATAGACATGGTGGTAGTGCAATCTATACAAAGATCGGACTTCGTGTTAAAAAGAGAGATGACGTAAATAAACTTAAAGAGGAAAATATTTTTGAGTGCTGTGGATGTGAGATTAAAATTAATAACTCTAACATTCTACTAGTCTCCCTATATCGACCGCCCAATGGTGACTTTGAACAATTCTTGGATAAAATGGAACAACTCTTATTATTGTGTATAAATGGAAATATTTTAGTGGTAGCTGGAGACTATAATATGGATTTTACACTAAATAATAAAAAGACCAATGAATTTACTATATCACTTATAAATTCATTTAATGTAACACACCATAACAGAACATACACGCATCACAAACACTAGTAAGAGTTGCATAGATAATATCTTAACAAATTTCGAAGGTAAAAAAGAAACACAAATTTTACATTCTCTTATATCAGATCATACGGCTCAAAAATTGACATTATGTACTAAAAAAGAAAGGTCTGCCTTAGAAGAAAAAATACACTTTAGTGAGAGTAATAAATTAAAATTTAAAAATCTCCTTCGTCATACCAATTGGCAGGCAGTGTATTCTGTAGAAGAACAGTTAGTAAATGAACAGTGGATTACTTTTATCGACTTATTTCAAAAAAATTTTAATAAATGCTTTCCTTTAAAAAAAGCACCACATAGAAATTACAATAAATCTAAGTATAAACAGGTTAACCCTAAGGTAAGAGAATGTAAAAATCAGTTAGATGTATTATATGTATTAAAAAGTGGAAGTAATCAATTCAATGAGCAATACAATGCTAAAAAGAAAGAATCGGTTAACAGAGTCCAAAAAAAGATATTTTGCAAATAAAATAAGGAACTCTGATAGCAAAACTACGTGGTCTGTTGTTAATCAGATTAGGGGTAAAAATATATCTAAGCCATCGATCATAGTAAATGGAGATATAGGTATACTCTACCGCGAATAAATTCAATAATTTTTTTGCCAATGCAGCACCTGATCTGCTCAACAACTTGGATCACGTAGAATTTAACACTACTATAGAATATAATAAAGAAAATTTAAAAATGAGGTATACCCATGTTGAAGAGATTTTAGGAATAGTTAGAAAACTTAAAAATACGCACAGCAGTGGGCACGATGAAATTTCGTCCAGTCTAATAAAATATATTATAGAACAAATTGTTGACCCAATTTGTTATATATTAAACAACTCTCTGAGATTCGGTATATTTCCGGATAATCTTAAGAATGCACTTGTAGTGCCTGTCTTTAAAAAAGGCGATGAATCGGTTATTGATAATTACAGACCAATTAGCCTGCTCTCATCATTCTCTAAACTTTTTGATAGTGTAATATCTGAACGCTTAGTTGAATTTTTTGTGGCAGAAAACTTATGAAATATGTACAACACGGGTATATAAAGGGAAAATTTACACAAACTGCCGTATTTCAATTTATTCAACACATCCTGGACCCCTTAGAAGGGGGGAGAATTCCCCTAGGGTTATTCCTAGATTTATCAAAAGCATATGATACACTTGATTACAATATATTATTCAGAAAATTGGATTCTTACGGAGTAGGAGGAAAAGCCCTAGACCTAATTAAATCATACTTATCAAAAAGAAAGCAACGACTATTAATAAGACACGACAATCACAAAATTCTATCAGATGAAGTTCTAATAAACATAGGTGTACCCCAGGGTAGTGTATTAGGACCAATTTTGTTTATTATTTATTTAAATAACATTACAGTAATATCAAAAAGCTACGAAAGTTGGTGCAAACTAACAAATTACGCTGATGACACAAACATCTTGATTAGTGATAAAAATTTGTTGCAAATTCAGGTAAAAACCAAAAATATCATGATGAATGCAGGTAATTGGTTTGCAAAAAATAAATTAATCTTAAATAGTAACAAAACTAATACGATTATATTTAAAACAAATAGGTCTAGAATCGATGAACCTCAAACAATAGAAATTAACAGTAACTTGTTAAGTATAATACAGAAGGCAAAATTCCTGGGGGTTGTTCTGGATAATATTATATCATGGGAACATCACGTTGATTATATTGGAAAAAAATTAAATGCAGTTTGCTACAGTCTCCGAGCCTTATTAAAATACACGAATATCCAAACTAAAAAAGTTCATCATTCAAATTTTGAGGTTCACCTTCGATATTGCATAATCTTGTATGGAAGTTGCATGGACATTGATAAATTATTATTTATTTGTCAAAAAAGAGTCTTAAGAATTATGTTAGAACTAAATTTTAGGGAATCATGTAGAGGTAAATTTAGGGAAAATAAATTGTTAACACTAACTGCTATTTATATTCAGGAGTGTCTTATATTTTTCTATAAGAACAAACATATGTTTAGTGATAGCTTACCTCAGAATACATACCCATCTAGACAAATAAACTATACTTATCCCAAACATAGATTAACGGTCACTGAAAGAGGAGCATATTATAACTGCATAAAGTTTTTTAATCATTTGCCTGCAAATATAAAAGCTATCAATAGTATTAAAAAGTTGAAAAAGGAAGTATTTAGTTTGTTAGTAATCATAGAATCGTATATAATGTTAGTGAGTATTTTCAATTTGTTAGAAATTTATAAGTATTTGTTGTTTTTCCTTTTATTGACGTTATTTCACTTTATGTTGTAACAAATTGTTGTAGCATACCTTTAAAATAAAGAATATTTATTATTATTATTATTATTATTATTATTATTATTATTATTATTATTGATTGGCTTTGTTTGTATGAAAGGGAAGCCTATACACTGCGTTTTTTTTTAAAGCGGGCCATAGGGATTTACATGGTAAAATTTTAAGCCTATGTTAGGCACATTTATATGAAACAAATAATATTAAAACTTGAGAATAGATAAAATATGAGATGGAAGGTTATTTTTTTAAAATTACACTTTTTTACCCCCTTGTAATTTATGTAATTAACTACCTTAGATAAAGAAAAATATTGACACGGCTGTCAGTATTTTCCTGACTTTCATGAAATTAGTTTAAATTATTAAACTTTATTGAAATAAAAGTTCTGCTTTAGAATTATTAAGAAAATTAATACATTTTAAACCACTTAAAATAAAACATATTTAATACAAACTAAATAATCATCAACATTGTATAATTTCGGTACAACTTGCCAAATATTATAAAAATGTCACATACCAGTTTATGTCAAATGTACCTGGGTAAACTTAATATACAGGGCTGGGCAAAACAGCGTGATATTATAACTTAAAATGGTGTAAAATTTCAACTCGTAGTTCTCAATAGAAATGTGCCTAACATAGACTTAAAGATTTACGATGTAAATCCCTATGGCCCGCGGTACGAAAAACGCACTGTATTATTAATGTATTAAATAATATACTATATTATACTATAATGCTCTACCGAACTATATAAAGCAAATTACTAATTTAAAGAAGCTGAAAAGGTCAATTTTTGGGCTTATTGCAGAAATAAAACCCTATATACAATTGATGAGTAGATATTATACATTTAATAATAACAATTTTAATTGAGTGTAGGATTTTTTCTTGTTGTTTCTGACACTATTTTACTTTATGCTGGCATACTTCTAAAATAAAGAGTTTATTTATTTATTTATTGTCCTTTAAAGTGAACCAATTTTGTAAATGCACTTCTAATTTTTATCACATTTGAAGTAGCATTCCTACATATAAAGTGAATTCTTGTATCTAAATACATGTTTGAAATACTTTTTATTAACAATATAGCATGATTATCTATTGCTGAAACATCGTGATAAGGCATGTCTACAAAAATAGGTTTAAACTGAAAATATTTTAAAACACTCAAAATAATTTTGGTTTTGTTAATTTTACACCCGTCAATTTGTTCTCGTCGTAACAGTTTTTCCGTTTGCATACATAATGATATAACATCATTAGATGGGTATTTTAAATTTCCGTATGTTTTAAATGAAATAAGGGAATTTAAGAAATTGTCCTTTTCTCCATACAGTTCAGAGATACAAAACTCACATTTTAGTTTATTTCCAAGTTTAAAAGTTACAAAACCTGCAATGTAAGTTACTACCTCTGTACTGTATTGAGACAATGGGTTAAAATCCAATGCATAGCTATGATCATGTAAAAACCCATCTAATGATGTTTTAAAATTTTCAATTTCGGATAAATTGTTCTGTTGGGGTAAAGTTTCATTTAAAAGTTCTTCAGGTGCCTTCCTAATGGAACTTATGTTTAAAATATTTATTTCTTCCAAAGGAATGCAGTTTCCAGCGCCACTATCTCTTACTTCGGCATGAATGAGAATTTTTTTGTAAGCCGATGTAAACTGCCTACAAGTGGGATTGTTGTTGCTACCTCCATGTGATCTTATAGAACCAAAAAATAGTTCAAGGTGATCTTGGCTACACTTATACATGGGTATATAACTTAAAACTTTATCTTTTTTAACATATTCTGACCACATCCCAAATAAACTTTCAAAACATACTAAAAACCCCAAGAAGCCTGTTTTTCTATTTGATTGTAAAACAAATGTTCCATTAGGAAGTTTTAAATCATTCATATAAACTTTAAAATCAACCCAAAACTGCTCTAGCTGTTTAATATTTGACGCACAAACTGTTTTTTTAAATTTTGGTAATGTCAGTTTTCGGGAGTTTAATATATCAAAGGCATCATTTATAAGATATATAAATTTGGCTGTTGCCTGACAATTTTCAAATTCTTTCAATTTTAATTTTTCTTTGCAATACATTAATGAGTCTGCTACAGACCGACTTAACAATTGAGTTGCCAATTTTACTTTCATTTTTTGTTTCAAAAATGTAATATGTTGGGATCTTAGTTTATTTCCTAAGTGAAGACCTTCGGATATCTGCAGTTCATTTAATTTAACAATGTACTCAAAATTAATTATACCTCCAGTTCCATCGATCAACTGACCAAGTTCGGCAAAGCAGTTCCTGATTAACTTTACCATGTGCGCTGGATCCGGCAGAATAAAGTATTTTTTGTTTTCATGTATAAAATATGTTATACAGTGCGTGACACTCAAAGAACAACCTAATATTTTGCACATGCTAAAGTTTGCTGGACAACCATCAAAGGTAACACTAGTTATTGTTACCCGAGGGATATCCTGAAGTAATGACAAACATTGTTTTGTCAAAGAGGCTTTTTGTTCACTATTTGCACCTGCAATGAAAAAATATCCTAACGGCATTTTCCAACGTTCATTAATACAAACTATCATAAAAACCAGTGCCTCTTTAGCTAAGTCTATGCTATCCCCATGCAACCCATTACCAAAATCTACATAACCATAATAATTCTTGCCATCAAATTCTACATGTTGGCGTATTGCCATTTCATCAAACATTAAAGAACACACTAAAGGCCTCTCCGAATGTGAGACTTTAGTTTTTAAAAAGTTAAATGATTCTGTCGTAAAACCTGGTTTTGCATTTACAGATGAATACCATTTTGATAAAGTCTTTGGGTGGGGTAAAGAATTATGAAATTTTTGCCTTACATAACTGTATGCCTTAGGTGAAAAAAAGTGCAATGTTATGGCAAATGAGCGTTCCGAACATTCAAATTTCTTAGACACTCTTCTTCCTTGGCTTTTTTGAAGGAGCCTTTGAATGACTTGTTTGTTTTCTCCAAATTGTTCCAACAAAAGTTGTTCTTGCTCTTCAAAAATCAAGTTATTATCTTTTAAATGAGCAGTTAGTACCCTTAATGATGCAATTGTCTTCTTTTGATGCCATATTGTTTTCTGCAAGCTTCGAATTTTGTGACTTTTAATAATGTCCTTTTGTTGTAGCTGACAAATTCGCCTTTTCAAATTTTTTTTAGGAGGTGACGTATTCTCAAGGGTAACAAACATTTCTTCCATTGAATGTGAGGCTTTAGATGTTCCTGGTATTCCTTTTATTTCAGAATTATCCTCTTCTACTATAGTACATGAAGTACCAGAAGGTGTTCCAGTAGGATAATTATCTTCAGGCAGGTTTTGACATACTGTCTTATAAGATATTGCGTGGGAACGTACCTGCCAAAAAAAATATAAGTTTTTTTAATTATCTGTTCGGCACCTTTACCAAATGACACAAAAGTACCTATAACGTAATTAAAATACTGAAACCTATAGACTACTACCTCTATTTGTAAAAAAATTATTTATATTTTGATATGAATTTCTTTGAATGATAGAAGGTTTGGAATTTGCTTTAAATTTATTTTTTTAATCACTGGTAGGTATCTCCAGTCGTCCTCAGGCGAATATTGGGAAAACGTTTCTATCATTCTAGAAACATCATAGTCTTCAACCTTTAAATATGAATTTCTTTGTTTATCGTACCTACACTCCCATATTTTATTACTTACATTCTTTATCCATGGGTTTAAAATATTAAAAATAGATAACATCTAAAATTTTTTATAAATACATAATTTATGAAAAAGTGACAAAGCAGCTTCCTCAGAAGCATAAATAATGCAGAATTATTTGTATTCATTCATATTCTTAAGTACAGGGTCTTCCAACGAGGACTGAACAGAGGCTCATTTTTGAGCTTCCTTGTATTTAAAGAAAAATCCAAAATAGCCAATCGATGTACTTTTTCCTGCAGAAGTCAAAAATGAAACCAAAAATTTATTTGAACCAGAAACAAAAGAGTTACGATATGGATAAGGTGTTTTTTAAATGGAACATAGCTTTTTTTATACGATTTTTGAAACGAGTGATTTTTTTTTGTCCGTTCTGATTAAAATATTTAATATTGTGACAGCTATTTTTATTAAATTTTAATGTTTTATTCAGTATAATTTAACTTTAACCTGTTTGAAACATACACTAGGTAATAAAGGTATAATCACCTTTGAATCCTTCAAAGTCAAAAAATTTGACAAATTTACTATAATATTGCCGAAATGAAATATGCATTAGATGAGAGATTGCAGATTGTTATCTCGTTCTACAAATGCCAAGAAAATGCAAGGGAAGCAAGGAGAAGATTTATTGCAAATTTTCACAGAAATATATCCGTCAATACTATTCTAAGGATAAAGAACCTATTTGAGGAAAATAAAACATTACATGACAGAAAAAGAAATCCAACTCTATATCTACTAATTAAAAAAAAAACTTTTTGACTTTGAAGGATTCAAAGGTGATTATACCTTTATTACCTAGTGTATGTTTCAAACAGGTTAAAGTTAAATTATACTGGATAAAACATTAAAATTTAATAAAAATAGCTGTCACAATATTAAATATTTTAATCAGAACGGACAAAAAAAAATCACTCGTTCCAAAAATCGTATAAAAAAAAAGCTATGTTCCATTTAAAAAACACCTTATCCATATCTTAATTCTTTTGTTTCTGGTTCAAATAAATTTTTGGTTTCATTTTTGAATTCTGCAGGAAAAAGTACATCGATTGGCTATTTTGGATTTTTCTTTAAATACAAGGAAGCTCAAAAATGAGCCCCTGTTCAGTCCTCGTTGGAAGACCCTGTACCTACCTACATATTTTCCAATATACAGGGTGCATGGTCCTTAAGTACATCAAGAAAATCTAGGATATGATTCCTGGCATCAATTTAAGTTGAAAAGTTCATATGGACTTATGCCCTAAAATGCCTACCCTCTAAGATATAGGGTGTCTAAGATACAGGGTGTCTCCATTTTCCCTTAAAACTACCATTTTTTTCAAAAACATAGTAGAGACAACTTTTGTTCCGCTTATATCAGTAATGCATAAAAATGCATCAAGAGTTTAAAAAAACAGTGGCGTATCACATATTTTCACAAAAAAAATATTGATGGTATCTTCATGCACGCCACTGGTGGAAGTAGGCAAACCCTTTTTTAACCAAAAAGTGCAGTTTAATACGAAATCAATCGACATCAATTTTCAATACCGTATCTTCAAGGAGTTTCGAAATTTTAAAAAAACAATTATTTTTTTAAAATATTTTAACACCCTGTATCTTAGAGGGTAAGCATTTTAGGGCATAAGTCCATATGAACTTTTCAACTTAAATTGATGCCAGGAATCATATCCTAGATTTTCTTGATGTACTTAAGGACCACCCTGTATTATGTAATGACAATGAAAAGAATAGTTTCAAAACTTACATTTTTTAACCTGGCTACTTCAAAAGTAGGCACTGCAGTTGGGACCAATCTAACTTTTAAACTTGAATATCTGTCGAAGCAATCTTCAGAAAAATGCTCCGAGCAAAGAACGCTATTTGGTGTAGGATCCCAATTACTTCTGTTTACAATTTTCAACCATGCCTTTTTCCTTAGGTATGTATTTGGAAAACTAAAAACCAATAAGTATTTTTAATTTGCTTTCCTAACAAAGATTTTACTCCCAAGAATTCTGAAAATGAGACCAAATATTGTAAATGTTGTAATGTGATATTTTAAATTTTGATTTAGGTTTAAATTGTTTTCACTAAAAGTATGGTTTATTTTAAATTTTTATGCAATTTTTTAAGTTATTAAATTGTTGCACATTTTTTTTCCCGTTTGCTATAAAATTATTGTTGAAATTGTGATATTATATTTACATAGGTAAATATTTTTGTTGTTATTATATTATATTTAAATTTTTCTGTAGAAATGGGGTAACCCACCAATTAATTTTAATATTATTATTATTAATAAATAAGTATAAATAATATTTTTCTGGTTTTATAGTACGAACGCCTTCTTCTTCTGCTTCTTTTGGGTAGCCTTAGTGGTAAAAACTATCCGGCCAAAATTACAGCTTGGAGAGTGGTGATCTCTTGTAGATCAAAAGAAAATCCAGTCATATCCTAGAAAAGCGACAATACAGTATACATAAAGAGCTCCAGTAGGAACCATAGCAGTCAGTAAATCAAAGCGGGTCCAAAGACTATCTAAAGCAAGATCTAAAGCTCAATCCCAGAGGCAACAAGACTACTAACAACTAATGTATTAACATGCCAAACAGAAGAGTTCTTAAAAAGGAGGACATGCATAGAAATAGGGGGTGTTATACCTAGACGATGATGCAGGATGTCAATGTTATAGTAGTTGAGGGGGCATTCAGCTAAAATATGAGTGATGTTACCCACTTCCCCACAGGTTTCAGTTCGGCTCGTTCTTTAAGTTAATTCTGTGTAGGTGCGCTGGAGTCCAGCAATGGCCCGATCTGATTCTTGTGAAAGTGGTAATTTCTCTTCTCTCAAGAGGTTTGTTGTGGAATGTGCCATACATGATGCCTTTGGTGATCGATATTTCTGTGAATTGCTCACTCCAAAGTTTCGTAATATAACTCTTGACGAACGCCAATGAATGACATGCGAGGTTATGTGTATTTTGAATATTTTGATATTTTCTCTACAGATTAAAAAAGTTTCTATATCTAAACATAAACTTACCGATGAAATGTTATGCCCAGTTTTTTATTCTTGAGCGTTTGGGAGCACCCACAAGAAGCACAACTAACCATACTTATAGCTAATTAAATAATACGGAACACAACCTAATTAAAATGTTTTAATCGCGGTCCAGCGCTAAAAGTATAGTCCACTGTCACAATAAACTAATTATAAGTTTAATAGAATTCGATAAATATCGTTGTTTACAATGATCTGCTACTTGTTAACTAATTAAAATGCAAATCAATTCAAAGAAAGCAGAAATCACAGCTCGACCTGTCAACAACCAAAACAAACATGGAGTAATTTGTGGGTTCTGAAGATGGCCGACTTCCGTCGCAAATTCTGTTAGGCGGTTTATGCAAAACCCTACTTCCTTTGTATTATTATTTCGTTGGGTCGTATAGTATTCGATGCGGAGACTTCGGGAAAAATAAGCAAAAAATTCTCCCTGTCAAAATTTGACTGCTGCCAATATGTCAAATCGTTTTAAAAAATGAAAAAACTATAAGGTCGTATGTATATTGACGGTGGAAAAATGAAAAAAATACGCAAAAAATTCTCTTGTCAAAATGTAACCTGTCAATATGTCAGAATTATAACAATAACCGATAGTAATGAAACAAACGTGGGGTCGTATAGATATTGTCGCTAAGAATAGAGAAAAATTAAAAAAAAATTCTACCCGTCAATTTTTAAAAATTTTGAAAATGTTTGTCGTTTGTTCGGGTTTATATGTATTTTGTTTGTAACCGACTTCTTTGAACCCGATTTTGACCCACTTGAAACGGTCAGAATTAATTTAAATTTTGTAGACTTATTAAGAACCGTTGACAATACAATAATCTACTAATCTAGCTCAAACTACTCAAAAAATTTTTTTTTCTTAACAATTACTCAAACTAAAAAATGAAAAATAAATATAGTTTAAAAAAACTAAAAAACACGCTTTAATTAATCAAACTAAAAAGCGAAAAATAAATATAGTTTAAAATAATTTTTGAAATTCTTAATATAGGCAGAAAATAATAATGAACGATAAACATTAGTATTATAGTGAAAAAAAGCGTGGGGCGCTTTGTGCTATATTTTTCGTATATCGAGCACCCCACGCTTTTTTCACAATAATACTAATGTTTATCGTTCATTATTATTTTCTGCCTATATTAAGAATTTCAAGAATTATTTTAAACTATATATTTATTTTCCGCTTTTTAGTTTGATTAATTATTAAAGCGTGTTTTTTTAGTTTTTTTTAACTATATTTTTTTTTTATTGATACCCTATTTCGCTTATTTAAAGTACGCCTCAGCGTGTTTAAATCCCACTTTCAAGAACGCGCGTGTTTTAAAGTTACCATGGCAACATCAACAACCCGTGAAACGTGAAGTCTAAATATGTCAACTTTTGAATTATTGATTTGACAGAATTACCTTTTAACGTCAAATAAAATATTTTTTTAAGCAATAGACAACCAATGTCAACGGTGACAACAATGAATCTTATGTGACAGATTGGAAGGTATTTTTTGTTCTCCTCATTTTCATGACAACGACAGGTATATCACATCGCGAATTCGACCATTTCACTTACTAAGTTATTATTTCCATCTTTTGTAATATAAATACCAATAAAAAAAAATAATGTAAAGTATTCGTGGATAACTGGTTTTTAAAACACTTGCTCTATTTCAAGCACTCCGGCTGCGCCGTCGTGCTTGCAAAATCGCGCGTGTTTTAAAGACCTTAATATCCACTTATACTTTAATATACTATTATGAAGGGGTTAGTGATAACCAAGAAAATTTTTGTAGGAACAATTGGTGCACAATTGTCAATAATTGTTATAGTTATCCTAGGTAAAATAAAAATTAACTTACTATTATCTTGGGAGTCGTATCTACCCCTTTTAAACATGAGGACTTGTGAGGTACGTGCTGCTGATGACCGTCGATGGGCTCTATGTTGTTTTCCGCGGTGCCGCTGGAGTGCCTCATGTGAACTGAACCTAACGCAGCAGAGATAGCAGATTATAGCTAAAGGACGGGCCGTGAATTGTTGCAGAACACGTGCTGGTGATCTTCTGGAGATTTTAGCAGCTTTACGGCTACGACATTTTAAATTATGCTTCCTGGTGTAGACTTTCGAACACGATTTGCAAATTGACATTTTCTGTAACAATAAAAAAAATCAACTTTAAATAAAAATTAGAAAAAATGAAAGCACAAAGTCTTTTTCCACAATTTTTTATTAGAATCACTAGGCGAACCTAGAATAATTCATAATAATTAAATTCGACATGTTTCGAGTGTAGAAACTCATCGTCAGGAAAACAAAGTGAATGCATGGTACAATGCTGATGTTGTTAGCAATAAAGAAAATAATAGTGGGATTGAGCCGTCATGGAGCTTTTAAAGGTGTACAAGAGGTGTAAAAAATTGAATAGTCAAAAAACCGACAATCATGACTTCAGCATAGGAACTACTGGAAAGTCAAAGGTTTGTTTTTCACAAAGTCTGTTAAAACTCCCTAATTTTTCTTTTACACTCTTCATTTTTCTGCCCAAGAAAGGGCCTTTGCACTAACCCCTGACTTTCCAGTATGCTGAAGTCTTGATTGTCGGTTTTTTACTAGATATTCAATTTTTTACACCTCTTGTACACCTTTGAACGGTCCTATTATTTTCTCTATTTATTACAACATCCGCATTGTACCATTCACTTTGTTTTCCTGATGATGAGTGTTTCTACACTCGAAACATGTCGAATTTAATTATTATGAATTATTCTAGGTTCGCCTAATTTTTCTAATAAAATATTGTGGAGAAAGACTTTGTGCTTTTCTTTTTTCTATACATTTAACTCCACTTTGGGTATGGACTACTTCTTCAAAATTAAATGAAAATGTTATTTATCTCTTTATCAAATGGGAAACATAATTGCGGGTAGAAGCTATTGACAGCAAACACTATAGTGACTCTTTCGCCATTTCATTTTCTTATCAATATTAAATTTTTACCAAAAAGGTGTTTGGGTAGTACCTAGTAACAATTTAAAGAAAAAACACAACCTTTAAAAGAAAAAAAAATATTATAAATTTACTAACTTACCGATTATTATTCACAAACTATTAACCAAAAATATATTTTAAAAGTTGATTTTTTTAAATATAGACAATCCAAGTGTAAGTATACTTGTAGTAAGCTCATCTGATACGATATATTTTTTTCAAGCCATTTATATAGTCGCGCTATTATACTGATAAACAATTCCGATAATTTTATAAATATGATTTCAATTAGACACGTTAGAACGTGAGAACAATTATAGACGAGCGGCGATTGCCGAAAAACCAGTTCATTCCCGACAGAGATAAAACTTATACAATATAGAAAACGTGTTATAACACACCACAAACAACAGGGTTACCTTGCGCCTTGTCTAAAATAGCAAGGGAGACAGGGGAAAGTTTCTTAGGGTGTAAAATTTAGAGGTGTTTTTAACTAACAACTGAAACAATGTAACCCACGCCAAAATACAGTTTTTTACTTTCTTTAACAGAGAAAATAAGTATGCACTGCCTGCTACAACCCTGTTTAGACCAGGGTCGATAATTTTTGAAACAAAAAAAAAATAATAGTAGGATGAAACCCATTGGAAAAGAAAGAGAATATAACAAAAATAAAAGGAACAATAATTTACGGGCGATCCGACTTCGGGAAGTGGAAGGGGGTGAGATTTTAAGGGTGGAAAACGATTTATCTCGATTTCCGGCAAAACTACAAGTCCTATCTACAGATCTACAACTTTTGTATTTATACTTTTTTCACATAACCTCAAAATTTATGTGAAAAATTCAAATAATCAAGTTTTTGGTTTTTTATTTTTATCTTTTACAAAAAAAAAATTTTTTACGAAATTTGGTGAAAACTTACATACCTTTTTATGTCCCAAACACACTGTAATTTTTTTTAATTTAAAATATTTATTTTCTCACCCTATTTTGACTTAATATCGAAAAAGCACACTATTTTTCGATCGGAAATTCTCACCTCAAAATATCTGCTTTTTTAAAAAAGTCGGTGGGCTTTTTGTTCGTTGAAATCTCTACTTTTTGATGGTGTAAAAAAAATATACATTACTATGGTAAATGTTCTCAAAAAATGCAAAGAAACGAAAAAACTCGAATCCGAAACTTTTTTTTCAATCATTATGTACAATTTTGAGCTATTTATACTTTAATTACTCGAAAAACGTAAGATTTCATGTTACATTGATGAACAAAAAAATTACAAATCCATAAAACATAAAGATCGCAAAAAACATGTGAAAATGGTTGTTCTAAATATAATTTAAGGTAGGATTTAAAAGGGATTTCATCACATTTACCATAGTAATGTAGGTATATTTTTTTTACACCATCAGAAAGTAGAGATTTCAAGGAACAAAAAGCCCACCGACTTTTTTTAAAAACGTGACGTGATTATTAAGTCAAAATAAGGTGAAAAATAAATATTTTAAATCAAAAAAATTACAGTGTGTTTGGGACATAAAGAGGTAAGTTTTCACCAAATTTCGTGAAAAAAAATTTTTTTGTAAAAGATTAAAATAAAATACCAAAAACTTGGTTATTTGAATTTTTCACATAAATTTTGAGGTTATGGGAAAGTGTAAATACAAAAGTTGTAGATCTTTTTATTACCTACAACTTTGCCTTTTAACGTTTTTTCATAGGACTTGTAGTTTTGCCGGATATCGAGATAAACCGTTTTCTACCCTTAAAAACTCACCACTTTCCACTTCCCGAACTCGGATCGCCCGTAAATTATGTTTCCTTTCATTTTTGTTATATTCTCTTCCTTTTCCAATGGGTTTCATCCTACTATTATTTTTTTTTTCACTTTTTACCATTTTCAAAGGCCTAGTCTAGTTTGCAAATTACTGAAATATACCTATATCAAATAAAAAATATTTTACACCCAACTTGTGTTGAGAAAATATGTTTAAATTTCATTAGGTAATTTTGGTGCCACTGACAGGCATTTGTGATCATCAGCGTTCCAGAGAGGTGTCACCAGGATAGTAGTCATTTAAGATTTTAAAGTGGATGTGCGTAATGTTTCAGGGGTGCAGGGCCGGACCGTGACCTTTGGGGGCCCTGGGCTAACGATATCTGGGGACCCCACGAAATTATATAAATTAGGCATTTTCCTAAAAAAATGTTTTATGCGGGAAAATTCAACATTCGAAAAAAAAAGTTTTTTATTTCAAATGAAAATACATTATAAACTTAGGTAAAAGTATCTTTTTCTGTTTATCTTAACGGGAAACGGGGCCCCCTGGAACCCGGGGGCCCTGGGCTGCAGCCCATTAAGCCCATACGTAGATCCGGCCCTGCAGGGGTGGGTGAGGGTGGTCCGCACACCCGCATTTTTGTAAAATTGGTATTTTTAGTTTTTTGATCTCTCCTTTAGAGTGGCTATTGTAAGTGTTCAAAAAGTCGCCCTGTATGCACCTACTTACCTCCACTTTTATGTTTTACATCATTTTGGTGTTAATAGCTCCAGTAAATTTTATAGAAATTCAATTCCCGGGAGCGGTTTATCTCGTGATGCGATGCTTACATGTTGTATCATAAGGGAGTTTTTATAGTCGGCCCACATGGGTTTTTATTGAGACCTATAAAATATGTTTTATTAATATTAAATTATGCTTTTAATGGTTGAAGCATATTTTATTATTTCATGCGCATACAAAAGGACCTGTCTAATGTCTATTTTCCCATTTGTTAGATAAACTGCCGTACACTGAGGAAAATCTAATACAACAGATTTGCTAAGGCATAGTTTGTATTGATCGTTTATTTTTTATTAACCCATATTAAATAAATCGCAGCTTTAGTGTTATATCAATTCAATATTTGCTAGAACAGTGTTTTTTATTGGTAGTAATCAGTGCTATTAGCAGCACAGTCTTGTTGAATAATAAACTACTTTTAATACAGGAATTTTGTTAAGAAATAAATTGTATCTTCTCAATGCGACGCATTTCGTTCCCAGTAAAGCGCTTTCTCTACAATTAACAAAGCAGAATAGCGTCCCCAAAAACGAATTGTGTCCGTTAGAACCTATAATCCACCAAGAAGTCTTCTAGCTGTCCTGTCTGAATTTGAATTCTATTGATCATACCAATATCTACCTGTTTCAATTAATTTATTTTTACTTTGTATATAAGTTTTTAAAGCTTTGTATGTCAGATAAAGCAATAGAAGATTCTCATTTAGCACAACCCATCATTAGTAGTGGACTTTATAATCTATGGATGAATTTTACCATCTCAGTAAACCCTGTTGCATAATAGATAATCATATGCAATGTTAAACGACAAGAACAATATCACACCAAGACCAAGCTATTTAAATTTTTGAGAACTACAGTACTGATTTTTAGTGGTAAGTATATGCTTTATTAACCGTAGCAAGCAAATATTTTTTTGATTAAGATCAGTCGGAACTAATACAGTATATAAAACCAGATTACACCCCCAATAGAACTTGATAATTACGGTGAATATTCAGAGCAATAATGGTTATAAACCATTCTATGGTAGCATTAACTCCTATTTCCTATTAGCTAAATTACTGTGATATTATCACATACTTATTCATCTTTTCTCAAGATTGTCCTTGGAACCGTCATTGTAACTATGGTGACAGAAAAAGAAAGTGTTCAAAGAACTTCTAAGTCAATTTATGTTGGGCTATATGCTTGGTGAAACTGTTGTTTCATTGCACAGGAAGAAAAAATAATAACTACTTGTTATGTTTCACAAATTTAATCAGTTTCCTGACACGTGTTTCGGCCCTTGCGTGCCATTGTCAAAGGAGTACAAGAAGATACTCTTATTAAGAGTAGGCCCGCAAGGGCCGAAACACGTGTCAGGAAACTGATTAAATTTGTGAAACATAACAAGTAGTTATTATTTTTTCTTCCTGTGCAAAGGTTATAAGTCTGCTAAAGATTATACTGACTTGTAGGTATTGTAACTTTGAGCGTATTTTTTCTCAAATCATTCCTTTTATTTAGTGGGCATTGTTCTCCAGAAAAGCTCGTTTAATAAGCTTAATACGTTTATTTTAATGTAGATTTCGATATAAAACTGATTTAATTAAGCTCTCAATTTATTTTTCTGCTTATGAAATTTATTTGTAAAACAAAAAACAACAAAATCAACAAAATTTTATTCAAAAACGTCTAATGAACATTGAACTCCAGAATAATCTGCGTTTTTCTCCCTCCGCATCGTTTATTTGGGATTTTCTTATTTCTTCTTCGATGGCGAAATCGAAAGCTTCTTTTATGTGTTTTAATAATACTTCCATTGAACTCGAACGTAGATGACCCAGAACCCAAGATTGGGTTTTTGGTATAAGCCAGCTTAGGGAACCTAGGCCTGAAGAATCGGTTTCTATGTCACTAAAAATAACAGAAACAATTTAGCCAAGAAAGCTGTAACTTATTTTTTTTTACTTTAAAGTGAAGAGTAGTTCTGAGATAAACTTAACGTTAAGTTAAACTAACAATAATTTTCCACTGAATGAACACTTTCCGGATGACAATGTGTTATTTTTTGTGTTAATATTAAGGTGTATTACTTTCAGACACAAACTACGTTTTCAAAAATACTTATTTTATGACGTTATATTACACAGGGCAAAAACAAATAAACTTTGCATCACATGCGACCAAATTTTAATAGCCCAATTTGCAGTTTCTAGCCCACATGCAAAATTTTAGCTGCATAAGATAATTTTGATTTTTTACCCATATTTTGTAAATTGCACCACTTTTGCAAAATAAGACTCAACGCAACCTACACAAACTTCTTAGCTTTGACAATGCTTTATTTCAGATACATTTTCTTTAAAGTCGCGCCATATTAAATGTGTGTTTTTCCACAAAATCAAAATTGGGCTATGCAAATTTGGTCGCATGTGATGCAAAGTTTATTTGTTTTTGACACTGTATAAGGTAACTTAATCAAATAAGTATTTTTGAAAACGTAGTTTGTATCTGAAAGTAATACACCTTAAAATTAAGACAAAAAAGAACACAGTGTCATCACTAAGGTTAAGTGGAAAATAAATTTTAGTGGTGGGTAAAAAATCAAAATTACCTTAAACAGCTGAAATTTTGCATGTGTGCTAGAAACTGCATCTAAAAAAACTTGTTCTAATAACTTTTTTCGATATTTTCAGAAATAACCCCACTCTTGAATTATTTTTTGGAAAAAATTAAAATTTGACAGATAATGCGAATTACGTGACTACTATTTTTTTTGTTTAATTTTCATCTCGATCGAAGCAGAACTTGATGCCAAAGTCAAATTTCGAATAAAGCTATTAATAAAAAAAATCCCATATGTTGCGGACTTTACTGGTCACACTGTATACAGGGTGGTCCTTAAGTACATCAAGAAAATCTAGGATATGATTCCTGGCATCAATTTAAGTTGAAAAGTTCATATAAACTTATGCCCTAAAATGCTTACCCTCTAAGATACAGGGTGTGTTAAAATATTTTCCATTTTCCTTTAAAACTACCATTTTTTTCAAAAACATAGTAGAGACAACTTTTGTTCCGCTTATATCAGTAATGCATAAAAATGCATCAGAGTTTAAAAAAAACAGTGGCGTATCACATATTTTCACAAAAAAAATATTGATGGTATCTTCATGCACGCCACTGGTGGAAGTAGGCAAACCCTCTTTTAACCAAAAAGTGCAGTTTAATACGAAATCAATCGACATCAATTTTCAATGCTGTATCTTCAAGGAGTTTCGAAATTTGAAAAAAACAATTATTTTTTAAAAATATTTTAACACCCTGTATCTTAGAGGGTAAGCATTTTAGGGCATAAGTCCATATGAACTTTTCAACTTAAATTGATGCCAGGAATCATATCCTAGATTTTCTTGATGTACTTAAGGACCACCCTGTATATTTGTTTATTAAGTTTAATGAACTATCAATATAAAAACAATCCCGTTGAAATTTCTAACACAACAGAAAATATACTTTTTGGACCTATAAAATTTGTTTAAATTGCAAAACCCTTTATAAACGTAATCAAGCAGAGACTTTAATAGAATGCAGTATTTTTAGCACCCCATAAAATGTCGGCATTTTTCGCATTTCATTTGCATATTATAATTGAATTAGGATGATTTCTGCAGGTCTTTTGGTTTTAACTTCGTTTCATTAATTCTTGCAATGCTCAGACTTTACTTATAAAAATTAATATTCTATGGAGTTTTTTTTGTAAGAAGCCGCGTTTACACAGCTTTTTAATGCCAAAAAAAAGGTGGTGGAGTTTTGCAGTTAAGGTGGCATTCTGAACGTCATTTAATCCATTACCAACCTATAACCTATTTCGCGTTATTTTTTCAAGTTTATTATTTTATTGACTAACATTTAAATAAAATCAGTATTGTCGGCACATTACTTAGGTAATATCTGATATATTACAAAAATATCTATTTATTTCCTTGCTAATTTTGGGAGAATTGTATAGTGAAAGAACAATGACATAATAATGTAAAAAAAAATCGTACCCGATAATTTTCGCTATACAATTCTCCTTTTCTTTGTAAAATCGTTTATAATTTCCTCGATATTTAATGTTTTAACAAACTCGTGTTAGATGCTGATTAAGGATAAATCCGAAAGGCGTTATTGTCCCATGGTGTTAATATACGTAAATAGGTTTTTACTATTTTAAGTTTGGAAAAATATCGTTCCGCTGATGCCACACTAACTGGTAAAGTTAGAAATAACATCACTGCACTAGATGCATCTGGAAAATTTGAAACACACTGATTTTTTATTAATAAATGATCCACATGTTCATACACTGTTAATTTTGAAATACTATCTCCAAGTCCCTTTCTGAGGCTTAAAATTTGACTAGGAAAGTCAATAGACAAGTCTTTATGGTTTGTAAATTCCGCGGTTTCACGTATAATAAAATTCTTCTTCACTTAACGAAGTTAAATTCTCAGGATATAAAGAAAATAAAATTAATTATGAAATGAAATACCTATGAAAAGCAAAGCTGGCAGAAAATTTTGAAGGGGTCGTGAGTGTGCCCCCCCCCCGCGTTGCGGGGTCTGCGGGGGTGTTTGTTTTGCCACTGAGAACCTCCCTAAAAACAGGCTGCACCCCTTTGTTACTTTATAATTATTATACCAATGAAAAATGTAATTCTTTTAAAATTTAACTTTCCGGGCTTCTAGGGTATTTAATTTTGTCATTGGTATACTGAACCGTTAAGAAGACCCTTATCAGCTATTTGAGCGTTATTACAAATACTTTAAATCGTTTTGTCGTCCCTTCCATATCGATTCCTTATTTGTTACCGTTTTAATACGATTGGCTGGCTACGCCATGTCTCTCTATTATTACATTTCTTTCCTGTAACAATTTCTTTTTGAGAAAAAATGATGTGTCGGCATATATTACAAAAATAGGATAAAGTAAATAGGGGCTCATTGCCGACGGTAAATCCTAAGCTTGTTTGGTAATACATCTTAGGGTTCAGAGAAAAATAATATAGTTACACAAATTTTGTTACATCAACGGAAGGGACTTTAGCAGTTTCGCAGCGTAAGATTATTGATGTAAAGAGTTTTTTTTTTACAAAAATTCGCTGACAATATATTTACCTTTACTTATTAGTAGGATTTAGTAATGTAAGTTTTAATATACGGTGTGAGTTTTTAATAACTTGGAATAAACCCAGTAAATTTATGATTAATTTGTGTTGGGCTACATGCTTGGTGAAACTGTTGTTTCATTGCTCAGGAAGAAGAAATAATAACTACTTGTTATGTTTCACAAATTTAATCAGTTTCCTGACACGCGTTTCGGCCCTTGCGGGCCATTGTCAAAGGAGTACAAGAAGATACTAAATTCTACGTGACATTACAAAGGTATTTATATCATATTATGGTAATTATCAACATGTCATAAAATTAAAATTAGAATTAGAAGATTGAATGGTCAACTGTGGGTTTTCCTAACTTTTAAAGGTGTCGTAGGCTGATAGTGAAATCCGTCATTTCATGAAAAGCCTAGTCACTTCATGAAGCGTCGGCAGATTGTGTAAAAACATGAAATTACACGATCTGCCGCGTCACTTCATGAAGAGACCTTGACGTTTCGGCGTATTATGTATAACACAATCTGCCTAATTTTAAATATCGTCACTTCATGTAGTACCTAACGATGTCATGTCAGTCGGCAGATTGTGTAATTCCGTCTAAAAGGTATATTGGCAACTGGTTTGTTCGTTGTTCCCCAGAGCATTTTTTTTTAATTAAATTTTTTCAACTAATATTATTTTATAAAAATTTAAAAAATGCTCTGACAAACCCGAACAAACCAGTTGCCAATATACCTTTTAGACGGAATTACACAATATGCCTTGTTTTTGTGGCATTTCATGAAGTGACGATATTTAAAATTAGGCAGATTGTGTTATACATAATACGCCGAAACGTCAAGGTCTTTTCATGAAGTGACGCGGCAGATCGTGTAATTTCATGTTTTTACACAATCTGCCTAATTTTAAATATCGTCACTTCATGTAGTACCTAACGATGTCATGTCAGTCGGCAGATTGTGTAATTCCGTCTAAAAGGTATATTGGCAACTGGTTTGTTCGTTGTTCCCCAGAGCATTTTTTTTTAATTAAATTTTTTCAACTAATATTATTTTATAAAAATTTAAAAAATGCTCTGACAAACCCGAACAAACCAGTTGCCAATATACCTTTTAGACGGAATTACACAATATGCCTTGTTTTTGTGGCATTTCATGAAGTGACGATATTTAAAATTAGGCAGATTGTGTTATACATAATACGCCGAAACGTCAAGGTCTTTTCATGAAGTGACGCGGCAGATCGTGTAATTTCATGTTTTTACACAATTTGCCGACGCTTCATGAAGTGACTAGGCTTTTCATGAAATGACGGATTTCACTATCAGCCTACGACATATACATATTTAGTCCTAAATAAGTTTGCTATTAAGAATTAGGGAAGCACCTGAAGGTATTTCGGTTTCATTATTATTATTATTAACAACATTACATTTGTTTTTTATGACTTTTTTGATCGCTATTGTTTCTAGTAAATTTAGTTTTCTGCTTTTATTGTGTATGTATATGCTAGCTGATCACTGCATATTACACAATCATTCAATCTCTAAGAACATAAAACCCATAATCATACACAATAAAACAATGATCTGCAGATAGGTAGCAGATCATTGCCATCAAAGCAGAAAACTAAATCTACTAGAAACAATAGCTATCAAAAAAGCCATAAAAAACAAATGTAATGTTGTTAATAATCAAACCGAAATACCTTCAGGCGCTTCCCTAATTCTTAATAGCACACTAATTTATGACTAAATATGTAAAATATCTGTACCTTTAAAAGTTAGGAAAACCCACAGTTGACCATTCAATCTTCTAATTCTAATTTTAATTTTATGACATGTTTATAATTACTAAATATGATATAAATTTTGTAATGTCACGTAGAATTTAGTATCTTCTTGTCAATGACCGGCAAGGGCCGAAACACGTGTCAGAAAACTGATTAAATTTGTGAAACATAACAAGTATTTATTATTTTTTCTTCCTGTGCAATAAAACAACAGTTTCACCAAGCATGTAGCCCAACACAAATTAAAAACTGAACTAAATTTACAAAGTCACACTGCACGCAAATTATGCAAGCATCCATTGAAAAACTAATGACGCTGTTAATTCAAAAAAATTCAGGTAAAAACCACAATAAGTCTCAGTCACCCCCTTTTTTCAATTAAGTATTAAATTGTAACCACAATTATTTCACCGTTTGTCCATGATACCAATCGAAAAGGTATTAATAGAACCGTTAAAATACCGATTTAATTAACTGATAAGCTTACTTTAAAATGCTCTTTGGAGGGTTGTTTTCACTACCCTTAAGCGTTAATTAAACAGCTTTAATGAGTATAGCGCGATAAACTGTTTCACTTTGTAGAGCGATTTTCAATTGACATAATAATAATAATAATAATAATAATAATAATAATAATAATAATAATAATAATAAAGATATTTATTTGTGCCAAAATTATAAAATGTATTAACTAAAAGTAACTATTCTTGACAGTATCATACTAGTTGGCACAAAAAAGTAGGATTTTGATTAACAATTAATCAGTATTTCAATCCGACCCTATTTGTATTACTAGTATTACCTATTTGTAACTGTTTTTTGTTCTTATAATTTATATTTTTATGATCATCATAATCTAAACCAAACCACTTAAAATAATATAATTTGCAAGCCTTAATTTTGTATCAGTGCTTAAGTACAATTTAAAATTATATAATATTTTAAGCTTATGATATTAAGCATTTATTATTATGTTTTTTATATGAGCTTCAAGGGTCAACTATTGATCAAGAATGATACCAAAATTTCTACCGGATGTTACCAACGGAATCGCATAATTATTAGGTAATAATAATTTCAAAATCAGTGTCGATTTTTATTAATATACAGGGTGTCCGGGAAAATGTGGGAAATCTCCCGGATATGAAAAAAACACGTGAAAATAATACTACAAGTTCATATAAACTTCTTTCGTATCGGCCTCCTCTTCGGAGATATGGGCTCTCAAAGAGCTCCCATGGCATTAAGTTTTTGACACATAATAATTAAACCAACAGGTATATTTCAATTTTTTTTTCATATTCAAATTACTATCCCAGAAAGTGTTGCGAATTACTCACAGCTGCAGGGACGGACTAGCTGTGACACTAATGTGCCCATTTTTTTTACGCCCTGTATGATAACAACTGTGGACAATGTTTTTTACATACCTTTAATTATTGACTAAAAATTAAGTACTCTTCATTCATATTTATCATGTATATTTAGCGTATTTCAATAAAAGATACATCTTTGTTCCTATAAATTATAAATGTTCACTTTTAACTGCTTAATATTAATACATGATCGCAATAAAATGACGTTTTTCCGAAAACGGTTAGGATTAGCGACATGAATGAAGAGTACTTAATTTTTAGTCAAAGGTATGTAAAAAACGTTGTCCTAAGTTTTTATCATACAGGGCGTAAAAAAAATGGGCACATTAGTGTCACAGCTAGTCCGCCCCTGCAGCTGTGAGTAATTCGCAACACTTTCTGGGATAGTAATTTGAAGGGTCTTACCTGGTATAGATCATATGAAAAAAAAATTTGAAATATACCTGTTGGTTTAATAATTATGTGTCAAAAACTTAATTCTATGGGAGCTCTTTGGGAGCCCATATCTCCGAAGAGGAGGCCGATACGAACGAAGTTTATATGAACTTGTAGTATTCGTTCACGTGTTTTTTTCATATCCGGGAGATTTCCCACATTTTCCCGGACACCCTCTGTATAATATCATTGTGTAAATAAATTGTACGGAATGAAGTTATCATTGAAATTTCATGATTGTGTATGATGAAGAGATATATCAAGTAAATTTTAAATTACCCTATTATTTGATTTAGCTTACGTTTTTATGTAGAACGAACAACGAACCGTTTCTCCAACAAAATGATGTTAATTCGCTATTATATGTCCCAAATCTCGTTATGAAGTTTATCAAATCAAGGAAGCTTCAGACAAAAAATGTTTAAATGAGCTGTATTGTTTCACTTTCAAAACCGAAATGAAATCCCATTTCCTCTTTTTGTTCGGGATTATTTGCTTACTTACCAAAATATCCTTTGTTGTTATGCCCGTTTATAATGACAGAAGGGTTAGTTTCTAATAATTACGTTGCTGTCAAAACGATACCGTAAACAAATAAGAAGTCAAATACAAAGTTTTATTTGCTACTTATACAAATCGGTTACACAAGTGTCGGTAAATTGGTCATTTAACAAAACCCTACAAAAGCTTTGTTTATTTTACAGTTTACAATTCTGATTAGGGTAGTTTAATACTCAGTAAAAAAATAATTTTTTATTGCGCACGGCTTTTCTGTAAGCTCGTTACAAAATAAAGATTTAACAAAACGTTAAATTTTATAATTTTTACGGATTTCCACTTTTATTAGGCTCATTTGCATTTTTAACTAAGGCAGAAAAATACACCGTGTATTTTTTAGCTTAAAATTCTTTAATAAATACTCAAGACTTTTTTTTATTTTTCCGCAATATCCACCGCTTTTAAATTGCTTTTTTTGTTGGGCTTCTCGATATTTTCTAATAACTTTATAGTGTTTCTTACGTTCAGAAATATTTTTAAAAGCCCATTCTTGTGGAAAATACGAAAATATTAAACCGATTTTTAATAGATACTATTTTATACTAAGAATTTATTACGGCATGTAGAATAAACCGATCTTTTCTCTCCGCTGTCGTTCTATTGGGTGCTATAATGAAAAGTTGCGTATTTTTGTGGCTTTTGGGGAAAAAAATGGTACATTTCACTTTTTTCTGTATTACAATATTCAGAGTCAAAAGCATAGAAATTAAGGTAAATTTAATAAAATTAAAATAATTTGTTTTATTAGCAGTAAAACCTATACTTTTATGACGAGTCTGCAGGTTACACACGAGTCATAAGAAGTTGCTTTTACTCCGGATAAAATATACTATTTTTTCTTGAAATGTCGTTTAAATATAAAAACATAAAGATACAAAAATATATATTTATTCACGAGAACAGTCATACTTTTACTAAAATAGTTATTTGTGTAACTAGTGCAAAAGGTATATCTTTGTTGCATGATGCATGAAGTTTGTAGTTCGAGACGAAGTCGGGGGCTGCAATCATGCTGACTGCAACAAAAATGCTGCTACGATTTAATTTTTTTTTTGTTCAAATTTTATTGAAGATTATTTTACAATACGAGAAATATTACTAACTAATTCTTGACAATAACATAAACAGTTTAATAAAGTAACGATATTTTTATAAAACTAGTTAGGTATTCCCTTTTTTTGGGTTAATTTCAATTTTAATATCGCAGTTAGAGCAATTTACTATTGTAAAACTGATGGACAAAGTTCATGTCCAGTAATTTTTTGAATTTTGTTTTCGTTGAAAACGTTAAAATTAAAACCCTTTGGACTAGTTTAAATTTCTAAAGCTCAGAAGTCACCTGGTTCCTAAAGAACGAAACGTCGAAATTGAAAACTAATGACGTCATCTTATGAAGTATCAAAAGCAACTATGAAACAGTTTTCTGTTTTCTACCAGGTCGAAAATTAGGGCGAATAAAATTAAAAACCAAAACTGAAAATTTTGGACATATCTTTTAAGGTATTCGGAATAATTCGAATTTTCAAAATACGTAACTTGGGTTTATATAGGTTTGTTCGTTTTTGAGAAAACGGTATGCTTGCAAGAGACGAGTGGAAAATATATTGCTTTACCTCCACCCTAACTGTCACGAAATGGGTCCAATAACATTGTTTTTAATCTCAAAATTCCAATAAAATTTAATATTGAAGTTATTTTAGCCCCATTTTATCTGCAAACTTTAATGAAATCAAACTTTAGCATTTTGATTTTCTGGATTTAATTAAATAATTCTAGGAATAGTAAAGATATTAAATATTAGGAATTGTAACGGTCGTCGGATCATAAGTTTATAAATTTCGTCCTTCTAAGTTTACAATACAATATAGTATTATATTAATCCAGTATCCAGAGCATTTTTAGTTAAAAAAAAAGGAACTGGATGTTCTTACATCATAACTTACACAGTCTCCAGAAATTTCCTTTCATTAAAATATATACACAACATGGATGCGTATGATACAAATTTAGGGAAGAATAAAACAAATTGCACAACATGTGGTTATATGACTCTTCTCAAGTGGTGAGTCGTATCCCTGCAAGTTGTACTGGCCCTTTTAAAATCGCGCCTATCCATTTCAAGAAACTGGATCCGTTGGAAATAAAAAGACAACAACCTAGAGATTTGGATGAAGATACGCAAATTGAGGTTATTGGGCAACTTTCTATAAAACCAGAGTGAAGGATTCAGTTTTGTGAAATCATGACAGGCAGAATTATGGCACTCGAATTTATAAAAAAAAATTGCTTCAGTGATAAGTCTTTTTTTCTAAATGACTTATGTGAATAAACAGAACTGTCGCTACTGGAGCACGTTAACTCAGATCTCCAAAAAATAAATGTTTCTACACTTCCAGCCAGATGGTTCAGCCCCCACGCCCCCACACTTTACTGCTGGGGTGGTTGGATCAAAATGATCTAAAACAGTACATTGGCAGAACAGGAACTGTTGAGTGGCCGCCAAGATTACCTGATCTTACCCCTATGGATATCTTTTTGTGGGTTTACATTAAATCACTAGTTTACAAAACCTAGCCGGTTTCTCTGGATGAATTGCATCAGAGGATAATTGATGCTTTTCGAAGTATTCCAAGAGTACTATTGCTAACTCAAAATACATTCATTAAAAGCGAACTTTTTATAATATTTATAGCTGGGTTTTAAAAAATACTTAATAAATTATAATAATTAAAAGATTGCGTCATAAATTGTTGTTCATTGTAAATATATTGAAAACTATTCTCGTGAACTAGTAATTAACAAGGTAAAAAAAAGTGCAATTGACAGGCTTGTATTGATTATTATAAAAGTCAGTCAGTAAAAAAAGGCGTATTATATTTTTAAGATAAAACTCCTTCTTAAAAAGCCCTCCACAGCAACAGTAATAACAAAAAAGTAGTCCAGTAAATTTATTTCATACTAAATTCAAAAATGTTGTACCCATGAAAAGCCCTATACAAATTTAAAATACAGCTATTTAAATGGGTGCAATTTGTCACCATCAAATCCCCAAATATACATACGAAATAAGAAGCGAAAATAATGTTAGGCCTATTTATTATTTCCCCGAAAAAAACATTTTTAACGGAACTGTAAAAAAACCTACCTTAACAGTCTAGTCTCAATTTTCTCCACTGTGGTTTTCTGAGGATTATTCGCGTTTTTTTCAAACGAAAGCTTGACAAATACTTCAGTTTCGTATATTTGAGCTTTGATACTTCCAGTTAATTCGTTATCCTCGTATTTTGTCGTAAATTTCTCGTAGACTTGCTGAAAACAAAACGTCATGTTTTTTTAGAACCCGTCTGAAATTGGTCTGGGTAGATATTCAAATATATTCAAGAAATTTACATGCAGTTTCTGCATAAAAAAATTCTAACCATTTCATCCCCTTTTATTAACCCTTAACATATTTTACACCGTATTTAAATAATATGAAAATATATATAGAACTTATATACCTATAGTAGAAAAGTATCATAAAAACGGTAATAAATGTCGTGTGAGTGGGTTTCAATTTCCGACAGCCATATATACACAATAATCTGGTTCAATGCATTCACTCCAGCCTCCACCACATCCCTTTGAGATCAATGCTCGAGGTAAATGATGAATATTTTATAGATCAATTTAACCCAGTATGAAAAAAGAATAACTGTGATTTCTCCCTGGAAAATATATTTTAAATTCTGGTATCATATTAAATGAAATATCAGGCAGAAGTAAAATGTTATTGGTTCTCACTACACCGACGCCATCGACGGTCCCTTCAAAATTTGCTGCCAGCTTTGCATTTCATAATTAATTTAATTTTTTTATATCCTGAGAATTTAACTTCGTTAAGTGAAGAAGAATTATACGTGAAAGCGCAGAATTTACAAACGATATAAAGACTTGTCCATTGACTGTCCTAGTTAAATTTTAAGCCTCAGAAAGGGACTGGGAGATAGTATTTCAAAGTTAAAAACGGTGTATGAACTTGCGGATCATTTATTAATAAAAAATCAGTGTGTTCTTCAAATTTTCCAGATGTATCTAGTGCAGTGATGTTATTTCTAACTTTACCAGTTAGTGTGGCATCAGCGGAACGATCTTTTTCCAAATTTAAAATAGTAAAAACCCATTTACGTAACACCATGGGACAACAACGCCTTTTGGATTTATCCTTAATCAGTATCGAACACGAGTTTGTTAAAACATTAAATATCGACGAAATTATAAACGATTTTGCAAAAAAAACTCTCGACGATCTGGTCGTTTTGTATAATACCTTGTATAGTACTTAGTGGCATAATGTTTGTGCAGACTTGTTGAGTGTTCATGTGTTTTCTGTCTTTTGGATTCTATGAGGCTCGATCACTGCTACCCCCGTTACTACCATACATGGTAAGCAACATTATAAGTAGTGTTTTAAAATTTCGATTTTGCATCATGTTTGCTGGAATATTACGTATAATAACTACCTATGCTATGTCTACCAGTCTACCCAGGATTATAAAATAAATTCGAAGTGTTTGCTGTTTTAATAGTAGGTACTTAACACATAATGTGGGTTTAAGCCTAATTAAATAATTACACGATTAACGAATTCAAAAATTCATAAACCCGAACCTAATAGTAATGAAACTAAGAATTATCATTTTCCATTCATTATAGAGAGGGGGTCCCTGAAAACGTTTGCGAGGGGGGCCACTTAAATTTCGTTACGCCACTGATAACGATATCGTTAAACTGGGATTTCTTTTTCATAGACGAGCTTTCTCCTATAAATATACAAACTGAACTGAACAAGAACTTTTTCCGTGTATGTAGTACCACTTAATAATCGTTATTTTTTTTAAATACTATAAAATACGCTCCCCGACAATAAATTCCGGACAAAAAAAATTAAAGTCATTTTGATAGTCCTGTAACTTTTTTATTTCTTTTCCGATTTTATTGAAATTTTGAGCAAAGTGCAGCCCTATGTTTTGACAAGTTAGCCTAAATTTTAGATTTTAAAAAATACTGATGGCTCGATCAATATATAGGGAAAAACAAAAGTTACATTTTTACGTCTATTTTCTTAACGCCCTGTGGAAAAATTGAGCGGTGAAATGTAGCTTTGGTACATTTTGTTTTAAAGTGTGACCCTTTTTTAACAGAATGTTTTTCGGTTCACCCTAATATCTGCTTTTTGAGACAAGATACAGATGTTTAAAAAAAGTGGTGCAATTTTTTAAATTTTATTTACATTTATAACGTTACATTATCTTATAAACTAGCTTAAAGAAAATCCTAAAATTTAATAGCGCGTGTTGCCACCTCGTGCCGTTATAACTTCTCTCATGCGACGTGGCAAGCTTGCAACGTAGTTTTGAATGACTTCTTGAGGAATGTTTTGCCATTCTTCAAGAAGAGTTGCTCGCAGATCTGGTAATGTTTCTAAATTTCGATTTCAAACACGTCTACCTAGCATATCCCACACATGCTCAATTGCGTTTAAATCTGGGCTATGCGGGGGCCATTGAAGTCGTTGAATGTTAACCTGATCTAAATATTCCGTTACAACCCGTGCAACGTGGGGCCTTGCATTAATATAAAATTCGGCCCAACGAAGTCGGCGTAGGGTACCACGTGTTCTGCCAAGCATTGGTTGATGTATCTATCAGCACTTATAGAACCATTTTCAACCAACACTAGCTCTGTACGAGCATGTTGTGATACCCCAGCCCACACCATGACACTACCGCCTCCAAACGGTATTCTTGGAGTTATGCAACATTGGGCGTATCGTTCACCTGGTCTCCTCCAAACCCGTTCACGTCCGTCAGGTGAGCGCAGCCAAAACCGCGATTCATCTGTAAATAGTACCTGCGACCACTCTTCTAGTCCCCAGTTTTCATGTTCCTGTGCAAAATGTAACCGTTGTGTACGGTGAGCTGGGAGTAATTTGGGACATGCAACGGGTCTTCTGGACTTCAATCCCGCTTCATTTAACCTGCGTTGGATGGTTCTTGCAGAGATTCTGGTACCACGTACGTCTTGAAGTCTGCGACTAATTACAGTAGATGGTACATTACGATCACGTAAGGCAGTTAGGTTTAGAAATTGGTTATCACGTTGATTAGTAGTGCGTGGTCTCCCTGAGCCTCTACGTCGGGTGTACTCACCAGTTTGGCGAAACCGGCTAATCGCGTCTTGTATAGTACTTTTAGGTTTGCCTAAGAATTCCGCAATATACCGTATATTGCGGCTATCATCATTCAGTGCAACAGCACGTGCCACATCTTCTGGTATCATTTTTTTACAACAAAAAACTTTAAATAAGGTCTTCTGCAATGGCAGTTTACTGACAATGCTTATAACGTTACTATGCAACCAAAAGCGAGGCGACTAGATAAGTAACGTTATAAATGTAAATAAAATTTAAAAAATTGCACCACTTTTTTTAAACATCTGTATCTTTTCTCAAAAAGCAGATATTAGTGTGAATCAAAAAACATTCTGTTAAAAAAGGGTCACACTTTAAAACAAAATGTAACAAAGCTACATTTCACCGCTCAATTTTTCCACAGGGCGTTAAGAAAATAGAGGTAAAAAAGTAACTTTTGTTTTTCTCTATATATTGGTCGAGCCATCAGTATTTTTTAAAATCTAAAATTTAGGCTAACTTGTCAAAACATAGGGCTACACTTTGCTCAAAATTTCAATAAAATCGGAAAAGAAATAAAAAAGTTACAGGACTATCAAAATGACTTTAATTTTTCTTGTCCGGAATTTATTGTCGGGGAGTGTAGGTTTGAAACAAAAAAAAAACATGTAACATTACCAATGCTATGAAGGCGAATAATGCCGTTTTTAAGAAAAGCTGTTGGCTGACAGACAATTTAACTCTACAGTTAGAACAGTATGTATATTATTCGAATATTCCACACTGGTGTAGTGTCCACAAGCCGTGTGAAAAGGATGCTTTGCTTGATCAATGTTCCAAGCAATAGTAGCGAGTTTATCAACTTTCAAGACAACAGTTATTACTCTTTATATTAACAATTCGATTATTCTAAGCCTCAGCAATGTAATTTTGGTTTTAATTGTACCGTTTGATGGGGATACGCTTTAATCAGTCCCCAATATGCAAAGCACTTAGCACGTGTCTGATGCCGCATGCTCAGTGATTGTGTTTACACATCACTTGCATAGTCCCTGGAAACACAGTCAATTAATTAGTGAAACTGTGTTAAAACTTTATTTGGGAAATCAGTTGGTACAAAGGATTGTTCAGTGCGAAAAGCGTTACGGAAACTATTAGTTAGTATGAGTCATATGCGTGTAAATAATGGTTTATATAAAGTGTGACCAGTAAAGCCCGCATCATATGGGATTTTTTTTTATTAATAACTTTATTCGAAATTTGACTTTGGCATCAAGTTCTGCTTCGATCGAGATGAAAATTAGGCAAAAAATAGTAGTCACGCGATTCGCATTATCTGTCAAATTTTAATTTTTTCCAAAAAATAATTCAAAAGTGGGGTTATAAAATATCGAAAAAAGTTATTGGAAAAAGTTTTTTTTTATGCAGTTTCTAGCCCACATGGAAAATTTCAGCTGCATAAGATAACTTTGATTTTTTACCCACCGCTAAAATTTATTTTCCACTTAATGAACACTTTACTGATGACACTGTGTTATTTTTTGTCTTAATATTAAGGTGTATTACTTTCAGACACAAACTACGTTTTCAAAAATACTTATTTTATGAAGTTACCTTATACAGGGTCAAAAACAAAATAAACTTTGCATCACATGCGACCAAATTTTAATAGCCCAATTTTGATTTTGTAGAAAAACACATTTAATATGGCGCTACTTTAAAGAAAATGTGTCTGAAATAAAGCATTGTCAAAACTAAGAAGTTTTATTTCGATTGCGTTGAGTCTTATTTTGCAAAAGTGGTGCAATTTACAAAATATGGGTAAAAAATTAAAATTATCTTATGCAGCTAAAATTTTGCATGTGGGCTAGAAACTGCATTTAAAAAAACTTTTTCTAATAACTTTTTTCGATACTTTCAGAAATAACCCTACTTTTGAATTATTTTTCGGAAAAAAATTAAAATTTGACAAATAATGCGAATCAGGTGACTACTTTTTTTTTGCTTAATTTTCATCTCGATCGAAGCAGGATGCCAAAGTCAAATTTCGAATAAAGTTATTAATAAAAAAAATCCCATATGATGAGAGGGGAGAGGAGTACCTTATAGTATATTCAGAGCAGTACTTTATATTTTTAAGAATTTTACAAAGAATTTTTTTTAAATAACTGTTCAGTGGCTTATCAGAAAATAATAAAATTTGGTGTGCCAGTCCATCATACAAGGACCTTGAAAAAAGTCTAATACAATTTTGATGTCAAATGAATGGGGGAGTCAAGTAAGAAATAATGGGTTTTCCCGTGGTGTACAACAATTTTTAGCAAGAAAAACCAGGAAAAGGTTAAGAACCTTGCTCCTTACGTATTTTAATAGGTTTTTCCTGATGACAATGTAATCAAGTCGACTTATAAACCCAAAACAAACCTTGAACAAAATAATTAAAACATTTTCCAGCTTTCTAAAATAGAATTTATTGTTTGAGTTTACTAAAAATAATACGAAATTTCCTTATTTCCCGAAGACATTTAGAATAATCCATTTGCAATTTATGTACCAAGCGATATTACATTGTGGGACTAAATAATTCAATATCGCTTGGCGAGTTACGGCAAATGCAGCTGCTGAAGCTTGAAAGTAATATTTTCTGGAGTCCGCAGCTGATTTATATTAGGAACCATCAGTCAAACAACAGTGTGTCAGTTTTAAAATTTTATTTTTCTTTCAATTTACTGGTAAGCTCGGAATATATGCAAAATACATGTAATAAATCTTTTGCATATTTTGTCAATTTTATTTATTATAATATTTTTCATAAATTATTATTTTAACAGCATATTTTTATGTTTTCGGCTTTATCAAAAAATTTAAAACGTTAAAGGTTTAATGTCCAGGTCGGTACTTACTATTTCAGGGATTTTCCAATCTGAAGATTATAATAATTATATTTACATTTTGGTTATACACAAGGTATTTATTATTCGAAGCCATTAAAGAACTAGTTTTGGATTTAGATGACGATTCGCAGTGTGTTGTGCAAAGTAAAGAATTGTTAAAAAGTGCAAGTGTAGCTAGAGTTCTTGTTTTTATTAAGGTTAATTTCAGTTTTATACCGGACATAATATCCTCATTGTAGAGTAGAAATTTAAGTTTAAGACTCAATTAGTATTGTTGAAACTTTTTCTGCTAAATGTACCAACATTCCCGGTAAAGTAGGAGGTCCAGTAAGGAACAAGTTGGATGTAACTGTAAAAAGAATGAAGGAATTACATATTTAACTGCAGTAAAAGGCATTTATGAGGGTAAACCATCCAACGAAGTTGTATCTTGGCCTTATATTTTGCTATCTAAGTTGCAGTATTGTCCGATTACATCAGTAGATGTTGAAAGAAGCTTTTCTTTGTATAAACACATTTTTACTAATAGTAGTAGTTGAAAATTTAGAAAAACATTTAGTAATAAAGGCCTTTTATAAAATTGTTTACGGTTTTTTTTGCATTTGTTTAAAAGTAAACTTATTTTTTAGAACCCAATGTGTTTCTTTACCTCTTATTACTATAATAAATTAAGAAATATTGCATACCAGTATGCGTATTTGGTAAAAAAATGCAAATAACTGCATATTTTAAAGGCAAACAAGGCACATTTATGCGCATATTTTGGCTGAATAAGTGTTAGTTTCTGATTGAAAGACGAGTCTTTCTTTTAACTATAAATTCTTGGTGATATCGCATGTTATTATCCTAGAGAAAAAGTTACGAAAGATAAATGATAAATTAATTGCCTCTAATTTTACCCTTTAGGTTTAATTATAGGCTAAAATCTATCCACGTCCAATCACTAATTAAATGCATCCGAGTTTCACGTAACAAAGTTAACCGTGGTGGATGCGGCGATAGACAAATCTAGCTGTGCTAAACCCGAAAACCTACTATTAAAGCCAGCTGAGCCACAGTGTCAAATATGCTCGCCATTAGGCAAATCGTTTGCTGAAATTAGACAACATTTTGGGTAAATTACAGGTGAAAAGTTGAATTTATTTGTAACGTGCGAACATGCCTTTGTCTCATGCGGCCAAAATTACAGTGACAATAATAATATGTAATTTAACGAGCGTATAATATAGGCCATAATAATAATAATAATAATAATAATAAAAGTTTATTTAAAATTAAATAATATAATAAATATGTTTGTTGTCTTCTATAAACTTATTCTTCAATCCCCTGAACCTGAGCTTGTTAGGGGCAAATCTTATTTTTTGTTTTAGTATGTAAAATCATAAATCATAAATATGCATTTAAAATCAAGTTTTAAAGTAAAAATGTTAATTTATAGTATAAACGCAGCTTTTTTGAAGAAATATATTACCTATAATAAAATTATTAGTTTATAATTTTTAAGTAAAAAATATTACATATTATGTAAATTATTCAGAACAATATTAATTAATTAAAGCATTTCTAAAAATATTTTCAAATTGTCTGTTTTTAATATCCATGTTTTTATTTCGACTTTAAATTTTTTTAATGGAATCAATTTTTTAATTTTTGTTGGTAAATAATCGTTTATATAACATATATATTTAAAATTCTTTTGTCCTATGGACTTATTTATTTTAGGTTTTATGGTTATTTCATTTTTATAATGTGTATCATGATTATGGTTTTTAAATTGTATAAGGTTTTTATTTTTAAATATATATATTAAGATGTTATAAATGTAAAGTTGTCTTATGTTCAATTTTTTTGTTTCAGAATATAATTCTTTTAATGGATAAAGATAATCTTTATTAAATATAATTTTTAGAAACCTTTTTTGTAATATTTCTAATTTTTTAACTAAAGTTCCAGTTATTCCTCCCCAACCTAAAATTCCGCATGAGTTTTAACTAACGCGTAATATAATATTTCGGTATGTCTTACATTTAAATTTTTTTTAATGTTTTTAAAAATCGGTAGTAAACTTCTTAATTTTAAGTATTCTATGTTAAAATGATTATAATAAACGAGGATGATTATATGATGTTATATTATGTAATCATCGTATTAGGGTTCATTATACGCGTCAAATACTATCCATCTATAGTATTTCACTTTTACTATTTTCGAAATCCATTATTAGAATTAACACCCAAAGAGAAACTTTAACAATTAAATCAAGATACTTAGGTATATTGACATTTCTCGTTTCCATAGTAACGGCAATGCGGCGCGACGTAAATGACAGAGTCTGAGAGTAATTTTTATAGCTTAATTTAAATTAATAAATTAATGAGATTAACTTTATGTTACAATGAAGCTGAAACACCAGCGGTAGGTTGGAGTACGGCTTAAGTTATAGTTGTGGCTCTCGAATTATTAGGAATTCCTAATAGTCCTAGGTGTATTATGCCCTTACAATCACTAGTATTATGCCCCTATTATTAGCTGGTTGTAGATTTAGTAAACACTTTTGTAAATGGTTTGCAAATTATTCATCAATTAGAATTTCTTTACGATGTTTCAAATTCATCGAAGATATTTAAAGGAGTTCCTCAAGGATCTGTACTGTGTTCTTTATTATTAATAATGCATACATATGATTTTTATTTATCCATGAAATAAGATAATCTATTAGCTTTTGCTGATGATAAACAAATATATCACAAAATCTGCATTGAATTTCATTGATAAATGAGGATCCATTTTACCGTGCGAGCAAAAATTATTGGCATCAAAGAGGGCTTGGATTAAAAAACGTAGGGCTTGGTTTAGATCACAATGATATGGGGACGATATATCTAACCAAATCTAGGTTAAAATTTTGTCAAATTTATATTATAACATAGTAGACAAATACAAATTTATTTCTTGGATTTATAAGGAAATAAATTTAGCTGCTTCTTAGGAATAGTCCTGCATGTTCCATAAGATCTTCCCACTTCTTGGGACAGGCGTCTTATACAATTTGTTGGCGTATTTTGCATTATTTCGCGAACGTTTGCGACAAGTTCTTCTGTTCTTACAGATGGTCTTCCTGCTCCTTTTTGGTGTTGTATAGAACCTGTTTCCCTAAACACAGCCGCGGTTTTTTTCAGGCAATGATAAAAATCCCCAGCAATAACCTGTTGGGTGTCAGTAACTGCCTGAATTAACAATCAATCAGTTATTCCGTCATCTTTGACAGTTGTTACAAGTAATTTGATTCATCGCTAATTTTTCCAATTTCTTGGACTATTCACAAAATGGGCTTTACGGAACAGCACAAAAGATTCATGGTTGAAGCGTATTTTCGAAACGGGGTTAGAGTAACTTGTGAGTGGCAATACAATCCGGGTTTGTGCATGGACGATTTTCACGAACATTTTCCTAACGTTGCTTTATTAAGCTCTACGGCTAAGCATTACGTCCTTAGGTGCAAAGCCCTCTTTGATGCAAATAATTTTTGCTCGCACGCTAGAAGGAAGGACCGCACTGACATGTAATTAAATTACAACGGGCTGCTGCAAAACAGTTTTCCTTTTATTACCGTTTTCCCACGTCGTCGCCAGAGGGCTTCGCGAGATTGTCAGAAATGGGATTATTATCGTCAGTTGAGCTAAACGTCTTTCCATTTAATTATGTTTTATGATATTACTTTATATGTTAATATGGCTTGCATCTTCTACAATCGAACATTTAACACAAGATTCATGTTCTCTTACCGAGAAGAACCCACGCAAATGCCGGCAAATGTCTCTGTTTCAACAGAATGTTGTTGTGCAATTTTACAAAACAAAACAATTTCCATCTGCCATTCACACTCCCTGCATCTAATAGGAGTTGTAGCTGCTCTTTTTATTGCGTGTTGTCGTGGCACAAACACGGTGGAATTTGCTATATTAAAATTAACTTTTGCGTTAAAATGAAGGCGGTATTTTGGAATTGGATTAAATTAATGTCATTTTATGCTAATACGTTTTGGTTACGGTACGAAAAACACGCGGCGACCGTACCGCCAGGAAGAATTCAGAATATTTTTTGAATATGAACGTTAAGATAATATATGTATACCTACGTCCGTGTCGATACTTTACTACTTTTTTTTGGGTTTATTTGTTTTATTTCATATCACACAAATATGCAAAGATAAACCATCAGAAAAAAGCTTCTGATGGTTTGTTTTGTTCAGTTTGTAAGCCTAAAATCCAAAGCCGTTTTTAAATCTGGCTTTTGCAAAATTTGGCAGGAAAAATTAGAAAATAAATTATACGATGAATGCATAATTGGGGCACTATTGTAGTGCAAAACCTCTCAATATTTTTATGTCATTACCAGACAGTACCAGGTCTGTAAAGTACCTGATTTAGTACCCGGATTTTCACTTTACAACCGAAACTACGTTAATGAATGAGGCCTATCGTCGTTTGATCGTCGTTGGGTTTGTAGAGGTAAATAGAGGCGCGCGGCGCATTCCGTATGATTTTAGGGGTCCCTACCCAGACGGTCAAATTGTTATATTTAGTATGCACATATGAAAACGAATAAAAAAACATTACCCTATTTAAGCTGTTATCATTGCCGAAAATCGCAGGCCTAAGTGAAGGACACAACTCATTAATATTAAGGAGGCAATCTTTTTTACCTTTCTTAAAATATTCACAGGAGAAACCCAAAAATAAATTCAGCTGTTTTTAAAAGGCAGTGAGGTGCGGTTTGCAAGGCAGCAGGGAAAGACGACGATTACATGACCTATGGTGAAAAGGTATTTTTAAAAAACGATTATACCCAGACCATGTACAGTAATAATGGTCTAAGATTACAAGATGCTTGGTTATTACCAAAGAAAGGTTTAAGAGGTTGAGAATAATATCTGGTTAACAAACAAAACCGGATTTTCTCATGATTTCTCGCCGCAAAAGTTACTGATATGCCAAAAATTATTATTTTAGTAGATTGTTTTGCGTTAAGGTTGTCATTTATTTTAAATTTAACATTGGTTCTCTTATGTCGAAAATATTTGACAGAATTTCATTGGGGTAAGATTTAACGGGCAACTAACATTGTTAGCAAAATATTTGTTTTTACCTTGGGGGGTGGCAAAACGGCGAATCATCCCTTTTTTTTCTTCACTTCACTTCTTAAATAATTCAGGGCACGACTAAACGAAGGGTTTTAAGATGCCCCAAGCGAATGTTTTTCGTTTTCATTAGCAAAAGGGTAAAAGCGCTTAAAAGTGTTCAATGAATAAAAAAGATAATGCTTAACGAATAACGCAGAGGTGGCAGAGGGTATACCTATGTGTAAATAAAATCTGTGATTGTGTTTATAACCCACCATAGTAGCTGCGGACAATATATTTAAAAAAAAAACAATGGGGAGTTTTTCGCTTATTATAACAAAACGACATTTAAAAATACTTGTTCGAATATGGCCTTGTAACGTAAGAAAAATATCTAATAATTGTGTTGGTCCTTCGAGCCCGATTTGTTTTTATTCAATTTGTTTTATATCAGGATTTAAGGGTTTGTAACACCTCGCTTATTTTATAATTTTACCTACTTTTCAACGGTTATTAGACCGTGCCGATGTGGCGAGTCAACTTGCCGGATGCGAACTTTGGAATTCGAATTTTCGAATCAATTAGTATTCCAACTGGCTTGAGGCGCATTTGCTTTGGTGTTGGGGATCGGTACCCAACTTTTATCCATCCATTCATTTGCATAACACCCTGTATATGTTATAACTTTTACTAATTAACTTCGCATTAGAAAAAATTTTAATTTAGAAATTGGGTCAATAAATCAAACTTCTAAAAAATGTCGAGTATACGGGCTCCACGTTGCCCTACTTTAATCAATTTTGCATAACAGAAAAGTAATTTGGCTGACGAACCAGTGATGAACTTTTGACGTTTGAAATTTATGTTCCTTGCATAAATTCTTCCAGCTTTTTACTGTTGGAATTTGATTATGTTGAATTGAAACCGCATAAGGGTTCTTGAGTTTCCTAAAACCGTATTGAAAACGTCTGTAAAATATTCAAGAACATTTTTATTGAAAAGTGTTATTTTATGTATGTATACGAGTAGTAGTATCGAATACTATGTAAATATAAAAGATCTATGCTAACATTGGTAGTTAAGGAGATTCGACCTCTCTCGGGCAAGAGAATATACAGTGTGTGTATAAAGTCTGGAAACGGCTTAATAACATCACAATTTACTGGCCGATTTAAACCAAATTTGGTACAGTTGTGTAAGAGGATCTAACGCACCGAATGACGATATTGGCGTTGTTGCCAGCTTTTTAGTTTGTCTGGAATTCGAACGAATTTTATATTTTTAAATATAACACCCAGTATATTTTTACATTTTTAAATTCCACATAAAATTATAATTATTTTTTATTAAATGCATTATTAGTCTATACTTCATAGTTTCCGAGATATTGACTCTCGAAAAGTGACATTTTTGAACTTTGACAGCTTATAACTTTCTAACAGTACGTCCTAGAGCAAAACGGCTTACATGTCCCTATCTTCAATTTTTATTATCTTCCCAAAAATATCAACTTCCAGTTAAACCGGAACAACTATATTTCCTGTTTTCGAGTTACATCCGGTTTAACCGGAAGTTGATTTTTTTGGGAAGATAATAAAAATTGAAGATAGGGACATGTAAGCCATTTTGCTCTAAAACGTACTGTTAGAAAGTTATAAGCTGTCAAAGTTCAAAAATGTCACTTTTCGAGAGTCAATATCTCGGAAACTATAAAGTATAGACTAATAATGCATTTAATAAAAAATAATTATAATTTTATGTGGAATTTAAAAATGTAAAAATATACTGGGTGTTATATTTAAAAATATAAAATTCGTTCGAATTCCGGACAAACTAAAAAGCTGACAACAACGCCAATATCGTCATTCAGTGCGTTAGATCCTCTTACACAACTGTACCAAATTTGGTTTAAATCGGCCAGTAAATTGTGATGTTATTAAGCCGTTTCCAGACTTTATACACACACTGTATAAAGAATTTTAATAAAATATTCCAATTATATTATTGATGGTATTTTGTATTCAAGTCGCATCATAATCATAATCATAATCACAGACAAATAATAAGTATAGAAAGGTGAAGGTATATGATTGTGTATTCTATTAAAAAGGGATCAAAGTGGTTTCATTTGATTGTATAACTTTTAAAAAGGGACGAAAAGCCCTTTCGAACATATTTCTCCACAGAGAAATGAGCTTTAATTATTATGAACGGCATTTCTTACGTAGGTCAGAATTAGAAGCAGTTTGCTTGTCAAACAGGACACGATTCCTGGTAATAGGAATAACTGCGTCGCTACACAGTTAATTTAAATTCTATACATAATAATTAGTTTAAAAGACGCGGTTTTCCTTTGCGGCATACTCAAGCGAGAAAATACATAGTTGGAAGCATAGACCTAGAAGTAGGGTTGCCACTTCTCGTACTCGTACAATCCATTCCGGAAGACTAGTCCATAAAACGAATACCCGGCAAAACCTACAACCAGAGCTGTCGCAATTACTCTTAAAAAGTAATTCAATTACAATTACCCATTACCCTCCGAAAAAGGCATCAATTACAATTACCAATTACTAACAGTGTGATAAAAATATTTAAATGATCAATTACCCACTAAAAGTAATTGATTCCTTGATCAATTACCGCATTCGAATTAATGTTAATTCAATTACTTTTATATTAATTCAATTACTTTATAATAATGGAACTACCTTAAAAGTAATTGAATTACTCTGAATCTATAAATTATAGGCACTTTTTTGCCAAATAAATTACTAGTAATTTAATTACATTTTGGTAAGTAATCGAATTATATTTTGGTAAGTAACTGAATTACATTTTGGTAATTCAATTACATTTTGATAATTGAATAACATTCTGGTAATTGAATTACATTTTTAAAATTGAATTAGTAGAATATGAGCAATGGAATTACTTTTTTTACATTTAACAAAAAAAGAGTTGTATATAGGTAAGGTATTATTTTTCATAGTACTTAGTAGGTCTTACTATCACACTTTATTATAGAAAGAAATTTTAAAAAATTCGAAATTTATAGTTAAACTTGATCTCCAAATTTTGATAAGTACCTACTTACCTTTAACAGATTGACCAATAATAACAACAGTAACTGTCTTTTTTATTTAATATGATTTATTTGTTAAAATAAAACAAACGTAATATTAGGGAAAATAAAAAATATTTTTTTCTTTCTAGAGTAAAGGAATTATGAAAATTTTTAAGGAATTGAATTGTTTTGAAGTAATTCAATTACTTTTAATCTAATTGAATTATTCGGGAGTAATTAAATTACTTTTTATATAATTGAATTATTTGGGAGTAATTCAATTACCTACCTTTATTCTAAGTAATTGAATTATTTGGGAGTAATTCAAGTACTTTTTAAAATAATTGAATTACTTTTAAGTAATTTAATTACCTCAGATTTCTTAAAACCAATTACCAATTACAATTACTTTATCACAGTAATTGGAAAATCAATTACAATTACTATTTTCAAAAAGTAATTCAATTACAGTAATTCAATTACTAAAAAGTAATTGAACACGATTTTTCAATTATTTTAATTCAATTACCGACAGCTCTGCCTACAACAGTGTATAGCAAAAGGTTAATGGTGATCACATTTCAGCAATTCCAGGGAAGGGACTTATTAGTATTTTACACTGTCTATTATCTTCGTAACAAAGATCGTCATTTTGTATTACAAAATAGTACACGCTTTTTAAGCTTGCTCTATGAATATTTGAAGCATTAATTTTCTAAACCTTAACCCTTGAATATCAACATATTGATATTCAAAGCCCGAACAGACGCAAATCTAAATCTTAATCTAAAGCCCCCTTTAAATTATTTATTTCATATGTTCGTAAGATAAATGGTATGAAAATTTTAATTAAAAATACATCCGAAACATTAGCCACTACGTGGGGAGCTAAATGTCGCTAATTTTTCTTTTAAATACGTGCTTATCTACGGACAGTAGCAAATTA
Organism: Polydrusus pterygomalis; assembly: GCA_963969555.1. NCBI lineage: Eukaryota > Metazoa > Arthropoda > Insecta > Coleoptera > Curculionidae > Polydrusus > Polydrusus pterygomalis. The sequence goes on from OZ018381.1 coordinate 54,592,451, forward strand.
CTGTCGTCAAACATGGTAGGAATAAAAACACGAATACCTACTGAATAAAAAAATGTATAGCATTAATTTCCAGCCTTAGAACACAATACGTCATTTCTCGGACACAAATTAATGGGCAAATACATTCCTGTTACTACAACTTTTCAATAAACTTTTTGTAATACATTTACGTAAATAAGCGCTCCCAATACCAAACACAAAACATGGTTAGATAACTATAAACTTACTTTGAAATCCCTCATGCCCAAAGTTCCGTAGACAAGAAGTTGTCGTTCGTCCTCGAACAAACTTAAATCCGTTAACCGGCTTAGAGTGGAAAGATCCTGCAACAAATGGTTGTTATATGGTTAAAAGTTGGAACATTAGCCGGTGTCTGTTGTTGCGGATATGTTTAGGGAAAATTAACTTTCCTGCATGCATGTCTACAATTTTTTTACTTTTCTAGCAGAGAGAGCAACGTAATCAGCAAAAAAAAGTTCATATATTATCGGATCTCGGAGTTTTGGGGTCTCTAAAAACATGTTGATCATTTCCGTCGATACTAGAAAAAGGAGGACATTTCGGTAAAAGAGGAGGACTCAACGTGTTAAAGAAGGACTGTCCTCTTGAAAGGGAAACCCTTGGCCACCCTTAGTGATAAGACTCAAAGGAATTCAGAGTCACACTCTTGTTTTCAAAATGAATCCGTACCAATGTTTTGGACCAATAAAGCTAGTGTAATACCGTGCGAGCAAAAATTATTTGCATCAAAGAGGGCCTTGCATCTAAGGACGTAATGCTTAGCCGTAGAGCTTAATACCTGTTTGGTGTCAGTAGCTACCTGAATTAACAATCAATCAATCTCTTCCGTCATCTTTGACAGTCGTTACAAGTAATTTGATTCATCGCTAATTTTTCCAATTTCTTGAACAATTCACACAATGGGCTTTACGGAACAGCACAAAACATTCATGGTTGAAGCGTATTTTCGAAACGGGGTTAGAGAGAAGTGGGAAGATCTTATGGAACATGCAGGACTATTCTTAAGAAGCAGCCTTATAAAGTGCAAGTATTCCAAGAAATACAAGCCGCAGATTTTGAAAGACGCAGGAATTACTCTCAATGGTTTACCCAAAATTTATTGGAAAGAAATGATTTATTAGACATGAAATTTTTTTCGGATGAAGCCTGGTTCCACCTTGTTAATTTTGTAAACAACAAATATAAATTTGTATTTGTCTAATTTTATTACTCATTAGTTTGGCATATGTCATGTCATATTATGAATTTGACAAAATTTTAACCTAGATTTGGTTAGATATATCGTCCCCATATCATTGTGATCTAAACCAAGCCCTACGTTTTTTAATCCAAGCACTCTTTGATGCAAATAATTTTTGCTCGCACGGTACATAATAGTTACCACAGATATATAGCGATATCTTTATAATTTAGTTTTCACCTGACTTTATTCTCCAACAAAAATTAAAATTACAAATGGTGAAAAATGGTCCTAGCTTCGAATGCAACGCCACAAGCTTCGAAACAACAGCAGTAAAATGGCAAAATGGACATGAATATCTGAAAGTTTACCTCCACTTCTATTCCAGTCACGTTTGTAATTTTTAGGCTTGAACGAGTTCCCAAACTCTTATTAGAAAGTTTGGTTTTTGTAAAGTTAATTTAAGATTATTTGAATCACATTTGTTTTCGTTTAATTATACTTACGAAAAAGTTATTAAGGCAATTTATTGGATAATTTCCGCCCCCCTGGTTATTTCACAAACATGCTAATTGGTGTGTTAAGAATTCAGACGAGATTACAGATCAAGGACGAAGCAAATCAAAGCAAAAAGGATATGATGTAATTAGCAAGGACAGAAAGGCAATCAGTAAGAAAATATTTCTTGTAGAGTCAGCAGATACCGCGTGCGGAAAGTGAAATCGTAGCTATTTTTAACTCTCTTTCATGGTTCATGGAAGACGGAAATCAGTTTACGTACTTGTATAGTCAAATATTCCTAGCTTATTTTAGACCCACAATTTATTTTTATTTATATTCTGTTTCTTAATTTAACTTTCAAAATGTCTTTATTCCAAACTAACTTTTACAGTTCATTACATGGAAAGTGACAACATAATATAGAAAATAATAACCATTAAAAAAAATAACAATAAAAAAAATGGAATTTAATCCGATTTAATTCATTAATAAAATAAATTTAAAAAAAATAGTATAAATAATTTAATTTAGTAAATATCTCTTTAATTGTTTTTTAAAAACTGCCAATTTTTTAATTTTTCTGATATTTTTTGGAAGATTGTTATATTTTATTATTATATTATTATAATATAAAAGCGATTTTTTTCCGACATTACTTTTTACTGGTAGAGTTTGATAATTTATACAACGTCTGGTGTTATGATCATGTAATGTCTTATTCTCCTGAAGTGTTATGTTTGCTTTTTTTTCTTTTAAAATAATAGAGTGAATTAGAATACAAATTTTTAATTTATAAATGTTTTGAACGTGTAAATACCCTTTCGGTCTATATAGATTAACAGTTGGTTCTAAATGTGGTAATTTGTGTATACATTTAATAACTTTATTTTGCAATGTTTGTAATGGTTTTAAGTTTGATAAACAAGCAGAGCCCCATGCAGAAGCTAAGTATTGCAATTTTGAATATATTAATGAAAAATATATATTTTTTAAGTATTGCAAAGGAATGTAACATCTAGCTCTGTACAAAACAGATACCAAAGGAGATATCGAGTTGATAATATACTGGATATGGCATTTCCAATTTAAATTTTCGCCTAAATCTAATCCTAAAAATTTTGATAATAGAATCAGGACTTTTTGAGAAATGCACTACTCGGATACAGAAGGATTAGAACCTCTACGGTTTCGGTGTCGCGGATAGTTTCCAGTGGATCGACATACGGGTTCACCTGGAAACTGCTCCCCTGATAAATGAACTCTGCGGCCACATCCTTGGAAAGAGGAGGTACCATTAAGGTCGAGGTCTGCGTTAGACATCAAGAGCAATTTACCTTAATAAATCCAGGTCCAGATTGAAAAATCCCTTGCTCGGTGCTCGACGGTTTCCCTCTATAAATAACATCAAATCCGGGGATCTCAATACTCCTGTAATTTTTTGCGACCAAGTAGTCTTTAGCGGCGCATAATAGGGTGTCAAATAGTCCATTTGCTTTTGTGGCTTGATATCTTGCTAGCTGTCTGAAAAATTGCAAATTGTAGAAAATATAGCCAGTGAAATATTTCAGTGTTCAAAGGAACAAACATAAATTTTTTAGAAATATCTAATTCAGTTTGTAGCAACAATTCTGGATAAATGTTGAATATGAACATTATATAACACAAAAGAAATAATACCTTAATTTCTCGTCTTCATCCGCCAAGGACTCGGTAACGGAATATTCTACTATTACAGACTTCAGTTGATTCCGTAATATTGTTGTTAATATTTCCTTTAGTTGAAGCCATATTTTTTCCTGTAGAATCTGTTCTAAAAGAATATGTTACGTTTGAAGTACGACAAACTCTTTTGATGTACCGGAAATTTTGACCAAAAACATAGACGGAATATGCTCTGAATAAATCAACATATACAGGGTTGCCCAGAAGTCCGGAATAAAATTAATATAGCCTTAACATGTAACTTTTGGGAAAAACGCTCGGACACGTCGATTTAGTTTTATGTATGCTCAGATTTTGACGTTATTCGTTTGTTTCTTTTATAGATATTTGTCAAAAATATGACGACATTGATCTTTTTTTTAAATGGGAACATACAGGTTGTGATACCTCATTTGAAAGCTAATATCTCGTACAGTATGCTCATAAATTTTGGCGCGATTCTGTCAAGCTATTTTAAAATGGCGACTGTTAAAAGTTTTTAAAAAAATCCTTATTTAAATAAGCGGAAATGATAAATCATTGATTTTTTTACCTTTCAAGGTAAAAAATCTTCATTGTTTCACGTTCTGACATTTTGTGAGTTAACAATAGTTATGGTTTATTTGTTATTTATTTCGTCAAAATAAAATGAAACGAAGCAAAACAAAACACAAAAAAAAGGTTTAAGGTGGCAAATGCTGGAAATGTCATTCACCCTCTACTTGGCATGCTCCCAGACGATGGTAAAATCCATCAACGGAATTCCGAATGGCTTTAGCCGATATGTTATGTGACTCCAATCTAATTTTCTTATTTAAATGTTCAATATTATTTGGCCTATTTTGGTAAACTTATTCTTCTAAATATCCCCAAAGAAAATAGTCTAGAGGCGTTAAGTCTGGGGAACTCGGTGGCCATTAAATTGTACCAAGTCGTCTAATCCAGCGACCTGGAAATATGTCATCTAAATATCTTCTCACATTGACACCAAAATGCGGGGGAGCACCATCTTGCTGAAACCAAATTGTTTCATTAGGTATATCTGGATCTACTTCGAAAAACTACTACTACTTGGGAAAAATTACAGTTAGAGCAGGCATCAACTCAAAGGTTAAGAAATCCAGGTACATCAATGATTTATCATTTCCGCTTATTTAAATAGAGATTTTTTTTAAACTTTTAACAGTCGCCATTTTGAAATAGCTTGTCAGAATCGCGTTAAAATTTATGAGCATACTGTACCAGGTATTAGCTTTCAAATAATTTATCACAAGCTGTATGTTTCCATTAAAAAAAAAAGATCGATGTCGTCATATCTTTGACAAATGTCTATAAAAAAAAACAAACGAATAACGTCAAAATGTGAGCATATATAAAACTTTTTATAATAAAATACTAATTTTATTCCGAACTTCTGGGCAATCCTGTATAAGTTAAATAAGGCTACTTCTCTACAAAATTAAAAGTCTCTATATATACCAAAAGAATTTAGGATTTTAGGAATTTAGGAATTTAGGACTATTTTTTTTTGTTTTAAATTATTAACTACAGTATGCCTCGACCATTCTTTATAGCCGTTAGAAAAACAAATTAAAAAGTGTATAGGCATGCCCATGAAAATAATGAATGGTATTGGTATAATTTCTTACTTTTACTGACGCAAATTACTGAAATTACGTTTATGGGGAATTAAAAATAGAACAAAACTCTTTTTCATATTTATGATTGAATTAAATTTTACGTAAAAATTATAAAATAATACAAAACTTCACATATTTTAATGAATATTTTGAAAAAGCTTCCCGCTGCTGCGAAAACAAATAAAAATGTTCTTTTTATGACTAATCACGGAAATTTTAAGAAATAATATTTATTAAATATTTACATCGAGTGTACTCCGCGATTATATAGAATTTACCAGTTTAAACTTCAATATATTCTATACAGGCTGTCCGGAAATGATGAGCAAAAAATTTATAGGATAATTCTAGACCGAAAATAAATGCTATCTCTTCCTATAACATTTTTCCGAAAATTGATTATTAACGGAGATACAGGGTGTTAAAGTTAAATTTTATTTGCAGTTTTCAAACACATAAGTTACTAGAACAATAAATTAAACATTCAAATCAAAGGTTCAAAGTGACGTCCTTCCTCTTCAATGCATAAATTAATTCTTCTAAAAAAATTCCAACGAACTCCATGGAATATTCCTTCCTTTGCTATGCTATGTTTAAGATTAAAAATAAATTAAAATGATTTCGTATTTATCACATGCAAGCAATGTTATTTTAGCGTTTTTCTCGAAAATGGTTAGATTTATCGAAACGAAAGTAGTATATCTTTTTTATGTCAAAAGGTTAGGAGAATAAAAATATTCAGTGAAAATGCGCGTACAGTGTAGGACAAAAAATTTGGGACCATTCAAATTAAAGTATTGGCTCCTATGTGGCGCCCTCTACAAAATGCGAAAAAACAGTGGGAAAATTTGTATTCCTCATCCCGAACAAGCCCCACATACGAGATTTTGTCAAAATATTATGAGCGTAGCAAAAGGTATGGCAAAAAAACTGCAAATAAAATTTAACTTTTAACAGCCTGTAACTCTGTTAATAATCAGTTTTCGAAAAAATGTTATAGGAGGAGATAGCATTTATTTTCGGTCTAGAATTATCCCCTAAATCTTTTGCTCAACATTCCAGTAGTATTATATTATCCTGAATAATTCAAAAATTAAATTAGGACGCAGAAAATGGTGGGAAATAATCAGTGGTCGATATTATCATTTTTTAATTTGATGCAACTTGGAAAATTCGCGAACAGAGAATTGCTTTTAAATCCAGATGGAAAATGCATTAAAGTCTCCGCAATACCCATTTTCTGGAAGATTTTATATTATAAAGTTATTTATTGATTGTGGATATTAAAATTCAATGGTCCAAATGATCCATTGAAATAGCCGATATTTGATGACGATACACTGAGAAACTATTTTTATTTGTATTGTTACTATTTAAAAAAATTATTATTCTAGCTGATCAGATATAAATAAGTAAGGAAAAGAAAGAAAAACGTCTTCCTCCACAAAATTTGTTAGAATAAAAGTATTCCACCAGCGGTTTCTACATGTTTCGAACGTAGAAACGTTCATCATGAGGAAACAGAAAAATTTGCTGATGGTATTAGCGGAAGAGAAAATGATTAGAGGTATAAAACCTTAATGGAGCTTTTATGGAATCAAAACTGGTGTGTTGATAGATACAACATAATAGAAATATTAAAGACAAAATTATAGTAAATTAAAACATACTGAGTATGTGACACATTTGTTTAAAAAAGTCGGAACCAACCAGGTGGAAGGGGAAGTTTCCATTTTTTCTTTACCATTCATATTATGTTATATCTATCAACAAACCCGTTTCGATTCTATAAAAGCTCCAGTATGGTTTTATACCTATAATCATTTTTCCTTCTGCTTAAACCATTAGCAAATTTTTCTGTCTCCTGATGATGAACGTTTCTACGTTCGAAACATGTAGATACCCCTGGTGAAATACGTTTATTCTAATAAATACTGACATCTTCACTTTAAGCATGGATTATTTCTTCAAATTAAATAAGTAAATTACGATACTTTTATACCGCCATAATTATTTTCTTAGTTACGGCATTCTTTTTTTAATATGTAACTGCCAAGCATTGGACAAAAAAATTTCTATTTGCTTGTTTTTTCTTTGGAAAAAAACTTTTTAGTGTAAATTACATCTTCTGAAAGGATTAAAGATACCCCAGAGATCTCAAGTTAATCAAATTAAAAGACTAATCCAGTAGAAGAACGTGAAAAAGCAAATACATTTTTAATTCAACTTACCTCCCGCGAGACTGGTAATCTTGTTCTCCACTTGGGTTTCTTTATTGACGAAATAATTTACCTAAAAGAAAGTATCTCGTCAATATTAAGACTTTTTGGGATATAAAGTAGGTAATAGCACAATATATAGCTACGCAATAGCTACCGTGCGAGCAAAAATTATTTGCATCAAAGAGGTCTTGGATTAAAAAACGTAGGGTTTGGTTTAGATCACATTGAACACAATGATATGGGGACGATATATCTAACCAAATCTAGGTTAAAATTTTGTCATGACATGATATGCCAAACTAATGAGTAATAAAATAAGTAGACAAATATAAATTTATTTTTGTTGTTTACAAAATTAACAAAGTAAGAATATACGGAAAGAAAACGAAAAATAATTACATGAATTGCTGAAATTGGCCACCGCCATGCTCCAAGCATAAATTCACACGTCTCTTCATATTTTCGAAAGTGTTGACCAGCATCTCTGGAGAAATGTTACCACATTCTTGGATAATCCTTTCTTGTAATTGTTCTAAATTTGCAACTGGTGTTTTAAAAATAGTGTTCTTTAAATGAGGAAAAACGAAATAATCCATAACCCTTAAACAAGGCGATCTAGGTGGGAATTCAATGTCTGATCGAAAACTGATCAATCTGTTGTCGAAAAAATTGCGTAAGTAGTTAATAGTTTCGGCGGCTGTATGGGCGGTTGCTACGTCCTGTTGAAAATATCCAAAACGTAGTTCGTCGTCAAGTAATTGCTCCGCAAATGGATTCAAAATATTGTCTCTATACCGCTGTGCTGTAACTGTGTCATGGCAAAAAATAGGACCAACAATTATTCTTCGGGAAACAGCTAACCAGACATCAATTTTTTGAGGGTGCAATGTGGACAAAAAAAATCGGGATTTTCACTACTACACATGCGTGTATTCTGAGAATTCACATAACCGGAGAGGTGGAACCAGGCTTGATCCGAAAAAAATGTCAGGTCTAATAAATCATTTCTTTCCAATAAATTTTGGGTAAACCATTGAGAGTAATTCCTGCGTCTTGCAAAATCTGCGGCTTGTATTTCTTGGAATACTTGCACTTACATATAAGGCACTATAAGGAAATAAATTTAGCTGCTTCTTAAGAATAGTCCTGCATGTTCCATAAGATCTTCCCACTTCTTGGGACAGGCGTCTTATACAATTTGTTGGCGTATTTTGCATTATTTCACAAACGTTTGCAACAAGTTCTTCTGTTCTTACAGATGGTCTTCCTGCTCCTTTTTTGTGTTGTATAGAACCTGTTTCCCTAAACACAGCCACGGTTCTTTTCAGGCAATGATCCCCAACAATAAAAGCAACGTTAGGAAAAGGTTCGTGAAAATCGTCCATGCACAAACTCGGATTGTATTGCCACTCACCATTTACTCTAACCCCGTTTCGAAAATACGCTTCAACCATGAATGTTTTGTGCTGTTCCGTAAAGCCCATTGTGTGAATTGTTCAAGAAATTGGAAAAATTGGCGATGAATCAAATTACTTGCAACGACTGTCAAAGATGACGGAATAACTGATTGATTGTTAATTCGTGTAGTTAGAGACACCCAACAGGTATTAAGCTCTACGGCTAAGCATTACGTCCTTAGATGCAAGGCCCTCTTTGATGCAAATAATTTTTGCTCTATTCTAATTGTTGCCTCTATTCACGATACCGATGGTGAAAATTGTCCTCGCGAAAAAACGACACCGCACTCCTCTTGCAATTTTGGCTACAACTTAGTTGAGCTATGAATATTTTAGGGCCTCTGTAGCGTTTATTACCAATCATGTTTATAACCTTTTTATAACCGCCTATGTACGAGTGAAAAAATAGTTTATTCATTTATTTTCTTTCTTCTGGCGTTCCCTTCTTATTAAATTACTTACCGCAACTTCACTTTCTTCCCAGGTATATTTCACGTCGTAATTTTCTGGCATAAACGAGTCCCCTTGGATTAGAAGGCCTACTCTTCCTTGGACCGATACGTCTGAGAAATTTACACTGAAATGGGTAGAAACAAAAATTACCACATTTTAAAGAGATCGTGCGCCAGGAATAATACATTTCCACTATGATTGAAAAAATGCTTATAAAAATACCCTAGCAATTCCCCCCAATGTGAGGGGGGGGGGTCAGTAGCCAAGTGAACCGAGTATACACTGAGAAAAATGATCTAATACAACAGGTTTGCTAAGACATAGTTTCTATTGATAGCTTATTTTTTATTAACCCATATTAAATAAATTGCTAGTGTATCAAACCCGCTTTAGTGTTATATCAATTCCAGATTTGCTGGAACAGTGTTTTTATTGGTAGTAATCAGTTCCATTAGCAGCACAATTTTGTTGAATAATGAACTACTTTTAATGCAGCAACTTTGTTAAGAAATAAATTATATCTTCTCAATGCGACGCATTTTTGTGCCAGTAAAGCGCTTTCTCTACAATTAAGAAAGCAAAGCAGCGTCCCTAAAAACAAATTGTATCCGTTAGAACCTACGTTGGTTCGTAGCGATCGGCAATCGCCGCGCGCCGTAGTATTCGTTTGAACGTATTTGTTGCGCAGGTCACATCGTATTCGGAGTATTATTTTGACTTTGCATTTAAGTTTTTTTAACTTTGCGAGTTATAATCTATGGACGAATTTTACGATCTCAGTAAACCATGTTGCATAATAGATCATCATATGCAATGTTAAACGACAAAAACAATATCACACTAGAAGCTATTTAAATTTTGAGAACTACAGTACTGATTTGTAGTGATAAGTATATGATTTATTAACCGCAGCAAGCAAATATTATTATGATTAATGTCAAGTTTCATTACAACTGCTAGTCGGAACTAATAGAGTATTCAGTATTCAGATCAATAATGGCTATAAACCATTCTATGGTAGCATTAACTCCTATTTATTATTGGCTAAATTACCGTGATATTATCACTGCACAACGGTCTAGCAATTTTTGTTGTCTTACAGTAGGAAAGCGCGTTACTGTCACATATAGTATTAAACAGTTGTATAAAGAGTATGTGGTTTCTTATAAGGAATAGAAGGCTTTTTCTCAGTGTACGAGGAGCAGTAGAAAAAGTCTTCTTCAATAAATAAAACAAAACACCTTTTTTTATTAGGTAATGACAACTTACCCAATGGTTCCATTACTCGATACTGGTAACACCTTCTGTAGGGCGATATTATTTACTTCGTAATTCCCGATTACCTTCAGGTCGCCTAGCTTGAAGTGGATATCCAGGCAGAGCTTGCACAAACTAACTGACAAATTAACCACTTTGAAATCTGGTAGCCACGGTAGTTTTAGGTCACTTAATTCTCTGAAAGAAATTCATAAAAATACATAATTTCTGTGCATAGTGAAGAGAATATTTTTTTTTAATCAGCCACTATTAACTATAACACCCCGTATTTTAGCCACGTTTCTTCCTTGCAATTTGTGTTAAAGCAAGAAACTATTCCGAAACTTATCAAAGTTCTCCGGGAAGTGGCAGCTTATCTCACTAATTTTATTATCTAGCAATAAAAGCTTCCAGATGTTTCAAAGGAAAATTGAAAATTCTTTCTCGTGTTAAAAAGAAAGTTTTCTTTTAGTTTACGAAAAACGTTTTATTGGGCTATGAGCTGAGGCGAAACAAACACCACCGCAGAGGGGGGCGGCCAGTCGGGGGGCCCACATTGACGGTCCCTTCAAAACATGCTGCCAGCTTTGCTGTTCATTGGTATTTAATTTCATAATTAATTTAATTTTTTTATATACTGAGAATTTAACTTCGTTAAGTGAAGAAGAATTATACGTGAAAGCGCGACATTTACAAACGATATATCATAAAGACTTGTCCATTGACTTTCCTAGTCAAATTTTAAGCCTCAGAAAGGGACTTGGATATAGAATTTCAAAATTAAAAACAGTGTATGAACTTACGGATCGTTTATTAATAAAAAATCAGTGTGTTTCTTCACATTTTCCAGATGTATCTAGTGCAGTGATGTTATTTCTAACTTTACCAGTTAGTGTGGTATCAGCGGAGCGATCTTTTTCCAAACTTAAATTAGTAAAAACCTATTTACGTAATAGACCAGGGTCGATAAATTTTGAAACCAAAAAAAATATTAGTAGGATGAAACCCATTGGAAAAGGAAGAGAATAGAACAAAAATGAAAGGAAAAATAAATTACGGGCGATCCGAGGTCGGGAAGGGGGGGAGGGGGGGGGGGGGGGTTTAAGGGTAGAAAACGATTTATCTCGATTTCCGGTAAAACTGCAAGTCCTATGAAAAAACGTTAAATGGCAAAGTTGTAGGTAATAAAAAGATTTACAACTTTTGTATTCGCACTTTTTTCACATAACCTCAAAATTAATGTGAAAAATTCAAATAACCAAGTTTTTGGTTTCTTATTTTTATCTTTTACAAAAAAATTTTTTTATCCACGAAATTTGGTAAAAACTTAACTTTGTATGTCCTAAGCACACTGTAATTTTTTTGATTTAAAATATTAATTTTTTAATCTTATTTTGACTTAATATTGAAAAAACACCCTAATTTTCAATCGAAAATTCTCACGTCAAAATATCTGCTTTTTTAAAAAAGTCTGAGGGCTTTTTGTTCGTTGAAATCTCTACTTTCTGATGGTGTTAAAAAATATATACATTACTATGGTGGTTTTTTTTTTAGATCAATATGTACAATTTTGAGCTATTTATTAAAATGTATACTTTTTTTTTATCAATGTAACATGGAATCTTACGTTTTTCGAGTAATTAAAGTATAAATTTTAATAAATAGCTCAAAATTGTACATATTGATCTAAAAAAAAAAAATTCAGATTAGAGTTTTTTTCGTTTCTTTGCATTTTTTTGAGAACATTTACCATAGAAAGAGAGATTTCAACGAACAAAAAGCCCACCGACTTTTTTAAAAAAGCAGATATTTTGACGTGAGAATTTTCCATTTAAAAATTAGGATGTTTTTTCGATATTAAGTCAAAATAAGGTTAAAAAATAAATATTTTAAATCAAAAAAATTACAGTGTGTTTAGGACATAAAAAGGTAAGTTTTCACCAAATTTCGTGCATAAAAAAAAATTTTGTAAAAGATAAAAATAAAAAACCAAAAACTTGGTTATTTGAATTTTTCACATACATTTTGAGGTTATGTGAAAAAAGTGTATATACAAAAGTTGTAGATCTTTTTATTACCTACAACTTTGCGATTTAACGTTTTTCCACAGGACTTGTAGTTTTACCGGAAATTGAGATAAATCGTTTTCTACCCTTAAACCCCCCCCCCCCCCCCCCTCCTCCCCTTCCCGACCTCGGATCGCCCGTAATTTATTTTTCCTTTCATTTTTGTTCTATTCTCTTTCTTTTGCAATGGGTTTCATCCTACTATTAATTTTTTTCACTTTTTACCATTTTCAAAGGCTTCAGCACTGGTCTATAATACCAACAACGCCTTTGGGATTTATCCTTAATCGGTATCGATTTTGCAAAAAAGAACTCTAGACGATCTGGTCGTTTTGTATAATACCTTGTATGTAATTAGTGATATAATGTTTGTGCTGACTTGTTGAGTGTTATATGTTTTACTGTTTTCTGTCTTTTGAATTATATGAGACTCGATCACTGCTACCCCCGTTACTACCATACATGGTAAGGTAAGCAACATTAGAAGTGTTGTTTTAAAATTTTGATTTTGCATCATGTTTGCTGAATATTACGTATAATGACTAACTACCTATATTATGTCTACCAGTCTACCTAGGATTATAAAATACATTCGAATTGTTTGCTGATGGTCTTTTGGGATGGCTAGGTGAATTTGTCTTATTGAATTCTTTAAAAACGTTAGGTACACTTTAAGAATAAAATAAAGAAGGGAGCAAATAATCGTTATAGAGTATTCTTACTTTGTTGTTTTATTGGGAATCCCTGTATAGCAGATCTAGCTTGTTTAGTAATTAAAATTATCGCTTGATTGTCAACGAAAATTTTAATTCTCGGCTGATAACCATCCCAATTCTTTCAAAAGTTTGAAAGGCAATTGGACTTAAAGTGGCTCTTATTCGATAGCTTTTTGTTTAGATTTTCGCAAACTTTGTGAAGTGAAAACCTCCAGGGTCGGCAGACCTTTTTCTTGAATAAGATTTTCTCAAGTCGCAATCACCACAAGTGTTTGTATGCGGCAGGGTACGTATACAGGAATGTGGTAAAAACGTCTGGAATGAAATAGTATATAATATCACAATCTCGGGTTCTTTCTGATATATCTTTATTTTAATTATACAAATAAATGTATAAATGTGTATAAATCACAATACACTATGGAGATTTTGGTTATTAAAGTATAGATGTGGCTCTCGGATTATTACGTATTCATAATAGTCCTAGGTGCTTTATGAGAAGCTATAATTGTCCTAGATGCGCATAGCATAACGCTCTTACTATCACAAGTATTATGCACCTATATTATTAACTGGTTACCATCAAAATTTGCTGCCAGCTTTGCCTTTCATAGGTATTTCATTTCATAATTAATTTTATTTTTTTCTATCCTAAGAATTTAACTTCGTTAAGTGAAGAAGAATTATACGTGAAAGCGCGGAATTTATAAACGATATACCATAAAGACTTGTCCATTGACTTTCCTAGTCAAATTTTAAGCCTCAGAAAGGGACTGGGAGATAGTATTTCAAAATTAAAAACGGTGTATGAACTTGCGGATCATTTATTAATGAAAAATCAGTGTGTTCTTCAAATTTTCCAGATGTATCTAGTTCAGTGATGTTATTTCTAACTTTACCAGTTAGTGTGGCATCAGCGGAACGATCTTTTTCCAAACTTAAAATAGTAAAAACCCATTTACGTAACACTATGGGACAACAACGCTTTTCGGAGTTATACTCAATCAGTATCGAACACGAGTTTGTTAAAACATTAAATATCGACGAAATTATAAACGTTTTTGCAAAAAAAAACTCTTGACGATCTGGTCGTTTTGTATAATAATAGTACTTAGTGACATAATGTTTTTGCAGACTTGTTGAGTGTTCATGTATTTTACTGTTTTCTGTCTTTTGGATTCTATGAGGCTCGATCACTGCTACCCCCGTTACTACCATACATGGTAAGCACATAATAAGTGGTGTTTTAAAATTTTCATTTTGCATCATGTTTGCTGGAATATTACGTATAATGAATAAATAACTACCTATGTTATGTCTACCAGTCAACCTAGGATTATAAAATAAATTTGAATTGTTTACTGTTTTCATAGTAGGTACTTAACACATAATGTGGGTTTAAGCCTAATTAAATTATTACACCATTAACGAATTCCAAAATTCATAAACCTGAACCTAATAGTAATGAAAATAAGAATTATCATTTTCCATTCGTTATACAGTGTCCGCAAGAAAGTTCGCATCAAATGGGATTTTTTTTATTAATAGGTATAGGTAAAAATTGAACAAGCAGTTAGTTTTTGCTTACCTAAAAACCAAAAATGACGTATACTGAAGCAGCTGCACGACTTGCGGTACCTGTCAAATTTGACATTTTTAATAAAATAAGTTCAAAAATGCCATTATTTATCAAAATATCGAAAAACTTTATTCGAGAAAGTTGTTTATTTAGGCATTTTTAGCCTCTGTACGAAATTTTGACAGTCTAATAAAATTTTTATTTTTTGCCAGGTTCTTGAAAATTTTGATCAACCCTCGTAGATTAACTTTTATACATCGATGTAAAACCAGTTGCCTTTACTTCATTTGTAATCTTAATGCAATTTTATGTAAAATTTTTGTTTTCAATTATTTATTTTGCTTCAAAAACTGAAATTGTTATTGATCAGTATGTAATGTTTGATGCAAAGTTTATCTAATTACATCAGTTCTGCCAAAACCGACGTTTCTCATTTTTCCTAAGTTGGTAAACAGATGTAAGAAGAAAATATTAGGAAGCTTTTGTTGAAAGTTTACTTAATTAATATTAAATTAAATTAACTATATTAAACTATATTTTTGTTGAATAAAATGTTTCGAGCGATTAATATTTATTCTTTTTGATCCAATATTAATTAAGTAAAATTTCAACGATAGCTTCCTAATATTTTCATTTTGTACATCTGTTTACTAACTTAAGAAAAATGAGAATCGTCGGTTTTGGCAAAACTGATGTAATTAGATCAACTTTGCATCAAACATTACATACTGATCAATAACAATTTCAGTTTTTGAAGCAAAATAAATAATTGGAAACAAAAATTTTACACAAAATTGCATTAAGTTTACAAATGAAGTAAAGGCAAATGGTTTTACATCGATGTATAAAAGTTAATCTACGAGGGTTGATCAAAATTTTCAAGAAGCTGGCAAAAATAAAAATTGTATTAGACTGTCAAAATTTCGTACAGAGGCTTAAAATGCCTAAATAAACAACTTCCTAGAATAAAGTTTTTTGATATTTTGATAAATAAGGGCATTTTTGAACATATTTTATTAAAAATGTCAAATTTGACAGGTAACGCAAGTAGTGCAGCTGCTTCAGTATACGTCAATTTTGGTTTTTAGGTAAGCAAAAACTAACTGCTTTTTTAATTTTTACCTATACCTAATAATAAAAAAAAAATCCCATTTGATGCGGACTTTCTTGCGGACACTGTAGAGAGGGGGCCCCTGAAAACGTTTGCGGGGGGGGGGGGCTACTCAGTTTTTGTTACGCCACTGTTGTGTAGATAAAATATATTTAAGATAAAATATATTTATTTATTTCCTTAAAACGGAGTATAAGGATTAAGTGAAAAAATTTTTTTTAATAAAAGCCAGCCAGAAGTTGCTGTATCAGAGAGATACCTCCTCCAACCCCTCTAGAACGTTGCTTGATTTTTGCAATGATGTGTTACTAGTTTTCAAAAATAATTCCATTTTTTTTAAATTCTGAAAATAAAATTTAAAAAATTACAAAGAACACACAATACACCAGCGAAATTAAAGCAACATAAATATTTCATTCTGAGCATTGTTTTTTCATGTCGCGTTAATTTCCTCCACGGGTTTCATTCGTTTTTCGTGGGTTGGCTAATAAAAAATACAAGATATCCGCAGCGAATTAATAATGCATCGAGGCTCGAGTTAAAACTGGATTACAGGACTTAATCAATTTCTCGTTTAGGTTTATCCCCTCCAGTCCTTGTCAATTGTATTAATAGACCAAAGGCTATTAGGAGGAATATAGCGTATAGCAATTTATTAATCATTTAGCAGTGTGTAGGAGGTAAGCTCAGGTGTATTAAAATGGTTATTTACATTACAATTGCCGGATGAGCATTATCCCAGTCACACAGACCGAGTCCAGGCAATTCCACGAGTTCTGTAGTGGGCCATAGTGTACTTGTAATGTACAGGGTCTTCCAACGAGGACGGAACAGGGCTCATTTTTGAGCTTCCTTGTATTTAAAGAAAAATCCAAAATAGCCAATCGATGTACTTTTTCCTGCAGAATTCAAAAATGAAACCAAAAATTTATTTGAACCAGAAACAAAAGAGTTACGCTATGGATAAGGTGTTTTTTAAATGGAACATAGCTTTTTTTATACGATTTTTGGAACGAGTGATTTTTTTTTTGTCCGTTCTGATTAAAATATTTAATATTGTAACAGCTATTTTTATTAAATTTTAATGTTTTATCCAGTATTATTTAACTTTAACCTGTTTGAAACATACACTAGGTAATAAAGGTATAATTTGACCTTTAAATGCTTCAAAGTCAAAAAATTTGACAAATTTACTATAACATTGCCGAAATGACTTTAAAGGATTCAAAGGTGATTATACCTTTATTACCTAGTGTATGTTTCAAACAGGTTAAAGTCAAATTATACTGGATAAAACATTAAAATTTAATAAAAATAGCTGTCACAATATTAAATATTTTAATCAGAACGGACAAAAAAAAAATTACTCGTTCCAAAAATCGTATAAAAAAAGCTATGTTTCATTTAAAAAACACCTTATCCATATCGTAACTCTTTTGTTTCTGGTTCAAATAAATTTTTGGTTTCATTTTTGAATTCTGCAGGAAAAAGTACATCGATTGGCTATTTTGGATTTTTCTTTAAATACAAGGAAGCTCAAAAATGAGCCCCTGTTCAGTCCTCGTTGGAAGACCCTGTACAACGTCTTATCTACGAGCATTTAAATAAAAAAATAAAATCTACACATTAAAATTTATTATGATTTTGACAGGTTGTGTGAAACTGACGGTTTTTTTGGGATGTCAAAAAAGTAGCAAGGCAAAATACCGTGCGAGCAAAAATTATTTGCATCAAAGAGGGCCTTGCATCTAAGGAAGTAATGCTTAGCCGTATATAGAGCTTAATACCTGTTGGGTGTCAGTAACTACCTGAATTAACAATCAATCAGTTATTCCATCATCTTTGACAGTCGTTACAAGTAATTTGATCCATCGCTAATTTTTCCAATTTCTTGAACAATTCACACAATGCGCTTTACGGAACAGTACGAAACATTCATGGTTAAAGCGTATTTTCGAAACGGGGTTAGAGTCAATGGTAAGCGGCAATCTAATCCGAGTTTGTGCATGGACGACTTCCACGAACATTTTCCTAACGTTGCTTTTATTGCTGGGGATTTTTATCATTGCCTGAAAAGAACCGTGGCTGTGTTTAGGGAAACAAGTTCTATACAACACAAAAAAGGAGAAGTAAGAACAGAAGAACTTGTTGCAAACGTTCGTGGAATAATGCAAAATACGCCAACAAATTGTATGTATAAGACGCTGTCCCAAGAAGTGGGAAGATCTTATGGAACATGCAGTACTATTCTTAAGAAGCAGCTAAATTTATTTCCTTATAAAGTGCAATAAGTACTCCAAGAATGTGGTAACATTTCTCCAGAGATGCTGGTCAACACTTTCGAAAATATGAAGAGACGTGTGAATTTATGCTTGGAGCATAGCGGTGGCCAATTTCTGCAATTTATGTAATAAAATAAATTTGTATTTGTCTACTTATTTTAGTACTCATTAGTTTGGCATATCATGTCATAATATGAATTTGACAAAATTTTAACCTAGATTTGGTTAGATATATCGTCCCCATATTATTGTGATCTAAACCAAGCCCTAAGTTTTTTAATACAAGCCCTCTTTGATGCAAATAATTTTTGCTCGCACGGTAGTTATTTTTGTATTAAGTGCGCAAAATAGGTGTTTTTCAATGGCACATGAGATTGTCAATTTTTACCGAGACCGTTAGGTCGTCGTTAAAAATTAATTTTCAAAAATAACCCTCGTTTTTTTCTAAATGTAAAGATATATAAGTAATATTTTTCAATTTTTACACATTCACACACTCACATTTTTGTATTATCCAAGGATAGCAATATCGTGTCCAAATTATGAGTTGTCTTTATAAAATCTTTTCTGCGGTGATTCCTCGCCATTTCGTTGTTGAAAGCCTAAAAAATAATATGACATAATATTTTTTTAATTTAGAGTTTCCGCAAATAAAACAAACTCCTTTTGTATCTTCAGTTGTCGCAGAATTTTTTCAAATTTATATTTGCTTAATTAAATTGTATGGGTCTGCATTAATTTAATGAAAATACCAGTAAATGTTTTGATAATTTTTTCAGTGTCAACGTCAAAATTTTTTTTTTAACTGGGAACGCTATTTTGTTATGAACTATTCTACATCCGATATTTTCGCAATACTTTATCCCGAGAGGCCAATTCCAGTAACAACATCGATAACCAAAACCATACAAAAATTTGATAATAGTCGAACTATTTTCAATTTTCAAATGCTGTTGCGAAATACAGGATAAAGGCAATAAATCCTACAGATGGAAATGGTAAAGATTTAAATATTTTGGTACGTGTAGAAAAAATAGGGGAATTATAAGTATACTCTGCCTGTTGGAGACTAGGTATAAATATCATCCTTATATAAATACCATAGACTTCAAGAACTAAAGATGAAGACATGATTCGAAAGGCGAATTTTTGTTTTAATATGGTGGAGAAGACAAACAATGACAGGAAATTGTTGTTGTTTTACCGACGAAAGTACTTCTACCTTGAATAATGAACCCATGCAAAATTTTCGGTACTATAGTTGAGAAAATTAATTAAGGTTTATTGAATCAAAGATTCAGTGTCCCCAAAAAATCAACGTGTGGGTTGGCATTTTGGAACATCATATTATTGGATCATTCTTCTTAAATCACAATTCAACAGCACATTATTCTTTTGAACTACTTCAAAATGAAACTACTCCTGCCGAGGTCGCAGCTAGAATTACCTCTTCTTGTGGGGCAAGACGTTCGCAATGAAATGCACCCCCAAAAGATCGCCTGAAAGGCCAGACCTTTATATAAAATTTAGAATTCTATGCTTAAGTACGTATATATACAGGGTTGCCCAGAAGTCAGGAATAAAATTAATATAGTCTTAACCTGTAACTTTTGAGGAAAACGCTCGGACACGTCAATTTAGTTTTATAAATGCTCACATTTTGACGTTATTCGTTTGTTTTTTTACAGACATTTGTCAAAGATATGACGACATCGATCTTTTTTTTAAATGCAAACATACAGCTTGTGATACATCTTTTGAAAGCTAATATCTCGTACGGTATGTTGATAAATTTTGGTGCGATTCTGACAAGCTATTTCAAAATAGCGATTGTTAAAAGTTTTTAAAAAATCTCTACTTAAATAAGCGGAAATGATAAATCATTTATGCTTTTTTTACCTTTCACGGTAATAAGTGTTCGTTGTTTCACGTTCTGACATTGTGAACTTGTAAAATTAGTTTAGGTATTTCCGAAGTATTATTTTACAATTTTCTGGTGTCAACGTGAGAAGACAGATAAGATATTTCCAGGTCGCTGGATTGGACGACGTGGTAGATACAATTAAATGGCCACCGAGGTCTCCAGACTTAACGCCTCTAGACTATTTTATTTGGGGATATTTAAAAAAAAAGTTTACCAAAATAGGCCCAATAATATTGAAGATTTGAAATACAAAATTAGATTGAAGACACATAACATACCGGCTGAAGCCATTCTGAATCCCGTCGACGGATGTTACCATCGTCTGGGAGCATGCCAAGTAGAAGGCGAAGGAAATTTCCAGCATTTGCCACGTTAAACCACCTTTTTGTTGTGTTTTGTTGTGCTTGGTTACATTTTTTTTTTGACACAATAAATAACAAATAAACCATAACTATTGTTAAGTCACAAAATGTCAGAACATGAAACAATGAAGATTTCTTACTTTGAAAGGTAAAAAAAATCAATGATTTATCATTTTCGCCTATTTAAATAGAGATGTTTTAAAAACTTTTAACAGTCGCTATTTTAAAATAGCTTGACAGAATCGCGCCAAAATTTATGAGCATATTGTACGAGATATTAGCTTTCAAATGATGTATCACAAGCTGTATGTTTCCATTTAAAAAAAAAAAGATCGATGTATTCATATCTTTGACAAAAGTATATAAAAAACAAACGAATTACATCAAAATGTAAGCTATATTAATTTTATTTCGGACTTCTGGGCAACCCTGTACAGTGTAAAATGTTATATTATTACTTACGCTGACTATATTTTCTTGAAGTACAGGTGTGCATCTTTCCACCAACTCGGCGTACTCCTCGGGCAACTCTGAAACAACCATTTTTTTCTTACAAAACGCTAGTTTTTTCAAAAATCATATTAATTTAGGTTATAGTACTGCACGCATTCATTTTATGTTTACACGTCACTGAACAACCAAATTAAAAACATTGTTACGATGATTGTCAAGTAAGTGTATTTCGCTTAGGTTACCGAATTGTAAATAAAGTATAAATTGCTGTAGTTCCGATAAGTTTAAGTCTAATTTCGAGCATAGATAAGAAAGAGATAAGTATATAAAATTTACCTGTGTTATCTTAAATTTGTTATTTAGAAATAATTTTTTTTTGTATTTAAATACACACTTTTATATGTTTGTGTGAAATTGTGCGGTACTATGCGCACTGCACATTATGGTACTATTTTTAGATTGTAAGGTGTTACCAAGCACTGCACTATATAGTACATTTTTAAATTGCTTTTTTAACCATTTACCTGCTGCCAATTCCTTTGCAACAGACTATTACTCTAGAGTAAAACTTTGTTAATATTTCTAAGTGGTTTCATTTATGAACTGGCGAGGAACCTGGTGGACGTAAACATTTAAGGTCTTTTTGCCTTGTGATAAAACTCTCTCAGGGTAAATATCTGGTTCCACGTTAATTTAAAAAAAAAAACGCTCGGACCCGTCGAGAGGGGGACATCTTTTGCGTATATTGTCAATCTTGTTACTTCAAGCCCCTAGGAGGGAGGGGGGGGTAAGATCTAAGTCTTAAATGGATACCCCTATTTTATATAATTTTTTTGGATTCTGCATAAAATTCTGAACATTTTTTAATAAAAGCATTATTAGTCTATACTAAACAGTTTCCGAGATATTGACTCTTGAAAAATGAGATTTTTGAACTTTGACAGCGTCTAGCTTTCTAACGGTACGTAAAACGGCTTACATGTCCCTATCTTCGATTTTTATTATCTTTCCAATAGTGTCAACTTCCGGTTAAACTATAGTACTTCCGGTTTAACCGGAAGTTGACACTATTGGAAAGATAATTAAAATCGAAGATAGGGACATGTAAGCCGTTTTACTCTAAAACGTATAGTTAGAAAGCTAGACGCTGTCAAAGTTCAAAAATCTCATTTTTCAAGAGTCAATATCTCGGAAACTGTTTAGTATAGACTAATAATGCTTTTATTAAAAAATGTTCAGAATTTTATGCAGAATCCAAAAAAATTATATAAAATAGGGGTATCCATTTAAGACTTAGATCTTACCCCCCCCCTCCCTCCTAGGGGCTTGAAGTAACAAGATTGACAATATACGCAAAAGATGTCCCCCTCTCGACCGGTCAGAGCGTTTTTTTTTTTAAATTAACGTGGAACCAGATATTTACCCTGTTTCGTTTTAAATGGGGAACCCTGTATATTTTTTGTTATTGCTAAATATTTTTTGGTCGCTAATTCTGAGGTGTGTCGATATCATAGAGAGTTTTATCACAAGGCAAAAAGACCTTAAATGTTTACGTCCACCAGGTTCCTCGCCAGTTCATAAATGAAACCACTTAGAAATATTAATCGACGAAATAAAAATCGACCGAGCCTGTTTCGTTTTAAATGGGGAACACTGTATTAATATTAATGTAAATATATCTATTCAACGTTAACTTGTTAAATAAACGATTTAGTAAATTTTAAAATAAATTATATGTAATATGACTATATAGTCTATATAGGTACAATATACATCCCACATATTATATCGATAAATTAATATGCAAATAGTAATAAAATTGTAAATCAAAAGCCTGTAGAACATTTGAATATTATATTATTATGATTGGATTAATATAATATCAATACGCAACCAATGTACTAGACTGTTAATTAATTTATTAAAAATCATATAAATATAAAATGGGGTGTTGTGGAGGGAGGGGGGGGGGGGGTGCAGTTTCACAATCGTATTACTTTCCGATATTCTAGTGGAAGGTTACGTGAGACAAAAATTACGTTTTGTATATACAGTGACCGGCAAAGAGTTCGCAACATAATATGGGAAAAAATTTTATTAGCGGAATATTGAAAAATCTTTTTTAGGGGATTGGATGTGCATGTCCCATAACCTTAAAATCGATTTTGACATACGTCACGTGAACAATGGTATGGCGGGACAGTTGAAAAAACCAATATGAAATCATCATAAATCAGATAAGTTGATGAGATATCAAAAAAATTCCAAAAATAAAAAGTGTTTAGAATTCCATTAGAACCTTAAATACAATGTTTGGGATATCTACTTAAAAAAACATAAGATCGAATATTTTTGTAAATATTTTTTTACCGAATTAAAAATTTTCATATTTTTCCTTTCTTAAAGCTCCATTAAAGTAAAACTGACATCTGGTGACCACAACTAGAAATATTCTTTTGTTTTTCTGACAATTTGGAGCAATAATTCAAAAAATTCGTTTACACTTGGATACCAGCAGCAGCTGTTGCAATAGTCTATTTCTAATAACCTTATCGATATTTTTTATATCGAAATATTCTATTATGTTAAGAAATCCTTAAATTCATTAATCCAAAGAAAATTTTATTTATAACTGTAAAAAATAATTTTGAATTTCGCAGAAATCTTTAAAAAAATCTAAAAATTAATAAAAGTTTAAATTATTTTTTACGGTTATAAATAAATAAAATTTGCTTTGGATTAATGAATTTAAGGATTTCTTAACATAATAGAATATTTCGATATAAAAAATATCGATAAGGTTATTAGAAATAGACTATTGCAACAGCTGCTGCTGGTATCCAAGTGTAAACGAATTTTTTGAATTATTGCTCCAAATTGTCAGAAAAACAAAAGAATATTTCTAGTTGTGGTCACCAGATGTCAGTTTTACTTTAATGAAGCTTTAAGAAAGGAAAAATATGGAAATTTTTAATTCGGTAAAAAAATATTTACAAAAATATTCGATTTTATATTTTTTTAAGTAGATATCCCAAACATGGTATTAATGGAATTCTAAACACTTTTTATTCTTGGAATTTTTTCGATATCTCATCAACTTATCTGATTTATGATGATTTCATATTGGTTTTTTCAACTTTCCCGCCTTACCATTGGTTACGTGACGTATGTCAAAATCGATTTTAAGGTTATGGGACATGCACATCCAATCCCCCAAAAAAGATTTTTCAATATTCCGCTAATAAAAATTTTTCCTCTTTGCCGGTCACTGTATAAGACAAGACTTTTAAGCTTAAGAGTTTGGGGGCAGCCATTTCATTGCCAGGACCTACTAAAATCTATAAAGTTGACAAGGGAACGACAGGATTGACCACCTCTATTTTAAAGAAATGGGTTTACAAGTACAACGTCACAACATAAGAAACACTATTACTAAAATAATCCTAACCTTAAAGTACGCTAATTCGGTATAGGAGTGGAGATTAAAATCATTTTACTGTACGCACCTTGTAATATGGAGGCTGCATTATTAAAAATATCCATAAAATATAAACAATGTAACATAAAACTGGCTTTTGAATTCATAAAGTCGGTACATCGATAACAATAGACCTGAAAATATTAAAACTATTATTTGTCACTATAAACTACTGACAAAGTATCATAAATTTATATAACAAAAGGTAAAAGGTTATCAAAAATGTAATTTTATTTGTGTTCTATTTATACCAGATACTGCTTGATTTAAATAAATGTTGGCCCAATTTTAAAAATACGTAGGTCAGTGGAGTAACAATTACCCCTGCAGACCCCGCACCGCAGGAGGGCACGGACGGACCGCCCCTGCAAAACTTGCTGCCAGCTTTGTTTTTCATAGGTATTTATTTCATTTAATATAATTAATTTTATTTTTTATATCCTAAGAATTTGAAGAATTATACGTGAAAGCGCGGAATTTACAAACGATATACCATAAAGACTTGTCCATTGACTTTCCTAGTCATATTTTAAGCCGCAGAAAGGACTTGGAGATAGTATTTCAAAATGAAAAACAACGTATGAACTTGCGGATCATTTATTAATAAAAAATCAGTGTGTTTCTTTAAATTTTCCAGATGTATCTAGTGCAGTGATGTTATTTCTAACTTTACCAGTTAGTGTGGCATCAGCGGAACGATCTTTTTCCAAACTTAAAATAGTAAAAACCCATTTACGTAATACCATGGGACAACAACGCCTTTCGGATTTATCCTTAATCAGTATCTAACACGAGTTTGTTAAAACATTAAATATCGATGAAATACAGTGTCCGCAAGAAAGTCCGCATCAAATGGGATTTTTTTTTATTATTAGGTATAGGTAAAAATTGAAAAAGTAGTTAGTTTTTGCTTACCTAAAAACCAAAAATGATGTATACTGAAGCAGCTGCACGACTTGCGTTACCTGCCAAATTTGACATTTTTAATAAAATAGGTTCAAAAATGCCCTTATTTATTAAAATATCGAAAAACTTTATTCGAGAAAGTTGTTTATTTAGGCATTTTTAGCCTCTGTACGAAATTTTGACAGTCTAATACAATTTTTATTTTTTGCCAGATTCTTGAAAATTTTGATCAACCCTCGTAGATTAACTTTTATACATCGATGTAAAACCATTTGCCTTTACTTTATTTGTAATCTTAATGCAATTTTGTGTAAAATTTTTGTTTCCAATTATTTATTTTGCATCAAAAACTGAAATTGTTATTGATCAGTATGTAATGTTTGATGCAAAGTTTATCTAATTACATCAGTTTCGTCAAAACCGACGTTTCTCATTTTTCTTAAGTTAGTAAACAGATGTATAAAAAAAATATTACGAAGCTTTCGTTGAAATTTTACTTAATTATTATTATTAAATTAAATTAATTATTTAAATTAAATTAATTATATTAAACTATATTTTTGTTGAATAAAATGTTTCGAGCGATTAATATTTATTCTTTTTGATCCAATATTAATTAAGTAAAATTTCAACGAAAGCTTCCTAATATTTTCGTTTTGTACATCTGTTTACTAACTTAAGAAAAATGAGAAACGTCGGTTTTGAGAAAACTGATGTAATTAGATAAACTTTGCATCAAACATTACATACTGATCAATAACAATTTCAGTTTTTGAAGCAAAATAAATAATTGGAAACAAAAATTTTAGCCAAAATTGCATTAAGATTACAAATGAAGTAAAGGCAAATGGTTTTACATCGATGTATAAAAGTTAATCTACGAGGGTTGATCAAAATTTTCAAGAATCTGGCAAAAAATAAAAATTGTATTAGACTGTCAAAATTTCGTAGAAAGGCTAAAAATGCCTAAATAAACAACTTTCTCGAATAAAGTTTTTCAATATTTTTATAAGTAAGGGCATTTTTGAACCTATTTTATTAAAAATGTCAAATTTGACAGGTAACGCAAGTCGTGCAGCTGCTTCAGTATACGTCATTTTTGGTTTTTAGGTAAGCAAAAACGAACTGCTTTTTCAATTTTTACCTATACCTATTAATAAAAAAAATCCCATTTGATGCGGACTTTCTTGCGGACACTGTATAAACGATTTTGCAAAAAAAACTCTGGACGATCTAGTTGTTTTGTATAATACCTTGTATAGCACTTAGTGACATAATGTTTGTGCAGACTTGTTGAGTGTTCATATGTTTTACTGTTTTCTGTCTTTTGGATTCTATAAGGCTCGCTCACTGCCAGTGGCGGAACAACTTAGCCACAGGCCCGTGTGCCAAAACTTTGCCGGGCCCCCATTACGGAGAATAATTCTATATAATTGATAACCATATAAAAAAATTATTTTTTCTTGCTTTTGCATGCGCAAAGTTTGAAATCAGATTAGAAATGTCTTATGTTTTGAGCTTCCTCATTTTCGATAGAAATAATTGCTAAAGCTGATAATTTTTTATCGGTCATGCAATTTCTCAAATAAGTTTTAATTAACTTTAACTTGGAAAAAGACCGTTCAGCTGATGCAGCCGAAATAGGGATGGTCAAAAAAATAATGCAGGCAGTTACAATTCACTAAAACTGGAAGATAAATAATAATTTTTTACCAATATAAAATCTAATAAATCAAAAATAGAAGTTAAATTATTTAAATCATTCTTAAAACATTCTCTAAATGAAAGCAATTGTGATGAAATTGTATCAGCGATATCTTCTAGATATTGAAGATGCAGGGCATGACTCATATCGTAAATATCCTTATCAGAAAGAAAAGGATCTCGTAGAACGTTGGGGAACAAATTTTGTAAAGGCCAGAACTTCGATTTTTTTAATTGAGCTGTAATTACATTTCTAGTTTTGAAAAACACATTTATTCTAAACCAATCATCGCTTGTTTGAACTTGATAATGGTTATTAACATCATCAAAAAGTATTTTTGGTCTTAATATCCTTTTGTTTTCGAATTCAGGAGTAGTGCCCCATTGCCTAGCCAAAATAACAGAGTCCGTTTTAATTAGGTACATCAAAATTATTTCTCATTTGATTTATGATTTCAGTGGCGGTGGTAAACATTTTAGACGCAGCTTTAATATTTTTTGTAAAAGTTTTGTCAATGCATCAATATTCTTTAAAATTTTATTTTGAAAAACAATAAGAAAAACGGTTTCAAATTTTTCCAATTATTTTCTTAAAGACTTTGCTTTATTTGTAAAGGTTAATATTATTTTTGCCAGTGTTTTTAAAATATCCACATAATAATATCTAAAACGAAGAGCTTCTAATGCATCGTGTCTCTTTGACCATCGGGTGTCATTTTTTTTAAAGTTATTTTGGCATTAGTAACACTTTGCAAAAGTGCCCACCGTTTAATGCTTTGTCCAAAAAAAACACAGACACTTTCAACTAAATCGTAGAAATTCCTAATTTCTCTTATCCAAGTTCAATAATCGCCAACACAGACAAACTAAATGCCGGTATTGCGAATTGCAGTTTAATAAAAACAATAATAAAAAAAAATAAAGGCCGTTTTATGTGATTATTTCAGTTACTATCTATAAAAGTATTGAGTAGAGTAGTTTTGCGGATACGTTTCCGGGTTATTGCATTTTTTTTTCTATAAGAACATTTTATTTTGTATTTTTATGTTTTTGTGGCTCCGCTCCCGGGCCCCTTTTTAGCCCGGGCCCATATTGGACCAATTTCCAGATTTCTTATCATAGATCCTGATAATAACGCAAAATCGATCTTGAAGCTATACCTTAGTATACTTTAGTATGTTGTTCAACTGCAGGATTTTTTGCAGAATTTTATTTAAAAGTATCTTTGATATACCAGGCTATAAAAAAAACCTCTGCAAGTGGTTCAATATAGGAAACCCGTTGCCTAAATTGCACCTGGGGGTTCCAAAATTGGACCACATGTTTTAAATCGGAAGCTTAGGTGTTAAATAAATAAATAAAAAATAAAATTGTTGGTATAGGACGTTTTATACTTATATTTCAAAAAAACATCATATCTACAATCAAAATTTCGGTAGGAGACATCCTAATGCAAAAAAAGTATCTACCCATTAGTTTCCTATATTGGACCAGTCATAGTTTCATTTTTTAACTCAAAGAAAAAAGATTTTAGCAATATTAAAATGGTGTTAGTTCATGACATTAACTTATTTAAAGAGACAAATTATTTTTGCACAATTTGGAAAAATTGCCTAAATTGGACAGGTTCCATTTTGGCAATCACCCACCCAATGGTCCAATTTAAGCCACTACCACCCGTTTTACAAAACCACCCAGGAAAGAAACAAGAAAAAACAAATATGGCATGGTAATAGGCGAAATAGAAAGAGAAAAACTTACTTGATAACTTCCATAAAAAAGATTTTGCTTAGAGTTTTATGGTTCTAAGGTAAATTATTAGGAAAATCCTAAAAATATTACATCAAAATTGTGTACCCAGTTTTGGTTACCACACTGAAATAGGTAATAGGTGTCGTGTCGTTTTTTAAACACTTTTATTGCGGCTCTAAGAATTAAAAAGTAATAAGTTTATTGGGGTATCTAACAACTAAAAACCGCAATTTGTCAAAGAAACGTACGGGAAGGCTTTTCGCAAAGATTTATGAGAAGAAAAAGAAATAAAATTCCTCTACAGCTGTGGAAAAACCCGTAGGTCATAAGTGGAAAGAAAATACTTGACTAGGGTAAAATGAGGTAAAACATTGTCCTACACTGAGAAAAAGCCTATTCCTTATAAGAATTCCCATACTCTTTATACAACTGTTTAATACTATACCTCTTCGGAAGTTCTTACCAAATGGGAAACATTTTTATTATCAATTTTACGAAAAAAATTATTCTTTATAAAAAGCTCTGCATGGTCTAAAACCTAAAATGCAACCATCAAATATCGAAATTTTCCAGTCATATACGAGGTTTGTCAAAAAATGTGAATTTTTCCCAAGAGTAAAGTACCTTTATTTTTGACATTATCAAAAATTGTTATTAAAAAAAGTTGATCAGAACTAAAAACTACGGATAAATGTGCAATTATACGCATTTATGTTGAAAAATTATTTTATTGATTTATTATTAATTATTTAATTTTTTAATTATTTAATTAATTTAATGCGTGTTATTGCATATTTAGACGCGGTTTTTAGTTCTGATCAACTTTTTTTAATAACAATTTTTGATAATGTCAAAAATAAAGTACTTTACTCTTGGAAAAAATTTACATTTTTTGACAAACCTCGTATATGACTGGAAATTTTCGATATTTGATGGTTGCATTTTAGGTTTTAGACCATGCAGAGCTTTTTATAAAGAATACTTTTTTTTCGTAAAATTAATAATAAAAAAGTTTCCCATTTGGTAAGAACTTCCGAATACACGCTGTATGTGACAGCAACGCGCTTTCCTACAGTAAGACAACGAAAATTGCTAGACTGGCTCTGTGTAGTGATAATATCACGGTAATTTAGTCAATAGAAAATAAGAGTTAATGCTACCATATAATGCTTTATATACAGTGTCCGCAAGAAAGTTCGCATCAAATGGGATTTTTTTTTATTATTAGGTATAGGTAAAAATTGAAAAAGCAGTTAGTTTTTGCTTACCTAAAAACCAAAAATTACGTATACTGAAGCAGCTGCACGACTTGCGTTACCTGTCAAATTTAACATTTTTAATAAAATAGGTTGAAAAATGCCATTATTTATCAAAATATCGAAAAACTTTATTTGAGAAAGTTGTTTATTTGGGTATTTTTAGTCTCTGTACGAAATTTTGACAGTCTAATACAATTTTTATTTTTTGCCAGGTTCTTAAAAATTTTGATCAACCCTCGTAGATTAACTTTTATACATCGATGTAAAACCATTTGCTTTTACTTCATTTGTAATCTTAATGCAATTTTGTGTAAAATTTTGGTTTCCTATTATTTATTTTGCTTCAAAAACTGAAATTGTTATTGATCAGTATGTAATGTTTGATGCAAAGTTTATCTAATTACATCAGTTTTGCCAAAACCGACGTTTCTCATTTTTCTTAAGTTAGTAAACAGATGTACAAAAAGAAAATATTGGAAGCTTTCGTTTAAATTTTACTTAATTAATATTAAATTAAATTAATTATATTAAACTATATTTTTGTTGAATAAAATGTTTCGAGCGATTAATATTTATTCTTTTTAATCCAATAATAATTAAGTAAAATTTCAACGAAAGTTTCCTAATATTTTCTTTTTGTACATCTATTTACTAACTTAAGAAAAATAAGAAACGTCGGTTTTGGCAAAACTGATGTAATTAGATAAACTTTGCATCAAACATTACATACTAATCAATAACAATTTCAGTTTTTAAAGCAAAACAAAAAATAATAGGAAACAAAAATTTTACACAAAATTGCATTAAGATTACAAATGAAGTAAAGGCAAATGGTTTTACATCGATGTATAAAAGTTAATCTACGAGGGTTGATCAAAATTTTCAAGAACCTGGCAAAAAATAAAAACTGTATTAAACTGTCAAAATTCCGTACAGAGACTAAAAATGCCTAAATAAACAACTTTTTCGAATAAAGTTTTTCGATATTTTGTTAAATAAGGGCATTTTTGAACCTATTTTAATAAAAATGTCAAATTTGACAGGTAACGCAAGTCGTGCAGCTGCTTCAGTATACGTCATTTTTAGTTTTTAGGTGAGCAAAAACTAACTGCTTTTTTAATTTTTACCTTTACCTAATAATAAAAAAAAAATCCCATTTCATGCGGACTTTCTTGCGGACACTGTATATATGGGTTTTATATACTGCATTAGTTCCGACTGGCACTTATAATAAAACTTGACATTAATCATAATAATATTTACTTGCTACGGTTAATAAAGCATACTTACCACTAAAAATCAGTACTGTAGTTCTCAAAAATTTAAATAGCTTCTAGTGTGATTATTGTTCTTGTCGTTTAACATTGCATATGATTATCTATTATACAACATGGTTTACTGAGATGGTAAAATGCGTCCATAGATTATAAAGTCCAATACTAATGATGGGTTGTGAGAAGTAAGAATATTCTATTGCTTTATTTGACATGCAAAGTTTAAAACAACTTAAACGCAAAGTAACAATAAATTATTTGAAACAGATATTGGTACAATCAATAAAATTCAAATTCAGACAGGACACCTAGAAGACTCCGAACAACGATGTGACTTGCGCAACAAATACGTTAAAACTAATAATAGGGCGCGCGGCTATTGCCGATCGCTACGAACCCCCACCAACGTCTTGTGGATTATAGCTTTTAATGGATACAATTCGTTTTTGGGGACGCTGTTCTGCTTTCTTAATTGTAGAGAAAGTGCTTTACTGGGAACAAAATGTGTCGTATTGAGAAGATACAATTTATTTCTTGATAAAATTGCTGTATTAAAAGTAGTTCATTATTCAACAGAACTGTGCTGCTAATGGAACTGACAAAACCTACGTTAGATCTTGAGTCCGGCTGTGGAACTGATTACTACCAATAAAAACACTGTTCTAGCAAATCTGCGGGTCTGATACACTAGCAATTTATTTAATATGGGTGTTATCCGGAATTTTTTTTTAAAAGATATTTTTCTTCACTATATTCGATCTTTGTATTTCAATGTCGGAAGTTCCCTAGAAATGTAAATTTGGCGATAATCATTTTAAGCCATCAAAACCCGAAATTTTGGAAGTATAATTATATCTTATTGATTTTTTCAGTTGTTTTAACTGACAACTTGTGGCGATGGATTCTTTGAAGTTTGTGACAAGTTTCATAAATTAATAACTTAAAAATCCGTACTTTCCCAACTCTACCCTACTCATAATCCAACATTTGATTGATGTTTTTCAGTGAACTGAACAAACACAATCAAATTTAACCGTGTTTGGATTTTGCACAGAAAAATATTGAGTTTAAAAATTACAATCATTCGTTTATTTATAGGTAGGAAAACAACACGATTAATAACATTTGAGGGTAGATAAACATCTACATGAAATAGATATTTTTGAGTTTGTATCTGGTCTCCGATACCAAGTAAAACGTGCGAAGATAAATATAGGGATATTGTATAATACCGTTATTATACAGGGTGGTCCTTAAGTACATCAAGAAAATCTAGGATATGATTCCTGGCATCAATTTAAGTTGAAAAGTTCATATGGACTTATGCCCTAAAATGCTTACCCTCTAAGATACAGGGTGTTAAAATATTTTTAAAAAATAATTGTTTTTTTAAAATTTCGAAACTCCTTGAAGATACGGTATTAAAAACTGATGTCGATTGATTTCGTATTAAACTGCACTTTTTGGTTAAAAAAGGGTTTGCCTACTTCCACCAGTGGCGTGCATGAAGATACCATCAATATTTTTTTGTGAAAATATGTGATACGCCACTGTTTTTTTTAACTCTAATGCATTTTTATGCATTACTGATATAAGCGGAACAAAAGTTGTCTCTACTATGTTTTTGAAAAAAATGGTAGTTTTAAAGGAAAATGGAAAATATTTTAACACCCTGTATCTTAGAGGGTAAGCATTTTAGGGCATAAGTCCATATGAACTTTTCACCTTAAATTGATGCCAGGAATCATATCCTAGATTTTCTTAATGTACTTAAGGACCACCCTGTATAATACCCTTATATGAATTGTGCAAAAAAAAATTGTTAGTAACAAGAGTCAATATGCTTTTATACAGTGTCACCAGTAAAGTCCGCATCATATGGGATTTTTTTAATTAATAAATTTATTCGAAATTTGACTTTGGCATCAAGTTCTGCATGCAAAATTTTAGCTGCATAAGATAATTTTGATTTTTTACCTATATTTTGTAAATTGCACCACTTTTGCGAAATAAGACTCAACGCAACCTACATAAAACTTCTTAGTTTTGATAATGCTTTTTTTCAGATACATTTTCTTTAAAGTAGCGCCATATTAAATGTGTGTTTTTCTGCAAAATCAAAATTGGGCTATTAAAATTTGGTCGCATGTAATGCAAAGTTTATTTGTTTTGGACCCTGTATAAAGTAACTTCATAAAATAAGTATTTTTGAAAACGTAGTTTGTGCCTGAAAGTAAGAAAATAAAAAATAAAGTAAAGGGGTTTTAATTTAAATCGTTGAAAATAGATAAACTTTACGTTAAGTTAAACTAAAATTTATTTTCCACTTAATGAACACTTTACTGATGACACTGTGTTCTTTTTTGTCTTAATATTAAGGTGTATTACTTAAAATCATACAACGGCTGTTACTAGTCAGTGTTTATATTCGAGTCACTAAAAGCATAAACACAATTCACTAAACTACACAAAAACTGGAAATCCGTAAATATTAAACACCCTAAGTCCACAATAGCTAAGAAAACTACAAGGGATCCACAGAGAAACCTTAAAGCATAACAACAAAAATGGCGGCCGAGCCGGTTCTGGAGTATATTTTGAGCATGTCGCTAAAGAAGGACGATAACACAAGGTTTGTGCGCGTGCCCGGTGCTGCTTAGAGGGAAGGAAGCTGACCGGCAAGCCATGCGCTCGGACGTATTTTTTCACCCATAAAACGTAACTTTTGTTCACGCAGGAGATAAGCTGTGCGTATGTAAAGGTAAATGTCTATGTGTGAAACTCGCGAGGAACCTGGTGGGCCTTTGCTTTTTGACATATTGTCGGCTTGTTATGATAAAGAGAATGATATATCTATCATGTTCTTATTCTAACGTTAATACAGCCTAACTTTAAAAAAATGCTCGGTTGTAAAAAAACATCTCTGGTTTTATCCTGAATTTTTAGTATTAAAAATACTACGCGACATGCGACATGCACATAAATAACACGGCGGTGAAGTCTAAACAAACATCCGAGCAGCACAGGATCGATGACATCATCTGCTAAGTGTTAATATTGTTTTGTTTTGGGTTTCGGCATTTATTATTATATTTGTTAATATTAAGATATGGCCAGGAGAGAGAACAGTTATAGTAGTTAGTATTGAACCGGCAATCGGCCAGTACCTACTTTCATGTTACGGGATCTCCCAAAAGCCACAGCTGCACACAAGCGGCGTCGGCTTTATCAGGATGTTTATTTAAATCAAATATTATTACTATTTAAATATTATACTGTGTGTTTGAATTTTGAATATACCTTTATTTGGACATAATAAAAAGTAGATTATCTTTATTATTGTTCTATATTCTTACATTATAGTTATTAATCATACTAGTTCGATGAACACTATCAGCGTCAGCCGAGTGGTTTAATTGCACAAGTCTCATTAACAAAGTTCATATCGAACGTGTATCATTCAAAATTTAATCTACGACAGTGCAAATAGATTTTATTCGTCTAAATTTCATTTATATCACATAACGTGTTCGTAATTTTAAAAATTTTCAGGTCTCCATATTAGTCGATATCATGGTAACCGCATTCTTGATTGTTTCAATTTCGATAAAATTGGAAAAAAATAAACAGTGAATGTCGCTGAAACAAAGCGAAATAGCGCGGCGGTCTTGGCGTATTACACAGAAAGTCGGGGGAGAATGGATATACCAATCCAAAACATTTCATAGCCGACTTAAGATTTAGACATTTCATGAACAAAGAGTACAAGGACCAGCAGGTAAATGGCTGTGTATAGCTAAAGAAATAATTTTGTCGCTATTTTTGAAAAGATGGTTTTGAGCTCTCTTCAATATGTACTAATATACAGATTATCCTATATTTTTTATTTTAACAAAACAGTCAAATTTACACGTTTCGAAGTATAATTTACACATTTCTAAGTATAATAATTTATTTATTATTTCAAACTAAATAGGAGCATCCATGCCGTCATAATAACGCGTGATAGCGGCACGTTACATACTCACAGATAGGAGTAATCTGTGCTGTGACATAATGGTTTCCTGCTCGCCACTGTATGTGGTAGGTATTTTCAATACGCCTATGATACTTGCGTAAGATGCAAGATCTGTGATTTTTTTTTCTACGTTCTAATTCCTAATTGCTACAATATACTTCATATAAAGTAAAAACCAAATAGAAAAGGGAGAAAAGGATAATCTTATTACCAATTCAAAACTTATTGCCTCTTCCGATTCTTCTATTTGATGTTTTTGTGGATATTTGGCTGTAACAAGATTTGTCTCGTGTTATCGAAGAGTGGTGAAAATGGAAATAAAAGTTTTATTTACTTCGTTTATAGACCTAATTTTCGGTAAACAAAACGGCTAAATAGAAACACATGTTACGAGACAAAATAATGTACTTCACCAGCAACACCTTACAGTAAATCGAATTACAATAAAACAAGCATTGATGGTAGCCTAAAACCAATTATTAATTGGTTATTGAAATTAATTTATTAAATTTTTCGATTGATGAGTTTTATGGCATTTTAAGTGAGTATGTTTAGATGTCTGTAATAAGGACAACAGATCAATCAGTGTGAACAACACACGGGAGGCCATCTCTTGGGATCATTTGTGCTGGCGAAGTTTGACGAAATCACCATAGACAGAAATTCAGTATTCAGTAATATTTGGAACTTAGTTTGGGATGTACTGCGCATTTATTTTACGTATTTTCTATAAAGAAGTGGGCAACGAGTCTTGATAGATCCCTTTTCAACTTGTGCCAAGTACATTTTGAATTTATTACTTTACATACATACCTTACACAATACTATACAGGGTTCCCCATTTAAAACGAAACAGGCTAAATATCTGGTTCCACGTTAATTAAAAAAAAAAACGCTTGGACCCGTCGATTTTTATTTCAAAGGGGACATCTTTTGCGTATATTGTCAATCTTGTTACTTCAAGCCCCTAGGAGGGAGGGGAAGGGGGTATCTAAATCTTAAATGGATACCCCTATTTTATATAATTTTTTTGGGTTCTGCATAAAATTCTGAACATTTTTTAATAAAAGCATTATTAGTCTATACTAAACAGTTTCCGAGATATTGACTCTTGAAAAATAAGATTTTTGAACTTTGACAGCGTCTAGCTTTATAACTGTGCGTCTTAGAGTAAAACGGCTTACATGTCCCTATCTTCGATTTTTATTATCTTTCCAATAGTGTCAACTTCCGGTTAAACCGGAAAAACTACATTTCTTACAATACAAAATAAATTTTTGTTATAGATATAGTATTTTTTTTAGTTTTTATTTAAAAACAATTGTAGCTTTTTTGGCGTTGGTGGTGGTGATGGTGTAGGTCCAATCATGGGTACATGAAATATTCTTTAAAGTGCTTAACTTAAACGAATAATATAAAATTCGTTTCCTGCATCACTCTGCAATTTACAGGAGCATAATTATGAATAATAATGAAAATTACATAAATTTATTTTCAACCAATTAGAAGGCCCCTTTTTGTTTAAGTTGCTTATAGCAACGGGAAATTATCGCAATAATTATTGAAATTAATAAGTGATCATTTTTCTGTTAAAAGTGCTTTATATTTATTGGCAAAAGTCACTCAGAATAAAATCAAAATACATTTTGTTGCTAACTTATAATTTTTATTGATACTAACCAATTTGCTTTACATACCGGGGCTCAAAGAGACACATCACAAATTTAACTAAACTCATTGGAAATTTGTTTTTTTAAGTTTCATTTGAAACTATGTAGACATGTAGTTTCAGATGTTATGGTTGAAAACGAATTAACGTTTCTAATGTTCCTGAAATTTTAGTAATATACCTTAGTTACTAATAAGTAAAATCAACTTCTATTGTAAAAATATAGTGCGTCATATTAAACTAAACTCATCGGAAATATGTTTTTAAAAGTTTTATTTGAATTTAAAACTATAAAGACATTGGATTTCAGATAACAAATTTGTTATTTAATGTTTCTCACATTTTAGTAATAAAAATTAGTTACTAACGGCTAAAATGGACTTCATTTCTAAAACTCTAATTAGTTACAATTAACTAAAGCCGCCGGAAATATGTTTTTGTAGCAATGTAGCAAAACAAATTACAATAAGAAAAAACTCCAATTTATGAAACAACAACAACAACAACAACTGTATCCCATAATACTATATTTATGGATTTCCACCTAGTATCGGCTGAATCAATAAATTTATGAAATTTTCTTACCGAATCTCCCACGCAGCGGAATTAATTCCCGATAATTCTGCTGCTAGGGAAATTATAAGTGATAACATCGACTCTGGTATTATCCTATCAATTATACAACGATAATCATCGAAGACAACTTACCACAATTATCAATCAAGATACGTGTTGACTTGCTAAGTTAACACATACGCGACAGTCGTATTCAATCGACGTCCGTAAATAATTAACCTTGTACGGCATTCAGCGGCGCACCCAGGATTTTATGTTAGGGGGGGGGCCCGCCAACCAGTGCTGGAAGCAAATTTTTTAATAAACTTTTAAGTTACGCATTTTTCTAGAACTTTGGAGCTTTTTTAACAGGTACTCTTGCAGGGAAGATCGCAATAGCCTAGTCATGGGAGTCGTTAATCGGTTTCTTAGGGGGGGGGGGGGCATTGGCGGCTTGTGACTTGTTGACTTGGGGGTGTACTAAAAGCCTGTTGTAGGCGAAATGCGCCGCAGGCGAAATTTTTTTAAGACCACGCCCAAATTTAGTCAATAATTATTATAGTAAATATTTTAAAAATTTATGATTACCTTCTTATTCTATTGAAAATGAAATAAGATAAAAAATAGAAAGGCTAATTTATTTTTCATTAGTGGGTACATTGTTTAAAAGTAAAGTTCATTCATCTGTTTTTATTTGCAGCAAACTTATCAATAACAATAAAGTCCCTAGATTTACACTTTGTGGTATGTATCAAGTTAATTTCGAGAGTTTAGGTCTTCCCTTAATTTTAATTTCAATTTTTTGCTCAATACTTAATGAGCTAAAATTGTTTCTCAAACATTCATAGTCGTTTTGGCATTAAAACTGTTTATTTTTACTAAAGTCTTTACTACCCCAAAATAATAACAAAAATATAAAGGAAAACTCGAAATAATAAATTCATAAATTCAATCAAACCATATTAAACCTCAATAAGTCAACTTTTGTCAATAAGTCAACTTCCAGGGGGAGGGGGGGGGGGGGCAAATGCCCCACCTGGCCCCCCTCAAACGAGGCCCGTGAGGTAAATCTAAGAAAACTGACTTTTTAAAATACTTATCCACTTTCATAATTTTTATTTCATTGGGGGTTTTGGGGGGGGGGGCAAGGCCCCCTTGGCCCCCCCCCCTTGAGTGCGCCACTGACGGCATTAGATGCTTTTAACAAGTAAAAATGAATTAAGCGTTCATTACTTTTAAGGTAGTTTTGAACTGGCGATTATCGGCATTATTAAAAATACACTTTTGTTTCAGATCAACAAATTTCAAACTGAAACCTACAAAATGGCGCGCCAAAATCACTGCACTCGCGATGCCGTGAGATAGACCCGGTGATGATGGTCAGACACTGAAACGTCGGAGAATTGGCGGAATGACGCTGATCCTTTCGGTAGTGTTGACCATAATCTGCATTATTGGAATAGCATTCAATGGTTACATTGTTTTGGTTATATTGTTGACTAGGCAGGTAGGTTTTGCAGAATCTATATGTTTAAGGAGAAAACTTGACGACGTTTAAATACTAAAAGCACTAAATCAAAAATACCCACACATTTTTGTCCGCCCTAAGCTGGATTTCTCAATTAAAACGAGGATCCTTAAGTACTTTTTATAAAAGATTTTCAATTTCCCAGGAAAATTAAATATCTTGAAGTGAAAATTCTTAGCTAAAAAGTTAAAAGCCCCAAAGAACACTGAATTAACTGGCTCCTTGCACTCCTCGGCAATTTTCACCGATTATGGTCTTTGTAATTTTCGTATTAACTTCTCTCGTCTTTCCGTCTTCTATACGATATTTTTTTGGATTCTACGTATAGAATTGCTTTTAGAAACTTTTTCTTAGATATATTTATGAGGAATCTCGAAAAAATTGGCTTTATTTAACTAAGGAGAGTATTCCAGTGACCACCTATGCAGTATATATAAATAAAAATTCAAATGGTTAGTACAAAACTAAGTAAACGTAGTAGTAGGACAGCCCGACCTGAAGAATCCATCATGGAAAGGTAGGGGGGTTCATATCCATAAAATTTAAATTAAACGTGTGCCCTATAAGAAGGTCATAATATCTTTTTTTTAAAACCGACCAGAAAATTTACACTTTCTGGACAATTTTTCGTCTAGAAAATAACGTTTTTCCGATCGCAAGACCGGAAAAGTGACATTAGAGACCGGAAAAGATTTTTCCGGTCTCTAATGTCACTTTTCCGGTCTCTAATGTCACTGTCACCCTGTTTTTTGTTTTTCCAATCGCCCTTTGATAATACAAGATACCTTGATTTCGTTATTATGACAACAACATTTCGATGTATTGTCGAGTGACAGTTCGTTGATTTTTAATTTTGTTCTTTATGTCAAACTTGTTTCGCGTAGATTATAAAATATATCGAAGTGTCGGTCTTAAAAAAAATATTGTACGTCACGCAACCGAAAATTAGTGTTTTCCAGGTCTCTCCAAGCTTCCAGGACTCGCCTATGGCTCGCCCTGGAAATGCTTGTCTCGACCTGAAAGACACTACTTTCCGGTCTTGTAACGTAAATAACTATTTTAAGCGCTAGGACTCTATGTAAATACTGAGACGTAACAGAACGATCACCTATCATTTTCTTCCTCGCTATAAATTGAGTTTTATTGACAGTGATTATTGATGGGACGACCGAATATTACCATCCGAATCCCATAAATTCCGTAACTTACGGTAATATTCACTCACGCTTAAAGGAATATTCGCTTTTGGGTAACATTATCGAGAACATTCCCGGTAATGTTACTCGAATACATTCGCGTTAGATTCTGTGTAGTTCCGCGGAGTTCTCATGTATATAGGTACTTGAAAAGCTAAAAGGTATTCTAAAGCCTATAGTTAAATGGATAACGATTTTAGAAGGCGATGCAGCAAGAATTTCTCAGGTTTTTATAACTCTAACTAAAATTGAGGGATATATTAATGATAATATTAAATCGTTACCAATACAATCCCACGAAGAATAGGAACTTATTTCCTTATTAACAAAAAGGGAAGACCTTATCTTAAAACCTATCCATTTAGCTGCCTGTTTACTGGACCCTTGTTTTAATCAATCTGAATTGGATCTTTTTTGGACAATTTAATTTCAAACCATCCTCAGTTTCAAGAACACAAAGAAACTATTACTTTTGAGCTTACAAACTACTTGGGCAGGAATGATATTTGGAGTATCGATTTTGTGTGGGAAAGTGCCAAAAAGTCTGACTGTATTAGTTGGTGGACATGAATTTGTAATAAAAAAACAAACTTAAAAATGTAGCTGTTGCCATTCTAGGGTTACCACCATCAACAGCTCCTACAAAAAGATCGTTTAGTACCTATTATTTTATTCACTTTAAAAAAGGAAATAGGCTGACTACAGAAAGCGCTGGAAAACTTCTATATATTGCTCATAACCTAAAACTTTTAGATCAAAACATGCCTGCCAATTTATATTATAGAAGAGGGATGCATTGAATTAAATAAAACTACTAATAATGATGACAATAGCAGTCTGAGGTCAGCGAAACGGACAATAAAAAGGCAACGGCATATTGAACATAGGAGTGATAGTTCTGACTCAGATAGGGCAGAAGAGGTTTCAGTTCACGATACTAACTGGAGTGTTGGAGAAGAAGATTTTTCCGATTTGAAAAATATTTGGTTATTTCATGTTTAGTTGTCACTCGTCAGTATTCCTTCTAAATAGCCTGATACTTTTTAAAATATTTTTATCTGTTTCGGTTTTATTTGTAGGGAGTTACTTAAAAAAATACATTATGTTATTTAGGTTAAAAAGTGTTTTCACATTATATTATACAATAAATTACAAATTAATACAAAATATTTAATTCTGGGCTCAATTTTAAAGATAAAATATTGAAATTTTTTTTAATAATATATTCTTGAACAATAAATTACCGACTAAGTGTAGTATAATGCTTAAGAAAAAGCTAAATTTCCTAAAACTCTCATAAATTACGGTAAGTTCTTGTAATTTAACGAATATTACCGACCAAAAATAAATTATGGTAATTTTCACATCACTAACAGTGATAACTAATAATTTTATTAGTGCTCTTCTCATAATTTAGGATTTGGATTTAAGGGGGCCCGCCAGGATCCCTTCGACCCCGGGTCCAGTAGGATGTTGCTACGCCACACCCAGATGCATGTATGCTTTGAAAACATCTTTTTCCATTTTTAATGTTACCCCTAAAACTAAAAAATCACTGACTGCTGGTATTTTATACGAGAAAATGCTTCAAATAGCTGACGCAAAAATTTTAAAACTCATTTTGTATTCTGCGACAAAAATACCCATTTATTCAGCAAAGTATTTGACTGTTATGCTGATGGTAACTTTCCTGCTTTCCATAGCTCGCTTGCGGCGATCGTTCGATATAAAAATGTTTGTATAATATTTTAACCCCTTTTTAAAATCACAATTTTTGATTAAAATCGCTTTGAACGAAGATATTTCTGTAGGCCGTTACATGCATTAATTTATAATAATATCTCATCTACTATACAGACATTAATAAAAATGTAAACAATACATTAAACCAGTGTCGATATTAAGCAAAGGCTACCTGGGCTGCATCCTATCGGCCCCCACTACAAAAGGCCAATGGTCAATTTTTAGAATCAGGTTTTTTGTTTTTGTAAATAGAGAGGTGTACATCTCTGGTTTTATCAACCTACCATTATGAGGTAGTTTACTAAAGACAATAAATCCAAACGGTAGAATTTCAATCTTCGCCACAAAAAAAAATTAAAATTCGTTTACAAACGCTACAGGCGGAACTGACACGTACCCAAAAATAATTTGGTTGCTGCATAAACGGTAAAGTATTTTTCACAATAAATGGTTGAATCCGTTTAACTACCTGGAACGTTTTGCAAGAGCTCGGCCATAAAAATGCAAATAAACTATCGGTCATGGTAGGATTCTAATTTGTAATTATAGCAGGTAATATTTAACTATTTTGTGCTTGCGATAACATCTTTCAGTCTTTGTGTTATTAATAACGAATTAAATATCTAAAGTCCTACCCTGTAGTGTATTTGCTTGTTGATTGTGTATAACAATGGGACTAAACCGGTAGTTTTATTGCAGTCAATAAGTCGATACCATTTAGGGTGAAAAATACTTTACTGATTAACGTTTCTAACTTCACACATATAATAATTTCTTGTTGTTTACTTTGCTATTGTGGATTGTGGATGTTTAATATTTATGAATTACTAGTTTTTGTGAATTGTGTTTATACCTTTAGTGATTCGGATACAATGACTAGTAAAGACAATTGTATGATTTAATTATACCCAAATAGGGGTAAAATACCTGGGCATTTCGTATTTTCAGTAAATATGAAGTAGTCATATGTCTTGATATGTTATTTATAATAATAATAATAATAATAATAATAATAATAATAATAATAATAATAATAATAATAATAATAATAATAATAATAATAATAACTTTATTTGCTTAGCACATACAGTATCTTAACAATTTATAATATCATTAATTATTTAATTAAAGTAGGTACTAAGCTTATAATCAGCACAATTGATTTTAAAAATCTGTGTGTGCTGGTTAATAACTTATTGTTTTGTATTTCTATATATCTAGGTTATGCTTATGATTAAATTAGATAAAAAGAAAGGAAAAGAAAATTTAATACTCTCTGTGTCCACAAACAACCCCAGTTAGATGAATGAGACAATAGATAATCAGGTAGGTTTTAGGCGCAATGGTGATGCACAAATTACAATGTTTACATTTACATGTGCTCATCAATAAAGTCATTTATCAGAATCCAGTCTTGAATTT
This sequence comes from Polydrusus pterygomalis, assembly GCA_963969555.1. NCBI lineage: Eukaryota > Metazoa > Arthropoda > Insecta > Coleoptera > Curculionidae > Polydrusus > Polydrusus pterygomalis. Next base: position 54,635,880 of record OZ018381.1, read on the forward strand.
TTTTCTTTATCTCACTGAAAGGTTTATTTTTCAGCGAGATAGGCAAAGCATTATACATTCTGGGACCAGTATAACTAATATGTCTCTGGGATGCTGTGTGTCTGACAAAGGGCAACAACAGGTTGCTGTTTGCGGCGTATCTTGTATTGAAGTCATGAAACAATTCAATTCTGTAGCACTGACTATTACTCATGAATCTCAACACAGACTTCGTATACAATTGTTCCAGGTTCAGAAGTTTACTTTGCTGAAACAATAGCTGTGTAGGAAACCTTCTAGTTTTGAACATCATTATTTTAATTATATATTTTTGGGCTATACTTAGACTAGCTAGCACTGTTTTTGATGCCCTTCCCCAGACAATTATCGCATAATTTATAATCGACTCGACTAGTGAAGAATAAACTATTTTTAGTGTTTTAAGAGGTAACATATTTCTAAGTTCAAGAAACTTATATATTAGTTTTCTAATTTTTTTTGTGACATAGTTAATATGATTTTTCCAATTTAAATTTTCATCAACATAAATTCCTAGGTATTTTATACATTTCACTCTTTCTATTTCATTACTACACTTACATGTCTCAAAGTCAGTACTACAGTCAGAATTATGTATTCTTAGATATTGAGTTAATGGCAATGATGCCTGGTTTAGAGCAAAGGTGATGAATTTAGTCTTTTCGATATTTAGTGACAGCAAGCTGTGGTCCAGCCAATTTTTTATTTTTGATACCGCAATCTCAGCCTTTCTACTGACAAGTTCCCACGATTCGTCCTTAACTATTATTGCTGTGTCATCAGCAAAGCAGATCACCTCCCCCTCATCAACAACTATTGACAAAATGCTGTCTATGTAAACGTTAAACAATAGTGGACCCAAGACAGTCCCCTGCGGCACACCACAAACCACCGGGAGAGGCTTGCTGACAGTATTTCCAATTTTAACACATTGTGTTCTGTCTTGCAGATATGACTTCAGAAGGTTATGTACTACGCCTCTTACGCCTATTTTATGTAATCTCTCAAGTAGTATGTGGTGCGCAACAGTGTCGAATGCCTTCCTTAGGTCCAGGAAAACCCCAACAACCTTTTTTCCGCCATCAAGACCCCCCAGGATCAGCTCCGTAACCCTACTCAAGGCGTTTTCTATACTGGAGTTTCTCCTGAAGGCATACTGACTATTGGAGAGGAGATTTTTCCGTTCAAAGAATGATTGCAATTTAAATTTAATGCATTTCTCTATTAGTTTGCTGACGGTACTTATCAAGGCAATTGGTCTATAGTTTGATGTTGATTCTTTATCTCCTTGCTTAAAAATTGGCACTATTATGGCCTTTTTCAAAATGCCCGGATACACTCCAGTACTTAAAACACAATTAACAATATGAAGCAGCGGATCCTTCAGGTGTATATGATTTTGTTTTAAGATTTCAGAAGTCATGCCATCCTCACCACTTGTCACGCCATTTTATTATAATCAAATTAACACATCTAACTAGGCCTAGGCCACAGAAACAAGATGTTAAAGCCCGGACCCTGTATATTTTCCAATTCGTTAAACGATACCTTTGCAGTGCGCAATAGTGCGCATGCCTATTCCTTTGTGGTTTTGTTAACATGCGCAAGGTCATAAATTTGCCACTTTCGAAATAATTATGTGCTTATCTGAAGGTAAATGTCTATGGAAGGATCATCCTAACACCACTTAACAAGGGGATATCCAGTAATTAATTACTTGATAAATTTTATACAGGCAATTGCCCCGAACTATAAAATAATTTACTTCAAAAGGTGCTTTGAGACAGAAGAAACTACTAAACTTTCCGAACGGCATTGTTTAGCAATGATAAAAGGAGTAACATCAAGTGCAGAAAGGTTTCATGCTTGCCCAGTTTTAAAGGAAACTGTTTTAGGGTTAAATAAAGGGGAAAATGAATATTTTGTCGAAGCAAAAAAAAAGATACAATAGTTAAATTTGTGTACACAATTTGTTTAAAACCATTTAAAAAAAAATATTTAAAATGTCTTTTCAAGTAAGGTTATTTTTGACATACAATTTTTGTTTTTTTTTTAATGTCCCGCCAAACCCCTAAAAACCAACAATAAAATATTTTCAATGGTCTACAAAAAATTAACTCCAAAACTAGATAGTCCTATTTTTGATTGTGATTAATGGGTGTATGTTTATACCGACTAATTTTGTATAAGACAAATGTCACCAATTACTAATTTACTAGTTGAAATTTAAACACAAGCTCTGGTGACAAAGCAAATTCAAACTTCACAACATGCTAAGTTCCCGGAAACTTCTAACTACGTTATTTGTAAATAATGTGAGCAGGAAGTTGGGGGATGTTTGAGTCAATTACCGCATTCCGGGTTGTCGTCAGACTTGGAAAATAATGCCGATCCTCAACTCTAACAAGTATAGCCCTTGATATAAGCAGACCTAAATTATGGGGTCAGAAGCCACGCAGAAAAGCGTATAATCTGAGGTAATTTAATTTAAAAATGTTTTATAATACACTTCGTCCATTAACTATGGTAGGTAAAAAAGTACTCAAATTTTAAACATTCATATCTCAATCAAAATTATATCAATCCACTCAATTTTTGGTTTATTAGGTAGGCCGTCCCATGGACTACTTGGCACAATGTGTTTGACCTTACTTTATGCCTTTTTTATACAGAACGATGGCTTAGATACCAAGCCGTGTAAAATGTGCTGATTTTAAAATTAATGTTTGGAAAATACGAAGCAATGAAAATTGAATTTTATTAGTGTACTGGTTACAGATTTATGTTAGGTACTTACTGTAGAAATAATAGCGCAGTGCCGTTTTGTCAATTAAAAAAATAATTAAATAATCTTTATAATAATATTGCAAATTGTATTGACTGAAAACGTTTTACTTTTATTTGGATTCACGTTGCTAGGCAACCAATTGCCCTTGTCCATTTATCAAGATTATAAATTTGTTGGCAGTTCTTGACAATGCCTTTTGTTTCGTTTCTTTTTTTTAATGAATGCCAATATCCGATTCATATCTCCAGAAGAATGTGCCTATGCAAAAGGACTGTTTAAGCAGGGCCGGTCTCAATCTGATATTGCCAAAATCATAAATAAAACGCAAGGGGTCATATAAAAAATTTTAAAACGGTATCGAGAAGATGGATCGAATAAAAGAAGAGCAAAGCAAGGCCGACCAAGGAAATATTATGTATATTAGTGTCAATACTTAAATCTGACAAATTGTTACTCCAAACAACCATGAATTAACGTAATGACGATACTAAATTGCTTGTAGCTATTAAAAAAGGATTTTTTTTGGTGAGTAAGCAAGCAATATTACTAATTGTATGATACTCACTTTATAATTTTATATAACTTAATAAGATATGATTGGCACTTTGTTTCTTCTTTAATGTAACATATTTGTTAAGTTAATTGGAAGCTATTGATACAAATTGTTTAAAAGAGCATTAAGGAGTATGGAAAAGGTATTAAGTAATAAGATTATAGGGGAGCGTGTGTCCCCCCCTCTTTGCGCAAAACAAATGCATGTTTAATAATTATTTGTAACTAATTTTATCCACTGTATCCAGCTGTAGTCCTCCATAGGGGTTACAATCTTGTAATATGCAATTAGGTATATACTGGTTACATATACAGTGTTGCCTAGAAGTCCGGAATAAAATTAATATAGCCTCAACCTGTAACTTTTTGGGGAAAACGCTCGGACACGTCAATTTATTTTTATATTTGCTCACATTTTGACGTTATTCGTTTGTCTTTTTATAGACATTTGTCAAAGATATGACGACATCGATCTTTTTTTTAAATGGGGACATACAGCTTGTGATACCTCATTTGAAAGCTTATATCTCGTACAGTATGCTCATACATTTTGGCGCGATTCTGTCAAGCTATTTTAAAATGGCGACTGTTAAAAGTTTTTAAGAATATCTATTTAAATAAGCGGATATGTGATTTTTTTACCTTTTAAGGTAAGAAATCGCCATTGTTTCACGTTCTGACATTTTGTACAACAGTTATGATTTATTTGTTATTTATTTTGTAAAAAAAATAAAAATGTAACGAAGCAAAACAAAAAGGTGGTTTAACGTGGCAAATGCTGGAAATGTCCTCCACCCTCTAATTGGTATGCACCCAGACGATGGTAAAATCCATTGACGGAATTCCGAATGGCTTCAGCCGGTATGTTATGTGTCTTCAATTAAATTTTGTATTTCAAATCTTTAATATTATTTGGCCTATTTTGGTAAACTGTTTCTCTTAAATATCCCCAAAGAAAATAGTCTAGAGGCGTTAAGTCTAGGGACCTCGGTGGCCATTCTATTGTGCAGGGTCTTCCAACGAGGACTGAACAGGGGCTCATTTTTGAGCTTCCTTGTATTTAAAGAAAAATCCAAAATAGCCAATCGATGTACTTTTTTTCTGCAAAATTCAAAAACGAAACCAAAAATGTATTCGAACCAGAAACAAAAAAAGTTACGATATGGATAAGGTGTTTTTTAAATGGAACATAGCTTTTTTTATACGATTTTAGGAACGAGTGATTTTTTTTTTGTCCGTTTTGATTAAAATATTTAATATTGTGACGGCTATTTTTATTAAATTTTAATGTTTTATCCAGTATAATTTAACTTTAATCTGTTTGAAACATACACTAGGTAATAAAGGTTGAATCCTTCAAAGTCATTTCGGCAATATTATAGTAAATTTGTCAAATTTTTTGACTTTGAAGGATTCAAAGGTGATTATACCTTTATTACCTAGTGTATGTTTCAAACAGGTTAAAGTTAAATTATACTGGATAAAACATTAAAATTTAATAAAAATAGCTGTCACAATATTAAATATTTTAATCAGAACGGACAAAAAAAAATCACTCGTTCCAAAAATCGTATAAAAAAAAGCTATGTTCCATTTAAAAAATACCTTATCCATAGCGTAACTCTTTTGTTTCTGGTTCAAATAAATTTTTGGTTTCATTTTTGAATTCTGCAGGAAAAAGTACATCGATTGGCTATTTTGGTTTTTTCTTTAAACACAAGGAAGCTCAAAAATGAGCCCCTGTTCAGTCCTCGTTGGAAGACCCTGTACCATGTCGTCCAATCCAGCGACCTGGAAATATCTCCTCTTGACACCAAAATGCGGGAGAGCACCATCTTGCTAAAACCAAATTGTTTCATTAGGTATTTCTGGATCTACTTCGTTGGGAAAAATTACAGCTAGAGCAGGCATCAACTCGAAGGTTAAGAAATCCAGGTACCTTTCAACTGTGAGGTTTCCTTCAAAAAGAATGGCCCCGGAATGCGGTTTTTAATGATACCTGCCCATACATTTACTTTCTGGGGTCGCTGAGTATGCACTTCATATATCAATCGTGGATTTTCTTGACTCCAGAAACGATAATTATGTCTGGTAATCACCCCGTTTAAATAGAAAGTAAATTACCTAAATTAATTTTACAAGTTCACAATGTCACAATATGTCAGAACGAGAAACAATGATGATTTCTTACCTTGAAAGGTAAAAAAACCAATGATATATCATTTCCGCTTATTTAAATAGAGATTTTTTTTTAAATTTAAACAGTCGCCATTTTGAAACAGCTTGACAGAATCGCGCCAAAATTTATGAGCGTACTGTACGATATATTAGCTTTCAAATGATATATCACAAGCTAGTTATTTTCTGTAATCTGTGGTCATATCTTTGACAAATGTCTATAAAAAAACAAACGAATAACGTCAAAATGTGAGCATATATAAAACTAAATTGACGAGTCCGATCGTTTTCCCACAAGTTACAGGTTAAGGCTATATTAATTTTATTCTGGACTTCTGGGAACCCTGATGTGATGCCACCCAGTATATTACCGTTCCTGAATTCACTTAGCGTCCCTCCGACAATTTGTCTAATTAGCTAGGTAATCTGGGAGTCTATTAAAAGTTTCCGGCAACTCATCGCGCGCTATTCAATTAGTTTGTCGCTGTTGTGACAAGACAATGTGCTTTGTGTCACTTTTAGGGTTTACTTTGCAATTTAACCACCCTAATGTTTTAAGAAGTATATTGCGAGGGTCCAGTGGCGTAGGTACCACAAAATAGGCGTCCAGTTCGTCGGTGTTACCGCTGGACCGGCCAAGCACAATTTAATTAGTTCCTACATTATCGGATATTGGTTTATTCAAATTTTTATAGTTGTGGCATTGAATATCAAACTATATAAGAATGACGGATGTCCGAGAAAAGTTGACAACCCATTTTTTGACGTATTGGAGCTGGTTTGGCCGCCATTGTGGAGTTGATCGTAACTCTAACCTTAAATCTGTCGCCTGTCTGTCGTTATAATGCAGCGCCTCGGCAACAGATGTCTCAAATTCACTAATGTGGTGTCGTGGTGTTGCCGCATATCGTATTTTATTAGAATTTTTAAGAATTCAAGCATTTTTAACAGACAATAAAATAGGAGGTTCTCAATTCCAGCCGAATGTACGTTTTTGATAATAATATGTACGCTGATTACTCCGGGATAATTGGACCGATTTTCACAATGATTTTACCGTTGCATTGGGTGTTAAATGTTAAACAAATAAAAGTAGATAAAAAGCAACAGCAAGTGTAACTAAAATAGGTTTTATTTCGTCGAAAAATAGCAAAATACGTAATACACTAATACAAACAAACTGAATGTTTCTTAAGTAAGAAAGTAAAACCTACTTATTTTAACCATTTTGAAAAGTAGTAATAATTGCAAATAAAAACCAAGTTATACAAACCGCACATCATTCATATTTTACCGAACATATACGTTGTAGCCTAGGTAGGTATTGAATAGTGAGAGTCGTCATTTAGTTCTGTTAGAAATAGAATACATGGCGGTCAATATGTTTTCATGTAATTAACGTTGGGACGTCAAAAGGTTGAAAATATTATATGCTACAAAGCAATTAAAAATAGGTACATTTTTAGGTCTAGACATGGATAGGTGTAGGTACTTATGTGAAATCAAGTTTTACAATAAGCTATAAAAATAAATTTAAAAAACTCATGCAGCAAGTCAAACAGACAGGCGGCAACAATGTTTTAATTTAGCAGTGACAAGGTTAGTCGCTTTCTTGTTGGTGAACTCATTGTGCCATCTATGAATTTGACGTAGCAGGTTTAGGAAATCGGCTCATATGGCCTTCTTATAGTTTGATATTCAATGGTTGTGGTGACTATTTCATATTAAAAAATTGGGATAAGAGGTTGTTCCAATTTCCCGCGGTGCTGGTGTGCAATTTAATATGTATTACTGGTCACATCATAAATGGACATAAAATGATATTTTCTTGACTATTGTATCTGGCTATTTATGAGCGATGCATGATTCCGCTTAGAAACAAGACCTTTCCTCGTGCCCGACTCCGTCCATAAGTAATTTCCCCAGTAGATATGACATTGCATATTTATTACAAGGGGTGCTTAAACTATTTTATTACAGAGACAAGATAGATAATAAACTGAAACGTTAGCTTGCCGGGGTGTAAAATAGGATACGTCGCGTCGGAATCACCCAATAAGGATGATGAAACACACGGAGTTTTTTAGCGGGTTCTGTCGAGAAGGCAGCATTCGCAAAACAGATTTAGATCCATTTTCACTGCAATTGGATTTATTTTATGTAAAATAATAGTAATTTACGTTACAAGACCGAAAAGTAGAGTTTGTCAGGTCGAGACAAGTATTTCCAGGGCGAACCGTAGGCGAGTCCTGGAAGCTTGGAGAGACCTGAACAACACTAATTTTCGGTTGCGTCACGTACAATATTTTTTTTTAAACCGACACTTCGATATACTTAAATTTTTTTATTTTATATTATTTTTAAATGCGTCGTATGACTTCTCGTTACGGGCTTTTGATTTTACTGGCAATATATTATCGTAAGTCGCTTTCCTTGCTGCTATCAAAATTTCTTCTGAAATCTCATTTTCCGTGTCGGATAATTCAAAATCTGAATTCATATTGTTAAATTTGCGCACTCGCGAAACAAGTTTGACATAAACAACAAATTAAAACAACGAACTGTCACTCGACAATACATCGAAATGTTGTTGTCATAGTAACGAAATCAAGGTATAGCTTGTATTATCAAAGAGCGATTGGAAAAACAAAAAACAGGGACCGGAAAAAATGTTTCCGGTCTCTAAAGTCAATTTTCCGGTCTTGATCGACAAAACGTTATTTTCTGGACGAAAAATTGTCCAGAAAGTGTATATTTTCTGGTCGGTTTAAAAAATAGTAATTTACGTTACAAGACCGGAAAGTAGTGCTTTCCAGGGCGAGCCATAGGCGAGTCCTGGAAGCTTGGAGAGACCTGGAAAACACTAATTTTCGGTTGCGTGACGTACAATATTTTTTTTAAGACCGACACTTCGATATATTTTATAATCTACGCGAAATAAGTTTGACAAAGAACAAAATTAAAAATCAACGAACTGTCACTCGACAATACATCGAAATGTTGTTGTCATAATAACGAAATCAAGGTATCTTGTATTATCAAAGAGCGATTGGAAAAACAAAAAACAGGGTGACAGTGACATTAGAGGCCGGAAAGTGACATTAGAGTCCGGAAAAGATTTTTCCTGTCTCTAATGTCACTTTTCCGGTCTTGCGATCGAAAAAACGTTATTTTCTAGACGAAAAATTGTCCAGAAAGTGTAAATTTTCTGGTCGGTTTTAAAAAAAACAATTTTTGGTCTGTGACTTTTTGTCAATTGGGAAATACGATTTACTTACTTCAAATATATTAAAAGAGGCATCCTTAAATTGGGTTTGTTTTATAAATTGACTATTATTAAAAGAAACGGGAAATTGAAACTATTTCAAATTCCTTCTTAATAAGCAATTCGAAACGAGTTTTTTTTGGTAAAGTTGCCAACATGAACCCTATATATAGCCACTGGTTCGGAACGCCAAAAGTTTTAATTAAAAAGTTAGTTGTCATCTACGTGGGAGTGTAACCCGCTGTTGGTCATTTCAATATAGATAAAAGTTTGTTTTTTCGCTTTCTCTTTGGAAAAACATGTTGCAGTTTCCTTTTTAGAATATATCGGATTTAAGCTGCTGTAAGCAAGTTTTCCGTCAATAAATATTAAAAAAAGTACTATAGTGGTCCAATTGATAACCTCTTCCAAGTCATCCTATCGAATTTTATCTAAAATCGATCATTACTAGGACTTCGAAGTGCCCAACATCGACACTAGCTGGCGCTTGGCGCTGCATCTTTTCGACTGTCCTCGTCGTAAATTGTTCAAGTTTAAACTTTGTGTCTGTTGTATGTGTGAAATGAAAGATGAAAGGAGAAATCCACTCCCTACTTAAATCGATCAACTAGAATCTGTACCGCGAAAACTTACTAGAAATTTTACAAAATATATTTCTACTAGTTCCAGAGGCAATTTTCCTAATTGCCTGCGAGTCTAGAACTATAACGTCGGTAGTTCATGTAATAAGAACATCTTACTGTTTTAATTAAAAGGGGTGGGTAATGTAGGAAACTATAAAATCCTCGTTGAAAAATTAATTTACCCTCGACGATTAAACCGGTATTAAAACAAATTAAATTAGTAAGAGTTAACATTAAATAATACTTGTTTTCATCAGCAGCAATTTGATTGTTTGTCTTTATTTCCTACTCATTATTGTTTTAGGAGCAAACACTAGTGATGTTTTAACAAAATTAAATTATAATTTCTAGAATATTAATTCATTTTGGGTTAACGTTTGTGTAATAGATAATTGTTAAAAAAATATGTTTACTTACTTTTCAAGGAAAATAAACACATTCCGGACTCACAAAGTCCGACAATGTACTACCATAAACACAAAATAATGGTACAACACTTTCTGATTTAAATCTTAAAATTGTGACGGCTCTACGAGTTTCCAAGGTTACCGAATGAAAGAATAAATAAAGCACATATTTCGCCTGTTGCCTATTTTTCGTTAAACAACAACACTACTTTCCAGACACCCTGTGTATCGAAAAAACCCCTCGAAATTCGTCAAAACATTTATTATCGAACCCTGCGGAGAATTTTCAATTTCCCTGTGGTAATGAAAATTCCGAGTTTTATCTTTGAACAATAATAGTAGTTGCTCACTTTATCTCCTTTGAAAACTTGGAAAATCGAAAGTCTAATTTCTAACTTTTAAACAATTTCCCATTAAGAAAACTAATATATCAAGCAAGGCGCTAAATGTTGAAATAAAACAATTAAAAAGGGCCATCCGTGAACAATTTTGATTTGATAATTTTCGCTGATAAAGGGAGAACTAGGGAAGATTGGGACCCATAAAATATGATAAAATTGTAGTAGTAGAATCAACCGAAATTTTTTTTTCTTTGAAAACCCAATTATTTTCTCCTTATATTATTTTTTCTTCCAGGTAAATACTGCCAACAACATACTGTTACTCCATTTGGGAATTGTGAATATTCTTGTTGGAACGCTGTTTCTGATTTTTTGTTTACCTGGCATTAAAGGTAAGTAACTAATAACAAAAGTTTAATTGTACTTTAGGGATTCATACATTATTAAGTCAATACTAATGATGTGTTGTGCGAAATAAGAATCTTCTATTGCTTTATCTGACATGCAAAGTTTAAAAAAACTTAAATACAAAGTAAAAATAAATTAATTGAAACAGGTATTGGTACAATCAATAAAATTAAAATTCAGCCAGAACAGCTAGAAGACTTCGAACAAAGATGTGACCTGCGCAACAAATACGTTAAAACTAATACTACGACGCGCGGCAATTGCCGATCGCTACAAACCCCCACCAACGTCTTGAAAAAAAAAAAAAAAAAAAAAAAAAAAAAAAAAAAAAAAAATAAGCTAGGTATCAATACAAACTATGTCTTAGCTCTTGTATTAGATCATTTACCTCAGTGTAGTCTTGAACTTTAAGTTTAGAATAAAGTCCTGCTAATTACATGGTGGGCCGGCAAGTAGGGGGTGGAGTGTAATCGACCCTTCCCCCTCCCCCCTGGGCTACGCTACTGTGTAATAAGCATAGGCTGAAAGATTTTTTCGGAAAATTTATTAGTAAATATATTTTAATTATTTTAGGAACGGAATGGGCGAGTGCTGGCGCTCCCTGTGCCGTCAACGGTTTCTTCTTCACTCTTCTTCACCCTTTGGTACTCTGGACTATCTGTGGCCTAAATTGCGATCGCTACTATGCCATCGCTGCACCACTACATTATACGCATATTGTCAGTACTAAAAAGGTAGGAGTCATTTTTCGACCTTAGCATCTTTACCATTGAATGAACCGATTTAAAAAGAAAGGTGTAATGTAAATGTATAATTTTATATAAAAACAGCTTTTTCGATGATTGAAAAACGACAGTTGTCACACTTTGACGGGCTGTGAAGATTAAACCCTACATTTTGGAGAAAACGGTGTAGATATTTCTGACGTGACGAATTTTAATTTTCTTTCAATAAATTGGGTTCTTAGAACCCGGTTTACTAGTTTGTTCGACACTTCTTACAAGAACGCTTTGAAAATAAGGTAAACTTTCTATTTCTTTTTAAAATGTCCTTATAAAGAAAACAGTCGATACCCAATTTGAACCAAACATTCTACCACTTTTATTTCCCTACACAAAGAATTTGCATTTTTATGGAAGCCGTTCTCGCCCACTTCCCTGAATTCCCATACAACGACTTGTTATTATGTTTTCTCCCTTCTGGTCTTCGAATAGAATGGATGAAATATAATACATACATAATACATTATTGAAGCTTAGGTATGGTCACTTGTATATGTCGTAGCAGTGTTGCCAATTACATTAGGTGAAAAGGTCCGCCCAGTGGCACAATAAGTTACCTGCCGATTTTATTTCCAAATTTGTGCATTTAGCATATTTTCGTCAGGTATCAAGAAGTCCGAAAAGTCCGAAATAGTTTCAAAGTCCGACAAAAGTCCATAGCCTTAAAAAAAAGTCCGAAAATCGGACTAAAGTCCGCCGATTGGCAACACTGTGTCGTAGGCTGATAGTGAAATCCGTCATTTCATGAAAAGCCTAGTCACTTCATGAAGCGTCGGCAGATTGTGTAAAAACGTGAAATTACACGATCTGCCGCGTCACTTCATGAAGAGACCTTGACGTTTCGGCGTATTATGTATAACACAATGTCTAATTTTAAATATCGTCACTTCATGAAATGCCACAAAAACAAGGCATATTGTGTAATTCCGTCTTAAAGGTATATTGGCAACTGGTTTGTTCGGGTTTGTCAGAGCATTTTTTTTATTTTTATAAAATAATATTAGTTGAAAAAATGTAATTAAAAAAAAAATGCTCTGGGGAACAACGAACAAACCAGTTGCCAATATACCTTTTAGACGAAATTACACAATCTGCCGACTGACATGACATCGTTAGGTACTACATGAAGTGACGATATTTAAAATTAGGCAGATTGTGTTATACATAATACGCCGAAACGTCAAGGTCTCTTCATGAAGTGACGCGGCAGATCGTGTAATTTCATGTTTTTACACAATCTGCCGCCGCTTCATGAAGTGACTAGGCTTTTCATGAAATGACGGATTTCACTATCAGCCTACGACATATACATTGCCGATAAAAAAATCCTGTTGATAAGACCAGTGGCGATTGCTCTATAAGGCCGCGTGGCCGCGCGCCCCTCCTAGGAATTTTAACATAACACACAAATTAAATATTTATTATTACCATTCATTTTAATACTATTATTATTATTATTATTATTATTATTATTATTATTATTCATATAGGAAGTTAAAATTTCTAAATTTTAAAAAACCATAGCAACTCACCAATTCTGAACTCATCTCTAATTGTCCGTTTTTGTTGACCAACGATAAGCAAGCCCCCTCCTGTGAATTTTAGATAATTGAATTCCGTCGTTGAAACGCTGCGACCGACGGTGAATCTCGCCTGGCGTATATAAATTTCGCCGAACGAACCCGAACGCCACCCGGTTATATCCGATTTATTTAGGGACTCTACGGCCGCGGTATTCTAGCGCCTGCATTGCTTTCTTTATACATTTCGGACTTTGTTGTGGCGTAAGCGCGCGTCGAGTTCGAACTAATAAAAATGAATTTCGTCAATAATATAATTCAAATAAATTTTTGAAGGCTGCCATTAGCGGATAAACTTAAAATTAAAGAACTGGGGAGGCCGTTGCCAGATATAAAGTTATCACAAACTTGTGAACGACGGGCCGAAAACCGATCTTTTACGCGTCGGTTTTCAAAAGACAGTTATAAATGTATGTGTTAATTTACCTACAATTTTTTTTATAAATAGATACTTTTTCGAGCAATTTGCTTATATGTCATTTGATATTGGATTTCTATTGCGCCCCTCCAAACACAAACCCCACGACACGCCACTGGATAAGACCCAGGTAAAGGAAATCATGGAAATTGTCGCAATACTTTTGCTCGATACGTTTTACCAATAGGAACTTTGAGGTATAGCAACTTTTTACCAATGCAAATTACAGAAAGTCAATTCATACAGTTGTATTCATAAAAAAAGCGTACACGAATTAGAACGAGAGGAAACCTTAACCATATTTGCGTAAAACCGGCTTATCGCACGTTAAAGGTTATTAAAAATGCAAAGCATTGGCGTTGGGCGTTAGTTCAATAGAATAACAAAAATTATTTTTTTTATTTTATAATATATCTTAACATATTTATCAAAATTACAATAGAAACAAAAACCGTTTAACAAGAATAAATAAAATCTAATATTTGGTCATATATCCCTGTTTTTCTATTACTTGAGCCGGAATTGACTGAATTATATTTGATACAATAATTTGATCAAGCTCTTCCCAGCACGCATGTATTATTTCCCATAAATCTTCTGAATTTTGTGGCCTAAAATTTCGATTATATATTTCTTTTACGATTATACCCCAAATATTTTCAATTGGATTGATATTGGGACTATAAGCAACCCAAAGGCAGCACTTCCACATTATGGGTTTCAAACCAGTGGGTTTCAGCATTGGCAGTGTGGACTGGACAATTATCTTGTTGAAATATCAAAGTATTATTGGGATATATTTGCTCAGCAGATGGTAACAATATATTTTCTAAAATGTTAATGTAATTTCAGGCATTAAATCTTCCCTCTATTCGCCAGCAAACACCAGGTCCATGAACACTTATTCAGCCCCAACCCCCAACATTTACAGAGGGTTAGTATATCGCTCTTCAAACCTGGTATTGTTTGGACGGTACACACGAACGTCTTTTCATCAGTAAAAATTACCCTTTTCCAAAATTGAGGATTGCGGTACCTATATATAATCTAAAGCGAAAATAATCCTTGATTGTCGCTGTTCTTCGGTAATAAAAATTTTTTTCGCAGCTGGGCGACATTTTAGTTCAGATTCCGTGATTCTTCTGCTGGCGGTGAGTTGGGAGGCATCAGGAAATGCTGTATCAATAACAGCATCCCTTGCAGTTGCAAATGGATTATTTCTTAAATATCCCAAAAAAGTAGCATCCTGTTCAGGGTTGGAACGTTTGGGACGACCTGAACCTCCTAAGGGATTCTTCTTGTTCGCAGCGTTGCTTAATTTTCAATATAGTTTTTTTTATTTCTATTATACAATTCCTCTACAGCACGGAATGACCATCCTTCTTCGATTCTTGATACAATTTGAGCCTTTTCAACTTCAGACAAGGAATTTTTATGTTCTGTCAAAGTTTATCTAACGTTACCACCATGCAGTTTCATAATTAATTACACCGACGCCAATGCTTTACATTTTTTGATAATCTATGACGTATGCATAACGTCCAATAAACAATCATTTAGACAAGCCGGTTTTACGCAAATATGACAAAACATACCTCTCATTCTAATTATTGTACGCTTTTTTTTATGAATACAACTGTACTTCAATTTATTTGAAACAAATAACCAAACGTCTCACTTTTACCTATACGCCAGACAATTTCCATTTTGTAGGAGTCTTTTCGCATCGCCTTGAATTCCCATGGATACGTATCTATCTAATCTCCATAAATGTTAAAGTGAGCAACGAAATGTGTTTTAAAATGAGCTGTCTTTGGAGAAAATTCGAATGGAATCGATGGGAAATATAAAAATTGGCGCGAGCTTGATGAAAGGTGACTCGAGATTCGAGGGAAAATCAGAGAAGTCGTATTTTTTGTTTCTGGCTTCTAGCAGACGCCGACGCGCTTCTGCGGTTGCTAACGTCACAATTTTTCATTTGATTTTTACAATCATTCTCACCAACAGCGACAACAAGCCGTCCATATTATAGAAGACTGGAAGACGTCAGGCAGTGTGGGGTTTTAAGTTAAGTTAAATCTTGGGCAAATGTATTATTTGCCAATTTGTTTAGGAAAAAGTCGTAACGCAAATATACACTAGAAAATTACATAAATTTATTTTCAACCAATTAGAAGGCTCCTTTTTGTTTTCGTTGCTTATAGCGACGGGAGATGATCGCGATAATTTTGTTAGTTCCTATTAACTTAATGAAATTAATAGGTGATAATTTTTCTGTCAAAAATAAAGTGCTTTATATCTATTGGCAAAAGTCGCTCAGAATAAAATCAAAATACATTTTGACGCTAACTTATAATTTTTATTGATACTAACAAATTTGCTTTACATATCGAACACCGGGGCTAAAAGAGACACATCAAAAATTTAACTAAACTTATCGGAAATATGTTTTTTTCAGTTTCATTTGAAACTATGTAGACATGTAATAGCAGATGTTATGGTTGAAAACGAATTAATGTTTTTAATGTTCCTGAAACTTTAGTAATAAACCTTAGTTACTAACAAGTAAAATCAACTTCTATTGTAAAAATACAGTGCGTCATATTAAACTAAACTCATCGGAAATATGTTTTTTAAAGTTTTATTTGAATTTAAAACTATAAAGACATTGGATTTTAGATAACAAATTTGTTATTTAATGTTTCTCACATTTTAGTAATAAAAATGAGTTACTAACGTAGCATTTTAGCAAAAAAATTATAATAAGAAAAAACCCCAATTTATGAAATTTTCTTACCGAATCTCCCACGCAGCAGAATTAATTCCCGATAATTCTGCTGCTAGGGAGATTATAAGTGACAATTTAACAGTCGTAACATAATGTTTTTGTAACCCTTCCTTGGACACTTTAAATCTACAACGCATTGGGTAAAAACATGTCTACCCCTATTCGTCAAAGGAACAGTCGCTGTGGTTAGTTACCCACTGCATGAATGACCGCAGGGCAAATAAACTAAAGCGTAGCATTAACTGCAACTCCAAGTTATGTTTTCCACAAACCTGCTACTTTGTCTTTAACGGTAATAACGAAATATTAAACCTATGCCTTATTTATGTAAAGCTGAATGGTTTAAATGTATATTACTTCAAGGCACTGATGTACTTTATTGTTTAAAGATTAAAACAAACGAGCTAGTTCGTAAATCTCCAGTACACAAGGATTAGGTTGAGAAGGCGTTCGGCTGTCAGTAACTATCAACAGTAAAATTTAATTAAAACTATCACTGGATAGCTAATGGTTCAAACGTTGTTTGTCTTATACAGTGACCGGCAAAGAGTTCGCAACATATGGGAAAAATTTTTATTAGCGGAATATTGAAAAATCTTTTTTGGGGGATTGGATGTGCATGTCCCATAACCTTAAAATCGATTTTGACATACGTCACGTGACCAATGGTATGGCGGGAAAGTTGAAAAAACCAATATGAAATCATCATAAATCAGATAAGTTGATGAGATATCGAAAAAATTCCAAGAATAAAAAGTGTTTAGAATTCCATTAGAACTTTAAATACAATGTTTGGAATATCTACTTAAAAAAACATAAAATCGAATATTTTTGTAAATATTTTTTTACCGAATTAAAAATTTCCATATTTTTCCTTTCTTAAAGCTTCATTAAAGTAAAACTGACATCTGGTGACCACAACTAGAAATATTCTTTTGTTTTTCTGACAATTTGGAGCAATAATTCAAAAAATTCGTTTACACTTGGATACCAGCTGTTGCAATAGTGTATTTCTAATAACCTTATCGATATTTTTTATATCGAAATATTCTATTATGTTAAGAAATCCTTAAATTCATTAATCCAAAGAAAATTTGATTTATAACCGTAAAAAATAATTTTGAATTTCGCAGAAATCTTTAAAAAAATCTAAAAATTAATAAAAAATTAAATTATCTTTTACGGTTATAAATAAAATTTGCTTTGGATTAATGAATTTAAGGATTTCTTAACATAATAGAATATTTCGATATAAAAAATATCGATAAGGTTATTAGAAATAGACTATTGCAACAGCTGGTATCCAAGTGTAAACGAATTTTTTTAATTATTGCTCCAAATTGTCAGAAAAACAAAAGAATATTTCTAGTTGTGGTCACCAGATGTCAGTTTTACTTTAATGAAGCTTTAAGAAAGGAAAAATATGGAAATTTTTAATTCGGTAAAAAAATATTTACAAAAATATTTGATTTTATATTTTTTTAAGTAGATATCCCAAACATTGTATTTAAGGTTCTAATGGAATTCTAAACACTTTTTATTATTGGAATTTTTTGGATATCTCATCAACTTATCTGATTTATGATGATTTCATATTGGTTTTTCAACTTTCCCGCCATACCATTGGTCACGTGACGTATGTCAAAATCGATTTTAAGGTTATGGGACATGCACATCCAATCCCCCAAAAAAGATTTTTCAATATTCCGCTAATAAAATTTTTTTCCATATGTTGCGAACTCTTTGCCGGTCACTGTATAACAGATTTTTAATTTATGCCTCTCTTTGGGAGAAACTATTCTTTAAGGTTGAATTATCAGCGTCATTCAATTTATTGCCAACCTATAACCTATTTCGCTTTGTTTTTTCAAGTTTATTATTTTTTAAACTAACATTTAAACAAAATCAGTATCGTCGGCACATTACTTAGGTAATATCTGATATATTACAAAAATATCAATTCATTTCATTGCTAATTTTGGGAGAATTGTATAGTGAAAGAACAATGACTGACAATGAGATAATAATGTTAAAAAAATCTTACCCGATATTTTTCGCTATACAATTCTCCTAAAATAAGTTATGAAATTCCTTGATATTTATTAAATATGTCAATTATTACCTATATGAATAATATCAAGTCGATACTGATTTTCTTTAAATTTTGTATAAAAGCTAGAAAACATAAATAAATCTACGCGAAATAGGTTATAGGTTGGCAAGCATGTTGATACTCCCACCTTAAGGGTAGCTATAGTGATACTAACACAAATTATAGTATATTGTCACAACGAAAGGATAATCAAAAAATCTGCTATAGTCAAATCTGGTCTTATCATGCGGGTCCAAAAGTCATGAATCAATTCGAAAATTCCAGAGCTTATCAAAATGTTATGAGATTATGTAGGTATCAATATACCCGGAGAAAAGAAACATAGTTTTATTATTTTAACTGTCGTGAAGATAGCCACATATATTATTATTTTTGCAAAAATTATGTACATAATAGTACAGGGCTGGCGAACCTTTATGTATTAACGTGCCATTTTTTCTAAACAAATGTTTAATGGGCCATAGACGTGCCGTTAAATTCGTAATATAATAATTTATAGTAAACTTTGTGATGGGTGGCGTGCCAAAAATTTTGTCGCGTGCCATCAATGGCACGCGAGCCATTGGTTCGCCATCCCTCTAAATAGTATATCTACTAAATCTATTTATTAAAAACGACAATAATAAACAGTGTAATTTATTTTAGCAATAAAATTACCTAACCTAAAAATACAATGGAATTTAATCCGATTAGCTATTTCAAGAAACAAAAAGAAAAAATGGCAATGTGCCAACCAATAAGTAGAAAACAGTAACAAAAGCACTGGTAATCAATTTAAGGATTAAACAGAAAATTGTCCATGAAAGAAAGCATAATATAATATCGAAGAATACTAAAAAATGTAAACAATGAAAACCGTTTATAATTATAGACTAAAAACTTAAAAACTTTCATCATCACTTAGAAATTCTGAAAATTCCTTGTCATCTGAGTCGTCCTCGAATGGAGCAATGATCATCGGCGCTACTTCGACATCTAATACTTGTTCTGGATCCCACCAATTCCTTATTAATTTTTTTGTATGTTCTACCGATTTCTTCCGGTACTCCTGCGCAATATGATCCAACAAATCTTGCCAAACTGTCTCTACTTGCGAGGATTTAAGACCATCACCTACATGTTTTTCAAATATCCACGTTTCGTATAAAAATACTACTTTTCTAAATTTGGATTTGTAATTTTCCGTATATTTTTTTAAAAACTGAACACGCTGACTCACCATCTGGGGCTGCTCACATAAAAATATCCGGTTACAGTCTTTTTTATAGCGAAAACTCAACTTTTTTATTAATTTTGATAACGAATTAAGTCCGATTTCCAAAACGCCTCGAATTTTTAAAGTTTCTTTTAAAACTGGAAGAGTTACATTGGTTTTTGATCTGTGTAAATCATAAATCACGTTTCGAACTTCCATTTTAATATTTTCGCTCAACGTTTATGGGTAGATATTTCAATATTTTTAAATTGAAGTCAATCATATGTGTGGTTTTGGAGAAATACGGCAAAAATTGGGTCTATTTTACATGCCGTGGTGCATTCTTAACAGAAACACCTCTTCCCCACTGAAATACAGCCATAATCATCCACATCCCACTCCTGTGTGAAAGATTTCAATAAAACAGTAGTAAATTCTCATTCATGTCAAAGATGTATAACGTCTTTTCACCCACGCATTGTATCTGTCTTTTGGTTTTCAATGTTTTTCTTGCTTGTGCGTGTGCTATTTTTAACGATAAAGAATTCAGCGATACAATTATATCAGTGAATTCCCTTTTTCGTATCTTAATTGATATTTATTTTCGTATCTGATACAAGGAAAACAATTAAGGAAACAAACAGACATAACAAACCAAAACTTCTTTTCATTAAAAAATATTAACGTAATTTATAAGCAGTAAGAATAAACTTTTTACATATCGTGGTCTTGCGGCGAAAACGCATTAAGTCAGAATATGAAGTTTCGAGAAAATGCCACTTAAAAAATTACTTAGACATTTTTGTCCTTTAAATCCAAACAATGAAACAAATATTTAAGTTTTAAGTTTGGATTATAGAAAATATATACTGTTTCTTTAACATTTTTTAACAAAATAATGTTACATTAATGAGTTTTAAATTTGATCATGTTTTATTAGAGGACTGACTTATTTAAAAAAAATTATATTTTATATTATCGCAGCTCCAACTTAATGCTTTTTGAATACATTGCGGTACATTTTTGTAGTCTCTAACACTTGAACTACTTAAAACTGACACAGAATAAAAGTAAGTTATTATTTTTAGGTTAAAAAACGAATTTAATTTTGGCATATAAAACACATTAAGTCAGATTTTGCCGCAGCACCACCTATATAAAATTCACCAAGTCACTTTTAGTGAGTTCTCGCATTAACTACCAAAGGACAATATTGACTTAATGTGATTCTTAATATGCTCATTCTGGTTACTTTTTCAACGAAGATACATGGTAATATGTTAGACCCAAATCAGACTAAATGAAATATAAATAAATGTCAAAACTGGAAAAATACGACTTAATGAGTTTTCGCCGCAAGCCCACGATATATAGTATAACAGATAAAAGGAAAGTGTATCTACTATTTTCCAAATCAGAAGCATTTCCGCTCGCAATTTCGCAGCTTTTCCCTTGCTAATTTTCAAAAAAAAAGAACAACTTAAACACATCGAATTTTGACAACATAACAGCTTTTAATACTTAATTTTTAGTCTAATTCCATTCCACCTTAGTCGCCCACTGATTGTCTCTCTTTCAGTATCGAAGGATACTTTCAGAGACGCCACACCGGCCAACGGAACAGCTAGACAATGACAAAAACATTGTAATTGCGGGTAGCTACGGTACCCTTTTACCAGATATATTTCTTTACCAGAATCAATAAAATATCTTAAATTTCGAAAATTTACTTTTTATAAATTCATGAAATACTGCCAAAGTAACAACAAGGTATTCTTTTTCAGGTACTCATAGGTCTCGTAGTTGGTTGGGCCAACTCATTCCTTCTAGCCATTCCACCTTTATTTAACGCCGCCCCCTACCGGTACTTGCCCGGACTAGGCGCGTGCGCACCTGACTTTAGGACCGGAGCCGGAACCGTTTGGTACGCCGCCGCGTACACAGGGTTTACACTTCTATTGCCGGCCACTGTGTTGGTGTGCTGTAATGTTAAGGTAACTTAAATAATTAACAGCGGCGGCGGGAGATGGTGAGAAAGGAGAGGAATACAATGTTATAGTATATTATGAAGAGTACAACCTTCCCGTCAAGGTTGATTTTTAATTTTTTTTTTCTAAATTGCTTTTAAATATAAATATTAACTCAAAAAAAATTAACATTAAGTAATCCCTTTTCTCCTTTGGAAGACCGTCGTATTATCCTTATAGGGTCCACATTATTAACTTCCTGTGTCCTTTCAGTACTAAGACTAAGAGCCATATAACTTCTATGACAACAATAGTTTAACGGTATCCTTAGAAGTTATTCTTACAGTTAGTGTTAACAGGATATTGAAATTTGGGCCTTAGGGAATCAACAATGAAAGGTACCTGACAATGTTTTTTCAGATTCTTATCATAGCCCGGTACCATCGCCACCGCATCGCCTCGGCAATCTACGAAGTCACCCTTTCAGCTCAAGTAACCATCACCCACCAGCGCAACCCATTTTTCGTACCCACCGTCACAGCGCCTTCTTCCGGAGGTCCCAAATTCCGCAGTTCCAACCCCATAATTTCAGTGTTTTTATTGGTTGGTTCGTTTTTGGTTATGTGCGTGCCGTATTATGTTTTGGTTCTATCGGAGGCGGCGCTACATTCTTTAAAAGACGGCCATTTTGGTTCACAAGAGCCCAGTAGCATGAACCATTTTTATATGGCTGCCGGGACGTTGCTGATTTGCTCGCCAGCTGTTAATGGTAAGTCATTCGATCGGTCATTTCCAGCGTGTCCATTATATTTTGAACTTACCTGTAATCGATTGCACAACATGCAATAAAGTGGTTTTTATTTTTTTTTCTCGAAAACAAAGCAAGATATGAAAAAACTCAAAAGATAAAATAGTTGTATTTGTAGTTGCTTAATTCGAAAAAAACACATAATTTTAAAAAAAGTCAGTGGCGCGCAATTTTTTTGCCAAAAATATTAGTGGACTGTCTTCCGGGACGCCACTGGACTTAATAATTTTATTCTAATTTAGACTAAATTATCCTCTTGTTATTACAAACAGAATTGCCAAATTTCGACAAAATCGAATAAAAGAGTATTGAGATATTTACGAACATCGGATTTTTTTTTAATTTGACACCCTGTATCGTAAAAACTATGCATTTTCGGATCCATGTTTATATGAACTTTTCTTCTTAAAATCACTTAAAGACGCACCCCTTCGAGTTTGGCCACATACTTAAATAACACCCTGTATATAGGCTTGAAGAAGTGGGGGCCCACTCCACTTATTTCATTTATATTAAATAAAAATTGAGCTTTAAATGGGATTCCAGTTTCTAAGAAATCATAGATTTCAATTTTAAATTTTTTTAGGTTATTTGTATGGCCTGAAAAACAAAGGTCTACAAAAGGCCTTCCTGAATTACTGGCGAAAAAAACAACAGAAGAACGAAGTCAGCCACGAAATTCAAGCCAGAACTCCAAGTACCTGCGGATCCAGAAGGCCGTCGCTCACGCCCTTCGGGTTGTTTGCTAAAAATCCCGTATCCAGAAGAATGTCTGAGACTTTAATAGATGTAAATAAATCTTTAAAAAATTCCCACAGAAGTAAAATTAAAAGGATTACTTCTGGATTACTGTGGAGACCTTCTTCGGGTAAGTTTTTAGAATGTATTACTGAAAATGAACAGAAAAGTCGTGATGTCGTACCTTGTATTCATAAAAAAAAGCGTACACGAATTAGAATGAATGTTTTTCTATTACTTAAGCCAGTCTATTCGGAATTGACTGAATTTTATTTGATACAAATTTTTTCCCATAAATCTTTTGACTTTTGTGGCCTAAAATTTCGTTTTTTTTTTCTTTATACCCCAAATATTTTCAAGTGGATTGATATTGAGACTATAAGCGACCCAAGGCAGCACTTCCACAGTGGGTTTCAGCATTGGCAGTGTGGACTGGACAATTATCTTGTTGAAATATGAAAGTTTTATTGGGATATATTTGCTCAGCAGATGGTAACAATATGTTTTCTAAAATGTTAATGTAATTTCCGGCATTAAATCTTCCCTCTATTCGCCAGCAAACACCAGGTCCATGAACACTTATCCAGCCCCATACTTTACAGAGAAACGCCCATGTCTAGAAGTGAGGGGGTTAGTATATCGCTCTTCAAACCTGGTATTGTTTGGACGGTACACACGAATTTGTCCGTTATAAATCGGCTGGAACGTCTTTTCATTAGTAAAAATGACTCTGTTCCAAAATTGAGGATTCTAAATAAATACACCGACGCCTATGCCCTGCATTTTTGATGACGTGTGATAACCTCCAATAAACAATCATTTAGACAAGCCGGTTTTACGCAAATGTGACAAAACTTACCTCTAATTCTAATTCTTGTACGCTTTTTTTTTTATGAATCCAACTGTATGTATAGTTACACAATTTTTTTAAATTTTTTTACATTTTAGCCAACAATTTACACGTGTCGTCTAAAGACATCATGCCGCCAAAATTAATAAAACAAACCCTTAGTTGCAACACTCTGCGGGTTCCTGATGAGGTACCTACAATCACAGAAGAAGAAATCCGCATTACAATAGAAAATGACGTCAGACTCGAGTCACCGATGAAAACGTACAATACGGGAGTGCTTCTACAAAAATTGTTTAAATTAGAACAAGAGAAGGTGACGAAGAGACTTCCACAAAAATGTACACATTCGCCAACACGAGCGGATTGTAGTCCGAAAAGGTTAGAAGAGAGATTTACACATAACACACTATGAACTTACAATGTACACAACCTTCAAGGTAAAAATCAATTAATTTTATCAATGGCCAGTTGCACAACAGTATCTTATCATCTGACATTATCTACATTTTTAATTTTTTTTTTATTATTTATTTATGACCTCAAATCAGTACAGAGATACTGGCACCGAGGCCTACACGTACAATCAAAATAAAAAATCTCTTATAGGTAACAGTCGCTAAACTATAGATAGTACACATAATGTAACATAATTATGTTAATTCTTTGGAGGGTCTTTAGTCTTTATAATTTTTAAAATTTACGCCTCTAAGTATTTTTGGCTGCTTTACTAATGATGACTTTCGGAATTTCATTATACACCTGGATGCTTCGGAAAATTGGAGAGTCTTGACACTTTTTGGTTCTAGGGAACTTATTTCTAAGGGTCATGTTTGTTCTTAAGTTGTACTTATGAAAGTCCAAATTTTTGCTCCAAATTAAATCTGATTTTAGTAATTTATTTTCTAAACAGTGTATCAGTTTTGTTTGTTCTAGTTCTTTTAATCGTCTGCTGTTTAGGAACGGATAATGTTTATAAATATAGCTAGTTGTCGTATGGTAGTTTAAAGAAAAAATAATTTTTATAGTCTTATTTTGATACCTCTGCAGCTTATCCAACATATTTTCGCCCGTGTTCCCCCAACATGGTATTCAGTACCTTAGATGTGGTTCAACAAAACAATAATTGTATAAGAGGTTTTGTGTGTTTTTGTTTAATTGATGAGCGCATCTTCTAATATTTCGAATAATGGGAGACAGTTTTTTAATGACGTGATCTATGTGTGCGTTAAAAGTTAAGTCATTTGAAATGATTAGGCCTAGGTATTTGTACTGTGTAAATTCTTTAAGAACTGCGTTATTTCGTTTGATGTTTAGCTTGATTTGCTGTTTATTTTTTTGTTGTAAAGTCATAGACACTGTCTCAAGGGAGTTTCGGTTATCCGAGGAAAAAACTAGTACAGTGTCATCCGCGAACATAAAATATTTACAGTTCAAACCAGCATATTTTAAATTATGTACATATACAAGGTATTGCAGTGGACCTAGGACGGAGCCTTGGGCTACACCCACTCTAATTTCCTTTTCATCACTTCGATTCGTAGAGTACGACTTTAGGAATTTTTGGCAGATTCCTCGAAATCCCATTTTATTTAATTTTTCTAATAAAGGCGGTATATCAACTGTATCAAATTCAAAACAAATCAAATTTAAAAAATTGTTTTGATTTTTTTATGTTATTTTTAGGTCACCGAGAATTCTTATAACCAGGGCATACTCGGAAGAAAGTGAGAAAAATTCACAATGCAGCTCGCCCTGTCATGAAATTAACAAGAAACATTCCAATTCCACTTCTACTTTAATTGGGAAGAGATGGAGACAAACTAAATATCAAGTAATAATCGACAAATAAAATTTTTAAATACGCAAACCAGTTCTTTATCATAATGTTACGTAATTCTTCCGATAAAAAATCCTAATTTTTCGTAGACATTATTAGAAAATATACTTATATTTCCTATTTGTTCTTATATAGCGTATTTTTTATATTTTTAAGGATGAAGATTCGGATAGTGATTGTACAAAATCAAACAGCACAACGAAGCCCTTACTAAACAGCAGCAAAATTAGTAAACACTCTTCAGAATCTTCAGAAACATCTGAATCGTCTGGGAAGATATTTATGAATCTTGATAGAAGAACTTCGGTAAGAATAGAGGAAACTTTAGAAACAAACGTCGATTTCAAACAAAAAAAAAGAATAATATTCCGTTACGTTTTCAGAAGAACCATTTCAAATATTAAATCAGACAAGACAGATTCAAAACAGCAAAATTTATACTTTTAAAAAAACTATAAACAATTTTCTTGCTTTTAGATCGAGACTTCTGAAGTGGACTCAAACGAGGAACAGCTTCTGTTGACGTGGAATTCGCACAAGAGGTACAACCGACCCGAAGACGCCCGAAGATCTTCCAAATCGGCCCTGATGAAGGTCACAGTTCAAACGAAGGAAATCGTTCTCTAATAGATTTTCATTTTTAAATTTAGTTTAAATATTCATGTAAATTATTTCAAATTTTTCCTTTAAGTGAAGTAAACTAGAAATGCGTTAGCTTAGAAGCAAATGATGATCGTCAGATGGCGACAGTTGATTGTCACGTAGCTACAATTATATGGGCGGTCAATCATTGCTTCGTGAGAATCGTCATGACGACGCGATTGCAACCAGTGGCTCTGGCTCACATCAAAAAGATGCGCAATCCCTTCTAGAAAATAATCCGTATTCGTTGAAACTTTGCACCAAAGAGATATGCCAAGCTAATAGTGATTAGATGTTTTATATTATATTAACTGAACACTACCTAACCATGACAAACATCATTTATTAAGTAATTGATTTATTTCCCCATAAAATTAAATCAAAGTATGTTTAGAAATAATGCTGCTTTAATGGAGGAAGTTTAGAGCTTTAAAGGTAGTTTCTGTTTATTGGGAATATTTAGCAGCAATTTATTAGTTTGGTGTTTGTTTGAAGGTGGTAGACAATGAAGTAATATCAAAAAAATTACCTTGTCGGACTTCCATTGTCTTTATTTTGTTACTTAACACAACGTTTCGGTTAGTTAGTATCTCTAACCGTTTTCAAGTGTAAACTTAATCACGGATCGAATCATTCAAACTCCATAAAACAGGGCATAATTCAAACACTTTATCACAGAGCATCTAACATTTGCAACAATCCGGAAGACCTAAATATTGAAATTTCAAACATCAAAAGAGATTTAAAACAAAATGGTTACCCTGAAACGTTTGTAACTAATACCATCTCAAAATTTAAAAATCGCGAAGTAAAAACTAATACAGAAGCTAGAGAGGAGCAAACATTTCTTACAATACCTTATGTCAAGGGGATTTCTGAAAAGATTAGAAGAATAACCAAAAACTATAATATCAAAACAGCCTTTAAATCCGGAAATACGCTCAGAAGCCTTCTTACAAAAGTAAAACCCCCCAGTAATGAAAACACAAAAAATTGTATCTATCAAATCCCTTGCGAGTGTGGCGAATCGTACATTGGAGAAACAAAAAGACCTCTTCCCGTACGAGTTAAAGAACATCTGAAACATACTCAAAGAGGTGAAACTTCGAGATCAGGTATAGCGGAACATGTATGGACTAACCAACATAATATACAGTGGTCAGAAGCCAGGGTTTTGGACACGGAACAGCACTGGAAAAAACGAAAATTCAAGGAAGCAGCTTTTATGAATCAAAATACACATATATTCAGTAAACCAAGTATAGATATCCCCAATATCTGGAAGCCACTTCTTGTCCAAAACCAACAGCTCAAACTTCACACTGCAATAAGCACGTAGGCGGAGTCATCAAGCTTCATTGCACATGGATAGTATTTAAGACAGTAGCCTTAGAATTATAATTTAGTTTACACTTGAAAACGGTTAGAGATACTAACTAACCGAAACGTTGTGTTAAGTAACAAAATAAAGACAATGGAAGTCCGACAAGGTAATTTTTTTGTTATTAGTTTGGTGTTACCGAATTTACCCTATTAAAAAATAATTAACTAATTGTATATAAAATGAAGAAATAGTCCACGGTTAAAGTGGAGTTGAAAGTATGGGGAAAAAAGAAAAAACAAAAAGTATTCCTTCACAAAATGTAATAGAATAAAAATTCTTAAGGGGTCTCTATATGTTTCGAACGCAGAAACGTTCATCATCAGGAGACAGAAAATGTATTTAATGCTGATGGTTTTAGCAGAAGAGAAAATGGTGTAGAACCTTAATGGAG
Organism: Polydrusus pterygomalis; assembly: GCA_963969555.1. Lineage (NCBI taxonomy): Eukaryota > Metazoa > Arthropoda > Insecta > Coleoptera > Curculionidae > Polydrusus > Polydrusus pterygomalis. The sequence goes on from OZ018381.1 coordinate 54,663,956, forward strand.
CTTTTATGGAATTAAAAAAATGATGTGTAGAAGGGACATAATGTGAAGAAAATTGATAAAGGTTAAACCATACTGAGTATGTGAAAAAGTTAGTAAATGGCTCTAAACCAACCAAATAAACTGGGGAAGAAGAAAAACCCTTCTAAAAAGAAGGTGTCGAAGATTATTTTAAATTTTTTATAAAACTTTTTAAGTATATGTCTGTAAGATTTTAAGGATAAAAATTAGTCATATATAATTATGAAGATATCACAATAAAATTACATTCCAAAAAAGTGTTTTATGGGGTACCGAGGATTAAAGCTCAGTAGCAAGCGGGGTACCTTCTTTTTAGAAGGGTTTTTTCTTCTTCCCCAGTTTATTTGGTTGATTTAGACCCCCTTTACTAACTTTTTCACATACTCCGTATGATTTAACCTTTATCAATTTTCTTCATATTATGTCTCTTCTACACATTAATTTTTTAATTCCATAAAAGCTCTATTAAGGTTCTACACCATTTTCTCTGCTGCTAAAACCATCAGCATTAAATAAATTTTCTGTCTCCTGATGATGAACGTCTCTACGTTCGAGACATGTGGAGACCCCTAAAGAATTTTTATTCTATTAAATTTTGTGGAGGAACACTTTTGGTTTTTTTTTTCTTTCCCATAATATACAAAGATAATTACCTAATTGAATATTTTTCTTTAAAGCAGTGATATTATCTTTAATATAATTGACTACAATATACATGTAGGGCGACCTATATAATAAATATTTCGGCGAACTTTTACGAGCAAAACATTTTTCACTAAAAAATTTAGGGATATTTTTTTTCTGAAGTTTCTTCAGGCGAAAATCATCTTTACATTTTTGTAGAATAGTCCATCTGCATGGATATAGGGTCTACTAAAATCTGTATAGGTAAATTTAGGTTTTATTTGTGATTTTAAATGTGATATTATTTTAAAACTTTTCTAGTCACTGTATTTGTTTTTAATTTTATGTTAATATAACAGGCAATGATATTATTTAGTGTAAGTTTATTTATAGCACCAGTTAAAAATAGCAACATTCCCTTAAAATAATGATTCCCAAGTTAGAAAGGCCAATAATTGAATTAAACCTATGAAATCGCAAGAAACCTGGTGGGCCTATCTTGCTCTGTCATTGTTCAATTAAACCATTCGATCATCAACCCTGTCCTGTATCCGATAATAGCATCGACAATTTTTTTTTTAAGTCTCCCAGCAATGACAGTAAATTTTTGATTTATTTTTGTTTCTACCAATAATGTAAACAAGTGCTATTAATTTTAAAGCTACAAAGGGACTAAAAACTTAGTTTAATTTCGTATTAAAAATATATTTGCTATTTGGTCTATCTATACGTATTACCAAATAAGCTCAAAAAGCAGGCGAAAAGTACAAAAAAAAATGGACTAGAATCGTAAATAATATGCAAATTTTAACGATTAGACTTTTAAATTAATGGTACTTGTGGTGATAAAATCACAAACTAAAGGTTTAGGACACCAAAAAAACAGGGTAATTAAACATACTACTAATGTAGAAAAAATATACCCTGTAGGTAAGACGTGCAAATAGTATTTTTTTTAAAGCTTAGATGTTTAGAGAATGGTGCTTAGAAAAATATGAAATGCAGTATTTAATTTTATATCAAATAGAAGTTTAGCTATAAGAACACAAATTGCCAGTAATATAAATGAGATTGCGCTTAACAAATAATATTTAATTTATTTTCATTTTTATAACGACCAAGTTTTATGAAATTCACGATCGCTTTCAGAATTGATGATCGCGTTTACACCGTTTTAGTTGATATGCGAAAAGCACAAATTTACTTCAATGATCCAGACTGATCATCACTACTGACCATCCGAAAGCACATTAAGTGAAATAAACTAATAAGGACATAAAAAAAAGTTATAATTTTTGTCCCCTTAGTATCATTCGGTAAAACGTCATTCAGTAGTTCAAATGGATAAAAAAGTATGTATTGTCAATTGTCATCGTTATATAACCGTCTGGTTTTGACCATAGACATATACCGTTAGATAAGCAAACAATAATCACAAAAGCGGCAATGCGCATGTAAATAAAGTCCAGTAAACATGGATGCATGCATGCGCACTGAAAAGCTCTCATTTAACGAATGGGGAGATAGACAGGTCCGGGATTTAAAATTCGAAATTTAACACTACAAACTTGAGGCCGATATGCAGAGTCGTTAAATGGATGCCTTGAAGGTTTACTTGGCAATATTTTAAAAAATTAAGGAACAAAAGTGATTTTTAAACAGAATATCGTAAAATTGGAACATATTCTATAGGTAATAATTAACATGTTAAATAAATATCAAGGAATTTCATAAGTTATTTAAGGAGAATTGTATATCGAAAAATATCGGTTAAGATTTTTTTTAACATTATTATGTCATTGTTCTTTCACTATACAATTATCCCAAAATAAGCAATGAAATAAATTGATATTTTTGTAATATATCAGATATTACCTAAATAATGTGCCGACGATATTGATTTTATTTAAATCTTAGTCAATAAAATAATAAACTAAGAAAAACAAGGCGAAATAGGTTATAGGTTGGCAATAAATTGAATGACGTTGATAATTCCACCTTAAGTGGAATATTTTCAGCTATCGATTTTTTTATTTCTTGGATAGATTGGCACCCAAATCTTGCATTTTCGTTTAAATTGCTCATTTTGTCTTTTTCAAACCAGGATGACATTTGTCAGACTAACGATAGTTTTTACCTGACATCTATCAAAATTATGCCGCTGAAAAATCATGTTGTTGATTTTGTCCAGGTGTATATAATTAAGAGTTTTTCCACTAGAAAACAGGCCATTGCTATGATATTTTGCCAGTATAAAACACTCTAGTGAAATAGTATAATAAAATATATATAAAGTATAGAGAAAAGTATATTTTAAACTTTTTGAGTTATTCCCTGAAAGGAAAATTTGTTCATCCATAAATCTCAACTTTTGTTTACGCAACAAAAGCTCTACGGGTTTAAAGGTATATGTCTATAGTTTTGAACCTCCTTGTTTTGGTTAAGGTGTCATTGTCATCTTCTACTTTCTGGCTAATTTTTATGCAAAATGTTTTTCACCACTACCAATATTACTAATTGTGCAAAACAGGGTGAAAAATCTTAACAATCACTATTATATTCTTGTAAAAATATTGAAAAATCAAGTCCTTTTCCATTATTTGTAAGTTTGTTAAGTTGATAAAAATCATACAAAGCTTGGTTAAATAACTCCTCGTTGTATCGTCACTTTTGTCGTGTGCTGCCACAGCGTCGTCAAAAGAAAAGGCATGTAAAAACATTACGAACGTTTTAGCGCTGCCGGGGCGATGTCTTTAAAATAGGTGGATAGACCAGGGTCGATAATTTTTAAAACCAAAAAAAATAATAGTAGGATGAAACCCATTGGAAAAGGAAGAGAATATAACAAAAATGAAAGGAAAAATAATTTACGGGCGATCCAAGGTCGGGAAGTAGAAAGGGGTGAGTTTTTAAGGGTAAAAAACGATTTATCTCGATTTCCGGCAAAACTACATTACAAGTCCTATGGAAAAACGTTAAATGGCAAAGTTGTAGGTAATAAAAAGATTCGGTGCTCGGCCAGAATTTTCACCGAGTAATGAGTACTCGGTGCTCGGTCTTATATTCATTACTCGGCCCAGTATAGTAGAATATTAGAAGCAATCCTTTTCGGCATGTCAAAAACAGTAAGGAATCCTCCTGTGCCATCAAGGATAGCGGAAAACTTTTGACAAAGCTTATTAAGGGTTACGAGATGCTTCCTTTAAAATTAATTCCGTCTATACTATACAGGGTGCTCCAAAAAACAGGAACGGTAAAAATTTTCCATTTTTTAAATAGAACACCCTGTGTTTTTTTAAATTTTCAGATTCTACATAAAATTATAATTATTTTTTGTTAAATGCATTTTTAGTCCATACTTAATAGTTTCCGAGATGTTGACCTTTTTGAAAAATATCATTACTCGGCAGCCGAGTACTAGGTACTCGGTCAATACCATCAGCCGAGTACTCGGTACTAGGTCAAGTTAAAAAACAGGGCTGGGTGCAGCCCTAGCTGAAAGCTCGATAAGCTTTGGCTGATTTAAATTGTTTTTCATTAAAAATTCCAGATGAACAGTTGTTTTAAAAAAATTAGATAACCAGACCGTGTCGACATAACAAACTGACAAATAACGAAAAGGTCTCGGAAACATAAAAATTGTCCTATTAGGCAAGTAGGATTTTTTAGGAAACCTTAATTTTAGTAACCTTACTACTAAAAAGTCCAGAGTAATATTTGACGTAATAAAGAACTAGTGTTGTTTCGTTAGCCAACTGTTAAAAACAATGTTTGTTTTGACTTCCTGATATTTTATCGGAATAGGCTCATTCTGTTTTTAAACCTTCATACTATTGGAGACTAGGGCTGGGCGACATTGAAATTCCAATATCGAATATCGATATTGAAAAAAATATCGATAGTCGATAAAATCGATATATCGATATTTTATTTTTTAAATATCGATAGTCGATAAAATCGATATATCGATATTTTATTTTTTAAATATCGTTATTCGATATATCGATAATATATATTATCGATAAGACATAAAAATATATAATAAATACAGTGTCACTAGTAAAGTCCGCATGATATGGGATTTTTTTTTATTAATAGCTTTATTCAAAACTTGACTTTGGCATCAAGTTCTGCTTCGATCGAGATGAAAATTAAGCAAAAAATAGTAGTCACGTGGTTCGCATTATCTGTCAAATTTTAATTTTTTCTAAAAAATAATTCAAAAGTGGGGTTATTTCTGAAAAAATCGAAAAAGGTTATTAGAAAAAGTTTTTCTAAATGCAGTTTTTAAACTACATGCAACATTTCAGCTGCATAAGATAATTTTGATTTTTTTACCTATATTTTGTAAATTGCACCACTTTTGCAAAATAAGACTCAACGCAACTACATAAAACTTCTCAGTTTTGACAAGGCTTTATTTCAGATACATTTTCTTTAAAGTAGCGCCATAATAAATGTGTGTTTTTCTACAAAAGCGTAATTATGGCATAGCTTAATAATAAATTATAATATAGGGGTTTTAAATTAAATCCTTGAAAATAGATAAACTTAACGTTGTTAAACTAAAATTTATTTTCCACTTAAAAAGACTTTACTGAAGACGCTGTGTTCTTTTTTGTCTTAATATTAAGGTGTATTACTTTCAGACACAAACAACGTTTTTAAAAATACTTATTTTTTGTAGTTACCTTACCTTATACTATACAGGGTCAAAAACAAATAAACTTTGCATCACATGCGACCAAATTTTAATAGCCCAATTTTGAGTTTGTAGAAAAACACACATTTATTATGGCGCTACTTGAAAGAAAAGGTATCTAAAATAAAGCATTGTCAAAACTAAGAAGTTTTATGTAGGTTGCGTTGAGTCTTATTTTGCAAAAGTGGTGCAATTCACAAAATATAGGTAAAAAATCAAAATTATCTTATGCATCTGAAATTTTGCATGTGGGCTAAAAACTGGTTTTAAAAAAACTTTTTCCAATAACCTTTTTCGATATTTTCAAAAATAACCCCACTTTTGAATTATTTTTGGAAAAAATTAAGATTTGACAGATAATGCGAATCACGTGACTACTATTTTTTTGCTTAGTTTTCATCTCGATCGAAGCAGAACTTGATGCCAAAGTCAAATTTTGAATAAAGCTATTATTTAAAAAAAATACCATATGATGCGGACTTTACTGGTCACACTGTATATCAATATTTTCTTATGTGCCCTGTAAAACTTCATACCTTCATTTCAAGGGGAGAATCTAATAATTGAAATCATGAAGAAAAAAGATTGAATTAAATATTGGTCCTTAAATGTGTTATAAGGACGATATTGAAATTCCAATCGAATATCGATATAGTCGATATATCGGTATAGATAAAAATATCGATATATCGAATTTTTGCCCAGCCCTATTGGAGACGTCATGAAAGTTACTAAAGTTATGGTGGTTCCAGAATAAAGCCAATTTTTCTAGACTTAATTCGACATATCTAAATATTTATATCTCAAAATATTATTAAATATCTCTCATTGTCAGGGATATCGTACAATACAAAAACTCTCATCTATGTCAGTATTATTAGTAAGTATAAAAGAAATAACTAAAAGATATTTATTTAAGTACATTTAAGAAATCTTAATAGATGCTTTATATTATTGTTTTGTTTCAAATGACTTTATGAGTGTTGCTACATGTATAGACTATATTAGATAATAATAGACAACAAAAATCCAAAAATTTATATATTATACGGGGTGTTCATTTGAAAACTTCCCACCTCAATTTTCCTGCTTTCAAATGAAAATGTGGAAAATCGCTCGGACCCGTCGATTTTTATTTCGAGAAGGACATCTTTTGCGTATATTGTCAATCTTGTTACTTTAAGCCCCTAGGAGGGAGGGGGTAAGATCTAAATCTTAAAAGGATACCCCTATTTTATATAATTTTTTTGGATTCTGCATAAAATTCTGAACATTTTTTTATTAAAAGCATTATTAGTCTATACTTAACAGTTTCCGAGATATTTACTCTTGAAAAATGACATTTTTGAACTTTGACAGCGTCTAGCCTTCTAACTGTACGTCTAATAGCAAAACGGCTTACATGTCCCTATCTTCGATTTTTATTATCTTTCCAATAGTGTCAACTTCCGGTTAAATCGGATGTAAGAAATATAGTACTTCCTGTTTGACCGGAAGTTGACACTATTGGAAATAAAATAAAAATCGAAGATAGGGACATGTAAGCCGTTTTGCTCTAAGACGTACAGTTAGAAAGCTAGACGCTGTCAAAGTTCATAAATGTCATTTTTCAAGAGTCAATATCTCGGAAACTGTTAAGTATAGACTAATAATGCTTTTATTAAAAAATGTTCAGAATTTTATGCAGAATCCAAAAAAATTATATAAAATAGGGGTATCCATTTAAGATTTAGATCTTACCCCCCCCCCCCTCCCTCCTAGGGGCTTGAAGTAACAAGATTGACAATATACGCAAAAGATGTCCCCCTCGAAATAAAAATCGACGGGTCCGAGCGATTTTCCACATTTTCATTTTAAAGCAGGAAAATCGAGGTGGGAAGTTTTCAAATGAACACCCTGTATATTATTAAAATATAATTCTTGAAAAAGTACTTAATTTTTCTTGCCAAAAAGAGCTTTATTTTCACAAATTCTTGTGTTCTTATAAGGATGTATATTTTTTGGAAAAAAACAGTAAAACGAAATTCTAAAGTGGTATAAGTAAGATGTTTTAGATAAAATAAATGTTACACAAAATTTTGTTTCTTTTTTCTACTTACCGACAACCTCAAAGACTGGATAATTATTAACAGCCCCCTCCATGGTTCCTAAAACAACAAAACATATATTTTTTAAGGGCCCATAATCATTGTTGAAGACACCCGGTATTTTTGAAGGTCCAAAAAAATGTTCTCTCCCAGTAACTATTTATGTGCATTTATTGCTTTTTGTAATTACTACCAAATAGGTATCAACAACAATAATTTGTTATTGTATAATGGGTATTTTATCGCTGCAATGATTATGTGGCATTTTTAACACAAAATTAATGACATTTTCTTATCAGAAAATGGAAATCAAACCGATAACATGCAGGTACCTTTAAATCGCATTGGTTTGTTTTATTATTTTTTATGCGCGTATCGCAGTCGGGAGCAAGGGGTGGGGGGCGGAAGGGGGCCATTTTTTTCATCGTAGTAGTCCTGCAAAGTCAATTTCTTAAATTATTCATAGCAATAGCACCACAGGAACATTGAATGTAAGGTGCTTATTTGAATACATACTAAATACAGGGTTCCCCATTTAAAACGAAACAGGCTAAATATCTGGTTCCACGTTAATTTAAAAAAAAACGCTCGGACCCGTCGATTTTTATTTCGAGGGGGACATCTTTCGCGTATATTGTCAATCTTGTTACTTCAAGCCCCTAGGAGGGAGGGGGGGGGGGTAAGATCTAAATCTTAAATGGATACCCCTGATTTATATAATTTTTTTGGATTCTGCATAAAATTCTGAACATTTTTTAATAAAATCATTATTAGTCTATACTAAACAGTTTCCGAGATATTGACTCTTGAAAAATGATATTTTTTAACTTTGACAGCGTCTAGCTTTCTAACTGTACATCTTAGAGTAAAACGGCTTACATGTCCCGCTTTAACCGGAAGTTGACACTATTGGAAAGATAATAAAAATCGAAGATAGGGACATGTAAGCCGTTTTACTCTAAAGACGTACAGTTAGAAAGCTAGACGCTGTCAAAGTTCAAAAATCTCATTTTTAAAGAGCCAATATATCGGAAACTGTTTAGTATAGACTAATAATGCTTTAATAAAAAATGTTCAGAAATTTATGCAGAATCCAAAAAAAAAATATAAAATAGGGGTATCCTTTTAAGATTTAGATCTCCCCCCCCTCCCTCCTAGGGGCTTGAAGTAACAAGATTGACAATATACGCAAAAGATGTCCCCCTCGAAATAAAAATCGACGGGTCCGAGCGTTTTTTTTTTAAATGAACGTGGAACCAGATATTTAGCCTGTTTCGTTTTAAATGGGGAACCCTGTATATTTCACGAAAAAAACCTTAGATAAATTAATTTGGAAACTTTAAGGAAGAAGCAGGAAAAATTATAGATTTTATTTTAAAAAATTGGAAAACGCCATTTTTTTATCAATTTACAAATAAAGTCGTTACATTTTTTTTTATATATATATCCTTTATTGAACCAAGAGATTTACAATAAAACTATGTAGGTTCATCATAATCGATGGTAGGTGCAGTCATTTTGCGTAAAGGCCTAAAATTTTTGTGTGGAAATAAAACATACGTTTCGTCATTTTTCCAAAATGCACTTAGAGATTGAAAAAAAGGGTGCAGAGGTAATTTCAGGGATGTCTGCAACTGTCTATTATTTTAAGCTATATTTTTGAAAATTGGAAGCTTATTACTTTGTTAAAATAAGCAAGAACGTGTTTTAATGTTTTGGGAAATTTTGCCCCTAGGGGGTAGAAATGGAGGGGGTAAGAAAAAGAAAGAAATAATGTAAGAAAGCACCAAAGAAATTACTTCTTAAAAATAAAATGGCTAGCAATTAAAGGTTCTATAGGTATTTATTAATTTTCCGACATAACTTTAGGCTAAAGTGCATGTAAAATATAATATAATAAACTAGCGTGTATCCGGCATGCGTTGCAACCCGCTGGTATAAATATAAACCCGAACAAACCCGATATATTAGTACCCGGCATGCCACTTTCTGAAATTGCACCCGTGCGAAGCCGGGGTGGGTCGCAAGTTATACATAAAAACCTTCCCCTTGAATCACTCTATCTATTAAAAAAAAACTATTCAAAATCCGTTGCGTAGTTTTAAAGATTTAAGCATATATAGGTAGGGACGGACAGACAGCGACTTTGTTTAAAAATACTATGTTAAGATATAGCATAAAATATATTTGGTATACAAATACTTAACCGGGGCTAATTTGTATAAAATCCAATTAATTTTATACAATCAGAGTTTTAATTGTATAAAAAACAAAGTATTGAAGAAAATAATCAACAACGGAGAATACGTATAACGCCAAAAAGGAGCTGGGTAAAATTCCCAATATATTTATATTTTTATGAAGAGCCTTAATCCCTTCCCAAAAAAACGGACTTTTAATACGGATGATTACATCACACATACATTTTTCTAAATGAATCGTCGGGCAAGAGTCCGATCCTGCAATGTACGGTCAAATCCAGGCAGAAGCTCTAATCAACCCAATATGTTTATGATTGATTTTAATTTGACTTCTCAGATCTATTGCAGCACAAATACCGTGAACGAATGACTTCACCATACGATACCTGTTTTTCCTCAGTCAAAGCCGCGTGGTGGTACTTAAATACAGTACGATAGATTATGCCTGGCCACTGAAAACATAACCTATACAATACCATACATAATTTAACCAGTCTGCCCAACAGTTTACCAGAGAAAATCCCGAACCAGTTTTTATGAAGTAATGTTGTGAGAAACAACATTTGAACGGAGAAAACTGATCGCCGGAACCCATATGAGCCGAGTGTTATTTTATTCAGTGTAATAATTAGGAAGTAATTGTATAGTAACTGAAAACAAAAGAGTGACGGATGCCCCTTGACGGTACTGGAACATATGGTATTAAAATTTTGTTTTCAAAGCCCACTTACCTTGTGAAGGGTATGTATAAATCACACTTGTCTATTGTATAATAATAAGTAACAAGATCACTTTAAAAAAAGGCAGACCCACATCTACCTACTAAATTGAGCAATATGTTCTGACTCGTTATATTATGTTGGCCGAACAATAATTTAATATTTAAAAAACGCGTCTGGTCAACCTTAGCTGGTAATAAATTTAAAAAGATATGCAGGTTTTTTATTATACACTATAATAATGTGTCGAAACTTTGCAAACTGTCGAGTTGACTTTCATTCTCCGGTCAAATATTCTCAAGAGATTATAGCCGCACACCGTAAAATAAACCCAATTTTTGTCTTTCGCTGTAGCCGAATTTCACCGAACATGCACATATCTACGATTTGCTTCAATTTAAAATTATTGAAAGACTTGTCCTTAAACTCTGTTTCTCATGTTAGTAGGGGATCCGACCATAGAACGACCTTCACCCATCGCGTTACGGGATGAAACATGTTTTTATATAAAATTTAATATGTCAAAAAATTTATTTCGTGAAGGTTGACTGACAATTTTGGTGCAAAGTATTTTTAATTAAAAATTAAAAAATGATTTTTTTTTAAACATTGCACTCATTCCGTTACGTATTAAATTGCATACAAATCGAAAGCATGGAGCTTGTGCAATATGCATACGCTGGGTTGACTACTTAAGCACCTCTTAACCCTTAATAAGCTTCGTCAAAAGTTTAGTTAGTGGTACAGGAGATATTGACCTTTGTCGCACTAATGGGCCACCCTGTAGTAAATACCAAGCAAAGTTTTAACGCATTTAGGTTAGGTTCTGTCATATTTGACATATATTGCACACAATTTATGTCAAATATGATAGAACCTAACCTAAACGCTAAACGTTTAAAAAAAATATTTTTTTAATTTTTAATTAAAAATACTTTGCACCAAAATTTTTTGACATATTAAATTTTATATAAAAACATGTTTCATCCCGTAACGCGATGGGTGAAGGTCGTTCTATGGTCGGATCTTAGACTATGTAGCAGATTTTTCGATTACCATTTCGTTTTCAAAAGATAGTAAGTACAGGGTGTTTCATTAAGGGTGGCCACCGGGGCCATATCTCGGAAACTACTAGGCATAGAAACTTGGAAAAAAAATTATAATTAAAGCGGTCATGAGAAAATTCTGGAAATTATTTTTAGGTTCCTCATTTCGCCGCAAGGGGGCACAATTAGTTTTTTTTTTAATTCTAAATTTCTCCGAATATTCCCATATTAAGGTATAACTCTGATTACATCATCGAAAAGCTAAGACAATTCTGCATCATTTTGGTTTAAGGCTTATTGGCGTACCGACCTTGATAAGAGTGGGGGAAGCTATTGAAAGTGTAATAATCAAAATCGCTGTAACGTCTAAACGACTTATCCGATTTTACTAAATGTAGGCTTGTTTGGAAGGGAAAGGTAAGTATCTTCAATCGCCGTATCCAACAGTACACGATAGTGTTTAATAAAATTGCTAGAGGGCGCAATTTGTAATAATAACAGTTTTTCAATTTTATCCCGAAAATTCAAATCATACGGTATAACTCTGACATCATAATCGAAAAGTAGATGAAATTTGCAAGAAAAGATGTGAAGACTGCAGTTCGATATCTTTGTTCGTTCGTTTCAGAGTTATTGCCAAAACAATAATTTTTAATACAAATTGCGCCCTCTAGCAATTTTATTAGAAACTAGCTTGTACCATTGGATACGACAATTGAAGGTACTTATCTTTCTCTTCCAAACAAGCTCAAATTTAGTAAAATCGGATAAGTCGTTTACAAGTTACAGCGATTTTAATGTTTACACATTCAATAGCTTCCCCCACTCGTATCAAGGTCGGTACGCCAATGAGCCCTAAACCAAAATGATGCAGAATTGTCTAAGCTTTTCGATGATGTAATCAGAGTTATACCTTAATATGGGAATTTTCGGAGAAATTTAGAATTAAAAAAAAAATTTAATTGTGCCCCCTTGCGGCGAAATGAGAAACTTAAAAGTAATTTCCAGAATTTTCTCATGACCGCTTTAATCATAATTTTTTTTTCCAAGTTTCTATGCCTAGTAGTTTCCAAGATATGGCCGGTGGCCACCCTTAATGAAACACCCTGTATAATAGACAACAAATTAATTAAATTTAATAAAATTAAATGTTTAATTAAATTTTGCTGGTGATATTTGGTTTCAGCTTAACTCCTGCAACTATTTTGGAAATATGAAAAGGAAAGAAAAACACAAAGTCTTCCTCCACAAAATTTAATAGAATCAAATTCTAGTTAGAAAGGCACATGTTTCGAACGTAGAAACGTTCATCATCAGGAGACAGAAATCTATTTTATGCTGATGTTGTTAGCAAAAGAGAAAATTAGAACCTTAATGGAGCTTTTATGGACGTAAAATTTTTTTCCAGCACGTGGAGGTGAAGAACCTTTTGACTTTTGATTTTTTTTTTAAATGTTCAATTTTTTAACTTTTGGTTTCAAATTAACCGTTTGCGGGGTTACTGAGGTTTAATCCTCAGTACCCCAAAAACTTTACGTTTACCTAACAACATTATTGTGCTACTGCACTTCTTCCTTCCTTCTTCCTCATAATGTGTTACTTATTCTGGATATAAATTTCAAGAATTAAAACTAAATAATTTCCGACATCTTTTAGAAAGTTTTTTTCCCGGGTTTTTCTGTTATCTTCTTTTCCATTTAGTTTGGTTGGTTTAAGCCTACTTTAACAACGTTTTTGAATGCTCAGTATTCAACCATTGTCAATTTTTTCAAGCCATGTTTCTTCTACATTTAAAATGTTTTTCTAAAAAAATTTTACGTCCATAAAAGCTCCATCAAGGTTCTAATTTTCTCTTTTGCTAACAACATCAGCATAAAATAGATTTCTGTCTCCTGATGATGAACGTTTCTACGTTCGAAACATGTAGAGACCTTTCTAACTAGAATTTTATTCTATTAAATTTTGTGGAGGAAGACTTTGTGTTTTTCTTTCCTTTTCATACTTTCAACTCCACTTTAAGTATGGACTATTTCTTCAAATTATTTTGGAAATACTTATCTTGGCGATCGTTTATAAAGCATAAGTCAAATGTAGAGAAAGTGTTTCTTTTTTACGTCTTGAATAACATTGTCTGAAAGATATTTATATCGTTGGGCCAATACCAGGGTAGGTAGGTAGGAAGGTATATTCTCTCTTAGCTGCGCCACTGGTTCCAACTGACCCATATTTTTTTGCGGTCTCCAGGATTCTTATTGGTATTTGGGTTTTCATTGTGGTATATTCATCGATGAATAATTCACTCTACTGTAGCTAATATTCTTTACAGACCTTGATAATCGATACCATCATCATTCGTAAGAAGTCATGCACGATGTATTTGTAATAAGGTTATTTCAAGAACGTTTTTTTACTAAAATGTTTAATATTAAAAAAAATTGTTGTAAGATCTTGCGTATATGCGGCTTTACAAATAGTTTAGTAAAAATTAGGATAATGTGTGTGTATATAGATGGTTTTGGTACTGTATACAGGGTGCTCCATAAAAACAGTAACTTTCTATTGCTAAGACTTTGAGGCTCATCCTGTATACTTAAGGGCCTGCATTTTTGAATCATTTCTGCAACATCTGATTTTATCATTTTTTAATGCTTATAATAATATGAAAGTCCTGATATGTCCACATTAATGATTTTTTTTAATTTGAAATTTGGTTAGTGGTAAGTATTTGCTTTAATATTGATGCAATTTGACAAAATACAAAATCGGTTGATTTTGATACAGTTCTATAAGTGCAAAGACGGAGTCGTCCTCAAATCCAAAAAACAGCAGAAAAACGCGGTTAAAACCACATACTGGTTAGAACTAAAAACTGACAGATGCCTTGTTTATTTTTTGTCAAAGGAGCGAAGTTATATATACATCAATTCCACCAACAGAAATTTTTAGGGACTTTTGACAAAATCGCATGGGAGCAAATAATTAGAACTTGTTCCTGCAACTTTTACTCACGCTGAAATGCATAAATGCATTGAATATCAAACTATATAGGAATGACGGATGTCCGAGAAAAGTTGACAACCCATTTTTTGACGTATTGGAGCTGGTTTGGCCGCCATTGTGGAGTTGATCGTAACTCTAACCTTAAATCTGTCGCCTGCCTGTCGTTATAATGCAGCGCCTCGGCAACAGATGTCTCAAATTTACTGATGTGATGTCGTGGTGTTGCCGCATATCGTATTTTATTGGAATTTTTAAGAATTCAAGCATTTTTAACAGACAATAAAATAGGAGGTTCTCAATTCCAGCCGAATGTATGTTTTTGATAATATTATGTACGCTGATTACTCCGGGGTAATTGGACCGATTTTCACAATGATTTTACCGTTGCAATAGGTGTTAAATGTTAAACAAATAAAAGTAGATAAAAAGCGACAGCAAGTATAACTAAAATAGGTTTTATTTCGTCGAAAAATAGCAAAATACGTAATACACTAATACAAACAAACTGGATGTTTCTTAAGTAAGAAAGTAAAACCTACTTATTTTAACCATTTTGAAAAGTAGTAATAATTGCAAATAAAAACCAAGTTATACAAACAAACCGCACATCATTCATATTTCACCCTACCTATTTGTAGCCTAGGTATGTATTGAATAGTGAGAGTCGTCATTTATTTTTGTTAGAAATAGAATACATGGCGGTCAATATGTTTTCATGTAATTAACGTTGGGACGTCAAAAGGTTGAAAATATTATAAGCTACAAAGCAATTAAAAATAGGGACATTTTGAAGTCTAGACTATACTATAGGTAGGAAAATAAATGTAAGCTACTTAAATCTAGGATAGGTCATGAAATCAAGTTTTACGATAAGCTATAAAAATAAATTTAAAAAACTCATGCAGCAAGTTAAACAGACAGGCGGCAACAATGTTTTAATTTAGCAGTGAAAAGGCTAGTCGCTTTCTTGTTGGTGAACTCATTGTGCCATCTATGAATTAAACGTAGCAGATTTAGGAAATCGGTTCATATGGCCTTCTTATAGTTTGATATTCAATGATAAATGTGAATCCCAAATTGCATGCAGGGTGAAAATGCGTAGGTATGGATCGGCCTTAATAGGCTTTAAAAAGCCCGAAAACATTTATGTCTTTGTAACATTTTTCGCTACTATATAAATTTAAAAAATAATCGTCAGTTTCCATTTTTATCTGCGACACTGTATATTTTTTTTGCAACATTTTGTTTATGTTTCTAAACGCAAACAAAAGTGCCAGGCATAAGTAATTTGTTGCAGCCTTCCTTGTGTAATTTGTTTTTTAAACAATAAATAATTTTTGTACGCGGAATAATCGCACAAAATTATATTTTAATTGCAATACTTTGTTGGAAAACTTATTTTGTTAAGAGACTAAATTAACGTTTCCTATTACTTTTATAGCAATTACTTGCATGAAAACTCACACGAATTACCAAAAATGGAAAAAAATCGAAGTCATGTGTTTCCTGATTGTTATAATCATGTTTATGTCAGCAGTTTTAAACTATCATTAAACAATTACAAAATTTATCAAATATTTTGGGTATAATTAAAGAAAATTAGAACAATTTTAGACGTTTTAAGTGTTTTGACATTAGTATCGTGTTCGCCAATTTATTAAATCTTTAAAAATGTAACTTAAGAGCAAACACTAGTGATGCATTCGCCATATAATTTATTTTTAGTTTTTTTTCCAAAATCGGCCAAATACCCGTCTTCGGGTAATAATTACCTACCGTTTTAAGTTTAAGCTGGGGGCTGGTCAGGTCAGCCTGGGGACCCGCATCGACGGCCCCTTCAAAACTTGCTGCCAGCTTTGCTTTTCATAGGTATTTCATTTCATAATTATTAATTTTATTTTTTTATATCCTGAGAATTTAACTTCGTTAAGTGAAGAATTATACGTGAAAGCGCGAAAATTACAAACGATATACCATAAAGACCATTGACTTTCCTAGTCAAATTTTAAGCCTCAAAAAGGGACTTGGAGATAGTATTTCAAAATTAAAAACAGTGTATGAACTTTCGGGTCATTTATTAATCAAAAATCAGTGTGTTTCTTCAAATTTTCCAGATGTATCTAGTGCAGTGATGTTATTTCTAACATTACCAGTTAGTGTGGCATCAGCGGAACAATCTTTTTCCATACTTAAAATAGTAAAAACCCATTTACGTAAAACCATGGGACAACAAAACGCCTTTCGGATTTATCCCTTATCAATATCAAACACGAGTTTGTTAAAACATTAAATATCGACGAAATTATAAACGATTTTGCAAAAAAAAAACTCTCGACGATCTGGTTGTGGTGTTTTAAAATTTTGATTTTGCATCATGTTTGCTGGAATATTACGTATAATAACTACCTATGGTATGTCTACCAGTCTACTTAGGATTATATAATAAATTCGAATTGTTTGCTGTTTTAATAGTAGGTACTTAACACATAATGTGGGTTTAACCCTAATTAAATTATTACACGATTAACGAATTCAAAAATTCATAAAAAACCTGAACCTAATAGTAATGAAAATAAAAATTATCATTTTCCATTCGTTACAGAGATGGAGCCCCTAAAAACGTTTGCGGGGGGGGCACTCAGTTTTTGTTACGCCACTGAGTCGAAGACGAGAGACGGAAATATTTTCGGTAGTAATTCAAGTACCATAGGGAGATTACTAGTAACATCTAATTTAATAAAAGCAAAAAACGAAATTTTATCAAATTTGATAATATTTCTTTTTCTCCTTTTATTAATTTACTAGCGTGTACCCGGCCTGCGTTGCAGCCCGGCATTATACGACGTCGCTTTCTCTGAGATAACAAGGCGATTTCACCATCACGTCAAGATTTATAAATACAAACCCGAACAAACCTCTAAATTTATCAGTGTTTCTCTACAATATTATGCATGTATTATACATAAAAACCTTCCTCTTGAATCACTCTATCTATTTAAAAAAACCGCTTCAAAATCCGTTGCGTAGTTTTAAAGATTTAATCACATATAGGAACAGACGGGCGACAGCGACTTTGTTTTATATACTACTAGCGTGTACCCGGCCTGCGTTGCAACCCGCTGGTATAAATACAAACCCGAACAAACCCGATATATTAGTACCCGGCATGCCACTTTCTGAAATTGCACCCGTGCGAAGCCGGGGCGGTTATAAAAACCTTCCTCTTGAATCACTCTATCTATTTAAAAAAAAAACACTTCAAAATCCGTTGCGTAGTTTTAAAGATTTAAGCACATAAGACAGGATAGCGACTTTGTTTTATACTATGTTAAGATTAAGATGTTAAGATAAATTCAACTTTTTTAAACGTAAAACTGTAGGTAATTGTACTCGAAAGAGTGGCATTTGGCCGATTTTTGGATAGAGCCAAGAAGTAACGAAATATTGCAGAGTTTCTTAAAAATTAACAGTGGATATTTTATCCTAAAAAATTAAGCATTTAATAACCTATTTTCAAGTCTACTATCTCCTGTTGCTACATGGCCCCTTAGTTGTGGAACACCCTGTATATTGTATATGCCTGTTTAGAATGTCGCTCCCAAAACAAATAATGGATAAAACTATGGAGAACTAGAGGGTAGGAGGCCGATCGCAATGCATTGGATTCGGTCCCAAATTAGCATCGGTAATTCAGCTTTACGAGCCGCCGTAAGATGGCGCTCGTGTTCGAAGTGGGCTATCAAATAAATGGTTTCTTATGGACGCAATAACTATTTTTATTTAAATTAGTTCTTTAAGGAACAAATATGGAATTTTATATGAATTTACACTTACTTTGTTATACTTATTAGTAAACTCGGCCTGTATAAAGTTCCAACTATGCTTGGTTTTTAAAATACAGGGTATTAAACATTCTAGCTATACCTTTGGAGCTAGAAAGATACTTATTTGGCTGCGTTTCCTCTCTGAAAAATATCCTGTCTTACACCCCGACACAAAGCAAACTCTACTTTTATAAACTGTACCATTATTTATTATAAATATGGAAATCAATTACAATACAACGTTATTTGTCTCGTCTTGTCTTCGAAAATAAAATGTCAATTTGTCAAAAGTAAAAGTAAAAAACGAAGAAGAAAAAGACGACACCAGCCCACTTGCAACGCGAGAGCATCTATCGGCCAATAGCGAACTAACCAAAAAACCGGGACAGAATTTGAAAATGCTGCCATTGTCGATCGGCCTCCTACCCTCTAGTTCTCCATAGATAAAACTTTTTTTTAAAATCTGAATTTAAAAATGGCGAAAGCAACACCGATGGTAAATCCTAAAACCGTAAAGAAGCGGTTATTAGAAACAATAAATTCTACATTAGAATCTTTTGTCAGTCAGTTAGTCATCGTAATTTTGCTATGTGGAATATTGGCAACTAAAATTATTAGAATTCTTAAAAATTTATTAGTGTCAACGATTCGCTAACGGTAAAAGGGGGAATTCAAAACAATCACAATTGTTTAAAATATGTCGACATATTGATAGTTATTTTTATATTCAATAATACTTATTATCAAATGTGGTTTCATAAACTTAGTTCTAAATATAAAATAAAGGGGGCCTGCCAGTAAGTGATTGGTTGTTCCACGTTTCACGCCAAGAAAATTTATTTTTCGATCTACAAGAGTTGGGTCCAAGGGCCCTCTAGAGACTAAAATTCTACGGGAGCCTTATTATTGGGATTATGGCCCTCTAAAATGTTTCAGAGTAGAAAAAGGCAAAAAAGCGAAGATTTTTTCATTCTGGAAACTCTTAGTGGGGGTGGGGTGATGATAATTATTCCGTAATAATAATGTAAACAAGAATTATACAAAATATTTATTATTGGAAAATTTATATTTCTACTTAAATGCTTTTCTTTTAACCATTAGGAATATATGATAAAAATATATTTATTTTTAGGTACCTAACTGAGACATTAGTCCAATAAAAAAGATAATGCCAAAATATTACATAACAGGATGACAATTACTTCATTAAACATAATAGATGGCTCAGTTAAAAGAAGAAGAATGTAAGTAACGATCATTTCCAAAACTATAAACTAAAAAAAGCACTGCTACTTTGATACTTTGATATTGTAATGATTAAATACATCATGGACTACTTTTTTAAGTACTGAAGAAGATTTTTTTAAATAATGGATATTAAAATAACCAAGTCAACCCATTAGTAAACCTGCTCTATAATTTTCTCTTATATTATTTATTTATTTTATACAACAACGATATGCCTTTAGTTTTAAAAATGTGTAAGTTACAAATGTTTGCTGATGACACCTGAATTTACATTAATGTTTCATGTATTTTTGATGGTCTAACTCTAAATACTCTAAATTCTGAAATAAATATATCATTAAATTGACGAAAAGTAAATAAATTAAAATTAAATATTTCAAAAACTAAATGTATGGTTATGGGTAATAGTTTAAATTGTCAAAATATAAATGTTGTAATTGATGGTGAAAAATTGGAATTAGTAAACAGTTTTAAATATTTAGGGATAATCATTGATTCAAAATTAAAAAAATTTAATTATTTTGAAAGTATTATATCGAAGATTGCCGGAAAGTAGGTTATTTTAAAAGAATCAGTTCTAATTTAAGTTTGTTTTCTAAAAAAAACTGTATTTAATACTATAATATTACCACATTTTCTTTATTGTTCTTCCATTATTTATATTGTGCTAGTGAGGAAATATTTGATAAATTACAAATTTTACAAAATAAGGCAATGCGGATTATTTTAAATTGTGACAAATATACAAAAATTAATTTTACGTTGAAAAATTTAGATTGGTTGAATGTCAGAAATTTAATTTTTTATTTAGTTTGTATCTTTATACATAAAATTAAAAATGATTTATTGCTTGATTGTTTAAAAAATGTTGTTCTTTTAATAATTATGACCATCATAATTATAAAACAAGAACTAATCAAAATTTTTTTTTGATAGAGTGTCTAAAATATTAGCTTATAAATCTATTTTTTATAAAGGTTTGATAGAATATAATAATTTGTAAAATTCTATTACTTACATCTCAAAAATCTTTAAAACTGTTTAAAAACACTTTAAAATTACATTTAATTAAAAAACAAAATGATACGTAATATTTGATACAATTTGCAAAATATTTAACTTTTCTGTCTGTTGTTGTTAAACCCTGTTTAGTAATCGCAAATATAATAGTTGAAATTGTAGTTTCACAACACTAGCGAAATTCATTTAATAAATCAAGGAATTGAAAAAAACAGATCCAAAAAACTAAAAATGTTGTTTGTGGCGAACCCCGTATAGTAATCGCAAATCTGATATTCGAAATTGTAGTTTCAGCACAAGCAGACGTTTTTATAAAGAATTACTTATTCTTCTATACCTATTAATAAAAAAGTTATTTCTCTTCCAAGCTCTATCCGTGGACACACTGTATGTTTCATGTAAAATATTAAAGTTGATACACGAGTCATTTTTATGATTCACCTTGTATTATATATTTTTTTGTAAAAAAAATTGTGGGCGATATTCTGTATAAAAGGCTGAGATCTGTTCTGTTATCACAACCCTGTTTTGGCCTGTATAAAATCAAGACAGACAGAGTTCTTTTGGTGGCAATAGAATCGGATCTATTCTAGGTTCTAGGACACCCTGTATTTATTATTTTTATTCGTAATTAAAAAATAAACAAAATTGTGTAACCTCCATAAGTGCTCTAAAAAATCACTTGATGTTGGCGTTGATTTTCTCACCTAGAAAATATTTTATTTGCCAGCTGTGACTTGCGCCAAGGTTTTTCTGATATGGATTTATTTGACAATTTATAAAAGTGTTGTACAGGTTTCTCTTTAAGTATCTAAAAATTCGAATATGCTTTTAAAAGTAATTAATACTGGTCATTAATTGGTCTCAAAAGTAGTATTTACATACACCTAGTAGCACTTACACGTGATAAAAACTGTGATATATATAATCAGATCACTACTGATATAGCATTAGGTATGTTATGAAATGTGAAGTGACAAGTGATAATAAATAAATAAATAAAATAAATAAATAATTTACAATGCATTCACAAAATAATATGGTAAGAGATGCATTCGATTCTGATGATGATGATAATATGTATGAGCTGTATATTCCGAAATCCCTGAAACACCGAAGAACATTGTACTGGTATGTATTTGTAAATTAAACCAATCATAAAAGCTGCTATGTAATTCAATGTCCTGCCAAAATTTACATTATTACCGACGTAGTCTTAGGACGAACAATAAAAATATCCCAGTCAACCCAGCAAAAAAATATTTCGCAAATCAAGTTTTTTCGTAAATCTACTCCTTTTTTGCTTAACTTATCTTTATATTATTTATTTGATACTTCGACGATATGCCTTTAGTTTTAAAAATGTGTAAGTTACAAATGTTTGCTGATGACACCTTAATTTACATTAATGTTTTAAATATTTTTGACGGTCTAAATACTCTAAGATCTGAGATAAATAATAAATATATATATATATATATATATATATATATGTCGATAGGCGGTTATGAGGACATTTTTAAAAGCTATGGGTTTTTTGTATACATCAGTTTATATAACATATAGAAACATATGTATACAATTTTTTTTCAAAAAAAATCAAAAATAAGCAATATTTTTATGTACTGGTGTATATAAGGACTTTTCGTTTTATTATTTTCTTCCACCTGAACTCAAGTCCAATGAGTCATGTCCTAGCCCCCAATAAGGATACAACTGAAAGGGGTTCCTTCGTGTTGTGTACCTGGGCCCAGGGAACAGAAACCC
Organism: Polydrusus pterygomalis; assembly: GCA_963969555.1. Taxonomy (NCBI): domain Eukaryota; kingdom Metazoa; phylum Arthropoda; class Insecta; order Coleoptera; family Curculionidae; genus Polydrusus; species Polydrusus pterygomalis. The sequence goes on from OZ018381.1 coordinate 54,686,212, forward strand.
ATTATTTTTGATTTTATTGTCCCTGGTCTGCGTACTTTTACCTTAAGGGACAGCTTATGGGTGGTATCCTAGAGGACATTCATTGGATGTCATAAAAGGCCCATTTAGCGGATATCCTAATTTGTGACATTTGTATCATGCATTAGATCAAAAATAAACCAAATTTAGACATACTTTGGACTTGTTGTCGACATTTTTCGAACTTCCATTGGATGTACATAAGGGGATAACTTATGGGCGTCATCCTAAAGGGCATTCATTGAATGTCCTAAACGGAAGATCCTATGGATGTCCTAATTTGTATCATCAATTGGACATTCACTGGGCACAAACTGAACCAAATTTGGACATCTTCTGGACGTGTGTCGACAATTTTTGTACTTCCATTGGATGTACATACGGGGGCCACTTATGTGAACTTGATAAGAGTGGGAGAAGCTATTGAAAATGTAAACATTAAAATCGCTGTAACTTCTAAACGACTTATTCGATTTTACTAAATTTAAGCTTGTTTGACAGAACCTTCAATTGTCGTATCTAATGGTACACAATAGTTTCTAATAAAATAGCTAGAGGGCGCAATTTGTATTAAAAATTATTGTTTTGGCAATAACTCTGAAACGAACAAAGATATCGAACTGCGGTCTTCGCATCTTTTCTTGCAAATTTCATCTACTTTTCGATTATGATGTCATAGTTATACCGTATGATTTGAATTTTCGGGATGAAATCGAAAAAACTGTTATTATTACAAATTGCGCCCTCTAGCAATTTTATTAAACACTATCGTACACTGCTGAATACGGCGATAGAAGATACTTACCTTTCCCTTCCAAACAAGTTTAAATTTAGTAAAATCGGATAAGTCGTTTAGAAGTTACAGCAATTTAAATGTTTACACATTCAATAGCTTTCCCCACTCTTATCAAGGTCGGTACGCCAATGAGCGTTAAACCAAAATGATGCAGAATCGTCTAAGCTTTTCGATGATGTAATCAGAATTATACCTTAATATGGGAATTTTCGGAGAAATTTAGAATTAAAAAAAAATTTTCAATTGTGCCCCCTTGCGGCGAAATGAGGAACTTAAACGTAATTTCCAGAATTTTCTCATGACCGCTTTAATCATAATTTTTTTCTATGCCTAGTAGTTTCCGAGATATGGCCGGTGGCCACCCTTAATGAAAAACCCTGTATACATATACGTACATGCAGTTTCGAAGCCAAATTTTTAGAAATACCGGTTGTTGCGAGAACAATTGGTGCTTATGAAGTCTCCATATAAGTTTCTCCGAAACATTATGATTACCTAACCTAAGAACCAGGAAGAAAAAATCTATACCAACCATAAACGTTAAAATTTACTAACTATGTGGTTTACCTAAAACGAGGTAGCAGTTTTCTTTCTCTTCCTCTCTCTCTTCCTCTTTCTTAAGGAATGTAAATAAGGGTAGACTCTTAGGCCAGCAGTAAGCTGTCTTAAGAAAATGCAAAGGGAAAGGAGGAATCTCGTAGGGCTATTTTAACGGTTTATAAATTAAAAATATGGTTCGTAGGTTAACCACATGATTTCTAGGATAATCACCTGGTTTGTAGGTTAATAATCATGGTTCTAAGGCCATTATAGTTCGTATAAAGAATATCAATTATACTTTCCAGGATTACCATGATGATCATGGTTCGTAGGTTAACCAACATGGTTTTTTAGGTTACTTATCATGGTTTTTAGGTAAATCAACAAACCCTAATTTTTACCAATTGACGTTTATACTATGAAAAACATTATTACATTAAAAGGCACAATATATGGAAAATTTATTAAAAATCAGAGGCTACGGGTTACTTTAAAAACTTATTTTTTTTCAAAAACTGCAATTTTTACCATTTGACGTTTATACCTTATGAAAAACAATATTATATTAGAAAACACAACAGATCGAAAATTTATTAAAAATCAGAGACTACGGGGTACTTTTAATAATTTATTTGTATTGAAAACCGTAATATTTACTAATCGACGTTTATGCCTTATGAAAAACCCTATTGTATTTAAAACACCACATATTGAGAAGTTAACGAGAAACAGAGACTACGGGGTACTTTCCAAAAGTAATTTTTATCAAGAACTGTAATTTTTACCAATCGACGTTTAATGATAAACGCTATTGTATTAAAAAGACAACAGATCGAGAATTTATGAAAAGTCAAAGACTACGGGGTACTTTAAAAAGCTACATTTATTGAAAACAGTAATTTTATTATAAACATTTTTTTGGGGGATGTTGGAGATAAACGGTTGATTTCTAAAGAAAAGCTGTACATTATTGGTGTTGGGTTTCTTCTTTTCACAAATTTTATAATCTTTGGGGCAATAATAGGGCTATTTCATAAAGCATAAACGAATTGGTATAACAATCAAATCACATGATTCTTCATTGGTAAAAATAATTTTAACCATTTTTTAATATAAATAATGACTTTTCTAATATCATCGACAAAATAATAACATAAACACTTATTAAGGAAATTTTAACGTTCGCCCAGCATATTGTTTTAAATTGCCCCCAAGGATTAAAATGTGATTTTTTCGGTACCTCTTAATGAGGCAACATAACGAGAAAAACCTAATTTTCTATCTGATCATACTAGCTGACAGCTCTCGAATTTGAAAATAATTTCCAGCGATTTCTCTCAGCAGTATATACTAACAACATTTTTTTCCTAAAGCTGTAATACGACCGAGGGCCGTTCTTATTTGGCCACCCGGTATACTTTTCTAACCTTCTGATTAATCCTAGTCCTTATACGATAAAGTTGTATTTCATCTAACACTGTTAGACAGGTATTTTTTTTTTCTTTTGCACTCATTTGGTTTTTTTTTTAATAAAATTACCCTAAACTAATTTATCTACCAGGTGTCCAAAATAGGAATGATTAGCCCACATTGGGTAAAATTTAATGCAATGTGAGATATGAAAAACATTTTTTTATGATAATGAATTATTTTAGGATAGTCCTTTAATTTCCTATTTTATGGTATTTTTGCCAAGTTCAATAATCGTTGCTCATAATTATGTCCTGTTAGTTATTATGCTTCTTGTCATACCAGTCAACAAACCCAGAGTTTCACTTTAACCGTATACGTATACCGGGTGTTTCTCAAAAGACGTTCACCCCTATAACATTTCTGTATTTATAGATATTAAAATGAAATTTAGATATTATGCATACGAGATTGAGTCTGCATTTGTTGGCATAATTTTCAATTTGTTAGCACTTCCGGTTCGACCGGAAGTGTCCTTGACTTTGATATTTTAAATGGGACATCTTGTATATTTTTACTTATTGGGATTCAGCATAACATTCTGAGTGAAATGACATCTCGCTTGTCATTTTTCGACGTGTAATAACATTTTTATGTTTATTTTTTTTTTTAATCTAGAGTGCTACAAATTAATTAAATCTGTTAGTTTACAGTCATGTAGTATATGAAAATTAAAATTATGTCATAATAATTGATTTTCTAAGTGTCACAAGCGTTAAAAAAATTTAATTTTGTTGACGTTTACTCCATTTTTCGAACAATTTGATACCATACACTCCTATGCTATTTTAAAATTGACACGAAGAAATTTGCCTTAAGTCCCAATCGCAAATTTAAAAGCGTTATGCATTATTGCCGCCCTTTATTTTCTAAAGAAATATAAAGGCGGCTTTGAAAAACAATGGAATGATTTTGAAAACCAATATGGTTTTAAAGTGAAATTGTAATGTCATTCGTTTATTAAACTTTAACATTTTAAATCAGATAAAATGGTTAGTTTTACTAGAAATGAACAAATTGATATGCTCCTAATTTTTGGAGTGACCAGAAAATTTTTTCTAAAGCCGCAAGATTGTATGTATTGTATGTTTTATAAACTAATGACATTACACCTTTAAATTAAAGCCATAAATACTGCTTTTTAAAACCATTCCACTGTTTTTCAAAGCCGCCTTTATATATATAGAGAGGGCGGCATATAAAAGATGTCCCATTTAAAATATCAAAGTCAAGGTCACTTCCGGTCAAACCGGAAGTGCTAACAAATTGAAACTTATGCCAATAAATGCAGACTCATCTCGTATGCATAATCTCATAATTTCATTAATATAAATATAAAAAAGTTATGGGGGTGAATATATTTTAAGAAACACCCGGTATACAGGCAGTTTTGAAGACACATTATTAGAAATGCCGGTGGTTGCGAGGACATTTGGTAAGCTGATGACTTATTTCCATGTAAGAAATTACGGTTAATCTTCGAAACATAATGATTAACCTAAGAATCATAATGCATCACCTATAAAACATATTGGTTAACCGAAGAACCTTGTGGTTAAACGAATCATGTATTAAACCTACGAACCGGGAATTCTTTTCAGTATAGGAATTATCTCTCTGTGTTGTTTTTTTTTCTAATTCTTACTAGATCGTAGTTACTATGATCTGTTGTAAAGTTTTGGACCATAATCTTTAAAAATAAAATTTACGCTACGTCTAGGTGTATATTTTTTTTCACTTTTGCACAGAGATTAAAAAATCCTGTATAAACCGTCGGTTAACATACACAGGTATACACGATGTAACAAATTCGACGCGGAATATTATTATTAACTTAACTGTTGGTATCGTATAATAAACTATAGAGTCCAATTTACAGCAAAGTTGGTAATTTTGATGTTATTTATTCAGGGTTCTTGTATATTAATTATCATGACTAGATGACTAGATTTAACACAAATTCTCATCTGGAAAGACCTTATAAGCACCAAGTGTCCTCGTAACTGCCGGTAATTCTAAAACTGGGTCTTTAAAACTGCCTGTACTTATATGTATACAGGGTGACGCAGATCTAAATGAACATACTTCAACACAAGACAAAGAATACCTTGGGGGTTCTGAATCATCCATCTTTGATAGTTCAATTGTCGATAGTTAATAAGATACAGGGTCTTTTATGAACTTCAGCAATTTTTTGTTCTTGTCATATTTTTTAATGCACTCCGTATAAAATTTTCATATTGGGTCAACATCTGTAACCTATCTGTCGCTTAAAATTGCAGTATCAGAAAATTTTAAATTCCAGGCCCGTATTAAAAAAAGTTGACATTTTCAATTTTTACATTTTTAACACCCTGTAGATCAATTTTTTCAAAATATTATTTTTTATTGGAAAGAGCATAAAGAATTGACCCTAACGGCATAATTTTCAAAGTTCCCGCACCCATCACTTGATTAGAATAAATGGTTGTTTTGTAAAAAATTTCAAAATGGTGCATATTTGGAAATTAGAAATTAAGAAAATAACAATAAAAAGCAAAAACTGCTTTCGAAATAAAAAAATAAATGTACTAAACGTTTAATAGTTTTAACGAGACTAAATTTTAGGGAACAACACAACAACAAATAACAAAGTAATAATAATAATAACAAAACTGCAAGATGATTGCTTTTTAGACATCGACAAAAAATCGTAAATTACAGTCAGAAATTTTAAACTTTGTAAAGTAGGCTTTGCCTCATTAAAAAACAAACCAAAGACTATCGAGTTACTGTTCCATAGCAACAATTCAAGTCACTATCAGATATGTGACAGTTGTCTGACCTTTGTTAGTATTCGGTTAACAATTATTGCAATTTTCTGTTGAAGATGCCTTACCAATTTTCAAATGCCGAATATGCCGACATTATTTTTGTATACGGTTTTTGTAACGGTAATGGAAGAGCTGCTGTTCGGGAATATCGTAGGCGATTTCCGGGTAGAAGATGTCCATATCACAAAACGTTTGCAAATGTATTTTTATTTGCTGGAGAACATGGACATTTTCCCACTGACAATAATATTGATCAACCAATACGACATCCAGTTCAGGAGGAAAAAGATATCTTAAATCTTGTTGAAGATAATCCCAAAACATCTACTCGAAAAATTGCGACACGTCTAGGAATCCCGCAAAAAAGAGTTAATGTAACACTGCAAAAGGAAGGCTTGCATCCGTTTCATGTTCAAGAAGTTCAAAGATTGGAACCTGGCGATTATGCAAACCGGTTACTCTTTTGCCAGTGGCTCAGTAGACACCAAAGGAGTCTTTATCGAGTCCTCTGGACCGATGAAGCAAAATTTACCAGAGATGGTGTAAATAATTCAAGGAATTCCCATGTATGGTCGTTAGAAAATCCACATGCCATCAGACAATCGCATTCGCAGCACAAATTTTCCATAAACGTTTGGGCGGGTATAATAAATAATAAATTAATTGGGCCGCACTTTTTTGCTGAAAGATTAGATGGAAATCAATATTTAAATTTTTTACAAAACATTTTGTCAGGACTTATGCAGAATGAAAATGCTAACGTGAGAGGGCTCTTTTTTCAACATGATGGGGCCCCACCACATTTTGCAAGGGTTGTATCTGAATTTTTAAATATTACGTTTCCTAACAGATGGATAGGCCGTGGAGGGCCCCATTTATGGCCAGCCAGGTCGCCGGACTTTAATCCTTTGGATTTTTTTTTTCTGGGGGAATATGAAAAATTTGGTTTATTTAGAAGAAATCAACAAGCGGGAGCAGCTTTTGCAACGAATTATTAATGCTTTTCAGGAAATAAAAAACAACCCAGACGCAATTAGAAAAGCAGTGTCAAATTTAAACATCAGAAGACGAAGATGTGAACAAGCCAATGGAGGGCATTTTGAACAGCTTCTTAAATAACAGTGTTCTGCTAAAGTGCTCTTAAAATTAATTCTTGCTAAAACTTTTTCTATGTATTAGATTTTAAGCAGTCGATTTTAACTTGCAGTTTTGTTATTATTATTATTACTTTGTTATTTGTTGTTGTGTTGTTCCCTAAAATTTAGTCTTGTTAAAACTATTAAACGATTTGTACATTTATTTTTTTACTTCGGAAGCAGTTTTTGCTTTTTTATTGTTATTTTCTTAATTTCTAATTTCCAAATATGCACCATTTTGAAATTTTTTACAAAACAACCATTTATTCTAATCAAGTGATGGGTGCGGGAACTTTGAAAATTATGCCGTTAGGGTCAATTCTTTATGCTCTTTCCAATAAAAAAATAATATTTTGAAAAAATTGATCTACAGGGTGTTAAAAATGTAAAAATTGAAAATGTCAACTTTTTTTAATACGGGCCTGGAATTTAAAATTTTCTGATACTGCAATTTTAAGCGACAGATAGGTTACAGATGTTGACCCAATATGAAAATTTTATACGGAGTGCATTAAAAAATATGACAAGAACAAAAAATTGCTGAAGTTCATAAAAGACCCTGTATCTTATTAACTATCGACAATTGAACTATCAAAGATGGGTGATTAAGAACCCCCAAGGTATTCTTTGTCTTGTGTTGAAGTATGTTCATTTAGATCCGCGTCACCCTGTATAAAGTAAATTATGAATTAGTTTGCGTTATAGACTGGAAAAGGTGCCTTAAATAACGTGCCGTCATTCTGAATAATACCATTACAAATAATAATTAAAATGTTTTTAAAATTTAAAAAAATACATTCCTTTTCATCTTTAAGAAAAATTTGTCAATGCAAAACTGCCACTATTTAAAAAAAACTTGTCTTCGGTATTATTTTGCTAAGCATTTCATAGCTTTTGCCATCATATTAAATTAAAACTTTTATAATTATAGTCTAAATTTAATAATACAATAAAATCTCGAGCTGTCATATTTTCTGCTGGCCTAAGAATCTACCTGAAAATCACATTCCTTAAGAAAGATAGAGAGAGGAAAAAAGGAAACTCCTTAGATGGAATATTACCTTGTTTTAGGTTAACCACATGGTTAGTAGGTTTACCATCATGGTTTCTATTTTAACGTTTATGCTTTATTTTTCTTAGGCTTATCACAAAGATAACCAAAAATTCTTGCGTGAAAAGACTTTATAAGCACCAAGTGTCCTCGCAACCACCGGTATTTCTAGAAATTTGTCTTTAAAACTGCCTGTACGTACATGTATACAAAGGAAAATATAAATAAGCATGCATATAAACGGTTAAGTGTAAACTCTGATGGGTTTATAAATCGGACGTGCTGTCGTTTCGAATAATACCTACTAAAGATAATAATAAATCGTAAAAGCCAAAAAAAAAAATCCATTCCTTCTCATTTAAAAAAAAAAACCTTTTAATGCCATTTTTATTTTATATCGCACACTAATTTATTTATGCCGCTGTATAAATATATGTACAAACAGTTTAAATGAACCATAAAAAATAACCTACGAACCTTATGGACGTCCGTATGGCTTTACCAAAATGAACTTCCATGGGATGTTCGTTATTAAAAATATGCTTCTTGTCAATCCAGTCAACAAACCCAGAGTTTCACTTTAACCGTATACGTATACAGGGTGGCCCTTTAGTGTGGCAAAGTACAATAGCTCCGTTACTATTTCAAATACATTAAAAATATCAATACAAAAGTTGAAGGGCAGTAAGTGACTTGTAACGTAAAATTATTTTTAACTCTATAGGGTGGCTCAAAAAAGCGGAACAAGAAAAAATGTACTTTTTTCAAATGGAACACCCTGTATATTTTTTCATTTTTAAATTCTACATAGAATTATAATTATTTTTTATTAAATACATTATTAGTCTATACTTTATAGTTTCCGAGATATTGACTCTTGAAAAGTGACATTTTTGAACTTTGACAGCTTCTAACTTTCTAACAGTACGTCTTAGAGCAAAACGGCTTACATGTCCCTATCTTCAATTTTTATTATCTTCCCAGAAAAATCAACTTCCAGTTAAACCGGAACAACTATATTTCCTGCTTTCGAGTAACATCCGGTTTAACCGGAAGTTGATTTTTTTGGGAAGATAATAAAAATTAAAGATAGGGACATGTAAGCCGTTTTGCTCTAAGACGTACTGTTAGAAAGCTAGAAGCTGTCAAAGTTCAAAAATGTCACTTTTCAAGAGTCAATATCTCGGAAACTATAAAGTATAGACTAATAATGTATTTAATAAAAAATAATTATAATTTAATGTGGAATTTAAAAATGAAAAAATATACAGGGTGTTCCATTTAAAAAAAGTACATTTTTTATTGTTCCGCTTTTTTGAGCCACCCTATAGAGTTAAAAATAATTTTGCGTTATAAGTCACTTACTGCCCTTCAACTTTTGTATTAATATTTTTAATGTATTTGAAATAGTAACGGAGCTATTGTACTTTGCCACACTAAAGGGCCACCCTGTATGTACAGGCAGTTTTGAAGACACATTATTAGAAATACCGGTGGTTGCGAGGACATTTGGTAAGCTCATGACTTATTTCCATGTAAGAATTTACGGTTAATCTCCGAAACATAATGATTAACCTAAGAATCATAATGCATCACCTACAAAACATATTGGTTAACCGAAGAACCTTGTGGTTAAACGAATCATATATTTAACCTACGAATCTTGAATTCTTTTCAGTGAAGGAATTCTCTCTCTCTGTGTTGTTTTTTTTCTAATTCTTACTAGATTAGTAGTTAATATAATCTGTTGTAAAGTTTTGGACCATAATCTTTAAAAAGAAAATTTACGCTACTGGTTGGTGTATCTTTTTTTTTTCACTTTTACAAAGAGATAAAAAATCATGTATAGGTAAACCGTCAATTAACATACATAGGTATACACGATGTAACCAAGTCAATGCTGAATATTATTATTAACTTAGCTGTTGGTATCGTATAAACTATATAGTCCAACTTAAAGCAAACTTGGTAATTTTGATGTTATTTCTTTATGGTTCTTATATTACATTAATTATCAATATCATGATAAGTAGATTAAACAGAAATTCTCATCTGGAAAGACCTTATAAGCACCAAGTGTCCTCGTAACTGCTGCTAATTCTAAAAATAAGTCTTTAAAACTGCCTGTACATATATATTGTATATAAAGTAAATTATGAATTAATTTGCGTTATAGACTGGAAAAGGTGCCTTAAGTAACGAGCCGTCATTCTCAATAATACCATGATAAATAATAATAAAAATGTTTTCGAAATTTAGAAAGATACATTATTTTATCAATGCAAAACTGGCACCATTTAAAAAAAAACTTGTCTTTGATATTATTTTGCAAAGTATTTCGTAGCTTTTGTCATCATATTGAAATTATTGAGTAAAAACGTTTATAATTATATAGCCTAAGTTTATTAATACAATAAAATCTCGATCTGTCATTATTTTCTGCTGGCCTAAGAATCTACCTGATAATCACATTCCTTTAGAAAGATAGAGAGAGGAAAAAAGGAAACTCCTTAGATGGGATATTACCTTGTTTTAGGTTAACCACATGGTTAGTAGGTTTACCATCAAGGTTTCTATTTTAACGTTTATGCTTTATTTTTCTTAGGCTTATCACAAAGATAACCAGAAATTCTTGCATGAAAAGACTTCATAAGCACCAAGTGTCCTCGCAACCACCGGTATTTCTAGAAATTTGTCTTTAAAACTGTCTGTACGTACATGTATACAACGGAAGTCGATTAATTAACATGGCCAGGATTTGGGTCATGTGAACGCAATGTTTTTGGTCTTGTTTAATATTATTCTTTCTAAGAAAAAAATATTGATCGGATATTCTTTAAAAAAAAGCAATCGAGAATAATAGAAGTAACAATGTTTTGTTCGGACTAAAAATCTTGGGTTTAAAATCACTAGACATGATAATTTTGTTGCAACGCTACGCTGTTACGTGTTACGAGCAGGGCCGGAGCTAGAGCTGGATAGGCCACGGGGCAAAACAAATTTTGGGGCCCCTTATTGAAATTACTTTTGATAATACCACAGTATTAATGTCGGGTAAGAATAACAGTATTTTGTTAATGTAGATATTTATTGTATCTTATACCAACTTGTTAGAACAGCTATTACTATAATCTGGCAATCTTCTATACATAGAATCTACGTAAACACCGCGCTCTCATGATATTTTGTCACAAACGCAAGAACTTAAAACTAAAAACACTTATTTCTAGATTTTATAGTCGCAAATTCGTTTATCACTTTATTAAAGTCAATTTTGCGCGCTCTTCGATTTTCAATGGACAGTAGCGCTAAATTACTGAGTCTATTTTGTCCCATTCAGGTACGCAAGTAGTTTTTTATCAACTTTTATTTGGAGAAAGTCCATCCGCACGCGCATCGCAAGTCTTGATTCTCGAATAGCTGTATGGCCAATATGGCATATGAACATGAACCACTGGCGCGGGAAATTTAAAATCCCTTGATAACATTAGGTCCGATCAGCAAACTTTGAGATTTGCTTTTTTCTAGTAGCTGAGCATGTTCTTTAACTTTTTTTTTAAGTTTGTCGGAGTATTGACAAAAAAATTGTTTGCAATGTATTCGAATAAAGCTAAATAATATCTTTTTTCCAACCCCTGCCGGGGGGCCCCTCTGGGTCGGGGGCCCCGGGGCGCTGCCCCGCTTGCCCCGATATAGATCCGGCCCTGGTTACGAGATAATCTGATATAGTCCTCATAAATATCTTGTGTCCTTATAATAGCCTATTTACATATAAAGCTTATAAGGACAGTCTTGACAACCACCAATTGACATGTATTCTTAGGAGGACAGACCTCATAAGCACCATGTGTCCTCGTTAGCACTGATACTCCTAAAAATTTGTCCTCAAAACTGCCCATTGACATATATATATATATATAAATTGGCTAAAAGTAAATAAATTAAAATTAAATATTTCAAAAACTAAATGTAATGTAAATGTAAAATGGGTAATAATTTAAATTGTCAAAATATAAATGTTGTAATTGACGGTGAAAAATTGGAATTAGTAAACAGTTTTAAATATTTAGGGATAATTATTGATTCAAAATTAAAAATTTTTAGTTATTTTGAAAATATCATATTATATCGAAGATTGCCGGAAAAGTAGGTTATTTTAAAAGAATTAGCTTTAATTTAAGTTTGTTTTCTAAAAAAACTGTATTTAATACTATTATATTACCACATTTTCTTTATTGTTCTTCCATTTTATATTGTGCTACTGAGGAAATATTTGACAAATTACAAATTTTACAAAATAAGGCAATGGGATTTTTTAAATTGTGACAAATATACAAAAATTAATTTTATGTTGAAAAATTTAGATTGGTTGAATGTCAGAAATTTAATTTTTTATTTAGTATGTACGTAGAGCTTCGCTAATCCGAACTCCACTAATCCGGATTCTCCAGTAATCCGGACAAAATTTAAATATTACTTATTTACATTATGTATTCTATAATCCGGATTTCTTATGTATTTTATGTATTCCATAGTCCGGATCATGTTCTTCGATAATTTCATATAACTTTTATGCTGTTGTCTAGGTGAATCCCCTAACTATTAAAAAGCCGCAAAAGACGAGTCGGGATTTTTTAGAGGTTAAAAAGCATCATGGCACCAAACAGAGCACACAAAACTTTAACACTACCGGAAAAACATGATATTTTACAAAAATTAAAAATGTTTAAATTTTTTGTGTTAATAAATGCTACAACAATGTGTATTTGGTGCATTTTTATAGCTTTTAAAAAGATTCCAATAATCCGGATGTTTCACTAATCCGGATTGCCTCGGTTTTTATTCATCCGGATTAGCGAAGCTCTACTGTACTATCTTTATTTATAAAATTAAAAATAATTTATGGCCTGATTGTTTAAAAATTTTTTGTTCTTTTAATTATGACCATCATAATTATAAAACAAGAACTAATAAAAAATTTTATGTGGATAGAGTGTCTAAAACATTAGCTTATAAATCTATTTTTTATAAAGGTTTGATAGAATATAATAATTTGGAAAATTCTATTAAATCTCAAAAATCATTAAAACTGTTTAAAAAAACTTTAAAATTACATTAAATGATACGTAATATTTGATACAATTTACAAAATGTTTACCTTTTCTGTCTGTTTTTGTTAAAAGAAGGTTGCGTTTTAAAATTTAAAAATAAATCTATAAAAATGTGTTAAAAAAAATGTATTAAAAAATATTTAATTGTAGCATTTTGCTAAATAAAACATGTTACTACTACTGCTATAGTCGGCTTCCACTTAACTAGGCGCACGTGACCTCCTGAATCAAATCAGTTGAATCAGAGGTTCAAAAATGTTTCAAAATATAAAAACCAATATGGCGGCATATGGACAGCTGATTTTCCATAAAATTGAATGTTAATAGGTTAGAAACTATCAGTCATAATAAAAATTGACATAATAACAGTGACGGGTCTCGTTCCAAAATTAATTTCCCAAGGGTGCGTTCGTGTTGTGTGTTGTTGCACACGTTGACAAAATATTTTTATATTTCAAAAATTTAATAACTAAATTGATGGAAAATTAGGTAAACAATATACCTACAGTAAAACCTCTGACTAGCGACCACCCTTGGGAATCAAATGTTGGTCCGTAAATAGGGGTGATTGTTTAATAAATAAAAATTAGAACATCAGAATTTGTCTGCATTTTACAATATATATAATAATATAATTTTGAATATTTTTGTGTATATTTATTTTAACTAAACTGATGTATATATATTATTGCGAATAGGTACAAATAACTTATTGGTGCCAATACATACAATATCTATGTTTAGACTTTTATAGACAAGTCACAAGTCCAAAAAAGATATAAAATACGATATACTCGACGCAGTAAGCTAGGTAGTAGTGAACAAATAAAAATTTATTTTAATTAGGTATATTATATAACTGCTTTTCTAAACTTTGATTCATAATTTTCAACATATTTTTTCAGAAACTTTACTCGTTCGCTTGCAATTCTTGGTAGTTCGCACAAATATTTTCTGTTGCAGTCCTTTCTAAAATATTACGAAATCCTAAGCTTTTAATGAGCGCTGACAATGACCTGAGACCTATTTCCAAAACACCTCGTTCCTTCAAAGCATCATCCAGAGCTGAAAGCATTATATCGACTTGTGATGCATATAAGTCGTACTATATAACATTCCTTACATCCATTTTTTTACCTTCCTGTAAAGTTTCAATCTTCGTTTTCGTTGATCGTCGTTGCGTTTTCTTCATTGGTATATTTCTACTACTTTCATGAACAATCCTGTGTATTGATCTTAAACTTAGTTTTAGTGCTTCCGATACTTTCTCTTTAATAACTCGCCGGTTTCAGTAGCCTTTTCTTCTTCATTTTTAAAATAATCTATTAAATTGAGAACCATTTCTTTTGCCTGGGGATGCAGAAAACGTGCAAACCGATTTGTACTCGACATTTTATGTCACAATATTTTTAATAATGACACATTTGTCAAAACTAGGGAGCTTATTCACGACATTATATAATACGGTAGTGTTCTTCGAAACATTTTCATAATTACTGAAAATTAGATGTGCTTCTCTCTCAGATTCATAAATAACCAATAGGTCTATCGCGTTTATATTACGGATATCTTTATAATGCCGTTTTAACCTTGGTTTGAGCAAGACAACACTATATAAGTTGCTCTATGATAAGTTCATAACGCGCCTAGTTAAGTGGAAGCCGACTATACTACTTTTTGTACTGCACCCCGTATCTGTAAGTCTATCGACCCTTTACCGTCAAAGTCACAAATTCAACCTTTTCTAACCTCCACGTAACACGCAAAACATGTCACCCGGGTATATCTTTAAAATTATTAGTTTTCACCCCTTTTGGAAATAGTTCTTGCCGAATACCTTAATACCGGTTAAAATATGGTCGATATTAAATTTCTTTTCAACCCCGAACTTGTAAAAAAGGCAGATATATTGCGTAAAAGATGCAGAAAAACGGTGGATAAATCGATAACTTGCAAGCTGGAACAAAACAATGTAAGAAAAGTTTGTAATTGCAGAGCTAACAACATAAGTAACGATTTTTTATGCATTGAAGACGATGAGTAAGTTATTGTTGTTTTACTTATCAAAATAATTGGATATTAATTTTTTTAATTATTTTATCTTTTCTATAGAACCCTAGACATAATCGCACATGTTGCTAAACCGAAATACCTCTTATCTAAAATCTAAACAATACTTTTTGACAAATTGGCGAATTACTAGAAAAAATAAAACATACTAGCGCATCCGCCATTTTATTTTCTTATCGATATTTCGTTTATTTTTCGTTCATATTAGCACATATTTCTTTTTCTGCTTTTATTAATTTATCAATTAATTTTTTTTTACTGTTCCTTCCCTGTAGACCTTTAAAACCCATTTAGATATCGTTGCTTGAGAACCAGGTTATACTATGTCCATTTTTCAAAATTTTACAGTAGAGCATTTTTAAAATTCACCATCTCTTATTGTGTATATCTTAATCTTTTTTTTTCTTTTAAAAGTGTAATTTAGTTAGGTTTAAGGGTGTACAAAAAGGAGTCATGCAAGCATATATCAAAAATTTTGCCTGTCTAAGAAAAATTATCATAAAAAAAAATCTGTTGCGGACATAGAATAAGTTGCTGTTTATATAAAAATTTAACTAGCAAAAAAAATTATTCTATGTCCACAACCCTTTTTTTTTAATAATAAAAAACATTAATATTTAAGTAACATATATTCCTCCGATTCACTCATTATTTTTCAGCTTATTTTACTACCAAAAACACTGTAAACATGGACACTACACGATATAATAATATGCACACGTGCACGTTGTTCAAACAGAAATATTTATGCCAAATTATTCTATGTCCTCACGTGGTGCAGATGGCCAAATTCTATTGGCTGGCGAGGACATAGACTAAAATGGTTCGGATATGAAAAACTTTATATGGACATAGTATAAGTTCGACTCTTTGTAAGTAGTGAACCGAATGGCGCAGAGTGACATGGAATAGCTTGGTCGATAGAGCTTCGGACATAGAATACTTTGATGATAAAATGTCAATTTTGAAAAAAAATGGACATAGAACAACCTGGTTCTCAAGCGACGATATGTTTTGTCTACAATTTGCATTAGAACACGTTTTAATAATAATAATATTAAATAAAGAATAATTAATAACCAGCATTATCTAGCTAGTTTTAAAGTGAATGAACAAAACACCTACAGAAAGAGACAGCGCATAAATATTTATTTATAGTGAGGTCACTATATTATGTTGCTTTGTATTAATTGTACAAATTTCAAACAATGAAAAAGACTATTTATAATAATAACAATACGATTAATAACTTAACTTATAACGATAACTTTATTCGAAATTTGACTTTGGCATCAAGTTCTGCTTCGATCAGGATGAAAATTAAGCAAAAAAAATAGTAGTCACGTGATTCGCATTATCTGTCAAATTATAATTTTTTCCAAAAATAATTCAAAAGTGAGGTTATTTCTGAAAGTATCAAAAAACGTTATTAGAAAAAGTTTTTTTAAATGCAGTTTCTAGTTCACATGCGAAATTTTAGGTGCATAAGATAATTTTGATTTTTTAACCATATTTTGTAAATTGCACCACTTTTGCAAAATAAGACTCAACGCAACCTACATAAAACTTCTTAGTTTTGACAATGCTTCATTTCAGATACATTTTCTTTAAAGTAGCGCCATATTAAATGTGTGTTTTTCTACAAAATCAAAGTTGGGCTATTAAAATTTGGTTGGATGTGATGCAAAGTTTATTTGTTTTTGACCCTGTATAAGGTAACTTCATGAAATAAGTATTTTTGAAAACATAGTTTGTGTCTAAAAGTAATACACCTTAATATTAAGACAAAAAAGAACACAGTGTCATCAGTAAAGTGTTAATTAGGTGGAAAATAAATTTTAGTAGTGGGTAAAAAATCAGAATTATCTTATGCAGCTGAAATTTTGCATGTGGGCTAGGAACTGCATTTGAAAAAACTTTTTCTCATAACTTTTTCCGATATTTTCAGAAATAACCACACTTTTGAATTATCTTTTGGAAAAAATTTAAAATTTGACAGATAATGCGAATCACGTGACTACTATTTTTTTGCTTAATTTTCATCTCGATTCGATTATAATTATTTAAAAATCAAATCATATTTCTTAACCTTAACAGTTCATTAAATGAAATAAAGGGAACAGATTTAAAAAAAAAACGTTGTTAACAAAATTTTCAAAAAACGTTTCATAAAATGCTATCCCACTCCTGATATATCTTTTAGAAATTAAAAAAAAAATTCTTTCAGCCCACAAATCAAAAGACGTTACATCCTCGGGAGCATAGGCATCCTTGTCGTTCTGGGCTTAATCTTGGGTGCGTACTGTACGGGAGCATTTGAAGCAGCTAAGCCGAAAGATGACGAGGAAGAACTTAAACCGCCCAATCCTACAGTCCCTTTGCCGGCATCGAAATCGGTCATGCGAGTATTCAAAAAGGCGGCGGTATGCGCTGATTCGGCAGTATGTGCACAAGTAGGCAAGTAAGTAGATTACAATTTATTTTAAAAATAAGTTATTTTTTATGGGACACCACTGGCGCAATAAGGGAAAGGGGCTACGGCCATGTGATCCGAGCGATGGATGCCAATGAACCAAATTGGTCTTAAATGTTGTGTTCCTCAAGGAACAATTTTAGGACCATTATTTTTTATTATTTATATTATTGACTTATTTAGTATAAATTGCGATGAACAAATTCATAGTTTTGCAGATGATTCCACAATTTTATATACCGATACAAATTGGGACAACTTAAATAATAAAATTAAAAAAGATTTTAAAATTATAAAAAATTGGTTTTATAATAATTTGTTAAAAATCAATTTTAATAAAACAAATTATATTCCTTTTACTTTAAACCTAAATAACCTACCACGAAATATGAATAGTATTCAAATAAATGAAGACATTCAAATTTTTAAAGTTAATAAAATAAAATATTTAGGAATTATTTTTGACAGTAAATTAAATTCGAATATTCACTACGGATTTTTAAAAACAATAAAAAAATTTTTAATGTAAGCCATATGGAAATATTATTAACGCGTTAGTTAAAACTCATTTAAATTACGGAATTTTAGGTTGGGGAGGAATAAATAGAACTTTAGTTAAAGAATTAGAAATATTACAAAAAAGGTTTCTAAAAATTATATTCTATAAAGATTATCTTTATCCTTCAAAAAAGAATTATGTTCAGAAACAAGAAAGTTGAACATAAGACAACTTTACATTTATAACATCTTAATATACATATATATTTAAAAATAAAAACCTTATACAATTTAAAAACCATAATCATAATACACGTCATAAAAATGAAATAACCATAAAACCTAAAATAAATAAGTCCATAGGACAAAACGATTATTTACCAACAAAAATTAAAAAATTGATTTCATTAAAAAAATTTAAAGTCGAAATAAAAACATGGATATTAAAAACAGACAATTTGAAAATATTTTTAGAAAAGCTTTAATTAATTAATATTGTTCTGAATAATTTATATAAGTAATATGTTTTACTTAAAAATTATAAATTAATAATTTTATTATAGGTACCTAATACTTTTTCAAAAAAAAATGCGTTTATACCTACTATAAATTAACATTTTTACTTTAAAACTTGATTTTTAATGCATATTTATGATTTTACATACTAAACCAAAAAATAAGATTTGCCCCTAACAAGATCAGCTTCAGGGGATTGAAAAATAAGTTTGTAGAAGACAACATAAACATATTTATTATATTATTAATTTTTTTTTAAATAAATAATGATGAACGAGGTTTAAGTAAACTTTTAAAGATGGCAACATTTCTTGGGCACCACCCAAAACTACGCCCATTTTTTTTTTCTTCTACTGTATCCTTTAGATACTTTAGAATATGAGGTTATTGGTACCGAGTAAAACGGGATAATTATTTATCTGACAGCACGATCTATTTTTGTTGAATAGAAAACCAGTTATTCTTTTGGGCAACTCCTTTAATATAGGTTCATTGTCAGGAATCAAGTTCAACAAAAAAAATTGAACTCATTAGTCATTGGTAATGAGAGAACCAATAAGAAAATAGAGAAGATTCAACATAAAAATTGCTATAGACACAGGCATCAAGATATAAAGTTCAGAAGTCCTAATATACAGTGTGACCAGTAAAGTCCGCATCATATGGGATTTTTTTATTAATAGCTTTATTCGAAATTTGACTTTGATATCAGGTTCTACTTTGATCGAGATGAAAATTAATCAAAAAAATAGTAGTCACGTGATTCGCATTAGGATCTGTCAAATTAAAATTTTTTCCAAAAAATAATTCAAAAGTGGGGTGGGGTTATTTTTGAAAATATCGAAAAAAGTTATTGGAATAACTTTTTTTAAATGCAGTTTCTAGCTCACATGCAAAATTTCAGCTGCATAAGATAATTTTGATTTTTTATCCATATTTTAAAAATTGCACCACTTTTGCAAAATAAGACTTAACCAACCTACATTAAACTTCTTAGTTTTATTTCAGATACATTTTCTTTAAAGTAGCGCCATATTAAATGTGTGTTTTTCTACAAAATCAAAATTGGGCTATTAAAATTTGGTTGCATGTGATGCAAAGTTTATTTGTTTTTGACCCTGTATAAGGTAACTTCATAAAATAAGTATTTTTGAAAACGTACTTTGTGCCTGAAAGTAAAAGAATAAAAAATAAAATAAAGGGGTTTTAAATTAAATCGTTGAAAATAGATAAACTTTAAATTAAGTTAAACTAAAATTTATTTTTCACTTAATGACCACTTTACTGATGACACCGTGTTCTTTTTTGTCTTAATATTAAGGTGTATTACTTTCAGACACAAACTACGTTTTCAAAAATACTTATTTTATAAAATTAGGTACCTTATACAGGGTCAAAAACAAATAAAGTTTGCATTAGATGCGACCAAATTTTAATAGCCCAATTTTGATTTTGTAGAAAGACACACATTTAATATGGCGCTGCTTTAAAGAAATGTATCTGAAATAAAGCTTTGTCAAAACTAAGAATTTATGTTGGGTCTTATTTTGCAAAAGTGGTGCAATTTACAAAATATGGGTAAAAAATCAAAATTATCTTATGCAGCTGAAATTTTGCATGTGGGCTATTTCCAATAACTTTTTTCGATATTTTCAGAAATAACCCCACTTTTGAATTATTTTTTGGAAAAAATTTAAATTTGACAGATAATGCGAATCACGTGAGATATTAAATGTTGATGATTTAATTTTAAAAAGTGTTCTATATTGACCTAATTTATGGTGGATAATTCCCTGTTTTAACTGTCGAGCCGGACTATTTGAGTAGCAGTAAGAAAAGTTTGATTTTATTCTAAAAGTAGTGTTTCTGTTCCTATTTTTGTTGTCTAATAATAAATGCTAGAAAGTAGTTTAGGGCAATGAACCTGTTCTTTGCACCTGGCTTAATTTTAAAAATAAATCTGTTAACTAGGTATTATGTGGTAACTAAAAACGTATGTTAGAGACGAAAAATAGTAAAATTTTCATAGTTGCCGCTAGTCTAGGTAAGATTTCATCTTTATTATTAGATTAGTCAAAGTTAAGCTCCCGATTTTCCAGATTTTCTGGCGACAACAAAACTGCCATTTTTGCAAGGGATATAAAAATCTAAATGGGTGTACCATAACTCAAAAAAGTAGTGTCACTGATGTCACCTAAGAGTATGCCCAATTACTTACGTTATATTAGTAAAAGCTAGTACCAAAATATTTGTTAATTCTACTAAGCAACTTTGTCCTACAATATTTATTACCTATTTTTACGAAATACGTGCGATAATCAATATTTTTACCCCATATCGTTAAACAAAGATCACCTATTTAATTATATTAATATTAACATAAATCCTTAATCACAAAATAATGAAATGTTGCAAAACAAAACAAACTGCGCAAACTTTCCGTTGAAATTAAAAACATTAAATCCTGCCATACAGCATATTCTATTTATAAAAATTTAGTTGTAAGATGCAGCGTTGCCACGTTATTCATATAAAGGAAAAATACAGTCGATAAAAATTGTTTTCCTTTTATATGGAATTATGTCGCTACTTTTTAACTTTCAAAATGTCTTTATTCCAAACAAACTTTTACAGTTCATTACATGAAAAGTGACAACATAATATAACAAATAATAACTATAAAAAAATTACATTAAAAAAAAATTGAAGCTAATCCAATTTAATTCATTAATAAAATCAATTTAAAAAAAATAGTATAATTAATTTAATTTAGTAAATATCTCTTTAATTGTTTTTTAAAATTTGCCAATTTTGTAATTTTTCTGATTTTTTTGGAAGATTGTTATATTTTATTGCTAGCGTGTATCCGGCATGCGTTGCAACCCGCTGGTATAAATACAAACGCGAACAAACCCGATATATTAGTACCCGGCATGCCACTTTCTGAAATTGCACCTGTGCGAAGCCGGGGCGGGTCGCTAGTTATACATAAAAACCTTTTCCTTGAATCACTCTATCTATTAAAAAAAACCGCTTCAAAATCCGTTGCGTAGTTTTAAAGGTTTAAGCATATATAGGTAGGGACGGACGGACAGACAGCGACAGCGACTTTGTTTTATACTATGTTAAGATTCTGTCATGTAAAGATTTTTTTCCGAAATTACTTTTTACTGGTATAGTTTGATAGTTTATACAACGTCTGGTGTTATGATCATGTAAAGTCTTACTCTCCTGAAGTGTTGTTTGATTTTTTTTTTTTAAATAATAGAGTGAATTAGAATACAATCACACGCAATATTTTATCTACACCGTATATTTTGGGTAATTTGAGAGACTTTGCCATTGATAGTTCGGATTTTAACATATTTGGTAAAGGATTTTGGTTATGTTTTTAGGGCCACTCATAAATATCACTTTTTCGCCAAATTCTTGAATGATATGATGCATTGTCTAATACAATTAAAGACGGTTCATCTAAATTTGGGATTAATTGATTTTTATTAGCTATTTTTCAAACATTTTGCAATTCATATTGTCATGATAGTCAGAACTTTTTGATGTGGGAAAAAACTTAAGCTTGCACCTGGAACATATCATATCATGTTAGGTATATAAAATAATGAACCGCTTTCCCGTGTCACATTTTTTTCCTTTCACGCTTTTTACAGAATCATCTTGCCAAGATTTTGAACCACTTCCATTTGAAAATATCCATGTTTCGTCTAAAAATACTACTTTTCTAAATTTTGATTTGTAATTTTCCGTATACTTTTTTAAAAACTGAACACGCTGACTCACTATCTGTGGCTGCTCACATAAAAATCTCTGGTTACAGTATTGTTATAGCGAAAACCCAACTATTAATTTTGATAACGATTCAAGTCCGGTTTCCAAAACACCTCGCATTTTTAAATTTTCTTTTAAAACTCGAGTTACATTGGTTTTTGATCTGAACAAATCATAAATCACGTCCGAACTCCCATTTTAATATTTTAGCTCAAATCTTCAGTCTTTGGCTTTCCACGTTTACATTTTTTAGTATTCTTCGATATTATATTATGCTTTCTTTCATGCACAATTTTCTGCACAGTCCTTAAACTTATTCCCAGTGCTTTTGCTACGGTTTCCTGTATATTAATTTTTTCTAACAAATAATTCAGAAGT
Source organism: Polydrusus pterygomalis (assembly GCA_963969555.1). Taxonomy (NCBI): domain Eukaryota; kingdom Metazoa; phylum Arthropoda; class Insecta; order Coleoptera; family Curculionidae; genus Polydrusus; species Polydrusus pterygomalis. The sequence continues at coordinate 54,708,868 of OZ018381.1, forward strand.
TTCAGATATTTCTGAAAATATCGAAAAAAGTTATAAGAAAAAGTTTTTTTTAATGCAGTTTGTAGCCCACATGCAAAATTTTAGCTGCATATGATAATTTTGATTTTTTACTTATATTTTGTAAATTGCACTACTTTTGGAAAATAAGACTCAACGCAACCTACATAAAACTTCTTAGTTTTAAAATTGCTTTATTTCGGATACATTTTCTTTAAAGTAGCGCCATATTAAATGTGTGTTTTTCTACAAAATCAATATTGGGCTATTAAAATTTGGTCGCATGTGATGCAAAGTTTATTTGTTTTTGACCCTGTTTAAGGCAACTTTATAAAATAAGTATTGTTGAAAACGTAGTTTGTGTCTGAAAGTTATACACGTTAACGTTATTATGATATAGCTTAATAATAAATTATAATATAGGGGTTTTAAATTAAATCGTTGCAAATAGATTAACTTTACGTTGTTATACTAAAATTTATTTTCCACTTAAAAAACACTTTACTGAAGACACTGTGTTCCTTTTTGTCTTAATATTAAGGTGTATTACTTTCAGACACAAACTACGTTTTCAAAAATACTTATTTTATAAAGTAACCTTATACAGGGTCAAAAACAAATAAACTTTGCATCACATGCGACCAAATTTTAATAGCCCAATTTTGATTTTGTAGAAAAACACACATTTAATATGGCGCTACTTTAAAGAAAATGTAACTGAAATAAAGCCTTGTCAAAACTGAGAAGTTTTATGTAGGTTGCGTTGAGTCTTATTTTGCAAAAGTGGTGCAATTTACAAAATATAGATAAAAAATCAAAATTATCTTATGAAAGAAACTGCATTTAAAAAAACTTTTTCTTATGACTTTTTTCCCCCACTTTTGAATTTTTTTTTGGGAAAAATTAAAATTTGACAGATAATGCGAATCACGTGACTACTATTTTTTGCTTAATTTTTATCTCGATCGAAGCAGAACTTGATGCCAAAGTCAAATTTTGAATAAAGCTATTAATAAAAAAAAATCCCATATGATGCGGACTTTACTGATGACACTGTATGTGTAAAATTCAGTTAAACCATAATAAGTTGGATCTCCCTATAAACTCGGACAATCGACAACGTCGCAATCGCCTGTTCATTTTTCTATTGCGGCAAACGACTTCACGAAACGTCACCAGGCGCGGGTATAAAAACACCGGCAACTTTGCGCAATTTGTCAGTTTACTGCAAACAATCGAACGAACTATCAAGTTGACAAGAGTTTAAGTCACCAGTGTTTTCAAGTGCGAAATTTTTGAGTGTAATGCAACAAAGCGACAGCAAAATGTCCACCACCGCGTCTACCACCGAGAGCCATTTCGACGAATACGAGCACTACAATTTCGCCTACGACAAGCAAATTTACTCAGGTCATAGCGGTAAGCAACGGACAAAGAAGGAAGCCGAAGTTCACACGAACCACTTCGATCCCAGCGGCCATTCCAGAAAAATAGCACAGAAATTGATGAATACCGAGGCCAACAAGAAGACAAAGTCGTCGTAACCAGTGAGTGGAACGGTTAAATAATAATAATTTTGCTCAATAAAAGACGATTTCCCTTCGCTAAAGTTTACCCGGACTGTGATTTCGTTATCGGACGGTACGCAAACTTGCGGACTCGACGATATTTTTTTACCTCGGACTTTCATGGCCACCTTCAATCTGATATTCACGGCCTACTAGTCGAACGAAACAACGCACCGTTGTTTTTAATTAACTTGTAACGATGAGGTGCGACCTTTGACTGGAATATTTTCTGTGTTAAAATATTAATTTAATAAATTATTTTCTGTAATAGTTGTAAGCCTTTTTGTACTATTACTAGATATAGTGATACGGACCACGGTCTGTATTATTTGTATTTTTAACACCGAGTGTTAATAAATATTTTTTTTGTATTGTTTTTTTAGTTTTTCTTCTCTTCCTAGGTAGGCAAATCTAATTAATATCCATACTATTTGCATACTTACTATTCATCATGCAAATACCATTTTTATTCGCTGAAAGTATGATAACCTTACAGATAACCGTCGGGGAATTGTAGTCATCGCTGCAATATAGTATAAGCATCTATGTATGACATATAGGCAGGTGGGCGGGAGGCCTTATTTCGCCCGCCATAAGACGCACCCCCAGAAGCCTTAGGCTGGATCCACATACATCCGTGATACGCATCCGTTGTGTACCACATGATTAATATGAACCAATGAAATTTTATTTCCCTAAAATTTCATTGGCTCCTATTAATCACGTGGTACAGAACAGATGCGTATCACGGATGTATGTGGATCCAGGCTAATTCTAGTTGCTTAAGGCTGAATTCTCAACGTCATTCAATCTATTGCCAACCTATAACCTAATTCGCGTTGATTTTTTGAGTTTATTATTTTAATAACTAACATTTAAAGAAAATCAATATCGTCGGTACATTATTTAGGTAGTATCTGATATATTACAAAAATATCAATTTATTTCATTGCTAATTATGGGAGAATTGTATAGTGAAAGAACAATGAGTGACAATGACATAATAATGTTAAAAAAAATCTTACCCGATATTTTTCGTTATACAATTTTCCTAAAATAAGTTATGAAATTCCTTGATATTTATTAAATATGTCAATTATTACCTATAGAATATCAAGTCGATACTGATTTTCTTTAAATTTTGTATAAAAGCTAGAAAACATAAATAAATCTACGCGAAATAGGTTATAGGTTGGCAAGCATGTTGATACTTCCACCTTAACAAGCATGATAGATGATGGAGTTCGAAAAATGCTTATCTACTTCAATCTAGACTAGACGAAGTTTTGATTATAAGTTGGGTCTGGGGGCCATTTTTAGGTACTAAAATTAATGTAATTTTTTTTAAATAGATAGATTTAGAAATTTGTAACAATGGTAATTTTTGTTGCCCAACAACATCTATATGACTGAAATAACCTTCTAGTAGTAACTGATTATATGTTGCTGATAAAAGCATAAATCATAATGTTGTTTTGACACGTATCAAAAATATGCTATTTATCAATTCAATATATTAAGAATTTAAAAAAATACCTATATGATTTCCTTTATATAGGGTAGGTAACAAAAGCTTTGCTATAAACACTCCCAACGCAGGATTCTATAGCATCTAAACTGCTAAACTTTTTAAGATTCATCAAAAACAGCCATAGAAAGACATTACGTCTACAATTTAAAATTACTTTGAACTATACAGGGTGTGCCAAATAGTCGGGGCATATCAAGCATACTGAAAAACCCTGCATTTTATGATTTTTTCCAAAACTTAATTTTAAGAACATTGTGCTTAAATTAAATATAATATTTTGAAGAAAAAAGAAAAGCACATAGTCTTCTCCACAATTTTTTATTCAAATACTAGGCGAACCTAGAATGATTCATAATAGAACTGAAAGATGATGAGTGTTTCTACACTCGAAACATGTCGATTCAATTCTATTATGAATCATTCTAGGTTCGCCTAGTTTTTTGAATAAAAAATTGTGGAGAAAGACTTTGTGTTTTTCTTTTTTCTTTGTTATTCAACTCCACTTTGAGTATGGACTACTTCTTCAAAATAATATTTTGAGTTATTAACGATATTTCAAAAATTTGGTGTTTTGCAACCCTTCACAAATTCATGCATCTGTCGGTAAAACAGACTTCAGATAACAGTAATACATGAAATTTGGGTTATGGAATATGAAATGGAATTTAAAAATTCCTGAAAGTTGTTTTAAATAGGTACAACCCCTATTATTTTTTTACCTAATCGAAAGTCATTTTTTAATAAAATTATACTAGGGTTCCCTACCTATCCCCTACCCTATCTGTACGATTTTCTATAAAATAGCTAATTTTCCATTTACCACATAAACTTAATGCTCTCTTTCTCAAAGACTCTGCCTTGGAATCCTTGTATTGGGCGTTCTTCAGAAAAATAGCGTTGAACTGATACGGTATCGGTGTCTTATTTTATGTTTTCTGTATCAGCTGTCGCTTTAAAAACAGGAAATTTTAGACCATCTTTAAACTTAAAAATACAAATATGAATTACGTATATTTGCCCTTATTTTTGGTCAAGCTAACATAGAGGTCCCAAATCGGACATTTTGTCCGTTCGGTTAAACAGGGTGTTCATTTGAAAACTTCCCACCTCGATTTTCCTGCTTTAAAATGAAAATGTGGAAAATCGCTCGGACCCGTCGATTTTTATTTCGAGGGGGACATATTTTGCGTATATTGCCAATCTTGTTACTTCAAGCCCCTAGGAGGGAGGGGAGTAAGATCTAAACCTTAAATGGATACCCCTATTTTACATAATTTTGTTGGATTCTGCATAAAATTCTGAACATTTTTTAATAAAAGCATTATTAGTCTATACGTAACAGTTTCCGAGATATTGACTCTTGGCAAATGACATTTTTGAACTTTGACAGCGTCTAGCTTTCTAACTGTACGTCTTAGAGCAAAACGGCTTACATGTCCCTATCTTCGATTTTTATTATCTTTCCAATAGTGTGAACTTTCGGTTAAACCGGATGTAAGAAATATAGTACTTCCGGTTTGACCGGAAGTTGACACTATTGGAAAGATAATAAAAATCGAAGATAGGGACATGTAAGCCGTTTTGCTCTAAGACGTACAGTTAGAAAGCTAGACGCTGTCAAAGTTCAAAAATGTCATTTTTCAAGAGTCAATATCTCGGAAACTGTTACGTATAGACTAATAATGCTTTTATTAAAAAATGTTCAGAATTTTATGCAGAATCCAACAAAATTATGTAAAATAGGGGTATCCATTTAAGATTTAGATCTTACTCCCCTCCCTCCTAGGGGCTTCAAGTAACAAGATTGACAATATACGCAAAATATGTCCCCCTCGAAATAAAAATCGACGGGTCCGAGCGATTTTCCACATTTTCATTTTAAAGCAGGAAAATCGAGGTGGGAAGTTTTCAAATGAACACCCTGTATAACTTTAGAAAGCGGAATAGCCCAATTTGGTGTTTTTTGACAGCACCAATTTTAATAATTTTATTTCAGTCGACACTCCGAAATTTAAGTAGGAGTGAGTGAATTACGAATTCATAGGTTGTTTTAAAAATTATAATTGCATTTGTTGTATTATGTATATCATAACGCTCTTACCATAAGAACTTTTATGAATATAAGCCCATTATAAGATGAAGTAATGTATTTATATATACCTACTGTGTTTTCGACATCACAGGTTATTGAAACAAAAATAACACAATCAAATATGCTTGGTTAGATAATAAATCAAGTGAGAACTAGTTTTTTCCAAGGTTACAGTTGTTTAGCTTTAAAAAAGGTTTCTTGTGTGGAAAAAATGTATATAAACAAATAACCTTAAACCAATGTCGAGTTCGAGTTTGTTGTTTCTTTGTAGTATATTTTGAAGTATTTTGTTATATTTTTCGAGATACCGTCGATATACCTACATACCTATTTCAAATCGCCGACTTAACAGAAAGATTAAAATAAGTACCTATAATAACAAAGGTTTCGATTTTATCAGTGTCCTATACAACACAGACTGTAGATCCGTTCAAAACTAAAAAAAGATGAGCCGTAGATTCGTCAGATTTTTTGATGACAATAGCATGCAAAGCATGGAAATATGAATTTTGTGCTTGGATAACTTGGATTTGGGTTATTAACATATGATTGTAGACTAGGTATACTATACTCCATCACTTCATTAGGAGATCAACCTTCGGATTTAATAATAATAATAATAATAATAATACTAGCAATAATAATAATAGGTTTATTTAAAATTTAATAATATACCTAATAAATATGTTTATGTTGTCTTCTATAAACTTATTCTTCAATCCCCTGAAGCTGAGCTTGTTAGGGGCAAATCTTATTTTTTGTTTTAGTATGTAAAATCATAAATATGCATTAATAATCAAGTTTTAAAGTAAAAATGTTAATTTATAGTATAAACGCAGTTTTTTTTGAAGAAATATACCTACTACCTACAATAAAATTATTAATTTATAATTTTTAAGTAAAAAATATTACTTATTTAAATTATTCAGAACAATATTAATTAATTAAAGCATTTCTAAAAATATTTTCAAATTGTCTGTTTTTAATATTTATGTTTTTATTTCGACTTTAAATTTTTTTAATGAAATAAATTTTTTAATTTTTGTCGGTAAATAATCGTTTAAATAAAAACATAGTTACCTATTTGAATTTTTTTGTCCTATGGACTTATTTATTTTAGGTTTTATGGTTATTTCATTTTTATGACGTGTATTATGATTATGGTTTTTAAAAAGGTTTTTATTTTTAAATATATATATGTATTAAGATGTCATAAATGTAAAATTGTCTTATGTTCAACTTTTTTGTTTCTGAATATAATTTTTAGAAACCTTTTATATAATATTACCATTTATCTTACATTTAAAATGTTTTTAATGTTTTTAAAAATCGGTAGTAAACTTCTTCATTTTTTAAAGTGAAAATTTCAATTTAATTTACCGTCAAAAATAATTCCTAAATATTTTATTTTATTAACTTTAAAAATTTGAATGTCTTCATTTATTTGAATACTATTCATATTTCGTGGTAGGTTATTTAGGTTTAAAGTAAAAGGAATATAATTTGTTTTATTAAAATTAATTGTTAACACATTGTTATCAAACTAATTTTTTATAATTTTAAAATTTTTTTAAATTTTATTATTTAAGTTGTCCCAATTTGTATCGGTATAAAAAATTGTAGTATCATCTGCAAAACTATGAATTTGTCCATCGCAATTTATACTAAATAAGTCCTTAATATAAGAAATTTTAAAAAATAATGGTCCTAAAATTGTTCCTTGAGGAACACCATACTTAAATACTTTTGGATAGCTTTTTTCTTTATCTATTTGAACATTATTAAATATTAGCTCCTTTTAACTCCTTTACTAGAGACTATATTAGCTTTTATTAACCCCGAAATCATTTTTTCTTGATACCTATTTTAAAGTTGCCTATATTTTTAGCGATATTTTAAAAAAGAATGGTACGGCCGTCGACGCGGCAATTGCCACACTCTTCTGCAATGGAGTGATTACTATGCAAAGTATGGGTTTGGGAGGTGGATTTCTCATGACCATTTACAGAAAAAGTGAAAATAAAGCGTATTTTCTGAACGCTAGAGAAAAAGCACCCATAAAAGCAAAGAGTGAACTGTACAAAGACGACCAGTCAATATCCAGAGATGGTAAGTAGGTATTACCGTGTAAGTTTGTAACTTGAAATAAATCCAGGACACCAGGACAGTTTATTTTTTTGGGAAAATGATTGCGCACAGGTATTTTATTAACAAAGCTGTGGTCTTCATTAAAAAAAAAAATTGATACAATGTGTCCCAAATTAGATTTTGACGATATCGGTAAACAAAGTGAATATTAAGTTATATATACAGCGTGACCAGTAAAGTCCGCATCATATGGGATTTTTTTTATTAATAGGTTTCTTCGAAATTTGACTTTGGCATCAAGTTCTACTTCGATCGGGATGAAAATTAAGCAAAAAAATAGTATTATCGATGGGAATTATAGAACCCGGTGCGACATCTTGCGTCCCAGTACGGTACCTTAGAAAAGGTCAATCGTAAAGGGGTTATTCTGTAAAAACAGAAAATTTTGCAAGTGCGCTCTTAAAACCGATACAAGTGCCGGACCACAGATATTAAAACAGACAAAACTTTTTTGCATTAAAAAAATAGTAGTCACGTGATTCGCATTATCTGTCAAATTTTAATTTTTTCTGAAAATATCGAAAAAAGTTTTTTTAAATGCAGTTTCTAGCCCACATGCAAAATTTCAGCTGCATAGGATAATTTTGATTTTTTACCCATATTTTGTCGTTGTAAACGTGTTTTTGGTGCATCATTGTATTGTAATTCACTTTTTGGAAACTGCACTTAAATAATAAAAGACTATTTTTACTTTTTTTTATGACCTAGCTTAATAACAAATTTGAATAAAGGGGTTTTAAATTAAATCGTGGAAAATAGATGAACTTTGCATCACATGCGACCAAATTTTAATAGCCCAATTTTGATTTTGTAGAAAAACACACATTTAATATGGCGCTACTTTAAAGAAAATGTATCTGAAATAAAGCATTGTCAAAACTAAGTTGCGTTGAGTCTTATTTTGCAAAAGTTGTGCAAGTTACAAAATATGGTTAAAAAATCAAAATTATCTTATGTAGCTAAAATTTTTCACGTGGGCTAGAAACTGCATTAAAAAAAACTTTTTCTAATAACTTTTTTCGATATTTTCACTTTTGAATTATTTTTTGGAAAAATTTAAAATTTGACAGATAATGCGAATCACGTGACTAATATTTTTTTGCTTAATTTAATTTTCATCTCGATCGAAGCAGAACTTGATGCCAAAGTCAAATTTCGAATAAAGTTATTAATAAAAAAAATCCCATATGATGCGGACTTTACTGGTTACACTGTACCTACATAAGTAGGTACCAAATTTTAAATTTTTATTCCTTGTTAAATGTTGACGAGTTGAAAGCACGAAAAAGACATAAAGGTTAATTTCTCCCAAATGGTGAATGGACAACATTTTAAGCATTTTTTGGCGAAAAAGTATTAAAGATGAGAAAAGAAGGTTTTTATTTTTCAATGAAATTAACTTTCGTTTGTTTAATATCTTATAAATTACAAGGACGACAACGCCATACAGGAACAGGCATGCGCACTGCAAAATTCTCATTTAACGAATAGGAAGATAGACAGATCCGGGCTTTAAAATTTAAGTTCTTGCTCAAGAAATTGTAAAAGTTGACCTTTAATTTATTTTATTTTATAATAGACCAACTACCAATATAGGTAAAGAAAAAAGCTATCCAAAAGTATGTAAGTATGGTGTTCCTCAAGGAACAATTTTAGGACCATTATTTTTTTATATTTATATTAACGACTTATTTAGTTTAAATTGCGATGGACAAATTCATAGTTTTGCAGATGAAACTACAATTTTTTATACCGATACAAATTGGGACAACTTAAATAATAAAATTAAAAAAGATTTTAAAATTATAAAAAATTGGTTTGATAATAATTTGTTAACAATTACTTTTAATAAAACAAATTATATTCCTTTTACTTTAAATATAAATAACCTACCACGAAATATGAATACTTAGTACATATTCATATAAATGAAGACATTCAAATTTTTAAAGTTATAGTAAAATAAAATATTTAGGAATTATTTTTGACAGTAAATTAAATTGGAATTTTCACTTAGAATACCTTAGTTAAAAAATTAAGAAGTTTACTACCGATTTTTAAAAACTGTTGGGCCACAAGGGATGTATGTGACCGTGCATGCGTACAAACAACTTTTATTTGCGCACGAGATAAGCTGTATATGTCTGTGGTTATACCTAATAAGAATAAGTTGCAGCTAAAATAGAAAACAACGTCAAATAAAAATATAGGTACTAAATAATAAATGCCATAAAGTTTTTATGGTGATCTTTTTTTCATATAATAATTTAATACATAATAATAATAATATGAATAAACTTTTATTGCGCCGTAACAATTAAGAATAAATCAATAGGTATATTAAATGAAAGTTATAGTTTTATTTTATGACAATATACGGGGTGCAACACATTTGTGTGCGTAGATGGGGATCTCGAAAACGGTAGGAAATAAGAAGATAAGAAGATGATGATAATAATAATATATATCTTTATTCTCAACCAACTTAAAAATAGTTTATTACAGAGAATATAACACCAACTATGTTTAATAACTCCATGAAAATAAAAAAAATATATATATAATAACCATTTATATAAAAAAAATTATTAATATATAATACTTACGTTAAAGTTAGTTCAGTTTTAAAAAATATTTTCTTAGTGATTTAAAAAAAAAAACATAATTTTGATATTTCTTTAATTTTTTTCGGCAAACTGTTATAAATTGTTATTCATTTATATAATATTGATTTTTGGCCAAAAGTACTCTTTACCATTGGTATTTGAATATGATGATTTTGTCTCGTGATGTGAATAATGTTGCTCGAAGGAAATATTATATTATTCGATTGTTTTTCTTTAATAATAATAGAGTGTATTATAGAATGCATAGTTTTAATTTATGAAGCTTTTCTAAATTTAAATATCAATTTGGTTCATATAAATTTACAGTTGGTTCTAAAAAAGGCAGTTTATGTATGCAGTTAATTATTTTTGTTTTGTAGTTTTTTTAAGGGCTGAATTGTAGTTAAATTCGCTGATCCCCAGATTAAAATCATATACTGTAATTTTAAATAAGCCAAAGAATAATATATATATTTTAAATATTTTAACGATATATCATTTTTAGCTTTAAACAAAATGGCAGTTATTGGTGAGATGTAACTTCTTAAATATTCAATATGTTTTTTTCCAAGATGGTAAAGTTGGGGCAAAGTTGCGAATTTAGGAGCTTAATAATTTAGCACACGAATTGGTAGCACCCTGTAAACTTATTTCTATGAGCAAATTAATAAAATAATTTAAATAACATAACATATCAGAGGTATTAGAAATGCTACAAATTAATGTCAGCTAAAAGCTAATAATAATTGTTTTTTTAAATACTGGTAAACTTGCACGTATAACAAAACATATCTACTTTAGCTTATCATCGGTGCCAGAGGGGTACCCAGGGGAGGTAAGAAAAATACGCCCCCCGACCCGCAACGTCATTTAGTATAAAATATACAGTGTGTCCACGGATAGAGTTTGAAAGAGGATTTTTTTATTAGTAGGTATTGCGATTATTATACAGGGTTGGCCAGAAACAACATGTTTGGGTTTTTGGATTTCATTTAAAGTAAATTTACTTAAAAACAAACAACTATTGTAGCTTTCTTACTTCAAATATGATTTTATATCTGGCCGAGTAACGATTTTGTTGTAAGAAAACCATTTTTTAATTGCCTATTTTTGAAGTGTTTTTATTCTTACATGTCATATTTCTTCAATTCATTCATAAATTATAAAACTTTTATTCAAACGTGGTACCACGACCGAGTTAGCGCATAGTTCAACTCGACATCTGAATTCCCGAGAACAGTTCCTAACTTGCTGTATTGAGATATTTGCAATACCTTTCAAGAGATCTAAGTTATTTTTGAAATTGGTTTTATACACATGTGGCTTCAGATATCCCCATAAATTAAAGTCGATAATTGTGAGATCGGGACTCCTTCGTGCCAACTGATTTGGACCATAGGTACCTTCTAATCAATTTGTTCCCAAAGTGATGATTTAGCCAATCATCAAAAGGAATTTAAAATTGATTTGAAAAAAAAATCCAAAAAACAAAAACTGTTATTTGTGACAAACCCTGTTTAGTAATCGCAAATCTAATAGTTGAAATTCTAGTTTCAACACTAGCAAAATACATTTAATAAATCAAGGAATTGAAAAAAAATATTCAAAAAACTAAAAATGTTGTTTGTGACGAACCCTGTATAGTAATCGTAAATCTAAAATGGAAGTTTCAGCACAAGCAGACGTCTTTATTAAGAATGACTTTTTCTTCTATACCTATTAATAAAAAAGTTTTTCCTCTTCCAAAGTTTCAAACTCTATCCGTAAACACACTGCATAGGCTAAATTTATACGTGACTATTGACGTGACTATCCAGGTATCGTAAATATTCAAACGTCAAGGGAGCAAATAAGAACATTTTTAGTTTAGCATAGAAATTGACGTTCCTCAGCCCCAGGCGTTTTCCTCGTGTCACTACACCACTGCGATTATCTTATCTTTGGTATTTGTGAACTTTTGAAAACAAAAATCCTATACAAAACGTTTGTCGATATAATATCCGAAAACAAAAAGTATTTTTAAATTGTTGTTAATCTAACATTTAAGTAAATATTTAACCTTTTTTTTAAGTAATAATGTCTAGAATGCTGAATACTTAGTTAATCAGCATTTATTATGAAGTAAATAAAATTGTTGTTATGAAATAATAAATATACTTATCTATTGTCTGTTGAGCTAAAAGCAAATTATCGACAAAAATTATCTGTTAAAAAAGGTCCAATACAGAAATCTAGGCAACAAACAATTTTGGGATATGCATGTTCACGACGACGCCGAGGAAGATCATGAGAATTTATAATTTTTTTTAAAGTAAAGGCCCATAATTTTAATAAAATATAGATTATCTCCCAAGATGGACGGTAGAGCTGCTGCAATTTATGGCGGCCAATTTTTATTTTCGAACAGAAACAAGTCCATTAAACTAGTAGAGATTTGGTATCCCTTTGATTTTATCAAGTTTTATTTTATCCTCCATCTTCCTCAATCTTTAAAAAAACTTTATACATAACTTCCAACCACGAGTAACTATTTCCAGTACTTTTTTTTTTAATTTTAGGTGCCCTTGCAATCGGTGTCCCCGGTGAGCTAAAAGGTTACTGGGAATTATACCAGAAATTTGGCACTCTGGAATGGAAGGACCTGATACAACCGTCTGTAGATGTTTGCAATAAAGGATATATCATGTCCAAACACCAACACCATGGTATGATGGTACACAAATTAAAAGAGGACGATGTTAATTTCAAGTGAGTTAAAAAAATAAAAAAAAATTTAACTGACATTTTTGGATGCAGCTGCGGCGTTGCCGTTTAGGTTTGTTTACTTCTTTGTCAAGAAATACCTGTGTTTTCGACATTACCTTTACCCCGCGTTGCTTTCGCCAAAAACACAAATGCACATTTTTTTATTTTCAGCGAATGGTTTAAGGATGAAAACAATAAATACAAAACGCCAGGATCAAGAATTTTTCCCAAGAAACTCTGCAAAACTTTAAGTCTTATAGCCAATAGTGATGGAAACGATTTTTACAATGGAACACTGTCAAAAATGATCTTGGAAGATATTAAAGAAATAGGAGGAATTATAACGGCCGAGGACTTTAGAAAATATGAGTAAGTCAAATATCAAATCAAATATCAAATAGTTTATTAGTGCAGCATACAATGTATTTACACAAGTCAAATAATATGTAAGAAATCCTTAATCATATTACAATCCACAAAGTCAGATTTCTGTAATAAAACATTATTAGAAAAATTTCTAGTTACAATAATAATCCAAAAAATATAAATATGAAGTGTAAAAAGCAAGTACCTACACACATAATATGTAAAAATTATAATTAAAATAGTCAACACCAACAAGACAGTACAGTTAAAAGACTTAAAAGGAAAGGAGAGAGCTCTCAGGTATATAATATGAAAAAGTCCCAGGGCCGTAACCAGGATTTTATTTCGGGGGGGTTTAAGTTTCTTGTCGATTCATGGAAAGGGAGTTAAGGGGCGGTATGGGACGCAAAAAAAAATTTCGTCTTACTCAAGTTTATATCGTTATTTTAAAATGAAGTACAGAACAAAAAATATCTTAAGAAAAAAGTAAAAAAATAAAAATACATTTTGTTGTACCTACTAACAAGTTCTAATACTATATAACAAAATCAAGCCTTCTGGTTGTAGTGGAAAACGTTGTTTTTTTTTAAATTTCGAAACTCCTTGAAGATACGGTATTAAAAATTGATGTCGATTGATTTCGTATTAAACTGCACTTTTTAGTTAAAAAAGGGTTTGCCTACTTCCACCAGTGGCGTGCATGAAGATACCATCAATATTTTTTTTGTGAAAATATGTGATACGCCACTGTTTTTTTTAAACTCTGATGCATTTTTATGCATTACTGATATAAGCGGAACAAAAGTTGTCTCTACTATGTTTTTGAAAAAAATGGTAGTTTTAAAGGAAAATGGAAAATATTTTAACACCCTGTATCTTAGAGGATAAGCATTTTAGGGCATAAGTCCATATGAACTTTTCAACTTAAATTGATGCCAGGAATCATATCCTAGATTTTCTTGATGTACTTAAGGACCACCCTGTATATCAATGTTGCATTCATTTAACGCAGCGCGCGCGTTGGTGGGTAGAGATTCACATTTCGCATCACAAAAATTCCATTTGTTTTGCCAAAGGTTTATTTCTGATTCCAAGGTATCCCTGTCAATGATGTTTAAGTAATGCTCCATTAGCGAAGCAATGTGAATGTGAATGTGTAGGTCACGCCGTATTTAGGGATCAACTTCTGAAGACCGATTATCGTCTGTCTATGCTTAGTAAATCGAGCTTTAATCTGATCCAAAAGGTCATCAAAAAAAGGGATTGCGATAGCAATTCGAAAATACTCCTCCGGCAAATCCACATTGACGACGCACCTCTTAGTTCGAATTGACGTTAAACGTGGAATTTTCATTTCGCCATTAATTGTTTTTAAAATGGCAGACGCTTCATAAAAAATTGGTTCGAAACATATGTCCATATTTGTACGCATGTTACTAATCACCATAGATATTGTCGATAAGATCCATAGCTGAAATCAAGTCGCACTCTACTTTTTGAAGACATTTACAAAGGCTAATGGTATGTTTAAAAATCACTTCAGCTGTGCAGACACTAATAACAAATTCGGCCGAAATGATCGACTTTAAAAACTGAGTAGCTTTTGAGGAAGTCTCCATGTTGGGTACTAGTGATAATTCCTCTAAAGTAAGGACGATTGGTAAAATAATTTCCCCAAATCGTATTAAACGGTCGTGGTTTTTCAACCCAGCGGGTGTCACACATAGCTTTTTCCAATGAATTTCTCGTGTATTTTCCTTTATTTTTCGTTGCAGTATTTTTGTATTTTATTTTGTTACTTTTCGTGTGGTCTAGTGTGGAGTGCGAGGTTTCTGCAACGGTCGTAGATATTTCGGGAGGGGGGGGGGGTTTAAACCCCTAACCCCCCCCCCTTGGATACGGCCCTGGTAAGTCCAGTAAGTTATGAGAAAAAGCCAGGAAAAAGGCATATATTTAAGAGTAATAGAAAAAAGGGAAATATAGGAATCATAATATAACTATAAGGGCCAGCTATTGTACCAATATATTTTAAAAACTAATTGAAATATCGAGAAAACTGAAGTACAATTTTTTACGTATACAATACCTAATTTGTGGCAAGGCGGTCAAAAATGTCAGAGACAAACAATATATTGTAGAATTTGCCAAACTCATATTGTGTACCTATATAGCCGTATCTAGGAAGTATGTCACGTATTTTTTTATTGTTTTAATTAATTAGAATAATTAATCAAAACAACAAGACGTTCCAGCGACGGCAGCTGTTCATCGGTGAGCACTAGGTGTTAGGTTAGGAATGTGTGTCACTTTTCTAAAAAGGGCGCCACCTAGCTTTTAAATTATGTCATTATGTCATGTTATGCTTTATTCAAGAGTAAGAGGTTCAAACTAGGAAACGACCTCTTAGAGAAATGAATGGAAATTAACAAAAAGACAAATTTAAAAAAAAATCAATTAAAAAGATGCAGTTTTAATTAAAAACCAAAAGTGTAAATAGTTACAGCAGTTTCAGGCTGTTGCTTTTAAAAGTAAAAATCATAAATAACTTAAATGAATAAGATCACTTACTTATAGTTCATAATAAGAACACACAAAAAAAAAATATTAACAATTTCTGACTTCCAAAAAAAATCACCAATGGGTGTTTTTCCCTAAATATATCTACCCCTATGAACGTAAATCATGATTCCGTGTATTGATTGATCAACCAACGCAAAGATAATATACATAATTTTAAAAAAACGCAGCACACGAATAACCTGGTAAAAGTGAATTATCAGAAACGTTTTACAAACACATTAATGCGTGAATGATATTGTTTTTAGTAAAAAAAATTAATAACTCTAAATTGAGAGAATAGGTAGGTAATTTATAGTCTATTCTTTTTAAAGGAGATAATAAGGTAAGTCAGTTAGCAATATTAATAATATAAATAAATGGAAAGGACTGGCCTGTATTCTAGCTTCTTGTAGAAGGCACGAACAGCGTAGCGTCCAGGGGTTGAATACGAATTAGCATCACCATGGATTCATCCAGACGAACAAGCATCCAATTTTTGTGCAGTGAAGAACTTATCTTCCAAAACAATGACCAATTAGTCATGGCGTATTGGAGATCTAAAGGTAACATCGAAGGAGGCACGCATTATGAGGTAACCAAGAAATTATCCTTGGGGTGATGGAGGAACTTTTTGAGATATCCTCAAAAGTTTCTGAGGTAAGCTTAAAACTCTATAATGAAAAGAAAAAAACAAGGAATTTAGGAAATATTACACTGGCGGATTAAAACAACTCACCTCAAAAATGGCATTTGAGAGTTTCTGGTCCAAGTTGGCCTTTCTGGACAAAAATATCGGTTCTAAAGGATAATAAGGGTAGCTCTGATCTAGTGGGCTGAAATAAGAGATTTATTTACCGAAGATGGTCAGGAAATAAACGGATTGAAAAAGACATACCTGAAAAACTCATGTTATCCATTTCACAATTGGTGAATTCACAATACGTAGCTCCGCTACGCGAGCCGCAGAGAAAAAGTGACTGTCCGTCCTGCGCCCTTATCAAGCATCCGAATCAAGACATCACACAACCTAGAGACCCCTGGGACCTCAATTTACCTGAATTAGAAGGAGATGGAAGAGTCGAGACACGTGCGTCGACGAGTACTCAATTTCGGTACCATCAAAAAAATAACGTGGCCCATACGAGTGTTTGTTGGGTTTTCTAACTTCAATTTATGCATAAAACATAAAGGTGGTACTGGGTAGTTTATATTATGGTGAATGCGCTAGATTACATTAAATTGAAATTTTTAAATAAATTATAAAACGGGAACGCTACAAGTAATAATAATAATAATAAGTTTATTTAAAATCTAATAATATAATAAATATGTTTATGTTGTCTTCTATAAACTTATTCTTCAATCCCCTAAAGCTGACCTTTTTAGGGGCAAATATTATTTTCTTGTTTTAGTATTTAAAATCATAAATCATAAATATGCATTAAAAATCAAGTTTCAAAGTAAAAATTTTAATTTATAGTATAAACGTAGTTTTTTTTTAAGAATATAATATACTTAATAAAATTATTCGTTTATAATTTTTAAGTAAACCAATATTAGGTAGTTATATAAATTATTCAGAACAATATTAAAATAATTAAAGCATTTCTAAAAATATTTTCAAATTGTCTGTTTTTAATATCCATGTTTTTAATTCGACTTTAAACTTTTTTAATGAAATCAATTTTTTAATTTTTGTTGGTAAAAATATATTTAAAATGTTAAGGTTTTTAAAAATCGGTAGTAAACTTCTTAATTTTTTAATTAAGTATTCTAAGTGAAAATTCCAATTTAATTTACTGTCAAAAATAATTCCTAAATATTTTATTTTATTAACTTTAAAAATTTGAATGTCTTCATTTATTTGAATACTATTCATATTTCGTGGTAGGTTATTTAGGTTTAAAGTAAAAGGAATATAATTTGTTTTATTAAAATTAATTGTTAACAAATTGTTATCAAACCAATTTTTTATAATTTAAAATCTTTTTGTATCGGTATAAAAAATTGTAGTATCATCTGCAAAACTATGAATTTGTCCATCGCAATTTATACTAAATAAGTCGTTAATATAAATATTAAAAAATAATGGTCCTAAAATTGTTCCTTGAGGAACACCAT
This sequence comes from Polydrusus pterygomalis, assembly GCA_963969555.1. Taxonomy (NCBI): domain Eukaryota; kingdom Metazoa; phylum Arthropoda; class Insecta; order Coleoptera; family Curculionidae; genus Polydrusus; species Polydrusus pterygomalis. The sequence continues at coordinate 54,726,601 of OZ018381.1, forward strand.
ACTTAAAAACTTTTGGATAGTTTTTTTCTTTATCTATTTGAACATAAGTTGGTCTATTTTTCAGATAATTTTTAATTAATTGTAATTACTTTCCCCTGAATCCAATATTTTCAAACTTTTTTAACAGTAAATTATGGCTAACTGTATCAAAGGCTTTTGCTAAATCTAGAAAAATACTAATACAAGGTTGTAGCTCTTTAACTGTGGTTATTCTTAGTGTTGGGAAAAATCGACTTATTTTAATAATCGACTACCGAGTATTCGAGTGATTTAAAAAACCGAATGATAATCGATTTTTCACTCAAATGCTAATATTAATATTAGCATTGGCCGTTTATCGTTCATGTTGATATACAGCATTTGTATTGGGAATAACTGACTCGGTGTTGTTAATCGATTGATTTTTTGCGGATTATTAAATGTAACGAAGATATTTGTGGATTTTTTGGCATGGTTCCCTGTTCCCAGATCTTACAATTTAACAACTTGACTACTTGACCTTGAGATGTCACGATATTGCATAACTCATGATATTTATGAATACTGAATACTCACCACTAAACATTAAGTTTTCAGTAGACGCCGATGATTTAAAACTAAATAAAATAATAAATCCTATTATCCTACGCAGGCAACCCGTAATGCAGTATTTAAATCAAAATAATAAATCATATTATCTTATACAGGTAACCCATAATGCAGTATTTAATTTGAATTATATCGCCAATAACCGAAACCACTCGGTGTAGCCGCTCGCTAGGAGATTGCTCTGGCCGCAGTGAGCGATTGACATGCGGGCAGCAACTTTGGAGACGCGTTGGAAAATAAAAACGGGACATATGTTCGTCACTCGAATTATTTCCGAAGATAATCGAATTATTCAAGTGATTAAAAAAACCGAATGATAGGTTATTTTTCACTCGAGTGATCCCAACACTAGTTATTCTATCATAAAGGCCTTTTTACAGTCGGCAATACTATTTGCAAGTTGCAATTGTCTTGCTTATAAGCATGCGCAGTAGAGAACCAGCTGATCGGATTTGGCAATTCTCTTGCTATTGCGAAAAATCGGTCGTGATCGATTTTTGTTGCAAGTGCGTTTGCAATTCTGGTGGATTTATATGCATTTTCATTGTGACCAACAAAAACGAAAGGACGCGCTCAAGCTGAGTTTGACTTTTGTCAAAGTTTGGGTTGTTTCTCTTTTGTTGTGAGTTCACTGTTTCTTTGCGCTTATTCGGTTTGTTTTGTGTTTATTGTTATTCGGTTGTTTTCGCATTGACAGATTAACAACAGAGGCATTTAGTTTTGTAATGTTGGCGATCCTTTTCAATGAAAATAGAATTGCCAGCTGTAAAACATCCTGCAAGACAAATTTCAGGCAATGTCTTGCGCCTGCAATGCACTGCAGCAATTGAGTTGCAAATAGTATTGCCGACTGTAAAAAGGGCTTTAGAAATTAAGCAAAAATAACCTATTCTCAAGTCTACTTTATCTCCTGTTGATATATGTACGGCACATTAGTTATTGGACACCCTGTATATATAAGGCTAAAACTTAAAATAAAACAAGCCATTAAGATGGTAATAAAAATTGGCATTTGCAGCTCAAACCTACATTTTTAGAGTACAGTGGATGGATCCGATCTCCTTCAAATTTCAAAACGAGGACACCCTGTATACAGCCCCACCCCCCGGTTCCGGAGCTATATTAAGTCTCATCCTCGGCATCTTGGACGGTTATGGATTTAACAGAAGCAGTATAGAAGATTTAAACGCAACATTATTGACATACCATAGAATTATTGAAGCGTACAAGTATTCGTATGCGAAAAGAACGGAATTGGGTGACACGAACTTTGTGAATATCAGCGATGTAAGAATTTTTAGTTTATTATATTAGCAGTAGAGGCGGTCATAGGCCATAGACAATTTACCTTTAGATACCTACAGCTTATCTCCTGCGCAAACAAAAGTTACGTTTTATGGGTGAAAAAATACGTCCGAGCGCATGACTCGTCGGTCAGCTGTCTTCATTCGGGGAACCTTCGTGCATGCGCACAAACTTCGTGTTATCGGCCGTCCTACTTTATCGACAATATTCGACGCGCTCAAGAATACTCTCCAGAATCGGCTCGGCCGCCATTTTTGTTGTTGTGTTTTAAGGTTTCTCTTCTGTGCGGATTCCTTGTAGTTTTCTAAAGTTTTCAGCTATCGGATCGGCTATCGTGGATTGTGGGACTGGTGTTTAATATTTACGGATTTCTGGTTTTTGTGTAGTTTAGTTAGTGAATTGTGTTTGTGCTTTTAGTGACTCGGATTGTAATATAAACAATGACTAGTACTAGTTGCAGCCGTTGTATAATTGTATTATGATCAAATAGGGGTAAAATAAACCCTCTATGGTGGCATATGAGCAAGAATTTAAATTTTAAAGCCCGGACCTGTCTATTTTCCCATTCGTCAAACGATAATGTTGCAGTGCGCATGTTTAATAGTTCCCAGTTTTGTTTACATGCGCGAGGCCATGAAACTGCCACATTCGTGATTATTGTTTGTTTATCTAAAGGTAAATTGTCTATGTCATAGGCCGATGAGTGGGCTTCTGAAGTCAATTTTTTTATAACATTTTCTAAATATATCTACACACATTTCTATCTATATTTACTATATTACTTATATACTTTTCTCTAGCACCTCCTCCATTTCTTCCCCCTAGGAGCAAAATTTCCCAAAACACGTAGGTACTCTCTTATTTTAACAGGAGTAAGCATAGTGCCAATTTTCACTATTTTCACTATACAGTGTGACCAGTAAAGTCCGCATCATATGGGATTTTTTTTTATTAATAACTTTATTCGAAATTTGACTTTGGCTTCAAGTTCTGCTTCGATCGAGATGAAAATTAGGCTAAAAAAAATAGTAGTCACGTGATTCGCATAATCTGTCAAATTTAAATTTTTTCCAAAAAATAATTCAACAGTAGGGTTATTTCTAAACGTATCGAAGAAAGTTATTAGAAAAAGTTTTTTTAAATGCAGATTCTAGCCCACATGCAAAATTTTAGCTGCATAAGTTAATTTTGATTTTTTACCCTAATTTTGTAAATTGCACCACTTTTGCAAAATAAGGTTCAACGCAACCTACATAAATCTTCTTAGTTTTGGCAATGCCTTATTTCAGACACATTTTCTTTAAAGTAGCGCCATATTAAATGTGTGTTTTTCTACAAAATCAAAATTGGGCTATTAAACTTTGGTCGCATGTGATGCAAAGTTTATTTGTTTTTGACTCTGTATACCTATAGACCAGGGTCGATAATTTTTGAAACCAAAAAAAATAATAGTAGGATGAAACCCATTGGAAAAGGAAGAGAATAGAAGAAAAATGAAAGGAAAAATAAATTACGGGCGATCCGAGGTAGGGAAGGGGGGGGTTTAAGGGTAGAAAACGATTTATCTCGATTTCCGGCAAAACTACAAGTCCTATGGAAAAACGTTAAATGGCAAAGTTGTAGGTAATAAAAAGATTTACAACTTTTGTATTTACACTTTTTTCACATAACCTCAAAATTAATGTGAAAAATTCAAATAACCAAGTTTTTGGTTTTTTATTTTTATCTTTTACAAAATTTTTTTTTTATCCACGAAATTTGGTGAAAACTTACCTTTTTATGTCCTAAACACACTGTAATTTTGAAATCTCTACTTTCTGATGGTGTTAAAAAAATATAAACATTACTATGGTAAATGTTCTCAAAAAAATGCAAAGAAATGAAAAAAACTCGAACCAGAAATTTTTTTTTTAGATCAATATGTACAATTTTGAGCTATTTATTAAAATTTATACTCTTTTTTTATCAATGTAACATGGAATCTTACGTTTTTTGAGTAATTAAAGTATAAATTTTAATAAATAGCTCAAAATTGTACATATTGATCTAAAAAAAAAATTCGGATTAGAGTTTTTTTCGTTTCTTTGCATTTGTTGAGAACATTTACCATAGTAATGTATATATTTTTTAACACCATCAGAAAGTAGAGATTTCAACGAACAAAAAGTCCACCGACTTTTTTAAAAAAGCAGATATTTTGACGTGAGAATTTTCGATTGAAAATTAGGGTGTTTTTTCGATATTAGGTCAAAATAAGGTTAAAAAATAAATATTTTAAATCAAAAAAATTACAGTGTGTTTAGGACATAAAAAGGTAAGTTTTCACCAAATTTCGTGGATAAAAAAAAATGTTTGTAAAAGATAAAAATAAAAAACCAAAAACTTGGTTATTTGAATTTTTCACATACATTTTGAGGTTATGTGAAAAAAGTGTAAATACAAAAGTTGTAGATCTTTTTATTACCTACAACTTTGCGATTTAACGTTTTTCCATAGGACTTGTAGTTTTGCCGGAAATCGAGATAAATCGTTTTCTACCCTTAAACCCCCCCCTTCCCTACCTCGGATCGCCCGTAATTTATTTTTCCTTTCATTTTTCTTCTATTCTCTTCCTTTTCCAATGGGTTTCATCCTACTATTATTTTTTTTGGTTTCAAAAATTATCGACCCTGGTCTATAGGTATACAGAGTCAAAAACAAATAAACTTTGCATCACATGCGACCAAAGTTTAATAGCCCAATTTTGATTTTGTAGAAAAACACACATTTAATATGGCGCTACTTTAAAGAAAATGTGTCTGAAATAAGGCATTGCCAAAACTAAGAAGATTTATGTAGGTTGCGTTGAACCTTATTTTGCAAAAGTGGTGCAATTTACAAAATTAGGGTAAAAAATCAAAATTAACTTATGCAGCTAAAATTTTGCATGTGGGCTAGAATCTGCATTTAAAAAAACTTTTTCTAATAACTTTCTCCACCAGTTTTAGTTTCTGAGATATAGAAATTCCTATATTTAACCCCCGTTTTTCAGCCCTTAGAAGTTGATTCCCTTCTTAGTGGATCCCTACGACGTTATAAGGGGAAGACATCCTCAATATATAATAATCTGATGATATTGTGTGCTTTTATACAATTATAGTAATATTTTGATATTATAGTTGCTGACAAATTTAACCTCACGAGAATATGCAGATAATATAAGAAGCAAAATCATGGATAATGCCACTTTCCAAGATCCCAAGCATTATGGTGCTGTTTATTATGATAAAGGGGACCATGGAACTGCCCATATTTCAATTATAGACCAAAATGGTGACGCTATTTCTGTAACTAGCTCTATTAATTTATTGTAAGTAGAGGTCGTGTATAAGTATATATAAGCGCATAGAAAGTAACTTTTAATTTATTTTGAAGAAATCTTAGTCCATGCTTAAAGTGGAGTTGAAAGTATGGGAAAGAAAAGAAGAAACTTAAAGTCTTCCTCCACAAAATTTAATAGAATAAAAATTCTCTAGGGTTCTCTACATGTTTCGAACGTAGAAACGTTAATCATCAGGAGACAGAAAATTTATTTAGTGCTGATGGTTTTAGCAGAAGAAAAAATGGGGTAGAACCTTAATGGAGCTTTTATGGAATTAAAAAATTGATTTGTAGAAGAGACATAATATGAAGAAAATTGATAAAGTTTTGAGTATGTTAAAAAAAGTTTTCAAAAAACTTAAATTTAAATAATCTTCGACACCTGCTTTTCATGAAGTTAGTTTCTTCTTCCCCAGTTTATTTGGTTGGTTTAGACCCCTTTAATAACTTTTTTTTAACATATATTCAGTATGGTTTAACCTTTATCAATTTTCTTCATATTATGTCTCTTCTACAGATCAATTTTTTAATTCCATAAAAGCTCCATTAAGGTTCTACACCATTTTCTCTTCTGCTAAAACCATCAGCACTAAATAAATTTTCTGTCTCCTGATGATGCACGTGTTTCTACGTTCGAAACATGTAGAGACCTCTAGAGAATTTTTATTCTATTAAATTTTGTGAAGGAAGACACTTTTCTTTTTTTCTTTCTTTTAATTTATTGCTGAAAAAGAAAAGCACGAAGTCTTTCTCCACAATATTTATTAATCGAAAAACTAGGCGAACCTAGGATCACATCGACGACATGTTTCGAGTGTAGAAACACTCATCATCAGGAAACAAAGTGAAAAGTATGCTGATGTTTTTAGCAAGAGAGAAAATAATGGTGAGATTGAGCCGTAATGGAGCTTTTAATGGTGTACAAGAGGTGTAAAATTGAATAGTCAGAAGGTCGACAATCAAGACTCCAGCATACTGAAGAGTCGAGGGTTAAGTGCAGAAACACACTGTGCTCAAGATGTTTCAGTAATTTAATAATGCTTTTTACAGATAAGTTTTCCAAAACTCCCTAATTCTTACTACCCTACATTTTTCTGCACGGCACAGTGTGCTTCTGCACTTAACCCTCGACTCTTCAGTATGCTGGAGTCTTGATTGTCGACCTTCTGACTATTCAATTTTACACCTCTTGTACACCATTAAAAGCTCCATTACGGCTCAATCTCACCATTATTTTCTCTCTTGCTAAAAACATCAGCATTTTACTTTTCACTTTGTTTCCTGATGATGAGTGTTTCTACACTCGAAACATGTCGTCGATGTGATCCTAGGTTCGCCTAGTTTTTCGATTAATAAATATTGTGGAGAAAGACTTCGTGCTTTTCTTTTTCTGTATCATTTTACTCCACTTTGAGTATGGACTACTTCTTCAAAATTTTAATTTATTGTTTTTTTATGTTAGCACATGAAAATTTGAATACCTACATATATTTTTTAGCTTTGGCGCAGGGCTAACATCGAAACAAACTGGAATCATTTTTAACAGCGTTATGGACGATTTCTCTTTTCCTTATTTTATAAACTACTTTGGACTAGCAGGTTCTCCGCACAACGAACTGAGACCGGAAAAACGACCAGTGTCTTCAATGAGCCCCACGATTATGGTGGACAAGAATGGGGACGCGAAAATGGTCGTTGGGGCGGCTGGGGGAAGCGTCATAACTACATCAGTGGCCTGGGTAATAATACACGTCTTTATTATGTGCAATTTTTTTGTTCAAAACTTATTGTGATAGTATCCAATTAAATTTTGTATGGAACTAAAAAAATGTTAGTAGTTCTTCTTGTATCATTTAAGAAATGTATTAAATTCACTTATTTCTATGATTGTAGACGATAATAAGATCATTATGGTTTGGTGAAAATATTAAAGAGGCAGTGGATGCACCACGAATACACCATCAACTATATCCAATGCAGGTTCAGTATGAATATGGAGTGTTACAAGTAAGTTTATAAGGTTTTTAAGGTATTGTCAATATTCTTGGGCTTCAGGAAAATAATTTGAAAAGTGTAGGTTTGTTTTATTATTATTTCTTTAAATTTGAATCCAATAAGTAGGTAACTTTTTATATTGTTGAGCATAATATATAAGGCTAAAATATTTCCACACAGTCATTTTATAGAGCAAATAGCTTATAGCATGTCATAGTTGACAAACATCAGTAGTTTTTTTTTCATCTATTTTATCAATAATTCTTCTAATTCAATCATACCTTTTTTTAGCAAGTTATTGATGGTTTAAAATCACTGGGCCACAAAGTAAAAAGAAATTTAATATCAGTAATTTGCGCCCTCAAAAAGGAGAACGGCCAGATCATAGCTAATGCTGATTACAGAAAGGGAGGAGATGTTTATGGACTAACTTAAAAGTATTATTTTACTTATTTATTTTGTGCTATTGTATTTTGTTGTTTCAGAAAAATAGAAAGATTTAACAATGTTAATATAAATATGTTAAGTGAATCGGAGTCGTATTGATTTCAGTGTGGTGTATTAACTAACCTAATATAATATAATAACTAAAAAATTACTATAAAGGACAAAGACAATAAAGTAAAGAAAAATACATGATACTTATATATTTACTAATCAATTCAATATTCAGGTATTGCCTGGGTTATTGCAATCTATGCAGTCAGTAGACCAATGAATGTAACACACAGGCTGTAGAGGCTGCCAAATATCAAAAGCCTGAAGCCGGGTGCACTGCAGGCATACATATCATTCATAATATTATTAATATAAGTACTTACCTATTGGTAATAATATAATACCCTTAAGAATGTAATTATAGATCTAATGTCAACCAAAATATTTCAATTTTTTAACAACACAACCGATCGACAAGAAACTCATGATTTCGTGAACGGGTGATCAACTAGGGCTTTGTTCGTTTATGTTGCTAAAAACTTCACTTCTTTTAAATTAGAAATTTTATATTCCTGATTTATAACGAAGTCTGTTCTCCGGAGATTTCACCAGAGACAAACAAATTATAAACGGATAACGCTTAAAAATATCAGATCGGTGCAGTTCCGCAGTTTTTAGCGCACCACGAGCGAATAATTACAATAAACCGCGAACAAACCTAGCTCACAGAGAAGAAATAGGTTCGTAACCCTTATTTATTGTACAGAGTTTTCCATTGGGAAAACGCGTAGAAGTATGAGAGCTGAGCATGCTTATAAATTTTATTTAAAATGTTCCGTTTTATTAATTTTTATACTAAAATGATAAATACATGTTACTAGAGTAAACGTATATTGGAAAATATAAAAAAATCACAATATGATTATACTTTTATTGTATAATTCACGATGTACGTAGCTTCTAATTGTTTTTCTTAGCTTCTACGTTTACTTCGAATGGAGGGACCCATCCTGCAAACTGCTTCTCCAACTCCTTGGCTACTGCAAGGCAAAGCCTATACAAAAACGATAACAAATATAGTTATATGTCCAACAAAACTTAATTTAAATTTACGTTTCCGATTATGTAACCTTTACATGCAGATAGGAATGCTTTGTCCTCCGAATCCCATATCCTATTGTGATCAGGAAGAGTAACAATATAAGTATCGCATAGCGAAAAGAAATAGGTAGATTATGTTTCCCCCACTCGCGTATCGCATCTCGTTCATCTTTTCCTTCTCCTGGTGTCCCTCCTCCCGTTTGAATTCAATTAAAATTAAATAATCATAATCTACCTATTTTTGTTTGCTATGCGATACAATATTTTTACTTTTCTAACTAATTACTAAAAGGATATTAGCGGATACAAAGCCTTTCCATACTAGTATAATAAAAGTTTCAAATACCTATTAATAGTTTATTTTGTTACCTGTCTTGATATGGTCCAGCAACTACCTGAATTCCCAATGGTACGCCCTCTGCTCCTATCCCCATTGGCACCTGTGTAACTGGGAAACTTAATACGTTCCATATTGAAAAAAAATTGAAGTTCCAAGGTCGAAATAAGGCAGTGTAATGGTGTCGTGCAGGAAGTGGAGCTGACGGATACAGCAATACGCTGTTGTCACCCAATATTTCCTAAAATATAGAGTGGAATACTTAACCGCAGCAAGAGGGGAGAGGGGGAAAAATGTGTTGTGCTTTGCTTTGCTATTTAAAAGTAATATAAAAGGAACTCGGCTAATATACCTTACTTATTAAAAAAGTAAATATTGTGGCATATCGGACAAGTGTGTAACTGTTTTTATATTGGAATACACCAGGGATCCAAGCACAATGGATATCCTGAGGCGGGTAAACCACGACGGCCGTTTCGTCCTTGTTAGGACTCTACGGGCAGCCATAACCCAAGCAATCCCGACAACAGCGGTAAGATGTATTAAAAGCCTTTTTGCAAAATCCAATCAAATCCAATATAAAAGGCAGTCACACTGGTAATATCGAAAGGTAGACACCTAAATAAACCATGAAGTACCTACATCACAATCCCAGTATAGGGAACGCTATTTGCGTTTTTACCGGAACATCTGCCGTTTTGCAGTCTAGAAACAGATCAACGCTGGCACCCACTAGAATGCGCGCATTCCGTTTAAGAAAAGCCATAAAAATATTTAGAAGATAATATAGTGTCCGCGACAAAAAAACAAGGACGAAACGGCCGTCGTGGTCTACCCGCCCTAGGGTAGGTATCCATTGGGCTTGGATCACTGTGTATTATAATATAAAAAACAGTTACACACTTGTCCGATATGCTACAATATTCACTTTTTAATTATTTTCGCGGCGGACACTATATCTTCTATAGGTACCTTACTAATATTTGGAGACGTCAAAGCACATTTGTTTCTGAACAAAGCCATTACAAATACAAACAGTAGCTCTTTTCTTTGGCAAAATAAGTTTAATACAAACGTAATACTTACAGACAATACTTCTTTTAATATCCGTATTTCCTGTTTAGCCCAATTTTCATTAACTCCTGGTAATATACCGTTAATCATATTCAAAATTGTTCCTGATGTATAATCCCCACCTATTGTGACATGTTTTATTATTTCCTTGATTACACTGATCTGTAAAATAAGATTCTAATTTTCATAACTAAAAATTTAATGTGATTGATAGTAATGACATATTTACTTTATGCTACCTTCAATTTTAATCATATTTTTTGTTCCTGATGGCGTCTTCAGACGTCTGTAGACTGGTTTAGGTGGCTGTATAAGGATGGCACTTATAGAATTAATGAAATGAAAATATACAAGGTATAACAACCGACACATGCTTAGACGCCAGAAACAAAAAATATATGGCCAATATTTTAAAAGCCATCGTCTTTGCTATCGGGAAAAAAATTGTCGTCAAATAATATAGAACCAACAAAGAAACTGCACTTTTAAAAGACACCTAATTACATTATTTAATCAGTCGATTAGTAAAAACAAGAAGAATAGGTAACTACCTCTAATTACAAACTTACTTCTCCTTCTTTATTAATGTAATGTTTCATAGTATCGTTTGGCTCTAAGCTCATTGAATAGTTCCAAAGCTTTGAACCATGTCTTAATCCATCAAAAAATATCTCTTTAGGTTCTTCCAACGAGATTTCAGAAAAATGATTTACAGCTCTAAAAAGATATAAGGTAGAAAATTTAAACTGTTTATTATTTACAAATAATATTATAAAAAAACTTAATTCTCCAGTTTTTTATACGCTTTTTCACACTTACCTTAGAAGCACATTCTGCATTTCTTTAGTTATAGGACTACAAATCATATCCCTTGGGTTCGTAACGTAATAGACTTTAATATTACCAACAATAATTACTGAATCATCTAAATTTAACTTTCCTGCATTCTCTCCTGCTAATGCTTTAAGCAACGGATATAAATCGGCAGCATATTTTGTCATGGCACCTGGCACCACTATTGAACCTTTTTCTGATCCATCACGATATGTCATACCTTCAAATTGCGTTTAGTCAAAGATATTTTATATTACTATTTGCAATATTATTTTAGGCTTATAAAATTAATCATTTTAGATAAGTATATAAACCCAGAAATCCATCTACAGCTTTTTACACAATTTTGGGAAATTCAAACCAAATAAGCATTGTTACTTATCGTTTTTATATAGGTACCTACCTTTTACGCTTACTAAATCTGTGGATGGTTTATGTCCAAAAACGCCGCACATAAAAGCTGGTATTCGAGAAGAACCACCAATGTCACTTCCTAAAAACAAAACTTCTTGATTAGTTTAAATTTTTCTTAGGTTTTATTTAAACCATTTCTAGCATATTCTTATATTTCTTACTCTCCAGTTTTTAAAGCTTTATTTTTTAAATTTATTAAGTACTTATTTGGAACAGCTTTATTCTGGTAGATAAATTATATTAAATAATTAAACTTTTTCTTGAAGACCAAGGAAGCAGAACCTACCAACATCATCTACTTTAGAAGAATGGAGAAGTTGGGGCTTTTTGTAAACCTGATATATTTATAACATACCTACTGGGTAGGTGCATTTGACTTGAAATTAATAAAGTATTGCAACAACAACTTTTTGGTTTACATGACTCAAATTTGTTAGAAAATATTATAATAATAAACTTCCAACCAATCAGAATTGGGCCTGTTAATAAAATCCGCCAAATCGCGAGTCCACGAACAGATCGTAATCACACCATTTCTTACTAAAATATGGTTTTCTTTTAATTCGGCAAGGGGATAATGGAAACGTGAAAGGAAAGTTTTTAACCGCTTGCACCTTGCAGGCTCTTCGGCTGGATTTACGTACAAGGATCTCTAAAATCAACTTACGATCTTCTTCTTCGTCTGTGGCAGTGACAATCGTCTGTGTTACGGACGGATTTGGTGGACATGCGCTATTTAGTTATTTTTTTGTGTATTTTGTGCAAAACAAAGAACATGGCGTAAAAAAGGGCCGATTCGTCTAATTTTTCAATTTAAAACGCAATTTTATAAATTAAAATATGGACTTTGCCAGAAAACAGCTTGAGAAATACGGCTGGACTGATGGTAAGAACTTCCACTATATTTCACTTTCAAATTTTATGAGTAAACTAAATAATTTTTCATTACAAAGCCAATTTATCCTTAGGTCCTTTTTATAGTATTCATTGGGTACTTTATTTGTTCTATTATTTTAGGGAAAGGCCTAGGACGGAACGAAGATGGTATTTCCACTGCACTTAAACCAAAACTCAAGTTTGATAATTCAGGGGTAGGTCATGATGTTGGAGAGCAGTTCACCAACAATTGGTGGGAAAAAGTTTTCAATAATGCTGCCCAAAACATTAATATAGAGGTCGGTATTATTTTGTATGTATAGAAACATTTCATGGTATGTTATAGCCCTGTTGTGGGGTTTATTTTTAGTCACATTTGTTTCATATAATATTGTCCTTTTCTTTGCAGGTTGATAATGCAGAAGTAAAAATGAAAGTCAAAGATGAAGATGCTGTAGAAATATCAACCAAAAATTATTCTGTAAAACAATTTAAAAAAAACCAAAACCTGGAGTATGGTTCCTTTATAAAAACTGCCAAACTAACAGCCAGTGGTACTGAAAATTTTGTTGTTACCCCCATGGTAGGATCAGAACCCTTAAAATCATTTCAGGGGCTTACGGATGATGAACTCTTTGCTGCTTGTGGTGGACGAACTGCCCATAAAGGTAAAAATAAATTTTATTCTTATTTGTAACTAACTACCTTGACTAGTAGTAAATTTCGAGGTAAATTTAATTCTTTTTGTCCCATAATGTTTGAGCCTGCCTTTCTTTGTAATGTAATGTATTGTGAAGGTTTTGGCAAATACACATTTTGGAAGAAATCAAGGCAATGGATAAAAATAAATTTAAGTTTCCCATTACCTTCACAAAATATTATATTAACAATTTAAATCATTGTGGATTTCAAATACCTATGGTTTTTTCCTGCCTTTTTTTTCTATTTAAATCAAGCATTTACAAAGCAACACACAAAGTTTTATTAATATAAGAAATGGAGTTAAATTCCTCATTAAACTGATAAACACCTTTTAGGTGCTCGCCATGGCTTAAAACTTAGTGGGAAACTATCTCGAATAGAAAAACAAGAAAAATTGTTGCTAAAAAAGATGAAAAAGGTATCACTGTCCGATGACAGCAGTAGTAAGGCAGAAAAAAAGCTTAAAAAACTAAAGAAACAAAAAGAGGAATGTGGAGAGAAATATATACCTTTAGCTGATATTGACAATATGCCTAGCACTTCCAAATCCTCACTTAAGAAAAAAAATAAAAAGAGAAAGAGTGTTTCCTTTAATGAAACTGTTACCAAAATATATACTGCAGATCTCGATACAAGTTTTGATAGCGAAGTAGGGTCTCTAAGAGATGAGAACTCTAATGATGCCAATAACAATAGTGGCTCTGATGAGGGTATTGAACAAGACCTAGAAAATAATAACAATGATCTCGAATTGGACAATCACAAAGCCTTTGAGGAGGCTAGATTAACCTTCAGTGACTTATCTAAGGCGGAAAGAAAAAAATTAAAGAAAAAACGCAAGTTGGTTGCTAAAAATCACACTGCCACAGGTCTATTTTTACAATCTGTCCATTCTGAAATACAAGAAGATGAGGTGATGCATGAGGAGAAAGATTCATCATCAAAGAAACGTAAGTATTTAGAAGAAAATGAGGATAAGCAGTCAAAACGGAGTCAGACTGAAAGTCCAGAAAGGCTGAAAAGGAAGAAAAACAAGAAAAAGAAACTAAAGCAGAAAAAAGAGGAAGCCAAAGTTATAAGTTCCATAACAAAATCTCTAGAAGGTTTTTGTCGCATTTCTGAAAGTGAGTGAGAGTTTTAAAGTCAAATAAGACCTTATAATGTGTGATATGCTTCGGTAGGTATTTGCCCTAGTGTTGAAAAAGTTTGAACAAGATGATGATCAGCTTACCTAAACTTTTTGTCTAATGTTTCTAATATTTTGTGTTAATACATATAAGGTTGTTTTCATCACAAATCATCTATTTATGACTGTGGTTTTTTGTAATTAGGTGTTAGAATTGTTATTTCGTTTTTGCATAAAAGGGTTAGGGAGTAAGGTTATGTTTAGGTTTTTCATTAAAATTATTTAAATAAACGTGAATTTAATTCTTGTAAACATAAATCTTTTTAAGTAAATTTGGATTTAAGGAATGTTGTGTAGGTACCTAAGTTGATATTGTAAAAGAACAATTAACTTAAAGCTAGAGCTAGAAGCATTAGTCATTTAATATTTTGATCAATATATTGTTTCTCTTTGGCTTTATCCAACAATTTTACGGAATATCATTTTTATAGTTTTACGTTTTAAGACAAACTTCTTTTTTTTTTATTACTTTATAAATTCTAACGTTCTAGCTTGGACTGTTAACGATATTGTGCTCCAAAGATGACTAAGTTTTGGATTAAACAAAAAAATAACAAAATTCCTAAGGCTCAAAAAACGGAATGCCCGATTCGTTCCTAGCCCTAACTCTTAACCTTCTCTTTTCATCCCTATTTATACTGTTTTTATTATTTGTAATCATATTATACACTTTCTTTGTGTAATTTAAAAAACTTCTTTGATTAATTTATGTTTGTCAACTACAAACCTATGTAAGTGAAAGAACTAGCTAAGAAGGGAAATAAATTTTGAAAAGGAACATTTATTTTTGAGCAGCCCAGATGTCCCTCCAAATTCCCTTAGCATTTTTAAAACTCAACACTGCCTAATAATAACATTGTTTTATAAGGCATTAATTATATTTTTTTTTAATTATTTTTTTCGTATTTGTATTGACTTTTTATTGTTGTATGGGGCAGTTGATTTTATCATTTTAATTACTGCCATTATTTCTTCTGTAAGTTTAGTTTAAAATTTGTATGAATTGATAGCACGAATAAATATCTGTCTATCTATCTATTACAGTTGACACAATTTTATTGGAAGTGGTATTACTAAAATTTTGTTATTTGATTAATATTTTTTTGTGGACCTAATCTACAAAATGTAGTTGTAATTATTGAAAATCTTTTTTTATCTTACAAAACAGAAATAAGAATTTTACATGCAAAATGTATTTTTGGAAGTAGATCGAGCTAGAGAAAAAAAAATTTACCTAATCCAATGGGAGTAGCACCAACAGTTAAAGCACAACAATCGCCTCCAGATGATCCGCCCACTGTCTTTGTAGTGTCGTAAGGATTATTTGTTACACCATAGACAGGGTTCATTGTTTCTTGCCATAAATTGAGCTGAGGAATATTAGTAACACCTAAAAAAGGTTCCATGATCGCCTTTGCGTAATAAATTTCCAATAATAACTCACAACAAGTGTAAGATTGATATCACACATGATGATCATGTTGCATTCTTTTAAAGTTTTATTGCTATCCTAATCTTCAAATGGTAAGAAATGTTCTTCAATAAACAAACTGTTGCAGAATTAAAACAGCGGTACGTTTTCAATAAGCATTCAGCAACGACTGACTTTTATTTATAACAATTTTGACAAGCACCTACTATATTTTATTTAACAGAACATTTTAGAACAGGTCATTACCTATTATATAGGTGGTCATTATTATCGATATAAATATAACACCCCCACTTATCAATAATAATGGAATATTATAAAATATAATTATAACAAACCCAACAAATTTACAAATTTATCGTGTTTCACAAAACTTAAACCTTTTGTAAACAAATCAGCACACAAATCTTCTGATGGCATGTACTGAATAGATAATAAATCATTTGCTATAATATCTCTAATAAAGTGATAACGGACATCAATGTGCTTTGTTCTTTTGTGAAATACTGGATTAACAATTAACTTCTGAGCACTTTGACTATCGTTAAACACTGAAATTTTACAAACATTTCCAATTAGTTCTGAATATAAATTTTGTAAATATATTGCTTCTTTAAATGCTTCAGATATAGCAACATATTCTGCCTCAGTACTGGACAAGGAAACAGACTTTTGTTTTTTACTTTCCCACGAAATACTACCATTCGACAGCTTAAAAACAAAACCCGAATAAGATTTCCTATCTTTGACATTTCCACCCCAGTCGGCATCAACAAAACCTTCTATTTCCTTATCATCCCTACTAAAAGTCAAACAATAGTCCTTGGTTTTTTGTAAATATCTTAAAACTCTTTTAGCCTGAAGCCAATGACTACCATTATGACAATTGTTAAACTGACTAAGAAAACTTATTGTGTAACATAAGTCAGGCCTAGTTAAAACCACAAGATACATTAAACTACCTATTAAATGTTGATATGGGTATTTCCCATCAGAATCTACATTCGTATCAAAATTAACATTTACTTCCATAGGAGTTTTTACAGGTTTACAGTCTTCCATGTTAAATCTATTTAAAATCTTGTTTATATAGTCCTTCTGACTTAGTTCTATAGTCCCTTTATCTTTATCCCTTTTTATTTCCATTCCTAGAACCTTTTTAGCTTCCCCCAAATCTTTAATTTTAAATTCTCCGCTTAATGCAGATTTTAAATTATTCGTTTCGGTCACATTGTTCGAAAAAATTATAAAATCGTCCACATATAAAGCAATAATTATCAAAGATTTGCCAGCCCTTTTTATATAAACACAAGGCTCATATTTGGATTTAATATATCCTAAATTCACTAAAAAATCATTTATTCTCATATTCCAGGCTCGCGAGGATTGCTTAAGCCCATATATAGCCTTTTTTAGTAAACACACCTTTGAACTTTTTTCTGGAGAATAAAAACCCTCTGGTTGTTTCATAAAAATTGGTTTCTCCAAAAAACCATTCAAAAAAGCTGTACATACATCTAGATGTACCATATCTAAATCAAGTTTTACAGATAATGCTATTAACATTCTTAATGTGCTATGTCTAACTACAGGGGCGAAGGTTTCATCATAATCAATACCCTCTCTTTGTGTAAAACCCCTTGCTACCAACCTAGCTCTATAACAAATACTCCCGTTACAATCAATTTTACGTTTGAATACCCATTTGTTGTCCACAATCACACCTTCTTGCGGAGGGTCCACGAGATCCCATGCCTCATTCTCAGCAAATGACACAAGCTCGCTGTCCATGGCTTTCTTCCACTCTTCTCCGTCTGGTCTGGACAATGCTTCTATGGTACTAGTAGGATCACAATCAAGATCAATTTGATTTTCTTGATGATCTACTCTTGCACACATATAGGTTACATAATCATCATAGTTTTTCTTTTTAGTATTTCTTATAGATCTACGCACTTCACTGCTTGCTTCGATTTCTTTATCAGGTACAAAATCGTCATCATTCAAGTCTTCTACTTCTGCAGAAACATCCCCCACTGAAGCCTGTAAGTCTTCACCTTCCACTGGCTCTGACTGCTCTGAGGGCACTGGATCATTTTCTGAGAGTTTATTAACACTCCTGTCATGGTCCAAACTGACCAACAACTCAGTTCTCTCAATGATCACAACATCTCTACTGGTCACTATCGAATTTGTCTGTGGATTGAAAAGTCTATAACCTTTTACTGTTTCTCCATAACCCATCAAAATCATTTGTTCAGACTTCTTGTCAAATTTCCTCCTTTTACTGTGAGGAACATGTACCATGACAGTAGAACCAAATATTTTTAAATGTTTCAAGTCTGGTTTGAAACCATTCCACACTTCGTATGGTGTTCTATTATTTAACCCAGCTGCTAACGAGCGATTTCTAAGATACGTTGCAGTGTTGACTGCCTCGGCCCAAAATTTCTTTTCAAGCTTGGCATCGAAAAGAAGGCATCTACCTTTTTCGACCACTGTCCTGTTCATTCTCTCGCTTAGCCCATTCTGTTGAGGTGTATATGGGTTTGTTGTCTGATGAACAATACCATTGTTTCTTAAAAATTCTTGAATTTCTTTTCCACAAAATTCTCCACCATTGTCAGTCCGAAAAACTTTTATTTTCTTATTTTTCTGCGTCTCTACCATAACTTTAAAATCCTTAAAGTATTTTAGTACTTCGTCCTTTGTTTTAAGAAAATAAATAAAACACATTCGGCTGAAATCATCTTCTAAAATCAAAAAATATCTAGAGCCTCCTATAGACATAACCTCCATAGGTCCACATACATCCCCATGTATAACCTCTAGTAAATCATTTGCCCTGTTGCCTACATGTTTAAAAGGTGGTCTGCTTTGCTTACCCTCGCAACAAACAATGCAATTTTCTCTCTCTATCTTTTCACAGTTTATTCCATTTACTACACCACTGCTCATTTTCTTCAGATCTCCAAAATTTATGTGGCCAAGTCTTCTATGCCAAGTGTTTGCTGTGGCTAAACAACACATTTCAACCTTTGACTTGTGTGTATTCAATCTATATACACTATCCACTAAATCTGCGGTGGCTATCAAGACATTTTTCTTATTGTATATTTCACAACCATTAGTCTGAAAAGACACTGAATTTCCATTCTTTATAAGCTGGCTCACTGACAACAAGTTTGTTGTCAGCTCAGGAACACAGAGAGCATTTTTTATTACAACATCATGCAGCTGATTTCTCACTTTTGTCTTTATATATACATTTCCCACGCATTTGACTGGTACCTTATTATTGTTGGCCACAACAATTTCCTTCAAATCACTAAATGTAGCATCTTGCACTAGATTTTCCAACACTGTGATATGAGCGCTGGCTCCGGAATCCACATACCAGTCTTGTTTACTAAACTTGCCATTTAGAAACACTGCGCTAAACGCATTATTGGGTTTATCAACAAAATTGTGTTTACTTGTGCTTCGATTTGGACATTTATTCGAATAATGTCCATATTGTTTACAACCATAACATTTGACATTGACTTGTCTCTTGACATCTCCACTGACGTTTGTGCTGTCAGATCCATTTGACCTACCACCAGGGTTGCCGCCTCCGCCTCTACCATTTCGTCTATGAAATTTACTTGCGAAAGCACTTCCTGCTTTACTGACATCATGCTCCATATCTAGCAGTTTAGTTTTGATGGCATCCGTCGTTATGGAGATTCCAGAATGTTCGATCGCCATGATCATGGGGGAAAACTTTTCAGGTAAACCCGCCAGCAACAGCGAACCAATCCATTCCTCGTTAATTTGAAAACCTGTACCCCTGAGTTTCTGTGCAGTCTCAACCAACTGATTTACATAAGAAGCCATTGTTTCGCAATTTTCAAGTCTCATGGAGATAAGATTGCGCAACAAACTGATCCTTCTGGTGAATCCACAATCATCAAATAAGGATTTCAATTTTGTCCATAATTCTTTCGCTGTCGTTGTATCTCTGATATGTACATATAACGATGTATCTACCCAGTGGCGGCGCTAGATCTCGCGTGGACGTCGGCAAATTAGGTTCGCGAGGCCTCCTTTTTTCCCAATCAAGAAAATATTAAATTACGTAAGCAGAATTATAGTTAAAATAATATTAACAACAAGTTTTATTAAATATTTTATTGCTATTAAACAAGTTTTATTGCTTATCAAATGATGACAAAACTTACATAAATAGAAGTTAAAATAAACGAACTTTTCGGCTTTTGGCCTCACTGAACTTTTTCAGGATTACGTCATAGCTAATACCAGACGCTATTTCAGCTTCAATTGATAGAACTGATAACGAAGATAATCTCTCTTGACTCATCGTGCTTCTCAAGTAGGTCTTAATCAATTTTAACTTTGAGAAGCTTCTCTCAGCGGAAGCTGTACTGACAGGAACTGTGAGCATGATTCTAATTGCTATATAAACATTTGGATATATTTCTTCCAAATTATTTTCTAAAATATATTGAATGAGTTGTTTCGCGTCGTTGATAGAGTCTAGTGAATTTGTTTTTAAAAGTTGGAGTTCTTCATACAGTTCGAAAGGCTGTATGTCGTTGTTTTCGCCTTCCCGAAGTATTGTACCTAAATCATTACAGCACTTGAGGAGATCTTCTTTTGATATAGAATTTAAATATCTGATATCATAAATAAAACCAAATCGTTCAAAATATTCATTGAGCGCTTTAAATCGACATTCGGTATCAACTATAATAGCATCAATCATAGTGTTAAAAAAGGTAACTCTGTACTGCATTTCAAAAGATTGAATAGGTTCATCAATATGTTCATAATCGAACATTCGTTTTCTCCTGGCTGTTCTTTTTTCTTTAAATTGAGTCTCAATTTCGAAAGTACTCTTCTCTACAAATAATCGAGCTTGTGCGACACTATTGTCAAATCCTGTATTACGGAATTCTTGAATCCAGCTGCAAAATGACCGTAAAGTATCAATAGCGACTTTCAAGTTGACTTGAACCGTTTGCCATAGTTTGCTTATATTGTTCACACGTAATAAAATCTCGTACCATACGTGTATCGCAACAACAAACTCAAAAGTTAACATTTCATTGAAAACTGCGTCACAGTCGCTGATAGTTTCAGAATCATCACTTTTATTTTTCAGGTCATTCACGCATTCGATAACATCATCAAATTGCAAAAATATTGCTTTTACTGCTCCGATTCTACTCTCCCATCGTGTTTCAGACAGAGGTTTTAATGTCAATTTTAATTTAGTTTTCACAATATCCCAACGCTTACTTGACTTTGAAAACAGCACATAGATTTTATTGATGAAGCCAAAAAACGTTTTGGCTGTTGTAGAAGACTTAGCTGCATCCATCAAAAGCAAATTCCAACTGTGACATCCGCACGGCGTAAAGAATGCTCTTGGGTTTATATTAAGTATTCTTGTTCTGACACCTTTATTAATACCGACCATATTGGCGCCGTTGTCATATCCTTGTCCTCGACAGTTTTGGATATCTAGACCATTTCTTTCCAGTTCTTGTAATATGGAATTTGTTATATATTCTCCCGTTGTTTCTGTGACGGCAATAAACCCAACAAAATGTTCCTCTATTGCTCCAGTTGAAGAATTGCAAAATCTTAATATTATTGACATTTGTTCAACGCGGCTGACATCCCTGGTACAATCGATCAAGAAGGCATAGTATTTTGCTTGTTTAACGCTGTGTATGATTTCTTCAATAACTGATTTAGACATAAATGCAATCAATTCATTTTGGACGTCGTGGCTCAGATAATGTTGAGATAGTTGCTTTTCATTAATACGTTGCATGTGCTCCCGTAGTGTCAGATCATATTTGGATAACAACTTAAATAAATCTATAAAGTTGCCACTGTTTTTGCTATCGTTCAATTGTAATATGAGGGTAAAACACTCTGTATTAGTATATTGTATTAGTGTTCTAATTAGTTATTATGATTAGCTAGTATAACAATACTGTCGATATAACAAATATGTAATATAAACATTTAGCGTAAGTGGAACAACTATGTATGTGGCGACATGGACTAAGATTCAGAATATAGTTTGATGTTGAATATGAAACACCGTTTTCTTTGAACCCTTTGCTGCAACCTATCTGAACATCAAATTATTACATGGCGATCCTGCCAGCCAAAAAACCATAAGAAGAAAAGCACCGATATGGAGTAAAATGGGTAGTGCCAAGTCTAAAGAGGAAATAGTTATCAACCAGGCCTCGAATGGAGACGCAAGGAGCGAAATATCAAACAAGGGGTTTTCGCTGTCAGAGTACCTTTTACTAACACTTGTAGTAGCCGTTATCCTGTATATCATATATAGTGGGATTCTTCGTTATCGTAAGGAATTACGAAAAACTATTCGAAGAGAAATTAACAGAAGCGAGTTAAGAAAATCAAGGGATGAATTAATGACGGAGGAAGCAGTATAAAATTTTTTTTTTAGGTTCTTTTTAGGATAATTATAAAGATGGTTATTACACTTATGGGAAAAAAAAAAAAAAAACTGAAAATGGACATAAGAAACAAGGCGATATGTAAAGAATGGAAAAAATTAAGCAATTTAGTAATTAAAAAGAAAAAATGTACTAAGTAAGTTATAGAATTAAGTAAATTGTATTGAAATAGGGACCTCTTTAACAAGTACTTTGCTCTTAAATAATTAGATTTGCATATTTTTCATGGGAGATAACTTAAACATAATTTTAAGTTCTCTAGCAGATGTCAGAACTTATCTAGGAAAATTTAATTACGACAGACGAAAAACATCCATCGTTTCAACTAAAGTTAGGGAAGCAAAAACTATTTACTCTCGACTGAGTGAGGAGGTTTCTGCTATTAATCAAAAAATAAAAGATTCTGAACTCGACGAAGCAGACATTGAATATTCTAAAAATACTATAGACAAAATTAAAAAAGTATATCAGGAAATTATAAATTTTGATAAACAATTCGCAGAAGGTTTGAGTAGTGATAACCAAGACGCGGAAAGTACAAATCGGGATAACCAGGACGCGAAAATTATACATTCAGATATGTCGGCTTTTGACCTGAAAGTGGCCACGAGCCTCTTGCCTGTAATGGATGACTCGGAAGCTATTACACATAAACTAATCGACGCGGCAGAATTTTATCATTCTATGCTTAACGATGATGGCAAGCCTATTTTAATTAAATTCATTCTGAAAACACGAATTTCAAATAATGCGAAATTGAGATTAAAGTCTAGTTACGAGTCTATGGATTCATTATTAGGAGACATAAAAAAACATCTTTTAACGAAACAATCCGATACCGCCCTTCAGGCAAAATTGTTTTCCGCCAAGCAAGGCGATAATACTGTTTCTGAGTTTGGTAAAAATCTTGAAGATATCTTAGTAAATCTGACAATTTCTCAAGCAGACGGTGATTCAAGAGCTTTTGATATTTTAAGACCAATAAACGAAAAAATCGCTATAAAAAGGTTTACAGGTGGCCTTAGAAATCATAAACTCAGCACAATCATATCTGCTAGAAATTTTGAATTTTTAAAGGATGCCATTAGAGCGGCGCAAGATGAAGAAATTTCCTCTCAAAGCAGTAATCAACAAATTTTCAATATGTTTAGAGGAAGAGGAAACAACAGAAATTTTTCTGCAGGTTTTAACAGAGCTAGAAACTCTGGAAGACATTTTAATAACAATTTCAATAGAAACGTAACTAATAGAAATAACAATCATGTTTCTAATTATCAACAAAATAATTCTCGCTTAGGTAATGGTAATAGCAATCCGCAAAGTCAGCGTTTTCAGGGGGGACACCGAGGACGTTCGTTTACTCGCGGTTATCGTGGAAATTCGCGGAGACAAATAAATTTTGCTGACCAAGACATTAATGCAGGTCAGGAAACGTTGCCGTATGATGTTTCTAGGGAGCAAACATTTTTTCGTCCCTAAAGTAGAAGGGAATAGTCATAATAATATTTTTACTTACTCCGAAAATTACTCAAATTCAGTTTCTTTTAGAGTAAACAACAAAAGTTTAGGATTCTTAGTAGATACGGGAGCGTCATTGTGTGCGCTTAAGTTAGAGCATTTAGATGCAAGTATACCTTTACATAAGGAAAATCTTGAAATAAATGGCATAGGTGGTAGAGTATGTTCCGTAGGTTATGTATACTTAAATCTCGCTATAGGAAACATACAATTTAGGGAAAAGTTTTATGTATTTGATTCGTTGGAATGTCATACAGATGGTATAATTGGGAGAAATTTTTTAGGGAAGTATAAAGCTAAATTAAACTATGAGGAAAATACTTTAGATCTTTTCAATGAGGGAAAGAATGTTATTTTAGACTTAAATGCTTGTTGTAGTCATATATTAGTGTTACCTGCAAGGTGTGAAAGTATTCAGTACCTTGAGACAGGGTTAAATGAGGAATGTGTTGTTATGCCAAGTGAGTT
The DNA here is from genome assembly GCA_963969555.1 of Polydrusus pterygomalis. Lineage (NCBI taxonomy): Eukaryota > Metazoa > Arthropoda > Insecta > Coleoptera > Curculionidae > Polydrusus > Polydrusus pterygomalis. Next base: position 54,750,738 of record OZ018381.1, read on the forward strand.
ATGCCAGGGTGTGTTTGTAGCAGGAGTGATTGCACAACCAGTGAATGGGAAAGTTCCGGTTAAAATTTTGAATACACGGGAAAGTGAAGTACGCTTGAGAAATTGCTTACCTAAAACTGAGAAGCTCAGCAATTATGATTGTTGTCAGTTTACTTCTCAAAATATTTCAGTTAATCGAGTAAAACAGTTATTTGACATGCTTAAACTTACCTACTTGAATAAAGAAGAGAAAGATTCAATAGATCAATTATGTGCTAAATTTGCAGACATATTTCATATGCCTGGGGATAAATTATCTGTAACAAATATTTATAAACAGTCAATTCAAGTCAAACCGAACACTCAACCAGTTTATATAAAACCTTATAGACTGCCTCAATCCCAGAGGGAGGAAATAAATAAGCAAATTTCCCAAATGTGCGATAATGATATAATTGAGAGTGCGCAGAGTGAGTGGTCGTCGCCTGTTTTACTGGTACCGAAAAAGAGTGAAACATCAGGAGAGAAACGTAGCAGATTGGTTTTAGATTACAGATTTTTAAACCGTAGTTTAGTAGATATCAAGTGGCCTATTGCAAATGTGGTTGATATTTTGGATTCTCTTGCGGGAGCTCTTTATTTTTCGCATTTAGATCTAAGTCAGGGGTATTATCAAGTGGAACTAGATGAACAAAGTAGAAAATTGACAGCCTTTACAACTGATCGGGGGCAATGGCAAATGAAAAGATTGCCCATGGGGCTAAAACTTAGCCCCAGTGCCTTTTCTAGGATAATGACAGTTGCAATGGCAGGTCTAAACTACGAAAAATGTTTTGTTTACCTTGACGATCTAATAGTATTCGGGAGAAATCTTAAGGAACACAACAAAAACCTTATGGACGTTTTTACTAGACTTCGTAAAGTAAATTTAAAACTAAATCCCTTAAAATGCGAGTTTTTAAGGAAAGAAATTCTTTATTTAGGTCACATTATTAGTGATAAAGGAATATCTCCTGATCCTGAAAAAATTAAAGCTTTAGACGAATATCCCGTTCCAAAAAATTCAGACGAAGTTAAACGTTTCGTGGCTTTTGCAAATTACTACAGAAAGTTTATTCCGAAATTTGCGGAGCTATCTGTACCCCTAAACAAATTGTGCAGAAAGTATGCAAGGTTTGAATGGACGGATGAATGTAACAACTCATTTAAAATCCTAAAGAACGCACTAAGTCAATATCCAGTTTTACAGTATCCTGATTTTGCAGAGAAAAATGAATTTATACTTCAAACTGATGCGTCAAAGTCAGCTATTGGAGCAGTACTCTCAAATAAAAATAATAGACCAGTGGCGTACGCCAGTAGAAGTTTAAATAAAGCGGAAATAAATTACCCTATTATTCACAAAGAACTTTTAGCTATCTACTGGGCTGTAAAGCATTTTCGGCCTTATTTATATGGACGCAGATTTAAAATAGTAACTGACCATAAACCTTTATTATACTTATTTAGCCTTACTGACCCATCCAGCCGGTTAACAAAATTTCGATTAGGCCTTGAGGAATATGATTTTTACGTTGAGTATGTGAAAGGAAGTGAAAATGTCACCGCGGATGCATTATCAAGAATTATCTTGACATCTGAGGAATTGAAAAGCATGAATAATGACATGATTGCTGTTTTGACCAGAGGACAGTGTAAGAGTATGAAAGAGCAAGATTGTGTGTTGGACAAGGATAACCTTAATGTTTGGCCTGATCAACCAGATATTGTGGAAGTTCTTAAACAACCTAAAAATTGCACTGAGTTAGTTTTAACGACATCGTCCAAAATAAAAACATTGTCAAAAGATATAACTGAACACTTGGGGAGTTTTTATTATGTTCCATTGCAACTTAGTTTGTACTTTAGTCAAAATACTCGATCGGCATTGGCGCGAGACGAAATGCTGAGAGATTTGGCCAAAATAACTAAGAAAGCAAATATAAATGAATTATATATTTTAAAAAATGAGAAAAATAAAATGTTTATTAAATGGATAGGTAAGGAAATAAATAGTAATCCTAATTGGGGGGGCCCCCGTATAAATATTGTACAAGGAGCTAGCAAAATAATAGATAATGATGAGAAACGAATTATTTTGAATGATTTTCATTTACTTCCCACAAGTGGACATGCAGGCATAAATAGAATGACAAATAATATAAAAAAGTATTACTTTTGGCCAGGTCTAGATAACGATGTTGCAGACTTTGTAAGAAAATGTGACACTTGTCAAAAACAAAAGCATTGCAATCGTTATACTAGACAGCCCATGGTTATTACGTCGACAGCCAATTATTCTTTTCAAAAAGTATATTTAGATATTGTAGGACCACTACCAACAGATGTAAATGAATTTGCATACATCCTGACTTTACAGTGTGAGTTAACAAAATTTGTGGAAGCATATCCTATAAAAAATAAAGACACCGTATCTGTGGCAAAATCATTTGTGGAAAATTTTATCTTACGATATGGAATTCCACAGGAAATTGCAACGGATAGGGGTTCTGAATTTATTTCTTCCACTATGAGTGAGGTTTGTAAGCTTTTAAAAATAAATCAAATTTATTCCACGGCATACCATCATGAAAGTATTGGTTCTTTGGAAAATTCACATAAGGTATTGGGTGCCTATTTAAGAATTCAATCCGAAAATAATGATGCAGCGTGGAGTACATGGATTCCTTATTGGTGTTTCTCTTATAATACTACAGTCCATACTGAAACTAAATATACTCCTTTTGAACTGGTCTTTGGAAAGAAATGTCAGATTCCTAATAATCTAAATAATATGTTAGAACCCATTTATAACTTTGAGAATTACCCTATTGAGTTAAAGTATCGGTTGCAAAAGGCTCATGAGGATGCAAGAGCTAACTTATTACATTCAAAATTTAAAAGAAAGCAAAGTTATGATGAAAAAATTAAACCCATTCAATACAAAAAAGGCGATTTAGTACTGGTAAAAAATGAAGTGGGAAACAAAATCGCAAGTCCTTGTTTTCTTGGTCCTTATTTAGTTATCGAGGATGAATCTCCAAATGTAAAACTAATGAAAGGTAATAAGGAGATTGTAATCCACAAAAATAGAACTAAGTTATATCATAGTTAAGTAATTTCTAGGTAATAATTTAGTAGTAAGGAATCGGCCGGCCCTACTTTCGTATTCTTCTCTATCTGCTATTTATTCTAGGTCTGACTACTCTAATTTTCTTCCTTTTCTTTCTTCATTTCTTGAATTCTTATTGACTAAGAAAATGTTTGTTATAAGTATAGTTATTATTTCACATGAGTTAATTACTTTCATATTATAATTAGCAGGAATTTCCATTTGAAAACAAAGTGTAAATTCCTTAAATTGCCCGGGGAGGTGTAATATGAGGGTAAAACACTCTGTATTAGTATATTGTATTAGTGTTCTAATTAGTTATTATGATTAGCTAGTATAACAATACTGTCGATATAACAAATATGTAATATAAACATTTAGCGTAAGTGGAACAACTATGTATGTGGCGACATGGACTAAGATTCAGAATATAGTTTGATGTTGAATATGAAACACCGTTTTCTTTGAACCCTTTGCTGCAACCTATCTGAACATCAAATTATTACACAATTTAAAGGTTTCTCGATGAGCTCTAAATGCCAAATTGTGTGAGGCTAAGTAGTTTATGATATCAATCATTCTTTCAAACAAATTATACCAGTACTTTTGCGATTCTTTAATAGATCTCTCATTATCTTTATCTATTGTTTTTCCGTGTTTGATTCCTTTATAGAATTCCATCCATTTAATCATGCATTCCATGTGTCCTTGACTTTGTTCATGTCTTTGCAATATCCGACTCAAATCTTTCCAGTCACAACATCCTTCTTTTACCATCTGTGTATGCAAATTTGAAAAAAGTCTACATGGAAAGCAATAAACTTTATCTTGAAAAATGGAGTAAACTAACCATCGGCGATGTTGCGTTTCGCCGTTACTTAATTTTCGAGTGAAATGAAATTTAGAAAAATGTCTTTTATTTGCGTCTTTTGGGTAACTGTCATCAGATTTCTCTAGATCTTGATTGGGTCCGTTTTGAATTAGGTCATGACGCTGCGCATCGTTTACTGGAAATACCCACTTCCCTGGATCTAAGTCTATAAATGACTCTTTTAAATGAACTCCTTCCACTTGATTTTCTGAGTCACACAACGTTTCACTTTCTAACTCTTTATTGGGTTCCGACATTTGGATCATAGTAGGTTCGCTCGATGTTGCCGGTAAAACTGTATCAGAACTTCCAAAAAAAGATTCATTTGACTCTGATGCTGGCTCAGAAACTAAAGTTTCATCAGATGACTCTGAAGCAGTGACACTCGAAGAAGGTTTCTTGAGAAATTTCATCATACTGGAACTTAGAGCTTGGTTGGATATAACAGCTTCAGCCTTTCTTTTTCTTTTGAATGCTCCGGATTCCCATTTCCTCCCTTTATCTCTGTCTCTACTTGGTCCTGCAGACATGATGACCTAAAAATAAAAACAACAACATTGAAATTAAATAACAATTAGAAGTATTGTTTATTTAATTAATCATAAATTAGGTATATTTATGTATGTAATAAATAACTACTATTACTACTACTAATTTTTATTAGTGACGCCCAATAGCGTCAAAGTTAATATTAATGCGATACGAGATCTATCGATCTGTAGTTCGATGTTTTTTGTGTAGCAGATTATAAAAACTATAGATACGCCAATGCTTTTGGTAGACAACTGAATAAAATTATTTACTTACGTTATTTTGTACTGAAACAACACCAGATTCTAGTGCGGAGTTCTTTTAATACAAAGTAATCTAGATCTAAAGAGCTAGGCGCAACGATAGAAAAACTCGATAAAAATTTGTTGACAATTTTGAGGCTAATATTTTTATAAGCACGTGCGTGCTTGTAAACATACTCGAACAGCTAAAAATTTTAGTTCTTGAAAAAAAAAACACTAGCACAGTTTGAATTTAAAACTACATAAACTATCCACTTTTTAAAATTTCGATATCCTTAAAGAAATACATTGCAATTAAGACTTATAAAATTATTATATTGATGTTGACAAATACTTTACGTTAAAGTTGTTATAAAAGTTCATATTGACTTACCTTATCTTATAACCTTCGAAGTATGAACGAAATCACAATATAAATTAACACTTTTGTCCACTAAATCATCACTCAACCACCGGGGTACTGACTGACTTTACAACACAATAAATGACTTTACAACACAATAAAAAGAAATTTTGTCCATGCGAGCCTAGTCTGCGAGTGTTGGTTGCGTTGCATTCACAAAAGGAATGATTGTTTACGTTTCGCTCACAGAAGAAATACAAAGACGACACGGGTATTCCCCGTCTCGCGCACGAAGTTGTTTAACTTTCATAGTGTTGCCAGACTATTCTGCCCGTAAAGTGCTCATAGCACAAAAACTACTGAACTTCTAGTTTTCGAGAAACTCACTCACTTAACAAGTTATACAAATTTTTTTTGCGAGGCCCCCTCAAGCGCGAGGCCGTCGGCGGTCGCCGACGTCGCCGACGCCTAGCGCCGCCACTGTATCTACCGTTAAGATAAGCTTAGCTCTGGCCTTTGCGATTTTTGCTTCGTCCGTCTCGCTTCCATCCAGACATTTATTTAAATTGTCAATGATAAGGAAATTTTCAGCGGCGAACGCCCAATCATCGTAATTTTCTCTGCCAATAAGCCTCGGAACACTCGCGACATAATTATTCGCCGTCATTGCGCTTAAAAACGATTCACGATTTCACAACTCCCGTTTCCCGATTCCCGTTTGGGTCTGGGCCCAAAACCTGTTGCAGAATTAAAACAGCGGTACGTTTTCAATAAGCATTCAGCAACGACTGACTTTTATTTATAACAATTTTGACAAGCACCTACTATATTTTATTTAACAGAACATTTTAGAACAGGTCATTACCTATTATATAGGTGGTCATTATTATCGATATAAATATAACACAAACCATATGCCTGATATTTTCTGATGTAGGTAAAATCGTAGGCCTGGAAGCCTGAAGAATTATTCTATTCTTGCGAGTATTTATGCGTAAATGAAAATCATGATTAGACTTTTACCCAATAAAATTCCTCCTGCTTTTTTTACAGCAGCCACAGTATCGGCATCAAACGTTGCTTTGTAATTAATTCGTTTCTTAAGACCAAAAGTCACTGATAGACTTTTGCAGTGGATAGACTCCTTTGAAGTAAATGGAACACCTACAAAAAATTTTAAAAAATATGTCTCGACTTGGCTATGTTTTGTTTACGTTTGGCGACAGGAATATATGATTGTAGCGTATAAAACTTACCTAAAAGTGGCTTCTCAGAAAATTCCGCATCTGATATTTCTCCTTTGCTAATTCGTTTGTCTAGTATTCTGGCTTCCTCCAAAGCTTCCTGGAATCTGTCATCTACAACAGCGTTTAGAATGGGATTTATCTCGTTTATACGATCAATGAAAGCCTGTACAACTTCCTCGCTAGTAATTTTCTTTTGTCGTATTTTTTCTGTTAGTTGTGTGGCGCTTTCTAGAACCAGGAGGTTTGTTGGTGGTTTTATAATAATTCTTTTTTTGTAATAATAAATGCCAAAAATCGTATCCACAAGAAGGTCCAAAACGTACCGGAAAAATTGTACAATATGAAATAATATTTCCATTACTTTGCTGCTGTAGAAAGTTTTACAAATTGACTGAAAAGGTCGGTATGCCAACAAAAATTTAATAAAAAATGGGTACCTACATTAAAATTAATTTAATGGGAAAATAGTTTATTGTTAAAAACACCTACATAGATATATATATATTTTTTTTTTAATTATTTATTTTACGTCGGTCTTTTTCCGCAACGAGGCCAATCACCGACGCCAGGGAATTTGTCACACACTATCTGGTAATTTTTGCCGAATCCCTCTTTGTCGAGGGTAGGGTTCTTTAACGTGCCAACATCCATGACACGGGGCCCACAGTTTAACGTCTCTTCCGAAAGACGGCGCCACCTCTTAAACCAAATTCCAAATTTAACATCGACGTTGCCGGCACCGGGAATGGAACCCGGGCCTACGATCTGTGAGGCCGCTGCGCTGACCACCAGACCACAACGTCGATTACATAGATATTTTAATGAAAACTTGTGAAGGCTCAAATTTCCATTTTCTGTGTATAACTCTAATCAAATTTAACGTTGGTCCTAGCTGCTATAAATTTAAAAAAAATCGACTTTTGGAAACAATATTGTAACAAATTATTTCCATGGAACAACTATTCGTAAAAATATATTATTATAACAACCGACAATGCGCCAAGTGCATGGGTCCACCAGGTTCCTCGCAAGCTCCTGCGGTCACATATTTGTAGGTGTTATGTGCCTGCATGCGGTTGAAGCAGTGTAGAGTCCATAAGTTCTTGATTCTACCTCGTTGGTAAAACGTGACGACTGCCTCATAGCGGCAGAAAGTGAAAATAAAATATAAAACAATTTTTGAAAAATTTGACATTAGAATGATAAAAAAGGTTAGGTTATTGTGAAAATGGTAATGAAATTTAAACGTTTCTACATGTGTTAACATTATAACAAAACAATACTATAAGACAGCACCAGGTCTGTAAAGTCACTGATTTAGGGCCAGGATTTTCATTTTACACGTAAGTATTCGTAGACATGTCATATGATAGAATGTCCTCTACAAACTGAGTTCTCGGCACGTGCGTCTGGTGTAAGTATTCGTTGGTGCGTCTATTCTGGATAGTCGACCTATCATTCTTCTGTGGTGACGTCAGGCTTTAACTCATCTTGTCTGTGGCTTTCAGAAATGAGGTTATGGCATGCAATTGAATTCTGACAGTTCTCAAAAATTTGATTAGGTTGACGAAAGTTTCAAAAGTTAAGTAAGATTTTTCTAATAAAAGGCATTGTATAATATCTAAAATACTATTAGGAGAGTGACTTGGCAATATGGGTAATGTTGGTGAAAAAGTTGAGGCTGCTTCAGTACCGCAAAAGGAGAGTTCTGAAGCACCAAAAAAGTTAAAACCCTGCTGTGCCTGTCCGGAGACGAAAAAAGTGCGAGACCAATGGTAATTCGGATTTAATGCGTTATTTTTTATATGAGTTAGTATCAATGAACTATTAATACGGTATACGTATTAGTAATTCATTGGTTACTATACTTAAATCTGTATTACCAATATACCTTACTTTTTAGCATTATTGAAAGGGGTGAAGAGGATTGTGGAGATCTCATCGAAGCACACAAAAAATGCATGCGAGATCTAGGATTCAAGATATAAATGAGTATTTAAGGAGCAGTACATTGTGTATATATAGTCGTACGTAGAATATGGGAGTAATGTTTTCTCTTGCTTTATTTATTTATTAAAAAGCTCATTTTTCTGATTTTCTTTTATTGACAATTCTTCCCTGCGCAGGGCCCAGCCAATCAAAGTAACCAATCTTTTTTCTGTGGCCAAACCAAAACATAACCAATAAAATTCAATAAACAGAAAAATTGTTTTTTTTTTCTATTTTTTTAAATGCAAATATCGGAAGTTATAATGAACACTGTTGATATGTCGTTAGAAGAAAGGTCTAGTGCTGCGTTTTTACGAGAAAGATTTTTGTTTTTAATAGCTTCTTTGCCAGGTGAGGTTATCCTCTAGTTTAAGCAATATTTTTTATTAATCTTTTTTTTACACTTTTAGCCGAAAAATCTTGCAAAATAGGCATGTACAATAAAATGACCGTAACAGCTCAAATAAGGGCATTTGATTTGCCTTTTGAAAATGTTTTTGTTGAAAATTTAACAGCCGATCCACCACATACCTCACTTTCACGTGCTATATTACGAACAAGTGATATAAATACCATTTCTTATAAAAATATATAGTATGCACCCAAATAGTTCAGTTTGTTATGTTTAGTTTTTACGAGAAGAAAGCAATTTCAATGCTAAGGAATTTTAACTTTGAATCATTAGGTTTATGATTTTAATAAACATAAAATTATTAGGGAAAGGCCTCTTAGTTGCCCTGCTTGTTATTTGTACGGGTCTGGGCTACTTGGTGCAGATACCAGCTGGCTACCTTTACTTTATGTATCAATTTATTGCAATTTACTCCCGTTTGGTATACTTATTTAAAAAAGAAATTTAAATAAATTAACAATACAATGCCATCGACCACAAAGGGTTCCTATGCCTAGTACAAAGTTACAACATAAAATAGAATAATAGAAAGGACGAAAAAACATGATTTATTAAAATATAATTCTTGTAGGGGCAGTTTGCTTTTATCAAATTTGTTCGATGTACTACTGATAAAGCATTAAAAAGAAGTTTAATAATTGTACTATTTTTTATTTATTTATTAAACCGATGCCCAATTACAGCTAAGCCCTAAATCAGTAAAAATATTGGTCCAAAAAGACCAATGGGGCCCCTTTTTAAAGTGTTATGATATTGGCAACATTTATCATAACATAAGTTTTGCTGAGCATTTTTCATTGATAGAACTGGTGCGCTACTACCGATAGTTCGATAACAAAAAAATCAACAAGTTTTTCTAATTTATGTTGTGTCATACATAAAATGCTGTGTTCATGTTGCTCGCTGATAGGTTATTTTATTTTGTAAATTTGTTATCGGGTTCTTATTTATTTTATATCACGTAAAAGAAGGTATATTACTAATAAAACATTTAAAATGGTGTTAACAGTAGTGGAAAATCGTGAAAATGTCGTACAAAAACTATGCAGTTTAATAGAATTAACTGCTAAAGAGAGCATTGAAAAAAATGGCACATTTAATATTGCAGTATCAGGAGGCTCCTTGGTTATATTCCTTGTTACCGGATTACCCAAAGTCCTATCAGATTTCAGTAAGTGGAAAATATTTTTCTGCGATGAGAGATTAGTACCTGTAGATAATCCGGATTCAACCTATGGTGTCTATAAAACTCAACTAGTAGATACACAGGCAGTCACTTTAAAAGCAGAACAATTTGTAGTTGTAAAGCAAAATGTACCTGCCGATGAGGCTGCTAAGGCTTACGAAGAAGAAATTAAAAAGTATGTAAAAGGTAATCCTATTCCACAGTTTGATATGCTTCTGCTCGGCATGGGACCAGACGGACATACTTGCTCCCTTTTCCCAGGGCACAAACTCTTAGAAGAAACGTCAAGATGGGTTGCTCCAATTGTAGATTCACCGAAACCACCTCCAAGTCGAATTACTTTAACGTTTCCAGTTATAAATAATGCAAAGGTCTGTGTGTTTGCTGTGGCAGGAAAAGACAAAGCCGAGATGATCAAGAGAATTCATGTTAATAAAGAAGACTTGCCTGCCAGTAGAGTAAATCCACCCTCAGGAAAAGTACATTGGATAATGGATAAAGAGGCAGGAGTTTTCGTCAGTGAAAAATAATAATTTTAAGTAAAATTTGTTCAACTATTTTTGTATGATTTAAAATATATAAAATTGTAAAAGTGGGATGACTCTTACTTTTTGGGACAAGGGGGGGCAAGCAACCCTTTTTTGTGGGTGCATGCACAAGAACGGTGCAGATTGTAGAGCACAGAACTGTAGAGTATACATTTTCTTTGCTGTAGAGGAATGATCACAAAACACCAACTAAGGGAATGATCGTCGATACGTCGATGAAGTTTTGTCTTGCCAATGGAAAATGTTGCGTGTTCGTGGCAGAATACCGAATCGTTTTCGTCCTAGGGATTTTTTTCACAAATGTTGGCTACACTAACCTTTATCATTCATGTCGAAAATGGAATGGAAAGTCGTTTTGTTGTGTGTCTGATGACAAGTTTTAAGAGCTTTTCTGAGTCTAGCTTTTATATAAAAGGTAATAAAACAATTCTATTAAATTAATATGCATTTACAGGGAACGAAGCTGCATGTATTTTCCGTAAAACAGGTGGTAACCCGATGAGTACCGTTGGACCTTTCGGCCTTCATTTGCTTTTGTTCATCATCTTCACCATAAATTATTAAATTGTTTCTTTATTTATTCTCTTTATCAAATAGCCGAGATAATTGTCCTATTAATTTCGGCATTATTAGTGGAAATCACGAGAGATCCTTCTTGTAAGTAATAATTTGTTTATTGATTTTTTTTGAAAAGGTGGCCATATTGTGTTATGTGACTGTGGCGGCAAATTTGAAAATCCAGGTATTGGTAAATAATTCTACTTCACGGTAAGTTACTTAATAGGAACAAGCAGTTAAATGCATCTAAATAACAGAAAATATCTACCATTATTTTAAAATAGTTATCTTTTCCAGATATTTTTAAGTCGAGTGGTTGTACCAAGAAAAATAAAATTCTCATAGGTAACATTACAATTACAACTTAAACATGGAGCCTGTGGCACCTGGAACTGAAGATGAAATCATTGATTACAATTCCTTGACTAAAAAGGTAGATATATATTTTAGTATTTCTACATACTTTATTTTTGTAATAACATTTCATTTTAGTTGTATTTATAGGTAAGTATTAAAATTCTGTCATATAAAACAATCAACTTTAAATTTAACATACCTACATCACATTTCGGCTAGCAATGTGGTATTTCTTTAAACATACTTAAGTTCTGTTCTGGAGTTATTTTGCAGTATAGATGCCTGATCTGTCATTGTTTCCATGATAAATTCTGTAATTTTTTTACTATTGGGTAATTGATGTAATACAGTATCAGTGAATGGTCCCAGGAGCCTGTTTGGTATTTTCTTTCGAAAGTGTAAAGTCATACAACAATTTTTATGAATAATTTATGAAAAGCTTAGTACCTAAATCAAGAATTAATGTTAACTGGAGCACAAAACAATTTTTTCTGTTTAACCAGTCAGAAAAATAGTTATAAGTAATGATTTCACAATAAAAAACCCACCTTTTGATTCATAAAAATTACTAGTTACCTAGTTGAAACATTATTGGATTATCAAATTTATTTCTTGATAAACATTTTGCTGTTTTGTGTTATCCAAAAAAATCAAAAAATGCTTACAAACACTGTTTGAGGTAGACAGGACTGATACGTCTGTCTTCTTCTTACGCTTGCACGGAACTCAGACCTGAGTGTTATGAAAATGGAATTTTCTTACATACCTACATCACAAGTTAACGTCCAGTAGTGAAAGTGCAACATTGTACAAGCAGAGTTACTGTGGGGTCTTATTGAGCTAGATCATTCAATTTTGAATGTTCTATTTGAGAAAGATTTAGGTTGTGTTGTGTTCAATACAACTTACGGGGGTCTAACAGTGCGCCGTGTCTTATTTGCGAGATCGTGGAATTGATTTTTAACAATTTTGTTAAAAATTATTTGAATGAACAAGAAACAGTACAGTAGCCTAAATTGGTAAACCTACTTTTGACTAGAATGGTGACAATAAATAGTAGGTATGTAAAAAATGACAAAAAAACTATTTGGTAAATGAATAATATGTTTACAGGATGGTGTTGTCTGTAAATAAGGTGGATTGGAAATAATTATTGTCAACTTTCTAGCAAAAGTTCGTTAACTAAATTAGAATTACATTATGTACACGGTAACACTCTTATAAAAATTACAGTATAACTACGGGTAAATAAAATGAGTCACTCTATAAAAATCGAATTTGGTTTTATACATAAGTCAGGCGATTTGAGTATAGGGGAATAAATCAGACTGCAAGTGATTGGTCCCATTTTTGGTTTAAAATAAGGCAACTTCAGGCCACAATCTTGTCTTAACACGTCAAAAATATTTATTATTATTATTACATAATATGTAACGTTGCGTTCATTAAACTGCTTTACAGCTATTCTTAATTTATGTCAATAAGATTTGAATAAACTGCCATTCAATTTCTTCTTGAGGTTAACTATCAGTCAAATGGAATGGGGGATAGTTTGCAGCTTGTCTCCAGCAAATGTGCGAAAGGTTTATAAACGTGACCATTTATGGTCATAAAAATACAAAATAAAAATAAACTACTTGCTTCACACCATATATAGCTATTCAAGCTACTATATATACTGCAGACTAAAAAACTCAGTAATAATGTATACATGATACCATTACAAAGAACACAAATTAATATGCTTGCACATAATCATACACATTTTATGTGTTATACTTCATTGCTTTGAATATATGTAGTTTATATTCAAAGTTTTTTATTTAACTTATTGTAAAAGTAGATATTACAGAACATGATATTTTATTACTTAATTAATTTGTTGTTTTTTACATGTGGTACAATCACACTTATTTTTCGGGCTATTTTTATAGGTACATCATTTACATTTTGGTAATCTTTTTCGCGTTTAAACCACTCTATACCAAAAACTAGATAGCCCTAACTTGTTTCTCCTATCTATGTATATAATTCGGTTTCTATTCTTTAATTAATGGTTAAAAAGATGTTTGATAACTTTTATTACACTTACTTTGACTTATTAACATTGAGATAAAAATATTGTGTCATTGTGGGAACCAGAATGATTTCTCCAACTTTTAGAGTTTGTTTTTATTTAATATTTTCTTTGACATCCCTGATTTTGAGTGGCTCAGTACGTCGATAAAATAGCCTGATTACAGTAATTACATTTTTAAAATTGAGTATCAAAATTACTTTGCACATATCGTGACATAATAATATTATGTACTTCATGCCCGGCAATATGACTTCACCTAGGTACTACATATTTTTTGTTATACGTGTACCACGTAGGCCTATTTATTTCATCTATTCCGGTATCCTAAACCTTTTTGTTTGAATGAATGAAAATGCGTTTAAATTATATAATTATTTATTATCTGTGAGTGATGATAATAAGTGAAAAAACTTAATCAATTAAAAGTGAAATGTTAACAGTTGGGACCAAAATCAACTAAGGATAGGTAAAAAATCTTTACTGACTACATTTTTAATTCTACGTAACTACTCTTGTTAAAAATCCGACCATGTTAGCTAACCGCTTCATCAAACGCAATTTTCTCGAAAATATTTTCGGTTTTTTGGGCAGAATAGTATCTTCGCCTGAATATAAAAAATGTGTCGTGATAAAATTAGATGTGTTGGTTCGAAGATATTTACTTTGAAAGGTTTAATTAGCCTGTTTACGAAAACAATAGGTACTTAAAACACTGCGACATAGGAAAGTGTTAGGTAATAAAGAAATATAATGAACATATATTTGATATGACATTTTTATTATAGAAGGTATAGTAAAGAGTAAGTAAAATTAGTTTTTAGGGTACTAATGGTAATCTTCTGCGGATAATACTACATTTACTTTTTTATATTGCACACTGTAAAGTCCAAAATTTCACAGGAATATCCAATATTCCTATTACTTATATATAACTGTTATCAAATCTAGTACATTTTGTGTTTCAATTAAAAGAAATCCTATTTGGTAATTAATATTTATTATAAATTGCCGATTATTTTACGTACATGCGCTGATACTATTTTTTTACAGGAAAATGAACAAGAGCGTTTGCTGAACCAAAAGGCTATACTCAAAAATGGACAGTACGATAATATTTTCGAACTTACTTATGTCGCCGGCGCAGAGCGATGGTTTTGCAAGGTAAATGTTAAAAAATTGCCAGAAAGCTTTGCAACCTTTTTGAGCACACGTATACTATAGGAATAAATAATATTTTAATTATTATATCACTATTATAAACGGCAATCCAGTCTGTAATTGAAAATTGGAAGCGAAGCGTTGACAAAAATGAAGTTGTATTGGCAGTATTTTTGGATTTTAAACGTGCATTCGAAACAATTGATAGGGATTAAATTATTAAAAAAATTATATCAGTATGGATTAAGGGGAGTTGTTTATAAATGGTTTCAAAATTATTTAAGTAATAGGCAGCAAAAAACAAAAATTGATAATATTTTTTCTAAAAAGGAATATAATAATATTGGGGTACCACAAGGTAGCATTTTAGGTCCATTATTATTTATTCTTTATATAAATGATATGCCAAATGTTTTAAAACAAAGTTATATATATTATTCAAATGTTTGATGATACCTTATTATAATAAAGGGTATAAATATTGTTGATTGTATAGAAATTTTAAATTTTGAATTAAAAAATATCAAACTGGCCAAGGAAAATAAATTAAAGTTAAATGTTTCTAAAACAAAATTTACGGTTATTGGAAATAACGTAATTAATACAGATATAAATATTTTTGTTGATGATGAAAAATTGGAAATTATACACTCTTTTAAATATTTGGGAGTAATTTTAGATTCTAAGTTAAAATTTGAATTACATTTTGAAAATCTGGTATCTAAAATTGGAAAAAAAATTCATTATTTAAAAAGAATTAGTCAAAATTTAAGTTTATTCTTACGAAAAACAATTTATACCACTATAATTTCACCTCATTTTTTATATTGTTCAACTATTTTATACACAGCAAATGATGGAGTCTTTAATAGACTCCAAGTTTTGCAAAATAAAGCTATGCGTATAATTTTAAATGTGGATACAAAAATAAATTTAATGTTAGAGAAACTTCAGTGGTTAAATGTATTTCTTTTGATTTGTACTTTTATTTTTAAAATACAACATAACTTACTGCCGTCCCATTTGAAAGATTTTATAACTCAAAATTTTGAAAATGATAATTATTCAACCAGGTATAATAAAGATTTTTGTCTAGGTAAGGTATCAAAACATTTGACATATAAATCGGTTTTCTATAAAGGATTAAGTGAATATAATAACTTGCATATTTCAATTAAATCACAAAGCTCTTTGAAAAATTATTGAAAAATTATTTATTGAAAAAACAAAATAGTGACTGATAAAATTAAAAATTTTTTTTTAATACTTTAAAGATGATATTGTTAAATTAGTTTAAATATTTTATAAAATTTGTTAAATTGTAGCACATTGCTAAATAAATCTTGTTACTACTACTACTATTATTTACTATAATTTACTGGGCTTTGTCCACAAAAATTGTAGGTTTGCGAATGTCCCATCATGGGCAGAGTATACCAGCACGAGATTGGAAAACGGCACAACCAGAACCTTCAGAATAACAATCGCCATATTAGCAAGGACCGGCCGAAAGAAAAGGAGACTACCGAGAAGAGTCCAGATATTGAAATTGCTCCGGGTGAACCGGTCCCTCCTGGGTTCGAAGAAGAAATCAATAGGCAAGCAATGATACAGGTTAGGCACCGGCTTTTTTCTAAAACTGGGAATCAATGTATACATTACCAAATCAATTTTAGTTTGCCGACGTTTCAAATTACTTAGACCTTCTTTAGAACTATGAAATCGCTTCTATCTTATCTGTGTTGTACTAGTGTCTTCTTACGCAAATTATATTAATGAAATATAATGTGAATTGTATGTATGCATTTATGGATTTTCATTAATAGACCAGTGTCGATAATTTTTGAAACCAAAAAAAAAATAATAGGATAAAACCCATTGGAAAAGGAAGAGAATATAACAAAAATGAAAGGAAAAATAATTTAAAAGCGATCCGAGGTCGGGAAGTAGTTTTTAAGGGAAAAAACCTAGTCCTATGGAAAAACGTTAAATGGCAAAGTTGTAGGTAATGAAAAGATCTACAACTTTTGTATTTACACTTTTTTCACATAACCTCAAAATTTATGTGAAAAATTCAAATAACCAAGTTTTTGGTTTTTTATTTTTATCTTTTACAAGAAAAAAATTGTTTACGAAATTTGGTGAAAACTTACCTTTTTATGCCGCAAACACTGTAATTTTTTTGATTTAAACTTTTTATTTTTTTACCTTATTTTGACTTAATATCGAAAAAGCACCCTAATTTTCAATCGAAAATTCTCACGTCAAAATATCTGCTTTTTTAAAAAGCTCGGTGGGCTTTTTGTTTGTTGAAATCTCTACTTTCTGATGATGTAAAAAAAATATACATTACTATGGTAAATGGTCTCAAAAAATGAAAAGAAACTAAAAAAACTCTAATACAACATTTTTTTTAATCATTATGTACAATTTTGAGCTACCTATTTATTAAAATGTATACTTTAATTACTCGAAAAACGTAAGATTCCATGTTACATGTTAGTAATTAAAGTATACATTTTAATAAATAGCTCAAAATTGTACATAATGATTTTTTAAAAAAAATCCGATTCTAGTTTTTTCGTTTCTTTGCATTTTTTGAGAACATTTACCATCGTAATGTATATTTTTTTACACCATCAGAAAGTAGAGATTTCGACAAACAAAAAGCCCACCGACTTTTTTAAAAAAAGCAGATATTGACTTGAGAATTTTCGATTGAAAATTAGGGTGCTTTTTCGATTTTAAGTCAAAATAAGGTGAAAAAATAAATATTTTAAATCAAAAAATTACAGTGTGTTTGGGACATAAAAAGGTAAGTTTTCACCAAATTTGGGTAAAAAAAATTTTTTTTTGTAAAAGATAAAAATAAAAAACCAAAAACTTGGTTATTTGAATTTTTCATATACATTTTGAGGTTATGTGAAAAAAGTGTAAATACAAAAGTTTCAGATATTTTTATTACCTACAACTTTGCCATTTAACGTTTTTCCATAAGACTTGTAGATTTGCCGGAAATCGAGATAAATCGTTTTCTACCTTTAAAAACTCACCCCTTTCCACTTCCCGACCTCGGATCGCCCGTAAATTATTTTTTAATATTATTGGTCGTTACTTGGTGGAAATCCATAATAATATTGTTTTACTTACAGTAATAAAACAATATAAATTATTTTTCCTTTCATTTTTGTTATATTCTCTTCCTTTTCCAATGGGTTTCATCCTACTATTATTTTTTTTTACTTTTTACCATTTTCAAAGGCTTCAGCCCTGGTCTATCTGAGAGTGCACTCTCCGAGATTTGCTTGTTCAGCCCTGGTCTATAAAACGATTTCTTAGCTTTAAAAAAGATTTGAGTAAAACCGAAACGTTAGCATACGTAATATTAATTTGTACTTTGAAAAAAAAAATGTAATAGTTTTTATTATTTCTAGGAACGCCTTGATGGCTTTAAAGTGGGGCCCTTGGTTGCTTTGGAATACTTGATTGAAATGCTGGACTATGACCCGTCGAAGGAGCCCTTGTATTTATGCATATTGTGTGATAAGAAAGGAGACCCCAGAACTGTCTTGACCCATTTGGCCAGTTACAATCATATTTCTCAGGTAGGTTAATGACTGCCTAAAGTGTTAAAATATTAGACAATCTCTTTTTTGCATTTATTTTGAAGTTAGTAGTTGAAGAAAAGCCCTCTTTACCTTCTTCAATCAATTCAATGTGATGTAGTTCTATTTTACATCATATGTATTATATTTTAGTACTTGCAAAAGCATTTTCCAACATGCTATCGCGCCCTGGCCCCTTACATGACGAAGCAGTACAAGAGAAATTGGCAGATTGTCTTGCAAAAAATCGCCGAAGCTATAGAGAAAAAGTTCGGCAGGCTTAGACCATTCTGCATCTCGCAGAGCACATTCGAAAAGGATCGCATGCAATATTTGACGATGATCTCGAAGGGAAAACATTTTTCTGAACATTTGGGCCCCACGTTTATCGAGCTGGTCGTTCACGAGGAATTGACGAAGAATTTCGATGGTAAGTTCTGAGAATAGTATTTCGGGCGTGTTTAATAATAGACCAGGGTCGATAATTTTTGGAACCAAAAAAAATAATAGTAGGATGAACCCATTGGAAAAGGAAGAGAATATAACAAAAATGAAAGAAAAAATAATTTACGGGCGATCCGAGGTCGGGAAGTGGAAGGGGGTGAGTTTTTAAGGGTAGAAAACGATTTATCTCGATTTTCGGCAAAACTACAAGTCCTATGGAAAAACGTTAAATGGCAAAGTTGTAGGTAATAAAAAGATCTACAACTTTTGTGTTTACACTTTTTTCACATAACCTCAAAATTTATGTGAAAAATTTAAATAACCAAGTTTTTGGTTTTTTATTTTTATCTTTTACCAGAAAAATTTTTTTTTACGAAATTTGGTGAAAACTTACCTTTTTTTGCCCCAAACACACTGTAATTTTTTTAATTTAAAATATTTATTTTTTAACCTTATTTTGACTTGATATCGAAAAAGCACCCTAATTTTCAATCGAAAATTCTCACGTCAAAATATCTGCTTTTTTAAAAAAGTCTGTGGGCTTTTTGTTCGTTGAAATCTCTACTTTCTGATGGTGTAAAAAAATACATTACTATGGTAAATGTTCTCAAAAAATGCAAAGAAACGAAAAAAACTCGAATCCGAAATTATTTTTTTTTAATCATTATGTACAATTTTGAGCTATTTATTAAAATGTATACTTTAATTACTCAAAAAACGTAAGATTCCATGTTACATTGATAAACAGAAAAAATTACAACTCCATAAAACAAAGATCGCAAAAAATATGCGAAAATAGTTGTTCTAAATATAATTAAAGGTAGAATTTAAAGGGGATTTCATCACATTTATTATAGTAATGTATACTTTTTTTACACCATCAGAAAGTAGAGATTTCAACGAACAAAAAGCCCACCGACTTTTTTAAAAAAGCAGATATTTTGATGTGAGAATTTTCAATTGAACATTAGGGTGCTTTTTCGATATTAAGTCAAAATAAGGTGAAAAAATTAATATTTTAAATCAAAAAAATTACAGTGTGTTTGGGACATAAAAAGGTAAGTGTTCACCAAATTTCGTGTAAAAGATAAAAATAAAAAACCAAAAACTTGGTTATTTGAATTTTTCACATAAATTTTGAGGTTATGTGAAAAAAGTGTAAATACAAAAGTTTCAGATATTTTTATTACCTACAACTTTGCCATTTAACGTTTTTCCATAGGACCTGTAGTTTTGCCGAAAATCGAGATAAATCGTTTTATACCCTTAAAAACTCACCCCCTTCCACTTCCCGACCTCGGATCGCCCGTAAATAATTTTTTTTTACTTTTTACCATTTTTATGGTCTATAATGTAACCTTTAAATTTTAGAAGAAGGACGAGCGATCAAACCGACCACCAGTTTCGGCGGCAAGCCTTTCATAGAGAAACCCTTTCAGAAACGTAGCCCTTCTCCACCCGTCGTTGCTCGGCCTAGTAAAAAGCCTCGGCCATTAGCCGACGTCACGAAGAAACTGGAACCTGAAAAACAAGCTACTGTGCCACCTGGCGGGCGTAGGAGAAGTATGTCGAGCGTGTCTAGCTTGTCGAGCGACGAAGAACCGAATAAAGTGAGAAAGATGGCGCGAAATCGCTCACCGCCTAGAAGAGACGGGGGTCCCCCGCAAGGACGGAGACCTCCTTTTGAGAGAGAAAGGTTTGTATAATGTTTATAGTAGTCCTTTCTGTACTCCTTCATTTCTCTTCAAGTCGTAATTACTTGAAACCCAAATTTATTTCAGGGGTTTAAGACGCCGTTCACCGTCACCAATTGCAAGGAGACCTTATGACAGAGATAATAGGAGAACAAAGCTGGAGGAAGACGAAAGAAGAAAAAATAGAGAGAAAGAAAGACAGGAAAAACTGGAAGAGTTTAAAAAGTTGAGTAAAGCCATAGAAAATGATATGGATAAGACAATGAAATCCTATGAAAAGAATCCTGAGAAACATCCTAAGTATAACGATGAATGGAAGCTGTTCTGGAATAGAAGGTAAACTTACCAAATACTATGTTGAATGTAAGTAAGCACACAACAATTTTTGAAAACTTTGACGCGCTCTTCTACGAAAATGGTTCCAGAAACAAATTGTAGAGAATCCAATTCTCTACAACAAAAGTTATAACTACCTTTGTTATAGGATCAACAATTTGCAAGATATTGTGCTTTAAATTTAAACCTTTGCTCTGTGTTTGCATTATTTCATTGTTTGTAGATATAAGGAGCTTCAAACTGAAGGCAAGGATGCATCTAAGTACGATTTTAAGCCGGAATGGATCGATTTTTGGGGAAAAAAGATGCAGGACCTTCATAATGACGAATTAAGAAACAGAAAGGATGGATTAAGGAGACGTCTAGGTAAATAATTTTAATTTAAAAAAATTTCCCCATCTTAATGCCAGTATATTTTCTATTATTAAAAAAAAAGAAGAAACATACTAATGCTCTTTTTATTTCCTTGAAATAATCAGTATTATATTAAAAATCAAGCATTATTGATATTTTTGGTGTACCCTATTATTTATTTTATTCATTTATTGATTTATTTGTTGTCCAACAAGGTCTTCCCGAAGAACCCTCCCCAGTTAGTTTTCGCATAGGTGGCGCTGGTGGAATTAGCGGTGGGGGTAGCAGCAGCAACAAACCCAAGGCGGCAGCCCCCAAAGAAAACCGACCTACTATGCCCATGGCTGCCAGGCCAGATAACGATCCTGAGGTCATTCAAATAGATGATAATGACGATCCAAAGGAAATTATAATCCCCAGCAGGTAATTGATAATAATAGACGGTGTACGTTTTTTTTATGAACAGGTAACACACGGCGTTTTTAACCGAAATCGTATTTCAACCAAGCACCACTGCTTCCCACATATTATAATTTAATATAAAAACCAGTTTATTCGGTTTTAGAAGAAGGCAACCTATTTCCAGGGACAGATCTCACAGCCCATGGGAAGAGGAATCTCCACCTCTAAACACTAAAGGGAAAAGGTCTTCACCATCCCCTATCACAGATAAAAGAAGACCTGCTGCGCTACGGCCTAGGGAGAGGTCACCGCCAGAGAAGAAGCGAGCCGTGGAAAAAAAACCTTCACCGCAGAGAAGGAGATCTCCAGAGAGAAAGCCTAAGCTTTCACCAGAGAGAAGGAGATCTCCGGAAAGAAAGCCTTCACTTGAGAGAAGAAGGTCCCATGAGCGAATGAGGTCTTTGGAGAGACGAAGATCTCCTGACAGGCGCAGGTCGCCGGATAGGCGGAGATCGCCGAATAGAATGAGAAGATCAAGGTCGAGGGAGTTATTGAGAAGATCAATGGAGAGGATGATGAGAAGGTCGCCTGGCAGGGGGTCGTCTAGGGATAGAAGGTCGAGATCGTCAAGGTAAGATTCTAAATAATAATATTTGTTTTTCCAACAAATCTTACTTGAGAGGAAAAAAATTATTAATCATAACTACCACTCGACGTGTATTAATTCAGTTTCTTTTTCTAGATCACCGGATTCATACAGGAGTGACAGTCGACACTTTTCCAGGGAAAGGGATTCACGTGACTCTCGGGACATGAGAGATAAAGTTCTGCGGGAGAGAAGTAATCGGGATAGGGAGATGAGAGGTTATTCGAGGGAAAGAAGCTGGGACAGGGATAGAGTAAGGGAGAGTTCATTTGAACGGGACATCAGAGGAAAAGAAAGAATTAGAACGGTTGCAGATCTTCCATGGGAGAGAGAAAAGCAAAGTAAGTACAGATGTTACATTGGGAAGAACTTTTTCTAAAAACTTATATCAATAATTTTTTTTTATATTTCAGCTGGCATGTGGTATGATCATGGACCAGGTTAGTAGTACCTGGAACCATGATACACCTACATGTATAATATCCATGTGTATTGTAACTAGAACTTGTGCTATGTTTGGTTTTAAAATAAGTTTCGAAAAAATTTTCGAAGCTGTTTTTGTGCTCCTAGGCATATTACAGTTCTAAATGGTACTACGCTTTGTTTAAAAAAATGTCCTGGTCTTTTTTATAGCTTATTTCTTCTTTCACATTAAACACCAAACCTTTTTAGAAATATTATGCTAAGAAATATGAGTGTATTTTGTGAATCTAGGAAATATTCAACAATTTATTTGTTTTAGTCATGTTTCCTGGTCACGGGCAAGATTACGGTTATTATCCTCACCCTCACGGCATGCAAATGCGGCCAGGATTGAATTTTGTACCTCCTCCAGGTGCGGAAGAAGAGGAGGAAGATATTGAGGTAAACCTACTGATTTTTTAAACTTTTGCTTTTACTTTTGAAAAGTTTTATTAAAAAGAAATTGTAGTAATACTCATAGTTATTAAGAACAAAGTACTTATACAAAATACCTATTCCTAAAAAGATAAATTGTATCTTAATGATATAATAATATATACAGTATGTCTCCGTAAGTTTGCACCATATGGAAAACTTTTTTATTATTCATTTTACGAAAAAAAGTATTCTTCATAAAAAGCTCAGCATGGTCTAAAACCTAAAATGCAACCATCAAATATCGAAATTTTCCAGTCATATACGAGGTTCGTCAAAAAATGTGAATTTTTCCCAAGAGTAAAGTACCTTTATTTTTGACATTATCAAAAATTGTTATTAATAAAAGTTGATCAGAACTAAAAACCACGTCTAAATATGCAATTATACGCATTTATGTTGAAAAATTATTTTATTAATTTAATGCGTGTTATTGCATATTTCGACGTGGTTTTTAGTTCTGATTAACTTTTTTTAATAATGTCAAAAATAAAGGTACTTTACTCTTGGAAAAATTCACATTTTTTGACAAACCTCGTATATGACTGGAAAATTTCGATATTTGATGGTTGCATTTTAGGTTTTAGACCATGCAGAGCTTTTTATGAAGAATAACTTTTTTTCGTAAAATGAATAATAAAAAAGTTTTCCATATGGCACAAACTTACGGAGACATACTGTATATTATTCATGAAGTTTGTTCAGAAAATTTTAGTGTCTTCATAACGAGAGGTGTATAAAACTTTTTTGATCAAAAATTTTTTTTTAGGTTAACACTGTTTCTGTGCTTCGTTTGCTTACAGCTTTAGAAGAAAAGTTGGGTTCTTTGGGTCCCAAAATAATCGATTTGTTGGCCCAAGCATTGGCGCTGGAGAAAAAAGAACCTAACAGTAGTGAGCAGTTACTGGATAACGAAATTAATGTTGTAATGTTCGAAACAGTAAGTAAATCAACTTTACAAAATTGACATTATTAATTATATATTTTGGCGTTTCCTGAGCGTCCGAGTAACAGTGTCGTGTTTTTTTTTAGGTAAAAGAAAAATTGAAAGGTCAACTTTTAGCTGGACTAGTCGACCCGATGCAAGAAAGAGCTTTTAAAAAAGCCATCCACAAAACGGCAAATCTCATTCACGTGGCCGGCCAGCGTAAGAGACAAAGGGATGCTTTAACACCTGGTACGAATTGTTATGTTTTCTTGTCAAATCAATAACATGCCCTACGAAATGTAGGAAAGGATGAATATTTATTTGTTCATCAGGTGGAGTGGGAAAAAGAGTTATTTAACGACCTCATTGCGTAACTAATCAAATCCCTCTATTTTTAGTAACTGCCGCTGTAGCAGTGCCAGGGGTAGGAGCAGTCGACAAGGCTGCCATTGCCAAACAACTGGCAAGCGCTCTAATTGCCCAAGGAAAGACCGACGTCACTAAAGCAGAACTGGAACAGTTGATTGATGCTGTGGTAGGTCAAAAAATATGTAGCCGATCTTCACAAATATTTGTTCAAATAGATAAAGAAAAAAGCTATCCAACAGTATTGTATGGTGTTCCTCAAGGAACAATTTTAGGACCAATATTTTTTAATATTTATATTAACGACTTATTTACTATAAATTGCGATGGACAAATTCATAGTTTTGCAGATGATACTACAATTTTTTATACCGATACAAATTGGGACAACTTAAATAGTGAAATTAAAAAAGATTTTAAAGTTATAAAAAATTGGTTTGATAACAATTTGTTAACAATTAATTTTAATAAAACAAATTATATTCCTTTTACTTTAAACCTAAATAAGCTACCACGAAGTATGAAGACATTCAACTTTTTAAAGTTAATAAAATAAAATATTTAAGAATTATTTTTGACAGTAAATTAAATTGGAATTTTCACTTAGAATACTTCATTAAAAAATTAAGAAGTTTACCACCGATTTTTAAAAACATTTTAAATGTAAGACATATGGAAATATTATATTACGCGTTAGTTAAAACTCATTTAAATTACGGAATTTGAGGTTGGGGAGGAATAAATAGAACTTTGGTTAAAAAATTAGAAATATTACAAAAAA
Source organism: Polydrusus pterygomalis (assembly GCA_963969555.1). Classification (NCBI taxonomy): domain Eukaryota; kingdom Metazoa; phylum Arthropoda; class Insecta; order Coleoptera; family Curculionidae; genus Polydrusus; species Polydrusus pterygomalis. The sequence goes on from OZ018381.1 coordinate 54,775,864, forward strand.
GGTTTCTAAAAATTATATTCAAAAAAGATGATCTTTATCCTTCAAAAGAATTGTATTCAGAAACAAAAAAGTTGAACATAAGACAACTTTACATTTATAATATCATAATATAATATATATTTACAAATAAAAACCTTATATAATTTAAAAACGTCACGTCCTAAAAATGAAATAACCATAAAATCTAAAATTAATAAATTTCAAATATTTATGTTTTTATTTAAACATTATTTACCAACAAAAATTAAAAAATTGATTTCATTAAAAAAATTTTAAGTTGAAATAAAAACATGAATATTAAAAACAGACAATTTGAAAATATTTTTAGAAATGCTTTAATTAATTAATCTTGTTCTGAATAATTTATATAAGTAATATTTTTTACTTTAAAACTTGATTTTTATTAATGCATAATTATGATTTTACATACTAAAACAAAAAATAAGATTTGCCCCTAACAAGCTGAGCTTCAGGGGATTGAAGAATAAGTTTATAGAAGACAACATAAACATATTTATTTTATTATTAAATTTTAAAAAAACCTATTATTATTTTGTAATGACTGCAAGCAAGAAGATTGTGTGGTTCCCAAAAAACGTTTTAACTTTTTTTAAGGTTGGCATGGCTGAAGCGTCGAAATCATCAAACAAACCAGTAAACGCTGCAGGTTTTCTGGCACAGTTGACGGGCGGAGGTAGTAAACCAGCGCCAGAACTTCAAAGAGAAAAAATTATAATTCCACGGACCACGCAAGTGTTCGAACAAGACAAAACGGGGGATAAAGTTATCGATCTGGATAAGTTGACCGAACCGGTGTCGCCAAGTACTCCCGAAAAATCGAATACCAGTAACATGGAGAACTTGTCCGACTCGGATTTGCAAACTTTGTTGCAAAATTTTAAAGATTTGTCCACCGAAGAGCAGATGAATTTGATTAATTATTTGAAGAAGATGGAGTTGGATGAGCCGGAAAGAGTTGAAAGGTACGTAGTGAGGAAATTATTTTAAATTATCGTTTTAAGGTGTTCATTAGTGTAGCTCGAAAGGGCGAGTAGTTCAAATGAATAATGATTGATGAAGATTTTTTTAGTTATTTCTTTATAGCTCTTGTAGTTTTTAAGATATTTAGCTCTAATTTGGAATATAGGTTAATCTGTATGACTTACATCATTGGGCTTACCAAATGGTTTTAAGAATCTACAGGGAGATATTTTTTCAGGGGTCATGCCTCCTTTTCTCCCCATGAACTTTTTTTCGGGTTTGTTCGTTAAAATGTCAAAATAAATACAAACAAAAGGTTATCTAAATGAAGCCAGAGCTTATTAGGCTATTTAAAAAATTTTAATTTCATCTAGCGAAACACAGAAAACCTTTTTTTTTGCTTTAATGCTTTAGAACAAAACAAAAAATGCATTTTGTATTTTAGAATCCACCAGCGGCGCACCGAAAAAAAGTTCATGGGGAGAAAAGGGAGCATGACCCCTGAAAAAATATCTCCCTGTAGATTCTTAAAACCATTTGGTATGCCCAATGATGTAAGTCCTACAGCGTAACCTATATCTCAAATTAGAGGTAAATATCTCAAAAACTACAAGAGCTATAAAGAAAAAACTAAAAAAATCTTGAAATTTCAACACCTTGTAGATCGGCAACGAAGCGTTTGCGGACCTGTTTATATGAATAAGCCAAAGAATTACCCCTTTTCGTATTTACATGATATTTAGGAACACCCTGTATATATCCAGGTTTTTTTTTATCTATAATGCGAATAAATATCTATTTACACAAAAAAAAATTTTCTTCATAATTTTGAAAAAAATTGTTGCATGTCGTGGTATTTATTTAAAAGAAATTTCATAAGTAAGTGTTGTGGAGTTCAAATATGGTGTGACAGTGCCATGTAGAGAAGCTAGTTCTGGTTCCTTATAATCCATCGATGTTTCGTAAGTACTAACTAAAAGATTTCAAGTTTTACCTCATATAAAAAATCCAACGAATTTTGTAACTCTGTCGATAAATATCCTGCGTCTTAAGGGCATAAAAATTATGACTCATTCTTATAATTTTTGTCCGAAATCTTCCTTTTTTCTATTCTGGTCCATTTTGTCACACAGTTAAGAGACTGGTGTACTTTCTTACTTCAAACAAATTAACTTATGGAAAACAAAACTCGTGTTTTTTCTCAACTATATTTTGTTTTGATGTCTTGAGTCTTATCTTTCCTGGGTATGCGTTTTTTTAAATTCTATTTCCAAAACCAGCCGGACTTTGTCGAAAAGCCAATGAGCCACGTGTACATCTAATCTTTTCAGGTTATTAATTTTTTTTTAATTTCAGACTAAGGAAATTTGTTAACCTTGGACCGGAAAAGGCGGAAAAGAAAGAAGTGATCGATTTAGATAAGGACGACGCAAGTCCCGGTCGCAACGGACGTGCAAACAGTCCGTTTTCAAATAGATTGCAAGGTGCGAATCCTGATCCGGAGTCCTACGAAAATAATAGGAAAGATGTGGATGATAAGCCGGTGAAGATACATTTGGACTCTGAGGATGAAGATTATAGTTATGAAGGTAATTTGTTTGGGCGAAAGATTAGACTTCTTTCCTGCACTAAAACTACCGTTTTTATTTTAATATTCGTGGATCGTTTATTTTTTAGATGTATTTAAGGCCGCCTCGAAGAACATCAAACAAAAAGAAATGGAAAATAATCGCAAACTCGTCGAAGATTCCATCGAATTCGGTACGGCTAAAAAAGAGTCGGACTTGACGGACGCCAAAGCACTTATTTCGAATCTAATGAACTCGCTGGGTAGCAGCGCGTCTAGCTCGGGTATCAATTTACTGGGCTTACCGCTGTCCGGCAGCAACACCATGGCGAATTCGAATAGCATCACCACGCCCACGTCGTCGGCGGATTTCGCGAAGACTTTGAGCAGTATTAACCTCGAAAATTTGGCGAGTATAGTGAGCAGCGTGCAGAGTAACGAGCTGAAAAAACTACATTTCGAGCCGCCTCACAGCGAAAGCTTGTTACCTGTCAATAGGTAAGAATAATAGGCGACTGTATCGATTTTTCGTCGTTGAGTTTTCTGTGTTTGACCTGTGGAGGGCGACGATATTGTTTTTTTACATTTGTTATATTGGTGATTATTGCATGTGTTCTTTTTTCTGCTTAGTTCATTGATCCCCTTTCATTTTTCTCCAATTGTTAATAATTGCTAGCTCTTTGTGTTTTGGATACCGACGTTGACAGTAACATCATGCTATAAAAGACAGACAAGTAACAAATAAAATTGGACAACTTAAATAATAAAGTTAAAAAATATTTTAAAATTATAAAAAATTGGTTTGACAAAAATTTGTTAACAATTAATTTTAATAAAACAAATTATATTCCTTTTACTTTAAACCTAAATAACCTACCACGAAATATGAATAGTATTCAAATAAATGAACACATTCAAATTTTTTAAGTTAATAAAATAAAATATTTAGGAATTATTTTTGACAGTAAATTAAATTCGAATTTTCACTTAGAATACTTAATTAAAAAATTAAGAAGTTTACTATCGATTTTTTAAAACAGTAAAAAAATTTTAAATGTAAGATATATGGAAATATTATATTACGCGTTAGTTAAAACTCATTTAAATTACGGAATTTTAGGTTGGGGAGGAATAAATGGAACTTTAGTTAAAAAATTAGAAATACTCCAAAAAAGGTTTCTAAAAATTATATTCAATAAAGATTATCTTTATCCTTCAAAAGAATTATATTCAGAAACAAAAAAGTTGAACATAAGACAACTTTACATTTATAACATCTTAATATATATATTTAAAAATAAAAACCTTATATAATTTAAAAACCATAATCTTAAATACAGGTCATAAAAATTAAATAACCATAAAACCTAAAATAAATAAGTCCATAGGACCAAAAAATTCCAAGTATTTATGTTTTTATTTAAACGATTATTTACCAACAAATATTAAAAAATTGATTTCATTAAAAAAATGTAAAGTCGAAATAAAGACAGGGATATTAAAAACAGACAATTTTGAAAATATTTTTAGAAATGCTTTAAATAATTAGTATTGTTCTGAATAATTTATATATATTTTTTTTTGCCTTGAGCATGGCTTATTTAGCCACCGCAGAGTATACTAATTAAATAAATTATAGATTTAATAGTTTTCTAAAATTTAATGATAGGGATATCGGTATATAACATAGGGATCTGCACAGGGACACTCGTTTCACGCCACTGAGGCCTATCAGGGCAACTTGAATTTATACATAGGAAATAATTTATATAAGTAATATTTTTTACTTAAAAATTATAAACTAATAATTTTATTATAGTTAATATATTTCTTCAAAAAAAAACTGCGTTTACACTATAAATTAACATTTTTACTTTACAACTTAATTTTTAATGCATATTTATGATTTGTGATTTTACATACTAAAATAAAAAATAAGATTTGCCCCTAACAAGCTCAGCTTCAGAAGATTGAAGAATAAGTTTATAGAAGAGAACATAAACATATTTATTAAATTTTAAATAAACTTATTATTATTATTAAATGACGTTTGCAAAAGTTTCGAATGGTAGTCGTTTTTTGGTCATTGTTTTCTTAGTAGATATTCCAAAATTTTAAAAATCAAACTATAATGAAAAAGCCCATTCTATTAACTAACATCTTTGCTACGCACAAGAATTTAAAAAAAAATTTCACAAAGCAAAATATTTTTGACTTTGTTTTTCTCACTATTACTGTTTACCCATTTTCATATTTCAGGACGAATCCAGAGCCGGAATCCAGACTTCCCAATCCTTTAAGGATCGACAGGAGCCCAGTAACACCCATCATAGAACCTCCAAGCCTATCCGAACTAGGTCCAAACCAACCGATCATGTTTGAACCTCCACCTAGCGGAAGAGGTCCAAGTCCCAGAGGTTTAATACCTCCTTCAATGCAAGGCCGTATGGGTCCAAATTTATTAGGCCCATTACAGCTAGAACGACCCCAAGGTCCTTTAAATTCAGGAGGTCCTTTAGGTCCAGGCCCAATGGGTTCCATGGGAGCAAATTTAAGGGGACCCATGGGTCCAGGTCCAGGTCATTCTATGGGCCCAGGATTAGGAAGTATGGGGCCAAGACCGAGAGGTCCTGGACTTTTTTCGCAAAGGGGACCTCCTTTTGGAAACGGAGGTTTTCCAAATCATAGAGGACAGCGACCGCCGCCGTTTAATCCCAATCCGAGATTCGGGGGACCTAGGGCACCTTATAGGTGGTAGAAAGTAGGAGTGTTATAAGTTAAAAATTAAGTTATCCTTAGGTTTGATTATGTTTTCTATGTATGATGTAAATAAAGTGATAGTAAATTGTGGGCTATTTTTTTTATTTATATATATGACGGTAGTAATCGCAGCGAACCCTATAGACCAGTTGACATAATATGTCATCAATCAGCCTTTATTTCTAGTGATGTAAAAAAAACATTTTTTTTTTCAAATTAAAAAAAAATTCATTAATTAAGACATTTTTTTTTTGTTTTTTATGAAAAAAATAAATAACCATATTTATTGGTTGTGCGTTGTTCCCGGTTGGACCAAAATTATTGAAAATACACCAGAAAAATGGGAGATTTTATATTTCTAATAAAATTATTAAAAATCATCATACGACAGCGACATCTACTGCCAGGGTAAGTATTCCAGCAACCAGCAAAACGATGTTTTCTTTCATGAGATGAATTTTTTTTTTTTTTTTTTTTTTTTATGATCGAGCACAAGCACTATAGGAAAATCCTTTAAGGCGCTCTGGGAGCGGTGCGTGTGCGAAGAAAGCGATTCACGTTTTTCTTGAATCGTTGGAGGTTATATTCGGTTGGAAACACGGTCTCAGAAAGGCCGTTCCACAAAGATGACGTCCTCCAAATGAAAGAGTTCTGAAACAATGATGTTCGGGGTGTACTAAGTTGAACCACATAGGGATGGGCGGCAGTGGTTCGTCGTGTGTTTCTGCTATGCATTACTCTAGGTGGAATCGAGCGGGCAATATCTGTCGAACACTTGCCATGAAAATATCTGTAGAAGAGAGTCAAATCACCAACCTGTCTTCGATGTTCTAAGCTGTCGAGGTTCTTAGTCAGCTCGTGGTCGCCGATTAGACGAACGGCTCTCCTTTGGATGGAATCCAACAACCGAAGGGTATGCTTCGGTGCAGAACTCCAGATATGAGAGCAGTATTCCAGTGATGGTCGAATCTGGGCTTTATAAAGTGTCAAAAGTTGTTGAGGTGTATACAACTTTTTGGTACGGAAAAGTATACCGAGCTTCTGAGAAGCTGCCCTGGCGATTGCCACTACGTGATTATGCCAAGACATATTTCCTCCCAGGTTGACACCCAGCAAATTAATAGACGAAGTCAGTGAAATTGCGTGTCCTGCTATAACGATATCGGGTTCTGCAATGTTGACCTTCTTAGAGAAAACTGCAGCCTGGGTTTTTTGAGCGTTAAATTCGACTTGGTTACTGTCACCCCAAGACAAAATTTCTTCCAGGTCTTTATTGAGGCGTGATACTTCATGTTGTCTGCGAAGATGTGCGTCAGTAGCCGATGTTTGAGGTTTCAAAGTAAAAGATGAGATAAGTGTGCTGTCGTCAGCAAAGCAATATAATGGATTTTCTGTTTTCGCTAGAAGGTCGTTAATGTACAGTAAGAAGAGAGTGGGAGATAATATGGACCCTTGAGGAACACCAGCATTGATGGTGAAGGTGTCTGAGAGAAACCCGTCAATCGCCACTTGCAGAGAGCGGTCCTTGAGGAAGCTAGACAACCATGAACAAAATCGACCGGGCATACCATAAGAACGCAGTTTGCTTAGGAGCCCCTCGTGCCAGACACGGTCAAAGGCTTTAGAGATGTCCAGTGCAATAGCCCGGGACTCCCCATGATGTTCGATTGCGTTGCTCCAAAGATGAGTGACATAGGCTAGCAGGTCTCCTGAGATGAATTTGCGCAACAAAGCACACTACAGCGCCTTCTGCCGGAGCCGGAACGATTTTCGGGGAAAACTCTTTTTCTTAAAAATAGGAATAATAAAATAAAAATAAGTAAACATAACAGATCGCTTTTATTTGCTGAAAAAAAAAACAACATTTTTGCAACCCGCAATGTTTTTTTTCTAAAAAAAATTTTTTTTTAAAAAAAGTTTTTTTTTTAAATTTACACTACTATTTATTTCATAGGGTTGTATATGTACAATAATTGAGGACAGATAATTTCGTATACTAAACTATGACACTGTAAATGCAACTTTATTACCTTTGTAACGTGGTAATTGTTATCATGATATCTGTCAAAGTATTGTCATTATTCTTATTTGATTTAAAAATGCCTCATTTAAGTATTATTGAAAAAGCAAGAATAATATCTTTAGTAGAAATAAGATGGTCTTATGGAAAAATAGCTGATCATTTTAGAGTACCTAGATGTACTGTTCAAGGAATTGTAAAAAATGGCGCTATCATCAAAACACTTGAAAGGTCTGTTAGTTGGGTTCGGCTTAAATAATAGAAAATCATCAAATGAAGCAGACCGAAATTTGGTGGAATATTTAAGGCAAAATCCATTTGAAACTGCAGTATCCGCTATGCACATAACAGGATTCCCTGCTTCATCTAGAACTGCGCAACGCCGAGTAAGACAATAATGTTCCGAATTAAGAAATCGAGCAGCTGCATCCAAACCGTTTTTAAAAAATAGTGATGAGGAATAAAGAATTGGATTTGTTATGCAATATTTACCAGAAAATGATTTTTTTTTGGTAAAATGTTATTTTTTCCGATGAGAAAACTTAACCACCCGTATGATGAGAAGTATACTCAAAAAAAGCAAACCAGTGGACGTTTCTCCGTTAATGTGTAGGCATGGATAAGTGTCTACGCGGTGCAGGTATGCTGGCATATTGGTGGAATACTAAACTAATATATATCTTTTGGAGAATGTATTATTTTGTCAATGCCAAGGAGGAAGATTACGATTAGTGTTAGAATCCAATGACGCAGCAATTAAATATTAGTATTTTGTTTCTCGTTTGTTAATAAATTTTCCCTTTTTGGCTTAGTAGTTTTCCTGGTATTATTTTATAATTTTCTTATTTCGCGGCTGTAATTTAAACATAAAAATATTTAGAAATAACCATTATTACTTATTGTAAAAAATCGTACATACAATAATTTACAGCTATGTATATAGCTGGTGTTCTAACCAGGTATAAGCTGCAGCTAGGTGAGAAACCCGTTTTACCCAATTTTGTTGTAATTGTCAAGTTATGTATGGGTGGAGTGTACGAATTTATATGTCGTCAACTTATATATTTAGGTTCTATATATGTTCGAAAAAGCACTTGTGTTCCATAATATTGGAAAATATTGCCAAGGAAGCCTTCAATGACTATGTATACCAACCTTAACTCAAACTTGTAGTAGATGGCAAAGAGGTATAATATTTTAATTATTGTCTATGCATGCTTATATACTACCTCTGTTGCGTAAAAACTACTGAGTTCCACAAGAGCTGTATGCTGATTCGATATTGAACAAAGTTTTAAGGGGCCTTTCGATTTTTTTAATCTACTTGCATAGATATATATAGAGTAAGTGCGCCACGAGACTTAACATTACTTGATTTAAATTAGCTTTAAAAAAATGGTGATTTGTGTGTGTGTGGAATTAAGGATATGCAATTTTTATATTAGAGGATAAACAACCACAGGCACTGCCCAAAATTAAAATAAAAAATTGTGTCGTCTATCATCGATTCTAAAACCCATATTATAAAATAGTGTCGGGAGAAATAATTCTTATTGAGTGACTATAGTCACAGAATATATAGCTACGCAAAGCTATATATTCTGTGCTATAGTTTGAAAACTTACGTCATCACATCCGCGATAACGTTGCGAACTCGGCATCTAATCATCTGTTGTATGCTCCAAAGTGCAAACAATATTTATTTACAACTGATTTACATATTAAAGTGAATAACTTTAACTTTAGTAAAGTGACTGTTTAGTGTAACCGGCTGATTTGTATATAATTATGTTTTTAGAGATAAATGACGAAATATTAAATATATTTTTAGACACTGTAAAAAGTAAGTTTAAATACTATTTTATAGCTACATTTAAAGGGCCATAATCGCTACTGAGTTTTTCCACTAGCGCATATTGCATTTATAACGGAACCTTTAAAATATACGATCAGTCACCGGAGACACTCGTTTAAGGTGAACCCACGGACCATCCATTGCTTTTAACATTATGAAAGCTGGGTTGTGGCTTTCAAATAAGCCCAAAATTTATAGAAAAATTTGGTGTGTAATATGCTTTCGCTACTAACAATTTTTTAACCCCATTTCTGTAGGTACTTACGTTCACTTTGCAATACTTTGCATCAGATCACGGGGAACATGAATAAACATCTTACTATTGAATAGAATTATTTAGTTTCTTGTTTGGGACAAAGATGGTATTATTAGACATATTATGAAACTTTTTCGTGTATTGTGTATAGAAAGAGATACTGTTTCGAGTATAAACGAAAGCACCAAAGCAAAGGGTATTTACACGTTTAAAACATTTATAAATTAAAAATTTGTATTCTAATTCACTCTATATTATTTTGAAAGAAAAAAATCAAACATAACACTTCAGGAGAATAAGACATTACATGATCATAACACCGGACGTTGTATAAATTATCAAACGATACCAGTAAAAAGTAATTTCGGAAAAAAATCGCTTTTATATGACGGAATAATAAAATATAACAATCTTCCCAAAAATACCAGAAAAATTAAAAAATTGGCAACTTTTAAAAAACAATTAAAGAGATACCTATTTACTAAATTAAATTATTTATAAAATTGATTTTATTAATGAATTAAATTAGATTAACTTCCATTTTTTTTAATGGTTATTATTTTCTTTATTATGTTGTCACTTATTTCCATGTAATGAACTGTAAAAGTTAGTTTGGAATAAAGACATTTTGAAAGTTAATTTATTTTTAAAAATAATATGGGTACCTAATTCCGTTCCGCTGCTTTTGTTTCCATAGAGAATATATAAGAATTGAATTGCGCAAGCGAAGCCACGGGTATAAAAATATAAAATCACTTTAGATAACAAAATACGAAATCAAAAAGATGCATGTGCAAACATTTCACCTGTGTAACAAAATCCATTATCTATCTATATATTTTAGATAAGTGCAAATCGCACCTAAATTAAATAGTGCTGTTTTAGACTAAAACACAATGCTCCTCGTGGTATTTGCTGGAATAGCCGTATTTTACTATTTTCTTGTTCGCCCATATAACTACTGGAAAGAACGTGGTGTCAGACAAGGGAAACCATGGATTCTTTTTGGGGACCAATGGGGAATGATCTTCAGACGTATGAATATGGCCGAAATGGTTTCTTACAATTATAAATTAATACCAAACGTTAGGTAAGCCCATCCTTAATCTCTGTTTTTCATGTAGCAGAGTTTTGTTTTCAAAATATACCTACTATAATTTGTGGTTGAAGGTTGCGTAGACAATGAAGTATTATCAAAAAATTTACCTTATCGGACTTCCGCATTGTCTTTATTTTGTTACGTTCAAGTGTAAACTAGTTTACTATAATTTGTTTTAGTATAGTTAGGCCAACTCTAAAAATTATTTTCTCCCAAAGAAAAGCCTAAGTTGGGCGTAATTTTTTTAGATATTATGGTATATACCAGTTTGTAAAGCCAAAACTAGTAATCTGCGATCCACAGTTGATAAAAAATGTAACGATCAAAGACTTTGATTACTTTACGGATCATGTTGCAGTGGTAGATCCAAAATCGGATCCATTATTTGCCAAAAACCTGCTGGGTTTGAGAGGTAAGGAAATAATATACAGGGTGTTACAAATTTGACGCTTCCATTGGGATACAGGCTAGCAAGCCGTTGAAAAATTTCAAGTACGATATTAGGAAAAATCCGAAAATTCTCGTTTCGGTTTTTATTTTTTTCTAGCTTTATTTACACAGATAAACAATTTCGTTGTAATTTTTCTTATTTCCTTTCTACTACTGCATTTGGAACGATTATCTTTTTAGGTGATGAATGGAGAAAAATGAGATCCACATTAACAGGATCATTTACCAGTAGTAAAATGAAAAATATGTTCAATTTAATATCAGAAGCAGCTTAAAATTATGCCCAATATTTTGTTGACAAAAAGAATAATATCGATGTTGAAATGAAAGATTCCTTTATGAGGTGAGTGCGTGTCACTTTCAGCTCAGAGCGGCTATTGTTATGACGACTGTATTCTTATGACCCATGACAAAACAAGATACTTATAAAAAATAAAACTATATAAATAATTAAACCTAATAGAATAATAATTGTTTTAGATTTACAATTGATGTAATAGCCACTACGTCTTTTGGTGTCAAAGTCGATTCTTTAAAAGATAGGACCAATGATTTTTTTGAGATGGGAAAAGAACTAACCGAGATAAGTTTTGTAGCTCTCTTGAAAATAGTGCTGTTTCAAAACGCTGCTAAAATATACAGGGTACGTTTGTTTCGTCTATTAGAAATTAATGGGCACATTCAATAGTTTTTCTATCATCCATCCCATCCCGTCAAATACAATAAATTTGGAATTAATTCAAACCGATCTACAAAAAAAAGTGTATAATATGTAATGCTTCTTTTTTTTTAGTTTTTTGAGTTTGGAATGTTTCGAAAAGAAGTAAATAATTTCTTCTCCGCTTTAATAAACGATACTATTAAAACCAGAGAAGAACAAGGCATTTACAGACCGGACATGTTGCAAGTTTTAATGGAAGCTAAAAAGGGAATTGATAAAGAAGAAGATCAAGCTGAGGAATTGGGCTTTGCAGTTACCGAAGAATATATTGGTAAGAATTCTAGACATGTTTCATAAATCATGCCGTATATACGTCTATCTTCAACAAAAATATTAACTTTTAAAACCAAATAGACACACAACAAAGTATAAAAAAATATTTTATAAAGTATTAAAAATGTTCTCCAGCTGTTCTGGAGTAGATCAATCATTCTCAAAATTCCTGTTGTAACTAAGAGTGGCCCCAGGCTTATATTATACAAGTACTTATTTTTTAAGGTAAGTCTAAAATACCTCGAGAAATTACAAACGAAGACATAACCGCCCAAGCACTGATATTTTTCTTCGCTGGATTTGACTCTGTATCTTCATTGATGACGTTTACGTCGTACGAATTAGCTTTGAATCAAGATATTCAAGATCAGCTCAGAATGGAAATTAATGAAACACTGGAAGCTTGTCCTGATGGCAAAGTGACCTACGAAGCCATCGCTAAAATGAAATATATGGATATGGTTATATCAGGTAAACGTGGTTTATTTTGCGCGCTCAATTCAATGTTATAGATTCGCGATTCATGTTACTAGGATTCGGGGTTTAGGCGGGGGCGTTGATGAACGAAAACATTTAGAATATAATTATTACAATACAATATACATATTAACTTTTAAATGTACCATGTCATATTTTTGTTTAGAATCTCTAAGAAAGTGGCCCCCATTTGTGTTAATTGGCCGCGAATGCACAAAAACCTACCACATCGAACCTACACGTCCAGAAGAAAAACCTTTAGTGGTGCCGAAAGGAATGGCAATCCAAATTCCTCTATACGCAATACACCACGATCCAAAATACTATCCAGATCCGGAAACATTCGATCCAGAAAGGTTCAGTCCAGAAAATAGAAGTAAATTAACTCCTAACACATTTCTAGGATTCGGGCAGGGACCTAGGAGTTGTCTAGGTTCTAGATTTGCCTTGTTGGAAGTTAAAATTGTAATTTTTCATCTCTTAAGGAAGCTTAAAATGGTAACAACTGAAAGGACTCAAATTCCCGTACAGTTGAACAGGAAATTCGCGATTAATATTCGTCCAGAGAACGGGCTTTGGTTGGGATTACAGAAACTTGCCTAAGCGTATTAGGTTATGTTTTTGAGTACTTACTCTCAGGTCACTCAACTAACTGTGGACAATTTTTGTAGCTCCTTTATCGGAATAAAGTGCGTATAATCAAAACAACACAGCGCAGCGTTGTAAATATTTTTGGATTTTTTTATAATAAAACTAGTAAATATTAATAAATTTGTTTTATTACACAAAGTACCGTAAAACGGGGGGTTACTTTGTCACCCCATATATTTAGGCTGACAAAATCCCGTGGTTGGGGCTACTTTGTCACCAAATTTTAAATACACGTAAAACACCTGAAACAACATTATAGCGACAAAGTAGCCCCAGATATGGATGTAAAATTTTTTGGGGTGGTATATATCAATTTTTTTAATGGCAAAATGATGAAAAACGCGAAAAATAAACTACTGCTTTATACAAAAGTAGCAAAATATTTATTTCTAGTAAAGAAAACTGTAAGTACATTTATTAACGAATATAAAACAGGAACTTTAATACCCAAACCTTAATGCTAGAATAAACATAAACAACAAAATAAATTTCAACTAAACAAAAAAAAAAGTGAAACCCGAGCTAAGACTAATCAGTGTGGCACAAAACTTAAGGTTTAAAGTTAGTGGAAATCCCCATTCTGCAACGACTCCCAGGGTCCTTGAAATTAACTGCTCTTCTTCCTTGCTAAGGTCTGTGGGATGTCCCACTTCTTGTGCCTTCCAAGGCATCTATTGACTAAGGTCATGCGTGGAATACCATAGATTTGAGCGGCTAGTTTTTTGCTCATACCGTTTGGAACGGCCTCCACTGCTGCTTCCAAATTTTCTTTGCTATAGTTACCATAATATGGTCGGCTGCCAGGGGTTTTTTCGTAGGTCCTCATGCTTCAATTAGGTAGCTGGATTGGATTTGTAACAAAAGAATCATCGTTAGTATTTGAGTCTCCGCCGGCCATTATACCCTCTATATAAAAAAAATATAGCGCGCCGCTGAAGAGGACAAAGTTACCCCGGGGTGACAAAGTAACCCCGTTTTACGGTATACTACACAATAAGACTTCCTTATCAAAATTTAACAGATGGCGAAGGCGATGGTAAAATAACTCAGTCCGGTTCTGTTGCCAACCGCTTGACGTAGGTAAAATATACCAAACTTCCTTCATCAACATAGTATAATTAACTAGACTGGGTACATATCGCTAATCGTCAGCCGAGAGTGCATCTAATATTAGTACTAAAAAAAAATTTACAATAAAAAAATACTTTTCTTTTCTTTTTTTTTATTTACTATTGCTTTTTTTGCCTCACCTTCCTGCGGAACGTGAAGGGGAAACATATCGCCAAATTGTCATTATAACAACTGACCAAAACTAGACAATGGTGCAAAATTTCCATTTTCTCGTATAGATAGGTAGTTTTCGGAGGCGGTGCCGTATAGTGCTCAACGTCCCGTTTCCAATGCCGCCTCGCTCGTCTGTCGGCCATATTGCAATCTCTTTGTCCACCTATATGTATAGTTTTATTTGTGGGGTCATACCGCCTAACGGCGGTATAAAGTACATTTTCATATTACGTTATATGTTTTACGACGTACTTAGTTATTTCACACAATATTATCATTATTACTACAGAGATTATGCATAGTTTTTTAACAATCAAAGATTATGCATAGTTTTTTCACAACCAAAGATCGGTGAAGATTATGGCATAGTCTTATGACAAACAAAGATTATGGCATATTTTTTATGACAAACAAATTTTAAGGCATAGTCTTATGACAAACAAAGATTACGGCATAGTCTTATGACAAACAAAGATTATGGCATAGTCTTATGACAAACAAAGTTTAAGGCATAGTCTTATGACAAACAAAGATTTTGGCATAGTCTTATGACAAACAAACATTAGTGCATAGTCTTATGACAAACAAATATTATGGCATAGTTTTATAACAACCAAAGATTATGTATATTTTTATGACAAACAAATTTTAAGGCATATTCTTATGACAAACAAAGATTACGGCATAGTCTTATGACAAACAAAGTTTAAGGCATAGTCTTCTGACAAACAAAGATTATGGCATAGTCTTATGACATTCAAAGATTTTGGCATAGTCTTATGACAAACAAATATTATGGCATAGTTTTATAACAACCAAAGATTATGTATATTTTTATGACAAACAAATTTTAAGGCATAGTCTTACGACAAACAAAGTTTAAGGCATAGTCTTATGACAAACAAAGATTTTGGCATAGTCTTATGACAAACAAACATTAGTGCATAGTCTTATGACAAACAAATATTATGGCATAGTTTTATAACAACCAAAGATTATGTATATTTTTATGACAAACAAATTTTAAGGCATGGTCTTATGACAAACAAAGATTATGGCATAGTCTTATGACAAAAAAAAGTTTAAGGCATAGTCTTATGACAAACAAAGATTATGGCATAGTCTTATGACATTCAAAGATTTTGGCATAGTCTTATGACAAACAAATATTATGGCATAGTTTTTTCACAACCAAAGATTGGGCATAGTTTTTTCACAACCAAAGTTTAGGCATCGTTTTTTCACAACCAAAGATTAGGCATAGTTTTATAACAAACAAAGATTAGGCATAGTTTTTTCACAACCAAAGTTTAGGCACAGTTTTTTCACAACCAAAGATTAGGCATAGTTTTTTCACAACCAAGGATGGTCTTATCAATTACGTATAATTTTTGATTTTCTTTAAAAAATTCATAAAAACGTTATTTTGTATATTTTCTTTGCTATTTGTGAGTTTTACGTTATTTTCGATGAAGATTTATAGAAAAGTTGTCATATTTTCGAATTTTAAATTTTTGAAATTTTTTCATGTATATAGTCATGAAAATTTGATGAAATCAATAAGGTAACATTTTCCTCGGAAAGTATAAGAGATATGGCAACAATGTATATAACTATTAAGTAGCATCCTTACGAGATCTTCACTTTAAGTTCTTAGTAATTTTTTGTAGGTCTTATAGTTTTTGAGATATGGAATTAAAAGTGGTTTTCATATATTTGGCAATATCTCGGAACTGATAAAACTTAGATAAAAACTTTTTAAATAAAAAAGTAGCCTTTTTCTATTCTCCATATAAAAAGATATATTAATTTCTATTCTAAAAGCGATAGTAAGGGACGTATTGAGGAAAATGTAAAAACTGGCAGAAATATTAGATTTTTGGTATTTTTTTAAAAATTCATAAAATCGTACTGGGTACATATCGCTAATCGTCAGCCGAGAGTGCATCTATTATTAGTACTAAAAATTTGTATTTAAAAAGTATTTTTCTTAGTTTCTTTTTTCTATGTTTTTTATTGCTTTTTTTGCCTCACCTTCCTGCGGAACGTGAAGGGGAAACATATCGCCAAATTGTCATTATAACAACTGACCAAAACTACACAATGATGCAAAATTTCCGTTTTCTCGTATAGATAGGTAGTTTTCTAAGACGGCGCCATATAGGTGCTTTTTAAAAGTTTTATACGACAGCTGTCATTTTGACAGGCAACTGTAATTTTTTTTTAAAGCTTTTCTTGTATCTTGCATTATAGATGTAAGAATCCGAAATTCAGTATCTAAATAACAAAGTTTTATACGACAGCTGTCAGATTTTGACAGGTAAGTTTCAATTTTTTTTTAGCTTTTTCCTAGCGAGAGTTACTACTGTAAGAATCCTAAATTGAAAATTTTTTCAGTTTCTAAATAACAAAGTTTTATACCATAGCTGTCAAATTTTGACAGGTAAGTTTCAATTTTTTTTTAGCTTTTTCCTAGCGAGAGTTACTACTGTAAGAATCCTAAATTGAAAATTTTTTCAGTTTCTAAATAACAAAGTTTTATACCATAGCTGTCAAATTTTGACAGGTAAGTGTCAATTAGAACAATATATTTGAAAAAAGTAGTATTTGAGATGACCTAAGCGAATCTCCAAACCAAAAATATGTGGGACGCACGCAATTCGATTTATTATCGATCCAACATGCCCCTACATTGATTTAAAAAAAAATCAGAAAATTGACTTCCCAACTTCCGATCGCCTTGGCAAACAATAGGCTTCTGTAGCCGACGGTCGTCTATGCGCCGAAAAAGTTTAAATCAAAAAAACTCATTTTTACGACCTGTGTCGAATGCCAACGAGATCCCGATATTTCTCCACTTTAAAAATTAATAACTTTTTTTCGGCACACCCTGTATATTCGAAATTTTTACACAATGTACCCCCACTATTCCTATCTAAACCCTAAAAGTTTTAATCGTCCCACTCTAACCGTTTCCGAGAAAAAAAATCGCAACTGTGAAAATGTCTTACATAGACGAAATTGTTCAAGAGCTGATCGGGGTTTTCGAGATTCCGCGCGGAAGAGACGTATATAATACTAGACTGGGTACATATCGCTAATCGTCAGCCGAGAGTGCATCTAATATTAGTACTAAAAAAATAATTTTCTTTTCCTTTTCTCTATTTACTATTGCTTTTTATACCTCACCTTCCTGCGGAACGTGAAGGAGAAACATATCGCCAAATTGTCATTATAACAACTGGCAAAAACTAAAAAATAAAAAAACGGGTGCAAAATTTCCGGTTTCTTGTATAGATAGGTAGTTTTTGGAGACGGCATCGTATAGTGGTCGACGTCCTATTTCCAATGCCGTCTCGCTCGATTCGCTACGACTTTTCGTTTCTGAAATATATGATATTAACTATTCTTACATAGATAGCTGATATATTGGTAAAAATTTTATTGTGCCGAGCCCTTTGGGCACGGCACTGTTGGAGTTCGTTCGTTTCATTTTATACTTTTGACAAAACCATTTGTTAGCAACCTCTAATTTTAAAACATTTCAATTCGTGATAAAAAATAAATTTAGTTTCTTCACAAACCTAGTTGATTTTTTTCGTACCGAGGATTGTCGCTGTAAGAATCCAAAATTTAAAAGACTTTCAGTACCTACCTACCCAAATAACGAAATATTAAAAAAATAAAAAGACGCGCCTGGAATTGAACCCGGGATCATCGTGACCAAAAGTCGTAATCTAATATATACCACTAGGCCACCGATCACTTTAAAAACAATATAGAATATTATTGCCTTATTAAAGATAAAGAAACCAAAAAATAATTTTTATTGTAGTTTTTTTTTATGATCCAAAGTAGTATTTGAGATGACCTAAACGAATCTCCAAATCAAAAATATGTGGGACGCACCCAATTCGATTTATTAACGATACAACATGTCCCTACATTGATTTAAAAAAAATCAAAATATTGACTTCCCAACATCCGATTACGTTGGTAAACAATAGGCTTCTGTAGCCGACGGTCGTCTACGCGTCGAAAAAATTTAAATCGAGAAAACTTATTTTTACGACCTATATCGAATTTCAACGAGAAACCGATATTTTTTGACTTTGGGGTTTAACAACTTCTTTTCGGCACACCCTGTATATTCAAAATTTTCACACAACGTACCCCCACTATTCCTCTCTAAACCCAAAAAGTTTCAATCGTCCCACTCTAACCGTTTCCGAGAAAAAAAATCGCAAATGTGAAAATGTCTTACATAGACGAAATTGTTCAAGAGCCGATCGGGGTTTTCGAGATTCCGCGCGGAAGAGACGTATATAATACTAGACTGGGTACATATCGCTAATCGTGAGCCGAGAGTGCATCTATTATTAGTACTAAAAATTTGTATTTAAAAAGAATTTTTCTTAGTTTCTTTTTTCTATGTTTTCTATTGCTTTTTTTGCCTCACCTTCCTGCGGAACGTGAAGGGGAAACATATCGCCAAATTGTCATTATAACAACTGACAAAAACTAAAAAATAAAAATAACGGGTGCAAAATTTCCATTTTCTTGTATAAATAGGTAGTTTTTGAAGACGGCATCGTATACTGCTCGATGTCCCGTTTCCAATGCCGTCTCGCTCGATTCGCTACGACTTTTCGTTACGGAAATATATGATATTTAATATTATGATATTGATATTAACATTGAACCCATCAGCACCGGCTTTTTTTAAAATCGCACAGCAAACGTATCAATGTGGAATATACTTTCCAAGTGTGTCCTATAAAAATATGTATTCAATCAATTTAAACATAAGTAAAGAAACTATTCTTACATTGATAGCTGATAAATTAGTTCAAAAGCTTATTTTGCCGAGCCCTTCCGGCACGGCACTGTTCCAATTCGTTTATTTTATTTCACACTTTTTACAAAACCATTTGTTAGCAATCTTTAACAATTGCCTAAAGAATTATCCAAGCCGAATGTCGATCGGATGGACCCAATTCGACTTATTAACGATTCAATAGGCACCTGTTTAGTCCCATATTTAACTTTGAAAAAATTAAAAAAATTATTTCCAAACTTTCGATCGCGCTCACAAACAATAGGGGTCTGTAGCCTACGGTCGTCTACGCGTCGAAAAAGTTTAAATCGAAAAAACTAATTTTTGTGGCCTGTATCGAATACCAACGAGATCCCGATATTTCTCGACTTTAAAAATTAATAACTTTTTTCCCGTACACCCTGTATATTCAAAATTATTACACATTGTACCCCCACTATTCCTCTCTAAACTGAAAAAGTTTCAATCGTCCCACTCTTACCGTTTCCGAGAAAAGAAATCGCAAATGTGAAAATGTCGAAACTGACGACGAACAACTTATTTTAAATGTAGCCGCCGTATATAATACTAGACTGGGTACATATCGCTAATCGTCAGCCGAGAGTGCATCTAATATTAGTACTAAAAAAAAAATTTACAATAAAAAAATACTTTTCTTTTCTTTTTTTTTATTTACTATTGCTTTTTTTGCCTCACCTTCCTGCGGAACGTGAAGGGGAAACATATCGCCAAATTGTCATTATAACAACTGACCAAAACTAGACAATGGTGCAAAATTTCCATTTTCTCGTATAGATAGGTAGTTTTCGGAGGCGGTGCCGTATAGTGCTCAACGTCCCGTTTCCAATGCCGCCTCGCTCGTCTGTCGGCCATATTGCAATCTCTTTGTCCACCTATATGTATAGTTTTATTTGTGGGGTCATACCGCCTAACGGCGGTATAAAGTACATTTTCATATTACGTTATATGTTTTACGACGTACTTAGTTATTTCACACAATATTATCATTATTACTACAGAGATTATGCATAGTTTTTTAACAATCAAAGATTATGCATAGTTTTTTCACAACCAAAGATCGGTGAAGATTATGGCATAGTCTTATGACAAACAAAGATTATGGCATATTTTTTATGACAAACAAATTTTAAGGCATAGTCTTATGACAAACAAAGATTACGGCATAGTCTTATGACAAACAAATATTATGGCATAGTCTTATGACAAACAAAGATTATGGCATAGTCTTATGACAAACAAAGTTTAAGGCATAGTCTTATGACAAACAAAGATTTTGGCATAGTCTTATGACAAACAAACATTAGTGCATAGTCTTAAGACAAACAAATATTATGGCATAGTTTTATAACAACCAAAGATTATGTATATTTTTATGACAAACAAATTTTAAGGCATATTCTTATGACAAACAAAGATTACAGCATAGTCTTATGACAAACAAAGTTTAAGGCATAGTCTTCTGACAAACAAAGATTATGGCATAGTCTTATGACATTCAAAGATTTTGGCATAGTCTTATGACAAACAAATATTATGGCATAGTTTTATAACAACCAAAGATTATGTATATTTTTATGACAAACAAATTTTAAGGCATAGTCTTACGACAAACAAAGTTTAAGGCATAGTCTTATGACAAACAAAGATTTTGGCATAGTCTTATGACAAACCAACATTATTGCATAGTCTTATGACAAACAAATATTATGGCATAGTTTTATAACAACCAAAGATTATGTATATTTTTATGACAAACAAATTTTAAGGCATGGTCTTATGACAAACAAAGATTATGGCATAGTCTTATGACAAAAAAAAGTTTAAGGCATAGTCTTATGACAAACAAAGATTATGGCATAGTCTTATGACATTCAAAGATTTTGGCATAGTCTTATGACAAACAAACATTAGTGCATAGTCTTATGACAAACAAATATTATGGCATAGTTTTTATAACAACCAAAGATTATGTATATTTTTATGACAAACAAATTTTAAGGCATAGTCTTATGACAAACAAAGATTACGGCATAGTCTTATGACAAACAAAGTTTAAGGCATAGTCTTCTGACAAACAAAGATTATGGCATAGTCTTATGACAAACAAAGATTTTGGCATAGTCTTATGACAAACAAATATTATGGCATAGTTTTTTCACAACCAAAGATTGGGCATAGTTTTTTCACAACCAAAGTTTAGGCATCGTTTTTTCACAACCAAAGATTAGGCATAGTTTTATAACAAACAAAGATTAGGCATAGTTTTTTCACAACCAAAGTTTAGGCACAGTTTTTTCACAACCAAAGATTAGGCATAGTTTTTTCACAACCAAGGATGGTCTTATCAATTACGTATAATTTTTGATTTTCTTTAAAAAATTCATAAAAACGTTATTTTGTATATTTTCTTTGCTATTTGTGAGTTTTACGTTATTTTCGATGAAGATTTATAGAAAAGTTGTCATATTTTCGAATTTTAAATTTTTGAAATTTTTTCATGTATATAGTCATGAAAATTTGATGAAATCAATAAGGTAACATTTTCCTCGGAAAGTATAAGAGATATGGCAACAATGTATATAACTATTAAGTAGCATCCTTACGAGATCTTCACTTTAAGTTCTTAGTAATTTTTTGTAGGTCTTATAGTTTTTGAGATATGGAATTAAAAGTGGTTTTCATATATTTGGCAATATCTCGGAACTGATAAAACTTAGATAAAAACTTTTTAAATAAAAAAGTAGCCTTTTTCTATTCTCCATATAAAAAGATATATTAATTTCTATTCTAAAAGCGATAGTAAGGGACGTATTGAGGAAAATGTAAAAACTGGCAGAAATATTAGATTTTTGGTATTTTTTTAAAAATTCATAAAATCGTACTGGGTACATATCGCTAATCGTCAGCCGAGAGTGCATCTATTATTAGTACTAAAAATTTGTATTTAAAAAGTATTTTTCTTAGTTTCTTTTTTCTATGTTTTCTATTGCTTTTTTTGCCTCACCTTCCTGCGGAACGTGAAGGGGAAACATATCGCCAAATTGTCATTATAACAACTGACCAAAACTACACAACGATGCAAAATTTCCGTTTTCTCGTATAGATAGGTAGTTTTCTGAGACGGCGCCATATAGGTGCTTTTTAAAAGTTTTATACGACAGCTGTCATTTTGACAGGCAACTGTAATTTTTTTTTAAAGCTTTTCTTGTATCTTGCATTATAGATGTAAGAATCCGAAATTTAAAAAAATTTCAGTATCTAAATAACAAAGTTTTATACGACAGCTGTCAGATTTTGACAGGTAAGTTTCAATTTTTTTTTAGCTTTTTCGTAGCGAGAGTTACTACTGTAAGAATCCTAAATTGAAAATTTTTTCAGTTCCTAAATAACAAAGTTTTATACCATAGCTGTCAAATTTTGACAGGTAAGTGTCAATTAGAACAATATATTTGAAAAAAGTAGTATTTGAGATGACCTAAGCGAATCTCCAAACCAAAAATATGTGGGACGCACGCAATTCGATTTATTATCGATCCAACATGCCCCTACATTGATTTAAAAAAAAATCAGAAAATTGACTTCCCAACTTCCGATCGCCTTGGCAAACAATAGGCTTCTGTAGCCGACGGTCGTCTATGCGCCGAAAAAGTTTAAATCAAAAAAACTCATTTTTACGACCTGTGTCGAATGCCAACGAGATCCCGATATTTCTCCACTTTAAAAATTAATAACTTTTTTTCGGCACACCCTGTATATTCGAAATTTTTACACAATGTACCCCCACTATTCCTATCTAAACCCTAAAAGTTTTAATCGTCCCACTCTAACCGTTTCCGAGAAAAAAAATCGCAACTGTGAAAATGTCTTACATAGACGAAATTGTTCAAGAGCTGATCGGGGTTTTCGAGATTCCGCGCGGAAGAGACGTATATAATACTAGACTGGGTACATATCGCTAATCGTCAGCCGAGAGTGCATCTAATATTAGTACTAAAAAGATTTACAAAAATTTACAATAAAAAAATACTTTTCTTTTCTTTTTTTCTATTTACTATTGCTTTTTTTGCCTCACCTTCCTGCGGAACGTGAAGGGAAAACATATCGCCAAATTGTCATTATAACAATTGACCAAAACTACACAATGGTGCAAAATTTCCGTTTTCTCGTATAGATAGGTAGTTTTCTGAGACGGCGCCGTATAGGTGCTCTTTAAACTCGCACACCTTTGTGCAATGTGGGATATACTTTCCATATTTGCTCTATAAAAATATGTAAGTATTCAATTGATTAAAACATAAGCAAAAAATAATTCTTACATGGAAGCTATCAATTATCAGCTAATAAATTTGTAGAAATATTATTGTGCCGAGCCCTTCGGGCACGGCACTGTTCTAGTTCGTTCGTTTAATTATACGAGAGCTGTCACTTTGACAGGTAAGAGTCAATTATTTTTTAGCTTTTTCGTAGCGACGATTATAGCTGTAAAAATCCTATATTAAAAACTTTTTCAGTACCTAAATAACAAAGTTTTATACGACAGCTGTCAAATTTTGAAAGGTAATTGTCAATTATTTTTTAGCTTTTTTGTAGCGAGGGTTATAGCTGTAATAATCCTAAATTTAAAAAAAATGTCAGTACCCAAATAACAAAGTTCTATACGACAGCTGTCAAATTATGACAGGCGGGTGTAAATTTTTTTAGTCTTTTTTCATATAGAGGATTATAGCTGTACAAATCCGAAATTTAAAAATTTTTCAGTGATTAAATAACAAAGTTCCATACGACAGCTGTCAAATTTTGACAGGTAAGTGTCAATTTTTTTTTAGCTTTTTCGTAGCGAGAGTTATAGCTGTAAGAGTCCGAAATTATAAAATTATCAGGTCCCTAAATAACAAAGTTCTATACGATAGCTGTCAAATTTTGACAGGTAAGTGTCAATTTTTTTTTTAGATTTTTTGTAACGAGGGTTATAGCTGTAAGAATCCTAAATTTAAAAATTTGTTAGTACCTAAATGACACAGTTTTATACGATAGCTGTCAAATTTTGACAGGTAAGTGTCAATTTTTTTTTTTATTTTTTGTAACGAGGGTTATAGCTGTAAGAATCCTAAATTAAAAAAATTCTCAGTTCCTAAATAACAAAGTTCTATACGACAGCTGTCATTTTGACAGGTAAATATCAATTTTTTTTTAAGCTTTTCTTGTATCTAGGATTATAGCTGTAAGAATCCGAAATTTAAAAAAAATTCAGTACCTAAATAACAAAGTTCTATACTACAGCTGTCAGATTTTGACAGGTAAGTGTAATTTTTTTTTAGCTTTTTCGTATAGATTATTATAGCTGTAAGAATCCAAAATTTAAAAAATTTTCAGTACCTAAATAACGACATTAAAAAAAAAACTTAAAAAAAAAGAAAAAAAAACACTGGGGTTTGAACCCTCGACCTTCGTCTCCAAAATCAACAGCCTCTACTACTACGCTACCGAAGCTTAGAGAGTGATTTGTGGTAAATAGGATATTAATGACGTATTCGATATTACATAGAACGTTGAGTATTGAAGACACACACAAATAATACACTTTTTTCAATTATTTTTGGTCAACCGCAAAGAAAAAGGTCCAAGACAGGTGTTTCATACATTAAATACTGTCCAAATATTATAAAAACTATAAAAACTGAAGTTAATATGCCTCCTGCAAGCCATTTTTATTATTACAAGTACGGGATAAATGCGATATTTTCCCCCTTATTTTTGGTCAAACGAAAAAGATAAAGGTTCAAGGTAGGTATTTCCCACAAAAGACGTAGTCTAAATGGTCTTATTCCTCTAAAAAATCAATTTGGAAATCGCATTTTTCACCTATTTTTGACAGATGGTATAAAAGTTAAAGTTCAGGAAAACGCACGTCGTAAAACCATGGCCAACTTTTTCTAAATCGAATGGTGTTAGAATTTGAAAATTGTGACTGTTTCCGCACCCAAAAAAGCAACTTTGCTCAAATTTGCGAATATATTTTGATAAGTTTGGACATGCAGGAATATTGAGAAGTAATCAGCGCATATTTTGAGAAAAAAATAAAACGGTTTTGTTACAAATTGAATAAGCTACAGTCGATATAGTAAAACCTCTGGTGAAGGAACCTATAAAAAAATCATAAATTAATTTTTTTGAGCCACAAAATATGTTTTCCCAAAGATCGCTTATAATACAAATTAAAGCTTCTTTATCCGTTGATATAGTGTACCAAGAAAAAATTCAAAATGTTATATATTATAGACACTTGCAGAATTATTTAAGCAAACCAGTGCAACGCCAACAGAAATTACGGGAAAAAGTTCATAAGCTGCCGTTTTTTCCGTATTAAAGATAAAAAAACGAAAAAATATCTCTTAAATACAATTTGACGGCTCTATCCGCTAAAGTATACAACGTTTCAATCAAAAATCGTTTTCCGTACGAAAAAAAATAAACGGAATAAAAACGGAGAAAAAAAATCACGCCTTACACTGTGGTTTCCAGTTTCTTACCATTTTCGGCAATTTCCATTCCAGTTAGGTATAGAACGATATATTGGAAAAAGGTAGATTTTGAGATGGCCTAACCGATTATCCAAACCGCATGTCGATTGGATGTACCCAATTCGACTTATTAGCGATCCAAGAGGTACCATTTTCGACCAAATTTTGACTTTGAAAAAATCAAAAAAATTACTTCCAAACTTTCGATCGCGCTCACAAACAATAGGGTTCTGTAGCCCACGGTCGTCTACGCGTCGAAAAAGTTTAAATCGAAAAAACTAATTTTTGTGGCCTGTATTGAATGCCAACGAGATCCCGATATTTCTCGACTTTAAAAATTAATAACTTTTTTCCGGCACACCCTGTATATTCCAAATTTTTACACAACGTACCCCCACTATTCCTCTCTAAACCCAAAAAGTTTCAATCGTCCCACTCTAACCGTTTCTGAGAAAAAAAATCGCAAATGTGAAAATGTCGAAACTGACGACGACGACGACGACGCCGCCGCCGACGCCGCCGACACGGACAACATACGCACATATTTCAAATGAAGCAGACGATATAGTGCAAAATTTTCGGGAAGCAGTCGGGG
This sequence comes from Polydrusus pterygomalis, assembly GCA_963969555.1. NCBI lineage: Eukaryota > Metazoa > Arthropoda > Insecta > Coleoptera > Curculionidae > Polydrusus > Polydrusus pterygomalis. Next base: position 54,802,232 of record OZ018381.1, read on the forward strand.
TTGCCGTGATTCCGCGTGAAGGCGACGAATAACATATCGCGGAAAGCGATATGTTAATAATTATTAATAATATAATTAATCCATTAATGACAGGTAATGCGGCGAGTTAATTTGACTAGAGTGTATTTAACAAATATGATTTGAACCTATGATCTACGATTCATACAGATTGTCTAGTCTAATAGTTAATGGTGGTGACCTCTTTTGAGGTACGCAGTTAACTCATTTTAAATAGAAAAAGTTTTTTGTAATTCTAGTTAACCACAGTTTCGTTGGTTTTATTTTATTACAGTTCATGGCCGCAAGCTGGAGCCCCTTTGGACGCTTTCATTTCAGTAATTCAAACAATAACCTAAAAAAAATGTAGAAGTTTGTAGTTTACAGTTTAGTATCGTTGGTTTTTACGATATAATATTAATAATTTGAGAAAATCTTCAAGTTTATTAGCAGTGAATAATAGGTGTTCACTGCCGCAACTTCCACTTTACCAATTTTAAACTTTCAGGCGTAACCAGAAGAATGACCTTGATGTCCATTTAAATCTCTTTAAAAGGCAGATAAAATATTTAAAAAATTGCAGCCTAACAAATTGTTCGAGTCTTTATTTAATTAAGTCTGAAGTATTTCTCGTGATGTTTTTGATATGGGGGCATGCTTAACGTTAGAACGTGAAGAAGGCAAGGCTAAGAGACGCAGTGAAGAGATTGACCGACAACTTGGAGAGTTTGCAAAACAACAAAATAATGTTATCAAAATTTTACTTCTTGGTGCTGGCGAAAGTGGGAAAAGTACCCTAGTGAAGCAAATGAAAATAATCCATGCTGATGGGTTTACTCACTCAGAGTTAAGCAGTTTCCGTCCAACCGTATTAGATAATCTTCTGTCTTCCATGAAGTATGTATTGGCTGGCATGGGTTTACTCCGAATAAATTTAGAACATATCAGGAATAAGGTAAATAAAACGGTTTAGGTAGGCACATAATTATATTTAATTGATACCCTGCATCCCTATAAGGGGATATTTTAGTAGGTAAAAGTAAAATTTTCACAATCTTTACACTGTCAATGAGAAATACATTTTAATTTTTAGGTCCATGCCAAAAATGTTCTATCTGCTAATAGTTGCTTCGATATGAGTTTCACTGTGTTGCCAGATGTAGCAGCTTCACTACAAGCCTTATGGTCTGACAGAGGAGTAAGATTAGCTGTGGCTAGGGGATACGAATATGAGTTGAACGATTCAGCATTATAGTAAGTTATATACACAATGCCTGTTGTTTATCTGATTAAAAAGAAGAGTTACATTTTACATTACAAAGCAAATTTATAATATCTCCCTTGTTTACATAGTTTATTTGAAAACATGGAACGAATCTGTGATCCAAAATACGTGCCAAACCCAACTGATGTCTTAAGAGCCAGAGTAAGAACTCAAGGTATAATTGAAACCCAATTTCGTATACAGGATATGATCATTAATATGTACGATGTGGGAGGACAAAGATCTCAAAGAAGGAAATGGATTTACTGTTTTGATGATGTTAAGGCTGTTCTTTTTGTCATTTCATTGAGTGGTTACGACATGACCCTTATTGTAAGTACTATTGAAAATTTTCCATTTAGTATGTGTAGAAGAAAAATTCATTATGAAAATTTCGTATACAAACAAGGTATAAAATGCCTTTATATTTTTGTGGAGTCACAAACTAATAGCCTGCTTACATTAGATGCAATTGCAAGTAAAATTGTGTAAGCATGTGTCTTGATGACTTAACTCATTTAACTTTCAAAATGTCTATTTCAAACTAACTTTTATAGTTCATTACATGGAAAGTGACAACATAATATAGAAAATAATAACCATTAAAAAAATTGAATTTAATCCATTTAAATTCATTAGGTAATAAAATAAATTTAAAAAAAATAGTAAGTAAGTATAAATAATTTAATTTAGTAAATATCTCTTTAGGGGAGAGTGGGGAGACTTGATCCCCTAGGAGACTTGATCCCCATTCAAAATTCGCGCCGCTTTTCACATTTAGTGCACTAATTTGCCGGCAGTGGTTGCTGTTTAGAAGCGACAGCGCGCATAGTAACAGTCGACCACGCGAAATCAGTTCACAAGTGAATATCGCAATAAACAAATATTCGTATGATAATATTTCTTTTCTGGTAAGTACTTTATAGTTTTTTTTAACCATATGCCATGATAAGAACTATTTTTATTGGTTTGTGCCTGTTTGTAAGTATATTCAGCTCATATGTTTTGAATAATCCTTTATTTTAATCAATTCTAATATTACCAAATCACTTCAATTATCCAACTACTTCTGGCTGGGACACTTGATCCCATATCGCATGAGGAGACTTGATCCCGGGATCAAGTCTCCCCTTATGGATAATTTGTGAAAGTAATCGCAAAATTTTTCTTACAGCTATGCCGAGAAAATATAAAAGAAAAGAGGGGGCACAACCGAGGATACCCCCCGATCGACAAAAACTAATAGGAGCAGTAGAAGCTGTCAGGGCAGGAGGAACCTATAAAGGAACAGCCAAATTATTCAATGTACCCTTAATGACTCTTAAAAGGTTGGTGAGGAGGGGAGATGACACCACACCTGGCTTTAAGAAATCCCAAATATTCAGTGCTGATGAGGAAAAAGAACTGGCAAATTATCTATTGACGGCGTCCCAACTATATTATGGACTCACTATAAGCAATCTTCGAAAATTAGCCTTTCAATTGGGAAAAAAGAATAATAAAAAAATTCCACATTCATGGGAAACGAACCAAACTGCGGGGAAAGAATGGGCAAAAGCATTTTTGGACAGAAATAGGTCTTTATCATTAAGAACGCCGGAGCCTACAAGCCCCAGTAGGAGCACTGCCTTTAACAGACATACTGTTGGGGAGTTCTTTGAAAACTTGAAAAAAGTTTATCAAAGACAAAAATTTGAACCATCGAAAATATGGAACGTTGACGAGACAGGTGTCACCACAGTTCATCTACCAGGAAGAATTATTGCTGGTAAAGGAGTGAAGCAGGTGGGAAAAGTCACGTCTGGGGAAAGGGGGCAACTAGTTACGGTGTGTTCTGCCATTAATGCTGGCGGAAATCACATGCCGCCTTTTATGATTTTTCCGCGAGTAAACTGGCAAGACAGGATGATTGACGGAGCCCCTCCTGGTACGAGGGGTGTTACCAACTTAAGTGGATGGATGACCGCGCCAAACTTTTTAAAGTTTTTAAAACATTTCGTTGTGCACACAAATAGTTCTTCAAGCAACCCAACTTTACTAATAATGGATAACCATGATAGTCATATCTCAGTGGAAAGTTTGGCTTATGCAAAAGAAATGGGTGTTGTTTTTTTAACAATACCTCCTCACACGTCTCACAAATTGCAACCCTTAGATAGGACTGTGTTTGGGCCACTAAAAACCTATTACAATGTGGCAGCATCAGAGTGGATGACAATTCACCCTGGCAGGCCTTTATCAATTTACGATATTGCAGGGTTGCTTGGAGATGCATACCCAAAAGCTATGACACCTGTAAACATAATTAGTGGGTTTCGAGTTACAGGTATTTGGCCTTTAAATTCTACAATATTCACAGATGAAGAATTTCTTACAAGTTTTGTAACAGATCGGCCAAATCCAGAGCAAATAGAACCATTGGATATTGCAACAGTAGATATCGCTGTACCTTCAACTTCATCTGCTACGCCTAAGATGATAACACCAAACCATTCAACTTCTCTTCAATTTTCTCCACAAGAAATTTTACCTTTTCCTAAGGCCCCACCAAGAAGTACCAATTTATCGACGCGTGGTCGAAAGCGCGGTAAAAGCAGAATCTTGACGGATACTCCTGAGAAGACGCAAATAGAAGAAGAATTTTTGAAAAGACAAGAACAGAAATCGAAGAAAATTACTAATCAGAACCAACAAAAAAAGAAAATTAAAGCTGTCAAGCGAATAGTACTTGTAAGTTCCAGCAGCTCCAGCGATGAGGAAGACGAGTTCAGTCTTCATGATAGCAGTGATGACTCAATTTTTGTAAAATCTGACTCTGAACCTGAAAACCTAGTAAATCTAGACACTAATTTAAAAATCAATGATTTTGTTATTGTTAAGTTTGAGTCAAAAAAAACCCAAAAACATTTTATTGGCAAAATCGAATGGGTTAACGGTGGCGAGTTAGAAATTAACTTTTTAAAAAAAAAGGAGGAAGCCTTCCAATTCTTTTATCCTGAAAAGTCGGACAGAAGTCTAATCAAACGAGAAGACTGCATTGCCAAGTTGCCTCAACCCTCAATAGTTCTGGCCACAGAACGTACTTCGGGTTTCCTATGTTTTCCATTGTGTTTCGCAAAATACTTTTAACTTTTAATTGTTCATGTTATATTTATACTATGTAAGTACCTACTATAAATAAAATAATTTTTTACTGGAATGGTGTTTAAATCTAATAAAATTCTTTAAAACTTTAATTATATAAATGGGATCAAGTCTCCTGATGAGGGGTAATCAAGTCTCCCTACCAGGAGGGACACTTGATCCTTTTGATTACCTTAATCAAAAGCTAAAATGCAAGAAGACATTTTAAAAGTTGACGTTTTAACTTAATGATTTATGTGTGGGATAGTATTTAAAACACATTTTACTTTATGCCATTAAAAAATAAAAAATAATCTAGAAATAAACAAGAAATATATAAAAGGGGGATCAAGTCTCCCCACTCTCCCCTAATTGTTTTTTAAAAGTTGCCAATTGTTTAATTTTTCTGATATTTTTTGGAAGATTGTTATATTTTATTATTCCGTCATATAAAAGCGATTTTTTTCCGAAATTACTTTTTACTGGTATAGTTTGATAATTTTATACAACGTTTGGTGTTATAATCATGTACTTAATGTCTTATTCTCCTGAAGTGTTATGTTTGATTTTTTTTCTTTTAAAATAAGAGAGTGAATTAGAATACAAATTTTTAATTTATAAATGTTTTGAACGTGTAAAATACCCTTTCGGTCTATATATATTAACAGTTGGTTCTAAATGTGGTAATTTGTGTATACATTTAATAACTTTATTTTACAATTTTTGAAATGGTTTTAAGTTTGATAAACAAGCAGATCCCCATGCAGAAGCTAAGTATTGTAATTTTGAATATATTAATGAAAAATATATATTTTTTAAGTATTTCAAAGGAATGAAATATCTAGCTCTGTACAAAACAGATACCAAAGGAGATATCGAGTTGATAAAATACTGGATATGGCATTTACAATTTTTGTCTAAAACTAATCCTAAAAATTTGGTCGTTTTTGAATATTGAATATTTTTAGTTATAAACATAAAAGAAGATTTTGTAAAATTTAACGTAAGTTTATTTGATTGAAGCCAAGAAAGAAGTATTTTTAAATCATCATCAATATCAAAATATATTTCTGCAAGAGTTTCAGCAAAATAAATAATTGTTGTATCATCTGCAAATAGCTTTATATTGCCCTTTAAGTTCAATTTGGAAACGGAATTAATGTAAATTAAGAATAATAACGGACCTAATATTGATCCTTGTGGAACTCCACATATTATTTATTTTTCCGAACTTTTTCTTTCCCCAATTTGAACAAATTGTTTACGATAGCTTAAATAACTTTGAAGTGGTTTGTGTGTATTTCCCCTTATCCCAATATTGTATAATTTTCGTAATAAAATATCATGGTTTTTATTTTAAAATGACCATTTCGCATGAACTTGTACCTAATGTAAACAGGCTTTTAGAAATGTCTTAACTCTTTATAAAAATAACGTATGTATTTATCATGTAGTTTTATTAACAAAGCAAATGTTCTGCTGTTGCCTAGCAACGCTGCTCAGCCAAGCTGGACCTGGCTATTTTTTTTTCAAATCAAAAAACACTTTATTGTTATAAGAAGTACATCTTGTTAACCAAGCTTTGGACAGTATTAAAACTGTTATGGAAATTACAATGTTCACTATATAAAGTAAGAAAAGTAATCCAATAAATAGATAATCACACCACAGAATATATAGGTAGCTATATATTCTGTGATCACACCTTATGAGACAACAAAATATTCATGGTCAAAAATTTACACACAATTCAATCCAAGACGAAGACAAGCTCCATCTTACAAAAAATCTGGCAAGAATATACACTAATCAATCAACAAATCAAAATTAAAAAAATTAAAGGGAATGCCTAGATATTATCATTGTAAAATTCCTGGATAGTATAGTAGGGTTTAGTAATTAATTGCCTTTTTAGTCTTTGCTTAAAAAAGCCTGTCATTACTCACCTGTCGATAAGTCAGTGGTATGTGGTTATAAATTTTGATGCTCTCAAATATCAAGGAATTTTTGGTGAGACTTGTTTTTGGTATAGGCAGAGGAATATCATTCACAGTACGCATGTTATAGGAGGAGCTGTTAATAGCATAATTTTTATATTTTTTATGAGTTTCCAAGATAAAAATGCCAAGAAAAGTTAAAATCTTTTCCCTGACAAATAAAGGTTTACCGTGAGTATGACAATTATGCTCTCTTTTACAAAACCAATGTAGAGCCAATAGGCCCTTACTACTAAATCCCCAAAAAGCAATACCATACCTCAAGTGACTCTCAACAAGTGAAAATAAACCATTCTACCCACACTCTTCCCCAATTCTCTTGAGACAACTCTCACTGCATAAGAACCGGACGCTAGTCTCCCATTCAATGCAAGAATGTGGTTCTTAAACTTAAGCTTGTCGTCGATTTGAACACCCAAGAATTAAGCAACGGCCCAGTTTTTAACAAAATTATCTGTCAAAGTTAAATCAAATTAAAGATTGCATTTTTTAAACTATTTTTTTCTTTCAGGAAGATCCGAATGTAAACAGACTAGAAGAAAGCCTTAATCTTTTTGGACAAATCGTGAATAATCCTTTTTTTAGGGAGGCATCATTTGTATTGTTCTTAAACAAGTTCGATCTCTTCAGGGAGAAGATTCTCTACTCAAATAGGCATATAAGACTGTACTTTCCCGATTATAAAGGTAAGCTTTTGCGCAAATCTACCTAGTCTTTGGGCGAAAAGAATTTCAGACTTTTCCATTGAATCTTTTTAAACTTCCATACTAATTTATAGGTCCCGATGGAGATGTAGACAGAGGTGCCCTATTTATCCAGCACAAGTTCATTTTGCGAAACGGGGACTCCAGGAAAGTATTGTATCCTCATTTTTGCACTGCCACTGATACTGCCAACGTGCAAGTCGTCTTTCAGTCTGTGATGGAAATGGTTATTTCTGCTAATTTAGGACAAGTTACGTTACTGTAAATAACCGATGATCTGCTAATCTTTGTAAATAATACAGTATGGTTGGTTTAACGGGAGATATTTAAGGCTTCCAGGATTTACCCACACTTTTGCAAAAAGGTTGGTCAATCCGATAGAAATAACGGAATAGATAGTTGAACATTTCCAAGTAATAATGTTCTTGAAACGCTTCACCTGTTATTACTTTTTAATTTAATATTTTCCGGGCAATATTATTTAGTTCCTGTTTCTCAAGAGTCATTTTTTTGCTTTACTTTTTAATATTGTTTTAGATAAGCATTTGGAGAATTTAAATAAGCTGTTTGACTGGCTAGTGGCTTCGATTTTCATAAAAATATTTAGTTTAGGGAGGCCTCGTTTTGGTCCTGGCTTAAATTTAAAAACCGCCTAATATTTTTTTTATTTATTTATTAATGGCCTCAAATCAGTACAGAGATACTGGCATAAACTTTATTGTATCCCGTCTTTTCCTTAGGCGCTGGCAGGACTTCAAACTTGACCGCGTTTATATAAACTTTTTTATTTATTTATTAATGGCCTCAAATCAGTACAGAGATACTGGCATAAACTTTATTGTATCCCGTCTTTTCCTTAGGCGCTGGCAGGACTTCAAACTTGACCGCGTTTATATAAACTTTTAACCGTGAGAATAGATACAATCCAATCAAACCGCTTATATCAATTAGGTCCAGCTGATGCTTTAATACAGTGTCAGTCTATATACAGGTCTATTTCTTTATTTTTCACAAAACTAATTTCGGTAATAAGCTCTCGCCATCACAATATGGTCTTCTCTTTCTGCATTGTCAGTGAGTAAGCTCCTTCGTCTAGCATCCATGAAAGAGGGCAGAGCAGTATGCCGCGCGTACGATTTAAACTGAGAAGCAAGGTCCCCCAAATGTGGGGATAGCATAATATGAGGCGCGTTACATACTAGAATGGGAAAAAATACTTGTTTGAAAGAAGTCGACCTGTATCAGTGTATATTTCTATGCTTTTTAAAAATGGTCTCAATTTTTATTATAGTTGCTTACTAGCTTATATTTTTCGTGCAATAATTTCGGGTTGTACATTCGGAGTTGTGAAGGATTATTTTACAATTTTATTTTAGGTGTTACTGCACCTTCTTCACCAAATGTAATAGGTATAGTATTTGCAGAATTATACCGTTGACTCTTACTGCCAAAAATAAACTACCTAATTAAACCCCATTGTATACGCCTCAACCTCTTCAAAGGGGATTAAATGGGATCAGGGTCGGCTTGAAAATGTACCTACACCACACGATTTATTTTTATAATTTAAAATAAATATCATCTTAACATAGTATAAAACAAAGTCGCTGTCGCCCGTCTGTCCCTTTCATATGTGCTTATCTTTAAAACTACGCAACGGATTTTGAAGCGTTTTTTTTTTAATATATAGAGTGATTCAAGAGGAAGGTTTTTTGTGTATACATGCATAATATTGTAGAGAAACACTGATAAATTTAGAGGTTTGTTCGGGTTTGTATTTATAAATCTTGACGTGACGGTGAACTCGCCTTATTATCAAGAGAAAGCGCTGCAACGCAGGCCGGGTACACGCTAGAGTTTATTATATTATTATAAATAATTTTCAATCATAAAATTTTGAATTTCTGCTTTTGTATTATTAGCATTGGGAATGATTTTTGCTTGCCGACTATGATAACTAGCATTGTCCATTACAATGACGCTATTTTCAGGTATATTTTTAAGGAGTTTATGTTTAAACCAATCTTCAAAAAGTTGTGCGTCGGTATCTTGATGGTAATCTAAAGAAGAATCTGCTATGTTTTTAGCTGAAAGCAACATACAATTTGGAACAAACCCGTTCTCCGAACCAGCATGTAATATTGTGATTTTTTTGCCTTTATTTGATGGTGCCTTGGTTTGACATTTTTTGGAAGAATCATCCCAACCTTTTCTTGGAGTGTCATGGGTATCGAACCATGTTTCGTCAAGGTAAATAATTGGACGATTTTCTTCTCTAAATTGTTTAACAGCTGTTAAATATTTAAGTCTCCATTCCCGTAAACGTTGAGATTCCATTAATGTTTGTCTTTTATTAATGCTTCGGTATTTAAACCCCATTTTACGCAATATTTTCCTAAGGATTGAAAGGCAACAAGAAATATTTGTTTCGTCTTTAATCAGCCGCTCTTTGAGGGAAATCAAAGTGGGTACAGTTTGTGCCTCATACATTTGGTAAATCTTTCTTCTTAATAAATCCATGTCATTTTCGTCAATACTTCTAAATGCCAGAATCACTCCCATTTTTTCTAGGATTAACAGGTTTAAGTACTCTTACCGAAGATAAAGGAGTTTTTGTCAAAGTAGACGTCTCTGCTAAAGCATCCATCGAATTAAAATTTCTACTCAACAAAGATTGATACACATAATTATTAGTTTGGCATCGGTAGATAAATGCTTTCTTTTAAAAATGGCACTTGAAGATGCCCCCCTATCAGCACAATTCCAAGGACGCCACATTCTACCACTAATAAGCCTAACTAAAAATTACTCGCCGGAAAACCACTAAAGACTAAAATTATTAAAAATCAGTTTGTATTTATATATGAACTAGCGTGTACCCGGCCTGCGTTGCAGCTCGGCATTATACGACGTGAGATAATAAGGCGAACAGACCTCAAACTCAACCGTTTGCCGGCCCGTCCACAATTCACATCCATGCATAAAACATAGTCTGTCTTCGTCTATTCCGGCTTCGGTGCTTCGGATCGATCGTTGAACGGGCCGGGGACCGGTTAGGTTGGGTCGTTCGTTCTCCCTACTCTAATTTATCAATGTTTCTCTATAATATTATGCATGTATTATACATAAAAACCTTCCTCTTGAATCACTCTATCTATTAAAAAAAACCGCTTCAAAATCCGTTGCGTAGTTTTAAAGATTTAAGCACATATAGGGACAGGACGGGCGATAGCGACTTTGTTTTATACTATGTTAAGATCAGGCATAGGTATAAATTGAATTTGTACCTGGTCCGGCTCTGCTCGAAAAGGTTTTAAAATTTGGGATTTCATTATTTATTTTATGGTCAAAGGGATAAAGAGGGTTTATTGCAGTCAAAAGATCAACGGTATAATTCTACAAATACTATATTTTCTTTTGCTTCTTTTAAACAGCAAAGCAAAGTATAAAATTTGGCTTAGCTTAGTTGTTAAAGGAACGTTTCGCGAACAACATCGTAGTTGTATGAGAAATAACGGGCATAGTTAACCACGGCAAGGAGGGCTTAACTTAGCCGTTAACTTTGCTTAGCTATTTAAAAGGAACTCGCCCACTACCTATTAATTTATTTTATTTTTCACCTTTCAATTTAAAGCGGTATTTAGGTTTAATATGCTTTTATTCTTTATTCGATCTCTATGTTGTGTTCAAAGAAAACAAAATTGCCAAACTATTTTTAAGTTAATGAGATTTAATTTTCAAAAGGAAAATTTTTATTGTGTCTTTGTTTAATTCTTTCTATGATATTTGTCTTTAATTTTAATACTTCTAAAATCAGCATGGTCAAACTGTTTATGTACAGCTGCCGTCAACACACGTTCCTATATGCCGAACAAACCGTCAAAACCTGAGCGTGTGTGACGTCAATTAATATTCAAAAATTTAGCCCTCATATGGGTTACTTTATAGGGTACAAACTAGCTGAACCATTCTGATTTTTAAGTGAATTTGTGTAAATTACTACCTGTGATAAACTATCGCTTGCGTATTTATCACAAAAATTGTGATCGTAAGATATATAATGTGCATTATTAAATAATACTTTCTAGCAAATATATACTTTTACTCTTGCCTTACATATTGTTGTTTGTAACTTTTTTGTACAATAAAGGTTATTTTTAAATTATTTTGTAACTTTGAATTCATCATTCTCATGCTAAAATCTCTCTCTCTCTCTCTCTCTCTTTCTCTCCCTCTAGTGACGAAAGGAGCTGAAACATTCCTACTGAAGATATAGGCTTGAAATAATACGAATAAAAATATATTTTATTGTTAACATTTATTTGTAACTCATTACATATTACTCATATTATTACATCTAAAAGAGAACAATAAATAAAAATAAATGTAAATAAATCCTAAACTTTGGACAAACAAGACTGATATAACACAAGATTTAAAATTAAAGCTATAAAATCCTTGGGGGGTTATTTTATTGCTAAATCATAGTTGTGTAACTAGGGCTAAGTTTTTCATAGACAGGAACAACTAGATAACACCACCTACAACACCGTATATACGGTACAGTTTTACCTTTTGAAAATATCCATTTTCTATATTAATTGTTAACTATTTTTCTAAAAAAATAGAAACTGAAACTTATTGTCCCTAATTTCTTTCTACTCGCATACATATTATATTCTTTTGGATATGTAAGGCAAACTTAAAAAAATGTATGTATGGTGTATGCAACTTTCGCTACTATGCTGAATTTAAGCGCGAAAATGCATATTTGTGTGCACAATTCCAGTTGGCCTAAATAAGCATCACTGTTGACTGGTCGTCTGCAAAATGTCCCCGGAGGTCCTTTTTCAGACAACGTTATTTTGAAATATGTTAAAGGCCAACGGGAATACTTTTTTTCCTGATGGAATAAAATTACAGCAGGGGAACTGACGTAAGGGAGATTAACTGGAAATTAAAATTATAAAAAAAAGTTGTTTTGTTAGGGAGAGACAACTGTTCTTGTATTCTTAGCATGTTAATATCGGATTTATGATAGGGCAAATTCGTTAATTAAATATATAACTGAATCTAATCGTCCAACTATAAATCCGAAAAATTATGTAATTAACCTATGTAGGTATAACATTGTAAGCTTCATAATATGTATAAAGCAAAAATGTATAATATATAAGCCTCAAGCCTTGTCAACCTTTGTTCCTTCCTATTCGAGGAAAATATCATAATACTAAAATATGGCCAAAAAAAAAATGGCTCAAGATTGAACTAAGTAACATCACAAGGAAAAAATCACAACATAACGTAGTCGGTCAACACCTATCTGCTCTAACACGGTACTACAAAATAACATTTGTCACATTTAAGGTTGGTTGGTGTTCGATATCGCTGTGAATATACAATCCCTAGACAGAGTTTATTTAGTTACTTTAGATTTTTAATCGGAAAAATTTTTAAAACTGTAAACACGGTTTACCATTCCGAGAGCGCTCTGTGACGTCATGCATAGATCTGCCCAAAATCTGTCCGTAGCCGTTAAAGCGGTTGCCCATTGCATTTTCAGATCGTTGAAGTCACTAAGGAATTTAGAGTACCTAACCAAATGTCTAAATCGAACGTTTTACTCCGAGCGAGATCACTCAATTTTGGCAATCGAACAAGCAAATCTCGGAGAGTGCACTCTCAGATAGACCAGGGCTGAACCTTTGAAAATGGTAAAAAGTGAAAAAAAATAATAGTAGGATGAAACCCATTGGAAAAGGAAGAGAATATAACAAAAATGAAAGGAAAAATAATTTACGGGCGATCCGAGGTCGGGAAGTGGAAAGGGGTGAGTTTTTAAAGGTAGAAAACGATTTATCTCGATTTCCGGCAAATCTACAAGTCTTATGGAAAAACGTTAAATGGCAAAGTTGTAGGTAATAAAAATATCTGAAACTTTTGTATTTACACTTTTTTCACATAACCTCAAAATGTATATGAAAAATTCAAATAACCAAGTTTTTGGTTTTTTATTTTTATCTTTTACAAAAAAATTTTTTTTTACGAAATTTGGTGAAAACTTACCTTTTTATGTCCCAAACACACTGTAATTTTTTGATTTAAAATATTTATTTTTTCACCTTATTTTGACTTAAAATCGAAAAAGCACCCTAATTTTCAATCGAAAATTCTCACGTCAAAATATCTGCTTTTTTAAAAAAGCCGGTGGGCTTTTTATTCGTTGAAATCTCTACTTTCTGATGGTGTAAAAAAATATATATTACTATGGTAAATGTTCTCAAAAAATGCAAAGAAACGAAAAAACTCGAATTTTTTTTAATCATTATGTACAATTTTGAGCTATTTATTAAAATTTATACGTTAATTACTCGAAAAACGTAAGATTCTATGTTACATTGATAAACAAAAAATTGCAAGTCGAAATATACTACTATAATTAACAACCAAATAAGTTAATATTTAATAAGACATCTACAATATTTTGCATTTTTTGAGAACATTTACCATAGTAATGTATATTTTTTTACACCATCAGAAAGTAGAGTTTTCAACGAACAAAAAGCCCACCGACTTTTTTAAAAAAGCAGATATTTTGACGAGAATTTTCGATTGAAAATTAGGGTGCTTTTTCGATATTAACTCAAAATAAGGTGAAAAAATACATATTTTAAATCAAAAAAATTACAGTGTGTTTGGGACATAAAAAGGTAAGTTTTCACCAAATTTCGTGAAAAAAAATTTTTTTTGTTTTGAGTACCAGAAAATGAAATATGGTATTTTGTTTTGCATTTATTAAAATATTAGATAGTATACACAACTTTGTGTTAATGAACAAAGTTTTCGATTTCTAAATGGGACTTATACGTTAGGTATATTGTATACCATGAACCATCACAAGACATGTAAAAAAACGACCGCCCGGATAACATTTTTTGAGTGTCTATACTAACAAGATAAACTCAGTCCTATGTATAGAAATAACTGTACAGAAAGTTACAATATGCACTTGCTAGAGTAGCCGATAAACGTAATTTTTTTCATTTTCATCATATTCCTTTATTTGCTTCAATAATCTTAATAAAAACAATTTTGTGGCGTGGTTGTGTTAAAAAGAGATTCATTTACCCACCATCCTACAGATTTCTGTAATTTATCATTATCTAGAATGACAACGGATACTTTTCACTTGATAAAAAATATGCAACTGTTTATTAAACGAAAAAATATTTACACTTAAGGTAAACAGTGGATTTTTACTTTTGCACCAGTGCATATTTAAGTCAAACCTATATTATAAAAAGCACCCTTACGATACGATCTACAAGCTGATATTATAATACTAATATGATTTTTTTTTTGACATTTACCTATACTGTACATTGAACCGTAAATACCTTTCAACACTTTGGGCTCGTATTATTACATCTGGTAAATATAAAGGCCTTGTAAATATACACACCGATTATAACTATATACTGGTAAAATACTGTAAAGTACTCTAGAACATTACCGAAAATTAAATTTGGTAGAAAATCAATTTGCACGCACTAAGTACAAATGGAATAAAATATACTCAATGTTGGGCATTTCTTTGTTTTGTAGCCCATAGCGTTTTCGGTTTGTATTGGGCAGCTTTAATATTGACTATCTGAGAATTTTTAGTAAGCTGGAGCCTGGAAATCTGTAGGTCCTAAAACAAATTTTCAGGTCAGGTAACCAGACATCACTACTGACTGATAAGGGAGAAAATGTTTCCTGGATACATACCTCTTGGATTTGGTCCAGCAGAAAAAGGAGGCTCCTGGTAATGTTGATCCGTATCCGGGCCCCCGGGGTATGAAGGATAAGAAGTCTGCATGTTATCAGCCTCAAAGTTTGAGGAGAATGCTGCGTCTGCTCCCTGCTTGAAGCGTTTGAAAGCTAGGAAAGCGCTGGCCGCCTAAGAATCGAAAATTTACTATTACGACATAATAATTGCATATTTTCTTTGCAATTTGCACTGATTGTGTATACAGTGTGGTTTTTTAAGTATGCAACATATGGGAATTTTTTTTATTAACGATTTCTCAGAAAATTTTATTCTTGATAAAAGTTGGTGCATGTTCGATAATCATATTAGGTGCACTTGGAATGGTTGCAAGTCAAACGGTGTACAGGGTAAGCCAAAAAATATAAAACTTGTACAAGAATAAAGTACCCCTATTTCAAAAAATTCAGCAAAATGTTATTAAAAAAAGTTGTTTAGAATTAAAAGTTATGCATAGATTCAAAAACGTGACCTCCTAAAATAAAAAAATATATTTTTTTTAAAAACATTAATAAATTCCCAAAAATTTTTTTTTTTAATATTCATCATAAAGACCTTCATAAATTAATCAAAATCAAATCAATTTCGCATATTTTTGTTCAAGTTTAAGCATATTTGTAAAAGTTACTTGAATTTTTAATTTATTTAGGAATCACAAACTTCATGTTTGTTGCAACGATATTAAACACAACTTTAAAATATCCTAAAAATTAGTTTTAACAAGATAAAGCATTAGTAATGATAATATGCTAATTAAAAAACCATCATTTAAAGTGCAAAATTTTTATTTTAAATGTTTATTAAAATTTTTTATTCTTGTAAAAGTTTTATATTTCTTGGCCTACCCTGTACGCCGTTTGACTTGCAACCATTCCAAGTGCACCAAATATGATTATAGAACATGCACCAACTTTTATCAAGAATAAAATTTTCTGAGAAATCGTTAATAAAAAAAATTCCCATATGTTGCACACTTAAAAAACCACACTGTATAGGTCAACTTATTCGAGACAGGCTTCAATTTTTTAGTCATGTCAACTTTAAAAGGTAATTCGTATATTATGCTGCGTAATTCTATATAAATGCTCCTGGGAACAAAGTTGTAGGGAATTAAAAATTGTACAAACATATTTCTTACTGTTCCTTAGTATTCAGCTTCTCGTTCATACTGTTATGTAAACCTTCAAAAATTTATCAAAAGATTACCAACAATTAAAAAAAAATAAAGGTGAATTCATTTGCAAAATGGTGGGTGTAATTTCGGAGATTGTTGTGTTGTGAATAAATCGATTGTCAGCAACTATTTATAATAACTCTCTAATTACTTTATTTACTGAGAATGAGGAATCTTTGTTATGCTATTACCAAATAAATATATACCGCAATAAACCCTTTCAACATTCCTCTGTTACCCACACATCTGTCGCCAAATGGAAGGTCAGTTTACTTAACCTTAGGTATAAAAAGCTTCCTTAGGTTACTGTAGCGGTTTTCAGCTGTAAATTTTAAACATACAGAACATTCCAAAGGCTATTAGGGAGGGATTTAGCATATTTTATCGTAATTTTGTGGGGCAGAAACCGCCAAAAAATTATTAATAGCAAAATACTTATTCCTAGTAGTATACCTGACTATTAATTTTTTTTGTATTTTAAAATTTCCACAACTTACCCATGCAAAAATCGAAAAGAAACAGAAAGCTATGGCAGTACCGACGTTGCTAACGCCTATTCCATTTTCTGGTTCTGGAGATTTTCCCCATTGGTTACAGAGATACCAGAAACCAACAAAGTAGAGAAATGCCCAGAAGGCTGAAAAGAAATATATATATACGGATTCAATATCAAATGACCTGAGAGTATTTAAAAATAAAAACGATTCCCCTTTAAATTTTTGACAATTTAAAGTTAAGTAATAAACAAAATACCTTTTAGTTCCTTCAAAACCTACTGCTACAAACACAATGTTTATAACATACAATTACCAGTATCTGTAAATTAAATTTTAAAATGCAAGTATACATAATATTAAAAAAGCTATTTTATGTTTGTAAAAGTATTACAATACAACTACAATATACACTGTAATAGAACACAAAAACAGCCACAGAAAGTTAATAGAAGCTTTATTAAGTAGACCAAGCTATGTTTCAGTTATCTAGTTCTGTTTGAAATAGCCAATTTCAAATATTAATAATTAACAAATATTTAACAATGATTGGCATATTAAAAAAATGCAATTATGTCTAACTTAAAGTACTGTCACAAATAGTCAGGATTATTATGAATCAGCGCTATTTTACAATACTATTTAGTACTCTGTACTGTACCTTATACCTAATGCAACTTACCAGAAAATCCCATATCAACCAAAACATAGTGTTTCCTAGTTTTGACAGATGACATTTGTTCAAACAAATATTCCCCAACCAAGAACCCCATACTAGCCAAGAAAGCAATAACACTTATACCAACTCCATAATTGCAAGCATTGGCGTCCCCGTTGTAAAGACAAACTAGCTTTTTGTCTTTCCCCGGTTGCCATCCTTGCGAAGAGATACAGCCAAAGACTATTATAGAGAACAACTGAAAAATAAAGTAAATTAGGTACTTTAGGGTACCTATGATGACGGAGGAATATTTACTATTTTTATAGATGTATATTTAGATACCTACATGACTTAAAACTTCATAAAGGAAATAAAGTTACAAATTATACAAATGTTAGAAAGAAAATACATTTGCAAAGAAAGTCCATCATTCTTGGAAGGTGTTTTGTATTAATTTATGCTTACTCAAAAAGATATGACTGTGATATAAAACTATAGCTAAGCACCAATAATCAATAATGTTCAATTTCTTCTCATTTAATATGAAATTAAGAGGTTGTTTATCATTATCAGTCATGTTATCACAATTTATCTTAGTGGTAACCTTACACCTTAAAAAGGAGCTTGTGAATTTATTTCTGCTAAATTTTTTTTATGCATTCTGTGATTTTATTTTTATGAATCTGATACTTCTAGAGTTAATATACACAACAAAAGCATTTAGTAATAAATAAAACATTTAGCTCATAAATAATTTTACCTAATAAAATACAAAAAGACAACGCTAATTTAAGAGTTTGTTTAAGAATTAAGAAAAATTTAGGAAGGAGTAGGTAACCACAATCAATATCAATAATATCTTGCAACAAATAAAATATGATTATGTACCTATATTATCTAGGTCCCAAACTAAATAGACCTTTTATTGTTTAACGCACAGTTTTACCATAGTGTACTAATAAAATAAGCTTTTTCTGGAATACCTAGAGTCAATTTACTCAAATTGTATTTTTCAAAGGCATAAAATAAATATTATTCTTTATTTTGTAACGATATAAAATCGAATTTTATGGTTCAATAAAGTTGAACCAAATAATAGTGAATTAAACCACAACATGAAATAAAAATGTATCGATGAAAATTAAGCGTAAAAACTGGCCAAATCGTAGGTGACCCATTTGAAAATTCAAAAATCAATACTATCATCCCTCTTTGTGGACCTCCTGTCAAAATCGATTACATAGAAAATTTGTACTTTATGATAAAGGGGGGTCCCGAAATGGGGCTGGAATAATTATAATGTACATAACTTACCCAACAGACTGCCCGTAATATAACGTTAGGCCTCTGAACAAAAGTAATCGGATCAAAAGCACTCCCGGCTTTACCACCACCGTAAGCTCCAACACCCTCCATGTTTTGGTCGACTACTACGCTAGTCAAATCGTCAAGTGTCAAAAGACTTTCATAAGATCCATTTTTATTATTGTCTCTAGTATCATAAAAAAAATGTAAAAAGTATATTTTCTGATAGAATTTGATACGAGTTGTTTGTTAAAACATGTTAGAGTAAAAATTTAACTACTTCTAAATTTTAAAAACGACTTCCGCTAATGTAGTCAAGTTTTTGCAAAATAAACTATATTTCCTTTGTGTTACTCTTGTTTAGGAGTAATGGCCGCCTTAAAAAGAAGACTTTTGTGATTCTGTGGGAACAACCAAACTTTTTAACTACATAACCTTATGAATTAGTGCTAAAAATGGGGAGAAAAATACCAGGAAGAAAACACAGAGGGGTAAAAGACCCCGAAAAACAAAGGGCTGAACGTTTCGCAAAGTACTTGTTTAAATATTTATTTTAACCTATTACTTACCTACTTTGTAATTTTAGGATAAAAGACAAGATCAACGCGGCACCTACAAATCCAGACGATCAACAAATTTCAAAAAGCCTTTCAAGAATTATTGATTTAAAAAATAAAGTAAAAGATGGAATTTTTAAAAAAAGGAAGAGAAACCTTACGGATAGGGATCGGCCAGATGGAAAACAAACAAAGAAATTTAAAGGACGACCTGAGAAAACAATACCACAATTTGAAATACTACCTGGGGAAAGCAATAGAGAATTTAGTCGTAGAATGAATAGAATATGCAGCGAGGTTGTAAAAGAGGCTGCCTTTGAAGATAAATATCAAGTGGATATTAGACGTAATGAAAAAGGAGAGGTAAGCATGAAGATATGGGAAGGATAAATAAAGTACAATACAAAGTCCGGTATACCCGAAGTCCTTCTTGTTGCCCTTTTCCACCACAAACCATAACATAAATCTAATTTTTCATAGGTAGAGGGAGTAGACAAAAGACCAAAAGATGAACTAGAGCTACTAGTAAAAAAACTGCAAAAAGAGAAAAAATTAAATAAAACTAAGAAAAAAAAGAAAAAGTCCAAATCTAAAGAACAAGAAAATACTCCAAGGTTGACAAAATCACAAAAGTGGAGCCTGAAACAAGCAGAGAAAAAGAAGAAAAAATTATCCCGTAAAGAGGAAGATTATAACTTTGGACCTCAAAGAACAGAACAAGTCAAATTTGGAGAAATTGTTCATGCCCCACCCACTTTAGTTGCTCCCAGAAAGGTTGGAAAAGTAGAGGGTGCACCAAGAGTATGTACTTAAGCCCTTACACAGTCATTTTATAGTATTAATAACTTTTTTTTTAGCCCGGACAGAAACAGTTGCTCCTAAAGTCCATGCTAACCAATGAAAAAGATTCTAGTTTAGCACCATTCAATAAAATTAAACATAGGATCTTACATGGAGTAACTCCAGTATCAAAAACGATAGATAAAAAAGCAAAACGTAAGAAGTTACCACATGCATTACGTAGACAACTGGACAAGCAACAGAGAGAAATCATTGAATCATATAAAATGTTAAAATCCAAAAAATATTCTAATTCTACATAGGGCTTTAAATGGTTTAATAAAAAGATTTTAGGTTTATCAAATTTTTATTTTATTAACTTAAAAAATAAATCCTGTAAAAAACTGAATCATTCATTTTAACCCTAAATAAGAGTAGATATATCAAAAATATATTTTATCTGAAGAAAACAATAAATACAAACAAAAACAATACTATACAACAGAAATATTATTATATTCATAATGATTTTTTTAAATCAAAGGATTTAGGCAATTAGTATTATATTTGTAAATGTAACATGGTTTTTAAAACTTAAACAGTTTTTGGTAAATACAATTATTGTTTTTTTTTTATATAGAACATATAAATCGTCTAGTTTCCAACCTAAACAGTCCTCAAGGCAACATATAAATTGTCCAAGTATTTCGATTTGTTGAATCCTTACTTGGCGTTACTTATAATTTTTTTAAGCTGGATAGAAAATTAAGGTCCTTTTACACGATTAATCATCAGTTTTATTGTAAATTCAAACAAAATCATGACATTGTTATTGCAAGGGATTTTAGTAACATTACTTTAGTAATTCTAGGATTGACATCAGTAATATTGTCGAGGATACTGATAGTTGGTTCGAAAATAGATTATTCATAATCTATTAATCAGGAAACAATACAGGATTATGAAAAATATTTACAAATAACTTACAGTAGGTACAGAGTATCCAGTGTGGTTGTTTAAGTGTGCAACATATGGGCATTTTTTTGATTACCGATTTCTCAGAAAATTTTATTCCTGATAAAAGTTGGTGCCTGTTCGATAATCATATTAGGTGCACTTGGAATGGTTGCAAGTTAAACGGCGTACAGGGTAGGCCAAAAAATATAAAACTTGTACAAGAATAAAGTACCCCTATTTCAGAAAATTCAGCAAAATGTTATTAAGAAAAGTTGTTTAGAATTAAAAGTTATGCATAGATTCAAAAACGTGACCTCAAATAAAAAAATATTTTTTTTTAAAAAACGTTTTTTTTATATTCACCATAAAGACCTTTATAAATTAAATCAATTTAACATATCTTTATTCAAATTCAAGCATATTTGTAAAATTTACTTGAATTTTTAATTTATTAAGGAATCACAAACTTCATGTTTGTTGCAACGATATTAAACACAACTTTAAAATATCCTAACATTTTTTTTAACAAGATAAAACAATAGTAATGATAATAAAATATGCTACTTAAAAAACTATCATTCAAAGTGCAAAATTTTTATTTTAAATGTTTATTAAAAAAACTGTACAAATTAAGCGACAAACATGGAAATCCTACTAAAATAATCGCAGATACCTATGGAAAAAACAAATAAGGTAACGTTTTTGAATCTGCATAACTTTTAATTCTAAACAACTTTTCTTAATAACATTTTGCTGAATTTTCTGAAATGTGCGTACTTTATTATTGTACAAGTTTTATATTTTTTGGCCTACCCTGTACGCCGTTTCACTTGCAACCATTCCAAGTGCACCCAATATGATTATCGAACATGCACCAACTTTTATCAAGAATAAAATTTTCTGGGAAATCGGTAATAAAAAAAATGCCCATATCGTCGTTGGCACCGCAATAGCTATGTGACATTTTGCCAATTTTCAGCTTTTGGTTGTATTAAAATAAAATGTAGATGACATCCCTAACAGAATCCAAAACCTGCTAAGCGTAAAAAACACAGAATATTAACAGCAAGCAGAAGCGACAATACCTGTCGGTACCTTTGATACCTATCGACTGGTCGTTTTTCAGTGACCTTCACACAACGATAACGGTCGATCCACAACTTAATACTCTTGCTTATTTTCTACACTGAACGACATTACTTTTTAGTACAGGTGCAAATGTTATAACTTAATTTATTTTTCAAACATAAAAACTTAAAAAAAGTTGTAAATTTGTTAGTCTTGGGAATTAAGAATATTATTGAAGTAGAAAATGAAAAAAATTATTATATTAAAAAACTTTTAAATTTCTAACGCTTTTACAGATTTGTTCGAGTTTCCTTCGATTTGTGACGGGCAAAAATATGTACTTATATATTATAAACATGTTATAACATAAATTATAGAACACTATTATAGGTACGTCAAAACATATCGTGACTAGGTATACGTAGATATGGGGTGGCGTGAGATAAATATCATTTTATTAAAACGTCAGTAATTTGTTACACAGTTTTTTGCGCTTTAAAAACTACAGTGACGTTTTTGACAATTGCTTTAGTGTCATAGTTACTTACCCATGGATAAAAAAAATGTGGTCCTTCGGGGATTAAAAAAAAGTTAATTCACCCTGAATAAGTAAAAAGCTGTTGTAAAAAAACAAAAATTTTATTCAGAAATACATGTTAATTCTGAAATTACTAGAGGAATAATAATTACATATTGTTTTACATTTGCCTATTTAAAAAAACTTATATATGTGATAAAATTCGTAGCTTTCGTATAACTTTTTAAGTTCTGCATGTACCTAAACAAAAAAGAGCATAGGCAAAACTAGTAAATATTGCGCTGTATACGAGGGAGAGGTGAAAACGTTAAATTCACTCAAGAAT
Organism: Polydrusus pterygomalis; assembly: GCA_963969555.1. NCBI lineage: Eukaryota > Metazoa > Arthropoda > Insecta > Coleoptera > Curculionidae > Polydrusus > Polydrusus pterygomalis. Next base: position 54,824,986 of record OZ018381.1, read on the forward strand.
AAAGTGCCCTTATTTTTCACTGTAGAAAATTTTGTTATAAGGAAATGTTGTTTGCACATAAAAGTTATCCATAAATACCAAATTTCAGCTCGGTACCACAAAAAAAGTGTTTTTACTTTTTTTTACGCCCCCTCGTATAACGAATCCATAGAAGCTATGCAACCTATAAATTCAATTTTTTAACACCTCTTGGGCAATTAGACACATAACTTACTTAAATTTGTTTAAATACGCGAGAACTGGACGTTTAATAAAATAACGTCAAAAATAATTCAACTTTTCTGGTGTTTAAACCCTTACAATAAAATTCGTTTTCATTTAAATCTAGTAGCCATGAAAAATATTTATATTTGTGCTACCGAGCTAAAATTTGGTATATTTGGATAAGTTTTAAGTGCAAACAACATTTCCTAATAAAAAAAATTTCCACAATGAAAAATAAGGGCAATTTATTCTTGAGTGAATTTAACGTTTTTACCTCTTCCTCGTATACGGCGCAATATTTACTAGTTTTGTCTATGCTCTTTTTTGCTTAAGGACATGCAGAACTTTTCAACCGCCAAAAAAATTTGGTAAGTTTTTAAATAAAAAAAAACCCTTTGGTGCGAACTTTCTGCCGGTCACTGTATAAAGCATACAAACCTGACAATATAATAATTTTTTTGGGAGGCTCTCCTAATGAAGGAATAATTTCTTCAGGCATTCAGGCAAGGTTAGAAAACTTTGTGGGTACTGCTTGCGGTATAAGGTTTTTTTAATAGTTGCACTTCTTGAAAAATATTTTTCTTCGAAATGGTTTTCACAAAGTCGATAGTTTTTGTGTGCATTTATAATCTTTGGCAATAAATCTGGCCTACTGCAGGCGCCTATCCACAATTTTGCACTATAACAAAATATTGTATTTAAAGCAAAATAATATCCATTATTTCTACCCCTTTTGAAATAAATCTACCCAAAAACTATTTTAACCAGACCTTTACAACTTATATCTTATTATTTTATTTATCATATCAACAATTATTCGCGATTGAACATAAAAACATAAGGAAACTAATAAGCTCCATCTTTATTTATCAAGCCTGTTAAAAATATGTACCTACATCCCAAAAAACTTTAAGATTAAAAATTTTAAATCTATTATTCATATTATAATTAATTGATTATCATAATAATTACCGTTCGTACTCCTTTGGAAAACTAAATAAACTTAATCCTTGACCGGTTTTGACTGAACAATACGGGTAGGCACAATAATATCCAGACCTTTTACAACACAGAACGAAAACAAAATAATATCACAATTAGCTAGGCGCAACGTCAGCTCGCGGACTAAACACAATTTAGACGGGCACATGTTTTTTAGCGATACACAACATCTTTGCGACATGCGCGTACCAAAACAGGACCCGCAAAACGCCGAGCTGTCGCTTCTCGTTGGCTGTGTGTGTGTTCTCTGGTAAAAAATACGCACAAGTTGAAAATAATTATAATGTTAAAATTCTGTTATGTGAATATAGGTATTTAAATATCTGCTATGTGCAATCGCAATCGATCACATAGCAAACTGATTATTCATATTATCCATGACAATATACGCTCATACGTTTTTTTTTAATTATCTAAGAACACCAAATTTTCACATAGCAGGTATTGTGGTGCCAACGACGATATGTTGCGCACTTAAATAACCACACTGTATAACCAGTTGATAAAAGTATATTTATATCGACGTGTTTTAAATCACTTGCTTCACTCATTGCAAATAATCATAATCATGTTTGAAATTTAAGGGATGAAAATTATCTATGTTTTAAAATAATTTCTGAAATTATAATATATTATATTATGTACAAAATGGAATGAAAGAACGTACTTTACCCGCTAAAAATAAATACTTATAGAAAAATAAATTCTCATACAAAAACGATGAACACGCACCTACAGGTGCGGACAAAAAAAAATGTTACCCCTAACACACAATCTCATCAGTACCATCACAGAGGTATAAGTTTCTATTGGTACCATTTACCAAAACAAAAAACCTCGTTATTGGACTGTGCACTGGATTAAACTTTTTTGTAGCCCCAGGGGTACAATACAGTAAGTACTTCTAATACTACTGAACTTAAAATTAGAACAAATTTAACATCAAAATGCCTTTGGCACAGGAATCGCATTATTCTATTATACTTAACTTAATATTATTTAAGGCATATTATGGCAACTCTTGGATAAGTGGCAGTAATAGAAGAGATATCAGGTCTTGTAGAAAGGCGCTTTTATTTTAAATTGTAAACTTCTACTTTATTATATTCTATGTAAACAAAAATACTGTGAAAGGATATCGCTACTGGTAGCTATAGGAACATTTTGTTTATCACACTTACGTTATAATACATTGACACTGTTTGAGTGGTTGAACATTGGCGGATCTAACAAAAAGTCAATAATATCATACTATTCAATATGTTATTCTATTATTATTGATTATTGTTAAGTCTTGACAGAAAACAAATAAGTAAACGTATTTTTGGGAAGCAGTCAAAATCAAATTCTGGCTTAGACCGTTTAAATATTTTTTATTATTTCAGAAAACACACCTCATAGAGGGAATTAATTATTATTATTAGGCCTTGTGGGGGGGGGGGGTGCCTTTTGTAGCCCCCCTATAGATCCGTCACGACTAGGTCCAAAACAATATGATTTTTTGTGTGTTATATTCTTGTTTGCTTATCTTGAGATAATTTATTCCTTAAGAGAATCCATGTAATTTTTTTATATATGTCAGATTTTTGTATATTGGCTGTTATTATGCAGGTGCAATTATTTAAAAAATATATATTATTATGTCGAACCACACGTCAGATGATTGGAAAAGTTTATTGATAAATATGGAAAATGATTTAATGAAAATGAAATACTTTAAAATCATATGCATAAGACATATTATATTGTTATCAAACACGTATACCTACATATTTATTATGTAGATTTTTGTCCCTAATTTAGAATGTGGTTAGATACAATCCTAATATAGGCCAAAATGATAAGAATCTGCGTCACTTTTTAAATATTCAACACTTTGAATGGCAAGGCCGATTAACCATAATTTATTTATGAAATAATTGCGTACCTAATTCTAATTATTAATAAAGAAATAAAAAATAGTCTTATATTTCTAGCTTTTTTTCGGCTCTTTCAAATACATACTTATTTATTATGTAGATTTTTGTCCCTAATTCAGAATGTAGTTAAATACAATCTTAATATACGCCAAAATGATAAGAATTTGCGTCACTTTTTAAATATTCAACACTTTGAATGGCAAGGCCGATTAACCCCAATGAAATAATTGGGTACCTAATTCTGATTATTAATAAAGAAATAAAAAAATCGTCTTATATTTCTAGCTTTTGTTCTGCTCTTTCATCCCGTGTAATCAATCAAATTCCATCGGAATCCTAAATGTGATTTGTTAAAAATCTTCTTCAAATCATTAACTTATAGTTATATTAAGACCTTTTTCCAGTAGACAAAAAGATTCCATGGAACCTAAACAACGCAACTTTTTTTTTTCGATAACGGAGTTATATAGGGAGGCATATAAGGTCTACAATTTAAAAGTTTATTGAATTATACAGGGCGTCCCAAATAGTCGGGACATGTCAAAAATTATTTTTTTTTAAATGGAACGCCAAAATTCAAATTCTTTGACCTCCACCTAACTCAACCCAGTGTCTATTGACTATTACCCAAAACACGGTAAATTTCAAGAGCAACGGTTTTAAGGAATATTTTAAAACAATATGAAATAGTACAGGTAGTAAAATGCATATCAAACATACCTGTCAATTATTGTGTATTGTCTGAGACAGCTGGAGGTTAATGCATATTCGTGATTACAAGTGCAGTACATCATTGACGATACCATAATATATGAATTCCACAGTTTAGTATTTCAAAATTGACAGTAGGTATACTGTAAAACCTCACAAATCTAAAGTATAATCTACTTTTGTTCCCAACTGTTCCGATATCGAAACCAACAACTCCTGATATACAATAGGGTTCATGTTTTTACCCATATTATATAGTAGAAAAAACTGCCCGTGCGACAGACGTTCACCTACGACTTTAACTATTTTTCTATTCAAACTACGCACCTGTGCCAAAAGCAGATAAATACGAAACTTTTGCCAACAAAGAAACATAACCCTGTACAATAGCGCGCTAATAGTAGCGACAAACAAGAACAAGAGCCAGTACCAAATTATCAAGAAAAACTTTTCGTTTAAAATGTTTAGGGGTAATACGCAGAGCGCGTCGATAGTTTGCTCGGAACCGCTGGCGCCGTAAGTCCTGTAAGTACACTTGGCTCTCTTGGGGAACACAGCGTTCGCAGCCCTTGGCCAAGGCTTCGTTGCTACGTTATAACCATAATGGGAGAATTTTCCGTTGAGATACCAGTCCATAAATGGAACCTGGAATATCTAAAACAGTTTTTTTAATGTACGGGTGTTTCATTAAGGGTGGCCACCGGGGCCATATCTCGGAAACTACTAGGCATAGAAACTTGAAAAAGAAATTATGATTAAAGCGGTCATGAGAAAATTCCGGAAATTACTTTTAAGTTCCTCATTTCGCCGTAAGGGGGCACAATTGAAACTTTTTTTTTTTTAATTCTAAATTTCTCCGAAAATTTCCATATTAAGGTATAACTCTGATTACATCATTAGAAAGCTCAGACAATTTTGCATCATTTTGGTTTAAGGTGGGAGTATCAACATGCTTGCCAACCTATAACCTATTTCGCGTAGATTTATTTATTTTTTCTAACTTTTACACAAAATTTAAATAAAAACAATATCGTCTTTATATTCTATAGGTAATAATTAACATGTTAAATAAATATCAAGGAATTTCATAAGTTATTTAAGGAGAATTGTATATCGAAAAATATTGGTTAAGATTTTTTTTAACATTATTATGTCATTGTCCTTTCACTATACAATTCTGCCAAGATAAGTAATGAAATAAATTGATATTCTTGTAATATATCAGATATTACCTAAATAATGTGCAGACGATGTTGATTTTATTTAAATCTTAGTCAATAAAATAATAAACTAAGAAAAACAAGGCGAAATAGGTTATAGGTTGGCAATAAATTGAATGACGTTGATAATTCCACCTTAAGGCTCGTTGGTGTACCGACCTTGATAAGAGTGGGCGAAGCTATTGAATGTGTAAACATTAAAATCGCTGTAACTTCTAAACGACTTATCCGATTTTACTAAATTTAAGCTTGTTTGGAAGAAACTTCAATTCTCGTATCTAATGGTACACGATAGTTTCTAATAAAATTGCTAGAGGGTGCAATTTGTATTAAAAATTATTGTTTTGGCAATAACTCTGAAACGAACAAAGATATCAAACTGCGGTCTTCACATCTTTTCTTGCAAATTTCATCTACTTTTCGATTATGATGTCATAGTTATACCGTATGATTTGAATTTTCGGGATAAAATCGAAAAAACTGTTATTATTACAAATTGCGCCCTCTAGCAATTTTATTAAACACTATCGTATACTGTTGGATACGGCGATTGAAGAAACTTACCTTTCCCTTTTAAACAAGCTTAAATCTAGTAAAATCGGATAAGTCGTTTAGAAGCTACAGCGATTTTAATGTTTACACATTCAATATAGCTTCCCCCACTCTTATCAAGGTCGGTACGCCAATGAGCTTTAAACCAAAATGATGCAGAATTGTCTAAGCTTTTCGATGATGTAATCAGAGTTATACCTTAATATGGGAATTTTCCAAGAAAGTTAGAATTAAAAAAAAAATTTCAATTGTGCCCCCTTGCGGCGAAATGAGGAACTTAAAAGTAATTTCCAGAATTTTCTCATAATTTTTTTTTTCAAGTTTCTATGCCTAGTAGTTTCCGAGATATGGCAGGTGGCCACCCTTAATGAAACACCCTGTACAATCATGAACTTGAGAAATCGGGCGATGAAAAACTAACCCACTCTAGATTATTCTTTCAAGTTCTACACAATAGAAAAATTCTTACCAGACACATTAAGTTTAAAAGCTCACAAAAAGCGAATCTATAAGCAAACACATCATGGTTTTCATTGTTGAGAATGTATGCAGTCATTTTTTGTTTGTATACACTAGACCATTTGTCATTTATTACTATTGGTCCGCCTGAAATGGACAAAAATAATGGAGTCAAACAATCCGCGTCAAACCAAAGAGAAATGGGGAGGGAGGAAGATGTCAAACATAATTTATCTTAAAAAATCCAGAGAATTACTAATTATAATTAGTCGAAAGTGAGTGGCAAATATATTTAAGAAAACTATAGACCGGGTGGCGCACCGCTAGACTGGCCATGGAAAGTATGTGTCACAGCCCTATTTAATTTTTAAGAATTTTGTGAAGAGTTTTATCTAAATAATTTAATTGGCTTTTTAGGAACTAATAAAATTTGGTGTTCTGGTTTGTACGAGTCTATCATACAAGGGGGTAGCAAGGTATGACCAGTCTGGCGGTGCACCGCTCGGTAGATGCATCTTCAATTTGTTATTTTTATTATTTATTTGCATATTTATATTTTCAACTTGTTTATGTATGAGTAATCACCCATTACCTAAGTAATAGGTATACATTATTTTTTTATTATATAAACACCACCCATCCTTATTTACAGTATATGTTAACATAAGAGAGTAGGGACTGATGATGGTAGTCTGTGAGTGCATTTGGCATAATTTACGTTAACATAATTACACACTCTTGTTATATTCATAAACTAAACACCAATTATTTTGTTTTCTACTTCCCAGGGGAAATGCATACTTACAAAGGTCTTTTACGAGTTGTCCCAAACGATCGCCCTCCCATGCTTTCCATAAATATCTTGGCAGGTAAAAAATCAAAGCTTGGATACAAAAAATCAGGCAAATCCATTGATAATACAACAAAGTATATGTCTCCTTTCCAATTCCCAAACCTTCAAGACTCTCATGTTGGAAACGATCTAAAAATGTTTGGCATAAGTATATGTTGCACTTCCTTCGAGAGATCTACTTTAAATAAAGAAGAGGAAAGCGGCATTCCGGCATTTATTGTTTAATCACATTCATATTATACACTTGATGCGTAGCATAACATACTCCACTCATTTTTAAGTTATATAATATCAACAGAGTTCTTTAAAACATAGAAAACCAAGCTAAGTTTTAATATTTAAAGGTATAATGTAACTACTTCACCATGGATGCTTATCAGCTGATATTGGGCAGGTACAAAAAACTTATGCAAAAAAGATGGAAGCCATATTTCTGACTAGCAAAAACGAAACGGTAATAAATTAGTAAAAGGCAACTTACCATTGGCTTTATGAGTTACAATAAACGTTCCAGTAACCCAACAGAAAATATTAACAGTCTCCTTTTTAGTTTGGACGTCGCAATCAATGGGGTCTCCAAAGTATTGCTTGCTGGACAACAAAATTGAAAATACAATAAAAAGTATCACGGTGAACTTATAATGCAGTTTAAATACATTGTTATCTGTTCGCACTTCCTCACACTTCACGAGGTTTTTAAAATTGTTTAAGAAATCCTGCATTTTAGTTCGAAATTTATCAGAAAGGAATTTTACTGTTCGGTGTGCCGCGCGAAAGTTTTGATCAACAAATTTCAAACCGAATGACTGATAATTTTTACATAACGAAGTAGTAGAGTTGTGTAGTTCGCGAACGAACTAGTTCAAAAGATCGAATCTGGCCACTGAACTAAAAGATTCAATCAGTAATTACTAAAAGATTGAAACAAGGCGAACTAAAGTCTAAACGGAATGTACTACGCAAGCGAGAGCGAGACGACCGAAATTATAGGTTTTGTCACCTGACCGATCTACCTACCGAACTAAACGAACTAGTCTTTTGAACTATTCACTTTATTGAACGAGATCGAAAGATTGAAATCGGCAAAGTGAACTAAACTTCCCAGCACTACGAAGTAGACAAGTGGTTTTTTTGTACGATAGCACAGAGAAATAATAGGTTGTCTTCGATTAGAATTGATGGAATTACCGGGAAATTCAAAATTATATGTGGTATGTTATCGTTCCTGGTTTCCAGGAATAATTTTGAGATGGAATCTTATAAATTTGGGAGTGTGTTATACCCAGTTTGCAGTTTGTATCTATTAAAATAAAACACGCATTTTGTTCCTCTGTTAAACATATTTATAATTAAAATACTACTATAGTAATTTTAGAATTCACTGGTCGCACCTTTATGCCTTTTTTTCCAAAGATCTTTTGATACCGCCCACTTTTCCACACAGTGGAAAAATCTAGTCTGTTTCCAATTTTTAAATCTCTGGCTCAAGATCCGATATTAAAAACTACAGGGGAATTTCCTTAATATCCATAATTCCCAAGATTTTTGAGGACATAAATATTTAAATCTTTTAAACAACTTCTGGTTCCAGAACAACATGGTTTTTTCAAGGGGCGGTCAACTGCCACCAACTTAGCTCTATTTCAGAATCATCTCATTCAAAACATAGAAAAGGGTTCTCAAATTGACGTAATCTACACTGATATTTCTAAAGCGTTTGACAGTGTTTCTCATACACTGTTGTTAGAAAAGTTAAGAACATACGGAATGGCAGGCAGTTATCTAGATTTTATCAAATCCTATCTGACTAATATGTCGGAATGAATGGCATAACATCAAGAGAGATTGCAGTCAATTCCGGAGTGCCACAGGGATCACATTTGAACCCTATACTGTTCTTGCTCTTTGTCAACAATGTAACTTTTAATTTAAAAAAATGCAAGTGTCTTTTGTATGCGGACGATTTCAAGTTCTATTACGTCATAAATTCCATGAAGGATTGCGAGGTACGTGGTTCAGTCCGAGATAAACAGGTTGGTCCTCTGGTGCGCAGGAAACTATCTTCACCTTAATGTAGGAAAATGCAAAGTTAGGAGGTTTTATCGTCGCAAGGAACCAATACTTTTTGATTATTTCCCGAGTGGAAAAATTCTTGAAAGTGTTACCAAGATGAACGATTTGGGAGTTACCTTCGATCGAGAAGTAACGTTCAACGAACACATTTCTAATATTACCCTTAAAAGTTATAGAATGCTGGGTTTTCTAAGAAGAAACTGTAACCGTATGTACGATGTTTCCGCCATAAAATGCCTCTACAACTCCCTTGTTCGGAGTATTCTGGAATATAGTAGTATAGTTTGGTCGCCATCATACGAGCGTCATATAAATCGCCTGGAAGCAGTCCAAAACAAATTTGCTAAATTTCTCTTGTATAAACACAGATTTCCATATACAGGGTGTTAATTAATGTCATGCAGATATTTCAGGGGATGATAGTACTCGTCAAAATAAGAAAAAAATGCAAATATATGCATGGTCCAAAACGCCTTATTTTCGTTATACAGGGTGGCAAAGTTTCAATTTTTTTTCTCGTATTTTGCGTTTTCTCTCTTATATTCTGCGATAATTGTTTCAAATTTGGAACATTAACCCTTTTTTAAAATATCTACAATAAAGTATCAAAATTGCCGGTCGCAGTATACAGGGTGTTACATTTTCTTGAAAAAAATATAAAACTTGTACAAGAATAAAGTACCCCTATTTCGAAAAATTCAGCAAAATGTTATTAAGAAAAGTTGTTTAGATTTAAAAAAGTGACCTAAAATTAAAAAAAAATATTTTTTTAAAAAACATTAATTTCCCAAAAAATTTTTATTTTTTATATTCACCATAAAGACTTTCATAAATTAATCAAAATCAAATCAATTTTACATATCTTTGTTCAAATTCAAGCATATTTGTAAAATTTACTTAATTTTTTAATTTATTAAGGAATCACAAACTTCATGTTTGTTGCAACGATATTTAAAATATCCTAAAGATTATTTTTAACAAGATAAAACATTAGTAATGATAATATGCTAATTAAAAAACTATCCTTTACAGTGCAAAATTTTTATTTTAAATGTTTATTAAAAAACTTTATTCTTGTACAAGTTTTATATTTTTTGGCCTACCCTGTACGCCGTTTGACTTGCAACCATTCCAAGTGCACCAAATATGATTGTCGAACATGCACCAACTTTTATCAAGAATAAAATTTTCACTTAAACAACCACACTGCATAGAGACTTACTATATACCACTAGGATACAGTTAGTTGGACTAGATAGTCTCAAAAATCGACGAAAAAATGCTATGGTGCTTTTCTTACATAAAATTGTTAATGGCAAAATAGACTGTGCTGAATTACTTTACAGTATTAATTTTCGCATTCCACAAAGAGATACTCGAAGTAGGCTGCTCTTTCAAGAACCATGGCATCGAACTAATTATGGGTTTCAAAGTTGTAAGGGAAGACTGATGAAGAATTATGATTCGAACTTCCTGGATTACGACCTATCTCATCAAGTCATTTGAAAGTTTCAAAAGAACCATTTTAAAATTTTAATCCGTTGTCTCTGGCCTTTGTCAATGTATTATTTTCTTTTTGTATACAGTGTCACCAGTAAAGTCCGCTTCATATGGGATTTTTTTTTTATTACCTATAGCTTTATTCAAAATTTGACTTTGGCATCAAGTTCTGCTTCGAGATCGAGATGAAAATTAAGCAAAAAAATAGTAGTCACGTGATTCGCATTATCTGTCAAATTTTAATTGTTTCCAAAAAATAATTTAAAAGTGGGGTTATTTCTGAAAATATCGAAAAAAGTTATTAGAAAAAGTTTTTTTAAATGCAGTTTCTAGCCCACATGCAAAATGTGAGCTGCATAAGATAATTTTGATTTTTTAACTATATTTTGTAAATTGCACCAATTTGCAAAATAAGACTTAACGCAACCTACATAAAAAATTTTAGTTTGACAATGCTTTATTTCAGATACTTTTTCTTTAAAGTAGCGCCATGTTAAATGTGTGTTTTTCTACAAAATCAAAATTTGGCTATTAAAATTTGGTCGCATGTGATGCAAAGTTTATTTGTTTTTGACCCTGTATAAGGTAACTTTATAAAATAAGTATTTTTGAAAACACAGTTTGTGTATGAAAGTAATACACGTTAACGTTATTATGACATAGCTTAAAACTAAATTATAATATAGAGGTTTTAAATTAAATCGTTGAAAATAGATAAACTTTACGTTGTTAAACTAAAATTTATTTTCCACTTAAAAAACACTTTTCTGAAGACACTGTGTTCTTTTTCGTCTTAATATTAAGGTGTATTACTTTCAGACACAAACTACGTTTTTAAAAATACTTATTTTATGAAGTTACCTTATACAGGGTCAAAAACAAATGAACTTTGCATCACATGCGATCAAATTTTAATTGCCCAATTTTGATTTTGTAGAAAAACACACATTTAATATGGCGCTACTTTAAAGAAAATGTATCTGAAATAAAGCCTTGTCAAAACTGAGACGTTTTATGTAGGTTGCGTAGAGTCTTATTTTGCAAAAGTGGTGCAATTTACAAAATATAGGTAAAAAATCAAAATTATCTTATGCAGCTGACATTTTGCATGTGTGCTAAAAACTGCATTTAAAAAACTTTTTCTAATAACTTTTTTCGATATTTTCAGAAATAACCCCTTTTGAATTATTTTTTGGAAAAAATTAAAATTTGACAGATAATGCGAATCACGTGACTACTATTTTTTGCTTAATTTTTATCTCGATCGAAGCATACCTTGATGTCAAAATCAAATTTCGAGTAGTTATTAATAAAAAAAAATTCATATGATGCGGACTTTACTGGTGACACTGTATAAGAATAATGTTTTTAATTGTCTACAGTGGCGCAGCGAGGGGGGGGGGGTTTAGGGGTTAAAACCCCCTCCAGACGCCCAGACTAAGATGGTTTTTTACGGTTTAGACGAGGGCTGAAGCCTTTGAAAATGGTAAAAAGTGAAAAAAAAATAATAGTAGGAGGAAACCCATTGGAAAAGAAAGAGAATATAACAAAAATGAAAGGAAACATAATTTACGGGCGATCCGAGGTCGGGAAGTGGAAAGGGGTGAGTTTTTAAGGGTAGAAAACGATTTATCTCGATTTCCGGCAAAACTACAAGTCCCATGGAAAAACGTTAAATGGCAAAGTTGTAGGTAATAAAAAGATCTAAAACTTTTGTATTTACACATTTTCACATAAACTAAAAATTTATGTGAAAAATTCAAATAACCAAGTTTTTGGTTTTTTATTTTTATCTTTTACAAGAAAAATTTTTTTACGAAATTTGGTGAAAACTTACCTTTTTATGCCTTAAACACACTGTAATTTTTTTGATTTAAAATATTTATTTTTTCACCTTATTTTGACTTAATATCGAAAAAGCACCCTAATTTTCAATCGAAAATTCTCACGTCAAAATATCTGCTTTTTTAAAAAATTCGGTGGGCTTTTTGTTCGTTAAAATCTCTACTTTCTGATGGTGTCAAAAAAAAAATAGATTACTATGGTAAATGTGATGAAATCTCCTTTAAATCCTACCTTTAATTATATTTAGAACAACTATTTTCGCATATTTTTTGCGATATTTATGTTTTATGGATTTGTAATTTTTTTGTTTATTAATGTAACATGGAATCTTACGTTTTTCGAGTAATTAAAGTATAAATTTTAATAAATAGCTCAAAATTGAACATAATAATTTTAAAAAAAATCGGATTAGAGTTTTTTTCGTTTCTTTGCATTTTTTGAGAACATTTACCATAGTAATGTATATTTTTTTACACCATCAGAAAGCAGAGATTTCAACGAACAAAAAGCCCACCGACTTTTTTAAAAAAGCAGATATTTTGACGTGAGAATTTTCGATTGAAAATCAGGGTGCTTTTTCGATATTAAGTCAAAATAAGGTGAAAAATAAATATTTTAAATCAAAAAAATTACAGTGTGTTTGGGACATAAAAAGGTAAATTTTCAACAAATTTATTTTTCTTGTAAAAAATAAAAATAAAAAACCAAAAACTTGGTTATTTGAATTTTTCACATAAATTTTGAGGTTATGTGAAAAAAGTGTAAATACAAAAGTTGTAAATCTTTATATAACCTACAACTTTGCCATTTAACGTTTTTCCATAGGACTTGTAGTTTTGCCGGAAATCGAGATAAATCGTTTTCTACACTTAAAAACTCACCCCTTTCCACTTCCCGACCTCGGATCACCCGTAAATTATTTTTCCTTTCATTTTTGTTATATTCTCTTTCTTTTCCAATGGGTTTTATCCCGCTATTATTTTTTTTGGTTTCAAAAATTATCGACCCTGTTTTAATTTTAGTTTTTAAAATTTTGAAATCCTGTTCTTTTTTTTTGAAAACCCCCCCCTAATACAAAATTCTGGCTGCGCCACTGATTGTCTATACCTATACCATTTGGAGAGAGATCTCTGCAGTGTATTATTGTGAATAAATAAATAAATAAATAAATAAAATATATAATATATTTATTCTAATATCACTCAATTATATAAATTGTCGTTTTCAGGCCGGTACCTATTCCATATATTTAGATACATTGTCTATACACATTTATGGAGTTACTTGATTTTATGAACAAATAAGTTGTCAGTCAATAGTACATACATTTTAGTTTGCATTAAGTATAATCAAACTTGAGAATTCGCCATCTTTGTAATGCTTTCGAGAATGGTTGATTTTACCTGCAATGCCGTGGTGGTGTCATCTAATTGTTTTTGTTTTTCTGCTAAGCATTGTTCCAAATCGTGCACTTGCTACAAATTAAAGAAAACTTAAATACATTTTGCTTTCAATTTTTTATACTAACACTAGCGTGTACCCGGCATGCGTTGCAACCCGCTGGTATAAATACAAACCCGATATATTAGTACCCGGCATGCCACTTTCTGAAATTGCACCCGTGCGAAGCCGGGGCGGGTCGCTAGTTATACATAAAAACCTTCCCCTTGAATCACTCTATCTATTAAAAAAAAACCGCTTCAAAATCCGTTGCGTAGTTTTAAAGATTTACGCACATATAGGGACAGGACGGGCGATAGCGACTTTGTTTTATACTATGTTAAGAAGAGCATACCTTTGAATAATTTGTGATAGTGGCATTCGCATGTTTTAATAATTCTTCTTTTTTCTGTACGTTCTTTTCGTGTCTTCGACAATTTTCCTCGATTTTGTTATATAATTGTTGTAAGTTTAAAAGTTGTTCTTCACAGTTATTTTTTGCTTTAGTTATTTCTATAATTTCTTTTTCAGCCTCTTTGAGCGAAACTTCGCATTCGCCCAGTGCTTTTTCTTTTACTGTTAGCTGGGATAGGCAAGCCTTTAGTTTGCCTTTTGCAGCTTGAAATCTAAAAAAAAATAAAAAATACACTTAAAACTCCCTGGGCCTCTATCTCAAAAACGGATGGACATATTTCGATTTCGTAAAAAGCCGTCGTTAAGCAGGATTAATTAGCATTTTTTAAGATAACATCAATGCGACGCCTTTGAGGCTTTGGGCGTCGCATCACGACGCTTTAAAAATTTAAATAAATAATACCTTGTATTAAAAACGAGTCAAGTTATCGAATTAAGATTGTAAATTTTACATACTTGTTCTCTAAATCTTGGAGCATTAAGTCCATTTCTTCTTTATTCCTCGTCATTTCTTCTACTTTTTGAATTTTATAAAGTTCCGAATGTTGAAGACTGGTGAGGTCTTGTGTAAGTCTTGTTACCCTAGAAAAACCAAAAACATTATTTTTTTTATATTTCCTTGGGCCTAGAACACCAAAAAAAAAGTAAGAATTGCCAATCAAAGGCCAATACAAAGGTTGATTACTTTTATTCCAATAATTTCGTGCATAATTATGTTTCGAGATGGTAATTATTCAATTTTCTTACCTGTGTTGTAAATGGGAACAATGTTTGCTGGAAGCCTCAACGCTAGAAAGGGCCGCTCTTTCTGCTTGTGCAAGATAAGATATTTTGTAATTACACAATTCCAAAAGTTCTGATGCTGCTATTTGATCACCTTTTGACAATACATTCTAAAATAAAAGATGGGAGAAAAAGTTTTTAATGGGTATTTTTTAATGTTCATAATGGGTAGCGTAAAAATACCTTTTGAAATTTGTCACGTGACTATTGGTTTGGCAGGAAAGTTGTAAAAAAATATTATGTCATGAAAATTTGTATTAGGTGATGAGATATCGAAATAATTATTTTGTAAAAATGTCTGTTCCTTGCAGCCGATTCTATAGTATTTTTTCCCATAGTAGTAATAGTTGTTCAATTGTATTTTTTATTAGCCATTATAGTATTTTTATTTCTGTATCTGACATAAAGTAGGATATAGACATGCGGTTTTCACCTTGTTTTTGATCTATTTTGTGTGTAAATAATAATAATAATAATAATTAAAACAATTAAATAATTGAAACAAAAAATACATAGAAAATTTTGATAGGCTCTTTCAAACTAGATCAAGTTTGTCAAATTTGGTTAGGGCAAACTGGAGTTCCGAGTATTTATTTCAAAAAAGGTTCCCCCTCCTCCCTTCAGTCTATTTTGCGTAAGAGCAAAATGTATTAAATCAACGCAATACCCGGGACCATAATATACAATTTTATACCTATATATAATTCTGTAAATTGTTTTAAATAATCTAATATATTGAATATACAGTGTGGTTGTTTAAGTGTGCAACATATGGGTATTTTTTTTAATACCGATTTCTCAGAAAATTTTAATCTTGATAAAAGTTGGTGCATGTTCGATAATCATATTAGGTGCACTTGGAATGGTTGCAAGTCAAACGGCGTACAGGGTAAGCCAAAAAATATAAAACTTGTACAAGAATAAAGTATTTTAATAAACATTTAAAATAAAAATTTTGCACTTTAAATGATAGTTTTTTATTAGCATATTATCATTACTAATGTTTTATCTCGTTAAAAAAAAATTTTAGGATATTTTAAAGTTGTGTTTAATATTGTTGCAACAAACATGAAGTTTGTGATTCCTTAATAAATTAAAAATTCAAGTGGATTTTACAAATACGCTTGAATTTGAACAAAGATATGTGAAATTGATTTGATTTTGATTAATTTATTCTTTAATCTTTATGATGAATATAAAAAAAAAATTTTGGGAAATTAATGTTTTTAAAAAAAATAATTTTTTTTAAATTTTAGGTCACGTTTTTGAATATATGGATAACTTCTAATTCTAAACAACTTTTCTTAATAACATTTTGCTGAATTTTCTGGAATAGGGGTACTTTATTCTTGTACAAGTTTTATATTTTTTGACCTACCCTGTACGTCGTTTGACTTGCAACCATTCCAAGTGCACCTAATATGATTATCGAACATGCACCAACTTTTATCAAGAATAAAATTTTCTGAGAAATCGGTATTAAAAAAAATGCCCATATGTTGCACACTTAAACAACCACACTGTATAATGAACGATGTAGGTACCGTATATTTCAAACACTTAATTTTTGATGTAACTTTATTTGGCATATTGTCGATAAAAAACCGACAATCTTTTTAGTCATATAGGTTGAACGCCTTCTAGCGGTAAATTTGGGTTTGTTCTTAAGAATAATTTCCAGCAATTCTCTTGGGTCAATTTAGTCAATTATTTAATAAATTTTTTTGTTGAATCTCAAATCGCAAAATAAAACACTATAATCCCTTACCTCCATATTGTCTAAAAGAACATCCAATCTTTCGTTTTGTTTTACTGGAATAAGACTAAAACCAAAATCATGTGGTTGCGGACTCGAAACATCATCTTTTTCTAAAAAAAATAATTAGGTATACATAGAGTTGGGCACGACGTATTTGACCGGTCAAATTCGGGCAAAATATATCAATTTCATTTTATTATTTATGCATTTGTGATCTGTCCAGATTACCTCCTACCACCCAGGATAATGTTTAGTGTATCGTTATAGCGCCGTTATTTCAGAAAACACTAACACCTGATTCTGGGGATCCCAATAGTCGGCCTCGTTTTAAGTAATTGGGGAAATTTCAAATTTTAAAACAGCATCAAATGAATTCAATAATCGTATAATTTGAACAGCAGTAAAAAGTATCAAATCACTTTGTAAAACATCATCGGATATTACTTCATCAACTTGGTGGAAGAGTTGGCGAAAGAAATCGGTACTTCACGATGTATAGCTATAGTTACTAAAAATGCCGGCTTCCTCAGCTTCTTGTAAAAGGAACTGGTCCACATGGGGTATTATCCATAATAAGTTAAGAAATAGGCTGACTGCTACACGATCCGGAAAACTGGTCTATGGTAAATACAATTTAAATAAATATAATTAATAAATGTGGAAGAATACCAGACTTAAATTTATCTTCATCTTCCGAAGCTGATGTCTCTTCGTCTTCTGAAGCCGAGCAGCTAGAATCTGACTCCGAAGATGAAAATTTACCATTGGCTACATACTTTACTGCTCGTAATAATTCAGCTACCTAATTTCCCGAGTCTGATATTTTATTTTAAGTGTTCATGTTTATATGTTTTCATGGTTATATAAAAATAAACTATTGATATAATATACACTTATAGAATGTGTACCTGGATAGACCTAACTATATCATCCATTTGACCACCCTGTATAAAATTTAGGTATGGCAATAGACTTTTCAGAACAAGCAAATCTTTTTATTAAAAATTAATTTTTTCCAAAATACAAAATAGGAAATTTGGCAAGTATAGTTAAGTTCATCCACTGCATTTTTAAATTTTAATTTATTTCAGTCAATTGACCAAAAACAAATTGACCGGTCAAATCCACAACCCTATATACACTACAAATGCGAAAACCTTAAGAGTTACGCCGACAGGTCAAATGTTTGGGACTTACCAATTCCTAGTACATGCAAATTGCGGATATTTGGAATACTTTCAGAGATATTCAAACATAGGTCGAAATGTGTGCGCAATGTTTTTAATTACCTGTTGGTAGAATCGACTGCAAATTCATCAGTGCTAAAGAAACGCCATTGGAACAAGTGCTCGATAATACTAGCGCCAGGTTTTTAACATCCAAGGGGCTTTGACAGATAGCTTGAGCTAAAATGACTTGAATTTGCCTAAAAATAAATTCCATAGAAGTAATGAAATTTCGCGAATGTCTTCTACTTGCAATGTAGGCATCAGCTAAAAAGGGATTTTTCGAAAATCATCCCCCTAAGGGGGTAAAAGCGGGAGTTGAAATTTTTATACGAATTTATGTATCTCATAAACTAAAACTGGTGGAGTACTAGAATTTGTATACAGACTGTCCGCGGATAGGGTGTACCAATAGCACAAAGGGATGAAAAATTTCATTTTTCGGGAAAAAGTCATTCTTGATAAAAAAGGTTTGCTTGTAAAAAAAGGCAATTCACGTAGAGAAAATTTTGATTTTTTATACAGGGTTCGCAAAAAGTTCAAAAACATGAATTTTCTCCAAGAGTAAACTACCTTTGTTTTTCATTTTTGACCAAAATGCCAATTAGAAAACTTATTTAGAATAACGTTTGTAATTTAAATCCGAGATTTCAAATAAACCCTCGATTTTTTAGTTTTCTTAATTTTTAGAGGTAAAAAATTCCTTGTTTTTACAAAAGATGGTAGGAATGCCTTTAAAATTTTAAAATAAGATACACACCACCCAATATAAAAATAGAGTCTAATAAAATTTTATATTAATATTTTTATTGAGCAGCAAAATTTCCATTTACCTCTAAAAATTAAAAAACTAAAAAAATCGAAGATTTATTTTAAATCTCGGATTTAAATTACAAACGTTATTTTAATTGGCATTTTGGTCAAAAATGAAAAATACAGGTAGTTTACTCTTGGAGAAAAACCATGTTTTTGAAGTTTTTGCGAACCCTGTATAAAAAATCATTGTGCTATTGTAAACTAGAGATGTGACGAATAGTGGTTTTGCCGAATAGCCGAATACCGAATATTCGGCCAAATTGAAACCGAATATTCGGCCATACCGAATAATACAGTTTTGATTGATCTGAAATCGTAGCCGCCAAGATTTATTCGAGTTTTGCGGGTTACGACACGACCTGTATTGGCACGTGCCGACGGTCGCGCCGTGCAAGCCTATTTAGTGTAAGGTACTCTGTTGCTAAGGGTGGTTGATGTTATAGATTATTATCGATTTATAATATTTATATTAATAAAATGAACAAAAACAAAAAGTCAAAAGTTTGGATCTTCTTTAAAGATACCGAGGACGATAAAAAAGCCCAGTGTACATTGTGTAATGTTTTAATTTCAAGAGGGGGCAAAGGAAAAGGAGCTACGACCACTTCGCTTACTTGTCAAAAGAAATACTGCACAAAGACCACTGCCCGTTTGCATGGTGGAAAAAATACTCCCTCAAATTTCCAAAAATGAGGCAGATGGCAAAGGTTTATTTATCAGCTCCTGCAAGTACTGTTTACAGTGAACGCTTGTTCTCCGAAGCTGGAAATGTTTATGAGAAAAAGAGAAGTCGTTTATTACCTGAGAGAGCTGAGAGCTTGGTGTTTTTGCACCATAATCTACCACTTATTAACTATAAGTATTAATTATTTTTAAGTTTGTAAAGATTTTTTTTGCAGTTATGTTTTTATTAATACGTACCTATTGCAATTTTTATTTGAAAATAAAAAATCATTAAAATCAGCCTTTTCCCATTTTATCGCAACCTTAAAAAAAATTCGAATATTCGGGGTCTTAAACCGAATATTCGGCCGAATACCGAATAGTCAAAAAGTGGCCGAATACCGAATAAATATTCGGCTTCGGTCCCATCTCTATTGTAAACCCAATCCGCGGACAGTCTGTATTAAGCTCTTTTAATCATTTTTTTTCTAAATTCACATAGGTGGGGATGTGGCCTATTTTGAGGGGGCACCTGCCTATAACTGTCTATAATTTTAAGCTATATTGCTAAAAAAGTTAATTGTTAAAATAAGCAAGAACGTGATTTGATGTTTTGTAAAATTTTGCCCTAGTAGACCAGGGCTGAAGCCTTTGCAAATGGTAAAAAGTGAAAAAAAATAATAGTAGAATGAAACCCATTGGAAAAGGAAGAGAATATAACAAAAATGAAAGAAAAAATAAATTACGGGCGATCCGAGGTCGGGAAGCGGGTGAGTTTTATGGGTTAGAAAACGATTTATCTCGATTTTCGGCAAAACAAGTCCTATGGAAAAACGTTAAATGGCAAAGTTGTAGGTAATAGAAAGATCTACAACTTTTGTATTTGCACTTTTTTCACATAACCTCAAAATTTATGTGAAAAATTCAAATAACCAAGTTTTTGGTTTTTTATTTTTATCTTTTACAAGAAATTTTTTTTTTCACGAAATTTGGTGAAAACTTACCTTTTTATGTCCCAAAGACACTGTAATTTTTTGGATTTAAAATATTTATTTTTTCACCTTATTTTGACTTAATATTGAAAAAGCACCCTAATTTTCAATCGAAAATTCTCACGTCCAAATATCTGCTTTTTTAAAAAAGTTGGTGGGCTTTTTGTTCGTTGAAATCTCTACTTTCTGATGGTGTAAAAAAATATATATTACTATGGTAAATGTGATGAAATCCCCTTTAAATCCTACCTTTAATTATATTTAGAACAACTATTTTCGCATATTTTTTGCGATCTTTATGTTTTATGGATTTGTAATTTTTTTGTTTATCAATGCAACATGGAATCTTACGTTTTTCGAGTAATTAAAGTACAAATTTTAATAAATAGCTCAAAATTGTACATAATGATTAAAAAAAAATTCCTGATTCGATTTTATTTCGTTTCTTTGCATTTTTTGAGAATATTTACCATAGTAATGTATATTTTTTTACACCATCAGAAAGTAGAGATTTCAACGAACAAAAAGCCCACCGACTTTTTTAAAAAAGCAGATATTTTGACGTGAGAATTTTCGATTGAAAATTAGGGTGTTTTTCGATATTAACTCAAAATAAGGTTAAAAAATAAATATCTTAAATCAAAAAAATTACAGTGTGTTTGGGACATAAAAAAGTAAGTTTTCACCAAATTTCGTGTATAAAAAGTTTTTTTTGTAAAAGATAAAATTAAAAAACCAAAAACTTGGTTATTTGAATTTTTCACATAAATTTTGAGGTTATGTGAAAAAAGTGCAAATACAAAAGTTGTAGATCTTTTTATTACCTACAACTTTGCTATTTAACGTTTTTCCATAGGACTTGTAGTTTTGCCGAAAATCGAGATAAATCGTTTTCTAACCTTAAAAACTCACCGCGCCCCGCCACCACTTCCCGACCTCGGATCGGCCGTAATTTATTTTTCCTTCCATTTTTGTTATATTCTCTTCCTTTTCTAATGGGTTTCATCCTACTATTATTTTTTTTGGTTTCAAAAATTATCGACCCTGGTCTATAGGGGGGGTAGAAATGGGTTAAAGGGATATACTTATAAACGTTTATATTGTTATTTGTCCAAATTTCTTGAAACTCAGCATAAATACTCCTCTATACAATTAATAAAACACGTATTTCCTATTTTTTTGAAAATCGTTATCTAAAGGGGTGAAACGGGGGGGTACAGAAGTATCTATTAAAAAAAATATATTTTTTCGATTTCTTTGAAACCCATAAATAGTATACCATACGAATAATGAATCACATATTTCTTGTTTTTTTGAAAGTTGACCCTTAAAGGGATAAAAAGGGGATAACAAAAATACTTTATAACACAAATAATAAAAAACGTATCTGTTATTTTTTTTGAAAATCAATCCCTAAAGAGATATAAAAGTTTATATTTATTTAAAAATATATATTTGGTCTGAATTTTAGTTACTTTATACTCATATTTCTGAATTAAAAAAATCACAACCCATAGTATTATCTAAGGGAAACTGTCATCCTGAAAGCCCTTAAACAGCTACTGGGCTAGATAGGCGAGAATCAATCAAAGATATACTTTTAAACCCAAAAAGAGTTAACATTTTACTTACTTATTTCCTAATAATGTGACCATCAACCCACTCCAACTCTTGTCGAATTTAACTATTTCCGCTACTAGGGCCAACGCATAGACGTATAAGTTAATCGCGTCAATGCTGCTATTATTTTCCCTTAATCTCGGCGAATCATCCGCTAACAGGGGAGAAAATATTTTGGTGAAAACGTTCTCGTTCAGTTCTTTGGTTACCCTCGTTCTAATTGCTTGAACTTGGATCATTGCAGTCAGTAATTGTAAAAGTGCGCCTAATCTGAAAAAAAAAACATAAAAAAGGGAATAAAATAATAAAATTTGGTGTGCAGGTCAATCATATAAGGACCTTCAAAAAAGTTTAATACAATTTTGATGTAAAGTTACAAGGGAAGCCAAATTTATAAGGGATTTCCAGTAGCATGTCTGCGATGCAGTAACGACAAAAAGACATTCTTTATTTACCTTTTATTATAGTCAGTAGGATAATTATTAGGAGCATCGCCTTCTCCTAGAGAATTTAATACTAAGGAAAACATGGGCAATCCAACAATAAGTGACTCTAATATTGAATTTTCGTCCCTATCTACATTAACTGCTATTGTTCGAAGCAGTGCCAGAGCCCGATAGGATACAGTGGCTTCTTGAATCCAACTTAGCGCTAATGGAATCATTTTCGGGAACAATGTCGAAATTTCGGGAACTTTTAGTTCGATAAGAAAGTGTATCAAGTCAAGAATAACGGTCAGGCACTCAGGGTCTCTAGTTGCTTCATTTGAACTAACAATCATCTAAGAAACGAAAACACATAGTTAATAATATGCACTGAAATTAGGGCTGCACCGAGTACCGAGTAGTTCGGTGCTCGGCCAGAATTTTCACCGAGTAATGAGTACTCGGTGCTCGGTCTTATATTCATTACTCGGCCCAGTATAGTAGAATATTAGAAGCAATCCTTTTCGGCATGTCAAAAACAGTAAGAAATGAGACATATAATTCATAATTTTAATTTTCAACAACATACTTATGCAAAGTACAGTGGCATTAATAAATTTAATACTTATAAGTTAGAAAGGAAGATTATGATGTACATATATAAGTCTCTCTCCATTTTACGGTTTCAACGCATTTCTTTTTGTTTCGAAGACGTTTCCCGCCTCTGAAAATAACCTTCACTGTGTTACTTTTAACTTGATTTCTATGATGTTATATTAGATAGGTATTAAATAATATCTATATTATCTATGGCATATAATATGATATATATATACAGGGTGGCCCATTACTGCGACCAAGGTCAATATCTCCTGCTCCTGTACCATTAAAGATAGCGGAAAACTTTTGACAAAGCTTATTAAGGGTTAAGAGATGCTTCTTTTAAAATTAATTCCGTCTATACTATACAGGGTGCTCCAAAAAAGCGGAACGGTAAAAATTTTCTATTTTTTAAATAGAACACCCTGTGTTTTTTTAAATTTTCAGATTCTACATAAAATTATAATTATTTTTTATTAAATGCATTATTAGTCGATACTTAATAGTTTTGGAGTACTAGGTACTCGGTCAATCCCTTCAGCCGAGTACTCCCGAGTACTCGGTCAAGTTAAAAAACAGGGCTCGGTGCAGCCCTAACTGAAATTGAATAAAAACAAAAAATATTAATGTCAATTCTATAACTCACTTCTACAATATTATTAACTCGTTTACCATACATGCTATAGCAATTTAGCTGGTTATTTTTATTATTTTTTAAGCTCTTCATGAAAAACTCCACTATCTGTTTCAGTAAAATACTATCCTTTTTTTTATAAGCCTCCATTACAGCTATAAAAGTACTGTCAATAAGTTTTGGCAAAACTTCTGCAGAGACGTGGCTAGAAATATTCTCTAAAATTATCATCATTTGACATACATAGACTTCCACAATAGGACCCTGGAAATGATAATTGATTATAATGATACACCTAGTTACATTAATTTGTCTTGAAAAATAAAAAAGGGTTAAACAAAAGTTTATAATTACCTTTAAAGAAAGGCACATCCTAAAAAACCATTTGAGATCCACATTTTTTTGTAAAATATATACAGTTGTTACATTTCTATAACACAAGTTGACCAGAACACCCAGTGACAGTGTTACAACTTCGGGTTCTTGTACTTCAATCCACTTGCACAATGTGGATATTAAATGTGTTACATGGGGTATATGCCAGAAAATTTTAATTCCACAAGTAATATCTTGCATGAGTCTCAGTAACCGTGTCTTTTTCTCTGTTGTCAGTTGCTCTCCAATTAATCTGGCCAGACAAGGCAGGAATTGATAGGTTTTTAATAGGGCATGTCTTGCTGAATCATTTTTACATGCGTTGAGGAGAACATCAATACAATACCAGTTAGTAAGTGATCTAGGCTCAAGGACATTCATAAGATCATATAAACTTATGAAAAATTTAGCAGCAACGTTTGTGTGGGGATCAAATATAGTTAAATCCAATGATAAACTTAGTGCCTAAAAATTTTTTAGGAAATGATAAAAAGAAGTATTGATGCACTGAACTGCTAGTGCAGTGCACTTAGGTAGATATTTGCTGTGCTATTTAGTGACAACACTGTTCCGATGCCAAACCTACAGATAGGTTCAACAGTTTTGTAGAAATAAATTCTACCAATATAATATACACTGTATTATATACCAATAGTAAGCTTTATTCATCTTTTAGGCACAATAAAAATTAAGCCTATAGGATGGTACTCAATCCAGATAAAGTGATAAAGATATCAGACCTATAAGTACCTTTATAATAAAAAAATACACCCATAAAGAGGAGAAAAGCTACTACACAGAATACAGAGTAGTAGAGGGATATTAATTTTGAACATATTGTGAAAAATACCCATATTGGCGTTTAACTTACCTGCAAGTACTTATTTATCAAAATAGATTGATCTTCACGTCTAGTTTCTAAGTAGTTTTCAATAGCAGTTATAAGTGTTTTCATTTTTGCGTACTTGTTCTCTATATTATGAGTTCCATGACAGCTGCTTACAGAAGAGGTACTACCCAGGGTACTACCTTGTAGTCTAATATCGTCAGCTTTAAAATCCATGCCGTAAAATGAACAGTTCGAGTAATTTTGTTACCAAGAGAGTTATGAAACGCACTTCTTGGATTATGTATATTGGAATAATATTAAAAATAAGAATAAATAAAATATTTTTAATAATTTCTATAATTACACGCGGGCGGTGTGGTCTGGCGTTGACCATAAAATGACTTTTAAAAAAATTAAATTTAAAATGGACCAATTGAATCTAAAAGACCAGCTAAATACGTTAGAGCATATCCCTTAATCTTCGGATATACTTGTCTTTTACTAATACGCTAAGTTAGTGAAGGAGGTTTCAAACATTTATGTACTAGAAATTCTACTGAATACAGAATAGGCCATCTTTGTTTAGGAAATGTGTTAAAGTAGCTCCTCTATTCAACGTGCATTGGTCCACATCAATTTGCATTTCTTTCACAGACATGAATCAACACCTCACCCAAGTCACAGAGGAATGATAGATCGACACTTATCGTTGCCCAATTCGAGCGGCCTTTTTTCAAGACGAAAAAAGACATGGTTATTAAGATCGACTCATTTGACCAAACCTCGTAAACCAAAGTTTGAAGCGTATCTCTAAAGCTAAAGAGATAAGCTAATATGCAAATCAGAGATAACTCTAACCTCTGCATGGTGAATAAATAATTATTTGGCATTTCTCAGAACTATTTTTATAAAATATAACTTTTTTCGTAAAGTTAAAAATAAAAAGATTTCCGTTTTATATTACAGATACTCCGTATAGAATGTGTAAAATAAATATTTTATTTTTCGCCAAAAAAAGGAACTACAATGACAATTTATGACTTTACATAATCAAAAAGAAATTTAAAAATTATCAATTTCAAAAAACACCTATTTTTTTTAATTCAAAAACACGAGGTATGAAAACTAAATCATAAAGATGCAAGCAATAAAGAGTGAAGTACCCAGCAATACAATATCACTTTTAATTTTTTGTGCAGCAGATAATAGTGTGATGCTCACTCTAGAAGGCACAAACGCCGACAACTGGTTACCATCAGTAAAAGTTGAACCAAATGTTAGTTGGACTAGGTTGGTTGCTAAAGAAGCTCAGGATGTAAGCAGAATACCATAAGACCCATTGGGCGTTTTCACACTAGCCGACACGATACCGGCACGACAACGACAACGACACCGGTGGACGCGTAATCTCATGTAAGTAAAGGAAATGCTTTCTTACTTGCCGATATATCGATATATGTCGGCAAATGATGCCGATTTATCGTGTCGGTGTCGCTACCGTGTCGTGATCGTGCCGGTATCGTGTCGGCTAGTGTGAAAACGCCCATTGAAGTAGAGTTTGTTTTTAGAGATGCCTTCTTGTAAGCAGAGCTGTCGGTAATTGAATTAAAATAATGCAAATTCAGAGTAATTGAAATCGTTTTAGGGTAGTTCAATTAGCAGAAAGTAATTGTATTATTGAAAAAGTACTTCAATTTTATTGAACTCAGTAATTTGAATGCGGTAATTGCTCAAGGAGTCAATCAATTACTTCTAGTGGGTAATTGGTAATTAAAACATTTTTATCATAAATACTGTTATAGTAATTGGTAATAATTATAATTTATCTGTTTTCACAGACTAATGGATAATTATCATTAAATTACTTTTTAAGATTAATTGCGACAGCTATGCTTGTAGAGCAATTTGAAATTGCCATTTTACGATATCAGCTACCCAGTTTTACTAAACTAATTGCCTGTTAGATTTTAGGTGTTAAAACACCAATTAAACTATTGCGCCTCAATAAAATATGGTACCCGAAGAAAGAAGGCAGTATATCATTACTTCACTGTATCTTTTACGTCGGCATAGATGTAAATACAAAAAATAAAACTAAGAATACCATGGGAAAGGTAGGAAAGGAAGTACACAAAAAAATTCATAATTTTGACTACTGTGAGTACTGTGTGATCGTAGAAAAAGTAGGTAATTGCTTAATAAACTGTTTTAGTATCGCGGTAAAATAAGATGGATTCCGGAAACTGACTTATCAAGTTTGTGGACAACCAATTGCCTAAGAAGTCCAGAAATGTTAGAGCTTTATCAGTTAGCTAGAGATTACGAATCCTCGCAGCTTTTTACCTTGGAACCAGCAGAAGACATCATTACTTCTAAAAATATGGCGGAAATTACAGATGAAATATTGGTTTCTGGGAAAACGACCAATTATCAACAACTTATTGAATCATCTGGCATAGACAAGCTAGGTAAAGTATTGTAGATCAAATAATTTTGAAAACGTTCAGGGCTTAAATACATCTTTGTAACAAGTTATTGAGTTAATTAAGAGTTTTACACCACCTACACAATAATATACCCAATTTTTGCCCTGTATACCCAATTTGTCAGAAACCGCATAATATACGATTTTCCTTAATTTAACAATATTAAAAACACCTATCCTTAAACATGCTTCTCATGTAGCAAATTTCCCGATTACCGTTTTATTTTCAAAATATACTATAAGTGGTGTTAGTATAAATGGACCAATTTTAAAATTAATTTTCTCCCAAACAAAGGCCTAAATTAAAAATCTGTTACAAGAAAAACAACGTTTAAACCATTAGCTACCCAGTGATGCCAGATTTGTACCTGTTTAGTTAAATTTACTGGTAATCTTTAGTGACAGCCGAACGCCTGCAACTATTTTTGAAATATTTATTTTCGCGATCGTTAATAGTATAGAACTTAAATGTACAAAAATTACTTTATTCTAGATAAACAAATGTATCTTGAAATAATTTCGATAGATGTAGAGGGTTTCGAGTAAATGAAATAAATGCACGTTGCGAGTAAAAGCGATAGTGGACTCTTAAAAGAAATTATAGGGGAAGGTTGCCAATATTGGACCAATTTCCAGATTTCTTATCATAGTTCCTGATAATAACGCAAAATCGATCTTGAAGCTATACCTTAGTTTTAGTATGTTGTTCAACTGCAGGATTTTTTGCAGAATTTTATTTCAAAGTATCTATGATATACCAGACTATAAAAAAACCTCTGCAAGTGGTTCAATATAGGAAACCGATTGTCTAAATTGCACCTGGAGGTTCCAAAATTGGACCACATGATTTAAATCGGAAGCTTAGGTGTTAAATAAATAAATAAAAAATAAAATGGTTGGTATAGGAAGTTTTATACTTATAATATTTAAAAAAAAACATCAAATTTACAACCAAAATTTCAGTAGAAGACATCCTAATGCAAAAAAAAAGTACCCATTAGTTTCCTATATTGTACCAGTAATAGTTTCATTTTTTAACTCAAAGAAAAAATATTTTAGCAACATTGAAATGGCGTTAGTTAATGACATTAACTTATTTAAAGAGAAAAATTATTTTTGCACAATTTGGAAAAATTGCCTATATTGGATCGGTTCAATTTTGGCAATCACCCAGTGGTCCAATTTAAGCAACTACCACGTGTTTTACAAAACCACCCAGGAAAGAAACAAGAAAAAACAAATATGGCATGATAGGTAATAGGAGAAATAGAAAGAGAAAAACTTACTTGAAAACTTCCATAAAAAATATTTTGCTTAGAGTTTTATGGTTCTAAGGTAAATTCTTAGGAAAATCCTAAAAATATTACATTAAAATTGTGTAAATTACGTTTTGGTCTGTACACGCCAAGTACTAACGGCCAACTATATATATAGTTGAGTTTGTTGCCGATTATGCCGATCAAAGATTCTAGGTGGAAGTATGTTACAGTGTTGCCAGATAATATGGCACTTGTTTAGTTTAGGAGAAATGTACTGTGGTCCAATTTAGGTAGCGGTTCAATATAGGAAACCTTCCCCTATATGATTTTCAACTTGTCTTGAATTTTATACCCCTGATGAACTATTGCATAACAGACCCTATTGATTCGACTAAGTAATTCTTCTTATGCATTCTTTACTTTTACTTAACTGGAAGTTTGTTTATTTATTTTTTAGCACAAGAAGAAATCTACCGAACTATATTTCTCAGTTTATGTTATCCTGCCAGTTTCATGAGTTTGCGCGCTTTTTCGAAATTTATTCCAGAGTTGGGATGGCCAAAACCACAAGCTGCCTTCTTGTTTAGGTAATTATTATTACATAAAAATTAATTTATTATATAATAATATTAATATATTATATCTTTATTCTCAACCAACTTAGAAAGTTCATTACAGAGAATATAACACCAAATATAGAATAAATATAAAATCACAAATAATAAAAATCATGTTTAGTAATTATTAATAACTCCATCGAAATTAAAAGAAAAATATACAGGGTGTTCATTTGAAAACTTCCCACCTCGATTTTCCTGCTTTAAAATGAAAATGTGGAAAATTGCTCGGACCTTGATTTTTATTTCGAGGTGGACATCTTTTGCGTATATTGTCAATCTTGTTACTTCAAGCCCCAAGGAGGGTGGGGGGTAAGATCTAAATCTTAAATGGATACCCCTATTTCATATAATTTTTTTGGATTCTGCATAAAATTCTAAACATTTTTTAATAAAAGCATTATTAGTCTATACTTAACAGTTTCCGAGATATTGACTCTTGAAATATGACATTTTTGAACTTTGACAGCGTCTAGCTTTCTAACTGTACGTCTTAGAGCAAAACGGCTTACATGTCCCCGAGGGGTGTCTCACTAGTCAAAATTTGTACATCTACTGCCAAATTTGGCAGGACTTGTCGTTTTTGCCCTTGTCCTGCCACGGTCCTGCTTGTCCTGCCAGGGTCCTGCTTGTCCTGCCACGGTCCTGTTACTGTCCTACCACGGATACGCAACTTCTAAATATTTATATTCTTTCTTAACAAAGAATTAAACTCGGAAATAAACAATAGATTTTATCAATAACTTGCATGAACATAATAAATGAGACTGCAAACTCGACTAGTCGACTGGTGTGATTCACCGGTGTTTACAACAGAACTCAAACAGGAATATTATGCGGCGACCCGCGCCGAAAACTTTACAAACTGCGACGTCTGTTACACGCACTTCAATTTCACTTTCAATTAATAAACAAAAGGAAACAAAAATATTTTTTGCTTCCCGCTATTTATCCCTACTCCTAAAGTTATTGGATAAATCTGATTGGATCTGAAAGGTACTGCCTGTCCTGCTTCGATCCTGCCACGGTCCTGCCACAGTCCTGCCAGGTCCTTCCACAGTCCTGCCACAGTCCTGTCAGTCCTGCCAGGTCCTTCTATAGTCCTGCCAGGTCCTGCCACAGTCCTGTCAGTCCTGCCACGGTCCTGCTAAGTCCTGCCTTAACATTTGTACACCTACTGCCACAGTGAGACACCCCTCGCATGTCCCTATCTTCGATTTTTATATTATCTTTCCAATAGTGTGAACTTTCGGTTAAACCGGATGTAAGAAATATAAATATAGTACTATAATTTTTAGCTTTAAACAAAATGTCAATTATTGTTGAGATGTAACTTCTTAAAAAATATTTAATATGTTTTTTCCAACTTAAATTTTCATCAATATATAACCTAACTTTGATAATATATGCAGCTGCAACTTCTGTATCTCTAAATTTACGAAAACCATATTGAAATGGAGAGAATAATTATTTTCTTCTAAAAAATTTACTATTCTATTATTTAAAATTTTTTCAAAAATCTTTGAAAATGTGGGTAAAACAGAAATTGGGCGATATAGTTACTATACTCAAATATTTTTCTGAATTTTTAAAAACTGGTGATACTTTTGATATTTTTAATTTATCTGAAAATAAAATATAGGAAACTTGTTATAAATATACTCACATCTTTATTTGAAATGCAACATTATATTACATAACTATGTATATATTATATTATAAAGTGAGAAGGGTAGTCTTGACCGACTAGTTAATTATATATTATAATATATATATATATATATATACAGAGTGTCCCGAAATTAGCTGACAATATTTTAAGGAGATAAAGTACATCCAAAAATAAGACTAATACCCTCTATTAATATACCTTCAAAAACGCTTCGTTATGGGGCTAGAGCCCCCCGAATTGGAGCTATGATAAGCAGTTTTTCCACAATATCTCAAAAACCGATTAGGGTATGGAAACAAAATTTGATACATGTTTTACCCATAACAAGACGCAATAAACGATTTAATTAGCTTAACTTTATTTCTTCCAGTGGCGTCCCACTGGGTAGGTAGTTGAAAGAATATTGCCCTAAGTTTTTATTATTATTGTAATTTGACAGAATGTAACGTTTTTAAATTAAACATATTTTTAGATTCCTTTGTTTTTTAAATATTTATTTTTATGGAGATTTTAAGAGAGTTTTAAAATAAAACAAAAAAAGAATAGCAAATTGCAAATCAAATTTGATTGTAAACCACACGGGAAACTAATTCTTAAGCAAGTACCAGTCATGTGTACCCAAAAATAATAATCAAGGGATTTAAATCAGGTGATCTTGGTGGCCAGGCTATGGCTACCAATCCACCTAGTAATTTTCTTCAAGCCAATTCCTCACTTGACGTCCGTAGTGAGTTTTCGCCCCATCATGTTGAAAGAAGTGCCCTAAACGTAAATCCAGTGGCACATTATCTAATAAATCCCCAAGTTGATTATGTATTATTATTATTATTTGTCGCTAGTAGAACTTCTAATAAATTTCATGTTTTAATATTAAGTGTTTGCTGAGATATGCAAAAAAAACCTTAGCCTTTTCACCTGATTTCAAAAAATCGAAAATTTTAAAATCGATTTTACTGGAAAATGGTGCATCCTACCGTAATGAAACAAGAGTACCTTTTTTCAACAAACGACTTCAAGGCTTCTAAAAATTTCACCTAAAGTTTAAAAATCCTACAAATAAAAAACTTAGGGCAATATTCTCCCAACTACCTACCCAGTGGGATGCCACTGGAAGAAATACAGTTAAGCTAATTAAACCATTTATTGCGTCTAGCTATGGGTAAAACATGTATTAAATTTTGTTTTGACACCCTAATCGGTTTCTGAGATATTGTAAAAAAACTGCTTGTCAGCTCCAATTCGGGGGGCTCTAGCCCCATAGCGAAGCGTTTTTGAAGGTATATTAATATAGGATTTTAGTCTTATTTTTGAATGTACTTTATACTCTTAAAATATTGTCAGCTAATTTCGGGACACCCTGTATATAACTATTTTTCGATGCTGTCAAAGCTTGTATTTGTATGTCATTATTTTTAAAAGGAACAATTTGTTTTAGGGCAGCTGATTTAAATAATAGGTACGGATTGTCTTTCAGAGAATTTTTATACTTCTTGGCAGCAATCGATCCTAACACTGGACATGGTGGTACAGCAGCCGAACTTAGGTGCCGATACATGTTTAAGTAAGACAAATTTATTAAATACTCCCTCATATAAGGTGTCGTAAATATCCTGAACTTCCGAGGTATCTGTAGATGATTATTATTAAATTGTTACTAAAGTTAAATATTTAGGAGTTATTATCGACAAAAATTAAAAATTTCATGATCAAATGGATTATATTTGAAAAAAAAATTCAAAAAAAAATAGGAGTACTAAACTCTTGGCCGCTTTTATCGATATATATTTTTTCCCAAAGTCCTAGTGTTATTACTTTCTGAGATATAGCCGATTACCTCCTTAGGTGGAACACCCGGTACTTAAATAGTTCAATGAACTAATAAAAATTTGTTATTATTATTATTATTATTATTATTATTATTATTATTATTATTATTATTATTATTATTATTATTATTATTATAAGACAGGTAGTATTTCTACCTCTTTCTATTAGCGAAACTTAGCTGCAAAAATGATTAATTTTGCGTTTTACATTGTTTTTAGATACTATGATCGAGATAAGGATAACGCCCTTA
Source organism: Polydrusus pterygomalis (assembly GCA_963969555.1). Classification (NCBI taxonomy): domain Eukaryota; kingdom Metazoa; phylum Arthropoda; class Insecta; order Coleoptera; family Curculionidae; genus Polydrusus; species Polydrusus pterygomalis. The sequence goes on from OZ018381.1 coordinate 54,858,010, forward strand.
AACTAGACGAATTCAAGAATTTAATATTGGATTTAAGAAAATCCAAAAAGTTACCGGTCGATCCTCAAAATGTAACAAAAGAAACTCAAGAAACCTATAAAGCTTTAGGAATACAGGAAACCCAAACGATTAATGTGAATGATTTTTTGAGGGCTGTATGCGATTTAAAAATTCGAGGAACTTCGCATATTTTTAGATCTACAGTTGGGGTGCTAAAATATATTAAAGACATGGGGTAAGCAACTGTTACTGCTACCTAAGAATGAATTGGAACTTTGGCGTTCCAAGATTTTTTTAATGAAAGGATTTCCCAGAATTTCCCAACTAGGTGCCGCAAACATTTTACCTTGCATTTCTGTCGCCAAAATTTTTTTAGGTGCCACGCCCTTTTTTTGACTCTCGAAACTTCGAAATTCTTAGTTTCGATAGCCTAACCCGAAAAAACGTAGATATTATATATAGAAAATTTAAAATTATTATTTTAAAAATTATTTTCTTTAAGTTATGTATAATATTATGTGTTATTTTCCTAATTTGCTGAAAAAAAATAAATTTTCTGAGATTTTCGGGGAGGGTCCGGACCCCCTGCCCCCCCCCCCCCCCCCCGGGCTACGTGCTTGCATCTCATTCTCTTTATCATAACAAGCCGACGAAACTTGAAATGCAAAGGTCCACCAGGAATCCGCAAGATATTTAATAGTAATAATAATAATAAGTTTATTTAAAATTTAGTAATATAATAAATATGTTTTTGTTGTCTTCTATAAACTTATTCTTCAATCCCCTGAAGCTGAGCTTGTTAGGGGCAAATATTATTTTTTGTTTTATTAGTATGTAAAATCATAAATATGCATTAAAAATCAAGTTTTAAAGTAATAATGTTAATTTATAGTATAAACGCAGTTTTTTTGAAGAAATATAATATTAACTATAATAAAATTATTAGTTTATAATTTTTATCTAAAAAATATTACTTATATAAATTACTAGCGTGTACCCGGCCTGCGTTGCAGCCCGGCATTATACGACGCCGCTTTCTCTGAGATAATAAGGCGAGTTCACCAAATATGCATTAAAAATCAAGTTTTAAAGTAAAAATTTTACTTTATAGTATAAACGCAGATTTTTTTGAATAAATATATTACCTATAATAAAATTATTAGTTTATAATTTTTAAGTAAAAAATATTACTTCTATAAATTATTCAGAACAATAGCATTTCTAAAAATATTTTTAAATTGTCTGTTTTTAATATCCATGTTTTTATTTCGACTTTAAATTTCTTTATTGAAATCAATTTTTTAATTTTTATTGGTAAAAAATAATCGTTTAAATAAAAACATAAATATAATATTTTTGTCCTATGGACTTATTTGTTTTAGGTTTTATGGTTATTTCATTTTTATCAATATGTATAAATCAAGATGTTATAAATGTAAAGTTGTCTTTATGTTCAACTTTTTTGTTTCTGAATATAATTATTTTGAAGGATAAAGATAATCTTTATTGAATATACTTAATTTTTAGAAACCTTTTTTGTAATATTTCTAATTTTTTAACTAAAGTTCTATTTATTCCTCCCCAACCTAAAATTCCGTAATTTAAATGAGTTTTAACTAACGCGTAATATAATATTTCCATAATAATATATATGTCTTACATTTAAAATTTTTTTAATGTTTTTAAAAATCGTTAGTAAACTTCTTAATTTTTTAATTAAGTATTTTAAGTGAAAATTCCAATTTAAATTTACTGTCAAAAATAATTCCTAAATATTCTATTTAAATTACTTTAAAAAATTGAATGTCTTCATTTATTTGCATACCATTCATATTCATATTTCGTGGTAGGTTATTTAGGTTTAAAGTAAAAGGAATATAATTTGTTTTATTAAAATTAATTGTTAACAAATTGTTAACAAACCTATTTTTTACAATTTTAAAATCTTTTTTAATTTTATTATTTAAGTTGTCTCAATTTGTATCGGTATAAAAAATTGTAGTATCATCTGCAAAACTATGAATTTGTCCATCGCAATTTATTAATTATTTTGATGTTTTGGTGATTGTACTTGTTTTACTTTGTTTAGCTTAGGTTTACTTTTATTATTTTAATTTGTTTTGTTGTGTCCTTAATCTAAAGATTTACGAATATTACCACATTAAATTATAGATTTTATTATATTATGACGTGTGTAAGCACAGTTTGTGCGTTGACATAAATAAAGGAATTTGAATTTGAATATACTAAATACGTCGTTAATATAAGAATTAAAAAAATAATGGTCCTAAAATTGTTCCTTGAGCAGACAATTTGAAAATATGTTTAAAAATGCTTTAATTAATTAATATTGTTCTGAATAATTTATATAAGTAATATTTTTGACTAAAAATTATAAATTAATAATTTTATTATAGGTAATATATTTCTTCAAAAAAGCTGCGTTTATTTTATAAATTAACATTTTTATTTTAAAAAACTTGATTTTTAATGCATATTTATGATTTATGATTTTACGTACTAAAACAAAAAATAAGATTTGCCCCTAACAAGCTCAGCTTCAGGGGATTGAAGAATAAGTTTATCGAAGACAACATAAACATATTTATTATATTATTAAATTTTAAATAAAGTTATTATTATTATTATTATTATTATTATTATTATTATTATTATTATTATTATTATTATTATTATTATTATTATTATTATTATTATTATTATTATTATTATTATTATTATTATTATTATTATTATTATTATTATTATTAAATACTTTTGTATAGCTTTTTTCTTTATCTGTTTGAATATAAATAATAAAACAAATATAGGGGAGAGCAAGGCATAATGGCATAGCAGGCAAAATGACATATTACCTGTTTTCGGCCCAGTTCGATTACATTCGTGTTGAGTTTTCTACTACAAAACACATCTTAATACCGCTAAGATCGTCAGTCGTAATAAAATGGCATAGTCGATTGTTTGTTGTTTTCTAGAGAGTTTGTGTATTTTCCTATGTAAAATATCAAGGTAAGTGATTGTTGAAATATTTTTGGTTAAAATATATAAGGTCGCTGCCAATGTTTTAGTGTTAACCCACAACTATTAGCCCTCCAGTTTTAATATTACACTAACATTCAAATGATAAAATAAAATTATAACCCGGAAAATATATTTATTCTTTATATTGCACATTGGGCAAAATGACATAGCAGTGTGTCGTTTTGCCTGTATAGCAGTATGTCGTTCTTAATTTATTCATATTTTGTTTCAATATATTTTTTTAAATTTCGTTAATGTACAACAAACATAAAATATAAAAAATAGAAACTACATTTTACACTATTTATTTTTTTTACTCACTGGACAGTTAATTTTATACAACCATGTCATTATGCCTTTAAGGGGAAAATTTGGTATGTCAATTTGCATTACCCTATAAGGGTAAATGGTTTTTGTAATGCCTGTTATTTTTTGAAATTTTTCCTAAATTTTGCAGTTCTTACAAGTAAAATATTTTAATTCACTTAAAACGTTAAGAGGCCATATTAAAAAAAAAGAATAAAACCTAATATACCTTTTGGTTTAGTAAAAATTGATTTTCAAAAGATAGTATGTCATATTGCCTTGCTCTCCCCTAAGGTTTTTGAGAAAACATAACTGAAATTTAAACATTTTTACGTGTTGTCAGTAACTGATTTAATGCCAGGATTTTCATTTCACAAGTAAAAGTGTTGATGGGCATCTTATACGATAGATTGTTCTCTATAAACAGTGAAATGTCGGCTCGTCGCAAAAGTACGTTTATGAATGAGATGCGTGGTCTATCTTTAATCGTCGTTGGGTATTACGGCGCCTGATTTTCCTTCAAGTTAGGATTTTTTTGTACAATTTGGCAACGTTGCTTACGTTGCCTGTTCTATTTTACAGAGGGAAATCCAGCGGAGGTGAAATAACGTCGTCAAAATCGCCCAGCACAATAGTTTTTTCTCTAGCCGCTGAAAATCCAAGAGGAAAAATGACATTGAAAAATGTTGACTATGAAATTGCTGTCCATACTGTCAAAATCCAGAGAAGTGGACAAGCGATTAATATTGATGAAATGAGAGAGGTAAGTGAACTCAAAAAAATATAGGACGGGTCTTTGGGGGTACTCAGAAACTCTTGTTTTTGAAAACAGATAGACGGGAAGACTGGTGTCGTTTAGCTTAGACATAAACTAAAGTGAACATAATATATTATAATATAATAATAATTGAAGCGACTTTAGACGGATGTTAGCATTCGCTAAATGTGTATGCAACGTTCCGTGTAACTCATTTCGACTGCCAATTGCCGGTCATTCTTTGAATCAGATATTTGTCGTCTTCTCCATCAGGTTTAAATGTAGCGTATTTTTATTTTTTCTAGATCGATTTGAACCAATTTTTTTTTATTTTTTCTTTCTACGATATTTATATTTACTATCTGTACATTCACAATTCTTTATACAGGGTGTTCATTTGAAAACTTCCCACCTCGATTTTCCTGCTTTAAAATGAAAATGTGGAAAATCGCTCGGACCCGTCGATTTTTATTTCGAGGGGGACATCTTTTGCGTATATTGTCAATCTTGTTACTTCAAGCCCCTAGGAGGGAGGGGGGTAAGATCTAAATCTTAAATGGATACCCCTATTTTATATAATTTTTTTGGATTCTGCATAAAATTCTGAACATTTTTTAATAAAAGCATTATTAGTCTATACTTAACAGTTTCCGAGATATTTACTCTTGAAAAATTACATTTTTGAACTTTAACAGCGTCTAGCTTTCTAACTGTACGTCTTAGAGCAAAACGGCTTACATGTCCCTGTCTTCGATTTTTATTATCTTTCCAATAGTGTAAACTTTCGGTTAAACCGAATGTAAGAAATATAGTACTTCCGGTTTGACCGGAAGTTCACACTATTGGAAAGATAATAAAAATCGAAGATAGGGACATGTAAGCCGTTTTGCTCTAAGACGTACAGTTAGAAAGCTAGACGCTGTCAAAGTTCAAAAATGTCATTTTTCAAGAGTAAATATCTCGGAAACTGTTAAGTATAGACTAATAATGCTTTTATTAAAAAATGTTCAGAATTTTATGCAGAATCCAAAAAAATTATATAAAATAGGGGTATCCATTTAAGATTTAGATCTTACCCCCCCCCCCCCCCCCTCCCTCCTAGGGGCTTGAAGTAACAAGATTGACAATATACGCAAAAGATGTCCCCCTCGAAATAAAAATCGACGGGTCCGAGCGATTTTCCACATTTTCATTTTAAAGCAGGAAAATCGAGGTGGGAAGTTTTCAAATGAACACCCTGTATATATTTTTTATTATTTTAGCAAGCAGTTTGGGGTTCAGTGGACTGCGCCCCGCTTTTGCTTGTCTGCCTAATATTATTATAGTCTTTGTAATTGTTTTCTTTGTTCATCATAATACAAGCATTTATTATTATCATTATTATTATTTGTACGCCGTCCAAAATTCTGAGCGGTAAAATATTTACATTGGATTGTTTCTCTTCGATTTATTTTTCTATGTTTAGGATTCTATAATCAACGATCACATTATGTAGGCAACTTCGCGTATTTTAATAAGATCACTATTACAGATTCAAGAAGCTGTATCGGCAACAACTCTAAAACAACCCATCAACGAGTACAACAAAAGACTGTCTATGGATATTTTTAGCCAACGTTCCGTTTCCAACGAAGTACTTAAAGGACTAAGATATCTGACAACGATAAATAATATTAAAGATACGAAAACGTCGTATACCTGGGGACAGTTAGATCCTCCTACATTTGCAAGGAATCTTATTCAAGTGTGTAACCAAGTGAGAGAGATATTTAGAAACGAATCTAGGCTGTTGGAATTGAATTCACCGGTTTATATAATGGGTACAAATAAAAGACACAATGTTTCATTTATAAAACGCCTGAAAAGTCGATCCCTTATTGTAACGGGTGGAAGAGAGAACTCCTTGAGTTCTCCTTGAATGGCAACACTGTTTAACGCTTGATGTTTGACTCGCAATGATGAGGGATCGGGTACAAATGTAAACAATTGGGTCTCCACTTTGAAAGGTCTTTGGTACAAACAAATATGTACTCTTAATTTAAATTTAGTTATATTTCATCGTGCCTAAAATCACTACTTTATATTTTATTATTGTTTATATTCTTCCTAAAACCACTTAATTGAATAGCTACGTTAAAGTTATTTTTTGGTAAATTATTAATTTCGTCCATTTTAGGCGACCTGCACGGTAACATAGCGGATCTTCTGTACTTTGAAAAAACCCTCTGGCACATCGGTCCAGGTTTGAGTCCCTCCAATCTTCTATTCCTTGGGGACTATGTTGATCGGGGGTCCTACAGCATCGAGGTGATCTCTTACTTGTTATCTTATAAGCTTCAGAGTCCCAACAAAGTAAACCTGTTGAGGGGAAACCACGAGATACGGGAAGTTCAAAAGATGTTTACTTTTTATAAGTAAGAAATGATTTTTTCTCTGGAAAATTTAACCCGTACAAAAAGTTTCGATTATTATAAGAATTTTATTACCTAATTAAATATTGAACCTCGATTGGTATTATTAACTTTAAAAATGTCTTTATTCCAAACTAACTTATACAGTTCATTACATGGAAAGTGACAATATAATATAGAAAATAATAACCATAAAAAAATAACAATAAAAAAAAATGGAAGTTAATCCAATTTAATTCATTATTAAAATCAATTAAAAAAAAAAAAAACATAGTATAAATAATTTAATTTAGTAAATATCTCTTTAATTGTTTTTTAAAAATTGCCAATTTTTTAATTTTTCTGATATTTTTTGGAAGATTATTATATTTTATTATTCCGTCATATAAAAGCGATTTTTTTCCAAAATTACTTTTTACTGGTATAGTTTGATAATTTATACAATGTCTTGTGTTATGATCATGTAATGTTTTATTTTCCTGAAGTGTTATGTTTGATTTTTTTTCTTTTAAAATAATAGAGTGAATTAGAATACAAATTTTTAATTTATAAATGTTTTGAAGAATATAGACCTTTCGGTCTATATAGATTAACAGTTGGTTCTAAATGTGGTAATTTGTGTATACATTTAATAACTTTATTTTGCAATTTTTGTAATGGTTTTAAGTTTGATAAACAAGCAGATCCCCATGCAGAAGCTAAGTATTGTAATTTTGAATATATTAATGAAAAATATATATTTTTTAAATATTTCAAAGGAATAAAATATCTAGCTCTGTACAAAACAGATACCAAAGGAGATATCGAGTTGATAATATACTGGATATGGCATTTCCAATTTAAATTTTCATCTAAAACTAATCCTAAAAATTTTGTCGTTTTTGAATATTGAATATTTTCATTATTAAATGTTAAGGGGTTAATGATGGAATTTATTTTATTTTTAGTTATAAACATAAAAGAAGATTTTTTAAAATTTAACGTAAGTTTATTTGATTGAAGCCAAGAAAGAAGTATTTTTAAATCATTATTAATATCAAAATACATTTCTGCAAGAGTTTCAGCAAAATAAATAATTGTCGTATCAACTGCAAATAGCTTTAAATTGCTCTTTAAGTTCAATTTGGAAACGGAATTAATGTAAATTAAGAATAATAACGAACCTAATATTGATCCTTGTGAAACTCCACATATTATTTCTTTTTCCAAACTTTTTCTTTCCCCAATTTGAACAAATTGTTTACGATAGCTTAAATAACTTTGAAGTAGTTTGTGTGTATTTCCCCTTATCCCAATACTGTATAATTTTCTTAATAAAATATTGTGGTTTACGGTGTCAAAAGCCTTACACAGATCTAAGGATAGTAAACAGCATTTTTTACTGCTGTCAACATTAGCTTGAATATTTGTTATGATATCTCCTACAGCTATTTCTGTATCCTTAGATCTGCGAAAACCATACTGGTTAGCAAAAAGTAAATTTTGGCTTTCTAGAAAGTCGCATAATTTATTATTTATTATTTTTTCTAATATTTTTGAAAATATTGGTAAAACAGATATTGGGCGATAATTGCTGCATTTATATCTTTTGTCAGTTTTAAATACTGGAGTTACTTTAGCAATTTTCATTTTTTCTGGAAAAATACCTGTTTCTAGAGATAATTTAGTTAAATGAAATAAAATTGGAGTAATTTCATTTTTTATACACTTTACAATTTTAACCGATATATTGTCAAATCCATTTGCTTTTTTTGTCTCAAGGTCGTCAATAATTTGTTCTATTTCGTTTTGGGATATTTCCTCGGGATTTATAAAAAATGATTTTTCTTCTGTCTCCTCGATACATTTTTGGACTTGCGGAATTTTCTTAGCCAGTACTTGTCCTACGTTTACAAAATGATTGTTGATTTCTTCACATATAATTTGCTGATCTTCAACTTTATTTCCATTAATTTCAAGGTAATTAATCAATGGCTTGGCTTTCTTATGTCGATTTGTTAAAATTAAATTTAAATTTTCCCAGGTTCTTTTTTGATTACTAGTGGAAAATTGTTCCTTGTAATAATTTTGTTTGGTTATCCTAATTTTTTTTTTTACGAATTTATTATAATTATCATAAATTTCTTTATAATATATACTGTTAGGATTCTTCTTTTTCTTGGCATAATGTTTATCACGAGTTTTAATAAGTTTAGCTATTTCTTGTGTAAACCATTGTTCTGAATCTTCTTTTATTTTGATTGATTGCGTAAATGAACACTTTTCAAAAGTTTTTAAAATAGTATCATACAAATAATTTGCCACTCCACAACCAAGGGGAGCAATTCGTCTGGTTTAAAGGGTCCTTACCATCATTTTTAGAGGACCAATTAAAAAAAAACGGAGTGCCTCTTTACGACATATCCAAGAACCCACCTATTTAAATATGTTAAGTTATTTCCACAACGTCCTGTACAAGACCATTGCTGCTGAAGCTTCATGGATCCAAACGCTCCAAAAATAGCATTTTGCAAGCAATTCGAAAAGCTCAAACATTGAACCCCCCTCTGAAAGTATGAATTATTAATTTAAAATGGTTTTCAGAGAATGTTGCCTGAAACTGGGTGATAAACTCGGGAACGAAGTCTGGAATTCGGTAAACAATGCTTTTGATACGATGCCAATCGCCGCTACTGTTGATGGAAAGGTATAAATATTAAAATTTGATTTGCATTATTTATCAAAAAACTTCCTTATATAGGTACTTTTTTTAAAATAAAGTTCATTACAGGGAATTAACTTATTTACCTACGTATCTAAGCGGGAGTTTTTTAACAAAAATAAATTCGATTATCTCACCAGACACATAGATGGGGGGAGGGGGGTACAGGGAAACAGTGAACCCCCTTTCTCCAGAGCCAGTTTGTATCATCAATTAATGCTTAAATTAACCTCATTATCACTATGCTAACTTTTTAAATGCTTTATAAAAAATAATAACACTACATATGCTTTTATTCATTTTGTTAAATAATTTTTCTTTTACTTAAAACTGTAGGTAGTAGTAGTACCCAGTGGCGCAGCCAGAATTTTGTATTAGGGGGGGGGGGTTTCAAAAAAAAGAACAGGATTTCAAAATTTTAAAAACTAAAATTAAACAAAGCTCGATAATTTTTGAAACCAAAAAAAATAATAGTAGGATGAAACCCATTGGAAAAGGAAGAGAATATAACAAAAATGAAAGGAAAAATAATTTACGGGCGATTCGAGGTCGGGAAGTGGAAGGGGGTGAGTTTTTAAGGGTAGAAAACGATTTATCTCGATTTTCGGCAAAACTACAAGTCCTATGGAAAAACGTTAAATGACAAAGTTGTAGGTAATAAAAATATTTACAACTTTTGTATTTACACTTTTTTCACATAACCTCAAAATTTATGTGAAAAATTCAAATAACCAAGTTTTTGGTTTTTTATTTTTATCTTTTACAAGAAAAATAAATTTGTTGAAAATTTACCTTTTTATGTCCCAAACACACTGTAATTTTTTTAATTTAAAATATTTATTTTTTCACCTTATTTTGACTTAATATCGAAAAAGCACCCTGATTTTCAATCGAAAATTCTCACGTCAAAATATCTGCTTTTTTAAAAAAGTCGGTGGGCTTCTTGTTCGTTGAAATCTCTGCTTTCTGATGGTGTAAAAAAAATATACATTACTATGGTAAATGTTCTCAAAAAATGCAAAGAAACGAAAAAAACTCGAATCAGAATTTTTTTTTTAAATTATTATGTACAATTTTGAGCTATTTATTAAAATTTATACTTTAATTACTCGAAAAACGTAAGATTCCATGTTACATTAATAATCAAAAAAATTACAAATCCATAAAACATAAAGATCGGTGGGCTTCTTGTTCGTTGAAATCTCTGCTTTCTGATGGTGTAAAAAAAATATACATTACTATGGTAAATGTTCTCAAAAAATGCAAAGAAACGAAAAAAACTCGAATCAGAATTTTTTTTTAAAGTTATTATGTACAATTTTGAGCTATTTATTAAAATTTATACTTTAATTACTCGAAAAACGTAAGATTCCATGTTACATTAATAATCAAAAAAATTACAAATCCATAAAACATAAAGATCGCAAAAAATATGCGAAAATAGTTGTTCTAAATATAATTATTAAAGGTAGGATTTAAAGGAGATTTCATCACATTTACCATAGTAATGTATATTTTTTTACACCATCAGAAAGTAGAGATTTCAACGAATAGAAAGCCCACCGACTTTTTTAAAAAAGCAGATATTTTGACGTGAGAATTTTCGATTGAAAATTAGGGTGCTTTTTCGATATTAAGTCAAAATAAGGTGAAAAAATAAATATTTTAAATCAAAAAAATTACAGTGTGTTTGGGACATAAAAAGGAAAGTATTCACCAAATTTCTTAAAAAAAAATTTCTTGTAAAAGATAAAAATAAAAAACCAAAAACTTGGTTATTTGAATTTTTCACATAAATTTTGAGTTTATGTGAAAAAAGTGTAAATACAAAAGTTCTTTCTTTCTTTTTATTACCTACAACTTTGCCATTTAACGTTTTTCCATAGGACTTGTAGTTTTGCCGGAAATCGAGATAAATCGTTTTCTACCCTTAAAAACTCACCCCCTTCCACTTCCCGACCTCAGATCGCCCGTAAATTATTTTTCCTTTCATTTTTGTTATATTCTCTTTCTTTTCCAATGGGGTTCATCCTACTATTTGTTTTTTTTCGCTTTTACCATTTTCAAAGGGTTCAGCCCTGGTCTAAACCGTAAAAAACCATCTTAGTCTGGGCGTCTGGGGGGGCGGTTTAACCCCTAAACCCCCCCCCCCCCTCGCTGCGCCACTGGTAGTACCTAGTAGTAGTAGTAACATGTTTTATTTAGCAAAAAGCTACAATTAAGTATTTTTTAATAATACATTTTTTAACACATTTTTCTAGACTTTAATTAAATTTAATTTTAAAGTTGTTTTAAATAGTTTTAATGATATTTGAGATTTAATAGAATTTTCCAAATTATTATATTCTATCAAACCTTTATAAAAAATATACTTATAAGCGGATGATTTAGACACTCTATCCACATAAAAATTTCAATTAGTTCTTGTTTTATTATTTATAATGGTCATAATTAAAAGAACAACATTTTTTTAAACAATCAGGCAATAAATTATTTTTAATTTTATGTACGAAGATACATAATAAATAAAAAATTAAAATTCTGACATTCAACAATCTAAATTTTTTAACATAAAATTAATTTTTGTATATTTGTCACAATTTAAAATAATCCGCACTGCGCTTAAATTAGAACTGATTCTTTTAAAATAACCTACTATTCCGACAATCTTCGATATATATGATACTTTCAAAATAATTAAAAAATTTTAATTTTGAATCAATGATTATCCCTAAATATTTAAAACTGTTTAATAATTCCAATTTTTCACCATCAATAATTATTACAACATTTATATTTTGACAATTTAAATTATTACCCATAACCATACATTTAGTTTTTGAAATATTTAATTTTAATTTATTTACTTTTAGCCAACTTATTAATATATTTATCTCAGAATTTAGAGTATTTAGACCATCAAAAATTTTAAAACATTAATGTAAATGAATGTATTATTAGCAATCATTTGTAACTTACACATTTTTAAAAGTAAAGGCCTTATCGTTGATGTATAAAATAAATAATATTGGTCCTAGTATACTTCCTTGAGGAACTCCTATATTATTTATTTTTTTATTTCAATATGTTTTTGATATTTTTGTTTTTGTGACCTCTTACTTAAATAATTTTTAAACCATTTATAAACGTTACTGAAACCATACTGATACAATTTACTCAAATTTCTATCCCTGTCAATTGTTTCGAATGCCTTTAACACGTTTTTTATTCAATATTTCTCCATACAGTGAGGACCTAAAGTCCGTCCCCCCCCTCTAACTTCTAAACCGTTCGGTATATTTTAATGAAATTTTGAACGATAATATTTGAGCAAGTTTTGCACTTTTTAACATACCAATGACAGCTTTAAATGTCAAGATGACAGCTGGGTCCGCTTTTGGAATATTTTTTTTTAATGGAACATCCTGTATATTTTTACATTTTTAAATTCCACATAAAATTATAATTATTTTTTATTAAATGCATTATTAGTCTATACTTCATATTTTCCGAGATATTGACTCTCGAAAAGTGACATTTTTGAACTTTGACAGCTTATAACCTTCTAACAGTACGTCTTAGAGCAAAACGGCTTACATGTCCCTATCTTCAATTTTTATTATCTTTCCAAAAAAATCAACTTCCAGTTAAACCGAAACAACTATATTACCTGCTTTCGACTTACATCTGGTTTAACCGGAAGTTGATTTTTTTGGGAAGATAATAAAAATTGAAGATAGGGACATGTAAGCCGTTTTGCTCTAAGACGTACTGTTAGAAGGTTATAAGCTGTCAAAGTTCAAAAATGTCACTTTTCGAGAGTCGATATCTCGGAAACTATGAAGTATAGACTAATAATGCATTTAATAAAAAATAATTATAATTTTATGAGGAATTTAACAATGTAAAAATATACAGGGTGTTCCATTTAAAAAAATATTCCAAAAGCGGACCCAGCTGTCATCTTGATATTTAAAGCTGTCATTGGTATGTCAAAAAGTGCAAGACTTGCTCAAATATTATCGTTCAAAATTTCATTAAAATATATCGAACGGTTTAGAAGTTAGAGGGGGGGGGGGGACGGACTTTAGGTCCTCACTGTATAGTTGTTACATAGGTATTTGAATTTAATTTTGAAATTATTAATTGCATTTTGAAGAAAACGAAATATTGATAGGAAAATGAAACTATGGTTCGCTTTTAATGCCAACGAAACTAATACTTTAATTATTGGTTTAAAGATTTTTTGCTGTCACGGTGGTGCCCCACCGCCATGGTTGTGTCCAGTGTTATCGGCCATAAACGAAATCCCGGTAGTTCTTAATCAACCGGATAATCAAAGCTCTTTGGCCTGGGAAATCATGTGGAACGATCCCGTGAGGTAATGTTACAGTCTGAGCTTTAAATCATCGACCGATAAAGGGGTTTTAACAATTTTCAGACCAAAAACCGTCAACGATAAACTTGCTATGGAACTTTTGGCCAACGAGGGCTTCGCCGTCAATACTAGAAGAGGTACCGCTCATATATTTAGCGTGGAAGCTCTGGAAAGATTTTTAAAAGCAAACCAACTGACGCATTTGGTCAGAGCACACGAAGTGGCACAAGCTGGATTTCATGTACCTCTGCCAAGTAAATATTTATATATTTCTGTATAATTTTAAAACGCTTTTTTTAGGTACAACAAAAAGGACGATTGTTAACTGTATTTTCTTCTTCAAAATATTGTGGTGGTAATAATGACGCTGCCTGTATCATGGCGGACCAAGGAAAAATTAGAGTGTTGCGTTTAGAAACAGAATAATTACAATGTAATATGAAACGCCACTAAAAAAAATAAAATTCGTTTGCAAACGCTACTTTTCGAAGTTTTTATCATGTAACTTCCTCCGGGTTTTTGGAAATTCGTATACAGGGTGTCCCAGAAAAGAATGCACTCTACAGGGATCTCGTAAACCATAGGAGATACAGAGACGGTTAAATTAGAGAAAAGTTGCGCATAACTGAATCCCGTAACGTCATGTTTTCAAATTTAAAAAATTCCGAATGCTTCCGAAGATATTTGGATAAAACAGAATTTTCGCGATTTCGTTTTAATTGATTAATGATTCTATTTGAAGACATGTCAAAATAAATGTAACATTCTCATTGCCACTTTTCCTCCCCTACAAGATGGTTTAATTACATTTTTGATCCGACGTTTCGCTTAGTCACAACCATCATCAACTTTGTTATTTTAAATAGTCGGAAAATTTTATTTTATGCTTACTAAATTCTACGTTTTATTCTAAATCTAACGTTGTATCACACTTATTATTTATTGGACGTTTCGATATAGAAAAACACATCATCAATGAAAATAGGCACATTATCGAAAATATTTTTGTTTTTATTATAATTCTTTTTTTGATTTTTTGTAATCACTTGTTTACATTTTATATCAACCAATAAAGACAGTTTATTATTATTATTATTATTATTATTATTATTATTATTATTATTATTATTATTATTATTATTATTATTATTATTATTATTATTATTATTATTATTATTATTATTATTATTATTATTATTATTATTATTATTATTATTATTATTATTATTATTATTATTATTATTATTATTATTATTATTATTATTATTATTATTATTATTATTATTATTATTATTATTATTATTATTATTATTATTATTATTATTATTATTATTATTATTATTATTATTATTGTTGTTGTATTTAAACACTATTACTTGTTGCATTTTTCAGATAAGTTTTATTAGATATTATGTTTTGTTATAAGTTTTGTTAAAAAAAAATGTTTTAAAATCCAACTAGTGTTTAAATACAACAATAAAAACAAAAATATTTTCGATAATGTGCCTATTTTCATTGATGATGTGTTTTTCTATATGGAAACGTCCAATAAATAATAAGTGTGATACACCGTTAGATTTAGAATAAAACGTAGAAATTATTAAGCATAAAATAAAATTTCCTACTATTTAAAACAACAAAGTTGATGATGGTTGTGACTAAACGAAACGTCGGATAAAAAATGTAATTAAACCATCTTGTAGGAGAGAAAAAGTGGCAATGAGAATGTTACATTTATTTCATGTCTCTTCAAATAGAATCATAAATCAATTAAAACTATTAGCTATTTGGAGTGTAATCTATCTTTGTAAGTGCTGATTCAATAGTTTGCCAATATTGTATATTGTCATGGATTTTTGTGAACCCGAGGAATGAACACACTAAACACTCTACATATATTTTAAAAGAAGTTTATTATTCAACAAAAATGTAAACATATATATAAAACAAAATTAACAACATTATAAATAGTTAAGAGCTATTTTTTCTTATAAATACCCATCTAATGTCTATTCTCTAAAATTCTAAGTTAGACCGAATAATTAATGCCTTAGACATTGTAGATAAATAGGGCATGTTCGCACGTCTAGTTTAAAATACTCTATATTATTTAGATTTATTGGGTTCAATACTTGGGCCGCATTATATCCAGGATGTGTCAGGGATATTTTTTAAAAGACCCGGCCCTGGGGCCAATTAACAAGGGCGCCTAACGTATATAACAATTGCAAACGACATAAACTTATTGAATACGCAAGGGACCTACCTGCTCTTCATAAGAAAGCCAACATTTCTATGCAAAATTATGGTAAACAAGTTATATTATTAAAATCGTAAATATCTCACCCTGTCGACCTTTCAGCTATACAACAATAAAGTTTTATTACAATAAGTTACAGATATCAGAGCCACTACGATATACTTTGAGATGTGCAGTTGACGACATATAAATTCGTACACTCCACCCATACATAACTCAATTAAAACAAAATTGGGTAAAACGGGTTTCTCACCTTGCTGCATATACCTGGATAGAACACCACCTATATACATAGCTGTAAATTATTTTATGTATAATTTTTTACCATAAGTAATAATGGTTATTTCTAAATATTGTTGTGTTTAAACTATAGCCGCGAAATAAGAAAATTATAAAATAATACCAGGAAAACTACAAAAGTATAAAGCCAAAAAGGGTATATTTATTATCAAACTGAAAAGTTTTCTCATAGGAAAAGATAACATTTTGCCAAAAAAAATCATTTTCTGGTAAATATTGCATAGCAAACCCAATTCTTTGTTCTTTATCACTATTTTTTTAAAACGGTTTGGATGCAGCTGCTCGATTTCTTAATTCGGAACATTGTCTAAACTCGACGTTGCGCAGTTCTAGATGAAGCAGGGAATCCTGTTATGTGCATAGCGGATATTGCAGTTTCAAGTTGATTTTGCCTTAAATACTTCGTCAAATTTCGGTCTTCTTCATTTGATGATTTTCTATTATTTAAACCAGACCCAGCAGACCTTTCAAGTGTTTGATGATAGCGTCATTTTTTACAATTCCTTGAACAGTACTTCTAGGTACTCTAAAATGATCAGCTATTTTTCCATAAGACCACCCTATTTCTACTAAACACATTATTCTTGCTTTTTCAATAATACGTAAGTGAGGCATTTTTAAATCAAATAAGATAATGACAATACTTTGACAGATATCATGATAACAATTAACACGTTACAAAGGTAATAAAGGTTAAAAAGTTGCATTTACTGTGTCACAGTTTAGTGTACGAAATTATCTGTCGTCAACTGTACTTTACAGGGACGTAGCTTTCCCTTTTCATTTAACATATTAAGTATGTTTCTTTATTTTATGGTCTCATACATTTCATATTCCACAAAGTTTGGTAATTTTAGTTTTTTTTTTATTTGCGTAGAATACGACTGCGGTTGCTCCTATTTATCTAAAATTTCATTGGTCGATATCATAATACAGATCGTAGGTAATAATACTGTAAGCCACATTATTTCTTCTGAAATCAATTAATTAATATTATTATAATCTAAATATATAATATACGGTATAATTAGGTGTAGGTCGATATGAAAAATTTATAAAAATTACGCCCCTATTGCTAAAATATTTCCACAATCGACGAATAAAATGCGAGTAAGTATATTTATGTTTTTTTTTTCTATTTCACGTTCATAATAAGCTCAGTACGATACGCATTTGCGTATCGTAATGAAGCTATTTCGATATGCGTTTTTTCTTTACTTGATGTTGGTAACATTTAAATGTTTTATTTCATTGACTTGCGCGGCCTTTGTGGTTTACGAGAAAACCCATTTTTCGCGGAGGAAAAATAGCTTGATAACTTACTTTTTTATTCTGTGTGGATAACAGTCATGTATGTTGGTTGCATAAATCTATAAATCAATCTTTTGTAGATGCTTCAAACTATCATTTTCTGCCAAATCCTATCCAAAATTCAATCTACTAACCTTCCAATGTCGATTTTAACTTCAACTTTATTTGAATTTTCCATCTTCCCTATACTAAATTGCAATGCCGTGACGTAAAATCACGTCTTTTGAAATTTGAAAAAAAGGAGCAATATCTCCCAAATTTCCGAACGCTTTGTATATGTACCGAATGTACAAGGATCACACAACGTATTCCGTCCAATTTCAAATCTAATATCGCTAAAATAACTTTAGAATCTCGTGGTGAAAATGGGTCAAAAAATCAAACAATGACAGTTTGCAAAATAGTTTTTGTTGTCCAGAGGCTACTATGATAATAAATAGTATTACCAACATAAAATTTAGACATAAAAATTTACAAAATTTGAAGGATTTATTTTCTTTTTAAAATGTATTTTTCTTGATTATAAAAGGTGAAATAGAAAAAAATGTATAAAGCACATGTTTCAAAAGGCGTTTTAGCGCACGTGTCAATAAAAAAACTCGCCACTTTGTGGCTCGTTTTTTAAAATAGACGCGTGCGCTAAAACTGCTTCTTATGAAACGTGTACTTTAATATACTATTTTGGTCTTTCGACAACAATTCTGTCGACTATAGAATTTAGATTTTTAGGTAAAATGTTCTAAGTGAGTATAAACAAGGGCGTAGCTTTTTATAAATCACCAATTTTTTTTATATTAATTTATTTTACTCTAAAACTAATAATGAAATTTTAACGGTAGTTGGTTCAAATTCCCTATTTTATAAACATCTAATATAAAACTACTAAATTCAGTACTTTTTTGTTATCTTTCAAAGTGGTTCCCGAAATTTTTTATCAAGTCTACTTTGCTTGTTAAACAACATTGATAAATAAAACTAATATTTTGATATATTGGTTGTATGATATATACCTGTTTGATATGACTAAAATATCTTATATTATCCTTAGCAAAATTATTGTACTTTTTAAAGATTACTATTAATATATTCACATTTACACATTTTATATTTTAAACCTTTTCATGATACTATACAGACCCTGGTATTCTACAATGATAGAAATTCTGTTAAATATCTATCCTAAGTTTTTGGCTTCCACGTCTCCTGTGCTCCTTGTATACGCATTTTAACTAACAATATTATTTTTTTATTCATTGTCAAATGTTTAAGAGTTGAAAGCACGAATAAGACATGAGAGTTAATTCCTCCCGAAGGAATTAGAAATGTTCAAGACGAGTTTACTTGCGCTTAGGATATAGCCAAATAGTGAATGAACAACATTTTGAGCATTTATTTTTTTTAATGGCACATGAAAAAATTACTCGAATTTGTCATTAAAACACGAATTTCATAAACGAAATACAAACAACATTTTTTGTACAACTGTAAGTATGAATTAATCGGCTAAAATTTTATATTATTAATAAATACTCCCTATATAATTTTACTGAATTAAGTTAACATGCTCTGTCGTTACTATAGAAACGGCTTGTTGGCACGTTGTTTGTTGTACTGTCATACGTTTATAGTTTGTTGGTACGTACTTCAATTTTAAGATATTTTTAATAAGATGGATGTTGATTATGGTAGTGGCAGCAAAACTCCATCGGATATAGCCGATGTAGCAATCATGTTACCGGCCAAATCTAAAGTAGTGTATGAGAAAACATGTGACCAATTCCGTGTATGGTGCGGCAAGAAAAATGTACAAAAGGTGTCTAAAAAAGTACTTATATGCTGTTTTGAGGAGAAATCGAAAACAGTAAAACCTCTCACGTTATGGAGTATCTACTCAATGTTGAAAAGTACATTGAATATTAAAGAAAATATGGACGTAAAGAAGTTTTCAAAATTGGTACCGTTTATTAAGAACAAAAACGTCGGATACCGCGGAAAGAAGTCTAAAGTTTTATCGAGGGAATATATCAATAAATTCATTCAAGAAGCTGATGATGAAACAATTGGAAGCAATTATTGTTCAAAATTTATTATCAGTTATTATTCTAAGAAATAAAACTGTTTGTTGATAGGTATTTAATTAAAAACTTTGTTATAAAAATTTCGATACATTTTTCAAAAAGTAATGTTTTATTGTTTTTTTTGTGAATAATTTTTTCAGTGAAAAAAAATATTTTTTTTATGACTACGAATAAAAATTTGAAATTTGGTACTTATGTATAATTTAATATGCACTGTTAAAGTAGTCAATAAAAAACTAGGATTGCCACTATAGCATTTTTTTTTAAATACCACAATTTAAAATGTTAATACTAGTGTCCAAATATTTTTCCAAAAAAAAAACTGTACCTACTGGATTTACTGCAATTATTCCAAGTTACAAACTCACATTGTCTGGAAGGATAACTTACCTTTTAACATTTTCTCGTATAGTTTTTATTGCTTGGTGGACATTTATTAAAGCATTATAGAATACCAGTCCTTTATAGCAACTGACCAGATTTGCAGACGAATAGAATTTTTTTTTTAAATAAAATTTTGTATACAGTTACCAATCAAGTATTACTAAAATATTGTTTTTAAGATATGATCTGTTTTTTTTTAATATCTAAATTTATTAAAAAATTCAAAAAAAATAAGCATTTTCTATTTTTCTCCCAATCTGGCGGAATTTGAATATATGATTCGAAGAAATCACACAAAAAAAAATTTCTAAAATAATTAACTCAACTAAAAATATGATGGTGCAGCATTCTATCCATAACATTTTGTGTATTTTTTAAATTTCATTGTAGCACTCAACCATTTTTTATTTAGCCTTCAAATAGAAATAAAATTAATTTTACATTTTCAAAAAAATCACCATAATATAAATACTTATTAATATTGGAAGATAATTATTAACCAACAACCAAAACATATTAATCTATTCTGGAAAATATTATGGCCCATTGTATAACTGTTAAGATCAAATCAAAATAACAATCATTAAAAAACCAGCTGACCACACTTATATTTAAAATCCGACACCACTGACTTTTATTAAATTTGTGCCACGTCAAGACTTAAATATTTGGGTCAAATTTAAGCCTCTTCAAGGAACTATTTCTGAAAATGAATTCCCCAGACATTTGCCACCCACTTATTGCAAAATTTGTCCGAAAACTAGGAAGAATATTAAGGCTTTTGTAGCAGGAAAAACTTATAATATATAAAATGTTAACCAGACAAATAAATATTATTATCTACTAAATAAAACGGCATATATACCGGTATATTATTATATTGTCTTTAAATCGAGAAAGATATGCATCAAATCCAAACAACAGTAAAAACATGGGCCATTTTATTTTCAGGAACTTTATCGAACTATCTATTGTCTCTGTTTTTGTTTCACATAATTCAAACCACTCTAATTTTTTATTTAAAGACATCGCTGTCTTGCCTAGGCCCTGGCGAGCGATAATCGGTTATATCTTCTCCCGCTGGGACGCACTGGTGGGGCGAACAAGTGATTTTGCCCCCCTGGCCGCAGATACATTCTAAGCAGTTTCCTGTGCTGTGTGGAAGATTATCGCCTACACGATATTCTTGCCCTAAACAAAAGAACACCGATTAAACGTTTGTAAATAATATAATTTAACTAAATAACAATGATATGATACGGCGAAATGCGTCTGAGGATGGTTCTGTTCTGACGAAACAATAGGAAACAAAAACTCTTCTCAATAATTAGTAACTTACCCATCACAATGCAACTTTTAGGCTCTTCTGTGGAAGTTCCAAATTCAGTACTGCTCTCAGTTTCGGACGTTTCGCCTTCTTCAGTATATGTTGTAGAGTCAGAGTTGTCATTATGAGTACTGGATTGTTCGTTTTCTTCACTCGGAAATAATGTCGTCAGTTGTAAAGCTGACCAACTGGAAGACTTTTTTGGTTTCTTAGATTTTGTTGTTGTGGAGTTTGATGAAGCTTGCGAAGACGTTGGAGGATATGTTGCTTTGGGTTTTATTGTAGGGGCGACTGGAATGCTTACTAGAATGCCAATATTATGTTAATGTTTTGTAAATAAAATCTGTTTCGACCAATTAAATTTTAATTTAAATAATAGATGCTTGTATATAGTTTGTTCTAAATCGTCATTTTTCTAAATGTTTCCATAAAGTTACTAAAAGCTCTTTTGTATATGATTCGCATGTTAATAAAACTGCCACTACTCTTTCGTGTATGACACACACTTCTTCACAATTATCACTACATATTGGTAAATGATTTACACATTTTTAAAACTGTTGCTATTCTTTTGCATATGACTCACACCTTTTAAAATTCTTACTACTTGTTGGTACACGATTCGCCTATTTTAAAAACGGTTATTACTCTTATGTATATGACTTGCACTTCTTTATAATTATCACTAATTACAAATTGGTAAATTGTTACTATTTTTTGCATATGACGTTTTAAAATTCTTACTACGCATTGCATACGATTAGCTTATTCTAAAAACTGTTAGTAACCTTTTGTAAATACACTAAACTACTTCGACAGAAACGTTCTTAAAACATCCTGTCTATATTTAAATCCTATCTATATATAGCTAGAGTATGCCGAACACGAATTTACTTACAGCATGGTGAAAATGGACCTTGATTTTTACAAGGTCCCTCCATGGCGGGGGGACAGTCTTGCCACCAGCAAAACATTTCACCATCCAGACATAAACAAAACTCGCAAGGATCGGCTCTGTATATCTGTAAGAAATAATAAAATAAGTTCTATTTTATAGAATATCTTTTTAATACACAATTATTGATGACAGTTTAGAAAAAATAATACCTTAAAATAGGTAAACATAAAATAACATTAAGTTACAAGGGATACGGGATTTATAAGAATGGGGTTTGGGTTACATTTACCAAAATATCTGAATTGGTAAGGTTTAAAATACCTTTTATACCTTTTTTACCCTTATATTTTATGCTGTTTTCGTTCACAGGAGGGCTAAGGGTAACAGTGCGTTTTTACCGGTATCGGATTTATGGGTGTTTATACAGAGTGTTATATGAAAATTACTTTATTATGTGTGACTTATTGGGTGTAGCAGTGAACTCACGCGCGCAAGGTTACTTAGTTTAAGGACATTTTATAAAATATCTTACGTTTATAACTATTGCACGTTGAAAATATTTCAATCCGAACGACTATGTGTCGACTTGGAGCAATAATAATTTTTTCTCTCAAAATTGGACCATATTGTATTGGCCGTTTCGTCCGTGAACTCCATTGCCACTCGTATATTATCCGACCTTCAGAGAAACCATTTTTTCATCAAGATGAAATATACGCTCGGTCAAACAGAAATGAAATTTAATAGTCCTATATAAAGAGGCCAAATATGTTGAAATTCGCAATGATTTCTTGCTGAAAACGCTATTCGTGAAACGAATTCGATATTCGACTTCATCATGAACGCCATAAAGGATGTAAAAAGCACAATAAAAAAGGTTGGAGCGGTTGTAACTAGGTGATCATCCGTTTTAAATGGATGTTCTAACTTGCCAAATGACAGTTTAAATAATTTATTGGCGCAGATGGCTTAGCGGTTATGAAAAAGTCCAGAGAACTTTAAATTATGGATTCCAAACTCCCTTCGGTACGGTATGTGTCAGTAAACGTCAACAATTATTGTACTGTATATTTTATTATTTACCAGCAAAAATGAAAAAATTGATTTCATTAAAAAAATGTAAAGTCGAAATAAAAACATGGATATTAAAAACACACAATTTGAAAATATTTTTAAAAATGCTTTAATTAATTAATATTATTTCGAATAATTTATATAAGTAATATTTTTTACTTAAAAATTATAAATTAATAATTTTATTATAGGTAATATATTTCTTCAAAAAAACGGCGTTTATACTATAAATTAACATTTTTACTTTAAAACTTAATTTTTAATGCATATTTATGATTTATGATTTTACATACTAAAACAAAAAATAGGTTTTGCCCCTAACGAGCTTAGCTTCAGGGAATTGAAGAATACGTTTATAAAAGACAACCTAAACATATTTATTATATTATTAAATTTTAAATAAACTTATTATTATTATTATAACATTTATCCGATTACGATGAAAATTTGGTGAGTTGTTGTGTGCAGGCCAAGGAAAATGTTGGCATAAAAAAGAGTGGCGCAACGCATGCCGGGATTTGGTGAGTTGTTGTGTGCAGGCCGAGGAAGGTTTCGGCATAAAAAAAAGTGGCGCAACGGATGCTGGGATGCCGGATATTTGTGTAATGTCTTTCCTTCAAATTTATTTTAGTAAGTAGCGTAGCAACGTGCGCGGGGTATAGCTAGTATCTTATAAATAACAAGGAATACAAATTTGAAATTTGCTACTGATATAAGTACCTATAGCTTAATACGCACTGTTAAAAAATCCAATAAAAACTAGTGATTTAAAAAAAGTATCGATATCATCATATCTCTAATTTGGGACACTGTATCAATATTTTTTTTTTATGATCGAGCACAAGCACTATAGGAAAAATCCTTTAGGGCGCTCTGGGAGCGGTGCGTGTGCGAAGAAAGCGATTCACGTTTTTCTTGAATCGTTGGAGGTTATATTATGTTGGAAACACGGTCTCAGAAAGGCCGTTCCACAAAGATGACGTCCTCCAAATGAAAGAGTTCTGAAAAAATTATAATTATGTTCGGGGTGTACTAAGTTGCACCACATAGGGATGGGCGGCAGTGGTTCGTCGTGTGTTTCTGCTATGCATTACTCTAGGTGGAATCGAGCGGGCAATATCTGTCGAACACTTGCCATGGAAATATCTGTAGAAGAGAGTCAAATCACCAACCTGTCTTCGATGTTCTAAGCTGTCGAGATTCTTAGTCAGCTCGTGGTCGCCGATTAGACGAACGGCTCTCCTTTGGATGGATTCCAACAACCGAAGGGTATGCTTCGGTGCAGAACTCCAGATATGAGAGCAGTATTCCAGTGATGGTCGAATCTGGGCTTTATAGAGTGTCAAAAGTTGTTGAGGTGTATACAACTTTTTGGCACGGAAAAGGATACCGAGCTTCTGAGAAGCTGCCCTGGCGATTGCCACAACGTGATTATGCCAAGACATATTTTATAAAAAAAACAACAACTTAATATATTAATATCCGTATTCAAGCATTTATCCAAAAAAAACTGTACTGGATTTACAGAATCTATTCAAAGTTACAAACTCACATTGGTTGCATTTTATTATTTAACAATAAAATTGTTTGTGACTGCATAGTGCATATAAATCACAAATATAACACTAAGGATTATTTTTGGATTATCGGAATGTAAGCTTTTAATACTGGAATGACCTAAATTGGAAAAAATGTTAACATTGCAGATATTTCGGTCAAAATGACACGTTTTCAGCAAAATATTAATTCAATTAAAATGACGAATTATTTGGTTGTTGTTTAATCACGCGTTTTGCGCTCGATCTATTCAAAATAAATTCATTTATATCGTCATATACATTGCTGTTTACATAATCTTACCTTTTTATCTTTTATAAGGTTTTCGCCTGAAATAACCTTTAGAAGTCTATCACAGAGAGATAACTCAGTAAAGGATTCATAAACGTGCATGTCTGTGTAAATTCCATACCTTCCCAAATCTTACAAAAAGGAGGGATGTCTATAAAGGCAAATCTCCAAAATAATCCGCAAGATTCTTGAACAATTTTTTTTCTCCTGATTATTATAACAAAATGTAAAAGAAAAAATGTTATGAAATATAGAGAAATCCCTCTAAAGTAAACTTACAACGACACTGAGGAAAATAATCTAATACAACAAGTTTGCCAAGACATAGTTTGAATTGATAGTTTATTTTTTATTAACCCATTGTTCGGAGTCTTCTAGCTGTCCTGTCTGAATTAAAATTTTATTGATCGTATCAATACCTGTGGCAATTAATTTATTCTTACTTTGTATTCAAGTTTTTTAAAACTTTGCATGTCAGATAAAGCAATTGAAGATTCTTATTTCCAACAAACGATCATTAGTATTGTACTTTATAATCTATGGACGAATTTTAGCATGTTGCATAATAGATAATCATATACAATGTTAAACGACAAGAACAATATCACACTAACAGCTATTAAAATTTTTAAAAACTATTTAGTACTGGTTTTTAGTGATACGTATATGCTTCATTGACCGTACCAAGCAAATATTATGATTAATGTCAAGTTTCATTACAAATGCCAGTCGGAACACAGTATATAAAGCCAGATTACACCCCCAATTGAACTTCATAATTACTGTGAGTGTTCAGAGCAATAATGGCTATAAACTATTATGGTAGCATCAACTCCTATTTCCTATTGGCTAAATTACCGTGATATTATCGCTACACAACGGTCAAGCAATTTTCGTTGGCTTACAGTAGGAAAGCGAGTTGCTGTCACATATAGTATTAAACAGTTGTATAAAGAGTATGTGAATTCTTATAGATAAATAGAAGGCTTTTTCTTAGTACCTATACCTATACGCTTTTATAACATATTTTATTGAAGTATGGAATATACTGAAAATTTTCACATTTTCAGGTCCTGCAGTCAATTTTGGATATTTTTTTATAAAACTTTAACTATTTTCAAAATAATAGAATTTTAGTTTATAAGATGTTGAAAAAGTCTTCAGCCAACTGAAAAGTTCCTATTGTATACAGTTAGTGTGCATATTACTTGTCAAATTTATTACGCTATTGTTACTCCTGAATATATACCAGACAACTTGCATATATAGCTTTCTATTATCACCCTTGCTACCACAAACTTTGCACATTCTATCGAAATTCGGAATCCTATACCAATCTGATCCAATTCTCCCACAGGATTTCACGGGATTTTCGAAAAATTCAATACAAAATGTATGTTCGTCTGCTCAACATAAACTAAAAACCAAAGACCCGGAATATAGTTAAGTCCTGTTATTCCTGTGGGACTCTTCCCGAATATAAAAGAAAATTAAGGCGCGTTCTGAAATCTTCGATATATATATACTCGTATATAGGTACGTTTCGTTGAATAAAGTTGAAATTTTTATTTACGTTACAAGTCCGGTAAGTTATTTGTTACAGTAAGCACCCAGGGACGGACGGGGTCTGAAAAATGTGGCGGGCTAATAAGGGCAAAGGCGCCAATTTAAAGAAGAAACATAATATTGTGTCATAATAATGTAGATTGCTTTTAAAAATCCATCAACTCTAGGTTGTTGTCTTTTTTAATTTCTAATGGATCCAGTTTCTATAGCGATATTCGAAATTGTAGTTTCAGTACAAGCAGACGTTTTTATAAAGAATGACTTTTTCTTCTATACCTACTAATAAAAAAGTTTTTCCTCTTTCCAACTCTATCCGTGGACACACTGTATATTATGTATATTATATAATATTGGTCGGTTCTAAATAATTTATAGAGACAGTTTGACAGTTGGCGAATAGATAACTCATGGTCTAATAAATGATAATAAATTTGGTAGGTACATTATGCAGATTGTCATATTATCATTAGTAAATTATATTTGTGCTTATAGATGGCTCCATTTTATAATAATAGAGTAGCTTCCAGTTTCCACTATCAATCCTATATAATCGATGATATTTTATGTCGTTTAAACCAGGCGTTCTAATTAGCAAATGTATCAAAGTGACTACATAAATCATGATAATTAAAAATAAATAACTTTTTTTTATATAAATAATTACTTTATTAAATTATACAGTGTGTGTGTATAAAGTCTGGAAACGGCTTAATAACATCACAATTTACTGGCCGATTTAAACCAAATTTGGTACAGTTATGTAAGAGGATCTAACGCACCGAATGACGATATTGGCGTTGTTGCCAGCTTTTTAGTTTGTCTGGAATTCAAACGAATTTTATATTTTTAAATATAACACCCAGTATATTTTTACATTCTTAAATTCCACATAAAATTATAATTATTTTTTATTTAATGCATTATTAGTCTATACTTCATAGTTTCCGAGATATTGACTCTCGAAAAGTGACATTTTTGAACTTTGACAGCTTATAACTTTCTAACAGTACGTCTTAGAGCAAAACGGCTTACATGTCCCTATCTTCAATTTTTATTATCTTCCCAAAAAAATCAACTTCCAGTTAAACCGGAACAACTATATTTCCTGCTTTCGAGTTACATCCGGTTTAACCGGAAGTTGATTTTTTGGGAAGATAATAAAAATTGAAGATAGGGACATGTAAGCCGTTTTGCTCTAAGACGTACTGTTAGAAAGTTATAAGCTGTCAAAGTTCAAAAATGTCGCTTTTCGAGAGTCAATATCTCGGAAACTATGAAGTATAGACTAATAATGCATTTAATAAAAAATAATTATAATTTTATGTGGAATTTAAAAATGTAAAAATATACTGGGTGTTATAATTAAAAATATAAAATTCGTTCGAATTCCAGACAAACTAAAAAGCTGGCAACAACGCCAATATCGTCATTCGGTGCGTTAGATCCTCTTACACAACTGTACCAAATTTGGTTTAAATCGGCCAGTAAATTGTGATGTTATTAAGCCGTTTCCAGACTTTATACACACACTGTATAAGTACGTCAAAGAAGCCACTTTATAGAACATCAAGTTACCCTAACTTTTTAAGACATAAAACTAATTTGGCGTATACAAAATCTCTTAGAATTATATATATAACTTTAAAACACGTTTTTACACTAAAGCTTAAACTTAAGTTTCTTCTGTATCGTATTATATTCCTAGAAGGATAATAGTTATTTTTGTACTAAGTGCGTGAAATGGGTGTTTTTCTAACGGCACACAAGAGCGCGATTTTTGGCCGAGACCGCAGGTCGAGGCGAAAAATTCACTCGAATTTGTCATTAAAACACGAATTTCACAAACGAAATACAAACAACATTTTTTGTACAACTGTAAGTATGAATTAATCGGCTAAAGTTTTATATTGTAAATAAAAATATTTATTTATTAAAATAATAATTTTTCAATTGTAGGTTGCAGTAATTTTGGGAATCAGCGGTGCTTGTCGCCGTGACGAATTATTGAAGATAACTGAAGAGTGGTCAACCTAAGTGATCTAAGTGCCATAATCGAAAACTACCAGAAAATGTAAAAAAACTGTTTTAAAGCTAAGAATAAAACAATAGTTTATTTTTTTATTGATATTTTTATTAATAAACATACACAAAAACATTTGTAGGATAAAATTTACGTAATAAACGTATGTACATAAATTGAACAAAAAAATATAGAAAAGGTCCAAGGCTCCTTTTATACTGGGATTCTGTATGCGAGATACAGTATCTGGGATTCAGATTCTCGCCATCTATGAATGCTTTTTATAACGAATAGGATGAAATTGGCACTTAGATCTTCTGGTAGGACATTGGCATAGGTATATAGATCATATAAATAGAAATTTTTTTTTTTTGAATTTTGGCACATAGATCACTTAGGTTGACCACTCTTCAACTATTGATGACATTCAGTGGCGCACCCAAAACCCCCAATGAAATAAAAATTATGAAAGTGGATAAGTATTTTAAAAAGTCAATTTTCTTAGATTTACCTCACGGGCCTCGTTTGAGGGGGGCCAGGTGGGGCATTTATCCCCCCCCCCCCTCCCCCTGGAAGTTGTCTTATTGACAAAAGTTGACTTATTAAGGTTTAATATGGTTTGATTGAATTTATGAATTTATTATTTCGAGTTTTCCTTTATATTTTTGTTATTATTTTGGGGTAGTAAAGACTTATTTTAATAAAAATAAACAGTTTTAATGCCAAAACGACTATGAATGTTTGAGAAACAATTTTAGCTCATTAAGTATTGAGCAAAAAATTGAAATTAAAATTAAGGGAAGACCTAAACTCTCGAAATTAACTTAATACATACCACAAAGTGTAAATCTAGGGACTTTATTGTTATTGATAAGTTTGCTGCAAATAAAAACAGATGAATGAACTTTACTTTTAACCAATGTACCCACTAATGAAAAATAAATTAGCCTTTCTATTTTTTATCTTATTTCATTTTCAATAGAATAAGAAGGTAAGTAATCATAAATTTTTAAAATATTTACTATAATAATTATTGACCAAATTTGGGCGTGGTCTTAAAAAAATTTCGCCTGCGGCGCATTTCGCCTACAGCAGGCTTTTAGTACACCCCCAAGTTAACAAGTCACAAGCCGCCAATGCCCCCCCCCCCCCTAAGAAACCGTTTAACGACTCCCATGACTAGGCTATTGCGATCTTCCCTGCAAGAGTACCTGTTAAAAAAGCTCCAAAGTTCTAGAAAAATGCGTAACTTAAAAGTTTATTAAAAAATTTGTTTCCAGCACTGGTTGGCGGGCCCCCCTAACATAAAATCCTGGGTGCGCCGCTGATGACATTGAAGATGTCGGGTCTATATTGATCGTTAAAATACCGGATACAAAGACCTATTGCCCGAGAATGTTTACCGTTTCAAATTCTGATTGTATTGAGATATACTGCAAGTATAGAGCACTACGGCTGCCCCATACAGACAAAAAGATTATTGTTAAAATATTCAAGAGGAAAACGTGTTAACCAATATGTGAGAATAAATAAAATAGGAGAAAAGGAAAGAAAAACACAAAGTCTTCCTCCACAAAATTTAATAGAATAAAATTCTAGTTAGAAAGGTCTCTACATGTTTCGAACGTAGAAACGTTTATCAGCAGGAGACAGAAATCTATTTTATGCTGATGTTGTTAGCAAAAGAGAAAATTAGAACCTTAATGGAGCTTTTATGGACGTAAAATTTTTATAGAAAAACATTTTAAATGTAGAAGAAACATGGCTTGAAAAAATTGACAATGGTTGAATACTGAGCATTCAAAAATGTTGTTAGAGTAGGCTTAAACCAACCAAACTAAATGGAGAAGAAGAGAAAAGAAAAAAACCCGGGAAAAAAGAAACTTTCTTAAAAGGTGTCGGAATCTATTTGGTTTTAATTCTTAAAATTTATATCCAGCATAAGTAACACATTATGAGGATAGAAGTGCAGTAGCACAATAATGTTGTTAGGAAAACGTGAAGTTTTTGGGGTACTGAGGATTAAACCTCAGATCAGTGTTCCTAACAACATTATGGTGCTACTGCACTACTATCCTCATAATGTGTTACTTATGCTGGATATAAATTTTAAGAATTAAAACCAAATAGATTCCAACACCTTTTAAGAAAGTTTCTTTTTTCCCGGGTTTTTTTCTTTTCTCTTCTTCTCCATTTAGTTTGGTTGGTTTAAGCCTACTCTAACAACATTTTTGAATGCTCAGTATTCAACCATTGTCAATTTTTTCAAGCCATGTTTCTTCTACATTTAAAATGTTTTTCTATAAAAATTTTACGTCCATAAAAGCTCCATTAAGGTTCTAATTTTCTCTTTTGCTAACAACATCAGCATAAAATAGATTTCTGTCTCCTGATGATTAACGTTTCTACGTTCAAAACATGTAGAGACCTTTCTAACTAGAATTTTATTCTATTAAATTTTGTGGAGGAAGACTTTGTGTTTTTCTTTCCTTTTCATACTTTCAACTCCACTTTAAGTATGGACTATTTCTTAAAATAGGAGAAATTCCCAGCTTGATTGCAAAATGGCTGGAAAAAGAGTTGCATAACAGATACACAGGTCACTGTTTTAGGCAAAGCTCTGTAACTCTCTTGGCCAATGCAGGGGGTGACATGACATCTATAAAACGGCACGGTGGCTGGAAATCTGCCACCATAGCAGAAGGACATATAGTATAGAAGACAGTTTGAGTAATAAAATTGATATATCTAATAAATTAATTGTTACTCTGTTTCAAAACAAATCAAAATAACTGATAAAATTATAGAATCAACTTTTCAAGAAATACCTAGTGTTTCTGAACAGCGGCAAGGTGGAACACCTTCGGGAATTCATATTGGGAGCAATTGTTCAAATTTTACTATCAATTATTATTCTAAGAAATGAAACTGTTTGTTGATAGGTATATTATAATAAAAAATTTCGATACATTTTTCAAAAAGTAATGTTTTATCGTTTTTTCATTGAAAAAAAATATTTTTTTCACCGTGAAAAAAAGTCTTTTATGTACTTTAGGGATTTAAAGTACCCTTTAAATCCCTATTTTCAGGGAAAAAAGTGGTACTTTAAATCCGTAGGGATTTAAAGTAAATTTCTTTGCAATAAAAGCTAAATTTCGAAATTTATTTTCAATAATGTTATTAGAAAATATAACATGATATAGATGCAACAAAAGTGTAACGTGTTTAGACCAATATTAAACTATAAAAAATAACTTAATATCTATTTACTTAGTTACTTGTCATTTGGCCGTTGATATGGTAACATCAGCCGCTTCGATGATTTTTTAGAAATAGAGTACCTACCGTTTAGGGGCATTTAGTTTTTTTTTTTAACGTTTTACCTATCCTAAAGTACATAAAATAGTATATACACCTCAGGACCAAAGTGTTTTTAAATCCCTTGACAAATTATAACTTTTTGTCTCGGGATTTAAAATACCACTTTAGTCCCTAGGTGTATATTGTACTATTTTTCATCGTTAAAAAAAGAGGCGTTTTGTGCATCCATAGCAACAAAAAAAAGTCAGCATTTTTGACAGTTGTACAAAAAGGTCCATATTTATATTCGATATTAAAAAAACGACAAAATTAGAACAAGATTAGACGAAAATTTAAATTGGAAAAGTCGATATCTCCTTTGGTATGTGTTTTGTACAGAGCTAGATATTACATTCCTTTGAAATATTAAAAAAATATATATTTTTCATTCGTATATTCAAAATTACAATATCTAGCTTTCTACATGGGGATCTACTGCTATCAAATTTATATAACCATTACAAAAATTGCCTTTGAGCAACAAAGTCGTCTACTAGTAATCCAGACCACCCTGTATACAAAACTCTAACGATTTTGAATAATTTTATTTA
This sequence comes from Polydrusus pterygomalis, assembly GCA_963969555.1. Classification (NCBI taxonomy): domain Eukaryota; kingdom Metazoa; phylum Arthropoda; class Insecta; order Coleoptera; family Curculionidae; genus Polydrusus; species Polydrusus pterygomalis. Next base: position 54,890,582 of record OZ018381.1, read on the forward strand.
ATTATCTTGTATTCAGAAAATATAAGATAAGACAAATACGAATTTGTTACCTCAATGATTTTTAATAGGCTGTTATAACCATCCAATCATAGTGGAGCCTTAGCTTTGTAAACAAAAGAGCAACGCCGATTAATGACCATCGTGGCTTGGCTAATAGCTAATTTTCTCCCATCCTCAAACACTAAAAGCGAAAATGAGAAGATAATACCTTACGTTATCGCCTGGGGTATAAAAGTCACAAATTTTACTACCAGTTATGAACCTCGGCTACATTGCCAGCTCCGTTGCCATTGAGCCTAATGAATAAAAATTAAGCGATTACTTGAAGCAATTACTTTTTAGTAAAAGCGATCGCTTGACGAGCAAATGCTATAAGTAAAAGCAATTGCTAGATCTGGATATGAATAAAATTTTGAAGCAATTGCTGTTTTTCTTACACCTCTGTAGCAAATGCTTATTCAACACAAGTTCAGACGAGGCTTATCCACTTGTTCAGATTATAGATTTCATGTTCAGTTTGGTGCCTAATTTGCAAAAGAGTTGGTTTATTTATTTAGTACAATAGTAATATGTTACGTTTTTGTGGAAAATAGGAAACTTATATTTGTGATATGGTAGATTTCAGTGAAAATGAGGAAAGTGATAGTAGTGATGAAGAAATTAAAGACAAGCAATTGATATTCGTTCACAAATTGAAAGAGCATAAATAAATCTCTCTGACCACAACCGTTTAGCTTCCACAACAGCTTCAGTACTTATAGGAAATTTAATAAAAATATTGGCCTTCTCCAAAACTGCATCCAGGGCAGAAGTGTATGTCTCACAGACAGTAGTTGGGTGAACACCGAGTTCTTCACCGACAGAATTTTGAAAGCCCAGATCCTACAATTGCTGGCTTTTATCTTATTGAAAGCGACAGTGCACCCCCTCGCCTTTCACCAGTATCAGTCAAAAAATAATTTGTCAACCACTCAACATTTTCGCAGTCAAATCGATATAACTTTCTGAAATTATCATATCTGCAATTTTTACGAACACTGTAGATTTTTTTTTTACGGACGTTCATATTCAGCCATGATTAAAGACACAACTTAAGAGCGACGCACGTGTATGTCGCGGAGAACTAAAGTTGACTTGGTAGCAGCAAATGATGCAGGGGTCGACCTACCTTAAAAAGTTGAAAGCGATCGCTACACTAGAAAAAGCCATTCCTTAATTTATTCATCACATTTTAAGCAAACGATAGCGAATGCTTCTATTTTTTAAGAAAAAGCATTGACTAGAAGCAATTCCTGCACTTTTAAGTAATCGCTGGACGCAAAAGCAATTACTTTAATTTTTATTCATTGGCTTTCTATAAATTACTTCGATTTTATAAGAAAAAGCGATCGCTACATTTTTATTCATTAGGCTCAATATCCCTTAGTATACGATCGAAAAAGTTAAATAAACATTTTTGTCAATGTTATCAGCGTATTTATCTACATATACTTTGTAAAGATTAGCTACCGATACTTTATATATTATTATGCAGAATGGAATTGGTAAACTAATTCAAATGAATAATAAAGAATTACCCCGACTTGGAGATGGTGTCGAAAAATCTGAAATCCTTGTACTCATAGTGACAGACTAAGAAAGAATACAATCCATTTTATTCGCAGTGCGCTAGTTGATAACCAAGCAGTCGGACTTTTTTTTTAAGAAAATCATTGAATTACCGTATTCTTCAGCGAAAATTGGCAAACGCGCAATTTTGCGACCGCCTCAACTCAGACTCTCGATCTTACATTCACCTGTCGCTTGCGCCCGGGATTATTATAGAGATAAAGTAAGGCACTTAGAAGCGACGTTTCCGGGGCTTAAAAATGGCGATTTCGCGGGATTAAATAGATTTTTGCTCTTTTATTTTGTGTATAAAAAGGCTTAGCTAATGTAGACGGTGCTTTGTCATCAGATAACGATTGAGAAATGTTGTCGCTGAAACGTTTTTTCCATACAATTCTCCTTTAATTACTTCCCATTTACTGTATGTGAGTTCTCGCATTACAAACGGAAGGTTCCTGGTTCGACTCACAGATATTTCCCTTAAGATAAGCAACAATAATCAGGAAAGTGGCAAACCTATGGCCTGGCGCATGTAAACAAAGATATACGCGATTAGACATGCGCACTGCAACATTATCGTTTGACGTTTGACGAATGGGAAAATAGACAGGTCCGGGCTTTAAAATTTAAATTCTTGCCAAATAATGGGAATTTCTTCTCAATTTTTTGATCGGGTTGAAAATTAAGTTAGTGATTTCTGGCAATTTTAGTAGTTGCAAATTTATCAGTTTTTGAGGATATAAAATTGTTTTGTAAGGTTTTGTTTCTAAAATTTGTTTAAAAACGATTTGTCGTCGTGTTTTTAGTTCGAAAGGAAAGAGAACAAGTCAATTAAACTATAAAACTTATAAAATCGAATATAAAAACAAAAAAACTAGCAAAATAATCCATCTTCGATGTAATCGCGTACCTAACCTCAAGTCAAATATTAGTTGGCCTATATAACTTGTATTGATTTTTACAATTTGGCAAAAACGTACGTGTTTTCAAGCACAATTTCTTGTTCAAGAATTTGAAAAAGTTTTTGCCCGAGAACTTGACCCGTGGAGTAATATAAACTACCTAGGTATTTACATTTCTTCTTTTATATAATACAAGTATAGAGAAAAGTGTCTTTTAAACTTTTTGAAAAATTGCAGGGCTGCAAATAAAATATACCAAAACATGTATCGGGATAATCTGTCTTGGTGTGAGTTTATTTTTATTTTTATACCTTGTTTGTGTAGCTTAGGCCTAATTTGATGTGTTTAAATTGATCATCTTAACATAGTATAAAACAAAGTCGCTATCCTGTTCATGTCCCCTTATGTGCGTAAATCTTTAAAACTACGCAACGGATTTTGAAGCGGTTTATTTTAATAGATAGAGTGATTCAAGGGGAAGGTTTTTATGTATAATACATGCATAATATTATAGAGAAACACTGATAAATTAGAGTAGGGAGAACGAACGACCCAACCTAACCGGTCCCCGGCCCGTTCAACGATCGATCCGAAGCCGGAATAGACGAAGACAGACTATGTTTTATGCATGGAAATTGTGGACGGGCCGGCAAACAGTTAAGTTTGAGGTTCGCCTTATTATCTCATGTCGTATAATGACGGGCTGCAACGCAAGCCGGGTACACGCTAGTAATAAAATAAAGTCATATATCAAGATACATCACTACTCCATTACTTACTGAAAATACGAAAAACCAGGTATTTTACCCCTATTTGTGCATAACAAAAACAACACAACGGCTGTTACTAGTCATTGTTTATATTTCAATCCACATTTCACTATACTACACAATAACTAGAAATCCGTAAATATTAAACACCCACTATCCACAATAGCAAAGAAAACTTAAAACACAACAACAAAAAGGGCGGCCGAGCCGTTTCTGGAGTGTATTTTGAGCATGTCGCTAAACAAGGACAGGCCGATAACACAAGGTTTATGCGCATGCCCGATGCTCAGAGGGAAAGCAGCTGACCGGTGAGCTGTGCGCTCGGACGTATTTTTTCACCCATAAAACGTAACTTTTGTTTGCGCAGGAGATAAGCTGTACGTATCTAAAGGTAAATTTCCATGGTTCGACTCAGTGCTAGCGCTGGGACATCGAACGCTAACATCGATGGAATAAAAACATCGGTTATAAAACATCGATGTTTTCTAAACATCGAACATCGATATTTAATAATGTTGGGAATAATTTTAATAACCGGTTTTTTACTTCGTCGAATACTAATATTATTATTGGCGATGCCCAGAAATTTTGTGACTTCTAAAAAAAAAACAGTGCAATCCAACACGAAAGACGGGAGAGACGTTTTAAATTAAAACCCGGATGATAACTTTCCGGAAAGATTCTTGGGAATTTTGACTTCTAAAAAAAAAGATCGTCGGTTCCATACTTATTGAGTGAAAAAAAACATAAAAACCGAATTTTCATCACTCGAATTATAACATTGTTGCATTGAACATCGAAAGGTAAACATCGATGTCGACATCAATGTTTATGACCTCTAACATCGATGTCGACATCAATGTTTATGACCTCTAACATCGATGTCGAAAACATCCAACATCGGTAACAGAACATCGATGTTTCAAAAACATCGATGAACATCGCCCAGCACTACTCAGTGCTGCTATAATTATTCTGCTCTGCATCCACCGCCATAATGTCGACAACATGCACCTTACAGTTGGTCTGTCTTCCCATTACAGAACTTAAACAGAAAACAAGCGGAAAAATAAAGCACCACAAGCAATTTAAGCTATTCAAACACGTCCTTTCAACGAGTTGTAAACACATTTAGAAACGTTTTTGGCCTGGCTCGGTAAACCATTTGACGATTTGTAAACAAAGTAAAAGGATATTTGTGGTTTTCTACAATCTCTGGGTCACTTTAATTGGCATCGGTTGTCCCGACCCTTGTCAGGGACAACGTGGTGTTTTATTCATTAGATTTTAAGGTGGGTAAGATTCCCGACGTCATTTTGAAAAACATAGGTAGTTATTGAATGAATAATGAATAATTTAAGGGGCTTATAGAAGCCAATACTGCCAAGAGGCTCAAGCTAATTCAATTTGGAGTTCCACAAGGAGCAATATTAGGTCCGTTATTATTCTTAATTTACATTAATTCCGTTTCCAAATTGAACTTAAACGGCAATATAAAGCTATTTGCAGATGATACGACAATTATTTATTTTCCTGAAACTCTTGCAGAAATATATTTTGATATTAGTAATGATTTAAAAATACTTCTTTCTTGGCTTCAATCAAATTAACTTACGTTAAATTTTACAAAATCTTCTTTTGTGTTTATAACTAAAAATAAATTAAATTCCATAATTTTATTAACCCATTAACATTTAATAATTAAAATATTCGATATTCAAAAACGACAAAATTTTTAGGATTAGTTTTAGACGAAAATTTAAATTGGAAATGCCATATCCAGTATATTATCAACTCGATATCTCCATTGGTATCTATTTTGTACAAAGCTAGATATTTCATTTCTTGGAAATACTTAAAAAATATATATTTTTCATTAATATATTTAAAATTACAATACTTAGCTTCTGTATGGGGATCTGCTTGTCTATCAAACTTAAAACCATTACAAAAATTGCAAAATAAAGTTATTAAATGTATACACAAATGACCACTTTTAGAACCAACTGTTAATCTATATAGACCAAAAGGGTATTTACACGTTCAAAACATTTATAAATTAAAAATTTGTATTTTAATTCACTCTATCATTTTAAAAGAAAAAAAATCAAACATAACACTTCAGGAGAATAAGACATTACATGATTATAACACCAGACATTGTATAAATTATTAAACTATGACAGTAAAAAGTAATTTCGGAAAAAAATCGCTTTTATATGACGGAATAATAAAATATAACAATCTCCAAAAAAATATCAGAAAAATTAAAAAATTTGCAATTTTTAAAAAACAATTAAAGAGATTTTTACTAAATTAAATTATTTATACTATTTTTTTTCAAATTGATTTTATTAATGAATTAAGTTGGATTAACTTCAATTTTTTTTATTGTTTTTTTTTTAATGGTTATTATTTTTTATATTATGTTGTCACTTTCCATGTAATGAACTGTAAAAGTTAGTTTGGAATAAAGACATTTTGAAAGTTAATTTAAAAATGTTGTAAACATTGAATTTTATTGAGCACTAAAGTATAATTTACATTCTTGAAGTTTTGTTTTTACTTACAGAAAACTATGTCTGGGAAACAAGTTGAAATAAAAGTCCGAGATACTTTTATAAACTAATATTTCCGAAAGAATGCCACACACTTGTCAGCGAAAAGAGCGTGAAACAAAGACGAATAAAGATAAACGACTGCAAGTGCCGAGTGTGGACCAGAGATCATGAATTTTTAGAAATGTTTTCCCTGAAATAAAAGTTTGATATCATATAAGTCAAGTCAATACAACAGAATGAATAATGGAAGTTCCTGATGTGTTACGAAGTTACAACTATAAAGTATACTTACTTTTATTTTCTTGTGTACCTATGGGTATTACAACTTTTTATTATTAATATCAGTCCGGTAAATAAGCCACGATCTGCTATGCTTAGGGCCAGAAAGATCGCTAGGCAGTTGCAAAGCTATTTTGTATCAAAAATATTGAAATGAAATCCCATGTAAATTTTGCTACACTGAGAAAAATGATCTAATACAGCAGGTTTGCTAAGACATAGTTTGTATTGATAGTTTATTTTTTATTAACCCATATTAAATAAATTGTTAATATATCAAACCTACTTTAGTGTTATATCAATTTCAGATATGCCAGAACAGTGTTTTCATTGGTATAATCAGTTTTATTAGCAGCACATTCTTGTTGAATAATGAACTACTTTTAATACAGCAATTTTGTTAAGAAATAAATTGTATTTTCTCAATGAGACGCATTTTGTTCCCAGTAAAGCACTTTCTCTCCAATTAAGAAAGCAGAACAACGTCCTCAAAAACGAATTGTATCCGTTGAACGATGTCTTCTAGCTGATCTGTCTGAATTTGAATTTTATTGTTTCAATTAATTTATTTTTACTTTGTATTTAAGTTTTTTTTAAACTTTGCATGTCAGATACCTACCTAAAGTAATAGAATATTCTTATTTTGCACAACCCATGATTAGTATTGGACTTTATGATCTATGCACGAATTTAACTATCTCAGTAAACTAACGATGTGACCTGCGCAACAAATACGTTAAAACTAATAATAAGCGATTGTCGATCGCTACGAACCTCCACCAACTTATTGTGGATTACAGGTTCTAACGGATACAATTCGTTTTTGGGCATGCTGTTCTGGATTCTTTATTGTAGAGGAAGCGCTTTACTGGCAACAAAATGCATCGCATTAAGAAGATACAATTTATTTCTTAACAAAATTGCTGTATTAAAAATCGTTTATTATTTAACAAGACTGTGCTGCTAATATAACTGATTACTATCAACAAAAACAATATGCTAGCAAATCTGGCACTTTTTTTGGCACTAGCAATTTATTTAATATGGGTTAATACAAAATAAGCTATCAATACAAACTAGGTATGTCTTAGCAAATCTGTTTTATTAGATCATTTTCCTCAGTGTTCTTTTTGACCACTTTGTCACCAAAAATATGATATTTTTTAACAATTCTCTTATTCGTAACACAGAAAAATAAAAATGGTTAAGTTTATAGATCATAATAATAGTAAAACCACTATCAAAACTTTTATTTTAGAAGGTAGCGAGACAAAACTATAATAATACTGTTTATATTAAACACAAAGTATTTATTTAGATATACCTAGGTACTATATGAAAAGACATAATCAGTCCGATGGAAAAATATAATAAAAAGCAACGGTGATCCTCAAACATCATAATATATTGTTTACAGTTTATTATAAGTAAACGGTTAGTGTACACTTAAATCCCTTGAATTTGTACAAATTTATACATTTATTTGGTAATTTACAAACTTGTATTTTATCATTTGATAATGATACACATGTATCTATTTATACTTTCATAATTGGTTATAATAACGTAGCTTCTTGGAACCTAACTTGTGTAACTAAATATTAAATAGGTATACATGAAAAATACTTCTCAAGTAGGTACATGTTTTATAATTAATTACAAGCAAAAATTCATTTTTCTTTTTACACAGGATATTAAACAAAACCGGTTTACCAGCAGAAACCCCACAGCTATAAATCATGTTCATAATATTGTTACTGCCACTTTTAACGTCTTAAAATAACCAGAAAATACCACATACGAAAATAGGGTTTTATACAAAGTTATGGTTATAAAGTAAGAGTTTGAATCACTCTCGATATAAAATGTAAATCATAAATTCGCGTGGTCTAAAATGTTATTTTTCAAGAAGTATATACGAAGAAAAAGGGATCTCATAGAGAAGAGTGGAAATTTAAGACCATAAGTTATACAGCGTGCTTTAAATTGGTGCTGACGGTACTGCGAACTCGGGAATTTTGAATAAACTGAAATGTTGCATTTCCTTAGATCGCTTGTAACTTTGTTAATTCCCAATATTTTTTAAATCTGTAAACACATTTTCATAGCAACTTTTTATATAGAATATGTCTACTTTGGTAATATTTTAGTTACAATGTTTTGGCTTCCTGGAACCATCATCAATTTTCTTTTATCTTACGACCGCCATATTGGATTTTTTATTTATCGAAAAGTACCTAATTTTTTCTATAATATGATACTAAACACTATCATAAATTACAAATTTATAACCTCAAAAAAACTAAAAATAATATTTTTAGGAAAATTCGAACATATCGGGTGAAACATAATTGCCTTAAAACTTAATATTACGTAAACGGTTGAATATCGCTATAGGGCATGATTTATCAAAAAGTCTAGAATTGATTGTAGAGCGTAAATATATACAATTTGTTTCTTGTTTCATTAAAAAAATTAAAGTTCATAAACGTACCGTGCGAGCAAAAATTATTTGCATCAAAGAGGGCTTGGATTAAAAAACGTAGCGCTTGGTTTAGATCACAAGGATATGGGGACGATATATCTAACCAAATCTAGGTTAAAATTTTGTTAAATTCATATTATGACATGATATGCCAAACTAATGTATAAATAAGTAGACAAATACAAATTTATTTTTGTTGTTTACAAATATAACAAAGTAAGAATATACAGAAAGAAAAACAAAAATAATTACATAAATTGCTGAAATTAGCCGTTGATCTTTCCACTTCTTGGGACATGCGTCTTATACAATTTGTTGGCGTATTTTGCATTATTTCACGAACGTTTGCAATAAGTTCTTCTGTTCTTACAGATGGTCTTCCTGCTCCTTTTTTGTGTTGTATAGAACCTGTTTCCCTAAACACAGCCACGGTTCTTTTCAGGCAATGATAAAAATCCCCAGCAATAAAAGCAACGTTGGGAAAATGTTCGTGAAATTCGTCCATGCACAAACCCGGATTGTATTGCCACTCACCATTTACGCTAACCCCGTTTCGAACATACGCTTCAACCATGAATGTTTTGTGCTGTTCCGTAAAGCCCATTGTGTGAATAGTTCAAGAAATTGGAAACATTAGCGATGAATCAAATTACTTGTAACGACTGTCAAAGATGACAGAATAACTGATTGTTAATTCAGGTAGTTACTGACAATCAACAGGTATTAAGGTCTACGGCTAAGCATTACGTCCTTAGATGCAAGGCCCTCTTTAATGCAAATAATTTTTGCTCGCACGGTATCATTTTATGATAAAATATATTTAAAAAAGAAAAAATGCATTTCAAAAAAATTTATTTGACAGCACCGAGCGATTCTTGATTGTGGGAGGTTACCAATATAAAAGGTTGATCCATTTCTGTATTATAACCCTGTACACATGTTGCCAAGTATCATAGCCCTTTTTGGGTTGTAGAGGTTTCAAAATTATTAAATAATCATCAATCATTAAAGAGAACACTTTTCTGAAGCCCTGCATAGTAAGAAATACTTCGATATGTAAAAGCTTCAAGTGCTCACCCTCTCACATTCCACTGAAACTTGTTATCAACTTACTGCTGACACAATTTTTACGACTGAGGAGAACAAAAACACAAAAAATAAGGAATGATATAAAGCCAGCAATAAAATAACCGTAAAGCCGCGTGTGATATATATACAATTCAAATCATGAATTTTCGTGGCCCTAAATCTATTTTTCTCGTCGTATCACGTTCGGGAGAGAGTCTACGAATAGAACGGATTGACGCGAAACAGTCCGTAAAAAGATATTTTTTAAGTTATCCAGGAAAATCTTCTTTTTAGATTTTCTAAGAATTTACATTTTCAGAGCTTACTGTGGTGGCAACTAATAGAAGAATGTCCTATATCATGGAACTAAAGTGTGTTTTTAACGCCCGTGTAACTAGCGTTTATGTTGACAAATTTTATTAATTTATTATTAATTATTTAATTTTTTAATTCTTTAATTAATTTAATGCGTGTTATTGCATATTTAGACGTGGTTTTTAGTTCTGATCAACTTTTTTTAATAACAGTTTTTGATAATGTCAAAAATAAAGGTACTTTACTCTTGGGAAAAATTCACATTCTTGGGTTTGTATGTGACTATATATGACTGGAAAATTTCGATATTTGATGGTTGCATTTTAGGTTTTAGACCATGCAGAGCTTTTAATGAAGAATACCTTTTTTTCGTAAAATTAATAATAAAAAGTTTTCCATATGGTGCAAACTTACGGAGTAACTGTATATATTACTGTATGTATTATATATAAGCCAAGCTTTTGTTATTTACCTTATATTTTTTTAATATATTTTTAAGCGACATCAGACTTGTCGTCGCCTTGTTCATTTTTTATTTTTAATGAGAAAGAAACAAAATTTAATGATAAATTATCTTGGTTAATGATGCATTAGTAATCACCTTTCTGATACATTTTAATATGATCTATTTATTTTTGGGTATAATTAGGTTTTTAATTTAAAATTTATATTATATATAATAAATATGTTTTCTTTATATATAATAAAATAATCTTGAGAACCGATGATCACAATTTAAATGTTTATTAAAAAAACTTAACTATAAATAAACATAAAAATTATTTTTTTAAAAGAAAATTTATATACAGGGTGATCCACTAAGGGTGGATTATGAAATATGAGCAAAAAAATCACTGGAAATAATTTTTAAGTTTCTAATTCTACCGCAATCTAAATTGTTCAACATAAAATTAATTTTTATATATTCGTCACATATTAAAATAATCCGCATTGAGTTATTTTGTAAAATTTGTAATTTATCAAATATTTCCTCACTAGCACAATATAAAATGGAAGAACAATAAAGAAAATGTGGTAATATAATAGTATTAAATACAGTTTTTTAGAAAACAAACTTAAATTAGAACTGATTCTTTAAAAATAACCTACTTTTCCGGCAATCTTCGATATGATACGTTCAAAATAATTAAAATTTTTTTATTTTGAATCAATGATTATCCCTAAATATTTGAAATTGTTTAATTAATTCCAATTTTTTACCATCAATCACAACATTTATATTTTGAGAATTTAAATTATTACCCATAACCATACATTTAGTTTTTGAAATATTTAATTTTAATTTATTTACTTTTAGCCAATTTAATAATATATTTATCTCAGAATTTAGAGTATTTAATCAAAAATATTTAAAACATTAATATAAATTAAGGTGTCATCAGCAAACATTTGTGACTTATTTGCCAAAAAGTATTGTTATTATTGTTTTATTTAATAAATAATGATATTTAATATAAATTTAATAAAAGTGTGTACTTTAGAAACCTATATGATCACTTTTGTTTAACATAACACCTACAAATCCCATAAAAATATATTTCGGAAGATTTAGGGACGGTTGTAAAATAACAACCAAAGTCACTTCTGATATATATGTTTAAATCACGAGTTATTGTGACCTTTTTTATCCTTTATCACGTAGAAGATGAGACCCTTAGACAGATTCTTACGAATCAGTCCGCAAAAAGCTGCTAAAGCACGATCTTTTAAATAACTTGAAAAAATGTCTTTTATAGAACTGTAAATTTGGCACGTAAAAGCAAATCATGATATATTATACACTTATTCTTCCTTTAAGGGTATTTTCTACCTTTGCACCTTGCCGCTTGCCGCACAGTAGCGTTAACTTAAAAACGCCTAAAGATCCTATTCTAATTAAAAAATAATAAAATTTGGTACTTATACAAAGGTACCATACCTGAAAAAGTTTTACAAACAAATGTATTTGAGCACGTAGTGGGTTATACCGAGCCCGATATATCTGAATCAATTAGAGGTGGGCTTAAGAGTTATTTTTGAATCACCGGTATATCGGTGACTGTTATTTTAAATTAACTGTTATTTTAAACAGTTACCAGTTATTTTCAAAAAATTAGATTTAGGTACTAAGGTGAAGGTGTCAATTTAAATAATCGACTTTTTCTCTTTTTATTAAATATTTTATTGGCGCCAAATTAAAATAGCTGTTATTTTGAAAAATAACAACGTTTTCTCTATTTTATTTTCAGCATATTATGTTACTGTACCCATCACATACCACACACCCTATAGTCTCTAGTTAAATTACCAATAAAAATAAAGTCTATGTAGTATCATATACTAAGTAAATACACACAATACGATGGTCACGACTCACGACATACACACACATAAATAGAAAATACGTTAAATACAACGCCACAACGCGCTTCGGGGAATTACAAAATATACAATTGCCAACCTATCCACCAATCCACTATTTCCCTGGCAATTTTAAACGTGAAGAGTAGTGAAGACGTGAAATTATCTTGTAACTATTTAACACCTTTCCTTTAAGGATAAGCATCCTGCAAACCAGGACTATCAAATATCAGAGAAATAACGTTCATTGGAAATTATACCTTACCGTTACCGCCCACAAAGTGATATGAAAATTATCCGATTACTAATATAATAACCATGTTATTTTTTAATATCCAGTTATTTAACAGCGAGAGAAGGCTGCATGAGCCGGCGACTTAAGCAGCGGCAGTGCTGTGCGATCGGTTGGTATATGAATCACTAGTAGTTGCTTCACATCCTATTACTAAAATAACCATGTTATTCTTTATCCAGTTATTTAGAAAATAACAGCGTGCAGCGAAAGAAGGCTGCCACGAGCCGGCGAACTCAGTCGGCAGTGCGATGTGCGAGCGCTTGGTATATTGAATAACTGGTAACTGCTTCAGATCATATTTAATCACCGATAGCGACTGTTATTTCTTAATAACCGGTTACTTTTAACCGTGACAGTTATATCGTCACACCTCTAGAATCAATGCTTCGTTGGGAAGGGGTTTACGTCCTTAAAATAGGCAAATTATTTATATATAAAAAAGTTAGAAGGAAATTATAAAAACGATTCATTTTAATTTATTACGAATATTCTCAGAACGTTTTTCCCGCATAAAAGAAAATTTATTGGAAGCTATTCGCGTTTTCGATACTTGGGAAATCGTCAAGGCATATTTTTTGCCCTTTACTAAATTATCGGAAATAAATTTTATATACGCTTTTAATGACTTGAATGGGTTGCGAATGAAATTTTCGTTTAATGTGTTTTTTAAGTAGGTATAAAATAAGAAGACAGAAGAAAATGTTTGCTTTAATTTCGTCCAGTAAGACCAGGATCTAACGAATTGAACGAGTGTACTACTTAAATGTAGTAAATATGGCGTCGATTTTAAAAGCCCAAAAGAGCATTTTTTGTAAATTTAGTTAACACACGGAAGAAATGAAGTTTCCCCCCATCCTTAGACGCGATTATCAGTAATCCTCTGACGAAATAAAGAAAATTACTTTTCAAAGTAATAAAAACAGCAAGTATCACAGAGGGTGCAGCACGCAGCGACATCTAGTGTCGTTTTTAGACACTCTTGTAGCATACCAGAACCTCTAAATATGTACTTAAGTAACAGATGTAAAGACTAGTGCCACAATAGGGAACTTTCCATTTTTTTTTCAATAATATGATTTAGTTAGGCCTAAAAAAAATATTCCCCAATTATTACTCCTTAAAAATCAGTAATAACTTGGTGAACATTCTTTAAAGTTTCGCGCGTGTCAAAAGCATTTCAAACGACCTTTTAAACGCGCCAAGCCCGATGACGTCAGGAAGTATGGCCGAGCTATCGAGTTTGCATTTGGATTGCCGTGTGTTCTTGTTATTGTATTGTTGTTTTAAGGTGGAATTCTCAACGTCGTTCAATTTATTGCCAACCTATAACCTATTTCGTGGATGTCGCACACGAATTATACTTCTTGACGTCACGACCCGTTTTTACCCGCTTGGGATAATTTGAATTTTGGGGCATTTTTAAATCTTGCTAGCGGTCTTTTGGGACGAAATAAGTTGTTTTTTTTTGCTGCCATATGTATTATGACAATATACTTATGATTTATAGAATTTTTTCCCCATTTAAAATTTTTGTCAAGTTCTCTATCGGTTGGGCAGCGCTAATAATCGATTGGGGTACCAAAACCGTGAATTTTGTCAGATCCATCCTTAGAGGCGTTTAGTAAAATTATGGGTCATCAGTAAGGCTAGGAATTACATGTCAAAAGGAATAAAAACCGCAGGGAAGACAGGAGTCTGCTACTTGAAGTATACTGGGTGTTTATTTGAAAAATTCCCACCTCGATTTTCCTGCTTTAAAATGAAAATGTGGAAAATCGCTCGGACCCGTCGATTTCTTTTGCGTATATTGTCAATCTTGTTACTTCAAGCCCCTAGGAGGGAGGGGGGTAAGATCTAAATCTTAAATGATTACCCCTATTTTATATAATTTTTTTGGATTCTGCATAAAATTCTGAACATTTTTTAATAAAAGCATTTTCAGTCTATACTTAACAGTTTCCGAGATATTGACTCTTGAAAAATGACATTTTTGAACTTTGACAGCGTCTAGCTTTCTAACTGTACGTCTTAGAGCAAAACGGCTTACATGTCCCTATCTTCGATTTTTATTATCTTTCCAATAGTGTGAACTTTCGGTTAAACCGGATGTAAGAAATATAGTACTTTCGGTTTGACCGGAAGTTGACACTATTGGAAAGATATAAAAATCGAAGATAGGGACATGCAAGCCGTTTTGCTCTAAGACGTACAGTTAAAAAGCTAGACGCTGTCAAAGTTCAAAAATGTCATTTTTCAAGAGTCAATATCTCGGAAACTGTTAAGTATGAACTAATAATGCTTTTATTAAAAAATGTTCAGCATTTTATGCAGAATCCAAAAAAATTATATAAAATAGGGGTATCCATTTAAGATTTAGATCTTACCCCCCTCCCTCCTAGGGGCTCGAAGTAACAAGATTGACAATATAGGCAAAAGATGTCCCCCTCGAAATAAAAGTCAACGGGTCCGAGCGATTTTCCACATTTCCATTTTAAATCAGGAAAATCGAGGTGGGAAGTTTTCAAATGAACACCCTGTATATAACTTACTATAAAATAATAAATGTAAATAATGTTGTATCCTTTGGTATTTAAACGGATTTGCTTTATCTGTTGGCCATCCAAGAATATACCTAATATCTGAAAGAAGTGATGATTTTTTACGTGATGAAATCATTTGGTATTTGATTCCTATACACTCTTATTTTAACTATACGTATTTTAATTTGAACGTGTATAGCAAAAAATATTCAATTTTTTTTAAAGCCCCTTTACAAAAAAAAAACATTTACGCAAATTCAAGGCCGCCTTAAAAAAAATCTGAAACAGAAAGTTGTAATTCGTAAAGAAACACGTACGTATTGAGGGAAACAAAATAATAACAAGGATTATCACAAAGGAATGTTTTAAAATTTGTGGTACACAATTTACCTCAAAGACAAAATATTTTCAAAGGTAGTCATGTTGAAGGGGCAAGTTTCAGGGGGTATTTTATTTCTATTGAATTTATACAGGGTGGTGCTTTGACTGGCACAATATAGAAAATCCCATTCGACATTTAAGGTGGTGAAATGTTTGTTTTGGACTAGGGGTATATACATTGTGACCAGTAAAAAAGTCCTCATCATATTATGGGATTTTTTTTTTAATAACTTTATTCGAAATTTGACTTTGACATCAAGTTCTGCTTCGATCGAGAGAGTTAAGGTTGAATTCTCAACGTCATTCAATCTATTGCCAACCTATAACCTATTTCGCGTTGATTTTTTGAGTTTATTATTTTAAGTACTAACATTTAAAGAAAATCAATATCGTCGGTACATTATTTAGGTAGTAACTGATAAATTACAAAAATATCAATTTATTTCATTGCTAATTTTGGGAGAATTGTGTAGTGAAAGAACAATGAGTGACAATGACATAATAATGTTAAAAAAAATCTTGCCCGATATTTTTTGCTACACAATTCTCCTAAAATAAGTTGAAATTCCTTGATATTTATTAAATATGTCAATTATTACCTATAGAATATCAAGTCGATACTGATTTTCTTTAAATTTTGTATAAAAGCTAGAAAACATAAATAAATCTACGCGAAATAGGTTATAGGTTGGCAAGCATGTTGATACTCCCACCTTAAGCAAAAAAAAAAATAGTAGTCACGTGATTCGCATTATCTGTCAAATTTGAATTTTTTCCAAAAAACAATTCAAAAGTGGGGTTATTTCTGAAAATATTGAAAAAAGTTATTGGAAAAAGTTTTTTTAAATGCAGTTTTTAGCCCACATGCAAAATTTCAGCTGCATAAGATAATTTTGATTTTTTATCCATATTTTGTAAATTGCACCACTTTTGCAAAATAAGACTCAACGCAACCTACATAAAACTTCTTAGTTTTGACAATGCTTTATTTCAGATACATTTTCTTTAAAGTAGCGCCATATTAAATGTGTGTTTTTCTACAAAATCGAAATTGGGCTAATAAAATTTGGTCGCATGTCGCAGTTGGTATGTGATGCAAAGTTTATTTGTTTTTGATCCTGTATTTCACCTGTATAAGGTAATTTTGATTTTATACCTATATTTTGTAAATTGCACCACTTTTGCAAAATAAGACTCAACGCAACTCAACTTAATATTAAGTTATGAAAAAAAGTTTTTTTAAATGCAGTTTCTAGCCTATGTGCCAAATTTCAGCTGCATAAGATAATTTTGATTTTTTACCCACCACTAAAATGTATTTTCCACTTAATGAATACTTTACCGATGACACTGTGTTATTTCTTTGTCTTAATGTTAAGGTGTATTACTTTAAGACACAAACTAGGTTTTCAAAAATACTTATAAAGTTACCTTATACAGGGTCAAAAACAAATAAATTTTGCATCACATGCGACCAAATTTTAATAGCCCAATTTTGATTTTGTAGAAAAACACACATTTAATATGGCGCTCCCTTAAAGAAAATGTATCTGAAATAAAGCATTGTCAAAACTAAGAAGTTTTATGTAGGTTGCGTTGAGTCTTATTTTGCAAAAGTGGTGCAATTTACAAAATATGGGTAAAAAATCAAAATTATCTTATGCAGCTAAAATTTTGCATGTGGACTAGAAACTGCATTAAAAAAAACTTTTTCTAATAACTTTTTTCGATACATTCAGAAATAACCCCACTTTTGAATTATTTTTTGGAAAAAATTAAAATTTATTAAATACATCAATAAGCCTAAAAGTTTAATAATATTTTTGGGGCCAATACAAAGCTATTTAACAAATATTATCTTGCATGTTCGGAAAACAAATAATATACGGGTCTGCATTATTTATAAAATTGGGATTATTTTTACTTTAACTCTTAATGAGATAAAACTAAGCAGAGATACATCGCGTAAAAAAATATAAAACGCATTTCCAAAAGCACCGCTTTAAGTTGTCACATGAAAAATATACGCTAAGAACTGAGACACAATATAAACATACGAAAAGAAATAGAATCTCATAAAACTGACAATAACATACCAGTTAAAGTCAACTTTGATTTAAATTCACGCATTTTTCCGACCTCAAATATGTTTTTTAAGACGTCTGTGATATATGAAACGGAAGAAAAAAAAACAAATTTAAGTGAGCCAATCCTTTAACAGAAATATATTTTATGTAATGTTTTGAAAAAAAATATAATTCAAACATATCATATTTAGGACACGTACACCGATGTTTTCGTCGTGTTCGGTATTGAGGACCCCTATCAAGAATCGAATATCTAATCATATCAACATCAGTGCTTTTTATGGCTTTAATGATTTCCGTCTGTTTGGTATTCGAGCGATTTTTAATGGCTTTAAATCTCGAATACCAAAAACGCTATTTATTTGAAAAATATATTACACAGGTTGTTTTTTTCTGAAATTATGACCTTAATATATTTTTAAACGTGTATTCAGGAGAATATACTTGTCTTTCAAAAAAATTAGAAATCTTATTGTAATCGACCTATCTATATAAGATATCTTCAAAGGTTGTTGGGGAAGAAAAGTCTTTCCTACCTTCTTACATATTATAAGAAGAAGAATAATATGTGAGAAGGTAGAAAGGACTTTTCTTCCCCAACAACCTTTAAAACTATCTTAACAATGACCCTTCTAGAGAGCAGCCATAACTTCGTTATCTATATATATATATACAGTGTGAGCAGTAAAGTCCGCATCATATGGGATTTTTTTTTATTAATAGCTTTATTCGAAATTTGACTTTGGCATCAAGTTCTCTTTCGATCGAGATGAAAATTAAGCAAAAAAATAGTACACGTGAGTCGCATTATCTGTCAAATTTTAATTTTTTCCAAAAAAATATTTGAAAAGTGGGGTTATTTATGAAAATATCGAAAAAAGTTATTGGAAAAAGTTTTTTTAAATGCAGTTTCTAGCCCACATGGAAAATTTCAGCTGCATAAGATAATTTAAATTTTTCCTATATTTTGTAAATTGCACCACTTTTGCAATATAACTCAACGCAACCTACATAAAACTTCTCAGTTTTGACAAGGCTTTATTTCAGATACATTTTCTTTAAAGTAGCGCCATATTAAATGTGTGTTTTCCTACAAAATCAAAATTGGGCTATTCAAATTTGTTCGCATGTGATGCAAAGTTTATTTGTTTTTGACCCTGTAGTGTATAAGGTAACTTTCTAAAATAAGTATTTTGTGTCTGAAAGTAATACACCTTAATATTAGGACAAAAATAACACAGTGTCATCAGTAAAGTGTTCATTAAGTGGAAAATAAATTTTAGTTTAACTTAACGTAAAGTTTATCTATTTTCAACGATTTAATTTAAAACCGCTTTATTTTAATTTTAATTTTTTTACTTTCAGACACAAACTACGTTTTCAAAAATACTTATTTTATGAAGTTACCTTATACAGGGTCAAAAACAAAAAATAAACTTTGCATCACATGCGACCAAATTTTAATAGTCCAATTTTGATTTTGTAGAAAAATACACATTTAATATGGCGCTACTTTAAAGAAAATGTATCTGAAATAAAGCCTTGTCAAAACTGAGAAGTTGTATGTAGGTAGCGTTGAGTCTTATTTTGCAAAAGTGGTGCAATTTACAAAATATTGGTAAAAAATCAAAATTATCTTATGCAGCTGAAATTTTGCATGTGGGCTAGAAACTGCATTTAAAAAAAAACTTTTTCTAATAACTTTTTTCGATATTTTCAGAAATAACCCCACTTTTGAATTATTTTTTGGAAAAATTAAAATTTGACAGATAATGCGAATCACGTGACTACTATTTTTTTGCTTAATTTTTATCTCGATCAAAGCAGAACTTGATGCCAAAGTCAAATTTCGAATAAAGCTATTATTAAAAAAAATCCCATATGATACGGACTTTACTGGTCACACTGTATATACAAAGTAAGTTTGTAACTTGGAATGAATTCAGTTAATAGAGTACAGTTTTTTTTTAGAAAAATGCAAAGCATGCGTTTAGGATATTGCCAAATAGTAAATGGACATCATTTAGAGCATTTATTGACGAAAAAGTGTTAAAGATGTATAGAAGGTTTTTCAATTTTTCAATTAAATTAATTTTTGTTTTTTTTAATATTTTATAAACGACAAAAAATAAATATTTGAAATTTGGTACTTATGTAGGTATAACTTAATCTGCACTTTAAAAATAGTCAAATTGTGTAATTCGAGAAACGCTGTATAAATATTTTTTTTTTAAAAAAGACAATTTAAAATGTTAATTTTCAATTTACAAATAAAATGGCTGTTTCTGGTTGAACTGATTGATCTCTTTTCAGAAGTATGTAACCATATATTCATCCCAATAAAATCGACAAATTCTTATTGAAGTAAAGTCCCCTTTCTTAAATAAAGCAAAAAAACTCCAGTAAAAAAGGAAGTAGATAACAGGGGTCCAACTTTTATGTCTCTTGTTGCAAAGTTTGCTCCACGCAATATTTTTATGCATAAGAAAAAACATGGAATGTCGTACATCAAGTTGTAAAACACTAGTAAAATTCACGGATGTTACACACATGAGAAATGATTTATGTTTATAGCTTTAAATCTCGTTTTTTAAGGCTTATATACAGACTGTCGGCGGATAGGGTTCACAATAGCACAAATGGGTGAAAAATTTCATTTTTCTGGAAAAAGTCATTCTCGATAAAAAGTTTTGCTTGTAAAAAAATGCGATTCACGAAGAGAAAATTTTGATTTTTTTATACAGAAATCGCAAAAACTTCAAAAACATGATTTTTCTTCAAAAGTAAACTACCTTTGAAAATATGTAAAGGAGAGTCGGTTGTACGCCGTATTTTAACAAATGAAACATTATATATATATAATGTTTCATTTGTTTAAACTACCTTTATTTTTAATTTTTGACCAAAATGCCAATTAGAAAGCTTATTTAGAATAACGTTTGTAATTTAAATCCGAGATTTAAAATAAATATTCGATTTTTTTAGTTTTTTTAATAAAATTGTATTAGACTTTATTTTCATAATGGGTGGTGTGTAGCGATTGCTTATTATGGCATGGCGCATACTTTTTCGAAAACATGCATGTGTAACCGTAGGAGTTACCTTGAAATGTTGGAAACATTCCTTTCTGACAACCTAGAAGAATTACCTCTCCAATTTAGGAACGAAATGTACTTTTAACCAGATGGATGCACTGCGCGTTTCGCAATTAAAGTGAGGGAATGGCTTAATAATACATTTGGCCACAGATGGATTAGTCGGAATGGTCCGGTTCTGTGGCCCCCAAGAAGTCCCGATTTAACTATTTCAGATACCTATCTTTGGGGGCGCCTCAAACAATAATAATTAGTGTACTTCCGTCCAATTGAGAACGACGTACAGCTTCTCAAACAGCGAATTGTTGAAGCTGTTCAAACAATTTCCATTGAAGAAATTCGAAGAAGTTTTGACCAAATTCGTTTACAGCTGGAAAAATGTGTTGAATAGCAAATTATGAAATTATTATTTGTTGTTATTTTAAGATTTTTTTGTGTTATTTTCGGGGTCATTTCATTTGTAAAATTAAAAATACATATTTCTGGTAACACCAAAAATCAGTTTTTGAAACTTTTTGATACAC
The DNA here is from genome assembly GCA_963969555.1 of Polydrusus pterygomalis. Taxonomy (NCBI): domain Eukaryota; kingdom Metazoa; phylum Arthropoda; class Insecta; order Coleoptera; family Curculionidae; genus Polydrusus; species Polydrusus pterygomalis. Next base: position 54,911,853 of record OZ018381.1, read on the forward strand.
CTCTGTCATTGATAATGTATGTATTTCGATCGATAATGCTGCTATCCAAAAAAAAAATTTTGTAATGTAGGAGATGTTGAAAATGCTCGCCGCGAACGTCTTAACAGCATCTCAATCTAAAATAGATTTTTCTTCTGATGTAACTGAACATCTCAGGCGTCACCGATCTAATCGCAAGCGTTATTCGTCTTCTTAAGTCAGCTAAGTCGAGGGGTTTAGTTTGGTATACAATATTTTTAACATAACCCCAAAAGAATAAGTCTAATGGCGTCAGATCAAGGAATTGTGCTGGCCATTCCATCGATTCATGCCTCCCTATCCACCGATTTGAAAATAGTCGGTTAATAGTGGTACTGCCGGACATTGATTCGGTAATGGGGCGGTGATCCATCTTGCTGAAACCATATCATATTTGCTGGAAGTTGCGGGTTTGCTGGATCAGAATATAAGTTTGTCAAAGTTGGCAAGACATTATTTTAGAGCAGTGCTAAATAGATATCACCGTTTAAATTGCCATTAATAAAAAGGGACTTATGATATGATCTCCAACTATTCCTGCTCAAACATTAATATTTTCAGGATATTGCAAGTGTTCTTCTCTAATTCAGTGAGGATTTTCCCTAGACAAATAGCGGCATTTCTGACAATTATCATGACCGTGAAGTGTAAAGGTGCACTTATCAATTTACATTATCAAATTTATTCCATTTGGCTGGTACACACTGTATATTCTGTGTCTAAAGGTATATATGTCTAGCGTTTCTAATAATTTTATTATGCAGAAGTGATTTTGCAAACAATAACAGCTGAAAGGAAGATATGATTAAAATTTCTTTCTTATCTATATCTATCCATATCCTGTGGACAATCACTTTCCAAAACAAATTCATCCGGGCATTGGGTAGGTTGGGTAGCCTGTAATTAGGAAGCGGAAACGGATTTGTTTGGCGTTTGAGAGCGGCCAGACCATCTTGAGTGTGATAAATTTACACAGTCGTTGATGGACAATAATTGTTCCCATTTCCCTTTGTTTAAAGTTAACGCCTCAACTAACACGAAAGTGTAGTTTTAATTGTCATGTAAATCGCTTGTTCCAAGATAGGAGTTTGCCGTATTTTGCGTTATGTAAAGGGCCGTTATGCTGCATGGAATGTGCTTGATGTATTGTCACGTATGTGGATATTTGTTGTGGTAAAAAGAAGCAGAACAATGTTACAATGTTTTCAAACTTATATTGCCACTTTTGACTTTTATTTGTCATATAAGCAGTAGTTACTCCACTGTATAAGAAGGGTGACAGACATATTACAGAAAATTATAGACCCATCAGCTTGACCTGCAATCCTTACAAATGTATAGAAAAAATCATAGCTACAAAATTGACTGACTTCTTACTTAACAACAAAGTTCTACCAGATTCACAACACGGTTTCATATCTAAGTGCTCAACAATTACTAACCTTTTAAGCTGCGTTAATAAATGGACCAAAGCTCTCGATGAAATGCAACCTACCGATGTAATATACTTGGATTTCGAGAAAGCATTTGATAAAGTACCACATTCATTGTTGCTCTACAAGCTTGAACATTTTGGTGTACGAGGCAAGCTTCTTAGTCTAATCAGTGACTTTCTCACCAACCGCTTTTATCAAGTAAGGGTCAATGGTATATTATCCAATAAACATCCAGTTATAAGTGGGGTCCCTCGAGGATCTGTTTTAGGACCATTACTGTTTCTGGTTTACATTAGCGATTTGTCATGGAATATTGAGACAATCATAATATTTTTTGCTGACGATGCCAAGTTATTCTGTAATCCATTGTTGCAAAAGCAATGCTTAGACAGAGATCTGAGGCGTATTGAGTTGTGGACAAGCCAGTGGTGCATAAAGCTTAATGTATCAAAATGTACAGTATTGCATATTGGCCCAAATAACCCTTGTGAAACATAATATGTTAATTTTTAATATTATTTGCTAAATAATCTTCAACTTATTAATGTTACAGAACAAACAGATCTGGGGTTAGTAATTTCTTCTAATTTAAAATGGGAAGCACATATTATTAAAATGGTAAAGAAAGCCAATAGTTTTATTTTCATGGTGCAAAAGACTTTCAAAGGTCCAAAGGCGGGTTACCAGAATTCCATTTGAATTGAGAGGATTACCTTATCCCGAAAGACTTAAAAGATTTGGGCTAACTACTCTGAAGCAAAGAAGAACTAGGGGTGATATAATAGAAACATTTAAAATACTAACAGACTACTATCCTTGTAACTTGAGAAATTTGTTTCATTTAAATCAGAATCAATAGCTTCGGGGACACTAAAAAAAATTAAGCAATTTTGAGCAGTTAACTGAAAACTTTGTGCATTATGGTGCTTGATGACATTCGTTTTTAAATATTTACTTTTACCTACCCATGTTTAAATAACTTTCGCGTAAAGGCGGCTACTCACTACGCGGGACTTGTCAAGTACTCGCCTTGGAATATACTTGGCATGCACTTGTCCGAGTCCAAGTAAATTGTACATACTACGTGCCTACTTGAAAGTTTCAGTTTTATTTCGGGAAGTGCAAGTATAAAGACGAGTACTTGAAAATGGACGAGAATTCTGATTCCATATCTTTAGCTGCTTTTGTTTCATTAAGTTGTGGTTACCTTTTACTCAGAAATAGAAGAAAGAAGCGCAAACCTAGAAGGTGGTGGGTATCAGCATCGTATACATCATTTCTACTTTTATGCTGCTTATGTGATGGGTCCCAAATGATAGATTCCTTCTGATAAATATCAAGAAACTTGATTTTTCCACGCCGTTTCAAGATTTAGATACACAAATCGGCCGCTAAACAAACACAGAAACTTGTAGCTACTCGTCAAGTAAAGCCCGCGTAGTGTAGCGCAGACAAAACAAACTCGGAAATAATCGACTCGCTGCCTTTGACTTGGACCCGTTTTCCGACAACCGATGGGAAATGCAAGTCCTTGTCCAAGTCAGTGCGAGTCGCCGTACATACTACTCGCTACTTGCCAAGTACTTCGCAAGTACTTGTCAAGTACCGCGTAGTGCGTAGCCGGCTTAAGAATTTAACAAGTAATTTAAACTAGCCAACGGACTTTTAGACATTTTAAATCACGATGGACAATTAAAGAAAATAAAAACATATCAAAGAGACTAAAACAAAAGCTTCATCGGACTTTCCGCTTGCTATTGATAAAAAATATTAATAATAATCTTAACATAGTATAAAACAAAGTCGCTGTCGCTGTCTGTCCGTCCCTACCTATATATGCTTAAATCTTTAAAACTACGCAACGGATTTTGAAGCGGTTTTTTTTTAATAGATATAGTGATTCAAGGGAAAGGTTTTTATGTATAACTGGCGACCCGCCCCGGCTTCGCACGGGTGCAATTTCAGAAAGTGGCATGCCGGGTACTAATATATCGGGTTTGTTCGGGTTTGTATTTATACCAGCGGGCTGCAACGCATGCCGGATACACGCTAGTAAATAATAAATACGCAACGCCTTGAACTATATATAAAAAAAATTAAAAAGTTTCCAATAATAAACTACCGTTAATTATAATATCTTCGTAATAGGTACATCTAAATTGTTTTAAAGCGTAAATGTAAAAGCTATGTAACATAATCTTCAGTAAAGCATCCGCCCTTATTATAAGCGCGCCCTCGAGGAGAAATAGGGGTCTATATATAGACAAATAGGTTCCACAGTATAAAACATTACGGTTAAGTGATTACTTGTGAAAAGCATTTTTTAAAAGGAAACTCTCAGAACTTCTAAAGCAAGTACAAATAATAAAACACTTCTTAAAAAAATATAGTTTTATTAATTAGGTACATACAATATTTACTGTGAACTGCATGTGATTTAACCAATGAACACATTATTTGATGGAAAGTATAAGGTAAACATTAACTGTACGTAAATGTTTTCTCTAATACAGTCGAAAGATTTATATTATTCTGTTAAACTTTTACTTGTTTCCACTAATTTAACGTTGTATACGTTAACAGGAAAATAACGTGCCTATCCGTTGATAAATTGATTTTAAAACGTAGTAACGTTTTCGGCTGAGCTGAAACATTTGTACGTTTCCGTTTAAATGAACAATTTTATTTGAAATGGTGATGCCTGCGGTTTGTCTGAAAACTATTTGGATTTGTTGGATTTACAAAAACATATAAGGGGCAAATAGCATAAAATATACATACTACAGAATATATAGTATAAAAGATGATTAAATAACTATTAAAAAACATACATAAATTATATCTACACTAAGAATAAAGCCTGTGAAACCGAAAATAGAACTAATAACTTCTAATTAAGTCCGTTCGCCCAAATGATCAAAAAGCGTTGTCGAACGCTTTGATGTCTGACGCGTGCTTCCGACACTAACAAAATAAAGACTTTCGTTAACGCACCTGTCACTGACAGAGGGACTTTTGAATACATCAGAAGCAGGTCCTTAGCCCTTTTTGTATGCCTCAGCACGATTTCAGGATTTTGTATGAAAGTTCATCGATTAGAAATTTAAAAACGTAATAAAAACTCCATTTTGGACATGGGCGCCGCACGCGAGTGTTGAGAGGGCTCGAAGATCCCCGCCAGACCCCGCAAATAAAGAGACTTTTTAAAATGATAACATTTTTTAAAAATATGTTTTTACTGATAATATTTTGTTTCTGCTGCGAACCTTTCGGTTTTATTTATTGATCGTACCAATTACCCGTTTCAATTTTTTTTTTTACTTTGTATACACGAGTAATTTTTTTAAAACTTTGCATGTCAGATAAAGCAAAAGAAAATTCTTATTTTGCACAACCCATCATTAGTATCTGTTTGTAGGTTGGAGACAATGATGTTTCTTGATCGATGAAAGAGTTTTGGACTTCCATTGTCTTTATTTGTTTTAAATCACAACGTTTCAACTGGTAAGTATCTCCAGTCGTCTTCAGGTGAATACTAAATAAGTAAAGTAACTACAAGACTATTTATACTAGCTAGGTGCACCGAAGCACAACTGAGGTGGGTGCAGTCATGCGTTCAGTTGGCACGCGATCTTATCCTAAGATTACATCTATTTAACAAAGGTTTCCAGATATTTCTTAAGTCTAATGATGGTTTACTAAAGCAGCCTGGATTCTGGTGAATAGCAGCAGCTTCCTTAAACTTTCTTTTCCTCCAGTGTGGTTCCTTATGTAAGATTTCAGCTTCTGACCACATGATATGGTGGCCATGTTTCCAGGCATGGTCAGCTGCACCTGATTTTTCTGTCTCTCCTTTTAACGTATTATTTTTGTGTTATTTAATCCTTGTCTCGAGTGGTCTTAATGTCTCACCTATATAAGATTGGCCGCACTCGCAGGGGATCTGGTAGACGCAGTTTTTCCTATCTTTTTGACTTATAGGTTTTGTCTTCGTCAGGTGGCTTCTTAGGGTGTCTCTCGAGTTGAATACGATGTTGATGTTATATCGTTGTCCTAGTCTTCTTATTTTCTCAGATACTCCCTTGACATACGGAATATTGAGTGTTGGTTGTGCCTCTCTTTCTGCTTCTTGCGCGTTGGGTCGATTCTTACGATTTTCCAATATTTTGTCAACTAATTTTGTGGGGTAGCCATTTTTGTTGAGGTCGGTCTTGATGTGGTGAGCTTCCTTTTTAAGTGCTTCTTCCGAGTTACAGATTGTAATTGCTCTATCCACGAGGGTTTTAACTATGCCATGTTTCGTGCTGTTTGAGTGATTTGATGTAAAATTGAGATACTGACCTGTATGCGTAGGTTTTCTGTACACTGAAGTTTGGATGCTGTTACCATTTTTCTTCACGTTGACATCTAGAAACGGTAATTGGTTGTTTTCTTCTTTCTCCATGGTGAATTTGATTGTTGGTGTTAAGCTATTGAGGTGATCTAGAAAATCTCTTAGTTCGTCATCGGTTCCATTCCAAATAATGAAGGTGTCATCCACATATCTCAGCCACATTTTTGGTTTCTTCTTTGCCTGTTCCATCATTAGTATATTGGACTTTATAATCTATGGACGAATTTTACGATCTCAGTAAACCATGTTGCATAATAGATATTCATGTGCAATGTTAAACGACAAAAACAATATCACACTAGAAGCTATTAACATTTTTTAGAACTAGAATACTGATTTTTAGTGGTAAGTTTGTTTTATTAACCGTAGCAAGCAAATATTATTATGAATAATATCAAGTTTCATTACAACTGCCAGTTGAAAGTAAAAAGGAGTATATAAAACCAGATTACACCCCCCATAGAACTTGATAGTTACTGTGAGTATTCAAAGCAATAATGGCTATAAACCAATCTATGGTAGCATTAATTCCTAATTTCTATTGGCTAAATTACCGTGATATTATTACTACACAACGGTCTAGCAATTTTCGTTATCTTACAGTAGGAAAGCGCGTTGCTGTCACATATAGTATTAAATAGTTGTATAAAGAGTATGTGTATTCTTATAAGGAATATAAGGCTTTTTTCTCAGTGTAATGGCTGAGAATTCAGTTTTTGTAGCGTAATTAAACAGATCTGGGTTCTTGAATATAGATCGTACATAAAAAAATCGTAAATGAAAAGCACGTTTTACAATTCGCGTAGAATACATACGTGCACGTATTATTCACCAGATATTCTATGAAATTATTTTAGACAGCCGTGAAAACACGTCTATATCCGCGTGTCATCGAATTCTTTTGACTGAATTTTCTACAAAATCCAGCGTACGTGACGAAGCATACAACGAACAGCTTTAGGGGTTATTTGCAATGTATTTGAAAAGCTCTACGTAAATTACATTAATTAAACAGGCCCTGTTGGTGTGATCTCTGGGAAAATAGACACAGGTTTAATTAGAAATTAATGTAGGGAAAACTGTGTAAAAATCGGCCAGGCGTTTAATAACGCCGGCCATCCCCAGGTAAGCATAGATAAATTAAATCTGGAGAGGTTTTTTTTTCTCTACTTGCCCAGTACTCAGTGGCGGCTCGTGCCATTTTAGTGAAGTAGGGCCAGGTAAACCCTTAGCGCCGCAAGGAACAAAATTTTGGGCGCCACGCCCTTTTTTGTTAATAGTTCTTGCTTTTAAAGTAGGAAAAATAAGCAAAAAGGCACCTAATTTAATTTATGAATTTACAATCATATTTTGAATATACCTAAACACGATAACAAGTTGAAACACACAAGCAATGTCAGTGGTTTCATCTGCGATAAACGGAGAGTCCTTTATTTCTTTTATGACTTCATCATGATACACATCTAACATACAGTCCAGAAGTTCATTTTGTAGGGGTTTTGATGTTCGTTTAAATACTTTCGATTTTTCAATATGATCTTTAAGAGTTTTGTCTAATTCTGAGCTGAAATTTATTAATTCACGAAATATGCCCCTATTTTTCGACGTCTCTTTTTCGTCATGACCTTTCAAAGCCAACTCAAATGCACCACAAAACCGAACGCAGTTTATAATTTGGTTTAATATGTATCTGTTTTTATCAATTTGTTCGTTTTTCTTCATTATTTCATTGTGATATGCAGAATTTAATTGAGTTTTAATGTTAATTTTACCAAGCATACTGAAATTAAATAATAATATATTGTTTAAATGTACCTTCGATTTTTCATGTGTCTTCATTTTGTCCCAGAAATGGACCAAATCATCTGTACCTTTTTGCGACCAAGTTTGCTTCCCACCAAATAAAACACACATAAAACAAAATAGTCTATTAGATTCATCACAACCGCACACCCAAGTATTTTTTCCATAAAGTTTCCTTTAAAAATCTAATAGTATTCATTACTTATGTATTTCTAAAATGAAAAGTTCGTTAACCCTACATTAAATCAGCCGCCGGCCAAACGAAAACAAATCGGGACGCGACGCGAACATCAGCTGTTTGTGAAACGTCTAACATCAAACGGTCAAACGAAGAGAGCCTGGCTACCCGTCGAGATTTTTGCCTGCTTGCATTCAAGGTCATTTTTCAACCTTTTTTTATTGAGGTGATGGCGTTTCGTCACCTCCCGTGTGCCTCGTCGCGCTTGGCACGGAAGCTACGTTACCGTTTTACGCATAATCGCTTCCTTTTAGATGGAAATTTGCACCCGACTGTGTTCCATTTTTAAATTATTTTGCTAATTGCTTTAAAAACGAGAATATTAATTTTAATAGTTTTTGGTAATTTGTAAAGGGCAGTGGCTCTACCCCACGAGCCGCCACTGCCAGTACTCAAGGTGGGAAGAGACAATCATACGACAACATTTTACCGGCACAAGGGCTGCAGTCCTTTTTTTCACATTGCACGAAGAAAAAAGCCTTATATTCCTTATAAGAACTCACATACTCTTTATACAACTGTTTCATAATAAATTCATTGAAACAGGTATTGGTACGATCAATAGAATTCAAATTCAGACAGGACAGCTAAAAGACGCCGAACAACGATGTGACCTGCGCAAAAAATACGTTAAAACTAATACTACGGCACTAGGTGATTGCCGATCGTTACGAACCCCCACCAACGTCTTGGTGGATTATAGGTTCTAGCGGATACAATTCGTTTTTGAAGATCCTGTTCTGCTTTTTTAATTGCAAAAAAGTGCTTTACTGGGAACAACGTGTGTCGCATTAAGAAGATGCAATTTAGTTCTTAACAAGATTGCCGTATTAAAAATAGTTCATTATTCAACAAAACTGTGCTGCTAATGGAACTAATAACTATCAATAAAAACACTGTTCTAGCAAATCTGGAATTGATATAACACTGAAGCGGGTTTGATACACTAGCAATTTATTTAATATGGGTTAATAAAAAATAATATACAACTGTAAGAAAAATTATTCAAAAATACTCTACTTATATGTATTTTTGTCTATTAGTATAAATACAAGTTACGAAAAATATTACGTTCTTTATAAATATATTATATAACATAAGACATGACATTTTTTTTTTCTAATTTTGACATATAAAGTGACACTTTTTAAAACTGATTGACATTATGAAACGTCTTACTTTTTGTAACTAGTTGCATAAAGTAAAATTTTATGCAATTGGCGACGAAAAATGTATTTCAAAATTAGTGACAAAAAGAATTATTCTATTTATTAAACTGTTATAATACAAGTTAAAAACATAAATTATAAATTAATTAATTATTATAAATATTGATAACACAATTATTGCAATTATTCAAATTAATTCCCGACGACATATTTTTTTCATTGCTCGAACTTGCTGTTATTTGGGAAGCGACACAAATTAGATGTTTCACCAAATATTTCTTGCGCTATAAGTTTTTTATTATTCATGGAATTTTCAACATATCCCTCCGCAACAGAACTAGATTTCCAACCTCCGTGCCTCTTTAATTTTAAAATATCAGCGCCATTGTCTGCTAGGAAAGTGGCAGAGCTTCTTCTGAAGCAGTGGCCAGTATATAGAACAGGATTTGAAAGACCAAGAAATTGTGCAATAACTTTTGGCAGACTGCTAAATGTGTTAATTCCCACAGGATTTCTGGTACATTTTCTATTCGCATATTTTACAAAAAATCTGTTGTGTTTAAGAATCTGGGGACGCAACTTAATATATTTTCTTAATATTTCAACAAGATTCGTATTTTCAATGTCTCCAGTGGTAATTGCACACTGCCGTATAACTTTTGTTTTTGAAGGTGGGATATCAACACGAAAATGGCTTCCTTTGTCTATAACATTTTCAACTAGAAGAAAAGTTAATTCTGCTTTTCTGCATGCTCCTGCCATTCCAATTATCATTGCAACCTTAGCCATTAAGTATTCTTTGTCATCAGCTTCCAATAAAAATTTGGCAAAATCTTTTTTAATAAAAACTTTTGACTTTTTAGCACTGTACCCGTCCGCTTGCCTTTTAATATATGCTACCAAATTTGTATATTTTTTAATATCAATATTCCTTTTCAGATTTAGTTCAGACCTTAACATTGAGTAAAGTGTCCATAATGTGGAAACTTTTAGATCTTTCTTACCCTCGAAATATGCAAGTAAAACTTTCTCATTAACATATTTAATTTTCTTCTCATCACACCACGTAACAAATTTTTCGTATGCCAAATCATAAACTGCCTTTGACTTTTTGGGAATTACTGATAATAGAGCATTACCTGCTGCCTCTTTAATATCGCTTGGTAGCTCTTCAGAACTTGAAGGACTCATTTTTTAAAAATAAAACTAAAAATATATTAATCTCGCTAAAAACCTTCCGTCTAGACTTTTTTACAAAATGTCAAACTGACAACTAACGTGAAGTAACAGCAACAATAGCTATTTATGCCATCAGTTATATGTCAAAATTAGAAAAACTAAATTTATGTTTTCCAAATTTTTATCAATTATATTAAATTTTATTTTTTTATTACTTTCTTCAAAATTAGAAAAAATCTTGTATGCAATACGTTACGAAATGAAATTTTGTGTAACTTGTGAGTTTTTGCGAAACTCACTTCGTTCGTTCCGCAAAAATCTCACGCGTTACACAAAATTAGGCATTTCGTAACTGATGGCATAAATAGCTATTAAACACAATTTTCTCGAAACGGTGAGTTTTTGCATCAAACCCACGATTTCTTTAAATACATATTTTAGAACTTTCTTTGTACACCCTGGATACAATTACCCGTAACATGTAAGGGGACCATATTCTAACTTTGTTACACAGTTGTTAATAATTGGAAACAAACATCAATACTAAATTTCTTGGTATTTCTAATTATAAAACCCATTATTCGTTGTACCCCCTGTATTTTAGTTGCTATATCCAGTAAATGGCATTTTGGTATCAAAAAACACCCAAACCCAGCTGATTATCCAGTCTTTTCAAATTTTTATCGCCCATTTGGTAGCCACAGTAGTATTTACTATTAATAAGATTGTGAGTTAAAGGCATGAGGGGACATTTATTCGCTTTAAGGATAAAACAATACTTTTGTTATACTATAATTATTATTATAACATTCTTTCCATAAATGAAATAATAAATAATAATTTCTTCTTACTTATCAAATAATCATATTTCGCCAACTCGATTTTATTATATCATATTCGTTTGGGATATAAAATATTGGATGCTTTATTATTCATAACTCAGATAAATTCTATTATAATAGAACTATTATTCAAATATTCCAATAGCCCAGCATTGATTTCTAAAGGAAAGGGTTTCTGGATGTGCACTTGCCTTTAATTAAATTTCTACTTCAAATTCAAATTGAATATACAGGGAGCATTACGAATATTGGGACAAGACACAATTATTATACTATTTAAGTGAATGTACCAGCATATATTTTGATAATTTTGTCGGTATCAACGTCAAAATAAGTTTGACTAACTTTTTAACTGTATTAACATTTGCTGGTGCTTCTATTGTAAAGTTTTATTTCCTTTAATAAGTTATATTTTCATTTACCGGGCTAAAATAAACAATATTTGACAATTTTAAATTTTGTATGCGATTTCCTATATTGCCTATGTATTAAAGTACAAGGAATTGAAGACAATTCCAAAGATAGGCATGGTAGGCGTTTCGTCCTTGTCGACACTCATCAGCCACAAGAAAATGAACTATATTAATTGGCGTCAGCGTCTGTTTCATCGGGACAGCGTTGCCAATTTGTTTATTAATTTTAAACGAAACCCTACCTCAACATTATTTCGCTCGATTGAACATATTTTATGCAACCCTCTTATACACACTAAGCTTACACATTATTCGACGAAAAATTAAAATTCCTCTCTCGAATTCAAAAATATATTAGAGAAAACTGTTACCGAACAAAACTTTTCCGTTTCGTAGCGCTTTACGAGTTTTTATTTTATGGCATTGCAGGTTCACTAGCAGCAAGACTGTCTAGCGTGTATAGCTTCTTTAGGAACTGCTAAAGGTTGCCAAGTTTGTAAAATTGCTGGTTGCATTATTTTAGTAGAAAGAACGATGAAAGTTTTTTTGGTATAAGCGGAATTTATCAAATTAAGTTACGAACATATTACGTGCTTGAAATATTAATTAAATTATTAGATAATATTTAATACTGGTTTATTTCATTATCCCTACATGTATATTTAAAACAAGAACGCAGTCGCTCGCACGGTTGCGCTTTATAAAAGCCATTATGCATAAATCGGTAATGTAGTTTTCGAGAGCCTAGCCCAGCATGACCTGTATCCACACCGTTTTCCTCCCAATTATCGTAGCCAATAATAGACATGTACCTAATTTCTGAAGAGCCAGGTACCCAAGGCTCCCCTACCAATGGAAATCTTTTAGTCAGTTCCTGTACTCGTGTCGGTTCGGCTACGCGGTGGCGCTATTCAGTTGTTGGTTCGTACTTTGCGAATGCGTATTGTTTTTTGTTTTATGTGTGTTTTATTTGAAGGGGAGGAAACTTGGTCCTGAAAAGGAACCAATGACCTTGTCCATATCTGGGAAAAAATAAAGATACATGAAAAATCAAAGGTAAATTAACATCCATCAACTCAGTTAAATTCTGCATACACCATAACGAAGAAATCGAGGAAAACGAAAAAGTTAATAAATACAGATACCCCTATGTCTTAAATTAAATTACGTATAATTCGTTTTTGCGGTGAGGACCTTTTGTTGAACCAACGACTTATTAGTATATTTACCATGAAATAGTGACTAAATTCAGCAGTATTTAGGCGTAGTCCAAAATTTTAGTGTCTGTAAAGTAGCTTACCTGTTGACCATGTGTATATTCGACTCCGGCTACAAGACAAGTTGCTGCTGAGCTCAATCTTGCTAATCCCCTTGTCGTAATATCGTCGTCTAACAAAGCTGAACTGTCATCGTCTTCGGAACTGTCTGAGAGATCGTTGTTTAGGATTGCCATTGGTACTGTAACAAAAAAGTTTATTTTATAAATAAAACACTAAATATATTATGTTGTTGTAACCCCACAAAAAGAGTCGAGTGGGTTAAGATCGGGTGATCTGGGTGGCCACTCTATTGCCCCCGTCTAACTATTCACCGCCCGGAAGAATTGTATTTAAAAACTTACGTATATTAAAGTTATATCACTTAAAAATAGTATCTACATTCTTCTTTCTTTTTATTTCTTAAAAGCGAAAGACTTTACTAAACGCAAATAAACTGAGATTTTTATTCTCGTCTAAAAGATGATCCTGAAATATTTTTATCCCCTTTGTTAGAATACTTCCTTTATAGCAAAGCGAGTATACTAAAAGCTATTATTAGGTTATTTTTATATTTTTATGAGTCAATATTCTTTCGCGCTACTTTTATGATCTGCTACATTTTTAAATTTTGCAACTTTAAGGTAAAAAATTTGGATTTATCAGCCAGTAAATTTAATATATTAAAAAATAAGAGATTTTTCACAGGCCTGTAAAGAAATAGAACGTTTAATCCCCTTAATAACATACTCGTTTGATTTGATAAATAATTGTAAACGCTAAAAATAATTGGTTATTGATTATAAATAATTTGAACCGCATTAGCAACCTTAAAAATGGATCGATAACTTTTAGGAAATTAAACAAATATACTATTTTTCTCTTGTCTAGTTGTGTTTTTGTCTTGTGTGTACTTAATAGTATAATGAGTCCTCCACAAAACCCGTTCTTTTTTATTTTAGTGGCAAAATATGCACAATTTTTTTGCCTTATACCTTACTTCAATTTTAATAAGAAGATTTTAGGACAAGAAAAAATCTACAAACAAAGAGTTATACTTGCTACCGTTTTACTAATTCTATTCGCTGCAATAAAATGTTTTATTCGACATAAAACTATGGAAGATACATGTAGTACTCAATACAAAGTTAAAATTGTGTGTACTGGACTTCTAGATCTGTCAGCGATTATAGGAATTTTGAATTCTTACTTTAAGAAACGGTCTTGGTGTCATCTCTTTCGTGAATTCTCTCTTGTGGATAGGCGTTTGTCTACTCAGAATAACAAACTTGAAAAAAAGCTGTTTAAAAATGGAACCTATTATTTATCCATGGTTACATTATCTTTAATTTTATTGGTGTACGTCGACATTATTCTGGGGTTTAGAAAGTTTAAAAGTACCAGAAACAAAATGCTTTACACCACGTGCTTTCCAATTTTGTACTCTATTGTATTAAATAACATTACACTGGAATGTATCGTAATAATAGTCTTATTACTGGCCGTAAGAAAAAGATACCAAAATGTTCAAGAAATTGTATTTGCCTTAAAAAACTCGGATACGTATGTTACAAAACAAGAATCGATTAGAACAGTGGCAATATTGGCTTTACAACTTTCTAACGTGACGAGGTGTTTAAAAAATATTTTTGAAACTAGGTTATTATTGGTAATTGGTAATAGCTTACATCTATCTTTAATTCATTCGGTTTACACGGTAGACCACATATCTAATATTTCTGGTATTCTTAGTTTTTCATTTATTTTGGTAAGTATCTTTTAATAATATCAATTCATTAATTTTTTTGTTTAATAAAATTAATCTATATACACAACGTGCTTTGCAAACTATTTTCTCTACTCCCTGGCATTTTTGTATTTTTCTTTCGACTCTTTGAGCAATAGAGCTGCGCTACCCATGTACCACGGAGTCAGTCTCCTGTTCTTTTCTATTGAACTTATCGAAAAAAGAAAACATTACTATCGGCCGCACTACTGTCGAAAAAAAGAATTTCGCGAATAATGTGTGATACTCTGTGAAGATTTTGATTAACAATTAAAAAGTTGATCGTTACAAAGTTGACAATGACCAAATTATTTGCTGGTGTCTTCATTAATATAACGTAAACCAGTATTAATTATTTTGGAACATAAAAGATAATTAGAAGATGACATAATGTCCGCGAAAATAATTAAAGAAAGAAAATATTGTGGCATATCGAACAAGTGTGTAACTATTTTTTATATTGGAATACACAGTGATCCAAATTCAATGGATACCCTGGGGCAGGTAGACCACGACGGCCGTTTCGTCCTTGTTAGGACTCGACGGGCAGCCATAACCCAAGCAATTCCAAGAACGACGGAAAAATGTACTAAAAGCCTCCCTGTAGAATCAAGGCGGCCCTCAATACACCTTAGCGCCATCCCACGGAACCAACTCCAATATAAAAGATAGTTACACTGGTAATAACGAAAGGTAGATAACTAAATAAACTACGAAGTGCATCACAATCCAGTATAGGGAACGCTATTTGCGTTTTCACCGAAAACATCTGCCATTTTGCAGACCAGAAAACAGATCAACGCTGGCACCCACCAGAATGCGCGCGCAATCCGCTTGAGTTTTAAGCCATAAAAATGTTTAGAAGATGATATAATGTCCGCGAAAATAATTAAAGAAAGAAAATATTGTGGCATATCGGACAAGTGTGTAACTATTTTTTATATTGGAATACACAGGGATCCAAATTCAATGGATACCCTGGGGCGGGTAGACCACGACGGCCGTTTCGTCCTTGTTAGGACTCGACGGGCAGCCATAACCCAAGCAATTCCAAGAACGACGGAAAAATGTACTAAAAGCCTCCCTGAGAGAGGGTATCCATTGAATTTGGATCACTGTGAATTCCAATATAAAAATAGTTACACACTTGTCCGATATGCCACAATATTTTCTTTCTTTAATAAAAGATAATGTTTGTTAAACAACTTTCGATAGACTGCATGGAAATTATTGAGTTTGGCTTATCGAATTCTTTAAAAAACTTGGATACACTTTTAGTCTAAAATAAACAAGGGCGCCAATATTTGATCACATTCAATTTTGCATGGGGTTTCCTATGTTTCGTCAGCAGAAGCACATTATGAGTTTTACACATTATAAAGAAACTCCATTTTTTTATCATCACATCACAAAGAAATAAGGTTTTTAGGGACAAAGGGCAAACGTCAAACGGAAAGACATATTGTTATTAGTATTTTTTCTCCTACATGCTTCAGTAAAAAAAAATTCAGTTTCGTGGGCCTGAAAATTATATTAATATTACATTTTTTGGTCATCTCACCCTACATAAAACAAACATGACACATATTTAAAAACAACATTCATAACATAATAATAAATGGATTGGTAAATACGCTTGTTCCTTTTATATTAGCGTTTCCATAGATCGAATAAGGAACACTATAACAGGAGCACAAAAATAATAAGTCGTTTCAAAAATTATTAATATGTTGAGCTCTCTCTCTCATCATAATATGCTTTCCAATATTGTTTTTTGCTTTATTTTATTTTGTCATATTGCATGGTTATTTTATTACTAGCTGTAAAAGTGAGATACAAGATGTCCAAGAAATTGTTTTTAAATTAAAAGAATTGGTAATTTACGGAACACCACCATCAAGTACTTAAAAATAATTGAAATATCAGCCTTTCAACTTTTTAAAATAATGAGATGTCTTATAGACATTTTCAAAGTTACAATAATGTTTTTAATTGCTTGTGGGATTCAACTATTCTGTCACATATTTCTGAAATTGTTAGTTTATTTTTCGTGTTCGTAAACAATTTTATTATTCTTTGTAAAAAATAAAATAAATTGTGTTAAAGTCAAAAGTTATTTAGGATTGAAAAATCTGTTTCTGTTAAGCATCAAAAAAAATTTTTAATTCCTCTACGGGACACTTTAGTCCCTAAAAGGTAACGCGAAAGCTTCTTTAAACAATTTGAAACATAATTAAATTATTTTTCAACTATTTCAAATAATACTGATACCAAATAAATTTACTGTATTATAATAGTATATTAAAGTATAAGTGGATATTAAGGTATTTAAAACACGCGCAATTTTGCAAGCACGACGGCGCAGCCGGAGTGCTTGAAATAGACCAAGTGTTTTAAAGACCAGTTATCCACGAATACTTTACATTATTTTTTTTTATTGGTACACTTATTGGTATTTATATTACATAAATGGAAATAATAACTTAGTAAATAAGTGAAATGGTCGAATTCGTGATGCGATATACCTGTCGTCATGAAAATGAGGAGAACAAAAAATAACTTCCAATCAATCAAATCAATAATTAAAAAGTTGACATATTTAGACTTTACGTTTCACGGGTTGTTGATGTTGCCACGGTAACTTTAAAACACGCGCGTTTTTGAAAGTGGGATTTAAACACGCTGAGGCGTACTTTAAATAAGCGGAATAGGGTATCAATAAAAAAAAATTATTTTAGATTTACTGTGCCTATGCTTGATGTGCTTGGAATATTATAAAAGGTTATTGATCGCACCCTATAACAAACGTATCACATTAACATAATTAACAGTAAAAACTGGAATAAAAACATAGTTTCTCTACTTTATTAATAGTTCTCGGGGAGTCAAATACAAACAATTTAGTATAGAAAAAATAATAAATTAACATAATGAACTGTCATCACCAACCCAGTTTATTTTTTATACCAGTTACGAAATATGCACAGTTTTTTTGCGTAGTGCCGTATTTTGATTTTTATAACCAACTTTTGATACACGAGTTGCGTTATAGAAAACGAGCGATTGTTGCCACTGTTTTGGTTATTCTTATAGCTGTAACGATACCTTTAATAAGACAAAACACACTTGAAGGAGAAATGAGGAGCCGTGTTGTTGTTAAAAGTATATTCTTCAGAGTGTTAGTTCTTACAGTGGTTTTGGGGATTTGGAATTCCTACTTCAAAAGACACTCTTGGTGTCAATTATTTCGTGAATTCTTACTACTGGATAAACTTTTGGTCGCCCATCATTGCAAATTTAACGAAAAACCATTAAAAAATGCCATTTATTATTTAAAAATCAACGTCTTTGTTGTGTCTTTATTTCTGTACATTGAAGGAATTGTTGGGTTCAAAATATTCAAAGGCAACATGCAGAGAATTATTTTTCTGTTGTTCTTCCCACCTTTATATTCCATTTTATTAAATTTTGTTTTATTTGAATGTATAATCATGATATACATATTACTGGCTGTTAAAATAAAATACAAAAATGTGCAAGAAATTATTCTTAAATTAAGATATTTGGATGCCTGTGAGAAACCGAAAGAGTGTATAAAGACGGTGGCAATAGCAGCGTTTCAACTATTTAAAATAATCAGATATTTTAGAAACATTTTTGAAGTTTCATTGCTATTTATAATTATTATCGCCTTTCTACTATTCTTATTTCGTTCTATTTACATGGTCAATAATATAGAACACTTTACTGCAATTTTAACTACATCTTGTATGGTGGTAAGTAATCATAATGGTATTTAATCATATCAATTCCGTATTTATTATTTTTGGTATAAGAAAAATTGTTCGATTGAAGTAGCCGATACTTGATGAAGATCCATTTAGTTACTTACTGTAAAGTTTGAACAACCAGTGAACTGAATATGTGGGACTGAATTATGCAAGTTTATTGTTTTTTTTGTGTTTGTTGCTTATAACTGTTTGAGGTGTTATAGAACTGTATATTTTATTTGCAGTATCTATCTTATTCTTTTCGGAATCATCAACGTACCCCTCAGCCACAGTAGTTGATCGCCAACCGTCATGGCGTTTCAGTGCAGTTATATTCCCTCCAGCATCTACTAATAAAGTTGCCGAAGAGTGGCGAAAACAATGCCCTGTATATAAATTAGAGTCTGGCAATTTTAAAAATGTAGCAATTTCTTTCCCCGTTGCTCCAAATTTATTAATGCCAATTCTTTGTTAGTGATATTTTCCATTTTGAAATTTAAAGAATATTTGCGATATATCGGTAGGACGCAGATTTAAATATTTCTTAACTATGGTATAAGAATTTCCCGTAACAGTGAATTTTCTGGCAATTTTGGTTTTTGTATTTGGTACTCTGATCATAAAAATAGATCCATGATCTTCTAAATCTGTAATTTTCATTGCGAGTGCAATTCTGCTGCACGACAAGCACCCATAATACCCATTAAAGCAACCTAAAATAAATTATGTAATTGACTAGATGATAAAAACGAGTGAATTATTGTGAGATTTACTCCCTTTGTCGCCAGATATTTCTCATCAGGAGCTTCGTTTATGAAATTATTATGTTGTTCTGACGTAAACGTTTTTGCCTTTTTAGCTACATGTTTCTCTGATTGACGTAATTTTAAATAAATCTCTGTATTGATTCCATTATTTATGTTGAGTGTGCTTCTTAGCATGGAATAGAAAGTCCATAAAGACGATGCTTTATATTTAGTGGTAAGTCCGCTAAAATATGCCAAAAGTGCATTTTCTGTAAACGATGACTTAATAGTATAGGAGCTGACAAACATTGCGGTGAACGATATTTTTCAAAATTTTCACCTACATGGTCTAATTATACATGGTATAGACAAACTAAAATCGACCGTCTGCCGTTTCAAAGTGGTAGCTTTAACTTGGGGGATGCAGTTAAAAAAGGGTGGTTTTAAGATTTGGTGAACAATATTGATCAAAACCCCCATTCACTCATTTGAAAAAACAGCTTAAGAATGTGTCGAAATCACGTGGGCAGACGATTTATTTGACAGCTTAACCCTAGCAGACGCCTGTCAAAGTGGCATATTTTATGGTAAAGTGAACGACAAGAAAAACACATTTATTTTGGTGGGTGTATTCCCCTATTAGTACGTTACCTAAAAACAATATGGCAGACGAAATATTTGACAGCGTTTCTGTGGCAGACGCTGTCAAAGTGACAAGTTTACTCTTGTTAAACAATATTTATAATAGCTCAAATTGGTAAAATAACATAAAACTTAAAGGTATTTATTAATTTTAAGAAAGCAGACGATTTATTTGACAGCTTAACCCTGGCAGACGCCTGTCAAAATGGCATATTTTATGGTAAAGTGAACGACAAGAAAAACACATTAATTTTGGTGGGTGTATTCCCCTATTAGTACGTTACCTAAAAACAATATGGCAGACGAAATATTTGACAGCGTTTCTGTGGCAGACGCTGTCAAAGTGACAAGTTTACTCTTGGTAAACAATATTTATAATAGCTCAAATTGGTAAAATAACATAAAACTACACAGGTATTTATTAATTTTAAGAAAGCAGACGATTTATTTGACAGCTTAACCCTGGCAGACGCCTGTCAAAGTGGCATATTTTATGGTAAAGTGAACGACAAGTAATACACATTAATTTTGGTGGGTGTATTCCCCTATTAGTACGTTAACTAAAAACAATATGGCAGACGAAATATTTGACAGCGTTTCTGTGGCAGACGCTGTCAAAGTGACAAGTTTACTCTTGATAAACAATATTTATAATAGCTCAAATTGGTAAAATAACATAAAACTACACAGGTATTTATTAATTTTAAGAAAGCAGACGATTTATTTGACAGCTTAACTTTGGCAGACGTCTGTCAAAGTGGCATATTTTACAATAAAGTGAACGACAAGCATTACACATTAATTTTAGTGGGTGTATTTCCCTATTAGTACGTTAACTAAAAACAATATGGCAGACGAAATATTTGGCAGAGCTCCTGTGGCAGACGCTCTCAAACTTACAAGTTCACCCTTATTGATAAACAATGTAAATAGCTCAAATTGGTGAAATAAAATATTATTTTGGTAAATGGTATTCAAACATTTTTATTGCAAAATTGGTATAAAATAAAAATTATTCTTTAACAAATATAAAACAGGATTCTTAAAACATCATGAAATCAGTCTCTCGTTTTTATTCGTCAACAAAACCTAAAAGAGTACTTCAACAAACCTAAAACTATTTATACATATATTAAAAAAAAAAATAACAAAAAATTATATTCTACAAAAAATGCAAATGAATCTAGTCCAGCATTGTTCCAACAAAAAAAAACACATTTCTTAAAACTATAAAATACTTAGGATTTTAAAACATCACAAAACCAGTCTCCCAGTTTTATTATTTTACAAAAAAGTAATCTAAATAAGAGAGAGTACTTCAACAAATCAACAATCCAGCATCATTCTAAAAAAACACATTTATTTTCTTAAAACTATAAAACAGGATTTTAAATTATTACAAAATCAGCCTCCCATTTTTATTCTTTCACAAAAAAGTAACCTAAATAAAAGGAAGAGAACTTTAACAAATCTTAATGTATTTATCTAAGCAAAAATAAATCAAAAAAATATATCATCTACAAATGAATCTAGTACCTTAAAACAGCATTAGTTATACCAAACACTAATAAGTTCCCAAAAACTTGCATAAAAATTTCAAATTACAAAATCAGTCGTTATTTATTGCTGTAAAAAATAATCCTCGTCGTCACTTGATTCAACCAAAATTGCGTCGGCGTCGTCGTCACTTTCGTTACTTAAATCAGATTTATGCAAAATATCACCAAGTTGAATGGGCGTTTGAGGCCCGTCAAACCACAATATATTGAATTTATTTTGTCTCAGTATCCAATCATTAATTAGAGGATCGTAAAAATTTGGAGTATCTTTGGTTGCATTTGTCCAAATTGCTGCAATTTGGTTTGTCCTTCGAATTTTTTGCAGTAGTACTAATTTGCGAGGGGGAAAGTTTTGAGCATTAATTTTTTTTTTAAATAAAAGTTGATTTTTTTCTGATGTGCACCCATAAGTTTTAATAAAACATTTTAATCTGGCCTAATCTATACCTTTAAATTTGGTTTTTCATATAATTTGCAAACATAGCCTTCCAGAGTATTTAGTGTTTCCTGAGGGATGTCTTTAAATGGCTTTGACCCCAATGTCGCAAAAGCAGCTTGAGTTTGATTGCAATTTTTTAATATTGTAAAAGGTTTCTTTTTTCCTTTGCCATAAAACGAGGTTTCGTAATCACAACCACTAAATGCATGGAATGCTGGTAGTGCTTCCAGGATAAGAGTTGATCCTAAATAATCGTGTATCTTTGTAAGATTAATATATCTTAACGAATTATTCGAAATTTGACCAGTTTCCATCCAAAGTGGGAAAATAACTGTTATTACCCAATAATTAATAATAAAACTATATGTAACCATTGATAATCATTGCTATTAATTTTATCAGAAAAACGAACATGTTATAAAGGAAATAGCACAAGAATACTATTGTGAGCATGAAGAGGCCGATAGTAAAATATTCTTTCATATAACAAAAACTGTTTGCAAAAATATAGTTATACGAGCTGCAGATACAGATATTGCAGTTATTGCATTAGCGCATGTTGACCAATTTAAAAAAGAAAATAAGCTTGTTTGGATGGAAACTGGTCAAATTTCGAATAATTCGTTAAGATATATTAATCTTACAAAGATACACGATTATTTAGGATCAACTCTTAGCCAAGCACTACCAGCATTCCATGCATTGAGTGGTTGTGATTATGAAGCCTCGTTTTATGGCAAAGGAAAAAAGAAACCTTTTACAATATTAAAAAATTGCAATCAAACTTAAGCTGCTTTTGCGTCATTGGGGTCAAAGCCATTTAAAGACATCCCTCAGGAAACACTAAATACTCTGGAAGGCTATGTTTGCAAATTATATGGAAAACCAAATTTAAAGGATATAGATAAGGCTAGATTGGAATGTTTTATTAAAACTTATAGGTGCACATCAGAACAAAATCCACTTTTATTTAAAAAAAAATTTAATGCTCAAAACTTTCCCCCTTGCAAATCAGTACTACTGCAAAAAATTCTAAGGACAAACCAAATTGCAGCAATTTGGACGAATGCAACCAACGTTACTCCAAATTTTTACGATCCTCTAATTAATGGTTGGATACTAAGCGAAAATAAATTCAATATATTGTGGTTTGACGGGCCTCAAACGCCCATTTAACTTGGTGATATTTTGCATAAATCTGATTTAAGTAACGAAAGTGACGACGACGCCGACGCAATTTTGGTTGAATCAAGTGACGACGAGGATGATTTTTACAGCAATAAATAACGACTGATTTTGTAATTTGAAATTTTTATGCAAGTTTTTGGGAACTTATTAGTGTTTGGTATAACTTATGCTATTTTAAGGTACTAGATTCATTTGTAGATGATATTTTTTTTTATTTATTTTTGCTTAGATAATTACATTAAGATTTGTTAAAGTTCTCTCCCTCTTATTTAGGTTACTTTTTTGTGAAAGAATAAAAATGGGAGGCTGATTTTCTTATAATTTAAAATCCTGTTTTATAGTTTTAAGAAATGTGTTTTTTTAGAATGATGCTGGATTGTTGTTGTTGTACTCTCTCTTATTTAGGTTACTTATTTGTAAAATAATAAAACTGGGAGACTGATTTTGTGATGTTTTAAAATCCTAAGTATTTTATAGTTTTAAGAAATGTGTTTTTTTTTGTTGGAACAATGCTTGACTGGATTCATTTGCATTTTTTGTAGAATATAATTTTTTGTTATTTTTTTTTTTAATATATGTATAAATAGTTTTAAGTTTGTTGAAGTACTCTTAGGTTTTGTTTACGAATAAAAACGAGAGACTGATTTCATGATGTTTTAAGAATCCTGTTTTATATTTGTTAAAGAATAATTTTTATTTTATACCAATTTTGCAATAAAAATGTTTGAATACCATTTAGCGTCTGCCACAGGAGCTCTGCCAAATATTTCGTCTGCCATATTGTTTTTAGTTAACGTACTTATAGGGGAATACACCCACTAAAATTAATGTGTAATGCTTGTCGTTCACTTTATTGTAAAATATGCCACTTTGACAGACGTCTGCTAAAGTTAAGCTGTCAAATAAATCGTCTGCTTTCTTAAAATTAATAAATACCTGTGTAGTTTTATGTTATTTTACCAATTTAAGCTATTATAAATATTGTTTACCAAGAGTAAACTTGTCACTTTGACAGCGTCTGCCACAGAAATGCTGTCAAATATTTCGTCTGCCATATTGTTTTTAGGTAACGTACTAATAGGGGAATACACCCACCAAAATTAATGTGTTTTTCTTGTCGTTCACTTTACCATAAAATATGCCACTTTGACAGGCGTCTGCCAGGGTTAAGCTGTCAAATAAATCGTCTGCTTTCTTAAAATTAATAAATACCTGTGTAGTTTTATGTTATTTTACCAATTTGAGCTATTATAAATATTGTTTACCAAGAGTAAACTTGTCACTTTGACAGCGTCTGCCACAGAAACGCTGTCAAATATTTCGTCTGCCATATTGCTTTTAGGTAACGTACTAATAGGGGAATACACCCACCAAAATTAATGTGTTTTTCTTGTCGTTCACTTTACCATAAAATATGCCACTTTGACAGGCGTCTGCCAGGGTTAAGCTGTCAAATAAATCGTCTGCTTTCTTAAAATTAATAAATACCTGTGTAGTTTTATGTTATTTTACCAATTTGAGCTATTATAAATATTGTTTACCAAGAGTAAACTTGTCACTTTGACAGCGTCTGCCACAGAAACGCTGTCAAATATTTCGTCTGCCATATTGTTTTTAGGTAACGTACTAATAGGGGAATACACCCACCAAAATTAATGTGTTTTTCTTGTCGTTCACTTTACCATAAAATATGCCACTTTGACAGGCGTCTGCTAGGGTTAAGCTGTCAAATAAATCGTCTGCCCACGTGATTTCGACACATTCTTAAGCTGTTTTTTCAAATGAGTGAATGTGGGTTTTGATCAATATTGTTCACCAAATCTTAAAACCACCCTTTTTTAACTGCATCCCCCAAGTTAAAGCTACCACTTTGAAACGGCAGACGGTCGATTCTAGTTTGTCTATACCATGTATAATTAGACCATGTAGGTGAAAATTTTGAAAAATATCGTTCACCGCAATGTTTGTCAGCTCCTATACTATAATGATCTTACTGCTACACCAATCTTGAAAATTTTTATATACACCTTTATAGGTATATGTGAATAGTGAGTGAGTTTATGACAAAGTCAAACAATTTGGCAACAACGCTTCCTAATAATTAGGAAAAGAAAATACGCATTTAATTAAAAAACAAGTCGTTAACTTTTTAGTGTATTAAACACACGTTTGTAACTTTCCTATGAGTAAAATAAAGAAAAACATTGCCTAAGAAATGTCTTACAACTTGATATAAAATGGGTTCCCTGAAAGGGAGTTTCTTCTTTGAGCCTGTAGCAAAGTATGCACAGATATTTTGTCTTGTGCCGTATTTTGACTTCGATACCAATGTTTTAACTCAGGAAAAACGTTTTAAAAAACGAGTTATTGTTACTGCAGTTTTCATAGTTTTATTGGGCGTAGCAACATGGTTATTGACATGTACACCAATAAAAGAAGTCTCATTTGCGATTTCCGTTATAAAAAGTTTCAGTACAACTCTTTTACATTTAACAGTGTTATTAGAAATTGTGAATTCCTATTACAATCGACACTCTTGGTGCCAACTCTTTTGTGAACTTGCCGCCCTCGACAATCGCTCGTCTACTACTAATTGCAGATTTGATGACAAACCTTTTAAAAATGCAGTCCTTTTATCAGTTACCGTTAGTTGTCTGATGCATTTATTTACTTTCACTGATATTATTATAGGGTTTCGCATACTTGAGAAAGAAACAGGCGACATGATTTGTTTGTTGGGCTATCCAGTGGTATATTGCATACTTTTAAATTTTATTACTCTTGAGTGTATGATTATGACATTTCTATTATTGGGTATAAGAAAAAGATACAAATTCCAACAAGAAATTGTTCTTCAATTAAGAAACCTCGATCGGCAAGAAAATATAAATCAATATATTAAAGAAATAGCGATATCAGCTTTACAACTTTACAAAATAATGATGTATTTTGAGAAAATATTTGAGGTTTTATTATTGCTTCTCATAGCAAATGGTTTCTTATTGTGGATATTACGTTCCATTTTTCTAGTAGAGTACTTTTTTAATATTTCCGGTTTTTTAGGTTTGATTTTAAATTTGGTGAGTGATATCTGGCGTATGGCATTGCACTTATTTTTTTTTGTGCAGTGCTACATAGAACTTAAAGAGCTTTCACAAATTTAAATTATTGTCAGAAGTAAAGGAAGATGAAATGCTCACCATCAGATTTCCGAGGTCCCTTTTGCATTCGAGTTGTTCATTAATCGTTCATAGCCGAAGCTAGATCTGATGGTGAACATACCATCTTCCTCTACTATCAGATACCACTTTTCATTTTTGTACGAGCATAACAGTAACTTTTTTTTATTACAGGCACCGATCACTGTTTGTATTTTCGTGTGCGACATCACCAAGCGAGAAAAGGACAAGCTGACAACTGTCTGCTTAAACGTAAAGGAGTATTTTAAAGAAAAATCCGAATACTATCAAGCAATGGATGACTTGACATTCAAAATTGGCCTGCTCAAAACCGAATTTACAGCCGCCAGATTTTTTGTGATCAATCGTAAAACTTTGATTTCTTTGTTTAGTTGTTGGGCGACGTATTTTATTACCATCGAGCAAAACAGAAAATTTTTTTAGTTAAGAAATTATACACTTAAAAAAAATCACTAGAAAGATTAGGGGAAGATTGCCTATAATGGACCAGTTATAAGTTTTTTTGCTGTGCATGGGGCAGATTTACACCTAACATATTGTCCACAGATATGTAATAAGAGAAACTATTCCTTTCATCAAAAACTATAGTTAAATTTTTTACTCTTATTGTTCCGGGGTTTTGTAAAGTGGTTTTTATTTTTTTTCTCGAAAACCAAGCAAGATATGAAAAAAACTCTGGAGATAAAATGGTTGTATTTGTAGTTGCTTAATTCGAGAAAAATACATAATTTTAAAAAAAGTCAGTGGCGCGCAATTTTTTTGTCAAAAATATTAGTTGCACTGTCTTCCGGGACGCCACTGAACTTAATAATTTTAATATTATAGAGGCAAAATTATCCTCTTGTTATTACAAACAGAATTACCAAGTTTCAACAACCGATTTTTTTTTAAAAGTTTGACACCTTGTATCGTAGACTATGCATTTTCGGACCCATGTTTATATGAATTTTTTTTTCTTAAAATCACTAAAAGAAGCACTCCTTGGAGTTTGGTGACATACTTAAATAACATCCTGTATTTAGTATATTATTTTTTTTAATAGGTACAACATCGCAAATGCATCTAATATAATTAATATAACCGTCGTTTTCAAACACAGGTGGTAGCTCCAGGGCAATCAGCAGAAATTTGTCATAATTAATTTCTGTTAAAAATTATTTCTGATCCGGATAGAATGTAAACAATATGGTCTTCTAATATATTACATGTCTGTGAGGTTATCCCCTTGTTGTTAAGAAGGTACAGTATTGCCAGGTGGCTACATCGATGCTTTGGTCTAATTTAGAAGGCGGTGTAATATAGACAACCTTTCCCTATTATTAATAAGTATTCAATGTGTTATTCATATAAGCGGCACAGAAAAATAAAGAGAATGTAGATCCTATTGATCCTTATTATGAAATTTAAATCTTACCCTCTAAAACTTTTATTACAAATAAATACTAGTAAAAACTATTTTACTGAAAATATTAACGACTTAAGCGATTCAGGCACTAACCACATCACACAATATAAAAGTTATTTATATTTCATAGTGGTCGTGCTTTCGAGCTTTTATGTTTATCCCTATATACATTTTTAAGATTCCTGTTCCGCATATCCCAAGTTATAATATTTCAAACGTTTTTAGTATGCCGTTTAGGGCATATTTGCCACTCGGTTGGGTGGCCGGAATAAGGAAAATGTTTAAGAGTATTGTAAGAAAACAGGTTTTATATCTACTTTTAAAAGTAAGATTCCTCTTAAGGGTTCATCAGTGCATGAAAAATAAACCCAATTTTTGCCTTCGGCTGTCACCGAAATTCTTATATTTAATGCTAATATATAATTTTTTTGTATAAACTATCAATTCCGAACTCAGAAGTAAAATACTTGTTTTGAGTTAAATAATACAATACTTTTGTCAAGAATATATTTCATAATTCAGGCTCAACTAGATTATAATATAAAACGAATATGACAATATTTTATTGGTATATTTATTATCATTATAGTATACGAAGATGCAATACGTTATGTATATAATATATATATTTATTTATTTTATTCATTATAACTTGGTATATTTATTATTTATTAATGGCGTTCTTGAATATATCTCTTGGATTAGATAGTATCCAATTTTTAATTTTATTTTTATAATTATTTAACGATTTAATTGACTGTGGTAGCATATTAAAAATATATGGATTGATGTTTAAAAAATGTTTGTGTGCTATTGTTTTGCTTACTCTATTTTTATATGTAATAGTATTTTTATGACGAGTTTCATGTGTGTGATTAATATAATTTATTTTATTTTTATGTTTAAAAATATACATTAACATGTTGTGAGAAAATATTTGTTTAATATCCATTTTTTTGCTATCTTTAAATACTAAATCAGAAGAATATTGGTGGTCTTTTTCGTAAATAATTTTTAAAATGTAATTTTTGAATAGTTTCAATATTATTAAGATAATTCTTATTTATGCCTCCCCATCCTAGTATTCCATAATTTAAATGGTTTTGTACTAAAGAATACTAAAGTATTTCTAATTCTTTTATATTTAAAAATTGTTTAAGGTGTTTAAATTTTGGTGTAAGAATTCTTATTCTTTTTACAATGTAGTCACTATGTAGATCCTATTTTAAATGTTTATCAAAAATTATTCCCAGATATTTAATATTTTTACATTCCTTTATATTAGTATTATTATTGCATATTATTGGACCAATATTTGGAAGTCTATTTTTGTATGAAGTAAATGGAATGTATGTTGTTTTGTTATAATTTATAGTTAATACGTTTTTATTAAACCAGTTGCTTATGTTTATAAAATCTTTTTCAAAAGTATTTTTTTAAATATTCCAATTTAGACCTTTATAAAAAATTACTGTCTCATCAGCAAAACTATGTAGTTTTCCTTGACAGTTTAAAATAAAAATATCATTTAGATAAATATTAAAAAGTATTGGTCCTAAGACTGTACCTTGTGGTACTCCATAATTAAATTAAAAAACCCAGTGATACCAAACATATACATGTTTAACTAAATTTTACGTGTGATATTTGGTGACAGCCGAACGCCTGCTACTATTTTTGAAATATCTATCTTGGCTATCGTTATTAGTATCTATAGAAGTTAAATGTACAAAAATAACTTTATTTTTTCAAAATAAACAAATATATCTGGAAACAAATTGTATAGGTTTAGAGGGTTTTGAGTAAATGACATAAATGCATGTCGCGACTAAAAGCGATGGTGGAGAAACTACCCAATCGTTTCGGTGTAGTCCACGCCATCATCAGGGCGAAAGCATTAAACAAAGCATAATATTTGCATATTTCTTAGTTAAGTTACAAAATGACTCTTTGAAACAAAAGGAATCATGGTTCGTTTGCCTCTTACAATAACAAAAATAAATAATGCATTTTTGTTAGGGGGACAAATAGGCAGATTGGAGAGCTTGGCCTTCCCAGCCTCCCTCCCCCTGCCGCTACTTTAGTTGGTTCAATAATGTTATATCTAAGAAATTTAAGATTAAGCCTGTCCACAAAAAACATTAGAACCACTTTAGCATTCTTATTTATTGTAATACTTATGCTTATGCTTACTTTGCTTTGTCAAGCTGAAATAAAGACGCGATTATTTCACTTTAAATTCACTTTTATTTATTTTTGTAGCTTAACTTTTCCCCGCGCAGCGAAGCGAAGAAGATTATTCTTCTTAAGGAACATTTTAAATTAAAATGTTGATAGAGAATTCTTGAAAATATAATTTAATCGTTTTGTTATCTTTCTTTATTTTAAATTATAGCAAATATGAAGTGCTATCATCTATCTTATTGACTTGTGTGAATTTTTTGTGAATACTAGCACCAATAAATTATATCTATCTATCTATCTATCTATCTATCAAAAAATGAAATTATACAAGCGTAGATATAAACCAGAAAATACTTGTCTTAATTTTTTTTGTTTCCAATTTTCTTAGCGATCACCCTGGCTAGATTTTACCACTCCCGCTCTGTATTTCGGCAGGATCTACTTAAAACGAAAAGAGGGACGAAGAGGTCTTATTAATATATTTATATAATTTGTGCCAGATACAGTTGTATTCATACAAAAAGCGTACAAGAATTAGAATGAGAAGTAAGTTTTGTCATATTTGCGTAAAACCGGCTTGTCTAAATAATTGTTTATTGGAGGTTATCACACGTCATAGATTATCAAAAATGCAATGCATTGGCGTAGTTGTAATTAATTTTGAAACTGCATGGTGGTAACGTTTGATAAACTTTGACAAAAGACCATAAAAATGCCTCGTCAGTTGTCTGAAGTTGAAAAGGCTCAAATTGTATTAAGAATCGAAGAAGGATGATCAATCCGTGCTGCAGCGCAGTTGTATAATAGAAATAAAAAAAACTATATTGAAAAGAAAGCAACGCTGGGAACAAGAAGAATCTCTAAAGGGGAAAATTGGTTCAGGTCGTCCCAAACATTCCAACCCTGAACAGGATGCTGCTTTTTTGAGATACTTTAGAAATAATCCATGTGCAACTGCAAGGAATGCTGTTATTAATACAGCATTTCCTGCCTCCCAACCTATACCGCCAGCTGGAGAGCCAAGGAAACTGAACTAAAATGTCGCCCAGCTGCGAAAAAAATTTTTCTTACCGAAGAACAGCGACAATCAAGGATTATTTTTGCTTTAAATTATATATACCGCAATCCTCAATTTTGGAACAGGGTCATTTTTACTGGTGATAAGACGTTCCAGTTGACTTATAACGAACAAATTCGTGTGTACCGTCCAAACAATACCAGGTTTGAAGAGCGATTATACTAACCCCCTCATTTGTAGACATGGGCGTTTCTCTGTAAATGTATGGGGCTGGATAAGTGTTCATGGACCTGGTGTTTGTTGGCGAATAGAGGGAAGATATAATGCCGGAAATTACATTAACATTTTATAACACATATTGTTACCATCTGCTGAGCAAATATATCCCAATAATACTTTCATATTTCAACAAGATAATTGTCCAGTCCACACTGCCAATGTTGTAACCCACCGGTTTCAAACCCATAATGTGAAAGTGCTGCCTTGGGTCGCTTATAGTCCCGATATCAATACAATTGAAAATATTTGGGGTATAATCGTAAAAAAAATATATAATTAAAATTTTAGGCCACAAAATTCAGAAAATTTACGGGAAATAATTCATGCGTGCTGGGAAGAGCTTGGTCGAAATATTGTATCAAATATAATTCGGTCAATTCCGAATAGGCTGGCTCAAGTGATAGAAAAATAGGGATATATGACCAAATATTAGATTTTATTAATTCTTGTTAAACGTTTTTTGTTTCTTTTGTAATTTTTATAAAACTATTAAGAAAATATATTATAAAATAAAAAAAATTAATTTTTGTTATTCTATTGAACTAACGCCCAACGCCAATGCTTTGCATTTTTAATAGCCTTTAACATGCGATAAGCAGGTTTTACGCAAATATGGTTAAGGTTTCCTCTCATTCTAATTCGTATAAGCTTTTTTTTCATAAATACAACTGTACAAGAGACCTCTATGAAAAAGAACTACAAAGAATCGAAAGGGGAAATTCTTCAAAATGTGGACGCTGGATATATAAATAGCACGTCTTAACTTACAGCAAAATGGATTACCCATTAACCCAACAAGTCAACAACTTGATGGCAAGAGAAAGCTTACACGGCAAACATCCTACTGCACTTCTAAATCAACACGTAGAAATGTCACTGAATTGAAGACGAAAGAAGACGATGAAAAGGAGAAATGCTCCCATTACTTTAAATAAGAGACTGTAAGAAATTTTTCTGAGGAAATAAAATTAAAATTAGTACATTTGTACAATTGCTTGTAATTCAAATACAAAACACCCTTTACATTCACAGTGTTTCTCGAATGTAATCCCGAATCAGACGGTGTAGATCCGGCCGCCTGGCTAGAATCCAACGGAGTTTGAATTTAATGGAATTTAGATATAATAAGACATTGTATCCACCTGCGACTTATTTCCTGTAATTCGTCTTTGTCCCGGATTTGTCGGATGTAAATGTGAATTTGAAAGTACGTGCGTGCATGGCAGCCTTAAACAATGAAGCAAGCTTTAAAAACTTTAGTCGTAATATGTGAATTCTTTTGTTGTATGCGAAATTGTAAGCATGATATATGACGTAGAAGATTTTGTAATAAAACGGCGTGTCATAGGGCTTTCAAATTCATGGAGTTCTACTAGAAATTCCGATTTCGTTTTCAAGAACTAGGTCAATGTTACTTATTTATTGTAATTGGACAATGAAACGCAGTTTTTAAAACTTGAACTGCGTAAAAAACAAAGCCACAATCGCATTGTGGTATTAGCAAATATGGAAATAGAAAATATCAATGATCAGATAGGTACAGTTGACGACAGATAATTTCGTACACTGTGACACTGTAAATGCAACTTTTTTAAGTTTTAGTATTGAAAATACTACTGGGTGCGTATATACGGGTATATTTCATGAAAAATGAACGCGACATGCGACATGCACATAAATAACACGGCGGTAAAGTCTAAACAAACATTCGAGCAGCACAGGATCGATGACATCATCTGTTGAGTATTAATATTGTTTTGTTTTGGGTTTCGGCATTTATTATTATATTTGTTGATATTAAGATAATACGGCCAGGAGAGAGAACAGTAGAAGTCTGAGAACAGTTAGTAGATAGTTATTAATGATACTAGTTCGATGAACACTAATGAAACGTGCGAACGTTAAACCACGAGGCGTCAGCCGAGTGGTTTAATTGCACAAGTTTCATTAACAAAGTTCATATCGAACGTGTATCATTCAAAATTTAATCTACGACAGTGCAAATAGATTTTATTCGTCTAAATTTCATTGATATGAGATAACGCTTTCGTAATTTTTAAAATTTTCAGGTGTCCATATTAGTCGATATCATGGTAACCGCATTTTTGATTGTTTCAATTTCGATAAAATTGGAAAAAAATAAACAGTGAATGTCGCTGAAACAAAGCGAAATAGCGCGGCGGTCTTGGCGTATTACACAGAAAGTAGAGGGAGAATGGATATACCAATCCAAAACATTTCATAGCCGACTTAAGATTTAGACATTTCATGAACAAAGAGTACAAGGACCAGTAGGTAAATGGCTGTTTATAGCTAAAGAAATAATTTTGTCGCTATTTTTGAAAAGGTGGTTTTGAGCTCTCTTCAATATGTACTAATATACAGATTATCCTATATTTTTTATTTTAACAAAACAGTCAAATTTACACATTTCTAAGTATAATTTACACATTTCTAAGTATAATAATTTAATTATTATTTCAAACTAAATCGGAGCATCCATGCCGTCATAATAACGCGTGATAGCGGCACGTTATATACTCACAGATAGGAGTAATCTGTGCTGTGACATAATGGTTTCCTTCTCGCCACTGTATGTGGTAGGTATTTTCAATACGCCTATGATACTTGCGTAAGATGCAAGATCTGTGAATTTTTTTACCTTTGTAACGTGTCAGCGGTCTGAAACTATCTTCAGTTTATCGGTTTTGTGTAATAATTGATGTGCTGTTTTGGGATATTTTTTGGAGGCTTATTAAGGTAAGTCGGAAGTATCAAGTATACGAGAAATTGGAAAATAATAATTCTGCAGTTACTTTTCATACGTAAGCAAAGAAAGTTGGGTAATTTGTACCGTGCGAGCAAAAATTATTTGCATCAAAGAGGGCTTGGATTAAAAAACGTAGGGCTTGGTTTAGATCGCAATGATATGGGGACGATATATCTAACCAAATCCAGGTTAAAATTTTATCAAATCCATATTATGACATGAAATGCCAAACTAATCAGTAATAAAATAAGTAGACAAATACAAATTTATTGTTTATTAAAAAATGGGGATTTTCACTACTCCACATGCGTGTATTTTGAGAATTCACATAACCGGAGAGGTAGAACCAGGCTTCATCCAAAAAAAATGCCAGGTCTAATAAAACATTTATTTCCAATAAATTTTGGGTAAACCATTGAGAGTAATTCCTGCGTCTTTCAAAATCTGCGGCTTGTATTTCTTGGAATACTTGCACTTTATAAGAAAATAAATTTAGCTGCTTCTTAAGAATACTAGTCCTGCATGTTCCATAAGATCTTCCCACTTCTTGGGACAGGCGTCTTATACAATTTGTTGACGTATTTTGCATTATTTCACGAACGTTTGCAACCAGTTCTTCTGTTCTTACAGATGGTCTTCCTGCTCCTTTTTTGCGTTGTATAGAACGTGTTTCCCTAAACACAGCAACAGTTCTTTTCAGGCAATGATAAAAATCCCCAGCACTAAAAGCAACGTTAGGAAATAAAGGTTCGTGAAAATCGTTCATGCACAAACCCAGATTGTATTGCCACTCACCCCGTTTCGAAAATACGCTTCAACCATGAATGTTTTGTGCTGTTTCGTAAAGCCCATTATGTGAATTGTTCAAGAAATTGGAAAAATTAACGATAAATGAAATTAATTGTAACGACTGTCAAAGATGACGGAATAACTGATTGATTGTTAATTCAGGTAGTTACTGACACCCAACAGGTATTAAGCTGTACGGCTAAGCATTACGTCCTTAGATGTAAGACCCTCTTTGATCCAAATAATTTTTGCTCGCACGGTAGTTTAAATTCAAACTAAGTAGTAGCAAGGTCACATTTAAAGGTAAATCCACCGTACTCCCTACTTTCTGCCCTCATCCAGCCAAGGGCGTCCATAGAGCGTTTTTCAGGGGGGGGGCAAAAACTTAAACAATATTTTTTTATCTACTAACTAACCACTGTACTTACTATTCAATATTTATACTGAATTATGAAATAAAATAGTAATGTGGGCGCCTAGGGGGGGGGGGGGGCAAGTGCCCGTTTTGTCCCCCCCCCCCTATGGACGCCCTTGCATCCAGCTCTTCACCGCCTTTCTCCTACAAACGATGTTGTCAGCATATTTTAATAGCGTTTATGAAGGATATGTGCCATTTATACGTACAAGATCATTAGAAAACCCAAAACAACAAACACCCCTTCTATATAATGTGCCTATTCAATAGGACAAAACAAGGTATTTTTTTTATTGTTAACAAATCTTTTCCTAACCCAAAGAAAAACGAGTTGATTATCTATCGAAAAAAAAAAATGTTTTATTTGTTTTCTTTGTATTCGAACCCTTGCGTTTTCCATTAGCCTAAAAGAATATTTTCAGCAAACATCAAAGAAAATTCCAGACTTCTTTGTTGTAAGTTTTCAAGCTTAAGCTGAAAACAAAACCCAAATATAAAAGTCGACGTTCCTTTTGTTTTAGTTGGAAAACTGAGTAAGAGGATTCTTTTGGCAAGCAAAAAATTGAAAAGTTAATGAAGTAGGTACTATTAGCAAAAAAAATTGTAAAAAGCAAATTACAAACGATTAAATGGAGATATTGTATTTAATTGGAAAGCTTAAGTGGGTAATAGCTTTCCGCGGATGACAAAGACTAAAAGTCTAGATTCGCCACTGGTTTCATTAGCCCTTCCCCCCCCCCCCCCCCCCCAAAGAATGCGTCAGTTAACAAGCCGGATTAAGTGATCCATGCTTTTTTGCTTTTAACTTAATTAAGGGTTGAAATTTTGAACTAGGGTAAACCTGTCACTAGCAAATAGTCAAATTTGCGCTTTATTTTGTTGTTAAGTTGGAGTATTTCCCGACCTCATTAAGCTTTGATTTTACCTTTGCATAAAGGCGGTGATAAGACAGATATTAATAATAATTATCGTCCAATTGCTATTAATAGTCCCATTTATAAAATTATTGAGCAATGTTTAAAAAAGAGAGTCTGTAATTTCTTAGATACTAATAAATTAATGTATGATTTGCAGTATGGGTTCAGGAAGATAAAAGGTACTGATACGGCCTTGCATGAGGTCACATTATTAGTTACTTTAACGATAACTATAAACCATTTGGATCTGTTTAAAGCCTTCGATACCGATACAAATTAGATATAATTAGGAGAAGAGGGAACGTTCTTAAACTGTTTAAATCATACCTTTCCAATAGATATCAAAAGGTATGATTGTGGTATCCCGCAAGGTACGGTGCTATGCCCAATTTTGTTCTTAATTTACATTAATAGTCTGGAGTCTGACGAGTGCGATACCCAATGTTAAAAGTAAGCATACACTTTTGTGATATGGTTCTTCTGGCTAAAGGATTATTTTGGCATGAGACATTTGAAAAGGCTGAGAGGTGTGCTGGTCTTATTAAAGCCTGGATGGATTGTAATTATTTAAGACTGAATATGAATAAAACTAACTTTAAGGGGTTTGTAATGAATTCATTTGGTCTACCAATTAAAAAGTCCAGACGCTTTTTATCCGACCTTTAGTCTGGCGTCCTTTCAATCACGCAGTTATACATTAAGAATTCGGTTAGATTTTCTCTCACTATAAATAAATTTCACAACGACACAACGCATAACATCATGACTAAAGCTAATCTTAATCGCAATTTGATTCTACCCAACACACATTTTCGCATTTTACAGACACGCAAAGATCACTTTCCTATCTGGCTCTTTAAATCTTAAATATATTACCAGTGCAATTATTTAAAAACAAAAACATCAAATATCAAAATCGATCAGATGATCATCAATATTAATACGAATGTTGGGTGGATCACAAACTTTTTGTCTGTAAGGGTATGGAAATCTCCCTTTGACCAATTTCATCGCTTAAATAAATATTTGAATTAATCGGATCAATTAAACCGGCCTTTCATCAAATTAGAGACACACTCTGTCCAGCCCATTTTCCATTCATAAACCTCAGGCAATATTAATCAGTTTACCTTCATTACAGTAGCGCATCGTACTTTTTTTTAAATTACCTATTATATTTACCAAATGTTTTAAAACTATTAGATGCAAATAATACAAATATTCGGAGAAAGCCACTGGTTTAACTGATCTTATTGGTCATGGTACAAAATCATAGAGGACATATTCTAAAAATTACTATTAAACTTGCCTTATGGTGACATTATCTTACGCCTATAATTACTTTAGATGCTTCTTAAGGCTCTACAATGCGCAAAATTATAGGATGATTAACACTGTTTCGCTACTGCAGGATTCTGGAAAGCCTATTTGAAATGACTGTCGGGACGAATCATATTTTAGTAAAGGAATGTTTCTTTTTCTAAGGTATAGAGCCCTTTTTGCAAAAAAATAAGAAAATATATGAAAAAATGCTCGCTGAAAGTACGTATTTTTAGGCATTTTCCAGGGTTAATACCGTCGCGAATAATTTTTTTTTCAAAAAAATCGCTCTATACCTTAGAGCTTCCATGTCTTATGTTTACTATTCCAAAAATTGAGACTTAAATATCGCGTAATAAGCCCGTTATCCTGCAGCGCGCGAAACGTGTTTCAGGTAAATTTTGTTAAAATGTGTTAGAAGTTGCCTATCTAAAGCTATATTTATTTCTTGCCGACGTGATACTAGATAAAATCATGATACACTGAGAAAATGTTACATAGGTTAAATAATTTGGAGATGATTTCGTGCTAATTGTGATTTTCTTTTGTATTGTCTGCCAATAACAGAATATAGGAGCGTTAATTTTAGAGAGGTAGTAAAGGAAGGAGGTGATTCGTTTCGCCTCCACTAAAGGCGTACCTATTAATTTTGGGTAAGCATACATCTTTCGGCTTAGACCGGAACGGTTTATAACGTGACACAGGACCAAAAGATACAAAGCGCGTTCGCCATTTTTTCAGCAAATGATGTTTTAACTTTTAAAATTGTGTTTTTAATGTTTGGTAAAGGATAAAAATTAAACGAAATGCAGCCGATTTGTTTGTGTATTGAAATCAAAAATGGGCTATCGGATTTTTAATTTTTTATGTTGCGTTCTTCCTCGAAGTGAGTGAAGTCTCTTGATAGTAAAACAAATATATAAAGTTAAATAGCTGATCGCAACAGACATCGGGACAAAGCCATTGAAACTGGTTATATGTCCCGGTAAACCGGGACGTATGGACACCATATATTAATTGTTAAAAGTTTCATGTGCCTTTGTAAAGGTTCACAGGTGCAATAAAATTAAGCTATTTATGAACTTTCTTAGTTGGTACGGGAGCGTAAAAAGAAAACGAACTGTTAGGGCGATGACACACACGGCGTTTTTGTAGCGGTTTCTGCCGAAGCGGCGGCCGACGCTGCTGCAGCAGTGACAAGACACACGTTATGGGTTCGGCGCGGTTTCTGTCAAGGCGGCGGCCTTGAAAAGACAAATCTAGGTTAATTTTTTAATTAAATAAAATAATTTGCTTTGTGTGTATTTTGCGTCAATTAACAACACATGTACCGACTCGGCTGCGCGTTCCATGGTTTAACGACTAAATAGTACATTTGAGGCACAAATCCGGCGTCGGTCATATTTATCTGGCCTTTTTATTGACTCGCAGCGCTGCAATTTTTGGTGTAGCGAGATTCCTGTGTATTGACAAGGCGGCTAAAAAGCTATACTAAACATCAATTTTAGTAATGGGAGTACTCAAGTACAAGAAGTGAAGTTCGATTCCCAAAAAAATCGATGGGATTCGAATACCTTTCGGAATCGATTATAATGATAATCAGTAATTCTCTGGAATGGATTTTTTTATTACAAATACCTTTTTTGAGTAGGAGATCTTTATGTGTGGCGACCTTCTTTTAGATTCTTTAAGAAGCCATTTTTAGTATTGAAAATACTAACTGGTCGCGTATATACGGGTCCATTTCATGAAAAATGAACGACATCAGCAAGCGTCACGCTAGAGACCGCGTCGGCTTGGCGGTGTGGGTAGGTCAAGGTTGCACGGGGGTAAAGAATTTAAAAAAGTGGAAAAAAACTAAACCGTGAATGTCTCTGAAACAAAGCGATATAGCGCGGCGGTGTTGGCGTATTATACAGAAAGTCAGGGGTGAAGATTTCAAAAAAGCAGAAAAAACTGAAAAGTTAATATTTCTGGAACTAAGAATACTAGCGTGGCGGTCTTAATATATTACAAAGGAAGTCGGGGGTAAAGAAATAGTAAAAAGTGGAAAAAACTAAAAAGTGAATATCTCTGAAACAAAGCGAAATAGCGCGGCGGTCTTGACGTATTACAAATAAAGGGCGAAGATTGCAAAAAAGCTGGAAAAATTAAAAAATGCATATCTCTGGAACTAAGAACAATAGCGCGGCGATCTTGAAATATTACAAAGGAAGTTGGGGGTAAAGAATTGAAAAAATTGGAAAAAACTAAACAGTGAATGTCGCTGAAACAAAGCGAAATAGCGCGGCGGTCTTGGCGTATTACACAGAAAGTCGGGGGAGAATATTTCAAAAAAAACCGAAAAAAACTCAAAAGTGAATATACTGTGTGTGGTAGGTATTTTCAATATGCCTATGATACTTGCGTAAGATGCAAGATCTGCGGATTTTTTTTTCAAGAAATGGAAGATGTTTATACGGCATTGACGACCATCTTTTTAGAAGTTCTGGCCCCTTGCGAGCTGATAATCACTACTCAATAAAGTAATCGATTCCTAAAAGTACGTAATTTTAAACTATCCGATTCATGAGAATATTCGACTCTGCCCACCACTAATAAATTGGACAGTATGTCATGTAGAGTATAAAAATACATTGCGTTGGTAGGCATAGCCGTTTACAGGGAGGGGGACAGTGT
The DNA here is from genome assembly GCA_963969555.1 of Polydrusus pterygomalis. NCBI lineage: Eukaryota > Metazoa > Arthropoda > Insecta > Coleoptera > Curculionidae > Polydrusus > Polydrusus pterygomalis. The sequence continues at coordinate 54,951,706 of OZ018381.1, forward strand.
CTATATTTTTTACAGCCAGGTTTTAATAGGAGAAGTTTTACGGTTTTTTGGCTGCCCCCTTCTGAAATGTAGCAGTCAAGTGGTATTATTAGGTTGAATATCCTAAATAAGGCACATAAATATTATAGTAAATTTTTATTAAAAATATGATTTAACAATGACAGTCTATTAGATAGCAGAAATAAATGAAAATTGTCTTTAATTTTTCTCTTGTTTGAGTATTGTGGATTTATTATTTCGGAAAGAAGGCAACTGAAAAAAAAATTTTTAACTGCTCTTCCATTTTTCCTTGCCAAAACCGGTCATCTCTGTATATGAAACAAAATAATTATTAAAGGAAAATAAATAAACTTTAAGTCTTTCTCCATTGGTATATTAAAAAACATAAGTTTCAAGGTTTAATACAGGGTAATTCTCTACAATCTACATGTTTCGAACGCATCAGGAGAATACAATAAGGAGTTTAGAAATATAATAGGTGCAAACAGTTTTAACGGAGCTACGAGATGATGGAAAAACAAGCAAAGTGCTGGGAAAATCTTTCAACGTAATGGTAAACCTACCGAGAGGCCAGACATTTTTTTTTTAAACTTTAATTTTTTTTTATAGAAATCCTATTTGCCCCAATTTGTAGCACTGTTGCCTGTGAAATTGCTATAAAGAATGGCTTTTACGTAACGTACTTTTACGTAATTTTTTACTTTGTAAAAATCCTTCTACAATGATTTCGGATTCCATAGCTGTTGATGCTCTGTCCCCGTTTTTGTAGCAGATGTGATCTTTTGCGGTTTAGATTTTTAACATAGGAACATTTTTATTACTTCTCTAGACGAAAAGTACAATTTAGCAGCTAAATAGTAAGTAGGTACAAGACTTTTCGCCGCATGGTCAAATGTTCGCTGACGCTTTCATTATAATGCAGTTATACAGACGGGAATATCCATCGGTTCCCGCCTACTGTCGCATTACTTTTGCAATAACTCCAGAAAAATACCGCAACAAAATACCGCGACTTTGTATTAAATCGACACTGATACTGGAATGCTTTATTCCATTTTCGTAAATGTGACAATACGGTACCTTCTTTCTTGTTTAAAAAAAGGTCGCCAAATGTAAAACGATTACTTACCTTGTTCTCTTTTGAGGGGCAGGCAGCACAACGGTTCCTCAAAAATAAAATGCTCTAAAGAATTAAATATAACGGAACGCGACAGAAAAAATAACGCACGAGAGTCAATGACAGTTTCTACATTTTGTTATGTATGAAGTTATCCCCTAAATACAATTTAAGTTGGCACCTTTAGTTTCAGGATGGGCCAAGATTTCAAAACTTTTATTACCTACCTTCTTTTAAATCATTATAATAGGTAGAGTTTTCCAGGGAATTCATAATACCTAATATATGTAGGTAATTAGAATCATAACAGATCTTTATTCACAAAACTTTTTGCTATCCCAAATTTTATTTTTTAGATACCTATGAAACTTACAAATTTTCTTTGATTTCATTAATAAAATAAAATAAAATAAAACAAAAAAATATAAAAATCATACTATCCATAGGATTAGGTATATTATTTTGTCTAATTTTAGAAGTACCTACCTATTTTCTATAAAATAAAATTCGTTTCCGAAATAAAATCAAGTCAAATGTATCTTCATTTATTTAGAAATAAATCGATGAAAATAACAAATTCTCGGAATTCGATCGCCTCGCTCGCGGTGAAGACTTCTGATTTCAGTGTATATCGGTGTTTACGGAATATTTTCCTACACGGCGTGATATCGCGAATATGTCCAGCTCGGATGAGTCTTTGTCGCAAATAAATTCCTTTCTCAACAAAGTCGGGCCTTAAATTTACAGTTTGGCAGTATTAAATAAAATTACAGGTCGAAACCGACATTAAAAAAAAGTATGGGACGGTCATGTTAAAAATTTGTTTATTTTCTATATAAAACCCTTTTAACTTTTCATGACACTCGAGCACTTTCTTAACCATTTCGGCATATTTCACTTAGTTACCTAAAAGAAAAAAGTCAGTTGAACTAAAGCCGGATTTTTTATTTATTTTTCAAAATTAAATCAGAATCTTAAAAGATATGACATGACAATTTTTATTAAATTTATGTTTCGATTGCTTTACCCTAATCGCCACCACTGTCTGTTAAAACAAATGTTCCATTCAGGGCCGAATCAAAGGTAAACGCTCCGGGCAATCTCGGACCCTGTAATGTGACTAATGGTGGTTGAATAAATTATTTTGGTAATTCTGTTATTATAGTCCTAGATTGACAGGGTTTGTTCTAGAAAGTTAAACTTAATTAACCGTTATTAGTGTACAGCCACAACCACCTTGAAAAGAAGCCACGAAGTGACATCGGGCAATGCCGCATCAGTTTGGAGTTGCGGATCCACAAGCTAGTGGAGTCAATCTACGGAAAAATGAGGTGAGGTCCGTAAAAATTTGATAGAGGTTTGGGACGTGGAAAAAGTTGTTTCTTGTGATAAGAGTAAAGATATTCCAAAATTTCGACAAAAAATATTGATCGGAACCATCCCAAAAATCCAAAAAACTGGTTTTTTGTTTTTTTTTAGGTAATTTTTGAAGTTTAATTTTTTTTTGGACCTCTTAGACTTCTAACTAAGATTTGGGAGTTGAACCCTTTTATTGTCAATGTTCAAGGAAGCTTTAGTTCAAATTTGGAATCTTTGCGATCATTATTTCCCCTAAAAGATATATATATATACCTTTTTCGGACTAAAACTTGAAATTAGGCTATATTGGTTAAATCTTCACCAAATTGGATGAAATTTGGTGTAAAGGTGGGTCATAGTGACCATAATAAGTGATCCAAAAATGAAGTCAAAATAAGAAATATTTTCGATAAAAATCCAAAATTTTGAGTTTTTTCCCAAATTTTGAAACTGACCCCCATCCTGTCAAATAAATCGCAGAGTACTCTACTTAGGCTCAAATTAAAGGCTATTTTATATAGTTTAACGTGGTATAACTTGTTTTTCAAGATTTGCTCATTTGTTGGCCATTTACGCCATATATACATATATGCGCGCGCTGATTTCCCACTTTTATTGTATTATAATGGTATTTTTTTACTATAATATTGTATTTAGCGTTATATATAAATATTATTATGTTATATTATATTATATTATATTATTGTATTATATGTTCATTATATATGTGTTTGCTCAATAATAATATCGAATATACACTAGAGTATAATGCAATCACACGATTTCCATACGATTTTGTACAAATAATAAAAAAACTAAGCATGCCATGAACGTCAAGTCCCAGCGCTGGTTACCGTGGCAACAACATGATGTCTTGATTTTATCTGTTCTGACAATTGCCCTTCGGTTATTGAGTTTTAATAACAGTCACCATTAAATGCTTGATATATAATATATTATTATTTGAATTATAAGTGGTTAATAATCATGGAAAGTAACATTTGTGTAATAATATGTTCTGACGAACTGAAACCATTGGATGAAATCATCAATGTTAAAGAAGATGGTTTAAAAAAAATGCGTCATTCCAGTCGGCATCAGAGGTGTGATAACATATATAGGTCATTGATCAATATGAAAGAAAAATAATTTCATTCTAAATGCTATAAAATATACATGACTGCTAACAGCATTGCTGCAGCAGTTAAAAAATTCGAAGGAAAAAAGAAACATAAGATACACAATTTTTTTTCCTGTCATTGATTTAAAAATAATTTTTATCTCATAATATTAGTAGGCATCATGAGAAGAAAATTTTTGTCTCGTCTTAAATTAGAAAAACCGCAAATGATTTTTTTTTTTAAATTAAAAAAAAAGTTGTATATAGTATACCTTAATAACGGAGGTGTAGTAAAAAAAAATATTATTTTGTCACGAACGAACCCCAAATAAATAATGTATATGTTTTCTTACATATATAATAATGTAAGAAAAAGCATATACGCTAAATATAATATTATAGTAAAAAAATACCATTAAAATACAATAAAAGTGGGAAATCAGCGCGCGCATATATGTATATATGGCGTAAATGGCCAACAAATGTTATACCACGTTAAACTATATAAGATAGCCTTTAATTTGAGCCTAAGTAGAGTACTCTGCGATTTATTTGACAGGATGGGGGTCAGTTTCAAAATTTGGGAAAAAACTCAAAATTTTGGATTTTTATCGAAAATATTTCTTATTTTGACTTCATCTTTGGACCACTTAGTATGGTCACTATGACCCACCTTTACACCAAATTTCATCCAATTTGGTGAAGATTTAACCAATATAGCCTAATTTCAAGTTTTAGCCTGAAAAACGTATATATATATATCTTTTAGGGGAAGTAATGATCGCAAAGATTCCAAATTTGAACTAAAGCTTCCTTGAACATTGACAATAAAAGGGTTCAACTCCCAAATCTTAGTTAGTCTAAGGGGTCCAAAAAAAAATTAAACTTCAAAAATGACCTAAAAAAACCCAAAAAACAGTTTTTTGGATTTTTGGGATGGTTCCGAACAATATTTTTTGTCGAAATTTTGGAATATCTTTACTCTTATCACAAGAAACAACTTTTTCCACGTCCGCAACCTCTATCAAATTTTTACGGACCTCACCTCATTTTTCCGTAGATTGACTCCACTAAGCTATTATTATGACTCGCGATAACGGGCGAGTTTTTATTCTTTTTGACATTTTTTGTGTTTTTTTGGCTCTGTTGCCACTATATTGATATTAAAAAATGCACAAAAAAGTAATAAATAGTTAGATAGTTTAGATAACAAGAATAACTTACCTAATTAATAAATAATAGTAATATTGCGTTGAGAAGCTGTTTTTGTTTCACTACGAGTAGATTTATTTGATCGATCAAAACTAATATTATAGTATACAAATTATTATCTTCTGCGTTTAAATTACAGGATTGACGATCATCTGAAGTCTCAAAATTTAGTAAGCTTAAGGTTTTGTTTAAGAAATCTACGCCTGTCTTAAGAAAGTCACCTACTATCTGGGTAACTTCGTTACTTTCACAATGTATGAATTGATACCGAGACAATAATAAGTTTTTAAGCTGAGACCACCTGCTTAGTTTCATTTCAAAGGGTAAAATCCATTTCAAATCATTGTAAACCAATTCATTACCTTTTAAAAAAACTTTTACCTTCATATCGATACTGTACTGAAACCTGATTAACATTATTTATACAGTCATTGGTCAAATCTAAACTATAAAAATATATTATACTCTCTTCAACTGCTTTTAAAACACTTTTATAGTTAGAGTTACACCCAGGAATACAGTAGGGGCTTGGCATGACAAACTAAAAGAAAAAAAAATAGTACTTACCTAGAGGTATCTAGAGGTATTCAACCTACTTACGAACTATCTCTACTAGTGATATTTTTAAACTAATTCACCTATACCTTCAAGTTAAATAAACACTTCAATATTTAATGAATTAACTGTAGCCACAAAACAATAAAGTTTATCCCAAAGAGCTAACTAGAATACAAAAAACACAACTTCTAAATTAAAACAAATAAAATTCTGCCGCCATTTACAAGACCCGTTAACAAACCGCCAGGCCGGCCATCAGGCTGTTGGATTATTCACTTTATTAATGATATTACAGCAAATGAGCCCAAAAAATGTTTACTAATATTTTGTAGAGGTTATTAAGTTACGTACTAAAGCATAGATAACCTCAAAAAGTCACGTGACACATGGATCTTCAAGCAGTGTTGTCGATGATTCTGTTTCACAGCTTCTTTCAAGGTGGTTGTGGTATAGCACTATTTACTAGGAACCCAAAGGTGTAACAGACAAAGATAAATTTAATGTTTATAATAAATAGCTTCAACTCCTTAGAAAACTTCCAAAACATACCACCGAAACCAAATCTTATATTACCACTTAACACCTAATAAATCCAAGTAGTTTATTTCCAACGCTTTCTTAAGAACGTCATCATTTAAACTTCCAAAGTTTAATCTTCTTTAAACTAGATAAAAACCGCTAAAAGAATATTCGTGATAAACGGCATTATTTATACTAGAATAAATAAAACAGCCACTAATTATTTGAAATTTTCTCTAGCCTTTGCCAGAGGCTATAAATTTTATTTTATAAAGCGGTAGATAAAGTTTGCCGCAAGGTTTTCAAAGTGCATTCTGTAGAGTTGCTGTTGGACTTACGCCAACGTCACCTTAAGACGGCTGCAGAGTAACTTATATTTTTGCCACCTGATTTTCAAACTTTTGGCTGCACTTTATCGATAAAATTTGAAAAAAAAAGGTACTGGGACTGTTACAAAGTACTTTTATCTTTTTTATTGGATTTTTCCTTTATTCAAAGCCCCATAAAATACAGCTGCATGAGATATACAGGGTTGCCCAGAAGTCCGGAATAAAATTAGTATAGCCTTAACCCGTAACTTCTCGGGAAAACGCTCGGACACGTCAATTTAGTTTTTTATATGCTCACATTTTGACGTTATTCGTTTGTTTTTTTATAGACATTTGACAAATATACGACATCGATCTTTTTTAAATAGAAACATACATACATGCTCATAAATTTTGGCGCGATTCTGTCAAGCTATTTAAAAATGGCGACTGTTAAAAGTTTTTAAAAAATCCCTATTTAAATAAGCGGAAATAATAAATCATTGATGTTTTTTTTTACCTTTCAAGGTAAGAAATTTTCATTGTTTCGCGTTCTAACATGTTGTGATATTGTGAACTTAAACGTAAAATTAATTTAGGTATTTCCGAAGTATTATCTCTAATTTTCTCAACAAAAATGGCTTTGTAGGAAAGACAGCGTATCGAAGTCTTGATATTGTTAGGATGTGGAGATAAAATAAGAAGTTAAAGTGAAGTGTGCACTTTATTTAATGCTAAATATTCGGATAATCAAATTTCACAGGGCGTTAGTAGAATATTCCACAAATTTGATGAACATGGCACAGTAAATTACTTGCCTAGGAATGGACGGCCACGTGTTTTAGGCGACGATGAAAAATTGGTTATTGCATTATCTCTGCAGGATAATCCGCATGTTTCAACAGTTTTATTGGCTCAAAAGCATGATACATCTAAAGGTACTATTGGAAGATTTTTGAAAGCAGAAAAATACCACCCTTATAAAGTATATCTTGTCCAAGAGCTTTTAGAAGATGACTATGACCTGGATTTCTTAACTTTCGAGTTGATGCCTGCTCTAGCTGTAATTTTTCCAAATGAAGTAGATCCAGATATACCTAATGAAACCATTTGATTTCAGCAAGATGGTGCTCCCCAGCATTTTGGTGTCAATGTGAGAAGATATTTAGATGAGATATTTCCAGGTCTCTGGATTGGACGACGTGGTACAATTGAATGGCCACCGAGGTCCCCAGACTTAACGCCTCTAGACTATTTTCTGTGGGAATATTTAAAAGAAAAAGTTTACCAAAATGTACCTTGCGCGAGTAAAAGCAAATTTAATACTCTAATAAGCACGTGCCCCCAATCGCAAAACATGAATGATTTTCTATTCTTAAAATACTCATCGTTCCTTTCTTCCGGCGCCGTGTGTTATCTGTAGTGTAAATAAAAACATAATTTCGGACACATTTGTAGCAATAACGTATTGTTTTACAGCTTACAAGAAATATCTTAATAATTTATCTGGAAAAAAAATCACCAAAGGTCGAATTAATGACGGAGTCTTTAGCATATTCTTTTTGGATTAATCCAGACTTCAAGACGACGCCGACGGTTTTGCATACAAATTAATCCTGAAACATCAAAGAAACGTTTACTTAGTATTTCAGAAACTAAATGTAAAGCGGATTAGTTTTGATTAGTTGCAACCAGAATCTTTTTAAAGTTTTTGGGATTTAACTTGAAATAAATTATCATATACTTTGGCCTTTGGGTGCCGAAGCTTGAAGTTTTAACTGAAAAAGGATTTTTTAAAATCTTGTGAATAGTTTTATTAATAGACATGATTTATTAAATAATGCCTTGCCTCGTCCTGGTAGAAGTGACTGCATGGGCCTGGTAAACAATCCATAGGATTGGATAGAAAAACTTGTAAACATTGTAAATTATAAGTAAAGTAAATTTTAACTTCGCTGCAGTTCATAATGAAATTTTAAAAACAGCTTATTAGAAAAATGTATACGAAATTTTATTACATTTTAAACTTTTTAAAAGGATATCTGGTTTCCAAAAGTTAAAATTGTATCAAAGCAACATTTCGTTATATCGAGAAACCTTGCATTTTATAGCAGGAACTAAATGCAACGATTTCGTTTTGATTACTTGCAGTGAAAATCTTTTTAAAGTTTTCAAGATTGTACTTGAAATAAATTAGCATAACTTTAGGTAGCAATTTGCAACTGAGTACTTACTTTTTATTACTTACGTTAATATTTAATTTGCATCTGCAGTAGAGTGAAAATTTCCTATTTTATTTATAAAAGTTACTGCCTAAATTTATTATTAAAAGCTCTGTACAAGACGCTAGTACAAGTTCCTAAGTGCAAGCCCTAGTGGCGCATTAGCCATTTTTTTTTTATCGATATTTTGTTACTTCTTCGTGTTTCGTTTTGTACTACAAAATAAACCTTTTTGGAAGGAATAAGATTTTTTAAATAGAAATTTAATATGCCGATGCACAAAAAAGTTATGAACCTTTGGATGTAGGCCAAGTGCTGCTAGTAGCGCCCTCTGTAATGTACATCGAAACTGTGATCAGGTCACGCTATTATTAAGACAAATATTTACAAGAAAGTATTAAGAAATAATAACTTTGATTATCATAACAATACAAATAAATATAATTGATAATATGCTCTCAAAGGACCGAAACCAAAATATTTAATTTAAATGTGAGTAAATGTGCGTGTATGTCTTTTCAATGGAATGATAATGTTATTGCCTATGACTATTCCTTAAATGAAACCAATTTGCAGCGGGTAAATCAACATAGGGACCTCGGTGTGGTCTTCGACCCAACACTGCCTTTCTCCAGCCATATAATTTCTATAATTGATAGTGAACAAAAAATAGCAGGTTTTATCGTAAGGAACACCAAAGATTTTAGCATTGATGTTAGCTGGCATTTTTTTGATAGCCTAGTGTTGCCTGTTTTGGAGTACAAAAGCATAATTTGACCCCCTTGTATAACGTGTGGGTTACACTCATTGAAATAGTGCAGAGAAAGTTTGTTAAATGTATGTATAATATAACGAATACCTTTTGGGTGTTTTTGGCAGGCTTTCTTTAAATAAAAGAAGATTCAAAATTTTACTATGCACTTTGTTTAGAATTTTAAAAGGTGAAATTTACTGCCCCGGTATTCTTGGTAAACTACCATTTGCTGTCAATATAGTCAACTCGCGAGCCTAAAATATTTTTTATCTGACCTATCCTCGAACAAACCTTTACAAAGATGCTCCAATTTACAAAATGTGCCACTTTTTTAATCTGAATGCATCTGATATTGATGTAGATACAACTAGTCTTGGTCAGTTCAAGGATTTGGTCGAGAGAAAACTGTAACCAACTAACTACTAAAACTATATTTACTAGCTTTAAGATGAATCTGTAATTGGCACTAGTGCTGTTGATACTTAAAGAGTGGTCAAGCTAAGTGTTTTTTTTTCTATTTATATGATCTATGTACAGGGTCTTCCAACGAGGACTGAACAGGGGCTCATTTTTGAGCTTCCTTGTATTTAAAGAAAAATCCAAAATAGCCAATCGATGTACTTTTTCCTGCAGAATTCAAAAATGAAACCAAAAATTTATTTGAACCAGAAACAAAAGAGTTACGATATGGATAAGGTGTTTTTAAATGGAACATAGCTTTTTTTATACGATTTTTGGAACGAGTGATTTTCTTTTTGTCCGTTCTGATTAAAATATTTAATATTGTGACAGCTATTTTTATTAAATTTTAATGTTTTATCCAGTATAATTTAACTTTAACCTGTTTGAAACATACACTAGGTAATAAAGGTATAATCACCTTTGAATCCTTCAAAGTCAAAAAATTTGACAAATTTACTATTATATTGCCGAAATGACGGACAAAAAAAAATCACTCGTTCCAAAAATCGTTTAAAAAAAGCTATGTTCTATTTAAAAACACATTATCCATATCGTAACTCTTTTGTTTCTGGTTCAAATAAATTTTTGGTTTCATTTTTGAATTCTGCAGAAAAAAGTACATCGATTGGCTATTTTGGATTTTTCTTTAAATACAAGGAAGCTCAAAAATGAGCCCCTGTTCAGTCCTCGTTGGAAGACCCTGTACCTATGCCAATGTCCTACTAGAAGATCTGTGCCAATTTCATCCTATTCGTTATAAAAAGCATTCATAGATGGCGAGAATCTGAATCCCAGATACTGTATCTTACATACAGAATCCCAGTATAAAAGGAGCCTTAGACATTTTTTATATTTTTTTGTTCACTTTAGGTACAAACGTTTTTTCGATTAACTGATATTAAAATTTCTTCCTACGAATGTTTTTGTGTATGTTTATTAACACAATATCAATAAAAAAATATACTATTGTATTATTCTTAGCTTTAAAACAGTTTATTACATTTTTTGGTAGTTTTCGATTATGGCACTTAGATCACTTCGCTTGACCACTCTTCACTTATAAATAAATAAATAAATATTTAAAGAGAAAAGGCTTGTCATATTGCTGTTCATTGTAAGTCTAATTACGAAACGGCATATCGTACAATGGTAATATTGTATCAACCAAGCTTATAAATTTAACAAATTCATCTATTAACTTCATCTCCATTACAAAGTGCCATTTTGCCTTATCACCTTTTATAACCTTCAGTGTAAAATGTCAAACGGCAATAATCGAGGAAGACTAACATTTGCACGACATTTACCCAAAAGTCGGCATTGCTCCCTTCGTGGCATTTTCACGTTTTAATGAGTTCTCCCTGGGCAGGTGGGGAAAATTCAATGTTCTATTGGGGTGAATTTCTTGCCATTTAAATGACGGCCGGTCGTTTCTTTACAAATAACGAATTGCAATGTTAACTTTATTTGATCAGCGTGAATAAGCTGCTTTTACTAAAGCCAAGGCATTATTTGCGATACTTGAAGTTTTCTCCTGCTCATAAAAGCGTTTAGTTAAATTAATAATGTGTTTTTGTACCCGACATTATATAAATTTGGTGTAAACTTTTACAAATCAAGTTTACTTTTACCTTAAGAGATTGCCCTCGCCTAAAAGAAACTTTATGAATAAAACAACAACTAAACCAAAAGCAACAGTAAATAAATTGAAAGAAATAAAATTTATCAAGAAAACTCTCTTAAAACTTTCGGTTTAACGGTTTTATTTAGAATTCCGCAAGCAAAGAAATAAACTTTATCAATTTTTCTTGTCGATTCTGTAATAAATTTCTGTTGGTGTTAATAGCTTCGTAGGTACAGCGGGCAGAAACAGTCAGCAAACTGACAACGCATGCGCATGTGTTGAAAAGCATTGGCACACGATAAATCCCAAACCGCTGGCAGAAATTCGGCGTTCGCAGAAGCCAATTGTTGGTTTTTAAGGTCACGAATGGTATTCTCGTCTTCGACTCGGGATAATTTTCTATCAACAAAAACATGAGTGAAACCGAGAAAAAAAATATCTGGAATTAATTCTGCTGCGTGGGAAATTCTTTAGGAAAATTTCATAAATTGGAGTTTCTTTTAATGTTCCTGAAATGTAAGTAATAAACCTTAGTTACTAACAAGTAAAATTAACTTCTATTGTAAAAATACAGTGCGTCATATTAAACTAAACTAATCGGAAATATGTTTTTAAAGTTACATTTGAATTTAAAACTATAAAGACGTTGGATTGTCTCACCTGTCACTTCGAAATGACTTGACATTTGAATTAAAATTAAGTCGTAGTAGTCGTACCTAAGAAAAATTATCACTTATTAATTTTATTAGGTTAATAGGCTATAGACTATCGCGATAGTCTCCCGTTGCTATAAGCAACGTAAACAAAAAGGAGCCTTCTAATTGGTTGAAAATAAATTTATGAAATTTTCAGAATAATTCACTGATTAGAAGCGAATTTTTAGACGGAGACTTGCGCAATTTGCATTTTTAAAACTGTCATGTCATGACATTTAGAAAAGAAAAACAAAATACTGTTGGAATATAATTAATTTGTGTTGGGCTACATGTTTGGTAAAACTGTTGTTCCATTGCACCGGAAGAAAAAATAATAACTACTTGTTATGTTTCACAAATTTAATCAGTTTCCTGACACGTGTTTCGGCCCTTGCGGGCCATTGTCAAAGGAGTACAAGAAGAGACTAAATTTTACGTGACATTACAAAGATATTTATATCATATTATGGTAGTTATGAACATGTCATAAAATTGAAATTAGAATTAAAAGATTGAATGGTAAACTGTGGGTTTTCCTAACTTTATTAAGAATTAGGGAAGCACCTGAACGTATTTCGGTTTGATTATTACCAAAATTACATTTGTTTTTTATGGCTTTTTGATAGCTATTGTTTCTAGTAAATTTAGTTTTCTGCTTTTATTGTGTATATATATGGGTTTTATGTTGTTAGAGATTGAGGATTGAGTGATTGTGTAATATGCAGTGATCAGCTAAACCTGTTTTATTTTTATTTTTTTTAAATAGATGTTTTGTGTTCTTTAAGCCTGGTGTCAAAATGTTTACCTGTTTGTCCAATGTAGATAGCCTCGCAGTTATCGCATTCTATTTGGTATACCCCACTTTGTAAAAGTTTGTTTTTAGTTTCTATTTTAGCATTAGATATGTGTTTGTGTAAGTAGTTTTTATTGACTTGAATAGGAATGATATTAAGGTTTTTAAGTTTTTTGGCGATTTTTTGGCTTGTGTTCCCTGTATATCTTATTGATCAGTATTTTTCGTTAATTGGAGTGGTGATTATTGTTTTTCATACTATAATAATTTGTTATTTAATTATTAGGTTAGATTTCTGTTATCTGTCAGTTAACCTCACAGGATTTCTATCCGTTTCGGGTTTAGGAACGTGTTCGTCGAGCACGCAATTTCCGACCAGTTCGCAACCAGTTAAACACCACATTTGCGCAGAAAAAAAATTGAAACCGGTTGACATTTTGCTTGAACAAACGAAGCCAATACAATCTCAGAGTTTAAATTAATTTTACAGCTGAAACGTTAAAGATTTAAAAAAATAATGTTACATTAATTATAGATAGACCCAACCTTATTTGTAAATAATTAAGTGTAAAACCTTGCCAATACCACCTAGACCATTAAGAGATTTTTCCTCCCAATAAAAAAATTAATACACTTAAGATAATGAAATACAGGTACACTTCTTTAATGAATCTACCTTAATTACATTGAGAGCCTAAAATAGATTAGAAAAGAAAAGTACAGGTTTGTGTGAATTTGTTCCTGAATATATACCTACAGCATAAACAATTACGTGTAAAAGTTATCGCAAATAATAAAAATATGTCGTTTTTGTACTTCCGGGACTAAAGTACCTACTTTTGTCAAATGGGGACTAAAATGGGTCATTTAATTCCAAGAGACTAAAGTGCATTCTAGCAACATATATTTAAAATTAAGTTAAATTTAACAAATTCCTTTTCAGATATATACAGTGTGACCAGTAAAGTCCGCATCATATGGGATTTTTTTTTATTAATAACTTTATTCGAAATTTGGCTTTGGAAATGAAAATTAGGCAAAAAATGGTAGTCACGTGATTCGCATTATCTGTAAAATTTTAATTTTTTTCAAAAAATTATTCAATAGTGGGGTTATTTCTGAAAGTATCGAAAAAGGTTTTAGAAAATGTTTTTTAATGCAGTTTCTAGCCCTGCAAAATTTTAGCTGCATAAGATAATTTTGATTTTTATTACTGTTTAGTGTTCCACCAATATTCCAGCATACACCTGCACCGTAAACACTTATCCATGCCCACACATTAACGGAGAAACGTCCACTGGTTTGCTTTTTTTTGAGTATACTTCTCATCATATCGGGAATTTGGTGGTCTATATACTCGGATCCTTCCATTATATGTAAACTGAAAAGTATTCTCATCGGAAAAAATAATATTTTTTGGTAAATATTGCGTAGCAAACCCAATTCTTTGTTCCTTATCACTATTTTTTAAAAACGGTTTTGATGCAACTGCTCGATTTCTTAATTCGGAACATTGTCTTACTCGGCGTTGTGCAGTTCTAGATGAAGCAGGGAATCCTTTTGTGTGCATAGCGGATAATGCAGTTTCAAATGGATTTTGCCTTAAATACTCCACCAAATTTCGGTCTTCTTCATTATTTGATGATTTTCTATTATTTAAACCAGTCCCAACTGTTGGATGATAAAGCCATTTTTTTACAATTTCTTGAACAGTACTTCTAGATACTCTAAAATGATCAGCTATTTTTCCATAAGACCACCCTATTTCTACTAAACATATTAAGTATTCTTTTAGTAATACTTAAATGAGGCATTTTTAAATCAAATAAGATAATGACAATATTTTGACATATATCATGATAACAATTATTAACACGTTACAAAGGTAATAAAGGTTAAAAAAATGCATTTACAGTATCACAGTTTAGTGTACGAAATTATCTGTCGTCAACTGTAGGTACTATGAATAAAAAATTGAAATAAACATATTGATGGCACTGTCCCTGTCACTAGGTATCAAATAGTTTGGGGCAAACTCCAAAAAATTATCTGCATTGGACTTTTTTAGGATTGTTTATTTATAAATAGATACTACTACAACTTCGTGTAAATATTTCCAAACTATACCGGTATTAATAGATTTTTGTGGAAGCTTAACTCATCTCATTCCCTTTCACTCTAAGCCTCTGCGTTGTCTCATTTTCAATTAGTTAGCGTCCAAATCTGTTGACCTAGAACCACATATGTGTCTTTGTCCTCGAGAGATAAGCTTTCAAAAGCTGTCTGAAAATGACGAACTTAGGAAAGTTACAAAGGGATTATGTTATTCTTTAGGACATACAATAAAACTAGGTATATGGAAGGAATTATGACGTGGCATGATTATCAGAGCACACTTCGTCCAAACGAAATGCCATTTTAGACGAAATAAAAGGAAATACTTGTTTGATGAGATAAGTTTTTGTGTGTCCTTCGTAATACGTTTTGTACACAGAATTTTTGAACGAGGATATAACAATTATTTCGAAATTAACCTCAACACATTATTCCACACAACAATCTGCTTAGTCCTTTGTAACCGCTATTGTCACTAGACCATTCCAATTTGTCCGTTATTTTGTTATGGTTAAAGCCGATTGGATTTATGGCGAGGTGAAGTTTGCTGCAGGCGGTAGCTGGCTTAATTAAATATTTGAAACTGCCTGAGATACTGAAATACTATTTTAATAGATTTTTAGTAATTTCTAAGCAAAAATTCGATTTACTTTAATAGGAAAAGATTGCACATCCCTTTCTGTTATACTTCATACGAAGTCAGTTGAGACAGACAAAAAAACTAAAAAATTTTTGATGAAAGACTTGTCAAGTCCACGTGGACCATCTTCGAACATCTGTATAGGGAGCGATCAATACAAATTTTGCTATATTTGTATTGTAGTTTCAATGTGTGATGCAGTAAATTGATTTGATTGTACCCCCAATATTTACGTTGTCTCAACTGACTTCGTATGAAGTATACCTGTCCAGCTTGTGTAAATAAAGAGGCAAAGAATAACTTAAAATGTAAAGGGAATAAAGAGACGCTTGCTTGTGCCATAGCACTTACAGCACAAGACGTCTCTATATATAAGATGGTATTTTAATTTTCTCGCCGTTATATAACTTAACTAGCGTGTATCCGGCATGCGTTGCAACCCGCTGGTATAAATACAAACCCGAACAAACCCGATATATTAGTACCCGGCATGCCACTTTCTGAAATTGCACCCGTGCGAAGCCGGGGCGTGTCGCTAATTATACATAAAAACCTTCCTCTTGAATCACTCTAAGTATATATATTTAAAAAAACCGCTTCAAAATCCGTTGCGTAGTTTTAAAGATTTAAGCATATATAGGTAGGGACAGACAGACAGCGACAGCGACTTTGTTTTATACTATGTTAAGATGTTACAAAAAAACGATATAACTGCTGCAAAAATATAAAACCATTGTTTGTTTAACAACAATATTGTACTTAGCTAAACAAAAAATGCAGAGCTATCCTTATTTGTTGAGTAAACTCGATCTAGACAACGTTTTTATTTATTTTACTGGAAAGTTCTTTCTTTCACTGTAACTTTTACAATTTGTATTTACTTTATGAAAGGTTTCTTATTACCCACTTTAAAATTTAAAGATATATTTTCTGCAAAGTTCATTAGTATATCACACCAACATTACTCTAAGCTTCCCTCTTGTGAACACTTTTGAAGACAAATCATATTATTATTTTCCAATATACAATACTATACAGGGTGTCCAAAAATGATAAGCAAAAAATTTAGGGGATAATTCTAGACCGAAAATAAATGCTTCCTATATCATTTTTTCGAAAATTGATTATTAGCGGAGTAAAAGGATGTTAAAGTTAAATTTTATTTGCAGTTTTAAAATACATAAGTTACTAGAACAATAAATTAAACGTGCAAATTAAAGGTTTAAAGTGACGTCTTTCCTTTTCAATGCATAAATTAATTCTTCTTAAAAAATTCCGACAAACTCCATGGAATATTCCCTCCTTTGCTATGTTATTTTTTCAAGGTTAAAAATAAATTAAAATAATTTCGTATTTATCATATACAGTGTCCGCAGGAAAGTTCGCATCAAATGGGATTTTTTTTTTATTATTGGGTATAGGTAAAAATTGAAAAAGCAGTTAGTTTTTGCTTACCTAAAAACCAAGAATGACGTATACTGAAGCAGCTGCACGACTTGCGTTACCTGTCAAATTTGACATTTTTAATAAAATAGGTTCAAAAATGCCATTATTTATCAAAATATCGAAAAACTTTATTCGAGAAAGTTGTTTATTTAGGCATTTTTAGCCTCTGTACGAAATTTTGACAGTCTAATACAATTTTTATTTTTTGCCAGATTCTTGAAAATTTTGATCAACCCTTGTAGATTAACTTTTATACATCGATGTAAAACCATTTGTCTTTACTTCATTTGTAATCTTAATGCAATTTTGTGTAAAATTTTGGTTTCCAATTATTTATTTTGCTTCAAAAACTGAAATTGTTATTTATCAGTATGTAATGTTTGATGCAAAGTTTATCTAATTACATCAGTTTTGCCAAAACCGACGTTTCTTATTTTTCTTAATTTAGTAAACAGATGTACAAAAAGAAAATATTAGGAAGCTTTCGTTGAAATTTTACCTAATTAATATTAAATTAAATTAATTATATTAAATTATATTTTTGTTGAATAACATGTTTCGAGCGATTAATATTATTTAGTCTTTTTGATCCAATATTAATTAAGTAAAATTTCAACGAACGCTTCCTAATATTTTCTTTTTGTACATCTGTTTACGAACTTAAGAAAAATGAGAAACGTCGGTTTTGGTAAAACTGATGTAATTAGATAAAGTTTGCATCAAACATTACATACTGATCAATAAGTAACAATTTCAGTTTTTGAAGCAAAATAAATAATTGGAAACAAAAATTTCACACAAAATTGCATTAAGATTACAAATAAAGTAAAGCCAAATGGTTTTACATCGATGTATAAACGTTAATCTACGAGGGTTGATCAAAATTTTCAAGAACCTGGCAAAAAATAAAAATCGTATTAGACTGTCAAAATTTCGTACAGAGGCTCAAAAAGCCTAAATAAACAACTTTCTCGAATAAAGTTTTTCGATATTTTAATAAATAATGGCATTTTTGAACCTATTTTATTAAAAATGTCAAATTTGACAGGTAACGCAAGTCGTGCAGCTGCTTCAGTATACGTCATTTTTGGTTTTTAGGTAAGCAAAAACTAACTGCTTTTTCAATTTTTACCTATACCTAATAATAAAAAAAAAAATCCCATTTGATGCGAACTTTCTTGCGGACACTGTATGCAAGCAATGTTATTTTAGCGTTTTTTTCGAAAACGGTTAGATTTATCAAAACAAGGTTAGGAGAACAAAAATATTCAGTCAAAATGCGCATACAGTCTAGGACAAAAAAGTTGGGACCATTCAAATTCAACTATAGGCTCCTATGTGGCGCCCTCTACAAAATGTGGAAAAACGGCGGGCAAATTTGTATTCCTCATCCCGAAAAAGTCCCAAATACTAGATTTTGTCAAAATACTATGAGCGTGCAGGCAAAAGCTATTGCAAAAAAAAATGCAATCATATTTCGAAAAAATGTTATGGGAAGAGATAGCATTTATTTTCGGTCTCGAATTATCCCCTAAATTTTTTGCTCATCATTTCCGGACACCCTGTATATACATCGTGTTATACGTTCGTATGTTGACATGGGAATATCAAAAACGATAAGAAATACGAAGATAGTCAAATATTGAGGCAAAGTTAAGTATTTTTCATTATGTGGTTTGATTAAAAGTTATTTAACTTAACATTTAGTAAAATTGTAGTGTTCTAAATATTTCGGTTTTACTAATTCATTCATTTAAACGTGTGCACATACAAAAATAATAAGGTAAATAGTTCTGAGATTGCATGCAACAAAGCAAATGTAAAATATCGCTTCTAAATCTCTTCCACAATAAGTAGCTACGTATAAAAAATTTATATGTACAGTAAACTAAATTTTCCCCAAACATGCAATGCGCTCTTTAAGTCAGAAAAATAAGAGAGTAATTTTATTGATATAACAACAAATTGCTTAGCATTTATTCGGGCTTTCCATTTATTACCTAAGTTAAGAATTGTAGTTTGCCAAAGTCGGCAATTATCATAAAAACGGGTTTTAAATAAAGAACCTATTAAGGTAAATAACGATTTCCTCAATACATAGTGGTGCATGGGCCAGCGCAACAGAAAATCGCATAATTTATTCAGTAATTAATGAGTGATTTAGAAAAAGGTTCTGGTTCCGAATCTTTATAATAAAAACACCAGTAAATGACATGACATAAGCACATAATATATAGCTACAAGCTATATATTCTGTGACATAAGTAACAGTTAAAAAATTGGTCGAATCATAACCTTCTCGATTGTAAAGATGCGAGTGAGACATTCTTTTTCACTTACACCTCCTCGAATACAAAAAGGCCTTGGGTCAAACCTTCTTTGTTTGTGTGTTTGTTCAAACACTGACAAAATTAATAAAATATTTGCTGGTATCGTCTTTAAAATAGTTCAGATCGGTTTGAGATTTGTCACGAATTTCTCCTCGTGTTCCGGGGACGTAGATAGAGGAATGAAAGTCTGTAGATCTATAAAAGGTCGTCTATTGGATTCTTCTTATTAAACTTTCCCTAAAAGGCGAACCAGCATGTCTTGTTGAATGGTAGGTCGGTTAGGGCGATGAGCAGAGACGTCACTTGGCACTTGTTAGTAGATGTAATTTGACCGGGCAATGATCACCGATGGATGCAGCTTAAGCTGGCCCAGTTTATATAGCCAAATAAATGATGAGGTTGCAACGCACTTGACCCCGATTGGCGTACAGTGGGTTGCGACCTCAACAACGCACAGTGGTCGAGTATCCAAAATACACCGGACCACTGTGAGTTTTAGTTGACATTATTAACAAACAAACTAACCTGAAAATATACCGATGTCAACGTCCTGTCATAAAACTAACTTCAAAATATTAAATTATTAAACAAATGGACATCAAGACGTATTGTCATAATTTGACGAGACAAACTAACCTCAAATTATTTAGTTGACCTCCCGCTGACTTTAGGGCGCCACCTGTGGTGGACCTACCCCTCGTAAACGCCCACCCACCTGGATCAGTCCAAGGGTCCAAGTGCCTTTTAAAGAGGTTAGTATGCTGTTTCAGTCACTTCTTTAAAATGATGTTTTTTTTTTTACGTCGGTCTATTTCCGCAACGAGGCCAATCACCGACGCCAGGGAATTTGTCACACACTTACTATCTGGTAATTTTGCCGAATCCCTCTTTGTCGAGGGTAGGGTTCGTTAACGTGCCAACATCCATGACACGGGACCCACAGTTTAACGTTTCTTCCGAAAGACGGCGCAGCTCTTAAACCAAATTCCAAATTTAACATCGACGTTTTTTTTTGCCGGCACCAGGGAACTAACCCGGGCCTTCGATTTGAGAGGCCGCTGCACTGACCACTAGACCACAACGCCGATTTAAAATGATGTAATTGATTCAAATTTGACGTGAGATTTAAATAAAATGAAACCGCGCACAGTTGTCACCAAGCTAACAACAAAGTATATCGTCTAAACTTCATTAACTCTATAATGTAACCTTACGGCTTAAAACGTAAGAAAGTTCCTTAATTCCCCAATTTTAAGACAACTAAACCACTAAGTTCTATTTCAGGCGGTATAATGCAACATAAACCGTTCTTTGATGTTCTGCAAATTCATTTATATGCAAAACTTGCTCAAATTAGGGACTCTTAAATAATTCCGAGATAAAGATTAAGGACGCTTTTACAATGGAACGTTTTGTTATAAATTGAAAGCCATTTTCTTAATAAAAAAGCGGTTTTAATTGAATAGATGATTATATTGATTTAAAAATTACAGGGATAGGTCAAATTTTTCTAGTTGTATCAGACTAACGCCTGCATAAATATTGTTAAATATAGTCTACACAGGGTGAGTCGGGAGGAATGGGCCAAACTCTAAGGGTGTAATCTATGCATCAAAATAATAGGAAAAAACCTCAAATGTTGTTATCCAATGTTTATTTGTTTTCAAATTACAGCGTTAAATAAAATAATAATATGTTAAACCAAAATATGCAACATTAACAAAGTTTTAATTAAATCATTGGCTTAGTAAATTTTCAAAAATACCACCTTTGACTTCCAAATATTTAATGCTTCGTTTACGAAGGGCGCGCGTGGCTCTTCTAAATGATTCGTGCCTTTCTTTAATATTGAGTGCAGCATTTCGAATACGTCTAATTAATGTATCCCTAGTATCTACTTTTACTTTGTATACCTCATTTTTTAACCAACCCCATAAATTATAGTCCAACGGTGTGAGGTCTGGTGATCTAGGAGGCCAACTAATAGGACCATCGCGACCAATTCAAACCTCCGGAAACTTTGGATCCAAATATTGCTACAAAGTAAAAGTAGATACTAGGGATGCATTAATTAGACGCATTAGAAATGCTGCATTCAATATTAAAGAAAGGCACGAATCAATTAAAAGAGCCACGCGCGCCCTTCGTAAACGAAGCAGGAAATGTTTGGGAGTCACTGGGGGTATATTTGAATATTTACCAAACCAATGATTTATTTTAAACAATGTTAATGTTGCATATTTTGGTTTAACAATATTATTATTTAACGCTGTAATTTGAAAACAAATGAATATTGGATAACAACATTTAGGTTTTTTCTTATTATTTTGATGCATAGATTACACCCTTAGAGTTTGGCCCATTCCTCCCGACTTATATCACACTGCAGATATTTTGGAAATCTTCTTAAAAAACAAGAAAATTAAAAATACTAATTTTCAAAAAATACCCCCCCCCCCCCCCCTCCTTAATCCGCCCTTAATATAGAATAAAAATAAATGTTTTACCTTCGTTTAGTCATTAAAATAAATTTTAATGAGGGATTTAACGTGACTATATTAAAATGGTCTTTATAAGCAATCAGAGTGCACAAATTTACCTTGAGTTTTAAAGAAACTAGTGTGCAATAAAACGTTGGCACGTAGCAAACTCACATCTAGCAATAAATTAAATGCAATACTTGCAGGATACGATGTTTTCTTTACGCGGCGCCGGGCACTATATCTTACGCCCGAAAGGCCTGAATATAATGAATGCTTTTAAATAACATGTATAATTAATTAAAACGTTCTCTCAGGACGGCCGTATGTACGTCGCGTCGGCGTCGGTGTCGCGACGCTTAGTGATATATTTAAAATATGTGCCTTTTAGAAATTAGGGCAGAAAATTAAAAAAAAAATTAAAGAAAAAATGTAATTATTATTTTTATATAGAACCATTAAAATAATTTAATTTGTAATAGACCGGCAAGAGTGCATGTTTCAACAATGTCACTCCATGGTAAGCAAAAAACAAAAAGGAAGCGCCTCAGGCGAAAAATTGGGGACTGCCATGCCCAAGCTAATCCATTTGGGTTGCTTTAAGCAGCAACATATTTATATTTTATCAAAATTTTTTTTTTTCATTTTTGTTAAAACTCTTGCACAAAAGTTTTTACCAATAACTAACTAACCAAGCAACTTAGACTGTGACACAAATAACACTGGCGAGCAATATTTACTCACAGTGAAAGTTGCCTGGTTGGAGTTACTGGTTAAAAAGCAAAAATTTTGCGATTTATAAAAATAAAATTAGTACCAAGACGATTGCCATTGGACCATTGACATGGGGTTCTATTGTCACGAGCTCCAGTTTAATGCCAATGCCGCCCCCTTGGTATGGCCCCCTGGGCGGACCGCCCCCCCCCACGCTTTTAAATTTTAAAGATAGTCTGTAATTTTCGGGTTTCCAAAAAAATTACCTATTTTACAATAGCATGTCTTAACAGCAAATAGAGCGTCAGATAATATTTAAAATATAAAATACCAAAATAAGATAAACAGTGGTGTTTTCAGTTTTCTTTGTCAGAATTACCAGGCATCGCCCCCTGCCCCCTTCGCCCCTGGTTATAGAATATGTAGATAAAGTATAGTTCTTGAAGTATATTGAATCATAATGATTGATTATAACACTCACTGCAATCGGCCTCATTTTTTATGGCGTCCATTATACACTCGTTACATAATATGCTATTACAGATTCCATTGAAAACAACCAAAAAATCAAAATAATCCCGATTTAGCTGCGGTGGTAAATTTTGAATTGGTTAAAACCATCGCATCGCTATCAAAAGCAATAAATAGTTAAATAAAACTCAATTAAAAAGCAAAATCAAAATTTAAATAATTATATTTCCGTAACTATAAAAAGGTTGTTAAAAACGTCACTGTCAACCTAAAACTTTTGATATGACAACGCCAGATCAAAATTTCTGGTAAATCAAAATATTTCCAAACCATCTTTTTCGTAAGAAGAAAAGAAAGGGCAGTCCTAAAAGGTAACATAAAATGTAAAAAAATAGCATTTAATAAACTTGATTAGTATTTTTTGCAGGGCTGTCCTAGATTAAAGACGAATGATTAAAGACAATGCATTTTTTGAAACTTAAATTTGGAAGTAAAAATAATAGTAGTGCCTTAACCGCATCGGACAAAGACAACAAAGTCGAAGTAAGACATTTTCCCTTAGTTCAAGGTAAGTTGCTCAGTTTCTAAGTTTAACCAAACTGCTCCATGTACATCTGGGAAGCCTGGGAACTATTGGACAGCATTGTCGGGTGCTTATATTAACTTACATCACTTACATGCAAGGATAGAAAACTTGATCGCAAAATATTCCACTATATAAATATTTAGTATTTTAGGTATCTATCAAAATGATGAAGCTAATAATTCCCCAAAAAGTATCCGAACGAGTACCAGACTATACACTTCAATGTTGCCGGTAACTTTATTCACTTTTTTTAGAATCGAAAAATTTACCCTTTCCTAAAATGAACTCTAGTCACAATTCTTCTTCGTCTGGGGTGTTAATGGTTGGACCTAATTTTAGAGTTGGAAAGAAAATTGGGAGTGGAAATTTCGGAGAATTAAGGTTAGGGAAAAATTTGTACAATAACGAGCATGTCGCCATTAAATTGGAACCTTTGAAGAGTAAGGCGCCCCAATTGCATCTGGAGTATAGATTTTATAAAATGCTGGGACAAGCAGAAGGTAAACATAAATATGAATTATATTTTGTACAGGGTTATCCAACCAAGACTAGACAAGGCGATTTTTTGACTTTTCCTGTACTTTTATAAAAAAACTGAAATAGTCATCTTAAGTCATTTTCTCCCGCGAATTCGAATATCTTCCGCGAAAAACAATTGAACATCAAACAAAAGTACTAGGGGTCACTTTGATATTTTTTTAAATGGAACACCCTGTATATTTTTACGTTTTTAAATTCCACATAAAATTATAAATATTTTTTATTAAATGCACTATTAGTCTATACTTCATAGTTTCCGAGATATTGACTCTCGAAAAGCGACATTTTTTAACTTTGACAGCCTATAACTTTCTAACAGTACGTCTTAGAGCAAAACGGCTTACATGTCCCTATCTTCAATTTTTATTATCTTCCCAAAAAAATCAACTTCCGGTTAAACCGGATGTAACTCGAAAGAAGGAAATATAGTTGTTCCGGTTTAACTGGAAGTTGATTTTTTTGGAAAGATAATAAAAATTGAAGATAGGGACATGTAAGCCGTTTTGCTCTAAGATGTACTGTTAGAAAGTTATAAGCTGTCAAACTTCAAAAATGTCACTTTTCGATAGTCAATATCTCGGAAACTATGAAGTATAGACTAATAGTGCATTTAATAAAAAATAATTATAATTTTATGTGGAATTTAAAAATGTAAAAATATACAGGGTGTTCCATTTAAAAAAATATCAAAGTGACCCCTAGTACTTTTGTTTGATGTTCAATTGTTTTTTGCTGAAGATATTCGAATTCGCAGGAGAAAATGACTTAAGATGGCTATTTCAGTTTTTTTATAAAAGTACAGGAAAAGTCAAAAAATCGCCTTGTCTAGTCTTGGTTGGATAACCCTGTACATCGTTTGTCTTCCTATTATTTTTTTTATCATTGTCATTTCCTGATAAATTAAAAATAACTATATATATATCGCCCAATTTCTGTTTTACCCACATTTTCAAAGATGTTTGAAAATATTTTAAATTATAGAATAGTAAATTTTTTAGAAGAAAAAAAATTACGCTCTTCCTTTCAATGCTTATGGTTTTCGTAAATTTAGAGATACGGAAGTTGCAGCTGCAGAAATTATCAAAGATATTCAACAAAATGTTGATAGCAACCAAAAATGCTGTCTACTGTCCCTAGATTTATGTAAAGCATTTGATACAGTCAATCACAACATTTCACTTCAATGCCTATACAATATTGGAATTCGGGGAAATATTTATTTATTGTTAAAAAACTATTTAAGTAATAGAAAGCAGTTTGTTCAAATGGAAAATGTTAAAAGTTCACAAGAAAACATAACTTGTGGTGTTCCGCAAGGCTCAACCTTAGGACTTACTTTTTTTTAAATCTACATTCATTCTATAGCAAAATTAAATTTAAAATGAAAAATAAAATTGCTTGCTGATGATACTACTATTGTATATTTTCATGAAGACTATGCTCAAATTCATAATAACATTAACCACGACCTACAATATAATATGTAAATGGCTTGAAATTAATAAACTATTATTAAATTTTAATAAATCATCTGTATTGTTTATAAGTAAATCAAAATTAAAAAATAATAATATTTCTTCACTATCTTTCAATAATCATAATTTAATATACTAATGCAATAAAATGTTTAGGTTTAAATATTGATGAAAATTTAAGTTGGAAAAACATATTGAATATTTAAGAAGTTCTCTCTCCAATAATTGCCATTTTGTTTAAAGCTAAAAATTATATATCATTAAAATATTTAAAAAATTTATATTATTCTTTGGTTTATTTAAAATTACAGTATATGATTTCAATTTGGGGATCAGCGAATTTAACTACAATTCGGCCATTAAAAAAGCTATAAAACAAAATAATTAAATGCATACATAAACTTCCTTTTCTAGAACCAACTATAAATTTGTATGAACCAAACGAATAATTAAATTTAGAAAAGCTTTATAAATTAAAACTATGCATTCTAATACACTCTATTATTATTAAAGAAAAACAATCGAAAATAATATTTCATCCGACCAATACTATTTACAAAACCATCATATTCAAACACCCATAATAAAGAGTACTGCCAAAAATCAATATTATATAAAGGAATAACAATTTACAACAGCTTGCCGAAAAAAATGAAAGAAATATCAAAATTATGGACTTTAAAAAAAAACTAACGCAACATAAAAACGCCTTAAAAACAAATCTTAATCTTAACATAGTATAAAACAAAGTCCCTATAACCCTATATGTGCTTAAATCTTTAAAACTACGCAACGGATTTTGAAGCGGTTTTTTTTTATAGATAGAGTGATTCAAGAGGAAGGTTTTTATGTATAACTAGCGACCCGCCCCGGCTTCGCACGGGTGCAATTTCAGAAAGTGGCATGCCGGGTACTAATATATCGGGTTTGTATTTATACCAGCGGGTTGCAACGCGTATTGGGTACACGCTAGTTTTTATTATAAAATGCATATCTCTGCTAAAAATGGATGTAAAGGGGATACACTAAATGATTGATGCTTTTTCTTGATATTTTCGAAACCTTTGTAGATACAAATTTAAAATTTAAATATTTTGGTAAACTTTTTAAGCTGAATAGAACTGTGATCTTAAAAGTGTCGATATTTAAGAAATGTGGCCAGAAATAGGGGATAGTCGTGTAAAAATAGACATTCCTTTTTTTATGCTCAAATTTATAGTTTTTTTTTATGTCAAATTAGAATA
The DNA here is from genome assembly GCA_963969555.1 of Polydrusus pterygomalis. Classification (NCBI taxonomy): domain Eukaryota; kingdom Metazoa; phylum Arthropoda; class Insecta; order Coleoptera; family Curculionidae; genus Polydrusus; species Polydrusus pterygomalis. The sequence goes on from OZ018381.1 coordinate 54,978,490, forward strand.
ACCGGAAAAAGGTACTATTGGATGCGCCGTTCTTTAGATAAGCTTATTTAAAAATCACTAAGACCACAGTTTTATTCAGCGTACCAAACTATCTAAATTTTAAATTTGTATCTCTACAAAGATTTCGAAAATATTTAGAAAACCCCATCTTCAGAGTACCCCCTTTAAGGAGCTGTAGCTTCGTAATAACTGGACATAGGACACAATTTTATATGAAGTTATTACCTTATTTTTAACAAATCTACGTTTTTTAGGAGTGCCTAAAGTATTCCATCTTGGTACTTGCGGTGGACGATACAACGCGATGGTAATGGAACTATTGGGACCAAGTTTAGAAGATCTGTTTACACTATGCAGCAGAAAATTTCGACTAAAAACTGTTTTAATGATAGCCGATCAAATGTTGAGTCGCATAGAATACGTCCATTCAAAGCGACTGATCTACCGGGACATAAAACCTGAGAATTTCCTTATTGGTCGGTCAAAGTCCAAGAAAGAGAAAGTGATCCATATTATCGATTTCGGATTGGCAAAGGAATATATTGATCCTGAAACTGGGAAACATATTCCTTATAAGTGGGTGAATGTTGTTTTAACCCGTTGATGCGTTTAGATTAACGTATAAAACTTAAAACTTTTTTTTAAGGGACGATAACGTCTGAATTTATACTAGCCCAGTACGTAGGTGTCAAAAAGGGGTGTTTGAATGCAAAAGGTGGTGTAGTAGCGATTTTTTAGTATGTTGTTAGGCTTGGGGCCCTAATGAAAAATCCAAGTTTTCGACCTCGAGGCGCATGCGCTCGAGCCGCCATCTTGGATTTTAGGTACAAAAATTTGCTTTTTTGATAATAACTCAAAAACGGTGGGTTTTACGACAAAAGATATTCTATACAAAGTTAAAGAGGACAAAATTACCTACATTTTTGTAGAAAACATTTTTTTTTAGCACACCTATGTTAGGAGTTACAGCTCCGTGAAGTTACACTATTTGAAAAAAAAATTGGCTGTTAATAACTAAAATAAATAATTTGAAGAAGTAGTCCATGCTTAAAGTGGAGTTGAAAGTATAGAAAAGTAAGAAAAAACTAAAAGGTTTCCTCCACAAAATTTTGTGAAAGAATATAAATAATTTAAACAAATACAAATCATATTGAAATATTTTTCAAAGAGACTCCATTGAGAGAGGGTCATAAATAACCTTCCGTGCATCGAGTCTGTATGCGTCAGTGTGTCATGTGTCATGTCTAGCTTGCAGAAGGTTACGCTGTTATAATGGAAAATTTCCAAGTTGATTTGTGCTTTATTTGTGAGAAAGCTTGAAGTGAAAGTGGCGTCGTTGTAAAGGAAAGAGGTGTAAAGACACTTTTAAAATCGAGTGAGTTACGAGGTAATCGCGCACATACGCGCATTTTGAGTACACTATCTTCGGTAACTGTGCATGGCGCATGTCAAAAAAATTATAATAATGAAAAACTGATCGCCGCGTATTGTCGTAAAAAAAAAACGAACCTCAAGTAGCGTCGACATCCCGCAGATGTAGTATACCGACTTTTAATTTTAAAGCACAGTGTTTTCTCTGTACTGAAGAAATTACACCGGACTTTTTAAATAAACAAAAAAAAAGGACATCACTCATCCCATCGAGATTTCGTTTGTATGGTGCAACAATTGGAAGTCAAAACTACAATTTTAAAAGCAGCTGAAGAACGGGATGATGACTGGGGACGGGAAATAACATGTTTCAACTATATTCATGTTGAAAATAATATTCAAGTGCATAGTTTTTTTTTATAATTATGTAAAACTATAATGATATAAAATAAGAATAATAAAACAAAACTCAACCAAAATGAAGGTTCCCCATTTTTTTTTTCAAATAGTGCAACTTCACGGAGCTGTAACTCCTAACATATGTGTGCTACAAAAAATTTTTTTTAACAAAAAATGTACTAAATTTTCCTCTTTAAATTTGTATAGAATATCTTTTGTCGTAAAAGCCACCGTTTTTGAGTTATTGTCAAAAAATTTTTGTACCTAAAATCCAAGATGGCGGCTCGAGCGCATGCGCCTCGAGGTCGCAAACTTGGATTTTTTATTAGGACCCCAAGCCTAACAACATACTAAAAAATCGCTACTACACCACCTTTTGCATTCAAAAAACCCCCACGTACTAGGCTATACTTGCTGATCTTTATTTTTTAGAGAACATAAATCCCTAACCGGAACAGCCAGATATATGAGCATAAACACTCATCTAGGCAGAGAACAATCTCGGAGAGACGACCTCGAGGCGATGGGTCACATGTTCCTCTATTTCCTGAGAGGTTCGCTGCCGTGGCAAGGTCTTAAAGCGGACACTCTCAAGGAAAGGTATCAAAAAATCGGAGATACCAAAAGGACTACGTCCATAGAAACACTTTGTGAAGGTTGGTTTGGTTACTATTCGTTTTTAGCATCGTTTCTTATTTTATTTAATTTTTTTTTTAACGAAAACAATTAAGAAGAGTTTTTTCCTTCACTTCCTCAGATCCATCCTCGGGTTTTTTTTAAATTATGATCGAGCACAAGCACTATAGGAAAAATCCTTTAAGGCGCTCTGGGAGCGGTGCGTGTGCGAAGAAAGCGATTCACGTTTTTCTTGAATCGTTGGAGGTTATATTCGGTTGGAAACACGGTCTCAGAAAGGCCGTTCCACAAATGACGTCCTCCAAATAAAAAAGTTCTGAAACAATGATGTTCGGGGTGTACTAAGTTGAACCACATAGGCATGAGCGGTAGTGGTTCGTCGTGTGTTTCTGCTATGTATTGCTCTAGATGGAATCGAGCGGGCAATATCTGTCGAACACTTGCCATGGAAATATCTGTAGAAGAGTGTCAAATCACCAACCTGTCTTCGATGTTCTAAGCTGTCGAGGTTCTTAGTCAGCTCGTGGTCGCCGATTAGACAAACGGCTCTCCTTTGGATGGAATTCAACAACCGAAGGGTATGCTTCGGTGCAGAACTCCAGATATAAGAGCAGTATTCCAGTGATGCTCGAATCTGGGCTGAGCTGGGTTGGGAGAGAAAGGAACCTTGAAGATCAACAAAAATGCTGCCTACTGTACCCAGAGTTATGTAAAGCTTATGATTTGATACAGTTCATCCTAGCTTTTAATTCGGGGAAATATTTATTTGTTGTTAAAAAATTACTTACATAATAGAAAACAGTTTGTTCAAATGTTAAATGTTAAAAATGTTCACAAAGTAGGACCTACTTTTGTTTTTAATCTACATTAATTAAAAATAAAAAAATTAAAATTAATAATAAAAAAATTAAGTTTTATAGGTAAAGTAAAACTAATTGCTGATGATACTACTATTGTATATTTTGATGAAGACTATGCTCAAATTCATAATAACGTTAACCATCACGGTCTTATTTTCTAGGGCAACCGGATGAAGTGGCTATATATTTAAAGTATGTGCGAAATTTGGACTTTTTTGAAACGCCAGATTACGATTATTTAAGGAAAATGTTTAGAGACTTATTTATTAAGAAGAGTTATCCAGATGATGGCATTTTTGAATGGACAGGTAATTCAAAAAATTTAAACATATTTAATGCACTAATTATAAAATTTATTATTATTAATATATTTTTGTTCTCATTTGGTATCATCCTATTACAACCAGCGGCGTAACAAACATTCTCGCAGACCCCGCAAAGCGGGGGGCCCACATTGACAGCCCCTTCAAAACTTGCTGCCAGCTTTGCTTTTCATAGGTATTTCATTTCATAATTAATTTAATTTTTTTATATCCTGAGAATTTACCTTCGTTAAGTGAAGAAGAATTATAAGTAAAAGCGCGGAATTTACAAACGATATTACCATAAAGACTTGTCCATTGACTTTCCTAGTCAAGTTTTAAGCCTCAGAAAGGGACTTGGAGACAGTATTTCAAAATTAAAATCAGTGCATGAACTTGCGGATCTTTTATTAATAAAAAATCAGTGTGTTTCTTTAAATTTTCCAGATATATCTAGTGCACTGATGTTATTTCTAACTTTACCAGTTAGTTTGGCATCAGCGGAACGATCTTTTTCCAAACTTAAAATAGTAAAAACCCATTTACGTAATACCATGGGACAACAACGCCTTTAGGATTTATCCTTAACCAGTATCGGACACGAGTTTGTTAAAACATTAAATATCGACGAAATTATAAACGATTTTGCGAACAAAAAACTCTCAACGACCTGGTCGTTTTGAATAATACCTTATATAGTACTTGGTTGGTTGGTTGGTTGGTTGGTTGGTTGGTTGGTTAAAGGCGGGGGTCGGGTTCGACGTGTGGCCCAAGCTTCTTACACTGCAGCGTTCTGGCTCATTGTGCGCCCCATTCTTGTTAGAAAAGAATTGTTCCTTCTACGAGGTCCAGTAGTTTTCTTCCAAGTTTGTCGTGCGGGAGGTTGTCGCCACGTCGAATGTTTCCGAAGATTTTGAATCTTTTACGGTTTAGCGCTTCGCAACTGTAAATTATATAGGAGGCGGTTTCGTCCTCTTCGCCGCAAAGTCTACATTCAATGGGTCCATTATAGACTCCCATTCTTTGAAGGTGCCTTCCTAAGTGACAGTGGCCTATTAGTAGGCCGGTCACTTGTCTTAACTGAGGGCGCGTCAAGAGCAGCATTTCAGCTGATAGCATCTTCGAGGGTCTATCAATAACGGCCCGTACGTGTGCCTGGCCAGGTGTACCATTCCATCGAGATAGATGTTGCTTTTGCGCGAATCTTTCTAATGTTGTTTTGGTTACCTTTTTTGATATTCCAAGGGCGGGTTCTGGGCCCCTGAAATTTTGAGCAGATCCGGTTCTTGCCAGTTCATCTGCTTTTTCGTTGCCTTTTATCCCTGAATGACCAGGAACCCACAGGATTTCAACCCTGTTGTTTCTGGCTGCCAGGTCTTTTAGGTCGTTAAGGCACTCCATTGTGATTTTTGATGTAAATCGGAAGGAGTTCAGAGCCTTCAGGTTAGCTTGGCTGTCCGACAGGATATGTATCTTTTGGTCGTGATAGCCCTTTTCAAGATTCTTTTGTATGCATGCTTGTATCGCATGAACTTCTGCTTGGTATACTGTGGCGTAGTTTCCCAGGGGGATGCTGATTTCAGTGATTTCCATTCTGGGTATTTCGCCAAATATACCTGCGCCTACTCCGTTGGCCGTTTTCGACCCATCAGTGTACCAGACTAGGCCATTGTCTAGTGACGGAGATTTTCCTTTGGTCCACATATCAGGGTCACACCTGACATTAAATGGTTTTGTAAAGTTGTATTTCGCTTTCATGCGATCGGTTTGCATCTCCAGGAGCTCGTTGTTGATAAGGTCCGTGGCTCTTGTGTGCCCTATTTTCTCGGGGCCTTGTTAGTCGGGGCGTTTGCTTTCATCCTAGAGGCGCTGCAGTTGACCTCCATTTTGTATAGTACTTAATAACATAATGTTTGTGCAGACTTGTTGAGTGTTCATGTATTTTACTGTTTTCTGTCTTTTGGATTCAATGAGGTTCGATCACTGCTACCCCCGTTACTACCATACATGGTAAGCAACATTATAAGTGGTGTTTTAAAATTTTGATTTTGCAACATGTTCGTTGAAATATTACATAATATAGGTAATGACTTAATAACTACCTATGTTATGTCTACCAGTCTACCTAGGATTATAAAATAAATTCGAATTGTTTGCTGTTTTAATAGTAGGTACTTAACACATAATGTGGGTTTAACCCTAATTAAATTTTTACACAATTAACGAATTCAAAAATTCATAAACCTTAACCTGATAGTAATGAAAATAAGAACTATCATTTTCCATTCGTTATAGAGAGGGGGCCGCTGAAAACGTTTGCGGGGGGGGACATTCAGTTTTTGCTACGCCACTGGTTACAACAGAAAAGGTACATATTAAAATTCCCGTTATTTACTAAAGAGGATTAAATTTAGTTCGTCAAAATCTTTGGGTCTCATAGTATTCCGTATTTGATAATTTTGATATGCGATGGCGTTTAGTTTTTTGAAATTAAATCGTTTTACTGACAAAACAAAAAAAAATTTCACACCGCAAAACCTGATCGACTTGAAATTTTAAAACCACACCTGTCAGTTAAAGACGGTTTTAAATTTAGAAACCTTTAGTGAATACGGCTGTAAAATTCAAAAACAACATCATGCTTTTTCTAGATAGAGTTTCATGGCTTAACACTGAAGAAAGAAAGGAGGTTCACAAGACGAAGACGTGAAAGGTGGTAAACAGTTACCTACTTCTCATATTTATATATTATTTTATTTTGCTTTTAATACAACAATAAGTGTTATATTGAATTTTTTTAGTTCGGCTTATGTAGCAGCTCTGACAGTACAGTGCTTGCGGAAGTAAAATATGCTTGTTTCTTAAGCCCGAGGGTACTTTAGGGCGAAAAAAGTTTGACATGGCATTTAGTACAGGCTGTCCTGTAGTTCCTATATTTGTTTGTCGTAAAAACTATTTTTTGAAGTTGAAAATGTATTTACTAATTCGCAACTGAGATGACATTTCCGGAATTTTAATTCAAGCTCGCTGGAGATTCGGCAAGAAAATTTTATGCGAAAGCTACACTCCCCGACAATAAATTCCGGACAAGAAAAATTAAAGTCATTTTGATAGTCCTGTAATTTTTTAATTTCTTTTCTGATTTTATTGAAATGTTTAGCAAAGTGTAGCCCTATGTTTTGACAAGTTAGCCTAAATTTTAGATTTTAAAAAATACTGATGGCTCGACCAATATATAGGGAAAAACAAAACTTACTTTTTTACCTCTATTTTCTTAACGCCCTGTGGAAAAATTGAGCGGTGAAATGTAGCTTTGTTACGTTTTGTTTTAAAGTGTGACCCTTTTTTGACAGAATGTTTTTTCGTTCACCCTAATATCTGCTTTTTGAGAAAAGATACTGATGTTTAAAAAAAGTGGTGCAATTTTTTAAATTTTATTTACATTCCACTAGAAAACAGGCCAGGCCTTTGCTATGATATTTTGCCAGTATAAAACACTCTAGTGAAATAGTCGTATGTAATTTTTGGAAAATTGCACACCACTTATGGGGCTTTTTGCATATTAATATGATGGAAATATTCTGCTAGACTCTGTACCTAATTACCTCAATCTACTAATAATAAAACCTTAAATAAATGAAGTGCCTTGTAAAAAATCCCTTTTTTGGTTTGAAAACATAAAAAACAGGCTCATCCTTAAAACATTATACCAGACCAGCAGCACATCGACGTGTCTATATAAAGCCCATTTTTCCCTCGCATAATATCAAAAATTCCCTTTATTAAACCGATACAATATCGCTATAGAAAAGAAAATATGTTAAACAGGTTTTTACCGACCGGGAAATTTAACTTCCCCACCTCACTGGATTTTATTCTATTACAAATCGTTTTTGGGTCCGCATTTTTTACATCACATGTTGTAAACTGTGGCATTTTTTATCTGTTCGGTGTTCTTTGTGTCGCGTTATTTTATATTTCATTGAAATATTGTGCATCGTTATCCTTTATTGGGATTTTTTGTAATATTTCTTCCCGGTCTGTTTGGTTGATTCAAGGAAGTTGTGGTAAGGTGACGGGTTTTTGAGCCAGGGTACTTTTTTACAACATTTTAATTGTTTAGAAAAAAAAAGAAAAGCACAAAGTCTTCCTCCACAATCTTTACTCCAAATGACTAGGCGAACCTAGAATCACATCGACATGTTTCGAGTGCAGAAACACTCATCATCAGGAAAACAAAGTGAAAGGCAAAATGCTGATGTTTTTAGCAATAGAGAAAGTAATAGTGGGATTGAGCCGTAATGGAGCTTTTAATGGTGTACAAGAGGTGTAAAATTGAAGAGTCAAAATACCGACAATCAAGACTTCAGCATAGGCTATATCTTTTGTCGCCGCAACCTCTTTTACCTCCCCCCCCCCCCATAAAAAACCATATCCACGCCCTTACCTTTCGCCCCCTCTTCCCCTTGGCCCCTTCAACCACGCTACGCCACTGCCAACATGCTTATTGGAGTGTGAAGTTTGAGCTGTTGGTTTTGGATAAGAAGGGGCTTCCAGATATTGGGGATATCTATACTTGGTTTACTAAATATATGGGTAACCATTTTGTTGTTTCAGGGTAACCATTCTGTTTTAAATCTTTTTCGATATTTGAAATTTCAAATTCAAAAAAATTCAAACCCTGAAACATTTGTAACTAATACCATCTGAAAACTTAAAAATCGCGAAGTAAAAACTAACACCTACAGAAATGATAGAGGAGCAAGCATTTCTTACAATACCTGATGTTAAGGGGATTTCTGAAAAGACTAGAAGGATAATTAAAAACTATAATAACAAAACAGCCTTCAAATCCGGAAATACGCTTAGAAACTTTCTTACAAAAGTAAAATCCCCCAGTAATGAAAACACAAAAAATTGTATCAATCAAATCTTTTTAGGTTACAAAATAAAGATAATGAAGGTCCGACAAGGTAATTTTTTTGATATTACTTCATTGTCTACCACATTCAAATTTTTCAATATTATACCCTTTTTAATAATTTAATTCCGGGACCACAAAAAGTATAAGACTTTTTTTGAACTAATTTAACAATTTAGAAGCACACGTATTCAATGCTTGTAAAATACCTTTAATAAATAATATTAACGCTTAACTCAGTTAGAAATTCGTGGCGGAACATTGCTAAGAAGCCCATGGCGAATTATTTAAAAAAGGGGGAATAAAATAGGCTGTGATAAGTATCTGGCAGCTTCATATCTTTAAAGTGTAAAAGTCGTCTTAAGGTTAAGTGGTTTTATACAGTCAAAGCGTCTAAAAAAGACATACTTGACACAAAAAATCTTTAAGGAGGAATGGAGGAATTTCTGATTATTTCTTTTTACCACGCTTGTCCTCGGGCATTCTTTTTATTTTGTTTTGTTATATTCGCTTATAAATAGGGGCTGTAAAGTAAGAGTTGACCCCAATTTATTTTTTCAAATTGATGCTTTCTTAAAATAAAAATTACACTATGCTAAAATAAGGCAACGGAAGCTATGAAAAATTAAAAACGATTAACTATGAATTATTAATTATATTAATAATGATTTAAAAATACTTCTTTCTTGGCTTCAATCAAATAAACTTACGTTAAATTTTAAAAAAGCTTATTTTATGTTTATAACTAAAAATAAAATAAATTCCATCGTTAACCCCTTAACATTTAATAATGAAAATATTTAATATTCAAAAACGACAAAATTTTTAGGATTAGTTTTAGACGAAAATTTAAATTGGAAATGCCATATCCAGTACATTATCAACTCGATTTCTCCTTTAGTATCTGTTTTGTACAGAGCTAGATATTTTATTCCTTTGAAATACTTAAAAAATATATATTTTTCATTAATATATTCAAAATTACAATACTTAGCTTCTCCATGGGGATCTGCTTGTTTATCAAACTTAAGACCATTACAAAAATTGCAAAATAAAGTTATTAAATGTATACACAAATTACCACATTTAGAACCAACTGCTAATCTATATAGACCGAAAGGGTATTTACACGTTCAAAACATTTATAAATTAAAAATTTGTATTCTAATTCACTCTATTATTTTAAAAGAAAAAAAATCAAACATAACACTTCAGGAGAATAAGACATTACATGATCATAACACCAGACATTGTATAAATTATCAAACTATACCAGTAAAAAGTAATTTTGGAAAAAAATCGCTGTTATATGACGGAATAATAAAATATAACAATCTTCCAAAAAATATCAGAAAAATTAAAAAATTGGCAATTTTTAAAAAACAATTAAAGGGATATTTACTAAATAAAATTATATGTTTATACTATTTTTTTTTTGAAATTGATTTTATTAATGAATTAAATTGGATTAACTTTCATTTTTTTTATTATTTTTTTTATGGTTATTATTTTCTATATTATGTTGTCACTTTCCATGTAATGAACTGTAAAAGTTAGTTTGGAATAAAGACATTTTGAAAGTTAACTTATAAATATAAAACTTATTCTTTTATTTTGGCATAATATACTCTAGAACCCTACCTTTCCATTACGCAACTACTAAACAACACCAATCAAAACGGTATGTAACGTTATAAATCTTGTTTTCATTTATGATACAAAATGTATGGGAAACATCATCGTATTTTTAGAGACAGATTGATGGAACATCATGTCACATGGTAAAGCGCTTTCGCCAAGACGAATCGTCGGCAACGTAAAATGATTGCTATAAAAATAACAAATCGCACGGAAGCTTTCAACTTTTTTAAAAATAAATTTTCTCTATAATATATAAAGTGCAAATAAGGGTCATCTTTTAAAAATGCCGTTATCGTCGTGTCTATTTTTAAATCAGCTAAAATTAATTTTCCTCAATGTTACGATTTGTACTCTTTTAAGTAATCGCACCCTCAATGCAAAACTAACACACACGGGGAGATAATAATATAGTTATTAATGATACTAGTTCGATATAAACACCATAATGAAAGGTGTGCAACGTTAAACCACGAGGCGTCAGCCGAGTGGTTTAATTGCACAAGTTTCATTAACAAAGTTCATATCGAACGTGTATCATTCAAAATTTATTCTACGACAGTGCAAATAGATTTTTTCTACTCCTTACTCGGTAAGTACTTCATTTTGATACTGATTTGAGGGAGGTAAGTACGGTTTACCTCCCTAGGGAAGTACAAAGTACGCCAGCATAGAATTCTCGGTAACTCTTTCATCACTTTTATTAATACTGCACCAATCCTTGAAGTCCTTGTAACACCGATTGTACCGTTCCTTCGATTTCTGAGGTAATAGAGCAGCGCAAGCTGCATTCGCAACTGCATCGATATCCATTTTTTCGATTTCTTAAAAAAACTGACACTGACAGAACGTTTGTTTGATCATGAACATTATGAATTCCATAGCAATCAAGGTGTCAACACTAGGAAACCTGTCATACATACAGGGTATTTCAGTTGGATAGCTCAAATTATAAAATTAAAAAACATGTTTTTTTAAATTTGAGGGAACTGGCGTAGAAAAAATATAATACAAAACTCGGGAGGCAGTATTCTTGACCAGTCTCGGACTATTTTGCAAGCCCTCGCTATCGCTCGGGCGCAAACTATATCCTCGGCTGGTAAGTATCACCTGCCTCCCTTGTAGTGTAAATAACTATTATTCGTCTAAATTTCATTGATCTCAGATAACGTTTTCGTAATTTTTAAAATTTTCAGGTGTCCATATTAGTCGATATATTATGGTAACCGCATTTTTGATTGTTTCAATTTCGATTTTGACAACGTCATTATCGCCGTCTAATTTTCTATTGTATGCAAAGTGTTGGCCAAAAATAATTTAAATATGGAAGATTCTGAATCCGAAAGTGTCCCTTCGGATGTTTACAATAAATAAATGCAATCCGCTTTTCTAAGTAATAATAACAAATAAGTAGTTTGCACCGACTTTTTTTCTGTTTTTGTATCATCTTAACATTTGGATGTTATTATGAATTCATAATGGCACTGAGTGCTATTATGAAGGTCATAATGATGTCGTAGATTAATATAATAAGGGTATACGGTATAGATCCAACATACAGTGTGACCAGTTAGTAAAGTCCGCATCATATGGGATTTTTTTTTTATTAATAAATTTATTCGAAATTTAACTTTGGCATCAAGTTCTGCTTCGATCGAGATGAAAATTAAGCAAAAAATAGTAGTCACGTGATTCGCATTATCTGTCAAATTTTAATTTTTTCCAAAAAATAATTCAAAAGTAGGGTTATTTCTGAAAGTATCGAAAAAAGTTATTATAAAAAGTTTTTTTAAATGCAGTTTCTAGCCCACATGCAAAATTTCAGCTGCATAAGATAATTTTGATTTTTTACCCATATTTTGTAAATTGCACCACTTTTGCAAAATAAGACTCAACGAAACCTACATAAAACTTCTTAGTTTTGACAATGCTTTATTTCAGATACATTTTCTTTAAAGTAGCGCCATATTAAATGTGTTTTTTTCTACAAAATCAAAATTGTGCTATTAAAATTTGGGCGCATGTGATGCAAATTTTATTTGTTTTTGACCCTGTATAAGGTAAATTAATAAAATAAGTATTTTTAAAAACATAGTTTGTGTCTGAAAGTAATTCACCTTAATATTAAGACAAAAAAGAACACAGTGTCATCAGTAAAGTGTTCATTTAAGGTTTGTTCCTACAGCGAATTCCCGACAACTTCATGACAATTTTCAAACCAACTTTACGGCGCAAGTCTGATTTCTGACCGGTTTCAAACTCTTGTGGGAACAGGCGTTCGAAATCAACTAACTTCGGTTCGGTGTTTAAAACTGAAGAAATTTTAAACGATGGACATAACCTCAAAGTTTATATATTTTGTTATCGTATTCATAATTGTTTTATTGTTATTTCGTTAATTAAACTCGTTTGGCTCGGCCCAATAAATAAACTTAAACAAACTAAGTAACTTTTATAAAATGAATGAACAAAGTTATGAAGGTAAATATTTCTGAATCTTCATCACATGACGCAATGTCCCTCATTTCTCAATTTAATAATAGAAAAAGTCTTATACAAAAGCAAAAACCGCAAAAACACGTCTAACAAAAATAGGTTATGTCATACGTTATGCTAGCGTTTAACCGCGCATGCTCCGGACATTTTACTGGCAAAAGATTCGCAAACTGCTCTGACAGTTGGCAAACTATCAGAGAAACGTGTAGGAACAGCGACTTTGGGTTTTCAAACTGTCCAAAATCTTTGTGGGAATACTTTTATATTTACTGCGCAGAATCCTGACTGTCAAGGACTGTTTCTGATCGCTGTAGGAACAAACCTTATTGAAAATGAATTTTAGTGGTGCGGAAAAAATCAAAATTATCTTATGCAGCTGAAATTTTGCATGTGGGCCAGAAACTGCATTTAAAAAAACTTTTTCTTATAACTTTTTTCGATATTTTCAGAAATAACCCCACTTTTGAATTATTCTTTGGAAAAAAATAAAATTTGACAGATAATGCGAATCACGTGACTACTATTTTTTTGCTTAATTTTCATCTCGATCGAAGCAGAACTTGATGCCAAAGTCAAATTTCGAATAAAGCTATTAATAAAAAAATCCCATATGATGCGGACTTTACTGGTCACACTGTATATTTTCCTGATATGCACAAACTAATATGTTAGGTACTGCTTTTAAGCTGTTACTTATCCGAAAAGAATTTTTATAACGGATGATAAATCCTGCACATTTGTCCATTTTGCATCCCGCCTGCAACTGACAAAGCATTTTTCTTTCCTGATTGATGCCCTGGAGCAGCTTTATTGCAAGCGCATTCTGATAAATTGTCAGCTGTTAATTGACTAATCAGGGCTGTCAGTCTCGTGCGAGTGACACACAATTATTGAATATCGGTTATAATTGATTTCAGTTATACCATGAATCATTATATTTAATAATGCAACGAATCAAATCGCATTAGACTACTTTAAATCGATTCTCTAAATATTTATCTTTGGTTCAATCGACCTCACCGAATCAGCGGAAATAAGCAAATAATGAAAAATGAAAAGATGCAAAAAAACCTGAGAAGGATATTAATTGTGGGCCTCCAGCCTCCACAAAACAAAAATACCCAGGTCGATTCTTCACGTATAATTCCAATGACATTTCTATGAAGCTAAAGCTTTTTTGCCACATCGCTTGCAGGTTTACTTTGGTCTCCTGCTAAATTATTAACCAATGCGTTATTGTGTGTCTTCGGCTTAAATTCAGACAATGGAGAGTGATATTTGGTGTCCACTTGAGTGAATATGCATGTGCTGTATATCAGCATATTTGCGTAGCAAGTTAAGCTGCAAATAATACAGAGTACACATCAAATAGCTTAAGGATATACTATAGGCCTGAGAAGGCTTGTCGTAGTCTCTCTTTTAACGTGTACTTTGGGATGTGAATTTACGGTTAGGATAATAAGAAGTTCTTACAGATACCATATCAAGAACAAGCTTTTTTTATTACGCGTCCAAGAGTTTGTCCATTGATTAAAAATAAATATTGTTATTCAGGTTCTTCAGTGGACATTGTTATGAAGGTAAAGGTTTTTTAAAAGGTAATGAATTTGCTTAGAATGATTTGAAATGGATTTTACCCTTTGAATTAAAACTAAGCAGGTTGTTTCAGCTTGAAAACTTATTGTCTCGGTACCAAATCATACATTGTGAAAGTAACGAAGTTACGAAGTTACCCAGATAGTAGGTGACTTTCTTAAGACAAGAATAGATTAGATTTTTTAAACAATGCCTTAAACTAAATTTTGGGACTTCAGAAGTCGATAGTCAATCCTGTAATTTAAGCGCAGAAGATAATAATTTGTATAATAGAATATTACTTTTGACCGATCAAATGAATCTACTCGTAGTGAAACAAAAACAGCTTCTCAACGCAATATTACTATTATTTAATAATTAGGTAAGTTGTTCTTGTTATCCAAATCTATGTTCAAAGTATTGATCTAAGAGAGACTAGGCATGTAAGTCATAAACTTTTTTCCGACAATATTAAAAATGGGCTTTTTCAATACATTTTTGTTGTTACGTAAAAAAATTGTTCAATGGAAAATCCAATAAATTAAATGGTTATTTCTATAAACATGGCTTAAAGTCGAGTTGTCCAGAAGTGGATTTACTCCCACAAAATAGGTATATTAAACTCTCCCAATATAGAAGCATAATACAAATATTACAGTTCAAGACAGCGGACGTTATCCATCAGATTTATCTGGTTTTAAAAGCATCGCTGTATCACTTAATATCATTTTGGCTTTTATTCAAGCAAGCGCTGTCAAGGAGACGATATTAAAAATTGCAGCTTGATGCTACTCGTAGCTAGAATATTTCACAGTGCTCCCAACATACTTTAAAGGGTTTTCTAAACATTTTCCTTTCAAAGTTTTGTTTTTAATAATGCAGGCGGCCTTAAGGAAAATAATACTAGTCAATAAATACAAAAAAAAATTGCGACTGATGTTATAATGACTGTACGGGGGAGTTTAAATAATCCTGATTGAGCATTCAACAACCAGATTTTTTTCCACCCCGTATAGATTTTGAGTTATAGAATATATTAGTTATTTTAGTTTTATTTTATAAGAAGAACAAAAAACAAGATATTTTAAGGATAACAGGATTTATTTACAAAAATGCACATAAAAATATATTTATAGTAAATCTTTTGTACAGTTGACGACATATAAATTCGTACACTCCACCCATACATAACTCAATTACAACAAAATTGGGTAAAACGAGTTTCTCACCTTGCTGCTTATACCTGGATGGAACAATAGGAAAATTGTAAGATAATACCAGGAAAACTACAACTTACTTACTTACTTCTGGTATAATCCGGAGTTAGCCCTTCCCAAATTTCTTCTATTTTAACAAATAACTCTATTTCATTCTGTGGTTTAAAATTTATTTTCTACATTTTTTTTACCATCAATCCCCAAACATTTTCATTTGGGGATTTAAATCAGTACTTCTTGAGCACCAAGGCAGATATGTTACGTTGTTTTGTCTAAACCTGTTTCCTATATTTCTTGCAGTAGGCACATGGCAGTTATCCTGCTGAAATATTAAGTTATTTCCTTCAAAAACTATCGCGGCAGAAGGAAGAAAAACATTTTCCAAAATCTGAAGATATATATTACTGTTTAGTGTTCCACCAATATTCCAGCATACACCTGCACCGTAAACACTTATCCATGCCCACACATTAACGGAGAAACGTCCACTGGTTTGCTTTTTTTTAGGATAGTTCTCATCAAATCGGAAATTTGGTGGTCTATATACTCGAATCCTTCCATTGTAGACTGAAAAGTTTTTCATCGAAAAAGATAACATTTTGCCAAAAAAAATTATTTTCTGGTAAATATTGCACAGCAAACCCAATTCTTTGTTCCTTCCAGGCTTTCGTTCAATATTTCATCGCCTAACATGAGTATATTGAGAAATTTCAGAAAGTATTAAAGTCCATGGCGGTTTGGAAAATCAACTTACGATCCTCTCGCAATCTATCAGCGCTCTGGAATCTTCTTGGATTGGTCATTAGAGCTCTGACTGATAATCCAATGATTTATTATGGTGAACTATACTGTTTCACTGCCATTTTCCTATTCTAATGATGATGCAAATTTATTCCATACCCCGATAATAATTTGCTAATTAGCGATCTTGGAGTTTAATCCATCCTAACGCGACAATGCATAAATTTACTGTTGATGCCGTCAACTAATGACCAGACCGAACTTGATCGACACGTTCTTCGAGAGAATGTGACGCATTTATCGATACTTTTAAAGCAAATCGATTTAATCAAACTTCTCAGTTGCACCTCAGATAGAATATCGTGTTTCTTACGCCTTTGCATCACAGCTCAGCTTTTTTTTAGAGCTTATATGTTCATTTTTTGGAATTTTGTTTTGTCCCTCTTTATTCTGCCATGGATACGTATACATTAGGATGACGTTCAACTCGTCAACTACATTTTAAATCCTCCGAACATAAAGATACCTAATACCACAGAATATACATGGTTGGGCAAATGTTCCGGAACGGCTTAATTACAGGCGAACGAAAAGTGATATCGGATCCGGGTTCTGGGCAATCTATAGGACTAAAATTTTACTATTTGACTATTATACCCTATGTCAGTAATGTCACCAACTGTCAAGTGTTGACGTTATTTTTTTTTTTAATGGAACACCCCGTATATTTTTACATTTTTCAATTCCACATAAAATTATAATTATTTTTTATTAAATGCACTATTAGTCTATACTTCATAGTTTCCGAGATATTGACTCTCGAAAAGTGACATTTTTGAACTTTGACAGCTTATAACTTTCTAACAGTACGTCTTAGAGTAAAACGGCTGACATGTCCCCATCTTCATTTTTTATTGTCTTCCCAAAAAAATCAACTTCCGGTTAAACCGGATGTAACTCGAAAGCAGGAAATATAGTTGTTCCGGTTTAACTAGAAGTTAATTTTTTTGGGAAGATAATAAAAATTGAAGATAGGGACATGTAAGCCGTTTTACTCTAAGACGTACTGTTAGAAAGTTATAAGCTGTCAAAGTTCAAAAATGTCACTTTTCGAGAGTCAATATCTCGGAAACTATGAAGTATAGACTAATAGTGCATTTAATAAAAAATAATTCTAATTTTCTGTGAAATTTAAAAAAGTAAAAATATACAGGGTGTTCCATTAAAAAAAAAAATAACGTCAACACTTGACAGTTGGTGACATTACTGACATATGGTATAATAGTCAAATAGTAAAATTTTAGTCCTATAGATTGCCCAAAACCCGGATCCGATATCACTTTTCGTTCGCCTGTAATTAAGCCGTTCCGGAACATTTGCCCAACCCTGTATAGCTACGCCAAGCTATATAGTCTGTGCTAATACCCTATGTATAACGTATCTCAAACAGCCCACAATGAATGACATTTTAAGTTCTTATAATATAAACAGTAGATAAAATAGTTTGTCAATAAAATTAAAATAAATTTTGTACTTATCACGATTAATGAACGTGGAATCTATATTATATCATAATTTAATTCCCTATATTTTATTAAAGCGGATATTCTGAAGATAAAAATATCAAAACTGAAATAAAGCCCTTTATTCGGATGGATTCCCGATTGGTGTGAGCGGTTCACGCCGTAAATCTAAAATCCCATCAGTATTTTTGCCACAAAAAAGTTTTATTCAGGTAATGGGTTTATGAAACAAAGCTGATAGAAAATATACTTTCCCTGAAGCTTACAAACCTTTGCAGTTGGTATTGTAAATTAATTATTAACCCGAAACGAATAGGGACCTACATAGGACAGGGTGTTATGAAAATTACTTTATTTAAATTATTATATTTTTTGTTCTTGCGGGTGTAAAGTAGGTACTTTAGTCCCTCAAAACGGAGATTAAAAGGGTCATTTTATACACATATTATCTAATTTTAGTAATACTGGAAGTGCAAAAAATGATGTTATAGCGAGAATAATTTAATCTCTAATATGGTTGTTGCTATAGTGAGGGATTAAACCAGTAATTTGGTTTATAATATCAATTAATGGGTGAGATTTCATAAATTTTCTTTTCTTTAATTAACCGATTAAAAAGTTGGGTGGCCGATATAACTGTGAAACAAATTAAATATTAAGTATATATCATCGGTTATCGATAACTTTCTAGAATTAACCTGGCATTCACCCCATTTCATTATGTTCAAAAGCACGTACCCCTTTGGAATTCATCGACACTTGACGATTTCCTTGACAAAACATCTAATATTTCCGCATTCTCTATCAGGCTAACGATAAAGGGCACGCAAAATTCAAATGCTTGCTACGATCTTTGTAATATTATTGGCATGAAGAGACGGCAAAACGTCTATATTATAAAAGAAAAGACACCAGTATATATAAGATGACTTTCAGCAGTGCGACAATATAAATTCTTTTCGTTTGGAGGTTGACACTAACAAAAATAGTTTATAAAAAATGGATAAGAGAAAGTCTAACGTCTTGTCCCATCTTATATCTATCGTTTTAATGCAATGGTGTTATTTGATAGTGACTTGGACAAGGAACAGTTCAAAGTATGAAGGTCACTCCGAAATTGGTAATAAAGCAATCTAGGCACCGGAATCGGGAATAAATAAGTTATCCATCTAAGGATGATTTCTAGATTTTGGGGATACGTCTGTAATCATACATTTTCTTTGAACATGCCTTAAGGTGGGAGTATCAACATGGTTGCCAACCTATAACCTATTTCGCGTATATTTATTTATTTTTTCTAGCTTTTACACAAAATTTAAATAAAATCATTATCGTCCTCATATTTTATAGGTAATAATTGACATATTAAATAAATATCAAGGAATTTCATTAAATATTTTAGGATAATTGTATAGCGAAAAATATCGGGTAAGATTTTTTTCAACATTATTATGTATGTTCTTTCACAATACACTTATCCCAAAATTAGCAATAAAATAAATAGATATTTTTGTTATATGTCAGATATTACCTAAATATTGTACCGACGATATTAATTTTATTTAAATGTTAGTTAATCTAATAATAAACTAAAAAAAAGCAACGCGAAATAGGTTATAGGTTGGCAATAGATGGAATGACGTTGAGAATTCCACCTTAAGTAACATGTTTAAGCGTACAGTGGGGTTAAAAGAATATTTAAATGCTCAACTTATAATTAGGCAAATCATATAAAATATTTACGTAATTCCGTGCTATACCAAATCGTATTTTACTGTAAGTTAATAAAGTAATTTGCTTAATGCAATAAGCCTCTAGGAACGGTACAACTTTACGTTTATTTAACGTAAAAGGAGCATATATAGAGCATTTGTTGATTCGAATTACATTTAATTTCGCAGTCAGCGTTGTTGATTTAACAGTTTGATTCATTAGGATTTTACGGGCTGATCACTGATGATAAACATTCATAAGGCGAATTTAAATTAGAGACCATTCGAAATAGTGTACTAACAGTCTTGCTATTGTATTATTTACTGTTTTCTTGTAACTGCGGTAACCTGAATATTTTCCAATGAATAAAAAAATTTTAGGTACCTAAATCAAATGAAATGAATACTGTCTTCAAAGAAAGCTTTCCTCTATTGATTTGTCAAAGGTAAAATATAAATATATTTGGATTTATAAGTTTATATTCAATATCACTGAACCTCCTTAAAGCTCACATTCTCCAAAGCTTTATTATTGTATATACTATAACACCATTCTATATACAGTGTCACCAGTAAAGTCCGCATCATATGGGATTTTTTTTTATTAATAGCTTTATTCAAAATTTGACTTTGGCATCAAGTTCTGCTTCGATCGCGATGAAAATTAAGCAAAAAAATAGTAACGTGTTTCGCATTATCTGTAAAATTTTAATTTTTTCCAAAAAATAATTCAAAAGTGGGGTTATTTCTGAAAATATCGACAAAAGTTATTGGAAAAAGTTTTTTTAAATGCAGTTTTTAGCCCACATGCAAAATTTCAGCTGCATAAGATAATTTTGATTTTTTATCCATATTTTGTAAATTGCACCACTTTTGCAAAATAAGACTCAACGCAACTCAACTCAATATTAAGGTGTATTACTTTTAGACACAAACAGCGTTTTCAAAAATACTTATTTTATCAAGTTACCTTATACAGGGTCAAAAACAAATAAACTTTGCATCACATACGACCAAATTTTATTAGCCCAATTTTGATTTTGTAGAAAAACACACATTTAATATGGCGCTACTTTAAAGGAAATGTATCTGAAATAAAGCATTGTCAAAACTAAGAAGTTTTATGTAGGTTGCGTTGAGTCTTATTTTGCAAAAGTGGTGCAATTTACAAAATATAGGTAAAAAATCAAAATTATCTTTTGCAGCTGAAATTGTATTTAAAAAAACTTTTTCTAATAACTTTTTTCGATTATTTCAGAAACCCCACTTTCATCTCGATCGAAGCAGAACTTGATGCCAAAGTCAAATTTTGAATAAAGCTATCAATAAAAAAAATCCCATATGATGCGGGCTTTACTGGTGACACTGTATAATAAATATTTTCCAATTATTAATAGGCGAACTAAAACTGAAAGCCCCTAACGTATTTTACAATTGTTTTGCTTCCATGCAAATATATTATTTCTTTTGTGCATTTGCCTCATTTTTCTGCCAAACAGTTTAATTACAATTAATTACAATCCCCCCCTTTCCCCACGACCAATTCCTGACTGCACCACTGCTTTGTGCGTAAAGACACCACATAAAAATCATTGCATTAAAGCAAGTTGGCAGAAAATGGAGTTTCATGATGGGACCCTTCAAACAATTACCGCTTAATATCCCTTTTGAATCAATTTTAGGGCCTATGGCTTAAGGAAGGGCTTCGCCCGAAACTATGTGTCACAGGGATTCTTAACGAGATTACCATAGCCATTACTAAATTTCCTGAAGGAAGAAATGAACAGTACAAATTGTATTTGTGCAGTAACCAATGGCATAAAGCATTAAGCCCGAATTTAAGTCGTATTCGAGATTATGTCCCTTTTGAAGTTATAAGTTTTCAAGTGGACATAGCACACAATTTTATATGAAGGGTCTTGCTTTATTTTTCACCAAAATACTAAATCCCAAATTATTGACGATACCTTTCAGGACACCCTGTATAATACCTTATAAATCCATTAAATTCACTCTTAACCCCTATCTCAGAGCTTTTAAAGCTCGATTTATTATTTTTCTTTCCACTTTAGTGGAAAACAATGTCTGAGATCCAAGGGCACAGAGCCAAATAGTTTTCGCAGTTCAAGTGAAAAGCCCGGCTCCACAATCCGGAATGCTTGAAAGTGCATACAATTTTTTCACAGGAAAAATTTGATGCATGAATGGTATTTAATAGGACTATATCTTGAATTATATATTATACAGGGTTGCCCAGAAGTCCGGAATAAAATTAATATAGCCTGAACATGTAACTTTTGGGAAAAACGCTCGGACACGTCAATTTAGTTTTATATATGCTCACATTTTGACGTTAAACAAAGATATGACATCGATCTTTTTTTTTAATGGAAACATACAGCTTGTGATTTGATCATTTGAAAGCTAATATCTCGTACAGTATGCTCATAAATTTTGGCGCGATTCTGTCAAGCTATTTCAAAATGGCGACTGTTAAAAGTTTTTAAAAAATCTATATTTAAATATAGACCAGGGTCGATAATTTTTGAAACCAAAGAAAATAATAGTAGGATGAAACCCATTGGAAAAGGAAGAGAATAAAACAAAAATAAAAGGAAAAATAAATTACGGGCGATCCGAGGTCGGGAAGGGGGAAGGGGGGGTTTTAAGGGTAAAAAACGATTTATCTCGATTTCCGGTAAAAATACAAGTCCTGTGGAAAAACGTTAAATCGCAAAGTTGTAGGTAATAAAAAGATCTACAACTTTTGTATATACACTTTTTTCACATAACCTCAAAATTTATGTGAAAAATTCAAATTAACAAGTTTTTGGTTTTTTATTTTTATCTTTTACAACATTTTTTTTATCCACGAAATTTGGTGAAAACTTACCTTTTTATGTCCTAAACACACTGTAATTTTTTTGATTTAAAATATTTATTTTTTAACCTTATTTTGACTTAATATCGAAAAAACACCCTAATTATCAATCGAAAATTCCCACGTCAAAATATCTGCTTTTTTAAAAAAATCAGTGGGCTTTTTGTTCGTTGAAATCTCTACTTTCTGATGGTGTTAAAAAAAATATACATTACTATGGTAAATGTTCTCAAAAAAATGCAAAGGAATGAAAAAACTCGAATCAGACATTTTTTTTTTAGTTCGATATGTACAATTTTGAGCTATTTATTAAAATTTATATTTTTTTTATCAATGTAACATGGAATCTTACGTTTTTCGAGTAATTAAAGTATAAATTTTAATAAATAGCTCAAAATTGTACATATTGATCTAAAAAAAAAATTTCTGATTCGAGTTTTTTTCGTTTCTTTGCATTTTTTTGAGAACATTTACCATAGTAATGTATATATTTTTTAACACTATCAGAAAGTAGAGATTTCAACGAACAAAAAGCCTACCGACTTTTTTAAAAAAGCAGATATTTTGACGTAAGAATTTTCGACTTAAAATTAGGGTGTTTTTTCGATATTAAGTCAAAATAAGGTTAAAAAATAAATATTTTAAATCAAAAAAATTACAGTGTGTTTAGGACATAAAAAGGTAAGTTTTCACCAAATTTTGTGGATAAAAAAAATTTTTGTAAAAGATAAAAATAAAAACCAAAAACTTGGTTATTTGAAGTTTTCACATACATTTTGAGGTTATATGAAAAAAGTGTAAATACAAAAGTTGTAGATCTTTTTATTACCTACAACTTTGCTATTTAACGTTTTTCCATAAGACTTGTAGTTTTACCGGAAATCGAGATAAATCGTTTTCTACCTTTAAACCCCCAAATTTCACAGGGCACTGTTAGTAAAATATTCCACAAATTTGTATAAATCCCAAATAAACCATAACTATTGTTAAGTCACAAAATGTCAGAACGTAAAACAATGAAGATTTCCAACCTTGAAAGGTAAAATAAGATCAATGATTTATCTTTTCCGCTTATTTAAATAGAGATTTTTAAAAAATGTTAACAGTTGCCATTTTGAAATAGCTTGACAGAATCGCGCCAAAATTTATGAGCATAGGGGAGAGCAAGGCAATATGACATACTATCTTTTGAAAATCAATTTTTACTAAACCATAAGGTATATTAGGTTTTATTATTATTTTTTAATATGGCCTCTTAACGTTCTAAGTGAATTAAAATATTTTACTTCTAAGCATTGCAACACTTGGGAAAAATTTCAAAAAATAACAAGCATTACAAAAACCATTTAATCTTATAGGGTAAGGCAAATTGAAATAACAAATTTTTCCCTTAAAGGCATAATGACATGGTTGTATGAAATTAACTGTCCAGTGAGTAAAAAAAAATAACAATGTAGTGTAAAATGTAGTTTCTATTTTTTATATTTAATGTTTATTGTGCATTAACGAAATTAAAAAAAAAATATTGAAACAATATATGAATAAATTAAGAACGACATACTGCTATACAGGGAAAACGACACACTGCTATGTCATTTTGCCCAATGTGCAATATAAAGAATAAATATATTTTCTAGGTTATAATTTTATTCAATCATTTAAATATTAGTGTAATATTAAAACTAGAGGGCTAATAGTTGTGGGTTAACACTAAAACATTGGCAGCGACCTTATATATTTTAACCAAAAATATTTCAACAATCACTTTCCTTGATATTTTACATAGAAAAATACACAAACTCTCTAGTAAACTACAAACGATCGACTATGCTATTTTATTACTAACGATCTTAGCGGTATTAAGATGTGTTTTGTAGTGGAGAACTCAACACGAATGTAATCGAACTGGGCCGAAAACAGGTAATATGTCATTTTGCCTGCTATGCCATTATGCCTTGCTCTCCCCTACTGCACGAGATATTAGCTTTTAAATGATGTATCACAAGCTGCATGTTTCCATTTAAAAAAATATCGATGTCGTCATATCTTTGACAAATGTCTATAAAAAAAGGGAAACGTCAAAATGTGAGCATATACAGTGAGGACCTAAAGTCCGTCCCCCCCCCTCTAACTTCTAAACCGTTCGGTATATTTTAATGAAATTTTGAACGATAATATTTGAGCAAGTCTTGCACTTTTTGACATACCAATGACAGCCTTAAATGTCAAGATGACAGCTGGGTCCGCTTTTGGAATATTTTTTTAAATGGAACACCCTATATATTTTTACATTTTTAAATTCCACATAAAATTATAATTATTTTTTATTAAATGCATTATTAGTCTATACTTCATAGTTTCCGAGATATTGACTCTCGAAAAGTGACATTTTTAAACTTTGACAGCTTATAACCTTCTAACAGTACGTCTTAGAGCAAAACGGCTTACATGTCCCTATCTTCAATTTTTATTATCTTCCCAAAAAAAGCAACTTCCGGTTAAACCGGATGTAACTCGAAAGCAGGAAATATAGTTGTTCCGGTTTAACTGGAAGTTGATTTTTTTGGAAAGATAATAAAAATTGAAGATATGGACATGTAAGCCGTTTTGCTCTAAGACGTACTGTTAGAAGGTTATAAGCTGTCAAAGTTCAAAAATGTCACTTTTCGAGAGTCAATATCTCGGAAACTATGAAGTACAGACTAATAATGCATGTAATAAAAAATAATTATAATTTTATGTAGAATTTAAAAATGTAAAAATATACAGGATGTTCCATTTAAAAAAATATTCCAAAAGCGGACCCAGCTGTCATCTTGACATTTAAAGCTGTAATTGGTATGTCAAAAAGTGCAAGACTTGCTCAAATATTATCGTTCAAAATTTCATTAAAATATACCGAACGGTTTAGAAGTTAGAGGGGGGGGGGGGGGGGGGGACGGACTTTAGGTCCTCACTGTATAAAACTAAATTGGCGTGTCCGAGCGTTTTCCCCAAAAGTTACAGATTAAGGCTATATTAATTTTCTTCCCGACTTCTGGGCAACCCTGTATATACTGAACGAAGCGATCCATTATTTTTTTTTTTTAATTATTAAAGCAGAAACATGGAACTTCCCACGGCAAGTTTGCCGGCGACACCTGTATAATATGTTTTGTTATCCGACAAAACAACTATATCTCGTAAGTTGCCTAGAAACTTTTAATAATATAATATTACCCGGAGAATAGTTTGTCCGGGTAATGATACATCTCTAGAGATTGTGAATTCAATATTCAAATTGAATTTTCGCGGAATTTCAGTCATACTCAAAACGGGACCAAAGTTTTAATCACGTTCGTATAGTTTGGTGGAACTAAACGGTTTATCCGAATTGAATTTTAAGTTAATAATTTAATAACATTTGTAGTTCTAGTTGTAGACAAGGAATGTCACAATATAAATGCACGCCCCGGCAACAATTAGGGGAACTAGGGGCAATACGAGGCCATGAGGTAAGATGGAGTACCCCAGTTACTGCCAACACGGATGCGTGTGGACGGTCTATTGCATAACCTTGGACTAGCTTGATAACAACATCGCTCAGTCAGCGTTGCCGTTTTGATACAATTGTACTGAATTCAGTACGAAATGACTTAATTCAGTACTTCAGTACAACTTTTTCAAAAACTACGAAATTCAGTACGAAATGCGAGAATCGATAAATCTTTAAAAATCCCTTTCATTTTCCGCGGATTCTGTTTTCTGTGCGCACTTTTACTCACGAATATTATGTATTTATGTCATAGAATCAAAACTACAAAAGCTTATTCGCTAGATCCCGTCGAAAAATTGTAGTAATTTTCATCGACTATTTATATAATAATATTTTAGTATTTTAGGATTAAAAACCGTAGTTTTTTCTCTGTCCTTTGGAGCGTAGGTGTCGCGTACGCGAGTAGCGACCAATGAGACGTTAGGGTTTAGAGTTAAATAAAATAAACTTGTTTGATTTACGTAGCGCAAGCGTGTATTTTGTGCCAGTGTCGATTTGATATAAAAATAGTCGTTGAAGTTAGTGTATTAAAAAATTATATCAAAAATATTTTAATTTTTTGGAATAAACCTATAATAATTATAATATTATGTAAGTATTGTTTTATTGAAGTTTTAAATCAATTTTAAATTCAGTACATTTTTAACAAATTCAGTACATTTAAAAAAAAAATTCAGTACAATTTAAAAAACCCGTGCGGCAACGCTCACCGTTCGGAAGTTATGATCGATTTTCCAGTATTACTGTCATTGATCTTATTTTCTGGCTTAAAACAGAGTATGTCAAAAAGTGTACATCAAGTTAAAGCACAATACGTTATTTTTCCTAGAGTGTATCAGTATAGAAGCATCTTTTGGCAAAAACATTAATGTACCAAAGTCGACTGTAAAGGCAAGAAATAATTTTTTTTAAAAGTGTCATTGGGGGCATGATGGGATGTTATATTTGTCGCGTATTTCATCTTGCCCCAACTAATATTTTTTTGTTAAAAATTATACTAAAAAATTAATGCTTAATGAATTAAAATTGTTATTTTTATATTCAGAAATGGTTCCCAAATACTTATAAAAAAAACCACGGAATGTTTATATTGTGTGACATGCTCGGAGTCCACGGAAGAATGGACTGTCAAATATGTCAAGAATAGTCCTACAATTATTTTTATGCCATCATAGACGAAGGCGATCCCTTAGATATCACCCACACATGTGATTTTCGTAAATAAACCCCATCATGCTCCGTACCCGGGGGC
This sequence comes from Polydrusus pterygomalis, assembly GCA_963969555.1. Lineage (NCBI taxonomy): Eukaryota > Metazoa > Arthropoda > Insecta > Coleoptera > Curculionidae > Polydrusus > Polydrusus pterygomalis. Next base: position 55,005,549 of record OZ018381.1, read on the forward strand.
AAGATGGGATAATTGTTTGTTTTTAAATAAGTATAGTTTTTAGTATTTTAGTGTAAGTTAGGCCAAACATTTTTATGGTAAAAGAGTTATGGATGGAATCTAAAGAATTTTTAGAATAAACTTTATTTTATGATAAATTGGTTTTATTTTTATTGATATAAATGCTTTGCGTCCCCGTGTTGCCCTTGGTTCCCCTAGTCTATTTCATTCATGATTTCATCGATTATGAATAAACTGACTACATAGATAAAACAGAAGGCATCACCATATCATTAACGAAAATAAAGGGTTTAGTAAACAGTTGTCGACCTGCGTCGCGTCGTACGCAAAGTTTATAGAACAGATACAAATCGAAATCTGGAGTGGGAGATGGGATAAAATAAAATTCAGGTAATTTTTGGATAGGTACTAATATTATAGAGACACTCTTGGTTGCCAATTAGCGTTATGCCATCTAGTTTAAACTTTGCAGTCTATGGGTTACGACGCTACTGCTACCTATACCATAAAACACTGGGAGTCGTATTTGTTCGAACCGACTGCTCGTCGAGCTGCTCAGAATGGTTACCCTGAAACCTTTGTAACTAATACCATCTCAAAACTTAAAAATCGCGAAGTAAAAACTAATACAGAAACGAAAGAGGAGCAAGCATTTCTTAACCATACCTTATGTTAAGGGGATTTCTGAAAATATTAGAAGGATAACCAAAAACTATAATATCAAAACAGCCTTCAAATCCGGAAATACGCTTGGAAGCTTTCTTACAAAAGTAAACCCCCCCCTCCCCCGTAATGAAAACACAAAAAATTGCACACGCCAATAAGCACGTAGGCGGAGTCATCAAGTTTCATTGCACATGGATAGTATTTAAGACAGTAGCCTTAGAATTATAATTTAGTTTACAATTGAAAACGGTTAGAGATACTAACTAACCGAAACGTTGTGTTAAGGAACAAAATAAAGACAATGGAAGTCCGACAAGGTTTTTTTTTGATATTACTTCATTGTCTACCACCTTCAAACAAATAATAGTGTATTCTGTTCGCAATGCCATTATGAACTCTTAACTTGCCCAGTTCAATCTCTGGATCGCCGTATAAATAAAAAATTTCTTTCAAAACGCTTTTGCTTAGGAAAACTTTATTGAATTCCATCCGCGGCATTTGATAAAACTCTGCCATTATACATTTTTTACATTTCCCAGAAAATCAAACGCAAAAACAATTCTGGGGTTATTAAATTGTTTTAAAATCAATGTGCTGAAAATTTAACGAAAAATGTAAGCCTATTTTTTACAGTTTATTTCAAGATAGGTTTAAGTATTGAGAAATGCTTACTAAGATCAAGCAAAGACATATCACGCATCTCATTCATAAATGTACTTTTGCGCCCTGGCTACATTTCACTATTTATAGTGGACATTCTATGGTTTCTAAGCCTTTTTTGCTGTTTTTGAACCGTTTTTAGCCATTTATAGTCGTTTATTAGCCGTTCATTATAGCCGTTCTAGAACGGCTATAAACGACTAATTAAGTCAATTTAAGCTCAAATAAAACCTAAAAGGGGTTAGTCTTCGAGTCTTAGGCAACAGCCTATTATTCTAGAGTCAATATTGGTGAAAATTACATAAATTTATTTTCAACCAATTAGAAGGCTCCTTTTTGTTTACGTTACTTATAGCAACGGGAGATTATCGCGATAATTTTGTTAGTTCCTATTAACTTAATGAAATTAATAACTGATAATTTTAAAAATAATAAAGTAATAAACCTTAGTTACTAGCAAGTAAAATGGACTTCTATTGTAAAAATACTGTGCGTCATATTAAACTAAACTAATCGGAAATTATGTTTTTGAAAGTTTTATTTGAATTTAAAACTATAAAGACATTGGATTTCAGATAACAAATTTGTTAGTTAATGTTTCTAACATTTTAGTAATAAAAATAAGTTACTAACGGCTAAAATGACTTTCATGTCTAAAATTCTAATTAGTTACAATTAACTAAAACCGCCGGAAATATATTTTTGTAGCATTTTAGCAAAAAAATTACAATAAGAAAAAACTCCAATTTATGAAATTTTCTTACCGCATCTCCCACGCAGCAGAATTAATTAGGTACCGATAATTTTTTTCTTGGTTTCACTCATGTTTTTGTTGATAGAAAATTTCCCTCGTCTTCGACTCGGGATAAAAATTGACCTTGAAGAAAAAAATCGGTAATAATTCTGCTGATAGGGAGATTATAAGTGAATATTTTTACGTGATTACATTGTGCAATAGGGAACTTGACAAAAATTTTAAATGGGGAAAAATTCTATAAATCATAAGTATATATTGTCATAAAATATATGGCAGCAAAAAAAACAACATATTTCGTCCCAAAAGACCGCTAGCAAGATATAAAAATGCCCCAAAATTCAAATTATCCCAAGCGGGTAAAAACGGGTCGTGACGTCACAAAGTATAATTCGTGTGTGACATCCACGAAATAGGTTATAGGTTGGCAATAAATTGAACGACGTTGAGAATTCCACCTTAAAACAACAATACAATAACAATAATACACGGCAATCCAAATGCAAACTCGGTAGCTTGGCCACGCACCGGTCAGAATGACGGATGACGGAAAAGTCATACTTCCTGACGTCATCGGGCTTGGCGCGCTTAAAAGGTAGTTTGAAATGCTTTTGACACGCGCGAAACTTTAAAGAATTTTTACCAAGTTATTACTGATTTTTAAGGAGTAATAATTGGGGAATATTTTTTTTCATATTATTGAAAAAAAAAATTGGAAAGTTCCCTATTCGTGAGGAACCTGGTGGACCTTTGCATTTAAAGTATTGACGGGGGAAATTTTAGTTTTTAATCCTATTTTTACGCTAAGCCCGCTTGCTTTTTAACTAGTGACCAAAAATATATTAACGCTTTTGTAAACGCCCAATGACCTTTGTTCGCTTTTCGAAATAGCTTCTCAATTTATTTTTGCCATTTATATTCAATAGATTTAAATCGTTCAGTTTCGAAGAGGCCACTTTTCTCTTAAACCTTTTTGATAATTGATGCCCTTTAATAAGAACGGAGCGTGAATAAAGTGCCACGAGCAAAAGGAAATTACCCTAATAGCATGAAATGGTCAATTGTGTTTTCCTAATTTAGCTTTCGAATTGGATTTTCTTATATTATTTAATCCATATAATATACTACAATCAAAGTAATATTATTTTTTCGAATTCGGGAAGGCGTTAGACTTTTGGATTTTTATTAATTTAATTCGATACTTTTCGTATTTCGTATAAAATAATGGACAGCTTTAACCGGTTTCTATAGCATTGTTATTTTAACAACAACGGCAAGCTGAAAGTTTATTATTAAACATTGAGAGAAATTGAAATTATTGATTTGTATAACAGCCAAGTGGATATAGAAGAATCAGCAAATATCGCTTGCCTGTCGCTGCTGCCAAAAAATCGAGGAAGAGGTATGAATTCACGTATCAATACTTTAAGAAATGGTGCCAAACAAAGACTGCTACTGCAGTTTCAGAAACCGTGCTTTTGGCGTACTTTCACGAAAAATCTGCTGTATAAAAGTCTCCATCAAGCTTATGGTGTGAATATTCCATGCTGAAGTCCACCCATTTCATAGAGGAAAACATAGATATTTCCAAGTATCCTAAACTTCGGGCATTTTTAAAAAGAAAAAATTACGGATATAAACCCAAAAAATCTAATGTGTTTGACAGGGAAGATGTAAATAAATTCCTGTTTGAAGCCCCCCGATGATATTTATTTAATGATGCAGGTTGTAATGATAATGGGAATTGCTGGAGCGTACATGCCGTTCTAGTGAACTCTGTGCAATGAAAATGGACAATGTTGAATTAAGGCATGATGTCATATTTCTTACTATACCTGATTCCAAAAAAGGAATGGCACGTAAATTTATAGTGACTAAAAGTGTTGTTATTTCAAAATAGTTCGAAATTACATTGATATAAGATCCCACATGATGAATTTTAATCCTCGCTTCTTCATGCGATATAAAAATGGAAAGTGACCAGCCTGTCGGGAAAAACTCTATTTCTTCAATTCCAAATAAAATTGCTAAATTTTTGAACATTCAGAATTTTAAGGAGTATACTGGACGCTCCCTTAGAAGAACGTCGGCCACTTTATTAGCGAATACTGGAGTTGATGTCTTAGCCCTCAAGCGACAAGGCGGATGGAAATCTGCACCTATTGCGGAAAGTTATGTAGCGGAGAGCATCAACAATAAAAACGAAGTTGCATATAAAATTTTAAACAATATAACGATGCCAGAAGTATCCTGCAGTACTTCAAGAGTAACAGAAAACTTGGTTAGAGATGGAGAAATTCTGGAGTCAGAACATTTCATACAAATTGAGAAAAAACGAGAAAACATTTATCCAAATTTTGCAAATACTGTTCATAATTGTAATAATTGTACTATTAATATTCATGTCACTTAATATTACTGAATTTTTATAAATCATTGTTTTTATATGGCATAAATTATTACCACCCGAACAAACCCGTCGTCAAGGGCAATCGATACATTTTTTTCCGTCCTTCAAAACAGGGTCAAAATGCGTTGTTTACAATATAGGGAGGAGAAAAACAATTTTATAAGTTACATAAAACTTATTACATGCATTATCATCACAGTTTATAGAAATAAGTACATTTTACAAATAATTATTCTGTTATCAGACAACTCTAGTCGAAGTTTCTTAAAATGTAATAATCCAAGTTTCTCCGTAGACTCAGGAAGCTTAGTTCGTCCCTATTATACGACTTCAATACCTGCAAGGCAAGGCTTTGTTTAAATATATCCCTATCTCAGTATCCGCATGGAAATGGACTCTATTATAAGACATTTGCGGTTATTAAATGTAATTAAATACCTACCCTGTTGTATTTTAGAACGTGTGTTTTAGCTATTGACATATTTTTACCAGATCAAATATCTGGAATTTATATTTATATTTTCTAATGCACACAAGTAAGTCCTAAATACCGTGCGAGCAAAAATTATTTGCATCAAAGAGGGCCTTGCATCTAAGGACGTAATGCTTAGCCGTAGAGCTGAATACCTGTTGGGTGTCAGTAACTACCTGAATTAACAATCAATCAGTTATTCCGTCATCTTTGACAGTCGTTACAAGTAATTTGATTCATCGCTAATTTTTCCAATTTCTTGAACAATTCACACAATGGGCTTTACGGAACAGCACAAAACATTCATGGTTGAAGCGTATTTTCGAATCGGGGTTACAGAAAATGGCGAGTTACAATACAATCCGGGTTTGTGCATGGGCGATTTTCACGAACATTTTCCTAACGTTACTTTTATTGCTGGGGATTTTTATCATTGCCTGAAAAAAACCGTAGCTGTGTTTAGGTAAACAGGTTCTATACAACACAAAAAAGAGCAGGAAGACCATCTGTAAGAACAGAAGAACTTGTTGCAAACGTTCGTGAAATAATGCCAAATACGCCAACAAATTGTATAAGACGCCTGTCCCAAGAAGTGGGAAGATCTTATGGAACATGCAGGAATATTCTTAAGAAGCAGCTAAATTTATTTCCTTATAAAGTGCAAGTATTCCAAGCAATACAAGCCGCAGACTTTGAAAGACGCAGGAATTACTCTCAATGGTTTTCCCAAAATGTGGGTCAACACGTGTGGATTTATGCTTGGAGCATGGCGGTAGCCAATTTCAGCAATTTATGTAATTATTTTTCTTTTTCTTTCTGTATATTTTTACTTCGTTAATTTTGTAAACAACAAAAATAAATTTGTATTTGTCTACTTATTTTATTACTCATTAGTTTGGCATATCATGTCCAAATATGAATTTGACCAAATTTTAACCTATATTTAGTTAGATATATCGTCCCCATATCATTGTGATCTAAACCAAGCCCTACGTTTTTTAATCCAAGCCCTCTTTGATGCAAATAGTTTTGGCTCGCACGGTATTAAAAAATCCCAGGTTGCCCCTGTGCCCCCTAAAGCGGACCCTGGCGGATATTTGAGGGTAGCAAAATTGACACGGGATTTCCCATGGCCAGTTTAGCGTTATCGCACTCGGTATATCAATTTAAATTCATCCTAAAGCCCTATCTTACAGATGTAAATTCTAATTCCAGGGCGCCGTTCCAATTGCTTGGATAATTTTTTTGTTGTCAAAGTTGAAGGCCAGATAGGACTGATAAGGTAGGGTATCCCAAACTTGAAATTTGTAAATAGAACTATTTTCCTTGGGACATTCTTTTGTCAAGATTTTGGGTTAGTTCAAAGTAGCTACTATAAAAAAATAAATTAGTTGAGATACTCCAATGTAGAAATATGTTCGTTCAAGAATTACAATAAGCTTTTAATAAAAACTTTTCTAATGACAAAGTTTTTATGGCTTCTCCAAGTTTTCCAAGCACGATTCAACTTTTCGATATAATGACGTCGCAGGGGGATTACTTTTTATGCAGATGGCTTGCAATTTTTATTTTTCCCGGGATAATATAAATGGTTGAATGGGTATAGTTGCCATACCTTTTATTATAAAGCATAAAATTGTTGAAAGAAAAATGTAACCTAATAAATACGGGAACAGTATTTTTTGCGGTGGAGGTGTCACATTAAAAAGTATTTTGGTTTTTTCCCAATTTTATTGATTATTGGTGTTGTCGCTATAAAAATAAATTTTCTAGTAGTATAGTTACCGCCTATAAATAAGTGTTATAAAAGTTACGTCACATATAAACATTCCTTATGATTGTTTATGTCATTTAATATTGTTTTTTTTTTCAATTACCTATCCTTTACACTGAAGAGATTTACATATTTATTAGCTAACCTAAAACGTTGTGTTAAGTATTAATTATAAATTAATTTTACAAAATCGTTTTTTACATTTATTACTAAAACAAAAATAAACAACTTCCTACCAAAAAAAAATTATTTGATAACAAAATCATAAAATATGCCAATTCTATAAAACTTTTGGGACTAAAAATGAAAATTTAAGTTGGAAAACACATATCGAATATATTAGAAAAAATATATATCCTTTGATTGGAATTTTATACAAAATTAGACATTATTTACCAATTACACTTCTGAAAAATATTTATTATTCTCTAATTTATTCTAAATTGCAATATTTAATTTCAATATGGGGATCTGCTACCTCTACAATAATAAAACCTTAAACAAAATTACAAAATAAACTTATTAAATGTATATTATACAAGCTTCCCTTTTTGGAACCCAAAATAAATTTATACAAACCACTGGGATATTTAAACTAAGAAAATTTATATGAATTAAAAATATGTGTTATTATTCATCAAAAAAAATTAAAAATCATATTTAAAAAAACTAATACTTTACATAATCATCATACCCGGCAAACTGAAACTCTTTTGGCAGTAAATATTAGAAGTAATTTCGGTAAACGATCATTACAACAATGGGATTATGATCTATAATAACCTACCAAATAAATATAAAAACATTAAAAAATTAGAACTATTTAATAATCAAACTAAAGTGTATTTTTTAACAAAATAAATTATTCCACTTTTTTTTTTAAATTGAATAATATTTGACTTTTTTATTAATTTCGTTAAATATACAGTGTGGTTGTTTAAGTGTGCAACATATGGGCATTTTTTTAATTACCGATTCAGAAAATTTTATTCTTGCTAAAAGTTGGTGCATGTTCGATAATCATATTAGGTGCACTTGGAATGGTTGCAAGTCAAACGGCGTACAGGGTAGGCCAAAAAATATAAAACTTGTACAAGAATAAAGTACCCCTATTTTAGAAAATTTAGCAAAATGTTATTAAGAAAAGTTGTTTAGAATTAAAAGTTATGCATAGATTCAAAAACGTGACCTCCTAAAATAAAAAAAATATATTTTTTAAAAAACATTAATAATTTCCCAAAAAAATTTTTTTTATATATTCACCATGAAGACCTTCATAAATTAATCAAAATCAAATCAATTTCACATATCTTTGTTCAAATTCAAGCATATTTGTAAAATTTACTTGAATTTTTAATTTATTAAGGAATCACAAACTTCATGTTTGTTGCAACGATATTAAAGACAACTTTAAAATATCCAAAAAATTCTTTTTAACAAAATAAAACATTAGTAATGATAATATGCTAATTAAAAAATTATCATTTAAAGTGCAAAATTTTTATTTTAAATGCTTATTAAAAAAAATTTATTCTTGTACAAGTTTTATATTTTTTGGCCTACCCTGTACGCCGTTTGACTTGCAACCATTCCAAGTGCACCTAATATGATTGTCGAACATGCACCAACTTTTATCAAGAATAAAATTTTCTGAGAAATTGGTAATAAAAAAAATGCCCATAAGTTGCACACTTAAACAACCACACTGTATATATTTATGTATTTTTATAAAAATTGTAAATTTTGAAGTTAGTTATTGTTTATAATTTATCTTACCTGTAATGGACTTTTAAAGTTCGTTGGGAATTTGTTAATAAAAAAAAAGTGTACGGTTATTTTTTCGATAATGGTTTTAATTTATGGTCGCATAACTAGTAAATTTATTTATATAAAAATGGAGATAGAAAACGAAAAATTCTGTGTTGATAAGAAAACTTTTCATAGTTCCCTCAAGTTGTTCAAGCACCATTCACTTTTTCAATATTAAAGCGCCTTAAGAAGAAACTTTTATGCAGATAGCGGGCAATTTTTATTCCTTTGGAATAAAATATAACTTTTACTCGGGGTAGAATAAATGTTTCCATTTTTGTAATATCAACTTTTTTCGTCTTTCATTCTACTATTTTTATCTACTTAGCTACTGTCCACTGCACAATACTACCTATTTTAGAAGTAATGTACCTGGTAGACAAATAAGACCGTTAACCTCTTACAGTCAACATGCATGTTAAAGAATTGAGTTGATATATGAACTTACTATGAAGCGTTTAAAGAATGTTAATGCCTCAACCATTCCAATATATTTATGTCAAAGTCACTGGTTAGTTATTTTTTAGTTTAAAATCTGTACATTAAGCTTTTAGTAAAACGCTTTAAATTTTAAAGCCCGGACCTGTCTGTCTATACGGACATGCCCATATATGCTAGGCTTTATTTACATAAGTAAGGCCATAAATTTGCCACTTTTGTGATTATTGTTTGCTAATCCAAAGGTTTTGAAAGTCTTAGAATAGAAATATCGGCATAGCTTGTACACTTTACTTAACTAACCATAACTTCGTGTAAAAGTAGTAATTTACTGTCAAGTGAAGTGCATGTCCCTTAAAATAATGCTCAATTTCCTTCCTTGCGTAAACCTCGCTTAAATTACAACGGCTTTGTCGGGTTCGTTCTTATTAAAACGCATCAATCTCCAAAATGGTATTAAATTAAAGTGTTTGGCAATTTAAATTAAAATAAAGTAAAAAAAAGCTTTAATGTAGCCCATAACTAAACCCTCGAATGTTATTAAAGAAGAAAACTTTTAATGACGAATATTTTACGATTTTTTTCCCTTTTGCTACAATATACCGGATGATTCTCGGAACAGTTTTTACAGTCTTGTTGTAATGCCTCGTCTCCGTGGTGCGACTTGAAGAATGTTACCGCAAAACCCTCGGGATCAAATTCAAATTCAAATTAAATTTATTCTACTAAGGATCATACATTATGATTTGAGGTTCGTCATATAAACTATAAAATTAACTAACGTAGGAGGCAGTTTACCTTAAATTTCAGACTACAAACATTAAATGTACGAGAAAAATCTAGAAGGTCAAAACCTTTTACACAAATATGACATCGTTTAGGCATTCAGAAAGTCTTCTAATGTGTAAAATGCATTTTTATAAGAAAGTCCTTTAGTTTTCTTCCAAATATTCCTCTTGTTATGGATTGTTTGATTTCTTCTGGCAGTTTATTAAAAATTTTGATACAGGCGTAGTGGGAAGATTTTTCATATCGTGTTGAAATGTGTCTAGGGACTATAAGGCCATTTGCGTTTCTTGTAGGATAGTAACAGTTGTGATTGTTTCTGTTTTCTTGAAATTCGTTTTTGTTTTTGTATACATATGTGAAGCACTTAAGTGACTGTGAGGATTTTCTGTTTTTTGTATATTTCTCTACATGTTTACTGCTTGTCCCCACAGTAAAATATTATGACTGAAATGAGGATAAGCTAATGCGTAGTAAGATGTTATTTGAGGAGGGACAGGCACTGTGTATCTTAACTTTAGTATAGCGTAGTAAGGTTGTGCCAGTTTTGAGCATACATGATCCAGTTAAGGTTCCCACGATAGTTTGAAATCAAGTTACGTTCCCAGAAATTTGGAAGAGGATGCTGCCTAGGTCAATTGTATGTTAGGAGAAGTTTTGTAGAAATGAATGTGAACCGTTTTGTTTAGTATAAGTTGATTCGAAAAATACCATCTGTTCGTTTTTTCTGTTACTTCTTGTATTTTCCTGAGTGCTTCAGGGTCATCTAGTGCTGATATGGCTATGGCTAATGTAACGGACCCGTTCCTTCCGTGGGTGATTGTCCACACTAAATCCAGTGTTTTTGCCATTGATAATGCCAGCGTAATATAATAAATAATATACAAAATGTGGTTTTTGTAGGTTAATTTTAAAAATATATATTTCCAGTACGGCCCCCGCGTTACAGTTTCAGCCTAGGGGGCCGCATATCCTAAATCCGACCCTGATTCGCTCTATCTTATTTATTTAATTAAAAAGGTTTATCGTCGGCTAGATTAGCCCTGGTTGTTTCTACTTAGAACCAAATCCACGAGTAAACGAGCAAATTTTCGTAAAGGGTTAACTAAGAATAAATTAGGGCTTGGGACCGGTAGCCCAGTCATAACACTTAAACAGTATAGAGCCACAAATCATGGCCAAAGTGTGTGTGGAGGTCTGGCCCTATTTTAAATTAGAATCATATGCCCTTACAAATAGGTCTATGTGTTTACATTGTTTTAATATGATTTATTACCCGCTGTTGTTGCTTTATCAAATTGTTTCTAAGGGTCTTCGCTTGTATTTAATATTAGGTTTGATAAACATGTATAGTTGTTGACGTCCAGTTTACGCCCAGAAAAAAATAGCTACTTAATTGTAACATACATTGTCTTTATTTTTGTCCAAAAAAATCCGTAATGTGTTTTCATCATAACACTGCATCTTTGTCTTTCCTTTCTTTGTTACCAATTAGTCAGTCCACTGCACATAGGATTTCTTATTAGAAAAATCCAGACAAAAGTCCAATAGGCAAAATCAATCGAAGTTTTTATGGTTAAGTGGTTTTTTAAGTGCCGACTAGCAAATCTAACAGGTGTCTATTGAACTTCATATCCTACTCCGTTTTGTACAATACAAGGTGTCTGGAAATGATGAGCAAAAAATTTAAGGGATAATTTTAGACCGAAAATAAATGCTAACCCTGTATATCAGTTTAACCTTATGTTGTTGCCTCGTTCTATTCTAGGCAATTGTGTTCAGGTTTGTTCCAGCCCTGAAGACTACAAAAAAACGTTATGTCGTTCGTAAAATCGTTTTAAAAGCAATTTTAAGAGAAAGTAGTCAGCTGCTAATTATAACAATGACTACTTTGTAAATAACAATGAACAGTGGCTCTCTGGTATCGAGAAATTGTCTATTTGTAGCTAGATTTAGCTGGGAAATTGCATTAATGGAAAATTTGTTGTGAAGCAGAGCCCATTTGTTGTCCAATAGCATGTTTCTTTTATTCTCTAGTAAAAGAAACTTATAGATAATTCTATCCAGTTTTGCAACACTCCTATGTGGCACAGATACCGGTTAGAATTCAAAGAGGAGTAGAGCTAAGAAGCATTGCCTCGTTCTTGTAGAGTTAGCAGGTGTTGTGTGAAAGTGTGAGTGATGATGCCAGTGGAGGAAAAGCCTATAAAGATACTGAACTATATATTGAATTACCACTACATATATATTTTCAATTACTAAGAAGTCTATGTCTATTGTCTACTACAATAATTATTGAAATAAAACGGTAATTTCAGATTTAATTACAAACTAGCAAAATTACTACTGCTTCTAAAATTAGAACTGAGGGTAAAATTAACTGAATACCACCCAAAATTATGTCGCAGTTCCTTCCTTGATTAAACGTCTCTTAAATTACGACGGGCGTTCTCGGTCCTTTCTTATTAAAAAGCATCAATCTCTAAGATCGCTTTAAAGAAAAGTGTTCGGCAATTCTAATTAAAATATGGAAAAAATTATTAAGTTAATTGCGAGAAAAAATAGGCCCAAAATTTAAGTGTAGAATTTTAATTAATGAGGATGAAATATTAACGTATTTACTCTTTCTATTGGGCGAGAAGGAATTGGATAATCCTAGTTGGAGCTTTATGAATTTAAAAACGAAATTAAGATATAATTCTTTTCTTGAATAAATTACGTTATTTTTGTATTAAGACCGCAGGTCGATATATCTAAAGTAATGTATATGAGAAAAGATATGACCAATTCCGTGTATGGTGCGGCAAGAAAACTATACAAAAGGTGTCTGAAAAAGTTCTTATAATATGCTATTCTGAGGAGAAATCAAAAACTGTAAAATCTCCTACGTTATGGGATGACATGACATCTATAAAACGCCACGGTGCGGTGGCTGGAAATCTGCCACCATAACAGAAGGATATATAGAAGACAGTTTGAGTAATAAAATTTATATATCTAATAAATTAACTTGTTCCTCTGCTTCAAAACAATTCAAAATAACTGATAAAATTATAGAATCAACTTTTCAAGAAATACCTAGTGTTTCTGAACAGCGGCAAGGTGGAACACCTTCGGGAATTCATATTGGGAGCAATTGTTCATATTTTACTATCAAATTATTATTCTAAGAAATGAAACTGTTTGTTGATAGGTATATAATTAAAAACTTTGTTATAAAAATTTCGATACATTTTTCAAAAAGTAATGTTTTATTGTTTTTTTTGTGAATCATTTTTTTAGTGAAAAAAAGTATTTTTTCCCCGTGGAAAAATTTTTTTGCTCCCCAAAGCTTTATTTTCTCAGTTTTTTTAGTATGTACATTATGTGATTCATCCTCTGGTAAAGCAGTCTATAAAACAGCTAAAGCTTATATCTAAGACCGGTTTTTGATGGTGGCAATATTTATGGACCCTTAGCCTAGACTAGACTAGATTTTTTTTTAATCCCAGTGATGTATCCAAATTCAAGTCTAATTGCCTAGAACTATCGTAAAAAACAGTTCATCTTGAAACCTTACACTCGAGTAGAAAGAGGTTGTATTCTACAACACACAGATTACAGATATATTGTCTAGGTCCCCTCGTAAATTACTGGTTGTATTATTTGAGTTTTTGCACCGTCCGTTCCTAGTTGTATTGTAAATCCAACACAATTTTCCAAATTATTGTATAATATAAACTGTCTAAAGTATTTTTGGACTAATGTAACCCTTCTAGACTTACTCATAAACTATATTCTAGGTTCCTTAATTAATGGTAATTTGGGGTAAAGTTAAGTTAAAGCCTCTTAAAATTAATGGTCGCTCAGGGGTGGCGGGGTCACGTAAATACAGGGTGGTCATTTAGTTTGGCAAAGTACAAAAGCTCAGTCGTTATTCCGGTTTGCATTTGAAATTGGCATCGCCGTCTTTGATGTTAGTGAAAACAAAGACAGCATTCTAAGGTCGTGGCGAAGAGTGGGTGGGGGAATGAGGAACCGATTCAGGGATTTGTCAAAAAGTCACTTTGTTGTGGCCGTATATCTGTCTTTGTCTACTAATAATAGCTGGGTGTAGATGTAGTAACTCATTTAGTTCCCGGATTTTCATTTTACAAGAAAGTGTTCATGGACATGTCATATGACAAAATGTCCTACTAATAATGTTGCAATTGTGGCCCCTACTTGACGGCAGGAAACCCGCAGCGCTATTACAGCACAGTCGCAAGGGCCTAAGAAACGTCTTTGCCGTAGTCACCGGACCTTGCCTGTTCGGTAGACATGCTGAACGATTCATTTTCTTTTAACCCATGGACAGTATAGAGCTGGTGAAATAGTAGTGGAACTGTTTTAAAGGTTCCATCAGCATACCAATGTAAGCTTTGCGATAAGAGTTGTAGATTTCTCCGTGTTGAAAAAATTAGAATTATGTTCTCCTCTGGGCCCGAATCAAACAACAAAAAATCTTCCCCATTATATGTTTTTGTATACTCTTCCAGAAATTGGATATCTTGTCGGTGGGTGGGTAGTGCTGGTCCAGATATATGTTTTTGCCTAATATTTCTAATAGTCCTCTTCATTGTATCCACACGTGGCAGTTTAGGGGCAGATGCTTGACTGATTCCACTTGCAACACTGGTTAGTATGGTTTGTGGCGCTTCATTAGTGCTTTTAGCTTTTGTACGAATAAGATTAAGAACTTTTGAAGCTTCCACTTTAGCTGCGTCGGCAACATGGTTATGTTCCTTTCCCACTTTAAAAACTGTATCATTAAGGGTGGTTACCCTGGCTGGGCACTTTGTTTTTAAAAACTGTTGACATTTCTAATGAATTTTTACGTCTATTTTCTTATCTTTATTAAACAGATGTCCGTTCAGAAGTAATTTTTCATTTCCTTTCTTCGTCTTGTATAAACTCTAAGGACATTTTCGGATACGAATATAGTCTATAAAATATAGCACACTCTAATTCAAACTGATATTACTTTCATAAAATCTTGGATACTTATACACGGTAGGTATAATACCCTTATCGCAACAATTAATAAGGGTGCCCAAAAGAGAATTATAAATAATTGGTAATCAGAAATTAAGTAAATATTTAAATATTTAAAATTTAAGGATTACTTAGTACCTAATCCTTAATAATAGTATTTTATAACCAATGTTTACTACAAGGCTTATTTTTCACAGAGGTAGCATCAATTTTAATTAAAATTTGAAATACCCCTAATGTGGGTAGGCAGGACACGGTAGGTTAAAATTTAAGGATTAGTACCTAACATAATTATAATTTATTATTGTAAGTATTTTTCGACTAATATTTACCACAATCACACACACAACTTATTTTATTTTTTCCGTCGAAAAATATTCCTCTGGAAAAAGTGTGGACTAATAACTGTGTAATCGATGAATTGTGCTGTCGAAAAACTGTGGTCAAAAAATTGTGGGAGAAGAATTATTGTAGTCGAAGAATAATTGTGATCGAAGAATCTTCCGGATTCCCGCTCAACGTATGCGAATACCAACTAACGACTTCTGTAGAAGTTGCAGAGATGAAGAAGAGGAGGAAAGTATTCAGCATTTCTTGTGTGAATGCCCCGGCCTCGCAAGAAGAATGTTCAATGCCCTGGGCGAACCATTCTTTAATAATCTGGAGGAAGTGGGCAGCCTGCAACTGGGTCGACTCAGTAAGTTTAGGTACTAACAGCAGTGGCTGGTTTGAATGAGCTGTCAAGATTCTTCTACGTCGCGTTAACCATCAGGAAGCTGATGCAAATAGGTTCCGCGGAACACGTGTGGTACCACAACGGTCCTTATAGGACTACGTGTGACTGTTTGGACAATGCTAGAGATCTGCCACTCTAACCTAACCTAACCTAACCTACTAATAATGTTAAACATTTTGAGGAAATCTTTCATTGACGGAGAATTACTTACCTACCCAGCCCAGCAATCTTTTCGTTCACAATATCACAATAAACAAACATTTTTATATTTTCGAATAACAGTATCAAATTTATATTTAAAATGAACCCAATATTCACCCATTCACCCATGCGATCCTCGGTTTACAAATAGATTACCACGCCTGACGTGTCACTTTTAAACATAAATGGAAAACTGCTTGTTTCAAATTACCTTAAAAATCAATTTATTTTGCTGCGAAAATTGAATTGATAAATTACACTAGCTTACATAACTGCCAGTTACATTAAACGGGTAAACTTAATGAAGTGTCAAACTTTTTTAAACTTTTATTTATTTTTTTACTGCGGCTCAGCTAATTTAATAGCTTTTACTTTACGTCACTCGGGATAGAATGATTGAGTAATTACTTAGAAAGAAGAATATTTATTAACTATGGGCACAGTAAAACATTTTCATTTTCAATTATTACGAACTTCATTCATTTTCAAGATGTTCTAGACGAAGCTACAGTGTTAGCGAAATATGTCATTTTTGTAGTTAATATAGTGGAAATTAACAAGTTCAACTTTGTTTCACTGTATCCCATAATACCGTGCGATCAAAAATTATTTGCATCAAAGAGATATTGGATTAAAAAACGTAGGGCTTGGTTTAGATCACAATGATATGGGGACGATATATCTAACCAAATCTAGGTTAAAATTTTGTCAAATTCATATTATTACATGTTATGCCAAACTAATGAGTAATAAAATAAGTAGACAAATACAAATTTATTTTTGTTGTTACAAAATTAACAAAGTAAGAATATACAGAAAGAAATAGAAAAATAATTACATAAATTGCTGAAATTGGCATCATTTATTTCCAATAAATTTTGGGTAAACCATTAAGAGTAATTCCTGCGTCTTTCAAAATCTGCGGCTTGTATTTCTTGGAATACTTGCACTTTATAAGGAAATAAATTTAGCTGCTTCTTAAGAATAGTCCTGCATGTTCCATAAGATCTTCCCACTTCTTGGGACAGGCGTCTTATACAATTTGTTGGCGTATTTTGAACGAACGTTTGCAACAAATTCGTCTGTTTTTACAGATGGTCTTCCTGCTCCTTTTTTGTGTTGTATAGAACCTGTTTCCCTAAACACAGCCACGGTTCTTTTCAGGCAATGGTAAAAATTCCCAGCAATAAAAGCAACGTTAGGAAAATGTTCGTGAAAATCGTCCATGCACAAACCCGGCTTGTATTTCCACTCACCATTTACTCTAACCCCGTTTCGAAAATACGCTTCAACCATGAATATTTTGTGCTGTTCCGTAAAGCCCATTGTGTGAATTGTTCAAGAAATTGGAAAAATTAGCGATGAATCAAATTACTTGTAACGACTGTCAAAGATGACGGAATAACTGATTGATTGTTAATTCAGGTATTAAGCTCTACGGCCAAGCATTACGTCCTTAGATGCAAGGCCCTCTTCGATGCAAATAGTTTTTGCTCGCACGGTACTATAATTATGGATTTCCTTCTAGTATCGGCTGAATCAATTAATTTAATAGGGAATTATTGGAAACGCTATAAGGTGAAGGCCTTATTATGGTCGTTCTTAAAATGACAGCTAAGCATGCGCACTAAAAATTATTTAATATGGGAACCATAATAAAATACTGCCTTCCCCTGTTTACGACTAGTTACTGTAAGTAAAATAACGTTTCCTTATTTCCCTTATTCGGCAAACCGAACCTCAAAAAACAGAGAACATTTAACATATTATGGTTTACCTATAATGACGATTTTAAGAGAATTTGTGGGACAAAATCCCTTATCAAATCCTGAAGGATGGGAAGTCATTAGACATAAGGTTAAAAATAACGGTCGTAAACAGGAAAGCGTTCCAATAAGTCTTTATTTTTTAGAGAAATAAGGTTAAGACCTAATTAAAATAGGGCATTCCCTTATTAGTGCTGACGTAAAAATTATCGTTTCAATAATTCCCTAATATATTTATCTTTACGCCGACTTACCTTGCCCCTCCTTACTTTCCCGCAAAGAAAATTCTTAAAAGGAATTGTTTTTGTTTAATTTATTGCGATTTTCTCTTGTTATCTACACATACAAACAACCCTCTGTTTTGTTGTAGCAATGTTCGGATAAATTATTTTCATTAATTAGAATAAAATTAAAATGACTAAATTGTAAGAACAAGAACGTATTTTGCCTCGTTTTAGTGTCTCGTTTCCCTTGAAGTAAAAATATTACTTGGGGCAACGCTACGTTGTATATTTATTAATTATTTTACTAAATTTGTTAAAACTTTATCGAGAAAAGTTTTAACCGATCAGAAGGAAGTAAGTTGGGGTTCTCTGCACAAAGAAGTTACGAAAACACGAGTAATTTTCAGCAATTTTCGATGATTAAAATTTTAATTGCGTAAAAAGGCTTTTATAAATTACTACAAGAGCAGTCAAAAAGATTTTTTTTTGTAATTTATTAGACGGCGCCAATATCTTTGCTATTACTGCAAGCGAAAATATAAAAATTAAATAAACAACTTAAGCAACTTACGTTAAGCTAAACGCTATGCAGACAGCCATGGCACAAACTTCCTCGAAGAGTAAACCTGCGAGATAGAAGTCGAAACTCCTCTGAGCAAAAATACTTCTCTTTCTTATAAGAATTCACATATTTTTTATAGCAACGCGCTTTCCTACTGTAAGACAACGAAAATTGCTAGACTGTTGTGTAGTGATAATATTACAGTAATTTAACCAATAGGAAATAGGAGTAAATGCTACCATCGAATGGTTTATAGCCATTATTGCTCTGAATATTTACAGTAATTATCAAGTTCTATTGTGGGTGTAATCTGGTTTTACATACTGTATTAGTTCTAACTGGCAGTTGTAATGAACTTTATATTAATCATAATAATATTTGCTTGCTACAGTTAATAGTTCTCAAAACTTTAAATAGCTTCTAGTATGATATTGTTCTTGTCGTTTAACATTGCATTTGATTATCTATTATGCAATATGGTTTACTGAGATCGTAAAATTCGTCCATAGATTATAAAGTCCAATATACTAATGATGGGTTGTGCAAAATAAAAATCTTCTATTGCTTTATCTGACATGCAAAGTTTTAAAAAGCTTACTCGTATATACAAAGTAAAAAAAAATATTTGAAACGGGTATTGGTACGATCAATAAAGTTCAAATTCAAGCAGGACAGCTAGAAGAGTCCGAATAACGATGTGACCTGCGCAACAAATACGTTAAAACTAATACTACGGTGCGCGGCGATTGCCGATCGCTACGAACCCCCACCAACGTCTTGGTGGATATAGGTTCTAACGGATACAATTCGTTTTTGGGGACGCTGTTCTGCTTTGTTAATTGTAGACAAAGCGCTTTACTGGGAACAAAGTGCGTCGCATTGAGAAGATACAATTTATTTCTTAACAAGAAAACCTTAACTTCTATGTAAGAAAACTGTTTTGGCTGTACTGGCATTCTTAGTATTATTCTATTTCCTTGTTAAAATGGCAAGCAGTTTATAAAACACAAAGTAATAAATAAATTTGTCGGACAAGTTGTCACCATTGGAAGTTACTAGCAACATACAGTAACTTGTTTCAATCATGGCAACTAACTTTAAAGCAATTACCTTACCAAAACTAAACACCATTCCTTTATTTACCTATTGCATCTCAAATAAATCTAAATACCACAAAATCTCCTGAAAGCCACTTTGAAACAATATTGAAAGTCCTAAATCTCCTTTGGACGTGATGGCTAAACTTTGGTTAGGGCAAAGCCAATACTCAGGTAATCATTTTAATTGGCTTTGAGCCAGCCACAAATAATAACTATTGCTTATTCATTAAAGAAACCGATTAAAATGACGATGCTATAATATTTCAGTGGAATAAAGTAGTACTTTAAATAACTCTCGATGCAAAATAGATACTTTTATGAAGCTGAATTAAAAAATGCATTAAAGTATGAAGGGTTGCCCAGAAGTCTGGAATAAAATTATTATAGCCTTAACCTGTAAGTTTTGGGGAAAACGCTCGAACACGTTATTCGTTTGTTTTTTTTATAGACATTAGTCAAAGATATGACGACATCGATGGTTTTTTTAAATGGAAACATACAGCTTTTGATACATCATTTAAAAGCTAATATCTCATACAGTATGCTCATAAATTTTGGAGCGATTCTGTCGAGCTATTTCAAAACGGCGACTAAAAGTTTTTCAAAAAATTTCTCTATTTAAATAAGCGGATATGATAAATCATTGATATTTTTTTACCCTTCAAGGTAAGAAATTTTCATTGTTTTACATTCTGACATTTTGTGACATTGTGAACTTGTAAAATTAATTTAGGTATTTCCGAAGTATTATTTTACAATTTTCTAAACAAAAATGGTTTGTTCGGAAAGACAGCATATCGAAGTATTGGTATTGTCAGGATGTGCTGCTTTTAAAAATCATCCCATAGTACCTCTAGATGTATCATGATTTTGAGCTAATGAAACTGTTGAAACATACGGATTATCCTGCAGAGATAATGCAATATCCAATTTTTATCGTCGCCTAAAACACGTGGCCGTCCATTCCTAGGCAAGTCCTTTACCGTGTTCATCAAATTTGTGGAATATTTTACTAACAGTGCCCTGTGAAATTTGATTATCCGAATATTTAGCATTAAATAAGGTGCACCCTTCACTTTGCCTTCTTATTTTATCTCCACATCCTAACAATATCAAGACTTCGATACGCTGTCTTTTCGACAAAACCATTTTTGTTTAGAAAATTGTGAAATAATGCTTCGGAAATACTTAAATTAATTTTTCCTACAGACGTGTGGAAAAATCAATTTTCCGCACTGATATCCGTGCGGAAAATTGGTTTTTCCACACTAGTGCGGAAAAAATTTCCGGCACGATTATGTCAAAATCAATAATATATCAATTATAACTTGTAGTTATTACTTTTTTTCTCAGAATCAGTTACTGTTACATATGTATGTGATTGTTATAGTTAATTAAATATTATTAAATTTTTTTGAAATATGTGTTACTTATTTCCACACGTCTGTAGAAAAACTATTGTACCTGACACGTGCGGAACATGTTTTCCCTGCACTCGGCTGCTACGCGTCGTTCGGTGAACGGCAGACTCGTGCGGAAAAATTCATTTTCCGCACTTGTTAGGTAAATAGCTATTACAAGTAAACAATGTCACAAAATGTCAGAACGTGAAACAATGAAGATTTTTTACCCTAAAAGGTAAAAAAACATCAATGATTTATCATTTCCGTTTATTTAAATAGAGATTTTTTAAAAACTTTTAACAGTCGCCATTTTGAAACAGCTTGACAGAATCGCGCCAAAATTTATGAGCATACTGTACGAGATATTAACTTTCAAATGATGTATCACAAGATGTATGTTTCCATTAAAAAAAAGATCGATGTCGCCATATCTTTGACAAATGTTTATTAAAAAAACAAACGAATAACGTCAAAATACGAGCATATAGATACAGTGACCGGCAGAAAGTACGCACCAAATGGGATTTTTTTAAATTTCAAAACTTACCAAATTTTTTTGGCGGTGGAAAAGTTCTGCATATTCTTAAACAAAAAAGAGCATAGACAAGACTAGTAAATATTGCGCTGTATACGAGGGAGAGGTGAAAACGTAAAATTCACTCAAGAATAAAGTGCCCTTATTTTTCACTGTAGAAATTTTTTTTATTAGGAAATGTTGTTTGCACTTTAAAGTTATCTATAAATACCAAATTTCAGCTTGATAGCACAAAAAAAGCGTTTTTACTTTTTAAAAACTTTTTTTGACGCCCCCTCGTATAAAGAATCAATAGAAGCTATGCAACCTATAAATTCAATTTTTTAACAGCTCTTGGGCAATTAAACACATAACGTACGTAAATTTGTTTAAATACGCGAGAACTGGACGTTTAATAAAATAACGTCAAAAATAATCTAACTTTTCTGGTGCACACCGTACAATATTCTATGGATAAGCGGAATAGCTTTATGCAAAACAAATGATGGTTTACTTCATACATTTAACAATATTTTGCCGTTCCCAATTTTTCAAAAACTCCTAAACCCATTGGTTTATGAATTAAAGTTTAAACCCTTAAAATAAAATTCGTTTCATTTAAATCTACTTGCCATAAAGAATATTTATATTTGTGCTACCGAGCTGAAATTTGGTATTTATGAATAACTTTTAAGTGCAAACAACATTTCCTAATAAAAAAAATTTTCCACAGTGAAAAATAAGGGCAATTTATTCTTGAGTGAATTTAACGTTTTCGCCTCTCCCTCGTATACGGCGCAATATTTACTAGTTTTGTTTATGCTCTTTTTTGTTTAGGGACATGCAGAACTTTTCCACCGCCAAAAAAATTTGGTGAGTTTTGAAATAAAAAAAATCCAGTTTGGTGCGTACTTTCTGCCGGTCACTGTATATAAAACTTAATTGACGTGTCCGAGCGTTTTTCCCAAAAGTTACAGGTGAAGGCTATATAAATTTTATTCCGGACTTCTGGGCAACCCGTAAATAATAAAAATTAACAAGAAATATTTTTATTCTTAAGTTTTTATCCATCCTGTCTCCGCCAATAATACGAACGTACCAACTGCCTATGGCTACAACTTTTAAAGTCATCCCAAGGATTTAAAATAACTCCCACGCGTACCGAAGGCGACGCTTTATTAGTTTTAAAAATTTCCCCGGCAAGTTGTTGGCAAACTGCCGTCTTTCCTTAATCCCATAAGACCAAAAACTTAGTGTCTTCATGGATATAGCTAAGCGATATGAAACCAATACAGCTGCTTTCAAGCGACGGCACAGGTGCAGACGGGGGATTTTATGGGTGGCTTTAGCGAAATGAAACTTACTTAATTTAAAATTCCAAACAGTGTTATGCTAGCAATATAGTTTGTAAGTGAATATTTAATCTACCACCCAACTAACAAAAATATTTTATAATCTCCAACTGTCCGTGCTATTTTATTTTATAATTGCTTTATTACTGCTCGTCGAACGCAATTATGTTTTATTAACATTACCAGTGAGGTAATTTAGCTTTAAGGAAGTATTTTGTTTTATAAGGTAGTCGTAAGAACGTTCTTAGAGCAAAAATACAAATCAGTTTTACTACAAATTTTAATACTGTTTTATAAACGTTTACACAACAATTTTATACAACATTTTAGCTTACCGGATAAATTTGTTTTATAGTAGATTTATTCTGGTGTTATTTGATACTAGTTCATTCGTTTGCGAACACCTATAAAATTGTTTTATTAGCGCTATGTGAAACATTTATAAAATTAATTTATTAACATTTTCGTTCAGATAATATTGCTCTCTAAAGCATATTGCACTCAGATGGTACCTTAAAAAAATTGTTTTATAATTATCATGAACACATTTATAATAAAAGCCATATATATTAGTTATAAAACAAAAAAATGTTTGTAGGGATACAAAAGCATTTACTAATTCATTTATAAAACGAATAGACATTCTTGCTCACCCATCGTCATTATTAGGTATATTTGATCTTACCGTGACAAATATTACCACGCGTGAATTTATTATGAATTCGCAAATTGGAAAAAAGTTTTAAAAAGTGGTGCCAAAGCCCAGCACTTCATTCTTAAAAAATAATAACAATTTAAAATGAGGTTAGGTTATTAAAACATAAGCACATGTTGCGCCAGACACAAATTAGCCCTGTTGTTGCTGTATCTGTGACATATTTGAGAAAAAAATTATTTTATATCTGATGCAGCCGGAGCATTTAAACAATATTGATACTAACCGTTTTGTTAATGTTTTTTAAATGTACTATTCAGAAGAATTAATTCGGGTAAGCGTCGTGTGCGCGACCATTTACTCCTGGTCCTATGCGCCATCTGGAGAAAGAAGGTATAACTATGAAAACAATAGCAAACAAGAATTCGTTGAGCAAATACGTATTGAGGGTTCAGAGGCGGACTTCGGTCGATTAAATTTCTTATATACCAGGTGACTCACCATATTATATGTATAATGTACCATAATATCCTTAACTTTTTATCTTGGATAGATAGAAAATAAAACTAAATGGTAAAGTTTTAGTAAATTATGTGTAGATTGTGTTGCCGTAGATTTTAACTGATATACAGGGCGCGAAATAAGCACACTTAATATTTTACGTTAATTAACAGTTCGATGGGAAATTTTCTCCTGATTCCAAATAAGTATTATACAGTTTAGTGGGTTTATTTTTAGTAGTAACTTCTTTTCGAATTTTTTTTAATGGTTGCCAAACCTATATATGAGCCACAGTTTTTATTGCCTATGCCTATAAAATAATCCGGTAAAAGCTATGGAAGCCATAATAAAACAAATAAAAGAACAAAATTGCTGCACAAAAGTGCGCCCTTTTTGGCTTTATAAGTGTTGTATAAACGTTGTTAGAACGTTTATAGCGACATTGTTATTTTATAAAAATGGTTCTGTAAACGTTCTTAGGTCATTTATAAAACATAAATTGTTAGTTGGGCAGGCAATGCGATACCAGAAAATAAATAAATTTAATATATTTAAGACCGTTAGTACGATTTTGTAATATATTATAGTAAACGGCACGAATTCTCTCGTTTTAAAACAGACGACAGCCGAAATTTGTCATCGATCAGCTGATATTGGGACATAATAATATCCCCAGATTACTAGTGGACCGTAATGAGGCCAAACACCGAGTTACGAATTGCGTTTCTGTGTTTTTTGTTATATTTAATTACGTTTTCAAAATATTTTGTGGTTATGGTGCCTTTTATTTATAGTTTCATTGAATTTTAATTACTTTTATATGGCCGGTAAGTACCTACAATTATTGATCATTTGACCAAAAATTTACAGGTTAAAATTTTTTTATTCTTTTCCATTAGGGATCATAATTATTATTATTGTGTATCGATAAGTAATAAGTTTTATTTCATCTGAACGACGTTTTTGTCGAAAAGTTAGTTTGTAAAATTTTTGTTCTTAAAATGTTTGTTCGTATAAAGATTATGTTTCTAATGTATAATTTTTATATTTTGCATTATCTAGGTATCCTTTTCTGTTTCAAGAAAATAAGTAGAAATTATTTCTCAGACTTAGGTAGGCAGGGTAGAGTTGGACAAACTGGGTAGGTTGATAAAACCAGGTACAGTCTAGTTCTGCCAAATGCCAATACAGCTTTCCATATTATTAACCCTTAAAAATAAACTATTTGATTTCGAAGAAATTATTCTTATTGTTGTTATTATTATTATTATAGTTTGGCAAAAGTAAGGTTGAAATAATCTATTTAACATTATGTTAGCCTATATAATAGTTTAAAAAGGTAATCATATTAATATGTAATAGGATAGCGAACAAATATATACGAGAATTCTATTTTCTGGGTCTACATGCCATACGTAAGTCAAAAACTGTTAAAGTAGGGTTTGCATTAACACAAAAATTAAATCCCTGGCTATATTAAAGCTTTTAACTTTATGTTAGCCCACATACAAGTTTAGAAATGTAACTGTATCATAACCAACAAATTGCATAAAAACCATATTTGGGTCTACGTACCTTACGTAAGTCATATATGGGGATTTCCTTGACAGTAAATGTAATATCTGACTGACTTCAATTAGTTTATATTGAACAGTAGGTATAGTATATTACCTGTGGGTATAATCGGAAGAAATTTAAAAAAAATTCTGTTGTAAATATGAGTGACAGAGAGTCCTATTTAAAGTTGCGTTTCAGTTAATTTAGTATTTTCAAGGTTTGGATAATTATAAACTTAGTTTTTAAATCTATTTCGACACTTTCTCTTTAAACCATATAAAATCTCATGTTTATTATTACCTACCTTATAATATTTATAAAACCAAATTTTCAAAAGAAATTATTATTATTATTTGGCAATATTATAAAGCGGTAGAACCGATGATACTTTTGCATCAATTGTTTTAGAAGGTATTACATGTATAATTTTCAAGTCCGGTCCTAGAATTCAAGCCAACTTATAAAAATTTAATAGACCAGAATTGTCTGAGTGTCGCGTGAATTGAAATCCATCTTGCGAGGAATTAAAATTTTTACTATACCTACATTGTATGATTTAAGTTCTCCTCGTCACACAATTTTCCTGAACCCTCTACCTTTGACATTAAGTTACCATTTTCCGTATACCGCCATATTTTATATGTGATAGGTGATTTGTTGCGTTTGGCCCAGCACAATTAATCAAACACTTTACTGCCTGCGACAGCGATATATTCCTCGACAATCATCTACGTGGGGATGTCCAAGCTTAAGATAAAATAGTGGCGCTGTATCGATATAATACAGCAACTATACGGTATTACTACTGGAATAGTTTTATATCAAATATAACAATCTAATAATTATATACATTCCTTTATGCCCTAATTTACATCTATAATATAGAAACGAGGCTTAAGTTTAGTTCAGTCAGTAGATATTCGGACGACAATATGTTTTTGTTCTTTCAGGATACTGCAAAATGCATATTGCTGCAATTAGTTTACCTAATCTAGCTGGCTTAGTTTGCGCTGTTCTATGAATTTCGTCTAGTTCCTAGCTGACCTTATAAACCTGCTTTTATAGGAATGGGATCTTTTAATTAATAATAAAATATAATTTGTATTATATAAGAATTGAAAATAAAGGTGCTTCTTTGTGTTGATATTTTTTGGAACCATCAACCACCTGAAACAATGATATTAGTAATTAAATTTCCTAGTTAAGGTTGTTGAATCTATGTTTGCAAAAATGTGCAAACAATGGTTCTCAAAAATTGTCGATAATAAATTAGTCTAATAAATAAAAAAATTTAATCGCACCAATTTCTGTATTCTAGCACAGAAAGAAGCTATACACTACACTGAGAAAATAATCTAATACAACAGGTTTTTACTAAGCCATAGCTCGTATTGATAGCTTATTTTTTATTAACCCATATTAAATAAATTGCTAGTGTATCAAACCCGCTCTAGTGTTATATCAATTCCAGATTTGCTAGAACAGTGTTTTTATTGGTAGTAATCGTTCCATTAGCAGCACAATTTTGTTGAATAATGAATTACTTTTAATACAGCAAGTTTGTTAAGAAATAAATTATATCTCCTCAATGCGACGCATTTTGTTCCCAGTAAAGCGCTTTCTCTATAATTAAGAAAGCCGACCAGCATCCCAAAAAACGAATTGTATCTGTTAGAACCTATAATCCACAAGATGCTGGTGAGAGTTCGTAGCGTTTTAACGTTTTTGTTGCGCAGGTCACATCGTTGTTCGGAGTTTTTTAGCTGTCCTGTCTGAATTTGATCTTTATTGATCGTGCCAATACCTGTTTCAATTAATTTATTTTTACATTGTATTTAAGTTTTTTTTAAACTTTGCCTGTCAGATAAAGCGATAGAATATTTTTATTTCGCACAGCCCATCATTAGTATTGGACGTTATAGTCTATGGACGAATTTAACTATCTCAGTAAACCCAGGGCCGTCGAGAGCCAGGTCAGGCCCGGGGGCTGTGCGGCATCCCGGGCCCACTCCTAGGGCTGCCAGATTTAAAATATTAAAAAGTGGGAGGTACGGTCCTAGCCAGTGGCAACTTGTGACTCATTAACTTGGAGGTGCATTAAAAGCCTTCTGCAGGTGAAATACGCCGCAGGCGAAAAATTTTTAGGACCACGCCCAAATTTGGTCAATAATTTTTAATAAATATTTTAAAAATTTATGATTACCTACTTATTTTGTTGAAAATGAAATAAGATAAAAAAAATAAAAAAGGCCAATTTATTTTTAATTAGAGGGTACATTGTTTAAAAGTAAAGTTCATTCTTCTGTTTTTATTTGCAGCAAACTTATCAATAACAATAAAGTCCCTAGATTTACACTTTCTGGTCTGTGTCAAGTTAATTTCTAGTTTAGGTCTTCCCTCAATTTTAATTTCAATTTTTTGCTCAATAATTGTTTCTCAAATATTCCACATTCATAGTCGGTTTGGCATTAAAACTGTTCAATTTTATTAAAATAAGTCTTTACTACCCCAAAATAATAACAAAAATATAATTTTTAAATAAGAAACCCATTGTTGGTCAATTCTAAAATGTACAACATTTTCGGGTAGGTACTCCAAAATAGATGAAAGTTTTATAAATTCTTCGAATAATAAATCGATGTTAATACAAATATTGGGCCGGATGGGCGAGGACAAAATGTATCGATATTTGATACTTAGAACATTAATTTATTCGCCAACTCGTCTAACAATTTACATAGGTAGGTACCTATGTAATGTCGGTGGTAATGTTTACAAAGTGATTTTTTGTCAGCAGAGATTTTATATTTTATTTTATAATTTATCATATTTTTTTAACTGCGCAGCCCGAGCACGGGCCCTTAAAAGAGACGTGGGCCCGGGAAATTTGTATATAAAACCAGATTACACCCCCAATAGAACTTGTATGTAATAATGTCTATAAACCATGCTATGGTAGCAATAACTCCTATTTCCTATTGACTAAATTACCGTCATATTATCACTACAATACGCTCTAGCAATTTTCGTTGTCTTACAGAATGAAAGCGCGTCGCTGTCACATATAGTATTAAACAGTTGTATAAAGAGTACGTAAGTTCTTATAAAGAATTGAAGGCTTTTTTCTCAGTGTACCATCAAAACGATTAGTTATTTTTATTTAACCTAAGCAATATTTTAATTTAACACAGTATATTTTGAATCAAGTTTCTCAATATTTTTGTTTCAAAATAAATTAAATCCGACTCGATTAATCGGAAACTAACGCGATGTAATGGTTTTAATAATTTCCACCACATTAAGACTGGTTCAACATGTTTTCCGCAATATAAGAGAAATACATTTTTCCATCAGCTGCATTCTGCCCTAATAACGTATCACCACTACGTCAGTGTTTCCATTTCGCGCGGGCAACATGCGATTTCTTTAATTTTCTTCTTCATTAACCGCAAACCTTATGGAACACTGCTTTCTAACGACTACGAGAACAATTGCTGGTATAACAACTCACTAGGCAAAGATCAGATGATCTTTAAAATCACTAAAGTAACGAAAAAGTATTCATAAGGGGCGGTTTAAGGCACAGCGCCATCTAGTGCCAGCAAGGCTTCTGTCCAAGCAATATAAGATATGCACTGTCAGAGGGGTATCTTGTACGATAATTATTATAACAGTTTATGCTGGGAAGTAAGCTGCAAACAGTAATAATGATATCAAAAAAATTACTTCCACTGTCTTTATTTTGTTACTTAACACAACGTTTCGGTTAGTTAGTATCTCTAACCGTTTTCAAGTGTAAACTAAATTAAAATTCTAAGGCTACTGTCTTAAATACTATCTATGTGCAATGTAGCTCGATGACTCCGCCTACGTGCTTAATGGAGTGTGAAGTTTGAGCTGTTGGTTTTGGACAAGAAGAGGCTTCCAGATATTGGGGATATCTATACTTGGTTTACTAAATATATGGGTATTTTGATTCATGAAAGCTGCTTCTTTGAATTTTCGTTTGCTCCAGTGCTGTTCCGTGTCCAAAACTATGGCTTCTGACCACTGTATATTATATTGGTTGGTCCATACATGTTCCGCTATACCTGATCTCGAAGTTTCACCTCTTTGAGTATGTTTCAGATGTTCTTTAACTCATACAGGAAGAGGTCTTTTTTTTTTCTCCAATGTACGATTCGCCACACTCGCAAGGGATTTGATAGATATAATCTTTTGTGTTTTCATTACGGGGGTTTTACTTTTGTAAGAAAGATTCTAACCGTATTTCCGGATTTGAAGGTTGTTTTCATTTTATAGTTTTTGGTTACCCTTCTAATCTTTTCAGAAATCCCCTTGACATAAGGTATTGTAAGAAATGCTTGCTCCTCTCTCGTTTCTGTATTCGTTTTTACTTCGCGATTTTTAAGTTTGACATGGTATTAGTTACAAAGGTTTCATGCAGGGTAACCATTTTGTTTTAAATCTTTTTTAATGTTTGAAATTTCATTATTAAGGTCTTCCGGATTGTCGCAAACGTTAAATGCTATGTGATAAAGAGTTTGCCCTGTTTTATGGATTTTTAATGATTCAATCCTTGATTAAGGTATTGTCCCGTGAGAGTGGGTTTCCTGTACTCTGAAGTTCTTATGTTTTTAGCACTTCGTATTTAGTTTGACGAGAACACCGAGAAAAGTTAGAGAGGAATGTTTTTCTTTTCCCATGGTAAATATAATGGATTGTCTTATACTATTAATATGTTCCAAAAATCGTATCAGCTCTTCGTTGCTGTCTGTCCAGATAATAAAGGTATCATCAACATATCTAAGTCAAGTTTAGGTTTAATCTTGGCAATGTTAATAGCGTGTGACTCAAACCATTCCATGTACAGGTTAGCCACCACCGGAGAGAGAGAATGATGGAGCCTATTTTTTTCTTCACTTCCAAACGCGTTGCGCCATATTACAGCTCCTTGCGAAAGAAAAAATAATAACGTTTCAGATTAAAATCTGAATAAACTCATAATAAGGAACGAATTAAAGTGACATTAGATAGACAAGGAGAAAAAGTCGTCACTCTTAAACGCTATTAGACAACAGTTGTTTCTATCGTGGTAAGGTGAATAATTTGTATACTTTTCCCCGTATATTGGAATCTTTTTAGATTGTTTTATCTATCCGCTTTTGGTAACGATAGAAATTAATAATTATAATGGTAAATAATTAATATACCACAAACGTAATCCGGCTTAAAGTTATCTATAGATACAACTTTTGAATTTGATAAATTTCTATATCTTTTCAGATTCGGGGTATTTTCTGAAATGAATAAATTGCATTGAGTTGGTAAATGTAATTGGAAAATGAAGTGAGGGCTCAAATCTAAAGTAATATAAATTTTATAAGAGAGATTTTAGGCTTTAAATAGCTGGTTGCAGGGGCTGCAGGGGCTGCAGGGGAGTATTGGATCCGCATAGAACCCAATCAAAATAAGAAAATAATAAAGAAATGGTTTTTATTCTTTCATAATTAATTTATATAAAAAATAATTGTACTTAATGTCAGAAAGCATCATTAGCAAAATGTTCGAAAACAAAAATTTAACCAAATTAAAGAAAGAACGGTCGCTGTAGAAACAGCTTATATTTTGTATTCGTATACTTAATTAATTTAACTGAAGATACATTTTAAGGTCAAAGGGCATTGTTAGTATCGGTTTAATACAAAAATTAACTAAATTAAAGGAAAAACGGCTTCAGGATCTAAGCATTATTTTGTAACCAATTTTTCAAATGTCAAATGGGAAAAAAACTGCACTGAAGAAAATGCTTTAATACAACAGGTTTGTTAAGACATATTTTGTTTCGATAGCTTATTTTTAATTAACCCATATTAGTAAGAAGAGGTGGATTACAATAAATTTATTTTATAATGGATGGATATAAGAAATTTGTTTGTGAAAGTGGATTTGAAAGTAATTTTATTTAAATTTTTAATGTGATTTTGGCTCTAAAATATGCACATATCGCCCGTCGCTTTCGCTATAAAGTGGAATAAGTCGTAACAGAGTAGGTGTACTGGAAAGTGTACTAGAAAGCAAATTAGAGCTTGGTTTAAGCATTTTAGTTACATTAAAAAGTTTATTGTAAATTCAATATAATTGGAGTTTAAATTTATTATTAAATTAAGTATATTTTATTTTTATTAAAATAAGGATATTTTATTTTTATTATTTTTATTAGAAAAAATAAATTTTATTATAGAAAATTAGTATTGTGAAAGAAATAAATTAAATATAAAAAAGAAGAATTAATTTTTTGTACCTTGTGTATCAGGGTTTATTAAATAAATGTTAGTGATTTAATTTTCCCGAATTAATAAGATTTATGCTTATATAATTTGCTAGGGTATCAAACCCGCTTTAATGTTATATCAATTTTAGATTTGCTATAATAGTGTTTTTCTTGGTAGTAATCAGTTCCAGTAGCAGGTAGCAGCACGGTCTTGTTGAATAATAAACTAATTTTAATACAGTCATTTTGTTAAAAAATAAATTATATCTTCTCAATGCGCGCTTTCTCTATAATTGAGAAAGCAGAACAGCATCCCCAAAAACGAATTGTATCCGTTAGAACCTATAATCCACAATACATTGGTGGGGGTTCGTAGCGATCGGCAATCGCCGCTCGCCGTAGTATTAGTTTTAACGTATTTGTTGCGCAGGTCATAACGTTGTTCGAAGTCTTCTAGCTGTCCTGTCTCAGTTTGAATTTTATTGATCGTACCAATGCCTGTTTCAATTAATTTATTTTTACATTGTATTAAAGTTTTTTTAAACTTTGCATGTCAGATAAAGCAATAGAATATTCTTATTTCGCACAATCAATCATTAGTATAGAACTTTATAATCTATACACGAATTTTACCATCTCAGGTAGGTAACCATGTTGCATAATGGATAATCATATATCGTCGGCTTAACCTGCTAAACCCGTAAGTCCACATTTCATCAAATTTTACATTTTAACGCCATCTTTTGTGAAAAAAATAATCTATTTATCTAAGAAATTTAAGTAACTCTAAAGAAATCCTTAATGTGTGGCTCTCGTTTTTACTTAACCCGTAAGTACAACCCTGGCTAAACTCATAAGGCAAACGCCATAAGTCCGCCAGTATGCATTAGGAAAAACACGTATCTCCGTTTTTCTTATTTGATTTGTAAATTAATTATAACGCGTTTTTGGTCTCCCCTGTAAAATTTTGATTTCCAGACTTACTGGTTTAGCAGGTTAAGCCGACGATATACAATGTTAAACGACAAGAACAATATCACACTAGAAGATATTTTAATTTTTGAGAACTACAGTACTGCTTTTTAGTGGTAATATGCTTTATTAACCGCAGCAAGCAAATATTATTATGATTAATATCAAGTTTCATTACAACTGCCAGTCGGTACTAATACATTATATGAAACTAGATTACACCCTCAATAGAACTTCATAATTAATTACTGTGAGTATTCAGAGCAAAAATAGCTATAAACCATTCTAGGGTAGCATCAACTTTTACTTCCTATTGGTTAAATTACCGTGATATTATCATTAGGTACTATAAATTGCCAGTGTATCAAACCCGCTTTAGTATTATATCAATTCTAGATTTGCTAGAACAGTGTTTTTATTGGTGGTAATCAGTTCCATTAGCAGCACAGTCTTGTTCAATAATGAGCTACTTTTAGAAATAAATTGTATCTTCTCAATGCGACCCATTTCGTTCCCGGTAAAGCGCTTTCTCTACAATTAAGAATGCAGAACACCATACCCAAAAACGAATTGAATCAGTTAGAATCTATAATCCATAAGGTTGGTGGGGGTTCGTAGAGATGGGCAATCGCCGCGCGCCTTATTATTAATTTTAACGTATTTGTTGCGAACATCACATCGTTGTTCGGAGTCTTCTATCTGTCCTGTCTCAATTTCAATTTTATTGATTGTTCCAATTCCTGTTTCAATTAATTTATTTTTACATTGTGTTTAAGCTTTTTTAGACATTGCCGGTCAAATAAAACAATAGAAGATTCTTAGTTTGCACAGCCCATTAATTTCCCATTCTTGACTCTTTTGACGCGGTAGTAATTTAGGTCCAGTTGCTGGTCCGCGTGAGTTTAAATTACCTTGGTATTTTTCCTTATAAGTAACGTTAATATGAAAAAAAAACTTAAATAGAACCCTATTTTTACTATTAACACAAATTTAGGAGTTATTATAGCTGATGAATTGTGATTGAATTTAATAATATACAGTGTGGTTGTTTAAGTGTGCAACATATGGGCATTTATTTTATTACTGATTTCTCAGAGAATTTTATTCTTGATAAAACTTGGTGCATGTTCGATAATTATATTAGGTGCACTTGGAATGGTTGTAAGTCAAACGGCGTACAGGGTAGGCCAAAAAATATAAAACTTGCACAAGAATACAAAATTTTAATAAACTTTTAAAATAAAAATTTTGCACGTTAAATGATAGTTTTCTAATTAGCATATTATCATAACTAATGTTTTACCTTGTTAAAAAGAATTTTTAGGATATTTTAAAGTTGTGTTTAATATCGTTGCAACAAACATGAAGTTTGTGATTCCTTAATAAATTAAAAATTCAAGGAAATTTTACAAATATGCTTGAATTTGAACAAAGATATGTGAAATAGATTTGATTTTGATTAATTTATGAAGGTCTTTATGGTGAATATAAAAAATAAATTTTTTGGGAAATTATTAATGTTTTTTAAAAAAATATATTTTTTTATTTTAGAAGGTCACGTTTTTGAATCTATCCATGACTTTTAATTCAAAACAACTTTTCTTAATAACATTTTGCTGAATTTTCTGAAATAGGGGTACTTTATTCTTGTACAAGTTTTATATTTTTTGGCCTACCCTGTACGCCATTTGACTTGCAGCCATTCCAAGTGCACCTTATATGATTATCGAACATGCACCAACTTTTATCAGGAATAAAGTTTTCTGAGAAATCGGTAATAAAAAAAATTCCCATATGTTGCACACTTAAACAACCACACTGTATAACTGGAAAATGTTTAGAGGCGCGCAAGCAATTTTTTTTTAATTAAACACTTTTTTATCCCTCCGATGGGAATCGAACTTAGAACCTAAATTATTATTCTCTATTATTATTTTCTTTTATGAATTTACTAAAAGCAGGTACTAAATAATGCCATCAAGTGCTTAATCATTGTAATATAATATATTCATAGAGAGAGCTTAAATTATCGATATTTTTGAAAAGCCGAGTGCAAAAATGAAAGTATTTTCATACTTGCATTAGTATGAATTAGTAGCTAGATTGTCTAAACGTAATATGTATTAAGTAACAATAATTCTGATAAATAGCGTTAAGACTGTAAGACAGAGACTCTCTTTTCTAGATATACCTATATATAATAATCCGTATTTCACAATAATTAAAGTATGTTAATTCGCATTACAATAATAATAAAAACAGCAGAAATATATTACTAGGTGTATAACAATAATTATTTTTCTTTAACAAGACAGGTATTTTCTGCGTATACCTTGTGTTCTTTATTCTGCCCAAAAATATAGTATCTAAGCATATCTTTGTTATTTTCTTTATATTTAAGTAAGTATAGTTATGAAAAATATTGAAGTGGCATAAACATTTATGTTTTCTGAAATAAGGAAGTAATTTTTGTGCTATTTATCTACAAACGCGTAATGAAAATATTTCAAAAATATTCAATCAAGTAGGTATCGAAATAAAGTATAAATTTAGTATCACTGAATAACAAACTATTATAGCAAAAGGGTAAGTTATCGTTGTTTGTCACGTATATGGAGAACTAGAGGGTAGGAGGCCGATCGACAATGGCAGCATTTTCAATTTCCGTCCCGGTTTTTTGGTTAGTTCGCTATTGGCCGATAGATGGCTCTCGCGTCCGAAGTGGGCTGATGTTGTCTTCTTCTTCTTCGTTTTTAATATGGAAAACTAGATCCTACATAGTTTTTAATTTTTACTTAAACCCTTTATTTTTCTGTGCTTTTACTTTTGACAATTGACATTTTATTTTTCGAAATAACAAATAATGTTTGAAGGCAAGACAAGACTATGGAGAACTATAGGGTAGGAGGCCGATCGACAATGGCAGCATTTTTAAATTCTGTCCCGGTTTTTTGGTTAGTTCGCTATTGGCCGATAGATGGCTCTCGCGTCCGAAGTGGGCTGATGTTGTCTTCTTCTTCTTCGTTTTTAATATGGAAAACTAGATCCTCCATAGTTTTTAACTTTTACTTAAACCCTTTATTTTTCTGTGCTTTTACTTTTGACAAGTGACATTTTATTTTTCGAATTAACAAATAATGTTTGAAGGCAAGACAAGACAAATAACGTTGTATTGTAATTAATTTCCATATTTATAATGAATAATGGTACAATTTATAAAAGTAGAGTTTGCTTTGTGTCGGGGTGTAAGACAGGATCTTCTTCAGAGATGAAACGCAGCCAAATAAGTCTCTTTCTAGCTTCAAAGGTAAAACATTCTAGCTAGAATGTTCCTGTATTTTAAAAACGAAGCATCGTTGGAACTTTATACAGGCCGAGTTTACTAATAAGTATATTAAAGTAAGTGTAAATTCATATAAAAGTCCTTATTTGTTCCTTAAAGAACTAATTTAAATAAAAATAGTTATCGCGTCCATAAGAAACCATTTATTTGATAGCCCACTTCGAACACGAGCGCCATCTTATGGCAACTCGTAAAGCTGAATTACCGATGCTAATTTGGGACCGAATCCAATGCATTGCGATCGGCCTCCTACCTCAAGTCCTCCGTAGACAAGACAAATAACGTTGTGTTGTAATTAATTTCCATATTTATAATAAATAATGGTACAATTTATAAAAGTAGAGTTTGCTTTGTGTCGGGGTGTAAGACAGGATCTTTTTCAGAGAAAACGCAGCCAAATAAGTCTCTTTCTAGCTCCAAAGGTATAGCTAGAATGTTTAATACCCTGTATTTTAAAAATTAAGCATCGTTGGAACTTTATACAAGCCGAGTTTACTAATAAGTATAACAAAGTAAGTGTAAATTCATATAAAAGTCCTTATTTGTTCCTTAAAGAACTAATTTAAATAAAAATAGTTATTGCGTCCATAAGAAACCATTATTTGATAGCCCACTTCGAACACGCGCGCCATCTTACAGCGACTCGTAAAGCTGAATTACCGATGCTAATTTGGGACCGAATCCAATGCATTGCGATCGGCCTCCTACCTCAAGTCCTCCATAGTCACGTACCTAGGTAATAGATTTTTAATTTAATACTGTTTCCTGCAGAAAAACAATACCTACCTATTACATCATGCTCTCAAATTTGAACAAAAAACGTTAACAATATGTTTGGTCTGAAAATAGGTTTTCCGAGAACGTAAAAATAGATCCAAATTTGTCTTTAAACAAATCGCTAGCAATTAATAACTTTGTACTAACCTTAGGTACCAATCGTACTCTGATATTTACAGGAGGTCGCCCATCATCCATTGCAAGGACACTTTTTAAAACGAGAGTTTACAATTATCTGTTGAAAGTGACTACACAAAAATTTACCTTGTAGCGTTGATTTTGCCCAAATTAACGATGATCCTGTCTATGTAATTAGCAATAAAGCATTATATCATATATCGCCGTTAAATTGTTGAGACCTACTGTACTTATTAATCATTTAAAGCACTAAAAAACACTAAAAATAACATAAAACACTTCAAATTACTCCAACAGGTAGCCATTTTTGCAAATAAAAACCACAGAAAAGAAACGGGGTGCGATGCAAACGTCAAAGTTCCTAATAGCGCCACCAAACGACCTCTCTACTAACCCTTTCATTCATAAATAGTATTAGACTATCTTTGTTTATCTTATTTAAAAAAGACAAAGACAATAGGCGTCCAAGATGGCCGAGTCCAATTTATCAATGAAGTTTCATGGGGGAATCGGTGTTTTGTCTTATTTCAAAGCATGTTAGTAGAAAGAGATGCTATATAGGTCAAATGTTTATGAATGGTATTTTTACTACGTGACCTTCCCAAGAATTTATAGTACTACGACAACTTTATGAATGAAAGTTGGGTTGTGAAGGGTAAAATGGAACATAATTTGGATGCTGCTTTTAAAAAGTTTTTAAATTACTTTTAAATGTATTTAGAAAGTGGCTTTTGCATTTTTTAGGTTAATTTTCTTTAAAGCCATATTTTGTTACGTTTATATTGGCAAATAAACGTTTAAAATACTTTGTCAGGATCTTTAAATTTGCAAATATTTTTAAATAAACCAGAAATATTTGAAAATATCTGTCTTATACGCACACCACCCCAAAATAATTGATTTTCTACAAGGTTGTAGGATTTTAAGAGGCGATAAAAATAGACTTTCAGCAACAAAAGAACTGAACGCTCATCTATAGTTACATATCGTTTTACAAAAATATTTAAAGCAACAAAGAAGAAAATTTACGATTACATATCCTATATTTATTATGATGTATTGGATTTTATAATCTATGGACGAATTTTATCATCTCAGTAAACCATGTTGCATATCAGAAGCTGTTTAAATTTTTGAGAACTACAGTACTGTTTTTTAGTGGTGGCTTTATCAACCGCAGCAAGCAAATATTATTAAAAATAATGTGGGGACTAATACAGTTTATAAAACCAGATTACAACCCCAATGGAACTTGATAATTACTGTGAGTATTCAGAGCAATAATGGCTATAGACCATTCGATGGTAGCAAGTCCTATCTCCTATTAGCTAAATAACCGTGATAATATTGTCACAACTGGGATTTGTGACTGAGACTTTTTAGGTAGTCTCGGGAATTCTACTTTAATTCATTGAAACTTTGCCAACAGTAAAATAAAGAAAGTTATTTTTTGAAAACAAAATAAATATTTATTATAAACAAACAACGAAATTACATAATTTAGAATTTGGAATTACATTAAAGAATTTTGCATTTTACTCTTCAGAAAACACTGTTACGTAATAAAATAATACTTACATTATACTGGGGGTCAGCATTTGGAGGGTCACTTATAAAGTTCACATTACTGCGGTTGGGACTCGACTCCCCGACCGTTGACACGCGGGTCTATTGCCTTGTATAGCTTTTGAATAGTCAGCAATTACGTACTGTAAGTTCAGCCGTTATACAGGGCGATAAACAATTTAATGGAGAAAATGTTGGAAACGGAATTTAATTGCTTAGATAAAATTAATTCAAATTTTGGTTCGTGACAATATCAATACACAACGGTCTAGCATTTTTCGTTGCCTTACAGTAGGAGTATAAAAAGTATGTGAATTCTTATAAGAAATAAAAGGCTTATTTCTCAGTGTGTACTTTTTGAAGAAAAAATTACAGTTCGACAAAACCTAAAGTAGACGCCCCAAGGCTTGTTCCAGAACCCCCTCTCTCGCTCCCACTCACCCCTACTTATAATTTAACTAGTCTTACAACATAGAGTCCTTAAAATCACATAGATTTTAAGCGCTTGTTGGAAAACAAGCGCATATCGATCAGAGTTTAAATTGCATGTCGGACAAGAGGAACAATTCCTTTTGCGGTTTTGGCTAGCGGCCATTTGGTTTTAACAGAAAAAGTCCTGAAAAAAGTAAAATGTATATGAGGTATTTAAAAGGTTTGCTCGAAACCTTTTATTACTGTGGTTAAGGTTCCATACAAACTTAAATAATATATTGAAGAAAATGGCAGCGAAAGATTGATGATGAAAGATATTATGTTAAAAATAAAAAGTTACCACATATCTTAAATCAATAAATTATACTTTTGCTTCACCAGTAGCGTCCCTGCAAACATGTCCTCAGATTTTGCCTGGAGATGCTACAAGTTGTCAGTATTGTCCATCTGGTTTGCGCAAGTTGTTTAACTGTTCGATCTATCTCCTCTTTGACTGATTCCAGTGGTCTAGCCACAGTATTCCGTGCTAGTTCGACAGACATGCTTGCGCCCTCCCTGGCGAGCGCATCAGCAATCTCGTTGCCATATATATTGCTGTGTTC
This sequence comes from Polydrusus pterygomalis, assembly GCA_963969555.1. Taxonomy (NCBI): domain Eukaryota; kingdom Metazoa; phylum Arthropoda; class Insecta; order Coleoptera; family Curculionidae; genus Polydrusus; species Polydrusus pterygomalis. The sequence continues at coordinate 55,045,006 of OZ018381.1, forward strand.
AGGAACCCAACACGATGTGATTCGATGTTAAGCACCAAGTGTGCAGAGATTGTTGCGACAGCGCCTTAATAATTTTGACTTAGTACCGTAAAATGGGGTGAATAGGATCAATTTTCCACTTTGAATGCTTGTAACTTGAAAACTATCTGCCTGAATAAATTTCTCAATAGCTTAAAACATGAGTTAAGGTTGGTACTTTCAAATGGTGGTATACGTTTTTATACAGGGTGTACCCTGTTGTATATATATATTTTTTTTGTGCACAAATCCTATTCACCCCGCAGGCGGTGTCATAGGATCATTAATTGATTTATTGACTGTATCGCATTTAAACAACCGCGGGGTGTATAGAATTTTGCACACAAATTTATCTTAAGTAATATAAAAGAGTACTAAAAATAATATTACCTAAATTTTATAAGTGCTGCAGAGTTGTAGAGATATGAAGTTTGTAAGACAAAAGCAAAGATAAAATGACAACAGTTTAACCGCTAAATTTGACGTTTTAGGTTATGGTATTCAGCCTGCGGTGTGGCCAAGTTTTTTTAAAGTTTAATGTCATAAAATAGTTATTTGTTTCACTAGGCAGAAAAGCACAAGATTTAATGCCGCTGCTGGTGTTTCATAGACGAGGCGCAGCCGAGGCTAGGAAACCAGCCAAGGCATTAAATCTGCTTTTCTGCTTAGTAAAACATATAATTTTTTCTCCAAATTTGTTCCAATTTCACGCAAAATCGTATTATTTATATTTATGTATGTTATTTATGACATTTATTGAATTGTTGTGTTTACTTGTCATTTTAAATTTTAATTTTTAATAACACCTTTTGAGCCTGTCAGGTGTCATTAAAAGACCGCTTTTAATGTCATTTGGAGAAAAATTACTTTTAACAACCGTTACTTAAAATCTGTACATAGAAAAGACCTACCCTTTAAAATTAAAATTATTACAGATTTTTGAAATTTGAAGGTAACTTCAATCCTATTCACCCCGCTGATCCTATCCACCCCGTTTTACGGTACTGCTGGAGCAAATTGCCTTTATGGCTGCTTGACTGTCTATAGAGAACGTATACAGTCCAAGAACGTTTTAACAAAAAATATTTCAAGGTACCGAGTACTACTGTGTTATATTTTTTAGATAATTTATCAGTCTCGTTTTGTTTTCATAATAGCTCATATATCATAGACAAAGGTCTTTATTGGTGGTTTTAATGAAATTCTTAGGGTGTTTGTTTACTGCTAATATATTGGGCGAAAACCCGCAAAATAAAACCGTTAAGGTAAACGTCTTTTGTGAGCTTGCAATAAAGGCCGGTAATTGATTGGTATAAAGAACCCATAAATAAGTTAACGATATGGTTAAATTACTACTAAGGAAGAATTAAAGGCTTTTATAGAAGTTTATTAGGTATTTAAAGGATTATTATAGTGATGCCGTAGTTATGAAATTTTGAATGATTGCTTATGTTTCACAGATCAACATAATTTTTGTGTTTCTCGTGTTTCTTGTATTTGTATTTCTCTATTGTTTGTGAGGCCTAAACTAAACCTAAACTTTGGCTTAGATATGTTGATGATACCTTTATTATCTGGACAGACAGTAACGAAGATCTGATACGGTTTTTGGAACATATTAATAGTATAAGACATTGCCATGGAAACAGAAAAACATTCCACTCTACCTTTTCTCAATCGTCTCGTCAAACGAAATGCTGAAAACATAAAAAACTCCAGAAAACAGGGCATAATTTGCCTTAATATTGAAATTTCAAATATCAAAAAAGATTTAAAACAGAACTGAAACCTTTGTAACTAATACCATCTTAAAACTTAAAAATCGCGAAGTAAAAACTAATACAGAAACGAAAGAGGAGCAAGCATTTCTTACAATACCTTATTTTAAGGGAATTTCTGAAAATATTAGAAGGATAACCAAAAACTATAATATGAAAACAATCTTCAAATCCGTAAATACGCTTACAAAAGTAAAACCCATCGTAATGAAAACACACAAAAAAATTGTATCTATCAAATTCCTTGCAAGTGTGGCGAATCGTACATTGGAGAAACAAAAAGACCTCTTCCTGTATGAGTTAAAGAACATCTGAACATACTCAAAGAGGTGAAACTTCGAGATCAGGTATAGCGGAACATGTATGGACCAACCAACATAATATACAGTGGTCAGAAGCCAAAGTTTTGGACACGGAACAGCACTGGAGAAAACGAAAATTCAAAGAATCAGCTTTTATCAATCAAAATACCCATATATTAGTAAACCAAGTATAGATATCCCCAATATTTGGAAACCTCTTCTTGTCCAAAACCACTAGCTCAAACTTCACACTCCAATAAGCACGTAGGCGGAGTCATCAAGCTTCATTGCATGCACATGGATAGTATTTAAGACAGTAGTCTTGGAATTATAATTTAGTTTACACTTACTCAATCGAAAACCGGAAAAAAATACAAATTAATACGACACCTACACCTAGTTCGCGCGTAAATTACATACTAAACCACGGCTAACCTAAAAAAGTCACGTGACACATGGATCTTCAAGCAGTGTTGTCAATGTTTCTGTTTCACGGCTTCTTTCACGGTGGTTGTGGTATAAGCCTATGGTTATATCATATCAGAAGTATTACACAAAACATAATAAAAAATAATCCAGTCGATTCCTATCCAAATATGTAAACTTCTGATTTACCGGTTAAATTTAAGATGTTATAAGCCCCACTAGTGCCTTGGGCTTGAAAGAAAATGGTCCTTTATTACCAGCAAACAAACGATCTGACAAGCCAAGTTTCGGCCAAATTGACAAATTTTCCTTCCTTACAAAGCAACAAAACATACTTCAAAAAAAGCACAAAAATCGTTTGCCGATGTTTTCAGGACAACAAGAAAATATGATATCAATTTTCTCGTGTATTAGATTTCTTATAAAATTAATTAAATTAAACCACGGGTCAGTGTAGGTGGATGGACAACTGGTTGTTATCGAAACAACTTATATAACTTCAGCTTTTTTTGTTGTCCCAATGTTGTTTTATTAACCAGATAAATAACAAGATCCAAAATAACTTTTTTCTATTTCACGTTCATAATAAGCTAAGTACGATACGCATTTGCGTATCGTAATGAAGCTATTTCGATACGCGTTTTTTCTTTATTTGATGGTGGTAACATTTAAATGTTTTATTTCATTGACTTGCGCGACCTTTGTGATTTACGAGAAAACCCATTTTTCGCAGAGGAAAAATAGCTTGATAACTTACTTTTTTATTCTGTGTGGATAACAGTCATGTATGTTGGTTGCATAAATCTATAAATCAATCTTTTGTAGATGCTTTAAGCTATCATTTTCTGCCAAATCCTATCCAAAATTCACTCTACTAACCTTCCAATGTCGATTTTAACTTCAACTTTATTTGAATTTTCCATCTTCCCTATACTAAATTGCAATGCCGTGACGTAAAATCACGTCTTTTGAAATTCGAAAAAAAGTAGCAAAATCTCCCGAATTTCCGAACGCTCTGTATATGTACCGAATGTACAAGGATCGCAAAACGTATTCCGTCCAATTTCAAATCTCATATCGCTAAAATAACTTTAGAATCTCGTGGTGAAAATGGGTCAATAAATCAAAAAATGACAGTTTGCAAAATAATTTTTGTCAGAATGTTTACTTTTTACGTTTATAGATTTTATAAAGCTTTAGAAATTTCTAGTACACAGCCTCAGTGTTTTATCATGACTCAATTTTTATTATTTTATATAAAATCTCATGTATTTAAGATGTAAATAACTTTTTTAGATTTGTTTCAAACTAATAATCAGACCGTCCAGCTTTCCAACACTTTCGTGGGGTAACTTTGATCGCCTCTTATGGGGCAACTTTGATTTAAGTTTATTATACCTATTCGTTTTGAGTCAACTTTTTTTTTTAAACATTTAGACTAAGAAAAATATAATTAGTTTATATTGCCTACAAGAAAGATTGCTAGTTTAGGTATATTTCGTATAATATTTTTTACATTTTTGAAAGGGAAAGAAAAACTCTTAGTCTTCCTCCACTAATATATTCCAAATAAATCTTATTTAAAGATACCTCAACATGTTTCGAACATAGAAATGTTCATCTTCAGGAGAATTAAGATGTTATAAGCAAGAAAAATAACATTCTGTAATAGTATATACTATTACTTGTCACTTCCAAATCCTCAGCTGTTTGGCTCACTGCTCACTTTTTGAAAATTATTTAGTTTTTGAACTTTTCTTTAATTTCTATAATTATTACAGAATAACCCTTTACGACTGACCTTTTCTAAGGTACCGTACTGGGACGCAAGATGTCGCACTGGGTTTTATAAATCCCGTTGATGATCGATCCTGACAAGTGATTTGTCTTTGAGTCCTGTTTCCTTCTGCCAAACCGAGCCTCACTGATGAGCCGTAATAACGGCGAAACGCGTCTGGGGATGGGTTTGGCGGAAGGAAACAGAAAAACCTTTTTCGAATTTTTTCTTTAATTATGTTGAATCTAAGACTCAGGGATTACTACTATTTTTATTCCTAAGAATTTTGAAAGTAAGTTGCATATACACATATTGTATTTTCACTAACCTGAATTTTCTCTTTTACAGTTAACCTACTACTCACATTATGACGACCTACCTTAAATTTTAACGCTATTTTCCACTCTTAATTTTACTGTTTTATACATTACTTTCCTCACACTTGATCACTTTTTCTTCCCCTTTCATCAGCATGTTCAAATTCAAATTTTACTCTTTTCTACGGCTGTACTAATTTCGCTTCACATATGGGCCTTGCTTCCTCTAATTTTACTATTATTACCCTACACCTGGCAAATTAATACTTCGGTTCTTTGTTTTTTGGTGCTTTTCTGACTTAGAATGTTAATGTGTCCTTCTCACTATCTTAAAGCCTAGCTTAAAACGTTAATACTGGTTATTTTTCTTGCTTATAACATCTTAATTCTCCTGAAGATGAACATTTCTGTGTTCGAAATATGTTGAGGTATCTTTAAATAAGATTTATTTGGAATATATTAGTGGAGGAAGACTTAGAGTTTTTCTTTCCCTTTCAATCTTTTACTCCACTTGAAGTATGGACTATTTCTTCAATTTTTACATTTTTGTTATGGAAAATATAAAACATTAAAATAAAAGCGTATTTCTTAATTTCTGGTTGTTTTTTTTACACAAACCTGTTATTTTTAAAACTAACTATTACAGAATTAATTTTTTTTTTGAAATTAATATTGAACGGGGTTTCATTGATTTTAAGAGCAAAAATAAGGCACGATCAAAGTTGCCCCAAATGAAGTAAAACTTTAATCAGATCTTTTTTTTTTCTTTGGATTTCTGTTAAAGTTTACTGAATGCCTACAGAGTTTTTAGATTAAACGTATAACCGCAAATATTTATGTTTTTTTTGTTTCCAAATATCACAACTGGTTAGTTAACTACAATCAAAAATTAAAATTTTATTGATCAAAGAAGCCCCAGTTGACGGTATTTTAAGTCGTTCGCTGACGCCACACTAACTGGTAAAGTTAGAAATAACATCACTGCACTAGATACATCTGGAAAATTTGAATAAACACACTAATTTTTATTAATAAATGATCCGCAAGTTTATACACTGTTTATAATTTTGAAATACCATCTCCAAGTCCCTTTTTAAGGCTTAAAATTTGACTAGGAAAGTCGATGGACAAGTCTATAACAATAAAACTAGTTATGAAATGAAATACATACCTACCTATGAAAAGCAACGCTGGCAGCAAATTTTGAAGGGGCCGTCGATGTGGGCCCCACGGCTGGCGGGGTCCCTCCCCCGCGGTGCGGTGTCTGCGGGGGTATTTGAAACGCCACTGTCTATAAGTGCCGACTTGGGAATACTATAAAACATGTTGAAACTAATAAAAAGTAAAATGTCTAGAAATATTTGACATTATTATATTTATTACTGGCGGTTTTTACTTTTTAATAATTTTTCGAAGAGTTTTTTTCAAAATAACTTATAATTGACTTATTAAAAAATAATAAAATTTGATGAGTAAGTACACCAAACAAGGACCTTCGAAAAAATCTTATACAGACAGTAAGTGTATCTTTTTTTATATGAAAGCATAAAAGCGAAATAACCATGTTTTAAAAATAAAATACGATTTTTTAAACGCTTTTATGTAAATTAATTAATTTAAAAAATATACCCATGGTTTTTTTAATTTGAGGCGTAATTAAAGTAAAATACTACATTATCGGTCCAATATTAAACCTACCGGAAATTTTTAATTAAGTCGTCTTTTTTTACCAGGAAAATCCCCAAATTTATTAATTTTCGTAAGCCGAAATTAAAATACCTAATTTCAAATTTTATAAAATTAATTACCAGAAAGTAAGCCACCAAAGTTTTGAGGGACAATTAATGACAATAAAAACAGTAAGATTGGCTTTTAAAATAATTAATTTGGAGTTTTTGTTTGTACGGATACAAATGAAGTAGTTTGTTGAATATTTTTTTTTAGATCTGTTGAGATAATAATTTTAAAAAAATTCGGATTCGATTTTTTTTTCGTTTCTTTGCATTTTTTGAGAACATTTACCATAGTAATGTATATTTTTTTTACCCTATCAGAAAGTAGAGATTTCAACGAACAAAAAGCCCACCGACTTTTTTAAAAAAGCAGATATTTTGACGTGAGAATTTTCGATTGAAAATTAGGGTGCTTTATCGATATTAAGTCAAAATAAGGTGAACAAATACATATTTTAACTCAAAAAAATGACAGTGTGTTTGGAATATAAGAAGGTAAGTTTTCACCAAATTTCGTGAAAACAAATTTTTTTTTGGAAAAGATAAAAATGAAAAACCAAAAACCTGGTTATTTGAATTTTTCACATAAATTATGAGGTTATGTGAAAAAAGTGTAAATACAAAAGTTGTAGACCTTTTTATTACCTACAACTTTGCTATTTAACGTTTTTCCATAGGACATGTAGATTTGCCGGAAATCGAGATAAATCGTTTTCTACCATTAAAAACTCACCCCTTTCCACTTTCCGACCTTGGATCGCCCGTAAATTATTTTTCCTTTCATTTTTATTATATTCTCTTCCTTTTCCAATGGGTTTCATCCTACTATTATTTTTTTCCACTTTTTACCATTTTCAAAGGTTTCAGCCCCGGTCTATATGCTTAAAAGCGACCTTCAGTTGTCTTGGTGGGGGTACATTTATTTTAAATTAAATTCCTTTCAAGTACGATAACAATCCTATATAGTATCCAGCATTTCAACATCTCTCTCAGAACTTGTCTAAACATTTAAACCAACATGATATTTGTACAACAACTATCTCATTTCTCTATCTCTAAATATTTTGTAAATATTTGAAACACTAGTTCTGGCAACCACATTTATATAAATGAATATTCCGCTATAACATATATATCTCATGAGGCTTTTCTCCTTTTGTCCTGTCAAAAGTTATGAATATTTTAATTAAGCATGTACAACTGTTGTACATGTATATACGTCTGTCAACTTAAAATTATTATAATATGTTACGTAGTAATTGAGGGTTTAATGGATAAATCGGTAACGTAGTTTTCGTGAGAATGATCTGTATCCATATACAGTTTTCCTCCCATTACAGTGACCAATAATAGGCAGGTACCTAACGTTTTAAGAGCCAGGCGCGCCCAAGACCCCCCCAATGGAAGCCTTTCGGTCCGTTTTAGTGTGTCGGTCTGGCCACGCGATGTCGCGATTCAGTTGTTGGTTCGGATGTTGCGAATGCGTGTTGTTTTTTTTTGTTCTCGCTCGTAAAGAAAGTAATTTAAAAGTTTTTAATGGACAATCCGTTTTCTCCAATGTGTTTGGAATAAAAATTGGAATTTAAGAACTTAGGTCAGCTCTTTTAATATCTCTTAAGTTTCATGTGATTTAAATTATGCACTCGAAAGCGACCTGGTGGATGTTAGCATTTTATAGCCATGCCATAACTAATACTGAATACTAAAATGGTAATGCATAATGCAGGCTATTATATTATAATTGATATTTAAAGACGATAGTAACAGAACAGTGCCCTCTCATTGAATCCAAATATTTATGGATACTAAATCTTTTAAGTAAAGATTGATTCCTTTAGTAGAAACTTTGGTGCTTTAATTATAAAAGTTACAAACAGCAAGTGTAGTAAGTGTAACCTTCCAACAAAATTCGGAAAATCCACTGGTTGGCCATATCTCCACACGAAAATCGAATTTATATGTGACGACCGCATAGAAAGTTTGCATCAACGTTTTCCAACTTTCCCAACAATCTGTGCTGAATTTATCACCCAATTCTGATGCTGATAAATACTTCGGTATGAATGGAAACTTTATCCCTTTTTGTGAGCGGTTGTTGCTGAACTTTTGATGTATCCCGTCACGAGTTCATAATAAAGGAAATTTAATTTCGTTTGTAATAATTCTGAGAGTGAAGTATGCATATGAGGGAGATAATAGGAGCTTATCCCTCTTTGGTATCAAGTTAACGGAGTGATAACATATATTGTTAATTTAAATTGGCTGATTTTACATCATTAATTTTACTTCATTACCAACCTTTTAAAAGATAGTGAGAATTATATGTCCCAATTTAAAAAAATTGAAACGTTTGTACTCTTTAGTAAAATGTTTTTAACTATCAACCTTCAGCCTCCCGAAATAGTATTTTACGTTACAAGGCCGGTAGGTGACTTACCACATACAGTACGAGTTGGTATACGGACGAGGTGACGTAGGAGCCGAGTCTGGAATATAAACGAGTGCTGTAATAACACCTAACGGACGTATATCGTATGATGTTTTATTTCATTTTGTCATTGTAATCCTTTTAAAAAAGATTTAATAAAAATGTTTATTACAAATTTTAAAATATTATTGGCAATATTAATTGGTATCACTGGATATAGTTTAAATAAAATAAAAATTACTAACTTTAGTTAAGCAAAATATTTAAAAAATTGTAAAAGAGAGTCTATTCTGTAGTTGCGTAATATTTTTCATTTACTAAAGTTGGTAGAAAAAATAATTTTACAAGTTAAAGCATCTAAACAGAGTTACTTGGGATCGATAAATATATACACTGAGGGAAAAGTCTGATTACAGTTAACATACGGATTTATTTGAGCAAGATTCCTTTGGAATAAAGTTAATAAATTAATATCTAATAAGGCATATAATGATATCGATTTTTTATTCTTAAAGGAAATATTTGTTAACAAAATGAATTTTAATAGTTAAGAAATAATTATAATATTTAAAGCCGGCGATCAAATAATAAGATAAGCATTTAACATTAAATTATTGTTCTAAATATTAAAAAAATTGTCATTGCACCGACCGGAGCGCATCATACCGACCCGCAGTAGTTGCGTAATAGTTGTCGTTGGTGGTCGCGTCGCGTCGTTCTTAACAAAAAAGGCTGTGAATGTCAAGTGAGTTATTAGTTTGGTATTTTTTATATAATAAAATAAGAAACATTTTTTACTCGTCCTATAATACTGCTAAATTAGCAGTTACCTACTATTTAACAAAATATTAAGGTTTTAATATTATTACTTCAATGTCAAATGCCTATTTTTTCAGTAAAATTTTCAATCACTATGACTAGGTAAACATATTATTATTTAATAAGGTGTAATTGTTCTGTTCTTTATCAAATTTTTTTTAAAACTATTTTTATATTTAGCTGGAACAATATATCAGCATTCAGTTTATTAAAGTAATTATTTTAATAAATTTAAGAGTTTTATTTTCAAACCCTTCTAAAATTCCCCCCTTCTATCTAAATCTAACTAAATTTATTTTCTTATTAAAAAAAGATTTCTTTACTTTTATATCGCCTTTTTACCCCAAGAGACAACAAATTTATTGGTTACTATGATTTATTTATTACTAATTTCGTAAGCCTGTTGGCTATACATATTTTTTATTGGTTAAAGTGTGATATTTTTATCATACAGTGATACAAATTTAACGTTGGTTGAGTATATTTATGTGAAATATACGTGTCTTAACAATTAACAAACAACTGGTTTATCTAAACTTGTGATTATAACAGTAAAGCAATATATCTTACCAAATAATAGATCTTACTAATAATTAAGTAATGCTCTATATAACTGTTACCTCTATTTTAGGATGGTAAACAATTATTTGTTATTATTAAAGTTATATTTATTTACCAATCCATAAAAAATTATTTCTTAGGAATAAAGAAATATTTGTTTGCTGATATTTAAACATGCAATTTCTTAATAGTTAATAAATTTTATTTAATGTAAAGAAATCGTTTTCTCATTGTAGTCAAAACAAAATAAAAAATACTAACTTTGGTTAAGCAAAATATTTAAAAAATTGTAAAAGAGAGTCTATTCTGTAGTTGCGTAATAATTTTCATTTACTAAAGTTGGTAGAAAAAATACTTTTACAAGTTAAAGCATCTACACAAAGATATTTGGTCTCGATAGATATATATTCAAAACAAAATAAAAATTACTAACTATAGTTAAGCAAACTATTTAAAAAATTGTAAAAGAGAGCCTATTCTGTAGTTGCGTAACATTTTTCATTTACTAAAGTTGGTAGAAAAAGTATATTATTTATAGTAAGACATGCTGCCAAAATAGCGATTTTCCAATAAATATCTACTAGTCGGGGCGTGGAACGCATTTTTATAGTCGGCCATGATTGCCTTTATTTTGTTTTGAATTATGACAGTTACTGTTATTAAAAGTTTTAAGAACTTATATAGGTATTATTATATTCCAAGTTTAATTTAGTTTAATGTATATATATATTAATTAAATATTTAATGCTCAATATGTGTACTTGAACATTTTGTTTCCTATAATTTTAAGTGACAACTTGTCAAAAATCCAAAGTAAAAAGTCCTTATTTCTAAAAACAAAAGATGGTTGCTAGGCAATCCATTACAGTACCTGATACTGTAATGTTCCACTTACCGGCAGCAAATGAGTACATGGTAAGTTGATTTACCGGACAAAATGAAATAAAATATAAATAACGTGACTTAATAGAAGAGATTTATGTCTACAAACAGCACATTGCGGCTTTCCTAAAGGGACTTATGAAAGGGAGAGATCATGAAAGACAGATAACAAAACACAGCTATGTCAAACTTTGGGTCAAAGGCCAGTAAAAGCGTTGATAAATAACGGCCCTAGATGGTCTTGGCCTTAAAATACATTAGCGGGGACATTGCTTTAGAAATGTGTGTGAAGGATTCTTATAGGGTTTTATTCCGTCACAGATGGAAGTGTAGTAAATAAATCAGTGGCACAGAACAGCATCTACATATACATTCTGTGCCACCGATAATCACAGAACTTGGTTTTAATTTACTGAAAACTTTATAAACCTTCCTAGAATGCAAAAAACTTTTCTAGAAACAATTAAAAAAGACAACTAGTGCAGTAAAAATAAATTATGACCTGGGCAGAATTGCAACACAAATGATTCTTTTTGCATTCCATTGTGAAAAGTGTCTATTTTAACATATTCAAAATTCCCATTAATCCTGGCCCCGGAAATCAGTCAAAATCCAAGATGACGGCTGAATTTTGTATTTTTAATTACAAAATTTACAACTTTGTTTTTATCAGGTATAACTCTGCAAAAATGTTTAAAATACAAAGATAAAAGTATAAAATAGGTATTGAATAGGTAAAATAGGTATTGAATCACTCAAATTGCCTATTATTCATTTGAGAAAACTTTATTACACATTAGACTTACAAGAAAAAAAAACATTATTTCGTTGAACAAAAGTGTAAATGATTTGGTTGTTTTTTTACAATTCATCATAATCTTCATCTGTACTTTCAATTTCTTCATCTATTCGCTGCGGACTATTTTCACAATTTGTTTTTTGACACTGACCACATGAACTGGTACATTTCAAACCATTCTTTCGGCAACTACATTTAATGGCACCACAGCCACGGAAGCTATGGTACTTAATATAGCTGATTCCGTTGGGGAAAGGTTCTGTGGCTGAACGAAACATTTAGCCTCCAATACTTTATCAAAAACAGTTCTATACCTAAGTGTATTTAGTGTATCATCTGGATTTTCACCAAAAATACATACCATTATCTTCTTTCCAAATTCTTCAACCTGACTGGGATTAAGGTTTGTTGAGCTGAACGATAGTACAAGTTCACGAAAGTATTGATCTTCAACAACACGTTTCAAAACTGATTGCTTTCCAATATGAAATATTCTGGATAGACTGTTCGCTAAGTAATTTCCGAGCGAATATCTAATGGCATTGCATTGATATCATATATGTTATTCTGTTTGAAAGATTTTTTATCACTTCTAAAAAACAGCTTGTGGTATGCTTGATTACATCAATAAACCAGGAATACCAATAGGGCAGTACCTTCTCCTATCACTGTTGTATTTTTAATTTTTGAAGATTCCGCTGCAGCCGTTTTAACAATGTCAACATCAGCATTATCAACTGAATGAATTGCTGAACAACCATGTTGTCGTGTTTCTTCAGCGATTAGATTAATTATTATTTTCTGCTTGTTTTCCTTATTAGTGAGAAACATTTCCTTACTTCCTGTTAATGTCCTATCTGGTGGTGAAGTTCACGGCGGGGAAAATTCAATTTGTTCGGCGATTATGGTCATGTCTTTTATTGTGCTTTCTGATGTATAACCATTAAAAACTACAGTTGCTTGCCCATAATTAGCTCACAAACGACTCATAACATCTTGCTATATCCCTGAATGTACTGTCATTACACCATGACAGGCGATGCAGTACACATTTTTGCCAAAAGTTACACCTTATAAATACAAACTTATAAATTTTGTAAATAAAAATGCAATATTCAGCCGCCATCTTGGATTTTGACTGATTTCCGGGGCCAGGATTAATGGGGATTTTGAATATGTTAAAATAGATACTTTACACAATAGAATGCAAAAAGAATAATTTGTGTTGCAATTTTGCCCAGGTCAAGAGAATTTTTACACCATATTGACTGCACTAAACGCGAAAGTAGACAGTTTGAACACCAACAGACCTGCGTCATCACATTACTCGCAGTTCGTTTTGAGGTCGAAGCGGCTCTTATGTCGGTCAGTGTTTTCGCCGAAACCTTCAACAAAATTAATTTATATTCCGGTTTAAATTATGAACAATAATTTCATTAACACACCGTAAATGTTTTTGATTTTAAATGTTATTCAATTACAGTGGTACACGACTCAGACACGGGAAATTTTAATCTGATTTATGTGCTCTCAAATTTCTGACAGGCAACTACGAAATTTAGTACATAACGGTGGCACAAAAACCCTGGGTAACGCTTCCATTTGCAGAAGTGTCTATCAGCATCCAAATTAATTTTATTTAGAATTAACAGAAATAAATGATGTCTGTTTAAAAGTTGGAGACAAGAAAAGCAAAAAATAAATGAGATATTAACATTAACTTCCCTATAATAGTGTGTATCAGCCAAATGGAATAAATTCGATAATAAATACATGGGGGCATGTCCGAAAAAACGCTCAGACACGTCGTTTGGTATTTCCAGTTGCGCATTTTTTCAATAAAAACTTTTTCGGAAATATTAAGTTTTTTCAGATTTATTGTATTTCAGCGTTTTTTTTTACTGATGTTGAATGATGGCAATGTTATATAACAATGTGATCCAATTAGAACAGGTTTTGTTTTCTGATGAGTGCACCTTTATACTTCACGGTCATGCTAATAATCAGAATTGCCGCTATTGCTCTAGGGAAAATTCTCACTGGATTAGAGAAGAGCATAATATGCAAAATCCTGAAAAGGATAATGTTTGGGCAGGAATAGTTGGAGATCATATCATAGGTCCCTTTTTTATTAATGGCATTTTAAATGGCGATAATTATTTAGCACTACTCCAAAATAATGTCTTTCCAACTTTGACAAACTTATATCCTGATCCAGCAAACCCACAACTTCCAGCGAATACGATATAATTTTTGCAAGATGGAGCATCGCCCCATTACCAAATCAATGTCCGGCAGTACCTCAACCGAGTATTTCCAAATCGGTGGATAGGGAGGCGTGGATCGATGCAATGGCCAGCACGATCCCCTGATCTGACGCCATTAGACTTCTTCTTATAGGGTTATGTCAAAAATATTGTATACAAAACTGAACCCCTCGACTTAGCTGAAGTAAGAAGACGAATAACGATTGCGATTAGATCGGTCACGCCTGAGATGTTCAGAAACATTAGAAGAAATTTCTATTTAACATTAGAATGTTGCCAAGACGTTCGCGGCGAGCATTTGCAACATCTCCTACATTAATGTTTTTTTTTGTTTTCTACATTATCAAAAAATAAAGAGTATTACTTATTAGTTTTTGAGTGTGTTGTTAATTTTTGCAATAAATCTGAAAACACCTAATATTTCCGAAACAGTTGAAGATAGGTATAGGATATTGTACATGAAATATGTGTAAAATTTTCTGAAGAATCCAGAAATTGAATAATATACAGTGTGTGTATAAAGTCTGGAAACGGCTTAATAACATTACAATTTACTGGCCGATTTAAACCAAATTTGGTACAGTTGTGTAAGAGGATCTAACGCACCGAATGACGATATTGGCGTTGTTGCCAGCTTTTTAGTTTGTCTGGAATTCGAACGAATTTTATATTTTTAAATATAACACCCTGTATATTTTTACATTTTTAAATTCCACATAAAATTATAATTATTTTTTATTAAATGCATTATTAGTCTATACTTCATAGTTTCCGAGATATTGACTCTCGAAAAGTTACATTTTTGAACTTTGACAGCTTCTAACTTTCTAACAGTACGTCTTAGAGCAAAACGGCTTACATATCCCTATCTTTAATTTTTATTATCTTCCCAAAAAAATCAACTTCCGGTTAAACCGGATGTAACTCGAAAGCAGGAAATATAGTTGTTCCGGTTTAACTGGAAGTTGATTTTTTTGGGAAGATAATAAAAATTGAAGATAGGGACATGTAAGCCGTTTTGCTCTGAGACGTACTGTTAGAAAGTTAGAAGCTGTCAAAGTTCAAAAATGTCACTTTTCGAGAGTCAATATCTCGGAAACTATGACTGAGTATAGACTGATATTGCATTTAATAAAAAATAATTATAATTTTATGTGAAATTTAAAAATGTAAAAATATACAGGGTGTTATATTTAAAAATATAAAATTCGTTCGAATTCCAGACAAACTAAAAAGCTGGCAACAACGCCAATATGGTCATTCGGTGCGTTAGATCCTCTTACACAACTGTACCAAATTTGGTTTAAATCGGCCAGTAAATTGTGATGTTATTAAGCCGTTTCCAGATTTTATACACACACTGTATAGGGTTTTACATTTAAAATAAGAAAATTGGTATTGGCCACTGTTACATGGCACACCCTGTATAAAAAGGTTTTATTGAAAAAAATGCGCAATTAGAAATACCAATCGACGTGACCGAGCGTTTTTTCGGACATGCTCCCATGTATTTATTATCGAATTTATTCCATACATAAAAGCCTGTTGTATTTTTACGTTTTTACTTGTTCATATTACGCACAAAAAAATTGTCCAAAGCACAAAGTTAAAAATCAACAATACATTCCATACCATTTCGTTTTAATTTTAGAAGTCATTTCTACTAACTCCCTTTTGCTTCTTACAGATAAATTTGTGTAAAGTTTTAGTAGATAAGTATCATATTTTTTGAGTATGAAAATGATCTTAACTATCAGAATTTTTTGCGATAAATTGTACTCTATTAGCCGATAAGGCCGCAGTCTGTCGGCTCCAACCGAAATAAATGAATTAACGTGTATTTACAAATGACTTGACAGTTTTAACGTCCGTGTGAAAGAGCCCTAACAAACCAAGAAATTTTAATATTATTTAAATGAAATGCAGACCTGATTTAATTTTAAACTTGCGGGTTTGTTTTTACGGACTCGTTTAAAGACTGTTTAATAAATTTACAAGTAAATGATGATAATAATTATTCATATCTTATAAAAAGCCGACATAAAAAATTATTAGTTCCCAAAAAAGGTAGAAATATAATAAATATTCATTTACAATAACCAAAAGTTTCCCTAAAAATTAGTCCATTCCAGATCCTTTAAAAATTAGGATGAACCTAGATTATAAACACTATATTATAACACAAACAACAGACAAAACCTTTTTCGAATTAATATCTGTGGTCCGGCACTTGTACCGGTTTTGTGAGCGCACTTGCAAAATTTTCTGTTTTTACAGAATAATCCCTTTACGACTGACCTTTTCTAAGGTACCGTACTGGGACGCAAGATGTCGCACCGGGTTCTATAATTCCCGTCGATAATCGATCCTGACAAGTGATTTGTCTTCGAGCCCTGTTTCCTTCTGCCAAACTGAGCCTCACTGATGAGCCGTAAACGGCGAAACGCGTCTGGGGATGAGTTTGGCGGAAGGAAACAGACAAAACCTTTTTCGAATTAACTATATTATAAATTATAATTGAAATATATCGATAGTGGTAGTAGTAGTAACGTTTTATTTAGCAAAAAGCTACAATTAAATATTTTTCAATTAATTTTTTTCACATTTTTAAAGATTTAATTTTAAATTTTAAAACGCAACCTTCTTTTAACAAAAACTGACAGAAAAGTTAAACATTTTGCAAATTGTATTAAATATTACGTATTATTTTGTTTTTTAATTAAATGTAATTTTAAATTTTTTTAAAATTGTTTTAATGATATTTGGGATTTCATACAATTTTCATAAACTTATTATATTCTATCAAACCTTTATGAAAAATAGACTTATAAGCTTATGTTATAGACACTCTATCCACACAAAAATTTTGATAAGTTCTTTTCTGGTTTTATAATTATGATGGTCATAATTAAAAGAACAAAAAATTTTTAAACAATCAGGCAATAAATTATTTTTAATTTAATGTATAAAGATACATAGTAAACAAAAAATTAAATTTCTGACATTCAACCAATGTAAATTTTTTAACGTAAAATTTATTTTTGTATATTAGTCACAATTTAAAATAATCCGCATTGCCTTATTTTGTAAAATTTGTAGTTTGTCAAATATTTCCTCACTAGCACAATATAAAATGGAAGAACAATAAAGAAAATGTGGTAATATAATACATAGTATTAAATGCAGTTTTTTTTTGGAGATCAAACTTAAATTAGAACTGATTAATTTAAAATAACCTACTTTTCCGGCAATCATCGATATGATACTTTCAAAATAAATAAATAAAAAATAATTTTGAATAAATGATTATCCCTAAATATTTAAAACTGTTTACTAATTCCAATTTTTCACCATTAATCATAACATTTATATTTTGACAATTTAAATCATTACCCATAACCCTACATTTAGTTTTTAAAATATTTAATTTTAATTTATTTACTTTTAGCCAATTTAATAATATATTTATCTCAGAATTTGGACTATTTAGACCAGTGATTCCCAAAGTGGTCCAGGTGGACCCCCAGGGGTCCACGGGAGACTCGACGGGGGTCTACGTTGGCGTGACAAAAAAATGGGGGTTCACAATTAGTAAGCGGGGGTCCACGAAAATTTATCTGGTTTTGATAGTGAAAAACTAAATTATTTTGTTTTTATAGAAGTTACGTTACGTTATTAATGATTATTTTTCATTGTATTACGACTGTTATCATATTACAATGTAATGTAAATCTTACAATGTAATATGATAACAATAATATAATTAATAGTGTAATAATTACATATTTGAATAAATACAATACAAGAAAATATACTATTTTTCTTTTTATTTTTACCACTCCGGGAGTTTTCTGAATAAAATAAGTGAGAATTAATTATTGGTTTCTTGTGCTGTGAGTAGATGACAAAAAAGTAAAGTTGGATGTAATCAATTTTTTGATTGCCCAACTTTACTTTTTTGACATCCACTCACAGCACAATCAATTAATTAATTAACCAATCAATTCTCATTTTTTTTCGAAAACTGTTAATTCGTGGTTGGAACTCAGCCGCAATTAACGCAAAATTTCCATAGTTAGATCTAATCTTCACATTTTTTGTCGAGTTTTGGGAATATGGTAGAAATGTAGCTGCAGGGGGTCCACCGGAACCAGCAAAATTTTTAAAGTGGTCTATGAGAAAAAAAAGTTTGGGAACCTCTGATTTAGACCATCAAAAATATTTAAAACATTAATGTAAATTAAGGTGTCATCAGCAAACATTTATAACTTATACATTTTTAAAACCAAAGGTTGATGTATAAAATAAATAATATTGGACCTAGTATACTTTCTTGTGGAACTCCTATATTATTTATTTTTTTATTTGAATATGTTTTTGATATTTTTGTTTTTTGTGACCTGTCAGTTAAATAATTTTTAAACCATTTATAAACATTTCCGCGAATACTGATACAATTTACTCAATAATCTAACCGTGTCAATTGTTTCAAATGCCCGCTTAAAATCCAAGAATGTATTATTTATTAATATATTTATTCCTGGTTAAAAATAAATAGATTTCTACCCTGTTCTGTCTGGAAATACCTTATTATTAAAACAAAGTATAATTTTAAATTGTAACATTTTCAACATCAAACAAAAGTCTTTAAAATTCAGTACACAAGAGTAAGGGACTAATTGAGAGCTGGTATATTATAAAATTTTACTAGTTCCTCGTAAAAAGCCCTGCAGCGTACTGTATATACGCTACTACACAGCATCGATCGTAGCTGTTTAGTTGAATAGGTTTATAGCGTAATGTCGTTAATTCACGAAAGTGTAAAAGTAACAAAAAATTATATCATTTAACGAGAAAGGCTTTCTACTTTAATTGCTTGTAAAAATTAGTTTGTATTATAAGTTACAAATCGGATAGTTTTTAGCCTTTTATATACAGTGCCAGACTGGACCTAATAATTTTACATCAAAATTGTATAAGTAAATATAAACTTTTTTGAAGCCTCTGGATGGACTTACACACCACATTTTAAAAATTTTTAATAGGCCAATTAAGAGTTATTTAGAAAACTCTTTGTCGGATATGGATTGGTATCCCTAAGGATGTATTATTCATCTCGTACTTCGCTGTGGTGCTAAGACTCTTAAGGGGTGTTGAGCTTGATAAGAAGAGGTGTAGTGGAAAGATAATGTATAGAACAAGGACAAGGACATTTCAAGTTTTGTAGGAGGAGTCAGTAGACGAATGTTGATAAGAAATAATTGTTTGTAATTGGTTGGGATAAAGGGTTCCATTTCTAATAGTACATCCAAATCCCCTCTTTTATTAACGTGCAAAAGTATTGCTGACGTAGCAAAACGGAACCCCTTCTTCCAGTTGATAAGGGTTGCAAAACTGTATAAAAACTTGAAGGATCACTTACTCAGAGAGTTGTAACAATTATTCAAGTGTAAGGGTAACATCTGCCCGTTTGTCTATTCAGTTTAAAGTCAAGATTAAATTCAACAATTTTTGTCCTAAAGAGTTCTGCACCAGAACCAGTCTATTTTGCTCCAATCGCGTAAGTGTTCTTTGAGTAATTTATTTAATTGTTTATTGTGTAAATTTTGTGTAATTCTCATTTTGGTCAGAGTTATCTATTAAGTAGACATTGTTTCTTTTAAACTTGCTGGAATAACACCTTTCTAAAGTAAGTAAAAAGGGACAATCTCTTTCCTTATTAGGGAACTATTTAAATTCACCGTTTTATACTCTCAAGTCGTTTCTCATCGCCAGTCTTTCGGTGCACCCTCTACGTTAACTTCAAGCAAAATATCTCCATCAAAGATTAACTTTATTACTAATTTTTTGAAGACAAATTAGAAACACCACATCAAGTATATAAAAGCTCTTAATTAAATATAGAAAGTTAAATAAAACAGAGAAGACAAGTTCGAAAACTTTCCGCAACTAGACAGTTTGATAAATTTTCTACTAACCCGAAGTCTGTTAACAACTTTTATACAACAACAAAATGTCTCGTTCTGAACCAGGTGCAGAGACAATTTCGAGATTGAA
Organism: Polydrusus pterygomalis; assembly: GCA_963969555.1. NCBI lineage: Eukaryota > Metazoa > Arthropoda > Insecta > Coleoptera > Curculionidae > Polydrusus > Polydrusus pterygomalis. Next base: position 55,065,170 of record OZ018381.1, read on the forward strand.
TCAAACTGGGTCGTCTTTTTGTTCTCGGATACAACTACGAGACAAGTTATTATAGCAACTTATAACGGCCACTATTTATCATAAGAAATGCGCTGGAAACGTTCTACTGTGTGAACATTTTAAATCTGAAATATATATAAGAAAATAGATTAAAAAAATATTACGCCGGGTTTGTTAGTTAACACGTTCACTGCCGGCAACGCGGCTCCCGCGTTCTTGTGTACCTTGGTGATATGCCGACAACGCGTCTCCCGCGTTCCGTGTCATGATCCACCGTGACGTCAATGATCATTGTCCGGTGGATCATGGTGGATTTTGGTTGCTGTGTGCCACCAACGCTTCTCCCGCGTTTGTTTTTTTTTATATAAAAAAGTTCAACTTACATGATATTTTATAGTTATAAATAAAACTCCAAATATATTTTTCGATTTAAGAAGAAATTGTAAAAAAAAAACCATTGGCACCCAGGTAATGCCCGCGTTATTGGTCGGCAGTGAATGTGTTAAGCCATTTTTTCATATATTTGTTTGTCTGTCAGTTGATTCATATAATTAGTCAGTACATACCGTGCGAGCAAAAATTATTTACATAAAAGAGGGCTCGGATTAAAAAACGTAGGACTTGGTTTAGATCACAATGATATGGGGACGATATATCTAACCAAATCTAGGTTAAAATTTTGTCAAATTCATATTATAACATGATATGCCAAACTAATGAGTAATAAAGTAAGTGGACAAATATAAATTTATTTTTGTTGTTTACAAAATTAACAAAGTAAGAATATAAAGAAAGAAAAAGAAAAATAATTACATGTATTCTGAAAATTCACATAACCGGAGAGGTGGCACCAGGCTTCATCCGAAAAAAATGTCAGGTCTATAATAAATCATTTATTTCCAATAAATTTTGGGTAGGTACCTAAACCAGTAATTCCTGCGTCTTTCAAAATCTGCGGCTTGTATTTCTTGGAATACTTGCATTTATAAGGAAATCAATTTAGCTGGTTCTTAAGAATAGTCCTGCATGTTCCATAAGATCTTCCCACTTCTTGGGACAGGCGTCTTATACAATTTGTTGGCGTATTTTGCATTATTTCACGAACGTTTGCAACAAGTTCTTCTGTTCATACAGATGGTCTTCCTGCTCGTTTTTTGTGTTGCATAGAACCTGTTTCCCTAAACACAGCCATGGTTCTTTTCAGGCAATGATAAAAATCCACAGTAATAAAAGCAACGCTAGAAAAATGTTCGTGAAAATCGTCCATGCACAAACCCGGATTGTATTGCCACTCACCATTTACTCTAACCCCGTTTCGAAAATACGCTTCAACCATGAAAGTTTTGTGCTGTTCCGTAAAGCCCATTGTGTGAATTATTTCCCACAGTATATTATGTATTATTTTGCAATTTAATTGCTTATATTGGAAATAATAAATTAATTCTTATTATTATTAAATGCTTCAAAATTATGTGTTTACCCGGCAAACCCAGGGGAGGGGGGCAGCGTAAAGAGTGCGCTAAGATTAGAAATATTAGAAACCTAACAACAAATAAAGGCAATAAAATAAACAGCTAACCTTTTCTTTTAGATTTTTTTTAGGAATAAACCATTGACCCATCCCTAAACATCAAAAACGTAAGAAGAGCATACCTTTTAAAAAAAAATCTTATCATATTTGCAGCAAAACTAGAAGCACTGCAAGATCATTTTACAATATGGAAAAATGCAAGTATAAGCTTTGCTATCTCATAATTAAAGCCAAATTATCAACGTGCCACAGATCCCACTACTCTCTTTTCCAGAACCACAATAAGCTGAGTTTCTCGAAAAGATCTCTAAAGGAAAGAGGCCATACAGATAGATAACGAAACAGAGCAATGTCAAACTTTGGGTCGGGGGCCGACAAAGCCTGCTCCTACTCCTAGATGAATAATGGTCTTGAAAGGCCGGAAATATATTTAGGAGGACATTGAGTTAGTAGTATGTGTTGTGAGATGTCATCTTTTATTAATTGGTTGTAAGAGAGCTTGATTAAACTATTTATTTGGAAGGTTTTATTGGGTCAATGTAATGGGAACACATTATTAAATATGGTCGTAATAAAGAAACGCATCACCCTTCTATATAGAATACTGCTCACTTAATCAAGAATCCCTCGGACAAGCCAAATTAATTTTTTTGAAATTAATTTAATATTTAATAAATATAGTTTATAAAAACTAAAAAACACGCTTTAATAATTAATAAAACTAAAAAGCGGAAAATAAATATAGTTTAAAATAATTCTTGAACTTCTTAATATAGGCAGAAAATAATAATGAACGATAAACATTAGTTTTGAATGAAAAAAGCGTGGAGTGCTCCAAGGGCGTCCATAGAGCGTTTTTCAGGGGGGGGGGGGGGGGCAAAAACTTAAACAATACTTTTTTATATACAGTGTCACCAGTAAAGTCCGCATCATATGGGATTTTTTTTTAATAATAGCTTTATTCAAAATTTGACTTTGGCTTCAAGTTCTGCTTCGATCGATATGAAAATTAAGCAAAAAAATAGTAGTCACGTGATTCGCATTATCTGTCAAATTTTAATTTTTTTCTAAAAATAATTCAAAAGTGGGGTTATTTCTAAAAATATCAAAAAAAGTTATAGGAAAAATTTTTTTTAAATGCTGTTTCTAGCCCACATGCAAAATTTCAGCTGGATAAGATAATTTTTATTTTTTACCTATATTTTGTAAATTGCACCACTTTTGCAAAATAACACTCAACGCAACCTACATAAAACTTCTTAGTTTTGACAATGCTTTATTTCAGATACATTTTTTTAAAGTAGCGTTATATTAAATGTGTGTTTTTCTACGAAATCAAAATAGGGCTATTAAAATTTGGTCGCATGTGATGCAAAGTTCATTTGTTATTGACCCTGTATAAGGTAACTTCATAAAATAAGTATTTTTGAAAACATAGTTTGTGTCTAAAAGTAATACACCTTAATATTGACAAAAAAAACAGTGTCATCAGTAAAGTGTTCATTAAGTGGAAAATAAATTTTTGCTTAACCCAACGGAAAGTTTATCTATTTTCAACGATTTAATTTAAAATCTCTTTATTTTATTTTTTTACTTTCAGTCACAAACTACGTTTTCAAAAATACGTATTTTATGAAGTTACCTTATACAGGGTCAAAAACAAATGAACTTTGCATCACATGCGACCAATTTTTAATAGCCCAATTTTGATTTTGTAGAAAAACACACATTTAATATGACGATAGTTTAAAGAAAATGTATCTGAAATAAAGCATTGTCAAAACTAAGAAATTTTATGTATAGGTTGCGTTGAGTCTTATTTTGCAAAAGTGGTGCAATTTACAAAATATAGGTAAAAAACTAAAAAGCAAAATTATCTTATCCCGCTGAAATTTTGCATGTGGGCTAGAAACTGCATTTAAAAAAAATTATAACTTTTTTCGATATTTTCAGAAATAACCCCACTTTTAAATTATTTTTTGAAAAAAAATTTAAATTTGACAGATAATGCGAATCACGTGACTACTACCCTTTATTTTTCTGTGACTACTATTTATTGGCTTAATTTTCATCTCGATCGATGAAGAACTTGATGCCAAAGTCAAATTTTGAATAAAGATATTAATAAAAAAAATCCCATATGATGCGGACTTTACTGGTGACACTGTATAAGACTGTTTATTTAACTTATGCCTAATGTATTAATTTATTGATATGTTTTTATTATGTAATTGTTCAGTTTAGTGATTTGTTGGTCTACTAACTAACCACTGTACTATTCAATATTTATACTGAATTATAAAATAAAATAGTAATGTGGGCGCCTAGGGGGGGGGGGCAAGTGCCCGTTTTGCCCCCCCCCCCCCCCATGGACGCCCTTAAAGTGCTCGATATACGAAAACTATAGCGCAAAGCGCCCCACGCTTTTTTTTAGTTTGAGTTATTGTTAAGAAAAACATTTTTTTTTTAGTAGATTGAGCTAGATTAGTAGATTATTGTATTGTCAGCGGTTCTTGATAAGTCTACAAAATTTAAATTAAATCTGCCCGTTTAAAGTGGGTCAAAATCGGGTTCAAAGAAGTCGGCTACAAACACACATACATACAAACCCAAACAAACGACAAAAATTTTCAAAATTAAAAAAAAAAATTTGTCAAAACTTTATTTTGACGGGTAGATTTTGTTTTTAAATTTTTCTCTCTTCTTAGCGACAATATCTATACGACCCCACGTTTGTTTCATTACTATCGGTTATTGTAATAATTCCGACATATTGACAGGTGTCAAATTTTAACAGGAGAATTTTTTGCTTATTTTTCCCGAAGTCTCCGCATCGAATACTATACGACCCCATAATTTGTTTCGTCAAAATCGCTTCTTTGTTTTTCGAATTTTTTGCGTGTAGATTATTGTATTGTCAACGGTTCTTGATAAGTCTACAACATTTAAATTAAATCTGACCGTTTAAAGTGGGTCAAAATCGTGTTCAAAGAAGTCGGTTACAAACATACATACAAACAAACATACAGGTGAAGCTAATAAAAGCGTGTTAAAAAAGATATTATACATGGTAGATCAAAAAAATGCTACGTGTATCAACTTTCATTTTTTTAATAAAACATATTGTATAATCTTATATTCTACAATCAATTCTAGATATTTTTCATAAATAATGCCCAATCCCTATATTCAACCGTTTAAGAAATATTAACTTTTAACTTTCGTAGATCAATCAAGCTAAAAATTCGTGTTGTACATTTTGTACTACCCGTGGAGACATTTCTCCTATTACTGGTTGAATGGTCTCCTTAAAAGTATCTATCGAGTTGGGTTTAGATTTATAAACTAAATTCTTGACACAAAAAAAATCCAGTGGGTTAAGATCGGGAAATCTGAGTGGCCACCCTATTGGCCTCCGTCTACTTATCCATCGCCAGCGGCATAATGCGGAGGAGTACCATCCTCTTATAACCGTAAGGTTAAACTTGGTAAATCAGGATCATTATCATCTAGTAATAGAGTGGCAAGAACTGGAACCAGATCATTTCAGTGAGGCTCTTATCAAAGAAAAATGGCCCGATTACCCTTTTTTTAACAATGCTCGCCCAGACGATAATTTTTTTCGTTATACTGGGCATACTTTGTTATAAGCCAGTGAGGATTTTCCTGTTACCGGTATAATATGTAGTCTCGTCTAATAATCTGACCATTTAAAGAAAACGTAGCTTCATGGACAGTTCGCGTGTGATTATCCCAATCCTTATTTCACAAAATTGCTCTCGCCTATTAAGGCCATCGTCCAATAACTCTTGTACAATGATCTAAATATAACTCAATTTTCACATGTCGATTGGATACACATACCAATTAAAACGTTGTGATTTAAAATAAAGAAATACCATGCAAATCCAAAAACTATTCTGTTATTCGAAAACAATATTATTAGGTATATTAGAAACGAATTAAGTTAAGGAACTCATTCCAAAATCCATTATTGCCAGCCAACACACACAATGATGGTCAATAGGAAATGATATTAAAAATCCATTAACAAAAATCTTTTATCCCTCGCTGACCCCAAACACACTTTGGTAGATATTGAGTTTTTCCCGCATGGGAAAATTGCTTATATACACTCTTTTTTGGTGATATTCGATATTGTTTAAAAATACTGCCTGATATTTTATCTTTCCTCAAATTGGAATAATATCTAATCTCAGATATCGCTTAATTTGCTGTTTTCGACGTTATTCGATACCTATAGACCTCGTTAATATAGCCCGATATTCATGTAATGTTTTGCTTTTATATTAAAAGTAAATGGTAATGTACCAAGTTGGCTATCTGTGCCAGAGTTCAGACTGTTATTGAATGTTACGTTCTATTGGAAATGTCTATATTTCCTGTTTATCTACCTAGATTAATTTAATCTCAATTGATCTGGAAATAATCAGCGATATTTACACGATGCATGGGTGTAATAGATTGAATCGTTTATTGGTTTATTACAATTATTTTTGTCAATTTCAGGAATCCAGTTAATTAAGAATTAGGAAATAATACACTTACTGTTACTGTGTTACTGTTTAAATACAAAATAGTACAATACAATATTCATGAATTGTTTTATTTCTAAACTATATCCTTTAATTTTTCAGATTAAAAGTTAAATATGTAAATATTTTTACTTTTTTCTTTCTTTTGTAGGTTTTTATAAATACGTTTAACGGGACTTACACTTGTTAAATAGGTAACATAAACAACTATCTTTACTCCCCTCCCCTTCCTTCCCCCCTTCCATCCCACCCTCAACACATTTTGTTTGGACGTTACTCTTCACTCAAAAAGGATAAATCCGGTAATTTAGGGTATATTTGCGCCCCCACGACATTTCATGGACTATTTCAGAAAATTTACTAGTTTATTGTAAATTATCACAAGTGATTATCGAAATAGGTATTTATCTGCCGATGTGAAATTGCTTTTAAGGTCAGTGGTCTGGAAATAGTTGGTTAATTACACAGTGAACCAGAACACTGCAACTTTTATTTATATTTCAAGTAGATTTTTTTACAAATTCATTATCATACAAAAAGTTCTTGGCGGCTCTTAAGTATTCAAAAGTTTTATGTTTCTGCTCCAATCCCTTAAAGTCTAACCTCTTTTTACCCCTAACGAATCCATATAAGCTCTTGATAAATCCAGACACAAATTTAGTAGACTAAAAAAAATATTTAATTTCATTAAAAATAGTGTTTAACACAAGACAATTAACAATTTTGCTTTTTCTGGCGTACAACAACACTGAGAAAATAAACTCTTATTTTCCAGACATACATATAATCGCTTGTGCTGCTCTCGGCGTTTCTCTATCTAAAATGAACAATCCGATTTTCATTACATGTTTTGTTTGTAAACTATTATGGTGCTGCGTTCGATATGAACGATAAACTTTGGCCCAGTGTGGGCTATAGGCGACATAATGTAATCGGTTATTGAAAATTACCATTTGCTGTTTATGGAAATGGCTATCTGTTTATATACCTGCAATAATATGGTTATCATATGTTATTAATCTGGTTATAATCGAGGTCAGTTGGTACAGATAATACAGAAAAATTCTGCTACTTAAGTTTTCTGGTATTTTTTTCGGCTTCTAGACTTTTCTCATATTAAGTAAATGGAAGCTCTTGAAAGTATTAACATATTTTAATAAAACAAAAAATACTTTACCCAAGCCGTTCGATCGACATTATTCGCTTCAAAAGAGAAAGTTCAAGGAGCTTAAAAATACAATTTAAAATCTTATTTTAATTTTTTTTACTAGAGCTTTTACATTTTGTCATTAAAAGAAGAAAAATTTAGTACCTATAATACATTATTTGATTTTCTGACTCTGACCTTTTTATTTTGTCCAAATTTTCTTTTACAAACTCCTATTTGAAGGGAAATATACTGCGGGAAAACCTGTAGAAAACGGGAGGCTATGTCATTAGTCATTCAAGGCAAAAACAGTTGAAGTATTGCCAGGCTTGTTAATTGGCTCCACGGACTTGATACCCTGCAGAGTTTTTCGCGTTTAAAAAATCGCCCTATTATTTGCAGCAATTTATGTTGAACCCGGTTTATTAACAGCATCTCTGGGAGACCAATATGTTTTTAATCTGCTGAAGCGCTTTAAAATATTGCCCTAATTTAAATATAATTTTAATCGGTAATTTACTTTGACTGTTTTGGCCTAACCAAAATCAGACAAAGATAGCATTATAATACTAGACTGGGTACATATCGCTAATCGTCAGCCGAGAGTGCATCTATTATTAGTACTAAAAATTTGTATTTAAAAAGTATTTTTCTTAGTTTCTTTTTTCTATGTTTTCTATTGCTTTTTTTACCTCACCTTCCTGCGGAATGTGAAGGGGAAACATATCGCCAAATTGTCATTATAACAACTGACAAAAACTAAAAAATAAAAATAACAGGTGCAAAATTTCCGTTTTCTTGTATAGATAGGTAGTTTTTGAAGACGGCATCGTATAGTGCTCGATGTCCCGTTTCCAATGCCGTCTCGCTCGATTCGCTACGACTTTTCGTTACGGAAATATATGATATTTAATATTATGATATTGACATTGAACCTGTCAGCACCGATTCTTCAAAATCGCACAGCAAAGGGTGTAATGTGAGATATATTTTCCAAGTTTGTCTTTAAAAATATTTATTCAATCAATTTAAACATAAGGAAAAGAAACTATTCTTACATTGATAGCTGATAAATTAGTGAAAATGTTATTGTGCCGAACCCTTCGGGCACGGCACTGTTCGAGTTGGTTCATTTAATTTCATACTTTTGACAAAACCATCTGTTAGCAACCTTTAATTGTTATTGGTAAAGCATTTCAATTCGCAATAAAAAATAAATTTAGTTTCTTCACAATCCCAGTTCGTTTATTTCGTACCGAGGATTATCACTGTAAAAATCCTAAATTTAAAAAACTTTCAATAGGTACCTAAATAACGAAATATTAAAAAAATAAAAAGACGGGCCTGGAATTGAACCCGGTATCATCGCGACCACAAGTCGTAACCTATTATATACCTACCTACCACTAGGCCCGACCACTTTGAAAATAAATTATAATATAGAATATTTATATTGCCGTATTAAAAATGAAAAAAATACGATTTATTTAAGCTTGACGAGCTCTTTCCGCTAAGGTACATTACATTTCAATCAAAAGTTGTTTTCCGTACGAAAAACAATGAAAACCGTAAAAGAATTAAATAGTAATTCTTACTTTTTTATAATTTGCACCCTTTACATTACAGGTAGGTATAGAACAATATATTTGAAAAAAGTAGTATTTGAGATGACCTAAACGAATCTCCAAACCAAAAGTGTGTCAGACGCACCCAATTCGATTTATTAACGATCCAACATAACCCTACATTGATTTTAAAAAAATTAAAAAATTGACTTCCCAACTTCCGATCATGTTCGCAAACAACAGTGTTTTGTAGCCCAACGTCGTCTACACGCCAATAAAGTTTAACTCCATTAAAATGCTTTTTGGCACCTGTATCGCGCCACAACGAAATAAAAACATATTTTTCAACTTTCACTTTAATAACTTTTTTCCGGTACACCCTGTATATTGGAAATTGTTCCCAGAACGTGCCCCTACTATTCCTCTCTTCGTCCAGAAAATTTTAATCGTTTTGCTCTAACCGTTTCCGAGAAAAAAATTCGCGAATATCTAAATGTGGAACAGCCTCCCACCACGTGGCGACGGATTATCAATGTCGGAACGCCATCTTTAAAATCGAGATTACAACTATTTCTGAAACATTTTGGGCAAATATTTTGATCAATAAAATTAGAAGAAGGTTCAAGGTAGATATTCCACCCGATTTAAAATCTGGAAATGTTCTTATTATTCTAGCAAGTCACGCTAACCAACCATTTTTCGCCATTTTTGACAGCCGGATTTTTAGAATTAATAATTAATTTAGATATATCAATATCAAGGCACTCTTAGTCAAAAGTGAATTTGTAAAGATTGCCTGTTTCCGCACCCAAAAAAGCGACTTTTCTCAATTTTGCGAATATATTTTAATAATTTTGGATATGTAGAGGTGTTGAGAAGTAATCAGCGCATTTTTTGAGAAAAAAATAAAACGGTTTTGTTAAAAATTGAATAAGCTACAGTCGATATAGTAAAAAAAAGCTGCCGTTTTTTCCGTATTAAAGATAAATAAACGAAAAAATATCTCTTAAATACAATTTGACAAGCTCTATCCGCTAAAGTTTACAACGTTTCGACCAAAAGTCGTTTTCAGTACGAAAAAAAATAAAAACCGTGAAAAAATCAGGCCTAACTTTATGATTTCCACTTTCTTACAATTTTCGGCAATTTCCATTCCAGTTAGGTATAGAACGATATATTGGAAAAAGGTAGATTTTGAGATGGCCTAACCGATTATCCAAACCGAATGTCGATTGGATGCACCCAATTCGACTTATTAGCGATCCAAGAGGTACCATTTTCGACCAAATTTTGACTTTGAAAAAATCAAAAAAATTACTTCCAAACTTTCGATCGCGCTCACAAACAATAGGGTTCTGTAGCCCACGGTCGTCTACGCGTCGAAAAAGTTTAAATCAAAAAAACTCATTTTTATGAACTGTATCGAATGCCAACGAGATCCCGATATTTTTCGACTTTAAAAATTAATAACTTTTTTTCGGCACACCCTGTATATTCGAAATTTTTACACAACGTACCCCCACTATTCCTCTCTAAACCCAAAAAGTTTCAATCGTCCCACATTAACCGTTTCCGAGAAAAAAAATCGCAAATGTGAAAATGTCGAAAGAGACGACGGCGGCGGCGACAACATACATACATTTTTTTCACCGAAGCGCCGTATAACATATCGCGGTGTAGCGCGATATGTAATGACTGGCAAATAACAGAACTGTGTGTAACGGACACGTCAATCAAGTTTTATATATGCTCACATTTTGACGTTATTCGTTTGTTTTTTTATAGACATTTGTCAAAGATATGACGACAGCGATATTTTTTTTTAATGGAAACATACAGCTTGTGATACATCATTTGAAACCTAATATCTCGTATAGTATGCTCATAACTTTTGGCTCGATTCTGTCAAGCTATTTCAAAATGGCGACTGTTAAAAGTTTTTAAAAAATCTCTATTTAAATAAGCGGAAATGATAAATCATTGATGTTTTTTTTAGCTTTTAAGGTAAGAAATCTTTATTGTTTCACATGTTGTGACATTGTGAACTTGTAAAATGAATTATGGTATTTCCTAAGTATTATTTTACAATTTTCTAAACAAAAATGGTTTTGTCGGAAAGACAGCGTATCGAAGTCTTGATATTGTTAGGACGTGGAGATAAAATAAGAAGTCAAAGTGAAGGGTGCACTTTATTTAATGCTAAATATCCGGATAATCAAATTTCACAGGGTTAGTAAAATATTCCACAAATTTGATGAACATGGCACAGTAAAGAACTTGCCTAGAAATGGACCTATTGAATTGAATTATTTAAATAGAGATTTTTTAAAAATTTGAATAGCCGCCATTTTGAAATAGCTTGCCAGAATCGCGCCAAAATTTGTGAGCATACTGTATGAGATATTAGCTTTCAAATGATGTATCACAAGCTGTATGTTTCCATTTATAAAAAGATCGATGTCGTCAAATCTATGACCATTGAATATCAAACTATACAGTGTGTGTATAAAGTCTGGAAACGGCTTAATAACATCACAATTTACTGGCCGATTTAAACCAAATTTGGTACAGTTGTGTAAGAGGATCTAACGCGCCGAATGACGATATTGGCGTTGTTGCCAGCTTTTTAGTTTGTCTGAAATTCGAACGAATTTTATATTTTTAAATATAACACCCAGTATATTTTTACATTTTTAAATTCCACATAAAATTATAATTATTTTTTATTAAATGCATTATTAGTCTATACTTCATAGTTTCCGAGATATTGACTCTCGAAAAGTGACGTTTTTGAACTTTGACAGCTTATAACTTTCTAACAGTACGTCTTAGAGCAAAACGGCTTTAATGTCCCTGTCTTCAATTTTTATTATCTTCCCAAAAAAATCAACTTCCGGTTAAACCGGATGTAACTCGAAAGCAGGAAATATAGTTGTTCCGGTTTAACTGGAAGTTGATTTTTTTGGGAAGATAATAAAAATTGAAGATAGGGGCATGTAAGCCGTTTTGCTCTAAGACGTACTGTTAGAAAGTTATAAGTTGTCAAAGTTCAAAAATGTTACTTTTCGAGAGTCAATATCTCGGAAACTATGAAGTATAGACTAATAATGCATTTAATAAAAATAATTATAATTTTATGTGGAATTTAAAAATGTAAAAATATACTGGGTGTTATATTTAAAAATATGAAATTCGTTCGAATTCCAGACAAACTAAAAAGCTGGCAACAACGCCAATATCGTCATTCGGTGCGTTAGATCCTCTTACACAACTGTACCAAATTTGGTTTAAATCGGCCAGTAAATTGTGATGTTATTAAGCCGTTTCCAGACTTTATACACACACTGTATAAGAAGGCCATATGGGCCGATTTCCTAAAACTGCTACGTTAAATTCATAGATGGCACAATGAGTTCACCAACAAGAAAGCGACTAACCTTTTCACTGCAAAAATTCATTAAGGTGGGAGTATCAAGATGCTTGCCAACCTATAACCTATTTCGCGTAGATTTATTTATGTTTTCTAGATTTTATACAAAATTTAAAGAAAATCAGTATCGACTTGATATTCTATGGGTAATAATTGACATATTTAATAAATATCAAGGAATTTCATAACTTATTTTAAGAGAATTGTATAGCGAAAAATATCGGATAAGATTTTTTTTAACATTATTATGTCATTGTCACTCATTGTTCTTTCACTATACAATTCTCCCAAAATTAGCAATGAAATAAATTGATATTTTTGTAATATATTAGATACTACCTAAATAATGTACCGACGATATTGATTTTCTTTAAATGTTAGTTATTAAAATAATAAACTCAAAAAATCAACGCGAAATAGGTTATAGGTTGGCAATAGATTGAATGACGTTGAGAATTCAACCTTAAGTCAAAATTGATAGTTTTAGACACTTGTTGAGTTTTTACTTTTGTGATATTTTTTCAAATATTGTATCGGTAGAAGACTTAGTCAAATTTACAATAATCTCAAAACCTGGAAATATTCACTTACTGAGTTTTTGCATTAAGCCGACGATATTATATTTATTTTCGATTGAAAAAGGATCAGACTGAGTGACGCGATATGGCTGGCAACACGTGTGCCTATTTTCAATGTGGGAAGTCGCCTCGCGCCTTCCCAGGAATAAGATTATTTCATTTTCCGGTAGAAGAAGAGAGGCAGGTACAATGGATCGTAAATAGCGGTAGGTATGCAATTATGTGGTCTATATATTAGCACGTCAAAAATTAATAATAAATATAAAATAAAACCTTTTTTAGTTATTCTTGCTGTCGCTTTTTATCTTCTTTTATTTGTTTAACATTTAGCACCTAATGCAACGGTAAAATCATTGTGAAAATAGGTCCAATTAACTCCGGAGTAATCAGCGTACATATTCTCTCTCTCTTCCTTCAAATATGGCCTATAAGCTGCAGAGGCTATTCTGGCCAGATACCGTTCTCAACGTACATATTATTATCAAAAACATACATTCGGGTAAAATTGAGAACCTCCTATTTTATTTTCCGTTAAAAATGCTTGTTTCCTTAAAAAATTCCAATAAAATACGATATACGGCAACACCACGACATCACATCAGTGAATTTGAGACATCTGTTGCCAAAGCGCTGCATTATAACGACAGATTTAAGGTTAGAGTTGCGATGAACTCCACAATGGCGGCCAAACCAGCTCCAAAATGGGTTGTCAACTTTTCACGGACATCCGTCATTCTTATATAGTTTGATATTCAATGCAATGACAAATGTCTATGAAAAAAAAACGAATAACGTCAAAATGTGACCATATTATACAGTGTGTACATAAAGTAAGAAACAAGTTCATTATTTAATAATCTAAAAACATTTCGTAAAAATCCTCGGACACGTATGTAATAATTTTTGATTGCGCATATTTTGACATATACACATATTATACAGGGTAGCTCATGTAGTAGATATGACATTATCGACGATTTTTTTAAATGAAAACCCCTATATTTTAGTTCAGATTTGTAATCTCCAAGAATAGCTGATTTTAAAAACATAACATACTTAGGGTCTAAAGTTGATAGTTTCGTAGCTACAGGGCAAGAAAAAAAAATGTGAAGTATTTTTAATTTTAAAAAATTTAAATAAAATTAAATAGGCTATTTAATTAAGTGTTGAAATTGTCCTCCTTCTTGTGCCTGGCAGTACCCCAAGCGATCAATAAACTCTTGTTGGACTTTTATTATGGTTTCTTCTGAAATATTCCTGCATTCTGTTGTGATTCGATTTTTTAAATCTTCAATATTGGCAGGTCTTATTTTATAAACGACATTTTTCAGGTGACCCCACAAGAAGAAGTCCAGTGGTGTAAGGTCTGGAGATCAAGGCGGCCTTTCAATAGACCCACGTCTTCCAATCCACCTGTTCGGAAAAACTTGATCGACGTGATGGCGCACTACTGCTGCATAATGTGGATGTGCGCCGTCTTCTTGGTACCATAATTTTTCATCTAGAATTCCAGGATTATTTCTACTCGGGTATAAGTTAACTAGCGTAGGGATAAGAAATTCTTAAAGAAACTGAAGGTAATTTAGCCCGTTTACATTATTGTCAAAGAAATATGGCCCAATAATTTTGTTCTTCACTATACCCGCCCAAACATTAATTTTTTGGGGATATTGAGTATGATGCTTACGCATCCACCTGGGATTTTCTTTTGCCCAATATCTACAGTTTTGCCGGTTTACTTCACCATTTAATTTAAAAGTAGATTCATCCGAAAATAGGATATTTTCAACAAACAAAGGATCTACGTTACATCTTTCCATTAATATTTGACAAAACTCCATCCTACGATCTGGATCATCTTCATTCAACTCATGAACCAGTCGGATTTTAAACGGATGCCATTTATCTACTGTTAATAGGTAATGTACGGTCATAGCAGCTGCCTCATGATCCATGCCAATCTGGCGGACGCTGTTATGGGGATTTTCTTCTATAGCCAATAAAATATTTAATTTTTTATCATCTGGAATAGTTGGACGGCCGTTCCTGGGAATATCTTCCCCAGAACCCGTTTCTCGAAATTTTGTTTCAAGTTTACTTACAGTTGATCTAGTGATTGGTCTTTCTGGGTACTTAGCGTTGAACAAAATGCACACTTCTTGCTGAGTACGAATCCTATCACCATATCCCATCATCATTCGAATTTCTATTCTTTGTGTGTTAGATAAACGCATATTAACAAATATTAAAATAAATTTTTTACTTCTACTAATCTTAATAGCAAAATTCACTGTAATGACAGCATAACATCATCATTATCTAAATAACCATAGTTACATAACAGCAAATAAGCCTACCTTAAAAAAAATTTATCTTAAATAAAATTATTTGTTCTACCCTGTAGCTACGAAACTATCAACTTTAGACCCTAAGTATGTTATGTTTTTGAAATCAGCTATTCTTGGAGATTACAAATCTGAACTAAAATATAGGGGTTTCCGTTTAAAAAAATCGTCGATAATGTCATATCTATTACATGAGCTACCCTGTATAATATGTGTATATGTCAAAATATGCGCAATCAAAAATTATTACATACGTGTCCGAGGATTTTTACGAAATGTTTTTAGATTATTAAATAATGAATTTGTTCCTTACTTTATGTACACACTGTATAAAACTAAATTGACGTGTCCGAGCGTTTTTCCCAAAAGTTACAGGTTAAGGCTATATTAATTTTATTCCGGACTTCTGGGCAACCCTGTATATAGGACGACAGAATGTTATGGGGAGAAGAAAGAATTAACAAAATCATTTTAATTTCGTGAAAAAACCACAATTTTTAAAAACTTTTTAAAGCATGTTTGTGATTTGTTAATAAAGTAGATAAATTAAGCCAGGTTGGTTATAAAATAAACTGGAAAATATGTTGTAATAAAGTTAAAACTTTACCGACGAAAATAATGCGAAACGGCCAAAAAGGGGGTAAATTTACCCAAAAAAAAAACCTTAATGATTTAATGTGTAAGTGTTCAGAACAGTGCCGCTAAGCTCACTTAAATTTAGGGTTGAATGTTATTAGTTTTTCTCGGTTCTGGTCGTTTTTTATTTTTACGCGGACCGAATAACGCGCCAACATTTTTCAACGGCATAAAAACGGCACGGCCGCCCTTAAAATGCAAATAAGTTGGAAAAACAGTGTAACAGAACGATTAAAATTTTTTATTGTTGCCGTAAACAAATGTTGTTTAGGCTTATCACGGTGTGATAAGTGATATGATGCTGTTTTATTGTTTAGCTTTGTTTTATATTTAAATCGCATAAAAATTGTATTATAACTCCAAGCAGAGACTAAAAACGATGGGATGTGCTCTGCAAATTGTTTTGTTATACAGGGTGTATCAGCCAAATGGAATCAATTTGAAAATAAATACATGGGGGCCTGTCCGAAACATCGCACGGACACATCGGACACACCCTGTATATTATTTAATTTTTAGATCCTTCAGAAAATTTTAGACATATTTCATGTATAATATTATTATCCTATACATATCTTAAACTATTTCGGAAATATTAAGTGTTTTCAGATTTATTGCCAAAATTAACTACACATTCAAACACTAATAAGTAATACTGTTTATTTCTTGATAATGTAAAAACAAAAAAAAACATTAATGTAGGAGATGTTGAAAATGCTCGCCGCGAACGCCTTGGCAACATCCTAAACTTAAATAGAACCCTATAAGAAGAAGTCTAATGGCGTCAGATCAGGGGATCGTGCTGGCCATTCCATCGATCCACTTTAAACGACTATAACACTGACAACTACTGTCATGCAGATAGTTACCAATTTGCTAAGGTCAGGACTTTTAAACAAAAGTAAACAAAACTATTTATACCTTTTTTTAAATTTCATATCAGTAAAAAGAAACGCTGAAATGCAATAAATCTGAAAACACTTAATGTGTGTGTAACAGTTTTAAAATTTCTTGTAGGCACCATAACTTTTCACCTAAATACACGTACTTTTAAAACTGTTTTCTTTTCAAGAGTCAATAATCATTAGTATTCTTGAGTTTTTATAGTCATTACCGAAATAAGAGCTATTTTTTAGTCCCAGATTCACAAAAATAGAAATAATGATCAATAAAGGTCTTCTTTTATATCATTTGCGAAAAGTTGAAAATTATAAGGATTAAAAGGAGAACAAGAGAGACAAAACAAAAGGCTCAAGTTGAAAAGAGAAATTCGGTTGAGACAATAAAAAATCAAATTCGTTTAATATTTATGTAACTTCTTTTTATAGTAGATGATTTTCTGATTAAGTATATTTTTGACACATAACATATCCCAAAAATATTTCAGTTTACATCGCCTCGCTTTTAATTTTCCCTAATTGCGATAATAATTCTAATATAAGTAAGTAATACGTAAGTAAGGCTTCTTTACTTGCTACCACTTTGTTACTGTATATTTTGCACAGGCAGTAAAGTATTCGGTTAAAAATAAAAACATCAGTTACTTTGTATACATAATTAATTTATTAATAAAATTATTGTAATCTGAACAGGGCATTTAACTGACTTAATCTTGATAGATTGGTTTCAAACTGTCTTAGTTGGTAAGCTTGTTGGGTGAAAGAAAGTAATATGTGTACGGTCATCAGGACCCAAGGTAGGGTACCACTACGCATTCCTCAAGCTATACAAAGGTATCCAAAAATTGTACCTCAGGGCTCCGTTTTGGGGCCTTTATCTTAAATTTGAGTCAGTCATGTCAATATCATTATATATTATCATATCATAGCAATATCCAAAAATATGTATGCTAAAATAATCTAGTTAAAACCCAATCGCCAAATGCATTTTAAGTTTCTCTATAAAGCGGCAAAATAATAATTTTGCTGCTGCCGTGAAGTTCCTTGAAGTAAGTATAGTATGAAGTTAATTGCTCGGTTTAACAAAACACCTGTTCCATTGCACTAGTTATATTTAGGTACATACAAAATTACCAGTGAGAGAACGATATTTTAGTTTGGCGACCGAATAAATGAAGTACATTGTTGCATTTTAGTAAAAGGAAAATATAATTTAAAAAATATTTTAATAATTACACTTTATTTATATCTAGTATTTTGTCATAATTGAAGTTCTTTCTCCTACAAGATGTGGGCCGTTGTTAACAATTCATTCACGTCAAAAATGTATATTAAACCTTTTTTACGTCAAAACCGTAATTTACCATTGTAAACTGGTTTAAAGTGAACCGGAAAAATTCCCGTAAGTACTTCAACATTCAAATGCATCCAACATTTTTCATTTAGTTAAATTAAACTTGAATTTAAATTCAGCTTAAGCAGAATGAATTTTTTTTTTTGGAACAAGGCAGTATTGTCACAAGCCTGAACAATCACGAGAAACTGGATTTTATTTCTCATTGGACATTACTTCGAAAGCGCTGAATTTAATTAAAATTTCATTATTGCGTTATATTTTAATGGATTTTTTACCATCGCCGAATGCCAGATACGATTGTATGTTTGGCCATCCTTGGAGACGGCAACAGCCGACAACAGATCCACAGACTTATTTTCTTTTGCTGATCCCAGTGATTTAATACAACTCGTACCAGTGACAGTGGCGGCTTCCAAAGAAAAGGTAGAATAGAGACATTCCCATTAAATTTCGAAGCAGTGATTTCTGCCCATTTTGAGTTTTTATTATAAATAAATCGGGCTAGGGACGACCAATTCTTTCAACTGCATTTTTTACCCAAAGAAAGCGGTAAAAAGTCCCGAAATGTCAGAATAGAACAGGGAAAACTGTATCAAAAATATCTGCTATCTGATATCTGGTAGCAAAGACAAAGGACTAAGCCGATTGGTACTAGCCAGCCAGACAAAATAAAGCACGTGAAAATCCGCCAATCGGGGACTGATATGGGGACAAAATTCCTTTTGAGCCAGTATTATGGTTTATTATATCTCTTTCTCTGTCTATGTTAATAGCCTGACCAGTGGCCAGGCCTAGCCATACGGAACACACCTTTAGATGCACGATTTATAATGTAAACACTATATGAACACAATGTTACAGTAAAATAAATGCAAGATACATCAATACCCATAGAGTAAGTAGCTAATGTCCGACAAAATATGGTATGTGTCATGATAAATTAAGAAAACAGAGACAAAAAGAGAACAAATAGGAAAAAAAAATAAAAATTTACTTACTTTCTCAGTGTAAAAAAATATTAAAAAAAGAAAAAGCTTAGTAATAATGCCAGCCGAAATATAATTAACAATATTATAAGGAAGAAAAAATCAAAAACAAATATTAATAAGCTCAAATAATTTGGTGTACAGGTAATGACATAATGTTTGTGCAGACTTGTTGAGTGTTCATTTGTTTTACTGTTTTCTGTCTTTTGGATTCAATGAGGCTCGATCACTGCTACTCCCGTTACTACCATACATGGTAAGCAACATTATAAGTGGTGTTTGAAAATTTTGATTTTGCATCATGTATGCTGTGTAATGACTTAAAAACTACATATGTTATGTCTACCAGTCTACCTAGTATTATAAAATAAATCCGAATTGTTTGCTGTTTTAATAGTAGGTACTTAACACATAATGTGGGTTTAACCCTAATTAAATTATTACACGATTAACAAATTCAAAAATTCATAAACCTCAACCTAATAGTAATGAAATAAAGAATTATCATTTTCCATTCGTTATAGAGATGCGGTTCCTGAAAACGTTCGCGGGGTGGGGGACACTCAGTTTTTGTTACGCACTGTACGGCTCTAGCACTGTTGCCCTACTATAAAAGCCGCTGCTGACTCGCAGAAACGTTAACTTTAAAAAAAAATTTATTCGTTTTATGATTTCTCATTTAAATATATTTTTTATAATTAAAACGGTATGCCTCGTTTTATTAATATTGGCACTAATTACAGTATCGCTAGAATTTAAAAGAAACTGGATATCGTTTAGATTTCCAATCGTTTCGAATCTTATTGAAATGTAATTTATATTTAAATGCCGATGCTTTCGATAAATTTTCAAGTATTTCAGCACAGCTGCATAGTTTGTCCAGCGCTAGTTGTCGTTAATTCTAAATCGCTGTAGTTTGTGCAGAATCGTTTTATTGTGCTGATAATCAGATTTATACCGGGGGCTGCACCGTCAAACTGGACATAGGAAATCCCATGTTAATTTTGCTATCCTCAAATATCTATTAATTTTATATCAAATTTATATTTGACAAATTTTAATCGTTTATTCGTTTCTAATAATTTAAAAATTTTAAATTTATTTAGAAAAATTATTTTTAAAATTCAATCCAGATCAACAATTAAATAAAATAACAATGCTGGTGAATAAACGCTATTTAGGAGAATACAAATTGGGTGTTTTATCCAGATATACAGGGTCTCTCAAAGGTAAGGAACATCGCAAATATTTCATTAATACGAGACTTATCGTAAGACAGCTCGGACATGTCGATTTTGTTTTCTTTTTGTGCATATTTTAATATTAATTGAAAGTATACAGGGTTACTCACAAAAAGGATACAAATGTCGACTTCATTTTTTTAAATGAAACACCCCATGTATTATGACATTTTTGCATTCTACAAATAATTCAAAAACAATTGAAAACAGGGCCATGGTATTTTTAATAAAAAAATACTTGGAATTATTTGTGGAATCCAAAAATGTAATAATATATTATTATATTTAATAAAAAAATACTTGGAATTATTTGTGGAATCCAAAAATGTAATAATATATTAGGGTATTTTATTTAAAAAATGGAGTCGACACTTCTATCGCTTTTGTGAGTCACCCCCGTATACTTCCAAATAATATTAAAATATGCACAAAAAAAAAATCGAAGTGTCCGAGTGTTTTTAAGATAAGCCTCGTATTTATGAGATATTGACGATGTTCCCTACCTTTGAGAGACCCTGTATGTAATAATTTTTAAATTAAATTAAATTTATGTATTTCATATAATATTTAAACTAATTAATATCATACTTTCAGCCATTGTTGGTATTATATCACAAATTCCATGCATTATTCATGGAACGTACAAAATGCACAAAAATTATTCAATTTATTTTTAGCTGCCAATACAATGAGAGCTTTGCTTTAGTCGGACAGTACCTACATTAGTATACGATTTTATTAAAATTGTCAAATGGAAAGTATTTTCCTCAACAACGTATAATAAAACTTCACGAGAGAAATAACCCTTCAGGCCTTCGGCGTTTAGTTCTTGAATAAAAAGACCCTTTGAACCTGAGGCCACTTTGAAGACATTTGAATGCTGTCGGCCATATTATAAGTCTGCTAACCTAAAAGGAATTTTTAAAATGAATTGGTTTTAGTTAATGCATCCATAAACACATCTCACTGGTAAACATTCTTGAGATTAAAGTCAATAAACTTAAGTAAAATGTTTATTTCAATCTGGATTAAGAGTCAAAATTTGTATTTACATTTGCTAGGTATAATTTACAAATAGAGAACAATTATTACTATAGACTAAATTTTTTCTTCAACAGTTATTTAAGTCACTATTAATTTAGCAGAAACACGAAAAATCTATTGGAATTTTTATATTTTTTAACATTTATAAAACCTAAAAAACATTTTTAAACATACTTTTAAAAGCACAGAGGTTTCTACACTCATGAAAGTTTAAAATTAGCTTTACATGGCAATGACTAAAAGTTTTAGTAGGTTCTACTTTGGAGATTATGTAAAATGGCTGTTAGCTTTTTAAGCCAACATATTAAAAGGTACAAATTTTAAAAGTACTTTTATCAACGCAAAATTTAACATGTAATGAAAACACAAAAGATTTTATCTATCAAATCCCTTGCGAGTGTGGCGAATTGTACATTGGAGAAACAAAAAGACCTCTTCCGATACGAGTTAAAGAACATCTTAAACATACTCAAAGTGGTGAAACTTCGAGATCAGGTATAGCGGAACATGTATGGACCAACCAACATAATACAGTGTCCGCAAGAAAGTCCGCATCAAATGGGATTTTTTTTTATTATTAGGTATAGGTAA
This sequence comes from Polydrusus pterygomalis, assembly GCA_963969555.1. Lineage (NCBI taxonomy): Eukaryota > Metazoa > Arthropoda > Insecta > Coleoptera > Curculionidae > Polydrusus > Polydrusus pterygomalis. The sequence continues at coordinate 55,087,076 of OZ018381.1, forward strand.
AAATTGAAAGGGCAGTTAGTTTTTGCTTCCCTAAAAACCAAAAATAACGTATACCGAAGCAGCTGCACGACTTGCGTTACCTGTCAAATTTGACATTTTTAATAAAATAGGTTCAAAAATGCCCTTATTTAACAAAATATCGAAAAACTTTATTCGAAAAAGTTGTTTATATAGGCATTTTTAGTCTCTGTCCGAAATTTTGACTGTCTAATACAATTTTTATTTTTTGCCAGGTTCTTGAAAATTTTGATCAACCCTCGTAGATTAACTTTTATACATCGATGTAAAACCATTTGCCTTTTACTTCATTTGTAATCTTAATGCATTTTTGTGTAAAATTTTCGTTCCCAATTATTTATTTTGCTTCAAAAACTGAAATTGTTATTGATCAGTATGTAATGTTTGATGCAAAGTTTATCTAAATACATCAGTTTTGTCAAAACCGACGTTTCTCATTTTTCTTAAGTTAGTAAACAGATGTACAAAAAGAAAATATTAGGAAGCTTTCGTTGAAATTTTACCTAATTAATATTGGATCAAAAAGAATAAATATTAATCGCTCGAAACATTTTATTCAACAAAAATATAGTTTAATATAATTAATTTAATATTAATTAAGTAAAATTTCAACGAAAGCTTCCAATATTTTCTTTTCGTACATCTGTTTACTAACTTAGGAGAAATGAGAAACGTCGGTTTTGGCAAAACTGATGTAATTAGATAAACTTTGCATCAAACATTACATACTGATCAATAACAATTTCAGTTTTTGAAGCAAAATAAATAATAGGAAACAAAAATTTTACACAAAATTGCATTAAGATTACAAATGAAGTAAAGCCAAATGGTTTTACATCGATGTATAAAAGTTAATCTACGAGGGTTGATCAAAATTTTCAAGAACCTGGCAAAAAATAAAAATTGTATTAGACTGTCAAAATTTCGTATAGAGACTAAAAATGCCTAAATAAACAACTTTCTCAAATAAAGTTTTTCAATATTTGGATAAAAAATGGCATTTTTAAACCTATTTTATTAAAAATGTCAAATTTGACAGGTAACGCAAGTCGTGCAGCTGCTTCAGTATACGTCATTTTTGGTTTTTAGGTAAGCAAAAACTAACTGCTTTTTCAATTTTTACCTATACCTAATAATAAAAAAAAATCCCATTTGATGCGAACTTTCTTGCGGACACTATATACAGTGGTCAGAAGCCAAGGTTTTGGACACGGAACAGCACTGGAGAAAACGAAAATTCAAAGAAGCAGCTTTTATGAATCAAAATACCCATATATTTAGTAAATCAGTTATAGATATCCCCAACAATATCTGGTTGCCTCTTCTTGTCCAAAACCAACAGCTGAAACTTAACACCCAAATAAGCACGTAGGCGGAGTCATCAAGCTGCATTGCACATGGATAGTATTTAAGACAGAAGCCTTAGAATTATAATTTAGTTAGAGATACTAACTAGGTAACCGAAACGTTCTATTAAGTAACAAAATAAAGACAATGGAAGTCCGACAAGATATTTTTTTATATTACTTTATTGTCTACCACCTTCAAACAAACACATGAATATTGTATATTACTTTAAGAATATACTTGTTGTATTATAATGCAACATATTTCAAGTTTCCATTCTCTAGTTAATAAATAATAATAAATCTCATTAAACAAGTCCGTTCAAGAACCTAATTTTTGATAATGAATATTGCCCAAACAAGGACCCAATTTCTTCATAATAATTTATATCTTTCATAAAGGAATTCGGTTTCACATGCATCGACATCAAATTTATCTTAAAACATTACTGCAGCACAGGCTAAAATAATAGGTTAGGAATTTATTGCAAAGTGGAACGTTGGTAACACCACTTGATCGTAATAAATTTAATATTCATCTGCTTTTATGGATACTATTGAAACCCATAAAATTTAAATGCTTCCATGCAAACATGATTTTAATTTTCCTTAACTGAATCATTTTACCATAAAAATGTCTTATAAGTACCGTCTTAAATCAAAAATAAGATAATTCTATGGTTAGACGGGTTACCCGAAACTTCCACAAATAAAAATACATCACCAATCACCACCGAGCAAAAAATTATACTGAGCTTTTCTAATCTCCAAAAATGTGCAACTGGGGTAGCTATATGTTTTTAAGAACAGAAATATGGTCAAAAGACCTAAATTTTTAAAAACACCCTTGAGCACATGAGTTTCTCAAACCCATTCTCGACCTACTACCTTATTCGCATCCTCAGTATTCCTAATATTTTCATTTGAACGAAGAAAGTTTCAACTTCCAACTTTTTCACTTGTTTTCACGCCATTTTGTCTGATAAAACTTGCAAATCACTCCATCCTATTCGCTCCTTTGCATTTCCCTCTACTACAAACGACAAGATAGTTTTGTTGCGATAATTTATAACGTTAGTAAAGAAATTCCGCTCCGCTATGTACCCGAAATTTATTTAAACACGAAATCTGCAAATGGCGCGTCGCTGTAAACAGTAAAATAATGGATGTCTCGATGACCGGCAATCATGCTTTGTGCAGACGCTGCACACTGAGGCAACAGAGCTCTAAAACTGACATTAACAGCAATTTAACTCAAATTGTTTTCCTTTAATGTGTTCTGGAATTAGTATAAATAAAAAAGTACACTCAAAAAAAAGATAACTGTTTTAATTGTAAATACTTGTAGATCGCAAATATTTATATTGTTTTGATTGAAATGTGTGTCATAAACCGTGATATTGTCTTGACAATACACAAATGTGTATCATACACCGTTGTATTTTCTTAACTATAAAGAAATGTGTGTCACGAACCTCTACATTGTGTTGACTAAAAATAAATGTCTCTAAAATATTAAAGTTGTGTGGACTTAAAAATAGGTTTTCCCATGACTTATTATTGTATTCATTTAAAAATCATCTGTTCTGATTATGTCCATCAACTAGGAAAAACACTAGGGCTGCAAAAAACATTTTCTTAAACCCTAATTTAAATTTTATCTCAGCGAGTACTTTTATCACATCTTATAAGTGTCTATAGTATGGATCTAGGTCATGAATCGGTTACTTTTAAGTATTTTACATGACATAAGTTGGAGAAGTATCTGCTTTTATTTTGCAGTGTAAAGCATTACTTGTCAAGGCCTGCAGACGTTTTTAAATATTGTTTGCAATAAGGACTTTAGTCTAATTTCCACATAATATTTATTTTATAAACCCGACGCGTTTCGCTACATAGTAGCTAAAGCTACTTGATAAATCAAGGGATTTTTACATTGAGTGAGGTACTATAATTTTAGCCTAAATATTTATATACAAATTTTTTTTTTCTTAAATAAATAATTATAAATAATTAAATTAAGCGAATACCCACAGAGTAGTTTTTAGAATATAGTCAATCATTCAAAAGTAGACCGTGTTTTATGACGGTTAATTTCCAAACTTTCCAACAAATTAAGTTTATGGCTTTTATTTTCTGTATGAAGAATTTTAAAATTATCTGAAAATATATGGCTTTCTTCGGTAATGTGATTGGAATATGTGGAGTATGTTTTTTGACGTAAAAAAACTTCTTTTATGTTTAGCGATTCTGGTTTTGAATGTTATACCTGTCTGACCTATATAAATTTTTGGACACGATCCACAACTTAATTGATAAAACACCTGATTTGTTTTCACTGTTAGTCTTTGTTTCATGGTTTTTTTAATTTTTTACCTAAAGTATTATTTGTTTTATATGCTACATTTATTTCTTCTTGATTCAAATAGTTTTTAATTTTTTGGTGGAATTTCCTATATAAGCCAAGGTCTTTAAATTATTTTTTGATTCTTTGTATTGAGGATATACTTCTGATATAGGTTTTAAAACGTTTTTTATTTAGAATCTTATCTATTAATTTTGGGTGGTAACCATTATTTATTGAAATTTGTAATTCTTTATCAAAATTCTTCTTTCGACAAAGGGATGCTAGTGAGTCTATGTATCATGCTATAATTCGCATATAATTTGTGTTGTTGGGGGTGACATTAGCTGTAGTGAATAGTAGTATCGGTGTGTGGTTTTAATATCATTCCTTTTGATACTAGATTAAAAATAGAATAACTTGTCGCATTCGTAGCTTGAAAGAGTTATTTTAATACTAGTGTGGATGGGAATCAAATCAGAAGTTATGTAAAAATACATTTTTTGAAAGATAATTTTCCTGGAAACGAAAAAATAAATTTCTGGGTAATGAAAACTTCTTGAAGATTTTAAAAACTAATGATTGGAGTTAATTCACAACTGTAAAAAAAGCTATTATTTAACTTAACAATGCTGACCTTGCCCTCGTCCTTATTTAAAAAAATCCAAAAAGCATACATTTCCATTTAAACTAACCAAAATAATATCCAACCACACGTTTGCAAATAACATGGGCATTAATCATTTTGTGCTGGTGAGCTAGAAAAAACTTTTTCGATATCAGCACACGGTTGGAAAACATTTCATGTGGTAAAATTTTAATCGCAAAATCCGTTTATATATATTTTATTTTAAAATAAACTATTTTTGTTTAAAACATATTTTTCAGCAGAGATATTTTTAAAATTTGCTAGTATCATCTATTGATGATTTATTAAAAAATATTCTATACCATACGTTTTAAATTAGGTACATCTACATTTAGAAATGATCAGATGCCAGAAGTTACAAAAATCGGCAGTTTTTAGGTCTAATGTTTCAAAATTACTTACTTATATTATTTTGTTCGCAGAAGAAGCTAGGGCAACCTTCCAACTTTTCAATAATTGTTTGGCTTTATTTTCAGTTAAAACTAGAAACGTAGTTGCAAACCGGACAAGCAGTGTGTATGTATTTTGTATTAGAATACACAGGGAAGTCAAAACAATGGACTCCCTTGGGCGCGTAGACAACGAAACCCGTAACTCCACAGGAAGTCATAATCCCTTGCAATAGGCATACAACTCCATATAAATCCCCACGCACTCAAAGCCTTTTTAAAAAAGGTCCAGCAGCCATCACAAGACGAAAACACCATCTAGTAGAATCAATTTCAATACAAAAGGCTACTGGTAATGCAAAATCGAAAGATAGACAACTAAATAAAAATAACGACACATTCTAGTATAGAGAGCCAATACAAAATACAGTCATATACTTGTCCTGTTTGACAGTACATATTTAGCTTTAATTATTTTTATGAGCGTTTATTCGAACTTCTGTTCTTTAATGCTTAAACGACCTTCTATTGATGTCTCCAGACAAAGCAAATACAATAATTATTCATGCAAAATTAAATATTAAATTTTATTCCAAAAAAAAAGGGTAAAAGGGTAAAACATTATTAGTTAATGTACTGAAAGAAATGCCTAAATTTAATTAGAAACCGTTGTAAAAAAGTTTGTCTGTAAAGTAGTAAATTACTTCAAAAGATATTTTTTTATAATTTAATTTTTTTTTTAATGTAGTCTTTCCCAACCTTAATACACTAGCCTTGGCTAGATCTAGACAAAAAAACATGAAACCAAAATGACAATCCTATTTTTTTATTTAATACTTTTAAAGTGCATATTAAGTTATACAGGGTGTCCGAAAATGATGAGCAAATTTAGAGGATAATTCTAGACCGAAAATAAACGCTATCTCTTCCTATAACATTTTTTCGAAAATTGAATATTAACGGAATTACAGGGTGTTAAAGATAAATTTTATTGCTACATAAGTTACTAGAACAATAAATTAAACATTCAAATCAAAGGTTCAAAGTGACGTCATTCCTCTTCAATGCATAAATTAATTCTTCTTAAAAAATTAAATTAAAAAATAATAAATTAAAATAATTTCGTATTCATCACATGCATGCAATGTTATCTAAGCGATTTTCTCGAAAACGGTTAGATTTATCGAAACAAAAGTAGTTTACCTTTTTTATGTCAAAAGGTTAGGAGAATAAAAGCATTCAGTCAAAATGCGCAAACAGTGTAGGACAAAAAAATTAGGACCATTCAAATTAAAGTATAGGTTCCTATATGAGACTAATGGATTGTTTCATCCTTCTCAGTATGGGTTTAGGAAAAAAATATCAACACTGGGAGCAGTCTAACAGGTTGTGAGTGACATAGTCGAGGGCTTGGAGTCTGGTGAGGTCACGTCAATAACTTTGTGCGATCTAACAAAAGCTTTCGACTGTGTCAGTCACAAACTCCTGTTAAAAAAACTATACCACTATGGCATAAGAGGTGTTCCCCTAAACCTTCTTGAGTCTTATTTGTCTGATCGGCGGCAGTTTGTGGAGATTGAAGGTGTCAAGTCTGATTTAGGCTATGTTAAATATGGAGTGCCACAGGGATCCGTCCTTGGGCCCCTCCTGTTTATAATTTATATTAATGATCTGTGTTATTACATGCAACGGATTTACAATTTTACCATATTTGCAGACGACACTACTTTTATTACCTCTGCTTCTAGTCTAGAGAATTTGATTATGGCGTCTCAACTGCTGCTGAAGGATGCAGAAAGCTGGTTTTCTTGCAATCTCTTGCAGCTTAACACGAGTAAGACTCAGGAACTGGTTGTCTCGAGTAATCGACTATTGAACAAAAACAATAAATGTAGATTACTGGGTATCACTCTGGATGGTTCCTTATCCTGGGAGGCCCACGTAACTGAACTGGGACGAAAATTGTCGAGTACGATATTTCTTCTTAGAAATTTGCGTAAATGTTTGACTTTGGACGTTTTGAAATCGCTGTACTTCGGCCTTTTTCATTCTCATATTGCGTATGGGGCAATATTGTGGGGAAACAGTGCAAATGCACAATAAATCTTTCGACTCCAAAAGAGAGCTGTAAGACTTTTGGCTAACGCAGGATATAGGGACCATTGTCAGCCTCCGTTCAAAAATTGGGCATAATGCCGCTGCCCTGTGTATATATTTTTCAAACTGTGCTGGAGCTGCATTCCCGCAGAGATAAACTCACTAGGCATTCAGATATTCACAGATACAACACTCGCCGCTCAGACAGGATAGTAGCTCAGCGATTCAGACTTACTAAATCTAAAAACAATTCACTTAATTTCAATTTATATAATAGGATCCCGGGACGGTATCAAGCCCTCGATAATGTTCTGTTCAAAAAGTCTGTTAAAGTGTATTTACTAAACCATTGCTTTTATACCTTAAATGAGTACCTGTTGGCCTCCTGGTAATCACTACCCGGATGATGTGCATTGGTTGTGAGGTTTGCCAGTTGTGTGTCTTAATTTCAAATTTTATTTTAATGTTTGTGCATTGTTTGCTTTACACACTAATTTATTGTTATTTATATACATTTGTACATGTTAAATTATATTTACCTATATATTATTATTTATGACGTGCTATAAACTATTTATGTAAGTAGCAAATAAAACTTGGACTTTGATTTATCTGACGCCATCTACAAAATGCGAAAAAACGGTGTATTGCAAAAAAACTGTAAATAAAATTTAACTTTAACACCCTGTAACTCCTTTAATAATCAATTTTCGAAAAAATGTTATAGGAAGAGATAGCATCTTGTTTTCGGTCTAGTGGATAGATGGTTTTTTATTTTTTAATTTAATTAATTGTAGTTTGTTTAGTATCTTATAAACGTCAAGAAATAACGATTTGAAATTTGGTACTTATGTAATAGACAATAAAAAAGTGACAAACTCACACTGTGCAACTAAATAATATTTGCCACCCTTTACATTCACTTCAAATTACATAAAATCGTAACTATTTCATTTATTTATTTATTTTATTTTAGCTACCTCCTACCGTTTGAAAAATACCACTTTCAACGCTTTTAATGTAATGCTACTATTACTAATGAACGTCACTAGGCAACTCTAGTATTACTAGTAGGTATCCCTAGTATTTTCCATAGTTTACTTTTTCAGCCTTCACGAAAACACGAATATCAACACTCTCTTTAACTTTTACATTCCACAAAAACTTTTTAAAAAGCTTTATAAAACCCATTTCTTTTTGAACTGTTCTCGCGTAAGTTTATGCGATATTATATAATATCGCTGGCATTTTTCTTCGAAAGAGGCCTTGCGGCCATACAAAAAAATAAGGAAAAGGTACACAAATTTTATCTAATAAGAACTTTTGCAGTCCTATCATATAACTTTTGTTTACACGCTTAAGTAGTCATAAGAGACAAATAATATGAGAAGGAAGGAGATATAACTTCTTAATATATTGGCGTAATGTTTTTTTGTTTATTTACACGCTTTTATTAGCTTCACCTGTATGAATGTATGTTTGTTTGTTTGTCCGTAACCGACTTCTTTGATTTTGACCCACTTTAAACGGTCAGATTGAATTTAAATTTTGTAGACTTATCAAGAACCGCTAACAATACAATAATCTACACGCAAAAAATTCTCCTGTCAAATTTTGACAGCTGTCAGGTATAAAACGAAGAAGAGATTTTGACGAAACAAATTATGGGGTCGTATAGTATTCGATGCGGAGACTTCGGAAAAAAATAAGAAAAAAATTCTCCTGTCAAAATTTGACAGCTGTCAATATGTCAAATCGTTTAAAACAAATGATATTAATGAAAAAACTACAAGGTCGTATGTATTTTGACGGTGGAAAGTTGAAATTGTTCTCTTGTCAAAATTTGACACCTGTTAATATGTCAGAATTATTACAATAACCGATAGTAATGATACAAACGTCTAATGCCCAGTTGTATAGGTTCTGTTTAATTTAAACGCTAAAGATAAGATTAAGCACCACTTTAATGTTAAGATTAATAAAATATATCAGTTTTATAAGTCCCGGTTCAACCAAATAGTGGCTAACTTCATAACGAATTTTAAACTAAAAACTGAACTTAACCTATCATATCTTACCGTTTTACAATTTGTTGCCTTGAACGTATAATATAATAATAAAATCACATCATCATCATATTTTATAATATAAGTATTTTAGGATTTTTAGGTTATATATGTTAGAAGTATGTCATTTTTTTCTATTTTAATCCTAAGATTGATTTTCAACGGGTGCTTTTTGGCCTGCTAAATTAACTGTTGGTTAAACCCCAAGTTTGGCGCTAATCGCAACCTATAATTCCAAACCAACGGTTAATCTGAACATTTTTAGATAACCGCAACCTATAAGAATAAAATGCCGATTAACCGAAACCTATACAACTGGGCATTAACAATAACTCAAACTAAAAAATTAAAAATAAATATAGTTTAAAAAAAACTAAAAAATACGCTTTAATAATATTTAATCAGACTAAAAAGCGGGAAATAAATATATTTTAAAATAATTCTTGAAATTCTTAATACATATAGGCAAAAAATAATAATGAACGATAAACATTAGTATTATTGGAAAAAAGCGTGGGTCGCTTTGTGCTATATTTTTCGTATATCGAGCACCCCACGCATTTTTTACAATAATATTAATGTTTATCGTTCATTATTATTTTCTGCCTATATTAAGAATTTCAAGAATTATTTTAAACTATATTTCTTTTCCGCTTTTTAGTTTGATTAATTATTAAAGCGTGTTTTTTAGTTTTTTTAAACTATATTTAATTAAATAATAGTAGTAGTAGTTGAGGAGAGGCATCTGGCTTAGCAGCGCCCAGCAAATAGGCCAGTACGATCCTTTTTAAGATAAGATAAGATAAAGATAATACAATGCTTATAAAAAAAAAAACACTGTTACTTTTTCGACTCCTTTTTCGGTATATTTAAGTTTTAACTATTTATCTTCACAAATTTACTTTTTAAAGAAAACTTAGGAAATTATTTGCCTAAACTTAGAAAATACGAGAAGGAAATAATTAATTCGAATTAGCCTAAGAAACTTGATAAGGTCTCCTTAACTAAGTAAATTAGTATGAAAGATAATCTGAAAAGTTTGCTGGTATCCAGAAAATTCGTGTTAATAGAGTTTTAATAACTCGTTTCACAACTTGTTCCGTAACTTTTGAATTTATAGAAGGTGCTTCTTGAGTAAGCGTAAATATTAAATAACCTAATCATTTTTCCACTGTATTTGGTTCAGAAGTGTAAGGGATGTTGTGGTATTATGTTTTAATAAGTTGGTTAAGAATCATGAGACCTGTTGGAGGTACGTTTTAAAATTATTTTCATAATATACAGGTTGTCCCAAATACACGAAAAATAAAAAAAAAATTTTAACTTTACATGTCAGATAAAGCAGTAGAAGATTCTTATTTCGCACAACCCATCATTAGTACTGGACTTAATATTATATGGACGAATTATACCTTCCCAGTAAACCATGTTGCTTAATAGATAATCATAACAAGCTCAGCTTCAGGGGATTGAAGAATAAGTTTATCGAAGACAACATAAACATATTTATTATATTATTAAATTTTTAAATAAACTTATTATTATTATTATTATTATTATTATTATTATTATTATTATTATATGCAATGTTAAACGACAAGAACAATATCACGAGAAGCTATTTAAATTTTTGAGAACTACAGTACTGATTTGTTTTATTAATCGTAGCATGCAAATATTATTATGATTAATGTCAAGTTTCTTTACAACTGCCAGTTTAAACTAATACAGTATATAAAACCCGATTGCACCCCAATAGATCTTGATAATTATTGTGAGTATTCAGAGCAATAATGGCTATAAACCGTTCTATGGTAGCGATAACTCCTAATTCCTATTGGCTAAATTACCGTTATATTATCACTATACAACGATCTAGCAATTTTCGTTGTCTTACAGTAGGAAGTTGTCATATATAGTTAGGGTTGCCAATTTTCGGATATTGGAATAAAGGACACATTCGGAAATATTTTTGGATGCCACTGATGTACCTAAGTCCTAAAAACCTCCATTTTGTGCTCTTGTATAACATTTTTGGGCTAATACTTGTATAAAAGCCTAAACAAAGCAAAATACAGCCAAAAAGCTATTCTACATTCTTCCTTGCAGTGTCTGTTTAAATCTGGCTAATACAAATACATATAATAATGCTAATAATGCAGTAATGCAGTATATACACATAGGATAAAACGAAACGAAAATCGGAGTTGGGGGATTTACCGAAATTTTTCGGATGTTGCTAATTTTACATTTTATATTACAACCTTATAATCTTAGCTTATTTATGTGATGGATTGTATATGCTTGGGTCTTTTTATTTTTTAGTTTATTTGTGGTTTCTTAAATGCATTTATTTATTTTCGAATTTTAAAGGACATTTGCAGTCCTTTCACACCTTTCAAAAGGAAAAAGGACATTATTTTAAGATAACGGACTGTCCTTTCAAATAAAGGACGGTTGGTAACCCTACATATAGTATTAAACAGTTGTATAAAGAGTATGTGAATTCTTATAAGGAATAGAAGGATTTTTATCAGTGTACCTGTTCATTATTAAAATAATTATGAAATGTACCTCTAACAAGCGCTTATTCAACCCGATTTTTCTTCATTCACAACAAATATTTTTGCGTCGAATCACGTGAATAACTCGATATTCGATGTAAACTTGCAAAGTTCAATTTTTCCTATATAATCTACTTATTGCACTTCCTTTTTCGTAAGTACCGTAAAACGTTAAAATTGATGTCCCTTTATGCACGTCCATTTTCAATATCTCATCTTTCACAGCCATTGTAATTTTTATATGTATCGTACCTAATCATTACTCATTATATATTATATTAGGGGAAGATTGGGACCCTTCGTACACGGGGCACTTTCGTACAGTAGCTATTAAAGACCAACCAAACGGAGAACGCGCCTGTTTTTGCATGTGGACGCAGCCTTAGTGGCCGCGGTGTAGTTGGCCGGTCGTGGCGCCAGTAGCGCCACTGCGAGTGCAATGATAGGTAGAAACGTATTTTCGCGCTCGGTGAGTAATAATTAGTTTATCGAAGTTTAAGAGCGTATTGTCACTAGTTTTATTACGTTGCTGGCCATATTTTTACGTTTATGACAAGTAAGTATCCCTAAGATAGTGTTTAAATGAGAAATATTTCTTAATTTATACTTTACTAAACAAGAGGTTATTTTTTACCTTTGTATTTACCATGGGGCACATTCGGACAGCAATAGAAGGGGTACATTCGTACGCGTACGAATGTACGCAGTACGCAGTAATTTCTATATAACTTCAATATTTAACTGTTTAAATTTTATGTTATATGTTTGTTATGTTTATATGTTTTAATTATTGTTAGTTTGCGCCAAAGACATTCAAAAGTAAAATGGATCTGTTTTACTGATTGGCTTTATGACAAGTAGCGTTAAGTAAGAACAGCGTTAATGTTATATAAATATTGTTATTTTTTCTAAGAAGACATTGTCTTTTGTTAAAGGACGAAAGGGAGATTTTTTTTATGATTAAATAAAGTTTTTCTAACGTAACAACTGCTGTATAAAAGTGCCCCATTCGTGGGGCAGATTCGTACAAATTTCAGATCAAAGGAAAATCACTTTTACTCACTAACCCTCTTAAATAACCATTTAAAACTTTTTTATCTTAAACTCAAATATGTGTGCTATTGCTAGATGACTTGCTTTGAATCCTTAATCAAATAGGTAAAAAGAAAAAAAAGAAAATGTGAAAACCGTACGAAGGATCACAATCTTCCCCTACATATCCAATCTAATAAAATACGTTTACTTTAAAGCCCATGAAATTTTATTCCAATTATACAGGGTTGCCCAAAAGTCCGGAATAAAATTAATATAGCCTTACCCTTTAACTTTTGGGAAAAACGCTCGGACACGTCAATTTAGTTTTATATATGCTCACATTTTGACATTCGTTCGTTTTTTTATAGACATTTGTCAAAGATATGACGACATCGATCTTTTTTTTAATGGAAATATACAGCTTGTGATACATCATTTGAAAGGTAATATCTCGTACAGTATGCTCATAAATTTTGGCGCGATTCTGTCAAGCTATTTCAAAATGGCGACTGTTAAAATTTTAAAAAAATCTCTCTATTTAAATAAGCGGAAATGATAAATCATTGATTTTTTTTACCTTTCAAGGTAAGAAATCTTTATTGTTTCACGTTCTGACATTTTGTGTTTTAACAATAGTTATGGTTTATTTGTTATTTATTTTGTCAAAATAAAATTGTAACGAAGCAAAACAAAAAGGTGGCTTAACGCGAAATGTCCTCCATCTTCTACTTGGCATGCTCCCAGACGTTGTTAAAATCCGTCGACGGAATTCCGAATGGTTTCAGCCGGTATGTTATGTGTCTCCAATCTAATTTTGTATTTCAAATCTTCAATATTATTTGGCATATTTTGGTAAACTTTTTCTTATAAATATCCCCAAAGAAAATAGTCTAGAGGCGTTAAGTCTGGAGACCTCGGTGGCCATTCAATTGTACCACGTCGTCCAATCCAGCGACCTGGAAATATCTTATCTAAATATCTTTTCACATTTCTTCACAAAATTGCAAACGCCTCTCATAGTCATCTTTTAAAAGCTCTTGGACAAGATATACGTTTTAAGGGTGGTATTTGTCTGCTTTCAAATATCTTCCAATAGTAGAGCTTTTAAAAGATTACTATGAGAGGCGTTTGCAATTTTGTGAAGAAATTTAGATAAGATATTTCCAGGTCGCTGGATTGGACGACGTGGTACAATTAAATGGCCACTGAGGTCTCCAGACTTAACGCCTCTAGACTCAAGACTATTTTCTTTGGGGATATTTATAAGAAAAAGTTTACCAAAATAAGCCAAATAATATTGAAGATTTGAAATACAAAATTAGATTGGAGACACATAACATACCGGCTGAAGCCATTCGGAATTCCGTCGACGGATTTTAACAACGACTGGGAGCATGCCAAGTAGAAGATGGAGGCATTCGTCACGTTAAGCCACCTTTTTGTTTTGCTTCGTTACAATTTTTTTTTGACAAAATAAATAACAAATAAACCATAACTATTGTTAAGTCACAAAATGTCAGAACGTGAAACAATGAAGATTTCTTACCTTGAAAGGTAAAAAAAATCAATGATTTATCATTTCCGCTTATTTAAATAGAGATTTTTTTACAACTTTTAACAGTCTCCATTTTGAAATAGCTTGACAGAATCGCGCCAAAATTTATGACCATACTGTACGAGATATAAGCTTTCAAATGATGTATCACAAGCTGTATATTTCCATTAAAAAAAAAAGATCGATGTCGTCATATCTTTGACAAATGTCTATAAAAAAGACAAACGAATAACGTCAAAATGCGAGGGTATATATAACTAAATTGACGTGTCCGAGTGTTTTCCCCAAAAGTTACAGGTTAAGACTATATTAATTTTATTCCGGACTTCTGAGCAACCCCCCTTGTATTTCCAATAAAGTACCTAATAACTATTTTCCCTGAAGTTTTTATTCTGTAAATATTTACAATAGATTTATTAGAGGACTAATAATGATGTAAAAAAATATAACTCAGCTTTGCGGTTCCCTTCACATGAACGACTGAAAATATTTTGTTGACCTTTTTATATTGGAGCCGTTTTCCCATTGGCTATATAAATGGACCTTCGAAATTGTGTTTTTTTAAAAGCCCTAGCGGTAATGGAGTCCTAAAAGTTAATGGCCTTTAACACAGCCACTAATAACTTGTACATATTGCTACTGTAAATAATAATAAGGTTATTTATGTAGGTAGTATTATTGGTGCGAATTTTTCAGCTAAAATATTTCTATATTATCTGCTATGATGAGTGGATGAGTTGAAATTATTATAGTAAACAAAGTTATGAGTAGAGCGTAGAGACGTATTTGGGTCTACAACTCCGTATGGAAGCATTTGCGAACCTATATCAATATCAACTTTTTTTAAATAATTTTATGTAGAATAATCCCTTAAAATTTGTCATCGTCATTCCTGGGCACAATGAACAGTGTGCTCACCGGGATCCTGGAAACACGTCATTATCATTAAATTTCCACGCTTTGGTTATGGGGCTACAATACGAACGTGTTACCGATGAAATAGGCCACAACAATCACAGCCGCATACTGGCAGCCGCATTCAACAAACTTTTGGATGAGTGTGGTAGGTTTTCCTGACTTTTAAAGGTACATATACATATTTAGTCCTATTAGTGTGCTACTTATTAAGAATTAGGGAAGCGCCTGAAGGTATTTCGGTTTGATTATTAACAACATTACATTTGTTTTTGATGGCTTTTTTGATAGCTATTGTTTCTAGTATATTTACTTTTCTGCTTTTATTGTGTTTTATGTTGTTAGAGATTGAGTACTTGTGAGACACAATAACAACACAAAACCCATATACATACACAATAAAAGCAGAAAACTAAATGTACTAGAAACAATAGCTATCAAAAAAACCATAAAAAACAAATATAATGTTGTTAATAATGAAACCGAAATACCTTTAGGTGCTTCCCTAATTCTTAATAGCACACTAATTTAAGACTAAATATGTATCTGTACCTTTAAAAGTTAGGAAAACCCAAAGTTAATTTATTCTTCTAATTATAATTTTAATTTTATGACATGTTTATAATAACCATAATATGATATAAATACCTTTGTAATATCACGTAGAATTTAGTATCTTCTTGTACTCCTCTGACAAATGGCCCGCAAGGGCCGAAGCATGTGTCAGGAAACTGATTAAATTTGTGAAACATAACAAGTACTTAGTTATTATTTTTTTCTTCCTGTGCAATGGAACAACAGTTTTACCAAGCATGTAGCCCAACACAATAGTAATTTATGTTACAAGACCGGAAAGTAGTGTATTTCAGGTTGAGACAAGCATTTCCAGGGCGAGCCGTAGGCGAGTCCTGGAAGCTTGGAGAGACCTGGAAAACACTAATTTTCGGTTGCGTGACGTATAATATTTTTTTTAAGACCGACACTTCGATATATTTACATTAAATTATTTTATATTATTTTTAAATGCGTCGTATGACTTCTCGTAACGGGCTTTTGATTTTACTGGCAATATATCGTAAGTCGCTTTCATTGCTGCTTCCAAAATTTCTTCTGAAATCTCATTTTCCGTGTCGGATAATTCAAAATCTGAATTCATATTGTTAAATTTACGAACTCGCGAAACAAGTTTGACATAAACAACAAATTAAAAATCAACGAACTGTCACTCGACAATACATCGAAATGTTGTTGTCATAGTAACGAAATCAAGGTAGCTTGTATTATCAAAGAGCGATTGGAAAAACAAAAAACAGGGACCGGAAAAATCTTTTCCTGTCTCTAACATCACTTTTCCGGTCTTGCGATTGGAAAAAGGTTATTTTCTAGACGAAAAATTGTCCAGAAAGTGTATATTTTCTGGTCGGTTTAAAAAATAGTAATTTACGTTACAAGACCGGAAAGTAGTGTTTTTCAGGTAGGGACAAGCATTTCCAGGGCGAGCCGTAGGCGAGTCCTGGAAGCTTGGAGAGACCTGGACAACACTAATTTTCGGTTGCGTGACGTACAATATTTTTTTTAAAACCGACACTTCGATATATTTTATAAACTACGCAAAACAAGTTTGACATAAAGAACAAAATTAAAAATCAACGAACTGTCACTCGACAATACATCGAAATGTTGTCATAATATCGAAATCAAGGTATCTTGTATTATCAAAGAGCGATTGGAAAAACAAAAAACAGGGTGACAGTGACATTAGAGACCGGAAAAGTGACATTAGAGTCCGGAAAATACTTTTCCTACTCGCGTGCGGTAAAGTACACTTTACAGCACTCATTTTCATGTCGTAAGTAGTACTTTACCGCACTCAGTGCGGTAAGTGCGGTAAAATTTCTTTACCGCACCCAATGCTGTAAAATTTCTTTACCGCACTCTTGTAAATTTTATTATATGCGTAATATGTTCTATTTAATTTACTACATTATGATGCTAACCACAACTAACGGCGATAAGTATCACATCATTACGAATATTTTTACTAGGTACCTATTTTTGGTCTCATACTTTTATACGTTTCTTCTCTACTTATATAATGAAACACCCTGTACCTAAAATATTATAAATAATTTTATGTCATAATTTTTATGACAGGAATTTGATTAAACGTCTGATCTAGATGGCATTAGTCAAAATCTGCTCGACTGCATTGCATTGTATTCCCATAGCAACAACTCATTATTATATTTCGCGTCTGTAGATACCATCTAAACAGTTCAGTTAATTTCGCGTGTTTCGTGGTTCAAATTTTTCATTTTCTAATATAAAGCTGTGGTATAACGTTTATTCTTGAGAGATGGAGAGCTCCGATGAAGAAATATCTGAAGCAGCGAATGCAGCAATCGGCTCTTTAATTCCACAAAAGTCCCAGGACCGGTACAATAAAGAATATGAACAATTACAAACATGGTGCAAAGAAAAAAAAGCGTCAGGAATTAACGAAGAGGTACTTTTGGCATATTTTTATAAAATATCGAAAAAATATTCACCTTCAAGCTTATGGTCAAAGTTTTCTATGTTAAAACTAACGTTACAAGTAAAGGAAAACATTGATATTCAAAGATTCTATAAGTTAAAATTAATACAGTGCGGTAAAGATTCTTTACCGCACTCAGTGCTGTAAAGATTCTTTACCGCACTGTATTAATTTTATTCAAAAAATGCAATTGATGTACTTGCATTCGCGCAATGCATAATATAAAAATATTTATAGCTTTTAACAATTAATATTTGTTACTTTTTATAAATTTTTTCTTTTAAATTTGATTTTTGTTCCAAATATTATTGCTCGAAGGAAAAATTGTGTACCTACCACGTGCGTAAAGTGTCTTTACCGCCCTTAACGGCTTGCCCGAACTCCGCTTCGCGTCGTTCGTGCAACTGCCGTCGCGTGCGGTAAAGGACCACTTTCCGCACTTGTTAGGTAAATAACTATTTCTGGTCTTGCGATCGGAAAAACGTTATTTTCTAGACGAAAAATTGTCCAGAAAGTGTAAATTTTCTGGTCGGTTTTAAAAAAAAATTAATTATATCAAGACTATTCGTTGCCAACATAAAAAAAAATCTGTTTACATGCCTTAGCATAAAGTAGATTTTATGAAACCAAAATGGAAAAATGTTATTTAAACATTTATTATAAACCTTTGGGAGACGTAGTAATATTCCTCCTTGCAACATCTCGTAGTTCTAATTTCTATTCTTTGTATTATTAATACATAGGACTGTATATTTATTAAAATGCTTTCAGTAGTAGGTAATAATTTTAAATTTATTTCGTTAACCAAAATTAAAACATAAATTTATTTAAAAAAAAATTAATTAACTTCGCTTTATATTATTGTGTTGTCATCGCCCTGTTTCATAGGAGCTGCAATTCATTAAAAAATTTTCTGGCTTGCCATTGTTCCCCAATTTATTCGAATAAAACTGTTTATCTATTGTATAGCTTTAATAATATAATAAAATACTGACCAATGATCGCAGAAACGTTTTTTTTTTATTTATTGTTAAGTATTAATATTGGTTGTATAAAATATATCTATATCGGTTGAATAACTTTATTAATATAAAAGAAGAATAAAACCAAATGATAACGAATAAAGGTTGGTCCCCTTGAACTTTTATGTACTTATCAGGGTTCCAGGCAGATTGTGGAATAAGGCGGTCCTTTTTTCTTAGCATCCGAAGTTTATTTTGTACATTTAACAATTTATTTCTGAATTTTACATGCACCAGACTTTTCATACGTGGCATTTCTCACGTGAATCTCGCAAATGCTGTGTGGTTTTTATTAAAGACTTTTTTAATTACTGGTATGCGGGTGGAAACTTCATGCACTAATTTAAACCCTGGGGGGGAAAAGTATTTGACTCTTTTAGAAAACCCAGTCAGGTTTTTAGAGTTTTTGTTTTTATGTCTGTTTTAATTGAAAACTTGGAATATTCTCGTTAATGTGAGCGTTTATTAAAATATAAATTACTGCGAAAGTATTTTTGTGGAAGAGTAGAAGGGTATGAAAGTTTTAATTACGAAATAGAGTGAAGGCAATGGTATACTGGGTGATACGTTGGCTGTAGCAATATAGGAAATCGCACGCAAAATTTAAAGTGGTGAATTATTGGCATCCTTCTTTATTTTAGATTGATAATTTATTTTATCGTCAACCGTCAGTAAAGCCGTACATTATCAGAGTGATTTCCGTAAGTAAACGACACTTTATTTCATTGTAAAATAAAATACTTTACCTGCCGCAAATGCGGCAGTTAATAGTTATTTATGTACCAAGGCAGTAAAGTGATTCTTTATCGGACGAGTCTGAAATTATGAGATAAGCGAGACAGGCGAGTCGATAAAGACACTTTACTGACGTGGTGCATACAAAATTTTATCGCCAACCGTTCAGAATTTATAATATAAAAAATTAAGGTATAACTCATCGCAATAAATCGCGAGAAAACTATTATCGAGCTGTCATAGGGAAAGGCGTGACAGTGACAGACGATTTTTGATTAATAAATGTCAAAGTCACTAATTTGCGGAGGGTAAAAGTATTTATCTGCCGCATTGGCGGCAGGTAAAGTATTTTATCGTCAACCGGCAGTAAAGCCGTACATTATCAGAGTGATTTCCGGAAGTAAATGAACACTTTATTTTACCCTCCACAAATTACACACTTAACAGGCGTTCAGAATTTATAATATAAAAAATTGAGGTATAACTCATCGCAATAAATCGCAAGAAAACTATTATCGAGCTGTCATAGGGAAAGGCGTGACAGTGACAGTGACAGACGATTTTTGATTAATAAATGTCAAAGTCACTAATTTGCGGAGTGGAAAAGTATTTATCTGCCGCATTTGCGGCAGGTAAAGTATTTTATTTTACAATAAAATAAAGTGTTCGTTTACTTCCGGAAATCACTCTGATAATATACGGTTTTACTGACGGTTGACGATAAATAACTATTACTACTCACGTAGGAAAAAGGAAGGGAGATAATTAATAGCCATCTAGAGAGACACAAAATTCCAAACTTAAAAAATAATATCCAGAGCGAAGCATTAGTAACCTAATTGGAATATATACATGTAAGTGTTCTGTTTTAACTAACCCGGAAAACACATATAAATAACACACCTTTTAAATTAAAAGTTTTAATTTTTGATAAAAGTTGGCTCATAAAGACAACCAATTACGTTTACATCGGCAAAATTAATGACTGCTTTTATAAAACGCAAAATTAAGGATAAAAAAATATATTTTAATTTTATATACCTATAACATATAATATAAAACTATTTTACATGTAAAGGTACCATAACACTACGAGAAAAAGAACAAGTCCAGTTCAGCATATAAAAAGGTATAGTCAAATTCCTCTAAGAACACGCCGCATCGTGACTAAGTCACCTGTCATTTATGGCACCCTGTTGAAGCCTGGTCAATTTTACGTTATGATGTTAGCGACGGAGACAGGACTGGGCTTTTAAGTTCTTTCACCATCGCATTTACCATATTTTAATCTTTTACGGAGGTCTTAATGGCTTATTAACATAATTAATACAGCGTTAATTTTATTTACAATTGAACCATTGAACAACTCGTGCAATAGATTGAAAGTAATGGCGTTATTTATTGGTAAAACGTAGAAATACATTTGACATGCACTAAATTTACCAATGGAAAACGCTATGAACAACCCTGACAACATACAAAAGTTTCGCCGCCCAAATATTGTAGAAGAGCCAATCAAGCGGCAAACGGTGCGCCTGCGCATGTTTCGCGTTTAACGCTGCGTTGCCATATTACAATTTACGTTCGCGGCGTAGTACAAAGCCGCCAAAATGTCATGTGTTTTTAAATACAAACAGCTGGATTAGTTCTCAGTGAGCGCAAGGTTTGGCAACCTATTGTACAGTAATTAAAATGGATAAACTAACAATATTAAATTTACAATAGCAAATGATGATAAATGATATGTTTGTTATTGGAACAAGGAGAGTTAATTAACCTAACATGATTTATTCTACTCACCGTTCAACTTAAATAATAAACACCAAGAAAATTTAGTCTCTGAAACCTGACGCGCGAGCTTGTTACGACCCACTACTGAACTGGGAACTTTTAGGACGGTATCAGCTGTTAATGTCACATGTGGGTGTCAACTGTCGATACGCTTTGTTTTAAGGAAAAGTTTACTCGTAGGTTACGAGAAGTCATTTGTAAATTAGATCAGATAGTTAACGCCATCTAGCGGCGACGGCAAAATTCGAGGATACGAAAACAAAAGCTTATTCTAATTGCTTCAATCAGTGGTTTTATTGTAAGATCTCTCGAAATCCAGACTTGCCCCAGATTAATTTATTCCTGCCAACTTACCGAAAGTGTTATTTATTTCACTTGCACTATTCAAACTTCGTTCATTTCACGAAATATTCCTAATAACATTGTTTTTCACGGAAATTCTTGGAATCCATTAATCTCGGTTTAAACAATCTCTCCGTTTCCAAGATCCTTCGTTTAAGGATTCGTGCCATCCGAGAGCAAGATGGATTAAAATGTCCAGGCCACAAATGAACTGTTTGCGTTTTCTTAAAGGCCTATTCTGACTTTGCTTCCTTTTTTATGGCCAATAATTTATGTTTCCGAGATAAACTTTTGCCAAATTGGCCGAGGAGAACAAATTGATGTTATTAAGACGATTTTTGGAACAATTTGTTTTATAATAGTTGAAATGAGGTATAGTGTTTCTTAGGTCAATTTAATGACATAAAACAGTATGAAACTCCTAACCATAGGAGTCCCAAACAAATAATTAAAATGCGTATACACACTTATAAGTTTGTTTAACATTAGGTGTTTGTACATACTACACCTACTGTATATATAATAATATTATATTAAAATAATAAATATACGGTAACTCAAAGATTCTATACACAAAACTAAAACCAGAAAAATAAACCTCACACGGCACGGCACTGCTCAGAAAATGCTTTAATTTTTTTACCAGAACTCCATTCTGGGACCATTCCCCGGCCCGTCCAGAAGTTCCAAATCACGTATATTTTATCTTCGTCTCTTCCACGCCATCGGCGGTCTATCTCTGTCTGACAGAATCGATCGTTAAACGGGCTGGAAACCGCTTCAGCTTATACGAGCCGCTTTAACTGGCGCTTATCACCCCTGACAACCTGCATAAATTGTGAACGGTTGCCAGTTCTACCAAATTTTCTGGTTTGCTAATATATTATGTATAAGTATACGAGAAACAAGGGTTTGTTAATTAGTTGTTTTTAAACACTGAAAACAGTTTTTGTCTTGATTTCAGTTATATTGTTTCTCAAGGACTAAAGAATGAAGAATGTATTATTATAACAATGAATGGCTTGTTATTTTTTTCTGTCACACTCAAAACTCCTCGGTTTAAAGTATATTTGCAAACTAGCTTTCAAAGAAAGTTACTGACTAACAATTGAATACTGATATAAATGAAACATCTTGAATAAAAAAACTTAAAGAATTGAAGAAAATAGATCTGACAACCCTGATGGTAAGGTCGGTCTCTTTGAGACTGTTTACCGCCGTATGGAATGATTGGAATGTCCTCAAACTGAGTTTGGATAAATTATATACAAAGGTTAAATAATAAAAATATCTTTGTAGGACATATAGGTAAAAACCGTAAAGTTGGCAATGTTGAAGAGATGCTTTCTGAGACTTAATAATAATGGGATGCATGTTCAGGCGACCGCTTATCTTGGCCTTCTGATTTTGGCACGTAAGCGTTGAGCAGCGTTGTCAAATCATTTAAGTAACGCATTTCTATGTTAAGGATAAATAAAAATCGTAGGGTACGTTTGTGACGCTTTGTTATTCAAAAACGGGCGGGCACTGAGTGCGAAGACAATAGATGCGGACTCTGTCAGGTATGACGGCCCTGTACTTTTCATCTTTGAATAAATGTTTACCACCTAATATTTGACTTGAGGTTAGGTACGCGATAACACCGTAGATTGGTTATTTTGCTGGTTTTGTTTGTTTTTATATTCGATTTTATAAGTTTTATAGTTTAATTGACTTGTTCTCTTCTTTTTCGAACTAAAAACACGACGACGAATCATTTTTAAACAAATTCTAGAAACAAAACCTTATAAAACAATTTTCTATCCTCAAAATCTGATAGGTTTGCAACTACTAAAAATGCCAGAAATCACTCTGATCAAAAACATTGAGAAGAAATTCCAATTCTTTAACAAGAATTTAAATTTTAAAGCCCGGACCTGTCTATTTTCTCATTCGTCAAATGATAATGTTGCAGTGCGCATGTCTAATCGTGTGTAACTTTGTTTACATGCGCGAGGCCATAAAACTGCCACTTTCGTGATTATTGTTTGCTTATCTAAAGGTAAATATCTATGGTCCAAGTCCATTTGTATTTATTTATTTACATTAAAAGCCCTGCATGTTCAGGCTTGCCAATACGATATATTAATAGATGATTGAACATTGCAATTAACCCGTTCGCTGCTCCGGACGAATATATTCGCCACGCCGTATACTGCTCTGGACGAGTATAGTCGTTTTGCTTATAAAAATAGGATCAGGCTGCTCTAGACAAATAATCTCGCTGGCAGAGTTTCCACGTGTTGCTTGCAGGCCGCTTGTTTCAAATTGGCGCGGAGGCGGGCGGGCGGTTGGACCGAGGTAGGGTGCGGTCGTGAATGTTTCCCGCGAAATTTCACTGATTTTGTACGTTTACATATGTAGAGTTCGCGTTTTTGGTTGTTTCGAGAAGTTTTGTATTAGAATAACCTAATATGGCTGGGAAATATCTTACAGATAAACAACTTGAAGAGATATTGGCCAGAAGTGACAGCGAATATGAGGAACAAAACGTGAGTTCCGGAACCGGAGAAACCGGCCAAGTGTGAGTCAGAATCGCTCACGAAGGGTTCCGTACCATTATCTTTACAACATTAGACACTATATAACCTTTTTTTTTAGTTTCACTTGTGTCTGGGAGGATATAATGTCATACACAATTAGTTTACAGTGCTCTTATGGAGTATATTCGCAAGCGGTAAAAAAATAGGCAATTTGGCGTGCGACTCTATTTGAGCACCGCGCACTGAAAGGGTTAAATTATGAGTACTTATTCAAATTAGGTTTTGTTTAAAAACAAAATTACGGTTAATAAAATTAAATAATATTTATTGGAATTATCTATTTATTGTTGTGGAATGCAAAAAACACGGTTTATTATGGTCTTTATTCGCAGTTGTTTATGCAAAACTTGTCTGCTGGACAGAAATAAATTAAATTAAATCGTACATTGTTTTCAACAATTTATTAGTAGGGACAAAGAAAATAATTATGTTTCAATTATCCAAACAATGCTAAATAATGTGTACCGTGATTATTTGTTACAATGAGCTTGATCTACCGAGCAAATGGCCAAAATCGTTTTGTGTCTAAAAGACTTTAATTGGAATCGTAGACAATCGGAATTATGTGTCTTTATTTGCATTTTTATTCAAATTACTTTCCTTTTCAATTGGTTATCGTCAAAGACCTTGTAAACTCTAGACGTTATAAAACGCCTAAAAAGCCGGAAACGATGAGCAAAAAATAATAGAAGATAATTCTAGACCAAAAATAAATGGAGTTACAGGGTGTTAAGTTTAAATTTTGCAATAAGTTTTGCCACGCTCATAATATTCTCAGTGGCGTAGCGTGCAGGGGGCCAGGGGGGGCGACCGCCCCCCCCCCCCCCCGCCCTTTGAGCCCTTTCCCAAATAGCGCCCCCTTCCCACTTTCCCAGTTCCAGGTTTTAATTAGGTTATTACCTATTTCGAGATTCTATTTTATTTTTACTACTTGATTTAATTTATAATAAAAATATTTTGCCACGACCAATAATAATTTGTATTCTTCCAGTTATTTTGCTGTAATAATTAAAAATTTCTTAAAATCTCTAATTTAATTTTTTTAAAAGTGTGTTATTGTCGCCAATGAGAATATGCTCATATTATTATGTAATAAGTATGCATAAAATATTTTATAGAGTTTTAACAAAATTCCCTTTGCCGTGTTCATATTCTGTTTTCATGTGAGCATTTTAGACATGACTAAACAAAAACTTTATTTCTCAGGCCAAAATTTACTAAACAAACGAAATTATGCATTAGCAGTGAGAAGCCCTTTTAACAAGGGCGTAGATAAGGGGGTAATTACCCCCCCCCCCTAGGACCCATAATGAGCCATGAAAACGAAGCACTTTTTTTTTACTTGATTAATTTTTTTGTGATTTTCTTGAGGATCTTGTGTATTTTATATTTTTCCTACTTGAAAATCAGGCAACTTCATTGAAAAAAGGGCGTGGCACCCAAAAAATTTTCGCCTGCGGCGCGTTTTTTTTCGACCTTTTTTACCAAAAAAAACTACGCCCTCACCTTTAAAGTTTCCGCCCCCTCCGCCCCTTCAACCACGCTACGCCACTGAATATTCTGACGAAATCTCGTATATGAGGCTTTTTCGGGATGAAAATAAAATAAATTCCATCATTAACCCCTTAACATTTTATAATGAAAATATTCAATATTCAAAAACGACAAAATTTTTAGGATTAGTTTTAGACGAAAATTTAAATTGGAAATGACATATCCAGTATATTATCAACTCGATATCTCCTTTGGTATCTGTTTTGTACAGACCTAGATATTTCATGCATTTCAAATACTTAAAAAATATATATTTTTCATTAATATATTAAAAATTACAATACTTAGCTTCTGCATGGGGATCTACTTGTTTATCAAACTTAAAACCATTACAAAAGTTGCAAAATAGAGTTATTAAATGTAATACACAATTTACCACATTTAGAAACAACCGTTAATCTATATAGACCGAAAGGGTATTTACACGTTCAAAACATTTATAAATTAAAAATTTGTATTCTAATTCACTCTATTATTAAAAAAAATCAAACATAACACTTCAGGAGGACATTAGAGGACATTACATGATCATAACACTAGACGTTGTATAAATTATCAAACAACCAGTAAAAAGTAATTTCGGGAAAAAATCGCTTTTATATGACGGAATAATAAAATATAACAATCTTCCAAAAAATATCAGAAAAATTAAAAAATTGGCAAATTTTAAAAAACAATTAAAGAGATATTTGCTAAATTAAGTAATTTATAGGTACTATTTTTTTTTAATTGATTTTTTTTATTGTTATTTTTTTAATGGTTATTATTTTCTATATTATAATTATGTTGTCACTTTCCATGTAATGAACTGTAAAAGTTATTTTGGAATAAAGACATTCTGAAAGTTAATTATAATTCCCTAAATATATTTTTCCTAAAATGAAAATTTTTAAATATCTTGTAAAGCCAATAATCTGAAATATTACCCGGGTGGCGGCAATATTAAATAACCATAAATATTGAACTATCGGCACTGATAACGAAAAACACTCTAAAGACTGCATTAATTTGAAAATGATTTATTGAACTGCAGCATCTATAGACAGACAATAAAGTCCTGAAAATATGGAGTTAATTAAAAATTTCGCATCGACGGCGTCGGCTCTAAATTTGAACGGAATTGGTCATTTTTTTTTAATGGGCCATTATTCACTATAAACGAACTAAAATAAAGTTCAACAAAGAAAATATTTCAATATTAATATTGAATTATGTATTTAGTATTGGCAGGTCTTACATGGAAATTTTAAAATAAAGCATCATATATAATTTATCCAAACTCAGTTTGAGGACATTCCAATCATTCAATACGGCGGTAAACAGTCTCAAAGAGACCGACCTCACAACCAGGGTTGTCAGATCTTTCTTCTTCAATTCTTTAAGTTTTTTTATTAAAGATGTTTCATTTATATCAGTATTTAATTGTTAGTCAGTAACTTTCTTTGAAAGCTAGTTTGCAAATATACTTTAAACCGAGGAATTTTGAGTGTGACAGAAAAAAATTACAAGCCATTCATTGTTATAATAATACATTCTTTAGTCCTTTAGAAACAATATAACTGAAATCAAGACAAAAAATGTTTTCAGTGTTTAAAAACAACTATATAATTAACAAACCCTTGTTTCTCGTATACTTATACATAATATATTAACAAACCAGAAAATTTGGTAGAACTGGCAACCGTTCACAATTTATGCACGTTGTCAGGGGGATAAGCGCCAGTTAAAGCGGCTGGTATAAGCTGAAGCGGTCTGCAGCCCGTTCAACGATCGATTCTGTCAGACAGAGATAGGCCAGTGACCGCCGATGACGTGAAAGAGACGAAGATAAAATATGCGTGATTTGGAACTTATGGACGGGCCGGGGAATGGTCCCAGAATGGAGTTCTGGTAAAAAATTAAAGCATTTTCTGAGCAGTGTCGTGCCGTGTCAGGTTTATTTTTCTGGTTTTGGTTTTGTGTATAGAATCTTTGAGTTACCTTATATTTATTATTTTAATATAATATTAATATATATATATATATACAGTGGGTTTATAAAGTGTAGTATGTACAAACACATAATGTTAAACAGACTTATAAGTGTGTATTACCATTTTAATTATTTGTTTGGGACGCCTATGGTTAGGAGTTTCATACTGTTTTATGTCATTAAATTGACCTAAGAAACACTATACCTATACTAATTTTCCGAGTGTTGAAGTACCTAGCATTTTTGGATCAAATATTAAGTAGGTATCATCGTACCTACACTTCGTATTATAGCAAATTTAGAATCTGCATCTGAAATTGCACATCAAATTGTACTATTTTCTAATAAGCCAATTAGCAGTTATTTAGAAAAAACTCTTTGTAAAATTCTTAAAAATTAAATACGGCTCTGATAATAAAACCACCAGTAATAATTATGATAAAGTCAAATGTTACTAGACGCTTATATTACCGATGAATGCACCTTCACATTGAACAATGAACCAAATCTCAAAATTGTAGATATTGGTGTATAGAAACTGAACACAGATTTGAACAAACAAGGAAGAAGAGGGAGATGATAATAATATGCTGTACAATGCCAATTCCTGTAACTCCTAATGCGCCTATTAGTCATTTATAAACATTCAAAGCCATTCATCAGTCGTTTAGCCGTCCTAAAACGACTATAAACGACTAATGAACGGCTTTGAACAACTATAAACGACTAATGAACAACAATAAACGACTAATGAATGGCTTTGAACGACTATAAACGACTAATGAACGACTTTGAATGGCTAATGAATAGATATGAATGGTTTTGAACGACTAATGAACGACGACTATAAACTACTAATGAACTGTTTTGAACGACTCTAAACGACTAATGAACGGCTTTGAACGACTAATGAACGACTATGAACGACTAATGAACTATTTTGAACGACTCTAAACGACTAATGAACGGCTTTGAACGACTAATGAACGACTATAAACGACTAATGAATGACTTGAAACGACTCTAAACGACTACTGAACGGCTCTGAACGACTATAAACGAATAACATGTTCCTTATTAGGGATCCTTAGGACTCAAAACCCTCAAGAGGTAAATGTTAGGGCAGGCATATTTGGACATCGGTTTATTGGACCTTTTTAATGGAACGTTTTCAAAATCATATTGGACCTGCCTTGGAAGAAGTTGCTCCGGAAAATCAAGATATTTAATTTCAAATGGACGGTTGTCCTGCGCACAAAGCATGAGAAAAAAGGGAATATGTCCAAAATACAGGGTGTTTCATTAAGGATGGCTACCGGCCACATCCCGAAAACTACGAATCATAGAAACTTGGGAAAAAAATTATGAGTGGTGATTTCTGGAAATTATTTTTTAGTTGGCTTTTAAACACACTCCAAATTTTGTCTTTTACATAATTTGGACTAGTCAGTCCTAAACCTAGATAAAGTGTACGGAGAGGCATGGCAAACGGCAAATAATTTTTTTTTATTACTAATCTAACCTACATACCTATGGAACTATAAAAACAATAATTTCGTCGATTAAACTGTTACAAATTATTGTTTTGGCAATAACTCTGAAACGAACAAAGATATCGAACTGCGGTCTCCACATTTTTTCTTGCGAATTTAACCTACTTTCCGATTATGATGTCATAGTTATACCGTATGATTTAAATTTTCGGGATAAAATCAAGAAACTGTTATTATTACAAATTGCGCCCTCCAGCAATTTTATTAGAAACTATCGTATAGGTACCATTGGATACAACAGTTGAAGATACTAACCTTTCTCTTCCAGACAAGCTTAAATTTACTAAAATCGGATAGGTCGTTTAGAAGTTACAGCGATTTTAATGATTACACATTCAATAGCTTGCTTCCCCCACACTTATCAAAGTCGGTACGCCAATGAGCCTTAAAGCAAAATGATGCAGAATTGTCTAAGCTTTCTAATGATGTAATCAGAGTTGAACCTTAATATGGGAATTTTCGGAGAAATTTAGAATTTTAAAAATTAATTTTCAATTGTGCCCCCTTGCGGCGAAATGCGGAACTTAATAATAATTTCCGGAATTTTTTTATGACCACTTTAATCATAATTTTTTCCCCCAAGTTTCTACGCTTAGTACTTTCCGAGATATGGCCGGCAGCCACCCTTAATGCAACACCCTGTACCGCAAAACGTTTTTGATGGATGCAAAATAAGATTAAATTACACTTTCAATTGGCCAGCTAGTGGACCTATTTATATGATCTTTCAGCAAAATTAATAGGAGAGCCAATATTTGTGGGTAGCAAAATTCACATGTCATTTCCTATGACCAGTCTGGCGGTGAACTAACCGGTATATAAAGCAGAAATAAAAAAAAATAATAATTTTCTTTTTACTAATGCATACAGATTTTAATTTTCACACAGCGTTAGAAAATTTAACGTTAAAATGAGAAACGTTTAGTCGTTAAAGAAATGTTATTTTTTCGCCAAGGCACTTAATAAGCTTAAACCGACTACGCCTACGGTGCTTTCATGTCCTAATTTTATTTATAAAATGGCTTATTGAATTGGCTTAAAAGCCTTTTAAAAATTAGCGAAAAACTTCCAATGTTATTTCTCAAATCTCTTATTATTCGACCTGATTACCAGAATGAATGGGACTGGAATGAACCATGGAGGATGATACATTTTTATCTCTTCCCATTTCATGGTGCTAGACCCAGTATGCAGGTCTAATAAGTGACTCTTAAAGATTAATTAATTATATAACCAAACAATTACACTAAAACATGGACAATAGTTATTAATAACTGAAAAATGTGTGTGGTACAAGGCCAATAAAAATGTCCAGAACCACTTGTTAATCTTTCTTAAGGTGGGATTAACGTCGCCATTTTCTATCGTCAATTCGATTTGCCAAACTATTGACGATTGGCATGCGCACTGCAGTGCTGTGTTGATCAGAGTAGTTATTTTTATGCTTTTGGCATACGAAGAAGAAAGACAGACATATTCTGAAAATGGTAGAGCAAGGCAGATGTTAGTCAGCCAGTCATACTTTTGTTTACTTTCGTGTTTTCTGCAATTACGACCCCTTTCCTGTTAAAACAAACACGTCATATTCTCTAGAATTCTTAGGAGATATGACATCTAGATAGACTAGAAAATATCGTGTTACCAGTAAAAATTGTTGTTTTTACTTCAGTTCTGAAAGTCGACGTGTTTACTTTCAAGGATTTTAAGGTAAATTGCGGCAATTTTAGTGGTTTCAAAAAACGTTTTTTTTTAAGTTTCTGTGCATTTATGAAAAAAAAACACCGACATACCTTATTCGTCAATGGCTCCCTGAACAGCCCTTCCAAAATTAGATACGAATTATTTTTATTTAATAATTGCAAGGTTCAAGAAGTTACACCTGCATTTAGGGGCGCACCCAGGATTTGATGTTAGGGGGGGGGCCGCCAACCAGTGCTGGAAGCAAATTTTTTAATAAACTTTTAAGTTACGCATTTTTCTAGAACTTTGGAGCTTTTTTAACAGGTACTCTTGCAGGGAAGATCGTAATAGCCTAGTCATGGGAGTCGTTAAACGGTTTCTTAGGGGGGGGGCATTGGCGGCTTGTGACTTGTTAACTTGGGGGTGTACTAAAAGCCTGCTGTAGGCGAAATGCGCCGCAGGCGAAATTTTTTTAAGACCACGCCCAAATTTGGTCAATAATTATTATAGTAAATATTTTAAAAATTTATGATTACCTTCTTATTCTATTGAAAATGAAATAAGATAAAAAATACAAAGGCTAATTTATTTTTCATTAGTGGGTACATTGTTTAAAAGTAAAGTTCATGCATCTGTTTTTATTTGCAGCAAACTTATCAATAACAATAAAGTCCCTAGATTTACACTTTGTGGTATGTATCAAGTTAAGTTCGAGAGTTTAGGTCTTCCCTTAATTTTAATTTCAATTTTTTGCTTAATACTTAATGAGCTAAAATTGTTTCTCAAACATTCATAGTCGTTTTGGCATTAAAACTGTTTATTTTTATTAAAATAAGTCTTTACTACCCCAAAATAATAACAAAAATATAAAGGAAAACTCGAAATAATAAATTCATACATTCAATCAAACCATATTAAATCTCAATAAGTCAACTTTTGTCAATAAGTCAACTTCCAGGGGGAGGGGTGGGGCAAATGCCCCACCTGGCCCCCCTCAAACGAGGCCCGTGAGGTAAATCTAAGAAAATTGACTTTTTAAAATACTTATCCACTTTCATAATTTTTTTCATTTCATTGGTGGTTTTGGGGGGGCCAAGGCCCCCTTGGCCTCCTCCCCCCTGAGTGCATTCAAGAAATGTCTAGATCTTTTATACATGATTGACCTTGATAACTGTGCCCTTAAGAACTTTTTTTAATACTTTATTTATTTGTGTAATAACAGAATTTAAAATCACGTTATTTCTTCGTTGATCTTCAATATTAAATATCAACTTTAAAATGTATAACTTCCTACGGAAGCAAAAAAAAATTCAATTTCTGCTGAAACTTTCCTATGAGTTTTCAGCATACTTAATCGAAAGATATATTAAAATTTCGTTCATATTCACTAATACGTATTGATTTTACGCCGAACAGTTTTAGCTTCAGCTTCAGCTCAGGACCGAAAGCATTTAGAGTGGAGTGTCAGCTTCGTTTTTTCCAGGTAAATGAAAATTAATTTTAATTTTGTTCTTGGGTTTTAACGGTATTTATTTTATTATCTGGGATCATTACGTCTTTAATTAAAAGAAGGTTTCATGCTCTTCTCCCCCTGGCCGCGGTTAAGCATGCCCCTCTATATTTCTCATATTATGACTATACTATATAGTTGTTAGCTAAGCAAAGAATTTTCCTATGCTGTTCAAAACAAGCAAAAAAAAAGTTCCTAATAACTTGTGATGTGTAGGTATATTGAGTTTATAAATAAATATACTCATTAATTGTCGACAATCAAGAGGTATTGAAAAAAATTATAATATGACTTGAAGCTGCTTAGACCAGGGGCTTCAGCCCCTGGTCTAAGCAGCCTTTGAAAATGGTAAAAAGTGAAAAAAATAATAGTAGGATGAAATCCATTGGAAAAGGAAGAGAATATAACAAAAATGAAAGGAAAAATAATTTACGGGCGAAAAATTCAAATCCAAGTTTTTGGTTTTTTATTTTCATTTTTTACAACATTTTTTTTTTCACGAAATTTAATGAAAACTTACCTTTTATGTCCCAAACACACTGTAATTTTTTTGATTTAAAATATTTAATTTTTCACCTTATTTTCAATCGAAAATTCTCACGTCAAAATATCTGCTTTTTTAAAAAAGTCGGCGGGCTTTTTGTTCGTTGAAATCTCTACTTTCTGATGGTGCAAAAAAAATATACATTAGAATACTATGGTAAATGTTCTCAAAAAATGCAAAGAAACGAAAAAAACTCCGATTCCGAACTCCGAATTTTTTTTTAAAATCATTATGTACAATTTTGAGCCATTTATTAAAATTTATACTTTAATTACTCGAAAAACGTAAGATTCCATGTTACATTGATAAACAAAAAATTGCAAGTCGAAATATACTACTATAATTAACAACCAAATAAGTTAATATTTAATAGGACTTGCAACTTATTTGCATTTTTTGAGAACATTTACCATAGTAATGTATATTTTTTTGCACCATCAGAAAGTAGTGAATTTTCGATTCAAAATTAGGGTGCTTTTTCGATATTAAGTCAAAATAAGGTGAAAAATAAATATTTTAAATCAAAAAAATTACAGTGTGTTTGGGACATAAAAAGGTAAGTTTTCATTAAATTTCGTAAAAAAAAAAGTTTTTGTAAAAGATAAAAATAAAAAACCAAAAACTTGGTTATTTGAATTTTTCACATAAATTTTGAGGTTATGTGAAAAAAGTGTAAATACAAAAGTTGTAGATCTTTTTATTACATACAACTTTGCCATTTAACGTTTTTCCATAGGACTTGTAGTTTTGCCAGAAATCGAGATAAATCGTTTTCTACCCTTAAAAACTCACCCGGCCCCTTCCACTTCCCGACCTCGGATCGCCCGTAAATTATTTTTCTTTTCATTTTTGTTATATTCTCTTCCTTTTCCAATGGGTTTCATCCTACTATTATTTTTTTGGGGTTCAAAAATTATCGACCCTAGTCTAGCTGTTTTGTCTAAAAATATATTAGGTATTTGATCTGGTAATATTTTTGCCTTTTATAGGGAATATATAAATATTTATAATATAGAGTATTTTTGCAAATTATTTTCCCAAATTTTGCGCTTAAATCCTTTCGAATAAAGCCATTCCTAAAAGGGTTTCCTTAATGCCTAATTGGGCATTTAATATAAGCCTATATTCGTCGATGGTGTTAATAAAATAAACTCTCTTTGAAAGCGTGAGACATCATTAATATAAATTTGCCTTTATACGATATTTTCCTATGCCATTAAACATTAAACTTTATTCGGTGGTTTTGTGTATATCTTCCCCGATATTTAAGAGAATTCGCATATAATTTAGGAAGAATACAAAAGAAAATAAAGTTGCTCCGAGGCTGGTTTTTGTAAAGAGGTTGGGAGAGTTACGAATGGAAATAACGCGATGCATAACTTTACGAACGTATTTATTTCCATTTCAGTTTTTGGAGTTGGAGATGTGAATTTTTTACATACAAAGGGAAAATTATACTAAAATAATAAAGGTAACATAGACCTGACAAACTCTAGACGCAATGTATCATTCATAAAACGCCTGAAAAGAGGACCCGGACCCGTCATTGTTCAAACTGTTGAAAATCAGTAATGGGTGGAAGAGAGAACTCCCTGCATTCTCTCTCTCTCATGGCGACACTGTTCAACTCTTGACGTTTGTCGTCAGACCCGCAGATGGGGATGGGCACATCGATGGCAACATCGAATGTAGACAGCAAGATTTTGCAAAGTGTTTTCGACAAATATATCCGGAAATGATGAGCAAAAAATTAAGAGGATCTAGACCGAAAATAAATGCCATTAAAAATGCAAGACGCTACTTGAAAATATACTACTGCCATGCAAAAAACCCTTAAGAGAAAACTTTTTGCGTGAGCAATATTGAAATATCATTGTTTGATGTGAAAATTCCTTTTTCGAGGTTTATTTAATTTTCCCCCCTTTAATTTTAAATTCTCTATTGCCACCGCGAGTTTTGTAAACATGTCGTTTTGTCGTCATGTTCTGGCATATTTTCGCCGGTTTGTTAAATAAGAGCCTTCACAGTCGTATTAAATAAAACCGACAGGGGATGTATAATCCTACCATGTTTGGGGGAACGGAATTTAAAATAAACATGACACAAAGAGTATAAATCAAATCATTTTGTCGATTATTTGAAGAAACGATTGGTTCTATATTACAATATCACTACAATTGAAAAATTAGTGGCGCATAATATAGCTGAACAGGAGGAGGGTACCAAATTTATTCTTAATAGATTAATTAGGGGAAGGTTGCATATATTTGACCACTTTTAAGGCATCACTGTGGGTTCCAGAAACAGCTTGACAGTGATTTCATGATTACACCCAAGATATAGTTAACTTTTTCTTAAAACAAAGCATTTCGACAGAAGAAAACGACATTTAACAGCTGAGCTCGTTTCGTCGTTAAAGTTCCCAGATCAGCAGCTCATGTGTCAGGTTGTGTCATATTATTTTTTTACGATTTTGGTGTTTTTTAAGTGTTTCTGTGGCTGTTTCTTGTGTAGTATGTATTTTAAACATTTTACTTTTGGATTTTATATATTTCAGAGACATATTTTCTTGGTGTTTATTATTTAAGTTTAATGGTGAGTAACCTGGTTAAACCATTTACTTATCGTTAAATACAGGATGTCTTATAACTAATGGGCAAATACTGCAACAGGAGATAGGAGACTTGAAAATATGCCAATTATGCTTAAGGACGCACGGTTAATTTTCAATAAATACGCTTCGCTAAGAAAGGTGTTTATTTAAATGTTTCTTGTCATCTAGGATTTAAACGCAATTATCTCAAAAACTAATTGAAATATCGAGATTAATAAAGTTCAACATTTTTACATATAAAAGATCCCTTTTTTATAATTTGAGATAAAGAGGTCAGAAATGTGAGAGACAAAAATGATATGCGAGAACTTATCCACCTCATATTGTGTAACTAGCTTTCTTAAGGAGGTATCTTAAAACTCATCCTTGAATCCTTCTTCTTCTTACCCTCAAAAACAAAACTGCACCAAATTTGATTTATATCCGCTTAACATCAAATCATCGCCAATTTTATAAAGTAAATATTTAGTTGGTTCACCCTGTATCTCTTTAACCGGATAAGAAATAAAATTAAATGACATATTTTCAAGTCCACTATCTCCTGTTGCTGTATAGCCCCTTAGTTACGGGACTTACGGGACACCCTAAATATACTCATATACAGGGTGTTCATTTGAAAACTTCCCACTTTGATTTTCCTGCTTTAAAATGAAAATGTGGAAAATCGCTTGCACCCGTCGGTTTTTATTTCGAGGGGGACATCTTTTGCGTATATTGTCAATCTTGTTACTTCAAGTCCCTAGGAGGGAGGGGGGGGGGGTAAGATCTAAATCTTAAATGGATACCCCTATTTTATATAATTTTTTTGGATTCTGCATAAAATTCTGAAAATTTTTTAATAAAAGCATTATTAGTCTATACTTAACAGTTTCCGAGATATTTACTCTTGAAAAATTACATTTTTGAACTTTGACAGCGTCTTCTAACTGTACGTCTTAGAGCAAAACGGCTTACATGTCCCTATCTTCGATTTTTATTATCTTTCCAATAGTGTAAACTTTCAGTTAAACCGGATGTAAGAAATATAGTACTTCCGGTTTGACCTATTGGAAAGATAATAAAAATTGAAGATAGGGACATGTAAGCCGTTTTGCTCTAAGACGTACAGTTAGAAAGCTAGACGCTGTCAAAGTTCAAAAATGTCATTTTTCAAGAGTAAATAACTTGGAAACTATTAAGTATAGACTAATAATGCTTTTTTTTAAAAGTGTTCAGAATTTTATGCAGAATCCAAAAAAATTATATAAAATAGGGGTATCCGTTTAAGATTTAGATCTTACCCCTCCTCCCTCCTAGGGGCTTGAAGTAACAAGATTGACAATATACGCAAAATATGTCCCCCTCGATATAAAAATCGACCGGTCCGAGCGATTTACTACATTTTCATTTTAAAGCAGGAAAATCGAGGTGGGAAGTTTTCAAATGAACACCCTGTATCAAATTCCCACAAAAGTAACAATACAAAAAGGGTTGCCTATAAGGTGTTTTAATTAGACGTGCACCACAAAGCTTACACCTCGCAAAAAATGTATTACTTTCTTCGTATAATAAATGCATAAATACCTATATTTTACTTTTTATAAATAAATACTAAAAGACATAAATGTTGTTATGTTCTTTTCCTTTAGTTTTATAATGGTTCAAAATTCTAATTTGGGTAGGTACGTGTCAATATTTTATTTTATAAATAATAAAATTAGTGTCTACGCTATATCTTTAGAAAATATAAAGACTCTCTTACAAAATTTAACAAAATGGCGCAGGCGAAGGTAAAAGAACTTGGTCCGGTTCTGTGTCTGTAGCCAAAATATACCCCAGACTTCAGCAGGGTGCCATTAATGACAGGTGATGCGGCGAGTGATTAGATTAATTTGACTTTAATCTATTATGTTGCCAACTTACAGTCTTTTTTTGAGCATTTTCTGATGATACAACCTTTCTACTAAAGCATAATTTTATAGTACGCGTCCATGTTAAAAAACGAGCCGCTTGCGGCGAGTTTTATAACGGGACAAGTGCTTAAAACTGCTTTATATAACACGTACGTTATGGTATTTTTTTAATTTGTAGTTTTTTCAATAAAAAACACATATTTAAAAAGAAAATAAATCCTTCAAATTTTATAGATTTTTATGTCTAAATTTTATGTTGGTAATACTATTTTTTATCATAGTAGCCTCTGGACAACAAAAATTATTTTGCGAACTGTCATTTTTTGATTTATTGACCCATTTTCACCACGAGATTCTAAAGTTATTTTAGCGATATGAGATTTGAAATTGGACGGAATACGTTGCGTGATCCTTGTACATTCGGTACATATACAGAGCGTTCGGAAATTCGGGCGATTTTGCTACTTTTTGAATTTTGGATAGGATTTGGCAGAAACTGATGACGCAAATGCGTATCGTAATAGACTTGTTATGATACCAAATTAGAAAAAAAAATTAAAATACACTTGCAAGTGATGACAATACAAGAAACCGGTTGGTTAAATTTTCTTTACGAAGCAGTCTTGTCCCTAACCTTCCCAAAACAGTTTTACCCCAGGACGACTTTAAAATAGAAATTATTAATGGAGTCCCAGCTAGGGAAACCAAAAACTTTTGAATAACATAATATATACATATAACATCGCTATTGCAAAAACTCTTAAATATGTCAACCCAGAGATAATGCCACTTAGTAATTAAACGTTTTCATGCTAGACTAAGCCCGATGTAGAACTAATTTTATCTTTTCCACTGGCTGTTTTCTCCACTCAGTTGCGTGCGTAATCGTTTTTTGTGGCCTATAAGGACGGATTTGGGAAAATATCTTGAATATATTTATGCAAACGTTGGAGAGCGCTCATACAAAACATGGAATATTAAATTATTTTCTCTGTAGAATTTTAATGGAAGCAGGATTTGGATATTTTGATGTTTTGTGATAAGTAAACCAAATAATTTAATTGGGTATTTTAAAAAGCGGTCATGTGCGAGTCGGATACGCGGGATAAACGTTAATTGTCGGCTCAATGGTTGGAGTTGTTTTAAGTTTTCTGCAAAAAGCGGCCAAATACCCGTATTTGGTAGCAGTTACCTACAGTTTCCAGGTTAAAAAAAATGCATTATTAAATTAATAAAAGCATAAAAAGAAATTGTCGGATTTGCGCAACCTTTCTTACCGTAAAACAATAATTAATAAATGTACAGGGTTTTTCCGTATATTTTGGAGCACCCCTGGAGCTTTTATTTGAAGACCTAGAAAAAACTTTAAATTACCAAAGTTGCATGATTTTTCCTGAACTGTCAGAATTTGTTATCGGACAAAACAAATGAACATCGCAAATTTGTTTAATAATGCCAATGTCGATTTTTTTAAATGGAACACCCTGTATATTAATTTTTTTTTTAACTCCTCACTTTTTTCTGATTCCAAATATGTATATATGTTATATGTTTACTTGAGTCATTTAGGCAAAATTTAATTTCAAAATATTGCGATTTATTAATAATTATTGAATTTTTCATCTTTAGAGTAACCCATTATACCAAGACAAGACCATTCAAGGTATGAAATATTATTTTTGAGACATAAGTCAGTTGCCATAAGCGATTAATAACAACCAAATTGTTTCTCAGGGCAATCTAGATTTTCTAATCCGCAATATTTTGAAATGAAATTTTGCCTAAACGACTAAAGTAAACATATAACATATATACATATTTGAAATCAGAAAAGAGTGAGGAGTTAAAAAAAAATTAATATACAGGGTGTTCCATTTTAAAAAATCGACATTGGCATTATTTAACAAATTTACGATGTTCATTTGTTTTGTCCGATAACAAATTCTGACAGTTCAGGAGAAATCATGCAACTTTGGTAATTTAAAGTTTTTTCTAGGTCTTTAAATAAAAGCTCCAGGGGTGCTCCAAAATATACGGAAAAACCCTGTACTGCAACGATGGGTATTTTAGAGGTAAAAGAATTACTTTTTTTTTGGATAGCAGCATTAGCGGTCGAAATACATACATTATCAATGACAGAGGGGTATCAAAAAGTTTCAAAAACTGATTTTTGGTGCTACCAGAAATATGTATTTTTAATTTCAAATATGAAATGACCCCGGAAATAACACGAAAAAATCTTAAAATAACAATAAATAATAATAATTTCATAATTTGCTATTCATACACTCTTCCTCCATATTCAATACATTTTTCTAGCTGTAAACGAATGTGGTCAAAACTTCTTCGAATTTCTTCAATGGAAATTGTTTGCACAGCTTCAACAATTCGCTGTTTTAGAAGCTGTATGTCGTTCTCAATTGGACGGGAGTACACCATAGACAATTTACCTTTAGATACGTACAGCTTATCTCCTGCGCAAACAAAAGTTACGTTTTATGGGTGAAAAAATACGTCCGAGCGCATGACTCGTCGGTCAGCTGTCTTCATTCGGGGAACCTTCGTGCATGCGCACAAACCTCGTGTTATCGGCCGTCCTACTTTATCGACAATAATCGACGCGCTCAAAAATACTCTCCAGAACCGGCTCGGCTGGCATTTTTGTTGTTGTGTTTTAAGGTTTCTCTTCTCTGCGGATTCCTTGTAGTTTTCTAAAGTTTTCAGCTATCGGATCGGCTATCGTGGATTGTGGGACTGGTGTTTAATATTTATGGATTTCTGGTTTTTGTGTAGTTTAGTTAGTGAATTGTGTTTGTGAGTTTGTGCTTTTAGTGACTCGGATTGTAATATAAACAATGACTAGTACTAGTTGCAGCCGTTGTATAATTGTACTATGCCCAAATAGGGGTAAAATAAACCCTCTATGGTGGCATATGAGCAAGAATTTAAATTTTAAAGCCCGGACCTGTCTATTTTCCCATTCGTCAAACGATAATGTTGCAGTGCGCATGTCTAATAGTTCCCAGTTTTGTTTACATGCGCGAGGCCATAAAACTGCCACATTCGTGATTATTGTTTGTTTATCTAAAGGTAAATTGTCTATGGAGTACACTAATTGCTTGAGGCGCCCCCAAAGATAGGCATCTGAAATAGTTAAAAATAGGACTTCTTGGGAGGCCACAGAACCGGACCATTCCGACCAATCCATCTGTGGCCAAATGTATTATTAAGCCATTCCCTCACTTCAATTGCGAAACGCGCAGGGCATCCATCTTGTGCAAGTACATTTCGTTCCTAAATTGGAGAGGCAATTCGTCTAGGTTGTCAAAAAGGAATGTTTCACACATTTTAAAGTAACTCCTACGGTTACACGTGTTTTCGAAAAAGTATGGGCCAATAATGCCATAATAAAAAATCGCACACCAGACATTTACTCTTTGTAATATTGTCTTCTTGCAGGAATTCTAAAAGGGGATTATTTTCGCTCCAGTATCTAATATGCGCAGAAGACACTTTCCCGTTTGTTGAAAATATCGAGTCATCGGAGAACGTGATAAATTTATTAAAATTCCTGTTTTCACTTACAATTTTGTTTCCGACCCAAAGACAAAAATCCAAACGTTTGGCTTCGTCTCCTTCTTCCAACGTTTGATTAAAAGTTGGCTTAAATGGGAATATTTTGTTTGCCTTTAATATACTGAGTATTACTAACCGAGTTTACACTTGAAAACGGTTAGAGATACTAACTAACCAAAACGTTGTGTTAAGTAACAAAATAAAGACAATGGAAGTCCGACACGGTAGTATTTTTTTTTTTGATATTACTTCATTGTCTACGATCTTCAAACATACACCAAGAAAATCTGTCTCTGAAATATATAAAATCTAAAAGTAAAGTGTTTAAAACACCCACTACACAAAAAACAGCCACAGTAACACTTAAAAAACACCAAAATCGGAAGAAAATAATATGACGCAACCTGACGTGTGAGCTTGCAACGACCCACTGCTGATCTGCGAACTTTAACAACGAAACCAGATCAGTTTTTAATGTCAAACGTCGTCGTCTTCTGTCGAAACGGTTTGTTTTAAGAAAAATTTAACTCTACCTATGTTACCGGCGGTACCGGCTATTTCGAATATAGGTACAGGGTCTTCCAACAAAGACTGAACAGGGGCTCATTTTTGAGCTTCCTTGTATTTAAAGAAAAATCCAAAATAGCCAATCGATGTACTTTTTCCTGCAGAATTCAAAAATGAAACCAAAAATTTATTTGAACCAGAAACAAAAGAGTTACAATATGGATAAGGTGTTTTTTAAATGGAACATAGCTTTTTTTATACGATTTTTGGAACGAGTGATT
Organism: Polydrusus pterygomalis; assembly: GCA_963969555.1. Taxonomy (NCBI): domain Eukaryota; kingdom Metazoa; phylum Arthropoda; class Insecta; order Coleoptera; family Curculionidae; genus Polydrusus; species Polydrusus pterygomalis. The sequence continues at coordinate 55,128,745 of OZ018381.1, forward strand.
TTTTTTTGTCCGTTCTAATTAAAATATTTAATATTGTGACAGCTATTTTTAATAAATTTTAATGTTTTATCCAGTATAATTTAACTTTAACCTGTTTGAAACATACACTAGGTAATAAAGGTATAATCACCTTTGAATCCTTCAAAGTCATTTCGGCAATATTATAGTAAATTTGTCAAATTTTTTGACTTTGAAGGATTCAAAGATGATTATACCTTTATTACCTAGTGCATGTTTCAAACAGGTTAAAGTTAAATTATACTGGATAAAACATTAAAATTTAATAAAAATAGCTGTCACAATTTTAAATATTTTAATCAGAACGGACAAAAAAAATCACTCGTTCCAAAAATCGTATAAAAAAAGCTATGTTCCATTTAAAAAACACCTTATCCATATCGTAACTATTTTGTTTTTGGTTCAAATAAATTTTTGGTTTCATTTTTGAATTCTGCAGGAAAAAGTACATCGATTGGCTATTTTGGATTTTTCTTTAAATACAAGGAAGCTCAAAAATGAGCCCCTGTTCAGTCCTCTTTGGAAGACCCTGTACCTAACTCAATTCAATTGTAGCGACCTGTTTCGGGACACCCTGTAAAAATTTTAAGCAGATTTTTTTTTAAATATTCACAACATTTTTGTTCTTCTTCTTATTCCGAACAAAGAAAAATTTAAATAAACCATTATCTAAAAAAATGTCAACAAGAATTTCTCGGGCTAAAATATTCTAAAAATGCAGCGACGGTTCCTTATTTAAAATTTGGACGCGGTGTCGTTCCTTGTCTGGCGTGCAAAAAACAAAAACTCGGGAACGTTCTGCCTCACTGGAATATAAATAAGGAAAATAATTTAAAAGTCATTTGTCACCGGATTTCCGGCGTTTCTTTCCTGTCAAAAAAACACACGGATGTATTTTTAATTTAAGCAATAGGTGCTTATATACAACAATTATTAAATGGAAAATAATTTTTCCGCGCTCATAATATGAGTATGTAAAAACTTTTTTTAAGACCGACCAGAAAATATACACTTTCTGGACAATTTTTCGTCCAGAAAATAACGTTTTGTCGATCAAGACCGGAAAATGGACGTGAGGGACCGCCAATAGTAACTTACGTTACAAGACCGGAAAGTAGTGTTTTTCAGGTCGAGACAAGCATTGCAAGCTTGGAGAGACCTGCACAACACTAATTTTCTGTTGCGTGACGTACAATATTTTTTTTAAGCCCGACACTTTGATCTACAATATATCGTAAGTCGCTTTCCTTGCTGCTTCCAAAATTTCTTCTGAAATCTCATTTTCCATGTCGGATAATTCAAAATCTGAATACTTATTGTTAAATTTGCGCACTCGCGAAACAAATTTGACATAAGCAACAAATTAAAAATCAACGAACTGTCACTCGACAATACATCGAAATGTTGTCATAGTAACGAAATCAAGGTAGCTTGTATTATCAAAGAGCGATTGGAAAAACAAAAAACAGGGACCGGAAAAATCTTTTCCGGTCTCTAACGTCAATTTTCCGGTCTCGATCGACAAAACGTTATTTTCTGGACGAAAAATTGTCCAGAAAGTGTATATTTTCTGGTCGGTTTTAAAAAAAAAACTTTTAAGATTTTTCCGGTCCCTGTTTTTTGTTTTTCCAATGCTTGTCTCGACCTGAAAAACACTACTTTCCGGTCTTGTAACGTAAATTACTATTTTTTAAGACCGACCAGAAAATATACACTTTCTGGACAATTTTTCGTCCAGAAAATAACGTTTTGTCGATTTGACGTCTTGTGGGCTTGTTGTTACAAAGAGAATGAAACCGGCATTATACGCTGCCATAGCACTGGTAAATTTCCAATAGTTACAAATTGAGTCCATTGTAGTATCATCTGCAAAACTATGAATTTGTCCATCGCAATTTATACTAAATAAGTCGTTAATATAAATATCAAAAAATAATGGTCCTAAAATTGTTCCTTGAGGAACACCATACTTAAATACTTTTGGATAGCTTTTTTCTTTATCTATTTGAACATAAGTTGGTCTATTTTTCAGATAATTTTTAATTAATTCTAATTGCTTTCCTCTGAATCCAATATTTTCAAACTTTTTTTACAGTAAATTATGGCTAACTGTATCAAAGGCTTTTGCTAAATCTAGAAAAATACTAATACACGGTTTTTTATTATCTAATGCATCATATATTTGTCCTGTTAGATAGCAAATAGCGTTTTGTGTTGATTTATTTTTTTAAACCCAAATTGTTTATTAGAAATAAAATGTATTTTTTCCAAATAATTTTCAATTCCTAATTTAAAAATTTTTTCGAATACTTTTGCTATCGAAGATATTAATGTTATTGGTCTATAATTACTAGTTTTACTAGAATCTCCATTTTTAAAAATAGGTTTTATTATACCAATTTTGAAAGCTTTTGGATATATACTGGTTTTAAAAATATTATTTATAAGAAATGTTAGTGGTCTAGAAATAGTAGTTTTAATAGTTTATAATATTTCTGTTGTTGTCCCGTCGGCACCAGGACATTTCTTTAATTTGAAACTATCAATTACATTTTCAACTTCTTGATGATTAGTTTTTCCTGAATAAAATGAATTTATATTGTTCAATATTTTGCAAATTTACATAAACAGAAAAAATGTAACATTTAAACTTACCACAATCTACATTTGACATCATAACTAACCACATTGCCCCGAAAACTACTGCACACTTCATTTTACCAAAAGTTTTTTTTTAAATGTTCTTCAATTGTTTTTTTACCGTCCTTTTCAATTGGACCCAATAACGCTTCTAAATTGTCGATGAAAACTCAGTCGCGAGAGCCAGATGCCTTTATCAAAGATTACAGCTGATTTCAGCGTGTTGTTGGCACGAGGAAATGCGAAAAACTGGTGCCGATCCTGCTGCTGCTGAAAATCTAACAGGTGCCCTCCGTGAAACTCTTGTCCGTCGCAGAGTTTCGTTCGCTGTCGCAGCGTTTGCAGTGATGATGGCAGGATTCATTCTGCCGCTGGTGTTTGCAATATCTGCATTTTTAGCAATTATAATTTCATGTACCTAGAAGTAAAACTTACAATACTAGTGGAGCAGATTGTAAGTTTTACTTCTACATTACTTATTATATCACATGTACTACTTTAAAAAAATTGTAATTTGGACGATTTTAGATTTTATTGTTATACAAATACTAAAAATTAAGTACCGTGCGAGCAAACATTATTTGCATCAAAGAGGGCCTTACATCTTAGGACGTAATGCTTAGCCGTAGAGCTTAATACCTGTTGGGTGTCAGTAACTACCTGAATTAACAATTAATCAGTTATTCCGTCATCTTTGACAGTCGTTACAAGTAATCTGATTCATCGCTAATTTTTCCAATTTCTTGAACAATTCACACAATGGGCTTTACGGAACAGCACAAAACATGCAGGACTATTCTTAAGAAGCAGCTAAATTTATTTCCTTATAAAGTGCTAAAGCGCAAGTATTCCAAGAAATACAAGCCGCAGATTTTGAAAGACGCAGGAATTACTCCCAATGGTTTACCCAAAATTTATTGGAAAGAATATTAGACCTGACATTTTTTTCGGATGAAGCCTGGTTCCACCTCTCCGGTTATGTGAATTTTCAGAATACACGCATGTGTAGTAGTGAAAATCCCCATGAGTCCACATTGCACCCTCAAAAAATTGGTGTCTGGTTAGCTGTTTCCCGAAGAAGAATTGTTGGTCCTATTTTTTTTCCATGACACAGTTACAGCATAGCGGTATAGAGACAATATTTTGAATCCATTTGTGGAGCAATTACTTGACGACGAACTACGTTTTGAATATTTTCAAAAGGACGGTGCAACCGCCTATACAGCCGCCGAAACTATTAACTACTTACGCAATTTTTTCGACGACAGATTGATCAGTTTTTGATCAGACATTGAATTCCCAACTATAGATCACCTTGTTTAAGGGTTATGGATTATTTCGTTTTTCCTCATTTAAAGAACGCTATTTTTAAAACACCAGTTGCAAATTTAGAACAATTACAAGAAAGGATTATCCAAGAATGTGGTACCTAACATTTCTCCAAAGATGCTGGTCGTTACTTTCGAAAATATGAAGAGACGTGTGAATTTATGCTTGAAGCATGGCGGTGGCCAATTTCAGCAATTTATGTAATTATTTTTCTTTTTCTTTCTGTATATTCCAACTTTGTTAATTTTGTAAACAATAAAAATAAATTTATATTTGTCTCCTTATTTTATTACTTATTAGTTTGGCATATCACGTCATAATATGAATTTGACAGAATTTTAACCTAGATTTGGTTCGATATAATATCGTCTCCATATCATTGTGATCTAAACCAAGCCCTACGTTTTTTAATCCAAGCCCTCTTTGATGCAAATAATTTTTGCTCGCACGGTACCTATAACATTCTCAGTTTAAAGATTGTCCAAAAGTACTAACGTAAAACGCGAGATTTGATCTCTTTTTAAAAACAACTAATAATTAAGATTTATTTTTTAATATGCTATTAAGTATTCCAACAATACCTTACCTTACCCTTTTGCCTTGTCTTTTTTCTGACTTACCGCAAATTGTGGCTTTTGACGAAGGAAAAGGGTCCTGGTAAGAAAACGGGTGAACAAGTTGGTTACTCAAACCCTTTTCGTCAAAAATTTAGGTACAGTTTATGGATGATGGTTGCCATTTAAAAATAAAGCAAAGTGGCGTCTTATCTAGCGTTTTTTGACATCTGACGTATTTAACAATAGCTTAGTTAGCTTGACCACAAAAATATATTATTATATATTACTAAAATAAATTGCACTGTTTATTATTGTCGTTTTTAATAAATAGATTTAGTAACATATAATTTTGGGCACGCCACCAATCACAAAGTTTACTATGAATTATTATATTACGAATTTGACGGCACATCTATGGCCTTATTAAACATTTCCTTAGAAAAAATGGCACGTTAATACATAAAGGTTCGCCACCCCTGTACTATTATGTACATAATTTTTGCAAAAATAATAATATATGTGGCTATCTTCACGACAGTTAAAATAATAAACCTATGTTTCTTTTCTCCGGGTATATCGATACCTACATAATCTCACAACATTTTGATAAGCTCTGGAATTTTCGAATTGATTCAATGATCGGTGACCTTTGCACCCGCATGATAAGACCAGATTTGACTAGGTATATAAGAGAACTTGGATTTTCACTCTTAGAAGATTTATTTTTAAAGGGATTACAGCAGTATGCAGCACCCGTCCTTAATCCAGATTATTCTTTAATCCCGTTTTAAATGATTTTTGGGTATGTTCTACCACGGTAAAAATGAATTTAATCTATATTAAAGTTGATCCTACAACCTTGCATACCGCTGTAAGACTTTCAGAACAAAATCAAAAACGACTGAAAATAAATATTTACAACTATTTATTTTTGAAGTTTAAATAAAAAAATAGATTGCACTGAGCTTATAATAAAGTAGGGTTGACATTTAAAAAAAATCCAATATGGCGTCTTATCTGTCAGATTTGTGAATCCAAGAAGCAAAGCGCCTGAAGACGGACATTAACGGGTAACATTCGTCGTTCAAACTTATGAGCGGTAAAATATGTTCATTGTATGGTTTCTCTTGGTTATGTTTCTTTATGATTGTGTTAAGTAGGAAAATCGCTAATCAGGTGAGAGAGACACTTAAAAAAATGTCCCTATACACTAGAAGCCCAATAAAACATAGGTCCTTTTATTTGAATTTGGTAAATGTTTATTTCAAACATATTTTGGAATATCTAAAAATAATTGAAGAAATCAGCATTCTTAAGGCCTCTTGTATAATTTATTTACCAAAATATAACAGTAATAAAATAAAAATTATTATACAAAATACATACATAGGTACTTAGGCATATGGTCAAAATTTTATAAAATACTTACTTTTGAAGTTACAGATAATAATTATTATACCTATATTTAATTTAAAAATAAAAACGAATTCCAGAATTCTATCTAAAATAATTTAAATAACAGCGTTGCATATATTTTTTTTTTGATTTTTGTCCTTAAATAAATTTGGGCACTACATTTTTACAAAAATAAAAAAAATTGTATAAAAATACCTAATAAAAATATTTTTTACCAAATATTTTGAAAAAAATAGTATAGGTAGGTATAAAGACTAGTATTGAAATATTGCAACAGGTCCTAATGCTAAAAATCCAAATAAAAGTTTTTAAAACCAAAGCTTCGTAAGGTGTCCAATACATCCTATAGCCGGGAATTTAAAAAAATTCACCTAAAAATAAATGCGATAAGTAAGTTAAGCAAAAATAATACTTTCAAAATGTCTTTATTCCAAACTAACTTTTATAGTTCATTACATGGAAAGTGACGACATAATATAGAAAATAATAACCATTAAAAAAAATAACAATAAAAAAATAGACGTTAATCTAATTTAATTCATTAACTAATAAAATCAATTAAAAAAAAAATTGTATAAATACTTTAATTTAGTAAATATCTCTTTAATTGTTTTTTAAAAGTCGCCAGTTTTTTAATTTTTCTGATATTTTTTGGAAGATTGTTATATTTTATTATTCCGTCATATAAAAGCGATTTTTTTTCCGAAATTACTTTTTACTGGTATAGTTTTAGATAATTTATACAACGTCTGGTGTCATGATCATGTAATGTCCTATTCTCCTAAGGTGTTCTAAACCGAAAATAAATGCTATCTCTTCCTATGACATTTTTTCGAAAATTTATTATTGTCCTCAGAGTAAAACGGCTTACATGTCCCTATCTTCATTTTTATTATCTTTCGAATAGTGTCAACTTCCGGTTAAACCGGTTGTAAGCAATATAGTACTTCCGGTTTAACCGGAAGTTGACACTATTGGAAAGATAATAAAAATCGAAGATAGGAACATGTAAGCCGTTTTACTCTAAGACGTACAGTTAGAAAGCTAGACGCTGTCAAAGTTCAAAAATCTCATTTTTCAAGAGCCAATATCTCGGAAACTGTTCAGTATAGACTAATAATGCTTTTATTAAAAAATGTTCAGAATTTGATGCAGAATCCAAAAAAATTATATAAGATAGGGGTATCCATTTAAGTTTTAGATCTTACCCCCCTCCCTCCTAGGGGCTTGAAGTAACAAGATTGACAATATACGCAAAAGATGTCCCCCTCGAAATAAAAATCGACGGGTCCGAGCGTTTTTTTTAAATTAACGTGGAACCAGATATTTAGCCTGTTTCGGGTTTGTTCGGGTTTGTTCAAAAATATTTTTAGAAATACTTTAATTAATTAATATTGTTCTGAATAAGTATTATTTTTTACTTAAAAATTATAAATTAATAATTTTATTATAGGTAATATATTTTTTCAAAAAAGCTGCGTTTATACTATAAATTAACATTTTTACTTTAAAAAACTTGACTTTCAATGCATATTTATTGTTTATGATTTTACATACTAAAACAAAAAATAAGATTTGCCCCTAACAAGCTTAGCTTCAGGGGATTGAAGAATAAGTTTATCGAAGACAACATAAACATATTTATTATATTATTAAATTTTAAATAAACTTATTATTATTATTATTATTATTATTATTATTATTATTATTATTATTCTTATTATTATTATTATTAATATTATTATTATTATTATTATTATTATTATTATTATTATTATTATTATTAATATTATTATTATTATTATTATTATTTAATCAAATTGATTTTGACTTCATTAAGTGGGCGGAAGTATTTATAAAAAGCTGATCACTTTCTTTATTATAACAATGTATTGCTTTTAAAAAATCCCCAAATTTAAAGCTTCATGAACTTTATTTATTTCCCAACTTTTAACACAATAAACGTTTGACTCTTGACAAATACGTTTCATTATTTGGCCATTTTTTAGATTTTTGTTGTGAAAGGTACGAGAAAGACAATACCACTACAGGCTCGAAATATTTTCCTTAAAAAAAAACGACTTTGATGAAAGAAAAAGGTTTTCCAATAATAAAAAAAAAAGGTTTCGCACAGAATATAGTGGGTCGTTGAGAAAAATACAAATATAGAAGGTATAATAACGCTGAAATTGCAAGATTTATTAGTCAGTAGTGCCCGAATTTCTCCACTTACCATCCATTCTAATCTTCATCCTGAAAATCTTTCAATACTAAATTTCTAGGTTTCAAGAGAGCTACTTTATTATATTTGTCACTTTTATATTTTGTTCGTACCGCTTTTTGATCTCTCAGCGGACTATCTTTGAAAGTTTGTTGCTGCTTCTGAACCACCGGGCTCAGTTGTTGGATGGTGTAGCCGCTGTGATCTTTAAATTTTTTCGGCCAAGGATTTTCTGACGATAAAGTATACCTAGAAGAAAAATCGACCAATTAATATATTAGACTGCTTGCTAAAAGGTACCTATTGATCAATACAAATACAAATTAATTAGGTCGAAGTACTTAAGTTTAGAATTATTTAATTAATTATTATTTATTTATTTGCAGGCTTCTTTATAATAATATTAAAAATCAATAACATTGTTTTTTTTTGTTTTTTTTTAAGAAAAATAAATCCAATGAAAGCATCATTACAAAACCATAAATTAAGAAATCTGTCCGATTTTGTAATGAATACACCCATTTAGATTATTAATTTTAATCACATCATAAATATATTTAAAAATTAGTATAAGTATGTGATGTATGAAATATTATATTACGCGTTAGTTAAAACTCATTTAAATTACAGAAATTTTAGGTTGTGAAGGAATAAATAGAACTTTAGTTAAAAAATTAGAAATATTACAAAAAAGGTTTTTAAAAATTATATACCTACAATAAAGATTATCTTTATCCTTCAAAAGAATTATATTCAGAAACAAAAAAGTTGAACATAAGACAACTTTACATTTATAACATCTTAATATATATATTTTAAAATAAAAACCTTATACAATTTAAAAACCATAATCATAATACACGTCATAAAAATGAAATAACCATAAAACCTAAAATAAATAAGTCCGTAGGACAAAAAAATTTCAAATATTTATGTTTTCATTTAAACCATTATTTACCAACAAAAATGAATAAATTGATTTCATTAAAAAATTTGAAGACGTAATAAAAATATGGATATTAAAAACAGTAAATTTGAAAATATCTTTAGAAATACTTTAATTTAATTAATTAATATAGTTCTGAATAAATTATATAGGTAAGTAATATTTTTACTTAAAAATTATAAATTAATAATTTTATTATGGGTGCCTAATATATTTCTTCAAAAAAAAACACTTTAAAACTTGATTTTTAATGCATATTTATGATTTATGATTTTACATACTAAAACAAAAAATAAGCTCAGTTTCAGGGGATTGAAGAATAAGTTTATAGAAGACAACATAAACATATAAGATAGTTTGGTAACATTTGTGCTCTTAATCGAATCTGTCGTAAGTAGATTTTTAAAAGTAGGGGAGGTCTGAGTAAAAATATACTACAACCTTTTATGACATCGACTTTGCATGCCAAACAACCATTGTCAAAATCAGTCTGGAAATTATTTATTTTTGTGTTGACAGAGATTGTTTAAACTAGGTACCAACGTTTCTACTAACAAGTGACGTCTCATCTTTAGGACAATATACGTATGATAGTATAAGTATTAAACTTACCTAGCCAGAGCTATAGAAGCTGCGGCTAATTTTGAGGGCAGATAGTTTAGATACTCTTCTCCTTCTACAAGAACCAGTTCACTAATATACTAAAACATAACCAGTTAAAGAAATAATAATGCAGAAATTCTAGCAAATATAAACATTACAAAAAAGATAAAGATCCTGTTCCAAATGGCGCATTTCGGGGAGGAAGGCTACCAGTTTGCAACCCCCTCCTACTCACGGATTCAATTTTTAAAAAAGCCGCTGCTTGCTGCCTATGCGCCGATTTATTGTAGAACTGACAAAGAAAATAGGAGAAAATCTATGCTTACCATTGCTAAATTCATTGTTTTTGAATCTAAATTGTGTTCAAGGCAAAAATGTTCTATAAAAGAACACATTGTTGGTGGCTGCATTTTATATCTAAAAAAAATGATTGATTAATACGTGAACTCGAAGAACTTAGATAGAAACCATACACGAATAGCAAAGGAAAAAATTGTTGGATATTTTTTTACTAATTTAAAGAGTAGGTAGATATAAATATATTTTTTTAAATTTTGTAAATCCATACCTTAACACTTTGGCAACAAGTTGTTCCATTTTAATTATTTGTCGGGGTGTAAACGCGTCTCCAGTTAAATATGACCATTCTTTGACATCTATAGGATAAATTTCTTCCATTTTTCCTGCTAGCAACATGGCTGCTGCGCCAACCAACTGAAATTTATTTCGTACCTAAAAAACAAAAATATGAATCTGAAGTAGAGAGTGCATGGTCCCCGTCCTGTTACTTACCACTGCTATGTGACTGAGAAATCGGTCAATATAATTTACACTAAGGTGGAACGTTTCATTGCACATGTCATATTCGGCAGCTACGCTAGCCAACCAATCCACAAGGATTGTTCTTGTGTCCCAACTTAAATCACTTTGTTTTAACATGTATTTTGGTTTTGGAAATAGATGAGATTGTTCCAAAGCGTGTAAATATTTCCAAATATCCTAAAAATTTCGACCTGTTTATTTATTTTTTAACATTTTTTTCGGAATTTTTAAAAAAATTATTTAAAAGTGTAAAGTACCTACCTATTAAAATGATACAGTAGCTACATAAGTCCGTAGATTTAACAATTTTACTTACAAAGAATGCATTAATTGGGTATACCTACCTTTCTATATTCCGCAACATAGAGTAACTTTTTAGGAAAATCATCACTGGATTTTTCTTTCTGAGGTAATTCTTGTTCTTCAATTTTGTCAATTTTTAGTACGTTCTCGTCCAGTCTTCGCACTTCTTCTGTGTTTTCTTTTAAACTGTCATCAATGCATATTATTTCCTGTTAAAAAATTTGACGTCATGTAAAAATTGTTAGTATAAAATATTTTTTTATTTGCCTATTCTAAAAAATTTGAGGGCGCATACATGAGAATCTCGAAACCTGTTATAGCCTGATGATTTTTGAATCAGCTGATGCAATTTTACTCATTTAAAAACCTAATGTAAACAGGCTATAAGAAAGCTATAAATAACAAGAGAAAATTGCAAATATTGTGGAATTTTTATGTCAAAATGATGAGTACCTATAAGTACTGCTATGAATTTTTCTCATAAAAATCCAAATGACGCGCTCAAGCTAGAAAAAGTACAAGAATTAAAATTATAATTAATTCTAAATTACCACGATTTTATCTTCTGTGTTTAGTTTGACTCTTTTAGCATCCTGCCTCACCCCATTGTTCACGGGCTGTAGAATGCCCCGATTTTCGGCAACAAATTTCTTCTCAACAACGTGGTCTTTCGGTAAATCATGGATTTTCTTCTTTTTGTGAACGTGTGCTTTCTGATCATTTTCCACATCTTCTAATATTTGAAAATTAGACATAATTTTGGGCACTCTAGAAATTAGAACTTCTAAAAACTTTTTAAAACTGTTAAAATAAAATTTAACTACGCTTGATAGTACCAAACACGGCTTAAACGAGGTACTAAATTTCAGATAAAATGGTGATTGAAAAAAACAGATTAATTTTTTTGGCGTTTTTGTGGTTTTTGAGACAGTTTTTGTCACTCCAAACAATCAAATTGACTGGTAATGTACACAAAGCAAATATAGAAACGTTGAAAAGTTTAGGAAATAAATTAAAGATTGAAGTTAAAATTTTAAAATACATTTATTTTATTTTAAATTCCATTTTGGTAAATACGCTTTTAATTTCAAAATATTTTTTAAATCGTGTCGGGAAATCTAGGGAATTTTACATATTATGTAGATATAAACTTGGCAAAAGTAAGAAAAAACGGGGAAACACATGAGCAAAGGACTGATAATACCTATAAACTTTAAATAACTTTTTAACTTAGAAAGCGCACATAGATTTAAAGCGGTATATGCAAGACCTGTCCTTTATCCAGATCTATAAATACAACATTTTTTTGGTGTTTTTTTATTCCATAGACAGAATGACAAAGAAGTCGCAAATAACTGCGAATGATTTTAAAATCTGCACATAAAGGTCAACCCAAGACAGCGACTTTTCAGGCGCGTAACTACAAGGGAGCCTAGGGGTGCCGGCCCCCCCCCCAGAAGTCGCTAGCCCCCCCCCCCCAAAAAAAAAAAGAAAAAAGGCTGACTTTGTATATAAGCTCGCTTACAATAATAAAATTATAATAAATGTATTTTGGTTGTCAGCCTCAAAGTTATTTGGCAATTTTACTCGTTGAACTTTGGGCATGTTTATTCAACGATGTACGAAATAATCTTGCCAAATATCACTCGACCATCATTTTTTTATTGGTTAAATTTTTCGTTGAACTTTGGGCTTGTTAAAAATTAAATCCCTCGAGCTTCGCTCTCGGGATCTAATCAGAATAAAATTCGACTCTAAACATTTCCAAAAAAAGTTTTCGTGACAGCTGAAAAATCTAACCGATAAAAAAACGAGGTCTTGTGATATTACTGTTGATTATTGACCAAATTTGTTAAAATTTGGGCGTAGTCCAAAAAAAATTTCGCGGCGGACTCTCCGCCGGCCCGCATCTACACGAGCCACTACTGCAAGTCACATCAATAACAGGCCCACCCTAGGCCACCCCCAGGTCACAGGGCTAGTTACGCCACAAGCGCTGAATTATCATTCCTCTGGGCACAAATCTAGCTTTAGTTTAGCCCGAGTCCCCACTCCAGTAAATTTGCCAGCTTGTCTTGTATTGCGTGTGTTACAGCGGTATGAAAGGTTCTAGGATTAACTTTAATCTCATTTTTACCGTGGTACAGTACACAAAAATCAATTAATCCGCTGCACACCACTGTTATTGGCTTAGACCAAACACCATGGTATTGCATTAATTATTGTTAAATCGTAAACTTAAATTGATCGTTCATATTGTCATTGTCTAGGTCTAGGATAACTTAAGACTGACAAAGCGATCTTAAAGAATGGTGCAATTTACGTTTATAAATAGTTTTATTGATAAAGATAAAATGTGCATTCTTTTCATTTGGGTCATATTTAGTTACAGGACCGGCCTATAATTCCTCTGTGGCTTGTGATATTTTGTATTTTCGCGTGTGCTTGAACGAAGCTACTTCTTAATTAGGTTTGCTCGCCTTGTCAATTCTGTTATACTTGTCAAATTATCCGGCTTGTCCGCCATGTTTTTTGGATGTTTGTTGTAAAATGTGAATTTGTTAAAATTTCAACAAATATTACTCCTAATTAATTAAAAAAGTGTGCCCGTATCTTAGATTCTCCAAATAAGTAGTAATACAGCCATAAAAGCGCCATTACAAGCAGTTAAAACATCCTTGCCCGCAACGAGGACACTAAAAAAATAAATGTGATGCTGAGTGGCAAACCTTTTATACCAGTTCCATATTTTTATCAATTAACTAAAAACCTTTGTTGTAATTAGTGTTTTCAAATGAAAAAACCATGTCAGTGCACTATAGATTTAAATCGGCTTTGGAATATGACACCATTACATTCGATGGACTCCACATTTCTGTAAAAGACTTGAAGAATTCCATAATTCAACAGAAGCGTATAGGTAGAAGCACCGACTTTGACTTAAGAATTACTAATGCTCAGACGCAAGAGGGTAAGTAGGAAATTAACCAATTTTTTAATATATAAGTACCTATTTATAATTATTGAGGTAGTACCTACATTAGGCACATATTTAATAACTTACCTACGCTTCAACCAATAATTTAAAATCAATTTATTTAGTTTACGAAGACGAAAATGCTCTTATTCCCAAAAATACATCATTATTGATTGCCAGAGTACCCATCATAGTACCCAAGCAAAAACAGTGGGAAGGCTATGGAGGCAACGACACTCCACCTGCTAAGTTGGATGAGGGGGGCCCTATTGGCAAAGCCATGGATTTAGCCAGTCTAGACGCCCCTGAGGATGATAAAATTAAAGCCATGATGTCTCAAAGCACACAGGATTATGATCCGAGCAAGTAAGCTTTTAACAGAACTACCAACCTGTGTGTATCTAGCAAGACATAGTAAATAAATTTTTTTATTAGAAATAGAGATTTTAAGTTTCTTAATGCTTGCAGTTACATGAAAATTCGAGGCTCTAACCAAGTGGGACCAGTTCCACCAAGCTATCGCTGTTATAAGTGCCATCAAAATGGCCACTGGATCAAAGATTGTCCCATGGGTCAGGGAGTGGTAAGTAATCAATTAAAATTAGTAACTTTCCCAACAATCACAGTCCTGTAGGTAGATTCTCAGTTTATCTATATACTAACCTTTACTCTTTTTAACAGATAATGCATAAAAAATAACAACATTGTTTTTGCCATAGGAGCTGGTTGAAATAAAAAAGAGTACAGGTATACCCCACAGTTTTATGATTCCAGTAGAAGGGCCTCAGGTACCTGGGGCCATGATGATGTCCAATGGGCAGTATGCTGTACCTGCTTTGGACTTGCAAGCTTATAACCACAAGAATACTGGGCCTCCACCAGTTCAAGCTCCCAAAACTGAAATACCTGAGGACTTGCTCTGTTCAATTTGTTCTGATTTATTAACTGACGCTGTCATGATTCCTTGTTGTGGTGAGTGCTGAGGTAGTGATGGTCGAGTAAATGCTTATTTCCATCCACCATCATATAGGAGAAAAATTTTAAATATAAAAATGTTTTTTTTTATTTCTTATTTATATTGACATTTATTTTGTTTTAGGTAATTCATTTTGCGATGAGTGTATACGGACCGTTTTGTTGGAGAGTGAGGAACATGAATGTCCAGATTGTCATGAAAAAGATATCTCTCCAGCAACTTTAATTCCAAACAGGCAGGTCTTATTATTATTTATTGAGAGTTAAATGGTTTTTCATTAAACTTCTCTTTTAATAAGGGTTTGCCATAATTAAGTGCATACGTTTTTAAAATGTAATGTTGATTTAACAAGCAGTTGTGGAATGAATATTTATTAATAGATGGAACATTGTAATTTTAATTTGTACCTATTCTTTTAGGTTTTTGAGGAAATCAGTTGCAAACTTTAAAAATACCACTGGTTATGAAAAGAAGATTATTTACAGATCAAAACCAGAACCCACTAAAGAGGAACTGGCTAAAAAAGAGGTTAGTTTAATAATTAACTTTTTTAAATGATTTTTATTTAATTTTTGTTAATTATTTTCTAGCATACCCCACCTCCAATAGCCGACTCAACTGAGAAAGAAAATTGGAAGGAGGAAGAAAAAACTGTTATTTCTGAAGCCGATTCAACAGAACATGCCAAAAATGATGAATTTTTAAAAGTAAGTAGGGTACAGTACGTAAGTTCCTTAGTTGAGTACAGTAAGTTAGTAGAGTATATACTTTTATTATAATTTATATGTAATTTTTAGGATGTAGAGTTAGAGCCTCAAAAAACTGAGGAATTTGAAGGTCCGCCTGGCGTTTCTCCAAAAAACTCGCCTATACATCACATTCATAGCAAGATTTCCAGTGAAAGATCTGATAGAGTTAGACATAATAGTAGTAAGTTAAATTTTAACATTGTATTTTTAAATAACTTGATTATTGAAAAACACTGTTTATAAATATGATAATATTTTTAGGATCAAGAAGAACAGATAAACGTTATAGAGATGATTCTCCCAGAAAGCATAGATCTAGAAGGTCGCCAAGTTATGAGTCCAGGTACGAAAATATAATATATTTCTTAGTTAGGTTTGGTTCTAGCATTTTTTTTTTTGTGTTTTAAAATTTTAATAGGGTTGAGCACTACATTTTTCTTTGTTATGCTCTATGCTCTATAGTGTGTCCAAGAAAGTATGCAACATATGGGAAAGTTTATTATCACCGATTTCTGAGAAAATTTTATTCTTTATAAAAGTTGGTGCAGGCAACTATAAATGCATATTTCACCTGCGGCTAATAGTAAGGGAATAAATGCCATTTTTTCGAAATTGCCTTAAGAGTAAAGTACCTTAATTATTAAAAATACAGCAAAATTTTATATGGAAATGTTCTTGCAAATTAGTAAGTTAGTCCAAATACGAAATTTGAGTAAGGTGTCACAATTTTTAATTTTTTTTGGTTAATCTCTATTTACCCCTAAACGGTACACCTCTGGTCGATTTTTTGTTTACGCAATTTTAATATATTTATTAAATAACTTAAACGTGGGTTTATAATTATTAAAATGGATTAAGTAGTTGCAAACTTTTTAAAACCTTTCAATGTTACGAGTTGGTTAAGATATTAGCGTGTTGCACGCCTACTTAAACACATTTTAGGCAACTTATGTTCTAAACAAAATTATGATAGAATCCAACTCTACTTATATTACTGGAAATAATTAATAATTTATTTGTCATTTTCACCCAGTACCCTGAAATCCAAAAACCTATTTTAAAGAAATGCATATAAAAAAAATTAAAAATTGACACACTTAACTCAAATTTCGTATTTGGACTAAGTTTTTAATTTGCAAAAACATTTCCATATAAAATTTGGCTGTATTTCTAATAATTAAGGTACTTTACTCTTAAGGCAATTTTGAGAAAATGGCATTTGCTCCCCTACTATTAGCCGCAGGTGAAATTTGAAATATGCATTTATAGTTTTAAGGAATGCGCCAACTTTTATAAAGAATAAAATTTTCTGAGAAATCCGTGATAAAAAGTTCCCCATAGGTTGCATACTTTTTTGGATACACTGTATAGATAATGTATTGGTGTAACATAATTTTCTCCCATATTTGGAATTATTATTTGCAGACGTTCAGAAGATAGACCGAGTCGACGTTCAGAGGAAAGACAAAGCAGACGTTCGGAAGAAAGACAAGGTACCCCGACAAGAGATGAACCTCCAGGGGTAGGAGAAAATTATGCACCTCCTACTTCAGTGGCTTATGGTGGCCCACCTCCACCTGGAGAGATGATTTCTGATGGTGGAATTATGGTACCTGGAGGTGTACCCATGCAGGTAGGTTTATAACTTTGATTCTGGAGCTACCACTACTAACTGGACAATGAGACATTTATATTTATAAAAAAAAGTGTAGTACTTATACGTTTTATATTCGAATGTTAGCCTTTCAACTATGCAAAGACATTTTATTTTCAGGGTCCTCCCAATGGTCCGCCTGGCTCTTTTCCGCCAGGAATGCCTCCAGTAGGTGGATTTCCCCCTGTCACAGGACCGCCGCCTAATTTCCGGATGCCACCGCCAGGGGCTCAGCCCCCACCTTTTATGCCTCCTGGGTAAGTTACCCAATATTTTTTCCAATGTTCCCAGTGATATAATAATAATAAGTTTATTTAAAATTGAATAATATAATAAATATGTTAATGTTGTCTTCTATAAACTTATTCTTCAATCTCCTGAAGCTGAGCTTGTTAGGGGCAAATCTTATTTTTTGTTTTAGTATGTAAAATCATAAATATGCATTAAAAATCAAGTTTTAAAGTAAAAATGTTAATTTATGGTATAGACCCAGTTTTTTTTTTGAAGAAATATATTAAGTACCTATAATAAAATTATTAATTTATAATTTTTAAGTAAAAAATATTACTTATATAAATTATTCACAACAATACTAATTAATTAAAGCATTTCTAAAAATATTTTCAAATTGTCTGTTTTTAATATCCATGTTTTTATTTCGATTTAAAATTTTTTTGCTGAAATCAATTTTTTAAATTTTTGTTGGTAAATAATCGTTTAAATAAAAACATAAATATTTGAAATTTTTTTGTCCTATGGACTTATTTATTTTAGGTTTTATGGTTATTTTATTTTTATTACGTGTATTATGATTATTATTTCGGTGGGAACGGTACCTCTACCCCATTTATTATCCCAGGATGTAGTACATGTAAATTGTTACATTTAAATGTAATTATATTAATAGTTGAAATTTATCCCATCTACAAAGTTTTTGTTAAGTAATAAATACTAAGAAAAATTTTTTTACACAAAAAATGCAACCACCATTCACCTAGATGACTAAACACCTGTATGTGTAGTCGCTGCAATTTTCCTATAAGTTTAAATTCCAAGTAATTGAACAGATTTCAAATAAATAAAATAGACATAAATGAGTAGAGACCTTCCAGACTAGAGAAGTGATCTACATAAGCCGAAATTCAGAAAAGGTTCCTAAATATGTGAATCCTTTTAAATATTAATAATAAGTTTATTTAAAATTTAATAATATAATAAATATGTTTATGTTGACAAACTTATTCTTCAATCCCCTGAAGCTGAGCTTGTTAGGGGCAAATCTTATTTTTTGTTTTAGTATGTAAAATCATAAATCATAAATATGCATTAAAAATCAAGTTTTAAAGTAAAAATGTTAATTTATAGTATAAACACAGCTTTTTTGAAGAAATATATTAACTATATTAAAATTATTAATTTATAATTTTTAAGTAAAAAAAATATGTAAGATCTACATTTTTTTTGAAAATATGAATTTTAGTGATATTTCTTATTTCCAGGGGTATGAATTATAAATCTTGGGAGCGAAATAATTGAGAAATCGTATTTATGGTCTTTAATTTATGAAATTTAAATATGGTTTTTAAATTGTATAAGGTTTTTATTTTTAAATATACCGGGTGTCCACGGAAGGTGGCTCGCCCCTCTAACTTTTTTGTTTTTCAAGATAATGAAATAAAATTCGGGGGATTTGTATACGACATAAAACTGCATTGTTTGACAGGTGACTCAACATTATGGAACTTCCGGTTTAACCGGAAGTGACATAAACTTTCGATTTTTAAATGGGACACCTGGTATATTTTTACTTTTTTTGACTCCACATGACATTCTAAATACAACGATGTGTCACTTGTCACTTTTTGTCACCAAGAAAATATTTTTTTTCCAAATTTATTCTTTTATCTAGAGGGCTATGAATACCTTAAAATTACTTATTTCAGTTCTGTAATCTTGGGAAAAATACAATTTTACTATTTTTGGTCCAATGCTATGTGCTATGTTAAATTTACTCTTTAAAATCGTATAACTCATTTTTTTTAAATGGCAACATGGTGGCTCGTCGGGTTAAGAAAAAAGAGGATTTTATTGCTATTATTTTGATACCATACACTATTAGGTTTTAGAAAAGCTGCCATTAAAAAACTTTAAAAAGTTAACTTAGAACTTTCCTAAAATGAAACATCTTTTGAGAATAAATTTGGATTTAAATGCATCAAGTAGCCTGTGACCAGCAAAACTGATAAAACAAAATCATGCCTTGAAGAAAATTGAAATGCCAACAGTTTCTGCAAAAGTAAATTAGTTTGTTGTTTAAAAAACATGGAAAATAATAGTTTTACAAGGAGTGAAAAAGTTGATATGTTGGAGAATGTAGAAATAATTCAACCGATGCTGCACGACTTTGAGCACAAAGATATTTTAATCGGCGTCATCCATTCTGGCACTATTAGGTACCCAAAACTGGTTCCGAAAATGCGAAATGAGCCTGACAATAATAACATACAAGATAATCTTTATTGAATATAATTTTTAGAAACCTTTTTTGTAATATTTCTAATGTTTTAACTAAAGTTCTATTTATTCCTCCCCAACCTAAAATTCCGTAATTTAAATGAGTTTTAACTAACGCGTACTATAATATTTCCATAATTGTCTTACATTTAAAAAATTTGTAATGTTTTTAAAAAGCGGTAGTAAACTTATTAATTTTTTAATTAAGTACTCTAAGTGAAAATATGTTTTATTATTTAGACTAGTTTCTGTTTTGCATATTAAAAACTATATTGGTTATTTTTGTGATCTTTCAGTACCTATCCACTACCTCATAGACCAGTGTTTGATCCGATTAGACCACAGATGAGTGGTCCTCCGGGTAATTTTGGTCCAAACTTTGCGGGCGGTAGATCAAGGGATTTCGGCGGCAGAAGGGGTGGAAGAGATAGAACACCACCGGGGTAAGTTGATAACAATAAATCTGTTTAATGTTAAAATAATACACGATATTTAAATATTTTCTTAACGTCGAATTAGACAGAATTTTAATTAAAAATTTGGATAATTTTAGGGTAATAGACGACCCTTTGACCGCATTCAATCGCATCCTCAGAGAAAAAGATGAGAAACGTGCCCGACAACAGCGCATGGCCAGACGGAGTTGGAGTAGGAGTCGTAGCCGCAGTAGAAGCTTCAGTAGATCGCCGCCTCCTCTGAGAAGGCGCAGTAGGAGCCCGAGGAGGCGCATGACGAGGAGTAGG
Organism: Polydrusus pterygomalis; assembly: GCA_963969555.1. NCBI lineage: Eukaryota > Metazoa > Arthropoda > Insecta > Coleoptera > Curculionidae > Polydrusus > Polydrusus pterygomalis. The sequence goes on from OZ018381.1 coordinate 55,149,213, forward strand.
AGCAGATCGTTCTCTTTGAGCAGGTATGGACAGTTTTTATGGGCGATTCTTGTTGGGTGGGTTTTGTTGGAATTATGTAATGTTAATGTGGTCAAATTTAACTTTTCTGTTAAAATTTTGGTTCTGAATTAAATTAGAAAACGTTGGTAGGTTTGTTCTGAAACAGGGTCAACCATAACCAAATGGTATGTTGTGCATACTTGCTGCCCATATTGTTGACAATATTTTTATTGGTGAACCATCAACTGTAATCAGAATTTTGGTGAAAAGATGGTAAAAAGCGAATTTTTACAAATAAAATGTAAGAAACAACAAAAATATTTAACTCATAGTTTGATTACTTTGACTTTGGATAATTTAAACCAATTTCAGGGGAATATGAAAGTAATAATAGATATTTTTTCGAAAAATGTTATAAAAATTATTTTTGCTTCAAACTTTGTTAACGAGCATTAAATTAAAATCTAAACATCATTTTCAAATAACTTTGTTCGATATCTCGTCACCTAATACCAATATTCATGATAAAAAATATTCAGTCAATAAAAATGTATATAAATGGAATGAAGTTTAAAAAATGATTCCGATTTTCAGAAAAAATTATGAACTTTTAAAACTCTGAAAATCAAAAATTGAAATATCTCTTTTACCCCTCAGTTATTTTCTACCGTTTTTTATCCAATCTTTCGAATAATTAGTGTGGTATAAAAAATATATTAAATTATTCTGTAGCCAGATTTTGCAAATATTATAATAATAGTACTACAGGCATCAAATTGATACCTCCAATCGCCATAATCTTATGGATAATGACTGTATATTTCGGCTTTCTTTTTGAGTCGATAATACATACTTACATCTACATCAGGGCTTTGTTGTATTCATTCTAGGTCGCGTTCTCGCTCGTACTCGAAGAGTCCGAGGGGGTCGCCGTTGCCGTCTAGGCGTTCTCCCCCTCCCCTGCAGGCGAGGAGGGGTGCCCCGCGGTTCCGCTCGCCGCTCAGATCGCCGCCTCCCAGGTACGAGCATGAGCTAGCTAAGAGTCTTTGTATATTTAGCGGGTTGTACTGGTGTAAGTCTGTGAATGTTGGAAGCTTTTTAAGAAAGAAGAAATTTTGAGTTTAAAAAATATAAAATAGTTAAAAAAAAGCATCCAACATTCACAGGAATTGTATATATGTGATGTAATGTAGTCCACGCTTGTTATCCACTAATTAGTATTGTTTCTAACAAAACTAGCTGTCTTTAACCATCCCTATGATTCACTGATGATTATTTTTTTTTGTGAAAATTAACACCAATACGCTTTGTTAAAATAACAATATTTTAACTAATATTTGTATTATTAAGTAAACTACAATGTAGCTTGTACCATAATATACGATGGTACCGGACGTTTCTAGCTCGTCAAAAATTGGGTTTATCCACTTTCAATTATCAGAACAGAGACAAAGATTTATTTAACGCGATTTTATTCTTGTTAGAAATTTTTGAATGCTCTTTATTATGTTAAATTGTTTGTAAAACACCAAGTAACCAAAAGTCCATGTACCTCACTTTGCGGGAAACACCATTTTCGACTTAAAAATATGCACTGTAAACTCTTTCTAAGATTGTAACAGTCGGATCTACAATTCATGTTTACGAATCCTTGCTTTACAAGTTGTTTTTGCTGTAAAGCCTCTGCAACACAGCAAAATAGGAATAGGACGATCTTAATATCTAAAAAGAACATTTGGTAAAGCACGATTTATATAGAAACTGACTTGTCATTTTTGGTTTGATAAACAACAGCTTCCTGTTAAGCAAAGCATTTTGTGAGTTTGTTATTAACATATCGCGTTTTCCGCGATATTTTCAATCGTCCCACTTTAACCGTTTCCGAGAAAAAAAATCGCAAATGTGAAAATGTCGAAACTGACGACGACGACGCCAACAACAGACGCGACAACATACGTACATTATCTTCACGAAGGCGCCTATATAGAGCGAAATTTTCAAGAGGCGATCATGGGTTGTCGTAATTCCGTGCGAAAGAGATGAAGACACTCGAGTTAGTATCGTGAACTAAAAACTATTTTGCCCTATCTGAGTCAGAAGAACTATCACTCTTATGTTCAATTTGCCGTTTCATTTGTTCGTTTGCCTCTTTATTCTCTGTTTCGCTGACTTCAGACTAAAATTGCCATCAAGGCTATCATTATTAGTAGTTTTATTTAATTCAATACGTCCCTCTTCTATAACATCATTAGTAAAATATAAACTGGCAGGTATGTTTTGATCTAAAAGTTTTAAGTTATGAGCAATATATAGAAGTTTTCCAGCTCTTTCTGTAGTCAACCTATTTCCTTTTTAAAAGTGAATAAAAGAATAGGTACTAAACGATCTTTCTGCAGCAGCTGTTGATGGTGGTAACCCTAGAATGGCAACAGGTACATTTTTAAGTTTGGTTTTATTACAAATGCCTTTCCACCAAGTAATATAGTCAGAATTTTGGGCACTTTTCCACACAAAATCGATACTCCATAGATCATTCCTGCCTAAATAGTTTGTAAGCTCAAGAGTAATCGTTTTTTTGTGTTCTTGAAACTGAGGATGGTTTGAAATTATGAACTATGAACTGCATTGCTGTAATATGCTGTACATTATATGGCTCAGATTGATTAAAACAAGGCTCCAGTAAATAAGCAGCTAAATGGATAGGTTTTAAGATAACGTCTTCTCTTTTTGTAAACAGGGAAATAAGTTCCTTTTCTTCGTTGGATTTTATAGGTAACAATTTAATATTATCATTAATATATCCCTCAATTTCAGTTAGGGCTATAAAAACCTGAGAAATTCTTTCTGCATCGCCTTCTAAAATCGTTATCCATTTAACTAAAGGCTCCAGGGTACCTTTTAGGTTTTCAAGTATATGAGAACTCGGCGAAACTACACAGAATCTAACCCGAATGTATTCGTAAGTTACGGAATTTATGGGAATATTCGGTTGGTAATATTCGGTCGTCGCATCCCTAGTCGTCAATGACGAATATAAAAATTGCATGTAGTGGATAATATCCTTTTTTATGATTCAGAGACAGTAAAGCAATAATTTTATAATTGAATATCTTGTGAGGAAAGTAGAAACGATTGAATTTATTGCATCAACAAAAGGTGATTGATGATTTACCGCTCTGAATATTCACCAAATTTTTCACAAGGCCACAACATTTGATATTTTTGTCCATACTGGGTGTTGTACCGCCAGACTATCCATGGGAAATCCCATGTCAATTTTAATACCCTTAAATATTGTTTCCCCTGTTAATTTTACATCAAAATTGTATAAGACTTTTCTGAAGTATGATGGACTCTCACACCAAATTATGGTGTGCTAGTCCATAATAAGACCTTCAAAAAACCTAACCATTTTTTGATGTATTATATATAGGGGAGCAAATTTTTTAGGGTAGCAAAATTTGCATGGGATTTCTCAATGTTCCGACGTATAAATGTGTATTATAGTTAGGTTTTTCAATTATTAGTTTCAAAATTAAGAGTTTATAACTTTTAGGTCGCGTTCACGCTCGTTCTCGAAGAGCCCCAGGGGCTCCCCGCTGCCGCCCCGGCGTTCTCCGCCTCCCCTGCAGGCAAGGAGGAGTCTCCCGCGGTTCTATTCTCCGCTCAGATCGCCGCCTCACAGGTACGAGCATGCGTTAGCTAGAACTTTTTATAAACTGACTACGAGTCCTGACATTTTTGCCCGGGGTTTATTAGATAGGAAAATTAGCTTGTATGAATGGGGTACAGTAGTTTGGGTTTTATGAATTGATGGTTGTACAGGGCTTACAGTTTGGTAGTGTTGTTGATCAAACCAGACTATTGTTAACTGTTACTAATTGACTATAATAGGACAATGGACAAAAAGTATTATTATGTGTAGTTTTGTTCTTTATTTGGATATTTCCTCTTCGTTTGTTGAGGCGTTTGGTCATTCCCGAAGGAACCTACCGGTTAACACAGACAGAGTGTGTATCTTCTCGCGCACCCTACGAGTTTTCCGATGTCATCCGGCATGAATGGGATAGGTTGGGGACTATTATTACAAAAATACCGTTTTGACTTACTGTCATCAGTGTTGCCAAATTTAAATTAAAGAATCCTCCAGCTTTGATAACAGCGGGCTTTTTAGCTCTTTCCATTATAGTAAACAACATTTTCTGTACCTTTACGTTTGTTTCGTGCCACTCGACTTCATAACACGCTCTGGTTAAACCGTTGCTCTGCAAAAAAAAGATATACACACAAACTACTGCAAAGTTATTTAAGCTATCGTAAACAATTTGTTCAAATTGGGGAAAGAAAAAGTTCGGAAAAAGAAATAATATGTGGAGTTCCACAAGGATCAATATTAGGTCCGTTATTATTCTTAATTTACATTAATTCCGTTTCCAAATTGAACTTAAAGGGCAATATAAAGCTATTTGCAGACGATACGACAATTATTTATTTTGCTGAAACTCTTGCAGAAATGTATTTTGATATTAATGATGATTTAAAAATACTTCTTTCTTGGCTTCAATCAAATAATCTTAAGTTAAATTTTACAAATTCTTCTTTTATGTTTATAACTAAAAATAAAATAAATTCCATCATTAACCCCTTAACATTTAATTATGAAAATATTCAATATTAAAAAACGACAAAATTTTTAGGATTAGTTTTAGACGAAAATTTAAATTGAAAAAGCCATATCCAGTATATTATCAACTCGATATTTTCTTTGGTATCTGTTTTGTACAGAGCTAGATATTTCATTCCTTTGAAATACTTAACTTAAAAATATATATTTTTCATTAATATATTCAAAAATACTTGGCTTCTGCACGGGGATCTGCTTGTTTATCAAACTTAAAACCATTACAAAAATTACAAAATAAAGTTATAAAATGTATACACAAATTACCACATTTAGAACCAACTGTTAATCTATATAGACCGAAAGGGTATATACAATTCAAAACATTTATGAATTAAAAATTTCTATTCTAATTCACTATTATTTTAAATGAAAAAAAAATCAAACATAACACTTCAGGATAATAAGACATTACATGATCATAACACCAGACGTTGTATAAATTATCAAACTATACCAGTAAAAAGTAATTTCGGGAAAAAAGCGCTTTTATATGACGGAATAATAAAATATAACAATCTTCCAAAAAATATCAGAAAAATTAAAAAATTGGCAACTTTTAAAAAACAATTAAGATATTTACTAAATTAAATTATTTATACTATTTTTTTAAATTGATTTTATTAATGAATTAAATTGGATTGGATTTATTGTTATTTTTTTAATGGTTATTATTTTCTATATTATGTTGTCACTTTCCATGTAATGAACTGTAACAGTTAGTTTGGAATAAAGACATTTTGAAAGGTAAATCATCGTTTATATAAAATTGTTTATTTCGGAGTTTTTTAAAATACTATTCAAGTTTGTGTGTGAAGTTTTTGAATATTTTCCTCGATTAAACATTAGTTTATTTATCCTACCTTTTCCATGATTAATTGTCCATACCAACAGTAGACCACAACTTGACACATCATACAGGAAAAATATGTTATTAGAAGAATAAATTGGATACTTTGAATTTCTATCTAAAACGAGAACAACATTTGTTTTTTAATAATTAAATAAAAAGTAAATATGTTTTTTATTCTAGAAATTATAAAGAGTATGCGATGTCTATCGTGCTCTGTTGTTGCAATTACCCACAATTCTTGGATAAAGGAAATAATAATATCGATCAAAACAATTAATTGACTAATGCTTCACTACACCGTATTTTCAATGTGTAATTAATATAATTTTTATTAAGTTAAAATTGGACTAATTTTGACTTACTACAAGCATTTGAAATCCAGTGAGGCAAATAACTGCTACACTGCACATAAACTGAACAAAAATACCTCCAGAGAAGGTATTCTCTATCATATCAATATATCTGGAATCAAACATCAATTATAACAGGCTCTTAATTAAATAATTGCAAAAAATATCGAATTGGGCTTTTTCACTTAATTTCTATTTTGGTTGTACTTAGTGTATACAAGCAATTCGTTTTTTTATACAGTGTGTGTATAAAGTCTGGAAACGGCTTAATAACATCACAATTTACTGGCCGATTTAAACCAAATTTGGTACAGTTATGTAAGCGGATCTAACGCACCGAATGACGATATTGGCGTTGTTGCCAGCTTTTTAGTTTGTCTGGAATTCGAACGAATTTTATATTTTTAAATATAACACCCAGTATATTTTTACATTTTTAAATTCCACATAAAATTATAATTATTTTTTATTAAATGCATTATTAGTCTATACTTCATAGTTTCCGAGATATTGACTCTCGAAAAGTGACATTTTTGAACTTTGACAGCTTATAACTTTCTAGCAGTACGTCTTAGAGCAAAACGGCTTACATGTCCCTATCTTCAATTTTTATTATCTTCCCAAAAAAATCAACTTTCAGTTAAACCGGAACAACTATATTTCCCGCTTTCGAGTTACATCCGGTTTAACCGGAAGTTGATTTTTTTGGGAAGATAATAAAAATTGAAGATATGGACATGTAAGCCGTTTTGCTCTAAGACGTACTGTTAGAAAGTTATAAGCTGTCAAAGTTCAAAAATGTCACTTTTCGAGAGTCAATATCTCGGAAACTATGAAGTATAGACTAATAATGCATTTAATAAAAAATAATTATAATTTTATGTGGAATTTAAAAATGTAAAAATATACTGGGTGTTATATTTAAAAATATAAAATTCGTTCGAATTCCAGACAAACTAAAAAGCTGGCAACAACGCCAATATCGTCATTCGGTGCGTTAGATCCTCTTACACAACTGTACCAAATTTGGTTTAAATCGGCCAGTAAATTGTGATGTTATTAAGCCGTTTCCAGACTTTATACACACTGTATATTTCATCCATAACTAAAAAAATAAATAAACTATTTGTATAAAAACACGAACTTTCCCAGATCTACGTCATCGCATCGCACCTTGACAATGTTGCCAACGTACTCTGCACCGAAATTATTCGGGGATATCGGCGATGACAGGGGAAAAAATCCTAATCTATATTATTTATTGACATTTCAGTGGTTTGTTACTATCTACACCATTATACAGGGTTTCCCAGAAATCCGGAATAAAATAAATATAGCCTTAACCTGTAATTTTTGGGGAAAACGCCCAGACACGTCAATTTAGTTTTATATATGCTCACATTTTGACTTTATTCGTTTGTTTTTTTATAGACATTTGTCAAAGATATGACGACATTGATCTTTTTTTTTTTTAATGGAAACGTACAGCTTGTGATACATCATTTGAAAGCTAATATCTCGTACGGTATGCTCATACATTTTGGCGCGATTTTGTCAAGCTATTTCAAAATGGCGACTGTTAAAAGTTTTTAAAAATCTCCATTTAAATATGCGGAAATGATAAATCATTGATGTTTTTTATACCTTTCAAGGTAAGAAATCTTCATCCAATACATCCTAACAATATCAAGACTTCAATACGCTGTTTCCGACAAGCCCATTTTTGTTTAGAAAATTGTAAAATTATACTTTGGAAATACCTAAATTAATTTTACAAGTTTACAATGTCACAAAATATCAGAACCTGAAACAATAAAAATTTCTTACCTTGAAAGGTAAGAAAAATCAATGAATTATCATTTCCTTTTATTTAAATAGAGATTTTTTTAAAACTTTTAACAGTCGCCATTTTAAAATAGCTTGACAGAATCGCGCCAAAATTTTTGAGCATACTGTACGAGATATTAGCTTTCAAATGATGTATCACAAGCTGTATGTTTCCATTTAAAAAAATAGTCGATGTCATATATTTCACAAATGTCTATAAAAAAAACAAACGAATAACGTCAAAATGTGAGCATATACAAGCGTGTCCACGGATGGACCTAACTATACTTGTAAAAAACTTTATTTTCAATTTTTCGAATTTTTGCTTATTAAATAAATATAATTCACGTAAGAAAATTTCCATTTTTTTTATACAGTGTGCACAAAAAATGTAAAAATGTAGATTTGCAAAATAAAAAGTTTTTGATCCAACTTTTTTGAATGATCAAAATAAAAGAGATTGGAAAGAGAATTCGAAAAGCCGAATAAAGTTTTGAGATATGACCTGTGGTAACAACGATATTTTATATTAAAGTTAAATAAATTATTGATATTTTCCTTCAGATTAAAGTTTTAATATAAAATATCGTTGTTACTACAGGTCATATCTCAAAACTTTATTCGGCTTTTCGAATTCTCTTTCCAATCTCTTTTATTTTGATCATTCAAAAAAGTTGGATCAAAAATTTTTAATTTTGCAAATCTACATTTTTTGTGCACCCTGTATAAAAAAATGGAAATTTTCTTACGTGAATTATATTTATTTAATAAGCAAAAGAAATGATAAAGAATGACTTTTTTTCGAAAAATTGAAAATAAAGTTTTTTACAAGTATAGTTAGGTCCATCCATGGACACACTGTATAAAACTAAATTGACGTGTCCGAGCCTTTTTCCCAAAAGTTACACGTTAAGGCTATATTAATTTTATTCCGGACTTCTGGGCAACCCTGTATAAAATTTTAACAATTTTAATAAAATTCTTCGCTGATACAAAGATAAATCAAAGTTCCACATAATTCAGATGTTAAAAACCACCTTGAAAACAGTAAAAAAGCCCATTGAGAATAAATCGTCCCAAATACCCTTAAAAGTCATTGTCAAATCAAATTTAATTGTAATTATTATAACTCTTATTCGTATACCTCAATAGGTCATGATAATACATAATACAATCCACCAGTCTCCTCTCGACTAACTCACTTCTCTTATTGGTAGTATTCTTCGTGATATTTCTGATCCTACTTGCCAATATCTCAAACTGACTCTGCCCGATCGTTACCAAAACGCAGAAAAATATGTCTATCGTCGAATTGATCCATGCGCCTATGGCGATTGATAGTACCTCTCCCAAGACAACGGTGACGTAATAATTGTCTGGGTTGAACGGGAACAGACAAGGTAGGGCATAAATCTTGCCCTCTTTAGATGAATCCATGAACGGAAAGACTCCGTATAGTAGAACTACGTTAATGCAGAGAATACGGTATATTTTTGCTATGAGCTGAATAACTTTTATATTTTCCCTGAATATTATTTCTTCTTCGGAAATGATGTCGGCGAACAGCTCGTTTGAGAGCATAATTTCAATCTGGCGGCAATTCTTCTTCTTGAGAATAAAATTGAATAGTTTGCTGAGGAAAGCGAGCTGCGTCATAGAGAATAGCAACGTTTCGGACAGTTTTATTACATCAGACGTGTGAGCGACGACAAAAGCTAGTGTCGATTCTAGTTGAAATGTTTCTATGAGAACGACGAATATGCTGAAAATTGTTATTGCTATTTTATAGTTAGGAAACGTGCCTGGGTAGAACCCTGCTAATCCGAGGTATAGTTTTTCGGTTTTAAAGTGCTGGCAAATATCGTAGAGCTAAAAAAAATTGAAACTTAACCCCGTATTCTAGTCAAAAAGATAGTACCTAGTTAGTAAAACTATTATCATCTATTTTATAGAACTTTTTCGCTTCTAACTTACCGATTCCATGTTTGTTTCGTACCTTCTTATAACTTGATACAGCAAGTATTAAAAATGCAAGCCAAGACTGAATTCGTGGTAATTTGTTACAAAACCTTCAAAGTTCTATAATAACTTTAAAGATAAAAATGGTTAATTGTTAGTTGTGGTTATATAATTGCGGCCTATGGCCGAAACTTGAGATGATTTTTAATTTGTGTCTTAATTATCGGGTATGTGTCCCTATATAGTTCATATACAGAGTGATATTTATCACAAAACAGACGATTTTGTCCAAGCCAAGTATAAGTTAGCATTAGCAAAATTGAATTATTCAAAAGAATAACATTGTGTCATAATTTGCTTGTGTATTGGTGTTTTTAGATGGTTAACTATGTCTAATTTTTCTAGTTTACATCTTGCATGTGTCATTCTTCAGTGGTGTTTACTTATTTGCTATAAATTTGTCTCAATACAGCAAAAAATGAGTAAGACTTTTTTAGTATCTAAAAAAAAATGTGTAAAGTCATTTTGTGAAAGAATTCTAATAAAATTTGTATTTAATACTAGTAGGTATAACGTCCCGTCGGATTAGTCACCCCCGCCACCATCCCTCTGACTTTACAAGCTCCGCCCCCTTTAAATTGTACCTATCCTACCAACTAAACTAATCGCATGTTTATCATAGTTTTAGTTATAATTAAATACAAACTACTAACATACAGCAACTTAACTGTTTGCAATACATACTGTCATTAATGTTAACAAATTCAACTTGAAAACGCCAGCAGCTCGTACAGCCATAGGTCTTTTAGCTCTTTCCATTATAAGAAGAATCATTTTTTGATTTTTGACACTCATTTCATTCCAGTTGATTGAATACCATGCCCCGGTGATGGCATCGCTCTGAAATCAAATTGACGGGGTCAGGAGTATTTAAATATCTAGTTGTAATTTTTTTATTTGGTATTTAACTCAATTTGTAGTAATTCGTTTCTCCCGTTTATAGATTTATTGGCACCAATGTCATTGACATTTATTTACTTACTTTTTCCATTAATATATGTCCGTACCAGCAATATAATGTTACCTGACACATCATACATGAAAAGTAAATTGTCATTAGTCCAAACTGAACACTTTTAAATGATACCTAAAAATAATGATCGCTTTCATGGCACAGTCATAACTTATCTACATCGAAAATATGTCAAAACAAAATACTTACCACTAACGTTATTTGAAAACCTGTCAAACAAATTACTACAGCACTGCATAAGAATTGTACCAAGATTCCATAAGAGAAGGTATTTTCTATCATTGAAATATACCTTAAAAATACAAATTAATTATTTTACCTTTTAAATGTAGAACATATTTTGAATTTAGATTACACCACAACGTTCCCAGTCTTGTTCTAGTGCTCTTAGTTATAAAAACTTGACTTATACTTTTTTTACTCTTACCGTAAAACTTTATTGTAATAAATAACGCCAAGCCTAATTTTTTTTTCTACTGCTTTGTAATTTTTCTCCATGACATCATCCAAAAGACACCTAATTTTTTCTGACAATATTTCAAAATATGCTGTAGCGATTACAGTGTGTTTAGTGAACAAGGAATCCATTGCTAAAAAGGTTCCATTTTTCTTTATCCATATAATATATAATATATATATGTGAAGGGAATATATACATGTATATGCAGGGTTGCCCAGAAGTCCGGAATACAATTAATATAGCCTTAACGTGAAACAATGAAGATTTCTTACATTGAAAGGTAAGTATTTATTTAAATAGAGATTTTTTAAAACTTTTAACAGTCGCCATTTTGAAATAGCTTGACAGAATCGCGCCAAAATGTATGAGATATTAGCTTTCAAATGGTGTATCACAAGCTGTATGTTTCCATTAAAAAAAAAGATCGATGTCGTCATATTGTCAACTAAATCACAGTAGCCCGGCATATTTTGTACGTTGAGGTCGCGTCCCACTGTACACAGATCGGGGTCAAGTGCGACGCAACTTCAGCAGTAATTCGGCTATATAAGCCGGGCCAGATTTAGCAGCAGCATCGGTGTTCATTGCCCGGTCAATCTACTAACAGGTGACAAGCCTTGGTCTTGGCCAAGTGACGCATCTGCTCATCTAATTAACAATAGGTGACAAGCCTTGGTCTAGGCCAACCTACGCGGAATCAAAGAGGACTTGCTGGTTTACCTTCTGGGGTAAACATAAGAAGTATCCAATAGACGCCGTTTTATAGATCTCCGTACTTTCATTCCTCTTGACAAAAAAAACGAATAACGTCAAAATGTGAGCATATATAAAACTAAATTGACGTGTCCGAGCGCTTTTCCCAAAAGTGACAGGTTAAGGCTATATTAATTTTATTCCGGACTTCTGGGCAACCCTGTAGACTCAGTGGTTCCCGAAGTGGGCGATAACGCCCCCTTGTGGGCGCTGCAGGCCTAAAGGGGGGCGGTAAGAGACCCAGAAAAAAATCGGGGCGGGGCGTTGTGTAGAGGCTTGGGGGGCGATTTGTAATTTCATCTAGCTAGGAAGACTCTTAGACACCGACTGAGCTCTGGACACTCTACTAAAACTTGTGAACATCAACTAATATTAATTAAGAGATTGCTCAAACGCGGTTCGATTTTTTTCTCCGCGTAGTTCATATTATATCTGTCCTGTTTTATTGAATAAATAAAATAAAAATCATGTCAATCGGCCGCTCCGTTTCGAAATAAAAGTAGACACAAACAAACAAATAAAAAGGCAACAGACACACTTTCGCATTTTACTAGTTATTAGTATTCGTAGATAATAGACCGGGGGCAATTATGTTTTAACAAGTTTTTGTTAAATAACCCGATTTGTGCATTCCTGTTTCAATTGGCTGGTTCATAGAATACTTGTTCTTACTTGTTGAGTACGATTGAGTGTCGAGTGAGATAAACGAGTTTATGTATGTTTGGCTTATTCCTGTCGGTGCGTGCTGCTTATGCAATCCTATATAAACAACGTAATATTTATTTTATTTTCATTTGCGGTTTTGCGCGTAACTCTTGCGGGTTATAGTAAAAGTATCGTTTAGAATGAATGTTTAATCTCCGCCAATATAGCTCACAATAATTAATTAATTTAATTTGAAGTTATAGTGGTTTTTAAGTAGGTGAAAAAATGGGGGCGCTAAAAAATAATTTATTCTCAAAATGGGCATTAGACAAAATAAGTTTGGGAACCACTGCTGTAGACTATACAATATCAGTATTCTATACCTGCATTATTCCAGGCGCTGACTGCTACAGAAAACACTTCAGCAATATAGATAGCAAGGTAATAATTATCTGGATTGAAAGGAAACTTTCCAGGAAATGGATATTTCTTTCTGTCAGGCTCAGTATCATCCAATGCTGGAAATATTCCATAGAGAGCTACCGTCGCCACACATAATGTTAAAAATATGTTGATTACTCTCTGACATTTACTTAAATACCCTTTCAAAATTTGAAGTTCTTTAGGCGTTACGTCGATAAATATTTCATCTGACATCATCTTCTCTAATACATCCATATATTCCGTTTTTAAGTGAAAGTTTACGAGTTTGTTTATAAACCCCACTTGTGTCATTAAAAATAAAAGTATTTCCGAGATTTTGGTTAACTCGGCAGTGTTTGCTACGAATGACACCACGACTGCCATTTGACTGAGTGTTATGAAATACACTAACATTGTTGCAATATTTACTGGGAATGTTCTTTTGATGCGGCTCGGGTAGAAGCCTGCCACTCCAAGGCGAAATTTTTCTCCTTCGAGAAACTTACAAATATTGTAACCCTGAAAATGTTAAATCCTTGGATTTTTGTTCCTTTAAACTATGTTTTTCTACCTACCAGTTTCATTTTTGTATGCGTGTTAAACCTCACATAGCTACAATTTTAAATATTAGAGTACTTACTTCTAGGTTTGGTAACGTTAATTATGCTTTAAAGTTTTCAAATTATAAGCTTGAACTTGCATTTTATAATTACTATCCTGTTGACTTCAAGAACGTCCAGATCCTCCCCGAGATATTTTTAACTATTAATTTCTATTTAATATCATACAGTGTGTTTGATTGGTGCGAAATCTAAATCCTTGATAGTTAAAGCAAAAAGTATGTAGTTGGCATGTCCTTTTTGAAATCTTTGGACGCACATCCTAATTGATTTTTCGGTTGGTTATGATTTTACATTTCTATATTGGTAAAACTTAATAATTAAAGAATGATTAGTTACCTATAATGATTCGGATTCACTACGCCAGAGCTCTTTATCATAACAATTCATTCACATTCCGGTTACAATAACAATTTTTGAATTTTGACATGAGACATTAAAAAAATGTTTTGGTTAATGTGAAAAGTTATAATACGTGAATAGATTAACACTAAATTAAATGTAACCTTAATACTACTAATGGTTCTAGTTTAAATACTATTCTATCATCGTTGGTCTAGCTTTTTGACTGTTCTACTTGCTGTAAATCTGCCTTAAGACTGCAAAGAATGAGTAGGCATTTTTGAAAATCTGAAAAATTTAAATTAATTTAGTTAAAAAATAATATTAGCTTGATTAATAGTGGAACCAAAATATAAAATCATAGGAGCATCGCCTATTATGGAATAGTATTTGATTGTAATATAAACATATATAAACACAATTTCACAGTTAAAACTTGTCGGCTGGCAATCTCCATTGGTAATTACAGCGTTGCCGCCCTCTGCCTCTCTATATTCTAAAAAAACATTTATGATTTACTTAAAAACCACTTACTGTCATTAACGTCGACAAGTTTAACGGAAAAACTCCAGCAGCGTGTAACATGACGGGTCTTTTTGCCCTTTCCATAATGAGCAGAAGCATTTTTTGATTTTTTACACTCATTTCATTCCATTTAACGGCGTAACATGCCCTGGTTATACTATCACTCTAAAATACACCATACATTAATGTAATGTACTCAATTTTCTTTGCAAATATTTTGATTTTGTTACTGGAATCACTGCATCACAAACCCTCTTTATGAACGGACAGTTTTGTTTATTTTTTTCTGGGATTATACATTATACATAGATGGTTGCGTGGAAGAGCAATAATTTGAACGTCGCCATCACTTTTCACTAAGTTTTTTATACATTTCTGTGGTATTAAATAAAGACATTTTGTATTGTATTGTATAGTTTACACTTATAAAATACCTTTTCCATAAGGAGATGACCATGCCAACAATATAAAACCAATTGACACGACATACATGAAAAATAAACGGCTAATAACACAAATTGGGCACTTTGAAAAGACACCTGAAATAAAATGAATAATCGACATACTTTGTTTAAAAGTCTACACATTTTTAAGGTGGTTTTCTAATTTATATTTTGTGATGTTCAAAAAATCCTATGGCCGTTTACTTACCACCAGCATTAATTGAAAACACGTCAAACAAATAACAACAGCGCTGCATAAAAATTGTATTATGAATCCGAAAGAAAAGGTTTGTTCAATCATAGAAACATACCTAAAAGAGAACAGAAGGTAGGTTTGTTTCATTTGGGTCGCATGATACTACAGGTAAGTCCCCGAACACCTTAAACCACTACAGAAATACTATTTGTATACTATCATAAACAACTTTGTATGTTCCTACCTAGCTATTTTATTGTAGTAAATTACACAATGCTTAATCCTTTGTTCCTCTATTTTATCGTTTCTATCTTCAACATTTTCCAGTTTTTCTCCCAATATTTTAAAAAGGGCAGTAGCGATCGCAGCATGTTTTGTAAACAACGTATCTATTGCTAAAATCAGTAATCCTTTTAGGGCAATATTACAGAAGCTCCGCATCTGACGTCTGCAGTTGCAAGTAGCAGTTTGCAGATGCAAATGACAGAATTGGAATTCTAGAAAACGCTTCTCCTACTTTGCGTCTGGTCTGCAAATTTGCAGAAGGTTGAAAGATCTTGCAAACTTGCGGATTGCAAAATGTATAAGATTTATTAGAAACCAACCTATATTTTGGGGATTTGACGGAAAGTGGTTAAAAACAAGAAAACGTTGAGATTTAGGGTGGCATTCTCAACGTCATTTAATCCATCACCAACCTATAACCTATTTCTCGTTATTTTTTCAAGTTTAATATTTTATTGACTAACATTTAAATAAAATCAGTATTGTCGGCACATTACTTAGGTAATATCTCATATATTACAAAAATATCTATTTATTTCCTTTCTAATTTTGGGAGAATTGTATTGTGAAAGAACAATGACATAATAATGTTAAAAAAAAAATCTTACCCGATATTTTTCGCTATACAATTCTCCTAAAATAAGTTATGAAATTCCTTGATATTTAATTAATATGTCAATTATTACCTATAGAATATCAAGTCGAAACTGATTTTATTTAAATTTTGTGTAAAAGCTAGAAAACATAAATAAATCTACGCGAAATAGGTTATAGGTTGGCAATCATGTTGATACTCCCACCTTAAATTTAATTAATTAATTATTGCCATGGATTTGTGCATTTTTGACATATTTGGCAGTCGATATCAATAAACCAGAAGTAGTAAAAAGGTTTAACTGCGGTAATAATGGCGGATAAGTTTCCTATTTTCTGCATAAGGTGCTAGAGGTAAAGTATAATAGCCCTCGTGTGGTTGATCACAATCTTCTTTAAGTAAAGAAGAATGTTGTGGCTGCATGCTGCAAAGAGAAACAACGATGCCGGTTGTGCACTTTTATACTTGACAGCTGGGATTTTTTTAATTTGATGAATTGTTAATATTACCATTGTTTTTTCTGTACCAAAGCGGTCATAAAAATTAACGAAAAATATTATTAAAAAAACGATTCTACCTCCATTATTCCAAGCACTAACGGCTACAGTGAGAACTTCTGCAGTATAAATGATCAAATAATAATTATCAGGATTGAACGGAAATTTTCCTGGAAATGGATAGTTTTTTCTGCCAGAGCCATTATTGTCCAGTAATGGAAACACTCCATAAAGTATCACGACTGTAATACAAAAGATCAAAAAGATATTGACGAATCTCTGACACTTTCTGAAGGAGTCTTTTAGTATTCCTGACTCGCTGTGAGTTACTTGAGTAAATATTTTTTCTGAAATCATCTCTTCTAATACGAGTAAGTTTCTCGCCTTCAAGTGAACATTTATGACTTTATTGATGAACGCCACCTGGGTCATCGAAAATAGGAATATTTCGGAAAGTTTTGTGAGGTCGCTTGTTTCGGCTACAAAGGCGATTACTGCTGCCATCTGGCCGAAAGTTATAAAATATACGAACACCGTAGCTACGTTCACGAGGAAAGTTTTGTTGCTATAGTTTGGGTAGAAACCAGAGATTCCAAGACGAAATTTTTCTCCATCCAAGAAGCTGCAAATGTCGTAGACCTAAAAAACATACTGTAGAATATAGCAAAACTACTTCAGTAATAATATATCTTTGAATAATAATTATAATAAGTTTATTTAAAATTTAATAATATAATAAAAATGTTTATGTTGTCTTCTATAAACTTATTCTTCAATCCCCTGAAGCTGAGCTTGTTAGGGGCAAATCTTATTTTTTGTTTTAGTATGTAAAATCATAAATATGATGCTTTAAAAATTAAGTTTTAAAGTAAAAATGTTAATTTACAGTATAAACGCAGTTTTTTTTTTGAAGAAATATATTACCTATAATAAAATTATTAATTGTTAAGTAAAAAATATTACTTATACAGGGTGATTCACGGCAACACTGTATTGTTAAAAATATTTTAGATAGGTAGAGCGTGTCCGTTTATGTAAACGACCAAATTTTCAGAACGATTCCTTTACTGGTTCGTCAGAAACGTCTAACGTTCCATCCACCGTGAATCACCCTGTATAAATTATTCAGAACAATATTAATTAATTAATTAAAGCATTTCTAAAAATATTTTCAAATTGTCTGTTTTTAATATCCATGTTTTTATTTCGACTTTAAAATTTTTTAATGAAATCAATTTTAAAATTTTTGTTGGTAAATAATCATTTAAATAAAAACATAAAGATTTGAAATTTTTTTATCCTATGGACTTATTTATTTTAGGTTTTATGGTTATTTCATTTTTAGGACGTGTATTATGCTTATGATTTTTAAATTGTATAAGGTTTTTATTTTTAAATATATACAGTGAGGACGTAAAGTCTGGAATAAATTCATTATTTAGGGAACGCTGCATGTTTTTAAAAATCGCTCGGACACGTCGATTTTGTTTTTTTAATACGCATTTTTTTCAATATTTTTTATTATACCGAAAGCACTCTGCTTGGACAAACTTTAATTTTTTAAATGCGAACCCCCATTTTTTTTTTTAATTCTAGGATTCTGTGCATAATTGTGAACATTTTTTATCTAACATGTCATTATGATTTATCGACAGTTAAAGTTCTAAAATAAATAAAACAATTACTTATTTATCATTTTAATAAATGTTGCCCAAAGGTTAATTGGCAGTAACCTAGACGATCGAAAAATTCTTTCTGCACATTTCTGACAACTTCTGGACTGATTGACCGTATTTCTTAAACAATTCGATTCTTTAAGTCCTCCATGTCCATTGACTTAGTTTGGAAAACTTTACCTTTAAGGTAACCCAACAGAAAAAAGTCAAGGGGGGTTAAGTCGGGAGACCTCGGCGGCCATTCAATAGCTCCCCTTCTTCCAATCCATCTATTTTCAAAAGTTCGCGCTTATCTTAATACTATTTTTGAAAATAGATAGATTGCAAGGAGGGGAGCTATTGAATGGCCGCGGAGGTCTCCCGACTTAACCCCCCTTGACTTTTTTCTGTGGGCTTACCTTAAAGGTAAAGTTTTTCAAACTAAGCCAATGGACATGGAGGACTTAAAGAATCGAATTGTTCAAGAAATACGGACAATCAGTCCGGAAGTTGTCAGAAATGTGCAGAAAGAATTTTTCGATCGTCTAGGTTACTGCCAATTAACCTTTGGGCAACATTTTCAACATTTATTAAAATGATAATTATTTAATTGTTGTATTTATTTTTGAACTTTAACTGTCGATAAATCATAATGACATGTTAGATAAAAAATGTTCACAATTATGCACAGAATCCTAAAATTAAAAAAAAAATGTGGGTTCCCATTTAAAAAATTAAAGTTGGTCCAAGCAGAGTGCTTTCGGAGACACCCTGTATAATACAAAATATTGAAAAAAATGCGTATTAAAAAAACAAAATCGACGTGTCCGAGCGATTTTTAAAAACATTCAGCGTTCCCTAAATAATGAATTTATTCCAGACTTTACGTCCTCACTGTATATTAAGATGTTATAAATGTAAAGTTGTCTTATGTTCAACTTTTTTGTTTCTGAATATAATTCTTTTGAAGGATAAAGTAAATCTTTATTGAATATAATTTTTAGAAACCTTTTTTGTAATATTTTTAATTTTTTAACTAAAGTTTTATTTATTCCTCCCCAACCTAAAATTCCGTAATTTAAATCAGTTTTAACTAACGCGTAATATAATATTTCTATGTCTTACATTTAAAAATTTGCAAAGTGCAAATTCCAATTTAATTTACTGTCAGAAATAACTCCTAAATATTTTATTTTATTAACTTTAAAAATTTGAATGTCTTCATTTATTTGAATACTATTCATATTTCGTGGTAGGTTATTTTGGTTTAAAGTTAAAGGAATATAATTTGTTTTATTAAAATTAATTGTTTACAAATTGTTATCAAATCAATTTTTTATAATTTTAAAATCTTTTTTAATTTTATTATTTAAGTTGTCCCAATTTGTATCGGTATAAAAAATTGTAGTATCATCTGCAAAACTATGAATTTGTCCATCGCAATTTATACTAAATAAATATAAATAATAGGAATAAATTCGGTAGTGTTCTCTTACCTCAATCATTTTGAACAAGACAACCAGTACTGTGTGTTTGGTTTTGTATTTTTGGGATTTATATCTCGCACACGAATGTGTAAAGTCTATAATTTGGGTTTTAATGATAGGACTAATTCAGCTTAATTTCTAACACTTAAAATGCCTTCAAATTGTAAAAGACAATATACTTTTTAATTAGTGGTTTTAGTAACAAAATATGAAAGCATAAAGGTGATAATTGGTGTAGTATAATTTATTAAAGATGTTTTTAAAGATTTCTTAGTGGTCGACTCTTTTCTTTATTTCTATTGGTCACCTGTACTCATCAAAGAGACTTGCTTAATTAGGTCTTAATGAACCATTGTATTTTTATTACTTTTCAATTTTCTAATTGATTGTCACAAATTAAAAGGAGCAAAAATCGTATATTATTTAACGAGCGTAGGGCATAATCATCAGAGGATATTATGGTTCATTATACGCCAGTCAAATACTATGTAAAAACGTTTTATATTATATATAATAAAATATAGTAATTTCATTATTATTTTCACGATAACCTAACATTTTTTTATCATTCTAATGTCAAACTTAACTTGCCACCGCTAGGAGTGTAGAGTATTCCGAATAATACTTTTCTCAAAATTAAATTTTTTCATTGGCTGTCAGCCAACAGATTTTCTTTAAACCGGCATTATGCGACGCCATAACACTGGTAAAGTTTACTATCTACTGTCAAAAGTATTACTCTTCTATTATCATTAAATGGTTGCAGATAGAGATTTTATAGTTATGTAGAATTAAACCAAGCAAAATTTGGTTATTGTATTAAATTGTCTTGCATGTATAATAACAGTATTTGTTCGTTTTACTAACAGATAAGACTTATGTTGGGTTAACAAAGAGTTTAAACAACATTTAACTTACCCACAACTTCGATTGTGACATCAGTGACATTTGCAGAAATAATTAACCCTTAACCAAAGCTGTTTGGTTATTAAATCTAGTTAACCAGTCTTGTTACATAATTATAAAACTTATGTTTGAAGTGCCTCTGGAACTCGGCAGGATTCTTTAAAATAACCTGTGTTATAAGTAGGCTACCGGAATAGTTTTGCAATGCACAATCCATATTTAACCCTTTACATACATGTCTACGTATAAGTGATGGGCCTGGCGGCTTCCCGCTATTCACTTTTCAACACACCTAACCTCATTTTTCTATTGTTTCAGACGGCGTAACGATTTTGATCGCGACTATGACCGAGGCAATTTCCGAGACAAACCTAGGGTAGCCCGTAGAGCCGACAGTAGAGATAGAGAACGCTTTTTTGACGATAGAGACGGCAGAGACTTTGACAGAGGCCAGAGGGGTAGGGCGCCGCCAGTGCAGACCCAGCAACAATGGGGCGGACAGAGAGATGGCTATTATGCACCGCAGGATCAACAAGGACAGCAGCACGGCTATCAGAGCAGGTACTGGCAAATGATCGTGAGTAGGTTCGTAAAGATTTTGAATGTCAAATTGGTACTGCAAATTATTTGGTGTTAGTGTAGTACTGCATATTGTTGGTATACCTGGACATATTCCAGATATAATATTAATTGATTGAAATATTTTTTAAATGGTGATTATAAGGTCTTACACTTGTGATATAACTTTTTGGATTATTGTATTGGTAATAAATACAGAGACAGAGGGTATTGTACTCATAGAAAAGTATACAAGTGTCATAACGCCACGTATATTATAGAATTTATACAGAGTTGTTGGTAATTTCGGTCTTTATTCTACAAGGGGCAAACGCTTTTTAAAATGTTCATATATTTTTCTACCTGACGTGCAACATGAAAATATTATCAGAAATGTTGCTAAATTAACAGCATCTTCCGATCAATTATTTACTCTTCAAGCTCGCTAACGATGATATCAAATCACATTTATAATTCATGTGGATCGCGATTATTGCGCTTTTTGAAAGGAAATAACTAAGTCTTCCTCCACAAAATTTAACAGAACAAAAAATGCCTTTGCTCAGAGGTCTCTACATGTGTCGAACGTAGAAACGTTCATCATCAGGAGACAGAAAAATGTATTGCTGATGGTTTTAGCAGAAGAGAAAAAGATAAGTGGTATAAAACCTTAATGGAGCTTTTTTGGAATTAAAAATTGGTGTGTCGAGATGCCATAATGCGAAGAAATATATTTATATTTATTATATTTCTATAAATCTATTTCTATTTTTTCTTTTTGCTTCTTGCTCAACCACAAAGCACAAATCAGCTACGGGCAATCTGAGAGCACTCGTGTCGATGGAACATAAAGGCTCGTCGTATGACTCTCAAAGCTACCTGAGAGCTAAGAGAGCAGTGAAAGGAAGGAGCTTTTTTTTAATTAGGTTTAAATAGGCGAGTTATGATTGTCAATATTGACAATTTAAATGAATTTAGGAGCATTGGTGCCATTTTAAATTTCATTGTTTAAAGTTGTTATTAATTTTTTTCAATGCAAGTTTCATACATCGCACCTTTAAAATTAAGTGACACAATCCAAAAAATAGAGTTTTGGAGAAAACAGAAAAAACTGTAAAATATATTGGACCCCTCTAACTCTTTTGTCTCCTAAGCCCAAGTAATAAATTAAATCAAATGTTAAATTTGGGGAAACATTAGCTAAATGGTTTTACTGAAAGACACTTATTTAAATTTGATATTAAAACCTACCCTTATTAGTATTTAAAAAAAATAAAATTCAAGTTAGGTCTTTTTACTGCCAATTTTTTTTAACAACTAATAAATTATTTGGAGTTATGCCATTTTAAAATTAAAATTTTCGTTGTATTCAGCGAGTAATTTTAGAGTAATGTCCTTTTTTAAGACCAGTTACTTTTTTGTAAAATGTTTGGAATCGAGTCGGTTTACACTTAAAGCAGTCGCATGCTACGACATACTGAAATGATACTCTTTAGTATTAAAAAGACGCGCGAATACCGTTAATATGAAAAAGGCATAAATAGGTTCCTGTAATTTGGGAGAAGCGATTTGGTATTAGGTCAAGCGGCAGCTAATAGAGGGCGATATTTAGTGTCGCTTTATGATTAATCTTAGAAATATAAAATTTTCGAGTTGTGTCACTTTACTTTTAAAGGTGCGACTTATCAAAGACCAAGAAACAAACTAAGTACTGACCTGTATCCGCATACGGGTTGACGTGGGGAACGCCTCTGCGTATCTTTTTGCCAAACGTATTTGTGTTTATGATCTATCTCTACCGATCAACACAGATATCATTGACACGCAAACTGGGCTGAGCTAAAATGCACAAAGCCGATTTTAATGAAGAGGCGTATCTACCAAATAAAGGAACCTCCAAAACAATGAATTGTGCAGTCACCAGCACCACTGCTCTTAAGACTATTGAAGGTAGAACAATATTTGAACATTTGTGCAGATAATAATGCCTCAGTGATGATATAGAACAAAGGTATTTTTAACTTTGTGAAATAGCAAAGGACAGGTATTTAAGTTTGCCATGTTTTATATTTTTGTTTCAACTGAATGTTTATTTATACAGTAAATATGAGCCATAAAATATTTTCGCTGATCAAATGGAATTCTGACAGAACTATTTCGATTTTGACAGACAATTTTTATGGCTCGTAGGTGACATTGTTTTATTTTTTATTTGTCGATTTAGATATTTGTGATTTTTGTAACCGACTGTGATATTTCCTAATTTAATAATTATTGTTTATGTATGTAAATAATTTTAATAATATTCAAGAAATTTCTTTTGATCGTGGTATTTTATATTTTATTTTTACGTTTATATGTTAGCTTTATGGCTATACAATTTTGACCTCAAACTCTCCAAGACTGCATTTTTCTGAAATATTTGTACCTGAATATGTAATAACGAAACAACTACAATAAATGTATTTTTTCTTCACTATCTGTATTATTTCTCCCTTTAAAATAATGTGATCGTCCACGTACAGTTAAAACAGGTAATAAATGCCTTTGCAATTTGTTCGTTCTTTAGATGGTACATTGGAGGGGACCATCGTCAGCGTTTTTGATTTTCTTATTCAAGAAAAATACATTATTAATGACATTGGCAAGGGCGACAGTGACAGGAGTATGGTGGTGGTTTCAAGTGATCGGAAAATTTTTGAATGTTAAAACGCGTTGTAACCTGAAGGTATTTATTTCCTAAAGTTTTAACTGTACCAGATGGGGTCTGCCGTAAAGAAGACCAATAGAAGAGGACCTACCAAAAAGAAGACTATCATAATTTAAATCTAAAAATACACTGTCACAGCCATAAATACACAATCTTTTTTGTGTTTAAACTTATATTAACTACCTAAATCCTTGATCTTATATGAAGGAGAAATGGCCGAATGACATGCGTAGTTAAAAATAATAGCTGGCTGATTGCAATCCCTTGGTTAAGACCCAACACAGTTGTCAAGAGAATAATAAAATTGTAAACCATTGATCTAGTAGATGTCCAGAAGCAGTATTTTGGTTTACCCCTTGACTGACGCAACATTTTGCTTATACGTTATATTGAAACAACGCGAAATTTTAAACTTGTTTTTAACTCAAAGAAGATAACAACGACGATGGGCCTATTGGAACGAAGACTAGTATTATTATTCGATGATATACTTCGAAAGCATTTACAATACATCCAAGCTTAAAAATGATGCGATAGATGATGTGGAATGCCAAATATGTGTGACTATAAAAACTCGAACCAATTAAGAATTTAAAATACTATAGAATTAAAAGAAGCTGATTATTTCTTTCAACTGGTGCAAAATATATTTCTAGTCTTAATATCGTTCTAATCTTTATATAATATAAAAAGAAGAATTTAATCTAATGGAGGAAGCTTGCAAAAGCCATGGAATAAAAACATATAACTAAACAAGTACTTTAGAGTATTGCAAAAAGGGTTTCTTGATAGTTAGGTCTAAGAAAACATTTAATCAAATGAAATAAATAAGGAATGCACATGTATGATTAAACAAACTCTATAGCTAGTTGGTTTATAAGCGCCTAAAGTATTACAATGTTAAATAAATGTCCATATACTCGTACCACAACAATCGGGTAGATCAGTCTTATTCTACTGTTGAAATTTCTAACTAATCATTCTCAGGTTTAGCTAAAGACAATTTGCATTGCGTGTTGTGGTTGTGTTACAACCTCCTACTTACCTAATTCATACTCGTTTTGTGCCGGGATATATAATATATTAAATCAATAGATAAATCAACCATAAGCAGTACATTTACAAGTTGAAGACGATGATATTTATTTAATAAGATCGATGTGTTTTGGTGACTAGTATATTTACCTAGAAACAACTGTCGGAACATTGTGTTCAACCCATAGATTGTCGGTCACATTATAATACAGATCAGCCACAACATTGCCAAGTATTAGGTACTACATGATATTGATGTGTAGGAGGTCGCAACTTCGTAAGCGCAAGGTAAATATCAAAGTCCGGACGATGTGATCGACGCTGCTGTCTAACCAGTAACACTATTCAGAAGTGTAACGTTGGGTTTAGCTTCCTTTATATCATATTTAGTTGAATTTCCAACGAAGCATATAACTAGGGGGACTGTTCTTTGATGGGATGGAGATAGTAAACAGTATATTGATTATCAGGAACGGGGAAGAATGTTTACTGGTTGAAGATCAAGGAGACAGCACAGCAAAGTCTTCAATATTGTCTGAGATCGGTAATACACCTTACTGTTCGTGATGAAAATGCATCAAAAACTTCAACTCGCTTTGTAACGGCCTTTATAACTTATAAATATAAAATATTATTTCAATCAGTAAAATGCTTTAGACAGAATAATAAATTACGATAGTCTTCTTTATCTAAAACCAAATGGATCACAAAGAGGATAGACTCAAAAAGACGAAAAGATCGCCCACCAGCCTAGAAGCCACCAAGACTGACGAAAGTTTAATATATAAGAATTTCTTATAGGTATTATTTCTGGAACAATTTAATTACAAAATTATGTACCTACTTACCGAAATAAATCGTTTTCATGTATGTCGGTAGATTTACATTTAATATTTTTTTCTTTGTTTAGGTACCCGGCGCCCCAAATGCAAAATATGCCATCTCAAAGAAAATACGAAGATATTGGCCCTCCAGGAGTGGCCCAACCTCCTGTTCCAGGCCTGGAAACTGAATTACCTCCTGTTAATGAATTTGAAAAGGCTAGAAAAACTCCCGATCGTAAAGATAGAGATCATAGAGATAAAGATAATAGGGATAGGGATATGCGAGATAAAGATAATAGGGATAGGGATATTCGAGATAAAGATAATAGGGATAAAGATAAATATAATAGTCCTAAGCAGGAGGAAAGAGATAGGAAGGAAAGAGCTAAAAGAAGAGAAGCGAAAAGATCCCGTACTAGATCTCCTGACAAATGGAGAAATCCTAGTCCTAAAGAGGGAACTCCTGATAAACCTAGAAAAAGACGAATATCTACTGATGTAAAAGACGAGAAAAAGAGGGATAAAGACCGGCATAGAGATCATTCGGAGGAGGAGAAGAAAAGAAGCAAAGACAAAAAGAAACACAAAGACAAGAAAGAGGAAAAGAAAAAAAAGAAAGACAAAAAGGATAAGCATCACAAGAGCAAAGACAAGAAAGACAAAAAAGAAGAATTTAAACAGGTTATTCCTAAAACTACTGGAGAAACCAACGAAGACCCTGATGCAGTTCGTAAAAAAATCGAAGAAAGAAAAAAAATCAGAGAACAGGAAGAAGCCAAAAAACTAGAGGAACAACAGGAATTTAAAAAGCGAGAAGAGAAGGAAGAAAAGGAAAGGGAAATTAAAAGACTTGCCGAAGTGCGTAAGAAAGAAGAAAGACGACTCCGATTTATTGAAGATGAAAAGAAAAAGAAGGAAGATTTATCTAAAAGAGACGAAGCCAAGAAAAAGGCGATAGAGGAAGCCAGAAGGCTTCTAGAGGAAGAAGAGCGGCTTAAAGCAGAAACAGAACTTGAAGAGCCGAAACCAAATGACCTTTACGATCAGGTCATACCTGAGAATGAAGCTGAAACAGAAATACGAGAAGACTTTAATGACTTGGAACTTAAAGATCAACTACAAGAAGAACCTTTTGCAACTCCATTTGCGCTCCTTGAAGAGAAAGAAATAGAGGAAGGTGAAGTTACAGATGAGTTAGAAACGTTGTCAGTAGTCCCTAAGGAAGTAGAAGAAGAAGATTCTGGAATACTTGAGCTTCATTCTGACATGGATATTAAACTAGATGAGACTGATATTCTTGCTCCGGTACCAGAAATATCGAAATGGGAAGTTGACGAAGACGGCCAGCCCCAGAGCAGTCCTAACGATTCAAAGGACCTGAACGATTCTAAAACAAAAGTATCTAGTGAAGTCTTAAAACGAGCTGAAAACGTAATTTTCGCTAGAGCAATTAACTCTATTAGACCCATAGAAATTAAGAAAATCAGTGGCGAAAGAGCTAAGCTCTATGCCGATGAGAAAAAAGAACTCGAGGAGCCGAAAAAGATAGATTTAACAGCTGAAAAGCCCCGGTTATCTGTTAAAGAAAGACTGGGGAAAAAAATTGACGAGCCTGATCCGAAAGTTATTTTAATAGATAATCGTGGAAGCAAAAGTTTATCACGAGATAGGCGTATTGAAGTTGACGTTCATCGACGGTCGGATAGGAGACGTTCCAGATCTCGAAGACGGGATTCTAGCAGAGACAAAGATAGACGTAGAAGGTCAGATCGAAATACTGACAAAAACAGACGGAGCCGAAAAGAAGAGAAAGATAAACACGATGAACGGAAAGAAAAACGTAAAAGATCACGAAGTGAGAGCGAGGATCATAAAAAGAAGAAATCTAAAGATAAAAAACCTAAAAAAGAGAAAGAAAAGGTAAAGAAACATGAAGAGGAAAGTAAAAAGGACGAGCCTGAAGAACAGAAGCCTAAAACAGCTACCGAAAAACGGAAGCCAACACTGGATGAGGCCAATTTTGAACCTGACTATGACCTAGATGTTCATGACGACGACGCAGAAAGTGAAACCGAAAAGGATACAAAAAACGACAAAGCTGCCAAAAAGAACGAGGAATCGGACGAAGAGAGCAGTAGTTCCGATTCCTCAAGTTCCAGTTCTGAGGAAGAAAGGAAGAAAAAGAAACGCAAAAAAGCAAAGAAGAAGAAGAAAAAGGAAAGCAGTAGCAGTGATTCTGAATCGAGTAGCGAGTCTAGCGATTCTGAGAAGGAAAAGAAACGAAAGAAACATAGGAAGAGTAAGAAAAAGAAGAAGAAGTCTAAGCATAAATAATAAACTTGGAGTATGCTCGGATTAGTTGGAAAGACGATGAAAAAAATAACTTATTAACACAGTGCCTTGTTCTGATGTTTAAAACGTACTTTCAATAAACTAATTCCAAATTTTCTACTCTCAATATTCTACCTTGTCTACAGTTCCTACTGGTTAAACCGTTGGTAATTTAACTATTTGATAATATTTTTGTCTTAAAAAAACTAAGGTTCCCAAAAATATACCTATACGACATTTTTTCTTAGTCAGCACTGTGTTAAACAAGTTAAAAGTGATGCGAAGGGATATATTTGTTGAAGTAGTTAGTTTTTTTGTATATACAGCTTACAAAAATGAAAGGGCTAAACCATGTTAGTATGATGTGTAAAATTATTAAATAAAAAAAGTTTTATAAATTGTGTTTTTTTCTAATAAAATCCATTTTAGTGGACTTTGACAAAATATTCCTAAGAAGCTTTGTGCCTTGTTTTATATATTTTATTATTAAATGGTAGATGGTAGGAGGAGGAGGGAGCGGTGGTCAAATGTCAATCTCCTTACCAAACAAATCCGTAATTGTGTAATACGAAAAAATCGTATGCAGGTGCCTTGAAGTTTTATGTTAATTGGACACACATTACATTATTTATCAAGACAATACCATTTTTCCGCCTGCCAACGGCAAAATGTCAGGAACCGCTTATTATATATTTGTACATTGTACCACTCAACCGCCGACTCATGATTAATGGTTCTTCAATGTTACAATTTTGATACTGATATCAGATCAAATTTCGTGGTAATAAAAATTGGAGAATAGTTTTGAAGGTCACATAGTTTTAAATTGTAAATATGTTTCTTTGTTTTGTTTGCTAGAGAAAGGTTTATTATACAGACAGAAAGTAAGCTCCATATAAAAACCTATTATAAGATATACAGGGTGTCGAAAATACATACAGTTGACGACATATAAATTCGTACATTCCACCCATACATAAATCAATTACAATAAAATTGGGTAAAACCAACAGTCCCTAGACATAAGGAGTTATTGGTAAAACGGGTTTCTTACCTTGCTGCTTATACCTGGATACAACACCAGCTATATACATAGCTGTAAATTATTGTATGTACGATTTTTTACCATAATTAAGTAATAATGGTTATTTCTAAATATTTTTGTGTTTAAATTACAGCCGCGAAATAAGAAAATTATAAAATAATACCAGGAAAACTACAAAAGTATAAAGCCAAATAGGGTAAATTTATTAACAAACAAAGTGCCTACTAATATTTAATTGCTGCGCCATTGGATTCTAACACTAATCGTAATCTTTGTAATCCGGAGTTAGCCCTTCCCAAATTTCTTCTATTTTATCAAATAGGTAACTTGATTTCTTTTGACAAGTGTTTGATGATAGCGCCATTTTTTACAATTCCTTGAACAGTACTTCTAGTCTAGGTACCTACTCTAAAATGATCAGCTATTTTTCCATAAGACCACCCTATTTCTACTAAACATATTATTCTTGCTTTTTTAATAATACTTAAAGGAGGCATTTTTAAATCAAATAAGATAATGACAATACTTCGACAGATATGATAACAATTAACACGTTACAAAGGTAAAAAAGATGCATTTGCAGTTTTACAGTTTAGTGTACGAAATTATCTGTCTTCAACTGTACATATACCTACTTATAAATTAATCCAATTTAGTTATAAATATTCGAATTTGCTTTGATTAGCGGGTAGAGGGCGCCAAAGGTTTAGAATTTAATTAGTCAACAATAATATTTGATAGTTTTATTCTTAAAAATAGTATCGCTCAACTTTACAGCATCTAAATCAATCAGAATTGTTTTTATTTGCCTACAAATAACGAATTTGAGACTAGGATATCGATGCCTACAGACCCTTACTAAATATTTAACACAAATGGATTATAAAAGTTAGTTTTAGTTCTGCCTTAAATTGTGTCACCTTAAAAATCATTAAGTAACATTTATAAGCCAACAGCAATGTTTAAGGAAGCGTTTATACGATATAAACACGTCATGATAAATGATTTTTTATTGTTGTAGAGTTGATTTCAATATGAGATAAAAAGATCGTAGGTATAAAAATAGCCGATTGAAATGGACCATATTTTTTCGTGGGCGTACCTACGTGTTTTACACAGGGTGTTGCATCGCCAGATTTACTTTTTCTCCTCTTTTTTTCATATAAGTAATACAATTTAAAGTAATTTAGAAAAAAACTCTTCGTAAAATCCTTAAAAATTATTTAGTCTGAGATAAGTTGAAACACAACAATTTGTTGAAAAAAAACTAGGTATAAATTTAATAATCTGCATTATTTTCTTGTACTCTACCATCGAGTACATCATTATTTCGCTCTAAGCAGTTGCATTTAACTTTCAAAATGTCTTTATTCCAAACTAACTTTTACAGTTCATTAAATGGAAAGTGACAACATAATATAGAAAATAATAACAATTAAAAAAAATGGAATTTAATCCAATTTAATTCATTAATAAAATCAATTTAAAAAAAATAGTATAAATAATTTAATTTAGTAAACATCTCTTTAATTGCTTTTTAAAAATTGCCAATTTTTTAATTTTTCTGATATTTTTTGGAAGATTGTTATATTTTATTATTCCGTCATATAAAAGCGATTTTTTTCCGAAATTACTTTTTACTGGCATAGTTTGATAATTTATACAACGTCTAGTGTTATGATCATGTAATGTCTCATTCTCCTGAAGTGTTATGTTTGATCTTTTTCCTTTTAAAATGATAGAGTGAATTAGAATACAAATTTTTAATTTATAAATGTTTTGAACGTGTAAATACCTTTTCGGTCTATATAGATTAACAGTTGGTTCTAAATGTGGTAATTCGTGTATACATTTAATAACTTTATTTTGCAATTTTTGTAATGGTTTTAAGTTTGATAAACAAGCAGATCCCCATGCAGAAGCTAAGTATTGTAATTTTGAATATATTAATGAAAAATATATTTTTTTTAAAGTATTTCAAATGAATGAAATATCTAGCTCTGTACAAAACAGATACCAAAGGAGATATCGAGTTGATAATATACTAGATATGGCAATCAAAAGAAATTGAAAAAAGAAGATGCAAAAAACTAAAAATTTTGTTTGCGACGAACCCTGTATAGTAATCGCAAATCTGATATTCGAAATTGTAGTTTCAGCACAAGCAGACGTTTTTTTATAAAGAATGACTTTCTTCTATAGCTAGATACTAATAATAAAAGTTTTTCCTTTTCCAAACTCTATTCGTGAACACACTGTACTTTTCATAGGTTCTAATTTAGATAAATTCAGTTCATAGTGAAAAATATTGGTAAAAATATATTGCAAGGAACCCCAGAATTTAGGTCTAAACGTTTTATACGAAACTAGTGTCAAACTATACCGACAAAAAATTTCTACGGAACATCTGGAGTTGTAAAAAAATTCGATCACCCAGTATCCAATAATAATATTCACATAGTTGTCAACAATCGCACAAATCAATACATCAAACTAATGGTTTTAATTTTGTCGCTCGTATTTTCCAAATAGAAAAAAATGTGTTACAAGAAATAATGGATTTTATAATAGATATCACAGTCCCAATCCGGATGTTTTAAGGCGTAATATTCTATCGCATATGTTTCACTTTATCACAATTGTCAGATTAATGTGATCAAATCAATGATATTGGCAAATATTGGTTGTCATCTTGTCACATTTAAATTATGTTATTCAGTTTCACTTTCGAATGTATTTAATGTTATGACATCTGTTATCTTAAGATGTCAGCGTTAATGATGATTAATAAATGTCTTGTTCGGGACCAACTCAGTGGAAATTTGAAGGAATTATAACGGATTTGTTAGTTCCGTTTTATCTAATAGGTTGCTGTCTTCGCGTGAAGATATAGTATTTGCAGAATTATACCGTTGACTCTTACTGCTAAAAATAAACTACCTGATTAAACCCTATTGTATACGCCTCAACCTCTTCAAAGGGGATTAAATGGGATCAGGGTCGGCTTGAAAATGTACCTACACCACATGATTTATTTTTATAATTTAAAATAAATAGATAGGTATTTTTAGTTTTAGGTAGGTACCTATAATAAATGTAAAATAATGATAATAATTTAAAAGTATAACTATTAGGATAACAAGTACAATAAAAATTTATTAAATTCTAAAAAACTATTTTTCTAGGATTAACAGGTTTAAGTACTATGTCTCTTACCGAAGATAAAGGAGTTTTTGTCAAAGCAGACGTCTCTGCTAAAGCATCCATCGAATTAAAATTTCTACTCAACAAAGATTAATACACATTTTTGATTTATTAGTTTGGCATCGGTAGATAAATCATGCTTTCTTTTAAAAATGACACTTGAAGATGCCCCCCTACACTTGAAGATGCCCCCCTATCAGCACAATTCCAAGGACGCCGCATTCTAACACTAATAAGCCTAACTAAAAATTACTCGCCGGAAAACCACTAAAGACTAAAATTATTAAAAATCAGTTTGTATTTATATATGAATCAGGCATAGGTATAAATTGAATTTGTACCCGGCTCTGCTCGAAAAGGTTTTAAAATTTGGGATTTCGTTATTTATTTTATGGTCAAAGGGATAATGAGGCTTTATTGCAGTCAAAAGATCAACGGTATAATTCTACAAATACTTTATATACATATTTTATTCCCGTTGTCACCAAATTCGAATATTGTCTATAGCAGTACCAAAAACTGTCAAATAAAAAAGTAACTGTTGACCTTATGTTCATATTAAGCGTGTGTAACGCTTTTCACGGTCACTTGAAAAATAGTACTGGATATAAAAAAATATGGCAGTCAGTGTTGGACTGAACTGTGGGTCTTACTGTCAAAATACTGATGGTGGACAGTGGCGATGACGAATTCAGGATTTCAGCCAGACAGGTCATAGAAACGAGATATGAATTTATTTTTTCTCCAAATGACATTAAAAGCGGTCTTTTAATGACACCTGACAGGCTCAAAACATGTATTTTTTCTACCTAGTCAGAAAAAGTGGTCTTTTTATGCCTAGGCAGAAAAAATACACACCTTTTGAGCCTGTCAGGTGTCATTAAAATTAAAAATGACAAGTAAACACAACAATTCAATAAATGTCATAAAACATACATAAATATAAAAAATACGATTTTGCGTGAAATTGGAACAAATTTGGAGAAAAAATTATATGTTTTACTAGGCAGAAAAGCAGATTTAATGCCTTGGCTGGTTTCCTAGCCTCGGCTGCGCCTCGTCCATGAAACACCAGCCGCGGCATTAAATCTTGTGCTTTTCTGCCTAGTGAAACAAATAACTATTATCTATACTATTATACAGGATTGCCCAGAAGTGCGGAATAAAATTAATATAGCCTTAACCTGTAACTTTTGGGGAAATCGCTCGGACACGTCAATTTAGATTTATATATGGTCACATTTTGACGTTATTCGTTTGTTTTTTTTATAGACATTTGTCAAAGATATGACGACATCGATTTTTTTTAAATGGAAACACATGCTTGTGATACATGCTCATAAATTTTGGCGCGATTCTGTCAAGCTATTTCAAAATGGCGACTGTAAGTTTTTTTAAAATCCCAATGAAATAAGCGGAAATGATAAATCATTGGCGTTTTTTTTACCTTTCAAGGTAAGAAATCTTCATTGTTTCACGTTCTGACATTTTGTGACTTAACAATAGCTGGTTAATTTGTTATTTATTTTGTCAAAAAAATAAAAATGTAACTAAACACAACAAAAAAGTGGTTTAACGAGGCAAATGCTGGAAATGTCCTCCACCCTCTACTTGGCACGCTCCCAGACGATGGTAAAATCCGTCGACGGAATTCCGAATGGCTTCAGCCGGTATATAATATGTTATGTGTCTGCAATCCAATTTTGTATTTTAAATCTTCAATATTATTTGGCCCAGTGGCGCACACAAGGGGGGGGGGCACTGGGGCACGTGCCCCCCCCAACAAGTAGCCCAAAACCGGAGTACTCGATTGTTGAAATATGTAACCGACATCACTCGGTCTAGCACTGAGCGCAAGTTCTACTATTTGCTTACTAATAAAGTAGCGACTACTCGATCGATTATCGAAATCATCAGTTTTTCCCAGAAAATTTTCATAACTTGGTGTCCTTTTATCGCCAAGATATGAGTTAAGTAAGAATGTCTTAGAAGCAGAGCTACGTCTATGGTACCAAAAATTTATTAAATCCAGTGAGGCATCAATTGACCGGATTGACATCCTTCTATTCCAAAGAGCGCACTTGATGCCATAAATATGATGAATGTGGATGCGTATCCAAATATTTTTATACTACTTACTTAAGATATTTTCAACATTACCGGTGTCGACAGCTACAGCAGAACGAACATTTTCAACTTTGAGAAGGCTTAAATCTTATTTAAGACATACAATGGGAGAAAATCGGCTAAATGGACTAGCAAATTTAAATATTCATAGGGAGGTACATATTGATACCAATGAAGTCTTAAGTATTTTAAAAGAAAGAGGACCCAGGAGGTTGGATTTTGTTTTGTAAATGTGTATTTTGCTTGCATTATTTATAGATATTTAAAAAAAAAATTTTGCAGCAGTAATTCTAATTGAAATGTAAAAAAAATCAATGATTAATCATTTCCGCTTATTTAAATAGAGATTTTTAAAAACTTTTAATAATCGCCATTTTGAAATAGCTTGACAGAATCGCGCCAAAATTTATGAGCATACTGTACGAGATATTATCCATTTAAAAAAAGATCGATGTCGTCATATCTTTGACAAATGTCTATAAAAAAACAAACGAATAACGTCAAAATATGAGCATATCTAAAATTAAATGTCTTTTTCCTATAACGTATCTCCGCTCCGCTAAGAGGGGATTCTTCGAAAAACAACCCCCAAAGGGGGTAATAACGACGAGGGTTTGATTTTTATAGGAATTTCTATAGTCCATCGCAATGTTTTGGAATTAGTGCAATAATTTCGAGAGACTGGATCTCGGGATCTCTCTAACAAAAAACGAGTTATTGAGAAGCCGGTGCTGGTCACTGAAATACTTGTTTTAGAGTAAGTTGCTCCAGAGCCAACTCGAATTACTAGGACTACGATATTTGGTCGTCGTGTTAAACGGAGCAGCATTCTGACAGTTCTAAAAAAGTTGCATCCCTACAAAATGAAACTAGTAGGTATCGTTTTTAATAGGTACCTGTCTCTGACGAATGCTCTTTTTCCTAAAGTCCATGGTACCCAACACTTAGATATTGAACGTTTGGGCTGGCACATTTTTTTTTTGTATTAACAATAATTATTAGAAAACTATATGTGAAATTATTTGGTATCCCAAATGCTTCTGATCCGCAGCACTTACACCGGTGCCGGTGGGCCTTTAGCTTCTCAGTCCAACGCTGAATACTGTACCTACCACGACAGTATCCACCCTCATAAGGAATTCATATCACGTTCTAATTCACTATTACATTTTTTCAGTATCAACTTTTATTTACATTCGAATCGAATTAAAGAGTAAGAGTAGGTGTACCTACGTCGAGTGGGGTATACAACGGTCTACCAGCTCTCTAAACCTCGCTTAACGTTAACACTTCAGTCACATTTTTGCAATCGTTGACAATGTTAATACAATGTTATTAGTTTGTTTGTAAAACATTACTACACCATTCTATTTGTTTTGCCGTGTGTTAAGTTGGTTTTTGGGACACTGTATTTTTCGCGCGGTCTTGTGGAGGTTTTATGTTCGATTGGTTGGCACCATTGCGCTGGCGAGAGCTTTTGGCGCCATTTTGGTGAGTATTTTTTAAAAAAAATTTATTGTTTATTTGGGGTAAGGTAAGATTACTGGTGCCAAATAAGTTTTACATACATTGTTTTATGTTAAATGAAATTAAACTTGTGTTGTTTTTTAATTAATTGGTCTGATATAATATTTTTAAAACTGTGATCATCATTTAAAAAAAAATATATTTCTTATCTCCAAACGTATAGAGAGCAAGTAGCCGCAGAGATTGATGGTTGGCAAACGGTAATTCATTATTTTACAACAGAAATATTGTAAAAAATCTAAATTTGTATACGGTTTTATTTATCCCAATAAATCATCTTTGTATATCCAAAAATTTTAAAACCGAAAGTTGATCGAAATGGCAATACATACAAAAAATTTCCAAAAGAATATATCCGTTTTTCCCAATTCTTAAAATTATTATTGCTATATACTTTTAAATTCAATATTATTTTTTTTTTACAAATAAAGTTTATTTTTATCTACGTTTTTATGTTAAGATTAAAAAGGTCAAATACAAATGTGTATGAACTTAAAAGGCCATTTTTAATTGGTTGATACTGATACCATTAATTCAGATTAAGAGATGTTTACCTATATATTTTAAAACATTCTCTTCCTATCGATTTTAAAATAAATATACCCAATCGTTTGCAATTTTTTGATTTATGTTATAGAAAGTTTTATTTTTATAATTTATGTACATATATATGTACATACATAAGAGAGTTATGTAGAAACATAAGAAATTAAATATACAGGGTAGGGTGACTTTACCTTAACCTTACAATAGCCATATTCAAGGGCGTCCATAGGGGGGGGGGGGGCAAAACGGGTACTTCCCCCTCCCCCTAGGCGCCCACATTACTATTTTATTTCATAATTCAGTATAAATATTGAATAGTACAGTGGTTAGTTAGTAGACCAACAAATCACTAAACTGAACAATTACATAATAAAAACATATCAATAAATTAATACATTAGGCATAAGTTAAAGAAATAGTCTTATAGAGTGTCACCAGTAAAGTCCGAATCATATGGGATTTTTTTTATTAATATCTTTATTCAAAATTTGACTTTGGCATCAAGTTCTGCATCGATCGAGATGAAAATTAGGCAAATAATTAGTAGTCACGTGATTCGCATTATCTGTCAAATTTTAATTTTTTGTTCAAAAAATAATTCAAAAGTGGGGTTATTTCTAAAAATATCGAAAGAAGTTATAATTTTTTTTAAAATGCAGTTTCTAGCCCATATGCAAAATTTCAGCAGGATAAGATAATTTTGATTTTTTACCTATATTTTGTAAATTGCACCACTTTTGCAAAATAAGACTCAACGCAACCTATACATAAAATTTCTTAGTTTTGACAATGCTTTATTTCAGATACATTTTCTTTAAACTATAGCGTCATGTTAAATGTGTGTTTTTCTACAAAATCAAAATTGGGCTATTAAAATTTGATCGTATGTGACGCAAAGTTCATTTGTTTTTGACCCTATATAAGGTAACTTCATAAAATACGAATTTTTGAAAACGTAGTTTGTGACCGAAAGTAAAAAAAGAAAAAATAAAACGAAGAAATTTTAAATTAAATCGTTGAAAATAGTTAAACTTTCCGTTGGGTTAAGCAAAAATTTATTTTCCACTTGATGAACACTTTACTGATGACACTGTGTTCTTTTTTGTCTTAATATTAAGGTGTATTACTTTCAGATACAAACTATGTTTTCAAAAACACTTATTTTATGAAGTTACCTTATACAGGGTCAATAACAAATGAACCATCACATGCGACCAAATTTTAATAGCCCAATTTTGATTTCGTAGAAAAACACATTTAATATAACGCTACTTTAAAAAAATGTATCTGAAATTTGTCAAAACTAAGAAGTTTTATGTAGGTTGCGTTGAGTGTTATTTTGCAAAAGTGGTGCAATTTACAAAATATGGGTAAAAAATAAAAATTATCTTATCCAGCTGAAATTTTGCACGTGGGCTAGAAACTGCATTTAAAAAAACTTTTTCCTATAACTTTTTTTGATATTTTCAGAAATAACCCCACTTTTGAATTATTTTTGGAAAAAATTAAAATTTGACAGATAATGCGAATCACGTGACTACTATTTTTTTGCTTAATTTTCTTCTCGATCGAAGTAGAACTTGATGCCAAAGTCAAATTTCGAATAAAGCTATTAATAAAAAAAAATCCCATATGATGCGGACTTTACTGGTGACACTGTATATAAAAAAGTATTGCTTAAGTTTTTGCCCCCCCTGAAAAACGCTCTATGGACGCCCTTGGCCATATTTTCTACCCTAAAGAAGATATTATCAAGAAACCAAAAAATACCATTTCTACAGAAACGCATTGGAATAAAATGACGTATGAAATGTTATCAACATTTTGGGAAAATACGTTTCTGGACGTAAAATGAACATAAAATGTATGTGCTCAGGAATTTATACTAGTTTTTTTGTACACATATTTTCCGCACACCCTGTATGGTAATGGCAATAAATCTGGTAGGTTTCCTGCAACGATTTTTTTTTAACTGTAAACATAATAAATTTAAGCAAGTAAATAATGCTTTAACCTCAATGTTATGGATAAAGTTATAAATTATCAACAAGGACAAATAGCATAAATGTATGAAAATACCAATTTACGCGGCTAAAATAACTTCTTCTTGATAAAAATGTTCTTCTTTCTTTTCTTACAATGGGTTTAGAAGTAGGGAGAATTGACTTTATTTTCTATTCTAAAGACTATATCGAAAACCCAAAATACCATTTCTACAAATACGCGAGTGAATATAAATGAGGTGCTTTGCGGATCACGCTTATCAAAAGTGCTTCTTATTAGCGATATCAAAATTCATGATCGCAAAATTTTAAGAAAATGTTTGAAAACTGTCTTTGCAAAATTTGGCACGAAAAATTAAAAAATACGAAAATGATAAAAAATTAACCCAAGCCTAAATTAAAACACTATTATGGAGCTAAACCGAACCTCCGGTCGGTCTCTAGATTTTTGTTTTATGGCGCTCAGAGAATGTACCATTACCTTTAATAAAAGGCATCCTAACAAAAACGTCAGCCACGTCTACATAAGAGATTTGGTTTTAAAATTTCAAGAAACTAAAACAAGAAATCCGTTGGAAATATAAAAAAGACAACAACCTCGCTAAAGATTTTCATTAATATATGCAGATTGAGGTTATTGGGCAAGTTCAAGGCTGTACCCAGGGGGGGAATAACCCCCGCCCCCTCGATATAGCGACGAACGGTGCAAGAGCGCACTCCACACGAAAATTACTTACCAAAACACAACTACATATTAGAACTTATTGCTATTACAACAAAAAATTTTGACTACGGCTCTGTTATTTCATTTTAAAATAAAGACGTGAACTTGCGGGAAGATGAGAAAGATTTTTTGGCGTCACCCACCGCCTGTCTATTCACTTTCTATTGATCGCCAAGAAACTTAACCCCGAATTAAAAAAAAAACCTATGCTTCGGTGATGAATCTTCTTTTTTCCTAAATTGTCGTGATCATTTGGAAATGGGTTAGGGTAGTACTTCAGGGGGGGGGGGGGGGGGGTCCGTTGCTCCGTCAATAATTCTGTTGCTTCCCTGCACCCAAAATTACGATACGCCACTGAGCTATCCAATATCCTAACTTTTGCGAACAAAGAAATCCTTACAATTACATACAATAATTTTAATTGTCGCTATATAATGTTTTTTATCACTTAATCTTGATGAAACGGGTAATATTTTACCGTGAGAACCTATTTATTATTATTATTATTATTAATATTATTGCTACCCAAATGTATAATCTATTCTACTTTAATATTTATGTCAATAGCAATCATGTATCTAATTACAATTCTCCTTATTTTAATAAAAGGTTGTTTGATCCGAAAAAAAAATTGTATCGCATTTATTAAAGCGTCTATTAGAACTTAATCATTTGTAATTGTAGTTTGTGACAGTTAACTGACATTTCATTGAAGAAATAATTAATAACTAGTTATTGCAATTTAATCTGTTCGTACCTATTTTACTTAGATTGAATTAATTACAAATTAACCAATTGCTAGATGCTTAAAACTTATAAAAATATTTTTTTTCAGATTGCAATACCCACTTCTAAACCATGTCCTTGCTCGTTCCCTAAGACATTTGACAATGGCCCTTATTAACTATACCTCTCCCTTCCTGGCCACCCCCAGTCCTTTGGGTAACTTCTACCAACCTCCAGTGCAACCCCTCGCGCACCAACTGCCTCCATTTCGAACCCCTTATTCCTACCCGCCTCCGCAAAAACCCTTTTTGAATGAAGACTACGCCAACGGACATGGCGGACAAATCGGCCCAGATAAACCGGCTCAAAGTGTCCAGAATTTCCAAGGACCGTATCAGACGCCTTTGGAAGGTGAACAGACGCCTCAGCAAGGTCCGACTTTTACGCGAGTGACTGACGACGGGGCGAAAACGAAAGTGCACGCGGTTATAGATTATGATTATGAGGATGAGGATGAACCTATGCCCCCTGTGACTCCTATTCAGGGGCCTATTTTTATTAAAAACGGTTCTGTGCCGGTTGTGCCTTTGTACTCGCATCCTGTGTTGAATAATGGCAGTTTTGTTCAGATTCCGGTAAGTAATGTCAAATTATATTTTAGAGACAAATAAGAACTTGTCTTATGGTCCCTGTAAAATTGTACAAATTAAAACTTAAGATGCAATTATTGTCGATTTGTCGAAGAGATAAAATATAGGAAAAATTGATGAACAAGGTTAATAGTTTGCAGCGCGTAGAACATGGAGATTTACACTTGTAAATTCAATAGTTATAAATTAAGTTTACAAACAGCGCTACAAGGTTGAAGAATTTCTAAGTATTATTAATTATTTTTCATTGATTGTGTCATATTTTTGAGTAAGACCGGTAGGAATGTAATGGTTGCTTTAGTAAAGACTATAGGGAGAACAATTATTATTTCAATGTGAAGAATAATATCAAAAATAAACTAAACTAGTCGGAAGACAAGGGGTCCAACCAGGGCCGATCCTAGGGTGTCGGCCGCCCGCGTGCAAAGACCTATTATGCCGCCCCTCTAAAGAATTTTTCCTATTTTGAGTAATACTTAACGTTGACGTTATAAACTCATCTACATGTACATAAGAGTAAAAAGTTAAACATTAATAAAAATGCAAACCAAGTACAAATAAAATTTTACGGGAAATACTTTATTTTTGGACCAGCTAATATGTTATATTAGCGACAGCTTTTTTTCTTTTTACTTTAACAAACTAATAAACCAACGAAAATAATACTTTTAAAACAAAAATAGACATTTTATAATTAGAAATGTATAAAACAACAGTATTTACTAGAAAATATAAAATAACAAAAAGTACTAAAGCATAAATCTCGCGAAACGAAAAGTATATAAATCAGTCCTTCCTCGAAGACTACCTAATAATTAACTATAAAATAATTTTTCTGGCTTTCTGAGAAGCACATTTGTCAATAATTGCGGTGAGATCAATTTTTTCAGAGATTTCGGATTCAATAGAGATGATAGCCAAATCTGAAAGTCTTTCTTGTGTCATATTATTTCTCAAGTAATTTTTAATAAATCTTAATTTACTGAAACTTCTTTCACCTGAAGCCACAGAAACAGGTAAGGGGTAAAAAAATCCTTATTGCTAGAGCAAAATTTGGAAAACAGGGAATGAGATCATTTTTGACTAAAATTTCTAATATCTTAATTGGCTATTTTTTAGCTGGAAAAATATCTTTAAATGAAGTTATTTCATTAAAGCGTTGTATACCGTCTATATCTTTCACAATAGTTCCTTCCTTCTGTACCTGTAACTTAATATCTAAGTCCATGCAGGCTTTCATGAGGTCATCATTAGAAATGGTGTGAAACTCATACAGAAAGCAGAATATTGAATAGCACTCAGATAATAAGGTAACTTTTTCATTTATCGAAGAGAATCAAGAACTGCAAAATAGAAAGCAATCTTGAATTGCAGGAAGGGATATAAAACTGGTTCATCACTGCCCTCGTAATCAAATAAACTAACTTTTTTCTGAGCTTCGAGATGGGAAATTCGGGATCAATACCTAAATCTCCAGCAAGTGTTGTTGCTGAATCGACAAATATTTTTAAATTATCGTCAGATCTTTGAGAAACTAAATATTTTTTAAGATTATCTAAGCCTTTAATGCATTCCGCGATGTTTAATGTAGGACTTTGAAGCATTTTACTCAATACATCAATTCTTGATAATAAATCATGCCAAATTAAAATTGAACACAAATACTTAAATGTTTCAAGACTTTAAATTATTGATTTAGCACCAATTTTTGTTTTCGTGTCTCTGGTGG
Organism: Polydrusus pterygomalis; assembly: GCA_963969555.1. Taxonomy (NCBI): domain Eukaryota; kingdom Metazoa; phylum Arthropoda; class Insecta; order Coleoptera; family Curculionidae; genus Polydrusus; species Polydrusus pterygomalis. Next base: position 55,191,487 of record OZ018381.1, read on the forward strand.
TATCTACAATTAATGCCTTTAATGCGGTAATATTGTTTTTTAGCTCTAATTTTAGAGGTCTAATAGCATTGATACGACTTTCCCATCTTGTTTCACTTAACGGTTTTAAAGTAAGAGTTTTCACGTGTTTTTTGAGTAAATCCCATCGATATGGGGACGCAGAAAAGTAATTATATACCTCTTGTACCACATCAAAAAAACTAGAAATGTCACCACTGGCGCTGGCTGGTTTGATTGAAAATCTTTAATAAACAAATCCATTTGAAATAATTCACAAAAATATTGTTTTCTTCTTCGACGTTGACAGAACTATCTGCGGCCTACGGTCGCCCCTTGTTTTGGCCGCCCGCGTGCGGTGCACGCGCTGCACACCTGCTAGGATCGGCCCTGGGTCCAACATTCCTATTTTCATTACTATTAGGTTCAGGTTTATGAATTTTTGAATTCGTTAATCGAGTAATAATAATTAGGCTTAAACCCACATTATCTGTTAAGTACCTACTATTAAAACAGCAAACAATTCGAATTTATTTTATAATCCTAGGTAGACTGCTAGACATAACAAAGGTGGTTATTAAGTAATTATACTTAATATTCCAGCAAACAGGTAGTAACGGGGGTAGCGGTGATCGAGACTCATATAATTCAAAAGACATAAAACAGTAAAACACATGAACACTCAACAAGTCTGCACAAACATTGTGTCTTATGTCACTAAGTACTATACAAGGTATTAGACACAAAACGACCAGATCGTCGAGAGTTTTTTTTGCAACTCGTGTTCGACACTGATTGAGGATAAATCCGAAAGTCGTTGTTGTCCCATGGTGTTACGTAACTAGGTTTTTACTATTTTAAGTTCGGAAAAAGATCGTTCTGCTGATGCCACACCAACTGGTAAAGTTAGAAATAACAATACTGCACTAGATACATCTGGAAAATTTAAAGAAACACACTGATTTTTTATCATAAAATTTTCAAGTTCATACACTGTTTTTAATTTTGAAATACTATCTCCAAGTCCCTTTCTGAGGCTTAAAATTTGACTAGGAAAGTCAATGGACAAGTCTTTATGGTATATCGTTTGTGAATTCCGCGCTTTCACGTAAAATTCTCCTTCGCTTAACGAAGTTAAATTCTCAGGATATAAAAAAATAAAATTAATTATGAAATGAAATACCTATGAAAAGTAAAGCTGGCAGCAAGTTTTGAAGGGGCCGTCAATGTTCAATGTGGACCCCCAGGTTGTCATACGATAGAATGTGGTCTATATTGGCTTGATTGTCGTTGCAAAAATACTTCTAAGATATTCCCTGTTGTAAAAATCGTTAAAAAACAAACCAACAATTAAATTTTAAACTTTTACTTGCAGAATCGATTTTTGCGATACTCTGGTTTACTTACTCCTTTCGCTTAATATTCCGACCTTCGGAAAAGCATTTGTTATTTCCTTTGTCTCGGTTAAATATGTAACAATACTTTTATATTTTAATTTGTTTTGCCTAAAATGGCTGATGTGAATTTAATGGACTTATTGTTATTGGGAATTTCTTTCATTAGCTCGGTAGAGAAAACTGCTCCATTAGTATTAGTAGACATGCAAAGTTTAAAAAAAACGTAAATACAAAGTAAAAATAAACTAATTGAAAGAGGTATCGGTACAATCAATAAAATTTAAACTCAAGCAGCACAGCTAGAAGACTCCGAACAACTATGTGACCTGACCTGCGCAACAAATACGTTGATACTAATATTATGGCGTGCGGCGATTGCCGATCGCTGCGAACCCCCACCAACGTCTTCTCAAATTCTAACGAATACAATTCGTTCTTAATTGTAGAGAAAGCGCTTTACTGGGAATAAAATGCGTCGCATTGAGAAGATACAATTTATTTCTTAAAAAAATTGCTGCATTCAAAGTAGTTCATTATTCAACAAGCCTGTGCTGCTAATGCAACTGATACCAATAAAAACACTGTTCTAGCAAATCTGGAATTGATATAACACTAAAGCGGGTTTGATACACTAGCAGTTTATTTAATACTAGCGTGTATCCGGCATGCGTTGCAACCCGCTGGTATAAATACAAACCCGATATATTAGTACCCGGCATGCCACTCTCTGAAATTGCACCCGTGCGAAGCCAGGGCGGGTCGCTATTATACATAAAAACCTTCCCCTTGAATCACTCTATCTATTAAAAAAAAACCGCTTCAAAATCCGTTGCGTAGTTTTAAAGATTTAAGCACATAAGACAGGATAGCGACTTTGTTTTATACTATGTTAAGATTTCCCTCGTGTAGAAATGGTATTATACAAATTTTATACATTCTGCAAGTTTGCAGGACCTTCCAACGAAAAGTATGATAAACGTTTTCTGGAATTTCATTTCTGTCATTTGCATCTATAAACTGCTACTTGCAGCTGCAGGCGTCAGACCTAGAGTTCTGTAATCTCACCCTTAGTTTCTACATTTCTTCCGCCTTTTTGATTATTTAAAGTACATTATTATTAGTATTTCACCTTTGTCTTATAAACATGTATTTTATTCTACGTTAAACATCTATTTACGTGTAACGAAATCGTGTCATAAAATATATATTAAGAATAGTATTTATCTAAAAAGTAGGTGCCGGTAGGTAGGTATGTTTAACCGATATTGAATTGAAATAAAGCACCTCTACATATCACTGCATTGTGTAAAACAACACTCTACTAAGGGCAAAGGTTATTCGCTGTAAGAATCGATTTATTAATTTTTTCGCCTTGATTTGTAAAGATTTAATTGATAATTATTATAAAGTAATTCTTTACTTATCACGCATGCTGTTATTTATCCGGTGACGCTTGCAACATTTTGTTTTGTAATTGACGTTCGGTATTATATCATCGTTAATATTTGCAACTTCTCTTGAAAACTGGAACAACTTTGTTTCAGAAACTTATTGACGGCTACTACTCAACTACGATCAACCAAAGATAGACCAGGCATATCGTTCTAATGTCAAAATGCAAAATATGTAGTTTTTACTGTCATCTTAAATGTAATATAATTTTTTAATCAAATGACTGAGTTTTAAGGTTCAAAACTTCAAAACAGCACCCAATTGTTTTAAATTTAATAACCCATTTTACCTACTAAAGGAAATACGCATATATACATTGTTAAATCTATAGCAGAGATGCACTCGTTACCGGAAACAATAAAACCACAATTTTTTAAATTGGGTTTTGTGGTAGATACGCATTTTAATTTTCTGGTATGAATAAATTTACATTAATAACATTTTTCCACTACTAACCTATAACATCGCCATTATTGACCGATTAATTAACGCCAGAAATGGTTTTTCTCTCCCTTGTCAGTTGCTATTGACAACGGTCAATAATAAAGCATTGAAATCCATTATTGACCGATCTATTTAAAACCAGGTAACTTGATTTGTTAATTCCCCAACAAATAACATGAAAGGTGATTTCTTGTGGTAAGGCAACCAACAATACACACTGCCAATATGCCAAAGCAGGTAACTTGATTAAAATATATACCTACCTAATATTTTTTATAATTTATTAATACTGTACAAAATAAAAGTGTTAGTAGTGGAAAAAATATTATATTAACCACGGTTTAGACAGCCTATAGCCCTCGCGCCTAAATCCCTCGTCGCTCCGCTCCTCGTGATTTAAACTTGACGCTCGGGCAATAATGATAGCTGTCTAAACCTTGGTTAATAATATACTATTTCATACAGTTGCATTGATTTGTAAATTAAACCTGAGAAGGTGTTAACTATACTTCAATCTATTAGTAAAGACTTTGGGACGGATAGCTGTTTCCAGGAACCTCAGAAATGCGATGCAGAAACATGTTATATGAAATAATATTTAAAGTAATTAATGCAAGAAGGTGTTAATTCTTTAAGTATAAAAAATCGACTTTACACGTTCTTACACTAAAAGCTTAAATTAATTTTTAATAAAATTGTGACAAAATCTACACTTCATTTAATTAGACTTTTTTACCAATATACAGAACCTCAACATTATTAGTTTTGAAGAAATAGTCCATGCTTAAAATCGAGTTGAAAGTATAAAAAGGAAAGAAAAAACTAAAAGTATTCCTCCACAAAATTTAATAGAACAAAAATTTGTTCCGAGGTCTATACACGTTTCGAACGTTGAAACGTTCATCATCAGGAGACAGAAAAAAGTATTGCTGATGGTTTTAGCAGAAGAGAAAATGATAAGTGGTATAAAACCTTAATGGAGCTTTTATGGAATTAAAAATTGGTGTGTCGAAATGACATCAGCAATACTTTTTTCGGTCTCCTGATGTTGAACGTTTCCACGTTCGAAACATGTAGAGACCTCTGAACAAATTTTTGTTCTATTAAATTTTGTGAAGGAAAACTTTTAGTTTTTTCTTTCCTTTTCATTATTAGTTTTATTTTATTAACATTATAAAAATGTTACCCCTGGTTCTTCAGATACTTCCAGTCACCTTGATGCTCCCCTTTTAACGTTATCTAAACAGATGAATCATTAGAAGAAATATAGCATTTAACAGCTCCAAATGTTATTCTCGTATAAAATGGTATTTCCTGCTCTGTTCAGTCAGTTTGCTGATTAATAAATCGATTGCTTATAGCGACAAAACTTAGACAATTGTTGGTAGTTTTTCTGGGGTTTTACCAATGAACAATTGAATGTGTCGTGATTTTTCTATTAAGTTATTGTACTTCCGTTAAATGTCATTCGTTTATTTTCCATGAGGATGTAAAGTATAGGATGTATGATAAAAAAAAGATCCTATTTGGTTCAGTCATCTATATTATTTTAAATCAATGCCCCGAAGCAGTAATTAGGAAAGGTTCTTTTTTCTGGTATGACAATGCATAGGCATGGGGCACTTATATTTATTAAAGGGCTTAATTGGACGAACTAACTTGAGGAATATTGACGTATTTTATTTAGTATTAGGTGAGTTTGGCTTATTGAATTCCTTAAAAAACTTAGATACGCTTTTAGACTGAAATATATATTTAAAATAAATTAAACATTTTAATATTTTTTCCAAAAAGTTACGTTTTTACATGTATCAGATTGACAAATCAATTAATAAAAATAAGTTAAAGGCCACTTTTCTTACTTTATACTTTTTAATAGCTGCACAGAATATATAGCTTCGCGAATATCGGTCATAAATGACGAAAACTTACACTCATATAATATACCTGCTCCTATCATTATTTAAATAAAATGTAGTTGTTACATAATATTTTAAGGATAGTCCAATACTTTGAGAATATAATGTCCATATTTACATATACCTACATTTCTTACTCTGATATATTTTTAATAATTTTAAATTTAAAAAAATTAACACTTTGTATTTACAAATCCAGTACCACTACCAGGGCGACTTTTTGAAAAATTACAACGGCTATATTTTCTACCTTTAAGAGCAGTAACCCCTTTTACCACAATAAAAATTGCCGAACGTTTTGCTGGTCAAACGAAAAGAAAAAATAAAAATTGGTATTTAGAAAATAATTTCTACTTTAAATACCCCATCCAGAAAAGTAAATGACGATCGAAAATATTCCCAAAGTTTTTTTAAAATTTTTTTTTATTTTTAGTAATTTTGTTATATCTTAAACAATTCTTTATTGGTTAAAAGCAAAATGACTTTCCCGGGTGTAGAATGTTGTACCAAACAATTTTTCTTAAAGCCATTTTTCAATATCGGCCTTACTTTTTTCTCAAAAACGTTGGGCGCGTAAATCTACTTTACACGCTTAAATTCACTTTACGCGCCCAACGTTTTTGAGAAAAAAGTAAGGCCGATATTGAAAAACGGCTTTAAGAAAAATTGTTTGGTACAACATTCTACACCCGGGAAAGTCATTTTGCTTTTGACCAATAAAGAATTGTTTAAGATATTACAAAATTACTAAAAATTTAAAAAAATTCTGAAAAAAATTTTGGGAATATTTTCGATCGTCATTTACTTTTCTGGATGGGGTATTTAAAGTAGAATTCATTTTCTAAATACCAATTTTTTTTTTTTTTCGTTAGACCAGCAAAACGTTCGGCAATTTTCATTGTGGTAAAGGGGGTTACTTCCTCTTAAGAAGATATTACCAAAAAACCAAAATTACTATTTTTACACAAACGCGGGGAAGTAAAAATAAGGGATTTCACATACTATGTTTAATACTATATGTAACAGCAACGCGCTATTCTACTGTGAGACAACGAAAATTGCCAGACCGTTGTGTAGTGATAATATCACGGTAATTTAACCAAGGAAATAGGAGTTATTGCTACCATAGAATGGTTTATAGCCATTATTGCTCTGAATACTCACAGTAATTATCAAGTTCTATTGGGGGTGTGATCTGGATTTATATACTGTATTAGTTCCAACTGGCAGTTGTAATGAAACTTGACATTAATCATAATAATATTTGCTTGCTACGGTTAATAAAGCATGTACATACCACTGAAAATCAGTACACATTAAAACAGCTTCTAGTGTGATATTGTTCTTGTCAGTGGCGGATTTAAAGGGGGGGGCACAGGGGCACGTGCCCCCCCTGTCATAATAATTTCGCACGAACCAACCTAAGCGCAACACCCCAAATTTCAAACACAGTGACAAAGCATTGTACTGTAACAACCAAATATTTTTTGATGCCAAAACTTTACAGCATTTAGAAATGGATATTAAAAATCAGGTTTTCAACGTGGTTTGATAATTAGCGAAAAGATGGCGTAAAAGCACGTTAGATAAAAAGCATACATTTTAGGATTTTAGAATTTGTGTTTTGTTACAGAAAACTGTAATCTGTGGTTTTTTTTACAAAGAAAGTGTATTATTTTGGGGTAGTAAGGACTTATTTTAATAAAAATAAACATGCCAAAACGGCTATGAATGTGGAATATTTGAGAAACAATTTTAGCTCATTAAGTATTGAGCAAAAAATTGAAATTAACATTGAGGGAAGACCTAAACGCGAAATTAACTTGACACAGATCACAAAGTGTAGATCTAGGGACTTTATTGTTATTGATAAGTTTGCTGGAAATAAAACCAGAAGATTGAACTTTACTTTTAAACAATGTACCCGCTAAAGAAAAATAAATTGGCCTTTTTTTATTTTTTTTATCTTATTTCATTTTCAATAAAATAAGTAGGTAATCATACATTTTTAAAATATTTACTAAAAATTATTGACCAAATTTGGGCGTGGTCTTAAAAAATTTTCGCCTGCGGCGCGTTTCGTCCGCGGCGGGCTTTTCGTGCACCCCAAGATAACAAGTAAGTGCCCCCCCTGTCAATTTTTTCTGAATCCGCCACTGGTTCTTGTAGTTTAACATTGCATATGATTATCTATTATGCAACTTGGTTTACTGAAATGGTAAAATTTGTCCATAGATTATAAAGTCCAATACTAATACAATTCGGTTTCGGGGACGCTGTTCTGTTTTCTTAATTGTAGAGAAAACGCTTTACTGGGAACAAAATGCGTCGCATTGAGAAGCTACAATTTATTTCTTAACAAAATTGCTGCATTAAAAGAAATTCTTTATTCAACCAGACTGTGCTGCCAATGGAACTGATTACTACCAATAAAAGCACTGTTCTAGCAAATCTTGAATTGATATAACACTAAAGCAGGTTTGATACACTAGCAATTTATTTAATAGGTATGGGTTAATAAAAAATAAGCTATCTATACAAACGATGTCTTAGCAAACCTTTTGTATTAGATCATTTTCCTCAATATAGAAATGGTTTAGAAAATATAGTCCTTGTAAGTTTTAAAAAAATCACCCTGTATATTAATTAGATTGCAGCCCAATTTCAAATAGAATTTTTGGTTAAGATCCATTTATAATTATTAACCTTAACATTTTTAAAATTCCATGTGAAATAATCACATTTTAGGAGCCTTCATCAATAATATCGTTAATACCCATATAATTTGCATTGTAACAATCATTCAATGTCATCAATGGAATGAATAAGCTCCATAAAAATATGTAACATCCTGTGTATATTTATTAAAGGTCGAAGATTTTTAACTAGATTAAAAAAGTAATTATTGAAATGAGGAAACTGAGACCGGCTATGGTGAAACTAGATAAATTTGAAATATTTATCGGAAAATAACTGGGAAATTTAAAAAAAAATAAGAAACTATAGATTTTTTAAATGTTACACTAAAGAAACGACACGAACTCATAACTCACACACATAATTTACCAGAGACATAAAAGCTTTTCTGTATCTGATTTATTTTTTGCTTTCTCTTTCCCTGAACGCATCCGTTATACATCTTGCAGCCATGAGATAACTTTTATTACGTTATTAGCATTTCGATAGCAATGTCTATCTCCTATCGATTTATTTCACAGATCGATATAAAGGTTAAACATGTTTGGGTTTTCACAAATATCAAGAAAAGTGCAAGTTGATTTAAAAAATGTTTGGTGTACAGTCATAGACATATTATACCTTCAGAGCAATAACAATTGCGCATGTAAATAATGTAATTCCAATTTTATTTATTGAAAAATTCGTAACTAAGCAACCAGTAGAGTAAATGTAACAATTTTCTGCTCACTTACGTAATTATTGACGAGGAATCGAATTACCGAAAAAAATAAATACCTTTCCATTTGACATTTCAAATTTGTCACTAGCCACATAAAATCTGGAGGGGGGGTAAATGTCAAAAATATTTTAAAATTTGTCCCCCAACCTCTCTATCCACGTCCCAAAATTTGACTAAAATATTTCTAGCCGTTTTTCAGATATTGCGTTGTAACACTTTAAAATCCTCACCCTGTATAACTTGTATTGATTTTTACAATTTGGCAAAAACTTGGGTACGTGTAAAACATTTTCAAGCAAAATTTCTTGTTCAAGAATTTGAAAAAGGGTTTGCCCGAGAACTTGACCCGTGGAGTACTGGCTTTATTCAAAGCTTAATGTCGGGGTGCACAGATTTTAACCAAAGAATTAACTAACCAGCCACTTTGACAGAATTAATTTTCTCACAATCGAAGTGGCCCGGTTAACTTCATTTTTGATTTACTAATTTAGTAAATATTTACTAGTCATTGTTTATATTCCAATCTGAGTCACTAAAAGCACAAACGCAATTCTCTAAACTACACAAAAACTAGAAATCCGTAAATACACCATAGCAAAGAAAACCACAAGGAATCCACAGAAAAAACCTTAAAACACAACAACAAAAATGGCGGCTGAGCCGGTTCTTGAGTGTATTTTGAGCATGTCGTTAAAGTAGGACAGGCCGATAACACGAGGTTTGTGCACATGCCCGAGGTGCCCAGAGGAAAGGCAGCTGATCGGCGAGTCCTGTGCTCGGACGTATTTTTTCACCCATAAAATCTAACTTTTGTTTGCGCAGAAGATAAGCTGTACGGGTCTAAATAAGGTATATGTCTACGTGTACAGTATAATAAAATGACGTTTTCTAGTAGTATAGTTACCTGCGAAAACGCCTTTTGATTTTTGATTACCGAAATAGTAAAATTCTGTGTGATTACTATTTTTTTTCTTTTATAAAAATGACTTCTCTTATATAAAAGTCGATTTCAAACAATCTAATGTAGATCGATTAGAAAATCTATCTCACAAAACATCTCTACAATACGGGTAACTTTATAGAGTAAGTAATCATTCTTAAAATGGGTAAAGGTCAATTTAACTGTGGCAATTTTATGGGTTTTGCGTAAAATATGTCACGAAGTCACGATGTTCGCTTGACGCCAATAATTACGCTCCTTTATCGCTGTTTTTTATTACTATGATTGAGCTATTTGAAGCGTATCCATTTAATAGAAATTTAACAAATTGATATTATAATATTCCTAGTACTTAACGCGTGTATAATGTAGACCATAATAAACAAGGCCGTTTACGACGAGTGGTATAATCGTCAGAGTATATTATGGTTTATTATACGCTCACATACATTTAATAACTGCATGAGGATCGTGGTTCGGAGCCTACGTTAAACCGTAGGTCCCCTCGGGACTGGCCCTGGCAGCAAACGAAGAAAAAAAAATCAGAAATAAACAAGCACAGCACCGCGTACCGTGCGAGCAAAACTTATTTGCATCAAAGAGGGCTTGGATTAAAAAACGTAGGGCTTGGTTTAGATCACAATGATATGGGGACGATATATCTAACCAAATCTAGGTTAAAATTTTGTCAAATTCAGATTATGACAAACTAATGAGTAATAAAATAAGTAGACAAATTCAAATTTATTTTTGTTGTTTACAAAATTAACAAAATAAGAATATACAGAAATAATTCACATAACCGGAGAGGTGGAACCAGGCTTCATCCGAAAAAAATATCAGGTCTAATAAATCATTTATTTCCAATACATTTTTGGTAAACCATTGAGAGTAATTCCTTCGTCTTTCAAAATCTGCAGCTTGTATTTCTTGGAATACTTGCACTTTATAAGGAAATAAATTTAGCTGCTTCTTAAAAATAGTCCTACATGTTTGTGTGTACAAATTTGTTGGCGTATTTTGCATTATTTCACGAACGTTTGCAACAAGTTCTTCTGTTCTTACAGATGGTCTTCCTGTTCCTTTTTTTTGTTGTATAGAACATAATTCCCTAAACACAGCCGCGGTTCTTTTCAGACAATGATAAAAATCCCCAGCAATAAAAGCAACGTTAGGAAAATGTTCGTGAAAATTGTCCATGCACAAACCCGGATTGTATTGCCACTCACTATTTACTCTAACCCCGTTTCGAAAATACGCTTCAACCATGAATGTTTTGAGCTGTTCCGTAAAGCCCATTGTGTGAAATGTTCAAGAAATTGGAAAAATTAGCGATGAATCAAATTACTTGTAACGACTGTCAAAGATGACGGAATAACTGATTGATTGTTAATTCAGGTAGTTACTGACACCCAACAGATATTAAGCTCTACGGTTAAGCAGTACGTCCTTAGATGCAAGGCCCTCTTTGATGTAAATAATTTTTGCTCGCACGGTATAAGACAATAGACACTTGAAGTGATCACCGTTAACGTAGACGTAAACGCGACGAGTCTTCATACAGCCTTGCAATGCATAGTTGAAGTACATCTTTCCGTTCGTCCGTAAAATATCAAATGTCAGGTCTTAAAATTCTAACTTCTAACCTAACATTCTAAAGCCGAATCGTATCAGCTTTCTTGTGCTATTCTTCAATAATTATGTTTGTTTTATTTTGCCTCAGTTTTGATGTGAAACTTGGTTGTTAAAATAAAAGTAAAACCGACCTTTTTAATTTTAGGTTAGAAATAGAACAACAAAAGCCAAACAGATGATGGGCAGTCGAGAATCGGATAGGTTCGGCCGCGAATCGGTTCCCTTCGGGTAACGTTAGACGGACCGTGAAAGAACGCAAGTCTACGTAGTCCGTAGAGCACTAACGGAAAAAATATTTTACTGCGGTTGCGCAGATGTCAATTTACACGTTTACGTTTACGTTGATGGCATCACTTCAAGTGTCTATTATAAGAAGTAAGAGATCGTTATTTTCCTAATACACGTAACTTATTTAAATAAATAATCGGATTGTATTATTATTGTGCTATTACATCTAAACCGAAATTTAAAGGTCAAATTTACACTTCCAAAGTGGTACACTAACATTGAAAAGGTTAATGATTTATTAATTTTGTCTTAACAACTTAGAAAGTTTTTTTAAATAAAATATTTCTCCCGTCAAAATGTTTTTTTTTTAATAAATTAATTTGAGATATTTACCGGGTATTTGGTTAAAGATTTCTGCAATTTTTTTATTAGTAAACTAATATTATGATAATAATCAGTTGGCAATTATGTTAAAGAAGGAAATAATTTGTGCTGGCCATGTTTGACGAAATCACATCCCTTCGTCGGTCGACAGAAATTCAGTTTCAGTAGTCAATAATATTTGAAACTTCGAAAAATGCAGCAATTATTTTAAATTGCTTGTTTCTATTAGCCTGTAGTAAAAAATAATAATATGTTAGTATATCGCTCTTTGATAATACAATCTACCTTGATTTCGTTTCTATGATGACAACATTTCGATGTATTGTCGAGTGACAGTTCGTTGATTTTTAATTTGTTGTTTATGTCAGACTTGTTTCGCGAGTGAGCAAATTTAAAAATATAAATTCAGATTTTGAATTATCCGACGCGAAAAATGAGATTCCAGAAGGAATTTTGACTCGACCTTTTTTTTTTTATTTATTTATTTTACGTCGGCCTTTTTCCGCAACGAGGCCAATCACCGACGCCAGGGAATTTGTCACACACTATCTGGTAATTTTGCCGAATCCCTCTTTGTCGAGGGTAGGGTTCTTTAACGTGCCAACATCCATGACACGGGGCCCACAGTTTAACGTCTCTTCCGAAAGACGGCGCCACCTCTTAAACCAAATTCCAAATTTAACATCGACGTTGTCGGCACCGGGAATGGAACCCGGGCCTACGATCTGTGAGGCTGCTGCGCTAACCACTAGACCACAACGTCGACAATTGACTCGACCTGATAAACATTACTTTCCGGTCTTGTAACGTAAATTACTATTCTCGGCAAACGTCCGAATAATACCCACGTCCCGGATGCGTTTTTTTTGAGAAAGCAGCACTTTTCCGGCCCAATTCGGTAAATACAAAAGCGTCCAAGAAGTGGGTACTTTCCAGACGGTTGCCAAAAAAATTGTGTATCCCACACGCCCGGATACTGTTTTTTCGGACTAGCAGACTTTCATCTTGTCTACTCGGCCAAAAAAAACAGTAGTTTTCAGACTTGTTACTTAAATACGTAACAGAAAACTAAATATGCAATATTTTTACCTTCAAGTATACATATTTTTATCCAGTAAACTACCTCTATTAACCTGTTTCTAAATAGACTATGTATTAGTTTATTAGATTGTATTGTAGATTTTTTTTGTATTGTTCGTAACAATGAACACCTTGCGATATAAATGTCAGTTGTTGTTTGTATTTTATATTGTGTAAATGCATTTGTCGTTTTGGCACATTACTCAAAACTAAAAAAGAAAAAGGATTGCTTGCCTATACGATCGATGTTTTGGCACAGTCACATTTGTATGCATCTTAATATCCGTTGGTTTGTGTTTTTCGCACCATGAATTAAATTTAAAGGATCAAAGGAATACCACATATTATTGGGATATTGAAGAACATATCCTACATTGATAAAACGCATTATATACCAACTATATTTTTTGTTAAATAATTGCGACGGCGCACCCAGCACTAAGCCATATCTTAATTTAAAGACGTTTATGTGAAAAAGCCCATTTCCCTTGATCTTAAGTCAACAAAGTAAAATATGAGGAACTCATTTTTCGGTCCTTAACTCCAGTTTAACCTCGACGCTCCCAGCCAAACCTTTTTCTTTTACCAGTATTCTTTAGAAAAGATTTAAAAATCATTGTGCATGATGCATGGAGATACATAACTACCTATTCTCTTTTGTACATTTTTTATTTTAATCGAGTGAATTTTTTTTGCAGTACTTACTAACTTAAAATATCTGCTTTTTATTAGGTAATTTAAATGTCACGATCATATTGGGTCGTTTTAATAAAATTATATACATAAAACGAAATCCTACCACTAATTTCCAGCCAATTTGCGACTGTAAAGTAATGTTTTGCAGTTTTTCCTTCCTTTTTGTGAATTTAATACACGATTTTAAATCAGATATACTAGAGAAAATAACTGTTGTACTTAGGTACTAAATAGCATAGTACCAGTACCCAACTATTTAGTTTTAATACCAATATTAATTTATTACAAAACGATCGAATAATTTGTATATCGGGTTACACTTTTTATCGCCTGTTGATGTCTTTTTAAAAAAAGGTATTTTATGCATTTAATCACCGCTCACTGGCTCAAAGCTTATAAAAAAATTATTTTGTATTGATCTATTTCATCTGTAATGTATTACCCACTCTTTATCTATATAGGGTGTCCATTTTCCAGACGTTTTTGCTATTTTTATAATCTAAAAGAGTTATTTGTTTGCCCAAGTATAGTCAAATATTTAGATGTTGGCTAGGCATTCAATTAGTTCAAAAAGTTATCCATTCCCAATATATCTATGTTTTTTGCTATACGGAGTGTTCATTTGAAGACTTCCCACCTCGATTTTCCTGCTTTAAAATGAAAATGTGGAAAATCGCTCGGACCCGTCGATTTTTATTTCGAGGGGGGCGTCTTTTGCGTATATTGTAAATCTTAAATGGATACCCCTATTTTATATAATTTTTTTGGATTCTGCATAAAATTCTGAACATTTTTTAATACAAGCATTATTAGTCTATACTTAACAGTTTCCGAGATATTGACTCTTGAAAAATGACATTTTTGAACTTTGACAGCGTCTAGCTTTCTAACTGTACGTCTTAGAGCAAAACGGCTTACATGTCCCTATCTTCGATTTTTATTATCTTTCCAATAGTGTAAAAAATTTCTCTGAAAATGTCGTAAACTTATTATTTCTTTTCTAAACCATATGTGTCAGTTTTGACTCCTGCTGGGGTAACTGGGCCGTAACAAGCTTGGTGCCCCAACAGCATTTTACTTCAAACTAAATGAAAGCATCTACACTACTCTAATAAAAAAAACATATTTTTTTTTCTCTCCCCCTCATATTTGATGTCTTTCACACCTCTTCGACATAGTTGAATCAAACTAAAATGTTTTTATCACACACACTTGAACTGATTTCTACAAAGTCCTTTATTTAATACGCTCTGTTTCTTCTCTTCATTTCCCACCCACAGTGGCTTTTCACTGGTCCTTGACCTTTCAGCGTGCTGATATATTTTCCGACGTTTGACTACAAAAGTTTTTCACTCCCCATGCGTGCCATTGAAAGCTCCATTATGGATTAGTTCCACCTTTAATTTTATTCTATTTTCTCTTTTGCTAACAACATCAGCTGTTCATTATATTTGCTTCAATTTCCTAATGGTGAGTGTTTCTACACTCGAAACATGTCGATTCTAGCCTAGCTATTGAATTAAAATTGTGGAGAAAGACTTTATGCTTTTTTTTTCCCTATATCATTCAACTCCACTTTGAGTATGGACTACTTCTTCAAAATTTAAACACATGTTTAATGTTTTTTGCTTTCCCGTTGGAATGGGAAACACGTGTTTTTATACTCGCCAAGGAGCAAGTCTGGACGCGTTCCGAGGCAAACGTTTGCAAATTACACAAATGCCCGCCACTGCCTCACTATTCAGCGACATGTTTTCGTCTCTAGTCTGGATTCACTGGCTACCACGTTTGAACTTAAATGTTTAGGGAAACAACACATCAAACACAAATGTATAAATGTTTTGTTTGCAAGCAAATGTTTCTAAACATTTGTTTGCGGGCAATGTATGTAAGCCTGGACTAGGCTTAAGAAACAAAAATCGTTAATTATTATTCTTTCAGTTTTTTAGTTTTAATTTTCTATACTTATTGTTAGTTAATTAGATTTAGTTCTAATCCATTATAAAGCTAATTATCAGATAATGTGTCAAGCAATTTAAGAATTCCGACCTTAGCAAAGTAATAAATAGGTTATTGTATTTTGTATTCTATTTATGCTGAACGGTGTATTATTATCAGCAATTAATAACCAAATGTGGATTCGTTAAGCACATAAATTCTATAGATGCCAAACTGTCACGATTCTTATCGGTGTCTATTTTGTAATTACATTTAAATTGCAGTGTAGTTTACCATATTGTTTTAATAATATCGATTTAGAGTTAGATTTACAGGGAGACACGGACAAGTTACTAAATAAGGTTAAAAATGGGTCATTGTCAATTTATATTTATTTTTATGGAATATTTCAATGTAAGTATAGATTTGTATTAATTTTTTAAAAGTTAGTAACCTAACTCCAGTTCTAACTTTTTCATACCTTACAACGGTGATCATTCAGGAAGTCAATGGTTTAAAAAAATAATATGGTGTCTATTTATTTCCAAGATAAACTAAATACAAATATTAAAAGGAAAGAAAAACACGAAGTCATCCTCCACAAAGTTTAATAGAAAAATTATTAAATCATAGGTCTCTACATGTTTCGAACGTAGAAACGTTCATCCTCAGGAGACAGAAAATTTTTTATTTTGTGCTGTTGTTGTTAGCAAAAGAGAAACTTAAAAATAGAACCTTAATTGAGCTTTTATGGACTCAAAAATTGAAGTTTAGAAGAAACACGATATGAAGAATATTGGAGATGGTAAAACCATACTGAGTATTTAAAACATTATAAAGTGGACGTAAACCAACCAAGTTACATTGGGAAAAAAGGGAGAACCTTGCCAGGAGGTGTCGAAGATTATTTAAAAACTGTCTTCAGAAATTAGACTTATCGAACATAACTATTCTTTAAGACATTGTGAAGGTGAAAATTTGATAACAACATTTGATATATTCCGTAGGAAAGAGTATTTGGGGTACTGAGGATCATACTCTTTCCTACGGAATATATCAAATGTTGTTATCAAATTTTCACCTTCACAATGTCTTAAAGAATAGTTATGTTCGATAAGTCTGATTTCTGAAGACAGTTTTTAAAAAATCTTCGACACCTTCTGGCAAGGTTTTCCCTTTTTTCCCAATGTAACTTGGTTGGTTTACGTCCACTTTATAATGTTTTAAATACTCAGTATGGTTTTACCATCTCCACTTTTCTTCATATCGTGTTTCTTCTAAACTTCAATTTTTGAGTCCATAAAAGCTCAATTAAGGTTCTATTTTTAAGTTTATCTTTTGCTAACAACAGCACAAAATAAAAAATTTTCTGTCTCCTGAGGATGAACGTTTCTATGTTCGAAACATGTAGAGACCTATGATTTAATAATTTTTCTATTAAACTTTGTGGAGGATGACTTTGTGTTTTTCTTTCCTTTTAATACTTTCAACTCCACTTTAAGTATGGACTATTTCTTCAAATTAAATACAAATAGCTCAAATTAATTTTAGACTATGGAGGCATTCGGCACCTTTTTAGTTTTCTAGCTATCGGTTGTAGCCAAAGGATAGGTAATGGTGGTTCTGACCTGACCCCCCCCCCCCCCCTCCCAGAAGTAGGCACAATTTTCTATTTAAAAATTGCAGACTTTAATTAACAAAAGCAATTTAGCTGGTTTAATTCATATACAGTGTGACCAGTAAAATCCGCATCATATGGGATTTTTTTATTAATAGCTTTATTCGAAATTTGACTTTGGCATCAAGTTCTGCTTCGATCGAGATGAAAATTAAGCAAAAAAATAGTAGTCTCGTGATTCGCATTATCTCTCAAATTTTAATTTTTTCCAAAAAATAATTCAAAAGCGGGGTTATTTCTGAAAATATCGAAAAAAGTTAAATGAAAAGGTTTTTTTAAATGCAGTTTCTAGCCTACATGTAAAATTTCAGCTGCATAAGATTATTTTGATTTTTTACCCATCACTAAAATTTATTTTCCACTTAATGAACACTTTACTGATGACACTGTGTTCTTTTTTGTCTTCATATTAAGGTGGTTTACTTTCAGACACAAACTACGTTTTCAAAAATACTTATTTTATGAAGTTACCTTATACAGGGTCAAAAACAAATAAACTTTGCATCACATGCGACCAAATTTTAATAGCCCAATTTTGATTTTGTAGAAAAACACACATTTAATATGGCGCTACTTTAAAGAAAATGTATCTTTAAAACTACGCAACGGATTTTGAAGCGGTTTTTTTAATAGATAGAGTGATTCAAGAGGAAGGTTTTTATGTATAATACATGCATAATATTGTAGAGAAACACTGATAAATTTAGAGGTTTGTTCGGGTTTGTATTTATAAATCTTGACGTGATGGTGAACTCGCCTTATTATCTCAGAGAAAGCGCTGCAACGCAGGCCGGGTACACGCTAGTCTGAAATAAAGCATTGTCAAAACTAAGAATTTTTATGTAGGTTGCGTTGAGTCTTATTTTGCAAAAGTGGTGCAATTTACAAAATATGGGTAAAAAATCAAAATTATCTTATGAGACTGAAATTTGCATGTGGGCTAGAAACTGCATTTAAAAAAAAACTTTTTCTAATAACTTTTTTCGACATTTTTTTAAAATTTGCTTTAACATTAATCCTATTTTATCCCTTTTAATGCAAATTCCTTATCGGCCGAATTCTCGATAAACTTGGGCGTGGCCTCACCTGCGGCGCATTATGTGTGCCACTCTCCCACTGTATTGGTAGGCTATCAAAAACGAACTCGTTTTGAACCCCCCCCCCCCCTCCCCCTCCCCACCCACAGCCCCATCCAAATGTAACTATTGGAACATCCCTGGTATATTCTTTAGTAACCTGTTAAAACTGCTTACCTTACCTGTTTGTTACAAATATAGTCCGAGGTCAGTGTGAAATTAATAGATAAACATTTAAAGGATTTAAAAGATATTGATTTAAAAAAATAATAAAAAATTAGTGGTTATGTCTGAGAAAGGGCACTCGTGCATGAAAATAATCAATTATTGTTATAAGCGAATACATTAGGTGCTCGCTGAAGTGTGGCAAAAGACGCATTTTATATCAAATACATATAAATATTTATAAAGAAATAAAAAATAATCGAATATCCAGTTTTTTACTTCATGTTTACATTCTAAAGCTAGGAAAAGTTCTATCACAGTCGCTCTTTCCCTAGAAATATGTATAAGGTCGCCTGTTTTTCTGATAGTACGACCAATTTTAGACACCCTGTATAATATAAAACATTCATTTAGTAATAGTCTAAATAAATATTATTATTCATTTAAATTTAATTGATTGATGACTACTGCAAAATTACTTCATTCATATTTACCTAATTGCTAATTTTTTTTCTGCGGTACGTAGTACACCTCTGTTATTAAATATTTATTTTAACAGACATTCAATTAATTGCTAATCAATTAATAATTTCTCTAGCATTTTGTTTAATCAAACATTTAAACAGGGCATTACTGCGAATACGATGAATTGTTAAAAAGTTATTGAACATAAACGAAGAAATCATTTGACCATCAAAACCTTTCTTCCGAAACTAATGCATAATTATAATATATTATTTGACAAGCATATAATGTAGGCCATAATAAACGAGGAAGATTATACTCTTTTTCTTAAAGCCTGACAGCACAGCTGAGGGTCATGAGTCGTAAAACCTCAATAAACCATAAGCGTAACAATAACAGGTACCTGATCTTAAGTAATTAAATTATCTATTATTGCATAGGTATACAGGTACGTGGCTTATGTCATAGAATATTTCCAACTTCAAGTGAGGTAGTTTAGTTTTATTTTTAAAATATATATCTTAACATAGCATAAAACAAAGGAGCTGTCGCCCGTCTGTCCCTATTCATATGAGCGTAAATCTTTAAAACTACGCAACGGATTTTGAAGCGGTTTTTTTAATAGATAGAGTGATTCAAGGGGAAGGTTTTTATGTATAACTAGCGACCCGCCCCGGCTTCGCACGGGTGCAATTTCAGAAAGTGGCATGCCGGGCACTAATATATCGGGTTTGTTCGGGTTTGCATTTATACCAGCGGGTTGCAACGCATGCCGGGTACACGCTAGTTATATTATAAAAATAATACAAAAATGGCGAATAATTATTCGCGAGTGTTTTGTAAAGGCAGTGGCGCACCCAGGGGGGGGGGGGGCCAAGGGGGCCTTGGCCCCCCCCAAAACCCCCAATGAAATAAAAATTATGAAAGTGGATAAGTATTTTAAAAAGTCAATTTTCTTAGATTTACCTCACGGGCCTCGTTTGAGGGGGGCCAGGTGGGGCATTTGCCCCCCTCCCCCTGGAAGTTGACTTGTTGACAAAAGTTGACTTATTGAGGTTTAATATGGTTTGATTGAATTTATGAATTTATTATTTCGAGTTTTCCTTTATATTTTTGTTATTATTTTGGGGTAGTAAAGACTTATTTTAATAAAAATAAACAGTTTTAATGCCAAAACGACTATGAATGTTTGAGAAACAATTTTAGCTCATTAAGTATTGAGCAAAAAATTGAAATTAAAATTAAGGGAAGACCTAAACTCTCGAAATTAACTTGATACATACCACAAAGTGTAAATCTAGGAACTTTATTGTTATTGATAAGTTTGCTGCAAATAAAAACAGATGAATGAACTTTACTTTTAAACAATGTACCCACTAATGAAAAATAAATTAGCCTTTCTATTTTTTATCTTATTTCATTTTCAATAGAATAAGAAGGTAATCATAAATTTTTAAAATATTTACTATATTAATTATTGACCAAATTTGGGCGTGGCCTTAAAAAAATTTCGCCTGCGGCGCATTTTACCTACAGCAGGCTTTTAGTACACCCCCAAGTTAACAAGCCGTCAATGCCCCCCCCCCCCCCTAAGAAACCGTTTAACGACTCCCATGACTAGGCTATTGCGATCTTCCCTGCAAGAGTACCTGTTAAAAAAGCTCCAAAGTTCTAGAAAAATGCGTAACTTAAAAGTTTATTAAAATATTTGCTTCCAGCACTGGTTGACGGGCCCCCCCTAACATAAAATCCTGGGTGCGCCGCTGATGAGGATGTGAAAAGTATCATAAGAAGTAAAGTGCATAATTTTTATTTCAATAGAGAGATCCCAACGACTTTAATGGCAGACCTGTTCTCTTAAAACGATAAACTATTTCACTATCACCTTGTTTTGTGAATGTATAGTATCGGCTAGAACTAAATCAGATAAAGTTTTTACTATGTATAATTTATTTACATCACGGGCAGGAAACAAAAGGAATTTATAATTCATAAATAAAAACCTAAGCGACCGCCACTGTCCGAAGATTTATTCTAAATCATCGGCTTGCCTTATCGTAACAATTTTACGACTCTATTGTGAAAGGTAAAATTAGGGGTGCGCCCATCTATATAGTGCTTAAACTAGGATTGGGATTTGAGACTGGGCGTTGGTTAATCAGTGAGTCAGTGAGTCAATCACTTTGCAATTTTATATAATATTATAGATTATAAATTATAATTGTACGTGTTGTATTACGCATAGCGTAATGCTTTTACTATCATAATCATAAGTATTAGACGCGTTATGTTTATAGATAAAATAACTAATGATTGTTATTATGTATCAAATGCAATGATTGCAATGTTACAATAAAATCACCTCGTAACAAAATAAAATCTATTATTAGCGACATGTAATCCGCTTTTACATAATATTTTCAAGTCGCGATTCTTACGATTAGTCAGAGGATTTCCAGTTTTTATTCAATTATAGAGGAAGATCGCCATACTTGACCTTCGGGCGTCTACATACACATATATACCAACTGATTTTCAATTTTCTATTTTTAATTTAGTGTTTGCATGAATACTCCGCGGAAAACCATGCACGAGTACTAACAGGATTAAAAAATAATTTGTGTTAATTAATTTTGTCGCGGGAACTGCCTTGAAAACGTAGAAAAATGTTCAAAAAAAAGTGTTAAATAAGTGCAGAAACTGGAATTTAATCAATACTATTCAATATTAATTAGTACAGATTAGTATAAGTTGAGCTTTTATGTGATCAGTATCTTAGGAAAAATGTGTGCTCTGGTGTACAAAAAATTGGTCTCTGGTTTTTTGGTAAGTTAATGATTAAATAATGTAAATTGTTATGGGATATAACTAATATATAACCATACAGCACCTAGGGGCAGTAGACTTGAAAATAGATCATTTATCAATGCTCAAGTTCTTACGATGCGAACAAAGACTGATAATAATAGGCTGACAAGCAAAAGCGGGGCGCAGGCTAGCCACAAAGGCTACTCTACTGAACCCCACACTGCTTGCTAAAATAATAATAAGAAATATATATAAAAAATTATGAATGTACAGATATTATATAAATATCGTAGAAAGGAGAAATAAAAAAAAATTGGTTCAAATAGTTAACATTCTAGAAAAACTAAAAATACACTACATTCTAACCTGATGGAGAAGACGACAAATACATGATTTGAAGAATGACCTGCAAAACATTGACAAAAATAATAATTTAACAAGAATAATTAACGAAGTTGTTCATTTTGAAAACTGAGTAGATATTTTTTATATTGCAATTTAAATTTGTTACTGTTAAGGAAAACCATTTCATTAGGTAAGGAGTTGTACAATTTAACAGAGTTGTAGAGGTAAATGATCTCTGAAACATGGCACTCTGATGTTGAGGCACCGTCAAGCTATGTGTATATTTTCACAAAATACAAACCTACTTTGAAAAGAAAGAGGCAGATCCGGATTATTTAGAGTTTATTCCAAAAAATTCCCCAAATGTAAAGTTCTACGATTGTTCATTACTAGCCACTTGAGATTTTTAAACGTATGAAAAATATGATCAAATTTTCGAAGTCCAAAAATAAGGCGTGAGCATGTATTCTGTACCCTTTGTATCCTATTCCTATCTACTACATCAAGGCATGGCCCATAAATGAAATCACAGTAGTTAAAGCTGGATAAAACGAGACTCTCACAGAGCATTTTATGCAATTTAAAATTTAGGATATGACGGTTGTTGTATAGTACTCTTAAAGATTTAAATTCGTTTTTTCATATACTCCCTAAACCTTAGTTCAGTATCCAGGATTATACCCAGATTTTTAGCTGTTTTAACTACGGGGAGCATAACACCATCAATAACTATATTGATATTATCATTCAAAAAGCTAATTTTATTCTTATTTCCAAAAGCATCAAGAATTACTTTAATTGATTCAACCTTAGATTGTGATCCAGAGAAAGTTGATTTAACATCCTTAACTCTTCGTTAAGCAAATTGGATGCGTTTATACAGGGTTCCCCATTTAAAACGAAACAGGCTAAATATCTGGTTCCACGTTAATTTAAAAAAAAAAACGCTCGGACCCGTCGATTTTTATTTTGAGGGGGTCATCTTTTTCGTATATTGTCAATCTTGTTACTTCAAGCCCCTAGGAGGGAGGGGGGGGGGGGGGTAAGATCTAAATATTAAATGGATACCCCTATTTTATATAATTTTTTTGGATTCTGCATAAAATTCTGAACATTTTTTAATAAAAGCATTATTAGTCTATACTTAACAGTTTCCGAGATATTTACTCTTGAAAAATAACATTTTTGAACTTTGACAGCGTCTAGCTTTCTAACTGTACGGTTTAGAGCAAAACGGCTTACGTGTCCCTATCTTCGATTTTTATTATATTTCCAATAGTGTCAAGTTCCGGTCAAACCGGAAGTACTATATTTCTTACATCCGGTTTAACCGAAAGTTCACACTATTGGAAAGATAATAAAAATCGAAGATAAGGACATGTAAGCCGTTTTGCTCTAAGACGTACAGTTAGAAAGCTAGACGCTGTCAAAGTTCAAAAATTTCATTTTTCAAGAGTAAATATCTCGGAAACTGTTAAGTATAGACTAATAATGCTTTTATTAAAAAATGTTCAGAATTTTATGCAGAATCCAAAAAAATTATATAAAATAGGGGTATCCATTTAAGATTTAGATCTTACCCCCCTCCCTCCTAGGGGCTTGAAGTAACAAGATTGACAATATACGCAAAAGATGTCCCCCTCGAAATAAAAATCGACGGGTCCGAGCGATTTTCCACATTTTCATTTTAAAGCAGGAAAATCGAGGTGGAAAGTTTTCAAATGAACACCCTGTATGTACATTTAAGTAGTTAACAAAAAAATGCGTACTTTTACTTTAAATTTTTAATCGATGCTGTAAGACTTATTATAAATATTTTTCAAACGGTAATATGTCTGTGATTAAATGAATCATTAACGACCATTACCTAACTTAAGTAATATTCTTAGACATGGCTATTGCAGAAGTAATTATTATAACTTTACGAGTTTTTGTGTCTAAAACACTGAATGATAAAAATACAAATACGCATGGATTATTATAAATTTTGCACGTTCTGCCAGTATAATATATTATCAGGGCTATAAGTAGCAACTCAATGGTGTTCAAATAGACTATAGTCTAATTTTGTATTTCAAATCTTCAATCTATTTTGGTAAACTTTTTTCTTTAAATATTCCCAAAGAAAATAGTCTAGATGCGTTAAGTCTGGGGACCTTGGCGGCCATACAATTCTACCACGTCGTCCAATTCAGCGACCTGGAAATATCTCATCTAAATATCTTCTCACATTGACACCAAAATGCGGGGAGCACCATCTTGCTAAAACCAATAAATTGTTTCATTAGGTATATCTGGATCTACTTCGTTGGGAAAAATTACAGCTATAGCAGGCATCAACTCGAATGTTAAGAAATCCAGGTACCCTTTAACTGTGAGGTTTCCTTCAAAAAAGAATAACCCCAGAATTCGGTTATTAATGATACCTGCCCATACATTTACTTTTTGAGGCCGCTGAGTATGCGCTTCAAATATCCATCGTGGATTTTCTTGACTCCAGAAACGATAATCATGTCTGTTAATCACCCGGTTTAAATAGAAAGTAGCCTCATCCGAAAATAATATTATATTCTTTGGCAACCTATCGTCATTATCGTCGCCATTTTGAAATAGCTTGGCAGAATCGCGGCAAAATGTATCAGCATACTGTACTAGATATTAGCTTTCAAATGATGTATGACAAGCTGTATGTTTCCATTTTACAAAAAGGTCGATGTCGTCATATCTTTGACAAATGTCTATAAAAAAAACAAACGAATAACGTCAAAGTGTGAGCATATATAAAACTAAATTAACGTATCTGAGCGTTTTCCCCAAAAGTTACAGGTTAAGAATATATTACTTTTATTCCGGACTTCTGGGCAACCCTGTATATTATATTCTGTGTCCAAACTATACCCTGTTTTGAGCAAGATCAATACCTTATCCATATACAAAATTTCGTCATTAAGTAGTTTTCAAACTTTCGAGCCAACAGACAGGTAGATTGTCAATTGAAACATGTTTCTCGTGATCTATTCTAAGGAATCTTTTAAGCGTTGACATTGAATAACATCAGAAGCATTTTAAACGAGTAAGACATTTCAAAAATACAGGCGCTGATTAATTGGTTAAGTTAAATAAAGTGCCAAAAGACTTAAAAATCCCTGGTAAATAAAGTATAAGTAAAAGTGACCCAACACACACCCCGAAGCCTTTTTAATTTGCAACTAATGGTTTTTCTATCACCTGATTCAGTTATCCGTGATGTCTTATTCTTAAGTCTACATAATATTTTTTTTTAGCTTTCGCTTTTTCTATTATACGCCTCAAACTATAAACTAGTGGCCAGACTTTTACTTTCTTAATTTACATAATTACGTTTATACGTTTTTAAAATGTTATTTCTGTGTCATATGAAGATTATAAGAAATAATGTTTAAGTTTACTTAATGATTTTGTTGTTAAAATGCCTTAAACTAAATTCCAGTTATTTAGTCGGGCCAAAATAATAGAGAGGTTCGCCGAGAACGTTAAATTAAAACCAGTAAAGTAGGTTTTCTATTGCCTGACAGCTAAGAACCCTTACTAAAAATGCAAAACACAAATTTTAGCTTACCGGGTAAACATATTATTTTTCGCCTGAAAGTATATCTTTTTAGTAACAATACAGGTAGTTTAAACACCATATAAATTAGCACACCCCTAATTTTACCTTTCACAATAGGGTCGTAAAATTGTAACAATAGGGCAAGCCGATGATTTAGAATAAATCTTCGGACAGTGGCGGTCGTTTAGATTTTTATTTATAAAATATAAATTCCTTTTGTTTCCTGCCCGTGTTGTAAATAAATTATACATAGTAAAAACTTTACCTGATTTAGTTCTAGCCGATACTACATTAACAAAACAGATAGTGAAATAGTGTATCGTTTTAAGAGAACAGGTCTGCCGAAAAATTCGAGCGTTTTAGCCCATTTTTTTAATGAAGTTACCTGTCCTCTTAAATTGTAAAATTATGGTAGGTACGTACAGGGTCTTCCAACGAGGACTGAACAGGGGCTCATTTTGGAGCTTCCTTGTATTTAAAGAAAAATCCAAAATAGCCAATCGATGTACTTTTTCCTGCAGAATTCAAAAATGAAACCAAAAATTTATTTGAACCAGAAACAAAAGAGTCACGATATGGATAAGGTGTTTTTTAAATGGAACATAGCTTTTTTGATACGATTTTTGGAACGAGTGATTTTTTTTGTCCGTTCTGATTAAAATATTTAATATTGTGACAGCTATTTTTATTAAATTTTAATGTTTTATCCAGTATAATTTAACTTTAACCTGTTTGAAACATACACTAGGTAATAAAGGTATAATCACCTTTGAATCCTTCAAAGTCATTTCGGCAATATTATAGTAAATTTGTCAAATTTTTTGACTTTGAAGGATTCAAAGGTGATTATACCTTTATTACCTAGTGTATGTTTCAAACAGGTTAAAGTTAAATTATACTGGATAAAACATTAAAATTTAATAAAAATAGCTGTCACAATATTAAATATTTTAATCAGAACGGACAAAAAAAAATCACTCGTTCCAAAAATCGTATAAAAAAAGCTATGTTCCATTTAAAAAACACCTTATCCATATCGTAACTATTTTGTTTCTGGTTCAAATAAATTTTTGGTTTCATTTTTAAATTCTGCAGGAAAAAGTACATCGATTGGCTATTTTGGATTTTTCTTTAAATACAAGGAAGCTCAAAAATGAGCCCCTGTTCAGTCCTCGTTGGAAGACTCTGTACTTATTTTCATTTTTTTTTTTTGGTTTCTATTACGTAATTTTTATATTTTATATTTATTCGTATGTAGTTTTTAAGGTGTGCAAAAAAGATTTGTATATTTAACTGAATTAATTTTATTTTCTCAATACAAAAACAGTTCATACTTAAAAGAGTTAACTTCTATATCTGCTCATATCTCTTAGATACTCTCGTCTCCAAAAAAAATATATCTTTTCTATCCAATAACATTGACTTTCGGTTGTGTTTTTCCCATTTATTATGACCATCATAATAGCACTCAGTGCCATTATGAATTCATAATAACATCCAAATGTTAAGATACAAAAACAAAAAGAAAGTCGGTGCAAACTATTTATTTCTTATTATTACTTAGAAAAACGGATTGCATTTATTTATTGTAAATATTCGAGGGGACACTTTCGGATTCAGAATCTTCCATATTTAAATTATTTTTGGCCAACACTTTGCATACAATAGAAAATTAGCTTGTTGTCAAAATCGAAATTGAAACAATCAAAAATGCGGTTACCATGATATCGACTAATATGGACACCTGAAAATTTTAAAAATTACGAAAACGTTATCTGATATCAATGAAATTTAGACGAATAAAATCTGTTTGCACTGTTGTAGATTAAATTTTGAATGATACACGTTCGATATGAACTTTGTTAATGAAACTTGTGCAATTAAACCACTCGGCTACGTTGCACACCTTTCATTATAGTATAGTGTTCATATCGAACTAGTATCATTAATAACTATAATAATAACACGCACATGTCCAATAAGTTTAATATACATTTTGCAATTTTTTCAATTAATCCAATGTAAATAATATTTTTTTTAAACTAAATATTTAAACAAAAAGACTCTTAACAACTTTACAGAACCACACAAGATTTAAGGACGAGCTGCACTTAGTTTACAAACATTTCAAAATAAGTTTCAAGGAGTACAAGAAGATAAAACAATAAAATATTTTCTAATAAGTACAGTGGTGGAGTTTTCTGCAAAAAATGTTAGCCATGTCAAATTTAAATAGCATGAGAAAAGGTACTACTATTAAATCTCTCAATACTGGCACTGGCTGAAGGCTATGCCTAGCTGATTCAAAAATGAAGTTGGTGTGATTCTTAGATGCATAAAATAAAAAATATTCAGCGAGTTTCGTATTCCATTCCAGACCAGACACAATAAGTCAATTTAAGGTTGAATTCTCAACGTCATTCAATCTATTGCCAACCTATAACCTATTTCGCGTTGATTTTTTGAGTTTATTATTTTAATAACTAACATTTAAAGAAAACTAATATCGTCGGTACATTATTTAGGTAGCATCTGATATATTACAAAAATTTCAATTTATTTCATTGCTAATTTTGGGAGAATTGTATAGTGAAAGAACAATGAGTGACAATGACATAATAATGTTAAAAAAAATCTTACCCGATATTTTTCGCTATACAATTCTCCTAAAATAAGTTATGAAATTCCTTGATATTTATTAAATATGTCAATTATTACCTATAGAATATCAAGTCGATACTGATTTTCTTTAAATTTTGTATAAAAGCTAGAAAACATAAATAAATCTACGCGAAATAGGTTATAGGTTGGCAAGCATGTTGATACTCCCACCTTAAGCTCAGCGTATTATTCTAGAGAAAAAATGGTTGTATACCTTTACATTTGACGTCTTTTCGGCCTGTTATGATAGAGAGAATGAGAAATCTATCTTGTTTAGTCGTCGTTGATTGTAAGTATAATAATTAATTAGTATAGTATACCTACGCCAATGAATGGGCAATAAATGTTCATGATCTTATCTAAAAGTCGTAAAGACATTTGAAATAAACATTTACAAAATTTTATGGGTTATTTAGTTAAAACTCTAATGGGTTTGATATTGTCGTTGATTTGTAGGAACGATAATGTCGTGACTTTAAATGACAGTGTACGTTTAGGCGTGGGTGCTCCAAAAACATCTGTCAAATAATCCAGTTGTAGACGGTCAAAAAACATAATTTTAATGAGCTACAAGTGAATGGTCGTATAAAGTACAAAATATCCGCTAATATCCATAAAAATATGTCAGGGGAGTGCGACATGTCCCACAGCAAGGGCGAACTTAAGGTTGCATTCTCAACGTCATTCAATCTATTGCCAACCTATAACCTATTTCGCGTTGATTTTTTGAGTTTATTATTTTAACAACTAACATTTAAAGAAAATCAATATCGTCGGTTCATTATTTAGGTAGTATCTGATATATAACAAAAATATCAATTTATTTCATTGCTAATTTTGGGAGAATTGTATAGTGAAAGAACAATGAGTGACAATGACATAATAATGTTAAAAAAAATCTTACCCGTTATTTTTCGCTATACAATTCTTCTAAAATAAGTTATGAAATTCCTTGATATTTATTAAATATGTCAATTATTACCTATAGAATATCAAGCCGATACTGATTTTCTTTAAATTTTGTATAAAAGCTAGAAAACATAAATAAATCTACGCGAAATAGGTTATAGGTTGGCAAGCATGTTGATACTCCTACCTTAAGGGCAGGGCAAAGGACGCCCCCCCTCGAGATGTTTGCATAAACGATTTGAAAATAATTATATGGAAATTAATGTTTTAATAACGTTTTAAAATATTTGCCATTTATATAGGTACTTATATACCGGGTGTTTCTCAAAAGACGTTCACCCCTATAACTTTTCTGTATTCATAGATATTAAAATGAAATTTTGAGAATATGCATGAGAGATGAGTCTGCATTTGTTGGCATAATTCAGTTTGTTAGCAGTTCAATC
This sequence comes from Polydrusus pterygomalis, assembly GCA_963969555.1. Taxonomy (NCBI): domain Eukaryota; kingdom Metazoa; phylum Arthropoda; class Insecta; order Coleoptera; family Curculionidae; genus Polydrusus; species Polydrusus pterygomalis. Next base: position 55,221,157 of record OZ018381.1, read on the forward strand.
TAGAGTGCTACAAATTAATTAAATCTGTTAATTTATAGTCAAGTAGTATATGAAAATTAAAATTATGTCATAATAATTGACTTTCTAGGTTTCACAAGCGTTTAAAAAATTAAATTTTGTTTCCTTGACGTTTACCTACTCCATTTTTCCAAATGGAACGAGCATTTTTTTCCCAACAACTTGATACTTTACGATCCTATGCTATTTTATAATCGACACGAAAAAATTTGCCTTAAGTCCCAATCGCAAATTTAAAAGCGTTATGCATTATTGCCGCCCTCTCTTTTCTAATAGTATATTAAAGTACACGTTTCATGAGAAGCGGTTGTAGCGCACGCGTCTATTTTAAAAAACGAGCCACGAAGTGGCGAGTTTTTTAATTGACACGTGCGCTAAAACGCCTTATGAACCACGTGCTTTATACTATTTTTTCTATTTGTAGTTTTTCAATAAAAAATACATATTTAAAAAGAAAATAAATCCGCAAATTTTTGTCTAAATTTTATGTTGGTAATACTATTTTTTTATCATAGTAACCTCTGGGCAACAAAAATTATTTTGCGAACTGTCATTTTTTGATTTATTGACCCATTTTCACCACGAGGTTCTAAAGTTATTTTAGCGATATGAGATTCGAAATTGGACGGAATACGTTGTGTGATCCTTGTACATTCGGTACATATACAGAGCGTTCGGAAATTCGGGCGATTTTGCTAATTTTTTTTGAATTTCAAAAGACGTGATTTTACGTCAATTTTTCAATTTCAATGTTACCAACATCAAATAAAGAAAATACGCGTATCGAAATAGCTTCATTATGAATTTCATTTCAAGTTCATAATGAACTTATTATGAACGTCAAATAGAAAAAGAAATATAAAGGCGACTTTAAAAAACAATGGAATATCTTTTTAAATTAAAATTGTAATGTCATTCGTTTATTAAACTTACATTGTAAATCAGATAAAATGGTTAGTTTTACGAGAAATAAACAAATTAATATGCTCCTAATTTTTGGAGTGACCAGAAAAATTCTTCTGAAGCCGCAAGATTGTATGTATTGTATGTTTTATAAACAAATGACATTACAACCTTAAATTAAAGCCATATTGCTTTTCAAAAATGATATAACACGTCAAAAAATAACAAGTGAGGTGTCATTTTACTTAGAATGTTATGCTGAATCCCAGTAAGTAAAAATATACAAGATGTCTCATTTAAAAAGTCAAGGTCACTTCCGGTCAAACCGGAAGTGCTAACAAATTGAAAAATAAGCCAATAAATGCAGACTCATCTTTTATTCATAATCTCAATATTTCATTTTAATATCTATAAATACAAAAAAGTTATAGGGGTGAACGTCTTTTGAGAAACACCCGGTATAGTAGATTGTACAATTATTGTGGTGGCTTTTGAAGGGAGGCGCTTGCTTTTTTTAGATACAGAATAATTCTATCTCCATCCCAAAAAGCTCAAAACGCCTTTGACTTAATACCTAATTTACGATTTGCTTGCGTCCCCCTAAGATCAAATTCTAAATCCGCCCCTGGTCCACAGTTAGCAGATTAAATGCTATAGCTGCTCGTTATTGAAGCGGCTCCCGCTGTGCGCAAAAAGGTAGCGTAAGAACGATAAGTAGTAATAATAGGAGGAAAAAAAACGACGCACTAAACAATAAAAAAAAAAACGTAAATGCTTCGACAAATGAAAGTCAATGTTCCAATCGCCTTGACACACCCGCCAGCCTGCGGTACCGGGTTCAGTTTTTCACTTTCCGGTACCGAATTCTAGAGGTACCCATGCTTGGTTACCGAGCGACTTTAAAAAGTTCTATTTGACTTGCTTCATCGCATTTGAAGCAAAACCAATTTTTGGGGCCATCCGATTTTTTTAGTTTAAAGCATATCAAACTATATAAGAAGGACGGATGTCCGAGAAAAGTTGACAGCCCTGCTTTAGACGTCTTGGAGGTGGTTAGGGTGGTTTGGCCGCCATTGTGGAGTTGATCGTAACTCTAACCTTAAATATGTCGTTATAATGCAGCGCCTCGGCAACAGATGTCTCAAATTGACTGATGTGATGTCGTGGTGTTGCCGCATATCTTATTTTATTGGAATTTTTAATGATATAAGCATTTTTAACAGACAATAAAATAGGAGGTTCTCAATTCCAGCCGAATGTATGTTTTCGATAATAATATGTACGCTGATTACTCCGGGGTAATTGGACCGATTTTCACAATGATTTTACCATTGCATTGGGTGTTAAATGTTAAACAAATAAAAGTAGATAAAAAGCGACAGCAAGTATACCTAATAATATTAAAGTATAAGTGGATATTAAGGTATTTTAAACACGCGCGATTTTGCAAGCACGACGGCGCAGCCGGAGTGCTTGAAATAGAGCAAGTGTTTTAAAGACCAGTTATCCACGAATACTTTACATTATTTTTTTTTATTGGTACACTTATTGGTATTTATATTACAAAAAATGGAAATAATAACTTAGTAAGTAATTGAAATGGTCGAATTCGTGATGTGATATACCTCTGTCGTTGTCATGAAAATAAGGAGAACAAAAAAATAACTTCCAATCTGTCACATAAGATTCATTGTTGTCACCGTTGACATTGGTTGTGTATTGCTTAAAAAAATATTTTATTTGAAGTTAAAAGGTAATTCTGTCAAATCAATAATTAAAAAGTTGATTTATTTAGACTTCACGTTTCACGGGTTGTTGATGTTGCCATGGTAACTTTAAAACACGCGCGTTTTTGAAAGTGGGATTTAAACACGCTGAGGCGTACTTTAAATAAGCGAAATAGGGTATCAATAAAAAAATAGATTTTATTTCGTCGAAAAATAGCAAAATACGTAATACACTAATACAAACAAACTGGATGATTCTTAAGTAAGAAAGAAAAACGAAAACCTACTTATTTTAACCATTTTGAAAAGTAGTAATAATTGCAAATAAAAACCAAGTTATACAAACGAACCGCACATCATTCAAATTTTACCCAACATATACGTTGTAGCCTAGGTATGTATTGAATAGTGAGAGTCGTCATTTATTTCTGTTAGAAATAGAATACATGGCGGTCAATATGTCATTGTTTTCATGTAATTAACGTTGGGACGTCAAATAAAGGTTGAAAATATTATAAGCTACAAAGCAATTAAAAATGAGGACATTTTTAAGTCTAGACTATTATACTATAGGTAGGAAAATAAATGTAAGCTACTTAAATCTAGGATAGGTGTAGGTACTTATGTGAAATCAAGTTTTACGATAAGCTATAAAAATAAATTTAAAAAACTCATGCAGCAAGTCAAACAGACAGGCGGCAACAATGTTTTAAGCAGTGAAAAGGCTAGTCGCTTTCTTGTTGGTGAACTCATTGTGCCATCTATGAATTCAACGTAGCAGATTTAGGAAATCGGCTCATATGGCCTTCTTATAGTTTGATATTTGATATTCAATGTTTGAAGATATTGAGAGGCGCCTTCAGCTGTGTTTCAACAAAAATAATGAAAAAAAAAAGAGATTCTCTTTTGAAGGTACCTTAGAATTATGTCTTATCATTTTACAAAAAACAGTTAGTTTTACTGTAGATTAAGAGAATGCATGTGACAAACCTAGGTGTGGCTCCTGTTTTTTACATAAACCTGATAACAAAATCGCGTCTTGCTATCATTTTGTTGCAAAAAAATATACCTTTGGTGTTGTTATTATCATGGGTAAGATAGATAGTGTGACAATGACATATATTATATGTAAGTACTGGAAAATGCTATGATGTCATGGTGTAATCAAGAAGACGCTTCATAATCATAATAAAAATGTGGCCAATTACATCATATTATTTTAAATTTTCATACTAATTAACTCATAATATCCGGTATGAAATTCGACAGATTGGTTCGTTTTTTACCTATAATGTTATTGACTTTTGAAACAATAATCGCCAAAATTTTGGTAATTCATAACAGTAAACCGTTGGTTATAGATAGATATCATTTTGCAAAAAAAAAATCATTTTCTGGTAAATATTGCATAGCAAACCCAATTCTTTGTTCCTTATCACTATTTTTTAAAAACGGTTTGGATGCAGCTGTTCGATTTCTTAATTCGGAACATTGTCTTACTCGGCGTTGCGCAGTTCTAGATGAAGCAGGGGATCCTGTTATGTACATAGCGGATACTGCAGTTTCAAATGGATTTTGCCTTAAATACTCCACCAAATGTCGGTCTTCTTCATTTGATGATTTTCTATTATTTAAACCAGACCCAACAGACCTTTCAAGTGTTTGATGATTGCGCCATTTTTTTACAATTCCTTAAACAGTACTTCTAGGTACTCTAAAATGATCAGCTATTTTTCCATAAGACCACCCTATTTCTACTAAACATATTATTCTTGCATTTTCAATATTACTGAAATGAGGCATTTTTAAATCAAATAAGATAATGACAATACTTTGACAGATATCATCACAATTAACACGTTACAAAGGTAATAAAGGTAATTACTCAATTACAGTGTCACAGTTTAGTGTACGAAATTATCTGTCGTCAACTGTACAGGTATTTTTTCGTGTATGTACAGGGTCTTCCAACGAGGACTGAACAGGGGCTCATTTTTGAGCTTCCTTGTATTTAAAGAAAAATCCAAAATAGCCAATCGATGTACTTTTTCCTGCAGAATTCAAAAATGAAACCAAAAATTTATTTGAACCAGAAACAAAAGAGTTACGCTATGGATAAGGTGTTTTTTAAATGGAACATAGCTTTTTTTATACGATTTTTGGAACGAGTGATTTTTTTTTGTCCGTTCTGATTAAAATATTTAATATTGTGACAGCTATTTTTATTAAATTTTAATGTTTTATCCAATATAATTTAGCTTTAACCTGTTTGAAACATACACTAGGTAATAAAGGTATGATCACCTTTAAATCCTTCAAAGTCATTTCGGCAATATTATAGTAAATTTGTGATTTTTTTTGACTTTGAAGGATTCAAAGGTGATTATACCTTTATTACCTAGTGTATGTTACAAACAGGTTAAAGTTAAATTATACTGGATAAAACATTAAAATTTAATCAAAATAGCTGTCACAATATTAAATATTTTAATCAGAACGGACAAAAAAAAATCACTCGTTCCAAAAATCGTATAAAAAAAGGTATGTTCCATTTAAAAAACACCTTATCCATAGCGTAACTCTTTTGTTTCTGGTTCAAATAAATTTTTGGTTTCATTTTTGATTTCTGCAGGAAAAAGTTCATCGATTGGCTATTTTGGATTTTTCTTTAAATACAAGGAAGCTCAAAAATGAGCCCCTATTCAGTCCTCGTTGGAAGACCCTGTACATACACGAAAAAATACCTTTAATTCCTTTTTAAATGTACATCCCGTAATACTAGAGTCTATATCTTACCTAAAACCATACATGACACCCTGGTATAACAAAGAAAACTTACTGCGATTTGCTTTATAAATAAATGGAATCAATGGGTTTCGCTGTAATTATTACCATTTTATACTGACAGGCAGTTAATTGGTACTGCTTAATAATGCGGTAGTACTGTTTTCTAGTGATAAGTCTAATAGTGTACAAGAAGAATGTATCTATTAATATAATCTATTGACCTTTTAATATAGAAAAGCTAGCAATGGCATTGAATTTCATGCTCTGATTTATTTATTAATTTATTATGACTAAGGCAATGCTAATAACTAATATTAAATTTTGTTAAAGTGCATATGCATTAGTTGGGTAATTGTATTTTCAATAGTTTTCGTTTAATGGTGTCCTTGGTTGTGGTATACCTACTCATTGTTTTACATTATGAAGGTATATCGGGGATGCCAACTTTCCTAGAACTAAACCAATGATTGATACAACACCAATGACAAGAAAAAATAAAAACGCTTTTTCACTTTTTTTAAAATTTGAAAGTTCTTTATAAAGAAAAACCCGTACAAACCCACACTGACGGCCCCTTAAAAATTTGCTGCCAGCTTTGCTTTTCATAGGTATTTCATTTCATAATTAATTTTATTTTTTTATATCCTGAGAATTTAACTTCGTTAGGTGACGAAAAATTATACGTGAAAGCGCGGAATTTACAAACGATATAAAGACTTGTCCATTGACTTTTTTTCCTAGTCAAATTTTAAGCTTCAGAAAGGGACTTGGAGAAAGGATTTCAAAATTAAAAACAATGTATGAACTTGCGGATCATTTATTAATAGAAAATCAGTGTGTTCTTCAAATTTTCCAGATGTATCTAGTGCAGTGATGTTATTTCTAACTTTACTAGTTAGTGTGGCATCAGCGGAACGATCTTTGTCCAAACTTAAAATAGTAAAAATCCATTTACGTAACACCATGGGACAACAACGCCTTTCGGATTTATCCTTAATCAGTATCGAACACGAGTTTGTTAAAACATTAAATATCGACGAAATTATAAACGATTTTGCAAAAAAAACTCTCGACGATCTGGTCGTTTTGTATAATAGGGGAGAGGGAGGCAAGAGTAAACAGGTGGGCAAGAGTAGACAATAATGCAATAACATTTCTTATTAATAATTTTTTTGCTGCCAATGGTCACAGTAGTGCAAACCATGTGCTTTCAGTTCCCTGTGCAACTTTGGTTTGAATTTACCAAGAAAATAATCCGAAAATAAGGTAAATTTATTTTTAATAGTATATCATGTAACAATTATTTGATAATTTAGATCGTTTAATCGCTTGTGGTAGTTCATTTTTACTTCCTACCATTTTTTTACGAAATCTTTAAAACCTAACCTATAAATTCATATTGGTATATAATGTCGCCAGTGGCGCGTTGTTAAAAGGGCTGGCTTATTAAAAAATTCTGTTTTTTGGGGCAAAAGCGAACACATGTGTTCACTCTTGCCCCGCTTGACCTTACAGTGTTTGGTCCTTTTAAGTCCTATTTAAATTCCGACATGGACATTTGGATGACAAACCATGCAGAACGATTCACAGAATAGGACATGGGCCCTTTAATAACGGATATGAAAACAGAAAATAAAATGGTTAACAAACAAATAATAAGTGATACAAAGGATGAAATAAATATATGTAATGGAAAAGCAGCTGGTATTTCTGGTATAAAAACAAAAAAGAAAGTAGTAAAGAAAATAAAAATAACTGATAAAGAGGATTATTCCGAATGTATTTATTGTAGCGGTAAATATAGTCAGTCAAATGAGAATTGGACTCGGTGTCCCACCTGTGGTTAATGGTCTCATGAAGACTGCGTTCAGACGTTGAACCTTTTGATGACTTTTTACTTGTGATTTTTGTCGTCCTACCTAGGATTTTCTTGTTGTTTGCTCTTGCCTCATACCAGAGGGGCAAGAGTAAACTTTTGCTGTTTTCAAAATATTTTTGTATTATTACTTTTTTATAGTTTAAAGCATTTATACATATATTTTTGTGTTTACCAACGATTGTTCTATGCTAAGCAAGTTTATTTTAAGTTGTGCCTTATAATAAAAAAATTTCAAAGCTTAAGTGTTCACTCTTGCCTCCCTCTCCCCTACCTTGTATAGGCTTGTTGGGTGTTCATGTGTTTTACTGTTTTCTGTCTTTTGGATTCTATGAGGCTCGATCACTGCTACCCCCGTTACTACCATGCATGGTAAGCAACATTATAAGTGGTGTTTTAAAATTTTGATTTTGCATCATCATTGCTGGAATATGACTTAATCACTACCTATGTTATGTCTACTAGTCTGCCTGGGATTATAAAATAAATTCGATTCGATTCGAAATTGTTTGCTGTTTTAATAGTATAGGTACTTAACACGTAATGTGGGTTTAAGCCCAATTAAATTATTACAGGATTATCGAATTCAAAAATTCATAAACCTGAACCTAATAGTAATGAAAATAGGAATTATCATTTTCCATTCATTATAGAGAGGATCCCCTGAAAACGTTTACGGGGGGGGGCACTCAGTTTTTGCTACGCCACTGCGGCTGTAATCTGGTGGCCACTTATTTTATTTTTAACTTTTCCTTGATGATCTAAGATTTAATAGAACAATCTTGTTCCTATAGAACATTTACCAAACTAGGCACATTACAAATGTCACAAAAATCATTATTTTTACGTTATTAATCTTTTTAATCGGGTTTTTTATGTACCATAGCAACATGTTTAATTAATATATTTTTTTAATGAGAATTAGACTATTTAACACCTGGACACATTGGGATCAAGAGTAAGTCATGATTTATGTTGTAATTATAAAAACAATAAATTAAGTTATTTAGTCATAAACTAGGTTTATAAGTTGATCCTGTTGTTAAGTGTATAATTTATTTTGTACCCAAATACATAATAATATCAGCGTCACCAATAAACAAATTTGCAATGGCGTACGTAGGTATTTATAATTTTCTTTAGGGGTATTTTTGTTCTTTCACAATAGCACCTGTAGTTATTCATTATTTGGTTTAACTCTATATGCTTTAATTATAATTATTTCTGTTTTGTAGTATTAAATTACTTTATCCAGTTCCTTCATCCTTTTCGACATTTTCTTATTCACATCGTGACGTGTCTAATGGCAGTACCACTGTCCAAATAAACAAAAAATAGTAGTTCTACAGTGTGACCAGTAAAGTCCGCATCATATGGGATTTTTTTTATTAATAGCTTTATTCGAAATTTGACTTTGGCATCAAGTTCTGCTTCGATCTAGATAAAAATGAAGCAAAAAATAGTTCGCATTATCTGTCAAATTTAAATTTTTTCCAAAAAATAATTCAAAAGTGGGGTTCTGAAAATAATGAAAAAAGTTATTAGAAAATTTTTTTTTAATGCAGTTTGTAGCCCACATGCAAAATTTTAGCTGCATGAGACAATTTTGATTTTTTACCCACCACTAAAATTTATTTTCCACTTAATGAACACTTTACTGATGACACTGTGTTCTTTTTTGTCTTAATATTAAGGTGTATTACTTTCAGACACAAACAACGTTTTCAAAAATACTTATTTTATGAAGTTACCTTATACAGGGTCAAAAACAAATAAACTTTGCATCACATGCAACCAAATTTTAATAGCCCAATTTTGATTTTGTAGAAAAACACACATTTAATATGACGCTAGTTTAAAGAAAATGTATCTGAAATAAAGCATTGTCAAAACTAAGAAATGTTATGTATAGGTTGCGTTGAGTCTTATTTTGCAAAAGTGGTGCAATTTACAAAATATGGTTAAAAAATCAAAATTATCTTATGCAGCTAAAATTTTGCATGTGTCTAAAAACTGCATTAAAAAAAACTTTTTTCCATACTGTCAGAAATAACACCACTTTTAAATTATTTTTTGGAAAAAATTAAAATTTGACAGATAATGCAAATCACGTGACTACTATTTTTTTGCTTAATTTTCATCTAGATCGAAGCAGAACTTGATGCCAAAGTCAAATTTCGAATAAAGTTATTAATAAAAAAAATCCCATATGATGCGGACTTTACTGGTCGCACTGTACATCCTTATAATATACTGGGAGGTGTACCGCCAGACTGACCATGGTACTTCCCATGTAAATTTTGCTACCCTCAAATGGCTAGCTTCAAAGACTTTTTTTTAATAACTTTTAATAACCTTATAAGAAAATAATAAAAGTTGGGGTGTGAGTCCCTTTAAAAAATTCTAATACAATTTTGATGTAAGCAAAACTTACCTAGGATTTCCCATGACCAGTCAGGCGGTGCACCATCCGGTATATGTTAATAATTCAATAGCGATATTAATTTTCTTTAGATACGTACATACTTGTAATTATTACAAGGCAAAACAGCAGTACCCTGGTAAATAATTGCAAATTAGTACCATAGATTTAGTTACATAACCAGTACCATAAGCAGTACCCATACGCCAAACCTAAGAATATTAAATCGAACCACCAAATAGCAGTGAGTAAACATTCATTCAGGTTTACATTATCATATATTATTAATAAATAATCTTATTTAAATAAAATTATTGTCATTGTTGATTTTTTCCCATTTTTTTTATTGCTCTGGTATTTGGTTTGTAGGAAGTTGATTTGAAAATTATACTTGCAAAATTATTTTTTGCTCTATTTGGTTATAATGTAATACTAATAATACTAGAGAGACGATGTGGCTTAATTCCTTTTGTTCGCTATAAGTCCCCATGCTTTTTTGAATTTTTATTAATAACAATTAAGTTGTTGAACGTGTTTTTTTTAAATTTAATTTGTCCTAATCATATTACTCCTTCGACAATAGTATAATAAGTAATAATAAAAATATCTACAGCATTCAGCCTGTTAAATAGAATACAGTCAACTTAATCCCGTTAAATTAATTTTTTTTTAGAAAAAGATATTATACCGGGTGGATCTTAAAAATTCCACGTAACTTAGGAACTTTAATTTTTTTAATGCAACATATTGTATATTCTACCACAACCGTCTTGAAAAGAAGCCATGAAGTGACATCGGGCAACGCCGCATCAGCTGGGAGTTGCGGATCCACCAGCTATTATTATGACGAGCGGCAACGGGCGAGTTTTTTATTCTTTCTGATATTTTTTGTGTTTTTTTTGCTCTGTTGCCACTATATTGATTTTGAAAAATGTACAAAAAAGTCATAAATAGTTTTGGATACCAAGAACACTTACCTAAATATTAAATAATTGTAATATTGCGTTGAGAAGCTGTTTTTGTTTCACTACGAGTAGATTTATTTGATCGATCAAAAGTAATATTCTATTATACAAATTATTATCTTCTGCGTTTAAATTACAGGATTGACTATCGACTTCTGAAGTCTCAAAATTTAGTAAGCTAAGGCTTTGTTTAAGAAATCTATGCTTGTCTTAAGAAAGTCACCTACTATCTGGGTAACTTCATAACTTTCACAATTTGTGAATTGGTACCGAGACAATAAGTTGTCAAGCTGAGACCACCTGCTTAGTTTCATTTCAAAGGGTAAAATCAATTTTAAATCATTGTAAGCCAATTCATTACCTTTAAAAAAAACCTTTACCTTCATATCAATGTCCACTGAAACCTGATTAACAATATTTATACAGTCATTGGTCAAATCTAACATTAAAAATATATTACACTCTCTTTGCCTGCTTTTAAAACACTTTCATATAAACTGCTGCACATAATTATCGTTAAAAGAGCATTTTTTAGTCAAATTTGATACCGTGTAATTCCTGATATACTGAACGCATTTCAAAAAGCTGGTCACATTTCAAAAGGTATTTTCATCTTCTATTGAATTATTTGTAACAACTTCTTAGATTTTGACCGGGGGCTATAATATAGGGTAAAACAAAATGTGCATTTTGAAAAAAAATTCACTTGCTCCCCATTTTTCAGGAAGAACATGCTGATATTTTTTGAACCTAACATTTCATAGATATTGATCATACCTCGGGACCTTTTTGGGATTTTGCAAATATCTACTGTCGTTTTCGAAAAAAACAATTTTTTCGAAAAATTTTTTTTTTTTAAATTTATGTTTCTACACCAATTTGCTCGATTTTGTAAAGTGCATCATTTATGAAGTTATCTTTGCTAACTTCTATCCCTATCCTCCTCAAATAAAAACTCACCCTGCGAATATATACCTACAATAGTTTTATTTAGGAACTTAAATCAAGAATAAAATCAGTTCTTTGTTCATTATAATGATTCATGTAAAAAAAGAATCAGGAGTGCTTCAAACAAAAATATTCGACGGATGAACATTTAAAACCTTGTTGGACCGCCTCTATTTAGAAGAACGTCCCTTACTCTCTCGGGCATAGAATCCACTAAGACTGTAATCATGTTTTGCGGAATAGCTTCCCATTCACGCAACATCGCATTCACCAATTCTTATAAATTTTGAAATTCATTCCCTTCCCGATTCATACGTAACTTAAGGTTACTCCACACATGCTTTATCTATAGCAGTGGTTTTCAAATTTCGCAAAATCCCGGACCCCCGAAATCGGATTATAGTAACATGTGGACCCCCATGGCTAGTTAATCTTTAAAAGTACTAAAACAACCGTTTTGTAACTTATTTAAACAATATTTTATTTATCAATATAGCGTATTTTCCTTAAAAACAATAATAAACTTTTATTGTTTTATTATTGGGTGAGTTATTTAGTTATTTTTGTTTTATTTTCCCTTTGTGCTCTGTGGGTTCGCGGACCCCCAAAAAATACGCCGCGGACCCCAAGGGGTCCGCGAACCACCATTTGGGAACCACTGATCTATAGGATTCATATCAGGCGACCTAGCAGGCCAAATCATACGCGTGATATTGTTTTCCCTAAGAAAGTCGTTCACGATTCTTGCTCTATGAGGGCGAGCATTGTCGTCGACTAAAATAAAGTCGCCCCCAAAATTATCTGCAAAGGGCAAAACAATATCTCTCAAACATCTTTCTCTATACGTCGCGGGATAGAAGTTAGCAAAGATAACTTGATTAATGATGCACTTTACAAAATCGAGCGAATTGGTTTAGAAACATAAAATTAAAAAAAAAAATAAAAATATTTCGAAGAAATTGTTTTTTTCGAAAACGACAGTAGCTATTCGCAAAATCCCAAAAAGGTCCCGAGGTATGATCAATATCTATGAAATGCTATGTTCAAAAAATATCAGCAAGGCCTTCCTGCAAAATGGGGAGCAAGTGAAATTTTTTTCAAAATGCACGACATTTTGTTTTACCCTATATTATAGCCCCCGGTCAAAATCTAAGAAGTTGTTATAAATGATTCAATAGAGGATGAAAATACCTTTCGAAATGTGACCAGCTTTTTGAAATGCGTTCAGTATATCAGGAATTACACGGTATCAAATTTGACTAAAAAATGCTCTTTTAACAATAATTATGTGCAGCAGTTTAGTTATAGGGTTACAGCCAGGAATACAGCAGGCAGCAGGGGCTTGGCATGTTGATAAATAAACAAACGTAAAGAAAAAAATAGTACTTACCTATGTACCTAGGTATCTAGAGGTATCCTACCTACTTACGAACTATCTCTACTAGTGATATTTTTAAACTAATTCACATATACCTTCAAGTTAAATAAACACTTCAATATTTAATAAATTAACTTTAGCCACAAAACAATAAAGTTTATCCCAAAGAGCTAACTAGAATACAACAAACAAAGAAATAAAATTCGGCCGCCATTTATAGGACCCGTAAACAAACCGCCAGACCGGCCAGACTGCTGGATTTTTCACTTTATTAATGCTATTAGAGCAAACCCGCACCAAAAATGTTTGTGAGTATTTTGTAGAGGTTCTTAGCAATCATGTCACTTAAATTTTCTATTAGATATCAATCGAAAACCGGATAAAAATACAAATTAATACGACACCTACACCTAGTTCGCGCCTAAATTACATACTAAACCATGGCTAACCTCAAAAAAGTCACGTGACACATGGATCTTCAAGCAGTGTTGTCGATGTTTCTGTTTCACGACTTCTTTCAAGGTGTTGTGATTCTACAATCAATATTAGACATAGGGCATGTATGAAAAAGTCTAGATTATTTTTCTGATACATTTTATCTTTTTCTAAAAAAAAAATTGTATTTCAAAAAAATTAATTTGACGGGTCCGAGCGATTTTTGATTAAGCGGACGGTGTTCTATATAAAAGGCTGATAGGTTTCTTTATCATAACGCTGTATATAATAAGTTAGCCTTCTAAATAGGTGTTGCTGTGTGTAGGAGTAGAATAAAATGTCAGGAATGTCATTTTGTAATATTTCTGTTGATATACTTAGAACACGTAAAAAACTGCGGAGTAAGGCCATGGAAAGGTTCCGCGGCATTCTTGGGTTTCATAAAACAAATTGGATTCCATTGTTCAATAAAAACAAATTGCAACAACTGCAACACTTGTTATACGTTAGCTAGAAAAAAAATTATCAAAAAAAAATTATTTTGGTCTCGTATTTTTAACGTTTTAATCTTATTACGCACGGTAAATACGTTAATTAGTACTATTTATAAATAAAGATCAGTAAGTGATCTTAATAGCAAGCTTTCTAGTTGATACTTTGAATGCAAATTTCACGGAAACTGCCGATGAAACATCATTTTCGGTTTGCTAAAAAACGTAGGTATTCCCCAAATATCAAATATGTCATTGTGTGCACAAACTTGTCGCTGTTGCTGTGTTGTTTCGGAGATATTTACGTCAAAATTTTTTGATATTAGTGCGGTTGCAAAAACTATCGTGTACACCAGTTTCAATCATTACGTGTTTTGTTTAAACTAATTATAAGTAAAAGTAAAACGCTAATAAAGAAGACGGTTCCCCGAAAGACAATTTTTCGAAAAAAGAGAAAGCTCAGTTAATGAATAGTTCTTTGAATACAAAACGATTAAATTCAGTCCATTCTACAAGTAGTGTCCTTCGAGCAACTATCTGAAATGCCAATGGAGGTGTAATGAGACGACAATAATCCAGGGGCGGAACGTGAGGTACAGCCACAATGCCAATAGTGCCATAATCAACAATAAGTGAAAAACTGATACACTCTCTTCACCTGCTTTTAAAACACTTTTATAGTTAGACTTACACCCAGGAACGCAGCAGGGACTTGGCATGTTGATAAATAAACAAACTAAAAGAAAAAAATAGTACTTACCTCAGTACCTAGGTATCTTTCTAGAGGTATCCTACCTACTTACGAACTATCTCTACTAGTGATATTTATAAACTAATTCACATATACCTTCAAGCTAAATAAACACTTCAATATTTAATAAATTAAATGTAGCCACAAAACAATAAAGTTTATCCGAAAGAGCTAACCAGAATACAAAAAACACAACTTTAAAATAAAACAAATATAATTCTGGCGCCATTATAAGACCCGTAAACAAACCGCCGTCCGGCCAGGCTGCTGGATTTTTCACTTTATTAATGCTATTAGAGCAAACCCACACCAAAAATGTTTGTGAGTATTTTGTAGAGGTTCTTAGCAATCATGTCACTTAAATTTTCTATTAGATATCAATCGAAAACCGGATAAAAATACAAATTAATACGACACCTACACCTAGTTCGCGCCTTAATTACATACTTAACCATGGCTAACCTCAAAAAAGTCTCGTGACACATGGATCTTCAAGAAGTGTTGTCGATGTTTCTGTTTCACGACTTCTTTCAAGGTGTTGTGATTCTACAATCAATATTAGACATAGGGCATGATGTATGAAAAAGTCTAGATTATTTTTCTGATACATTATCTTTTTCTAAAAGAAAAATTGCATTTCAAAAAAATTTGACGGGTCCGAGCGATTTTTGATTAAGCGGACGGTGTTCTATATAAAATGCTGATATGTTTCTTTATCATAACGCTGTATATAATAAGTTAGCCTTCTAAATAGGTGTTGCTGTGTGTAGGAGTAGAATAAAATGTCAGGAATGTCATTTTGTAATATTTCTGTTGATATACTTAGAACACGTAAAAAACTGCGGAGTAAGGCCATGGAAAGGTTCCGCGGCATTCTTGGGTTTCATAAAACAAATTGGATTCCATTGTTCAATAAAAACAAATTGCAACAACTGCAACACTTGTTGAACGTTAGCTAGAAAAAATATTTTCAAAAAAAAATTATTTTGGTCTCGATTTTTAACGTTTTAATCTTATTACGCACGGTAAATACGTTAATTAGTATTATTTACAAATAAAGATCACTACGATCAGTAAGTGATCTTAATAGCAAGCTCTCTAGTTGATACTTTGAATGCAAATTTCTCGGAAACTGCCGATGAAACATCATTTTCGGTTTGCTAAAAAACGTATTCCCCAAATATCAAATATGTCATTGTGTGCACAAACTTGTCGCTGTTGCTGATGTGTTGTTTCGGAGATATTTACGTCAAAATTTTTTGATAGTGCGGTTGCAAAAACTATCGTGTACACCAGTTTCAATCATTACGTGTTTTGTTTAAACTAATTATAAGTAAAAGTAAAACGCTAATAAATAAGACGGTTCCCCGAAAGACAATTTTTCGAAAAAAGAGAAAGCTCAGTTAATGAATAGTTCTTTGAATACAAAACGATTAAATTCAGTCCATTCTACAAGTAGTGTCCTTCGAGCAACTATCTGAAATGCCAATGGAGGTGTAATGAGACGACAATAATCCAGGGGCGGAACGTGAGGTACAGCCACAATACCAATAGTGCCATAATCAACAATAAGTGAAAAACTGATAAATTCTCTTCACCTGCTTTTAAAACACTTTTATAGTTAGACTTACACCCAGGAACGCAGCAGGGACTTGGCATGTTGATAAATAAACAAACTAAAAGAAAAAAATAGTACTTACCTCAGTACCTAGGTATCTTTCTAGATGTATCCTACCTACTTACGAACTATCTCTACTAGTGATATTTATAAACTAATTCACATATACCTTCAAGCTAAATAAACACTTCAATATTTAATAAATTAACTGTAGCCACAAAACAATAAAGTTTATCCGAAAGAGCTAACCAGAATACAAAAAACACAACTTTAAAATAAAACAAATAAAATTCTGGCGCCATTGTAAGACCCGTAAACAAACCGCCGTCCGGCCAGGCTGCTGGATTTTTCACTTTATTAATGCTATTAGAGCAAACCCACACCAAAAATGTTTGTGAGTATTTTGTAGAGGTTCTTAGCAATCATGTCACTTAAATTTTCTATTAGATATCAATCGAAAACCGGATAAAAATACAAATTAATACGACACCTACACCTAGTTCGCGCCTTAATTACATACTTAACCATGGCTAACCTCAAAAAAGTCTCGTGACACATGGATCTTCAAGAAGTGTTGTCGATGTTTCTGTTTCACGACTTCTTTCAAGGTGTTGTGATTCTACAATCAATATTAGACATAGGGCATGATGTATGAAAAAGTCTAGATTATTTTTCTGATACATTATCTTTTTCTAAAAGAAAAATTGCATTTCAAAAAAATTTGACGGGTCCGAGCGATTTTTGATTAAGCGGACGGTGTTCTATATAAAATGCTGATACGTTTCTTTATCATAACGCTGTATATAATAAGTTAGCCTTCTAAATAGGTGTTGCTGTGTGTAGGAGTAGAATAAAATGTCAGGAATGTCATTTTGTAATATTTCTGTTGATATACTTAGAACACGTAAAAAACTGCGGAGTAAGGCCATGGAAAGGTTCCGCGGCATTCTTGGGTTTCATAAAACAAATTGGATTCCATTGTTCAATAAAAACAAATTGCAACAACTGCAACACTTGTTGAACGTTAGCTAGAAAAAAAATTATCAAAAAAAAATTATTTTGGTCTCGTATTTTTAACGTTTTAATCTTATTACGCACGGTAAATACATTAATAAGTACTATTTATAAATAAAGATCACTAAGATCAGTAAGTGATCTTAATAGCAAGCTCTCTAGTTGATACTTTGAATGCAAATTTCTCGGAAACTGCCGATGAAACATCATTTTCGGTTTGCTAAAAAGAGAAACGTATTTCCCAAATATCAAATATGTCGTTGTGTGCACAAATTTGTCGCTGTTGCTGTGTTGTTTCGGAGATATTTACGTCAAAATTTTTTGATCGAGTAAGGCCATGGAAAGGTTCCGCGGCATTCTTGGGTTTCATAAAACAAATTGGATTCCATTGTTCAATAAAAACAAATTGCAACAACTGCAACACTTGTTGAACGTTAGCTAGAAAAAAAATTATCAAAAAAAAATTATTTTGGTCTCGTATTTTTAACGTTTTAATCTTATTACGCACGGTAAATACGTTAATTAGTATTATTTATAAATAAAGATCACTAAGATCAGTAAGTGATCTTAATAGCAAGCTCTCTAGTTGATACTTTGAATGCAAATTTTTCGGAAACTGCCAATGAAACATCATTTTCGGTTTGCTAAAAAGAGAAACGTATTTCCCAAATATCAAATATGTCGTTGTGTGCACAAATTTGTCGCTGTTGCTGTGTTGTTTCGGAGATATTTACGTCAAAATTTTTTGATAGTGCGGTTGCAAAAACTATCGTGTACACCAGTTTCAATCATTACGTGTTTTGTTTAAACTAATTATAAGTAAAAGTAAAACGCTAATAAATAAGACGGTTCCCCGAAAGACAATTTTTCGAAAAAAGAGAAAGCTCAGTTAATGAATAGTTCTTTGAATACAAAACGATTAAATTCAGTCCATTCTACAAGTAGTGTCCTTCGAGCAACTATCTGAAATGCCAATGGAGGTGTAATGAGACGACAATAATCCAGGGGCGGAACGTGAGGTACAGCCACAATGCCAATAGTGCCATAATCAACAATAAGTGAAAAACTGATACACTCTCTTCACCTGCTTTTAAAACACTTTTATAGTTAGACTTACACCCAGGAACGCAGCAGGGACTTGGCATGTTGATAAATAAACAAACTAAAAGAAAACAAATAGTACTTACCTCAGTACCTAGGTATCTTTCTAGAGGTATCCTACCTACTTACGAACTATCTCTACTAGTGATATTTTTAAACTAATTCACATATACCTTCAAGCTAAATAAACACTTCAATATTTAATAAATTAACTGTATTCACAAAACAAGTTTATCCGAAAGAGCTAACCAGAATACAAAAAACACAACTTTAAAATTAAAACAAATAATATTCTGCCTCCATTATAAGATCCGTAAACAAACCGCCGTCCGGCCAGGCTGTTCGACTTCTCACTTTATTAATGATATTAGAGTAAACCCGCACCAAAAATTTTTACTAGTATTTTGTAGAGATTCTTAGCAATCATGTCACTTAAATTTTCTATTAGATATCAATCGAAAACCGAATAAAAATACAAATTAATAGGACACCTACACCTTCTTCGCTACTAAGTTATTCACTAAACCATGACTAACCTCAAAAAGTCACGTGACACATGGATCTTCAAGCAGTGTTGTCGATGTTTCTGTTTCACGGCTTCTTTTAGGGTGGCTGTGCCAGTATCTATGCCGTTATTGACCAATCAGAGTAAAAATCAACGACAACGGAATAATTCAGAGTTACCTAATTTTTTTGGGCTAAGGCCCCCAACCAATTGACACAATACATCTCGGTTAGTTGCTGCGCACGCGCGCCTTAGCCATATCGTATCTCATAAGGTGACGCGGTTTAGTTGTTGTTTCGTGATTGCGTTTTGTTTGTTCGTTCTCATAAACTTGATATCTTTTAAAAGGTATTAGTTTTTATTGGACAATCCATTTTTTACAATATCTTTAGAAGAAAACTTGGAAAATAAGGAATTGGAGAGTCCGTTACCCGACTTAAAAATAGAAAAAATGCAGGGTGGACAAACAGTGCGTATGCGGAAATTAAAAAAAAACTTTTTTTATTTAATATATTAGTGTTTTATAAGTGTTCTATTTGGTGGGGAGAAAACTTGGTCCCGAAAAGGAAGCGATGACCTTATTCTCCATATCTGGAAAAAAAACACAGATATAAGAATTCCTAAAATCACTTTTTTTAATTATTTGCTTCCGTCTAAAGGGTTAATAGTGAATCCCTTCTTCAAGCTGATTCAGATTCAGCAAATTTCCTTTCAAAAGAACTAAATTAAAACCGTTCCTAGACGAAATACCCAATATCCTGTATGGTATGCGTAAGATTTTAAAAATATCAGCTAATTATTTATGATTTAATAGGTTTAATGTCAATTTTTTGCGGTAATTATATTGAAAAAATCAGATTAGACAAGTATTTAACCGTAAAAAATACTCTTTAATTCGCCATAGCTCCCGAAGACTCGGGGATATTAAAATTTAATTAAAAGGTTACCAAATAATATATAAAAATAGAAGTGAGCGCAGCTTTTTCGCAAAGGATTTTGTGTCAACCTAATTAATCTTATGTACAAATTTGTAAAAATTCGGTGACTGCCAAGCAAGATCTATAAACTGACTAGGTTGCCTCATCCTTATAGCAGCATTCGGGTGAGAGGTACGGGCGAGTAGGCAGACTATAGACCAGGGTCGATAATTTTTGAAACCAAAAAAAATAATAGTAGGATGAAACCCATTGGAAAAGGAAGAGAATATAACAAAAATGAAAGGAAAAATAATGTACGGGCGATCCTAGATCGGGAAGTGTAAGGGGGTGAGTTTTTAAGGGTAGAAAACGATTTATCTCGATTTCCGGCAAAACTACAAGTCCTATAGTAAAACGTTAAATGGCAAAGTTGTAGGTAATAAAAAGATCTACAGCTTTTGTATTTACACTTTTTTCACATAACCTCAAAATTTATGTGAAAAATTCAAATAACCAAGTTTTTGGTTTTTTATTTTTACCTTTTAAGAAAAAAAATTTTTTCACGAAATTTGGTAGAAACTTACCTTTTTATGTCCCAAATACACTGTAATTTTTTTTAAATAAAATATTTATTCTTTCACCTTATTTTGACTTACTATCAAAAAAGCACCCTAATTTTGAAACGAAAATTCTCACGTCAAAATATCTGCTTTTTTTAAAAAAGTCGGTGGGCTTTTTGTTCATTGAAATCTCTACTTTCTGATGGTGTAAAAAAATATATACATTACTATGGTAAATGTTCTCAAAAAAATGCAAAGAAACGAAAAAAACTCGAATCCGAATTTTTTTTTAATCATTATGTACAATTTTGAGCTATTTATTAAAATCTATACTTTAAATACTCGAAAAACGTAAGATTCCATGTTACATTGATAAACAAAAAAATTACAAATCCATAAAACATAAAGATCGAAAAAACATGCGAAAAAAGTTGTTCTAAATATAATTAAAGGTAGGATTAAAAGGGGATTTCATCTAAAAAATGTGACATTTTGAGAACATTTACCATAGTAATTTATATTTTTTTACACCATCAGAAAGTAGAGATTTCAACGAACAAAAAGCCCACCGACTTTTTTAAAAAAGCAGATATTTTGACGTGAGAATTTTCGATTGAAAATTAGGGTGCTTTTTCGATATTAAGTCAAAATAAGGTGAAAAAATAAATATTTTAAATCAAAAAAAGTATGTTTGGGACATAAGAAGGTAAGTTTTTGACAAATTTCGTGAAAAAAAAAATTTTTGTAAAAGAGAAAAATAAAAAACCAAAAACTTGGTTATTTGAATTTTTCACATAAATTTTGAGGTTATGTGAAAAAAGTGTAAATGCAAAAGTTGTAGATCTTTTTATTAAATACAACTTTTCCATTTAACGTTTTTCCATAGGACTTGTAGTTTTGTCGGAAATCGAGATAAATCGTTTTCTACCCTGAAAAACGCACCCCTTTCCACTTTCCGACCTCAGATCGCCCGTAAATTATTTTTCCTTTCATTTTTGTTATATTCTCTTCATTTTCCAATGGGTTTCATCCTACTATTATTTTTTTTCACTTTTTACCATTTACAAAAGCTTTAGCCCTGGTCTACTAACGAAAACCAAGCAAAGATTTTTAGGCCCGTGATAAATCAAAGAACATTCCGACAACCACCTTCTTTGATTTTAGTTCTTGATGTATAAATTGAATAAGTTGAAATGCAGCTGTCTCGGTGGATTTACCCCTTTGAAAACCATGTTGATCGTTCCTTTTATCACTTTAAATCGGCCAAGAAAATTAATTAGCCTGTCGTACAGTTAGTATACGTTCGAAGATTTTCGAAAATACACTGAGCAGGGATATTGGCCTGTAGTTGTCAATGTTATATTCATTGCCCTTTTTAAATATTGGTATTAGGTACAGTGGCTAGTTTTAATGTGGATGGGAATGTTCCAGTGATAAAGGTACTATTTATTAGATGTTGAAGGGGCTCTTCTATCTCCTCGCGCACATTTCTTTAAAACCTTTGTTGGTATGCCATCAAAACCAGTTGAGTCTGAAGTGGTTTTCCCCTTTGCTATAGTTGCAAAGTACTTACCAAATTTAATCACTAATTTTTTTTTAATTTCAGATCTTATGGACAGCCCTATCGGTAGCTTTAGGTTTAGAATTAAGAGGCGAATATATCCGAGGTGTGCCTTGTATAAAACGACATCAACAACTGTTTTGTCCGACAGCAGGAAATTCGTACCCCCTGTAAGTAGATAGGTATAATTATTTGCTAAATTCTTATAAACAAAAACACGAAAAATAATTGTTGCTGGCCTCTCTGAGGAGATCTATGGGGTCGAAACCCTCCCGTTTCCTAAAGTAAAGACAGACTCTTTATATTTTCATCGTTTTTGTACCGAAAGTAGACCGAATAAAAAAAAATAGTTATATAGGGGAGATCCGGGTAGCCCCGACCAGCGGGTAAACCCGCTCACCGCAATATTACTGAAATGATGCGATGTATTAGTAGTGTCATCTATTGGTCGGGTGCATAACTAACCAATATGTGGCTCAATACAAGAAACAAGTTGAAAACTACATTTTAAACGTTTATTCGGCCGACAACAGTTTTTTGAGGTTGTGCGTTTTATGTCTAGTCAGCTTTAAATTAACGGTAAGTAGAGTAAATTATCATTAAACAATATAATTTATATATGACACTAAAGGGAATTAATCCTAGTTTATTGAACAGTATTGGTCTTTTGATAACTAGTTTGTATTTTTGTAGACAGTCTACTTTGTAAAAAAAGCCTAGTTCGGGTAGCGCCGCCCGCTAACGCGCCGGGCCCTAGCAGCGATGAATCAGTCGAAGTAATACACAACGACGAAAGTTCCGACGACATGGAAGATTGCAGGAAACAGAAACTTTGCATTATCTGCCATGAATTTGGGACAACTGAAACATGGTTCAAATCTGGTGTGTGTAACAAATGGGCACACAAAGACTGTACTGGTCAAAGTGGTTTTAAGTCCTATAGTTGCGATTTTTGTATGTAAATTTGTTGTCGACCCATTCTAAAATAAATATCAGATAAGGCTAATGATCGATTTTAATTTATACTCACATACATTCCTCTGAAAAAATTAATAATATATGGGCTGCATTAACTGACATAGTGGGCGGGGTTATCCTCTATGGCGGATATCCCCGCCCATTGTAAGCTTTCCAAAAATATAAGTTTTTTTTATTTAAAAAAAAATTTTACACAAAATTAAGCAAGTAATGAGTAATGAGCTGGGTCTAGAATTAATTTAAGAGAAAAACAAAAAAACACGTCAATTTTTTTAATTTTTTGATATGACCGTCAAAACACCCTGTGGAATAATTAAGAAGCAAAATTACTTCAAACATCAGTTATATATATATATCAGCCGCAAATATTCTTTGCATTTTGGTTCATGTCAATACGTGCATTTATTTCCGTGGGTAAGTGCACAAGTGCATCAAAATTACCGATAATTTTTGAATGAAATGTGTTTTTTTATAATTGCAAGAGTTTGTTTTCATATTTTTGCGAAAAAGCCCGACTCCGCAGGAGGAGGGCATTTTCGTAAAATATGAAAACAAACGATTGCAATTTGTAAAAAAAACACATTGAATAAAAAAATTATCTGCTTATTTTTATGCACGAGTGTAATTTATTTGAATATTTCCCAAATTAATTAAGAACTCGAATTAAGTAAATTTAAAAATTTTATTTAACAGAATGCAAAGAGATAGTTATTAACAATTCTTGACAAAATGAAAGGAAAACATCCGTTGACATTGACTTTTTTGTCTGCTGTCACTCAATAAGATGACGTTAATTGTCAGAATATTACATTTTTTGACGTTTGTTAACAATAAAATCCCGCTTTGACGTTTCGTCAACAATATAAACTTGCGATGCAATTTTCGATTTCTGGCAGTGCTGTTTTCGGGGGTAAGTGCACAAGTGCATCAAAATTACCGATACTTTTTGAATGAAATGTGTTTTTTATAATTGCAAGAGTTTGTTTTTATATTTTCGCGAAAAAGCCCGACTCCGCAGGAGGAGGGCATTTTCGTAAAATATGAAAACAAACTATTGCAATTTCTAAAAAAAACACATTGAATAAAAAAATTATCTAGTTATTTTTATGCATGAGTGTAATTTATTTGAATATTTCCCAAATTAATTAAGAACTCGAATCAAGTAAATTTAAATATTTTATTTAACAGAAAATACTAACATTAAAATTAAAAATGAAAGGAAAACATTCGTTGACATTGACTTTTTTGTCTGCTGTCACTCAATAAGATGACGTTAATTGTCAGAATATTACATTTTTTGACGTTTGTTAACAATAAAATCCCGCTTTGACGTTTCGTCAACAATATAAACTTGCGATGCAATTTTCGATTTCTGGCAGTGCTGTTTTCGGGGGTAAGTGCACAAGTGCATCAAAATTACCGATACTTTTTGAATGAAATGTGTTTTTTATAATTGCAAGAGTTTGTTTTCATATTTTCGCGAAAAAGCCCGACTCCGCAGGAGGAGGGCATTTTCGTAAAATATGAAAACAAACTATTGCAATTTCTAAAAAAAACACATTGAATAAAAAAATTATCTAGTTATTTTTATGCATGAGTGTAATTTATTTGAATATTTCCCAAATTAATTAAGAACTCGAATCAAGTAAATTTAAATATTTTATTTAACAGAAAATACTAACATTAAAATTAAAAATGAAAGGAAAACATTCGTTGACATTGACTTTTTTGTCTGCTGTCACTCAATAAGATGACGTTAATTGTCAGAATATTACATTTTTTGACGTTTGTTAACAATAAAATCCCGCTTTGACGTTTCGTCAACAATATAAACTTGCGATGCAATTTTCGATTTCTGGCAGTGCTGTTTTCGGGGGTAAGTGCACAAGTGCATCAAAATTACCGATACTTTTTGAATGAAATGTGTTTTTTATAATTGCAAGAGTTTGTTTTCATATTTTCGCGAAAAAGCCCGACTCCGCAGGAGGAGGGCATTTTCGTAAAATATGAAAACAAACTATTGCAATTTCTAAAAAAAACACATTGAATAAAAAAATTATCTAGTTATTTTTATGCATGAGTGTAATTTATTTGAATATTTCCCAAATTAATTAAGAACTCGAATCAAGTAAATTTAAATATTTTATTTAACAGAAAATACTAACATTAAAATTAAAAATGAAAGGAAAACATTCGTTGACATTGACTTTTTTGTCTGCTGTCACTCAATAAGATGACGTTAATTGTCAGAATATTACATTTTTTGACGTTTGTTAACAATAAAATCCCGCTTTGACGTTTCGTCAACAATATAAACTTGCGATGCAATTTTCGATTTCTGGCAGTGCTGTTTTCGCTGTAATTTTGCGAAAATTGCATTTCTCTTATGGGAACTTTAACATATGAGGGAAATATTCGCTGTAATTTTGCGAAAATTGCATTTCTCTTATGGGAACTTTAACATATGAGAAAATTATTCACCCAAATGCAAAATGATCTTGATGATAGTGGTCAATTGTTAGCTCCTTGTTTACTTTAGACTGATAATATATCTAGTTGTTTAAAGAATTCAGTAAGACAAGCTCGTTTGCAAAAGTTTAAGAATTTTTTGCAATCTATCCTTAAAAATATTATCTTTTATGTTCCGATACCAGCAAATATTTTGATAATTTTGTCAATGTCAACTTCAAAAAAATGTCACCGTTACTTATGTCATGTCATAAAAATACTCCGTGTCAGTTCTGGACAAGTTTCAGAACCGTATTCTTCAATTACGCTAATTTTGGATTAAAGGTTTTTTAAATAGCCCCATTATAATGGTCATAAAAGTCTAATTAGTATTTTAAAATTTAATGATTAATTCGTTATTACCTACATAACTTCACACAATTTATATTTTGTAATAATAAATCCGATGATAATCAGCAACTAAGTATTTAAATAATTTACATTATTCTTCCTACTTATATTCATGCTTCGCTTTCATCTTCTTTGGAATTTCTCAAGAACGGTCATTACCACCTACCAGTGGCGCAGCCAGAATTTTGTATTAGGGGGGGTTTTCAAAAAAAAGAACAGGATTTCAAAATTTTAAAAACTAAAATTAAAACAGGGTCGATAATTTTTGAAACAAAAAAAAATAATAGTAGGATGAAACCCATTGGAAAAGGAAGAGAATATAACAAAAATGAAAGGAAAAATAATTTACGGGCGATCCGAGGTCGGGAAGTGGAAAGGGGTGAGTTTTTAAGGGTAGAAAACGATTTATCTCGATTTCCGGCAAAACTACAAGTCCTATGGAAAAACGTTAAAGGGCAAAGTTGTAGGTAATAAAAAGATTTACAACTTTTGTATTTACACTTTTTTTACATAACCTCAAAATTTATGTGAAAAATTCAAATAACCAAGTTGTTGGTTTTTTATTTTTATCTTTTACAAGAAAAATAAATTTGTTGAAAATTTACCTTTTTATGTCCCAAACAAACTGTAATTTTTTTGATTTAAAATATTTATTTTTTCACCTTATTTTGACTTAAGGTGGGAGTATCAACATGCTTGCCAACCTATAACCTATTTCGCGTAGATTTATTTATGTTTTCTAGCTTTCATACAAAATTTAAAGAAAATCAGTATCGACTTGATATTCTATAGGTAATAATTGACATATTTAATAAATATCAAGGAATTTCATAACTTATTTTAGGAGAATTGTATAGCGAAATATATCGGGGAAGATTTTTTTTAACATTATTATGTCATTGTCACTCATTGTTCTTTCACTATACAATTCTCCAAAAATTAGCAATGAAATAAATAGATATTTTTGTAATATATCAGATACTACCTAAGTAATCTACCGACGATATTGATTTTCTTTAAATGTTAGTTATTAAAATTATAAACTCAAAAAATCAACGCGAAATAGGTTATAGGTTGGCAATAGATTGAATGACGTTGAGAATTCAACCTTAATATCGAAAAAGCACCATGATTTTCAATCGAAAATTCTCACGTCAAAATATCTGCTTTTTTAAAAAAGTCGGTGGGCTTTTTGTTAGTTGAAATCTCTGCTTTCTGATGGTGTAAAAAAATATACATTACTATGGTAAATGTTCTCAAAAAATGCAAAGAAACGAAAAAAACTCTAATCCGAATTTTTTTTTTTAATTATTATGTACAATTTTGAGCTATTTATTAAAATTTATACTTTAATTACTCCAAAAACGTAAGATTCCATGTTACATTGATAAACAAAAAAATTACAAATCCATAAAACATAAAGATCGCAAAAAATATGCGAAAATAGTTGTTCTAAATATAATTAAAGGTAGGATTTAAAGGAGATTTCATCACATTTACCATAGTAATGTATTTTTTTTTACACCATCAGAAAGTAGAGATTTCAACGAATAAAAAGCCCACCGACTTTTTTAAAAAAGCAGATATTTTGACGTAAGAATTTTCGATTCAAAATTAGGGTGCTTTTTCGATATTAAGTCAAAATAAGGTGAAAAAATAAATATTTTAAATCAAAAAAATTACAGTGTGTTTGGGACATAAAAAGGTAAGTTTTCACCAAATTTCGTAAAAAAAGTTTTCTTGTAAAAGATAAAAATAAAATACCAAAAACTTGGTTATTTGAATTTTTCACATAAATTTTAGTTTATGTGAAAAAGTGTAAATACAAAAGTTGTAGATCTTTTTATTACCTACAACTTTGCCATTTAACGTTCTTCCATAGGACTTGTAGTTTTGCCGGAAATCGAGATAAATCGTTTTCTACCCTTAAAACCCCCCCCCCTCCCCCCCCCTCCCCCCCCTTCCCGACCTCGGATCGCCCGTAAATTATTTTTTCTTTCATTTTTGTTATATTCTCTTCCTTTTCCAATGGGTTTCATCCTACTATTATTTTTTTTCACTTTTTACCATTTGCAAAGCCTACAGCCCTGGTCTAAACCGTAAAAAACCATCTTAGTCTGGGCGTCTGGAGGGGGGTTTTAACCCCTAAAACCCCCCCTCGCTGCGCCACTGCCACCTACAGTGGCGTATTTAGGGGGGGGGGGGGGTCCGAGGGGTCTGGACCCCCCCCCCGTGGGCTCAACATTAAAAAAAAACTCAGAACAGATCAGATGCCCTGTTGCATTTAATTTCCAATTTAAGCGAGTAAAATAATATATACATGGTGATTGATAATTCGATTAATTCCTCGCAGGAGGTAATTTGTGATTTTTTCTTAAATATGACCTATTCCGAAAATGCTTGGTTTTCGAGTTATTTCAATTTTTTTCTTGTTTTTTTTACCTGCGTGTCTAATTTATTTAATTTAAAAAAATTGAAATGATGTTCACTTAGTTTTGTAATTTTTTTGCAAACTAGAACTATTAGCAATACTTTGTTTTTACAAATAATTAAGTAACTGTGTCACAGATAACAAAACAACATGGCCAAACTTGGCAAAAAAAAATGGCAAAAATAACTTGAAAACCAATCATTTTCGGAATCGGTCATATTATGTAGAAATATATATTTTTAAACATAAATATTTAAAAAAATATATATTCCCATTATTGCGTTTATATTTAAAAATTTCTTAATTTCTTCCCTTTTTGGGTTTAGCTATCAAAACATAGAAATTATAAATTTTGATAGTTCAAAATAGGGCGTGGCACCGAAAAATTTTTCGCCTGCGGGGCTTTTTTAAAGAAAGAAAGAAAGGTATAGACCTCCCCCCCCGTGGCAATATTCTAAATACGCCACTGACCACCTATTTTTACTAAACTCACAACAATGAGGTAATACCTATAATTTGGTAGTTTCATGTTTCATAATATCATTTTTTTAAGACCGACCAGAAAATATACACTTTCTGGACAATTTTTCGTCCAGAAAATAACGTTTCGTCGATCGAGACCGGAAAATGGACGTGAGGGACTGGCAAAAGATTTTTCCGATCCCTGTTTTTTATTTTTCCAATCGCTGTTTCATAATACAATCACAATCTACCTTGATTTTGTTACTATGATAACAACATTTCAATGTATTGTCGAGTGACAGTTCGTTGATTTTTAATTTGTTGTTTATGTCAAACTTGTTTCGCGAGTGCGCAAATTTAAAAATATGAATTCAGATTTTAAATTATCCGACACGGAAAATGAGATTCCAGAAGAAATTTTGGAAGCAGCAAGGAAAGCAACTTACGATATATTGCCAGTAAAATCAAAAGTCCGTTACGAGAAGTCATACGACGCATTTAAAAATAATATAAAATAAAATAAAGAATTAAATGTATATGAAAGTGTCGGTCTTAAAAAAAATATTGTACGTCACGCAACCAAAAATTAGTGTTTTGCAGGTCTCCTAGCTTCCAGGACTCGCCTACGGCTCTCCCTGGAAATGCTTGTCTCGACCTGAAAAACACTACTTTCCGGTCTTGTAACGTAAATAACTATTTTTTTTAGAGATAGGATAGAACTGTTCATAGATGAAAACAAGGCTCTTATGAAGCGAATGTACGGCGAATTTGATATGCCCGACTATGAACATACGAGCAGTTACGGTCCTGGAAACAAGCGGAAACGATCCGTAAAGCCCGGAGCGCCGGATATCCACTTCGACCCTGGTCCGGAACCGTCGAGTGAGGAGGAACACTCGAAAAAGAGGACAACGAGACAGAACTTTAAGAATATGAACTTTAGCAATAATAAAAATAACGAGAGTGGAAGGTAATGCATATTGTTGTTTTTTTAATTAACTTTCAAAATGTCTTTATTTCAAACTAACTTTTACAGTTCATTACATGGAAAGTGACAACATAATATAGAAAATATAACCATTAAAAAAAATAATAATTAAAAAAAAATGGGAGTTAATCTAATTTAATTCATTAATAAATCAATCAATTTTTAAAAAATAGTATAAATAATTTAATTTAGTAAATATCTCTTTAATTGTTTTTTAAAAGTTGCAAATTTTTTAATTTTTCTAGTGGGAAGACTGTTATATTTTATTATTCCGTCATATAAAAGCGATTTTTTTCCGAAATTACTTTTTACTGGTATAGTTTGATAATTTATACAACGTCTGGTGTTATGATCATGTAATGTCTTATTCTCCTGAAGTGTTTTGTTTGATTTTTTTTCTTTTAAAATAATAGAGTGAATTAGAATACAAATTTTTAATTTATAAATGTTTTGAACGTGTGAACCCTTTCGGTCTATATAGATTAACAGTTGGTTCTAAATGTGGTAATTTGTGTATACATTTAATAACTTTATTTTGCAATTTTTGTAATGGTTTTAAGTTTGATAAACAAGCAGATCCCCATGCAGAAGCTAAGTATTGTAACTTGGAATATATTAATGAAAAATATATATTTTTTAAGTATTTCAAAGGAATGAAATATCTAGTTCTGTACAAAACATATACCAAAGGAGATATCGAGTTGATAATATACGGGATATGGCATTTCCAATTTAAATTTTCGTCTAAAACTAACTAACTAACCCTAAAAATGTTGTCGTTTTTGAATATTGAATATTTTCATTATTAAATGTTAAGGGGTTAATGATGGAAATTATTTTATTTTTAGTTTTTTTTTATTTATTTATTTTACGTCGGCCTTTTTCCGCAACGAGGCCAATCACCGACGCCAGGGAATTTGTCACACACTATCTGGTAATTTTGCCGAATCCCTCTTTGTCGAGGGTAGGGTTCTTTAACGTGCCAACATCCATGACACGGGGCCCACAGTTTAACGTCTCTTCCGAAAGACGGCGCCACCTCTTAAACCAAATTCCAAATTTAACATCGACGTTGCCGGCACCGGGAATGGAACTCGGGCCTACGATCTGTAAGGCTGCTGCGCTAACCACTAGACCACAACGTCGACTTATTTTTAGTTAAAAACATAAAAGAAGATTTTGTAAAATTTAACGTAATTTTATTTGATTGAAGAAAGAAGTATTTTTAAATCATTAATAATATCAAAATACATTTCTGCAAGAGTTTCAGCAAAATAAATAATTGTTGTATCATCTGCAAATAGCTTTATATTGCCCTTTAAGTTCAATTTGGCAAAGGAATTAATGTAAATTAAGAATAATAACGGACCTAATATTAATATAATTATCCTTGGACACTTTAATTTTAACACATAACATGTCGCAGAACTCGTGAGATTACCGCGACTCGGTCTATATATTAATAAAGATACTTTAAAACGTAAATGTTTTAGGATAGATGCATGTGAGAGTAAACTGGAAATTGTGACTCCGTACTGGGCCTCAAACTCGGCTGGAAAAGTGAGAGCTATCGTCAACACCCAGCACTTTGAGCAAGCCATTCATCAGGAAGTTTGTGCGTAAGTATATAAGTAATAATAATAATAATAATAATAATAATAATAATAATAATAATAATAATAATAATAATAATAATAATAATAATAATAATAATAATAATAATAATAATAATAATAATAATAATAATAATAATAATAATAATAATAATAATAATAATAATAATAATAATAATAATAATAATAATAATAATAATAATAATAATAATAATAATAATAATAATAATAATAATAATAATAATAATAATAATAATAATAATATAATAAATATGTTTAGGTATGTTGTCCTCTAATAAACTTATTCTTTAATCCCCTGAAGCTGAGCTTGTTGGGGGCAAATCTTATTTTTTGTTTTAGTATGTAAAATCATAAATATTAGTGTTGGAAAAATCGACTTATTTTAATAATCGACTACCGAGGATTCGAGTGATTTAAAAAACCGAATGATAATCGATTTTTTTTTTCACTCAAATGCTAATATTAATTATTAATATTGGCGGTTCATCGTTCATGTTGATATACAGCATTTGTATTGGGAATAACTGACTCGGTGTTGTTAATCGATTGATTTTTTGCGGATTATTAAATGTGGCGGAGATATTTGTGGATTTTTTGGCATGGTTCCCAGTTCCCAGATCTTACAATTTAGTTTAACTACTTGACCTTGAGATGTCACGATATTGCATAACTCATGATATTTATGAATACTGAATACTCACCACTAAACATTAAGTTTTCAGTAGACGCCGACGATTTATATCTAAATAAAATAATAAATCCTATTATCCTACGCAGGCAACCCGTAATGCAGTATTTAAATCTAAATAATAAATCTTATTATCTTACACAGGTAACCCGTAATGCAGTATTTAATTTGAATTATATCGCCAATAATAACCGAAACCACTCGGTGTAGCCGCTCGCTAGGAGATGGCTCTGGCCGCAGTGAGTGATTGACAGGCGGGCAGCAACTTTGGAGACGCGTTGGAAAATAAAAACCATATATGTTCGTCACTCATTTCGTCACTCGAATTATTTCCGAAGATAATCGAATAATTCAAGTGATTGAAAAAAACGAATTATAGGTTATTTTTCACTCGAGAAATCCCATCCCTAATAAATATGCATTAAAAATCAAGTTTTAAAGTACAAATGTTGATTTATAGTATAAACGCAGTTTTTTTTAAGAAATATATTACCTATAATAAAATTATGAATTTATAATTTTTAAGTAAAAAATATAACTTATATAAATTATTCAGAACAATATTAATTAATTAATTAAAGCATTTCTAAAAATATTTTCAAATTGTCTGTTTTTAATATCCATGTTTTTATTTCGATTTTATATTTTTTTAATAAAATCAATTTTTTAATTTTTGTTGGTAAATAATCGTTTAAATAAAAACATAAATATTTGAAATTTTTTTGTTCTATGGACTTATTTATTTTAGGTTTTATGGTTATTTCATTTTTATGACGTGTATTATGATTGTGGTTTTTAAATTGTATAAGTTTTTTTTTTTAAATATATATATTAAGATGTTATAAATGTAAAGTTGTCTTATGTTCAACTTTTTTTATTTCTGAACATAATTCTTTTGAAGGATAAAGATAATCTTTATTGAATATAATTTTTAGAAACCTTTTTTGTAATATTTCTAACTTTTTAACTAAAGTTTTATTTATTCCTCCCCAACCTAAAAGTCCGTAATTTAAATTAGTTTTAACTAACGCGTAATATAATATTTCCATATTATGTCTTACATTTAAAAATTTGTAATGTTTTTAAAAATCGGTAGTAAACTTCTTAATTTTTTAATTAAGTATTCTAAGTGAAAATTCCAATTTAATTTACTATCAAAAATAATTCCTAAATATTTTATTTTACCAACTTTAAAAATTTGAATGTTTCGTGGTAGGTTATTTAGGTTTAAAGTAAAAGGAATATAATTTGTTTTATTAAAATTAATTGTTATCAAACCAATTTTTTATAATTTTAAAATCTTTTTTAATTTTATTATTTAAGTTTTCCAAATTTGTAAATATTAAAAAATAACGGTCCTAAAATTATATAAAACAATTATATATATTATAGGTTGGTAAAAAATCTATAAGATCACCTAACTTTTTTGTATCAGTCCAATGTGAAAATTGTAT